>OY728141.1:1226808153-1229569681 GCA_963277665.1 Viscum album
ATGCCATTTATATACCATCATAAAGTAAACTATCTTGGATACAATAGTTTATTTTACAAGGCAATTCCTACCTACCATATAGAGATATTTAACTTTCCAAGAAGAGATATGGTTTAGAACTTGGTCAACTATAGTCATAAATTGGAAAGACTTGGGTCTGCCCCAAAATATGGGAACACTAAGATAAGTGAAAAGATCGTACCTTCTTTTAGACCTAAGTCACTGATAATGTTACATTTTTTGATGAGAGGAAGGTTCCTCCCAAATAATATGTTGGATTTGTTCTAACTAATGGTTTGACCAAAAACTTATTCATAGTGAGAAAGAATTGTTTTTAAGTTAATAATGTTTATTTTATCACCTTGAAGGAAAAGTATGTTTTCATCATCATAAAATAGGTGGGTAGGAGCATTCACGTTCCCAGAGACATTGATGGGATTCAACATATTCGGTTCTACCAAACGGTTGATCAGACGACTAAGATAGTCTTACAATATTGTTAATAGAATGGTAGAGAGGGGGTAACCTTGCCTAACACATTTGGTGCATTTAAAATATCCCTTCAAAGATCCACTGATCAAAATAGAGATGGACATTGAGTTGAACAGAGTTCTGATTGCAGTGATAAAAGAGGCACTAAAAACAAAACCTTAAAGAACCTTGAAGATAAATCTCCAATACATGGTGTCAAAATATTTAATGATATCAAGTTTAATAGAAATATTACCACCTATGTTATCCTTATTCAAGTTATTGATACACTTAGAGGAAATACAGATGCAATCTTGAATAGATCTACACTTAATGAAACCAAATTGGTTCCCAGAGACAATTTTGTCTGTGATAGTTGAAAATATATTTTCAATTATTTATTTATAATTTTATAAAGAGTGTTAATATGAGAAATGGTTCTAAATAGGTTAATCTTAGAGGCATTTTCTTTTTTTGGGATCAAGGTGATAAACTGAGCATTAAGAGAATGAGGAAGCACACCATTGAAAAAAGGATTTGAAAAATTTACAAACATTGACATGAATCACATCCCAATAATGTTGGAAGAACCAATTATTGAATAAATTAGGACCCATAGTACTATCGGGATTCAGACTAAAGATAGTGTATTTAATTTCATGATCTAGTGGAGTGTTGAGAAAGAAAGTGTTTCCTCATCAGTGATCACTATCAGAATGACCTCAGGAAGGAGGTCTATGTTGATATTGGGACCATTGTAGATGGATTTATATGAGGATACTATATTATGAGAAATGTCATATTCATTTTCAAGAAGCTTTTCCCCATCATTTAGAAAGGTTAACGATCTAAAAGACTTCCTGATTCTTTGAAGATAATTATAGAACATAATATTTTTGTCACTATCTGATAACCATTTATCTTTAAACGGTTGTTTTCTCATATTTTCTTTAAAATTGAACAAAGAGTTGAGTTTAATTGTAAGGTTTATTTCTTGAGTTGGATCAGTGTTGAGGTCAGATATGGTGTTCTTGTTTTGAATATCATTGAGTTATTCCTCAAGAATAAGGATTTTATTGTTAATTTTTTTTGCTTTAGAGCTGCAAAAAGTTTTGAGAGTCTATTTGAGATGTTTTAATTTGAAATTACAGTCAAAGGCATCATTTTTGTATGAAATTAAAGACCAATAGTTTTGGATGACATTATTGCATTCGATATCAGAGAACCACACATTGTTAAATCCAAAAGGCAACCCGGGTTGCATATATTTGGTGGAGAAATTGAACAAGATGGGGTGATAGTCAGATTTCATCCTGTAAAGAGTGGTAATGGAGATAGTGTCCCATTTATCTAAGGCAGAGACATTTATGAAGGCTCTATCAACTTTGGAGTCTACCACTCTATTGTAATGACTTCTATAGAAAGTGTATTTCACACCAGTGAGATTAATTTCAATGAGATTGTTGTCTTCAATCGAAGCTTTAAATTATAATGTAGAAATAGAAGCATGATATGGTCAAATTTTCTCACTTGATTTGATAATGGAATTAAAGTATCCAATAAGAAACTAAGGAGCATTAATATTAGTGCCTAGATATGAAAGGTTATTCCATAGATTTATCCTTTCTTGGTATTTATTATTAGCATAAAAAAGATCATAAAAGGTGTATTCCATCAGTATTAAAGTTTCAAGTAAAAATATGGTCAATGACATTGAAAATACTAACATTCTGTAAATAAGAGTGCGAAAAAATCCATAAAGATTCAGCATTGTAGGTATTTTTTATTGCACCAGTAAAAACATAATTATTATATCACAAATGAGAGTATTTAAAAGAAAAGATAATTTCGGGCTGAGAAATAGAAATTGACATAGTATGATGAGTGTTAACCATTATTTTTAGAATAGTGAACATGTTAGAGTTGACAATACCCTAACAATTCCAAAATAGAATCTTCATTTAAACCTGAGTTTGGAGTTAGAACTCCCATTTTTCTTTTTTCCATAACCTTTATTTCTAGAAGACCTTATAAACTTTTGAGAATTGTTACTATTAATGGTATGTTCTAGTTCATTGTTATTTATAAAAAGTTTCTTCTTAGTATGTTCATTTATTGAAGCATTTATAGTTGAGGCTTTAGAGTTCTTATTACACAACATCAAAGAATTAGAATTTTGGTTAGATAAAAAATTTCCAGGATGCTCAAAAAAATCATCATTATCTATAGATTGATCACCATCAAAAGGAAAATTTATAGAAATAGGAATAGGTGTATCAGGATCCTTTGAAGTAGTTGTGTCCTGCTATTTAAAAGTGCCCAGATCAGATGGATGACACTGCATCTACTCTGTGGAGTCATTATTTTCTTTCATTTTCATAGGATCCTGTACTGAGGGTGTATTTCCCTTTACATTTGTTACGGATTTCAAGGTCATGGAACATCTAGATAACCTTTACACAGCCCCAAGAATAATTTTACATCATGTGTACACTCTTTAAGTTACCTTTAAATTCCACTGAAATGGCTACATACCATTACATAGAAAAAACCATTACACATTGTGGATTTAAAATTATATAGACTGAAGTTACCTTTACACATGATATATATCATGGGAGTTACCTTTATATATACTAAAGACTATATTTATATAGGTAGTGTAAAAAATAGATAATATTTATGTGGAATCAAAATAATAACCCTTATATATTGAATAGATTACCTTTTCATAGAGAGGTTACTATTCTATAGCTCCAAGTCTTCAATATTACCTTTACATAGATATCTTGAATGGAGTGACCATTATATATAAGGAATAATCATTTAATTTACCTTATACATCTCATGGAACTTCAAAAATAACTTTTCATAGGATTATTTTAATTTCTATCTTCAACTCCAAATTATAGTATTCTTCAATATACTTTTGGATTTGATCTAAGAAATTACAAAAATGATTTCAACCAATATTCAAATAAATTTAAAAATAATTAGAATAATTCAAAATCAATTATACATAATTTCAAAACCATACAACATATTAAATACTCTAATATTTTAATGATTTTCACTACCTTGAAACTCTAGTTTTACTTAATCCTTTTTGAAACCTTAATAATCATAAATACATTCATTAGGCTGATGGAAGAATATTTATTATTAATTAATCTCTCTGTGGAACTCTAGTCATCTATTAATTTTATATTCATTATAAATGAATCAAAAAATGCTTCCAATATAAGGAAATATTCTTTTTCTATATGAATTATGACAAAAATATTCAAACCAATTGTCAAATATTGTCTCCTAAAATATTCATATTTTATGGTGACCCAAATTTTTCTTACATGAATATTAAATCATTTTAAAGATAAAAAATAATAGAGATACCATCAAGGATCTAGAGGTTTAGTGTATTAGGAAAATTAGTTTCATATATCGATTATACATAGAATGACTTAAAAATTATTTCAATTTTTCTTATTTATCCTTCTAAATCTCACATGATCTCCTTAGTAATTGTATTAAACCATGGATATATATTAAAGAAAGTGGTTATCTAAAAGTATAGTAAGGGGAGGAATAATGGAAATGGAATAATATTACTTTTGTGATAATAAACAACACCATCATATCATAATAATAGGATCATCATCAATATAATTAAGGAAGCATTTTATAAAGACATGGAATGTGTAATATTAATAATAATGAAACGTTATTATATAGTGGTCAAATACTACACATCGTTATGAACAATGCTTGCATCATGTCTACACATACCATATGTGCATAAATCATAACATCATCATTATTAATAAAGATATAATCATTTTCACACACAATACACATTATCTCATGATATATATCACATTACCAAATTCATTGTAGGGATTTATAATTTCATGTCCACCCATCACATCATAAAATTCTCATAATCATGCATGCCAAATAGAACATATAAAAACCATAGTCATAAAATTAACCATTGGAAAGGAATGGGATTCATAAATGATTTCATGTATTACTACATGGAATAAACTCGGGGTTCCAAAATGTAAATTTGAAATCATACTTTATAAAAAAATATCATTTTATTTGGAGAATAAATTACTCAAGAGTGGTCAATGGTATGTTTCAGAAATTATAATCCTTCTAAAAAATATTAGTAAATGGATTAAAAAACATTTCAAAAGGTAGTATCATGTATATACCTGAAAAGAAAAGGGAAAAAATATATGAATAAAATTTTAAAAATATTATTGAAATAAACATAATTAAAATAGTCTTAGGGATAAGATAACTCAAAAATAGAAGCTGGGATAGTGAATCCCCTTACCATAAATCCTGTTCTATTTTTTCCATTTTAATATTCCTGAATAATAAACATAGATTTATTAAAAATTTAAACCATAAGTAAATTATATTCATTTTTTTAACTATTTATCAATTGTAATAATAGGATTATATTTCTTTAATTTTTTTGGTTTAAAGGCTACCATTTTTATATCATTTTTCCATAAGAATTTCTTGTTTTGCCTTGATTTTGATATTTTATCCAATGTAATTAATACATTAGTAGAATAAATTCTAGAATCTTACAATACATATATTTATACATTTATATATCATAAATAATATTTTATGACCACTAATAAGGCTGGTGATATGAAAACAATTGGTAACAACATCTTTGGCGGTTAACTGATCGTTAACAGGACATTGTCCAACATGGAGGTATAAGAATTATGATATATAATTACACAGTATATGTGATTATTTAAGTATGATAAAATCATGAATATAATTTTCATATAATATATAATTAGTCTTATAATATTTTAGTTTGTAATGTATAGAAAAAATATGAAGAGAAGAGGAAATAAAAAGAAGAGTTGATGAAATCATACCCTCATCTCGACATTTCTTCTCTTGTATGACATTAAAATCCATTTATAATTGGATTTGGTTGGCTCTAGAAATCACCTATGGAATATAAGAGTCATAAGAGAGAGGATTTTTGTAGATTATTATCTTTGTAAAGCGTAACTGAATTGGTTTGATAATGGGAGGTGGATGGGATATTTATATTTGAGGAGATGGGTATTTTTGAGTTAAAATATTGAATAAAATACTATATCCAAGGTAAACCTTGTAATAGTGATATTTTTGACATAATGATTCATATATTAATATAATATATTTTTTAGGACATTAAATCCATTTATAATTAAAGTTCACTAGTTTATTAAAATATAACGTGGAAAAATGAAACAAATTGTTTTTAAGGAATGGTTTTGACATTAGACTTTGGAAAGTAATTTTTATGTTTGGAAACAATGTTTATTATATTTTAATGAATAATTTAGAAAAATAAATATTTTTTGGTTGAGATACCATTTATATATTTGATTACATCATGAATTCTGTAACTTATTATACACCTACTCTGAAAAAACTGTATTTTTACTATTCACCTGAAAATTTATGTATTTTAAAAAATTGCCAAAAAATCAGCATTTGATAATTTTTACATGATGATTTCAAAAATAAAATTAATTTTAGAAAAAAATTTATAACAAAGGTTATTTTAAATTTTAATACGAAAATTTTGAATTTTTTATTAAATACCTTAAAATACAGTTTACTAAAAATATTCTACTATTTTCTATGATTTTTTAATCATGATATTGATTTTATGGTATTAAAATATTTATATTTACTTAAATTTATCTTGATAAATGTTATTTATATTTTATTTTATTATTTTGGGTAAAATTACTACTCTAAAGGCTAGGTTACTATTTCCAATGGCAAGGCTACAATTCCCAACAGTCATGTTACTATTCCAATGGTCACATCACCACATATAAATTCCATTTAATTCCTTTATTAATTATTCCCATAAATTACTATCAGGGATCTGCATTTTTATTTTCTAAAATTTATATTAGTTTAGTAATACTATATATATATATATATATATATATTTGGTCATGGGGGGCGAAGGATCTAGCATATTAGAAGGATCTAAAATTTTCTTATTCCACCTTTTGTAATTTATATATTCTATCGAACTATATTTTTTGGAATTTTCATGGGTTTTTTTATTGATTAATGCAATGATATCCAATAATGAAATAATTTTTTTACAGTTTCTATATGTTCAATATGTTTATAATACTAAATAATATAATATATCCCACATTTATTACAATAAAAAAATATCATTTATAAACTCTAGGTTGTTACATTCTTCTTCCATTATAAATTCATCCTTGAAATTTCAACACATATTCTCGGTTTAGATTCACTACTGCAAATATGGCCTTTATTAGTGCTACATAGCACATTTACAATGCTAAAAAAGTTCTAATAATCAAAGTAAAGATAGGGGGAGCCTTTAACAGTGCTAAAAAAATAACCGATAAACACCCCTTTTATCAGTGATAAAAAAAGTGCTGATAAAAGTTAAAAAAACATAATTTTATTGCATATTGGGGAAGGGATTCTACATCGCTTGAAGCCCCTTTTAACAGCGCCCCCACCCCCAGCCTATATGTCCCAGCCAGCCCCCCCAGCCCACACGCCCCATATACCACCCACCTCCTTTAACAACGCTCGTAGTAATTCCACCCACATGTGTGACCTGCCTCTCCCAGATTCAAGCCCAAGACCTCTTGCTTGGGCACCTAAGCCTTTACCACTCCACCATATTTCATTGATCTACATTTATTAATATACATATATATATATATATATTTAGTTATATTTACTCATATATTATTATATATTTATATTAATATAAATATATATATATATTAATATATATATATATAGTTATATTAATATATATATCATTATATTAATATATATATATATATATACCTATATAGCTATATTTATATATTTATATATTTATTCTTATATTAATACATTTTTATATCTATTTATTTATATATATTTATATTTTTTATCCGTATATTTATTTGTATATTAATATATATTTATAAGATCAGTTTTAAATACATTTATAAAATATGATTTTTTTGTATGTGTTTCTAAATAAATAAATATATATATACAACACACACACACATATATTATATGTGTTTTTGTAAGTATAATTTTACATATTTTATATATTTACAAATATTATATATTAATATGTATTTACATATGTTTAGAATATATAGATAATATATATCAGTTTGTCAATACAGACGCACACACACACACACACACATCATATAGGTATATAAATATTAATATATTTGTATTTTAAATAAAATTGATATTAGTTTTTTATCTAAACAAGCCTTATATATTAATAAATATACTTTATATGTAAATATGTTTAATTATTTTTTTATAAAATTAAATTTTATGGGTGAATATATAAAAAATATGTGTATAATTTTATATAATTGATTATAAATAACATTACACTGTAAAAAATGATAAAATTTCAAAGTCATAATATCAATATAAATGTAACAACTCAGAACAAATTTAGTCCCCAGTGAAAAAGGTCAAAAAGATCCCCTGAAATGAGGCTGAAATTCCATTGAATATTAAAAAAATTGAATATCCAGACTAAAAACTCAGTTTTGGAGGCCTTTTGGGCCTATTTTTTCCTAAAACAATATGACATAAGATTCACTTGGGTCACTAGAATGTATAGATCATTGCAGACTTTGATTTGATATGCTGTAGAGCTCAAACGGACACCGAGATCAAAAGTTATGATTGTTTGAAGTTTGAGTTACATTTTCAACTTATTTTAGATATTTTCTTGATTTTTTTTGATTTTTTGTGTCTTGAAATTTTTATTAAATGATTATTATTCAATGATAATTAGAAAATTATTAATTAATAAATTTTTATGATATTTTATAAGCCATTTTCACTACATATCTTATATATTAAGTGGAAATGTTTATTTATACTTATCTAAAACATATTTAAAAAATATATATTATATTTAAATCAATATAAATATACTTATATATTTATATATCCATATATTATTTTTTATGATTTTTTTTGAAATATACCCTTTATTAGTTCCAGGGAAAAAAGTACTGATAAAGCCTCCCCTTTATCAGCGCTACTAAAAAAAGCACAGATAAAGGGGACCCCTTTAACAGCGCTAAGAAAAAGCACTAATAAAGGGCCACTTTTAATAGCGTTTTTTAGCAGTGATAAAAGTACCCTTTATCAGCTCTTTTTTCGCACTGATAAAGGAACCCCCTTTATCAGCGCTTTTTTTTGTGTTGTTAAAGGGTGGCACTGCAAAAACCCAATTTTGTAGTAGTGATTAGGTGTGGGTACTTCTATTTCATTGTTTCCTTTGGATCCCAATTTTCCTCTTAATACTTAGGGTTTTGATACAACACCTTGACTTAGGGAATTATCTTACTATATAGAACTTTTTCTCTACTATCCACAATTTTCTCTAGACTCTCCTCATAATATATTCCTTTCTCTAGTTTTACCACATATTAATTGAGAACATGTGTAAAATTGGGTATGTACTTATTCAAGAGAGATACATGATAAACATCATGAACTAGAGCCATAATTGTTGGAAGTGGAAGCTGATAGGCCACTACTACTATGTGATCAAGGATATCAATGGTGTTAATATACCTAGGGATATGATTTCTATTCTTTACAAAATGCTTGACTCTCTTCCATGGTGATGTTTGAGGGAAAAAATTATCTCTATATTAAAACACTAAGTACCTTCAACGACTTTCAACATAGCTCTTATGCTGAATCTGAGTGGATTTTATATACTATTGAATTAATTGAACAATATCTATCATCTATTATACATGGTCATGTCCAGGAAGTTTTTTTTCACCAACTTCATCTCTACAAGTAGGTTTTCTACATTGATTCCCATACAAAGATTCATATGGAGCCATGTTAATACTTGAGTAGAAGCTGTTGTTTGTATTAAAACTTAACTAATGGAAGATATTTATCCCATAATCCATTAAATTCCTTTCAGTAGGATCTAAACATGTCCTCAAGCATCTTAATAGTTCTTTTAGATTCACCATCATTTTTTGGGAGCTATGCAACACTGGAATTCAATTCAGTAGTCATGGTATGTTGAAGACTTATCTAGAAATTATAATTGAACTTTGGATCACAATAATAGATGATCTAAAATGTATCCCCATATAGTCTCACAACATTCTTTACATATATCATCATAGATTTTTCAAGTGAGAAATATTCTCAAATAATAATTAAGTGGGTAGTCATGGTTGGTTGATCTACCACAACACATATTTCATTGTTTCCTTAAGATTTCATTGGGATACTAGTGAAAATTTACATGGTGATGTTCTCCCATTTTAATATGGGTATAAGAAATGGTTTCATTATAACCTTGGAATTATATCATTACTCTTTAACATGATGACATACCAATCACTTTTAAACATAATTAAAATATCAGTATTATTGTTGTCTAAACAAAAGTTCTCTTGAATATCATGGTATATCTTTTTTACTTCCAAGATAGACAGATAAAGATGATCTATATAACTACCCTGCTCTTAATTACACACTTAAACATGATTTATTTCATAAAATTCACTTGATAAAACATAGAAGATCGATATTTATAGTGTCTTTGGGGCTTAGGAACATTAAATAAAAACTTAGAACATAAAACACATAACATCTTTATTGAAAACTTCCTTTACATAACCACAACATTCCCTCGTACATAGTATTGCATGAGATAACCTGAGGACATACATGTGAAAAGGGTGAGCTATAAAGCCCAGTAAGGGAGTAAAAAGGCATACAATGAATAATACAATACATGTTAGGAAATAAGAATATCAATGGATCATAAGAGAAACATGAATATAAAGGAATTATATAGCATGATTATCATAACATGGAAATGTGGCAAGAACACTTAACATGGTATTAGCATGAGCCAAGGCTCATTGCACATGGAGCATGAGTAAACCCTCATTGAACTTGAATTAGAATGAGTAAAACCTAATTTCAATTGAATTATAATGAGTAAAACCTTATTGAACTCGATGGATCATGATACTAATCTTTACCCAATGCATTGGAGCACTATCAGGGTGCACCCTTCTTAATCATTTCATTTCATGCATAAGTGTGCCACATAGATCATACAACATGGATTCTTTAAACTTAATAATTTATTACATGATAAAAGAGTGTGTAATTCATACATGAAACTATATAATCAATAATTAAATGTGCATAAATGTTAATACCCTTTATAGAGAAATGGACATGGTATTCACTACACAATGACTTTGTCTTGGAAAATTGCAGTGCAATTTCGGCAGCATAACAGCGTGACATAAGAATTCATAAAAATGGTTGATGAGGGAGAAATGGGTGTATCATCATATGTACATGAAATGTATATTAAGGGGGTCATATAGATACATTTACCAACAAAATTAATGGAATTTATATTCATAATACAAAATAATTACTTGAATGTAAATGAGGTGAGAGAAATTCCTTGTGGAATTTCGTCATGGTAAAAGGTGTACATGGAAGAAATTAATGAGAGATAAATGTGTCTATAATAGTTAAAACATAAAGAGTTCATTATGTGGGAGTTTTTAAATCATACCCCAACATTTATAATTTAAAATAAAAGGGTATAAAAATATTAAGAAACTTGGATAAAAAGGGGAAGAAGGAATCCTTTACTTGGAAGTGTGATCCCAAAGGCTTGGGTGAGGCTTGAGAGAGGTTTCTTGAGGTATTGGGGTGAATTTTGAGGATTATAGAGAGAGGATGGTATATTTTGGTCAATATCCAAATCCTTTGAGTGAAGAGTAAGTGGGAGCTTGGTTGAGTTTATATATGAAAAGAGAGGGAATTCTTTATTATTTAGGATTGGGACACCGCACGTTAAACTAATCAAAACCACAAAGAATCCCATGGGGTTTTCCCGTGGTTTTTAAAAAAGGGAATTGGAAAAAATTATTTTATAAGGCCAATGAAATAACTTCTTAAAATATTAGGCTTGATTATGTGGAGGTGAGTCACACTCTCAAGGAAATCAATTTAAAAAGTTGAAATGTTTTATAAGTCTTGGAGGGTCCACTAAAGCTTTGTAAAATAAATCAAACAAACCTAAAATCAAATTATTTTTACGGTAAAAAATATATTGTCTGAAAATAATGTTTATAGTATTTTATTACATCACTATTGGGTCATTATGATGTCATAAAACACATTATATATTTAAACAATATTTAATTTTTACCCAAAAATTCGACTGTCTCAAAAAATTATGACAAATTCACCCGTTGGATAATTTTGACATCCTGATTCTGAAAATAATATTCATTTTATCTAAATAAATTTCTAAATATGTGAATTTTTACTTTTAAAATAAAAACTGACATTTATCAAAAATTCATTGGTTTTGACAAAAATGAATTTCAAACCATAATAAAAATTACCATTATATTCATAAAAATTATACGATCATTTATATTTAATAAAAAAAAATTAGTAATAATATTTCATTAAAATATTATTTAATTTAAAAATCCATTAATTTATCAAAATATATTTCTTAATTGAATACTAACTAAAAATACTATTTTTTGTTTAAAAACTATTTACCAAGTAACAATAATAAAATGAATGTATATTCTCTATACAAAAATAATGTACATAATCATAGTTCTAGGGTTTTATTATATAACACCTTATAAAACCTGCATAATACTGAAGGGTAAGGTGTGCGATGGTGAAAGACTCTTGGTGTGGCTCGGATAACATCACTTGAGTGGTAATATCTATCAACTTCCACTTCTCCCATAGGTAGTTCCGCTCGAGATTAACATGTTGAAGCTCGTCTTGGGCTTGGTTAAGAGTGAAGCCCAATGATGCCACCTCCTTTCCAAGCTCCGACAAATGGGTTTTGTTTGGAGCGATTCTATTGGATGATTCCATCACTTCCTTTTTCTAAGTAAATTGGATTTTTTAAAAACTTATATTTATACTTATCATGTGATCACTGTTTAACGACTATATTAGAAACTGTCATAATTCTTAACGGTATTTTAAAATCCAAAAACATAAAACCAAGGAAGTGCGTAAGTTTTATATATCCATAATAATACATTTCATTAGATCAAGAAGAATTTTCATTAATGAATGTTTTGGTTGTTACAATATTCCCCCCTTAAGAAATTTCACCCTCGAAATTTTCTTTTCCCACACTAAATAGTTGTGGATACCTCTACCTCATCACTTCCTCTGATTCCCATGATGCCTTTTCAAACTTGTGGTTTCGCCACAACACCTTGATGAGAGGAATTGTATTTTTTTAGAACTTATTCCCTATGATCTAAGATCTTCATCAGCTTCTCTTCATAGGAGAGGTCATTCTCCAATGCTACCACCTCTAGATTGAGTAAATGTGATGGTTTGGGTATGTACTTCCTCAAGAGTGATACATGTAATACATCATGTACATGATATAGGTTCGGTGTGAAATCTAGTCGATACGACACTGCTCCAATGTGATCCAGGATCTCAAAAGGGCCGATGTACCTTGGACAAAGCTTTACCTTCTTACCAAATCTCATAACTCCCTTCCATGGTGATATGCAGAGGAATACCATGTCTCTGACATCAAACTCTAGGTCTCACCGATGATTGTCATCATAGATCTTTTGTCCACTCTGACCAGCTTTAATGTGATGATGGATGGTATTAACCTTCTCCACCATTTCTTTGACCATTTATGGACCTAGGGGATTTCTCTCACCAAATTAATCCCAACATGATGGTGTTCTGCACCTCTTACCATAAAGGGCTTCATAAGGATCCATTTGGATGCTTGAGTGGAAACTGTTATTATAAGAGAACTTAACTCAAAGAAGATGTTGATACCATAATCCTTTGAAGTCCTTTGAGCATGATATCGACATTTCCTCAAGTGTTTGGATAGTCTTCTTAGATTATACATCAGTTTTAGGATGATAAGCCATACTAAAGTTTAGCGCAGTATACAGAGTATGTTAAAGAATCTTGCAAAACTTAGAGGTGAACCTTGGATCTCGATCAGATACAATCGATAGTTGTACTCCATACAGCCTTAACACATATATGATGTATATCTATACCAGTTGATCCAGTGAGAAATTCTCCTAAATTGCAATGAAGTGTGTAGTCTTTGTAAGACGATCCACAACAACTCAAATATCATTATTTTCTTTGGATGAATTCAGAAGTCTGGTGAGAAAGTCTATGGTGATGTTCTCCCATTTCTATGTTGGTATGGGTAATGGTTTCATCATCCCCTTAGACTTCTACCTCTCAGCCTTCACTTGCTGACACACTAGGCACTTTTATTTATACTCAACAATCTTCTTCTTCATGTTATCCCACCAATAATTCTCTCAGAGATCTTGATACATCATTGTGTTTCCTAGGTTAATGGAGAAATTTAAACTATGTGCATCATACAAAATTTCATTCTTTAACTCTGTATTTTATAGAAAACATAGACTTGTCCCAATTATTACAATTCATTATTCATTAACATTTAACTTCTAGGATTTCCCTTTTTTGATAGTTTCCACCTTCTTATGAATTCCTACATCATCCGTTTTAGAATCCTTTAACCTTTCCAAAATAGATAGTTGAGTAATCATTTGTGAAAATATTTATGATGTTCTATTATTTATGATTCCCATGTCTATATCTATAAAATCTAATAAGATTAGATCCTTTTCAATTCTCATAAATGATAGAATTGTTGGGTCCTTTCTACTTAGATCATCCATGACCATTTTCGCTTTCCTAGGGTGGCAATGGATTGAGCAGTCATAGTCTTTGATCAGATCTAACCATCTTCATTGGCGCATGTTCAACCCTTTCTATGTGAATATATACTTGAGGCTTTTGTGATCGATGTATATTTCAAACTTCTCCCCAAATAGGTAATGCCGACAATTTTTTAAAGATAATATCACTAAAGCCAACTCTAGATCATGTGTTTGATATTTTTTCTCATGAACTTTAAAATGCCTTAAAGCATATGCAATGATTTTTTCATTTTCCATCAACAAAAAACCCATTCCCTTCTTTGAAGCAACACTAAAAACCACAAAAAGTTCTCCACTTGTGGGTAGTGTGAGCACAAGAGCAGTGATAAGACTCCTTTTCAACTCCTTAAATCTCTCTTCACATTCATCATTCCAAGTAAACTTTAATCCCTTCTAAGTTAGCTTAGTAGGAGGGTTGGACAATCGTGAAAAATTTATCACATATAGGTGATAATATCCAGCTAATCCCATATCCATTATCTATGTTGGCCTTAGAAATCACTCAATTACAGCTATCATGGAGGAATCCATAGATATCTCATTTCTTGTGATGATATGGACCAAGAATGAGACATCCTTTAACTAAAACTCACACTTTTTGTATTTTTCATAGATCATATACGTTCGCAAGGTATCTAGTACTGTTATTAGATAACCCTCACACTCCTCCTTGGTTTTGGAGTATATTAGAATATCATCTATAATGACTACAACAATTTTTTTGAGGTAATATCTAAAGAATCTATTCATCAAGTCCATGAAGATTGATGGAGCATTAGTGAGTCTGAAAGGCTATACTATGAATTCATAGTGCTCGTACCTTGTATGAAAAGTAGTCTTGGGGATATCCTCCTCCTTCACCCTCACTTGGTAATATCCTAACTACAGATCCACCTGGGAAAAGTATTGTTCTTCACATAGTTGATCAAACATGTCTATGTGATCTATAATCGGTTTATAATAAAATAGGGTTTGATTTAGAAAACAAAGTGGTTTATTATAAAGGTGTGTTATTCTAATCTGGAATGTAATAACTTATATACTATATTCAAGAATTATATAATTATTTGAGGCCAATAAAATTGATTGAAACTAATGGATATTAACATGTATCATGATAAATATCAACCTAATTCCTAAAATAAATTTGGTATATAGGTTTAAAACATTAAAATATAGTATTTTTATAATTTCCATAGAACTCTTCAACATATTCTTTTAATTTCATTGTTTAATTTATTTTATACCCATTAATTATTAAATTCTAATTTTCATTACCCAAAATAAGAGATGAGAAAACATAATTTTTTGAATTAAAAACTTAAATAACATTCCAAAATATTATATTTTCATAAACAAATAATTCTAGAATCATATTCTATATCTTCTTCACGAGTATCCTCCTCAATGATACACTTCTTATTATCTTCATCATGGAGGATCTCTTCCATAAATAGTTTTAAATATTTTAAATATTGAGAATAAAACAAAATTTAAATATTCATATGGATATCTATATTCTAAAACATCCACATTATCTTCACCAAGGATGATATTTTCATCAAATATTTGCAGATATGTCAATTGAGGGATCAATCCAAGATGGTATCATCTTCATTTTTCTAGCTAGTTTAAACAACCAAATCTCCTCCTCTGGGTCTCTCCCCAAGGCTATGATTCAACTTCAATTAATTGTATTGTAATAATAATTACAACACATAAAGGTAAAGTAATAATTTGAACCTTCATATTACTCATTGTAAAAAATTATATTGAGGATATTTTCTTAAATAGATTGCTCCACAATTTATGTTATTTAAACATGTAAATATATAATTTATATCCAATTTATCTCTAAGTAGAATGATACTCTATTAATTTTTGTGAGATAATTATTCTATACTTATTCTCCAATTCATAGGTATCTCCTAATGAATCCTTTATTATTTTAGTGTATTCTTCTAATATTGGCAGTGTTGTTAGAAAACCATTACTAGTATGTCAACCCTTATTGTATCTATCATATATAACTTCTTAAATAGTAGAGATGTAATTTATTGAAAATATCTTATGAAAAGAAATATATTCATGTGTAATCCCTTATCCTCCTATAGAACAAGCTTTTAATTATGTTTCTTCTAACTTTCTTTATCTTTCCAAATCAAATGGCTAAATGACTAAATAGTCTTTGGCTATTGGAAATTCAGTTTTATGTTTCAACATAAATTATTTATGGGAGTTATTTTCATCACATTAATCCCATTAGATATTGTATCATTATTGTAATTCTTGGACTTTCATTAGATTAGATATACCTTATGTTCATTTTCCAAGGAAAACTCAACCTTCATCTGAAATGTCTTGGGGTAATTCTTGTTTGTATCATTATTAAGATTCCTTCCAAAGGAACAATATAATTTTGTTAAAAACATATGCATTTTTATTTTACCATATAAATGTGATAAAATATTAGATATTCATACACCATTTATATGTTCACACCCTTTTAAAACATATTATATTCATTAAATATTTATATATATATCTGAGGTAAATAAATTATTATTAATTTGCAGATGTTTCTTATTTTCTAGCATACTACCCACTAATATGATCTTCCTTTGTGCTTCTGAAATGAATGTATTGTACTAAAAATATAATACACTATTCTTAAATTCGTTTCACCACAAATATTTCCTACCAAAACTTGAAATTTTATTCTCCAATTCATGGTGTTTATAAATTCCATGTCTTAGGAAATGATTTTTTGGGCGTTCAAAACCATTGGTTGAACTCTTTTTCTAGAATAAAATTCCATAATCCTTTTATATCCACCATTGACATGTTGTTAGGATTCTATAAACTTTTCTTAATGAAAAATTATAAAAATTTAATATTTAATCCTATATCATTTTTAAAAATGGTTTATTACAAAATATATATTTTGATATATGTGGTACCATATTAATTGAGTCTACTTAAGTAAGATCATTTGATGATATAATGACATTCTAACCACATAAAAGAGGTATTTTAACTCTATAATAAACTTTATAAAAATCTAAGATATTTTCTTATATCTTCATTAATTGTGAAGTCCCAATATGTGTTGCATCAAGATTGGCCAATTTCACTTCCAATTGAAGAAACATTTTTTAAGGGTGTTCTTATTATCATTAATCACTACAAACTTCTCTTAATAATTCCTACTTATTAGTTTAACTTATTTATAATTATTTTTGATATTTTATTGAACTAATTGGTAAATATTCTTAATACTATTTTTCTAGAAATCTATTCGAGAATTATTGATATCAAGATCATTATCAAATTCATGGATCCTCTATTTATATTCATGAGTAGAATTATCCTTTTATTGGATTTTATTGAGAATATCTTTTTCAAACAAGGAGGAAATATATTCAGGAATCACATTTTTAGCTTATTCAACACCAAATTATTGGGATAACTTTAAAAGATTAAATCTCTCTTCTAAATTCATTTCAAAATTTTATGAATCCTATTTAAGAAAAGTGATTTCTTCTTGAAATATTTAAAAAATTCCATAGATAATATATACTTGTTCTTTGGGAAAACCATCAGTCATATCCTTTAATAAATAAATAGAATTAACTATTGACATGAAATCACTCCCATTTATTCTTGAATCATCATGAAGAAGTTTTTAATAAGAACTTCTACATACCTCAAGATAACTTGGATTCCTTAAATCAATATAGGCAGAGAGACTGTCTACTTTCTTAATGATTAACTAAACCAATGGTTATTCTCCCTTAAGGTTATACTTATCCTTATTACATTAATTTCTTTGAGAAACACACAATTATTATTCTTTATAAAAGAGGTAAATATTAATTATCATCATCATCTCCTTCATTATAGAATTCATCATGGTATTCATATAGATAGAATTATGATATTAAATAGATAGGTCTTGACGAAAAACACACTTTATTATAAATTTATAAAGGGATTCATATCTTGAAATGAGAAAAACATAAAACAAAAATAATACAATATTATGTGAAATAAGTTCTAATACCAATTGAGGGGACCAATAGGGATGAACTCAACACTATAGGTGGGGTGGGGGTGAATCAGTGTTGCAATATTTTAATCTAAATTATATTTATTTTCCATTTTCCTTTTATCCATGTCATTGGTTAAGGGGAATGTATCTAAAGTTCTCTATTATCACATTCATCATCACATGAAACACATAAAAAAACACAAAAATACTCACACACAAAGAGAATAATTATTTATAAGGTTCACTTTCAGAATGAAAGGATAAAAATTTGAGTAAACTAGTGAAAATCAGGACCACACTACCCTCCAATAAAACCCTTACAAAATTACACTATTGTGTATTGGTAATTTATGAGTGTGCATACCATAAATATTATTTTTATTCTTCCCATACATAGGCGTGTCCTGCACATTTTCAATGATATTATGTTGATAAAAATGGAAGATCCTTACACCAATTAATAAATCTAACAAGTTGATGACATGATCCTTGTTTTCATATTCTTCCATTTCTGTTACTTTCACATCTATACACTATCAATCCTTAAACTTTATACAAATTAGTGCATAAAACTCTTTATTTCTCTTCACAATAGAAAAACTAGGAACTTCTCTCTTTCATAAAGGCATGATTTCTTATATCTGTGAAATAATAAAATTACAAAACCTCTTTTTTTCCCTATTATTCTCTATTATTCTATGTTAGTGCACAAAAAACTGAAAAATATTACCCTATTTATTTTTAACTTCATAAAAATTGTGTTATTATAAATATGGGTAGTTTTGGGTCTTCTTTGATACTCAATAATTTATCTAAAATTCAATAAATCATCGATTCTATCTAAAATAATATTTGTATGGATAACCACTGACAAGATCAACAATTATCAGCCTCTCTTATTCTTCATAAAAAATAATTCATAATATATATCCACATATGAATTTAATAATGCATATTATAGTCCCAATCATACTTTTTTTATTCTTAGAATCTCATATTTCTATCCTTGATGCATTCCTTTGTACTTAAATTTTCATGTATATTAGGACACATTCATGTTATATCAAGGCACATGAATCCAGATTCTTCTTTCATAGAATAATGCTTTGGATCCCTTATTCCTTCTCAAATCATTAAATTATTCTTATTCCCATCATTATTATTCTCATAATTTTAAGATTTCATATAAATATGAATACTGGCATGTGATACATGAACTGTATTGTTCATGGAAGTTCCATTTATAGCGTAGAAAGCCTTTAAAACTTATTCCCCTTCTATCTTCAAAATTATGTAGGCATCATGATCAAATAGAATGTGATATCTGTATGCATTAAAAACAACACACTTGAAATATTATGAATTTAGTATAATATGGTTTTGAAAGTTTTACTATTAATTTTTCATAAAATTTATTTGAATCAAGTCATATAATGTTTATTTACAGCATAAAATCAAATTTATATGATCAAAAAGTTAGATGATAAACTTCAAATTTTACTTATTCTAATTTACCAACCATCTAGATCTACCTTCTTCAATTCCCACAATAATAATGATAATATAATGATTTTTTCCCATTAAGTGTGCATTAATTTTCACTGACTAGTTTCAATTATCCTTTAATCATTCTTCAAAAAATATCAAGAATCACGATAAACCGATCATGATATTTAGAAACTTTAAATACCATATTAAATTTCATCAATATACTCTACCTTTTCATAGAGTGAACTACCTTTACATGGATTTGGAATTGATTTATAAAATAACTTTATAACATTACATAGCTCTGAGGATTTCATAATAACCCATATAGAAATGGATTCTATCTTTATGTAGCTCTGAAATACCTTTACACACTAAATGCAGTATCCCAATAAACGTTATTTTTCCTCAAGAATACTTCTGTACAGGTTTCATAATCTCTAAGTTATGTTTATATACCACTAAACTAGCTGCATATATTTAATTAAAACCAAAATAAATCTAGTGTGAAGTCACCTTTATGGATGCCATTGAAATTAAAATTTACCACTACACATGATGCATATCACTAGCTTAACCTTTATATAGATCCTAAACTACCTTTACATAGGCAGTGAAAAAAATAGATGCACATTACATAAAATCAAACTTATTACACTTATGCACTAAATATATTTCCATTATTTAGATAATTTTCTATTATACATCTCCTATTCTTCAATAGTACTTTTACATAACCATCCTGAGTATAGAGTTACCCCTATATAGACTGCATAATAATTTAATTATCCTTACACATCTAACGAAACTTCAACAATTATTTTATGTATGTACTTTTTTATTTTTTATATTTTAGTATAAATTAATACTTTTACAAAATAATTCTTTATTTGTTCCAAGTATTTCGTAAAACTATTTTAAAAAATGTTTAAATAAATTTGAAAATTACTAGAGTAATTCCAAAAAAATTCCATACAACTTCAAAAAATTTCAACATATGAAATATTCTATTTAGAATATTCCAATTATATTCACTAACATGAAATTATAGCATTACTTCAACCTTTTCAAAACTTTTATATTCAAAAAAACCTTTATCATATAAGTAAAATAATATTCATATTATATTCAATTATATATGGAATTACCACCAACCCTTTTTTTATTTCAAAATCACTTTTAAGGAAAATGTGGGAAACCTAAAAATATCCTAAGCATAGGTGTTGACCAAAAAAGAGATAAAAAAGTTATTAAAAACAAGACTAAGAATGTTAGAGGTTGTCACCCTATAAAATCCCCCAATAAAGAGTGGTTACCTATATATTTGGGTCATTCCTTAGATGATCTTCAAAGTGATCCACCATTTTATCCCAAGCCTAGATATATTCTTCCACATTGATCTTTCCTTAATTAAATCCCCACACTAGGATGTGGTAATATTTGTTGATCCACTCCAATTTATCCAAATTAGTGCCAACTATACTCGACCTTTTGTATATTCTGTTAACAACCTCTTACAAAGCATTAATCTGGATTTATTCTTCTAACATTTCCTCCTCAGAGTAAAGAAAAATATAAAAATGTTCTCAAGTATCTGCTTCCATTTTTCTACCATACTACTTATGGTCCTATCTGGTATTGAATCCACATTCAACACCATGACTTAGACATTAGATTCCTTAATTCCCTTAATTATAGCTTCCTCAAACAGCTTGTTAGACAACTACTTATCACCTTGAACACTTGTTAGATTCTCCAGTTGTTTCTCTATCAAATTTTCCTTTTTGTTCACTGAATATATAATAACAGTTGTCTTTATAATATTCAAGTAATCTTTATGGGGTCTAGGCATTTTCCCTTCCTTATGAACCAAGAAATTTCTAGTGGAAAGGTCTCCTTGCTTTCCCTTTCTCAAGCCAGGCCCTACCTCTATGTCCCCTTCTCAATCATGCATATATTCCATCGTTTATAGGGAGTCTTCTTCTTAATTACTTACTTCTATATCCACATAAAACCTTTAATTGAATTAAATTCATTTCCATCTTAGCATGGGTGTTTTCCATCCTTCTGGGTTGGTATTATCTTTACCATTAACAAGTAAGGATGTGAAAAGATTGTGGAGATGAATAGATCCTGAAGGTTCACATTGGATGAGCAGAATCGGACCCGTATAGGCATCAATGCTACAGATAACAAAAAAACAAAACCTCCTGTGCACCCTCTCACCCGTTGAAGGCATGCTTGGATCCTTCCTTTATATATACATGCATCCATAGTCTATCTATTAGCAATAATATAATTTATTTCTTATGGATTTGATATTAAAATAAGGTAGTTAGTTAAATTAACCAATAAAGATAATAATTAGTATAATAGTTTATTGAGAAATATATCACCATATACCATGATATACAATATTTAATAATCATAAAAAATTATAAAGGGAATGATACCTATGAAATACATTATACATGAGTAATTAAAGATAAAAACAGTATCTTAAAAATACGGTAAAAAGAAATCCTATGAAAATTATACCTATAAAGATTCAATATCATGAGTTATACTATAATAAATATAACCTCCAATTATATTAAATCATTATCATTACATATGTATAATATATTCATAGAGGAAATAATACTCAATTAATTGGGGATTTATATCATTCTTGTCCCACATACCTCATAACATGTCAAATAATAAATGTAATATATAAAAGTGATCAAAACATAAAACATCAAAATATTATATTTAGCCAAGTTTAACTCATATATTTTTAATGTTTATATCAATATAGGAAATACACAATGATCTCATGATAACAATATCAAGATAAATTATCTTTAATCAGAATATGAAATCATAGGTTTATATTAAATCGAGGTATATAATAATAGAAACTCTATGAATCAATCTTGTTGTAAAAGGTATATGTTAAATCCCGGTATTAATTTTAGCTAGAAATTGTTTTTTTGACTTTTTTATATATCTAATTATAATATTATTTTCTTTTTTTCAATTTTAGTTCTTTAAAGGAGCTTTAATACTACTACTGTGGGAATTCATGGTGCGAAAAAGTTATTCACATTAATAATGGTCATGATTGTGATCCCAAGATTACATTATTATGTTTTAAATCATGAACCACCTATTTTGGTGTTTAATCAATATATTTGAAATGATTCATGGCATGAATCTCATTTTAGGATGTGAACCCATCAGAAAAAAGTTTAAATGGAAGTTTTCCAAGTTCTCTTAGTTATGATTTCACCATATTATTGCCTCCTTTTTTATTATCTAAAAAATGGTAGAATATATCTTATATAAAGCTCTCATCTCCTTCACCCATGGTGTAATTTTGGGATGACTTGATCCTAGATATTAAAGGGTCATGTGGTAAGTGGTTTTCTTCATATTTTATCGAACGTTTCCCTTCTCTCTTATGTTTTCCAATTACTGTAAGGATATTATAGCCTTGGGATTATAGGATATGGACATATTGATTAGGATTTATGATTTATGGCTTTCTAATATTTCTTAAGATCCTCTTCTCACAATAGAATTTGGGTTCCCTCTAGTTGTTTTAAGTATTAATTGTTTTAGTTAGGTGGTTTCATAGAATTTATTTTTCATATGAACTTTTCCTACCTTCTTATTTTTTAAGGTGTTTTCAAATTTTTCAAAAGCATGGTTTTGATATATTAAAATCAATTTTTAAATATGAAAATTAATTTTTGATGAAAATAATTGTTGGGAATGTTTATTCTCTGTTTTGGGGATATTTTTATTTATTTGATATAACATGATTTTGATTTAATGAATTATATTTTGAAATGATTTTAGTGGTGAAAATCGTTCCTCCTGTAGTGGGGAAAAACCCATAGGAGTATGGGTATTAAGTAATTACTCATAAAAATTACCTATATTTCTGATTATCCCCCCTAAAATTGGATATATATGAAAACACTAACTAATAATTAGTAAATAAGAGAAAAAATGATAGTGGACTCCAATCCCCAATCCCACATTCTCAAGATGTGTGTGTGATCTCAGTTACTTTTCATTGTTTGTTTGAGGTGTTAGAATCCTAGATAGACCTAAAATAATATACATTAGGAATCCTTACCATGGTTCAATGTTGTTTTATTATCAACATTTTACACTGAACAATGTTTTCAGAAATGGTTTATATATATATATATATTTCATACTATTATGGAATGGTTTATTTCTATTTATTTTTAAAATATGAAAAAAAAATTCTCATTACTTTATTTTATTACTATTAAAGTATCTATTCATGTTTTTTATGAAATATTATTAATATCTTATAACCTAATGTTTTATTTATTTTAACTATGTATAATTGATTTGTTAATAAATTCTTCTTATGGAATACATAGTGGGACCCTTCTGGGATTTTTAAATCAACACCTCTGAAACACCCAATGTGTTTATGTTGATATTGTTATGTATAATGATAGAAATGGAAAGTGATTCCTTAGAAATGGTGGATTTTAATGGTAGTTGAGTTTGAGATATGGAAATTTAATTGTTCGATACTGATCCACATGTCACATGTAGATACATTACAATTTTTTTCTTTATCCCTACACAAGAACTTGTATTTCCATTATAGAACTTCTATCATTTCGTGATTTATATCTGTATCTATCTTGTTACAATGTTTACTACTAAAGATATTCTTTTATTTATGATTTTTAGGACTTTTTTTATTTTCCTCTCCCATAGATATTGGGTTTTATGTCTTTGAGGTAAATTTTTTCACCAAATTTGATTCTTTGATTCCCAAGTAGTTGTCTCTAGCTCGCAGAGATCAACAATTCCCTTGGGGCCTTACTACGAGTCGACTCAGATGTCCTGTTTAGGGAAAACCCATGTTGGTTCATGAAAAATTTATATGAAGGTTTAGGTCTATGTGATTTGGGATGTATTAGTTGATTGGGTTTAGGACTATTGAAATATAAAGGGTAGGTTGTGAGTGAGTTCCTGGACAACTATCATTGTGAAGAGCATTCAGATTCTATAGGATTTCCGAGAATGTTGTTCACTTTTTACATTTTAGTTTTTCATTTTGGATTTTAATGGAAATAATTACACATTTAATTATTTATCCTACTTTTATGGTTTTATGTTTTACCCTGCCTCCTATAATATATCCAATGAATCATTAGGAGTGTGTTGCAGAAAATTTTCTATGGGAATGTCTTCTAGCTGATTTGGATCATGTTGGGTAAATAGTGCATGTGATCTATTTTATATAACAAGGTGAAAATATAGTTCTTGTTTAGTATAGAGATGTAGATATAGAGAAGGATGAAGATACAAATCAAACCTAACAATTTATCTTTCAGAATCATATATCCTTCTAAGGGATGATTGAATATTAGGAAGTAGAGGACTGGTTGGGGAATTTGGAAAGGATCTTTGACTTCATGAAGACTCAGGATTCCATTATGATGAATTGTTATATTTTTAAGATTAAAGTACCTAGTCATAGGTGGTGGGATTCAGTGGTTTTGTAAAATCAGTACAAGGGTTTAGAATCAAAGTTATTTAAATTCATAGTTTCCTAAAATTTTACCCATGAATAATGATTTTGGATAAGTCTTTAGAGTTCCTCACTCTTTGACATAGTTTCCAGATAGAAATGGAATACGCTAACTATTTTTTAAAATTTCCTTCTTCCCAACAAAGGTTGTGTTGAATGAAAAACTAAAATATTAACAAGTTTATATGGTATTTTTATCAGATATCCATTATTAGATATTTTATATAAACTTTTCACTTATTCTATGTTTGTGGATAGGATAATAATGATAGATATTTATCAAGGAAACAAGTCAGTTTTGGTTGGGATTCCTCTCATGATATGTAATATTTATATGGTCCCTTATGGAAGGAAGATGAATCAAATTTAGCTTTTAACAAGAATTGGAAGTGGATCCTTGTATAATAGTCATCATATTCACTTTATAGCTGCTGGTAGAGTCCCTATGACTTGATATTTTCATGGGAATATAGGGAAAAAGAAACATTTTTTCTCCACCACATCAAATTTTTTCCTCTCTTATGGACGTTTGTGTAATTTTAAATAGTTCTATCAAGGTTTATATTCAATTTAGATGGGTTTAGGCTCTTCAAAACCAAATGGGTTAGCAGTGCTGTCAATTTAATCAAAGGAAACTAGTGTTCAAACATACTATTATAGGAGTAGGACTTAATTATCATCTTGGGAAAAGTTGTTTTATATAGTGAATGATTTTCAAGTCGAGATCGAGGAAATCTCTATAAATATATGATGTAATATTTTCATTTATTCATCTATAATTGATACTATATTTGGTGTTGGATTGTCTCACTACTTTATATTAACCAACTTGGTTAATATGTTAAATATCTATAAGGAACTCATTCCATATGTTACGGAGTTAGTGAATCCTTTCAAAAAGAAAAGGTAGTATAGTTTCTAATCCCCCCAAGATCCTTTTCTATATCTTATGTTGCGTTATATTGGGATTTATTGGTTCTAAATACATATCTAATTGATGTTATTATTGAGATAGAATTGATGTTTTCCCATAGAGATCAACTCAATTTCTATGATCATATAGTTTTTTTTACTTCTCATGATGGGAACTACAAGGTTTTTTAAGGGGAATGGGATCCAAGGTTGATTCGAGAAGGAAATTCTCTATCACATCATGGTAAATTGATATTTTTTTTTTGTGGTTGAGCATGATGAGGAAAACTTGAATTGTAAATTTTCTCCAATGTTTAAGGAGTTTTATAAGGTGTTTCCAAATGTATTTCTTAGTCAACCTCTATAGAGGGAAGTAGTGTTTTCTATTTAATTAGCACTGAAGACTTGGGAGATATTTATACCCACTTAACACATTTCAATAATAGAATTGAAAGTGAAGGAGATTAAATTGTATGATCTGGAATAAATAAGCTTCATCCATTTGAGTGTATCTCTAATATATTCCCCAATGATCCTTTCCAAGAAGGATAATGGAAGTCTTCATTAGTTTTTAGATTAAAAAAATATCAATTGAGTGAAAATTAAGAATAAATACCATTTTACCCACATTAATTGATTTTTTATCAACTAAAGCGGGGTAGTGTGACTCTCGAAGATCAACCATCTTTTTAGATAACATAAACTTAGGATTATGGAGTCAAATGTTCTGAAGACTCACTTAAATATTATGTATGGTCACATTAAGTATATCATAATTCCATTGATCCTAAAAAATGATCTAATATTTTTTATGGTGAAAATAAACTATAATTGTGAATATTACCTAGATTACTTCATTTTGGTATTCATGGAAGATATATTGGTTTATTTAATAAGTGAGGAAGTGCATGAACCCCACATCAGAATGGTTTTGGGAACCTTGTGTGATAATTGAAATTATTCCATTCATTAAAAGTGTCATATATGGATTCAAGAAGTTAAATTAATAGGACATTAAATCTAAAAACATACCATCTCATTTGACACTAAAAAAGTAAAATCCATAATTTCTTGTAAAGATACCAGAAGTGTTTTTGATAATAGATGTTTCTTATGTTTAGAATGATATTACTTGTTATTTTTATAGGATTTATAAATGATTCCATTAGTATTGAAAACTCTCACTAAGAAGGGAGTGAAATAATATTGATATTTCGTATTTAAATCTCCCTTTAATGAATTTAATATATTATTGAACTGATGTCCAATCCTTATATTTTTAGAAGATAGACATGCCTAAATAGTGTTTTTTGGTGCTTCATGCACTGGTTTGGGATATGTTCGTATGAAATGGGATTACATGGTTCCATATAAATCTCATCAACTTTAAACACATGATAAAAACTTACCTACTTATAAAATTGATATTTCATCAGTCATGAATGCTATTAAGAGTTGTAAACATTAACTCTTTAGGGAATTATTATCCATATTTTCATACTATAAAATTTTGAGCTATATTTTTTCATAGAATGAAAAAACCTCAGACAAAGGTATTCAGTGTATTACCTTCAGTTTTCTAACATTGACATCACCTACACCCCAAGAAAGGGGAATTTAGTTTTGATACCATTAATATGATGATTTAATCTTAGTCTATGATGGAGTCCAATATTGAATAGAACCTCATAGGATTTTTTCCTTGATGAACCTAGATGAAAAAAATGAAGGGACTAATTTTTCATTGATGAGTATTCAATTGACACCATATTTTATCCTTTTTGTTTTCTAAGAAAAACATTGATATGGTGAATTTCTATGTATTAATAATTATATATATAGTTGGGACACCATAACTGAGTGATCATTCTCCCCAAAGGGTGTTCTTTGTTTTAGGATACAATGTGTTGTTACTTCACCCATGACAAAGGTGGTGATAGAGTAGTGTCATTTCTCCCAGTGTATTGTTCACCCAGGAATGACTACGATGTATTAATAAATTAAGTGTTAATTTTAGTGTCTTAGTTTGAAGGGGGTTATAATTTATTTTGTATACAATTGTTATAAATTTCAGAATATTAGGGTCAATTACTAAAATACATCTAGTTTTCTTCAACCACTCCTTATGATGGTATGAAAGTTAGATGAGGTTTCTATGGATTTTATTGTTGGACTACCACAGACTCCTTGAGGGAGGAACTCCATCAGGGTGGTGATTGAATTATTAACTAATTAGGAATATTTTATCCCAATAAGGGATGCTATTGAGGTAAAATAATTGAGAATGAGGTATGTTCATAATTTTGTGAAGTAAAATTAGGTTTTATCAGCTATAATTTTGGATATATTCCCCCTATTTACCTATTGGTTTTGGAAAGGCCTACAAGAAGTGATGAGATCACATGATAAAATAAGAATAACCCACCATCGTATAAAGGATAGTAAAATAGAATGAGTAAATCATATTCTATAGGATATATTGCATGCACGTGCCATAAAATTTGTAGGTGATTAGGATTTTCATCTGGTATTGGTTGAATTTAATTAGGAAAATAATTACAAGTCTTTCATCATAATGGATACCTTTTAAGCCATGTATGATTATCCTTATAGATCACCCCATCATTGTTGCAAGTTCATTGAAGCTTATTTTATTGGGCCTAAGTGTTTTTATGAAGATGAGATATGTGATCTAGAATATTAATCATTGGTTAATGATGACTTAGAGTGGGCATATATCTTATGTGAATAATTAGCACCATGTTTTGTCATTTTTAGTTTTTGACCATGTATTCTTGAAATGTTTTCCTTGGTTAAGTCATCAATGGATTGTGAAGCAAGGGGAATTAACATTGAGATATATGAGTCATTTTGAGAATGTAAAGAAGATTTAATAGGTGGGATATCATTTAGTATTACTAAATTAGTTGAATATAATCCTTGATGTGTTTCATGTGTACCAGATCAATAGGTAACATCTCAACACTTCTTAGATTTTAACTTGGGAGGAACTTGATTTGGAGATATATGTGTTGTTAATTAAGAAACATGTTAAGATATTTTATTCCAATGAAAATTTCATGTATGGAGAATTTATTCTATTAATATGAGTGTTATGGAAACATTCGATAAATTATTATGAAATATGGGAGGAATAATTATATATGAGGGTATAATGGAATCACCTACTTGGATAAACCTTATTCAACCTAAATTTTTAGGAACAAAAAGAAATATTCTGGGGAGAATTTAAACATATTTGTATTTATTTTTGGTATGAGAGGATTTCAGGACTTTTTTTCTATATTTTATTAATGTAATATACATTTATGGTGTTTTGGTAATTTAAAGTAGTTTTAGAGATATAAATACTAAAATTCATGATCTAAAAATGTTATTCTTTTTGTGAATGGTAATTAAGGAGATCTCATGTCTATATAATTGTGGTTCATGGCATGAACCACACATTTTAGCTTTAAAATAATCGAGATGAAATGATTCACAATGTGAATTTTGTTGCATGAAATTATCTAGTTTGGTGGTCTTTTTTAAGGTAGGTTTCTACATTTTTTATTTGATTCAATTTAACCTTATTAATGTCTTCTTTTTCAAGTCCTGAACCTTGAAACATCTATATCATCAAAACCTATTCTATCCTTTATTTTAAAATTATTTAAATGTGGCTATTCTTCTTGTTTAATAAAATATTATGAAAATATTTTCCCTACTATATTATTTTTTTCAAACTGATTATAAATTTTTTAATAATGTATTCTTTTGAAACACTTGGTGACACCCTATTTAGATGTTGATCTAACACCCTACATAGACCCAATGGATGTATATGATTGTTTTTATGTCTCATGCATGAAATGAATGGGAACTACATGGTGGTTGTGTATTCTCTTGATAGTTGAGTTTTATTTATGGTAGTGGAATGGTGGGATGCTAACCCATATGTCATAGAAATGTGTGTTTATTTTTTTTCTTAATTTATACTAAGACCAATAAATTAATTTCCTATGTGGAATATATATATTTTCATTATTTATATCTGGATCTGTATTTTTATGTTTCGTGCTTGTTCTGAGTTTCATTTATTTGTGTTATGTGTTGGGATGTTGTCTGTTTCCATCATTTTGGAAAGATCCTAGTTTTTATTAATTTTGGGTGAAATTTCTCTCAAATATGATTAATAGATTCCTATGTTAATATATATAGTCTATGGATATTAGGAACACCCTTTAGGCCTTACCACTGGCTTTCTTGAGTATCCTGTTTAATGATGATCTGAGTTGGTTCATGATGTGCCATATGAAAGTATTATGTAGGCATTAACTGATTATATGACTTCAGAAGTTGGTTTCAAGGATAAAATCCTAAAATAGGACACTATAGATAATGAACATGATATATGGACATTCCATAGAATTCCAAAACTATTTTGTGACTCTCCACATATTCATAATTTTATATTTTGACCCAAAAATTAACTCTCTTCTATAAAAAGATACAATGATTGTGATAAAAAATAATTTTCTTATGAATAGAGTATTTATAAATGTATTATGGAATAAGATATCACAATGAATAGAATATAACATAAAATAATAATAATAAGGGGAAAAATTTAGTGATTAATAAATCCCCTTTCAAAAAGTTGTATTTGAACCACATACATTGGGATTTAGATAATGTAACATGGGGGAGTTTCATTAATCCTAATATTATTTTATAATAATAACGACTTCTAAAAAAATAAAGATGTCTGAGAATAGATAATATTTTAGGAAAAATATCATCAAATAAATGATAATTTAATGGAAATATATAATATCCATGACATTTCAATATGAAAACATTCAATAAAAATGTATGTGTGTTATATATTTAGGTATAATGTTAATATAAATCTCATTCACCACATATTAAAATAAATAATAAACCATTTCATGAAAATAAAACATTACATATGAAGTACAAATATATTAAATGAAAATAAAAATAGTAAAATTGGAAAAAAATAATAAGTAAACAACATTTATAGAATTTTGATGTCCAGTAGATCATGGTCTCTTAAAAATATCATAGCTGTGAAAAATACAATAAAAAAGAAAAGAAAACATTAGAAATATGATGTGAATTTTGTATAGATAACTTTGAGATAAAAACATGAATGAATAATGAATGAAATAAGATGTATTTTTAGGAACTATAAAAGAAATATGATCATTGGAATAATAACCTAATCATTAGAATAGTAACCTTACTATTAGAATAGTTACTTTCCTACTATAATAGTAACATGATCATTAGAATAGTAAAATGACTAAAAATTAATAAAAAAATAAAATATAAATAATATAATTACAAGAAATAAATAATCAAATTATGTTAGTAAGTAATTTATAATTATATATTTTTAATAACACATGTTTTAACTTATTTTATGAAAAACATAATTCTTATATTAGTATTTAAATAATAAAATTTCCCATGTTTGAAAATTATTTTCATATAATGAACTTAAACCATGAAATAAACATGAATAAATTATCCAAGAGTGATTCATTGGAAATCTTATAAAAATATGATTTTTTGGGTGAATAATAAGAATAAATTTATTATAAAATGATATATTTTATGCCATAAAATTGATATAATTACAACTTAATGAATTATTTAATATTTTTAGTATCCCAAATTAAGTTTATTAATATTAATAATGTAATTAAAAAAATTAAAATCAATTTTAAATCGTAAAAAGTAAATTCAAATGTCCGAATAGATAATTTCTTTTAAAAAAACTCTTTTGGATTTTACTTCTTCCTTCCTTTTTTATAATTTATTATAAAACATAATTTCAATTATGAAAGGGTTTAAAAATTATAGAAACATATTTTTTAATTAATTACTATTTATATTCTCAAATTTGGTCACTATTTAAATTCTTTGTATTAAAATTATATATTTTTCATTATTTTGACCCAAATTGTATATCCCCTCTATGTATATACACTGCCTCTAACCCAAGTTAAAAATACTATAAAAAATTCAACCAATTTCCCAATCCTTTCCCAAAGTTCACCTCTTACCCATGTTAGGTTTCTTGGAAATGTTCTAGTCTCACCTTACTCTAAACCTTCAAGGCTTTAGCCCTTTAGAAATGGAGGAATAATTAAAGAAGATATAACTCCCATATTCTCTTCATTCCATTCTTTCTTCTTCAAATATTTTATTCTCATATCATTTTTAACATTTAAATTAATATTTTGTAAATAATTATATAATATATTGATGTTATTATGATATGGTATAATTATTATAATATATCTATAGTATATATTTACTTCTAATAAATTATATAGTTTAATATAATATGCAACCTTCTCAAAAATCCCCCATTATTTACCCACCTAATCTTCCTACAAATATCATAATATCCTATATATTATAACATTTAACAACTTATATCACATAACAACCCAAAAAGGTTCATATGTTTTGAGCCTGAGAAGGACCAGGTCCTAGTGAGTCTAGAATCGATGACAATTTAGTTTTTTAGATTTAAATTGAGAATTAATGTTTTTAGATATGTTTTTGATGACTAATAGGATAATTTTGAAGTGAAAACAATGTTTTAGGATTCCCATATCTTGTCATGAAAATTTGGAAGGTCGGATGGTATTGGCCGATGGATGGAGAGGGTTACTAGGTACTCGGTGAGGTGGCACCAGGAATCCAATGAAGGACATGAGGGTACATACTAACTACTTGGGGCCCTAAAGTGGTCGGTACAGGATCACCAGGTACCTAGTGTGCACAAAGTACATTTTTTTAAATATGGGGAAGAATATTAATTCCACTCCCTTATTTTATACTCCCATTCAGGGTTCCTTCATTGGGGGTTTCGAATGTTCTATGGGGAGCTACCCATGGAATCCCACTTCTACCATTTGACGATACCTTTCTATAAATGAATTTTAGAAATATTATTCCGTGAAATAATATTTATTTCTCTAATCATAAACATTATCTATTATTTTAATACCTTTTCCATTATTTTATTTTGATGTGAGTTAGTTATATTACATTGATTCTTCCAATTCATGGTAGAGTCAAGTTTTTATGGTGGGGATTTAGTTCTTATTATCTAGAGGAGGTCATGAGTGAAATTATAAAGGATTCATGTACTTATGCTTTATTAAATTCAATTACCAAAATTATTTTAGTTTTTACATTAAATTATACCTTTAATAGTTATTTATTTGATATAATGTGTTAGGTATTTTCATGGATGTGGACACATGGGTGTGATGGGGAAAAAACACACCCCATTGCTGAAGGTTTAAGAATTATTACATCATCCAATGATCCATCATTCTATTATTCCTAATTGATTAATTATGGAATTAATTTTATTAATTAATAATAATGGTTTATAATAAATTTAAATGTTCCTCGATGGATCTAAGGACTTGTAGATATGATCAATGATTTGTACAATCTTAGATGATCATGGATGAGGGTGGAGTGAGCTTTATTATGGGGATAAATGCATATTTTAGGTAGGTGTTTCCTCATATTACCACTTTATATGTGTTTACATATGTTATTTAGAATGTAATTTTGAATAGGAGGGTGTGAAAGGCCTGAGAGGGAACCATAATTGGTCTTCCTTCTCTGAGTCATGACTAGGTAGTATAATGAGACTCCCAACGGACCTTAATGGTTATGGATTTATAAAAAAAATCAATGTCTATTTAGAATACGTGAGAAGCATAGTTATATATAAGTGGAACTATGAGTGGTTTTCATCCCTTGATATATGGATCACATAACCTAGGAGGTTCATATAGTGGAAAATGTTTCCCACATTGGGTGGAGGCTAGAGGTGATATATTTTTTGATGGTTTACCACTATATGAACCTCATAATGGTTTTTGGAACCTTGTAAACTTTGGAGGTGATTAGGATTTTCATCTGGTATTGGTTGAATTTAATTAGGAAAATAATTACAAGTCTTGCATCATAATTGATCCATTTTAATCCATGTATGATTAGCCTTATATATCACCCCATTATTGTTTCAAGTTCATTGACAGTTATTTGATTGGGATTAAGTGTTTTTATGAAGATGAAATATGTGATCTAGAATATTAATCATTAGTTAGTGATGACTTAGAGTGGACATAAATTTTATGTGAATAATTAGAGCCATGTTTTTTCATTTTTAGCTTGTGACCATGTATTCTTGAAATTTTCTCCTTGGTTAAGTCATCAATGGATTGTAAATCAAGGGGAATTAACATTGAGATACATTATTCATTTTGAGAATGTCAAGAATATTTGATTTGATGGGATACCATGATCAAGTAATGAACTTGAAACTAGGTTTATTGATAATGGGTCCATTGAGGGCTGTGTTACGTTGAGTAAGAGGGGAGAAGCCTAAAGAAGGGATTCATGAGGGGGTTTCCTCATCCCATGATCATGTTTTGAGACATGTGGGGAATATTAGGGCATTATTTAGTATAAGGAAGGTCATATATCAATAAGGATGGTTGGGTTATTCTATTTATGATATTTTGGAGTGCTTTCTACCACTATATCTTAGAAATTGTGAGATAGATATCTATAATAGATCCCAAGATGTGATGTAGAAGGATGATATTTTTGAAAATGTTCTTCATGTATGACATCAAGGACATTTGTAGACTATCATTGAACTAGGTTTGTGGGGCTGAGGTATATGGTTATAAATTATTCACAATGTCTATGGTGTATAATAAGTTACCTATGATACAATTATCCATTGTTATATTTTTTGGTTATATATTTACTGATGGATCATCCAATATAGATTTAAATTTTGTGATAACACATTGAGTATCATTTGAGATAGGGAAACACATTATTCACCTAATGATGCATCATTTTAATTAATATTTTTTGGTGAGGTATCATTCAATAGAAAATTATAATGTAGTGCTATACCATCCACCTGATGATTTTTTAATATTAATAGATCATTCACTTAGTGTTTTATCTTAGTGATGTTTCATTTAACATAATAGTAGGATTTTATAATATATTATTCATCCCACAATTCCTTGTTCACATTATCATTGATGGGTGATGCCTAATTCACCTGACAATATATTTTCTACCTGTCTAGGATGATCATGGTGAACTACCATTAACTTGGTGATATCTCATTATCCATGTTTTATATATGTATAGTTATGAACCATTAAATAAATTATACATCATTCACCATATTGTAAATTTTATCAATGATATATCGTTAACCTTGACTAGTGTGTTGGTGGTGTTTTTTACACCATAAATTGGATATTGGGTGTGCATTATACATATTTAGTCTGATAGAGATGGTGAATCATCCACCCAGGGAGGTGGACCAATGGATCAACATCCACCTAGGGATGTCTAGTGGTGGTGAAATTTCCACCCAATGATGTATAACCATGGTGAATTGTAAAACTATGAATTGGAAGTGGTGATACTTTATCCACCTAGATACGCAGATTTTTTGTGTATCATCCACCCGTGTTTAAAATGGTTATATATGTATCACCTATGATTTTGGTCAGTGATGTATAATTTAACTTATTAGTGTATCTGTGATGCATTGTTCACCCCATAGTATAGTATATAGATATACTATTATATAGGGATAATGATATGATTGGGGATACAACTTTCACACTCATAGTCTGCTTAGAAAATGGGTATTTTATGTTATTCCAACTCTGGTCAAAGAAGGTATGTGTTGAATATTAGGATGGCTCCAAGTTTATTTGAAAAATTAATTAGTTTACCCATGTGACATTAAGACTTACTTTTCATTTAATACATGAATTTACATATATACTAGATTTTATTAGTGGCATAACTGGTGGTTTTCTACTGAGTTTTATCCTCACACATTGCATGAGTACCTTAGTGTGTATTCTAACCTTATATTGGCATATAGGTTTGGGGTTATGACTTAAGTACAATTAAATAAGCTATGATAACTCATTTGGGTTATGGATATAGATCTATGATATAGATGAGGATATCATGGGTCTCTCTTTTCTTTTTTTACTTTAGTTATATTTCTATATTGTATATGATTATCATGTTGGGTGTTAATGTTTAGGTGTATATTAAACTACCTTTAGGTCTATATTTTGATATATCAAGGTTATGATGTTGTTATGATTTTATTTCCACTATAATTATATGTAAAACACTATGATGAAACCTATTATGGATATTTTGTTATTGGATATTATTATTTTTTGTTATTATAGAGGGTATAATAGCCAAAATATATTTATCAGACCCTTGTTACTAGTTATTAGCCTCTATAATATTGTATGACATGCCTATAGTCACATGGAAAACATGATCCAATACTATTCTAGTAGTCCAAGTAAGAGATATTATAAAGTGGTATCTGATCCTTGTTTTCATTGTCTCACTATTTTGGATATGGAAGATAGAGATAAGACTAGTTATAATTTGGGATGAAAACTATGTTTATTCATAGTCAGGTCCTATATGAGATTAATTCAAAGTTAATAAGAAGTTTGGGTTTCTATTTATGTTTTTCAATGTTATATTTGTGTAATTTTTTTAAATGGGTATTGTTTTTGGATTTATTTATTTCTTTTATTTATCAAATCTAGGAGTGGAAAGAAGCATTTTTACATATATCATTATTGGAATATATGATTGACATGAAATTCTTATTTTTACTTGTGGTTAAGAACCTTAACTATGATATGAGGTCTAGTTATTTTAAGTGTTAGTAGTAACTTAAATATTATTTTACAATATATCATGATGGGGTCATTATATATAGTAGTACATGTATTTTGATAATGTTATTACCATTTGGTAATTGATTAGTTGAATCCTACATCTATCTGGTACATATATCATAATTGGAAAGATTGGGCCACAGGTATACCATAGTGATGTTAGGCCCATATATTATAGGGAGAGTGTGGAATAATGATTTTTAATTCATAATACTTCATTTTTGTTTCTTTTTTGTGAGGGAATGATGGAATATACTATATAGAGTTTGCATCATTGATGTGCCTCTAGGTGTTACTTTCATCCTCAAGGGGTAATTTTAGTATGTGGATTCCCTATGAGTATTTATATCCTATAGTGGGTTATAGTCTTATATATTATATGCATTATGAATATTAGATCCTAAGATTTGGTGTTATAGAAAGTGATTTTCCTTATGTTATCTGATATGGGAGTGTGGATGTTTTTTATGACATGTAAACTAGGGGGATTTAATCTATAATCAAGGTGAGAGAGTTTAGTGATGTTTAGTTGATACTTAAGATATTTGTGAGGTGAGTGTAATGATTTAATAGAATAATTATTTACTATTATTATCAAAAAATTAATTCTAATATATAAGGGTAGATCTAGAGAGGGTTGAGCTCAAGCTTGAGAGTTACTTTAGAGATGGACATTTGTGTAGATGATTCATGTTATATAGATGAAACATTGTATGGGTGTGGTTGTGTTTTCATTCAAAAATAGGTATTTGTAGAGTATTTATAATGAAAGATTACTAGTGGTGTTTTTTTGTGTAATGTCTGAAATTAATGTGATGTATGGTAAGATAATTAATTAGGATAACTGACCAATTGATGATATTTGGATCATAATTTTTTGAGATGAGTTGTTTATTATGGTATAATTAGGGTTCACACCTCCCCAATGATGCAATGGGTTGATAAAAAATTTAGTGATACATAGTAATGAGTGGCTTGATGGATGATATATTAATTTGAGGTGAGAGTGTGAGTTTTTGGTTAACCTATATGGTGTGTCAGTTTTGGTGACCACAGAGTAGACTTATAAATGTATAAATTGGGATCAATTATGCATGTTTTGACTTATAATAATTGAGCATCATGTTAATTTGTGAATTTTAATAAAATTTATAGAATCAATATTTTGAATGGTGAATTTTACATGACTTATTTAGATTTAGTCATTATGATGTTGTTAATACATGGTTATTTCATGTTATTTCTTCTTACTATGTATATTAGGTCGATTGGGATGCATGTTTGGTCCCCTGAGACCCATTTGGGATGTGAGACCTTGAGGGGTTCCCAGATGTTGTTATTGGGTATAGTACTTCTTTGATCTCTTAGACAGGTTGGAGATAGGTTATGGGATGCTGATAGTTATGATGAATGATCATGAATACATAGTGATCATTTAATGTTTAGATCATGGAAAAGAATGAGATACCTTATCTTGTATTAGGAATGGGTAATGGAGTGGCCCTTAACACTATATCATGTGATGAGAATATATATGTTTTCTCAATAAATAGTTAGATGTGACTAACCAATGGGGACCAATGAATTTTGGTATGATTAGGGCATGAGACAAGGTCCCCTTTTTGGAAAAGGTGAATTGACTGGGAGCCTCATGAGGTTTCTAGTCATACCAAATGGTCAGATCATCTGCCATATGACCTACGTTCTATTGTATCTGAGATGTGCAATGATGAATGCTGGATATTGAGAAATACATAGTGAATGAGAGGATTTATATTAATAATATGGAATCAATGTGTGCCTCAACTACAATGAGTTATACATTGATTTATCTTGAAAACATTGTAACACCCCGACCCCAGTTACCTTGAGTCATTGCATTATTACATAACATTGGAATGATCACAAGAAAGATCAAATCTATAAAGACCGATTGGTTTAGTAGCCTTGGAAACACTAGATATATTCATAAAGTTTTACGTTACATCATAAAGTGAAAAACTACTAAAACAACATAGTCTCTATATTCCACACTCATATCCCCACATAAAATCCCTGCAGGTCATTCATAACTTACTTCTTCACATCCTGGGAAAAATAAAACATAGAAAAGGGGTGAGCTCAAATTCCCAGTAAGGATAACAATATAGAAGAAACTTTTAAAAATAAGCATAAACATTTAAGGCAATGCATTACTAAAACAAAAGCCTTTTAAACTTGAACTTCAACATAGTATGGAAAAAGTAAAATGAAATAATTCCATTTACTTATTCACATGGATATTCTACTAATCGAATAATCACATGCTATATCAATAACCACTTTCATAATGATGGAATGCATAATGCCAGACTATCATAACAACATATCCAAGGCCTCATGACAAGACTAAAAATAAAATTTTTCCAAGGCCTTGTTCCAAGACACTAGATTGTCTCATGAGACCTACTGATGCATCGAGGAGCTATAGCGTGCTCCACCCATCACATATTAAGTCCAATGCATTCCCATATAAAAAGGTTTAAATATAACATAAACATTCATATTAAAAATAGAATACAAAATGTCAATACTTTCACCATAAACTATGAACGGTATAAAAATACCACATCCACAGTCAAACATATCACAAAAACTTCAATACAATATAGAAGTTTTGTATAATAATAAATCAACTTCAAATAAGCATAAAATCCATCAAAGGTGTTGACATAGATGAAATCAAAACTCTTTTTAGAGAAATATCTCTTTCTATTTTGAAATCATTTAAGAGTATTATTTTTATGAAATAAAACATTTTCTTTGAAAATATTCTTATAAGCTTGTAAGGGAAGCTTCGACGATTTTATAACGGCAGAAAATAACCACACCCGCAGTATAAGTTAAAAAACCATTCTTACCTTAATTTTGTCGAAAAGGTTAAAAAGCACCTTGTTTGGGAAACAATGGAAATATTCCTTTATAAAACTCTTATAAAAAGTCAAACAAGGGTATAAATGACCTTAACCCATATTCTTTTTAATAGTAAAAATGTTTTGAAATGCATTTTTAAGAAACATGGATGTGCATGATAAAGAGATCCCAGTAGATTATTACGTATAAACAACCTCGGATAATGAAGAGATTGTGAAATAACCCTTACCTTTTACTTTTCATTAGTTGGGGTAGGTTAACCTCCTGTATAATGGTGAAATAATTGTTATTAAATTATACAAGAATCATATATATTAATATGATATCATATATGATCTTTTAACAATGATTTTTTAATAATATCTTAGTATTATCGTTGTTTCGGGTGTTAACTTACTCGTTTTCTTTTATATGTTTTGTTACATAAGACATGTTTGTAATGGATAGGTTCTATATTAATCATATAAAGAATGATATCAAGTCCTTATATACTATTATTACTCATCAAATGAGAATTATACTTGAATGTATATGATGGATAATGAATCTCATCGCGTTCGTGGAGACGGTAGTCCATACGTATGCACGAGTGACAATATCATTATTTTGATATTAAAATAATATATAATTGGATATTATATCATATATAAAGAATCATTAACATTTTATATTTATTATTTACATGAGTTACACATCATTATTATACCCATCCAAATAATAATATATTGAATAACAATTACACCACGACGTGGAGACGGTAAGTCGTACGTACGCATGTATGGTGACATGTTATTCAAAGGGTGGATAGAATACTGAATATGGTTGTACCACATTTATAATAACATCACAATATATATATATATATATGATACTGGAGTTATTATTTTATAATGGTAACAACAAAGGAAGAAGAAGTGGAAGAAGAAAGGAACTTGGAAAAGGGTGGTGAAATCATTACCTCTTCTTCCGGTTCTTGCTTTTGATTTGATCAAAAGGGCTCATTAGGTTGGATTTATGATCAAAATAAGGCCTCTAGGTTGTAGTGAGGGAATTTGGTAGAGTATTTAGGCAGATTTTGGTCTAACCAAAAGGCTTTGAAGGTTTGAAGAAATGAGAAGGAGGAGTGCCGTTTTATAAGAGGGGTGAGGGGCACCTTTGGAAAAGCTAGAAATATTAATTTATAATAAATTCATATTCGGTTTATAATATCTCCAAAGTTGATTATTCAAAGGTTAATGTGGGTATAGTTCAAAAACCATTCAGCCAATAGAATTTAGACCGGTTTGGGTCACTATATTAACCATATATTTTAGTTTTAACTCTTAGTTAATTAGTTTGACATTTACCATGTCTCTTTGTATTTTTATATTATATAGTTAATAAACATACTATATACATCCAAGAGACCCCAAAGTGGTCCATTAATGATATAACTATCATTATATAAGTCTCTTGGCCTAGCCTTATATTTTTAGGAATTTAATATCAATTAATAATATAATATTTGTTTTAAAAACTCTTTTATGTCAATTTTGACACTATTCAATAGTTGATTTTTGTGAAACTCATAACCAAATTATTACTTCAAAAAAATTTAATTAAATCATTCCTAGCACGTCATATTAACTTATAAAATTAGTGTAATTCATAAAAAGTCTCAAATTCTATTTATTTGTGTATTTATAATATTAATTATTTTAATTTTTCACTATTATGGTAATTATTGCATCATCATTGTGTCATAAATAAATTAAATTATTTAATGTCTAAAAATTATAAATAAAATATCATTATGTAGTAAATATTTTTAGATTTATAATGAATATTTATAGTCGAAATTCAATCATATATAACACTATGTAAATATTGTTTTGCTAAAAGATATATGCTTGTGTCATTTTTGTATTCATTTTAACTTAATTAAAATAAAGTGTTCCTATCACCTACAAGTGGCTCCATGGGGTCCCAAAATAGAACCAAAGATGCCTATGGTATAACATGTATCACAAAATAAGGTTAGGAAACGTTTTAGGGTAGTTTAGTATTATTATAATATTATTTTTAACCCTTATTTACTCGATTTACCCTTAACCATGGTAAATAATATATTTACCGCAGTAATTATTCAAAATGCCTAAAAATAAATGTTACCTATTTACACAATTTGAACATTCTGATTAAAAATATGGAATCCATTTTTTCAAATTCAAAACACAGAAGTGGCAGAAATTAATTTAAAATTAATTCCCGTTGTTAAAACAAAAAGCGTGTTTTTAAGAGATAATAACTATCAAAAGATTGACACTTGTTTATGTCCGGTTTAACTGTAAAATTATGTCCAATGACCAACATTGTATTAAATGGTAAAAATATATTCTAAATATACTTTAAAACCTCTCAAATTCATAATTTATCGGTATTAATTATTTTGATTAAAAAATTTGTTTTTAATTAAAATTTAGTAATTTTCACTATTCATCAAAATATTAAAGTTATCTGAAAAGTACCAAAATTTCACCTTAGACTAAATTCGATATTCCGAATCCAAAAATGAAGTCCATTTTGATATATAATATATATATAATTTCAAAAATTAGGTATTACTATTCATAACGGCTAGTGTGATTGGTTATGGTGTGTTAGAACTCGGTGTTGCGTACAACACACGCTATCACATTATTCAAAGAGAAGCGTACCATAGAAGCTTGGGGTGTTACATTCTCCCCTACTTCAAATAATTTCTTCTTCGAAATTTCTAGAATACTTATCACATGAAAAGACTCGGGTGGTTATTCGTCATAAGTTCCTCGGGTTCCCACGTTGCCTCTTCCATCTTATGGTTTCTCCACAAAACATTTACCAGACGTGTCGTCTGGTTTCTCAGTACTTGTTCTCTCATATCAAGAATCCTGACGGGCTCTTCACAATAAGACATATCGGGTTCCAGTTCTAATTCCTCACAGGTGAGTACATGCGTTGTGTCAGGCATGTGTTTCCTCAACAGAGATACGTGGAACACATTGTGAACTTTGGAGAGACTTGGCAGCATTGCAAATCGGAAAGCTACAACCCCAATTCATTCTAGAATTTTGAAAGGTCTGATGTACTTGGGAATCAATTTACCTTTCTTACCAAAACTTATGACTCCCTTACATGGAGATACCTTTAGAAAAACATGATCACTGACTTGAAATTCCAAATCCTTCCTTCGATTATTGGCATAGCTCTTCTGCCTACTTTGAGCTGCTTTGATGTGATTTTGGATTATCTACACCTTTTCCATCATTTCCTCCACTAGTTCTGGGCCTACAAGTTTTCTTTCACCAACGTCATCCCAACAGGTTGGTGTATGACATCTCTTTCCGTATAACGCTTCATATAGTGCCATCTGAATACTCGAATGGAATCTATTGTTATAGGAAAATTCTAACAGAGGTAAATATTGATCCCACATACCCTGAAAGTCAAGTGAGAAAGATCTCAACATGTCTTCTAAGGTTTGAATAGTTCGTTCTGATTGTCCGTCTGTCTGAGGGTGGTAAGCAGTGCTCAAATGAAGTTCAGTATCCAGGGATTTCTAAAGACTTTTCCAGAATCTTGAAGTAAAATGGGGATCACAATCAGAAACAATCGATAGGGGTACTCCATGAAGTCTCACAACTTCATTAATATATTTTCTTGCTAGACGTTCTAGGGGTATATCTTCTCTTATAGCAAGAAAATGTGCTGACTTGGTAAGACGATCAACAATAACCCATATTTCATCGTTCCTTCTAGGAGTGTTTGGTAGCCCCATGACAATGTCCATCGTAATATTGTCCTATTTCCACTCCGATATGGGAAGAGGTTGCATGACTCCTCCAGGATGTTGCCTTCCAGCTTTCACTTGTTGAAAAACCATACATCTTGACACAAAATCAACAATCTCCCTCTTCATGTTGTCCCACCAAAAATGTTCCTTCAAATCCCTATACAATTTGGTGCTCCCAGGGTGAATAGAGAAATTGGAACTATGAGTATCATCCAGAAATTCCATTTTTAGATTAGGTATATCAGGAACACAAAGTCTCTTCCCAAATTTCAAAATTCCATCTTCATACACAAAGTCTCTCAGTCTCCCATCATTCACAGCTTTAATCTTCTTTTGAAATTCTTCATCATCAGTATGAGAACTCTTAATTCTTTCTAGTAAAGATGGTTTGGCAACCATTTGAAAAAGCATTGATGTTTCACCTTCCCTGGTTATTCCCATGTCCATCTTCACTAGATCCATCAAAATTGGATCCCTTTCAATTCTCATCACATTCAAAAATCCATGGTCTTTTCTACTCAAAGCATCTTCCACCTTGTTTTCTTTCCCCGGGTGGTAGTGTATCGTGCAATCATAATCCTTGAGTAATTAAAGCCATCTCCTTTGCCTCATGTTGAGTTATTTTTGTGAGAAAATATACTTCAAACTCTTGTGATTAGTATAAATATCACATTTTTCACCATAGAGGTAGTGCCTCCATATCTTAAAAGCAAATATTACAGCTGCTAACTCGAGATCATGAGTAGGATAGTTTTGTTCATGAATTTTCAACTGTCGTGATGCATAGGCAATAACTCTATCATTCTGCATAAGGACACAACAAAGTCCTTTCTTCAATGCATCACTATAAATAATGAACCCATCATTCCCTGATGGTAGAGTCAATATAGGAGCATTTACTAATATTCTCTTCAGTTCTTCAAAACATTCTTCACACTATTTTGTCCAAACAAATTTAACCCCTTTACGTGTGAGCTTCGTTAATGGGTTAGCCAATCGGGAAAATTCTGGATGAATCATCAATAATAACCTGCCAAACCAATAAAACTACGTACCTCAGTTATAATCATAAGTTTTGGCCATTCTTGGATTGCCTTAGTCTTAGAAGGATCAACAGAGATTCCATCTTTAGAGACAATATGTCCAAGAAAAGAAATTTCATGAAGCCAAAACTCACACTTGCTAAACTTCCCATATAATTCATGTCTTTTCAGAGTCTTCAGGATAATGCGCAAGTGATTTTCATAATCTTCGTAGCTTTTGGATTATACCATGATATCATCAATAAATACCACCAAAAATTCATCAAGATACTCCTTGAAAACTCTATTCATCAGATCCATGAATACAGAGGGTGCATTAGTCAAACCAAAAGGCATTACAGTAAACTCGTAATTCCCGTACCTGGTTCGAAATGTTGTCTTCGGAATTTCTTCCTTCTTTACACACAATTGATGGTATCCAGATCGAAGGTCAATCTTTGAAAAGTATTGAGCTCCATGCATTTGGTCAAATAAATCATCAATGTGAGGTAGGGGATACTTGTTCTTTATAGTTATAGCATTGATCTCCCTGTAGTTGATACATAACATCATAGATCCATCTTTCTTTTTAACAAAAAGAACAAGGGCTCCCCATGTAGAAACACTAGGGAGAATAAATCCCTTATTACTTAATTCCTCTAGTTGTTTCTTTAGTTCGAATAATTCTACAGTGGCCATTCTATAAGTGGTCTTCGATATAGGCCTTGATCCAGGAATTAAATCAATGGAAAACTCAACTTCTCATTCTGGAGGATGTCCAGGTAAATCTTCCGGAAATACATCTACAAATTCATTCACAATAGGTACATACTCTATTTGAACATTCCTTTCCACACCCACAGTTATTTCATTCTCTTCCTCCCCAATAATTGAATTTAGTTGAGCTACTGGGGGTGGATCTAAATAAAAATTAGGTGGTGATGATTCTGCTCTAAAGATAAGGTGTTCCTTATCATTATCATTAAGAATCGTAACCTCATTCTTGTTACAATAAATCTTCACATCATAGTCCGAGAGCCAGTCCATACCGAGGATTATATCAAACTCAATCATAGGTATGACGATGAGATCAGCAGATAAAGAACATTTATGTGCTCTAATGGGGACTGATTTGTAAAACTTTGTTGCAATGATACTTCCCTTAGGAGTTTTAACTGACAACTCCCTTGTTAAATCAAATTGGAAATATCTAATTTTCTTAGCAAAATGGGAAGATATGAAACAATGTGATGATCCAGAATCAAATAATGCATTTTCTAAACTTGAGGAAACTATTAAATTACCTGCCACCACGTCTTTCAGAGCATGTACCTCAGCAGTAGTGATAGCATAAGCTTGGCCTTGATCCCTTGGCCTTTTCTGAGGTAAGTTCTCCTGACGCTTAGGACATTCATTTGCATAATTCCCCATCTCCCTGCAATTGTAGCACTGAACGTTGGTGGCTTCCTTCTTCCCCTTGCAATCACGAGCTTGGTGGCCTTTTTCACCACACTTGTAACAGACTCTCGTTCCCTTCAAGCAAGTACCAGGTTGTTTCTTCCCATATTTACCACCGGATGGATATTCAACATTTCCCTTCTTCCCCTTATTTCCATTCCCAGATAGATCAGCAAGCCTCTTCTTCTCTTTCTTTGCTTTAAAATCATAAGACTTAGAGAATTCCTTTTCAGTCTTGATAGCACATGAGACATTGTCTTCGTATGACGAAAAGGATTGTGAGACTAATGCTTGACAGAGAAATGGTTTTAACCCATCAAAGAAACGATCAATCTTACTTCTTGGGTTACATATATAATCTCTAGCATACCTTGCTAACCGTGTAAATTTAGCCTCATACTTTGCGACATTCTCATCCTCCTTTTGTCTCAGACTCAGAAATTGCCTTTCCATATCTGCTCGATGGTCACGAGGAAAGTATTTTTCTAAAAACAGATCTTTGAACTCCCTCCATTCCATATTTGATACTTCATCATCTTCCTTCGTGTTTTGAATCAATGACCACCATTGATCAGCATCTCCAGTGAGGCGGTAAACTGCCATGATAACTTTTTCCCTTTCACTACTCCCCAAAGCCTAAAATATTTTCTCTAGGGAATTTATCCATTGCTCAGCTACTAAGGGATTTGTACTCCCATTGAACGGTGGTGGTTTTTTCCTCATGAATCGATCTAACATTTATCCTACACACTGTGGATCAGGGTGCTCCATACGGGTAAGGTTATTATTCATAACCTGAGTAAGTTGTCCCAGTATGGTGATTAGATGATCAGCACCAGTTGCATCACCATCTCCACTATAATTATCTTGAGCAGTAGGGAAATCCCTACATGGAGTGCGTGCATTGATACGATTTACATTTCTTCCACTTGGTGCCATTTCTAAACAATGGCATAAACTAGATCAGTTTATAAATCAAAATACATAATCACATACTTATAAAACACTTAACATAAATTGAACTATTTATGGATATAATCCATGATCATAAGAATGTTTTCTTTGAAGAAGTATATAATCATGAACCCTTCATAATGATTTGTAAAGAAAATGAGAGTTATCCTAAGCATATCCCCCGGGAGTGTCGTAACCAAGAGTGCAGCAAGGCCCATTGTCGTGCACCAGTTCCCATTCGAGTCTAGCTCAAAGCGGTGTTTTCGGGTTTTACCCCTAGGTACATCTGTGCCAGAGCCGCCTCTACCTGCTCGTATCCAGACAGGGATGTATTGCTCGGAAAACTCACAAAATCTCTACAATACCAAAATTCTTGGAAGTTCTTCTATACTAATCCTCAAAGTTTATCTTAGGTCTACGTGCTCTAATCAGAGTTTATCTAAATCTAGCTTCCAAGGTTTTTACTAAACTTCCTCTGATACCAACTGTAACGCCCTGACCCCAGTTACCTAGTGTCGGTGCATTATTACATAACATTGGCATGATCACAAGAAAGATCAAATATCGAAAGACCGATTGGTTTAGTAGCCCTGGAAACACTAAATATATTCATAAAGTTTTACATTACATCATAAAGTGAAAAACTACTAAAACAACATAGTTTCCATATTCCATACTCATATCCCCACATAAAATCATTGCAGGTCATTCATAACTTACTTCTTCACATCCTGGGAAAAATAAAACATAGAAAAGGTGTGAGCTCAAATGCCCAGTAAGGATAACAATATAGCGGAAACTTTCAAAAATAAGTATAAACATTTAAGGCAATGCATTACTAAAACAAAAGCCTTTTAAACTTGAACTTCAACATAGTATTGCAAAAGTAAAATGAAATAATTCCATTTACTTATTCACATGGATATTCTACTAATCGAATAATCACATGAAATATCAATAACCACTTTCATAATGATGGAATGCATAATGCCAGACTATCATAACCACATAGCCAAGGCCTCGTGCCAAGACTACAAATAAGATTTTTCCAAGGCCTTGTGCCAAGACACTAGTTTGTCTCATGAGACCTACTGATGCATCGAGGAGCTATAGCGGGCTCCACCCGTCACATATTAAGTCCAATGCATTCCCATATGAAAAGGTTTAAACATAACATAAACATTCGTATTAAAACTAGCATACGAAATGTAAATACTTTCACCATAAACTATGAACGGTATAAAAATAGCACATCCATAGTCAAACATATCACAAAACCTTCAATACAATATAGAAGTTTTGTATCATAATAAATCAACTTCAAATAAACGTAAAATCAATCAAAGGTGTTGACATAGATGAAATCAAAACTCTTTTTAGAGAAATATCTATTTCTATTTTGAAATAATATAAGAGTATTATATTTATGAAATAAAACAGTTTCTTTGAAAATATTCTTATAAGCTTGTAAGGGATGCTTCGATGATTTTATAATGGCAGAAAATAACCACACCCGCCGTATAAGTTAAAAAAACCATTCTTACCTTAATTCTGTCGAAAAGGTTAAAAAGCACCTTGTTTGGAAAACGACAGAATGATTCCTTTATAAAACGCTTAAAAAAGTCAAACAAGGTTATAAATGACCTTAACCCATATTCTTTTAAATATTAAAAATGTTTTGAAATACAATTTTAAGAAACATGGATGTGGCTGATAAAGAGATCCCAGTAGATTATTACGTATAAACAACCTCAGATAATGATGAGATTGTGAAATAAACCTTACCTTGTACTTTTCCTTGGTTGGGGTAGGTTAACCTCCTGTATAATGGTGAAATAATTGTTATTAAATTATACAAGAATCATATACATTAATATGATATCATATATGATCTTTTAACATTGATTTTTTAATAATATCTTAGTATTATCGTTGTTTCGGGTGTTAACTTACTCGTTTTCTTTTATATGTTTTGTTACGCAAGACATGATTTTAATGGATAGGTTGTATCTTAATCATATAAATAATGATATCAAGTCCTTAGATACTATTATTACTTATCAAATGAGAATTATACTTGAATGGATATGATGGATAATGAATCTCATCGTGTTCGTGGAGACGGTAGTCCGTACGTACGCATGAGCGACAATATCATTCTTTTGATATTAAAATAATATATAATTGGATAGTATATCATATATACAGAATCATTAACATGTTATATTTATTATTTACATGATTTAAACATCATTATTATACCCATCCAAATAATAATATATTGAATAACAATTACACCACGACGTGGAGACGGTAAGTCGTACGTACGCACGTATGGTGACATGTTATTCAAAGGGTGGATAGAATACTGAATATGGTTGTACCATATTTATAATAACATCACAGTATATATATGATACTGGAGTTATTATTTTAGAATGGTAACAACAAAGGAAGAAGAAGTGGAAGAAGAAAGGAACTTTGAAAAGGGTGGTGAAATCATTACCTCTTCTTCCGGTTCTTCCTTTTGATTTGATCAAAATGGATCCTTAGGTTGGATTTATGATCAAAATAAGGCCTATAGGTTGTAGTGAGGGAATTTGGGAGAGTATTTGGTCAGAGTTTGGATGAAACAAAAGGCTTTTAAGGTGTGAATAAATGATAAGGAGGAGTGCCCTTTTATAAGAGGGGTGAGGGGCACCTTTGGAAAAGCTAGAAATATTAATTTATAATAAATTCATATTCAGTTTCTAATAGATCCAAAGTTTATTATTCAAAGGTTAAGGTAGTTATAGGTCAAAAACCATTCAGCCAATAGAATTTAGACAGGTTTTTGTCACTATATTAACCTTATATTTTAGTTTTAACTCTTAGTTAATTAGTTTGACATTTACCATGTCACTTTGTATTTTTATATTATATAGTTAATAAACTTACTATATACATCCAAGACACCCCCAAGTGGTCCATTAATGATATACCTATCATTATATAAGTCTCTTGGCCGAACCGTAGATTTTTAGGAATTTAATATCAATTAATAATATAATATTTGTTTTAAAAACTCTTTTATGTCAATTTTGACACTATTCAATAGTTGATTTTTGTGAAACTCATAACAGAATGATTACTTCGAAAAAATTTAATTAAAGCATTCCTAACATGTCATATTAAATTATAAAATCAGTGTAATTCATAAAAAGTCTCAAATTCTATTTATTTGGATATTTATAATATCAATTATTTTAATTTGTCACTATTATGGTAATTACTGCATCATCATTGTGTCATAAATAAATTAAATTATTTAATGTCTAAAAATTTTAAATAAAATATAATTATGTATAAAATCTTTTTATATTTCTAATTAATATTTATAGTCGAAAATACAACATATATTACCCTATGTAAAAATTGTTTTGCTAAAAGATATATGCTTGTGTCATTTTTGTACTCATTTTAACTTAATTAAAATAAAGTGTCCCTATCACCTACAAGTGGCTCCATGGGGTCCCAAAATCGACCCAAAGATGCCTATGGCCGAACATGTACCAAGAAATAAGGTTAGGACACGTTTTAGGGTAGTTTAGTATTATTATAATATTATTTTTTAACCCTTATTTACCGGATTTACCCTTAACCGTGGTAAATAAAAAAATTACCGCAGTAATTATTCAAAATTACTAAAAATAAATGTTACCTATTTACACAATTTGAACATCCTGATTCCAAATATGGAATCCATTTTTCCAAATTCAAAACACAGAAGTGGCAGAAATTAATTTAAAATTAATTCCCGTTGTTAATACAAAAAGCGTGTTTTTAAGAGATAATAACTATCAAAAGATTAACACTTTTTTATGTCCAGTTTAATTGTAAAATTATGTCCAATGACCAAAATTGTATTAAATGGTAAAAATATATTCTAAATATACTTTAAAACCTATAAAATTCATAATTTATCACTATTAATTATTTTGATTAAAAAGTTGTTTTTATTTAAAATTTAGTAATTTTCACTATTCATCAAAATATTAAAGTTATCCGAAAAGTACCAAAATATCACCTTAAGCTACATTAGATATTCCGAATCCAAAAATGAAGTCCATTTTTAAATATAAAATATATATAATTTCAAAAATTAGGTATTACTATTCATAACGGCTAGTGTGATTGGTTATGGTGTGTTAGAACTCGGTGTTGCGTACAACACACATTATCACATTATTCAAAGAGAAGCGTACCATAGAAGCATGGGGTGTTACAAACATAGTACATAATTAGGATGATTTTATATTGAATTATAATATGAGAGTCATGTGATGGAGAGTCATTTGATATTAGATGTGTTAATATTAGTTCATCAATATATTAAGAAATGGTGGATTGATACTCTATGATTTCATAGACCTTAGAGTGGGGATCATGGGTGGGGTCTGCTAAGTTTTAACAAGTAAGTAACTTGATTGGTTGATTTTTATTAAGAGTGTAATTTTGGTAAGATCATTCTTATAGGATGGGAATAAATGAAATGTTATTTTAGGGAGAAAAATAGTTTAATTTTTGGATTAGAACCTAGTTATGTTATTTAGAGTGTTTAATGTGATGTATTTGAAAAACCCAGGTAGTAGGGGTTAGGGTTTCATGCTAGTAATTGGAGTAAAGTTGTAAATTAATGTTTGGTAAAAGAAAAAATAGAGATATGGGTGTCCAATATTGAGGAATGGGAAAAGTTATTATGTTTAGTAACTAATGAGATTGATATATGGTTATGGTCTATTGAAGGGATCAAGTATCTATTTTAGGAAATGGTTTGGTAGGTTGATCGGGTCAATAACGTGTCAATAATCATAGGGGTGTATGTTGTTTTTAATGATGGAGTGAGTATTAATGTTGTGGATATATTCTTAGGGCTACAATTTCTGGTGTTGAATAAAATATATTAGAGATTATAGTTTTTGGATCTGAATGAGAAGAGGTCTGGTTTATACTAGTGATGGGAGTGAGGCATAATTCTGGAGTTAGTGTAAATAGTTTTCATCATGGTGTATGAGTCCTATAGGTTTTAGAGTCACCCACTATATTGAGGAATATAATAGTTTTTTCACACATATCCAAGTAGATACATATTGGTTGTTGATCAAGATGTGTCTTCAAACAAACAACAAGGATATAATATATATATATATATATATGATAATGAAGTGTCCAATATTTGGGGATGTTTTTAGGTGTTGGGTGTTGTATCATCACTTCCTTGGACCATAAAACATATGAATTAATATTGTGTATTTGGTTTCAATGGATAATAAAATTTATAATATATTATTTAGAGACTTCTAGGGGATTTGAAGTAATGTGGTGGGGTGGATGTAGTGTAGACACTCGTTAATGTTTATGGATCCAAAGAAGGACCAGATTCTAGTGAGTTTGAAATTGGGTCTAGTTTTGATTTTCAAATTTGGTATTAGAATTACATATGTTGACATTTTAATATGCATGATAGGATGTTTCTGAGGTGGTACCTCAAGTGGAGGTGACCTAGAGAATGGTTCTTAGATTTGGGAGGCTAGATGGTGGAGGTTGGTGGTTTTAGACAACCACTAGGTAACTAGTTGGGTGGCACCTAGTACATGATGGATGTCTTAGGGGATCTTACTCCCATCCTGGGTCTATTGGATGGCTGATATAGATTCACTGGGTAAACATTATGCATAGTGTTTAATTATTGTTTTTTAATGTTGTTTATGAATTTTTATTCCAAACCTCCTTTCTTATTCCCCTTTTGTGTTCCTTCTTTGGGGTTTTCAAACCATCCAGGGAGATCCACTAATGTATCCCCTCTTCTCCCCCTTAATTATCCCATAACCTAGGTGATTCACAATATTCTTCTTTATTGAATTATTTCTGGTTTCTCCCCTCATATACCTTTGGTATTATTTTCCTCCATTTCCCACTATTTTGGTATGATTTAGGTTTGGTATTTTATAGAGATTACACATAATCATGGTTGAATCATGTATGGATGATGGGGATTTTGTTTTTATTAACTAGATATGGTCTCGAGAGAATGAATTCTCATGTTTTTTTTTTGTGTTTTTTCATGAGGTATGTCACTTTCCTAAATTATTTTTTATTTTACATTAATTTTAATCTTTTAATAAACATCGATTATTAAATATTTTTGTTGTTGTGGACTAGTGGATGTGATGGGGAATGATCAAAACTCATTTCTCAATTATTTATCATAGTTATAGTATATAATAATCCATTATTCTATTATTCATATTTTTTTATTTATTTAATTACTTTTTTAATTAATTATAAAGGTTTATATTTAATTAAAAAAGATCTTAATGGGGTTTGAGACTAATGGAGGTGATCTATGGATGGTATGATCTTGGATGAGCTTGGTTAATGGTAGGGAATCAATTCCATAGGAGATAAATCCTTGTTTCAGGTAGGTGGTTCATAATATTACAAAATTATATGTGTTTGAGTATATTAGTTTGAATGTAAGTGTGGGTAGGTGTGTTTGAGAGACTCTAGAGGCAACCATGAGTTGTCTCCTTTCTGTGAGGCATGGAAAGGGAGTGTAGTGAGACTCCTACAAGGCCTTAGAGGCTAAGTATTTATGAAATAATTATGAAAATATATTTATCATATATGATAGTATTAGATTGATGGATTTGGAACTATGAGGGTAATTTTTTCCGAGATATATAACTCACATGACCTAAGAGGAATGCATAGTGGTATGTTATGGTTCCAGATGTAGCGGTAACACCTATTGGACCAATGTCCAACACATATTTTTTCAGATTCAATGGATCATTCACAATGTACATGGAATGAATTCCTTGTCATATGAAATTGTTTCGAAATAATAATGAAAAATAATTTTTTTAGAACAAAGAGATAAGATCATGCATGTTAATTTATAATTAATTCAAACAAAAGAAGAAATATTACCTCAATCATGAGATATTTCTACATTTATGGTGTTGATAATTCTAACATGATCATTGTATCATCATTTTGTAGTGATGAGACAAAGCATAACCCCAATAATGATGATTCACACATTCTCCTTCAATATCCAACCAAGTCTGATGAACCACAAAGTGCTAGCACGATTGATTGATCATCTTCCATTACTGACCATGATCACTTATTATTCCTTTTGGATTTAAGGAATCTTTATTTCCCTTCTCAATATTGAGAGGAAGAGTGGAGGAGGGAGATATTGATAAGAAATTATTCTTCATAATGATTATACTTTCTCTAATTGACATAGAAATCTATTTATAGACCCATGGTTTGGGTTTAATAAATAATAAATTTAAAAAAACCCATTAAAAATATATCAAAAAAATGAACCTAATTCCATATAATAAAATATTAATATTATATTATTCTTTAGTGTGCGCTAACCTACATACTAATAAATATTTATTTTACAATCTTATAAATACATATTCATCACTATACAAAAACGATTCCTCTCTTCCTCAACATTTATTGAATTCTTGAATCAATATTTCAATTAATATTATTTACTAAATAAATAAATTGATATTTTATTCAAAGTTCAGGGAATAAATATTTATTTAATATTTTTATAACTAAATAAATTATTTTAAATAAATAAATAAATTTTTATTATCATGAGGATAATAAGAGATAAATAAATATTATATATTAGGATAATTAAATATTTACATTGATAATAAATATTTATTTAATATTTTTAATAATTTAAAAAATTTAATAAATATTACTTCTCAGTCTGGAGAATAATATGTTTTCAAATAATTAAATATAAATAATATATAACTAATATAAAAAGAAACACTTTTGTGTGAACAACTAGGCTTCATCCTCAGTGGTATTAACTAGTCTTGCCTAATGTATAATATTACTATCTAGAAATGGGTCAAGGAACCCACATAGGAAGAAGATGTGTACAAGGAAAAAATACCCGAGAATGCTCAATATATACTATAATCCCTTTGGTATGATATCTCATCATTTAGGTTGCACATCCATTTTATTAATAGTAATTGTTTATCTAATATTAATGCATGAAATGTCAAACACTCAATGGTTCCATTTCATTCAAAGGGTTGATATATAAACTTCCATAAATATAGAACGTATAAATCCTTCATCATCTTATTCATTAATTATATATCATTCATGATGAACCCAATATAACCAACTTCACAACAATCATATGATGTTACATTTTATAGAAATAAATCAAAGTGTGTGATATGTGAAATGAGTTAATAAAAATATAAGTTTTAGGATCATTATATATTCTCATAGATAAGAATATCAAATGACACATAAACATGTGGATTTCCAATAAGTGAGTTATCTCTTATGACCCCCCATCTTGAAGATTACCAAGTTTGAACTTAAAGATATGTAGTCTAATCTACATACAAGTACTCAGAGCTAACGATCAATATACTTTGTGTCCTATCATAAAATGTTATACAACCATAGAATATAATTTAAGAATATCTTCATGTCATGTCAAGGTTCTCATGATATAGGGGAACTCCAATTCCATTTTCAATGTGTCAAGTACTATAAGATATTATTATAGTAATTTCACAAATAAAAATAGAAAAAATATAATAATTTATTTAATTAAAATTTACCTATTTGAATAAAAATAAATCAGATGTATATATATTTGGTTCTAGGACACCATCTCCAACATTAATTGGTTCCACCATGGGTGAACTCTAGGGGTGATACTTTTTTAATTTTATGGAATTGTTTGTATGAGATACATTCTTAAGAAGGTATGTGGAAAGTCTTGAGTTGGAATTATTGGAGGTTCTCTTGTTTCTTTAGTGATGTTTTTAGATAATTAGATCATATTAGTTCCCTATAACCATATGTATTGAGTATAGGTCCATCTAGGGCCCTATCATAATGGGTAATATGTGAAAATCATAATAATGAGAGATGTGAGTGGGTGTCCTCACCCCTTACTTGTGTTATGTTCCTTACATGGCATATTTAGAAATTCCATAGTGGATGGTAGCTTTACTTTTAGTAGGTCTTGTGGGGGTTTTCCATGTGAATAAATGTTGTAGTTATTAGCACTACTATAGTCTAACACATATAATATGGGTAGCTATATGAGATCTTAAAGCATCTTGTGTATGGATGAGATATGTGAAAATATTATAGTGTACAATGTTGGGGATGTTGGTAGCCTATCACAGAACAAGGTTACTAAAATAAAGGCATAGGGAGATAACACTTTCATCATGGTTATAATTTATAATGAATTAACAAAGATATATTGACCAATCATTACCTTATTATGGTTATGATTGTAGTGATGGATTATCGAACTTCATAAAGGATTTGGAAATAACCCATTCACTCTCAGATTAGTTATGGTAAAATGAGATCATAATCCATTCCATAAAAGGCCATGATTTTCAAAAATGTTCTAAGAGTACAATTATAGGAATCTGAGTAGCCTATCTTAGAACTAGGTTAGTAGGAAAAGGGACTAGGGTGAAAACTATTTCACCATTTCTATAGTATATAATGTGTTTATTTTGATATAATGATCATTCATTGAAATGTTTTGGTTATGATTATAGTTATTGATCAACAATCATAGTCCTGTATTTTGAAACAACCCATTTACTCTCATTTTAGTTAGGGTAATACCTCATTTACCTAGTTAAATATCATTATTATTGTTATTGTGTAGTGACGTATTGTTTACTAGGAAATTTTATTTTGATAATTGATCATGTACTAGAAGATTATGTGTTGGTGATCAACTCAAATTGTGGGTTGATGACAGATCATTGAACTTGAGAGGTGGATTTTATGATACATTTTTCACCTGATGATTCTTTGTTCTCAATATCATTGAGGGGTGATAACTCATTCAACAAAGATACATTGTTCACTCATATGTGATGAGAGTGATGATATTTTTTAAACTGAGAGATCCATCATATTCTCTATTTGTGATGAGTATGATAATGTCTCATTGATATATCATATTCTATTTTTTTGATTTATTCAGTGATATATCATTCAACTTTACTAGTGTTTTGGGTGGTGCTTTATCTATATAAATGTTGATATCGGGGGCACATCACCAACCTAGATACCAGTAGTGGTGGTGCATCATGCACCAAGTAATGAGTACTAGTGGTGCATCATCCACCTAGATATTTATAGTGGTGGGGGCATCGCCTACCTAGTAAGGTATACTGATGGTGCATCATCGACCTATTGATTAATAGAGGTGGTGATTCATCAACCTAGAGGTGTGTTTTGGTGGTTTAATAACCACTCTTGAAGGAAATGGTGATAAATAATTCACTCTAGATATGTGTTAGTGACATATAATTCACATGAGATATGGTTCATTGATGTATCATTTACTTGAATAATATGATAGTGATTCATCATTAAACCCCTTGTTATGGAATATAGATATATTATTCTTCTTTTTTAATGAAATGAGTGTTGATACATCATTTAATATTAGCGTGTTATTAGACTATGGATATTTTATCCCATTTTATCTTGGGATGAAGAAAGTATGTGAAAAACATTAGGGTGAATCCATGATTTCATAATTAGGTGAATGGTTTACTCATGTAATGTTATGTATGAATTCATTTTATACAGGCATGCATATATATACTAGTTTTTGTTAGGGATATAATTGGTGATTTTATAATGAGTTTTATGATCATACCCTTCATAGGAAACTTAGTGCATGTGAAAACTATATATTGGAATTTAAGTTTGGTATGTTTTCTAGGGTAGAGGTTGATAAGCTGGGAGAGCTCAGTTTGGTTATGGAGGGAGATATAAGGTATGTCCAAGTATATCAAGGATCTCCCTATAATGTTTTCTTTTGGTTTTATTTCTATAAATCATTTGACTAGCAGGTGGATTGGTATGGTATTGGGGCATTCTAGACTTCAATTATGTGTAAATTTTTTATATAGAATGGTTATATTATTTTTATGGTTATATATTCCCTTTAATTATATATGATTACCTATGATATTACTTATTTTTTATGTCATATTACTAGATATGATGATGCTAAAGGGTAAAGTCTCCACACATGGTTTTTCCAGCCCTTTCTACTAGTCAAAACCTCCAGTGTATGGGGAGGAATTCATGAGGTCATGTTGTGAACCCATTCTAATATAGTTAAGGTATCATAGTACAAGGATTTTACATCCTAATATATAAATATTATTCATCTTCATTCTCTTCTCCCACCCCATAGGTTATCTTCATCCTTACTCTCTCCACATTTCATACTTTCTCCTTCATGGTAGATCCTCCTAATCTCCTTGATAGAATCTCCCTCATTGGTTCTACTTTTAATATCTACATAGAATATCCCCACATTTACTAATGTCTAATGGATATCATATTCCCAAAATTCAATGGCCACATTATACATCCCTTGGTTATCAAATTAAAGTAGAATTCCTTGATCAGATCAAGTTCAAGGAATATTTTTTCACAGAGTCCAATTTTACTAGGTAATAAAACCATCATAATTAAATTGGAAACTTAATATATTACATAATCTTTCAATTCATCAGTATTTATCCCCATAACTTTCTTATTTATCTTCTTCTTAGAATTCATCCATCATAACGGATTCATTATCTACAATATATTACTTCCCAACTCACCTAATGCTCCTACATTAATTAGACTACACATAGATTTACTAATACGAGGGTTTCCATCCATGAATAATTCTATTCTTATTTTCAATATTACTAGTTATAAATTATTTTCTATAATTTATATATATCATGTTATTATTTATAAATTATTTTTCATGTAAAATATTACTTTCCTCGACCACCTATTATTATTTTTGATAGATTTATATTGATTTTATTTCCATTAATTAGCAATATAAAATTTTGTTATTGCTAATTTATGAACAATACTATATATAATTGTATTATTATTATAATTTTTTCTTACATAATTAATTTTTTTGGGTTTAATCATACATTTTTATTTATTTAATTCTTTTTCAGTATAAATATTTTTTCCATTTTGATTTTAGAAATATACATACTGGACATGAATATTCCTCCCCAACCCTTATTATATATTTTTTAAAACATAAGTTATATTTTTCCATAACACCTTATTATTATTTTTGTTGACACTAAGTCTATGAGTTAATTCACTAAAGTATAACCACATATTTATTTGTTATAAATTTCATCATAGAGATGCAATTTATTTTAGGAATTATACATGATTATTGATTTTCACATAGACCACACTTTCAATAGTCATTTAATTATTTTTATTTCTATAATTTAGGATTATGGATTTCCCATCAATTTTAATGATACAATTTATTGATGTATAAAAAAATAGTTAGATAAAACTTATATTATTAACTATAATTATTATCCTTTGCTAAATAATAAAATATAACATCCAAACAAAACTCTAGGAAATGATTCCATTTAATTCCCCAGTCGTTTTATGAGATCATTTTATATTTTTTAGTTTTTATTTATTTTTTATTCTATTTAGCTAGTTTCCATTTATTTTTTTATTTTTATTTTTAATCGTGATCTTTTCCTTCATCTATTTTTCCCCTCTTACCAATATCTTATATTTTTTTTATATTTTTATTATAAGTCTATTTTCATTAATTTCACCATTGATCCTGATTATATTTTTTTAATTTTAGCACATATTACTTATATTTATGAAGTAATGAGTAAGTTAAAAAGGATAAAAATGTGATTATGAATTTTATAGAAAAACTCAAACACTTATATATGTTTATTTTATATGTATTTATTTCTTAATTTTATACATTTTTCTTTTAAAAATATATATTTTTGAATAGCACCGTTAACCAATATTATAAATTTTCATACATTATCAACTTATTTACCATATCATTCTCACTAACTAAGTACTTCTCAGATGAAAACAAAAACATGTAGTGAAAATAACATAGAAAATTTAAACCATATAGCTTTATCAAAATTTTCATCAAATGGGTTAAGATATTTTTCCACCACATTTTTCTATTATATATAATGTATATGATAATATTTTAGGTACACAATTCCTTAAACCATGGGAATAGCTAGTAATAAAATATATATTTTACTATATATGAATGGATATGTACTGTATACATTATGGAAAACGTTTTTTCCTTATATCATAAAATTTATAAAATAATTATTTCATATTTTATATTTTTTACCTAGAATTTTATAATTTACAACACATTATTGGATGACATTTCTTAAAAAATTAATAATTTATTCTATGAATAATCCAATAGATTTAATATTATGGTGACATAACATGTTTTAATGAAATTAATAAGAAATTATTCACTATAATTAATCTTATTTATTTAGTAATACATCAAAGCTATGATTTTTCCATTGATATTATTAATCAATACAATTATTATAGGTTCAATTATTTTCATCAAATGATTAAACACTAAAATGATAATTCTGAGTCTAAATATTACTTCAGTTAACATAGTTTGGAATTAATTATATTTATTTTAAAAAAATTTATTTAGTTATTATCAATTATATCCAAATTTAATGAATTTTTATATATTATATTAATTGTTTAATCGCATAGTTTTTGTAGGATTATTTTAAGAATTATAATCTAGGTTAGTAAAATAATATCATTATATGTTAGATTCCAAAATTATAATTCTTATCGTAACAGTAGCATATTAAAAATTAAAATTTAAATATACATTTAAATCACAATGAAAATCATGTTGAAAGTCGATATCGTTCCCCACTGTATTAGTTGTTAAACTATATTTTGGAATACAATTTCAAATATTTCCACTGAAATGTGTTACCATATCAATGAAAATGGTTTTTCTATGAATTAATTATCATTCATCTCTGGATGAATTTATTATGATAACTCGTTGTTACAATGCTTTAAGTACCCACTATTGGAATTTACTATAACAAGACACTATAATTCTTCTTTGTGATCACTTAGTATGTCAATTAATTATAAATATAATGTTAGTATATTGTATAATATTATTTATATAAATTCTATTTTTATTAAATATTAACATCTAATAATTATTCTGTTTGATATTTTTTTGTATATAAAATTTCTCATATCAATTTTCTTAATATTAAACATTACTTTAACATATTCATACATTAAAATTATTGTATAATAGTTTCCATAAATGTTTTTTGTATGTTTTATGTTCTATTTGTATGTACTATAATATTCTATATATACAAAATCTATGCATTTGAGGGTACTATATTTTTTGGACACTGATACAATGATTTATATGATTTTTTATGTTTAAGGTTTTTCATATGTTTTTTGTTTACATTCATTATTAGGCTATTTTTGGTATACTAATTATTTCATTTATAATTTTTCTTTTTCAGAAATTAACTTTTAGTATTCTTTAAAAGTTATAAGGAAATTTTCCATATTACAGTTGTGATATTTTTTGTCTTATATGATATGTAATAACAAACATTTTTTTTATTTTATTCACTATATTAGTACTATTTTATAATGTGATCAACATTGAGGGGGGGGGGGTGAATCAGTGTTGAAAATTTATCATTTCAAAAATATTTATCTCTTTATTATCAAATAATAATGCCTCAAACTCACCTTAATGAAGAAAAAAATAGGAACGCAATAGATTTTAATTAAGGGTTACCAGAAATATGGATGCCTAAATCCTTGGTGTATGGTGGTCATTATCATACTCAAACACTTCTCTTTTATTATTAAGATGAAGCTATGGATAAGGTTATATCATTGAACTTCTTACAATTATAGCACCCAAAAGTTTTAAATAAGCACCAAATTGTTAGAAAAGATTACAAAACATTATTTATAAGGAATAATCACTAGGGAAAATTAAGTCACCATTGGACTACATATATGTGATCTTCTTCGTCTTCTGCAAAATAATCTCCCATGGATATCTATCAAAAGATATATTTAGAATCAATATATCATTATATCTCCAAAAATTTGTTGTATAATTCTATATATCTTTGTTAGATAAAATCATAATTAATTAATGATAGTAGTATTTCAGAATTCAAATTTGGAAATTATAATTAATTTCAGCAACGCAATATCCAATATTTAAAATTGAAAAAATAATAATCTTGAAATCCTACAACTTTTGATATTCATTAATTTGTTCTAAATATTCATATTTTAATATATATAAATATTGAGAAAAATATTCTAATTTAATTAATTAAAATATTATCTTCTCATTTTCCTTTATTCTTCCACAAAATCCAAAACAATTTATTTCAAAAATGCATGATTACAACTACAAATTAATATTTCATTGTGAAGTCTTTTCTCACAACACTATCTACACCTTTATATCACAAATAAATATTTTCTTATATCATGATAAATATGAATCATCATGAAATTTATGGATGAATGATCATAAAATTATTGTTCGATTTAAGGATTCTAATTCACCTTAGGGAACATTTTAATATTACATGACACTTAGAATTATCTTGTGTAGCCTTTAAAATCATCGGAGTATTTTTATATAATAGATGTTCTAATATTACGCGAGGCAATAAGACATGAGAATTATTACTGTGAAACCTAAAATTACACTTATTAATCTTATTCTAGACACATATTATTCTTATATATCTCCCAGTTACTTGTATATACCCTTTATAACATTTATTCTATTCATATATAGAGTCCAAGTTGCTATTATAATCCCTTAAAAAAATTGAGATACTTGTACAAAAATAAAATTTATTCTTCTACAATATAGATTTATTTTCACATAACCCTACTGAATCAAGGGTTACTATTACGTATCTCAGTGTTTATATAAATTAATTCTTACTTATCTTTGATTTATTCATACATAGATAGTTTAAAACAAGAGTTACACTTATTTATATAATATTTATTCTTACACATCATGTATAAAACCATCCTTAATCTTATACGACCAATAGTTTATTAAATTTTCAAAAATAAATAACTCAAAAACATCAAAAACCAACTCCATCCTTCTCTATTCCACTCAAAACACCATCAAATTTTTATAGAATCTCAATAATAATAAATAAAATCCATTCTTATGAAATGAATTTAAAAATAATTTAATTGTGTTGAAAATAAAAAAAAATCATCCTTAATGGTTGGGTTCGACACAATCTTAGAAGAATTATTTATATGTGTTTTCATTAATTAAAATTGACATTTTTCTATGCTATATAGGGATTTAATTTTTTTTCCATCTAACTAGTTACAAAATCCAATATTTTGTTACAAAAACTAAAATTGAAATAGTCAATACGTGATTACACACATTGGATAAGAAATTACAACATTCTATTTTAAGTAATAGAGTTTTATTCATTTCATTATATCATTTCTGTATTATATATGTGTTCCATTTCATTGTTATCAATATATATTATGTTTTAACATAATATAATCACCATTAAAGTAATGTTAACAATTAATACAAACAATAATCAAGATATTTACAATTTTTATCATTTAATTGTGAATACATTATGCTAATAACTATAAATTCATTTTTTTGTATAATATATTCAATTTAGTTATTTTATATTCTATTAGTGTGTAATATGTGTGCTATAATGTTGTTATAAAATGGTTAAAATAATATTATCAATATTAGTATGTTTTTCCATTCACTATCAATGTTCTATATTCACTACATTAATGTGTTTACATGATTTATTATCATGATTTTTTTAGATTTCAATAGGCATAAAAGCCTAATTTACTCCCAAAAATAACCACTCACACATTATTTACAAACCTATTTTAAAATCGGTTCGGGTACAATACTTTCCACTCTTTATGTTTTTCATTTTGAGGGATCATTAAATTTAATTTAGTTGATCATTTTATCCCATTTATCATCATCAAAATATAATCTGCTAGGTCTATAGTTAAATTTTCCTTTTAGAGAACCCATATATACATTTGGCATGTTATATACATCCATCTATTCATCATTATAAGTTTATTTATGGTTAGCATTGTTCATTTGTATATAATGTAACTATGATATCATAATTCTAGTATAATGTACTTATTTATGTGCCACTTTTTATATGAAATTTATTTTCTTTTACTTTTCATATTATATATCTATTTTTAATAAAAAATTATATACATGACATGTATTTTTATTTTCATAACATATTTAATGAATTTTCATTTGTATATTAACTATTCTTTTTTTGACCTTTATTTTTAATATATAATTTTTAATTCACATTTATTTTTGATTTTTTAATAACTAATTTATTTATCACAAATTTTCTTGATAATCATGTTATATTTTAAAAATTATTTTCCATTAACCGAACAATTTTCATCCCATAAATAATTCCCTATTTTGGTCATCCATTAGCCACAATTAAAATGAATGTGTACTATTAAACATAATAGTTATTTTTGATGAGTAAGTACCTCTATTTAGGAGATCTATTTTATAATAATTTATGATATATATTTAAATTTTTCATTGTAGAAATATGATTATCTATATGCTTTTGAAATTTGAGGACATCAATTTTTTTGTAGATAATAGTAGTCAAAATCTAAATTATTTAGAGGAAAATAAGTTGATACTCCCTTTAGATTCATGAGAAAAATTCATTATACTCATGCATTTTTTTACATTGAAAAAGTTATTATTTGAGTTTGGATAAGTAATCATTAAATTTCTTCACAGTATACCACCTCTTGGCATTGTATACATATTTTGAACATTGATTTTAAATTAAATTTTAAATCATTTTTTTGGATAAAATGACTTTTTATATTGATATTTAAATTAATTAATCATTTCAATTTTAACTGATAAATTTAATTAATAGAAATGTATTGTGGGATTAGTATGGTATTTTCATGAAAAAAATATTAGAATACTGATGGGTATAGAGAATTTTTTTAACAATAAAAATATATCCTTTTGAATATACATGGTGGAAATAAAGAATTAGAATCAACCCAAATCTAGGATGCAATACAACACATCCATGACACCAAATAAAAACACACCTTCCAATTAAGAAAAATAATATCTTTAAAAAGATAATGATAAAATGATATAATGGAAAAATAAGAACATAAGTATCACATTGTTCATATTTAGTATTACTTCATTTAAAAAATTTACTAATAATTTTATTCATGGAATTACAGATGATAAAAATTAGAATAAAAGTATATATAATTAAAAAATGATCAATTCTAAAATTTTATTGTGGAACCAAACTATTGAAACTAGTTTCACCATCCTCTGATATTTGTGGCGAGCATGAAAATGTAGATATGATCTTAATAGGAATCATTTATTTTGGATAATGGAATCAAAATCCTCAACTTATTCTTCTAGTGGAAAATAAGACCATCTAGATTCAACACCAGCATAATCATAAAAATCCCTTATAATCAATCCTATACATCATTGAATCCTTCACAATTATCTATACATAGACTTCACTTTCATTTATATTTCCAAGTGTGTCTTCCTATTTCCCACTTCTGACTTACATCTTTTGTTTTTATATCTTTTATACTTCCAAAAATTTTCAGTACTACTCCACCATCTCCATATGAGATCAAAAATTAAAACTTTTCATTATCACCATACAATATATTTAATTCATTGAACAAATAATGGTTTTAAAATGTTCAAAACTTAAAAATATTGTAATTGAAAGTTATTTTATGGCCTTAACATTGAGTCCTCCATCAGAATATAGAAAACACATTCCATCCTTAAACTTACCTCATAATAGAATAGTCCCCACACCAATATTTCTATTATCCCAACCCAATTGAGGAGAAAAACCAACATATAACATCCCAAAATACAAACTTCATTAACATATCATATATATTCTAAACTCCATCTATCTTCATTATATCCTTAACAACTTAGTTGAATAAATTTTAGATGAAGTCATACTTTAATCGATTTTTCTTTATCTAGGATTAAGAAATCTAATTTTCATCCATGTAAATCACACCATATGAATCAAATAACAATGTTACATATTTTTTTCCAACTTTTGAGATATTCCATTAGCCTCTTTATCCAAATAAACTCCTTTCTATATTTAGTTAAATCAATTATATATAATTCCATTATTGAATTTGGAACTACTAGACTGATGAAACATGTAATTTAAAAATATTTATATATAATTCATTGTTAAAATCTCCTAAAAACATTCTAATATAAGGGTATTAATTAAATTTCTATAATTTGGTGTGTTTTTAAAGAATAATGTAAAAATAGAATATAATTTTTCAATTTTGTGATAAAATGAATTTAGATTTTAATTTGTAATTAAAGGATCAAATGGTTTGAAATTTTAATTTCATTTCTTTTACACATGTTGTAATTTAGTGAAATATATTAATTTATTTTTTGTTTTTTAGTAACAAGTGATAAATATACAATAAAATGTCTATGAGGCTCCTAGTTCAATTGAATATGATAGAAAAAATAGAGCACATCACCTTATAGCTTCCATTGACAACCTACCTCAAGTAAAAAACTCTATATATCATATGAAGCTTCTAAATTTCCCTTGATACTGTATAATAAAATATAATCAACCACATTAACAACTCCAATTGACATTATAATTGACTATAATTTACCATAAACAACCAAGAATCCAAAATATTCACATAGTTATTTATGTGATTTCCTCATGTGAACTTGGTACCAATTTCCTCCATGAAAGCCCCAAGATTATATCAAAACTAGGGGTTTTTGATTGTGTATTTTTCAAGGATTCTAGAGTATGAAGAAGAAGTTAATGTCCAATTGATTTTAAAGTGATGAAGATGAGTATAAATTATTTTTTATCACAAGATGATAAGTTTTTACCTTTTCACGTTCAAAATTAATGAGGCCTCACATCACCCCAATGCATTTTCTACAAGTCTAGATAGGGATGAAAACAAGGTGGTCGATCAAATACTAGATAATTTATATCCATATCCTTGATGTGTGTGGAATATCACCTACATTTACCAGTATATATGTTGAAAAATATCCAAAAAGCACTGTGTGAGGTGGATGCATCCATAATATATGTAAAGGTGCACTTCAGGGCCTATGTAAAGGTCATTGTCCTATTTCAAAGCCCTCATTGTGATGTGAAGACCATCTCATGGTAAAATATCACTATGAAAAGTTTACTTATACCTTCCAAAGGCCATGCAAAGATCATATAGACCTATTTAAAGGAACTATATAATTCTTAAGACCTAAGAAATGGTTATATCATAGAGTCTAAAGCTGAATAAGTGTTGAAGGAGTATCCCATAATCTATGTGAGGTTACCCATGAGGATTAAATAATTATTTACAAAAAAAATTTAAGCTTGATAAAACATTATTCTCACAATCATATGGTCCAATAGAATTTGGGAATAATCTCTTAATATGAAAAATAATAAATCATTCAAAGGAAGAATAGAGCTGTGATAATTAGAAAATTTCAAGAAACAGATGAAATATTCGAGATTCCCAATCACAAAACTAAATATATAAACATTGAGGAAATCAAATATGAAATTGATAAGTACTAAAATTGAGGAAATTATTGAAGGTTCATGATGATATGAATGGGAAGGATTTTGTTTGACTCGTGCGGAAGGTGAAGATACAACAAGCATGGTTCTAAGAATCATTATAAATTGAGAACTTTTCACTCAAGGGGAGGAGGCTTCTACCATTACTATTCAATAATCTGTAGATTCATTTTCTTATTTTCATTATTATTTTCAAAATTACACCAATTATTTCACACTATTATTTTTTTGTTGAGATAAGGGAAATTCAAAAATTATATGTATTTCATTTCTATTTTTAAATGTTTAATATCCCATTATCATTTCTCCAGATGTTTTAAATTTCTTAATAAATCAACGGTTTATCATGACCAATGATTTTTAACAAATTTTTATATCATTATCATAATTTCACACACATTCCACAAGAATTTTAACTACTTCATGCGATAAGGATCTTTGAATTTTTTAGATGGTGATTGGAGATATCTTATCAATAGACCCAGAAAGATTATTGGATAAAAGATCACCACACTAACTTATTTAAGAAAAAGTAAACAAGTGAGGGTAATAAAAGAGATATCATTTGATAATATAAATTTTAGGAAAAAAATGAATTATGATTCAAGAGGAGAATAAATAAATGATCAATTGTTATATCACTATTTATAGAACTGAATTTAGATCCAATTAATCTCACTCACTATTTTCACACACACAAAGCCCATAAAATAAGAAAATAACATACCTTTAACCTTCTATTCTCTAGAGAAAACCAAATACCCACTATTAATACCTTAATATTGGGTTTATAAATTATTTTTTTGAGGTCCCCATGATAGTAAAACTCATAAACCTAGAACCTCTCTTAAGGAGGCCAATGTTTTGTTAAATTTATGTTTTTAAAATGATTTCAATAGATAACTAGATCTATTTCATCTCATATAACTAGTTTTAATCTATAGTTTAAAAAACTAAATATGAAATACATATGAGTTTAATATCCACTGAGGTAGTGGAAAGTGTTTTTTTCATGATACTATTAGCTGAATATCCCTCCTTATATTCTTCTTCCATTAGATCCACCTAGAAATGTGAAAATAGGGATGATAACCAAAAAAAATAAATCGGATTTTGAGAGAGCTATATGAATGTAATTTTATTAATAATAATCCACTTCCATAACCTAAAAACCTATAAGATTTTGTGATTTGAACTAGAATAATCAAATTTCTTCAAAATTTTTATAGATTTTCATTAGAGTATCCTAACCAACACTTAAGATAATTTGGTGAGGTTTGTTTTAAATTCAAACTTAGAGGAATTTCATAAGAATGAGTCAATTGGAAGGTATTCCCATTATCCCTTGAATAGTATTCCATGGAGTATGTCTACAACTTCTAACCTAAAGAGGTTACCACTTGTGATGAACTGTAGAAGGCCTTCCTTCAGAAATATTTTTCTCTATCATGGGGTTTGAAACTATTGAAGGATATATATTAAATCAAATAGGAAAGTGTAAAAAATATTTATGTGTTTTGGGAGATATTCAAGTGGTCAAAAACATCCTTCCCACACCATCCCTATAAATATCATAATTTTATGATATTTTATTACCAAGGATTGATAGAAATTGACTAGAGTCATCTAGTTGTTTCCTATAAAGGAGAAATTATTAAAAATCCCATATAAATTTTAGATAAATTATTGAGAATATTTTCCAAAATTGACAGTAATTTAATACAAGAACATAAATAGGGTGAGTGCCTGAGATAAATATTCCTAACACTATAATAATTGATAAAAATGAAATACATAACTTCTCTTTTGAGACAATTAGTTTTGAAGGAGGTTCAAGAGACTACACCTTCTACACCCCCATTGGTCTTACAACATTATCACTCTATAGAGAACTACATTTATGGTTTCCATAAAGTTCAAGGAACATTAAAGTGTGATTCCATGTTATAGAAGAAATACATGGAGAAACCAACCTATAATCAAGGATTTATAGAGTATTCCAACATTTAACAGGAACTGGGAACCAACAACCCAAAATCCTCCAACTCTTGTATAAATTTTATCCATCTTTATATACCTCACCCTTCCAAATAGGAACTTCCCATTCCTCTATATGATTCTTGTAAGGGAATATTTTGGAAACCTCAATGAAGTACATGATAAAATATCTTGTAGAAACTTAAACCACTCAGTAAAAAACTCTTATCACTCCTAGATAAACATTTAAAGATCTATAAGGATAGTATTATGAGATCATGAATACCATAAAAAACTTGAAAAACCATGGATCTGGTAAACTAAATGATAATTCAATTACTTATTAGAACCACTTTTGATATACTCAAAATTAAGTGGAAGAGGTGAATCAATGTTGGTGTAGTTTTGATCCAATGTAATCTATTTATCCCTTTACCTCTTTAACAAGCTAAGATATTTACTATATCATTATATTACAATTCATTTATTTATTAGGGCACAAATAAATTTGAAATTATATTTACAATGTTCACTATTCAATAATAAATATGGGTCCTTGGTGAAATGAGGAAGCAATTGTTGATAACATAGGTCACTATAATGAGATATCTTTTATAGTGGGTAGGATAGAAATAAATTCAATACCTAAAGTGTTGAAACATACAATAAAGGGGTTTTAAGAAAGTCACAATCCAAATTCCATGGACTAGTGATAACCTTTTCCAATAGAAGAACCTCACAAAATATTTATAATTCCAATATAGATAGTCTTCAATTTCAAAAATTACTTTATAACATCAAGAAATTTCACCACCAGTCAATAAATATATTGAATGTTGCAATGCTTTATTATTATTCTCTTACTAATTATTTTATTGTTAATTTCAAAATTTAATGTATGAAAATTATCTTCATCTTACCTTGTATGTACACCAGTGTACACAACCTTATTCCTCTTCATGGAACTATACTGGAATTATTCTTTTTCTTCATAGGTGAATGGCTTCTTCTTTTCTTGTTCTTATTCTCTTTCACTGTTTATAATCCAATTCTTCAATTTATGCAGCCAAAAATGCACAACAATGTTTTCTTCTCTCCTAAATTATTAAATATTTTTCTCTCTTATTATTCAATGCATACAACTTACAATTTTTCTCCCATGGATTTAACTCAATGAATGAATGATAATTATACTTGAGTTAGATCTTCATCCTAACATCAAAATATTATCTCTTGAATGATAGATATAAACTTCCCTTTCACTTATTTTGGAATTTCTTTTCCTGAAAAAATGTATATATATATATAGAATAATGATTATTTTTATCTTCATTTTCCTCAATATTCTTATCAACTATCGATATTCATAATACCATGTAAAAAAATGATTTGAATTACTGTGTTTTATGGTAAATAAAATCCTCCTAGATCATTTATAACTACTATAATCTAGATCTATATTTATTATCCTATACTTAATCTAAATAAAAATTCCATAATATTTTTTATTAACAACTCCCATGATAAAAAATATTATCAAACAACATCACATGTAATAATGACATATAATAACTATATATTGATATTCAATAAATGAATAATATTAAACATTTTAAAAAAATGATATATTAATCCCTGATTTTTTTTGAATTTAAATCACATATGAATATTCCTGCTTCTATAGTAAATATAGTCATGGACCATTATCTATTTTCATTAAAAACCTTTCACTTTATTCTCCATAATTTCTCATCTTCTCCATCTTCATCTATCTTTGATTAATCTGCATACATTTATGCTCAACATGTTGCAACCAAAGATGTTCTTTGTTGGAAATGGAGTATGTTTTGTGTTTATTGTAAATCCTCATTGGGTTGATCAAAGAGTTTTTAATGAAGATGGTATTGCATTTGAGGCTAAAAAAATTATTGATGGTGGTGTAGTTTCCCATTGTTTGCCAAATTTTTGGGCCTCAAAATCGAGAGTTTATTTTGGAAAAGGAAGGATTTATGTATAGGAGTGAATGAGATGCAGAATGGAAAAGTAAATCAGAAAAGGAAGGGAACCATATAGCATAGGACATGAACCACATACCATGTATCAGGAACAGTTCTCATACGATTAAGGGCTCTAAGCTGGCTGGATAAAAATGGTTCACAGAACCAAAAATGTTTCATGGACCGCATAAGAGCAATGGTTCACAGAGTGTAGGAGGTTCATGTAAATGCCTACAGTTCATGGAAGGAAAATAGTTCACATGATAGTGTGTTGTTCAAGAAATTGAGGTATAGTTTTGAGAAATTGTGAAGGGTGTCATTTTCAAAAACAAGGAGGTTATTTGTTCCACCATATAGGGAGAATGCAGGTATGCGGACCGTGTAGGTAAAATGGTTCGTAAGACATGTGTGGTACATGGTGAAGGGGGTTTCACCATAAATATTTGTTTAATCCAGGTTTAACAGACATTAAAAATCTATTTTCCTATATACGGATCACTAAACCCTTCAATAAAAGCTGAGGTTGAGATTAAAAATCTAGGAGGATATTGGTGGAGTCAAGAGTGGTTTTCAGGAATACAACCTTGAAAAGGAAGTCCTGATTAGATATTCGGAGAATGTTGGTTAAGTTTGAATTGGTTTGTAGGAAGACATGTCCACATAGGAGATCCAGTAAGTGGAGAGAAAATGGAGACAATCTGTGGAGAGAAGATGGTTTTCATAAAGAAACGGTACACCGAAGATGATTCATGGAGATGAGCAGTACACCAAGGAATCTTTTCCAGTATGAAAAGTAGGGTAGTTCGTAGAGAAATAAAGCAACATGTAGAGAAGGTCATTACATAGTGGAGCTGAGTAGTATGAAGAGGAAGAGTAATAGTATGCAGAAGAAGATTAATAGTACGTGGAGGAATAGAACACAAACTACCAGTGTATATAAAATGGATTTAATCTATGGTTAAAAGAGGGACTTTAATAGAGAATCTATTTACATTTGAGGATGCATGAATTAATACCAATACATAGAATCAACCTTCATGTCGATAAACCGAGTTTAGATTATTCCCAACGCAATGAGAAAGGGGGAGTCAATAGAAGTGATCTGAGGGACATAGTGTGCCATCCCTAAAATCTTGTAAAGGTAGTTCACCTGTCACAGAGTGATTATGCTAAAATTTTGTACTCCATAAGTAGTGAAGATTAGTGGATTTTGTTACTACTAACAACCAGTTAGCATATGATCCTTGGACGTAGCCCTTAGTGGTGAACCAAGTAAAACTATTATGTATTCTCTTTGCATGTGATTTTTTGTTTTCTACTCTTTCTCATAAGGAAGGTTTAATAGGTTCTTACCAACATGAGAACAAGATACATCAGTTTAAAAGAAAAGGTTGAAACCTGAATTCACCCCTCCCCTCTCAGGATGTGTTGGGGTCCTTCAATTGGTATCATAGGGTTAAGGTTTCCAGTGTTAAATCTTCCGTTCATTTCTACATTCGAGAATACAGTAAATGTCAGGGGATTTCCCCTCTTTGATGGAAGAAACTTTCAGATCTGGAAGAGTAGGATGAGATATCATCTAAGATCTCTTGGAATGGAAGTCTTGTTTTCCACTGCACAAGGAATACATGTCACTGATCCAACTAGGATGTCTATAACTAATAAAGATAGGAAAATTATTGATGAAAATTATAAAGCATAAGATAACCTCACTGTAGATCTTTTTGAATAGATATATCCAAAAATGATGAGTTGTAAGTCAGTGAAGTTTATGTGTAAAAAACTGGAGAACATATATGAAGGAGTCGACAATGTGAAGGAGGCGAACTCCAATTTTCTCACAACATGTTCAATGATAGGAAAATTAATCCAGATGAAAATGCAGATGCATTTTTTAATCAAATTACTGAATTTTTTTGGAGTAATACGTGGAATTGGTGAAGAAATCAAAGACATTGATATTTTAAAGAAAATATTGAGAAGACTTCCACCTCTTTAAAATGAAAAGGTGTCAGCACTTGAGGAAAGGGATCTCTCTAAAATTTCTTTAGATGATCTTTTGATTAGTCTGGTGGATTCTGAAATGAGATTCAAATATGAAGATGCAATTAATCATGTACGTAAAAAATGGAACTCAAATACATGAAAAAACTATAGATTTCAAGATACAATGTTGATGAAAATAACTAGGGAAAAAAATTATTTCTCTCATTTCCAAGAAATTTAAGAATGGAACAGGGAAATTTTAAGGCAAGTTACCTCGGGCTTATTTTCATTAAGAAAGAGTTGGGCACATTACCTCTCAGTTCCGATAAAGTTTTATGATGAAGAAATAGAAACTAGAGACATTCAGAGGCCTCAAAAAAGGTTGTTCAAAAAGATAGAATTCAAATATGGTAATAAATTACAATGAAATAGTTTTTTCTATGAAGAAAAATGTGATGAAAATTAATTATTTAAGGAATAAGAAGCAAAATTTAAATCTAGAAATCATGCTTTAATGATGGTTATAATTAAAAAAATGGAACCATCAAAAGATAAATTTTGAGATAATTATTTGACCACTAATGTAGATCCCATGTTTCAACTTAATGATGATTTTCTGTAAGCCTGATAATCAATTTAATAGATGAAATAATTGGAGAACAATTGTGTAATAATCATTAGACTATATTTATTAGCTTGAAGATGAAATTGAATGATTGGTAGAATTTGTGAAAGTATAATCATCAATTCTTGAAATCACAAAAAATGTAGTGGAATAAAACTCATAATTAAAGAAAAGGGAAAGGTCATCGATGAACTTACCTCCATAATAGAAGAGAATTACAAGAATTTTAAAGTTCTAGAGGAATAATTTGTTACTCTAAGGAGTAAACTCGAAAGTGAATAAATCTTAAAAAAAATAATAAAGAAAATATAGTTCGGAAAATTCTTAAATACTGAGTTACTGGAGAGATATAAGTGTGGTTTCAATAGAGTTGAGAAGATTTTGAAGGACCAATGACCTGCATGTATGGGTAACAATTGAATCATTTGTGATGCTGAAACATCGAATGCTAGAAATAAAATGAATAAAAGTAATGGAAAGTTGAAAGTTGGATAGGTTGAAAAGTCATCTAAAGTTATGAATAAGAAACGCTCAATTCAAATTGAAAGGAGAGCTAAAAAATATTCTCAAGCATCCCAATATGATAGGCATTCAAAATACCCTCTTAATGAAATCAACATGAGAAGTAATATAAGTGAAAATACATTTCCACTTATAAAATGTCAATTTTGTGGCTATCTGGGCCATACCATATCATACTGTGAATATGCATGAAGAAAATTGAATGGGGAAGAGCTTGAGAGTCAAAAAGGATAATGAATTCATATACTAATTCTTATAGATGAAATAGTTTCTATGGATATTTTTTTTCAGTGTTCCATCTTTGGCCATAAAGCTATTGATTGCAGACAGAGGAATGTAAGCAATAATTCATTCAAAAATTAAAGGAAAGTTAATAATCATCAACCTGACGATGTTGTTATTTAGAAAATGTTTTATCCTTTGTAATATGAGTACAAGTATTAAGAACCTTTTCAAATGGAAAATATATTTCAAAAACCACCTTTATCTTTCACTCAAAATGATATTTCCTTGAAGGAAATAAAGAAAGTTGGAAAATAAAACTTTACGGAAATATTTCTTAAGGCTACCAAGAAAAAAAACTTGGATTCTTGATAGTGGATTCTCATAACAAATGATATGAAATGAATATCTATTAATAAATACCAAGAAAAAGGTCGATGTAATAGTGATGTTCGGTAATGATGGTGCTCTGAAGATCAAAGGTAGTGGAAGTACCGAACTGGATAATGGAGATATGAAGAAGATTAAAGTTATTTATGTGGATGGATTGTGTCAAAATAATTTTAGTGTGAGTCAACTTTGTGAATCAGTACTTATAGTAACTGTCAATAAAAAAGGATGTACTATCAAAGGAAATTTAGAGATGACTCTCATGAAATGATGCTGAAAAGATGAAAACTTATATCAAGTTGATAATGAACAGAACATTTGTTAAATGACGATTGAAGAAGAGAAAAACTTATGGCACTATAGGTTGGGTCACATCAATCAACAAGATATAGAAAATATATCTAAACTGAATATTTTTTTGGATATTAATAATCTAAATCCTGAACGGGAGAAGACTTGTGTTTCTTGCATTTGAAGAAAGTTATTGTGCAGTTTATATCATCCAAAAAAGAAAAGAGCATCAAATATTCTTGATCCTATTCATATAGATGTCTGTGGTCCAATAAATGTTGATGGAATATATGGAGAAAGGTTTTTTGTCCTTTTCATTGATGGTTATAGTATAATGTCTTGTGTAATGGTTATTCATAGGAAATGAAAAGTTCTTGAATACATGAAACTTATCGCCGATTTGCTGAGAATGGTACTGGATGGACAATCAAAGTTTTTTGGTCTAAAAATAGAGGGTAATACACATATATTGAGTTCAAAAATTACCCATAGAATCATGGAATACAACATTAGGTGGCTTCTATGATAACTCCGCAGAAAAATGGAGTTGTTGAGCAGAAAAATCGATAGGTGAATTATATGTCTAGAACTATGTTGATTGAGAGTTGTATCTGTCACCATTATTAGAAAGAGGATGTTCAAGATGTATTTTATATCCAAAACCAAATGGTATTTTATATAGGAGAAACCAAGGCACCCTATGAGTTATGGCATGGAAGGAATACCTCCTTGAAGTATTTTCATGTTTTTGGAAGTAAATGATTTATTCGAAACAAAGAAAGAAATACAGAAAAGTATAATGATGTTGTAGATGAAGGAATATTCCTCTGATATTAAATGATTAGAAATCCCAAAAAATGTTTCAATAAACATCTTGAAAAAATTATGCAAAGTAGTGATGTGAAGATAATAGAAGATAAAACCACAAATGCCTCAAATAATTTATTTGAAGATGTGATAGAAGATGAGAAAGAATGTGGACATGGAACATAGCCAAAAATAAAAGTATAGGATGGCATGAAAAACATTTAGGAATTACATCATGATGTTGACTCAGAAGAAGAATCAGAAGATGAAACCATGGTTGTAGAAGATTCATCTGAACCTCACAGGAGAAATTTAAGAGCATAAATTGATCAATCCAACATCATTAGGGATTATACAGCTCCAACACAAACAAGGAGAATGAGGAATAATACACTTCATTCCTATAATTTTTGGAACCATCCTCATTTGAAGAAGCTACAATGGATGAATCATGGGTTAAATCCATGAATGAAGAGTTGGATCATAATGATAAGAACCAATCATGAGATCTAGTTAAGAGACCCAAAAACCACAATGTGATTGGTACTAAGTGTATTTTCAAAAATAAATTTTATGAGCATGGAAATGTGACCAGAAATAAGGAGTAGTTGGTGTATAAAGGCTATTCAATGATTAAAGGTGTATATCTTGAAGAAACATTTTCTATGATGGCTATACTGGAGTCCATTAGACTGTTTCTTGCCATGGAAATTCAAAGAGTATACAAAGTGTATCAAATTGATATCAAGATAGATTTCTTAAATAGTTATCTTGATGAAGAATTCTATATTGAAAACCAGTGGGATTTCTTCTTAGTAATGATGAAATGAAGGTATACAGTCTAAAAAAGTCTCAATAAGGTCTGAAATAGGAACCACAGTCATGGTACTCTCATATGGGTTCTTATCTAAGGAAGATTGAATTTAAAATAGTAGGAGGGAATCAAAATCTCAATGTGAATAATTCTTAGAAACACTAGTTCATGGTTATAGTGTATGTAAGTGATATTATATTTGGTGGAAACAGGAATGGATCAGTGGATAAATTTTCCAATCATATGAAATTAGAATTTGAAATTTCTATTATTGGTGAACTCACATATTTCTTAGGGTTGCAGGTGATTCATATAAAACACTACACCTTCATTTATTAGGAAAAGTATGCAATAGAGTTGATGAAGAAATTCAATATTCCAAACCAATGTCAAATCCGGTTGTGGTTGGGAAAAAACTGGAATATCATGGAGATAATACATTTGTAGATCCCACAATGTACAAGAGAATCATTGGTAGCTTATTGTACTTGATTGTGACATGGATAGATATTGTCTTTGGAACATGATTAGTGGCCTGATTTCAAAGTAATCCGAAGGAAAAACATCTGGAATTAGTAAAAAGAATCATGAGGTATATTCAAGGCACTCATAATTATGGATTATACTTTTCTATAGGAAAAGATAATGAACTTTCATCATTTTCTAATGCTGACTGGGCTAGATATGTGGTGGATTTAAAATCCAAAAGTGGTGGAGCATTCTTCATTGGCAAGAAATGTGTCGGATAGTTGAGTAATAAATAGTAAAGCACTTCTCTTAGTACTACTTAAGCTGAATATATCTCTGCTAAAAATTCTTGTAATCAATTACTTTGGATAATGAAATAACTATCTAATATTAGCGATGAGGTGAAACATCCAATGGTGATTCACTATAATAACAGTAGTTCAATTGATCTTACTAATAATATTATTTATCATTCTCATATGAAACACATTGAAATCTAATATTACTTCTTCATGGAAAAATGGTGACAAGGAATGATGAAAATGGATCATGTTGGAACTGATGATCAAGTGGCTAATGTACTAACCAAGCTATTCTCAACACATGTGTTTGAGAAGCATTGGTTGAACCTTAGTGTTTATCTACCTTACCATGCACATGGAGCTTATAATGTTCCCATCTCCCCAATTTGTTAATAGTTTTAATTTGGTTGTGAAAGTAATGTAGGTTTATGGGGGAGTGTGATTTTAGCTCTACAAGTCAAAATTTGGTTCTTTGGGTTTATTTCCAATGTGTTATAATAGATAAAATTCAATGAGTCACAATGGGGGAGAATGAGAATAAAAAACAATCAATTCAGTGTTATTATAAAATTATCGGTGGTTACATAGATATCTTTAAAACATTCCAAGACATGAGAATCCAATTCATTCTTACCCTCTTGTTTTTTACAATGAGAATTGATCAAGTAGACTTAGAGTGTTGTCAGATGAGTTCTTTATTGCATATCTGGCTATGATTGTTGTAGGTTCTTCATTTAATTTATCTTCAGATTTCCAACAAACCCAAAGAGGGATATTGTTAGAACAAAGGATGTAATTTTTCTATAAATAGAGTATGGTTTGTGTTTGTTTTTAATCCTCATTGGCATTATCAAAGAGTTTTCAAGTAAGGTGGTATTTCATTTGAGGCTGAAAGTAGTGTTTAAGGTGGTGTAGTTTCCTAGTGTTTTCCAAATTTTGGGTCCTCAAAATTAGAAGTTTGTTTTAAAAAAGGAATGGTTTCCTCATAGAGGTGAACGATATGTGGAATGGTGAAGGAAATCAGCAAAGCAAGGGAAATGCATAGCATGAGACATGAACCATGTACCATTTACCAGGAATGGTTCATGGACGAAGAATAGTGGTAATAAGACCGAACAAAAATTGTTTATGTAATAGAAAATGTTACATGAACCGCATAGGAGGAACAGTTCGCAGAGCGTAGGAAGTTCATGAGAAGGACTGTGGTTCACAGAAGGAAAACGGTTCGTAGTATGGCATGTCATTTATAAAATCGTGGCTGAGTTTTGAGAAACTGTGAAGGGTGTCATTTTAAGAAACCAGGTGGTGATTTGTTCCACCACATAAGGAGAGTGTTGGTACATAGATCGCGTAAGGAAAATGGTTTGTGGGCGATGTGCAGTATGCGGTAAAGGTGATTCCGCAATGAAGAATTGATAAATATTGGTTTAGAGGATTTTTTGGATCTATTTTCTAATATAAGGAGCACTAATACCTTCACTAGAATACATGACTGTGATTAAAAATCTGGGAGGATTTCTGTGGAGTCTATAGTACTTCGTGGGAATAAAACCTTGCGAAGGAGGTTCTAATTAGAAATTTGGATAAAGTTGGTGAAGTGGTTTGTAGGAAGACATGTTCATGCAGTAGAGATAGTACACAGAGAGTAAGTAGTGACAGTCCTCAGAGTGAAGATGATTTGTAGAAAGAAACGGTATAACGAAGTAAGTTCGTAGAGATGAGGAGTACGCAGAGGAATCTCTTGCGGTATGCAGAGCAAGGATTTTCACAAAGGAAGCAAGAAATACGTGGTGGAGATAATCAATACATAGAGGAAGAGTAGTATTACATGGAAGAAGAGTAGTAGTATCTTGAGGAACAGATCGAAAACTACTAGTGCATAGAAAAGTGAATTACATCTATGGGTAAAAGCAGGACTTCAACAGAGCATCTATTTAAAACTGAGGATGCATAAATTAATACCAATACATTGAAGCAAAACTCAAGTCGATAAAATGATTTTGGATTCTTCCCAACACAGTGAGCAAGGGGGACTCAACGGAATTGATATGGGGGATGCAATGTGCTATCCCTAAAATCTTCTAAAGGTAGTTCACCAGACACAGAGTGATTGTGCTAAATTTTTTCACTCCACAAATAGTTAATATTAGTGGATTTTGGTACAACTGAAAACCGGTCAGCATATGTTCCTTGGGCATATCCCTTAGTGGTGAACCAAGTAAAATTATTGTGTCTTCACTTTACATGTGATTGTTTGTTTTCTATTCTTTCCCGTCATATAGGTTTAACAGGTTCCTACCAACATGGGAACAAGATTCATCAGTTTAAAAGAAAAATTTTACACTCTGATTCACCCCTCCCCTCTCAAGGTGTTCCAGGGTCCTTAATTACATGAATACACCAATATATGCATGAAACAATGACATGTTCATAGATCCCATTATTCATTCATGACATCAGATGCTCCAAGATAATTATTTATTATTTATTCCACAAACTTTTCATAATATTTATTGGCCAGCAGACATCTAAATTTCACTATGACATGAAATATTATGTATAATTTATACATATAACAAAAGAATTATGTAGGAGTCATACACTTAGACAGAGTCTTATTCCCATTCCATTTATATTTTTCTACACCAGTAAAGTCATATGCCTTTGAACTCTTAGAATCACGATGTTTTCATTTTCCACATTAATGAAGTCTATTCTTAAAAAGTATTATGATCATGAAGACTTATACTCAACTTCAATGTAGTATAATCATCTTCAATGATATATTCTCATAATCCAAAAGAGTAAAATCATTCCTTTTCCTATTTTATGCATCAAGGAATTCATATGCTCATGATTCTTATGCTTAGAGTCTTACATATATAGTCTTATGCTCAACCCAACTATAGTAAGAACTTAATATTCTTTACAAAAACGTATTTAGATTGATTCTATTCACATAGAATCCAATTTTATTCATAATTATTACTTTAATCATAATCCCAATATGATGTTTTAATCAATGATGATCAGTATAGGAGCATCACCAAGGATATACTAATTTTAAGATTATCCTTCATCAAATTATTCATTAACATTATGTAGAAGGTATATAACCTTTACATAGTTCATCCTCATCAATGTACCATTATATTATATAGATTATATATTCAAATACTTATACATGATTCTACACTTCTTTAACAAGTTTCCTTGCACAATCTTTTTCACTGTTCTACACTTCATCCATCGTTCAATTTTCTTCCAGGAAACTATTTGAAAGAATCACGATGGCCATTATCATGATATTAAATATTTATAAGAAAACTACATAGTTCAATGAATGAATTTAATCTCCTCCATTTTATATTTGTATTTATATATTATTTGAGATATATACCATCTTCTTCTTCTTCCACTTGATTTGTCACATCATTTTTGGTTTCTTCACTTGCTGAACACGCACAATTTGTTATACCATCACCCTCTTCATATGGTCACTTCATCAGATGTTTTTCTCCTGATCACTTCCTCATAATTCTTATTTCCATAAAATTTTATCCATTACATATTGGTGGATCTTTAATTTCTTCAATATACTTAGATTCTTTATCATCCAAAATCATTACTTCGTCATCACCGTCATCATTAAATAGTCACATGGATTTAGATACATATCATATTTACATAACTTTACAACTATTGATAAAAAATACAATCTACATAATTTGGGACCTGTAATATCCCCCTTTTATTTGTTTTAATTACCCATAAGAAATGATATTTCAAAATGTTCTCTTTAATCAACTCACTTCATCCCTATTTCTAATTAAACCTTCATTTCACATTCTCACCACTTATTTAATAGAAATAAATAGTAATTAAGAAAATGGTATCAAATAATTATTAAGGATTATATCATAAATCATCTCACACTAATTATACGTGAGACATGCTCTATATAGAAAACATGAGGAATTCATTTAGATAAAAAATAGTCTATTTTCATTTAAACTTTATAAAAAATGAAATGAGAACTCATTAATTTTCTTATGAGATATCCAAATATTTTCTAGGACAACACCTATTATAGTGTAAATATTGTATAAAAAAATCATCATGAAACTCCAAAACTCACTTCAATAAATAGGTAGAAAACATTCTTGAATAAAGAAGGATTGATGTTCTAGGAAAAAATATTGGAATATTCTTTAAAAACATAATTCAATGCCATTGATTTTGAATCAATTTATCCTCATGTGTATAATTATTTGATTTTATGCTAACATGGATGTGAGATTTATAAATAATATGAACACTTTCAATGATTTTTTATAATAAAATTCAATAGTGGTGATATTTTCATGAAATAATAATTCTAGAAGTTTCTTCATCCATCTACACATATATTCCACTTAAAGAGACACCCCTAATGATCATAATAATGGATAATATATTAAAAAGATAAATCAGTTGATTGTTCATGTAGAGAATGAACAAAAAATGATCATCTTCATGTGACTATCCAAATTTTTGAAATTATATATCACCAATAAGGATAGCCTTTCTTCAACTAATATTGTACATAATTCCAAATATAAGAACATAAAAGGATAGAAACTTCTTCACACTGTTATTAGGGGTTGAAAAAAAAACTTCCTTTTACTTCATTAGGGATGATTCTTTCTTGGATTTATAAAGTATCAATTTAGAGACCAATCTTATACGGTGAAATACTTATATAGGATTTCAAATATTGATATACATAATTTCTACTCTAGTTATAACCCTAAGATCATGATTCATATTTAATTCCCTACATTTTAAGTATAACAAAAATAAACAATTATTAGGAGAATAAGGTTGATATTCCTCCTCTTTAGTGTAAAAAACATGGTTGAGAGGTTTTTTCACAACCATGTCACTCCATTTCTTCCAAACTTCATGATCTAAAATATATGTTTTCAACCCTATTTTAACTTTTGGAATAATGTATATCACCATATATTTAATTTATTTATGCGTGAACTTTATCTTTTCAGGAGTTATAAGGGAACTTATAAGACTTGATGCAATATTAATCTTCTTTAATGAATCTTATATCATTTGAATTATTGTAGATCAATCTCTAATTGTGTGTCTATCCATTTTAACCTTACAAACAGTACTATTTTATCATAAGTGTATTATTATTTTTGGAAAACTCTCATGAAATTTAGAATCTTCATATGGAGTATTCCCCTTTACTTTAATATATTATTTTTCTTATTTTAAAACATCACATGTTTCTGGGTGGTGAAACTATATAGATTTTTTTTGGTTTTGGGGGCCTGTGAGGTGTAAATATTTTTAGTCCATTATATATAATTAGATAATTTTTTTATAACCCTCCACTTGCACTGAATAAGGGCAATTTCCCTATAATAGGATTTTGCTGGAAATATGGGTAGTTTGAATTTTAGAAAAATAACTAATTAAATATATATTAAATTATTCATATAGGTTTGGGAGGTGATTTATTTATAATGTAAAATTATATTGAGATTCTAACACCATGTTTGAGTCCAGAACGAGTGTTTTTTTAGGGAAGTAATAACACTGTGTTGGGTGTCAATGCTGGGTATACACCCAATTTTACTATTTTCTCATCTTTTTTATATTTATTCTTTTTATTTTATCCTCTTCTGACAACAATTATTTGTTATTCCCCTAGGTGGATTTACTTCATAATTCCTGATATAGAGAGAGGGAGAGGTAGGTTCTACTGTGGATCCCTAGATGATCCATATCTTCATGCAACATCAATGGAGCACAAAAACCGATGAAGCTTCAACGGATATTACTTGGAGGTAGGACAATTTTACATTTTTATTCCTTGATCCCCATATTATATCACTTTTAAATATTTATATCTGTGTTATAGCTATTAAGAACCAACTGAGGATTTATATATGCTTAAAAAACGAAAAACATAGGTTTCAGGAGGTTTACTAGGGTTTTCATTCCAGAAATCCCAATCACATGGTGCGTGGTTTTAAGAATACACACACACACACACACATACACACCATGTTTTCTTAATTTTCAAGGAATGTGAAATTCTTGAGACTATATACAATATAGTTTCAGTACATTTTTTTAGTGATACATGTTTAGGTGGTCAGGTACTGGGTCAGACACCCCTTGTAAGGGGGACATTGCGATGTAGTTGTACATGACCAGACCCTAGGTGTTCCCTAGATATGTTGTAGTACATAAATGAACCCCATGTATACCCTAGTCATGTATAAATACATGAAAAGATCTAGTGTATTTATAGACCATGTATAAGTATAATTACAATGTGGGGATTTTATAGTACACATCGTGCACATGGGGTACTTGTTTTATACAAAACCCTTGTTTCCCATTTGATGGTTATAGGTAATTTTTCACCTAGAAGAAATAATTAGAAAAAATATGAGTCCATTTTGAGAAATTTTCAACTTAGATCATGGTGGTGGATCCCATGGGGTGAATTAAATACATCTAAGAGGTGGTTTGAGGTGAGTTATTTATAATGGAGAAAGTTATTCCTCCAAAAAGGTCCATGGGATATCTTGAGAGAGACATGGGATGAGAAAATGATGAGGGTCCTGAGAATATCAAGAGGGAATGGAATGGTATTTCCAAAGTCCTTGATTGGTGTATGTTGGGATAGTCCCTGGCTTATGGGAGTGGTCTATGACTCTAAGAGTAGGATAAGTTGGGTGTTCGGGCCAACATACAGTGAGTTGGAAAGGTGATGGGCTTGAGGCCACATCCCCTGTGAGCTTTTCCCTTATATGACTATTATGTAGTCCTATTTTGGAGTATGGGTTGTGGGATGTATTACCCCAAGATATGGGAGTTAGGCTGAGAGACTACTCTATGACTGAGGATCCTAAGAGGGATGCCTCTATTGGAACCACGGCCATTATATGCGAGAAAAGGAGTATGGTTTGTGTTTGTTGTCAATCCTCATTGGATGTTTATAATGTCTTCTAGGAAAGGGATCATACAGTTCAAGAGGACAACAGTATTAAAGGTGGCACCATTTTCCAGTGTTTTCCTAATTGTTTGGGCCTGAAAATCGGTAAATGGAGAGATGTGTTTTTCTCAAAGGAATGTGCACAAGATATTGGAGTGGTGCACGGAAAACATGGATTTTTTGCTAAATTGGTTTTTCATGAAATAGTGAAATCAGGTTGTTTTTTTGCACACAAGGTGTTTCAGGATCAAAATTTTAAAAAATGGAAAAGGCATGAAGTGTGTGGAAAATCTAGAGATGTGCACGAAAAATCATTTTTATGTGAAAACCTTTATGCACAGAAAGAGAGTTTTGTGTGACACAGTGTGTTTTGTGCGCGGGGGTTGGAGATGCCTATAAATAATAGGTGACCCCCATAATTTGGTATGACTGAAGAATTAGAGAAGATACGAGTCCTGATGCGAGTAAAAGGTACACACAAAAGGGGTTGCGCGAAAAAGTTAAAGTTGCGTGGAAAAGTAGAAGTTGCATAGAAAAGTAGAAGCTGTGCATAAAATTTGAAGATGAGTGTAAATGATAAAAGTTTCATGTAAAGGGTGTTTTTGTGTGAAATATTTTCTGCATGAAAAGAAAATATTTCATGCAATAGTGAGATCTTGCGTGTAAAGGGTATGGGTTGCACCCAATTGACAGTGTAACCTGATTGCACGTTCTGAATATCCGATTCAGTGTTTCAGTGCCTTCAAGTGAATCAATCCAGGACTTCGATGCAAGTAGCATCTTGTGCTGAACAAAGACAAAGGCTTCAATTCTAATCTATTGAAGAGGCCTTCATGTCTATATACTAAGTGGGACTTCACCCAAGGCAGTGAGCCAGGGGGAGTCAACGGGAGTGACCCAAGGGATGCAGTGAGCTACCCCTGAACATTTGTAAAGGTAGTGTGCGTGGGTAAAGTGACTACACCTGAACCTTGTAATCCACAACTAGTGAAGTTTAGTGGAATTAGGTATGATTGAAAACTTATAGGTGTGTGCTCCTTGGACGTAGCCCTTAGTGGTGAACCAAGTAAAAGTACCTTGTGGTCTCTCTTTTCTTGTGGTTTTTTGCTTTCTATTCTCATCAGTCTTAAAGTTTTAATGAGTTTCTACCACTATAGGAACAAGATCCTTATTTAAAAAGAAAAATTTGACACCTTGATTCACCCCTCCCCTCTCAGGGTGTCCCAGGGTCCTACAAACTCTACTTCTATTTTTAATTACAGTGTCCCATGAGGGATGACTCCATCTATGTACTGATTCCAAGTATACAAAGAGAGATGAATTAACTTATGTGATAAACCATGGGTCCTAAGTGGGTACCTTTTGATAGTCCAACCGTGATTTTCTATGATCTGACTAACACTAATACACCTGATCTAATTAGAACCCTATGGTTAATCTTGTATGAGAGTGACTAGTAATAAGATGGGTTCTTGCATTAAACCAACACCTCATCATCAAGTTTGGTCTAGGTACTAAGGAAACCTAGGATATGGACATTTATATCTATTAAATCAGATATATATTCCATAAAAATCCTAAATATGAAAAGAATGTTGTATATGGTTATAAATATATGTATATTTACATATGTTCACCTGGTTGAAATGAACTGAAATAAATATAAATCATGTTAGATACCCAAAAGATTGAGACCCATCTCTTAGTTAACAAAGATATTCTTTTATCTAAAATTTATTTTTTGAATTAAAAGTAATCATGGAATTAAAATCCTGGATGCCACCTGGGAAGGATATAATGATCTATGGTACCACTTCTAGAATTCCTAGTGTCTCTGGGATTCCTCCCAACATTGGTAAATTGAGGAGGTTTTCGAATGCATCTCATAAACCTCTCTCAGTTAGTTTATCACAGAGGATTCCTAGAAGGCTAGGATCCAGATGATGCCAGAGGTTTTTGGGTGGCCACATTTACATTGACCAAGAGCTTTTTTTTACATCCTCCAGGCTTATTATGATCTCCTCGATTGATTCCTAGGTTACTCCATAAGACCTGGTGGATGCACCATGATTGTATTTCTGAAAGATGGTAAAGAATAGGCTATGGAGTTGATGATTTATGAATTCCAAGTTATGATATCTGATTAGGAGAGTATTCCTTATATATTATTCCTAAGGAAAATTTCTTTTATAATTCATTTCAGTATACAATGCCTTGATTGGAAATGAATTCTGGACTATAAATCAAGCCTCAGAATATAATTTCAAACACCAATATGTCTTCTTTATTCCACTGGTAACATATAGAATCAGTTCTATATTTAGTATTACATGGATCATATAATTAACTCATCTTTCCATACATATATATTATATATTTTTTGAATAACATTCATTATATTACACAAATACATTTTTGAGTATTGAAAATGTGTATTACCTTTAGAAGCTTGGAAACATAAATAACTGGTTCATAGGTGAACTACATCATCTCCCACTATTTTCTTCATAACTAAAACCCTTCTTAAAAAAATTATACATGATAAATTTCTTCATAAACTGGAGAAAATAAACACAATAAAGAGTGAGCTTAGATGCTATATATGGTTAAAAAAGGGATATTTTTAAATATAACTTTAGTAAAAGGGTATGATAACATGGTAATAAATACTAAAAACCATACCATACATATAAAAGATCAAAATCTTGAGTCATTACATAAATATTGGAAGTTAATAAGATATGAATAATAAGGGAATAAAATAAAATTATCCATGAGAGTATAAAAATGGCATAAGACATGAAATTTTCACATACCGATAGGAATAGAAATTCATTTCCATAGTAGCCAAGGATCATTGAAAATTATATCATAGTGGAATGAGTTCACTCCCCAAACTATCATATTAGTCATGGTTAAATTCGAAGACTAAAATAATGGAAGAGTTTACTTACTAATATGGGTTCACTATCTAATCTAGTCATGTTAATCTCATGCAATTTCCTTATTTACCCAATGCATTTGATGAAATTATTGGTCCCACCCATCACATAATGAAAATAATAAATATGTGTGCCAAAAGATATTAAAAACATTATATTAGTACTCATGAAATGAAATGGTTTTAATAAACATTTCATCACCACATAACATTTGGAAAAGAAATAGGTTTCATAATCATTTAATTATTTCATCATAGTATAACCTAAGGAAAAAGAATAGGATTTCATCATAATTTTATTATATCATAACCTATTGAAGAGAAAATGTTTTTATAAACATTAGCTCATCATAAAACTAAAACATTCATAGAAATAATAATAAGGGAATTATTGGATCATATCCATAGTAAATAATAATTACATCAAAGGATGTTATATTTGATGAATTTGTTTTTTGAAAGAAAAATCCCTTGGAATGTTTCTTGAGGAGGACATATTTTATTTGAAAAGAAAATTTTTTAAAATTACAAATTCATAAAATATTATGTAAATTATTTTATTTTAAACAACATTTAAAAATTATAAAGGGATATTCAAAGAAAATAATGTTCATGACATCGGGAAATTCCGTTCATGTTTTACACATTAAAACAAATATTCCTTTCAAATTTTTGGTAAAATCCAAAGGGGACTTGTTTGGAAAAAGGCATGATGATTCCTTTAATTTTTTTAAAAAGAAAAACACGGGTAATAATTTCATTAATAAATAATTTTCATAATTTTAACAAATATTTTTGAATTTTTTTTTGAAAACATGGATATGAAAAAGAGGTTTTTGACTGAAGAGTGAAATTAGGACTATTTTTATGAAAGAATTATTTGGAAATATTAAATAAATAAAGATAGGAAAATGATGGTAAACATTTATTCTCATTAAATTACCAGATAAAAATAAAATTTATGAGTGTCTTGAGATATGGATAATAAAATTTCATCGTTGGAAGCATAAACGTAACCAATCCTGATAAATGATGATATTGTATCATAAAACCATTACCACATTGGTAAAATTGAATCTTAAGCACAATAAAAAAATAAAATTAAATAGAACATAAAATATAATTATAATAAATAAATTAATGATATTATAATTCAAAGGGGTTGTATATACACATCATAATAGAATCTAGGTGCATAATATAACATACATATCAATGAAGGAAAATTGAGACAAAAATCCATTACCTTAAGTCTATAATTGATTCATACACATTAAAAAATCATGTATAATAAATATAAGTTTATTATAAATATATTATATAACCATAATTATATATAAAAAACCATATAATATTTTCTTATGAACTTTTATTACCCTTTTATTGATAATTCTACGTTAAAATCACATTTTGGGAGATAACTGCTTCATTTTTTTGTTTATATTTTTATTTCTTATTTTTGGTACTCATACATTTATCATGGTTCTATAATCTAAATAATGTTAAAATTGATATAAATATCATATATATTTATAATATATTTATTTAGAGTAATCCATAAATGTTAGAGATAGAAAATGAAATACACCGTTCATAGAGACGGTAGGCCATACGTATACATGAACATTATTTCCATTTCTTGAAAGATGTAGAGAAAAAAAGAAAGATAATATATTAAAATTATATAGTAATATATATTTCATATATATATATGAAATATATTCATTAAATTTATCCCTTATTACCTTTTATATAAAATTTAGTGAAAAATGGATCACATCGCTTCACGAGGTGGTAGTCTATCGTACACATAAATGACATTATTATATTCTATATGGAAAGGAAATTGAAAATGGTATATGTGATAATATAATTATAGATGTATATTTATATTACCAATATAATATATATAATTTATATCCACCATCATACCCAACCGTGAGAGGTGTTGATGGAAAATGTGTCACATCGATTCATGAGGAGGTAGTCCGCCGTACACACGAGTGGCATTATCATGTCCATTTTTTGGAATATTTGATGGAAGTATATCAGGATATTATCATAAAAAAATATAATTATATGGATTATACAATATTTACTATGAAAGATTTTTTAATAACAGTCTAAGTTGGAGGAGGAAGAAATAAAATAAAAATGCTTATTGAAGAAAATAACCTCTTCTTCAGATAACCTCCTTGGGTTTTCCCCAAATTCATTTAAAGGTTGGATTTATGATCAAAATAAGGATTATAGTATGAGATAATTGAATTAATAATTGATTTTTCAAGGTATTTATTGATCCAAATTTATTTGGAAATGTGAATAGAAGATGAGAGGGGTGGCCTTTTATAAGTGAGGTGAGTTCCACACTTGTAATTTTTTGAAAATAAAAAGGTGAACCCATGTTTTTATCATGAAAATACGCTAAAAAATGGACCATTATTGATTATAGTATATTTAAGGTAGAAATATGGATATAAAAGTTTTTTTATAAGTTTCTAGGTTATTTTAACACTTATATTTTTAATTTAACCCTTGATAAACACATTTTTACCTTAACTATGGTAAATAATTTTTAATTTTTACTAGTAAATATGTTCCAGAATTAATTTGATATTATTAGATAATATAAATTATTCTAATTAAAAACAAGGAATACATTTTTCCAAATTACAATCAAATAATTTGAAATTTTAATATAAAATCAAACCTACAGTCATGATGAGAGAGTGGTTTTCAAAGAGAAAATGTTCAAAAGTCTAAAAAGTTCATATATAATTAAATTCAATATGAAAATGATTCCAATAAAATAAATTTCATAAATAAAAATATAATTGATCTAATTTTACTTTTAAACCCACTACAAAACATGTATCCTTTTAAATTCTTTAAACTAAAAAGTGATTTATAATAAAAACCATTATTTTTAATTATTCATCAAAAAAGTAATCTTTTTATAAAAATCAAAAAAATTATCCCCAATATAATTTTGAAATTATGATTTCATAAATGAAGTATATTTTATGAAATTAATTTTCTTAATTTTTCAAAAATAATTTTATTATCGTTCAAAAAATAAAATAAAAACAATTATTTTTCAAGAAAATTGTATTTTCGAAACACATAAATACTCTACTAAAAATTTAGTACCTTTTTATCAATATATGGTACATATATAAATTACTGAAAATTTGGGAATTAATATTCATTCCATGATGATTAATGTCTAGGTAATAACATTCATCTTTTACTAATAATATAAATAGTTTTTCACTGTTCCTTAAAACTCTAGGTTACGTACAATGCAAACTCATATTAGTGTTGTGTGTAACACAAGATATTAAATAAATTTAATTTATTTGTAAAAAATAATAACAAATATAGGTGTTATATACCATCCTTAAATTTAATTTATCCCTTTATATTCCAAAACTTTGGTACAAACAATGCAGGATACTTCTACCTCACTACATTGTTAGGTACCCATATAGCAACCTTAAACTTGTGTTTTCACCAAAAAAAATTGACCAGGTTAGGGGTTTTATTTCATAGAACATTCTTTGTATAGTCAATAATCTACATGAGTTATTTCTCATAAGAATGATCATTCCCTAGTGGTATGGCCTCTAAGATTAGTGCATGTGAAGGGTAAGGCATGTACTACTTAAGAGAGATAAATAGAACACATCATAGACTTGAGAGAGATTTGGTGGAAGCACTGAAAAATATGATACCACCACGATACACTCAAGAATTTAAATGTGATTGATATAACTAGGTCATAGTTTCCCTTTCTTCCCAAACCTCATAACCCTCTTCCATGGTTAAATTCTTAGAAACACATTTTCACCAACTACAAATTCCAGATCACGCACGTGATTATCACAAAAAATTTATGTCGACTTTGTTATTCCCTTATGTGTTGTTGAATTGATCCAACCAACTCTACCATTTCATCAATTATCTTAGGTCTCAATAAATTTCTTTCTCTAACATCATTCCATCACATTGAAGATCTATACTTCTTTCTGTATAGAGATTCGTAAGGATCCATCTGAATTACTGAGTGAAATATTTTTTTTTATGAAAACTCACTCTAGGAAGGTGTTGATCCCAACAAAATTTAAAATCCAAAGAAAAAGATATAAATATATCCTATAGAGTTTTAATTGATCTCTTGGACTGACCATCAGTCTGGTGATGATACACAGTGTTTAAACTCAACTCCGTATCAAGATCTTGCCAAATACTTCTCCAAAACATTGAGGTAAAATTCAGATCCTGATTAGACATAATGGATTGTGGCACTCCATGAAACTTACCACTTCATTAATGTATATCCTGGAAAGATGATACAATGAGAGATATTATATAATATAGATGAACTATATTGACTCAATAAGGTTCTCAACTACAACCAATATATCATTATTCCCTTTAGATGTTTTGGGGAGTCCAATGACAAAATCCATGGTTATGTTTTATAATTTCTATTTTAGAATGGGTAATGGATGTAGCATCCCCTTATAATTATTTCTATCCTCTTAAACATTCTAACATAAACAAGCACCGAGATACAAACTCAGCGAAAACTCTCTTTATTCCATCTCACTAAAAATACTCCTTCAAATCTCTATAAATCTTTATGCATCAATGATGAATATATAATGAAGAACTATGAGATTTTCCTAACCACCCCTTCATCAAATATTGAATGTAAGGAACACATACATTGTCAATGAACCTTATCATTTCTCATTATCATGGTTAAACTTAGGAACATTTCAAACCTTATTTTTCATCTCTACATATTACTTCTCTGCCTCTTTAATCTTCACTTGGATAGATGGTTGAAAATTCAATTGATAAAGATATGATTACTCCCCTTACATTAGGACATTCAATTTTTTTTCAAATACAGAAATATTAGATCTTTTGTGATCCTCATCTTCGATAAGATAGCATGATCCATTCGACTCAAATAGTCGACCACCTTGTTCACTTTCACTGGGTGGAAATGTATTGAGCAGTCATAAGCTTTAATTAGCTCTAACCATACTCTCTAGTGCATATTAAACTCATTTTTTTGTAAATATATGCTTTAGAATTTTTTGATCGGCATATATATCACACTTTTCTCCTTAAAGATAATGCCTCCTCACATTTTATTAAAAAATTACTATAGATAATTCCAAATCATGAGTTGGGTAATTTTTCTCTTGAACCATCAATTATCGTGAAGAATAAACTATAACCATTTCATTATGCATAAGAACACATATCAATCCATTGTTATATGTTTCACTAATAATACATACCCTTCTTGGATATAGGGTAATGTAAGCACTAGTGCACTAACTAAGCCTCTCTTCAATTCCTTGAAATTGTCCTCAAATTCATCAGTCTATAGGATATTGGATCACTTCCATATTAACATGGAGAGAAGTTTATATAGTTTTGAGAAATTATCTACAAACCATTATCAATATCTAGCAAATCTAAGAAAACTATGAATCTTTGTAACCCTGGTTGGTCTGGGCCAATATTTTATAGCCTCTATCTTGGATGGATCTTTCAATATACCCTCTCTTGAAATTATATGACCAAAAAATGAAACCTTGTGAGTCCAAAATTCACACATTGATTTTTTTTCATATAGTTCTCATTCTGTAGGGTCTTTAGTACAATTCTATTGTTATCTTAATGATTTTCCTTTCTATTTGAATAAATAACAATATAATTAATAAAGACTACCACAAACTGATCAAGGTAATATCAAAAGACTGTATTCATTAAATTCTTGAAGATAGTGTGGGAATTAGTAAGACTGAAATGCTTCACTTTATATTTGTAGTGTACATACCATGTTCAGAAAGTTGTCTTGGGTATATCCTAATTCTTGATCCTAAATTGATGATATCCTAAATGTTGGTAAATATTAAAAAAAATTTGTACTTTGTGTATTTGATAAAACAATTCATCAGTATAGGGTAGAAGATACTTTTTCTTGATTTTAATCTTGTTCAACACACAATAATTAAGAAAAAGTATCATAGATCCGTCATTATTTTTGGGAAATATAACGAGTCCACTCTAAGGTGATTCACATAGATCAACGAATCCCTCACTATGAGAAAAATGGTCATTTGAGACGAGTTATTTGTGACAGGTCAGTGGCCCGTTGCAAATAACCCGTTGAAAGGGGGTATTTTTGACGGGACAATCCACCAGTTGCAAATAACTATTATTTGCGACGGGCGGTCAGGACCCGTTGCGAAAGGTTTGGCGTGAAATATGCAGCAAACGACATACAAGGGTATTTGCGACGGGTTCTTATTCCCATCGCAAAAAACCCAATGGTGGTTTTTAGTATTTGCGACGAGATACTTGTCCCATCGCAAATACTTTATCGGCAAATACCCATTTGCGACGAGGCCCGTCACAAATAACTTTTTTGTGGCCCACTATAATTAATGCGGGAAGAGGTCATTTGCGATTGGGCCCGTCGCAAATAATCTAATCTATATAAACTCGCATCTGTTGATCCTCCCATTTCACTACTTTCTCAACTTCTCTCTCTATCTCTTTAGGAATATTTTATTCTAAAATTTTCTAAAGTTTAAAATTTTAAATCAGATCATAATTTGCAACTTTGATACTCTGAAAACTTTAGTTTCAACATCTGTATCTATTTTTTTACAGTTTTGTTAAATTAATTTATTTTAAATTATTTATATTTTTTGTTAATTAGATGTAATTTAATTAAATTAGAATTAGATATTTGTTTTTTGTATTTATTTTTATGAATAGTTATATCTAAGTTTAATTAGTAATAAATTGTAATAATTAGTAATAAATTGTAATGAATTGAACTAATTTTAAATAATTTGTAATAAATAGTAACAAATTTTCATAAATAGTAATAAATATAAATAATTTGTAATAATTAAAAATAATTTGTAATAATTAGAAATAATTAGAAATAATTAGTAATAATTAGAAATAATTAGGATTATTTACTAATAATTAGGAATAATTTGTAATAATTAGGAATAATTAGGAATAATTAGGAATAATTTGTAATAATTTTTAATAATTAGTAATAAATAGAAAAAATAAGTAATAATTAGTAATAATTTGAAATAATTAGTAATAATTAGTAGTAATTAAGACTAATTAGGATTAATTAGTAATCATTAGTAATAACTATTATTAATTCGGAATAACTAGTATTAATTAGTAATAACTTGTATTAATTAGTAATAAATAGTATTAATTAGTAATAACAAGTATTAATTAGTAATAACTAGTATTAATAATAATAACTAGTAAAAAATTGTATTAATTAGTAATAAATTGTAATAAATTGTAATAAATTGTTATAAATTGTAATAAATTTTAATAATTATTAATAATTAGAAATAATTAGTAATAATTAGAAATAATTAATAATAATTAAAAATAGTTAGAAATAATTAGTAATAATCTGGATTAATTAGTAATAATTAGGGTTAGTGAGTAATAATTAGGATTAATTAGTAATAATTAGGATTAATTAATATTAATTAGGAGTAATTAGTATTAATTGGGATTAATTAGGATTAATTACTAATAATTAGTAATAATTAGTAATAATTAGTAATAATTAGTAATAATTAGTAATAACTACAATAATTAGTAATAATTAGGATTAATTAGTAGTAATTATGATTAATTAGTATTAATTAGGATTAATTAGTATTAATTTGGATTAATTATTAATAATTTGTAATAATTAGGATTAATTATCAGTAATTAGTAATAATTTGTAATAATTAATAATAATTAGTAATAATTAGGATTAATTAGAAATAATTTCAATTAATTAGTAATAATTACGATTAAGTTGTAATAATTATGATTAATTAGTAATAATTTGAAATAAAAAGAAAAAATTCAAAATAATTAGTATTAATTAGTAATAATTAGGATTAATTTGTAATAATTTGTAATAATTAGAAAAAATATGTAATAATTAGTAAGAATTAGTAATAATTATTAATAATTATCAATAATTAGTAATAAATTGTAATAATTAGTAATAATTACTAAAAAACTATAATAATTAGTAATAATTAACAATAAATGGGATTAATTAGTAAAAATTACGATTACTTAGTAATAATTCATAATAATTAGTAATAATTAGTAATAATTAGGATAAATTATCAATAAATAGTAATAAATAGTAATAATTATCAATTATTAGTAATAATTATCAATAATTAGTAATAAATATCAATAATTAAGATTAATTACGAATAAATTGTAATAATTAGAAATAATTAGTAATAATTAGGATTAATTATCAATAATTAGTAATAATTATAATTAATTAGTAATAATTAGGATTAATTAGTAATAATTAGGATTAATTAGTAATAATTAGGATTAATTAGTAATAATTAATAATAATTAGGATTAATTAGTAATAATTATGATTTATTATCAATAATTAGTAATAATTAGGATTAACTAGTAACAATTAAGGTTAATTAGTAATAATTAGGATTAATGAGTAATAATTAGTAACAATTAGGATTAATTATAAATAATTAGAATTATCTATAATTAATTTAGTAATAATTAGTAATAATTAGTAATAATTAGTAATAAATCAAAATAAATTTGAGTACATTGATAAATTGTCACAATTTCCAATAGATTGACGACATTCCTTTTGATCTACGCCTCTGCTCCTTGATAATTTATTCCAGTGAAATTAGTATGAAAAATATCTCCTGACATACATGTATATATGGGGAATCAAAAATACAATGAATAGTGGTGTTTTCTTGAGAGGATCTCATCATAGGGAAACCAAAGTTGACTTTTATGGAATGATGGAAGAAATCATTGAACTATGTTATCTAAGACAACATTACATAACGATGTTTAAATTCTAGTGGTTGGATACTGATAGAGGCTTGCGTGTTCATATGATCCATGGAATCATTGATATTAAATATAACGGTCTTCTTGTAGTAAACAAACCATTTCTATTAGCTCATCAAGCACATCAAATTTATTATGAAAATTACTGTGCTACTTCAAGTGTGTTGGGTTATTGGTGGAACATAATAAAAATTAAATCTCAAGAGAATCAGTTTACTGAAAGTGAATTTGGTTTCAATAAACTGAAAGGAATTGAAAATTTTCAAGAGAATGCTATGAATCCATATTTTACATAAAGAGAAATGAATATCATTGATGACACCCCACAATTAAGGGTCGATAGTGATGATGATGTTAATGACATTACAACTAAATTTTAAATGATAAGAGATGATGAAACTGAAACTAATATGGAAATTTATTATGATGAGGAAGAAGATGAAGACATTGACATCGATAGGTATGAAGATGAGGATGAAGATGGACATTGAAACATGTAAATAGTGGTTATAATCATATATAATATATATCTATATATAATAGCTATTTTCAACTATTTGCTAACAACAATCATTTCATGTATTGTATGGATGAGGATCTGTATCGTTTGTTACAGGAGGATGATCTAACTTTGTACGAGAAGGAGCTTAGATCAACTGACCCTTAGACTTTTGGTAGTTCAGTGGGCACATAAAGGGGGTGTGGTCTTTCCCGACTGATGATTCTTAACCCTATCCCTAAGTGACGTCCACAATTTGGATTCGATCCACGCATGAATATGTATGTTTACCTATTTATTTTAGTTATTTTTCATTAATTTAATTATATTCTAATTGTTTGATTAATTGTTCTTTTTTTATAGCTTTATGCATATAGCTGTTTGACATGGGAGCGTTATATTGAACAATTATTTTTCTAATGCATGGCTGTCATGGTATCAAATTCTCGTTGATGTTACACAGTGCATATTCGAGCATTGGCTAGTATGTAAATAAATAATATTTATTTTGAAATTAATTTAATTATTAACATTATATAATAAATTATTTGTAGGTTTTACAACATCCCATTGACAAGAGCATGCATGAGGCTATTTGGAAGGCATGGAAGGTAGCTATACATCCATGTTGCACTCATTTTTTTGCATAATTTGAAAAGTAAAACAATGGAGAAAGCAGGAGTGAAGGAGTTTGATGAGACATATCATGTCCACTGACCTGATTATATTTCATTTCAGGTTTGGGATGGATTATGTAAACACTGGTTGAGTTGGCGGTTTCAGACTAGATCATTAGTAGGTCAGCAAAATCATGGGATACATGAGGTAACACATTGAGCTGGTAGTCTTACATTCACTACTCATAGGGAACATATGGTAAGTACATTTGTTTAAATATTTTATATAATTTTAAAAGTAAATATTTTATGTTAGGACCAAAAGGGGACTAGATACCCTGAGAGGGGGGGGGTGAATCATGGTATGGATATTTTTTTCAAATTATTCTTTCCCTACTGGATCTTGAACTCTTTAATATGAGGGTCACTTTGTTTTCACTTGTGTGTTTATGATGATCAATTCTTTTTGACTTTATCTGATGATGATGCTTTAAATGAAATGAAGGGAAGCAAACAGGCATACACATAGATTTAGACTTGGTTCACCCTCACTGGGCTATGTCCAAGGAGCATACAATGACGATATGCCACTGTACCAAATCCACTAAAGCTCACTGCAAATAATTTTTGTTCAAGATCACTTATATGCCTTGGCTCACTGCCTTTACAATGTTTAGAGTTATCTCACAACTTTCCCAAGTGTCACTCCCTTTTCCTCTTTCTCTAGCTCACTGCTAGTGGAAAAGGTCACCTTCTTCATCTTCCTTTGCTCAGTGCTCTTGGAAGGGATCCACTCACAGTTTATGGACTTGTAGGTCCCTTCACCATCTATAATGAAATCTTTATATTTAACTATTGATAGATGCTCTTCTGATGTCCAACTTTCACATTCAGATGAATCTCTCTTTGTATAGGGCAACCCCAATTTTCACACGTAGCCTTCTCTGGGTCTTGCATGTAATTCCATGCTTTTTCATGAAATCCAATTTTCACGCAACACTTATATTACATGAAAAAACTTATTTTATGCGCAACAGACTTATTTTATGCACAACCTAAGCTTTATACACAAACAATTATTTTTATGTACAACAGTATTCTTTTATGCACCACCTTTTCTTTTCACATTAACAATTATTTTACGTGCAAAATTATCATTTACACGCAACTCCCTTGTGTACTCCAATTTCATGAACCAGAGATCAAATGCTCTCTATGTCATGAGATTCTTTTAATGAGGGGGTCATATCATATTTATAGGAAAACTTAAACCTTGTGAAAAAAACCATCCTTGTGCACGTAATCCTATTCGAGCGTGAAAAACACATCTTCTGCACAACATTGTATTTTGCACACTGCTCCAAAATTTCTCGCACCTTATGCCTTTGCCAATTTTTGAGATTATGATATTGGAGCACCTATTGTGAGAAAACCTCCATTCCTCTATTTTTTCACACTAGTCCAATATTTAACACACATTCCTTTTCCAAAAACATGTCTCTCCAATTTTCAATCACAAAAATTTTTCAAACACTGGAAAACGACCCAACCCTCTATATGCTCTTTTTGTACCGCCTCTAGATCATCCATTCTTTTTTCTATGTTCTTTTTTTAAATATGGATATCAATCAACATCTCTTGAACCTAGAAAATCACTATGTAAACCAACTTTTTCAACAAATTGGATATCGTAGTCTTCTTTGTCAACAAAAAACACGGAGGTCCACTTTGTCAACAAACACAATCACATCAAAAATGCTTCAATGATACCTTGAGGGATTTTTTCCCAAAAATATTCCCCTATGGGTTTTTTGAAAAATTTTCTCATAATGATAACTCGTTAATGCTTCATCCACCATCCACATCTTTCAATTTTGATAGTGATCATGGATTCACTCATCACATACTATAAGCCCACATGAGCAATTCTCGACGTGAGAAACAAGAGTAAATGAAAAATTCATAAATGAATCACTTAATTTATGACACCAATTGTTGACACCAAACTAATTACAACTGCCAAATTGAAACCAATTATTGATCGCTGGAAACCTCCTAACACCATTCCAACACTACTCTTCTGCTTTTATCACGATCCTCATCTATCGTGATATCTATTCGTTGATCGATCACTTCTCGAATTGTCAGATTTAAAACTCCCCATGTCTTCTTACCACTTCAACTCCTCTTCATCTTTCAACTCCACGAATCTCACTGCTCCACCTACCATCTTATCTCCATATCTTTCATGATTTCTCAAATAGACACATTGTCTCCCCCTTGAACAATCATTATTTTCTCCCCCTTTTTCAATGAACCCAAAGGTCACTCATTTGAGGTCTGTAACATGGTAAAAACACATATCAGTACATTAGGAAAATACACATCATACCTCAGTGAGAGGGAGTAACCACAGTCACTTTTTCAAGTGTTGGGAGTCGACTGAACTCCTAGATCCAATCGGTGACCCTCAATAGCTTCCTTAGGTAAGGCCTTTGTCAGAATGTCTGCAACCTGTAGTTTAGTAGTCACATACTCAAACTTCACGATTCCCTACTCAACTTTATCCTTGATAAAATGATAATTTATCTCAATGTTCTTTGTCCTTGAATAATAGTTGAGATTTTTTATGAGATTTATAGCATCAGAGTTATCACATTGTATTCCGATCAAAAACTTCACTTCAACTCCTATACCATCAAGATATTGATTTTTCCACAATAACTATGTGCATGAATGCATGGTTGCAATATAATCAGCTTATGCAGTGATCAATGAAATATAGTCTTGTTTCTAGATCAACCAAGAAATACACAACCTACCAAGATAAAAGGAACCTCCTTACATTGATTTCTGATTATCTGCTGAACTGTACCAATCTATATCTATATATCCCACAACTGCATCATCTAGGTAGCAACCAGAATTCCAATCTTCTTGGAATTATCTATTCCAAAACCTTCTCAACACATCCTTTTCACAATTCATAAAACTTCTTGCACTATGCTTTATTAGATCCTTCAAATATTATATCTTCGATATTTACTAACACCATCTTCCTTTGATCATAATCATTATTGACATAAAAATTTCAATCAATTCTGCCATACCGAATACTAAGCTACTTCAAAAACTGATCCAACATTGAACACCATGATATTTTGGATGCTCAATATTTAATTCTTCTTCTAGAAACCCATTCAAAAATACAGACTTGTCATGCATCTAGAACACTTTGAACCTCTGTTTCACTAAAATTGCCAAGAATAAATTTTCACCAACCTCATCCCAGGTGAACATATATCATTAACATCGATACAATCTATATGGGAGAAGCCTTTTCACACTAGTCATTATTTGTTTTGAATCACTGCACCATCTTATCCGTCAACCTCGAAACAATATCCCATGTTTGATTCTTCTCAACTTGGGAAATGTCTTAATTCATAGCTTGAACTCAAACCTCATCACCATTTCCTTCTTCAAAACAATTAGTCTCTACTTATGATAAGTATCATGCTTTCTATAGAGTTCCCATCTTCCACATCTGAACTGTAACCATCTAATAACCAATGATACTCTGACTATCAATTTCAGATCGACTCTTTGGCATATTTGAAGATATAGACTTGAATTCCTCATGCTTATTATCTGTATTTTCTTTGGCATAAACGTTGTTCAATTTTTCTTCCCCTGAGTCTCTTACCACTTCATTACTTTCAATAAGAATAATTCCACTGTTTAATTTAATTTCTTTCAACTTATTTTCTTATATTCCTTTTTAATAGTTGTTAATATTTTCTTGCAGCTTCTTGGTATCCTAAAAATATTCAAATGATACCCCATTGTTACAAAAAAATAGATAATCATGAAATGCATGATTATTTATGCTTCCCCACAATCCTTCTTCTCTCGGAGGATAAATAACACCTGAACTGGGTCATGATACCAATGGATATATATTCAAAGAAAAACAGAACCACTAGATCATCCATCTATATCATTGAGAGATCTTCAGTTTCAATGTATACTCATTATCATATCATATCCTCTTTCTACAGAAAACAACTATCTGAGACATATTTAGATGATGGAACTGTTGTGTAATAGCACTTATTGAATATGATATAATATGAGAGATTTAACAATTATGATCATTCTATTCTCACATAATTTCATCAACCATCATATCCATTTGATAAATTTCATCTGATTAAGACATGGAATACTACCCCAATGATGTCTAGATCTTCTAGTTATAAGGCCTACTGTTTATACCTGTAAACATTATTCTTCTCCTGCATGATTTCTTCACACACGATTACAGGTTTGAGAAACCTCTCCAGCTCACTTACATCAACAGGATCATCATTGGGAGAATTCACCACTTAGAAATGAGCTATCAAAAAAGACTCTAAGCCTACTGAGTTGGAGCTTGGTGCATAAAACAAGAGATAAATTTAATAACATAATCACTATCTATTGTGCTCAATTACTTCTACCTATCTCATGCATCCATATAACATTAAATCTATTCATGGAATTCATCCAGATTCCTTCTTTAACTCTGATAATTGATTTGACTTATTTGACATTCAGTATCACATCACATCACTACTTTGCATCTTTTGATTCCATTTCCCCTTGGATCTTATCTCCCATTAATCCTGAAACACTTGAACATCAGTTAATAAAATTTATACACATTAGGGGAGGGGATCTTATAGAATACTCAAGATGAAGATTGTGATTGATCCTGATGGGTTATCCCTTTTATTCTTTCTTTTAGATCATATCACTCCTTCATTTCTTATTCTAGCTGCCTAGCCAACTTCAACTGATCCAGCCATATAAATAAGCATTCTTTACCCACATGTTGAGTATTTTTCTGATATGCAGATTCTAAAGGCCTGACACTTCTCACCATTTATGGTTTAAACCCATTAGTAAACATTTACTTCATTGATGTTAACAAAAATTATATTTCCCTTCATTCCTTATTTGAGAAGGAATATATCTTCTTGTCATATTCCCTTACTCCTTCCTCTATTGTAGTGATCATCCTCTTTCCTTCACTTCTCGTCATGGCACATGACATTCAAATTTTTCAATGCATTATTTATTTATTTTTCTTTTATCAGATATCTGAGTCACCACAATGTTTTTCACTGGTGGTAGGTCCTCCAATAAATGTACATTCTTCTTACTCACATATGTAGAGTCTCCTCCCTTTATCTTTCAAATTTGTTCATGTTCTTTTTGAGTGAGCTGTTGTGAGTGTGATAGAGGAGGTGACTGATACACCTTTCGTTCAGATCCTTGTGATTCCCCTATGGTGGCTCTAAGCCTATTCTTCAACTTACCACTTTGTCTCCCAGTGTATAATTTCTCATTATACATCAATGGAGTTGAGAATATCCTTTCAATTCCATTCTCATTTATTGATTTCTTCTTACTAAAATGTCTTTCCAGATGCCCATAATGAGAACATACAAAACTTCTTCCATAAATGCCATAACCCATTTCATAATTTCTCAGCTGAGATGTTGATGCATCTTGATTTATTCTTCTGACATTGAGCTTATGAGCTTCCTGACACATATTCATAGTGTGTCCCATTCTTCCATAGTAATAGCATCTAATGAATGTTTCCCTCTGAGAGACTCTTCTATGTAATTTCTCATGACACTTCTTCTTATTCTCAGATTTAGTACAGTTTCTATATTCACAGCATGAAATGTATTCCGGAGCCTCTGAATAGAAGCTTGATGTATGACCATGAGTCCCACAGAAATTGAAAATACTATCCTTGCTTTCTGCAAAATCCTTTTTAGTTCTATCTCCATCACCTAAAAGGTTTTTCTTATCTATGGATATTTTTACTTCTCTTTTCCTATCACACATAAGAGTGAGATCATCATATCCAATTCCATATTTTCCCAAAATGGAAGGCCTTTGGTATGATAAAATCCATCCATGCTTCTCCTCTGAAGTAGCATATTTGGACTTCATTTCATCATCACCTACTAAAGGATAATCAAATAATAAGTGTAAGGCATCCTTCAACTTAGGATTTTCTTTGGAATTAGATTTCTCCATTTCTTTCTTGACTAAATCTAGCTCTTCCTCCAGTTGCAGAATCTTATTATCTCTTGATTCAATTTTGAAAAATTAGTTCTCTTCTGAGATTCTTCCTGCTACTCATCTCATCTTCTTGTTATCGTGTGAGCTTGTCTACCATATCACTTTGCTCCTTAATTTTCAATTTTTATTGAGTGAAGGAATCAGAGATGGATGCATTCTATTGTTATATACTTTGATTATTCTGAACAAGTTCAGATAGATGTGTAGCAATATCCTCATTTATGGATTTCATATTTTAAATTTCATCTAATTTCAGATTCTTTCCCTTAACATTAGATTTGATATTTTCGCTCTTTATAGACACATTTTTTCATTTATTCACCTTGAGAATCATTCTTCTCCCTTAGATCATTGGACACGTCAATAAGACTTTGATTTAACCCTCTTATCTTGTTAACCTCAACTTCCATTTCTTGGATCCAGATATATTTAGATTTAATCTCTTCACCAAACTTCTGATCCAATTCCTTTATTTCATGGACAATTTCCACTTTTCTCCTTTTGGTAGATTATTCATCATCATTAGTTCCAAAATCACTTAGAATATCAGTTTCTTCACTCATTCCTTAAACATAATTGAATTAGTAAGTATTTTCAATGTATGATTCATCCAAACCGTTATTATGTTCACTACATGATTACTTTAACTGAATCACACTCTTTACATTGACACTTATACACTGGGGAATTTCACAAGACTTCTACTTCTTCTTTTAAGTTCTTCCCTTTTCCATGGCATAATAAGATAAGAGCATAAAGAATATTTAACCACATAAATCAAATAATCCAAGTCAGAGAAAAAAAATGATAAAATCAACCTTCACTATGATACCAATTGTTAGGACCAAAAGGGGCCTAGATACCCTAAGAGGGGGGTGGGGGTGGGGTGGGGTGAATCAGGGTATGGATATTTGTATTCAAATTATTCCTGCAACACTAGATCTTGACCTCTTTATTATAAGGGTCACTTTGTTTGCACTTATGTGTTTATGATGATCACTTATTTTTGACTTTATCTGATGATGATGTTGTAAATGAAATCCACGGAAGAAACCAGACATACACATAGATTTTTACTTGGTTCACCCTCACTTGGGTATGCCTTAGGAGTATACAACAATGATGTTTCACTATACCAAATCCACTAAAGATCACTGCAAATAATGTTCAATCAAGATCACTTCTATGCCCAGGATCACTACCTTTACAATGTTTAGGGTTAGCTCACTTCTTTCCCAAGGGTCACTCCCTTTGACTCTTTATCTAGATCACTGTCGGTGGAATGGTTAACATTCTTCCTCTTCCTTCACTCACTGCTCTTGGAAGGGATCCACTCACTATTTATGGACATGTGGATCCCTTAATTATATCTAATGAAATATGTATCTTTAAATTCTAATAGATTCTCTGTTGACATACAACATTCACCTGAAGATGAACCTCTCTTTGCACCGGGTGTACTTGGAAACACCAATTTTTACACGCAACCCTCTCTGGGCCTTGCGCATAATTCCCTACTTTTGTGTGAAATCTAATTTTTGCGCAACACCTCTCTTACGCGCAAACACTTATTTTATTCCCAACTTCCTTCTTTTACATGTGGCCTATGATTTATGTTCAAACACTTATTTTTACAAGAAACAATCTTTTTTTATGTGCCAACTTTTCTTTGCATGCAAAAAATTCTTTTACGTGCAAACTTATTATTTACGCATAACTCCATTGTGTACTCTAATTTCATGCGAAAGCTCAAATACTCTCTATGTCTTGAGATTATTTGAATGAGGGGGTCATCTCATATTTATAGGAAAACATGGCCCCTATGTGAAAAACCCTCCATGATCACATAATCTTATTTAATCATGAAAAATACAACTTTCGTGCAACACCGTATTTCGTGCACTGCTCCAAAACATTGCGCACCTCATGCCCTTTCCAATTTTCAAGATTATGATCTCGAAAACCTTTTGGGTGAAAAACTCCATTCCTCTATTTCACAAACCAATCCAATATTTCACGCACCTCCCTTTTCCAAAAATATGTCTCTCTATTTACTAAATTTTAGGCCAAAAAATATGGCACACTGGAAATTGACTCCACCTTACATCTACTCTTTTTGTACCACCTTTAGATCTTCAATTACATTGTTGAGGTTCTTCTGTCAAACATGGATATCCAAAAAAATATATTCAACCTAAGAAATCACAATGTAAACCCCCTTTGTCAACAGATTGGACATCGTGGTCTGCTTTGTCAATAAACAAAACACGGTGGCCCTCTTTGTCGACAAACAGAATCACCTCAAAAATGATCAAATGATGCCTTGAGTGATATTTTCTCAATTGTTTATTTTATATTCATATAGGCAATCACATTGCCTGATATTATGAATTAAAATGTTAATATAAGGATGTATAGTGATCCAGCCACTGGAGAGATTAGAGGTTCTCTCTAGTGTCAGATTATGGTCAGTATAAGTTATTTTTGAGTTTTTAATTTAACTAAAAATAACTTTTTAACTATTTTAATTTTGAATTGAAATTGAAGGAGTCATATGGGGACACGATGTATCAGACACATGTTAAGAGTCAGGCCAAGATCGATGGTCATACCAATTCCCCCCGATTTGATGAGGCGACATGGATGCAGATGACCCAATATGCCTTTGAGAAAGGCCGGATTGTTGGTATCGACTCTCGAGTGACCCCTGGGGGTTTTTATAGCACCTCTACAATGTCATTTTCCTACTCGAGAATAGATCACATAGCGTCATCATCATCTAATGCACAATATCAGGAGCAGCTACGAGCTTAGAGTGACCTTATAGAGACTATGCGTAGGGAGTAGGAGGAGATACGTCAGTGGCAGCAGCAGCTGCAGGAAGAGTTCCTATGACAACAGCAGTTGTAGCAGTTAGATATGCATGATGAGATGCATCGATGGTGGTAGTAGTAGGAGAAAGAGCAGAGGAAGTACATGCGACATCTGACTTGCAGTTTAGGAATGAAGTTCCCTACACCATCTCCTCCAGCTCCTCCAGACGACCCACCCCCTCAAAGATGCATTTTTATTTTATAATGAAACATTTGGATGTATTTTTTTATAATATTAACTATTTAATGTTTTAAATAGTGTGTTTTTTATATTGTCTCAAATATTATAGTTTTATATTATTTATTTAAAATTTTTATTATATGTATTATTTTATTAATTAATATATTTTTATATTTTGTGAATACTCAAGTTTTTATTATATTACTAATATTAATATTATTATTTCACTAATAATAATAATAATATTATCATATTATTTAATTATTTTATAATGAATTTTATTTTATTTTATGAATATGAATATTTTATTTATATGAATATTATATTATTATTATTTTATCAATAATTTTATTCTATTAATATTAATATTATGATTTTATTTATATTAATATTATATTATTATTAATATTATTATTTTTTAATTTTTTTATTTATCAACTATTTGTGACGGGCCCATTGTAAATACTAATTGTGATAGTCCGTCACAAAATGGTTTATTTTTTTTATACTTCCAGCAGTATTTGTGAAAAACCGCCACAAATAGTAATCTCTATGGTCTGTCACAAATGATTAAAAATAGAAACCAATTTGAAACGGGTGGATAGACCGTCGCAATAGAGTTTTTTAAAAATTCGCCAATTTTTTTTTGTAATGGTTCTACTGCCCATCGAAATTAATAATTTTTTGCGACAGCCCATTGAAAAAAGTAATCATTGTGATGCCGTTTTTCGCAACATTTCATTTGTTACGAGACCCCGTCCCAAAAGACTATTTAGGATGGGAACCCGTGACAAATGACCCTTCACAATAATCTATTTTTCTAGTAGTTCCTTATCCAAAATATTGTTGAGTTTCTTCTCTGATTCAAGAAACTCAATCATGGCCATTCTATAGGGAGACTTTGAAATAAGTATAGCACCATGTGTGAGTTCTATTGGGATCTCAACTTCACTTTTTTGTATAAGGATAGAAAAATCTTCACAAAAGAAATCACAAAACTACCACACAATAGGAACATTTCAGATGTTGAGTTTCTCTAAAACTATATGATATAAACACCCCTCTTGTATAGGAATCAAAATGAATACAATATATGTGATTTTTTCTGAATTTTATATTTATCATCACACTAATATATGAACATAGGTTTATCTAGAATATGAAACATGACTTTCCTTACATGGTAATTAATGTGGGATTTATGGAGAGAAATCCAATCTGTTTTTAGGATAGCATCAAATTCAACCAGAGGGAGAATGATAAGATTTACAGGAAAACATTATCACAAATATCAATTAGAGAGGAATCATATACATGATATGTGATCATCATACGACAAAGAGGTTTCAATTATAATTTTAAATATAAGCATGTGAGATGCATCTTGATACCCTTATAACTATATTTATATATGATTTAATGGGTGTATCCTGAGTCAAAAAAATACATTTTCATCTCTAGAGTGGATGTTAAGTGTACCTTTCAACATGTCGTTACCACACCAGTAATTAGAAATAGAGATCATATGAGATTTCCCCTTTTCTCTTTGAATAAGAGGTTTCTAACAACAATCTTCATCATTAACCATCATATTTTGTAAATGGTTAGAATTGTTCCAATACTCATTTCATTTGAATCTCTGGAGTGTGTGTGGTTCATTATTTGGATCTTTTTCTCTATTTTCATAATTATTTATCTTCTTTCCATCACATTGGAATTCTATTTTTTATTACCTACCCTTTCACACATAAAACATTTACCATTGCTCTTAAATGAATTTTCTACTATTTTTACTTCCACACATCAAGCATCATGGAAGTCTCATCTACTTCTCTCCATGGTTCTTAACATTTCCCTTATACTATATCTTTCTTTTCTTATAAAAAATGTGATTTATGGGTAAATACAATCTCTATTTCCACCTTGAGAGAACATCAAATTATTTACTCATAGTTACTAACATCCCTTAGGGATAAAACTCTTTTAATACTTGGTTTTAATCCACCGATGATTTAGTCAACCTTACATTCAAGATAGAGGATAATTCTATAAGTTTACCTCACAAGTATTGTAAAAGTTTCTTCATAGGTACCAATAGATTCATCATCCTCCTTCTTCACCTCAAGGAATTCCTTCTCCATTTTCATATGAATAGTGTAGGGAAGTAATCATTAAAAAATACGATTATAAACTCATCCCACTCCATGGATTAAATTTCATAATTTTCTTTTGTATTCATGATGAGAGTATACCATTGATTCACCACAACTTCCAAATAATAGACAACGAAAATTAATTTTTCATATTTTGATCACTTGAGAATGAAAAATATCTTCTCAATGGTACTAATACATTTCTCATCAATTGATATATTAGAATAATCACTAAAATAATGTGGATGTTTTCTCATGAAGGAATTAGTATAATGTTGTTCCTTCCTTTTCTCATTTATAAGTTCAGTATGATTTATATCTTGAGAAAGTTGTGGGATTATAGCAATGAGATTTTTCATTTCAGCTCCCATAACATTTTATTAATTTTGAGTAATATCATTTTTTTCATTTTATTCAGCATTAACATAATTCATTGGAGTTCTATCCATTGAATAAAACCAAACAAGAATTGTGTGAGAAACAATAACCACAATGTGAAAACACATAACTAATTAAAATAATTTATAGGATGTTTAAATGAAAAAAATTATTTTAAATCCATGACACCAATGGTTTAACCTAGTTTATTCACAGTCATCATATATTTAAACAATTCATGATGGTTAATAAAGAAAATTTCAATTAACCGAAGTATATCCCCAGGGTGTTTTAAACAATGTGTATAGTAAGGCTAGTTTTTGTGTACTAGGTAACACTCAAGTCAAGCTCGACACACCTTTTTCAAAGTTATTACCCCTAGGTACATCTATTTTAGAACCACATTGACATTATAATATATAGAATCTGGTTTATTTATATTCAAATAACTTAATATATTCCTTACCCAAAAATTATGATATTATCATATACTTAGTCTTATCCTAAGGGTTCTTATTAATTTTTTCTCATCCTTGTTTCCAATGGTTAAAATATTTTATCCTATGATACCAACTATAATTAACCATATTTTTTATACTTAGATATTACATATTTTTTATGAACATTTCTTAAATTACAGAATCAAACACTTCTGGATCATAAAGGTGAATTTCCTTTAGAAACATAGAAACATAAACAACTGGTTCATAGGTTAACTACATCATCTCCCACAATATTTTTACTAACTAAAAAACTTCTTACAAAAATCAAACATAATCCATTTCATCATAACCCAAGGAAACAAAACATAATAAAGGATAATATTAGGTGATCAATACGGGTAATCAAGAGAGATACATAAACATAACATGAGATGAAGGGTATGAGAAAATGATAAAAACTTATGAAAAGTATACGTACATATCAAAGATCAAAATCGTGAGTCATGGAATAGATATTGGTAGTTCATGATACATGAATAATAAGGGATTAAAATAACATTATCTATGAGAGAATAATAGTTTTATAAGACATGAATCATAAGGGATTAAAATAACATTAACTATGAGAGCATAACAATTTCATAATACATGTTATTATGGCATAAAATTAAGCATATATAATCATTTCCATAGTAGTCAAGGATCATCCCTATATAGATCATATGGGAATAGGTTCACTCCACAAACTATTTTAGTAGTCAAGGTATAATCCCAAAACTATCATAGTGGAAACATTACATTACTAAATTGGGTTCACTTCCTATTCTCATCATGATCATCTCATGAGATTTCAATCATTACCTAATTAATTGTAGGGAGATATAGGTACCACCAATCACATAATGAAAATCATGAATATGCGAGGCACAAGATCATAAAAGATTCATCATATTATAACCCATGAAAGTAAATGGGTTTCATAAATATTTTATCTTATCATAAATTATAGAAATGAAATAGGGTTCATAATCATTTCATTATAGAAAAAACTGTGAAAAATGAAGTGGGTTTCATAAGTATTTTATCATGGTATAACATATGGAATAGAATTAGGTTTCATAAACATAAACCATTCAGATAAAGAATAATAATAGTGTCCTTGGATCATATCCTAGTTAAATCACAAGTATATCGAAGGATGTAAAATTTGATGAAAAATTATTTTGAAAGAAAATCACTTGGAACATTTCTTGAGGAAAATATCATTTCTTTGTAAATCACCTTTTTAAAAATCAAAAATTAATAAAATATCCTGGAAATATATTTCTTTTAAAATAACCTCGAAAACCTATAAATTAATTTTCAAATCAAATAACATTCATGAATTCAAAAAATTCAGTTCATGCCACATATGTTAAAACAAATATTCCTTTCACATTTTCAATAAAAACCAAATGAGCCATGTTTACAAAATGACATGAAGATTCATTAAAAAATTATTTTCAAAATTCAATCATGGGTTAAAATTTCATTGATATATCATTTGGATAATTTTGTTAAAAAAAATTTAAAACATATTTAAAAAATATGGATATGGAAGAAAAAATATTTTCTACTGAAGAGATAAATAAATATAACTTTTCTTAAAAACATTATTATGAACTATTGAGTACATAAAGTGAGGAAAATGAAGGGAATAAATCTATTTTCATGAAACAAAAATAGAATAAAAAATTCATGATTTTCATGAGATATGGATCATAAAATTTCATCATCAAATGAATAAATGTAAACAATCCCAATAAACAATAAGATTTTATCATCAAACCATTATGAATTTTTTTAACATTGAATAATAAGAAAAATTAAAGACTAACATTAAATTAATATTAAAATTTCATTAGAATAAATAAATTCATGATATTTCTTGTCAAAGTTTTTTTATATATACCTCCTAAAATAAGATAGGTTCATAACATAACATATGTCTAAAAGAAGGAACATTTAGACAAAAATACCTTACCTTAAGTCTCAACATCCTTTGTACACATTCGAAAACCCTGCATAATAAATAATATATTATTATAGATATATTAAAGAACAATAATTATATATATATATCATAACATATAATATTTTCTTATAAACTTTTATTACACTTTTATTAACAATTCTATGTTAAAATCATGTAAAGGGAAATTACAGATTCATATTTTCTATATGTATTGATTTGTTATTTTTGGTCCCATAACATTGATCATGGTTACATAATCTCTATAAGGATAATTTTATATATATATATATATATTATATTCATTATATATGTATTTATTGTAATCTATAAATTTTAGATATAGAAAATGAAATACACCATTCATTAAGATGGTGGTTGTACGTATGGTGAACATTGTTTCTGTTTCCTCGACGTATGGAGATAAATAAAAGTAAATAATATATCACCTTTAAAAAGTAGTAAATTATAAATAGATATATATCAAATATATTAATTAAAATTTTCCATTATTACCTTCCATATAAAATGTAAGTTAACATCAGATCACATCGCTTCATAAGGTAGTAGTCCACCATACAAATGATCAATGTTATCGTATTCTATATGGAATTAAAATTAAAAAGGTATATATGATAATATATTTAAATCATTATATTTATTCTTAAAATAATATATATATATATATATATATTATCCATCGTCATACACAACCCTTAGAGGTGTTGATAGAAACATGTCTCATCGGTTCGCGAGACTGTAGTCTTTTGTAGACATGATTGATGTTATCATTTCTCATTTGGGGGAAGTGGAGATAGATTTAGGTCATAAACATAACATAAAACATCTTAGTATATGTAATATACTTATTTTATTATCTCTTCATGGTTTAATAAGAAATGATGAAGGTGGGGGAATAAATAAACTAAAAAAACTTGTGGATAAACGTTACCTCTTTTTCAGGTAACATTCTCATTTTTTTCACAAAAATCTATAAAAGGATTGATTTATGATCAAAATGAGGATTATAGGATTATATAAGGTAATTAAGTAATTTTTTGGGTATTTAATTAACGAAACAAATTATTTTGGATGTTTAAAGAGGAGAAAAGATGGGTTGGCCTTTTGTAAGTGTTGTGAGTGGCACACCAATACTGTTTTGAAAATAAAACAGTGTACCCACATTTTTCTTAGGAAAAAAGGAACCAAAATGATTCATTATCCATCATAGAAGAAAGAAGGTCAAAATATGATAGGAAAATGGGTGTATAAAAAGTATCTAGGTCTTATTTAAACCTTATTTTTTAGTTTAACTCATTGTGAACCCATTTTCACCTTAACCACATTAAATAATTTTTAATATTTTTAGTATTCATTATGGTAAAAACATATGTTGAACATATTAGATATTATAAATTATTCTTATTCCAAATATAGAATTAATTTCTATAAATTTAATTCAAAAAATTGTAATATTTTAATTTAAAATTAAACTGGCAGTTGCAATGAGAAAGAGATTTTCTAAAGAAGAAATGTTGAAAAGTTTTAAAAATAAATATATCAAAATTCAATATGAAGGTAATTAAAATGAAATTAATTTGATTAATACACATATAATTTTATAAATTTTACTTTTAAATCCACTTTAGAACAAAAAATATCCATACATATTTTTAAATGAAAAGGCAATTTTTAATAAAAACCAGTATTCTTCACTATTCATTGAAAATTTAATCTTTTTAGAAAAATACAAAAAATTCACCATAATATAATTATGAAATAATGATTTCCAAAAAGGATTTTATTTTATCAAATTAATTATATAAATTTTTTCAAAAATTATTTTAATATTGTTCACAAAAGTAAATAAAAATCATTTTTTTGAGAAAATATTATTTTTGAAACATATAAATAATTTACTAAATATTAAGAAACATTTTATCAATTTTTTTAGTTATATAAAACCATTATATTTAATTTTTAATTTTTTAATTCCTATTCATAGCATGATGTTTAATCACTTGGTAATATTGGTTGCATTTAAATTAAAATATTAATAGTTTTCATGGTTCGTTAAAACTCAGTGTTGCGTTCAATGCAAGATAATCTAGGTGGTGCATATAAAACAATATAAAAAATAAATATAATTTATTTGAAAAATAAATCATAAAAAATTATGGTTTTATAATATCCTACTTTATTCTTTACTTATAGAACGTCCATCCGATACTTGGAATTCTACATTATATTTAGTAAAAGTGAGTATGAGTAAACTCAAGGCTAAGGCTTATATCTCTCTGAGGTGACATAAATTTCTTAGAGATATATTTGATGATGAAAAAAATAAATTATAGTATGTATATGGTTTCTATTAGGACATAGGTACAAAATTTGTTATATAATTTATTTTTAGGGTCACAAACTTAGGAATCGAGGATGGTTTCATTTTATTTTTAATGTAACCGTGACTCAGTTAGGATAAGAATATTGCATGAGAATGAAATTATGATAATAGGATATAGGTTTACCATTTTGGGTAATATTAAATGATTAATTTCTCACCCTATATAAATAAACCTTGGGGTTCATGAATACCCTATGAATTCTTTTAATTTTATCATGGATGCATGACAGATATGGTGGTGGCCCAGGATTGAACAATCGAGCAAATTTGCTTGTGTAGAGTCTTTTAATCAGGTTGGAGAACCTAGAAATTAGTTTAGATATTGTTCATGTGGAATAGATCATAGTTGGAATTATATCCTTGAGAATTTATTATTTATTCGTTTTAATTATTCCTATATATGTGGTAAGCCTAGTGGGTGATTAATGTTATATATATGAAATTGATTTTCGAACCATTATTGCATTTCATTTATCACATGTTTGAATATATTTATTGATTCCACTTATTATTAATTTATAATGAATTATTTTTTTCATTTATTCATGATTTAAGACTCTAATATGGGGTTAAGTTCCCCTCATAGTACCACGATAGTCCCCAAATTCTAGTCGTAAGCCTCTAGTGTATATAGAGGTGCACATGAGGTCTCATGGTGAATGAGATTGACAAATATTAATAGAGTTATCCATGAAAGGATGTGAAAAAGTGGTATTAAAGGAGTCAATTTATAGTTGTTGTAGTATTTTGGTTATAATAGACATAAGTATTAGGAATGTGTGGGAGTATGTGAAGTATATTGTATAAGTGCGCCACCAAAACTTGTTTCAGTAAGAAGTCTATGTCATCAGGGATATGAGATTGATGTTTTTTGTAGTCTATATTATAGGTATATATGATTATAACATCAAGAGATACTCATTTGGTTTGTATTTTAGGATTTATATTGGAATTTTGGTTCTTGGTGAATGGAAAAGAGGCCATTGTTTAGATTTGACTCTTGGTCTATTGAGGAAATAGGAATCTCATGCAGCATACCGGGAAAGTAAGATCTACATGTAATAGATGGAGGATCATTTTTTTAAAGTGTCAATAACTATTTATATAGTTTTTACCATATATTTACTTGGTTTAATTCTTCTTATTTGTCCTGACTTGTATATGGATTCTCTTTATGATGGAAGGTCATGTGGATCTACAATTGGATGTTCACCGGTGAGGATTGTAACTCAGTCCTCATGCATAGGTGGTCCAGTAACCATACTAGGTAGGTATTCTATGTGGTGTCTATAAATTGGACCCCATATGTAACACCCCAATACTTTAAAAAGAATATTATGTTCAAAAACATATATAACATGAAACACCAAGCCTAAAAAACAATGAAATATTATTTTCTAAATATGACCGTTATAACTTCGCAATTGAATCAGAAGGTATGAATATGTTTATATAATTTATGAAATATATTTAAAGGTCTATTTAAATATAAATTTATTGATAAAAGATTAGTAAATAATCACTAAATTTTTAGTATACATTTTATTCTTCAAAATTATGTTTTCATAAAAAGTAGTTTATATTCCTTCTTTTGAAAAAATATTATAAATACATTCTAGGAGTTTTAAAAAATTATTTTATAAAAATGGTATCATTTTTGAAATCATCAAATGAGAATTTGAGATTTATTTGGAATGATTGATTTATCAAGGAATACTGAAAAATACTAATGTTTATTTAAAATTGTATTTTATGATAAAGTGTTTATAATTTAATACTATATTTTGAATTAATATTAAAATTTAAATAGTTAATTCTGATTAAACATAATCTAATTATTATATTTTTAATGAATTTTTTACTTGAATTTGGTATAAATTTTTTTATACTTAATGAGGGATTTTTTGGAAATACTTTTCATCATTTCATTTCACATTTTAATATTAAATTAATTTCGTCCACTTATAAAAATTGAATATTTAATAGTGGATCTTATATTTGGAATTAGGAGGTCCAATTTTTTTAAATAGATCTGTTTGATTTGTGGCCATTATGAATAGTAACCATAGTAAATAATTATGACCAAGATAAGGGTATATTGGGTAATTAAGAATAAAAATAGTAGTATAAGGATAAAAAAATGACCCTAAAACACTCCTTTATACTACTGGATGAGTGGAGTTATGAAATATCCGCCTAAATTTTGAAAATATTGAATCTTGGTGAAACATTTCTTTGATTTTGACCTTTATATATATTTTTTGTAAATAAATCTCAAAAATACCACCATCATTGTTTTAGGATCTCTAAATAATTTACATAGGTCTAAAATGAGGCTATTTTTGATTTTTAAATTCTTATTTTAAATATAAATTATTTTTTATCATGTTAATTTATTTCTATTTTTTATGGGATAAATAATTGCTTTGAATTATTACACAACATTAACAAATCATTTATTTAATTAATATAGAAATATAATAAATGACACTAAAAATAATAAAATTTATATAATTTGAATAAATTATTATGTTACATAAAATTTGTAGATAAATATAACATATTAGGGATGTGTGAATGGATTAAATTTTAGTTCCATTGTTGTCATATTATTTTCAAAGTCAAATTAAATGAATAGCTCCAAAAATGACATTAATGTTATTTTATAATAAATAATATTTTATTAAATTATTTAAAATTCCAAAAAATATCATATTCACCAAAGTGATTGGTATATGTTTTAAAATATCAACTATGTCCCATTTATTTGATAATTTTACTTTTATAGTATCTATCTTGACCCTTAAAGTGTAAAAAAAACATTATCGAGGTTGTTGTAAAAAGGGTTAGCATAGGTTTAAAAAATAGATAAGGGTGAAAACAGAATATAATATTGTCAAAATTTTATTTCATGGTAGTATTTTAACCCATACACATCCTATTATAAAATTATATCATTTTAAACCTTTTTTACATGAAAATTAATTTATATTAATTTTTAATTTCAAGTAATTACAAGAGCACACATCCCATAACTTATAAAAGGAAACCTCTTATCATATTTTATTCACACATAAAAATCCTTTTAGTTCTAATAAAAACTACCCAAATACCATCCTAACATCCCTCCCCAAATTCTATATGTAACATCCCCTAATCTAGAACTCTCTCACAAGGACATATCAGGTTGGTTACTGGACCCCAAGCACACCTCCCCATACGCCATAGTCTATTGACTAGAAGTAGTGGTGTAAGAACATATTGGGGAGACTATGCACCATTCTATAGAGTTATAATATAGTGAAAATAAAAAATATGAGAGTAACATAAAATATTGGAAACAACACATCAGAATGGATAAACCAAACAATAAATGTCAATTGAATTATCCATTAATAATAAAATGATAATATAATGATATTATATAATGTATCTAAATGTATAACTAAAATTATTACTGATAAAAGATATTACTGACACAAATAAACTCAAAATACCCTAGTTCCATACCTGATGTTGGTCATATCTCCATAATCTATCCCATATATCATGTAACAATAAAAAAAGTCATTTCCACTTATCTAAATAGGAATCCATGTAATATTATCATGTACCAAACAGAGGCCCAAATAGGGTGGAAGTAACACTCAGTAGGTCAACACCGCCATGTTTAAACATAAACACTCTGATAATAAGTGTAGGCAATAAATCAATAAGTAGGATTATTAATTAATAAATTAATATGACACAACAATCAACCTAATTAAACACCATGATGTAATATCTTTGAACATGTAACCCAACTATGCCGATCATAACCACAAGTCCATATAATAATTACAAAACTGATTCAATACTTATAAGAATTATATTATAACTATTTCGATCCCATTCTAAAAGAATTTCAACATAACCAAGAAAATCACTTTATATAATCATCTTAGAATAACTAGGGAAATCTCTTTATATAAGTATTTCAGCATCATTGGGTAAAACCCCTTTATATAATCATTTCTACATAACTGGGAAAATCCATTTATATAATCATTTTATCATAACCAGGAAAATCCCTATAAGAATTACAACATAAATTATAATGAAAATCACAATGGTAATAATAGCACAAAAGAATGTTATATCCATAATGGTCAATTTAAAAAATTACAATTTTTATTTCAACTACCCCTTTATTCAATAATCAAATATTCCATTTCTCAGGGTGTATCAATCACAAGAAATAATATGAGGTCTTATTTTATGCTACAATAAATTTTATGCCATAATCTACTTCATTATTGTTCTAGGGAAGGATCACCCTACTGGTAGCCATAGTCCGGGTCACAACACTGCCAGATCCAAAGGGATGTAATGAATATCTAGACACATGATTATCAACACCCATTACTTTGTTAGTTAATGAACATGTTTTTTCTATGCAATCACACAATATTACTCATAATTAATCTACTAGAAACAAATCACATGGTTTTTTTTCTATACCACCTACCTTAAACGATGATTCAAAGAAAAAAATCAACTTGGAATGCCAAATTAGATTGAAGGATATGGATATCGTAAGTAAAAACCTAGATAAAAAAAGATCAAAACTGAGTTCAATAGCGTTATAAAGATCACACAATGAAAATGGTGGAAAATAAAAAGGGGGAAACCAAAGTGAAAGAACCCACTAGGGATTAAAATTTTGATTGAGACATCTGAAAGGGAGAACATTGACCCTAAATCGCTTAGAGTTTCCCTAGGGTTCGAGAGATAGAGTTGCATGACAGATGAAATAAAATCATACAAGATATTTGGTTTAAAACTTTAAATCCTAAGAGATTAACTATTTGAAACTCTTTCATGATGTGAATTTATAGATTTATGAGATTTTCTAAAAAAACATCACATTGGGTTAAAATAACCCTGATAGAACATTTCACAATTTGAAACACTTTCATGGTATGAAACCATTTCATGCTAAAAATGAGTTCATGGATTATTCCTAGAATAATATTCATGAAATGTAAAAAATTCATGGAGTGAAAGAATCCATAAGACATATTTCAACCCATATTCTATAGAAATAGGCCAAACTGCCTCAAAATCCATCCAACCCACGAAAAACCCTTGTAATCACTTGAAATTTTTATTCAAAGGCTCCATTAATTCAAAAAAAGAATTCATCCTTGAACTATAAGTATTTTTTCCCAACATATGATCTCCATCCCCCAAAGGGACTCAACCACCATGGTTTAATGAAGAAGGAAATCCCCCAAAAAAGAAGGTTCAATGAAAACTCAGAGGGATATACCTAAAAAAGGTAGGATCTTACAAACACCCCACCATATAATAGATCACCCCTAAGCTACTCCAAGCATCATTATGGGGCCTTGGTGAAAAATTATGGCTAATATTCTTGTGTACCATATTTCCTCCCCCAAGTATCCTATTGAACATACCCATACCAATGCTACACTTGAAATAGAGTTATAGTTTTTACTGGGAGATACTTCTCACTACAATCCAAAATCCACATAAGATGATCCTCAAAGGATACATCTACACTAAGATCAAAGTCATCAATTTATACCTCATGAGAAGTGTTGGGATTATATATTTGAAGTCATGAAATGTGAAACAGGTCATGCATGGAACTATAGCACTATAGAAGGGTGAATTAATATTCCAATGGAAAAACCCCCTCCACTATCCCAAAAAACCTGAAAAACCCCAACAATAACTTCTGCTATTTCTTAATATGAAATTTCTCTAACTTTAGTGACACCTAAAGGAAAAAATGATGACCAACTTCAAAATCCAAAGGTTTTATCCAATTATTAGTGTAATATTTCTACCTACTATGTATGGTTACCAACCACCTCCTGATTAACTGAACCTCCTTAGACATCTCCTGCATGAGACTAGGTCCAAAAATCACTAACTCACCAGCCTCCAACCAATAAATAAGTGAACGGAATGGACTACCATAAAAATCCTCAAAATTTTCTATTTATTTTATTCCTAGAAGCTATTATTATAAAATAACTCGACATGTGATCATTTCCACTCCCATGAACAGAAAAAATCCAAAAACACAAGCTGTAACATATCCTCTTGAATATGAATCATCAATTCAATTTGAAAATTAATAAATGGATAATAGGTTGTGATCAAAATAACTAGTGATCCCAAATTCTTCTAAAGACCCTTCCTAAACAAATATGTAAAACAAGGATCTATATTAGGGATGATACTCCTTGTAAAAAAATGAAACTAGACTATATCTTGTATGTAAAGACTACCCATATCATCAACAGTGAATGTATACTTGATGGAAAATAATTGGGAAAACATCATTAGTCATTCTATGATCACCCATACTGCATCATTCTCGTGAGTTGTCTTATGTAATCCTATCACAAAATCCACAGTGACATCAACCCATTTCCACACTGAAATGGGAAGAGGCTGTAACTGTCCAGTAGGTCTCTGATGCTTGTCTTTGTCTTACTGATAGGTGAAACCTATTTCCATGAAGCCCACTACCTCTTTCTTCATTCCTATCCACCATTATATTTTATAGAGGTCAAGATACATATTTTTTCCTATATGGATGTTCTAACCATCTAGAACCATTAAATTTTCTCATCATCTCCTCATGTAAGTTAGTAAGAGACCAAAATAATCCATGGAATATAAGAAATTTTATTCTACTAAGATAAAATCATGATGGAGGATCCCCACCATATAATATACCCCTAAAATCTAATCCTTTTGTGTCAAATAACTTCTATGTCTTGATCCAATCAAGAATCATGATCATAACAGATGTATAAGTCAAAGATACTCATCCATGGGACTTTTGAAAATCTGGATGAATGTCTATAAAGAGTTTCATAATCCTCCACTCATCATAACACTCATACACTACCTAATTATCCATACCTTGGATCAAGGCATCATTAATTATGTTTCCTTTACTCAGATCATAATCTATCTAGAATTCGAAGGATGGAAAATACTCAACCCACCTCCTCTACAATGGTTCTTGTCCCATTGCAAAAAAATGTTTCCAAGGCTCTTATGGTCTATGTACACTAAAACCCTCAAACACATAAGATAATATCTCTTGAATATCATGAAATATACACCCACATATAAATCTAAATCATGAGCAGGATAATTCTTATCAGGACATCTCACCTTTATAGATCCATAAGAACCCACTTGATCCTCATGTATCAGTGCTACTATAATTATAAATCTAGATGCATCATAATATAGGTTATATGCCTTACCCAGCAAAGGAAGAGTGAGAATTAGTGCTGAGGCAAACCATTGCATTAGATCCTGAATGGATATCTCATAATAATCTTACAAAAAAACTTCACCCCTTTTATGGTTACCCTATACATCAGTATCTCTAGATGGTAGAAGTCCTGGATGAAACACCAATAATAAACTACAAAACCTAGAATTCTCCTAATATCTATGAAATTATTGTCCCACTCCCAAGATACTATAGCTATAACATTATTGGGGTCCACCAATAATCCAACCTATGAGATGACATGGCCTAAGTAGTTTAGTTTATCAATCCGGAAACTACATTTAGATAGCTTGGAGTAAAGCCATTTTTCACTCAATGTACTCAAAATGTTTTCAAGATGTTGGGAATTATCATCTACTAACTATAAGTACACTAAGATTTCATTAAAAACCCACAAAAAAACTAATCTAGAAAAGGCTGATATTTTCAATTCATTAAGTTTATGAATACTTCCAGAGCGTTGGTCATACCGAAAGGCATCACTACAAATTTTTACAAGCTATAAATACTATGAAAAAGAAATAAAAGGTATGTATAATAGTATCACTATAAAATGATGCTACCCTAATATCATGTCAATTTTGGAGAAAAAATAGGCACATATTTTTTGATTGAAGAGATCATTGATGTGGGGAAGGGGATACCAATTCTTTACCATCATCTGGTTCAATCTCCAATAGTCCACACACAAGTTAATATTCCTATCATCCTTCATATAGAAAATAACTAGTGAACCCCATGGTGATTTACTAGGCCATATGACACAATTATCCTCTATATCATCTAATTAAAATTTAAAATCCAAAATCATTACTAGTTTCATCCTATAAGGTGGGATAGAAATTGGATCTACACCCAACACTATCTTGATTGTGAACTCGATCTACCACTCAAATGGTAATCTATAGAACATGTCAGAAAAAACCTCTTGAAAATAGTTTAGTACTATAGGAATAATATCCTACTATATTCCACCATAATTTATAGTAAGAAGTTCCATTTGAGTCATGATAAAATCCATTCTAGACTAAATTAGTCCCGCATGACCAGCCTGAAGATCCCACTCAACCTGGTGGAAATAACTACCTCATTATAGAGGAAAAAAATGTAAATATCCTCTTGTAATTTTCAATGTTATAATAATATTGAAATATACTATCTATACATAGAATAAAATTGAAAAATGTTTTTTCCAGCACAAATGGTTCCCTAAGTAAATGGTAAACACCAATATCTTGAGAACATGACCTGAAATTTTTAGTATTCTCTAACCACACTCTCAATGGTGTGTCGATGGTCCAAAAACCATATGAACATTCCACAACCAAACAAAAACCATTTGAAAAAATATATGATATAAAGAAATGTTATGATCCTGTATCAAACAAAGCACAAGATAACATATATGATATTATAACCATACCTATGATAGTAGAAGGTCCAACATCCAATCCATTCAGAGTGGACTACATAGCATGAAGTTGACTTTCCCCTCTACCCTATGCTCAATTCTAAAATTCCGATGTTGTTACCTATGTCTATTACATTAACTCCTAATTTGGGGTGGAATATCCCCTTCCTCATCCTAAACATCAATTGGAACTCCAGATACCAGTCTGATGAGGGGTATCATTTTTTCTTTCCATACTAAAGTAACTACCTTTATTCACTACCACTTATTTTAAAATAAATTCTGATTGAAAATCTCTTTAGGTGATGCAAACTAAGGTGATAATAACACTCAAAATTAAGGTGAATACACTGAGTATTCTTTTTTTAAAACTTACTACATTGATAGAACTACAATGTAACATGGCCTCTAGATTGATCCCCACTACCTTTACTAATCATCCTGTTGTTTCGTTAGCGATAACTGTTATAGAAGAACTTCTTTCCACCAGAAGAGGATCTCTTAGTTCTACTTACAGAAATTTATTGGCCTCTAACTATGTTCTCTCTCAGATTACCATTTGTGATGAGGTGATAATTTATCAATATATGAAAAATAATTAAGTTAATTTTTTTTACTTGTGACGTGATCTCATAGCCAAGCCCATACTATAAATACCTCACCTCGGCTATCTCATTAGTTGGTAAAGATGGCACACAATGATACAGGTTAGTTAAATATTCAGTGTAATCCACCACTAACATGACCTTCTTTTTCAGGTGAATGAACCCAAAATAATTTTCATCTCTTAATGTATCTAGATATAAGTGGCTCAAAATATTTCCTTGATGTCCTTCTATGATAAATACTCTTACAACCCAGCTTCCTTTATTGTGTCCCACCAATGCTTGGATAGTCCAAGAAGAATATATCCAAAAATATTCACCCTCATATAACTTGTTTCTTAAGGTGCATGAAGGTCATATATACTAACTCAATAAAGAACTCATCTTCCTAGGGGCCTCCATTCCTAATGAATGTATGTAGATGCTATAGTTGAAATGCTCTCATCAACTCAAACATTAAAGGAATAGTGAAAATAACCTCCATTTCCTTGGATCGCATGGCCTATAAGAATTTATCAATAAGTTGAATATCCATAAGATCCTCATGAGCTATAGGAATATATGGTTTAGCTATGTTTGGAGTGTGCTAATTTCCACTCTCTTGGTGCTAAATTTAAAGAGGTGGAGAAAGAATTTTCTTTATAAGACAAATTCTCTCCTTATATAATTAGATAACAACATGGTCAACCTCCACAAGTGAAAAAAGTAGAGAACCATTGGATCATAGAATCTATAATCATTTAATAAGATGTAAAATTTCATTACATAATAGTTATTTCATATTGATTTATTGGATATATTATGAATCTCATTTCATAGTTCATGCAAGAAAATATATCCCATTAAATAAATATGTCCCTATCATGAAAAATTCATAAAAGGATATATCCTATGTTCTTATAATGTTTTATGAATACTCTTCTCATTCCGAAAAGGCCACAAGTATATATATCCTAAAGTAATTACATCACACAACATGTGAATCACCTGAAGTGAAATAACATCAAAACATAACTAGTGAACAGCCTGAACAATAACACCATCCCTTGGTACTCGGATTTCCCCCATGCAAGGGTTAGCTACTCCCACTCACAAGATCATTACCATGTACTTAAACATCCTATTAGTCATTCATCCATTCCAAAATAGTAATGGAAAATAAATAAACCATGATGCTTCTAACATGACTTTATGATATCCCTTGATTTGGAACACTCTTACATGGCCAAATTAAGATGATTACTGGACCAAAAGAGAACCTCCACATATGTAAAAGGTTGATGACTAGATATGGGGGTGTAATGAACATAGTAGGGATACTATACCCTTGATAGAGAGTTGTAATATAGAAGAAATTAAAAAAATATCAGAGTAATGGAAAATATCATAAATAATACATCACAATGGAGAAACCAAATAATAAATGTCAACTGAATAATACATTAATAATAATATGATAATGAAATGATATGTTGAAATGTATCCAAATTCCCAATTGAATGAATTATCTGAAAAATACCATTCTGACCTAAATAATATAAAAACAATTTTGTCTTGAACCCCATGTGAGTCCCATCTCCATGATCTAAACCATCAAATAAGAAAGAATCAATAAAAAGTTTCTTGTCTCTTATCTAAAATTGAATCCATGTTATTTTATTAGGTACCAAATGGAATCTTGAATAGGGTTTGAGTAAAACTCAGTAGGTCGAAACCACCATTTCTAAAAAACCGGCCTTTTAATAAGTGCATGTATTAAAGTGATAAACAGGAGTATTAATTAGTCAAATAATATGACACAAGAATCAACCTTCTTCAACATAAGGTTAGAATATCATTGACTATATTGCACAACTATGCTAACCATAACCACAATTCCATGGCATAATTACATAACCGTGTTAAGACATATAAGCATTACAACATAACTTGGATGATCCCTTTATATAATCATTTCAACATAACAAGACAAATACCTATATATAATCATTTTATAATATCCAATAAAATACTTTTATATAAGCATTCCGAAATCACTGGGAAACGACCTTTATATAAATTTTTTAGCAAAACAGGGAAAATACCATTATATATGCATTTAGGTATAACCAGGCTAAGCAATATAATAATTACAACATAAATTAGAACAAAAATAATAATAGAATGAATATCATAATATAACATCATAGCCACAATGGAAAATTTATCTTATTACCATTTTTCTTTCAATTTCCCATTTATTAAATAATCAAATAATAAATTTCCGAAGGTGTATTAATCAAAAGTAGTCACCTGTGTTCCCATGTCATGAAAAATTTTATTTTAATACATTATCTGGTTCATTATTTTTCATGATCAGTATCACCCTATGGACATTTAAAGGCCAAGTCTCAACACTATCCAATCCTAAAGGATCCAATGAATATTCCTAATCATGATTATCATAACCCATTATTCTATTAGTAAATTACCATGTTGTGTCAGCACAATCTCACAATATTGCACATACTTAATCAATTAGAAACAAAAAATATTCTTTTGTTCAAGACCACCTACCTTAATTGGTGATTGAAAGAAACAAACTCAATCGAGAACACCAATGAGGAATGAAGGAGACATATATCTAAAGAAAAACCTCGATCACACAATATCAAAACATTTTTCAATAGTGTTTAAGAGATCTCACTATGACAATGGTGGAAAATCATAAGGGTAAAACCAAAGAGAAGTAAGTAAATGGTGATTAAATGCTTGACTGGGATGTATCAAAGGGATGGAATTTCTCTAAAATAACAAAGGGTTTCCCTGTTATCCTATATAGAAGGTTTCATATAGGATGAAATAAAATCACAATGGTTGTATGGTTTAAAAGCATATATCCCAAGAGTTTCCTAGAATGAAACACTTTCATGATTTGAATTTATTAATTTACGAGATAGTGTGAAAAATTTGTAACATTTGGTTAAAATAAACCTAATCAACCATTTCATGATGTGATATAGGTTCACGATGTGTAACCACTTCATGCTTTGACTGAATTTACGATTTTTTCCTATAAAAAGATTCATGTCATGTAAATCATTCACAATGTGAATCTTCTTAGCTGACATCTTTTAGCCCAGCTTCTACAGAATCAACCCAAATAACCTATGAAGCCTTCTAACCCATGTAAAACCCTTTTAATCTCTTGAAATTATTATACCCATACTCTATTTATTGAAAAAAATATACAACTCCAAACTGTAGTTCATTTACTAAGAAAATTTCCTCCATCCCCAAAAATGTACTCAGACACCAATGTATAAAGAAGAAGGAAAACACCAAAAAAAGATAGTTCAAGAAAAACTAAAAGAAGTAAATACCTAGAAAAATATGGGATCTTACACTATAGGATTTTTTTGGGAAAAATACCTACCATATAGGGTTTAAGGTGTAAATAAATGAATATTATCTGAAGATGATGTATAATATTTAACTGAATGTTTTATTTTAATTTCTTACTCTACCTTCTTAAAATATTCATCAATAATTTTTAAATAATAACATCATTAAATTTAATATATTGAGAAGTATTTATGTTAATTAAACACCATATATTCTTCTCCTCTTCCAACAAATGATAAAAGAAATAATCATTCACGTGTATGGCAAAATACCACCTCACGATCCGATGTAATTTGTTTTGCATCCCCACCTCTTAAGACTGGTTATATTGATGTATTTAATTTATATATAAGTTTTTCATGAAATATATTTAATTATAAAATGATAATATATCAAATTATTTCTTAACTTTATATCACCTAGAAAATGATAACATTATTCATGCGTATGTATAGACTACCACCTCCACAAAGTGTTGCAATATGTGTTTCATAACCACATAACATTAATATTATATATAAGTATTTAAAGAAATAATATGGTACTTATGATGTAATGATAATTTTGGAAATAAAAAATAATTATTATTTTCTTTCTATCATTATCTTTGAAAAATTAAAATGTCTCTTATGCGTACATATGGCCTACCATCTTCATGATAACAACATAGTCAATTTTTTATAAACCATATTTCATGATTAGATTCAAAAACATAATTTAAGTTTAAAAAATGATAATTATTTAATTATTTTTTAGATGGATATGATGGAATAATGAAATTTTTTCATGTATTCAACCTTCAGAAGTAATTTTGGACATATGAGATGAATATCATCGAAACATCTTATATGAACTTAAATAATTATGTAGTTAAATATAATGTAGTAATGGATAAAATAAAAGGAATAATAAACTTTAAAATTGTTATTAAAGAAGTAAATAATTTTTATAAGTTTATTATTCATGATGATAAAGAAAATTTGTGATGAGTCAAACATATGATAAGGGACACTTTACCTTAAAAACATCATTTTAATTTTTTAATTTTATATTTACTAATTCATTCTCATTCATGTTCGTATTTATAAAATTATTTATGTGATGTATTTATAAGTATATAAATGAATCATAAACGACATTTATACCTTTTTTTAATTTATTTAAAAAATATCAAAAGGACAATTTTTTACCTATTTTATATGGAACGTTTTGAATTTCTTTTAAAAACATAAAAATAATGTTATATTTTAATGTATATAACATCAAAATATTTTTCCACTATTGTTACTATTATGTAAAATTTATATTTCATTATAATCTTTTATATTTTATTCAATGAGAAAATCATCCTTCCCTTTATTCCATGTATTTTCAAAAATAATTTTAAATAAAATGTATATTTTTATATTTTGATTTTTTTCTTATGGGTGTAAGATATCTCTATGAACTAACCTTTTTATATAGAATGTTAACATTCTCTCTCTAACTCACTTTCTATCTCTCTTTAATGTTATGTAATTCATCCAAATTATATATATATGCCTCTCAAATATATACATGCATTATTCTCCCTTTCATAATGGGGTAATAGAAGCCTTATATTAATTACTCAAATGCCTTATTTATGAATACTCCTTTAATTATGATATGATGAAATATTATGCAACCAATTTATTAACAAGGGTAACTCTTATGATTATTATTTATGAAATATTTTCTTTTATTTCACACCTAATTAGGAAAATTTTGTGATGGGTATAGACATATATTCCTCTAATTCAATGGGTATGGTTTTTTATAATGATAGGTATTGTATGGGATTAAGGAGTAAAACTAATCCATGATGGGACTCTTTACACCATGTCATGTTGTCTAATAAGTTATCCTTAACTTATGATTTTGTTTTGTTTTATGTTTCTACCATATTTACTTTGTTTCCTTTATCTTATGATACCATGTTCTCTATGTTATTCTCCTTTTAAATTACTTATCATCATCATTATTATATATTTTAAAAACCAAAAAGTACAACAAGAAGGACCAAACAAGAGAAAACACACACAACAAGCTTAATGGGGTCTAAAGTGATCAAGTCTGAGCTGATCACATCAGATGAGATTCACCCACTTTGGTGTCAAGAGTTGGATGCTTGGGAAACATGTAATGTGGGGGCCTTGATCCTTCACAAACATAGAAGAAATATGATCCACCACCCTGTTACCTTCACACCACGTATGGGACACATGGATGTTGTTGCTAAGGATGGATCTATATTTCCTAATGATGTAGACAATCGGCTAGGGGACCACACATCCTTGCATGAAATCATTAATGACCATATAATCAGTTTTAATTTGAGATAGAGAAATATTCTGTTGTCCACAAAGACTCAAGCTCATGTACAATGCTTTGGCCTCTTCCTGAATAGAGCTCCCATGCCCATAATAAGAATTATAGGCAAGAATAATGCTCCCCCAGTAGTCACAAACCACCCATCCCCCTCGTATGACTCTTGCAATTCATGAACCATCAAAATTTAGATTTAATCTAGAGACCAGTGTCTTCCACCATACCCAATGACCCCGCAGACAGGTACTGAAAGAATACCCTAGGGACACACTCATATGGATAGCTCTCAAATTGGGAGTATCACTCCAGATGTTAGAACCGCCGATGACATCAATGAGGAGGGATCTGGTCCTGGTGATGATAGATCTTCCTGAGGATGTAACCCCCTCATAACTGGAATTATTTATGGACTTCCATATACACCAAAAACTCGTGCTCAGTATCATAGATCTTTCTACTCTTTCTGGGATATTTATATTCAAACTATGAAGCCATTTCTCTGAAAAAGAGGTGACATGAAGATATGGAGAGGGGAGGGCAGTGAATTTTCTGAAGAATTTCCACACAGCCTAGGCCCATTCTCACTTGAAGAATATGTGATTAGAGTCCTCCTATTAGTGCGCAATACAACAGTGGAATCTAAATACAAGGTCAAAACCCATCTTGTTAACATTTTCATCCGTGGAAAATACATGGTTCCTTATCCTCCATGTATAAAAATTAAGATTTGTTGGAACTTTATTTCACCATATAATACTATTATAGTATTTCTACTACTCCTAAGGCATCAATAAATTTCATAAGTCTTTATATGTGAAGGACCCAGAGTTGGAGGCAGTGAACACACATTTATAATTTGTTTTTCATGATTAAAAAGAAAACTTTATGCATTTTATTTTTCTTTTAATATTTCATATACAATGTTTAATGAAAATTTTGGGGTAGAAAAGTTTATTTTATGGGTAATAAAATTTTTAAATTGATCACAATGATTAGTTTTGAAAAATATACTCCTTGTATAATAGTTTATAAACTAAAAAGTTTCTTAATTTATTTTTATATATCCCTTACTGAAATTTTTGCGGTCATCCCACATTTTAGAATATTATTTCATAAGGTTTTAAGGATTATTAGTGATAATGATGTGAAAAATATTAGAATTGTGAAGTTATGTCATGAAAATAAATCTTGTAATATCATAAAAATTATATTTTGTGCAAAACATTGAAACTAAGTAGAAGTTTATACTTTGTGATGGAATATTTATTTATATTATAGAGATGGAATAATCCTAAAAAGATATTAATAGTAAATATCTAAAAATTTATGAGAATGAATTATTAAATTAAAATTCAATATTATGTAATGTTTAAGGATGTGTCCTTATACTTTTTTAGTCATCAATATTTTGGTTCCATTATTTAATGTGAATAGTAAAGACATATATGGTTTTCCCTCATATCTTGGTATGAAGTACTAATTAGAAGAATCTTTTGGTTTTTTTACCCTAGTTTGGGTGATCTATGATGATTTCATTGCAGTGAGATTTGACCCTCCAAGGAGCAGCCCCATATGAGGGTTCTCGACAAGTATTAGTGTCTGATAGGTTGATTCTTGTAAGGTGACGCTTTAAATGGTTAAGGAATTTGAATCCCAACTTAAATATTTAGCTTATTAATGTTTCTCACTTAAAATGGGTGGCAATTAAAACTTATATATTACTTTTCAATATAACAAGGAATTGAGAACACATATAAATGTACAAATATAATCACGATTTTACCATCATAGGAAGATAATATCATTACATTCCTTGGAAATGAACCCCTTTACTGTTTATTTTATGAATGTTAGAATTCATGTAATATTCAAGGTGGGAATAAGGATTTTTAACATTCATTATAATTAAAATAGCACAAGATCGATATGTGGTAGACTAAAGGGATAGATAGTCAGACCTAGTGATCCTAACATGTGACCAGATGTGTAGGGTTAAGTGGGAGACCAAGAGAACCTTAGTTTGACTATACCTTAGTGAGACAATGTTTTGATTGATTGGGGGGACCCTTGAGAGGATTTTTCCCATGTTTTCGGATTCCTTTTATGTGAATCATAGGTACATTCTTTTTTATGAGATAGATGCACGATAGGTGCTTTGGGTTTATAGAATATGATGGATGATGCCATTGGTTTTTGAGAAATCACCTAGAGAGATTTAATATTGATATTTTAAATGATGGGTAGAATTGTTCCAATTTATATCCCTATTGAATAGTGGGTATGATTTTAATAGTATGATGAGGTTAAGGGTGGATTCTCATGACTGGAATGATGTTGGGTGACAAATTAGTAGGTGGATGAGATAGATATGAAATAGTTTCTGGATTAGAACCTATGGTTCTAGAATGAAATCATGAGGAGGTAGTCATGGGATGAATCATGGAATGTGTTAGGTGACCAAATTTGAAAAGGAGTTCTAAGGGAGATCATGGCATGTTGATACTTCCATGTGATGGATAATGGTCAAATTGGGATTTGTGGCATGTGGCTCGTGCAAACAAGACTCAAGTGGTTGATAAGATGGTATGGGATGGTACACCTACTATTATGTGAGATATAATAATGATACATGAAAATTTCACATGGTACCATTTATATTGTAAATAAATGAGCAGTCATATGAGTGCCAAGAACCGATGGTTTGAAATAAATATTATAGTCATGGTTGTATAAGAGTTTTGATGAAATGATATATATAACTACATACAAGATGAGGCATCGTGAATGAATTAGTTGTCATGGAACAATAAAATTGAGGGTGTACCTTGACAAACATTGTCAGGGTGACATGGTGTCAGGGTTTGACAGAATGGGGATTGTGGTTTAGGAGGATGGACACATGCACAATGGTTGAACCTGATGAGTATGTGTTCGAGGAGATGTATAAGGTAAGAAATATAGTGGGGAGTTAACCATTGGATGTTTGAGGGTGGTGAACATAATTTTGAGTTAAAAATAATTGATTTCTATAGAAACCATTATTGGTATAGGGGAATGGGTGATGTTTTGATATTTCAGGATGATTCTTAGGAATGAGTCAGTTTGGCCAAGCCAATCATTGTGATCATTAATGGTTGAAGTGTGGGATGTTGAGGTAATCATCAGTTGTAATGTTATGGTAAGGATAAACCTATATTGAGGAGTATCATATCAGTTTCATCAATATTAACCTTGTGTGGGTATGGTCCAGGATGCATTGGGAACCACACCGATGAGATAAATAGACTATTAAAGATGTGTTTTAAAGGAGATTTTGATAGAGGTAAGATTAATGGATTGTATTTGGCCATTTTAGGTTGAGTTTTATAATATGTATTACCATAAAATTGATGATGAATTTTATATGTCGTTGAAATGCCTTGGGATGGATGGGAACAACCTGACACAGTCTTAGTAGTTTTTTGATGGTTGAAACCAGTGGATTGGCCCTTAAAGGGTTGTATTATTTGTCTTTGGAGTTATTTAGAGGAAACATGGTTGATGTTCTGGAGTAGAATGAAAATATTTGTAGATAAATTTTGTATGAGGTTGGTTGGGATGTGTATTTGGAATACCACTGAAGCTTCTTAAGGGTGATAAGAGTTATGGTGTGGACATTGTAAAACCCCATGTGTTTCCAAGGTGTGAAATTGAGAAAAGAATTTAGTTTTTAGTTTCAGAATACTGTGTGGGATAATATGATCATTTTTTCTACTATAAAAATATGGATAATTTTTATGAAAACTATGTTGGTCTCTAAATAGTGTTTTTAGCCTAGGACATGAGTTTGGTGGAAATTAGAGTTATTCAGATTTTGGTGAAATATTTAATATTTAATTAATATAGTATTTAATTATTTCAATGGGTTCATAATTTGATATCATTGGTAAATTAATTAAAATCACAATTCTAACTTCAAATTTGATTCTATAATAGGGGTATTCTCCATGGTGAAGAACAACTTTGAGTCGGGGGTCGGGGTTAGGCCCATACCCCCTTTTTGTTTTTGTTTTCTTTTTTTTCCTTTTCTTTTTTAACTTTCCCCTTATTCCTTTTTTATCCTATTATCCCCTAGTTTCATACATATTCACTTTATTTTATTTCGTTTATAATGTATAAGATAGAGTGATAGGGATATGTATGGGCCACCATGGTGATCATGAGGAGCTAGTTCAAAATGCGACATCTATGGAGTGTAGAAATGGGTTATGCTTTTGTAGATTCCACCCAGAGGTAGGCTAGTTTTTGAATTTTATTCCCCAGTCCCTAAAGTTCATTTTCTTAATTTTTAAAGTCCTATTATGATTTATGTGGACCCCATGTGGTTCAATATATGCTTAAATGATTATAAATGTGAGTTTCATGAAGTTTACTGAGGTTTTCATTCCAAAAATCCTGATCAGAGGGCATGTGGACCAAGAAAACAAAACATGTGTTCTTATTTATCATGTAAGAATATGTTTTTGAGACTATACACAATGTAATTTAAGTAAAAACATGTAGTGTTACATGGCCATGCATCCAAGTACATGGGAAGGCACCCCATGTAAGGGGGACATGATCATGTAGTAGTACATTAAAACACCCCTAGTATGACATGACTTTTAATTTTTACATAGCTAGATAATAGGTGTACCTAGTCTATATAGAAGGAAATGGATATGAATTGCATGTTGGAGTATATGTCATTTACTTGAGGTACATTATGTATAATACAACCCTTTTCCCATTTGAGGATTTTGACTGATTTTGTGCCATGCAGCTAGAATTTGGAAAAATAGGAGTCCATTATTAGTATATTTCTATATATATCTTGATGGTGGAGACATTGGGGTGATTTTAGGAATTATAAGAGGCTATTTATTTTGATTAAGTTATAATAAAAAGGTTCTTCCTCTAGTAAATTAAACTATAGGTCTTATAAGAGAAAATTAGGATGAGACCCTGTTGACGACCATGAGAATATCAAGAGAGTGTGGCATGGGATCACCATGGTACTCTACTAGTGTATCATGGGTGTATAAATAGTAGGAGGGGTTGGGCTATGACTCAAGGAGGTGGATATATTGGGTGTTCGATCTAACCAATATTGACATGTAAATATGATGCGCCTGAGGCCACCTCCCTTATGAATTTTTCCCTTCCATGCCACTGAGGCCATGAGATTTTGGAGTCTATGTTGTGGGATGTGTTACCTTGAGATATAGTCATTGGAAAAATAGACTACATTGTGACCAATGATCCCAAGAGGGATTCCAAAACGTCTGTTTGGACATAGAGGGTCCCTAGAGGGTCTCTCTTATTTATGTACTGATTCTGAGAATCCCAAGAGGGATACCTCTACTTATGAGATGACCTAAAAGAACCAAGTGGGTTCCCATTTATAAGATAACCTTGATTGGGGGGTTGGGATCACACCAACATTAATTCACCATATCCCATTATAGCTATACTATTAAGAGTTATTTGGTGAGTGTAGTAATAAGATGGGTTTTGAAATTCGTTTAATCCTATAAATTCATCTTCTATATCAAATATTTTATCACTTCAATCATAATTGACTAGAAATAGATATTATTAATGAACTGGATGTTGTTGAGGGAGATCCCCCATAAACTACTTTTATGTCCATTTGACAATGAAACCAATGATCTTTCCTGATATATCTATTACATTAGATGTCATTTTTTCTTGAATCTTAAGTGTGAAAAGTTAGTATGACATATATTATTATAAATATATGTACATTTATAATTGTGTGTCTAGTTGAATGACATAAAATATATTGATCTTGTTGTATTCTTCAAAGATTGGGATCCATATCTCAATTAAAAAACCCAATCTTTTAAATGTAATTTAATGTTTGAATTAAATTTAATTATCATTTATAAATTCTCAATGATTGGTTTGTAGGATCAAATGTTAAATACTAAAATTACTAGAATTTCTAGTGTCTCTGGGAATCCAACCTTCATTGGGAAATAGGGGAGGTTACTAAGTGCATCCCAAAAACCCTCTAAGCTAGCACATCATGAGAGACACCATGAATTCTATAATAAATACGATTTTAGATGATGTTGGGTGGGAACATTTACCATGAGAAAAATATGTTTATGACATCCCCTAGGATGTCGTTGATCACCTATATTATTTCCTAGGATACTTCCTAGGATTAGGTAGATGCACCATGATTCCATTTCCCAGAGATATCTGGGAATTTTCCATTTAGACTCTTATTTATGGATGTCAAGTTATCATCTTATATCAAGAGAGTATTACTTTTTTATATTTCCTAATGTTAATCTAATTAGTAATTCATTCTAGTTTCCAATGTATTGATTTCTTATAGGCCAAGAAATAGTAATCCAACATAAGATTGAATAGGTAATGTTGAAATGTCGTATTGGTTACACAGTAATATACTACTTGTGTGGTATTACTTGAACACAAAGGATCCAATTTGATTCCTTACATACACAATTTCTTGCTCATACCTATAATTCTAACTTATATATAGTGTATGTGAGTATGAGGGAACATAGGTCTAGGACTTCAATCCCCCCAGAGATGGTGTAGATTACTCATAGATATCCCCGGTCCTAGTAAAATACTACATGGGAAGACCAAGGTAGTCATCGGGATATAGGTATGAAATTAGTTATATAACTTTTTTTAGGGTCACAGAAATGAGGATCAACAATGGTTTTATTTATTTATTCTACATGTGTCTTAGCTAGGCTGGACATATTGTATGATCATTCACTTATGAGAACATGTTATAGGTTTACTATTGGGGGTGTCCTATTGAGATTAATCTCACACACCCTATACAATTACCTATGTGTTCATACAAAAATTATGTCTCCATTCCAGTTGAGCACATATGCACAATAGATAGAGCAGAGAGCCAAGAATTTCTTGATTGAGAAAAACTACTCGCGTTGAGTCATTTAATCATGTTAGTGTATCTCGATAGGGTTCTGGAGACCATGTATGTTTTATGGATCATATTTGGTAGTAATGACTTGCATATTTATTCTTTTTATTTATCCTAGTATATGTGGTTGGCCTATTTGGTGATAAATGTTGTATGTATGTAATGTAAATTTAGGCTTTTACTATATTTTATTTATCATATAATTTTTTATATTTATTTCTTTAACTTATTTTTCATTTGTGATGGATGATTTTTTGTGATTTATTCAAGATTACAAACCCTGATATATGGGTATAGTCGCCTCACAGTACAACCTTATACACCCCATTTGTAGTCAGAAACATCTAGAATATGAGTAGGTACTCCTGAGGTCTTTTGGTGAACTAGACCAACTATTGTTAATAGGGTGATCTGGGATGGGAAATAACACTTTTGATTCTTCCATATTCTATCACTTTCGAAATATAATTGAAAAATTACTAAAATTTATTAGGAAATATAAAAAACATGCATAGAGTCACCACATAGTTCTTTTAGGGTGCCTATTGTCAAACTATTATTTTTATATGTGTCACACCTCTTAGAATTCTTGGAATTATCTTGAACTAGATATTCCTTTTTTCTGTCCAAGGATGAATTATTTTTCTTCTAGATATTCTTGGGAGAACTTCAGATTTAATTATTATATTATTTTCTTCCCAAGAATCTCCCTTATTTATTTATAAACATGTGTGGTCTCATATCACCATTAGCATTTGATACATATGGAGATAATAATCTACCATTATTCTGACCACCATTATTTCATACATCAGTGATATTTTTAGTCATTAAAAATATTTTTTTATGTATGTATATGTTTTATGATATATTGATGTTGGATCATCTCAAGAATATCCCTCCCTAAAATTGAGTTCTTTTATTCTTCAAGATTTCAAAGATTATGCCAAAAATAAATTTCATAGTGTCCAAATATATTTGATTCTCCAATAGTGGACCAAAAAACTAATTATTTTTTCACATAATTAATTCTATCTAGATTTGAAAACAATACATTTATGGGTCTTTATTTTCCATTGGTTGATCACCTCTTGTTGAATCAACACACAAAATTCCTTTTCTAACAACCATTTTCATGGTTGTATATTTCCCTTCAATTTTCCTCATCCAAAATTGTAAAAAAATATAATTTAACCTAAATTATATGTAAATAAATATTGTTCAAAATAATTTTAATTTGATATGGGTGGTACCTCTTTGTTCACACCTTATTGATAATGACTATAAAATGAGGTCATAGTCCTTTTTTATATAGGTTGGAGGCCATTTATCATTATATTACTCTACATAGAATCAACTGATAGTACCTTATCCTTATTTATTTAGTTATGGAAACTCAATATGTGTATTTTTTAGATTGGTTAGTTTGATTTACATTTCTAGATATTTAATACTAAGCATAATATTATAATCGAAAAGAAATAACATTCTCTCTTCCCAATAATTCTTTATATTTTAAATATATTCTTCACACATTTTTATCTCTTCTTGTATCATGGTTCCAAACTCTTTGATTTTTTTTTATTTTATCTCCAGCTGATCATCCTTGACATTAATTCCATCCTTTAGTTTTTCTCTAAGTGAATGTATCTTCTATTCAACATTTATATCGATATCTTCCTTCTATTTAACTTCTTCGATCCATTTATATTGAAATTTTTGGGAAATTATTTCATTATTTGTGTTTCTTGAGCCCATGGATACAGCCTCCTTGGAGTGATTTATATATTAAAAAACATACTCTTGTAACTAAGTCCACATTTTCTTTACTTAATCTACAAGATGGGTGTTTTAATATTCCATTCTTCCAAAAAATCCCAACACGAGGGGATCTATCTCATTGGGAATGAAATAAATAATATTACATGATCTAATACATGATTTTTTTGGAATTATAAATATACCATCATAACAATTTATGATTGGGTCTTCTTATAGAGGTAAACTCATGAAATAATTCCACATACTTATTAATTATATAAATCCTTTGATATGGAATTACTATCTATATCTGTGTTGAAAATCTAAACCACATGTGCTTATATTTTCAACAATATATTTCTTCTTCTATAACATGTTTAGATAAATACATTCTAGGAACATGAGAGATGTCTTCTTCATTTTACTTTTCTCTCTCTTTTTTCTACTCAATATAGTATTTATTGAGATTTAATTTTAATACATAGTAAAATATTCTTCACCAATACTGAATTTTATATTCAAAAATAGAAAGAGACCCAAATCATAAATAAAGGAATAAATTCAAACTACATAATATAATAGATTCCAACTTTCCTCTAATAAAAAAATTTAGGATAACATAGTATATGATAAATATAGAGAGTGGTTAGGGTAAATTATTGTTGATGAAATTTTTTATTTAATTTAATATTTTTGTCCCCATACTATTTGATTATTTATGATCTTTATTATCTCATTCTCTTACCCTTAATTTTTTAATTAGTATGCACACTAAGATGATTTGATATTTACAAGGTTCACTTTTCAATATAATTGTCTAATCCTTAGTGTAACTACAAAATAATATTTAATAACATAGGCCACTATAATAAGAAATCTGTTATAGTTTTTCATCTAGAAAAAAAATCATAACCCTGAAGTGTTTTACCATACACCCATGAGGGGGGATAAAAAATAATCTTGAGTCCCTAGACTTGTGATAACCTTTTCCAACCACAACACCTTATTATATCCTTTTACTGCTAGTATAGAAAATCTTCAATATCTCTAATTGTCTTGTAACACTAGGAAATTATTCCACCATTTGATACTTCTATTTAATTTCATAGTTATGGTGTTTTATTCCCTTAATTATTATTCTGTTATAATTTTCATATAATTATGAAAGAGTCTTCTTTTATTCTTCTCTTGTATGCACAACAGTTAAAACAACCTTCTTCCTCTTCATGATAACCAACTAGAATGCTATTTTTCTTGTATAGGCGCATCATGTCTTCTCATGTAATTATTATCTTGAACTAGATACAATACCTTTATTCAATCTATGTACCATGGAATGCACAACACTATTTTCTCTTCATCTCTCTTCATACATATTTTCTTATATTTTTTCTCAATGAATACAAAGTAGACTAGTTCTTCAATATCTTGGACTCACCAAATATATGATAATTATACTTGAATTGGATCTTTGGATAGACATTGGAATATTATCTCAAGAATAATAGTGATGAAATACCCTTTCTCAAAGACTAACTTTTCTTAACCAGAAAAATGTATATGAACATATAGAGAATAATGATAAATCATAGCATCAAGTTCGTTCCCCATTTTATCTTTCTTACATATTCCAAATAAAATGTGAACACATGATTTGAATTACTGTACTTTGTTGTAATTTAAATCCTATTGGATCATCAATAACCACTATCAACATGATCCAAATTTATCAGTTTGAACTTATTATCATTTAAAATGCCTAAATATTCAATATTAATTGATCACATGATAATAAAAATTATCACACAACTTCACCTGTAATAACTTCCCAAAATAAGTATACGTTGATATAAACTAACTAGTTCATCTTTATCATTTTTCAAAACCACTTCTCTGATATATTATAATTTTCATGCATTTAAAGTACATAAGAATATGCATGATTATCCAGTTAATAAAATTGTGGCTCCTTCTTTATTTGTTTCACAATCCTATAAATATATTCTACCTCATTTATCATCTTTCATTATTAATCTATCCATGATTACTATGGATGTGTTTAAGTGAACCATGAATATTCTAATATATTAATGAAACAAAGATGCGTTCATTGCTTTATTAATTCATCTATGACATCATATACTCCCTATATATTCTTACTTCTTCATTCCATGAATTTATTTTCAATTTATTTCCCTAAAATAATCTTTAATTATCTATGTATGAAAGGTTTAAATAGAATCCATAGGATTTAAAAATACTTAGATAGTATTTATACACTTATCCAAAATGATTACACTCATGCCATTTTGATTTTCCTACCTAAGTTAAGTTGTAAACTTAAAAATTATTTTGATTGTGATATTTTCATTTTTATACCTTAGGAAATTCATATTCATAGGAAGTAATATGATCATGTAGACTTATGCTTAGCATTAGAGTCGTATGAAACCTTCAAAGTCTTAGGATCATTTTTCAAAGGATTACACTCATCCCTTTCCACTTTCCCACCTCAATTAATTCATATAATCATAAGTTTTATGCTTATATTCTTATACTAATAGTTTTAAAGTATAACTAACTATAAAAATAAATTTACCTTCCTCACAAAATCATCTTCAATTTGACATAGTTCACCTAACATCAATTTTTCTTCAATATTCTTTTTTGAATAAAACAAAAATTATAATGTTTTAATTAATGAAGATTAACGTAAGATAATCTCCTAATATATAATAATTTCAATATTTATTCTTCATAAACTTATTCATTACCTTTATAGAGAAGTTATATTCCCATTATGAAATTTTTAACACCCTGAGTTTTTTTGAATTCTTTTTTTTTCAAATTAATTTATCCTTTTTATATTTTTCATTTGACGTAACACTAAAAAAAGATTATTTTATATTAAATAACTATTTTTGGATTATGTTATATGAAACACCAAGTTAATCATACACTAAACACAACATAAATTTTATCTTTCTCTATACATAACACTGAGGTTAGCTTGCATTACATGAAACAATGACTTTCCTCGATGGTTTTTGTAACACACATGACCGAGGTTTACCAAATAATAATATATTATTAATATACTATTATTTAATAAAATAAGATATAACCTAAATGTTAAATTAATGGTTATGAATAGTATTAACTAATTTATAAAAATATAGGGTTTACAATAAATATAAGATGAATTCATATATTACCAATTAATTAGAAATGATTTTGAAAGATGATTGAATATAAAGAGAAATATTATTATTTTTATGGTCACAAAGATATTTTACCATAATATATTAAATTAATTATATTTAGTGAGTCATATTAATGTAATATATACATTATATATTCAGTAAAATACTTTTTATATTCGTCCAATATATCTGATAGACATAAGATAAGAATAATTCCAATTTATACTTAAAAACCTATATTTTTATAATGGTAGTTTTACTTCCTTTTAATGGAGAATCCATTTTAAATAAAAATTTTAGAACCTTTATATATTTAATATTTCAAAAAAAAACTTTATATTTTAAGTATAAAAATAATAATTAGGCTAGGGTAAATATTTTTTATATTTATGAGAAGTTTCATTTTTTAAAAGAACAGTGTAAAATAATGAATTCTAGTTAAAAACTAATTTTTCATTGAATTTATTTATAAGGTTAAATTAAATTTGAAATTAGTTAGTTTATTTAGATAATATTTATATAAATTAATTCATTTTAGTTTATTGGAAATAATTTTACATTGAAATTGGATATAAAAACTTATCAAACATTCGATCATTTTTACTTTAAAAGCCCACAGTGTCATCCCATCAACGGGATTAAATTTAAATTAATTTCTTCCATATATGTGATTATAATTTGAGAAAATGGATTTAATATTTGAAATCATTATAATTTATAATTTCTAATTAGGCCAAATTATTTTTTTACTAAAAATATTAGTGAATGTAATTAAAATTATTTACATTGATTAAGGAAAAATTAAGCTTAACTGAGGACTATACCTTAAATATAAGTCCCAAAAAGACCTATAAACTTGTCCAAAATCCACTGGATATCCATATTTAGGCCTTATAATCACTTGGATTAAAATTGGACCATTATTCTACCCACATTCCATGGAAAAAACGTGGGCTGAATTCCCATTCCCAAAATTTACAAGAGTAACACTCCTCATACACTATAAAAAGGACTCCTCTCCTCCCACTTATTTACATCTATCAGACCACTCATTTTTAGACAATATATAAAAAAATTTCCTAAAAAAATCCTATATTCCTCATTTAAGCCTCCCTTTGTGTATAAATTCTTCCAAATAATCTATTTGGTGTAAACCAAAAAGAGTGACCTGATTAAGAGGTAACACCCTCCCTCAAACTCCTATCTTTTATTTTCTTTATCCACTCCCTAAAATATTATTATTACATTATTTTAGAAAAAAATATAATAAATATAAATGGATTTTTTATACTATTTTTTTGACCTATAAGTAAAAACACATTCATCTAATTGGTAATGAACATACTATTTATTTATACAGTGAAATACCACCTCACTAAATGATGATTGTTCATTTTTCCATTACCGCCTCTCATGATGGAAATTATGATGTAAAATATACTTATATATGTTATATATTATATTTATTATGTATTTAAGCTTATTTAATCCTTTTTAAACACATATCATTGTACATTTAATTCTGTGTAAATATGATAATTTCATTTAACGATGTGTGGACCACCACACCCTCAAAGTGATGTTATTCATTAACACACTACATGAAAGGTATTAAGTATGGGATTAGTGAACTTATATGATATATATGATATAATAATTATAATGGGATAGTGATATATATATATATATACATATATATATGTATACATATATGTAATTTACATTCTTTCTTTTAATACGACAATTAAACCAAAACAACATTTATTCATACGTATGACCTACCGTGTCCATCAACATTGTATTCCATTTAAAACTTATATATTATATTGATTATTATAATACACATATACTAAATATAAATGATATTTATATCATGGTTTACATTCTGGAAATCTTGATATAAGTATAAGGACCAAATATATAACAAATTAATACACATGTAAAAAAAAGAAAATATTACCCTAAGTATTACATTAACATGGAATTGTTAACATGATGGTAATATAAAGTCATAATAAACCCATATATGGTATTATAAATAATAACATGATTCTATTATATATTGATAATAAATTTATATTTATTATACAGTAGGTTTGAACGAGTACGATGACAGTCAAGACATAAGGTTAGGGAATTTCATCTCACTTTTTATTTCTGTGAGATACATGCTTTATTCACCACCCATTTTTTTCATGTTGTGTATAATGCCCATGGATGAATTATATGATTATTATAATCAAAATTATCAATATTTACAAATCCATTTTATGATCGTTACATCATAGGATTTATGTTTCAAAAGTTATGAAATCGATGAAGTAATTTTGTCTCAATTTTCATTCTTTGAGACACATACCATTTTATGCACCTATATATTTCCATGAGGTGTATGTACTACCATTGAAATATTATATCATGAATATAATTATTTTAATAAAATTTGAAGCTTTATTAAATTTCATTTTCTTACATGGGGCATATGGTTTAATGTTACCAAGAGGTAAGAGTTTGTTGAAAAAATATCATCGCTTTTCAAGATTTTTTATGTTTTTTCTCCCTTTGATGAAATATTATGATCCATATATCAAAACAATTCATTAATTTTCTTATCCTATAGTTATTAAAGATTTATTCTTGTATTGGAACCATTTTTATACTCTTTGGTAAATAAAATTGTTAAGAAATTGTTTTTAGGAAATCCCTACTTTACCCTCTCTTCGGTTGGAAATATGTGTTCCCTCAAAATAATGTTTTCAAAAAAGGGTTTCCAAGAATATTATATTATTATCCTATAATAATTAAAATTAAAATTTTTCCTTTTTTCCTTTTCTAATATTTTCAATGGAATATTATTATATCTTTCTGAAGAAGGTGTTTTTATATCCTTTTACTGTGAAAAAGGAATGTTCTTCTTACCTTATACGACCTGTACTAATTTACCCACTTTCATTTCTATGAAGATTAGTTTGCATGTTTAAATGATTAATTTTTAAGAAAATGTTTTTAAAAAATTATTTTTCAATTTTTTAAAAATGTTTTCAATCTTACTTTATATGTTTTCAAGATTTTTTTTCAAAATGTTTACAATATTCTTTTATTTGTTTTTAAGAAAAATGGGTTTCAAATGTTTTTCAAGCCTTATTTATATGTTTGGAATTTATTTTCAAATAAATTTTTTTCAAAATTTTTTCAAAATCCTTGTAATTCTCTCTTTGTATGTATTCAAATAAATAGGCTTCAAAAAAGTTTTCAAAGACTTATTTATAAGCTTTAAAGTTAATTTTCAAAAAAATAGGTTTTAAAAGGTCTTTATGTTTCAAATATCCTTTTTAAAAGAAGAAAGTATATTTTCATCAATAAATGTTTTCAAAATTTATTTCCAAGTAATTATCCATCTAAGATGACATCTGTTGATGTTACTCATCCCTTTATAAGAAATGATGCAAAGTTTCCATTCATATTATTTCTTGAATGCTTTATGTTTTCATGTAATTATTCTTATGACACCCATTTATCTTTTATGTGTTATATTCTTTTGAACCCAACTTCTTTTCAAAGGTTATGATTTTAATGAAATTATTTTGAAACATGTATCTCTTTTCATAGGTTATGATATGATTAAATGTTTCTGAAACCCATTTCATTTCATGGGTTATGATTTGATTGTTTATAAATTTTTAGAACATGTTTACATGATTTCATTATGAGATGTTTGGGACCTATATCTTTCTCCAATTTTTTGGGTAAAAATTTATATCTCATGAGATAGACATGGGTGGAATGAGAAATGCACATGGTTCAATATTATAGGGCTAGAACGATGGGCAAACTCAGTTCAGTAATACAAGGCCAAAATGGGGTGTGAACCCAGTTCAATAAAGGAATTTTTCCCTTAATATATTCTTTGAAGTGATTCCTTGACTACTATGGAAATAATTATATATGTTTATGTGTCTACCATAATTACATGTTTTATTCCTAGGTTATCCTTTCATGGCTTGTGTTCTTTATTTTCTTATGATTCGTGTCTTATGAACTGCCAAGATTTATGACATGATTCATTTATATGATCTTTGATATGTAGGGTATGATATTATATTTTCATGATCATGTTCTCATAACACTATGCTATGTTTATGCCTACATGTATCCCCTGTTTACCCTTAATGAGCATCCGATCTCACCCATTTTTTGTTTCCTTCCCCAGGTTATAAAGATATATTACTTTTATGATATGTCTAAGAGGGGTTCTAGTCTAGGAGAACCTAGTGAGAGATAATACAGCTTACTCATATACCTTTTTCTTATGTTTCCATATTTCTAGAGGCACTAAACTAATATAGTCTTTGGGGGTCCATTTGTATAATGTTTTAAGTACTCTACAGAAGCTATGCCATGTCTATGTATGAAAATAGAGGGAATCTATAGTTGGTATGAGATAAAAGGTTTAGTTAACCTTTAGAAACTAGGATGAAAAAACTTTAGTGAGATCCCTAGGTATATTTATATGGATATTTCTAGGTATGTATCTAAGGATAAGTAAAAAAGATGATTTAACATTTAGGAAAATGTTTTGTAATTTTGGTAAAGGATAGAGTGAGTGGTTCCCTATAAACACATCAATGCATGGATATTATAAGTGGATCGAGATCTGGAATAGATATACCTTGGGGTAAAAACTCCGACAAGATGTTCCAGGCCAGACTCGGTGTAATATGGTACACAATAATGGGCCTTGATTCACACCTTGTTTGACACACCTAGGGGATATGATTTTCAAATTTATAAACTCTTCATGAACCATCATGAAGGATTTAAATATAAGTTGGATATGAATAACATATGATAATCCTATGGTGTCATATATTAAGTAAGGTGTCATAAATTAGACATAATATAAGTGTTTTTCATGATCATGTGATTCCTCACTATGATAATTGTATCTTACTCAATTCATCCTAGTTTTAGTCAATACAGGTAATCAGAAGGAACTAGATTAATGATAATTCAAATGGGATGATAACTAGTATAAAGGATGTTGTGATCATGCATAATAAGTTTTCCTAGAACATGGTCAACAATGTGTACCTTAACCAACTCTTGGACTCACCAAGGAAGGAAGGAAAAAGTTCATTGAGAGTTTGGGTAATGAAAACCCTAGAGAAAAGAAGATTCAGTTTACTTTTTGTTAAGAATGTGGAAAGAATCACCAAATCGAATGCATTATAGGAATAAGAAGATGTTTTGACTTTAGAAAAGAAAGACACAAAGCAAGTGACTGCGAGAGAAAATTTAAGACTTCAGTTAGTGAAATGGATGAGAATACTGCCCTCCCTAAGACATCATCGAATGTTAAGTGTTTTATGTGGGGAATAAATAGTCATTATTCAACTCAATATAACAAGATTAGTCCACTAAAAGAAAATTAGTAGGGTGGTGTGAGTAATGGTTAAATTGTTGATGATGAAGAGACTATAGATGAAATGTGAAACGAAAGAGGTATTATGTAATAGGATAAGGTATCCTTGTTAATGGATTAAGGATGAAGTAGAATAATCAAGGTTTTTATATATTTGGATTCAAGAAGTATGTTATATGAATCCTGAAATATATAAGGATTGTTCAGTTTATATTTTTCACTATGGATTTACAGGAACATGTTGAAGGATTCTAATGGAATGGAAAATTGATTTACTGTGAAGGTGATGTCCATGGAAAACACATGATTAAGATAAATATAACCCTTAATATGTTACTTATGTTATGATAATTTTTTTTGGATAATGATATATGGGATATTAATAAGTAAATTTAAAGGTAGTGATTACCTTAGAACTAATTAAGGACTTGTTGATAGGTGGTTTATGATATTATCGATAAAGTTTAAAAAAAAATTAGATTTATTGAATAGATCCAATATACTTTTGAATAATGAAATATTCATGTTTTTAATAATTATTTATGGTAATTTAGGTGATTAAATTGTTTTAAGAGAATACTTGATGAAGGTATTTACATGTTTGGAATGTGACGACCTAGACCTCCTTTGTGATATTTTGGGAATCAATGTTAAGCTGATGTCTTGAATTTATTTCTAATGTTTTGTATTTTCATCTTCTAAAAGGGATATAAGTTTAACCACTCATGAAATATTTAATTTAAACATTGGAGGAAGTATTTATGTATTGAGATTGTATTGAAAACCTTAGTTAAAAGGCTATTTAGTGGTTGACCGAATTTCGAGGATGTCCATCATATTTAATTGGAAAATTATATTATTTTGGTTTTACAAAAGAACATCATTTATATCAGGTGGAAACCAATAAATTCCAACAAGACCGTATGTACAACCCGCCCCTACCTCATTGGCTTGAGGAGGCGGTGAGGGTTACTTGGCCTTAAGCGATGTTCCCAAGGCACTAAAGGCTGGAAATAAATGCTGAGGGCTCTGAGAACAATTGGGGAGCGATTTTCCCTTGAGACAAAACCAACCAAACAACCACAAATAAATGATGCATGTCAACAAAACCAAACTCATACATTACCAAAGAAAACCAGATAATCCATAATGTCACATGCCAACACAACCCAATACAACATCAGAGTACAATGCGGAAGAATCAACATGAACACCACGAGCCATGACACCACCACAACTCCACACCAAGCTCCAAGCTCCAAGTTCCACCAAGACATCACAACGCACCACTAAAGGAGGTTGATGCCTTACCTTTGCCCACGTCACAGTACACAACATCTGCAAAGACACCAACGTGGCAAAGAAGGGGGTGAGTACTAAAACTCTGTAGGATTTCCCCAAATGACTTCCCTATATACGCCACTAGGATAAAACTGTTAGCACATTTATATAAAACAGTTTATATAAAATAATCACCAGTGAAACCATTACCATAATCCACCCATGCTCTTACCAAGTCATCACACCCAACCCAAGCAATCAAAGGAAATCCAACTGACAAGCCACAACCATTCCAACATTTACCCATTAGCACAACAATTCCATCTTGCAAAGCAATACACAACAAAACAATCATAATGGTGGAGCTTCCGTCCAACCCGTTTCATCCATTTACAACTAGTGGCTCTTCCTGTCCACTTATCATTGATGTTGGCCCTTACGTCCACTATCCATCCCCCTTTATTATTGTGGTACTTCCCGCCCACTTCCACACAATAATTCAACCAATCACAACCAAGCATATAATCTATTAAGGTCCCAACAACATCATGTAATCAACCAATTCCATTACATGTCAATTCACTTCAATAAATCACCCATTTATTGAAAACCATTTTCCACGCCAAACAATATTTCAATAAAACAAACTTTTTATTGAAAAACATTTATATCAATCATTTTTAAAAATCAACCATAGCATCCCATTTTAAAATCTCCATTTTAAAATCCTCAAGAAAAGCATTTCACCACAAAACCCTCTTTTCCCCAAAAATCCCCAAAACATCACCCAAGGTATTTTCTACCAATTTCGCACATTAAAACACAATTAATTTCAATAACAACAAATTAATTGTAACAAAAAATATAGCTCTAACCAAGTAGAGTCGAGAGAGAAGCCACCTACTTTTAGGGTTCCCAAGAAATCGACCCACGAACAACCGCGCCTCAAATCTGGCGAACACACCACCAGTACCTCTCTAGATCCCCTTCTCTAACCATAAAAAGCCTCAAAATCATCATCCAAGTCAACACCAACCCTACATCTACAAACAAAAAGTATATATCTAGAAAACCAAGCAAGAGAGGGATGTAGATCAAGAGTAAAACACAAGAGAAGCAAGAGGAGATACTTACCCAGGAGAAACCACCTTGAATCCACCTTGAAACCCCTTCGAATCGCTTCCAAAATGAGTGGGAGAGCATCCCTAACCCCTGAGAACCCAAAAACCTGAGTGAGGCTCGAGTGGGAGGAAGAGAGGAGTGAAATGAGGCAGTCCTAAGTGAGCCCGGAACTTATAACCCTAACTTTAAGTGGTCGTACGGTTAGCCCACACAGTTTGACAAACAGTGCGCTAACAGTGTGCATGCCACTGCCTCGAGATATAGGGTCCGCATGGTTTCCTTGCACGGTTTGGAAAACCATGCGCATACCGTGTGAGGCCTGCTGTCTCAAGAACAAGGGTCCGCATGGTTTTCTGGGGAACCCACACAGTTTCCACTAACTGTGCTAAAACCGTGTACCCATTTAAAAGCCTCCAAACTCATACAAAACCATTCCAAACTCTCCCAACCTCTTCCTAACTCATTTCATGCACTTTAAATACATAAAAAATGCATAAAAAAGGCCACATACCTCAAACTGGGGGTGCTACATTCTCCCCACCATTGGACTTTCCGTCCTCAGAAAGTGGTGAACCCGCCCTTTGCCGAAAGAGCTCGGGCCACTAATCGACCTTCTCTTTCTCCCGCACCCAAGTATCCTCTTGAATCTGAACTTGTTTCCAAAAAACACGAACTAAACCGATGCATTTACCATGCAAGACTTTCTCTTGACTATCCACAACCCGCACTAGCACATGCACCAATGAAGCATCCGGTTCTAGCTCAACATGATCCCATCAAATCACATGGTCACGATCTGACTGATACTCTTTCAACTGCTAAACATGAAACACATTGTGCACCGCACTAAACCGTGGTGGAAAAGACAAATGATAAGCCACCTCACCAACCCGTTCAAGAACCTCAAAAGGTCCAATATACCTCGGAGATAGCTTTCCCTACTTCCCAAACCGACGATGTCCCAACCTAGGAGAGATCCTCAAGAACACATGATCACTCACCTGGAATGACAATGGCTGTCAACGATGATCCACATACGATTTTTGATGACTCTGAGCCATCTCCATTCTCTTTCTGATCAGCTTGATCTTCTGTGTAGTCTCCTGGACAAGACTCGGTCCAACCATCAAGGACTCACCCGTTTCCACCCAACATAGTGGAGAACGACATGGAATCCCATACAATGCATTAAATGGAGCCATCTATATGGATTTTTGATAACTATTATTGTATAAGAAATCAAACAACGACAAATTCTCCTACCATGAGCCACCAAAATCAATGACACAATCCCGCAACATATCCTCCAGAGTTTGTATCGTCCTCTCGGATTGACCAACTATCTGAGGGTGATACGCCATACTCATCGTCAACTGCATTCCAAGAGATTGCTGTAAGGATTTCTAGAAAAGATATGTAAACCTCGGATCTCTATCTGATACAACTGAAACTGGAACACCATGCCTCTTTACCACCTCCTAGATATAGATTTTGGATAGATCCTCAACCATATAAGATTCACGAATCGGGATGAAATGGGCCAATTTCGTTAGCCGATCCACTATCACCCAAATGGTATCATGCCTCTTGAACGTTCTTGGGAGACCTGTGACAAAATCCATCGTTATCTGCTCCCACTTCCAAATAGGTACTGGTAAAGATAGCAACATTAATGCTGGCCTCTAATGCTCTACCTTGACCTGCTGACAAGTCAAGAATCTTGAAAAAAAACTCAGCCACACATCTCTTCATACCAGCCCCCCAAAACTGCACTTTTAATACTTTATACATCTTCTGAATTCTAGGATGAACAACCCACCTAGAATGATGACTTGCCCTGAGAAGATCCTCCTAACAAGCAACTGGTACAACCATCTGATTCCGAAAACACAAAACTGAATCTCCATTCAGTTTCCAACCCTCAATAGTCTCCCCACCATTGAGTCTCGACCCCACAATCACACACTCAGAATCAGATATATGTGCCTCTTTAACCAGGCCCAACAAAACTGGAAAGAAGACCGCTCTATCGCCCTGGTCCTCACATTCCAACCTCATATCAGCTATAACCGATATCAAATGCAACTGGTCTGATGCCCGTTTCACCACCTGAGCATGTGATTTTATACTTAATGAATCTGTCACTGAATTTCCTTTACCTAGTGTGTACATCAAGTCAAAATCAAACATCTGGAGATATTCCATCCACATCCTTTGCCTCAAGTTCAAATCCATTTGTGAGAAAATGTGTTTCAAGCTCTTATGATCTGTATATACCATGAATTTCTCACCGAAGAGATAATGACGCCATTCTTTCAAAGCATGGACCACTCCTGCCAACTCCAAATCATGATTTGGGTAGTTCTTTTCATGCACTCTCAACTGCCATGCGACATATGCAGCCACATGATTCCCTTGCATGAGAAGGCACCCCAAACCTGATCCTGATTCATCGCAATACACCATGTACCCTTTTCCTAATTCTGGAAAAACCAAGATTGGTGCTGATGTAAGAAGACCCTTTAGATCTTCTAAACACTATTAATACTTTTCTTTCCACTGGAATGGAGCATTATTTTTTTTCAAACCTGTCATTGGTGAAGCCAAACGTGAAAAATCCCAAACAAATTGCCGATAATGCCCAGCTAGACCAAGAAAAATGCGTATCTTAAACACATTCTTTGGCGGTTTCCATGAGATAACAGCCTCTATCTTTTCTTGATCCACTGAAATACCCCTTTCAGAAATCACATGGCCAAAAAAACAAACTTCCTGTATCCAAAAGTCACACTTTGACAAATTGGCATACAACCGATGATCCCTCAAGATCCCCAGCACTGTCGCCAAGTGCTGCTCATGCTCCACCCTTGTCTTTGAATACACCAAAATATCATCGACAAACACCACCACAAATGAATCCAGATATCTATGAAATATCTGATTAATAAATGACATAAACACCACTAGTGCATTCGTTACACCAAAGGGCATAACCACATATTCATAATGGTCATATCTACTTCTGAAAGCCATTTTAGAAATATCCTCCTTCCTCACCCGCAATTGATGAAATCCCGACCTCAGGTCAATCTTGGAGAACCACTAGGATCCCCTCAACTGGTCAAACAAATCATCAATTTATGGAAGTGGATATATATTCTTTATCGTAACTTGGTTAAGTATATGATAATCAACACATAGCCTCAAGGATCCATCTGCCTTTTTCACTAACAACACTGGCGATGCCCACAGAGACATGCTAGGCCGGATAAACCCTTTGTTTTCTACCTCTTCGAACTATATTTTCAATTCCATGAATTCAGCTGGTGCCATCCGATAAGATAGAAGTGAGATAGGACTAGTCCCCAGAAGGAGATCGATCGTAAACTCCACTTCTCTTACGGGAGGTAACCCATAGAATTCATCAAGAAAAACATCCATGAACTGATCCACCACTGCTGGAGGAACACTCTTCTCGACACCCTCTACTGATTCCAATGACAACACTGGAAACTGATATGACAACGTACCCACTACTGGTTCCAAAAAACCTATTGCACCCTGCCTTTTATGCTTCTCTCCTCTAAAAAGATGTTTAACACCATCGTGTGTCGTAAAATCCACTTTATGCACATCACAGTATATGTGGGAATTAAAATCCACCAGCCAATACATTCCCTTTATTACATCATAACCATTTATCTGAAGCATTAAGAAGTTCCAAACTATCCCAACCTTTCCCACAACGATACGACATTCTCTACATAAGAAATCTCGACACTCTCTTTGACCCAGAGAAGTTTGAACTTTCAAAACTGAGGGCATCATTTCTACCCTTAAACCCAAAAAATCAACCACATGTGCAGCAATAAAAGAGTGTGAAGCACCTATATCAAACAACACGTGCATCAAGGTAGAATTTAAAAGAATAGTACCTCACACTGTGGATGGTCCCGAGTGATCATCCACCACAACCTGTTCAGCTCCAAACACATTTTTTCTTTCCACACACTGCTCTTTAATGTTCTGTTGAGGCATCGTGGTATTTCGAGAATCACCATGACCCACTTTACTCTGCTGTCGAGGGGTATGTTGCTGCCCCCGTCTCGTCGAAGCATACGACGTCTGTGATCCTTGAGGAGTGTCATGCGCATCCGACCTTGGAGAATTCTGACAATAACGCTGCAAATGGCCCATCTGCTTACAATTATGACATGCTTGTGGTTGTTCTGTACAATCCTGCTGGATGTGGCCTGTAGAACCACACTGAAAACATCCCAGCTTGCTTTGGGGCTTCGGAGGAAGACTCACCAATCCTGCTGTCAGATTATATGTTATATTCCCACCCTGGGAATAAGTGTCCCTCTTCATCTTGAACCCAAAATTAGAGTTACAACTATTCACCATGGGTACCACCATGCTTCCCCCGCACGGAGCACCCAACAAATCCCACTCAGCCACCGAGGCTCTATTCACCATCTCCGTGTAATAATCTATACATAGAACCGCTATCTTTGAACGGATTTATTGCCTTAAACCCACTTCAAATATCCTTGCCTTCAACGATGTGCTACCGGCCACCTCAGGTTCAAACCGCACTATGTTCATAAACTTAGCTGCATACTCCGTCACCAACATCAGCTCTTGATTCAAACTGAAGAAACCCATCATATGCTAAATTATAAACATATGTGGGTAGAATTGTTTGTTAAAAAATTCCCCAAAGCCTTCCCACATCATACCCTAGTCCATCCCAACTCGGAATACCAACTCTCACCACTGAAGGGAAAGATCTTCCAACATATACATGGCCAACTTCACTTTTAACTCTACTGGTGCTCCCATGAACTCGAATATCTTGTTTATTCTATTCAACCATGCTTCTGACCTCTATGGCGCTGAATCACCCTTGAAAATGGGTGGATTTTTCTTTTAAAACTAAATCTCATGATCCACATGACTTGGTTCATCCCCTATATTTACACTTCCCATAGCTTGGAAAGATTGCACTATACTTTGCACTAGCTTCTGGTTCACCTGAGGCTCAGGTGCAACCACATTTTCAGCAGCCTCCTCCGGTTTGTCTCTACGACGCCTACTCAGTGCCATTTATATAAACAGAAAACAAACAACCATGGTTCTCACTTCCGCAGACATCATGAAATACCATTTCAAATCACATTACACAACACTATCACAACAAGGCTTTCCACTGGTTTACATTTTTCCATATGTTCCATGTTTCACCATTTTGAAAACCAAACCATTTTAAAAATACCAATTTATTCACATTACAATTTCACATTACATCATAAATCGTTATACCCCCAATGAAATATGAATCCTAGAGGGAAGTCATTTCTACCATGCATGTCATGCTCATCTCATTGGCTACACCCACGATAATTAGATATCCAATGCCTATAAGTGTCTCCAAAACACTTATGTACCCAACTCCCTGGTAACTTGAATTTCAGAATAAAAGGGTTAGCTACGTCCTTTTATGTTATACATTCCAAGTTCTGACAATCCTACACATTTCTACCACCCCGACTCAAGGAGTATACCACAATGAATGTCAACACCAAATTCGAGAATCAACTCCAAAGGACTGAACGACTGATACCACTTGCAACACCCCGCCCCTACCTCATTGGATTGAGGAGGCGGTGAAGGTTACTTGGCCTTAAGTGACGTTCCCAAGGCACTAAATGCTGGAAATAAATGGAGAGGGCTCCGAGAAAAATTGGGTAACGATTTTCCATTGAGACAAAACCAACCAAACAACCACAACTAAATGATGCATGTCAACAAAACCAAACTCATACATTACCAAATACAACCAAATAATCCATAATATCACATGCCAACACAACCCAATACAACATCAGAGTACAATGTAGAATACTCAACATGAACACCACGAGCCATGACACCGCCACAGCTCCACACCAAGCTCCAAGCTTCATGTTCCACCAAGACATCACAACGCACCACTAAAGGAGATTGATACCTTACCTTTGCCCACGTCACAGTACACGACATCTGAAAAGACACCAACTTTACAAAGCAGGGGGTGAGTACTAAAAATCCATAGGATTTCCCCAAATGACTTCCCTACACACGCCACTAGGATAAAACCATTAGCACATTTATATAAAACAGTTTATATAAAATAACCACCAGTGCAACCATTACCTTAAGCCAACCATGATCTTACCAAGCCATCAAACCCAACCCAATCAATCAAAGGAAATCCAACCGACAAGCCACAACCATTCCAAAATTTACCCATTAGCACAACAACTCCATCTTTCAAAGCAGTACACAATAAAACAATCATAACGGTGGAGCTTCCGTCAAACTCGTTTCATCCATTTACAACTAGTGGCTCTTCCTGTCCACTTATCATTGATGGTGGCCCTTCCGTCCACTATCCATCCACCTTTATTATAGTGGTACTTCCCGCCCACTTCTACACAACAATTCAACCAATCACATCCAATCATATAATCCATCAAGGTCACAACAACATCATGTAATCAACCAATTCCATTACATGTCAATTCACTTCAATAAATCACCCATTTATTGAAAACCATTTTCCATGAAAACCCCAATTTCAATAAAAAAACATTTTTATTGAAAACCATTTTTATCAATCATTTTCACAAATTAACCATATCATCCCATTTTAAAATCTCCATTTTAAAATCCACAACAAAAGCATTTCACCACAAAACCCTCTTTTTCCCAAAAATCCACAAAACATCACCCTAGGGATTTTCCACCAATTTCACACATAAAAACACAATTAATTTCAAGAACAAAAAAATATTTGTAACCAAAACCAATATCTCTAACCAAGTGGAGTTGAGAGAGAATCCACCTACTTTTAGGGTTCCCGAGAAATCGACTCATGAACAACCGCGCCTGAAATCCGGCGAACACACCACCGACACCTCTCTAGATCCCCTTCTGTAACCATAACAAGCCTCAAAATCATCATCTAAGGCAATCCCAACCCTATATCTACAAATAACAAGTGTAGATCTAGAAAACCATTCAGGAGAGAGATGTAGATCTAGAGGAGAACACAAGAGAAGCAAGAGGAGAGACTTACCTGGGAGAAACCACTTTGAATCCACCTTGAAACCCCTTAGAATCACTTCCAAAATGAGTGGGAGAGAACCCCTAACCCCGGAGAACCCAAAAACCCGAGTGAGGCTTGAGTGGGAGGAAAAGAGGAGTGAAATGAGGCAATCCTGAGTGATCTCGAAACTTATAACCCTAACTTTAAGTGGCCGCAGGGTTAGTGCAACCGTGTGGGCTAACCGTGCGCATGCCACTACCTAGAGAGCCAGGGTCTGCATGGTTTCCTTACGCAGTTTGACAAACTGTGCGCAGACTGTGCGAGGCCTACTGTCTCAAGAACAAGGGTTCGCACAGTTTCTTGGGGAACCTGCACGGTTTCCACTAACCGTGCTCAAACCGTGAACCCCTTTAAAATCCTCCAAACTCATCCAAAACCATTCCAAACTCTCCCAACCTCTTCCCAATTCATTCCATGCACTTTAAATACATAAAAAATGCATAAAAAATTCCACATACCTCAAACCGGGGTGCTACACCATACGTCTTGATCCCATAACCTAAGGAGGATAAGGGTTACACGCCTACCACATGCCTACGCGATGTCCTGGTTAATGTATCATTATTTTTGATGAATAAAAATTAATGATGAACTAGTAGAGTTAATTTTTATGTTTAGATATTAATTTATTAACCATGTTTATTTTTAAGAATTTTTAGAGACAAATAGTTATTCTTTTCATTATTTTATGAGCCTTAAGTTCTTTTAAAAGTGAATTTAAGTACTTTAGGAATAAAAATTAATTTTTAGACATCCATTTCATGAAGTAATGAATGAATTATAAATAGATAAAAGAAAAACTAAAGAAATAAAAAAAATTTATAGAAATATATCATTTATTATGTTTTCCTTATATTCTTGTTCAATAAAATAATTAATCAATGTTATGATAATGATCAAAAAAATGTGTTGTCCTGATACATTATTTTTTTGTTGAACTGATGAATTTTTTAATCATCATAGATTTATGACATTGAGGACCTAAAATCTTCTTTTATCATTCTCTTATTTGTGATTTATGAACTAAATAATTCCATATGAATATTTATATATTCCCCCCATGTCCAATATTCACTCCCAAACTATGTTCTTCTATGTAGAAACCGTGTTATATGTTACTTTGGGTAACCATAATGGTTCCAACTTTCCCTTTTTAAGGGATGTCTTAGTATTCATTTTTACAATGTGGGTTTCTATGAATGAATCTTTCAATTATTAAACCTTTGAAAACATAGATTAATTTAAAGGGAGAAAGTAATTTTATGGGGGATATAATATAACACCCTGATATTTTGTGAATTACATTTCTTAAAATTAATTTAACCTTTTTGATATTTTCTATTTCACACAATACTAAAAATAGTTTATTTTATATTAAAGAACTATGTTTTGCTTACATTATACACCAAAAAAAGTTAGTAGCGCACTATACACAACATAACTTTTATCATTATCTAAATGGAACACCAAAGTTATCTTGCATTACATGTTTCCTTGATGGCTTTCATAACACGCATGACTAAGGATTACTGAAAAATAATATATGATTAAATTAGTATTATTTAATATAATAAGTTATAACATAGATGTTAAATTAGAGGTTATGAATAGTATTAACTAATTTATGAAAATATATTTTATACACAAATATAACATTAATTCATTGGTTAACAATTAATTAGAAATGAATACGGAAACCGATTGAATATAAAGAGAAATGTTATTATTTTTATGGTCACAAAGAAATTTACCCAAATAAATCAAATTAATAATAATTATTAAGTGATATTAATGTAATATATATTTCATATATTCAATCAATTATATTTCATATTCATACAATAGATTTTATAGACATAAGATAAGAATATACCAAATTTTATTCTTAAAAACCAATATTTTCTTAATGGTAGTTTTACCACCTTTTTAATGGAGAACCCATTTTAAATCCAAATTTTGGAACTTTAATAGTATTAAAATGTCAAAATAAACTTAATATTTAAAATATAAACATATGAATTATTATGGGGTAAATATTTTGAATTTTTGTATGAAGTTTCATTTTTTAATGAATAGTGAAAAATATTGAATTTTATTTGAAAACTTCTTTTTCATCTAACTTATTTACAAGGTTAAATTATTTTATAAATTGGTTTAAAAGTTTTATTAGTTAATATTTTTATCAATTAATCCAATTTAGTTAATTGTAAAAAATTTCTCATTAAAATTTGATATAAAAACATAGTAAACTTTTAATCTTTTTTACTTTAGAAACTCGCAGTGTCGTCCTATCAACAGGATTAAATTTACATTAATTTATACCACTTATATTATTGAGATTTGGAAATATGGATTTCATATTAAGAATCAGAATAATTTATAATTTTTAACAAGGTCAAATAAGTTTTTTACCAAAAATATTATTGAAAGTATTTATAATTAATTACATCGATTAGGGTAAAATTAAGCATAACTAAGGTCTAAACCTTAAATATAAGACCCAAAATTACCAATAAACTTGCCCAAAATATATTTTATGTCCATATTTTGACCCCATAATTAATTTAATAGGTTTTTATATTTATTTGATCCTCTTTCCATGGAACAGATGTGGGTGGAATTTGCTTTCCCAAAATTTACCAGAGTGTTATTACTCCTCCACTATAAAAAGGCCTCCTCTCCTCCCACTTCTTCCCACATATCAAACCACATAGGTTATTCAATTATGTACTAAAATATCCTTAAAAAACCTTATATTCATCATTTTATCCTCAATATGTGAATAAAGTCTTCCAAGTAATCCCTTTGTTGCAAACTAAATGGAGTTACCTGATTAAGAGGTAACACCCTCCCTCAAACTCATTTCTTTTATTTTTTTCTACACTCCCTCAAAAATTATTCTTCATGATTGTATTACAACACCTATATAATAAATTTAATTTTATATTTTTATGCAAAGGATTTTACCTACACATACACACACATCCATTTAATGGGTAATGAACATACTATTTATGTGTACGGTGAACTACCACCTCACTAAACGATGATTGTTCATTTTTCCGTTACCGCCTCTCATGGAAAGAATTATGATGAAATATATATTGATATATGTTATATATTATATTTATTATGTATTTAATCTTATTTAGTCCCGTTTCAACACATATCTTTATACTTTCTATTTAGTGTAAATATGATAATTTTGTTTGAGGAAGTGTGGACTACCACCCCCTCAGAGCGATGTGGTTCGTTCACACACCCCATGAAATGTATTAAGGATGGGTTTAGTGAAATTATATGATATATGTGATATAATAATGACATTTTAATAATGAAATATATATATATATCTATACATATATTTCATTTACGTTATTCTTTTCAATGTGATAATTAAACAAAAACAACATTCATGTGTATGTATAACCTACCCTCTCTATGAACATTGTATTCTATTTAATAATTATATATTATATATATTATTATAATAAAAATATAATGTATATAAATGATATTTAATTAATTATTTAAATTATAGAAATCATGATATAAGTACAAGGACAAAATATATAGCAAATCAAGACACAAGCGAAAAACAAAGAGAATATTACCCGAAGCGTAACCTTAACATTAAATTGTTAACCAGAGGGAAATATAAAGTCATAATAAAGCCATATATGGAATTATAGATAAAAATATGGTTATGTGATATATGTATAATATATTTATATTTATTATTCAGGAGGTTTGAAGGAGTACTACGAGAGTCAAGACATAAGGTAAGAGAATTTCATCTCACTTTTTATTTCCGTGTGATACTCACTTTATTCACCACCCATTCATTTCGAGTGGTGTATATACTGACCATATATTAATTATATTATTTTTATAAATAAAATTATGGGTATTTTCATATACATTTTAATATATTCCTATCATGGTATTTATGTTTCAAAAGTTTCTAAATCAGTAAAGTAATTTTGACTCAATTTGACTTCCTTCTGACACATGCCATGTTATGAACCTATATTTTTCCATGAGGTGTATATAATACCTTTAAAATTTTATATCATGAATGTAATTATTTTAATTATATATTAAGATTCATTTAATTTAATTTTCTTACATGGGGAGTATGTTTCAAAGTTACCAAGTGGTAAGAGTGTATTGAAATAATCTCATCACTTTTCGAGATTGTTTATGTTTATGCTTCCTTTGATGAAATATTATGATCCATATCTCAAGAAAATACTTGAATTTTATTATCCTATAATTATTCATGATTTATTCATGTATTGGTTCCATTTTTATACTCTTTGGTATATAATAAAGTTAGGAGGTAGCTTTTAAGAAAGCCCAACTTTACCATATATTAGGTAGAAAATCCATGTTTCTTTAAAACCATGATTTCTAAAAATGATTTACAAGAATATTATACTGTTATCAAATAATTACTAAATTAAATTTCTCAATTTTTTTATTTTACCAATTTTTTTAGAGGAATATTTCTTTCATATTCCAAACAAGGAATTTTTCTAACCTTTTTACAGTGGAAAAGGAATGTTCTTCTTACCTCATACGACATGTAAGGATTTACCCGTCATCATTTCTATGAATATTTATCTAAATGTATAAAAGGATAATTTTTCAGAAAATGTTTTTAAGAAAATAATTTTAAACAATTTTTTTTTCAAAAATGTTTTCAAGCTTCCTTTGTATGTTTTAATGATATTTTTTAAAAAAAAATTACAAGATTCTTTTATAAGTTTTCAATGAAAATGTTTTTCAATTAATTTTCAAGATTTATTTATAACATTTCAATTTATTTTCAAGGAAATGGTTTCCAAAACATTTTAAATCTCCTTTTATACTTTTTTAGGGAAAATGGTTTTCAAAAAAAATTTAAGCTATCTTTGTATGTTTTCAAATAGAAAGGTTTCCAAAAGGTTTTAAAATATTTCTTTATAAGATTTCAAGTTTATTTTCAAAAAAAAATGTTTTTAATTGGTTTTAATGTTGTAAATAATCTTTTTCAAAGATGAAAGGATATTTTCCCCAATAAATATTTTAAAAATATCAAAAAAAGTTATTTTTCATTTAAGATGATATATTTTGATGTTACTCATTCCCTTATAAGAAATTATCCAAAGGATCTATTCATATTATTTCTTGAATGGTTTATTTTTTGATGGAATGATGCTTATGAAACCCTTTTCTATTACTTGGTTTATATGTTTTTGAAACCCACTTCTTTTAATAGGTTATGATTTTGAAGAAATGATTATGAAACATGTATCTTTTTCCATAGTTTATGATATGATTTTATGTTTTTGGCATCATTTAATTTCATGAGGTATGATATGTTATTTATGAATTTGTGGCACATGTCTGTATTATTTCATTGTGAGATGGTTGGGACATATATCTTCTTTAAATTGATTGGGTAATGATTTATATATCATCAGATAGACATATATGTAATGAGAACTGAACTTGGTTCTATATTACAGGGCGAGAACAAGGAGTGAACTTAGTTCAATAATACAAGGCTGCAATTGGGTGTGAACCTGGTTCAGTAAATAAAAATTTGCACTAATATTTACTTGGTAGTTATTCCTTAACTACTATGCAAATAATTATATATGATTATGTGTCTACCACAATTTCATGTATTATTCATATGTTATGATTTCATGGATTATGTTCTTTATTTCCTTATGATTCATGTCTTGTGAACTGCGAAACTTTATACCATGATTCATGTATAAGATCTTTGATATACATGTTATGATATTTTATTTTCATGATCACGTTCTCATACCATTATGCCAATGTTTATTCTTACATGTATCCCTTTTTTACCCTTATGTAGCATTTGAGATTACCATTTTTTTACATTTCCTTCCCTTGGTTATGAAGATATATTCTTTTTATGATATATCTTAGAGGGGTTATAGTCTTGGAGGACTTAGTGGTATATAATATAGCTCACTCATGTACCGGTGCTTACATTTCCATGTTTCCAAAGGCATTAAAAAATACGGTCTTTGAGTGTCCATTTGTATAATGTCTTAAGTTTTTTGCAAAAGTTATGTAATGTCTATGTATGAAAATTGAGAGTTTTTATACAATTCATCCTCATACATGGTCAATTTTTATATTAAAATTATATATGAATATTTACATATGTGGTTCTACACTTCATCAACCAATTTCCAAACCTTTTATTTTCTCCTGTTATGAACATCTTTCATATTTCATTATTCATCTATGAATCTCCTTGTAATAATCATGATAAATAATATCCTGATATATGAAATTTCAAAGAACACCTTAATTTAAATTGAGTAAATTAAATATACTAATTTTTATGTTCATATTTATATATATTTTTAGTCATATACCATATTCTTATTATTCTACCAGACCTACTGAATCACATGCAGTATCTTCACTATCTCAAGAAAAAAGAGACCATGACCTTATTCATGAGATCATTCTTCATTCCAAGTATTTCCCCTGGTTGATTTATATTCCATAATTATCATATAAACTTCCTTCTAATTCACATTGTCAATAAATATCATCTAATACATATGGATGAATCTTTGTCTTCACCAAAACATCTGGATTCCTTATCATCAGAAATACTTTCTTTAACATCTCCATATTCAATCAAAATCTATGATACAATATCTAGATATCATATTGACATATCTTGATTTTTTAAAAATAAATAACACCCAATTTTGTGTCACAATTCATAACCCCAATGGTAATGTTAGTTATATTTCATTAAGAATTGTCAAGATTCGGGAAAAAAATGTCGAATCGTTATCTAAAGATAAATATGGAAGTGTATAACCCATTATACATAAATAATTTGTCTTAAAAATATATCCTAAAGGGGATATAGTTGTGCCAACCCCACCATTTGTGATTGAAATGGGAAAATCCAAAATAGAGTACCTATAACACCCCCAATAACCCTTCCCTATGAGGATAAAACTACCTAAGAAAACTAGTGAATAAAAATTACAATAAGAGATAATGTAAATATAAAAATGAGTGGAGATTAAAATCCCTTTTCTAAAATCCATTCATCAAATCCCATGGTATACAAGGGTTTTCAAGGAAATGTGCAATTGGAAAAGGATATTATAAAGGTCGTGAATAAAAAATTTAGATAGAACTATATCTTCCCATGTTACACTAAAGATTAGAAGGAAATAAAAAGACCCTTGTATATTTTCTATCCCTTTTACTATAGGATACCTCACTTTTTAAAGTTAATTTTATTATTTTGTAGCATAAATAAATTCCTTACTCTTTATTTTCTTCCCTATAGAAATAAGAGTTCAAACCCACAATAGTTGTTGTACGTATTGTTAACTGAACCACTACCTAACTAATCATAGTTCTTAAGAATTTTATGGTAAATGTGAAAGTATTATTTAAAAATTATAATTTTAACATTTATAATATAGAATATAAATGATGTAATTTTCAATGCCCCAACATCCTAGACAATCCATTCCTTATGTATTCTAAGACTATAAAAAATGATGAGTAATGAACACTTGATTTCACTTTTGTATAATAGATAGTGAATATTAATATTCTATATTAAATGAAATACCCCCTTAATGAGTGATATATGTTTACATTGTAATACATTTAATTTCCTTATTTTTCTATGGAAGAATTTGGAACATTTTATGAAATAATTCTACTATTAAAATATTTTTATTTATTTTATATTTCTGATGAATCTATTTTTTATAATGAATTTTATCTAAAAATAGTCCAATGTTTTGGTGGAAGTTACTTTAATGATAATTAATTTGATTATTTACGCAAATTTTTCAGTAAAACTTGAAGGATAAAAACATATAGAATAAAAAGTTAAAAACAACCCCCCTGAACTTGAATTAATGTTGTTTCCATCTAATAAGAAATATGATTTTCATAAATAAAATGGTAAACTTCTAGTCATAATTTCAAGTAATTTTCAACCTAATCAAGATAACTTGATGTGTTACATTCTAATAAAAACATTAGTGAAATAGTATGGTTACTAAGGTACATTATATTGATTTTCCCTATAACTTTCATGCACTATTTTTTAAAATCTGATTCTAATCTAGTGAGACAACCCCAAATGAGTCTCACACAAACCGCATATAAGTACTTAAAAAGGATGTTTTGAAGATATTAGAAACTAGAATCATATACCCAATATCATACTCACAATGAGATAGTCTCATTCAAATTGACCTAATGAAAAATAGTTATTTTTTTTCAAAATGAGATCAATGATTTAGTTTACACAAGGGTTCAAAATAGTTAGAGTTTTCATAAACAATTGGAAATTGAACTATGTGATAAGAAATTACCAATTCCTTATTCCCTTTATAGAAAAATGATAAAGAGGCTGCTTGTTAAGGGTCATTAATATTTCATTGATGGATTTTATAGGTATATTCAGGTTCCAATTGCTCTAGAAGACCAGAATACAACCACAATCAATTATAAATTTGGTATGTTTTCTTATCAAAGGATTCCCTTTTGGATTTTAAAGGACCTAATTATTTTTCATCATTTCATGGTAAAAACTTTTTAGACATGGTTTAGAGATACATAGAGTTATTACTTACTAATTTTACTGTTTATATAGCATGGTTCAATAGTTATCTATAATGTTTGAATAGTTTTATAAAAAAATCAATGAAAAAAACATGGTTTTATAATTTGGAATATTTCATTTCATGGTGGATATAGTAAGTTTTTTAGGACACATAATTTCTATGGATGGGATTAAAGTGGATATGTATAAATTTCATGTCATTTATACACTTCCTTATCCCACCATAGTGAGACATATTCAGTATTTTTAATGAAATGATAGATTCTATAGAATATTTATGAAATAAATTATATAAATTTCTTTTAACATGAATAATTTGTTGAAAATTTAGACTAGTTTTGTGTTAAATTATGATTTCATGATATCTTTTGATATTATAAAATATATCTTGACCAAAACACCTATAATTTACCATATAACTATAATGAACACTTTGAGAAACTATGAAGCCTCTAAAAATTGTATGAGAGTAGTGATATCCTTGAATTTAAATCGTTACCAAATAATGATATCTTATACATCATAGACACTATAAATAAATGAAATAAATTACAAAAGAAAGATAAAGATTTTTTTTAAATTTTTTTATTACTTATAAAAATTTTGTAACTTATTTGTTAGAAATAAAGGTGACTATTTATTCAAATCAAGTATAACTCACATATTTGATCAATAATATTGAAGTAATAATGAGGTTAGTGAAGTTGAAATTGATGTAATAAGAATTTTTCATAGAGATAAAGGATAAGATTGGATTTTAAAATATAGTGGTAGATCAAATTAGATGATTACTTATCATTGTAAATATAGAACCACAAACTAAAAAAACTGGATGAATCATTCATTAGAGGACACATATACTGTGTCACCCTAGTGCCTTGTAATAATGACTTGGTTAGTTATATATTCACACCAAATCCACCCCTTATTTACTAACCATCAAACATTCAAATTTAAATCCATGAAAAAGGATTATTTTAGGGAGTATATGAAAGTATAGAAAATTAACAATATCCATTTGAATAGGTGGTGTATCTCTAAAGAATATGGTAATTATATAATTTCACTTCTTTATACACAAGGATGTGTTGGCCATTTTGGAAATAAAATAGGGTCCCAAAAAGTTTTTTAATATGTATTGTTTTGGAAATAAATTTTTAAACACTCACATTATTTATTCATAACATGTTTAAATGATTTATCATTTTCATGAGTTTACAAAATACATGTAATAACCCCTACAACATTTAATTTTTTTTTGAAATATTTTATGTATATGTATAGGATTACATTTCCCATCTTCTTATCTTAATTTTATATTTCATGAATTGTTTAGAAATAGATTTTTTTGGATGTCGATTGAAGTAATATTCACCAAAAATAATGATTCTAATGTTTTAATTGAGCTTCTAAAAGATTTTTCTATATTTGGAGTACCTCACGAAATAATTATTAAACAAGGAACACAATTCTGTAACATGAATATTGAAGACCTTATGAAGAGGAATGGATTGAACAATAAGATCTCAACTACCTACCACCCAAATAAAAATGTAAAATATGTTTCCAATAGATAGATTTAAATAATTATATAGAAAACTATGCAAACTACTCAGAAGTAATAGAGAAAAAACATGGAAGATGAATTCTGGGCATACAATATTTCCTAGAAAATATCCTTATTCATGTATCACTATATAATTATTTATATAAAACATTGTCACTTTACAATTGAGCTACAACATAAATAATTTTTAGTTGTGAAGGGATTTTACTTGGAGTTTGGAAATGGTCAAGAGAAGAGAAATATTTAGATGTTAAAACATGATGTTCTAAGAAGGGAGGCATATGGGAACATGGTTCTGTATTAGTAGAAGAATGAAATTACCATTAATGAAACATTCACAAAACAATATTGCATATTGGATCTAATGTACTACTATTCACTTTCAAAATGAAGCTAATTCTTCGTATGATTCACTCAAAGTAGATAGGACCATATATAATAAACAATACATTTCTTTACGATGAACTCGGGATAAAAATATATGAATCAAAATAGTAATTTATTGTGAGTGGATTGGATTTTAAACAATACCATGAGGAATTTTGGAAATAACGAACAGAGGAATTCAATCTCCTCCATGCCAATGTTAATTAAATAAACCCAATATTTTCTCTCTTTTACATGAGTCTATATTATTTTTATTATTTATTTTTTCCCTATGAAATATATTCTAAAAATGATTATAATTTTTTCTAAGATAAATATGTGAGAGTTGAAAAATAAATTATAATGTAAATAATATTTTCACATTGTTTTATATTTCTAAGTTTTTTTAGGTTAAAAATAAAGAAAATGGCACTGTTGGAAAACCTATTTCTATAATATGTACATAATTTTATCATGCATATTTTTATTAAATTTTTATAATGTTATTATATAATAAAACATGAGGATTAATTATAAAATTCATAGGAAAAATTACCAAGATATCATTGATTAATTTCATTGGATATGAGATTTATAGAATTAAATGTTTACAGAATGAATTCACTTCCATGTAAAGAATTTAATTTTCATTGGAAATAGGATAATAATTGTAAATAAAAAACAACTTATTGGAAAAAAATAAAATATTGATGGAAACTAGTAATAATGAAGTTAAACATAGGTAACATACCATTAGTGATTTATTAATACCTCATGAATCTTACCTAAAATATATTTTAATAGTTCATTTGAATCTGAGAAAAAAATTAAGATGAAATAGATATAAAAGTGTACCAAAGTAAAAAATAATCACATGTGTGTGTGTTTACATAAAATAATATTTAGAATTACCTAAGATACATATTACCAAGTGTTTTTTCTATTTCTTATCTATTACAATTATTTCTAAAGATGCATGCTGAATAGGGATGGGTTTTTTGGGTTTCAATACACTCATTCAATATATTATTTTAACAAATTTTGCTTGGAAACATTCAATAAGTTCTAAATGAAAAAATGAGATAAAATATTTGTGGAATTATGAATTGGAAGAACTATAATAATTCACTTCTCTAAATATAATTTGAGAAGTATCATGGAATTGTTAAAGGATCATTGGATAGAGAATAATAGAATTAAGTATTGAGGGAATGTTCCACCCATAAAAATCGTGATTTCACTATGACCTATTTTAATTAAAACATGAAACTAGAACTTTTCCTTTAATTATATTGAGGAAGAGAAAAAAATTCATAAATTAGGTGTAATAATTCATTCAATAGACTAATAATATATTTTCTTGTTATTTGGTTTGTGTACTTAAGTCTAGGTAAGTCATATAAATGTAAGTAAAAAGAATTATTTATATTTATTATGTGTGAAATTTTTTTAGTTTTAGGGAGTGATGAAATCTAAAATGTCCCAATTTTTTATAAATAATTTAATTTCAAAATCCCCTAAAAAAATCTTAAATTATGGTATTAATCACATTTTCATAATTTTTTCTGTTTTGATTTAATATCGTAAATTAGTTTAATTTTTTGTTTTTAGTGGTATAATTGAATTTATATTTTAATTTTTAATTAAATGATCAAATGGATTGACTATTTAATTTTATTTTTATACATATTAGTATTTATTTAAATCCATTTATTTATTTAATTATTTTTAATAATAGGTGATGAAAATGAAAGAAACAAACTATAAGGTTCTAGTTTTAATCGATTGTGATAGAAACAACCAACCAAATAACATTCAAGATACCATTGACAACCTACCAAAATATAAAAAACCCAATTACCATGTGAAGATACTACATGTCCATAACTACTGTAAGTTCAATACAATCAAATCCTGATATAATCCTATCTTTTCAAGGTAGACTAAAAATAACTGAACGTATCCAAGCAGTCACAAGAGTTATGTGGTTTTTCTAGTTTTTACCACATGTGAATATGGTCATGATTATCTTTGCAAAACATCCAAGCTTCATCCAAACTCAAGGGAGATTGTTTTTTATTTTTTTTCAAGGGTATCCTAAGTTTTATGAATAAGTTAAAGGTTAGTCAATTTAAACTAAATAATGTAAATCTTGTGGGATTTTGAATCATGGGTATTGAATATGTTCTCTCTGTAGGATAAAAAATTATTAGGCCTCACATAACCGCAATACACTGGTTGAGAGTCAATAGAGGGATGCATGTAAGTATCTCAATCAAGTGCCTAAAAATCTATATCTAGATCCTCGATTGGTGTTAACTCCCACCTGGAATCATCTATATCAATTTGTGCAAAAAATACAAGATCCACTATATAGGATTTTCATATAAATTATCTATATCAACTTTCACTCGAAGACATATGTAAAAGTCATTATAAAGTTTCAAAATATTATTAAGGGTATATTATGTGATATCATGGTTTTTTAAGGCTATAAATTCAGATTTCAAAGGGTAACAATGTGATGGAAGGGTTTTTTCAAGGTAAATGATGTGTTGTGACAACTATCTCTATGTAATTTTCTATTACAGAAAGGTCATTTGTACATTCCAATGTCTATTTAAAGTCCATTAAAACATATATAATTTTATATTAGAATTTCATAGACCTATATAAGGATCATATCATATAATCCATATATATATAAAGGATGAAAATGAAACCCAAAAGTTTCATGAGGGTACTAGTGAGGATTAAATTATAATTTTCTAAAAAAGGAGAGCTCGAAAAAAATCATTTTATTAATCATCATATCTATCCAAATTGGGTAAGAAGCTCTCAATATGGAAAAGTGAAAATAATTTAAAGGAAAAAATGGATTAGAGATCAAGGGAGAATTTCAATTATGATATGAAATATTCGAAATGCACAATCATGACCCTCAATCTATGAACATAGTCAAAATCAGAGATTAAAGAGACGATCATAAAAAATTATGAAAATTATCAAAGGTTCATGATGTGATGGATGAGAAGGAGTTCATGTGACTCACTTAGAAGATAAATATACTATATGAATGGTCATGAGAATCTCACAAAATAAAGAACTATTCACCTAGAGAGAGTAGGTTGTTACCATAACTATTCTATTTACAAGAGATGCTTCATTTTATAGTATTAATTTTTTATTTTTTATAAAACTCCAATGATGTAATATTAGACCATTATTGGTTAACCCATTAACAAGTCCCTAATTTCTAGTTGTTTAATATTGTTCATTAATTATTAATATCATGCGTTCATTTCCCTATATGTTTTTAATTACATAATAAGTTAGAGGTTTCTTCTAAAATTTTCTTTAAATTACTTCTTCACTAATTATATATAATGGATAAGATCAATGTAGTAGGCCATTTACATGTTTCTAAAGCTTATGATGCTCGATGGGAGCCTACAGATTTTCTAGAGGGTTTCAGATGAAAAAAGTTAGAAGCATGGAGAATAAATAGTGTGTAAATGTGTTTCACATCATGTATTCACTTTTCACAACTTGTTAAGGCATGTCCATTAGGTCTTACATGAATTTAATTAATTCTAGGTTAACTTATTCAAGGCGACACATCCTTTTATGAGATTAGAAGCGTGACATTTTCATGATGTGTAATCTTTACAGTCTATGTAAATGACCAGTGTTATATGTATATAATTTTTGTAGTGCCTCAAGTTCTCTCTAAACCCTAAAAACATTTTCTCATTCTAGGTGATCCAATGGATACCCCTTTCGATGCTTTTGAATCCCTTAGATGGGGATCAATCATTAGCTCCATGTCTTTGATCCATTGTGATCCAAGGAGTGTTGTTTCTTTATTTTCTAGCTGATTCTCCCTATCTGGTCTTATTTCTTCCCATTTATTCTCTCCATGATATGGTTCTTGATCTCTGTTGTTTATAATGATATTTTCTTGGTTTTTTGGTGAGGTTTGACCACAGAATCATTGCATGGATGCAACTTCTTATGGGAGAGGTGATTGCAATCCAAAACATTTTTCAATTCTCATGGGAAGAACATTGATGCCGTTGAGGATAGGTATTCATTTATTATCTTATGTTATTTTACTGAAATTTTAAATTGATTACGGTTTATACCTTTGTATTTAAATAGAATTAAAATAATTATATATTGAATCTCATTCACAAATAATTGGTCATTAATCACATGTTGATGTTCTTTATACCATTATGATGGGTAGCCTCTTGATTTGAAAGATAGTGTGATATATATGATATGATTTGTTATCATGTTCTTATTCTTAGAGAAACATCTTTAAATTTTATAAGAATATAAATCCATAATTAATTTATTAAAGAGTAATTAAATAAGAGTCATGTTTCATATCTGGTAGTTGATGTAATTATCTGATACTCAAACTGATGCAATGCACTTGATTAATTAACTATGATCTTCCATGATTAAAGGAATTGTTAAATTAGTTAAATAAAGTTAATGATTGCTAATGATGATAATTGAAATAATGATAATGGTAATGGTTTTAATGTTAAGATCATATTTAGCTCTTCATAACTTATTATAGCTTGATGAATTAGGTTTCCCTTATATGGAACCTATGTTTAATGAATCAGTTAATTCAATATGGTATATTTTTTTTCTGATAAAGATAATTTATTGGTCATGAGTTTTTCATCTACTTGTGAAGGTCGAGTTCCTTAATATTAGATATTTGAGAGATCATTTATGTGTGAAGGTTATATACCTTGTTTTAGGGATTATATTTCCCTATTGGCTCTGATTGTTTGATTCTTACAGATTTTGCGATGTTCTCCATATGTGATATTCACTATGTGATGTGATTTGGGGCAGGTAGGCTCGTGTGTGATGTGATCATGAGATGGATATTTATGGGATGAATAATGTGATATGGGTGTGGATACCCAAATTATGTTGCATTAGTAGATGCATGTGATAGTGGGATGCATCAGGTTATACATGTGGGTTTTGGGGATGGCAGTAGAGGTGATGTAACAAGTTGATGCTTGGATTTCCTATTGATGTTGTGTTGGGATCTATGATTCTTTATTATAAATATATTTAATGGTATATTCTCTATTTTATTATTTTATCATCATTCTAGTATCCCATTTTGAGTCCCATGAATGTTCTTTTTTTCATGTTTCCTCTTGATGGTAGCTAAGGATGGTTTTCCTAGAGTTCATGGTTTATGTAATGAAGATAACTATGAATAAATAATTATTAACCCATGGTTTTGGTGTTGATGGAATGAAAATGTAACACCCCAGGTAAATAAAGAATATGACATTTTCATATTTATCCATATTTGTGAATAAAATATTAATATGACTTTAAAGGGGACGCTATGCTCGATGGTGTACCCAACACGCAACAACGAGTTTCTTGGGAATCTTACGTTGCACTCTAATAATAAAATAATATTATTTTAAATGGTAGTTAATATGTAGCTGTTGTATTGGTGGGAATGGATAGAAATAACTAAAATATGATTATATATATTTTTAAATGTTTTTACATTTATCCAGTAAAAGATAAAGGCTTAAAATATGGAAAGAATTCAATTTTAGGCGTATATGCCCTAGTTTTCACTAAAGGTTCACTTATCGCCTTTTGATGGAGAACCATCATTAAATATAGTTTTGTTCACTCTTATAAATTCTATTGTACCAAATAAAACTCTTCTTAAGAATTGGGACATCAAAATTTACTTTGTGTAAATTTTTGGTATCTTTCTGATAAAGTTCATTTTTTTAATGAATAGTGTAAAATGTTGTATTTTAATTCAAAACCTCTTTTTAATCTAATTTATTTATATGATTAGATTGTCTTTAGAATTGGTTTTAAAGTGAAATTAGAATATATTTTTACCATTAAATCCAATAGTGGTCGTTGGAATTAATTTCACTTTGAAATCAGACTTAAACTAGTGTCAATATTTTGATACTTATTGTTTCATAAAAACACGCTATTTTCTCTGACAGCGGGAATTAATTATTAAATTAATTAATGTGACTTATATGTTTTGAATTTTGTAAAATATACTTCATTTTTGAATTTGGAATATCAAATATAGCTTAGGGTGAATTTTTGGGATTTTTCTGAAAAACATCAATTTTTGATGAATAGTGAAACCACTAAGTGGTACTTATAAAAACTGATTTTTTCCGTTTAAATGAAATTATGCCATCTTTGTGTTTTGAATTTCAAAAATCCGACATACATGGTTGTCATTAAGAAGTAAAATGTGGTTCAATGGTATAAAAATAATTTTTTTGTGAATTAACTTATTAAGTTTTTAATCGCGATTAGAGGTAACACTACTAGAAAAGGGGGCATTAAAGCCCCCCAGAATCGGGCGACTGCCATTGGCGGTCGCTGGCCTTGATAAAAAAACAATCCTTTTTGCGCCCCCCCCCCCCCCTGTCGCCTCCCCCCCGACACCCCCCCCCCCCCCCCGCCTCCCGGCCTCCCCCACCGCCCGGCCTCCCCCGCCGCCCGGCCTCCCCCGCCGCACGCCCTCCGGCCTCCGCCCCCTCAGCCCTCCCCACCACCCCGGACAGCTCCGGCACCCCGGAAAGCCCCCCCCCCCCCCCCCCCGCACCCCGGACCGCTCCCCGCACACCGGACGCCCCCCCCCCCCCCCCCCCGCACCTCAAACACCCCCCCGACCCCGGACATCCCCCCCCCCCCCTCGCTGCCCGCCCCCGTCCCCTCACCGCCTCCTCTCCTCCAGCTCCCCGCCACCGCCGCCGCCCGTCCCCTCCCTTGCTGCACCGCCTTTGGCTCCGACTTCCCTTTGCTACCACCTCTCTCTCGCTGCACCGCCTTCGGCTCCCCTCCCTTTCAGGTTTGTAGCTCAATCAGGTAACATGGGCTTTTAGTTACATTATTATTTTATCAATGGTTCATAAACAAATGATTAATATTTATTTTAAATATATTTTATTTGAAAAATGTAAATGTAATAAGTATTGTGTAAATGTTTGTTATACAAATATAATTATGGATAAGAGTTGGATTGATCTTCCAAATCGAACGTCTAGAGAATATTTCAATGGCATTATGCAATTTATTGACTTCACGAGAGGATTTGAAAGTGACTATATTAGTTGTCCGTGTAGAAAATGTGCTAACAGATATCAATTCACACGAGATACTGTGAGGGAGCACCTTTTCTTTAATGGATTTCTGAAAAATTATAAGAGTTGGACTCGTCATGGAGAAGAATATGTTCGTTGTCAAAATACAGATGCAGCTCAGATGGATGTTGATACAAGGATGACTGGTCCAATGCATGAAATGCTTACTGAAATGGTACGTGGGTTTGATCCTGAAGGCATTGACATCTAGAATCTTGAAACCGGTGAGATAAATCTTCGCTCTGGTGAAGATCGTGATTCGAGGAGGTTTTATGAAGCACTTGATGATACGAAAATAGAATTATATCCTGGATGTACTTCTTACAATAAACTGTCGTTTATCGTGGAGTTGTTGCATTTGAGGACTTTGAATAATTGGTCAGACACATCATTCGACATGCTTTTGGTTTTATTGAAAAAAGTTCTTCCTGTCAACGCTAAGATTCCTGAGTCGTATTACTATGCTCGTAAGTTTACAGAGAACTTAGGTTTTACATATGAGACCATAGATGCATGTGCAAACAACTGTATGTTGTTTAGAAAAGAAACTGCCCATTTGGATATTTGTACAGTTTGTGGTGCTTCCAGGTGGAAAGAGAACAGGGGAAATAATACTCATCAAAGTCATATTGCGATATAGGGGAAACCGATTGTTGTAAAGAAAATGCGTTACTTTCCCCTTAAACCGAGGTTGAAAAGATTTTTTATGACATATAAAGTTTCTAATTTAATGAGATGGCATGCAGAAAGAGTTCATGAAAGTGATATGTTAACCCACCCGGAAGACTCTCATGCATGAAAGGATTTTTATAAGAGACATCCCGACTTTGATAAAGATGTTCGTAATGTCCGATTGGGATTGGCAGCAGATGGTTTCAATCCATTCAAGTCTATCGTTGGTGCAACTCATAGCACATGGACCATGGTGTTGGTTCCATATAATCTTCCTCTGTGGCTTTGTATGAAGCAACAATTTATATTACTTTCCACTCTTATTTATGGACCTAAAAGTCTGGAGGATAAGATTGATGTTTACCTTCAGCCATTGATTGATGAGTTGAATGAATTTTGGGGCGATGGTGTGATGACTTATGACTGCGAAACGAATGAAATGTTCAAACTGCATACTGCTTTATTGTGGACAATCAATGACTTCCCAGCTTATGCAAATTTATCAGGCTGGAGTACGAAAGGGGAATTTTCTTGCCCTTTTTGCAATAAAAGTAAAAAATCTGTATGGCATAAAAATTCCAAAAAATGGGCATACATGGGTCACATGCGTTTTCTCCCTCCTCAGCACAGATTCAGAAAGGACAGAGTGACATTTTATGGTTCTAGAGAGTTGAGCCCAGCACCAAAGATCATGACAGGAGTCGAAATGTTATCGCAGATTGAGGAAGAAAACATCCGCACGGTATATGAAATTCAGGATTTGGTGGCTCCTCCAGTACGTAATATTCGTGCTGCGGGTAGGCAGCGCAGTCACAATTGGAAAAAGAAAATAATTTTTTATAGTCTTCCGTATTGGAAAACTAACATGTTGAGGAATAATTTGGATGTCATGCACATTGAAAAAAATGTTTGTGATAACATATTGTGGACCATTTTAGGTGTCAGTGGAAAATCAAAGGACCATGTTAACGCACGCCGTGATTTGGAAGAAATGGGTTTAAGGAAACAGTTTCATTTATAGTTAGCTGAGGGAAACATGGCATATATGCCTGCTGCATAGTATATGATGACTACAGAGGAGAAAGAGACATTTCTTTCCATTTTGAAGATGGTCAAGGTGCCTGATGGTTATTCTTCTAATATTTTAAAGTGTGTGAATCTGACGAGCAAGACATTGCAAGGGTTGAAAAGTCATGACAATCACATATTACTTCAGCAGTTGATTCCAATTGCAATTTGTGATTGTTTATCCCCCAATGTTGTTCAGCCCTTGATTGAGATGAGTAATTTTTTTAGACAGCTTTGTTTAAGAAATCAATGAATGAGTGATTTAAAAAGTTTTCAGGACCGAATTGTACTTACGCTTTGTCACTTTGAGAAACTTTCCCCCACTCATTTTTCGATGTTATGGTCCACTTGACAGTGCACCTAACTGATGAAGTAATGGCTTCTGGTCCAGTGCAATTCAAGTAGATGTATCCTATTGAACGGTATTTGAGTACATTGAAAAGATTTGTACGCAACAGAGCTCATCCATAGGCATCAATAGCCAATGGTTATTTGATGGATGAGTTTACTACCTTTTGTGCAGAATATCTTACGGATGTTGAAACAAAATTAGATAAGCCCTCTCAGATTCATGATGGTCGAGCTGGAGAAGGAACCACATTTGATATGGACAACATCGAGTGGACACAAGCACATCGATATATCTTGTTCAATACTCCATCAGTTGCACCATTAATGCAGTAAGTATCTTATCAATGTTCTTGTATAAATTTCACATGTTTTGTTTACATAAGATGATCTTTTAAACATCGCGTTATCATTTGCAGGAAACACATTAATGAGATAAAATAAGAGATGCATCGTGCAACTGAGTTGCAAATTCAACAATCTCATTATGCGTCATTTCATGATTGGTTCAAGGATTATGTATGTATAAATTGATTTTCATTATGAGTGAAGTATTATATTAATTATTTATGAATATATCAGTATTTATTTTTATAAATTGTGTAGGTTTGTAAGCTGAGGGAGTTAGGGGACCCCACGCTACCTGAAGTATTTATCCAACTGGATGAGGGTCCATCTATAACGGCTCGTCGTTATAAATCTATTGATGCTAATGGTTTTCGATTTCGCATTAAATATGTTGACAACAAATGAGCAACACAAAACAGTGGCATCAGTTGTCCCTTTGTCGATTCTGGTTATTACTATGGTCAATTGATAGACATCATTGAAGTTGTATACACACACGGTTTGAAGTACATATTGTTAAAGTGTAATTGGGTTGATCCAGTGCGTGGATGTAAAGTCGATCAATATCAGTTTTCATTGGTGAATTTTAATTATATGTTATACATAAATAATGAACGAGTTGAGAATGAACCTTTCATTTTGACATCATAAGCGGAACAAGTATTCTTCGTTACATTGCCTTCGGATCCAAGTTGGCAAGTTGTTGTCAAAATGTCTCGGCGAGGAGTGTTTTTATTTGAAGAAGATGAACCCGATATTGTTCCGTTTGTTTACCAACAACTTGATCAAAATACCATAGTTCAACGTGAAGAAGATATTTACTGGGTCAGAGCGGCTGTTTAAGGAGAAACGGTCGATTTGCATGCTTAATGAAAGGTATAATTGTTTTCCTGCTATTCAGTAGAGTTTCCTATGATATCATAAATTATCTAATTATTTTATAAATCTTTATAAGTTTTAATCCTCACTTTTGTAAGTTAATTAAATCATAAATATTTAGGTTGTTTTTACTCTTGATTTATTGATGTTATGGTCGGTGTATCATCCCTTTGAGGTATTCTTCATCTGATTCATGTGTTTCTTGAATTTTTATTAGTTCTATCTGAAATTTGGCTATGCATTGACTGGTTTTGTACATAATTTGTATATCTGTATTGTTAACTTTCTGATTTTTTAAAATTCATTCATAACTAATTATTCAATCCATTTTTTGATTGATTAATAGTTTTACAAGTTTGATTTTTTAAGAGCAATCCAATTTATCTTTTAAACACTTTGGACTCATTACTGATGTTTTCTATGACTGCTGACATGTCAGGGGAAGAGGCAGAATATCCACATCATCCATCTGAGGCATCTACGTCTCAGGGTCTAGGTATATTTGAATGTCAATGTCTATATTTTTTATGTAATTGACATACATATATATATATATATAACATTTGTCAATTTATATATAAAATTGTTTTCAACAGGATCAGACTCGGCTGCTTCGTCCTCTCGCATGAGAGGCCCTGGTCGTAGCATATTATCATGGAATTCCGACACGACGATAGATGTTTCATTTGATGAGGTTTTTCATCCTATGGGACCGAATGCCCCGACATTTATTCATCAGCTGGGTCATATCATACGTGACCCACATCAATTTCCATTGACCACGTGTGACTGGGATTCTATCCCTCAGGACACATTAGATCTTCTATGGAGGGAGGTTCAGGTGAGAAAATCATTTTACTTTATTTTATATGTATAAAGAATACTAATATGTTTGATTATTTTCTTTATAGGAAAATTTGAAAGTATGCCCTGAAGAGTTTTGGCCTGTGTGTATGAGCAAATGCCGTAAGATGTGGAAAGATTATAAAGGCAAAGTGAAGAGGGACCACTGGGTACCAAATGTGGGTGCCCTAGACATATTGGAAAAAGTCCCGAGAGGTGTCCTCTCGGCTCAGTGGTGTGACTTGGTTGCATATTGGTCTACTGAGGGTGTTGCGGTTTGTATATTAATTATTTTGGTGTATATAAATTTTCCAGAATATTTTATTTGTTTGAAATTTGAATGAATTGAATGTAGGAGGTGTCAACACGCCATTCTGAGAATCGAGCATTACAGGGACCACCTCATAGGCTCGGGACACGTCACGTGTCTCAGATCCGACATGAGGTATATATATTATTCATTTTTTAATTTATTAATTAATATAGTTTTGTGTTTATATTCTTTTAATATATAGTTGCGAGAGCAAGGTACAGCAACTGATAAAATGTCGGTGTGGATGAGGACTCGTGATCGCAATGATCCAGAGGTTGCAGCATTGATAGTAAGTGTCTGTACTTACCAATAATTACATAAATATATATATTAACATATATATATTTATATATATTTAAATATTTCACAGGCTCAATTTGAAGCTGAGTTAGAACATCTTCCAGAGGACCAGCAACAGCTTCCCATACGACGGGATGAGATCTTTCATCGCATTATCGGTCGGGACGAGCATGGCTATAGTTTGACCTATGGAGCAGGGATTCCTCGTTCTGTAGTGTCACGTGCTGCGGTTGTCGGTCCTGTTGTTGCTCATATGACACAACAGATGTCAGATTTTGAGGCATGGTTGCGCGCTTCCGAGGAGGCAAATGCGCAATTGACAGCTGAGGTTAGAGCACTGCGAGAATATGTGCGTCGAGCTGATGGTGCAGGTGATCATACGACGCAGGTATATACTGTATTTATTTATTTAATTTAAATTATTTTTGTTATTAAAATATTTATAATGTTTATTTGTTGTAGGCCCCTGGCCCACCAGAAGGAGGTAGCAGTGATGACAACGCGTGACGCATCATATATTCACGAGATATGTTTTTTGTTTTTACTGGTGGGGTTGAAATTGATGTACTGTATTTATTCATTTAATTTAAATTAGAAGGTTGTCTACTTATAATTTCTTTCTTTTCTTGTTTATTATATGATAGCTAATATTATCTAAGGCTTTCATTTAAAAACTCTAACCCCTCGCACCCCCATACAGCCCCCCCCCCCCCCCCCCCGCACCCCCGAACAGCTCCCCGCACAACCGTACAACCCCCCCCCCCCCTCGCACCCCCGTACAGCCCCCCGCACCACCGTACAGCCCCCCGCACCCCCGTACAGCCCACCCCCCCCCCCCCCCCGCACACCCGTACAGCCCCCTGCACCCCCATACAGCCCCCCGACACCCCCGTATAGCCCCCCGCACCCCCGGACAGCCCCCCCGCACCCCCGTACAGCCCCCCACACCCCCGAAAAGCCCCCCCCCCCCCCCCCCCCCGCACCCCCGTACAGCCCCCCCGCACCCCCATACAGCCCCCCGCACCCCCGGACAGCCCCCCCACACCCCCGTACAGCCCCCCGCACCCCCGTACAGCCCCCCCGGACCCCCGTACAGCCCCCCGGCACCCCCGTACAGCCCCCCGCACCCCCGTACAACCCCCCGGCACCCCCGTACAACCCCCCGCACCCCCGGACAGCCCCCCCCCCCCCCCCCCGCACCCCCGTACAGCCCCTCGCACCCCCGTAGAGCCCCCCCACACCCCCGTACAGCCCCCCGCACCCCCGTAGAGCCCCCCCCCCCCCCCAGCACCCCCGTACAGCCCCCCCCCCCCCCCCCCCGCACCCCCGGACAGCCCCCCCCCCCCCCTGCACCCCCGTACAGCCCCCCCGCACCCCCGGACAGCCCTCCGCACCCCCGTACAGCCCCCCGACACCCCCGTACAGCCCCCCGCACCCCCGAACAGCCCCCCCGCACCCCTGTACAACCCCTCGCACCCCCGTACAGCCCCCCGAACCCCCGTACATCCCTCGCCCCCCCGTACAGCCCCCCCGGCACCCTCGTGCAGCCCCCCGCACCCCCGTACAGCCCCTCACACCCTCGTACACCCCCCCCCCCCCCCCCCCCGCACCCCCGAACAGCTCCCCGCACCCCCGAACCACCCGAACGACCTCTGAATGCCATGAAACCGTAATACAACAGCCGGTGCGTGAATTGTGAAATGGTCAGCCAGACGGCACGTCATTCGGAGGTGTCGTTTGATCGCGGCGGCCAGAAACGCGTTTCCTGCATCATAAAACACCAAAACGGCGTGCGGCGGTCCAATTCGGAGAAAACGTGCTCCGAACAACCTGAAACCGCACAAGAACGATATAAATATTATTCCTGAGATGCAGGAGGAGGCGGCACGTCCATCGGACGTGCGGTGCGTGCGACACGACCGAATGTGTCGTTTTCAGCAGCGCGATGCGCGCTGAAATGGCGCGTTGGGGGGTCAAAACCACCCGAACGACCTCCGAATGCCACGAAACAATACGACAACAGCCAGTACATGAATTGTGAAATGGTTGGCCAGACGACACATCATTCGGAGGTTCCGTTTGACCGCGGCTACTGGAAATGCGTTTTCGGCGCCATAAAACACCAAAACGTCGTGCGGCGGTCCAATTCAGAGCAAACGTGCTCCGAACGACCTGAAATCGCACAAGAACGATAGAAATATTATTTCTGATATGCAGGGAGAGTTGACATGTCCATCAGACGTGCGGTGCACGCGGCACGACCGAATGTGTCGTTTTCAGCAGCGCGGCGCGCGCTGAAATGCCGCATTGGGTGGTCAAAACCACCCGAATGACGTCCGAATGCCACGAAACCGTATGACAATAGCCGTGCGTGAATTGTGAAATGGTCGGCTAGATGGCACGTCATTCGAAGGTGACGTTTGACCGCGGTGGCCGGAAACGCGTTTCCGGCGCCATAAAACACCAAAACGACGTGTGGCGGTCCAATTCGGAGAAAACGTGCTTCGAACGACCTGAAACCGCACGAGAATGATAAAAATATTATTTCTAAGATGCAGGGGGAGGCGGCACGTCTATCAGACATGCGGTGCGTGCGGCACGACTGAATGTGTCGTTTTTAGCAGCGCGGCGCGCGCTTAAATCGTGCGTCGAGGGGGTCAAAACCACCCGAACAACCTCCGAATGCCACGAAAACGTACGACAACAGCTGGTGCGTGAATTTTGAAATGGTCGGCCAAACGGCACGTCATTCGGAGGTGCCATTTGACTGCAGTGGCCGGAAACACGTTTCTGGCGCCATAAAACACCAAAACGGCGTGCGGTGGTCCAATTTGGAGCAAACGTGCTTCGAACGACCTGGAATCGCACGATAACGATAGAAATATTATTCCGGAGATGCAGGAGGAGGAGGCATGTCCATCGGACGTGCGGTGCGCACGACACGACCGAATGTGTCGTTTTCAGCAGCGCGGCGCGCGCTGAAATGCCGCGTTTGGTGGTCAAAACCACCCGAACAACCCTTGAATACCACGAAACCGTACGAAAACAGCCGGTGCGTGAATTGTGAAATGCTTGGCCAGACAGCACATTATTGGGAGGTGTTGTTTGACCGCGGCGGCCAAAAATGCGTTTCCGGCGACATAAAACACCAAAACGGCGTGCGGCGTTCCAATTCAAAGAAAACATGCTCCGAACGACCTGAAACCGCACGGGAACAATAGAATTATTATTTCTAAGATGTAGGAGGCGGCGGCATGTCTATCGGACGTGCGGTGCGCGCAGCACGACCGAATGTGTCGTTTTCAGCAGCGCGACGCGCGCTGAAATGCCGTGTTGGGTGGTCAAAACCACCCGAACGACATCTGAATGCCACGAAACCGTACGACAATAGCCGGTGTGTGAATTATAAAATGGTCGGCCAGACGGAATGTCATTCGGAGGTGTCGTTTGACCGCGGCGGCCGGAAACGCATTTTCGGCGCCATACAACACGAAAACCGCGTGCAGCGGTCCAATTCGGAACAAACGTGCTCCAAACGACCTAAAACCACACGAGAATGATAGAAATATTATTCCTGAGATGCAGGGGGAGGCGGTACGTCCATCGGACGTTCGGTGCGCGCAACACGTCCGAATGTGTCGTTTTCAGCAGCTCGGCGCGCGCTGAAATGGCGCGTTGGGGGGTGAAAACCACCCAAACGACCTCCGAATGTCACAAAACCGCACGACAACATCCGTTGCGTGAATTGTGAAATGGTCAGGTAGACGGCACGTAAATCGGAGGTTCCGTTTGACCGCGACGGCCGGAAACGCGTTTCTGGAGTCATTAAACACCAAAACGGCGTGCGGCGGACGAATTCAGATCAAACGTGCTCCGAACGACCTGAAACCGCACGAGAACGATAGGAATATTATTCCTGAGATGTAGGAGGAGGAGTCACATCTATCGGACGTGCGGTGCGCACGGCACGACCGAATGCGTCGTTTTCAGCAGCTCTGTGTGCGCTGAAATGGCGTGTTGGGGGGTCAAAACCACCCGAACGACCTCCAAATGCCGCGAAACCGCATGACAACATCCGTTGCATGAATTGTGAAATTTTCTTCCAAATGACACTGCAATCGTAGGTGCCGTTTGACCACGGCAGCCGGAAATGCGTTTCCGGAGTCATAAAACACCAAAACGGCGTGCGGCGGTCGAATTCGGAGCAAACGTGCTCCGAAAAACCTGAAACCACACGAGAATGATAGGAATATTATTCCTGAGATGCAGGAGGAGGCACCACGTCCATCGGACGTGTGGTCCGCGTGGCACGACCGAAGGCGTCGTTTTCAGCAGCTCGGCGCGCGCTGAAATGACGCGTTGGGGGGGTCAAAACCACCTGAACGACCTCCGAATGCCACAAAACTGCACGACAACATCCGTTGCATGAATTGTGAAATGGTCAGAGAGACGGCACGTCAATCGGAGGTGCCGTTTGACCGTGGCGGCCGGAAACATGTTTCCGGAGTCATAAAACACCAAAACCACGTGCGGCGGTCGAATTTGGAGCAAACGTGCTCCGAAAAACCTGAAATGATAGCATTTCTGAAATCGGGGGTTTTAAATTATTATAGCACAATGATTCGATATTATACATATATTTAATATTATATATATTAAAACATTTAAAATATATTATATATATATATATATTTAAAATATTGTATTTAATAGTATATATGTGAATATTTTTTTGAATATATATATATATATATTTTATTTATTTCAGTGGACATTTTTAAAAAAAAAATCACTATAGCGACCGCCATTGGCGGTTGCAGGGTGGCCGCTAGAGCCCTATAGCGACCGCTTTTGGCGGTCGCTATAGGAGGTTTTTTTAGTAGTATAATTAGCGTAGTTTATGGTAAGAATAATGTTTTAATAAAATTAAATGACCTATACACATGTCCTACCCTCATTGGATGTGTCATGGATGACCAATAAAATCCATGGGTCAACTTGGGGACCCCATGGAGCCACTTTGGTTGGAAAATGACATAAATATCTTTTTATTTATTGTTAAAGTAAAAATGACACAAACATGAAATGTTTTACTAAAAAAAATTTTACATGGGGTTATACAAGTAATATTTTTTACTATAAATAGTAATTGGAAATATAAAAAGAGTTCCTACATCATAGTATTTGTTTTATAATTTTTAGACATTAACTAAATTAAATTATTTATGACATCATGATGATGCAACGATGACCTCATTATTTAACAATTTAAATAAAATGGAATGATAATGTAATATCTAAGACCTACACATGTCCAAAACCTATTGTATGAGTGGATTTCGAACCCTTATCACCATATTCTCGAAATACATCAATGTGGGACCTTTAAAATCCGAAACTCTTTTGAAAATAAACTAACATTTTGTAACTTCACAAGAGTGCCCCTCCTCTCCTCTTATAAAAGGCCCCCACCTCTACCTCCTTACCCACACTCCCAAAGCCTTTGGCTCGTCCAACCCCTTCCCATTTTGTCTCTCAACTTCTCTCTCTTACTCCTTGAAGCCTCACTTTGGGCAGAAGTCTTCCCAAGGAAGCCTTTGAGCTCAAACCAAAGGGATTTACCCGATTTTAAGGTAATGTCTTCACTTGTGTCCTTTTGTTTTATTTTGCTTCTCCAACCCCCTAAACTCTTTTTATTCATTTATTTTGTAAGAAATCTAGTATCTTAAATATACTAGGATGTTTTTATAAGAATTATTCAAGCTACACTTACACACACCTACATATAATGGTTAAAAAACATACTGTTTCCGTGGATGGAGAATTTCTGCCTCCCGAAATGATGATTGTTCAACATTCTTCTAACACCTTCAATGGTGGCCATTAAGATGACACTATATTTATATATGATATCTAATATGTTTATGTTTTACTTAAGATTCTGTATTTTTCATATATGGTGTACCTTTATGGTTTCCATTATGGGTAAACGCGATATCTTCATTTAAGGAAGTGCGGACTACCGCCCCTCAAAGAGATTTGATTCGTTAATACCATATGTGGTACGTATAAAGGATATATCTAACGATATTATATATGATACCATACTGGAATTAAAATACTATTATGTATCATTATGTTTTAATTCCATTAAATATGAAATAGAAATGGAAGTAGCGTTCATGTGTACGTACGGATTATCGTCTCCATGAACGGTACATTTCATTTCTTATCTCAAAATGTTATCTAATATTATAAGTAGATATATATAATGGATATATATGTAATATATTACATCTAAATTATGCATATCATTCTGGAATTATAACATATATATATCTCTCTCATTTTGTTTTAATTCCATTAATATGACAAAAAAATGAAAGTAGCGTTCATGCGTACGTACGGCCTACCGTCTCCATGAACGGTGATTTTCGTTTTTTATCTCCAAATGATACGGAATAGTATAAAATGAATATTTACTGGATATATATGATATTTTAATCATTAATACTATTCTGGAAATTATTTACTTATAACTACATGGGCAATTTTTTTTCAAACGAGTTCATTTTTGACTCATGTACCAAACATCGACAAAAATGTCTAATATGAACTAACATTATTAAACAATTATTATAACATTATAATATGTGATATGAAATGAATAATAATCTCTAAAGGATGTACTTAGGAAATTATTAATTAACCAAAGTTTATTATTCAGGAATATAAAGAAACGAACAAGACACGTTGGACTTGAGGTAAGGGATCCTACTCCACTCTTTCTTTTTAAGTACACTCTTTTATGTCATTCCTTTTAAAGCTCATCTTTCTAGTTATTGGGATGTTATTTTATATTAATCTTACTGTAATTTTTATGTTCATGTGATGAGAGACCCTATTCTCTCTCATCAATCCATTTTGGATGTTTTGAGTGGCGCCGTTAGGCTGCCAAATTTTCGTAAGAGATCTAACCTCTCTCTTTCTTTTTAAGTACTCTCCTTTATGTCACTTCTTTTAAGCTAATATTTTTTTATGTTGTGGGATGTTATTTTATATTCCTCTTTCTATAAAATTTAAGTTATTATTATGAGATACCCTATTTGATCTCATCAATCCATTTTTGTAAGTTTTATGTGGCGTCGTTAGGCTGCCAAGTTTTCATAAGGGATTTTTCATCACACTTTTATTCCCGTGATATTTATGCTACATTAGCCATAATTTCCTTTGAGTTGTGTATGTGCTGACCATTATTTTACTCATTGTGTAATATAATTTCTTTTATGAGTATTTACATCAATGTTGTATTTTCCTTCTTTCACGAGGTGTATGTTTCGAAAGATACCCATGTCGGTAAGGGAACCTTTCACCCTCCTCTTTTTAAAAGACTTCTTTTGTTGGGTCTTTTAATTTACATATTGTTATGTTGGGATATGTTCTCATATATCCTTATTGATGTAAATTTTATGTCCAAGTGATTAGATACCCTTTTTTTATCTCTCATCAACTCATTTTGATGTGATGCCGTTAGGCTGTCAAGAGAACTTCTTAACCCAATTTCGATTTCTTTGGGTTCAACCTGTAGTTATTGAATATGTCATCCTTTGAATATGTGTGAATGACCTTTGATTATTCTACACTTAATATCCACTTATATTTGGTGTATTTGTTTGTCACACATAATTATGTAATTGATTTATCCTTAAACCAAGGATATTGTCTTTGTAAGGGACCTCGTCTCAATCTTCTTTCATTGAGGCATATTCTGTTTTATACACAACCTTCTTTTATACGGTGTATAAACCCCTTTGACTTTTACATTTAGTCAAAAGGAATCTTTTTTATACGAAGTGTTTATTAAATGACAAAATGGAATGTTTTTGTCGTACGTATGCGGCGACAATGACTTCTCCGCCGTCGTGACCATTATTTGAGTTTCGGCTTCCTCTACAAGCCATACCTTCTTTTTTAAAAGAAAAATAAATACCATGTTTTACTTTTCTTTTATTTTGGTATTGAAAATGGTTTTCATAATGTTTTTATATCAATGTGTTGTATTGATATCTTGTGATTGAAAGGTGAAAATGTTATGTTTCCTTTATGTATGTTTTATGTGATATGATTATGTTGAGGTTCTTGGGAATTATTATGAATACGGGTGGTTCCGTAATAAACTAAGGGTGGGTGAGCCCGATATAGCTCTCCAATGCATTGGGTAACGTGAAGGAGTGAAACGTTAAGGTTTCTCTGAAGAGATTTAGGGAATATACTGTGGTGGGTATTCCAAACGTAACCAAGAGGGTTACTCCCTACGTAAGAATGTTATGAATGCCTCAAGTTACCTTTTATGTCTTATGATTTCTATGATTTATTCATGATTTGATGAGGTATGTTAAAGTGCCTATGTTTTATGGGTAAAGTATGATTTCATTCTTATGTATATATGAACTCATGTTTCCTTTCCATATTTTTATAACCCTTACTAAGCTTTTTATGCTCATCCCAAGTTTTTGAAAAAAAATTCACAGGTCAAGGAAAAGGTACATAATGGGATGATAGTGTCAAGGATGTGTCAATAAATAATACATGTTTTATTTTAAATATGTTTCCGTTGATGGGAAGAATGAATACTATCTTTTATGTAACCACTTTGTTTAAATGTGGAATGTAATGCAAGTTTCATGATATAATTCTCTAAAACTCTAAACCTGAAAAGATCCTCAATGTGTAATCTTGTAATAACTCAAGATTAAGTAAGGTTTAAGGCTGGGGCCTTATAGAAAATGATGAAAAGATGATAATATTGATAAACCAAGAACTCAGTTTAGATTATTCATGGATGGGATAGACTTTAGTCTAATGATTAATTTCAATTATTCCATATTATAGGTTTAGGATATCTAATAGTTTTTTTGGGAATGGATCCATGTTTATGTCCTCATCAAGTTCATGGTGAATATGTTCTGTAGGATGTGCTAGCATATCACCATAGAGTGAAGGTCAATGATGATGGAACCGAGAGAGAGATGGATCGGGATGTGTGATATTGAGGTAGAGAGGAAAACTAGTGGGGAATTGGGAGTAGGGTACCCTTGATTTTTCATTATTATATAATATGTTATCTTGTATGTGATAATTGGATAGAGTTATCCACGGTGAGGTTGGGAACATAGTATACATGTTTAGGTGACAAGTTAGTTTCCCAGTTTTTCAATATGATTTAGAATTATTTCTTTATCTTTTTCATAAGAGTCTCCAGGGAGGAAACTAATGAGTATAATATTTTTCTCAACTTACGTATATATTAATTTTTTAGGTATGATGGATAAAGTTATAAATTGGGTTGGATATTGTGTGTTGGTTTTTTTGTTGGAGCTGTTCAGGCATTGTAGTCACTACTGTCTTTACCTTTTTGGTACTTATAGATTTATTTTCAGTTGTCATAGTGTTTTATAGACTTTGATTATTGTATCCTTGTCAGGTTGACATGGAATATATCCAGCAGCATGTGCCAGCATATTTCCATAGAGTGGAGATCTATGATGAAAACAACTAGAGAAAGACCCTATAAGAGTTTTAGCATTGAGTATGCATAAGTATAATGGCTCTATTTCTGATTCATTTAGAGAAAATTGGTTAGAGTATGATAAGATATCTCTCAGTTTGATTTTCTCTTAGAAGGATCACTTGTTTTCATTGGATATAAAGATGTTTTGTGAAGTAGTGAGGTAGTGGTGGTTATGGTTCCTTGGGGATCACGAGGAGTTAGAAATATAATATGATATGTTTTGTGATAAGTTCCAAGAATAGATTTTTTCATCGACCTTGAAGGTGATAAGTCGACATGATCTACTTACCCTTCGATAGGTGAGTTCCAATGAATGATATTTTTTCATCTATTTTAAGACCCCTTTGTGATATTATTCATATCTATTTTCATATGTGGAGGCCAGGGAAAGAAATTTTGAAGAGGCTTTGCAACAAAAGATCCATCACTAGGTCACCCCGTTTATGCTGAAGACATGTCTCAAGGTGATGGTGAGAGAAAAAGTTATCGAGAAGATACTGGTCAGAACTGGATCATCATAAGAGGTTATTTGTTAGGATTCCCCATAAATTATAGTTTTGGTTTAAGGTTCCCTATTTCTAGGATTTTTTTAGTCAAATGAGGATATTTCCCAGCCCTCATTATCTCATTAAACTAGGGTTCATGACTCTCATACCCATGCCAAGGGATCTGACACAAGTTTTTCTTGTAGAGGATGAGTTCATAAATGCTGAGAGTGTCCAACCTTTCATATTAATAAGTGTGTACTAGGTGTTCCACTTCAGGTTCTTCTGTTGAGGTAGTTTCATCCATGGCAGTAGCAGTAGGGTGTAATAGTCTGGGATCAGTAGAGTGAATATGAGGTGGGAAGAGTACAATATTGATTCTCTCCTTATCTTCAGAGAGTAGAGAGTGGATGCAGAGGTATTTTTAGTAGGTTTAAATAGGCTGTAAAGTAGGTAATAGCTTGCTTTATACTTTAGAATTGTGATCACTGGACAATATATCCATCGTTTGATGTATCCTTTTCTTTTTTCTACATAGATGCTTGTATTGTTTTAGGAGTGACACACTCCTTTACATTACTATTGGTGCCAAATTGTGTGTAAATGGAAAATATGCAAAGAGGAAACTAATGTAAAAGAGGCAGCCTCGCAAAACCCATTCATGGAGCTCTTTAAAACCACTACCTTCACAGAGCCCCTCACCACCGCAACCAGCGCAAAGCCATAGCCCCTCTATGGTAACTATAGAGTAAAAGAGGTGGAAGGATATGCATTTATGATGAAATTGAAGGGGAGGTTCTCTCTATGGAGGAAACCAAATCACCTCTGCGATCCCTTAGAAATTAATAGAATCCTCCACAAGTGTTGAGGAGGGAATTCAAGAGGCCTCTGTACTAAAGAGGGGATGGCGGTCGACTTCTTAGTTAGGAAAAACTAGATGCAATTTGGGGATGATCACAAAGCACCTCATGAATTTTCAATTAGATATCAGAGATTTGTGCCCCCTCACCTATAAATACAAGGATTCCCTTAGACCCAAATGTTGAATACCCCGACCTTTCACCTTCTCAACTCTCAAACCATGAAGCACCTTCTACTCTAAAAAACATTGAAAAAATGATCTCTTAAAGGTACTTGAGCATTACAAAGTACCTTTACCTTAGCTAAAAAACAACCCCTCTTCAAGTAGGGATACCCCTCGTGGAGCCTAAGAGCGATCGCAAAGGAAGGAGATCCATAAGGGGACTCAGGTCATTATAAATCAATCCTGCTTTGTGAATTACCTTCCATGAAAATGTGGACCCCATGATAAGGCAGGATCACTGTGCATCGCGAAGTATATTGCTTCGCAGTGCCCCACTTTGTAAGGAAAACAAGCTTTGTGAAATCCTACTCCGTGAAAGAACATACAATTCATGAAGAACCCTTTATATGCATGTATACCCTAAGCCTAGGCTAGGACACTCCACTTCGCAATGAATACCCCTTCGTGAAGTCCCTTCACTCTGTGGTGCACCAGAGCTTCACTAGGGCCTTTCTTGTGAACCCATTTTCTTCACAAACCCTTCTCCAGTACGACCCTCTAGGTTTGTAAGAAGTGATTTCAAGGTCCCTTGGGCAGTGCTTCACATTTTCTTTCCTAGCATCATGATTCTTTGAATAAGCATGCTAATGGATATTTTTTTCTTCACATATCCATGGTAATGTGATCCCTTTAATGGATAACTCCACAAACCTGTATTTCTGTGGCATTTCTGATGTCTTCTATTTCACAAGGGTGGGTGGGTATTAGTTATGTAAGTCCTAGGGGTATATAGTGAACCCGTATCGTCTAAGCTACATGACATTAAAATTCCAAGTACCATCATCTTCACCACATGACATTAAACTATGGCCTCACCCCATGCAATATACATGGGGTTCCCCATCTCGGAAATTCTCCATGCCCACTGGTCTCTATAGGAGTGATATAATCCTTACATGGAATGAGATCCTCTTTTCTATAACAACATCTATTCACGGGGAAGGGAAACCATCCTGGTGTAAGCACCTAGCCTTTTTTGGGGGAGGTAGCATCCTTACTCCTCCTATATTCTTACATTCCCGAATACTAAAGGAGAGATGGGCACAGGGACCTTCGTTTACTCATCCTCCTCTCTCGGGGATTTTTCACCATTAGGCCTCCATCTTGGAGTATGTACCAATCTCCATCTCCATGTGTAGCTAACCATGCATAAGACTCACTCTATTACTTTCAGATGATTATTTTGTGATGAAATCTTCAGGTCTATTACTACCTATTGTTTTTCACACTGAGTAGGACTCATGTGGGATTAGAGTAAGCATCAACCATGACATCCTCTATGAGCCGCTAACCATGCGTAAGCCCCATGACTCCCATTTCAGAATTATATGGACATTGGTATCTTCCTCTAACATAGGGTACGTAGGAAGCCTCTTTAAGGTTCAATCCCTATCATCCATCATCACTCATCTTTCCCGACCACTTCACCATTGATTAATCTTTGTCCCTCATGAAGTTAAACTGTATTCCCCTTATGAACTATTTGAACTTTGATCCTTTCCCTTTCCAAGAAAGGTACGTAGGAAGCCTCCTTGAGGTTTAATCCCAACACTCATCGGTCCCGACCACTTCATGTCGGTTCAAACCTGGTCCTGCATGATGTTAAACTGTATATTCCCCTTTTCATCCTGCATGACGTTAAATTGTATGTATTCAAACTATGTGGATTTTGATCCCTACCTCTTATACAAGGTACGTAGGAAGACTCAATGAGGTTCAACCCCAACCAACGATAAGCCATTGCAATCCCAAACAATGGTAACACATTTTAAACCTCAACCAACGGTAATCCATTGTAGTCCCCTTTGTTGGTATCCACATCTTTGGTTCGTTCTAGTGGCGTCAGACCAACCCTTGGGCTGCTAACCATGTGTAAGCCCCAACATGTGATCAGGTCGCTATCCTCTACGTACACCCTGATTCTATGCCCCCACCCTGAACTAAGATACCTTTGATTACCTGCCCTATGGATACATAGGAAACCTCCATAAGGTTCAATCCCATCACTCATATCTCATCCTGGTGTCTCCCTTAAGCTCATGTGTTTTGAGAAGGTCATGCCTTAACCCGGAGGTTCTACTCCCTCCGAGTCCCATCCATGCATCCATCCTCATGGGCCTCCTCCTCAGGTGTCCCATCGCCCATCGAACTACATGGAATTTGATTCCCTACCATGAGGATACGTAGGAATCCTCTCTAAGGTTCAAACCCAATATTACCATAACATTCACGATGGTTCTATATCATTCACCACCCACTTCATTCAACCCTCCATCATACATTTTGATTCTTACCTGGGCCATCACATCCCAATGAGATCATGAAATCCATCCAGTTGGTGCACTTTGCAGTACCTAGGCGGCTAACCATGCATAATCCCCACACAATCCATAACCTTCTAACCAAGAGCGCCCCTCTTTCGATGGGACGCTAACCACACGTAATCCCCAACAAATATTTGGGTTATTTTCCATTGTGTACACCTTGATCCCATCATTCATTACCCCTTCGAACTATGAGGGTTTTGATCCCTATTTTCCATACATGGTACGTAGAAAACCTCCCTGAGGATCAATCCCAACCAATGATAAACAAAGGAGTCCCCTTTATAGGGACCCAAGCATTCCCGGATCCATCTTCATTAGAAATTTTCATCCACTCATCAAGTAAATTCACTAGGTGCTCCCTCTTAGGGATGCACCCATCTGATCCACTACCATCAATGTTCCGATCAGTCTAATATATCTTCTTTAGATGTTAAAATCACGACATACCCAGTGTTAAGCATGGGAAGCTGAGGAAAACCTTAGAGACATTCCTATGGCATATAATTCCCCACACTCAATGTGGGATGCCTCATGCTTCCACACCCTTGAGAAGCCCTACCATAAGGGGAAGAAACCCCAAATCATCAGTGTTTCACTGTCTAGACATGTTGTCAATTTCTAACATGACTACTCCCATGATCAAAGTTTTCTTCCATGACTTGACGCCTTGGAATGTCTTGACAAAAGCAGTGTAATTAAATAGAATCCAAAAATATATGGCACCATGAATAGTTTCAAGAAAAACATCTTAATCTTTAAGGGAGACCCGAACTGGGTAATGAGTTCTGAAAAGGAATCCATAGAAGGAGGAGTCAACATCCCATCATCCCGTTTTGATCAAGGAGAAATTGTCCTTGAACAAGTGAAGAATGTCTCCTGCCTTTGGAAAGAAGGAATACGGGGAAACAATCAACGCATCCTTGACAAACGGATGCACACCCTGAAAAAAACATCCGAAATAGAAATGGTAAACCTGATGTGAAATTATTCTCCTCAATGTGTAGATTATTATCATTTGAGACATCATTGGATAAGCATGTCACCCAATCCATTTATCTGACACTAGGCACCGCCAAGAAAAATGTGGGCCTGACGTGAAACTAACAAGAGATGGGTTAGTTGAACATTGGAAATCCTAGTCTGTGATGTTTTCAGTGTAGAAACTTCTTACCAACTATGGAAGATGGAATGAAACTGGGGAACTGGACGTCACTTTATTTCTTTCATCACTAATGGTTGAATGTCTCTCCTTTGTAGTACACAAGATGCCATGACAGAAAATAGATCACCACCCACTAACTAACATGAGGGATGGGGCAATGCCAATGCGGAAATCCCGTGCAACCTCATCTCTTCTGCGATAAACTACACATTCACGGCTACTAGGTAGCCACACCCCATTTCACCATCTGAACTCATTCAGAGGAAGGTGATTAATAACCTCGTTCGAAAATATGACTAAGAAGGGATTATCCAAACCTGGGATATGGCCTGACAAGACCTATATTCTTCTGTGGATCATCATTTCTGTCACCCCCATGGGATTCTTAGGGATCCACTTCTCCCCACTCTGACCTACAATAGTTTCGGTAGCCTCTCCCCAGAGGACTTTGATGACTCTCTCCCCTATACCAATGAGGTGAGGGATGTATGGGACAACCCAACTGTAATCCCATCCCAGGGGCTGCTAAATAGGGATCCAACTAGGCCATATTATAGCACCACCACCTGGCCCCACAATTTGAGAAGCAAGTTAGTTATACACCTATACCACTGGCCCTAGTCTGGTTAACCCGATACCAACGTCAGGTGAAAGCTGAGGACAAAACCCGCCAGGGATAATCATCATCAATGACTATTGTGGCCCATGCCACTAACGATGTATACCAACAGTTCCCCATTTATATTGAATAGGGTAACTTATACACCCATCCCATATCGAGGCCCCAACCACCCCACGATCAGATTGGGATGACTCTACTGGTCACCGACACAAGTGGTGTCCATCGGAGTCCGACCCGCAGTGATGAGATCCAGTACATAGTTCCTCTCTATGCCACCACCAATTAGTGTGAAGATTCTCCCCACTCCCAAGATCACTGTGGATGTTCTATCCATTCCACCATATGTCTGAGTGAAGGTCCTCCCCACTGCACTGATATCCAACACAGAATTCTATTCTTCACCCGTGAACTCAGGTATGGAGTTGTTCCTCCTGTCACAAGTCGCTGATGAAAGGATCCTCCTCATCCAGTCAACCATTAGTAGGGGGGCCTTCCCAATGTTCTTACAGAAACCAACGAAGGTCCTCTTTGTCCCAAAAATTAGAGAAGAGGAGGTCTTTCTCACTTCGTTGGCACCCAGCTCGGAGGTCTTCCCCACATTATGTTTGACCAATACAGAATCCCCCCTCATACCGTCACTGCTAAGGGAATCAAACATGGAAGTACTGCCAATGTTCCCATCAAATCTGGCAGAGGTCTTACCCACTCTGACACTTTTCTCAGATATTCCCTCCGAGCACAAAGAAGTGAACACAGAGGTACTCCCCATGTTCCCTTTGACATTTTTTCGGGTTCTCCTCACACCCAAGCTCACCCAGGCGGAAGTCCTCTCCACCCAAGAATCAGTTTAGATGAAGTTCCTCCTCATATCAAATGCCTACACAATCTAGAAGAACCATCCTAGGGTAGGAGGGAGGGTCGCCGCCTCCAAAGGAAGAAGACATAGAAGTTTCATACTGTGATTAAACCTGTGTGATTTTTAGACTTTGAGGCGAAGTGGGATTGAATGATGAAACCCTCACCTCGATCATCTATGTCGGAGGATAGGGCAGCAACAAGGTGTAGAAGCCTCATCCTTTCGGAATGTGTGGACCACCAGATGACCACTTCCCTCTGAAGATACATACAAGAAGATGAAGATTTGGCCTTATTCTAAGTCATGACTATGCAATCCTTCCTATTATCAACAGGGTCACTCTCTACCTCAACCAGAGATCATGGAGAGTTATTCTAGGGATTGATGGAGGAATAGAAATATCATGAACTACCATCAATCACCGTAGACCCTGTATTGTAATATGTGGTCTCAAGTCCATCTTACTGGGATGTGGTGGCTCAATCATTGGATTCTTTTCATGAAATCCCAAGATGTAGCAACTTGTCAGCCCGTTCATTGAATTCTCCACCGGCCAGTCTACCATCTCAGTGGTCTGCTTCAATTAAATTATTGGTCCCACATCCATCCCCAGTGGATGAATGGGGAAACCAAGGGCCGAATCCCGGTTCTAAGATGAGGAGCTTGTGGGAAATCCTTGCACTGGACCATTTCCATGAGATGTTCTGGCTAATTGCAATAAAGAACATTAGTGCACCGAAATCTCTTACTCAGGATGAGGTTGAGTGTTTTTTCCAAACCCACTGGGTGATTCACTTCCATATTCATTATCAGGGAGTGGATTAACCCAAGATCCAGGAATACTTTGAAGAAATTGGCCAGTAATGCCACATGGTTGACTTGGTTGCCCTCTTTGTGGCCTAACATTTTGAGTCTCCCAGTCACCCTCAGACCCTCAAGAAGCGGTGCATCAAGATCTTCAATGTTATCCACAATATTATTAAAGAGGCTTCCCCCCCATGCTTAGGTCTGTGGTTGGGGGCAGTATGCTTCCATTAACATTATTTCTATGTGGAACTAGACCACCTTTCCAGGTGATATTTAGGATATTCCTTTAGGTAGAATCTTAGTTAACATGTCCGACTTATCAAAGGTAGAAAATGAGATAGAACTTCTTAAAGAGAGCTTACCCCCCGAGGGAGTGCCACACCTATTGGATATATTGGGAAGAGTTACTCACCGCCAATGAAATTTACTGGGTCTTCCCATACCTACTGAGTCATTAGCCCTCGGTCTAAATACCAATAATCGCAAGGAGAATCTTGGATTCATCAAACCCTATATCCTATTTGGATTAGTGTAGAAGATGAAATATGATCCCGAGTAGGCCGTGTTACATCAACATCTCATGAAGAATAAGAAGATGGCCAATGACCTCCTTGCTGAGAAAGATGCAGAACGACGACCAGACTATGGTAATCCTCGAATGAGGTTATTTATTTACCAGCTCATCTCTACCACCATGAAGATGAGTATTTTACACCTCTTCAAGTGCAAGAAGAGTCTTGACGAGTGTGTCGTGGAATTTGTCACCCGGTGGAAAGGCCTCACTTACTCCCTTGATATGCCCCTAACTCAGGAACATTTGATGAAAATGTGTGTGGGGAATGTCAAAATTGAACTAGTATCCTCCCTCATCACTCATAATTACCTTGAGGGATTCCTAGATTTCTTTGAAAAGTCCTAGTTTCAAGAGGAATCCTTGTAGGAGGCCAAACATGAACATCTGTTGTCTCCTGTAGTTCCCGCAAGAAGGGTCGCCAAGGCTGAGCCCACCATGGTATCCCAAATAGAGTCCTCTAGGAATATGGATTTATTACCAATAAAGATTCCTCCACAACCTCGTAGAGGCCCGCCGCCTCAGGTGCATCCTCCACCCCAGTAGTGACCACCTAAGAATTGGCAGGCGCCCCCGCGTAAAGCGCCAAAACCACCTAGGTTAGATAACTAGGTTCTACCTCCTCGAAAGGCCCCTCCAGCACCATTTTAGTTTCATTCTCCCATATCCCCCTTCCCAGATAGAAGGAACTAAACCTACACATTTAACGAGGCTCAGATGTCTAGTTATTTTGGAAGTGCCTTGGAACAGGGGATTCTGCAGTTGCCATAATGCAGGAGACCAGAAGAGGTAGATCTCATTGATCACCCCAATTACTGCCCCTATCATTAGATTCTGGGGAACACCCTAAAATAGTACTATGTGTTTAAAAACTAGATCCAAGACTAGGTTAATAAAAACATAGTCATGTTAGGCCCATCCCCATCACAGGTGGTGTGTGTATTCATATAGCCTGACAGCGAAAGTGACAATGAAAGTTAGTGGGAGCAGATTCCTAACAACAAGTCCTAAAAATATGGATATTGGATGGATCGTAAGGTTATAGCGACCCGACCTTTTATTTCATTACTATTACATCATTTCAAAGATAAAAAACATAATATTATTACACATGGAGGATCCAAAGGTTTAGTGTCTTGGGAAAACTAGGACCATACATTACAAATACAACATCAACCATAAACATTTATCTAATTTCTTCTTCGCTAGCTTCTTAGTGGCACTTTTCCTATCCTTAGTACATGTATCCACCTGAGGATATACATAAAAAGGGGTGATCTAGAAGCCCGGTAAGAGGGTATATAAGAACAATATAGCATGGGGTGAGCATAATCATGATGTAGGCAAAAGATCATGAACATGAGAGGAGCATAAATAAAATACTTCAAATGTGGGAATGCATAAAAATGAAACATCATGTCTTAGTGGTTAACTACCACAAATACTTGTGAACAAAGCTAGCATCATGTTAACACATCATTTCACATTAACTCATGAGATTCATTACTTTACCCAATGCATTGGAGCACTGTATAATTCTGGGTGCACCCGTCACATTTAAACATTCATATTGCGCTATATAATTCTGGGCGCACCCATCACATCATAGCATTGTCATTATCATGCTTTCCACATAGAACACATATAAAACATGTACTTAAATAACCCATGGAATGGAATGGGTTTCATCTCATAATAACACATTCATAAGCTTTGGGTTCCCAAAATAAAGAGTGAACAACTTACTTGATACAAGAACCATCAACCTTTAATGAGAGGTAAAATGTGAGATCTTGAAAGAAGAGTTCTTTTTGAAAACATTTTGATGGAAATAAAAACCAGTGAAAAACATGTATATCCCAGAAAAGTAAATTAAATGATGAAAAAATGATCTTTGAGGAGTAACCATATCAAAAATGGAGTGAAAGAGGGAGAACCTGAAGGAAGAAAATTGGGTTCGAGATTTCCCCTTACCTTGTACTTCGAATGCCTCCTTCTCTTTAATGTCCTGTATAATGACATTATTTTCATTAATTATAAATTCCAGAACCTTTTATACATTAATAGGGTTCATTTTGGTTTCATTATTTCATATTATGTTCTTTTGGATGACTTATAGAGTTTAAAAACATTGTTCGAGGATGTTCGTTTTTATGGTTTTCTTGAGCGGTCCACTTGTATTCTTAAATTGATGTTTGGGTAGATCATGGGTAAACATCCAGAACTGAAACTACATGTTATTAATGATATTATAGTAGCTTTAATAATTTTATAGTGAATTATATTAGATCCATGTGGACGAATCATTAGATAAAAATTTAATGATGGTTATTTGGGTTAATTTGGGCGGTTTCTGGATCACAACGATCTTGTTTTAACATTTAACATAGTAATAAGGCCAGAGGTTATTTACAGAACTTAAAATAGAAAATAATACATATAAAATATTCTGGTTCAAACATAAAATGGTTTCATGACCAGATTGAATGTAGAAATGGAAGAAGAGAACATGTCATTTTTGAAGGTGATAAATTATCACCACATGAACAACGTTCCCTTTAATAAAATAAAAGGAAGAGGGAAAGGGTGTGGGGTGATATAATATACAATTATAATCATAAGATTACATTATATTTATAATACTGGAGTTACAAAACAATTTGGATGAAGATAGGTAGGGAGAGATTAAGAAAGGAACTTGAACTTGAATGTAAATTAAAGGAGAAGAGGGAGAGAAATCACCTTTTGGATCCTCCTCTTGAGAACCTCCTTAAGGGCCTAATCTTGGTCTTTTGATGAGACCAAGAGCTCTTGTACATGGGGGAGGGGCTACGGAAGATGATTGGGTAGATCCTAGACAATTCTTGAAGCTTGAGAGGTGTGGTTTGGCAAGAGGAGGGGGAGGGCTTATTTATACATGAGGAGGGAGGTGTTTTTGGCATAAAATATTAAATAAAATAATATATCAAGAGTTAGACTTGTAATAGTAGTTTTTTTACATAATAAATCATATATAAATATAATATAATTATTTTTAGTCTTTAAACCTTCCTTATAATTCTAATTCATTAATTTATTAAAAGGAAAGAGAAAGAAAGAGAAAAAGACACTTTAAGAAATCACCCTTTGACTTTAGGCTTTGGAAAGTTCTTTTTAGGTTTGAGAATAGGATTTATTGTATTTCAAAGAATAATTTATAAAATTTAACAGTTTTTGGCCGAAACCAAAGTTCTAGAATGTTTATTTCATCATTACATCATTAATGATGCAATTTAGTGTACACCGATTATGCGAAAAACTGTATTTTTTTACTATTCTCCCAAAAATTGAAGTATTTCAGAATAAACCCAAAAATTTACCCCTAACATTTTTTGAAATGCAGAATCCAAAAATAATTTCCAATTTTCAAAAATAATTTTCTAAATATTATTAATTTAATATTTAATTAAAATCATAATTTACTTAAAAAAAACAGTTTTTAAAATTATAACTGATTTTGCAGTTCTTTCAAAAATTACGTAGGGTCTTATAAATTTATCTAAAAACTATTAGAAATTGATTCAATAATTTATTAATATATTTCAGGAAAATAAATATTCATTTAAATTAATTAATTAATTAAAATTATTTATTTATGACTTATAAAATAGCAAAAATGTTTACTAAGGTCAAATTGTCACTTTCTAAGATGTCTAAATTTTATTTTATTATTCACAGGTAATGTTACTCTTATTTACTATTCATAAGGGTCATATTACTAATCATAAGGGTATGTTACTATTCATAAGGGTAGGTTACTATTCATAAAGGTAGGTTACTATTCACTAATTTTTTTTTTCATTAGACTCCAAAAACTATCTTGAACACAACCATGTATGTCGGATTTTTAAAATTCCAAACATAGGGGTGACAAAATTATGTTTAAAGGTCACTTATCACTTAGTAGTTCATTATTTTGTGTTTTTATGACATAAATATAAGAAGGGAATTTTACATTGAAATACTTTGGGTCGTTACATTCTTCCCCCCTTAAGAAATTTCGCCCCCGAAATTTCACTTTACACAAACAGGTGAGGGTACCTCTACTTTATTACCTCTCCTGGTTCCCACCATTTTCTAAAATAGAAAAGGATAGAACAAAACATAACTAAACAAGTCATGAATAACTTATTATTTTAATAAATATATACCAAAAACATAATTTATGGGATCCCTAGGTATATTTTCTTGTGTACATATTTTTACTTAATCTCATGCTAGAGGTTTTCTCTAGGGTTTACTAATCCTAATTCCCCAAATAACTAAAACTTTCCTCTGATACCAACTACAGCGACCCAGCCTTTTATTTCATTACTATTACATCATTTCAAAGATATACAACATAATAGTATTACACATGGAGGATCCAAAGGTTTAGTGTCTTGGAAAAACTAGGACCATACATAACAAATACAACATCAACCATAAACATTTATTTAATTTCTTCTTCGCTAGCTTCTTAGTGGCACTTGTCCTCTCCTTAGTACATGTATCCACCTGAGGATATACATCAAAAAAGGTGATATAGAAGCCTAGTAAGAGGGTAGATAAGAACAATATAGCATGGGGTGAGCATAATCATGACGTAGGCAAAAAATCATGAACATGAGAGGAGCATAAATAAAATACTTCAAATGTGGAAATGCATAAAAATGAAACATCATGTCTTAGTGGTTAACAAACACACATACTTTTGAACAAAGATATCATCATGTTAACACATCATTTCACATTTACTCATGAGATTCATCACTTTACCCAATGCATTGGAGCACTGTATAATTCTGGGCGCACCTGTCACATTTAAACATTCATATTGAGCTATATAATTCCGGGCGCACCCGTCACATCATAACATTATCATTATCATGCATTCCACATATAACACATATCAAACATGTAATTAAATAACCCATGGAATGGAATGGGTTTCATCTCATAATAACACATTCATAAGCTTTGGGTTCCCAAAATAAAGAGGGAACAACTTACTTGATACAAGAACCATCAACCTTTATGAGAGGTAAAATGTGAGATCTTGAAAGAAGAGTTCTTTTGGAAAACATTTTGATGGACATAAAAACCAGTGACAAACATGTATATCCCAGAAAAGTAAAGTAAATGATGAACAAATGATCTTTGAGTAGTAACCATATAAAAAATGGAGTGAAAGAGGGAGAACCTGAAGGAAGAAAATTGGGATCGAGATTTCCCCTTACCTTGTACTTCGAATGCCTCCTTCTCTTTAATGTCCTGTATAATGACATTATATTCATTAATTAGAAATTACAGAACCTTTTATACATTAATAGGGTTCATTCTGGTTTCATTATTTCATATTATGTTCCTTTGGATGATTTGTAGAGTTTAAAAACATTGTTCGGGGATGTTCGTTTTTATGGTTTTCTTGAGCGGTCCACTTGTATTCTTAAATTGATGTTTGGGTAGATCATGGGTAAACATCCAGAACTGATACTACATGTTATTAATGATATTACAGTAGCTTTAATAATTTTATAGTGAATTATATTAGATCCAAGTGGACGAATCATTAGATAAAAATTTATTGATGGTTATTTGGGTTAATTTGGGCGGTTTTTGGATCACAATGATCTTGTTTTAACATTTAACTTAGTAATAAGGCCATAGGTTATTTACAGAACTTAAAATAGAACATAATACACATAAAATATTCTGGTTCAACCATAAAATGGTTTCATGACCAGATTGAAGGTAGAAATGGAAGAAGAGAACATGTCGTTTTTGAAGGTGATAAATTATCACCACATGAACAACGTTCTCTTTAATAAAATAAAAGGAATAGGGAAAGGGTGTGGGTGTGGGTTGATATAATATACCATTATAACATAAGATTAAAGTATATGTATAATAATAGAGTTAAAAAACAATTTGTATGAAGATAGGTAGGGAGAGATCAAGAAATGAACTTGAACTTGAAAGGAAATTAAAGGAGAAGAGGGAGAGAAATCACCTTTTGGATCCTCCTCTTGAGAACCTCCTTAAGGGCCTAATCTTGGTCTTTTGATGAGACCACGAGCTCTTGGACGTGGGGGAGAGGCTAGGGAAGATGATTGGGTAGAGCTTAGACAATGCTTGAAGCTTGAGAGGTGTGGTTTTGTAACACCCCGAGATTTTATGAAAAATATTCTTTTATTTTCATTAATGTCTTGTGTTGTATTCTACACCAAGATTACCTTGCTCTATACGCAACACCGTATTAGCTTGCAGTATACGCAACACTATTCTTGGATCATGTTACACACAATTTTGATAATAGTTATTCTACGCAACATTGAGTATATATATATATATTCAATGTATAAATGAAATATGGTTGGATTCTGTTATACAAAACAATGAAGGATTCTTTCACAACACGCAACCCTGACTTGGCTTGCATTACACACAATTGCGACCTTCCTCAATAGCTTGTGTTGTACGCAATACCGGGTTTTACTAAACAACGATATATTATTATAATAATTTTATGAACTAGCCGTTATGAATAGTGTTAACTAAATTTTGAATTTTATAACATTATTATTCATCTTACACATTTCTAGAACATGGTATAAGAACAAAATAAAATTTTCGGGTAAAATAAGTATTTTTCAAAAAATGCAGTTTTGCTGCCTTTTAATGGCGCACCCACTTTAAATCTAGTTTTTGACATGTTTATAAGTTTAATTTGACAAAATAAAATTCTTATTTTGAATCAGGATATAAAAATTTACATTAGATAATGTTTTGATATTTTCCTCATATTTTAATGAATAGTAAAAACACGCTATATTTTAATTAAAAACAACTTTTTTCATCGTAATATCTTATGTGGTTAAATTATAATATTGAATGGTTTTAATGTATAAATAGAATATATTTTTACCATTTAATATAATGTATGTCATTAGCATTGATTTTACCTTGAATTCGTAGGTTAAATCAATTCAATCTTTTGCAATGTTTTAAAGAAAAACTCGTTTTCTTTCGACAACAGGATTAATTTTAATTTAATTTCTGCATCTTTTGCGTATTGAATTAGGAAAAATGGATTCCATATTCGGAATCATTGGGTCCAAATTATGTTAATAATCTACTTTTTATTTTTGGACATTGTGAATAGTAACTACGGTAAATTTTATTTACTATAGTTAAAGGTAAATCGGGTAGTTAAGGGTAAATATAAGATTATAAAATTACCCTAACACTTGGAAAAATCCTATTGGATGGCTAAAAGTAGACCCATATAACCTAAGGGTCAGATTAGATTCATTTTATGGACTTTTTTCCATGAAAATAATTTAATTATTATTAAAACCAAAGAATGTGACAACATGTCACTTTCTTAAATCTTATAAGTATAATAATTTTAATTTAGTGATAAACTTCATGAAACTTAGAACATGAATAGCCTACAAAGAGCTAATACAATTATATACATTATAGGAATTTATTTATAATTTTTAGGGATAAAATAATTATCATTTATTATGACACAATGATGATGCATTAATTGTCTTATTAATGAATTATTGATACAGTTGATGTTAGAAATGCCCAATAATTGTAATTTGAGACTTTTTATGACTTAAATTAATTTTATAGGTTAATATGACATGTTATATGTGATATAAGTAACTTGTTTCGAACTTATCATTCTGTTATGAATTTCATAAAAATCATGTACCAAATAGTGTCAAAATTGACATAAATTAGTTTTTAAAACAAATATTATATTATTAATTGTTATTTAATTCCTAAAAATCTAAGGTTCGTCCAAATAACTTAGATAAGGATATATATATTAATAATAAACAACTTGGGGTTATTTTGTCTTGTTATGGTAAGTTTATTAACCATATAGTGTAGAAAACAAAAAGACACGGTAAAAGTTAAATTATTTAACTTAGAGTTAAATCTGATTGATAAGGTTAAAATAATAACCTAAACTTGTCTAAATCCTATTTTATGAACGTATTTCGACCCATACCAACTTTATCTTCGAAATAAGACCCTTTTGAACCATTATAAACCGAATTTGACCTTAATATAAAATAATATTTTGAGATTTTCCTAAGGTGCCCCTCTCCTCCCTTATAAAAGGGAACCTCCTCCCTCTCCTCCTCACACCACTTTGAGCCTTCAAGCTCGTCCAACCCCTACCAAATTCCCTTCTCCACTTCCCTAGAAACATCCTATAGGTTCTGGTCTTCCTAAATTACCAATTTTAGTGCCCTAAAAGGAGATCTCAAAGAGGCGCTTCAAAGAAGAGGTAATGTCTGTTACCAATTCTTTCATCCTTATTTCTTCTTCCACTTCTTCTTCTTAGGTTGTTTCATTATGAAGTAATAACATAAGTATCACTTATATACTGATATGTTATTATAATTATGAAACAGCCTTATTTCACCATCTATCCATCCTACGAAAAACGAAATCACCGCGCGTGCGTACGTACGGAATACCGTCTCCACGACGCGATGAGATTCATTCTCCACATTAACCATTCATGAATGATTATAAAGTATATATAATGAATAATAATGAAATATATGACATGTTAAATCTACTGGATTTATGTATATATATATATATGTATGTCATCTACTTACTTCCATTCAAGACAATAAGGAAAGGAAAACAGCGTTCATGCGTACGTACGGACTACCGTCTCCATGAACGGTGTGTTTCATTTCATTTATCTATCCATTATATATATATACTGAATTTATATGATATATAAATCATGTTTTATATTCTGGAAGTAAGTAAATCATGATATAAGTAATAATAATGTCAAGAACAACAAGTCCAAACACCTACGATAAATGAAACGATTTTACCCAAAACGCTTCTTTAACATGGAATTTACAAAAGAACGGGGAATATAAAGTCATAAGTGAACCATATATGATATAATAACAATGAATATGATTCTGTAATAAGTTAATGAAATTATTTAAATCATTATACAGGAGGTTCGGATACGTACAAAGCATATCGGACATAAGGTAAGGGAAATATCACAATCTCATTTTTATCCGAGATTGTTTATACTTTGGTATTTACTGGGGTGTATTTTATCATCCACATCCATGTTTCCTCAATATGTAATATTATTTCCATCCACCTGAAATTTTTTAAATCCAATTTTACCCTTCGGTGAGTTTTTTGTAAAAGATATGAAAGGAATCTTTTGTCATTTTTCATACGAGGTACATTTTGACTTTTCCTACAAAAGTACGAGAATAATGTTTTTTTAACTTATACGGCATGAATGGATTTTTAAAACATTATTTCCAAAAAGATTCCTTTAGAAGTTTTCAAGTTTATTTTTAATCAACTTATTTTAGTTTAAAATTGTATGACATGTTATGAAAGGAAATGTGTTTTTGAAGTAGAAAGGATATTTTACTCAAGAATGAAGTTCAAGTGTATTATCAAAATTATTTTCCATCTACGATAATAGAGGGTTCTGTTTTTATCCCTATTATTACATTGATTTTATTATGTTGTGATGGAATTATTTTTATGAATTCCTTTATCGTATATGAATTTTTTTATGATGTCATGATGTTTAAGATTCCCATTTTTATTACATGGGTTATGCAATGATGTATGGTTTATGATTTTGTGGCATGCATAAGAATGGTATCATTATGAGATGGGTGGGACCTATATCTCCCTCCAATGCATTGGGTAAAGATTTTATATCTCATGAGATAGACATGTCTAGAACGGTAGGTTATACCGGTTCAGTGAAACAGGACTGAAATGAGGGTGACTCGGTTCAGAAATGGACTTTGTCCACTAAGATAGTCTTGGAAATGAGTCTTGAATAATAAGAAATGATTCTCTATGATTATGTGTGTATGCCACAAAGTTTCATGTTTTACGTCATGATTATTGGGATTACTTTTCACTACTATGATTTAACCCATGTTATGAAATTATGCTCTCTTTTGCAGGTTAAGATTTCCAAAATGTTATGTTCTTATGAATATGATGTGATTGATATTTCTTTTGTTTACCCTTACTGAGCATTTGAGCTCACCCTTTCATGTTTTATTTTCCCCAGGATATAAAGAAAGGTTTTAGGTAAAAAAGGAAGATCTTTATGGGAGATGTTGAAGATTTTTCACCACGATTAGAAGATTATATTCCGAGTTTCCAAAGACACTAAACTATTACGATCCTTGTGTGTGTGTTTTTGTTATGTACTAAGTATTCCGCAAAAGTAATGTAATGTCCATGTACGTCAAGATTCGGGTCTCTACAGTTGGTATCAGTGGAAAAGTTTAGTCAACCTTTGGAAACTAGGATGCGAAAACGTTAGTGAGATCCCTAGAGATATTTCTAAGGTATGTCTAGGGATGTCCCTAAGGATAAGTATACGTATAGGATATAGTCCTAGAACTATGGTAACGATATTAGATTAAACCAAAGATGTTAGATATTGAAGTTACGCCCCCTTTATTATATTGTTTTCCCTAGCGTGATTTTTGCCTCTCACACTATTCTTTTTGGGTTTTAGAAAATGGCTGGAAACAAGATGATTCACGGTAATGGAGGATATGATGGACAATGGAATGATATTCTTCATGAGAAACCAAATGAAATGGGATTTAGAAGTCCAAAAATCATTATTATGCCGAATCAGCAATCTCATAATATGATCAATAAAGTAAAATTTGTTAAGTTTCCTGACTCGGCTAATAAGAGAAAGATGGAGTTTCATGATGATAATAGAGGAAAGAAAGTTCAATTTCCCCTATGTAAATCATGTGGGAAGAGGCATCAAGGAGAATGTTTCAAAGGAACTGTAAGATGCTTTGGGTGTGGAAAAGAAGGACACAAATCCAGTAAGTGAAAAGGAAAAGGTTCAGTTAACACCAGGGATGAGGATAATGGTATTGCTATGACATCAACAATGGTTAAATGTTTTAAATGTGGAATGTACGAGCATTATGCAAACCAATTCCCTAAGGGAAAGTCTCATGAAGAGAATCAGTATGGTCGTATGGGTAGTATTTATGTGGATGATGATGAAGAGACTACAAATGATATGTGAGATTAAAGAATTGTTGAAGCTCGTTCAATGGTTTAAGAATGTAGTGGAATGATTACATGTTTATCATGTGTAATGTTGTATAAGTAATCTCCTGGTACTTTGGAATAAAGAGACATCTAAGGATTGTTACACTGTTGTCTTTCCTTGAGTTTTGAAAGTGTATGATTAATGTCACCAGTATCCATGAAAGGTTATTCAGATATTTTTAGATGATATGCGCATAATGAAGGGATAAGAAGAAAATTAAATGTTTGATAGTATTCATGAGCTCATGACTGATATAAGGTTTGAGTATATAGAATTTTTGGATTTTGGTATGTGTAAAGAGTTAACTTTTTACAGCATTCATGTTTTCACTAAGGTTTAATGGGTATTCATTTTTTTTAAGAGAATACATCATTAAGGTATTCACATGATTGGAATGTGACCAACAAGATATATGGGGGATAAATGATGGTATTCACATGCTTGGTTGACGACATTTCAAGTTATCATTTTCTTTATACTATGAGCTTGGACCGAAGTATTTTAGATAAGCCTAAAGATTGGAATGGATTATGTTAACCATAAGTTAGTATTGTTTAAGGATAGAACTTTTTTTTGATATTGTTGATGGGATGTTATAGTAATATAGCTTTAGAAAAAGGACAACCTGCAGGATGGGCGATAGCCCATCGCGTCGGACAAGGCTATGGGAATCAAACCCACAACCGAAGTGCGACTGGCCTTTATCACCTACCACTAGCCTACAGGAAGTCCCTAGTTAGTAGAAACTAGTTTTATTTTATTAAGCGGTATGATATATGAAGTATAAGTTCATTTTTGAAACAATATACGATTAATCTAACCATAATATGGACTTATAACTTTTGCTAACCTTTTGTTTGAAAGAGATGGAATGACCCATCATTCTATCACATGATCTGCTAACACATCACGAATAACAAATTCAACTTCATTTCCATAAGGGATGAAGTGGAAATTGTTCAATTCGCGAACAATAGCGAGATTGTACCAAAATCATGCAAGTATTTCTTTTAATTCATCAAATTTAGGGAAATGATCTTGAAAACAAAAAATGTTGTCCTAGTTCCCTTATATCTGATTAATCAAATGGTACCTTAGATCATCACAAATCAATAGCTTTGTTATTGTTGGCTTTTTCATAGCCATGTTCTCTACCACTCTCCATCAGAACATGATGGTTAGATTTCTCTTCCATATCCATATTTTCACCTATGTGGAAACCCAATGATTAGTTTATTTGGGTAACCGTTAGGTTTCATACTTTTGTTTTTAAAGATTGGTTTTGGTATTCCATTTTACGATGTGGGTTTCTATTAAAGAAACTTTTGAATAGTAAACCATTTATAACCCTGACGAATTTCGAGGGCGAAATTCATTTTAAGGGGGTTAGAATGTAACACCCCGAGATTTTATGAAAAATATTCTTTTAATTTCATTAATGTCTTGTGTTGTATTCTACACCAAGATTACCTTTCACTATATGCAACACCATATTAGCTTGCAGTATACGCAACACTATTCTTGGATCGTGTTAAACACAATTTTGATAATAGTTATTCTACGAAACATTGAGTATATATATATATATATATTAAATGTATAAATTAAATATGGTTGGATTCGGTTATACGAAACAATGAAGGATTCTTTCACAACACGCAACCCTGACTTGGCTTGCATTACACGCAATCACGACCTTCCTTGATAGCGTGTGTTGTACGCAATACCGGGTTTTACTAAACAACGATTTATTATTATAATATTGTAATGAACTAGCCGTTATGAATAGTGTTAACTAAATTTTGAATTTTATAACATTGTTATTCATCTTACACATTTCTAGAACATGGTATAAGAACAAAATAAATTTTTCGGGTAAAATAAGTATTTTTCAAAAAATGCAGTTTTGCCGCCTTTTGATGGCGCACCCACTTTAAATCTAGTTTTTGAAATGTTTATAAGTTTAATTTGACAAAATTAAATTCTTATTTTGAATCAGGATATAAAAATTTACATTAGAGAAAGTTTTTATATTTTTCTGATAACTTTCATATTTTAATGAATAGTAAAAACACGCTATATTTTAATTAAAAACAACTTTTTCATCGTAATATCTTATGTGGTTAAATTATAATATTTAATGGTTTTAAAGTATAAATAGAATATATTTTTACCATTTAATATAATTTATGTCATTAGCATTGATTTTACCTTGAATTCGTAGCTTAAATCAATTCAATCTTTTGCAATGTTTTAAAGAAAAACCCGTTTTCTTTCGACAACGGGATTAATTTAAATTTAATTTCTGCATCTTTTGCGTATTGAATTTGGAAAAATGGATTCCATATTTGGAATCAGTGGGTCCAAATTATGTTAATAATCTAATTTTTATTTTTGGGCATTGTGAATAGTAACTACGGTAAATTTTATTTACTCTAGTTAAAGGTAAATCGGGTAATTAAGGGTAAATATAAGATTATAAAATTACCCTAACACTTGGAAAAATTCTATTGGATGGATAAAAGTAGACCCATATAACCTAAGGGTTGGATTAGATTCATTTTATGGACTTTTTTTCATGAAAATAATTTAATTATTTTTAAAACCAAAGAATGTGACAACATGTCACTTTCTTAAATCTTATAAGTATAATAATTTTAATTTAGTGATAAACTTCATGAAACATAGAACATGAATATCATACAAAAAGATAATACAATTATATACATCATAGGAATTTATTTATAATTTTTAGGGATTAAATAATTATCATTTATTATGACACAAAGATGATGCAGTAATTGTCTTATTAATGAATTATTGACATAATTGATGTTATAAATGCCCAAATAAATGTAATTTGAGACTTTTTATGATGTACATTAATTTTCTAGGTTAATATGAAATGTTATTGTTGATATAAGTAACTTGGTTCGAACTTATCATTCTGTTATGAATTTCATAAAAATAATGTACCAAATAGTGTCAAAATTGACATAAATTAGTTTTTAAAACAAATATTATATTATTAATTGTTATTTAATTTTTAAAAATCTAAGGTTCGGCCAAATGACTTAGATAAGGATAGATATATTAATAAAAAACATCTTGGGGTTCGTTTTCCTTGTTATGGTATGTTTATTAACCATATAGTGTAAGAAAACAAAAAGACACGGTAGAAGTTAAATTATTTATCTTAGAGTTAAATCTAATTGATAAGGTTAAAATAATAACCTAAACTTGTATAAATCCTATTGTATGAGAGGATTTTGACCCATCCCCACTTAATATTCCAAATAAGACCCTTTGGAACCATTATAAATCGAATTTGACCTTAATATAAAATAATATTTTGAGATTTTCCTAAGGTGCCCCTCTCCTCCCTTATAAAAGGGAACCTCCTCCCTCTCCTCCTCACACCACTTTGAGCCTTCAATCTTGGCCAAACCCTGCCAAATTCCCTTCTCAACTTCCCTAGAAATATTCTAGAGGTTCTGGTCTTCCTCAAAGACCAATTTTAGTGCCCTAAAAGGAGATCTCAAAGAGGCGCTTCAAAGAAGAGGTAATGTCTGTTACCGATTCTTTTATCCTTATTTCTTCTTCCACTTCTTCTTCTTAGGTTGTTTCATTATGAAGTAATAACATCAGTATCACTTATATACTGATATGTTATTATAATTATGAAACAACCTTATTTCACCCTCTATCCATCCTACGGAAAACGAAATCACCACGCGTGCGTACGTACGGACTACCGTCTCCACGACGCGATGAGATTCATTCTCCACATTAACCATTCATGAATGATTATAAAGTATATATAATGAATAATAATGAAATATATGACATTTTAAATCTACTGGATATATATATATATATATATATATATATATGTATGTCATCTACTTACTTCCATTCAAGACAATAAGGAAAGGAAAACAGCGTTCATGCGTACGTACGGACTACCATCTCCATGAACGGTGTGTTTCATTTCATTTATCTATCTATTATATATATATATATATACTGAATGTATATGATATATAAATCATATTTTATATTCTGGAAGTACGTAAATCATGATATAAGTAATAATAATGTCAAGAACAACAAGTCCAAACACCTACGATAAATGAAACGATTTTACCTGAAACGCTTCTTTAACATGGAATTTACAAAAGAACGGGTAATATAAAGTCATAAGTGAACCATATATGATATCATAACAATGCATATGATTCTGTAATAAGTTAATGAAATTATTTAAATCATTATACAGGAGGTTCGGATACGTACAAAGCATATCACGCATAAGGTAAGGGAAATATCACAATCTCATTTTTATCCGAGATTGTTTATACTTCGGTATTTACTGGGGTATATTTTATCATCCACATCCATGTTTCCTCAATATGTAATATTATTTCCATCCACCTACAATTTTCTAAATCCAATTTTACCCTTCGGTGAGTTTTTAGTAAAAGATATGAAAGGAATATTTTGTCGTTTTTCATACGAGGTACTTTTTGACTTTTCCGATAAAAGCACGAGAAGAATGTTTTTTTAATTTATACGGAATGAATGGATTTTTAAAACATTATTTACAAAAAGATTCCTTTACAAGTTTTCAAGTTTATTTTTAATCAACTTATTTTAGTTTAAAATTGTATGACATGTTAAGAAAGGAAAAGTGTTTTTGAAGTAGAAATGATATTTTCCTCAAGAATGAAGTTCAAGTGTTTTATCAAAATTATTTTCCATCTAAGACAATAAAGGGTTCTATTTTTATCCCTATTATTACATTGATTTGATTATGTTGTGATGAAATTATTTTTATGAATTCCTTTATCGTATATGAATTGTTTTATGATGTCATGATGTTTAAGATTCCCATTTTTATTACATGGGTTATGCAATGATGTAAGGTTTATGATTTTGTGGCACACATAAGAATGGTATAATTATGAGATGGGTGGGACCTATATCTCCCTCCAATGCATTGGGTAAAGATTTTATATCTCCTGAGATAGACGTGGCTGGAACGGTAGGTTATACCGGTTCAGTGAAACAGGATTGAAACGAGGGTGACTCGGTTCAGAAATGGACTTTGTCCACTAAGATAGTCTTGGAAATGAGTCTTGAATAATAAGAAATGATTCTCTATGATTATGTGTGTATGCCACAAAGTTTCATTTTTTAAGTCATGATTATTGGGATTACTTTTCACTACTATGATTTACCCCATGTTATGAAATTATTCTCTCTTTTGGAGGTTAAGATTTCCAAAATGTTATGTTGTTATGAATATGATGTGATTGATATTTCTTTTGTTTACCCTTACTGAGCATTTGAGCTCACCCTTTTGTGTTTTCTTTTCCCTAGGATATAAGGAAATGTTTAAGGTAAAAAAAAGGAAGATCTTTATGGGAGATGTTGAAGATTTTTCACCATGATTAGAAGATTATATTCCGAGTTTCCAATGACACTAAACTATTACGATACTTTGTGTGTGTTTTTGTTATGTACTAAGTATTATGAAAAAGTAATTTAATGTCCATGTACGTCAAGCTTCGGGTCTCTACAGGTTTGGCAAGATGAGGGGGAGGTCTTATTTATACATGAGGAGGGAGGTGTTTTCGGCATAAAATATTAAATAAAATAATATATCAAGAGTTAGATTTGTAATAGTAGTTTTTTGACATTCTAAATCATATATCAATATAATATAATTCGTTTTAGGCTTTAAATCTTCTTTATAATTTGAATGCATTAATTTATTAAAAGGAAAGAGAAAGAAAGAGAAAAAGACACTTTAAGAAATCACCCTTTGACTTTAGGCTTTGGAAAGTTCTTTTTAGGTTTGAGAATTGGATTTATTGTATTTCAAGGCATAATTTATGAAATTTAATAGGTTTTGGCCGAAAATAAAGTTCTAGAATGTTTATTTCATCATTACATCATTAATGATGCAATTTAGTGTACACCGATTATGCGAAAAACTGTATTTTTTTACTATTCACCCGAAAATTGAAGTATTTCAGAATAAACCCAAAAATTTACCCCTACCATTTTTCTATGTGTAGAATCCAAAAATGATTTCCATTTTTCAAAAATAATTTTCTAAATATTATTAATTTAATATTTAATTAAAATCATAATTTACATAAAAAACAGTTTTTAAAATTAAAACTGATTTTGCAGTTCTTTCAAAAATTACGTAGGGTCTTATAAAATTATCTACAAACAATTAGACATTGATTCAATAATTTATGAATATATCTCAGGAAAATAAATATTCATTTAAATTAATTAATTAATTATAATTATTTATTTATGACTTATAAAATACCAAAAACGTTTACTAAGGTCAAATTGTCACTTTCTAAGATGTCTAAATTTTATTTTATTATTCATAGGTAATGTTACTCTTATTTACTATTCATAAGGGTCATATTACTATTCATAAGGGTAGGTTACTATTCATAAAAGTAGGTTACTATTCACTAAAAATTATTTTTGTTTCATTAGACTCCAAAAACTATCTTGAACACAACCGTGTATGTCAGATTTTTAAAATTCCAAACATAGGGGTGACAAAATAATGTTTAAAGGTTACTTATCACTTAGTAGTTCATTATTTTGTGTTTTTATGACATAAATATAAGAAGGGATTTTTACATTGAAATACTTTGGGTCGTTACAAAGGTAGTCACCTATGCCCATGGTATTATCCATGCACATTTTAATTGACCTGAGCCTTCAGAAGTAACTGCATCACCCATAGCCACTACTTCTATGTCAACATCATAGCCTTCATCTTTCTAGAAGGTAAAGCATCAGCGGTGCAAGGGAAGACAAAGCCCCTAACCGATACCATCATCATCCCATATCTCAGCAACTACATGCCCGTGGAGATGAATATTAATTGAAAAATCCATCTAGTGATGGAGGCTTCTTCAAGTGACGACCAAGGACTCACTTCAGTTAATACCATGGAGTAGGTAAACCCCTATATGGTTCCCAATGATGAGGAGTTCCAGATGGATCCCCCTAATGTCCCCAACCATCACTAGTGTTGATAGAGGCATTGTTATGTGGGTCATCATAATTCCTAAATCAATACTTCTAGAAAATCCGTACATGCAACCAAAACTAGACAACATGCCCATCATAGAGCTCAGTATGCACAACCTTCTCATCTAATGTCACTAGGTCCTCCTTCACTGCTCTTTGTTCTACTTGATCATACATAACTACCAGGACCATGCTGCAATCATCCATGTTCTAATAGGGACCATCCTCAGTCATCTATCCCTCATCAGGTAGTCTCTCCATGAGTTTTGACTAGCAAGCAATGGGACATTCCCAACACCAATCGGCTTCCAGTTTAGTCATAAGAGCTCATCATACCACCTATCATAGAACGACCTCATGTCAGTAGAAGTTCATGCTTGGAATAGAAGTATGATATTCTAAAACATCTTGTTAGCATTCTTACAAGGCTCTCTATCTTCATGGTCCTTCTCCTATCATCAGATATGCGTAAATCTCTTGTCAAGGCTTTAAGAAGCCCCATCCAATTTGAGATGGAGGTAGTATCCACATAAGGATTCCATGCTGAGGCAACTAAACACATAGAATATCAGGAAATTATCTCTTTCTCATGAGAAGAAGATGGTTATCTCATATAGGGGTACATTCACCCACTGTACATCACTTTTCATTTCGACAATGTGTAGGTTCACCACTATCTTGTCAATGTAGGGTCAGTGATCAACCTTATCCCGAACTAGACACTTTGAAAAATGGGTTTGTCTGAGGATGATCTGATTCCCTATGACCTGAAAATTAAAGGTTATGACAGGATGAAATAGACACTGGTTGGAAAGATCCTCATGAAGACCCAATTTGGTGGATTGGTAGCCAGAACTGAGTTCATGGTTGTCTCAAAAGACACCAACTACAACGCGTTAATGGGTAGACCATGGCTCCACCTACATGTGGCAGACCCTTATTCATATCACCAATTCCTTAAGTACTCCCTTAATGGTCGAGTGGAAATACTCTATGGTGATATGTCAAACTTCGCCTATTGTGAAGCCCGCTTCCTAGATGATGACAATTACAAGAGCATGGGAAAGAAGATTCGGGCCAATGAGGTTGAACATGCTACGGCTACAATTGACTTGTGGACAGACCTGGATGATGCTTATATTTCTCCGATCCACCAATTAGAGGCCATGAACCTGGACTTAGGGAAATGATTTTTTGTTTCTAGAATAATGGGGAAGAATATTCCCAAGTATAAGGGACACCAGAGGATTACCTCATATTCCTTTACAAATCAGGCTTAGGTGATCCCAGAGCCCCCTATTCCCATACGATATCGGGATGTCCGCCCAATGGCAATGGAAATACGTCATACTTGCTTGTTCCTATAGGATAGGATAAACTAGCTCAAGCCAACACACCACTATTTCTTTGATATCATCAATCGTGGCCCCTTGGGTGGAAGGCTAGATGGGATCGGGTCGAAAAATTTCATCATTATGGTTTCAGCAATACAAGAGTCCCCCGATCCGGTGTTCTTTGCCACTTAGTCTAGCACCAGTGTCCCATCGAGATATGTTGATTCATAAGAATCACCTCCCGCCAAGGATCCCTCCTCAGTGAGTGAAGGAGGAGATTTGGAGGATTCTCCTCCCACATTCAAAGAGTGTGTCTCCACCACGGATGATGAATTGGTACAAGTGAACCTTAGTAATGAGATGGATCTAAAACCCACATTTTTTAGTGCCACTATTCCTGTTGAAGAGAAAAAACAATACGTGGACTTCCAAAAGAAACATCATGATGTATTTTCCTAGAGTTATTATGAGATACCAAGACTAGACCCTCAGGTCACCATCCAATACCTTGGCCTTCCAACAAATCATCATGGGTTAAAACAACCTACTAGAAAGATGAACCCTTCTCACAGTTCCATGGTTGAGGATGAGGTTGATAAGTTCATTAGATCCAAAATCATCAAGGAAGTATGGTACCCTATATGGTTGGTGTCACGACCCGACCCAACGGGGCTCGAGCCGCGACTCCCCAAGCCCGCCTCCAATAGGCCAGGGGCTGGCGACCAGCGCCGAGTAGGCTATCACACACATGGGAGGCATTAGCCTAAGGTACCTGTACACACGCACCCACAAACACCTCCATGAAACAGTGCAGAGATAAAGAAACTGAAAAGTAAATGCATGCATACATTCTATCCCAAACCAGAGTGCAACAACAAAAGTACAAGGGCAAAACAGGGCCCACCAAAAGAAAACTACAAAGCGCGTCCAACCTGCTCTGAAGAGGGGGAACGCTGCCACAAACACCCACCGGAAAGCTCCCTCGGCACAGCTCCGGTAAACACCCCGGTCAACTCGCTCACTAAGCTCCGCCTGCTCCGGGTCCTCCTGGGACTCCGTCAAAAGGCCTGTGGTCTGCACAAGACACAAACATGTGTGGGCAAAGCCCGTGCAGGGGTGAGTATAAACATACTCAGTAGGCACCCCAAAAACCCAAAACCCAAGGGAGCAACTGATAGGCAACAGTCCGCTCAACCCAGCCAGAGGGAACCCAGACGAGAGAGAAACTCCATCTCGTGACCATCCTCGGCTAAACACAACTAGTCAGCTCAGCTCAGCTCATGTGTATGCCCATACATACATCTTGAACAATCCAGATATACACAGCTCACGCCACAAAGCCACAAGAGGTACCGACCTCATCACCAGCAACTGTCCACAACCAGGAGAGTACACCACGAACACTGTCATACCAGATGACACTCATCCGAGAGATACACTCCATCGGGATACTCAAAAACATCACAGACGCTCACCCGAGAGACCACGCTCATCGGATAGCATCACTGAGGAAACATCGCTGAAACACCATAACCACCAAACTCCTCGGAAAGGGGATTGCCGCTAGGGTCCGCTAGGGGATACCAAGACCCACTCCGGTATACGTAGCTCACAGATAGGGGATCACTCCCAGGGTCCGCTGGGGGATACCACGACCCGATCTGGCATACGTAGATTTCACAGATAGGGGATCACACCTAGGATCCGCTGGGGGATACCACAACCCGATCTGGCATCGACAGAAGCTCCACACTCAGATAGAGGATCATCGTCCATATAAAGATGGTCACGACGATACCGGAACCCTATCTGGTATAACTCACGATGTAGGGGATCGAACTAACGATGTCGCAACCCTACCGAAACCACGCGCTGAGTAGGGGATCGCATAGCCAACGATATCGTAACCCTACTATGCACGACCCACCGCGTAGGGGATCATATTCCCGATGATGCCACAAACCCTACGGGGTTAACCTGCTAGATAGGGGATCGCCACCCGTAAATAAGCGGTCACAGTGATACCAAGAACCCGATCTAGGGTAAAGATGCTAGAGGATCCACTCCGGGCCCACCGGAGGGATGCCACAACTCTAATAGTTTAAACATCCCATCGAGAGGATCACAAACCCATACGAAGGTTGTGATACCACACGAACCCTCGTAGGAACGAACCAAGGGAGAACCCTCAACTATTGCTGGTCCAAACGTCGCTAACCCGAGCGACTCGCCCCAAAGCCACACTGCGTACCTCCGAAGCCAAAACCGAGGCCACCTTCGCGTTCCACGCGGAAAAACACGCAGGATAGGCTGTTTATTCGCCCGAAACGGAGCACCGGTGAAAAAGGCACTATTCACCGTAGCTAGCTCGTGCGGGGCCCACACAACGATCCCAAAACTCATCGAGCAGACCATACCACGACGATCCCCTCGGAAAAACAAGCGGAATCGACTACTCGCTCGCCCAAAACGGACACCCGGTGAAAAAGGTACTATTCACCGAAGGCCAGCTCGGGTGGGGCCCACACCTGGATTCCGAAACTCGTCGAACGGATCGCACCATTACGATCCTCTCGGAAAAACACACGGGATCGACTATTCATCCGCCAAAATCGGACTCCTGGTGCAAAAGCTGCGTTTCCCCGCAAACGCCAAAACCCGGCCTCGTGGGGCCCGCACCCCGTTCACAGACCCAACACCCGAAAACCATCTCAAAAAGTTCTTCGTACCATCAGGGTCTCAACGCCACTGACGGCACGTCAATCGGACGCTCCGGGTAGAAGTTACAATGGCCCGAAGTCGTAAAATAATAAAATAATATTATTTTATACGACGTTTCTAACTCTCGGGCCATGATCCCGAACCCTTAAAATTCTCAAAGTAAGTTCAAAAGGTCCGTCTCGACGCAAGGAGCGCGTCGCCGCAAACGGCTCGCAAATCGGAGTTACGGTTTGCGAGTTACGGGGGTTTAAAGAACCCCCGGAAAATCCTGGCCGGACCACCGCCAGCCTCGCCGGAAACCACCGCGCCGCCGCCGGATTCCGCCGTGCCGCCGCCGCCGCCACCGGAAACCGCCGCCGCGCCGCCGCGCCGTCGCCGGATTCCGCCATGGCCGCCGCCCGCCGCCGCCGGAAAACCGGGTTTTCGCCGGAAAACTTCCGGGAGCCACCGGGAGCACACCGGTGCTCCAAATTTAGATCCGAAACATGTTTCGGAAAGCTTGGGACCCGAACTATACAAATATTATGAAAGTTTGAAGAAAAAAAACAAAAAAACGGGATCCGGGATTGTAAAACTCAAACCGCCTACCTCACGGGCGAAACGCCGACGTTCTGCCTCAGATCCGCGCTCCCGAGCTTCCGCTGTGCACTCCTGGAACGTCCGCCGTCGAATTCTGAGCTCGTGGGCGCTCCGTTTGCTCGATTCGGCGGAGTGGCGGCGAAGAACGGCGAAGAACGACGAAAAACGATAAAGGGGGGGGGGGGGGCGCTGATATTTATATCAGCCGCCCGCCGGCGCCAAAGCCGCCTCGGACCCGACGCCTGATGCGAACAAAAGTAAGGTCACCTCTAGGGTAAACGCGCCGTTCTGAACGCAACGGCGGTTTCAGATTTTCCATCCGATACTCCGTTCAGAAGTTATTTGAGCCGACGCTCGCACACAAACTTGCCACTTATTTACGGAAACGCCCCTGGTGGCGTTTCTCACCGCAGGCCCGCGCCCGCAAAGATTACACCCTGCCTAGGGTAAATGGCACGTTCCGGACGCAACCGTGCCCTCAGATTCCCGTTCTGAGCTACCGTTTAGGAGATATCACACCCCCGCCACGTGCATAGTTTAAAAAAATACTTAACATTTTTATAAAATTAATTCCGGGCACACCGGGCCTCGGAATCACACGACGTCTTCGCGCCTAGCTCGGGAATTATTCGTAGAAATATTCCAAAGTCTGACAAGGCCAAAAACCCGAGTCGTTACATCCTCCCCCCCTTAGAACTTTTCGTCCCCGAAAAACCCTAAGCACAAGGAAAGCGATTGGACTCTCAACTGGGTCTCACACACCAGCGAGCTCACCAACAAACAACCACTCAGGGTCTTACCAACACCCTGAACAAAGCTCGAGAAAGCAACAAAAGGAAAGAGTACCGCTAACAGTGTCTGACAAACTACTGCAGTAAGTAGAAAGGACACAAGGCGTACCTCTATCCATCCGCGGTGCCTCTGGGTCGACTGCATCCAGGGCATGGAGCTGTCCTCGCCCTCGACCACCAGCTCCATGAGCTTGGCGTGGACCACCTGGGGGTGGGGGTGGTGGCAATTGGTACTGCCTACCACCGCCTCCCGCTGCACCATCCCCGACGCCTCGTCCGACGCCCTGCAGACCTCCTTGCTCGAGACGCTGCCTCTGCCAAGGCGGTCCATCGACCGGCTCCCTCTCAGCAGCACGTCGGGTCGGACAATCTCTAGCAAGATGTCCCCGACCATCGCAAGCGTAACACCGCCTCTCCTACGGCTGACCAAAACTGGCCTGCGAGCCCTGTGAGCTCCGAGGCTCAGATCCCCCATCCTGGGGTCGCCTCCTGAAACGTCGGCCACGTCCAGACCCCTGAGTCTGACGTCGGATACCAGATGTCGATCCGACCGAAGAAGTCTCAGCTCTCGAGTGCCCAGCACTAACGGGGGAAAACTACTCAGCCAGAAAACTCTCCACCACCAACGCTCGCTCCAGCACTCCAGCATAGGTGGGCAGGCACAAGGAAACCACACCTGCTCGGATTTCCCTGCGTAAGCCCTGCTCGAAGGTCCGAGCCCTAAAGAACGGGTCTCGAACCATATCCAGGGAGTAGCGCGACAGGTCTTTAAACCTCGCTGAGTACTCCGACACAGTCATGCTCTCCTGACGAAGCTGCAGAAGCTCTTGGATCCGCACTGACCTCAGCGTCACCGGATAGAACTCCTCCCTGAAGAGCCGCTCAAACTCTGCCCACGTGAGCGTCTCCTCGTCATGGGACTGCGTCACCAAACTCCACCATCGCCCGGCAGAACCATGCAGAAGGCTCGCCGCTAGGACCACCATCTGATCTGGAGGTGTCCTCACTAGGCGGAAAACTCGAGTAACTGCCTCGAGCCAGTCATCAGCTGCCTGGGGGTCTGGATCACCCCGAAACCTTAGAGGTCGCTACCTCTGGAACTCGTGCAACGCACTCAGCCTGCGTGCAACCTCTTCCTGCACCGCCGGCACAACCAGCTGCTCGACAGGTGGTGGCTCAACTGGCAGACCACCTGGAGGTGCAACCTCAAAACCTGCGCCCTGCTCCACAGCCACTACACGGGGCGGGACATCAGCATAATCCTGTTGCGGAACCCTTGCTGGTTGTCGTCGTGGAGGCATCCTGAAATACATTCAAGACACACCACAGTCAAAGAGTATATCTGGAGAGCTGACTCAAGAAGGACAAGGAAAACCCAAACCCAGTCCTATATGATGCATGTACCATTATGTCCCCGCGACCAATGTACGAATGTCCCGAGTCAAAAGGCAGGTTATCAGAGTCTTGGTGTATGGATACGTCGGCCGCCGCACCAACACTGGAGTCCCTGGCCTGAAAGTCGAACTCGAAACTTACTAACACTGCCGCTATGCAACCCAAACCAAGCTCACAGCTAGACCAGCCACGCTCAGAGATCCCAAAGGTGGAACCTGCTCTGATACCACTCTGTCACGCCCCGACCCAACGGGGCTCGAGCCGCGACTCCCCAAGCCCGCCTCCAATAGGCCAGGGGCTGGCGACCAGCGCCGAGTAGGCTATCACACACATGGGAGGCATTAGCCTAAGGTACCTGTACACACGCACCCACAAACACCTCCATGCAACAGTGCAGAGATAAAGAAACTGAAAAGTAAATGCAAGCATACATTCTATCCCAAACCAGAGTGCAACAACAAAAGTACAAGGGCAAAACAGGGCCCACCAAAAGAAAACTACGAAGCGCGTCCAACCTGCTCTGAAGAGGGGGAACGCTGCCACAAACACCCGCCGGAAATCTCCCTCGGCACAGCTCCGGTAAACACCCCGGTCAACTCGCTCACTAAGCTCCGCCTGCTCCGGGTCCGCCTGGGACTCCGTCAAAAGGCCTGTGGTCTGCACAAGACACAAACATGTGCGGGCAAAGCCCGTGCAGGGGTGAGTATAAACATACTCAGTAGGCACCCCAAAAACCCAAAACCCAAGGGAGGAACTGATAGGCAACAGTCCGCTCAACCCAGCCAGAGGGAACCCAGACGAGAGAGAAACTCCATCTCGTGACCATCCTCGGCTAAACACAACTAGTCAGCTCAGCTCAGCTCATGTGTATGCCCATACATACAGCTTGAACAATCCAGATATACACAGCTCACGCCACAAAGCCACAAGAGGTACCGACCTCATCACCAGCAACTGTCCACAACCAGGAGAGTACACCACGAACACTGTCATACCAGATGACACTCATCCGAGAGATACACTCCATCGGGATACTCGCAAACATCACAGACGCTCACCCGAGAGACCACGCTCATCGGATAGCATCACTGAGGAAACATCGCTGAAACACCATAACCACCAAACTCCTCGGAAAGGGGATTGCCGCTAGGGTCCGCTAGGGGATACCAAGACCCACTCCGGTATACGTAGCTCACAGATAGGGGATCACTCCCAGGGTCCGCTGGGGGATACCACGACCCGATCTGGCATACGTAGATTTCACAGATAGGGGATCACACCCAGGATCCGCTGGGGGATACCACAACCCGATCTGGCATCGACAGAAGCTCCACACTCAGATAGAGGATCATCGTCCATATAAAGATGGTCACGACGATACCGGAACCCTATCTGGTATAACTCGCGATGTAGGGGATCGAACTAACGATGTCGCAACCCTACCGAAACCACGCGCTGAGTAGGGGATCGCATAGCCAACGATACCGTAACCCTACTATGCATGACCCACTGCGTAGGGGATCATATTCCCGATGATGCCACAAACCCTACGGGGTTAACCTGCTAGATAGGGGATCGCCGCCCGTAAATAAGCGGTCACAGCGATACCAAGAACCTGATCTAGGGTAAAGATGCTAGAGGATCCACTCCGGGCCCACCGGAGGGATGCCACAACTCTAACAGTTTAAACATCCCATCGAGAGGATCACAAACCCATACGAAGGTTGTGATACCACACGAACCCTCGTAGGAACGAACCAAGGGAGAACCCTCAACTATTGCTGGTCCAAACATCGCTAACCCGAGCGACTCGCCCCAAAGCCACACTGCGTACCTCCGAAGCCAAAACCGAGGCCACCTTCGCGTTCCACGCGGAAAAACACGCAGGATAGGCTGTTTATTCGCCCGAAACGGAGCACCGGTGAAAAAGGCACTATTCACCGTAGCTAGCTCGTGCGGGGCCCACACAACGATCCCAAAACTCATCGAGCAGACCATACCACGACGATCCCCTCGGAAAAACAAGCGGAATCGACTACTCGCTCGCCCAAAACGGACACCCGGTGAAAAAGGTACTATTCACCGAAGGCCAGCTCGGGTGGGGCCCACGCCTGGATTCCGAAACTCGTCGAACGGATTGCACCATTGCGATCCTCTCGGAAAAACACACGGGATAGACTATTCATCCGCCAAAATCGGACTCCTGGTGCAAAAGCTGCGTTTCCCCGCAAACGCCAAAACCCGGCCTCGTGGGGCCCGCACCCCGTTCACAGACCCAACACCCGGAAACCATCTCAAAAAGTTCTTCGTACCATCAGGGTCTCAACGCCACTGACGGCACGTCAATCGGACGCTCCGGGTAGAAGTTACAATGGCCCGAAGTCGTAAAATAATAAAATAATATTATTTTATACGACGTTTCTAACTCTCGGGCCACGATCCCGAACCCTTAAAATTCTCAAAGTAAATTCAAAAGGTCCGTCTCGACGCAAGGAGCGCGTCGCTGCAAACGGCTCGCAAATCGGAGTTACGGTTTGCGAGTTACGGGAGTTTAAAGAACCCCCGGAAAATCCTGGCCGGACCACCGCCAGCCTCGCCGGAAACCACCGCGCCGTCGCCGGATTCCGCCATGGCCGCCGCCCGCCGTCGCCGGAAAACCGGGTTTTCGCCGGAAAACTTCCGGGAGCCACCGGGAGCACCCCGGTGCTCCAAATTTAGATCCGAAACATGTTTCGGAAAGCTAGGGATCCGAACTATACAAATCTTATGAAAATTTGAAGAAAAACAACACAAAAACGGGATCCGGGATTGTAAAACTCAAACCGCCTACCTCATGGGCGAAACGCCGACGTTCTGCCTCAGATCCGTGCTCCCGAGCTTCCGCTGTGCACTCCTGGAACGTCCGTCGTCGAATTCTGAGCTCGTGGGCGCTCCGTTTGCTCGATTCGGCGGAGTGGCGGCGAAGAACGACGAAGAACGATAAAGGGGGGGGGGGGGGGGGGGGCGCTGATATTTATATCAGCCGCCCGCCGGCGCCAAACCCGCCTCGGACCCGACGCCCGATGCGAACAAAAGTAAGGTCACCTCTAGGGTAAACGCGCCGTTCTGAACGCAACGGCGGTCTCATATTTTCCATCCGATACTCCGTTCAGAAGTTATTTGAGCCGACGCTCGCACACAAACTTGCCACTTATTTACGGAAACGCCCCTGGTGGCGTTTCTCACCGCAGGCCTGCGCCCGCAAAGATTACACCCTGCCTAGGGTAAACGGCACGTTCCGGACGCAACCGTGGCCTCAAATTCCCGTTCTGAGCTACCGTTTAGGAGATATCACACCCCCGCCACGTGCATAGTTTAAAAAAATACTTAACATTTTTATAAAATTAATTCCGGGCACACCGGGCCTCGGAATCACACGACGTCTTCGCGCCTAGCTCTGGAATTATTCGTAGAAATATTCCAAAGTCTGACAGGGCCAAAAACCCGAGTCGCTACATCCTCCCCCCCTTAGAACTTTTCGTCCCCGAAAAGCCCTAAGCACAAGGAAAGCGATTGGACTCTCAACTGGGTCTCACACACCAGCGAGCTCACCAACAAACAACCACTCAGGGTCTTACCAACGCCCTGAACAAAGCTCGAGAAAGCAACAAAAGGAAAGAGTACCGCTAACAGTGTCTGAAAAACTACTGCAGTATGTAGAAAGGACACAAGGCGTACCTCTATCCATCCGCGGTGCCTCTGGGTCGACTGCCTCCAGGGCATGGAGCTGTCCTCGCCCTCGACCACCAGCTCCATGAGCTTGGCGTGGACCACCTGGGGGTGGGGGTGGTGGCAATTGGTACTGCCTACCACCGCCTCCCGCTGCACCAGCCCCGACGCCTCGTCCGATGCCCTGCGGACCTCCTTGCTCGAGACGCTGCCTCTGCCAATGCGGTCCATCGACCGGCTCCCTCTCAGCAGCACGTCGGGTCGGACAATCTCTAGCAAGATGTCCCCGACCATCGCAAGCGTAACACCGCCTCTCCTGCGGCTGACCAAAACTGGCCTGCGAGCCCTGTGAGCTCCGAGGCTCAGATCCCCCATCCTGGGGTCGCCTCCTGAAACGTCAGCCACGTCCAGACCCCTGAGTCTGACGTCGGCTACCAGATGCCGATCCGACCGAAGAAGTCTCAGCTCTCGAGTGCCCAGCACTAACGGGGGAAAACTACTCAGCCAGAAAACTCTCCACCACCAACGCTCGCTCCAGCACTCCAGCATAGGTGGGCAGGCACAAGGAAACCACACCTGCTCGGATGTCCCTGCGTAAGCCCTGCTCGAAGGTCCGAGCCCTAAAGAACGGGTCTCGAACCATATCCAGGGAGTAGCGCGACAGGTCTTTAAACCTCGCTGAGTAATCCGACACAATCATGCTCTCCTGACGAAGCTGCAGAAGCTCTTGGATCCGCACTGACCTCAGCGTCACCGGATAGAACTCCTCCCTGAAGTGCCGCTCAAACTCTGCCCACGTGAGCGTCTCCTCGTCATGGGACTGCGTCACCAAACTCCACCATCGCCCGGCAGAACCATGCAGAAGGCTCGCCGCTAGGACCACCATCTGATCTGGAGGTGTCCTCACTAGGCGGAAAACTCGAGTAACTGCCTCGAGCCAGTCATCAGCTGCCTGGGGGTCTGGATCACCCCGAAACCTCAGAGGTCGCTGCCTCTGGAACTCGTGCAACGCACTCAGCCTGTGTGCAACCTCTTCCTGCACCGCCGGCACAACCAGCTGCTCGACAGGTGGTGGCTCAACTGGCAGACCACCTGGAGGTGCAACCTCAGAACCTGCGCCCTGCTCCACAGCCACTACACGGGGCGGGTCATCAGCATAATCCTGCTGCGGAACCCTTGCTGGTTGTCGTCGTGGAGGCATCCTGAAATACATTCAAGACACACCACAGTCAAAGAGTATATCTGGAGAGCTGACTCAAGAAGGACAAGGAAAACCCAAACCCAGTCCTATATGATGCATGTACCATTATGTCCCCGCGACCAGTGTACGAATGTCCCGAGTCAAAAGGCAGGTTATCAGAGTCCTGGTGTATGGATACGTCGGCCGCCGCACCAACACTGGAGTCCCTGGCCTGAAAGTCGAACTCGAAACATCCTAACACTGCCGCTATGCAACCCAAACCAAGCTCACAGCTAGACCAGCTACGCTCAGAGATCCCAAAGGTGGAACCTGCTCTGATACCACTCTATCACGACCCGACCCAACGGGGCTCGAACCGCGACTCCCCAAGCCCGCCTCCAATAGGCCAGGGGCTGGCGACCAGCGCCGAGTAGGCTATCACACACATGGGAGACATTAGCCTAAGGTACCTGTACACACGCACCCACAAACACCTCCATGCAACAGTGCAGAGATAAAGAAACTGAAAAGTAAATGCATGCATACATTCTATCCCAAACCAGAGTGCAACAACAAAAGTACAAGGGCAAAACAGGGCCCACCAAAAGAAAACTACAAAGCGCGTCCAACCTGCTCTGAAGGGGGGGAACACTGCCACAAACACCCGCCGGAAAGCTTCCTCGGCACAGCTCCGGTAAACACCCCGGTCAACTCGCTCACTAAGCTCCGCCTGCTCCGGGTCCGCCTGGGACTCCGTCAAAATGCCTGTGGTCTGCACAAGACACAAACATGTGCGGGCAAAGCCCGTGCAGGGGTGAGTATAAACATACTCAGTAGGCACCCCAAAAACCCAAAACCCAAGGGAGCAACTGATAGGCAACAGTTCTCTCAACCCAGCCAGAGGGAACCCAGACGAGAGAGAAACTCTATCTCGTGACCATCCTCGGCTAAACACAACTAGTCAGCTCAGCTCAGCTCATGTGTATGCCCATACATATAGCTTGAACAATCCAGATATACACAGCTCACGCCACAAAGCCACAAGAGGTACCGACCTCATCACCAGCAACTGTCCACAACCAGGAGAGTACACCACGAACACTGTCATACCAGATGACACTCATCCGAGAGATACACTCCATCGGGATACTCGCAAACATCACAGATGCTCACCCGAGAGACCACGCTCATCGGATAGCATCACTGAGGAAACATCGCTGAAACACCATAACCACCAAACTCCTTGGAAAGGGGATTGCCGCTAGGGTCCGCTAGGGGATACCAAGACCCACTCCGGTATACGTAGCTCACAGATAGGGGATCACTCCCAGGGTCCGCTGGGGGATACCACGACCCGATCTGGCATACGTAGATTTCACAGATAGGGGATCACACCCAGGATCCGCTGGGGGATACCACAACCCGATCTGGCATCGACAGAAGCTCCACACTCAGATAGAGGATCATCGTCCATATAAAGATGGTCACGACGATACCGGAACCCTATCTGGTATAACTCGCGATGTAGGGGATCGAACTAACGATGCCGCAACCCTACCGAAACCACGCGCTGAGTAGGGGATCGCATAGCCAACGATACCGTAACCCTACTATGCACGACCCACCGCGTAGGGGATCATATTCCCGATGATGCCACAAACCCTACGGGGTTAACCTGCTAGATAGGGGATCGCCGCCCGTAAATAAGCGGTCACAGCGATACCAAGAACCCGATCTAGGGTAAAGATGCTAGAGGATCCACTCTGGGCCCACCGGAGGGATGCCACAACTCTAACAGTTTAAACATCCCATCGAGAGGATCACAAACCCATACGAAGGTTGTGATACCACACGAACCCTCTTAGGAATGAACCAAGGGAGAACCCTCAACTATTGCTGGTCCAAACGTCGCTAACCCGAGCGACTCGCCCCAAAGCCACACTGCGTACCTCTGAAGCCAAAACCGAGGCCACCTTCGCGTTCCACGCGGAAAAACACGCAGGATAGGCTGTTTATTCGCCCGAAACGGAGCACCGGTGAAAAAGGCACTATTCACCGTAGCTAGCTCGTGCAGGGCCCACACAACGATCCCAAAACTCATCGAGCAGACCATACCACGACAATCCCCTCGGAAAAACAAGCGGAATCGACTACTCGCTCGCCCAAAACGGACACCCGGTGAAAAAGGTACTATTCACCGAAGGCCAGCTCGGGTGGGGCCCATGCCTGGATTCCGAAACTCGTCGAACGGATCGCACCATTGCGATCCTCTCGGAAAAACACACGGGATCGACTATTCATCCGCCAAAATCGGACTCCTGGTGCAAAAGCTGCGTTTCCCCGCAAACGCCAAAACCCGGCCTCGTGGGGCCCGCACCCCGTTCACAGACCCAACACCCGGAAACCATCTCAAAATGTTCTTCGTACCATCAGGGTTTCAAAGCCACTGACGGCACGTCAATCGGACGCTCCGGGTAGAAGTTACAATGGCCCGAAGTCGTAAAATAATAAAATAATATTATTTTATACGACGTTTCTAACTCTCGGGCCACGATCCCGAACCCTTAAAATTCTCAAAGTAAGTTCAAAAGGTCCGTCTCGACGCAAGGAGCGCGTCGCCGCAAACGGATCGCAAATCGGAGTTACGGTTTGCGAGTTACGGGGGTTTAAAGAACCCCCGGAAAATCATGGCCGGACCACCGCCAGCCTCGCCGGAAACCACCGCGCCGCCGCCGGATTCCGCCGTGCCGCCGCCGCCGCCACCGGAAACCGCCGCCGCGCCGCCGCGCCGTCGCCGAATTCCGCCATGGCCGCCGCCCGCCGTCGCCGGAAAACCGGGTTTTCGCCAGAAAACTTCCGGGAGCCACCGGGAGCACCCCGGTGCTCCAAATTTAGATCCGAAACATGTTTCGGAAAGCTCGGGACCCGAACTATACAAATCTTATGAAAATTTGAAGAAAAACAACACAAAAACGGGATCCGGGATTGTAAAACTCAAACCGCCTACCTCACGGGCGAAACGCCGACGTTCTGCCTCAGATCCGCGCTCCCGAGCTTCCGCTGTGCACTCCTGGAACGTCCGCCGTCGAATTATGAGCTCGTGGGCGCTCCGTTTGCTCGATTCGGCGGAGTGGCGGCGAAGAACGGCGAAGAACAACGAAGAACGATAAGGGGGGGGGGGGGGCGCTGATATTTATATCAGCCGCCCGCCGGCGCCAAACCCGCCTCGGACCCGACGCCCGATGCGAACAAAAGTAAGGTCACCTCTAGGGTAAACGCACCGTTCTGAACGCAACGGCGGTCTCAGATTTTCCATCCGATACTCCGTTCAGAAGTTATTTGAGCCGACGCTCGCACACAAACTTGCCACTTATTTACGGAAACGCCCCTGGTGGCGTTTCTCACCGCAGGCCCGCGCCCGCAAAGATTACACCCTGCCTAGGGTAAACGGCACGTTCCGGATGCAACCGTGCCCTCAGATTCTCATTCTGAGCTACCGTTTAGGAGATATCACACCCCCGCCACGTTCATAGTTTAAAAAAACACTTAACATTTTTATAAAATTAATTCCGGGCACACCGGGCCTCGGAATCACACGACGTCTTCGCGCCTAGCTCTGGAATTATTCGTAGAAATATTCCAAAGTCTGACAGGGCCAAAAACCCGAGTCGCTACAGTTGGTTAACATTATGTCTGTCAGGAAGAAGAACAGACAGATCAGAGTCTGCATTGAATTCTAGGATCTCAACTGTCAGTATCCAAAGGATGACTTTCCCCTTCCTATGACAGAACTTTTGATTGACCCCACCACTTGGTTCCAGTATATTTCATTCATGGATGGGAATTCCGGATATAACCAAATTCTAATGGCCCCTGAGGATGAATATTCTACATCATTCATGGAACCGAAAGTTACTTTATTCTATTAGGTAATTCCCATCAGTCTAAAGAATTCAGGTTCCAACTATCAGCATGCCATGCATCACATATTTAAGTCGATCCTCAAGAAATTGGTGGAATGCTACATGGAATATCTGGTGGTCAAATCTATTTAGCTCCAGTACCATCTCAAAGATCTCGAGAAAGTGTTTTGCATCCTCTTATCCCGCCATCTGAAGATGAACCCCTAGAAGTGTGCCTTCATGGTCACCCCTGGAAAGTCTCTCAGCTTTGTTGTCAAGTATAGAGGCATTAAGATCAATCTAAATAAGATCAAGGTCATCCGTCAGATGTATCCCCCATGTAATATTTGGTATATTCAAGGTTTTCAAGGACACTTATCCTATATAATCCAATTCATCATGAATCGGGCTGGAAAGCGTAATCCCTTTTCTCGAATCATGAAGAAAGGTGTCAATTATTAATGGGATGAGGAGTGTTAGAATGCTTTTGAGTAAATCAAGTAGTACCTATTACAGCCTCTGGTCCTGAAGCCACCCATTTCCAAGAATCCACTGGTCCTTTATGTGACCTCCCTAGAATGATCTATCGGTGCCCTTCTCTCCCATAAGAACAATGAGGTAATGGAGAATAGTTAATACGATCTCAGATACAAGCTCCTCTATACAGAGACAAGATATTCCTCTATAGAGAAAAGATTCCTTGCGTTGGTATTCATTGTGTAGAAATTTTGACACTACTTACAATGTCATGAGATAAAGATAGTGTCCTGAGTGGATCCATTGAATTATATTCTAAACCACCCCATGTTAGAAGGTCATCTAGCTCGGGAAAAAGTGATCCTATAGTAGTTCAAAAACATGTTTTCCCCCAGAAGTCCATTAAGGGACAAGAAATGGAAGACTTACTTTCCACCCATCTAGCTTCCAAAAATAAGTATATAGATCTTGATTTTCTTGATGATGAAATCCTCTCAGTATACCAAGTCGTTCTATGTTTGAAAATTCAATTTTTAGTTCCTACTGATGCCCTACCGGCAGAAGACTCAATTACCCTAGACTCAACAGAGTGGGCCTGAGTATCATCTTCATCACACAAGCACAAGCTATTCTTTCATATTCATTCCTATTGTCAGAAGGTTGTACCAAAAATAAGGCAGAGTATCAGGCTCTCATTACTGGTCTCGAGATAGCCCTCAATATTGATGTTCCCCACTTGCATGTGAAAGGGTACTCCGAACTATTCATCAAATATATCAACGGTGACTACGTTGTCAGGAAGCCAAAGCTCATACCACTGTTGGAACGTACTTGCTAGTTGATTTCATAGTTACCTTCTTGTATAGAAGTTACTCATGTCCCTCATTCTTAGAATGGTCAAGATGATACCTTGGCCAGATTGGCTTTATCTTTTGAGGAACCTGACCAGAAAGAATTGATTATTCTTGTGGAACATTGGAGAGGCATCACCCCTGTCACTCCAGACGACGATGATAGTCTGTAGGTAAGCCATATTACTACCAAAGCCTCCATATAAGGACCCTTAGGTCCCCCTTCCATAGTTTTGGAGGTGAATCCCAACTGTAAGACCACCTTTATCAAATATCTATAGCACGACAATCTCTCGGCAGAGCGAGCCGAGCACGAGTGAATCTGATGCTGCGTATTACAGTTTACACTCCATTGTAGCCCCGGTCTTGAGAAGATCCCCTAAAAAAGTGGTTTTGATGGGGTTATTATCTGTTTAATTCAAGGAGGTGAGATTTATCAGGTCATAGAAGAGGTTCATGCCAGTTCCTGTAGGGCTCATCAGACCGGGCTGAAACACTCTCACACAATTTGAAGATTGAGGAATTTTTGGCCCTCCATGATCCATGACTGCATTGAGTTTTCCAAGAGGTTCCATGCATGATAAATCCATGCTAATTTTCGGAATCGGGAAACGTAGCCTCTCTATACCACCAAGTACTCTTGGCCCTTTTCGATATGGGGAGTTGATGTCATGGGACCATATCCACCGACAATAGTATGCTCGTGCAGGTTCATCCTGACTGCTATAAATTTCTTTTCCAAGTGGGCAGAGGCAGTTCTGCTCAAGGAGTTCAAGGCCTGTTCTACTGTTGAATTTGTGATATCCAATATAATCTACTGATTTGGAGTCCCTCATACCATCCTCACTGATAATAACACCAACTTTTGGGCAGCTTCACTAAATAAGTTGTATGCCAAGTACAACATCCGTTCTAACCATACCTCCCGCTATCACGCGCAAGAAAATGGGCATATCAAGGTGTTAAACAAAACCCTATCTAACATTATATAGAATATGATTGTTCAAAACATGAATATTTGGCTAGATAAACTCCCCAATGCTCTCTGGTCTTATCGGATGACAACTCGCAATTCCACCCAAGTGACCCCATATCCCATAGTGTACAGAATGGAGGCGGTCCTACCCATCAAGATTCAATTTCCCTTGTTTCATACAACTATCTATGATCACCAGACACTATATAAGGTTGTTGAAATCTATCTTGATAAACTATAATCACTCGATGAGAACAGTCTTTGTGCCCTGCACAATCTTTAGAGGATTTAGAACAAGATAGACAAAGCTTTCAATAAGATATTTCACCTCCTCTCTTTTTTACAAGGTGAAATGGTGTTAGACCTAAGAACTTTGATGATACCTGGTAGGAAACCACCAAAGTTGGAGTGAAAGTTGTAAGGACCTTACATCATTCACAAGGTTTACCCCAATGGCGTGTACTCCTTGGTTACCTTGTATGGTGAGAGGATCACTCCTCCCACCAGTGCCAAAATTTTTAAGCAATACTTTGCTTGAGTAACCATTTTATAGTCCCTAATCACTTTAAACTATTCCATCATCACCACATGATGTTAAAATGCATGATCCGTCCAGGATGAAGGATGTAAAACTACCCAGCACTCATCCTGCATGACGGTAAACTACAGATTGGTTCGATCTCTATGACCTTAAACTAAGATCTCCCCACATTCTCATCCCACATGACATTAAACTACATAGCATGTCAAGAACTGCATATGTATTGATTCCCATCCTCATGGGATATGTAGGAATGCTAGGATTATTCATCTTAGAGTATAGCCCGCAAATTCTTCTCTTTGACTTCTCACTGGGTATTGAACTCTTGGAGGATCACACATAGTATAATGTATAATTCTTTGGCCCCCACTTATGCCAAGTTTACGATGATAATACCATGTGACGCTACCATTTTTCTATCCTATCAACGTCCTTACCGCATGACATAAAACTTCATGGACCTTTCAGAACTATGTGTGACTTGATTCCCATACTCATGGGATACGTAGGAATGCCCGAACACTTCGTCTGTTGGCCCAACCCCAAACTTCAGGTTCTCCCTTTGGGTTCAGCCCCTTGGCTCAGATGCTTATCAAAACACATGGTGTGGTGCATGATTTTTTCTCCTTAATTAATGTTGGGTTTATCATTACCACACAATGTATAACCCTCCTTGGAGATCTCCATCTCTATCGTCTACCATGTATGATGTTAAACTGCATGGGCATATTCACGCTCCACGTGTCCCCTTTATTCGAGTCTCTATCAACATTCACATCCAGAAGGACCCCCGAATGATATGGATGCTAGTCCTCAGTGCTCTACTACCATCTCAGGCCAACGTCCCCGAGGATTTTGGATGAAAATTTGATACAAGTCTCATGTTGCGAATATGGTCAGTGGTTGACACTCATTTTTTGTTCCCATTCCATGTCACATGATATGGATTTTGTGTTTTGAATAAGAACAAAAACCATCCTCTATCATTATCACCACCCCTATATGTTCCAAATATTTGGTGCAATGATTCATTTTGTCTTTTTATCCCTTCAAACGTTAGCATTCCTCGAGCACAAGTGTTGGTCCAGGCGAGTTAGACCATGCTTGATCTGTTTCCTTTATTATCATGCCCTTATATACTAAGAAGAACCTAATCCCATTCTTTTTTTCCCACACCAAGCATTACTCACATGGGATTAGGAGCTTTGGTAAGGCCATACCCACATAAAGAGTCATACAATCACAGTCCGAGCACTATGACCTTAAACTAAGATCACCATCGTCCTCCCCGCACAATGTTAAATTGCATAATCCATCCATCACCGAGGGATGTAAAATCACTCAGCACTTATCCCGCATAACCATAAATTGAAAATTGGCTGGGACATTCTGTCTATGGCCCAACATCATGTCCCTAAACCTTTCCAACCCCTTGGCCTAAGTCCTAACTTAGGATTGTGTGCTGTGGTATGGAATCCGTGTCCTCATTCATGTCAATATATTTTTTCCATGATGCATACATCCCCTTGATGTACTCCTTCACCCATTTTACTTGCTTTAAGACGTTAAACTTCATTGGTCCCACTACACTTTACGCATCCCATCATTTGGGGTTTCTATCATCTTTCACATCCGAAAGGACCCCTGAATGGAATGGATGCTAGGCCTCAGGGCTCTCATACCATATCGGGCTATCATCCATGAGGATTTGGGATGACAATTTGATACAAGTCCTGAATTTTGAATATAGTCGGAGGTCGACACTCATTTTTTGTTCGCATACTAGGAAACGATACAGATACTATGTTGCAAACACTATTAGCATTTATCCTCAATCATTGATTCCATTCTGTGGTCTCCCACGTGACATGTGCAATGATTCACCCTTTCCACCATATGTCCCATGCACATGACATTAAGCTGGGCATCTATAGTTCAAGATCTATAACCATAAACTAAGATCTATTGAGTCATCACTACATGACACTAAACTGCATGAACTTTTTTAGAACTACAAGTGGCATGATCTCCCTCCTCATGGGATATGTAAGAATATCTAAACATTTTTCTCCAGGTCCAACCCTATTTCTTAGAAGCCTCCTCATCTTTCTGGCCCCCTGGCCTGAGTCCTACAAGAGGATATATGTAGTGTGGTATGGAATTATGACCTCGTTCACATTGGGATTGGAATATCCATGCCACATACCTCCCTCTTAAGATCTCTTTACCCTTATCCTCCACTCATCTTTTCAAGTCGTCTGCTCTCAAATTGGTCTCTTTGACTCTCTATGGAAATCCACCAACATGCCCAAGAGCACTATGGTTTAGGATCTAGAGTGCTGGATTCTACGTGGATATGTTTCTACCCATTTTTTATGCTTCATGTTCCCATTTATTCAGGATTCCATCATCTTTCACATCCAAAAGGACCCCTGAATGGCATGGATTCTAATCCCTAAGGCTCTCTTACCATCTCGAGCCAACGTACCCAAGAATTTTTGAACGAATATTTGATACAAGTCTTGTATCGCGAATCCGGCTAGCGGTAAATTCTCAATTTCTTTTTCCCATTTCAGGTCACACAATATAGATTTCATGTTTCGAACATGGTCAACGATTATCCTCCATCTTACACTACCACCCATTATGCCCTAAATATTGGGTGCATGATTCACCTCTTCAACTCCATCATGTCCAAGTAAAATTTCGACACTCTTGGTGCCATTCCTCTATTCACGTATGTGAATTAAGAGGACGAATCCATGGTGTGGTGTCATTCAAGGCTCCACACAATTTACCCTTTCTCTATATTCCACATATTTCAAATACCTTCTCCTCCCTTTTTTCCCACATCAAGCGTGGCTCACGTGGGCTTAGGGATTTTATCAAGGTTTACTCCCTCTTGAAAGAGTATCACTTCTATGGTATGATATTTACGACAATAAACTAAGATCTACCATGTCCTTTTCCTAGGATGATAAACTTCATGACATCCCTCAAGAACTACATAGGCTTGATTCTCGTATTTATGGGATACGTAGGAATACTTGGGCATTTCTCCTTCGGGTCTAGCTCATGTTACACTTATTATCTCTGTTGTTCTGCCTTTTGGCCCTAAATTTTATAGGATTTCATGGTGTGGAGTATGTGGGATTATTTCTTTATTCACATCGGGTTTTCAATAGCTGCACCATATACTCTCCTTTTAGAAGCTAGTCTCTCCTGCCTCTTGTCCCACATGACATTAAAATACACTCTCATAAGTACGTATGGATTGATTCCCATCCTCATGGGATATGTAGGAACACCCAAATATTTAATCTTTGGGTCCAGCCCCATATCTTCTAATCTGTTTCGGCCCCTCGTCCTGAGGTTTCTCTGCTAGAGGTGCACACATTGTGGTGTGGACCATGTCCTCATTAACATTGGGTATGCTTTATCACACCCTGTGCATTCCATCTAAAACCTTGTTATTTTATATGCATCGAATCCATATGACCTTAAACTATGCTTCCTAGTCCTATATGACTTTATATTGTTAAGTCTTTGCGGCACGATGTTAAAATACATAGTCTGGTCTTATCATATGACCATAAACTATGATATTATCATCCTCGATGGATGATGAAAAATGACACTGCATTGTGATTTCCACACTTGAGGGGACATCTTGTTTGGTATCAATCATCCACTATGCCATTTGTTCAAGCCTACATATGGCTTGATTCTTTTAGTGACACCCAGATTCCCTTTTATGGGTACATTGCATAAAAAAACACATCCATCCCAAATAACAAACAAGATCTATAAAATGTCACTTCTTTTGGTGTGTGGGCCTGACCAGCATGACAGTATTGTCTCTATCATTGATACCCTACCATGACACTCCTAGTACAATGTATGGATTTATCCCCATCATAACGGGGTACGTAGGAAATCCTGGGTACTTTGTCTTGGGCCTAGAAAAACATTCATATTTGGTCCCTCAGCCTAAAATCTCTCCTGGGAGCCCGAGGTGTGATAAAGACTCCTACTTTCCTCATTCATGATAAGTTTTGAAATAGCCACACCGTGTGTCTACCTTTCTCTTTTCCATTATGGTCTGATCTCTAAGACATTAAAACTAAGATCCAACTGTCCTTGTCTAATGAAATTAAACTAAACAACACTTTTAGAACTAAACCTAGCTTGATTCCCATCCTGATGGGATATGTAGGAATGCTCAGACATTTCGTCTTTGGGCCCAGCCCCAAGAATCTCAAATCATATCCTCTTTTCAGACACTTAGCCCAAACTCTGTTGGGAGAATGTGGTTGTGAGAAACTCTTGGTTCCTCATTCATTTTGGTTTTTTCAATAATTACACCATGTGTCTCCATTTTCCTTGGAAAGGAATTCAACTCCCTCTATATGATACGTCTCATTGGCATACTCAAATGTGTCGTGGAAAAGATCCCAAAGTGTGGAATTCTCACATGGACATTCCCTTGTTTAATTTCATTGCTTCATGAGCCCTTTATTTGGATTTCCATCCTCTACGACGTCTATAGGGACCCCCTCTATGACCTGTCACATGCCACATTGGCTCACCTAACATCTTAGGACAACACCCTGGAAGAACTTAGATGACATTTTGTGATAGGTCCCATGTTTCAAACAGGGTAAGCAGTTGAACCTCACTTGTCTATCCCCAAATTAGGATAACACGAAATGGATGTTGTGTTTCAAACATGGTCTATAGTTATCATATATCATCACACCACCGTCATTGTAATCCAAATCTGGGGTGCCATGACTCACATATTTCCAATCCCTTATGTTCAAGTAGAATTCCAACACACTCATTTTTCTCCTCCACACATTAATGTGTGTTATGCAGGTGGGTCAATAATTATGGGACGACACTCACCTAGAGTTTCATTTCCCCTAATGTGTGCCTCCCGGTACCAAGAAGGTCCCACCAATACTCTTTGTTTCCTTCATTGAGCATAAATCACATGGGATTAGTGGTTTTGGTAGGATGTGTACTAGTACAGCTAAACCACAGATGCCTTTCATCCTGCATGACATTAAAATACAATCCGAGAACTATGTATGGCTTGATTCCCATCCTCATGGGGTATGTAGAAATTCCCAGTCACTTTGTCTTGGGCCCATCCCAAATTTCATTGAATTTGGTATCTCGACTTAAGATTTCCCCCAGGGTTACATGGTGTGGTATAGACTACCTTGGTCTTCATTAATGTCGGGTCTATAACAATCGCACCGTGTACTCCCCCCTTCAGGGTCTCCCCTTCCACTTTATGTCCTACTGTATGATGATAAACTACAAAATTCATCCAGAACTATGTATGGTTTGATTCCCATCCTCATGGGGTATGTAGGAACACCCAATTACTTGCCTTTCAGTTCACCCCAAAGTCAGGACACCTCTAGTATATGGACTAAATAATACCATCAATAACACATGGTGTGGTGTGGACTCTTACGGTCCTCATTCATGTTAGGATATGTACCACATTGTGGGTTTACTTTATGGGTAAGCATGTCCTTGACACATGAATTTAAACTACATCCCTACCCTGAATAGGTTCAGGATGCCTGATGATAATTATGGGATGCATCAGCTTCCTCACCAGAGAGGATTTCCCCCACCAGAATCATTCTCTAACCAGACTATTATCAATAACTAAGTTTGGCTTGATTCTCATACGTATGGGATATGTACTGATTCCTAGGCATTTCTCCTTAAGCCCAGTCCCAAGGTCATTCACATTTTCCCCCTCAGCCCTGATTTTATTCCATTCTCTATGACATTAAACTTGGATCCCATAGGCCTTGTAACATGAATTTAAAATATTATCCTTGGTCCAAAAAGTATGCACTTAAAACTATGTGCACCATCTTCACCATATGATGTTAAACCACATATCTATAGTCCTCATTGGTAGGATGTAAAATTTTGAGCTCCTCTAGGTTCTCTACAGAGAGATACTTTCAGAAAATGAGTATGATCCCTGATCAGACCAATGCACTCACTTAAAGTTTTTTCATCACGGTGGCATAATTTCAAGAGTGTTAGACTCTATTCAAACAACCCATCACTCCGCCCTACACGCTTAGCGTGCCCTTTATTGGACCCTCATCCTCTTTCATGCCTAAAGGAACCACTTAATAATATAGATGCACGACCTATGTCTCTACTACTATCTTGGGCTAATGTTCCAGAAGACTAAAGAATGACATTTTAAGTCAGGCCCCATGTTTTGAACATTATCAGCGTTCGGTCCTCATTTGTTATCCCCATTTCAGGCTAACATAATTGGGAAGCTATGTTTCTAACATGGTCAACAGTTATCTTTAATTGTCACATGACCCCTATAGTGTTCTGAATTTTGGGAATCATGATTCATGCTTTCCACTCCCCTCTATTCGGATTGATTCCAACGCCCCGGGCATTACCCCACACGTGCACTAGAGCATGTTGGGAAAAAAGAAATTCGAATGCTATGAGAACTTCCTTCTCCAGTCAGGCCTGCCTCTTTCATCCCAGAAATCTCGATGAGTTTTTTAGACCCCAGATTCCGGAATCCTAGTTGGTACTCTCATATTTTAACGGAATAAAAATGTAATCATCCCTTGTTTCTCACATCAGGCATGACCCATGTGATCTTAGGGACAAATCACTAGATTTTCATGAATGTGATGGAAATGTAGTAATCCAAAACAAATAATGGAACTCATGCACACAACCAACATAACCAATAAAATCATGAAAGTACATTTATGAGTTTACACACATTACAATGCCCAAGGATTGGCCCCTCTCATGGATGGGTTGACCTCTTAAATGGATCATCCCAGCTCCTCCACTCTTTGGATTGTGGCATACAAGATTTTTTGTCACCGGTTAAGCTCCCACTCATATTATTTGAAAATGGGGCACAATTCATTAGCCTTGATTTATTCCTGATCCTCTTCATCTCAGATAATGGCCATCTCCTCATAGGATCGCTTCATTAATTATTCATCCTTTGCTAGCTGGGCCTTCAAACACCATATGTGCCCTAATTGTGCGTCAAGAAAAGAAGAGTACTAATTCGGCTGGACCATCAACACCTGGATCTCATTTTCAGCCTCCTGGAGTCTTTTGATGTTCACGGACTTCCTTTTCTTCTATCCCACACCAAGGTCACGATCATGCTCCCTTATCTTCTTATCCATGAAATCATGGATGAGCATATGAGGAGACTACACATCAACTCCTTCAGCGCATAGTTTTCATAGATAGAAATAAATAATCACTATCTGGTTAATCCATTGTGCTTGTGCGGCCTCCCCAATGATGCTCTTGATCAGCTTCCATGATCAACCACAAATGACCTCTCTATCCTCTTCATTATAAGTTGTCTCTTCTCAGTTCTCGGAGTTGGAAGGTTCATATGTAGGGAAAGAATCTAGGAAATCAACATCATTATATTCATATGGTGTCTAGTTAGTTAGGTTAGGACCCATGTCATATGATTGATCCTCGTCATTGGTTTCTACCTCAATGACTTCAGGTTCCATCTTGTTGACGTTCCCACTTGTGCTTGGGAGTGCTACAACTTGGTCAGTATGGGAATCTAATTCCATAACCACTAAAATTCCCTTAGGAAAGGTAGTGCCAAGATATCTATACATCCTCCCCAATGCGGACACACCATTTGAAGAACTACACATGTTAGAATACATAGACGTTAGTTGGAATTTTTCAATATAGGGCAGTTATTATTTCTGTTGAGAAGACTTACAGAGATCAAATAGTCGGTCTCAGTATGAGCTGTTGCCTTCAAAATTCCAAGGCGTGGCCCCCTGTATATGGTTGGGAGATCTGAAGACTTTGGGAGAACCACCCTAGGTGTCGCAGCCCCACCAGGTGCAGTAATCATCATAGACACATGCACAAATCCCAAAGCTCCCACAGCTTCATCTACGCCCTCCTTCACAAGTCAAATGTTAGTTGTGAAGTCCTAAATGACCTGGATGAGGACTATGGGAAAATGGTACATGGTTTACCTTGAGGGCCTTTTCAAACTCTTTCAGTTATGAGTTTTCAACCTCACCCTCCTCTAGAGGGCTCCTTTTACTAGCCTCCTCCCCTAGGAGGACCCTTTTTGATTCTTATGGTAGATGGAAGTGCTCCTTAAATTTGGTGGACAACAACTAAAGAGGGTCTGTTTGATCAGGAAGAACCTTCACTAGATCTGTCATGGGACGTGGAGCATCCCGAGTGTTCATAAAGTCCTCCAGCTCAGCAATGTATTGCTCCGCCTTCGGCTGAGATACTGAAAATCAAGCACTGGAATGAAAAATCCCTAACAAATCTGTCCCGAGATGTTTTAGATGGTGCCACATCTGGGAAGTGTTGAACAATTGTTTGTTGACATCCAAAATGTCCCAAGCCTCTGGGAAAATAGCATCCTCAGGGGTGACTATATGTCACAACCACTTCCTCGGAGCCTGAGTGGCTATCCCATGAAACCCCCTAGGTGGCCTCCCCTCTAGATAAATTTTCTCCTATAGGACTGTCGGGTCCGCTGCTACCGCCTGCCTCCCAATCGGCATGGGCCTCACTGCTACTACAACCCCACCAGCACGGGACATCCTCGACTCCTTTGGCCCTGACCTTGAGGATGAGGGGGCACCCCGTCACTAGTACAGAAGGTTCTATGCTTCATTATCTCCCACATGTAGGCTTCCTACAAACTATTGGCATACTCCTTTAATATCCCATATACAGTCGTGGGTGGAGGCAACTCATTCCCTATATTCCCATCCCCCCATGTGAACATGATCTACATTTTCCTCATTGTAGACAGATGGTCCTCAAGGCGTACTCCCAAGTAGACCCATGGGGTGAGACTCTACATGCACCAGAATTGCCTTACGAAGGAGTGCGGGGTGTATGGTTCATAGAGAGGATCTCATTCAACCCGCACCACTGAGAATCCATTCAGAAAGGCCATGAGATAGGGCCAATGTTCCTCCATTCCCTGACCATCATCAGTGAACACACCTATTGGCAATGGGATTAGATGGAAGTTGAACTCATCCTCCTTCCATACCTAGTTCAGCACTAGTGATGGGGCCATCTTGGTCAGGAAACTCCCCACCGCATATAGAATGGCGGGTCAAGAGTCTGACCCTGGAGGAGAAATGGGGTCTGGGTACTCATAGGCACCCATATGCAGCGCTATCCACCCATACATAAGATGGAACAGCCCACACACCTTGTGTGTCTTCTTCCCTTCACTGATAAGCCATAATATTAAGTACAACATAGCCAGAATTAGAACCCCTAGGTTGATCCACTGCCCCATCACCAACATGGACTCCATGATAAACATGCTCGGCCACATTCCCATGTTTGTATCCCTTACTAGTGGTATCTAGCAGCAAATGAGTGCTGAAATGAACGCAACCAACCTAACCACTGGTTTATGCTAATTCCTGACACTGAATCCCCATGTATTCTACTGGATTTCCTCCATGAGTAACCAGTAGGTGTTGTCTTTACTGCGTTGGACCCCCTTTGGGAAAGTAGGATGGCTCATAGGAAACTTCCCACCTGTAGTGAAACTCAGGAACCTCCTGAACCACACCTTAAAGTGGACACCCACACCGATTACTTTTCCTCTCCTGACACTAAGTCCATCAATGCCTTTTCCAATGGACACATCTGCTCCAAGTCCTCCTAGGTATTCACGGTGGGGATGAACTCATCATACATCACTCCCAATATCGGGATCCCCACGATTTTTTGGAAGTCCCAGAGGCTGATACCAACCTCCCCATGGTGAATATGAAAGGTGTTGGTCCTCAATGACCACCTACTCAAAAACTCTGGCATCAACTACTTCGTCTAGTAGATGTGAAATTTGGAGGCCCATGACTCCTTATATAGACCCACTTGCCTCATCTCTAACCCAAACTTATAACAGGAGGTGCAGACCCAGTAAGACCATGCCCAATCATCAATGAAATTGCCACCCCAACAAAGATCCCACTAATCGGCCCGCCCCTTCTCTAGGCTCCCCAAGGCCTCCATTAGAATGGTGTGAAACTATGGGGGATATACCTCTAGATAAAACTCCTTCCCATCAACGTTGTTCACATGGCTATACAAGCATTCAACATTAACGGGTGTATAATCCCCCCAAGTATGATCATCAGCCACCCTGAACCACTAGCACTGGCATGACATGCTCCTAAACCAGTAGGCTAGCTTGTCCCTACTCACTTCATGAATGAAAACATCATCCATCAGAAAAAAAACCATATAAAGGTGTCCTTTTTTACATATGATAGTTCTTTTTAATTTCTGAAAGTTTCTCCACCAGGGATTCGTGATCCAAATGGCTCCACAAGCATTCCCCAATCCCTAGGTTATCATCCATCCCTGCCCTCTGGGCAGCATCCATAATGACCCCCTAGAATCTTCCTGTTGAGCCATTCTTTCTCAATGGGTTTTAATTTTTCTTTATGGATTGAGGAGCTCATTCGCGGATCTTGGTCACAGAGAGTGGTCACAAAGCTCTATTGAAAAGAAATGTTGTAGAGCCTTTCCATAGACCTCACAGGCACAAGCTGCAGAGTGCACAATCGCGGAGTCCAAAGAATCGTTAAGTTCCACTTAAAAAAGGACCTGATTCATAAAGATCTGTCACAAGGAATACCAAGATTCTTGAATAAAGAGAACAATCACCAAAACATGGAGATGATTAAGGAAAAAAGAAGGGTTGTCCTCACCTATTTATAGTCAATGACCTCTAAGCTTCAGGGCATGCCTAGCCATGGTGAGCTTCATGACATTCTCAACCTGCGCATCACCTCTCTACATCATGAACCCACTTTACAATATTTCACTATAATTAGCATACAAATTTTAGCGATCTACCCTTAGAATTTGACAATCGTTTTCTCCTTGGCTTGAAGGCTGAGGGGGGGGGGGGATTTGTTGGTGCCAAAATATGCGCAAAGGGAAAATATGAAAATAGGAAACCAATGCCAAAGAGGATGACATGAGAAGCCCATTTGCGGGGCCCTTTATCACAGAAGCCTTCGAATATCCCCTCAGCACCCTCAACAGCATAAATCTGAGGCCCCTCTATGGTCACTACAGTGTAAAAGAGGTGGAAGAATCTGTGGTTATGATGCAATTGATGAGGACATTTTCACTATGAAGGGAACCAGATTGCCTCTGTGATCCCTTAAAAATTCATGGAATCTTCCACGATCACTACATAAGGAATTCAGGAGGCCTTTTCACTGAGGAGGGGATGATGATCAAATCCATAGTTATGAAAAATTGGACGCAATCTACAATCAATTGCAGTGCGGAACATGGATTCACAATGAGCTGTCAGAGCTCTATGCCACCCCTCACTTATAAACAGTAGGATTCCCTCGAAGCCAAAGAATGGAGACCCTGACCTTTCACCTTCTCTACTCTCCAATCACAAAGCACCTTTTTCTCTGTGAAACATTGATAAAAAGGATCTCTTCAAGATACTTGATCATTGAAAAGTAACTTTCCCTTAGCTAAAAAACAACCCCTCTTTAAGCAGGGATTCCTCTCCTGGAGCCCATGATCCATCGCAAAGGAAGGAGATACCTAAGGGTACTTGATTATTCAAAAATCACTTCTGCATTGCGAAGTACCTTCCATGTACATGTGGACCCCATGCTAAGTTAGGATCACTGTGCTTCGTGAAGTACATTGCTTCGCAGTGCCCCACATTGCAAGGCTCCCATGCTCCATGAAGTCCTACTCCGTGAAAGCACTTGCTCTTCATGAAGCAAACTTTATATGCATGTATACCCTATTACTAGGATAGGATACTCCAATTCATGAAGTATACCCATTTGAGAAGTCCCTCCACTCTTTGGAGCACCAGAACTTTACAAGGTCCTTTCATGTGAACCCATTTTCTTCACAAAATCTTCTCCCATATGACCCTTCATGTTTTTACGAAGTGATTTCAAGGTACCTTGGACAATGATTCACATTGCATTGATTATCCTCATTCTTATTTGCAAATTAATGCTAACAGCTATTGATTTTTCTCATAGCCATGATAATGTGACCCCTCAATGGATCACTCCACAAACCCATCTCTATATGGAATTATTGATGCCTTCCCATCCCAAATGGTGGGTGGGTATCAATTATGTAAGTCCTAGTGGTACAGAGTAAACTCACCTCATCCAAGATGCATGACGTTAAACTACCAAACACAATCATCATCAGTACATTATGTTAAACTGTGACCTCACCCCATGAAATATGCACAAGGTGCCCTATCTCAGACATTCTACACACCCACTGATCACCACAAGAGTGAGATCTTCCTCACATGGAATGAGATCCTATTTTCTAGAATGACACCTGTCCGCTGGGAAGGGAAACCATCCGGGTGTAAGCCCCTAGAATTTATTGTAAGAGGTAGCATATCTACTCCTATCTTCTTATGTGCCCAAATACTATAGGAGATATGAGCACATGGGCCTTAATTTCCCCATCTCACTCCCTCTGATATTTTTATCCATCGAACCTTCATCCTGAATCAAGTCCCAATCTCCATCACCCTGGGCTACTGACTATGCATAACCCCCACTCCATTCCTCACTAATGCACCTTTTTAAACGCCATCTGCAGGTCTATTGCAACCTCTTGTTTCTCACACTGAGCAAGACTCACGTGGCCATAGAGTAAGAATCGACCATGACATACTCTTTGGGGTACTAACCATGTGTAAGCCCCATTTCTCCCATTTCAGAACTACGTGGACATTGATCTCTACCTCTAACACATGGTATATAAGAATCCTCTCTATGGTTCAAGCCCCTTCATCCATCATCACCCGTCTGTCCCGACTAATTTATCGTCAGTTTGTCTTCATTCCGCATGACGTTAAACTCTCTGCCCATTCCGAACTATGTGGACTTTGAAAATTTCCCTTTCCAAGAAAGGTATGTAGGAATCCTCCCGGGGGTTCAATCCCAACACCCATTGGTCCCAACCACTTTATGTAGGTTAAACCTCATCCTATATGAAATTTAACTTTATATGCCCCTTTTTGTCCTACATGACATTAAATTGTATGTATTCGAACTATGTAGGTTTTGATCCCTTCCTCTTAGACATGGTACGTAGGAAGCCTCCATGAGGTTCAACACCAACTAAAAGTAAGCCGTTTCAATACCAAACAATAGTATGTCCTTGTAAACACTAACCAATGTTAAGCTGTTGTAGTCCCCTTTGTTGGGACCCACATCTCTGGTCCGTCCCTGTGGCATCATTCCAACCCTCAGGTTGCTAACCACACGTAAGCCCCATCATGTCATCGGGTCATTGTCTTCTACGTACACCCCGATTCTATTCCCCTACCACGAACTAGAAATAATTTGATTCCCTTACATGGTGATACAAAGGAAGCCTCAACGAGGTTCAATCCCATCACTCATATCTCATTATGGTCTCTCCATTGAGCCCCTATGTTTTGGGAAGGTCATTCTCCAACCCGAAGATTCTACACCCTGTGCATCCCATCCATTGGTCCATTCTCACGAGCCTCCTTATAAAGTGTCCCGTCGCCCCCATCAATCTATGAAAACATTGATTCTATTCAATGGGTATACGTAGGAAGTCTCTTAGAGGTTCAATCCCAACACTACTATCACCTTCATGAAGGTTCCATCTCATTATCCATCCACATCGTTCAACCATCCATCATCCATCATAATTCTTACCCAGGACACCACAAATAGGTGAGATCATGACATCTATCTAGTTTCTACCCTTTTCATCACTTAGGAATCTTACCGTGAAAAATCCCCACATAATCCATAACCATCCAACCAAGAGATCCCCTCTTACGATGGGCCGCTAACCACACGTAATCCCCATCACATCTTTAGGTCGTTGTCCATTGTGTACACCCTGATCCCATCATTCATTACCCCTTCAAACTACATGGGTTTTGATCCCTATTTCCCATACAGGGTACATTAGAAAAATCCCTAAGGTTCAATCCTATCTAACGATAAAATAAGGAGTCCCCTTTATAGGGACCCAAGCATCTCTAGATCTGTCTTCATTATACATTTTTATCCACTCATCCAGTAAATTCCCTAGGTTCTCTCTCTTGGGGATGCACCCATCTAACCACTCCTGTCAGTGTTCCGATCAGTTTGATCCATCTATGATAGACATTAAACTCATGACATACCCTATGTTAAGCATGAGAAGATGAGGAAAACCTCAAAGACATGACTATGACATATAATTACCCATGCTCGATATGGTATTCCTTGGGCTTACACACCCTCAAGAAGCCCAATCATAAGGGGAAGAAACCAAGATGCATTAGTATTTCAGCGTCAAGACATGTCAACAATGTCCAACATGTCTACTCTTCCGATCAAAGGTTGCTTACCTGACTTTAACACTTAGAATTTCTACACAGAAGTAGTGTAATTAACTAGCTTCCACAATGATATGACACCAAATAAGAGTTTCATGAACAACGTCTTAATATTTAAGGGAGACCCAGAATATGTAACGAGTTCCAAGGAGGAATCCCTGGAAGGAGGAGCCGACATCCAATCATCTCATTTAGATCAAGGAGCAAACATCCCTGAAAAAATGATGGATACCGCCCAACTTTGAAAAAAGGGAATGTGGGGAAGCATTCAGTGAATCATCAACGGACTGATGCATGCCCCAGTGAAAGCATCAAAAACAATTACCTAACTTTTTCCATGCATTAGGTAATGATGTAGAGAGGTTTTTAGTTCCCTTAGAATTTATAACACTAGTTACATGTCAAGTTGACTTGTATGATGTATGTAGAGAGTTTGAAATAGTGATGGGGAAACACCACTCCTGGGGAGATTTCCTATATTTATGGATACATAAAAATAAAAATATCCTTGTCATGGATTGGTTGTGTTTGGTACATTATATCATAAAATTTTTCAGGATGAAGGTTGTGTTTTATGATGTAGATGGAGACCCAGTAGTGTTTCTTGGTGAGGGATAACCTTGGTTGGCTCTGAGGCATGTTCTATCCCTATATTACTTGATGGATGACTTAATACTGAGCTCCTAAAAGGTTTAGTAGTTTTTTTCTAGGGTTATGGAAGATTAAAATATTGTATCTCCCAAGGAGGTTGTATTATTATGCCCTTGATGGAGATCAAGTTTGGGATAGAGCTACAACCAGGAGTGTCTTCTATTTTGACGTCTCCTTATAGGATGACTCATTCTGAGTTGTGAGAGAATTGATTAAAACTCAGTGATTTGTTGCATCGAGGTTTTGATGGGCCAAGTGTGTAACCTTAGGGTGCACTAGTTTTTTTCATGAAAAATGCTGATGGTAGTTTTTGGATTTTATCGATTACCATTGTTTAAACCAAGTGAGAGTGAAGAAACACTATCCTCTTCTATGGATTGATGATTTATTTTATTATTTGCGGGAAATATGTTGGTTTTTGAAGATCAATATACGATTAGGATATCATTGAATGTGGTATAAGGATAAAAATATTTTAAAAAACTACCTTATGTTGTCATCACGGGCATTATGAGTTCATTTTGATTCCATTTGGTGTGAAGAATGATCTTGTTGGGTTCATGGGGTTGATGAACACAATATTTAGAGAGTTATAGTATATGTTTATGGTGAATTTAATTAAGGATATCCTTGTGTTCTTCAAGTCTGAGGAGGATCATGTAGAGAATCTTTGTGGCATTTTGGGAGTTCTTTATTATGAGTAATTGTTCCAAAAGTTGTTATAGTTTGAGATATTCGTTCGTAAAGTTTGTTTCTTGGGGAATTTGTTGTACCACCTAGGAGTATCTAAGGATCCTTTAAAGATAGAGGAGGTCATTTCTTGGGTATCCCCCCAAATAGCAGCATATGTCCAAAGTTTCCTTGGACTTGGATGCTATTAAATAAGGTTGAAATATATTTACTTTCAAGTTACGACACCTCAAACAGACTTGAATATGAATGATAAAGTGTTCCTGTAGACTGATTGGTGTAAGGAATATTTTTAGTTCCTAAAGGAGAGGTTTCTCAGTGCTCCATTCCTTTGTTTTTTAGTAGAAGAAGTTTAGTTTTTTGTTTTATATAATGCTTCATGTCATGGGATGGGCTGTGTTCTGATGTTACAAATATCAGTTGTTTCTTTTGGGTCATGGAATTTACATCAAGATGAGTGTAAATATGACCCACATGATCTTGAGTTGGTTATAGTTTTGTTTTCTTTTTTGTTGTAATGAAATTACATCATTGGTGTGCATTTTGTTGTTTTGACCGACCATAATAGCATGAGGTATGTCTTGTACCATCATGAATTGACATTTCATTAGTATCAGTGGATGTAGTTAATATAGGATTATGACTTCTTGATTTCATATATACTAGGAAATGTAAATGTATTAGTTAATAAATTGTGTAGGAATTCACACACCGATGTCATGCATGAATAAGAAGATTATTGGAGTGTGATGGAAGAACTCCCAATGATTCATCTAGGCAGGGGAGATTTTGGAGGAATAGGTTGTATTTTATAGTTGATAGTGAAATTATATTTGGTGAAGCAGGTGGAGGAGTCCCAATTATAGGATTATGAGGTGTAGGTCTGGAGGAATCAGGTTGTTTTTGGGGATTCCATAAATGGATGTTCTTTGGATAGATATCACCATGTTTAGTTCAAGGTAAGGATTTCCATTCCTTCACCTATGCATGATATGGTTCTCTGTGAGTTCCAAAGTTCTCCTTTGGTGGAACATCTTAGTGTGAAGGTGATGTACAAATCCTTGAGAGGTTAGTTTTTTTGGCCTACATTGAATCATGTATTGGCAGAGTTTATTTCTCATTGTTTGGTCTTCCATAAGGTGAAGGCTAAGCACTGTGTTCTTGATGGTTTTCTCCATCCGTTAGATGTTCTCCAATAGAAGTGGGAGTGCATATTGATATTTTGTTTACGAGTTTACCTCAATATTATAGAGGATATGGTGCTATATGAGTGATAGTGGTTAATTTTATGAAATAAAACCACTTTATAGTGATCAGATAGTTAATCTTAGTGGAGGTTTTGTTGAAGTAATATCTGTAAGAAGTGGTGAGACTCCATAGATTCTTGAGGATGAACATCTATGATTGAGACCCTCATTTTACCACTATAGTGTGGATAGTTATCCGACATTATTTTGGTTCACAGTTATACCTTAGCACTAATTTTCATCCAAATACGGATGGTTAGATAGAGGGTACCATTTATAATATTGAAGACATGTTTCCCTCTAGTGTCTAATATTTTGGAGGTTTATGGATGAGGTACCTACCCTTAGCCATGTTTACTTACAAATTTTTTTTTGCACTACACCATTTTTATGGTGCTATTTAAAGAATTATATGTCCAACCATTACATTGTCCATTGTACTGAACTAGGGTTGAAGAGGTTGAAATTATTAGGATATAACTTGTACAAAATACATTAGTGAAGGTACATGTAATTCCTAAGAGGATAAAGATAGTGCAGGATCACCTGAAGTCATATACTGATTATAGGATGGACCCATGGAGTTCGAAATTGGAGATCACATGTTCTTGAAGGTGAATCCTCATCATGGGATATTGAAGCACACCTATCGTGGGTCATGGACATAAACAATTATATTTTTCCTAGTGCAGCACAGTGGATGTCCACAGTTGTCTCTCTTGAGGATCCTTTCGGTGTGGTTCAATTACTTTATCCAATTCACCTAATCTGTCTATTTTTGTGGGGTTTTATTATTAAAAACAATGACATACAAAATAGTAATTAAAAATTTATACTAAGATGCAAGTATAAAAAAATTAATTTAGGAAGAAAGTACTTGGATTTGCGGTTCAGTTAGATATTCAATCATTATTCTCCTTTATATGTTTGATTCTTGTTTGATAACTCAAACCTGAAATCTCATGTTTGATTCACTATTATTTTCCAGAATAGAAATAGCTTGAGTCGCATGTCGTTGGGGATCATCACCCAATCAGGTACATCTTCCACTTCCAATCATACTACTCAAGTCTATCACAAATTTACAATAAACTTTAAAGAAAATTCAAGAACATCTTGACCCCCAAGCCAAGCCTCAGGGTTAGCCTCTAATTTCTGAGTGTATAAGATCAAAATGGTGGATGGATGAGAGTAGAGAGAGAGTAGAGATATAGAGATAAATAATTTATAAATAATGTGATAATAATAATAATATTATTATTATTATTAATTAATTAATTACTATTATTATTAATTAAGAAAATAGTTTTTGAAATAGGAGAGAGAAACAAAGTAAAATAATTTGAAATTAAGATTGAGATATTATAAATAATAATAATAATAATAGTTTTCAATTATTATTATTATTATTATAATTATATAAGAAATTAATTGGTGGAAACCAAAATAAAAATGCATGAATTTATTTAAAATAAATTCAAATTACAATTTGAATTAAAACTAAAATAAAACTAAAATGAAAAAAATAAAAAGAAAAAATGAGGGGGGAATAGAGGAGAATCAGAGGCCCGTGTCATAGTGGGATCCCTCCATGGCTGTAGGTGTCATGCTGATGATTTGGGAAGGAGGTTAGGGCCTCTTTTTATAGGTAGAATTATTATTCTGAAACTTTTCACATTGTTGGACAATTAAATAGATGATTCATGAGTGGAACTCTTCATAAAAGTTGTTAATTAATGTCTTACCCATTAACCCACAAAATTCCCCCTCATTTGGCCACCATATTTGTGAGTTATGTTTTTTCATTGAATAAGACTTTTTCTGGATGAAATTTCTAGGAAGCTTCTTTCAAATGTATAAAAATCAAAATCCACCTTAATGGATGAAAAACTCAATGGAATTTAATGGATGAATTATCCTATGATTCTTATTCCATATCTAGGTGTATTCACCTAAATTTTAGGTGAGGAAAACGTCTTGTGCATTTGTTACGGTGGTGGGGTCCACACTATTTGCTCGAAAAAGCTTCTAACTTCAATGAATTTTTCGGGCTACTAGATTTTCGAATAAGCTCTAGGTCTTAAATAGAAATTTGATGCCAATAAAATAAGGATTCTAAAAATAAAATAATCACTAAATGTGGAATTATATATTTTAATAAATGAATAAAACACACTTGATGTAAAAATCTATTAGAAATCCTGAATTAATAACTTTCCACAATTTAAAAAATTTTCATTATAAAATTAAAATTACCCATTATTTTAATAAAACAATTAAATAGATGGGGTTTATCATTGAAAAACATTAAAAATTATTCATTATTTTATTAAAAATATGCACATAAATTTCTCTGTTAGATGAGAAGGATTTTTTGTGGTTGTAATATTTCTCCCCATTTTGTTAGGCCTTTCAAGGGTTTGGATCATTTTCGAGCTATGGATTATCAAATAGAACTCCCCCTATATATGATCCAGATACATGATGTTTATCATGTGTATCAGTTCCATTTTTATCTTCATGATGAACCTCATATCTTAAATTGGGGAGAAATCAATTTTGATGATGTCATGACCATCATGGAGTGGCCTTTGGAGATCTAGGACCACCAAGAGAAGGTGTTACATAGGCATGATATTCCATTGGTTTTTTTTATTTTGGAGGCACAATGGAATTGAGGAGAGTACTTGGGAATGTGAGTCACATATGCATACATAGTATCGTAGGATATTTTATGTTTATCTCGTATCATGTAACATCATTCTCTTTTGGTTTTTTACCTTTTTTTGTTTATGATATGGTATCCTATTTTTTCTTATTGTGAATTTACTCTTATTTGAGTGGTATCTCCCCATGGTAGAGTTTCTAAGAGATGATTGTTTCTATTTTATATTTTCATATTATTTCTATGATGAGGTAGTTGATATCTTATGATAACATGGTCTTTGAGAGGTATCTCACGGAGTGGATGTACAAACTGTAAAGACCCAGATTTTCCATGTATTATTTCTTAATTATATGGAATCCTTATGATTCTATGAAAGTTGACAGTGTGTGATTCCGATTCTCAGTGTTCCTGGAATGAATTTCTGAACTTTTTTGAAGTACGTTGAGTAAAAGCATGAGTGGCATTTTATAACTTTTGAACCGGTTCTCGAATTAAAAATATGAGGGAACCGTTGAATCTGTATTGCCAAGATTCTCTTAAGGGAGGTATAAATTCAACCGTAGTAGGTCGAGAGAAAAAGATAGATTTTGGGACTTATTAAAAAATAAAAAAATAACAAAGTTATTTTAATCTCCATTTTCTTCTCCAATAATGAATAAGCAGTAGTGGCAGGACCTACGACGTGTCAAGACACTAAATGGATTAACTCCTAAAATTCTGTGTAACACCGCCATTATAATTAATAAGGTTCTTATTAAATTAACCCCCATTAATTCCATAGGCATTACTCACCCTCCCCCTCTTCTATTTATATGGAGATTGAAGAGAGGTATTGGCACAGCTTCACCAAGTGACAAAGTTCTGATAAAGTGGCGCGATGCCAATCACTTGGAGGATGTATCTGGTTCCAGCGGGTGGTGATGAGAGACACTGAACCAAGAACCGAAGAACGACGTTTGAGAGGAAACATTGGCGGCTTGTTGTGAGGACGAAGAACACCGACTCTTCCTCAATCGCGGGTGTTCTACAATGATCTTGAGGTAAGGATTTTATTTTTTTTAATTTCAAGTTATTGTTGAGTCCTTTTTCCTCCCTCATGTGTTCAAGATAACGTAGGGTGCGAGGGACAAAGGAACATGGCCCGAACCCCCCGCTACATTGTTTAACCTTGCGTTGTCCATGGAATACTATCGGCACAACGACACTGGTCAGCCATGATGGAGGCCACGACACTATGCCACAATGGTTGGAAGTGCGGCCAACACTAGCCAATTGCAGAGGTGGTGCGACGCGATGCCGCACGCTTCCAGTGGGAAAGGTCCACAACCGAAGCCATGATGGCTGAAGATAGTGGTCAACATGGGCCGACCGTAGAAGGCAGAGACGGAGCATCACACTGTCATGCGCCGTTGGGGGAGGCTGCGGTTCAAAGCTGCGATAGATGGAGAGTGGTGCGGCCCTCATGCCATGCCAGGTTGGAGAAACCTCGGTCGGCCAAAATGGATGACCATTACGTAGTGGGGCAGTGCCCCACCAACTGGCCAAAATGGCCCTGTATCTGTGGGGCCAAGTTGGAAGACATATCTGCCTTCTGGCGGACCGGGCTGGACGTGGGACAGTGAGTGGGATGGACCCACCAAAAAGACTAGACCTGCCTAGTGGTCCGGGCTGGACCCATGGCCTAGTGGGCTGGTCTAAACCCATGGCCCAGTGGGCCAATGCAGGTGGGCCGAGCCCCACCCGACCGGGCCAGGACAACCACGGCCCGTGCCCGAGAACCGAACTGGGCCGACCCCAACGGGCTGGACCCGGTGAACCGTGCCGACCCTTAATGGGGAAGGACTTGGGCAGGGTCAAGTAGACCCTAGAACCCATTGCGTCGGGCCAATCTGACTGAGTCAAACCGGGCCCAGACCTAACCAATTCATGAATAAAGAAATTCCTGTAACTAACAAACCCGATGTCTGATAGACACACTGTCAGTGGAGTTGGTACCCCTTTGGGGAAGCAGTCCCTTTGGCATATTCCAGTGGGGCCAACCGAGCTGGGCCCGACCGAGGTGTGATCAACCCCATTTAATAGAATGGGTCGTAACTAATAGACGGACATCCGATTGACGTGTCATTTGTCGTGTAGGAACTCTTACAACATGGCAGTTATTTGGGATGCTTCCTTATGAAGCTTCATTCCAGTTGAAATATGACTGAAGTCTTGAGGATATGTTCTCTCAGAATCAAGTGTGCTATGATCAAGAATCTATTGGTTGGTAGTGATGTAGAGGTTGGAGACAGATCATACGGATGTTAGTACCGAGCGATCCTATATAGGTTAGCACTGATTCTGTGTGGGTCAGATCCTGTGTGGGTCAGATCTCAAAGATCTTATGTGGGTCAGTGCATACTGATCGTATGTGTATCTGATCCTTTGTGGGTTAGTGCTCAACGATCCTGTGTGGGTCTGTGCATACCAATCCTGTGTGGGTTAGATCATGTGTGGGTCATTGTGGGGGTTAGTACCTATCGACTTCGGGTGGGTCGGATACTGTGTGGGTGATTTTGGGGGTCATTACCTATCGATCCTTTGTGGGTCAGACTCCGTATAGTCATAAGTAGTTCCTCTAGACAGAATAAGATGATATATCTTTGTGATTAATCATCATTAATTCTATAAATCACTAATACCTGGTTTGACTTGATACTCTGTTTGAGCTGTGTCTATTACTTTTTGATTTGTGATTGAGATCATGCTTTCTGGTTTTTCTTTGTGGTATTATCAGATACCTTAAGGGGTCTCAGGGTCCTTATTTTGTATTGTTATACTCACCCTTGCACGGGCTTTGCCCACACCTTGTTGTTTCTTGTGCAGATGACAAGCAGCCATGAATGAGACTTAGGGAGTTAGGAATTGATGGTAGATGACGGTGATGGTTGTTGTGGAATGATATGTAGATGATATTTACCTACCCTTCAGGTAGGATCCTTGGTGGATGATCCATGAGTTTATTTCTTTTCCATTTATACCTGTACTTTCTGTTGAGCAACGTATTGTTTTCAAACAATTCAAAATAATGTTTTTTAAAGGAGGAGATTATTTTAAATAGTACTCTGTCTCTTTATGATGATTTTGATGATCACAAATACCCTTAATTATTTACTAATTATTTCGTTGAGTATTTTGCAGGAGTTTATTTCATTTATTTATTTCATATAACGAGATTTCATACTTCATTTATTCTGAGATCAAGTTTAGCGCGTTCTGGAATCACTGTAGCGCGAGATCAAGTTTAGCGCGTTCTGGAATCACTGTAGCGCGAGATCAATTTTAGTGCGTACTGGAATCATTGTTCATACCCTACGTTGATGAACGTAACGTATGGATGAAAAGTTTACTTTTTATGTTAAAAGAAATGTATGGTTAAGGAACCTTACGTTATTTTGGAACGTATGGTTAATGAACCTTACGTTGTTGAAAAGTATGGAAGAAGAACATTACGTCTGGAAAGAACTTTACGTTTTTGTTGGACAAGTATGGAAGAGAAACCATACGTTAGTTTTCAGTATTGAGTTTGTTTCTCAAAAGTATGGATCATCAACCTTACTTTTATAATCAACCGTACGTTCTTTGGAGAGTTGAAGCAAGACAAAGTATGGATGATCAACCCTACGTTTGAATGCTGAAAAGAAAGTATGTATGTTCAACCTTACGTTTCTGAACCTTATGTTTGTGAACCTTACGTTTGTGAACCCTACGTTTGGAGCCACATCATCAATCCTTCGTTTGGCGCCGGGATATTTTTGACAGACGATATTACCGTTTGCATTGGTCAAACAGGCGGATTATTAAGCGGATTTCGAGCCGATTCTTAAGTACGACTGTGACTGAATCAAAGACGTTTTTCAACGGATTATTAATTGATTTAAATGGAGCTTTTTATGCCGATTCTTCAGGGGAGTTACAACGACTCTATTGTTATCGCGAATCTAAAAGAGATTTTCATGGATCTATTTATGCGGAAGATTTTCTCAGATTTGAATATATATGTTCTATCTTGGAAACTTCGGAGATATATATATACACAGGAAAGTGTGTGAAATAATGAGATTGATCTTTTAACGAGCAAGAAACAGAGACTGTGTGAAGGCATTCTTTTCTGTGATCGAGAAGAAGTGTAAAATCCTTTTTACCGAAAGAAGATCTTGATAACAGATTCACGTGTTCTACATCGACTATCTGTTGTGAATCTACTGCTGCTGAAGTTGTGAAGTTTCTGGTAATATCTATTGCAACTGGATCGACTCAGAACTGTTTTGATTACAGATCTTTATTTTCTGAAGACGACGATCTATCTACTGTCAATTGCGTTCTGTTGCAATTGTGAAGAACAAATGGAGAAGTGTTTTCTTTATCGAAACTCTTTTTATTTTTGAGTGATCAGCTTCTCGTTCTAAGCTTTGTGGGTTCGTGTTTGAACCAGGAAGGCTGTGTTTGCCTGAAACTTGTAAAGGTGTCAACTGCCTGTACTCAGTTGTGAACAGGTCTGTGGAAACGAGGACCAGATAGTGAAAATCGCCAAGCTCGTGGATTTGAGCGTTGGTGGAGTGGACTAGGGGTCTTCTGTTCCCCGAACCACTATACATCCGTGTGTTCATGCTTTTAGTTTTTCCGCTGCATATTTAATCGTGCAAAAGCATAGAGGACAGAATTTGTCTAAATTGAAGAGATTGTAATAATTTTGAAAAGACACAATTCACCCCCCCTCTTGTGTGTAATCCGTAGATTCAGATCCAACAATTGGTATCAAAGGAGGAGCTTCTTATTTTTAAAGTTTTATCAAGCTAGAAGTATTTAAAGATTATACAAAGTGTATCATGGCTGATACGAGAGAGGGAATTTCAATGGTCAGAGCACCTTACTTTAATGGAGATAATTATGGCTGCTGGAAGTCACGTATGATTATTTATCTGAAAAATCTTGGTTACAAAGTCTATTCAAAGATTCTGACTCCCTATGAAATTCCTGAAAATCCCGATACATGGAGTGCTGCTACAGAGGCTGAGTATGACATGAATTCAAAAGCTATGAATGCAATCATCTGTGGTCTAGGACCGGATGAATTTAACAGAGTATCTCAATGCCCGACTGCATATGAAATGTGGCAAACAATAGCTGTTGCTTATGAAGGAACAGATAATGTAAGACAGATGAGATATGCAACTGCTAAATTAAAATTCAATACTTTCAGAATGATTGAAGGAGAGAGCATCACTCAGATGAATGGAAGATTGACAGAAATTGTCAATAATATAACAGCTCTAGGAGAACTAATCAAGCAGGATGATCAAGCGTTAAAGGTACTGAGAGTACTTCCTACTCGATGGAATGGAATCTCTGCAGCAATCAGACAATCAACTTCTGTTAAAGATCTAACTATGAGAGAGCTCATTGGTACATTGATGATGTACGAGGCTGAAATGAAAGATGAGGTAAATGAGCATAAAGTCTATATAAAAAGGGAAAATACTGCTTTGAAAGCGACTTCTCAACAAAAGGATAGAAAGATGAAGAACAGAGAAGTAAATGCTAAATCAGAAAGCTCTGATTCTTCAAATTCGGATGAAGAACTGGCTCAGCTAGCCAGAAAATTCAGAAAGTTCTACAGTAAGAAGAAAGACTTCAAGAAATCCTTCAAGAAGGATAGCAAGGAAGTGAGATGTTATGAATGCAAAAAGATGGGACATATCAGACCGGATTGCCCTAAATTGAAAGATGCAAAGAAGAAGAAATTCTTCAAAAGAGATGATTATGAGCAGAAAGACAAGAAAGCTATGAAAGCTACTTGGAGTGTTTCTGAAGACTCAAGTAATTCTTCTGAATCAAGCTCAGAGAAGGAGGAAGCCAATTTAAAAGCAAATATGTGTTTCATGGCTGAAACTGATGAGGTACACTCATACTACTCCTCTGACTCAAATAATGAATCAAACTCTGAAACAAGCTTCTCAAATAAAAAACTTGCAGCTTACTGCAATATGCTTGAAGAAAGGTATGACTCATTATTTAAAAAATATAAATCTATAAAGAACTTGCATAAAGCTATTTCAGATGAAAGAAATACTTTGCTAAAACAACATAAGGAATTAATTGACAAATACAACTCTACTGACTCAAATAAAATTAATTTTGAATCAAAAATAAAAACTCTACAGGATGAAGTAGAATCTTATAAAAAGGCTGCATTAGTTTTTACAAAAGGAGAAAACACCTTAAATGAGATACTTGGAAAAACTGTAATTAAAAGGGAAAGGTTTGGAATTGGAAGTAAAGGAGAAAAACCTAAGTTATACAAAAATTATTTTGTTCCTAGCACTAAACAGGTTATTTGTAACTTCTGTGGAACAAAAGGTCATATAGCTAAAAACTGTTTTCTAAGACAACCTCAAATATGTGGAATTAAGAAAGCTTATATTTCCAATGATCTATATGATTCAATCAATTTTAAGAAAACAAAGCAAATCTGGATACCCAGATCACTGCTTGCTAACACTCCTGGACCCAACAAAATATGGGTACCAAAGCAATTTGTTTGAATGTATTTGCAGATAGCAGGTCACCAAAGAAAGAAAGAAATATGGTATATGGACAGTGGCTGCTCAAGACACATGAGTGGAACTTCAGCTAATTTCTCTTCTCTTACTCGAAAGGAAGGAGGACTTGTCACCTTTGGTGACAATGCCAAAGGAAAGATTATTGGTATTGGAACAGTTGGAGATCCAGAGACAGTCTCAATCAACAAAGTACTTTATGTACAAGGGTTAAAACACAATCTGATAAGTATCTCTCAACTCTGTGATGATGGATACACTATTGATTTTACTAACAATAGTTGTACTTTTTCTAAAGATAAACTGTTTAAGTTTAGAGCACCCAGAACTGATAATGTTTATACTTTGGATTTGTATTCCTTGTGTAAACAAAAAGTAAACTGCTTAACTGCTAATATAAGTGAATCCTGGATCTGGCATAGAAGACTTGGTCATTGCAATATATATGCTTTACATAAATTATCTAAGAAACATTTAGTTTCTGATTTGCCTAGTCTCAAATTTGAAAATGACAGATTCTGTGATGCATGTCAGCTTGGCAAGCAACACAAATCATCATTCAAATCTGTTAATAAAGTTGCTACAACTAAACCTCTAGAACTTATCCATATGGATTTGTTTGGACCTTCAAGAGTAGCAAGTTTAGCTGGTAAATTATATGTTTATGTATTAGTTGATGATTATTCTAGATTTACTTGGATTTTCTTTTTGAAATATAAAAGTGAAGCTTTTAGTTTATTTGAAGGTTTTTGTAAATCTATTCAAAATGAAAAAGGTTTTAATATAATCTCATTGAGAAGTGATCATGGTGGAGAATTTGAGAACCAGGAATTTAATTCCTTTTGCTCAAACATGGGTATTAAACACACCTTCTCTGCTCCAAGAACACCTCAACAAAATGGGATTGTAGAAAGAAGAAATAGAACTATTCAAGAAATGGCTAGAACTATGTTAAATGAATATAGCCTACCTATATATTTCTGGGCAGAAGCTGTTAATACAGCTTGTTATATAATGAGTAGAATTTTAATAAGACCTATTTTGAAAAAGACACCCTATGAACTATGGAATAACAGAAAACCTAAAGTAAATTACTTTAAAGTTTTTGGATGCAAGGTTTACATCTTGAATACCAAAGATAATCTTGGTAAATTTGATCCAAAATCTGATAAAGGTATTTTCTTAGGATATTCTGTAACCTCCAAAGCTTATAGAGTCTATAATAAAAAGTCAAGGATTGTTGAAGAATCAGTTCATGTGAAATTTGATGAATCTGATCCTTTTGAGAAAAGGATAGAACAAATAGATGAACCTGATTCTAATGAAAACATGAGACTTGAGAATTTAAAGAATGATTTTGAAAATGATATAAAAGAAATTCAGTCCAGTTCAGAAGAACATGATACTGAAGAACCTTTGAATATAATGCCTAGACAGTCTAGAACCTTAAAAAATCACCCTTTAGAATCTGTGATAGGTAACTTAGAGACTGGTATTCAAACTAGAAGAAACCTTGGAAACATAGTTGAGTTCTCTGCTTTTTTATCCCAACAAGAACCTAAGACCATAGAAGAAGCCTTAGATGATGAGAGCTGGGTAATAGCAATGCAGGATGAATTGAACCAGTTCAAGAGAAATAAGGTTTGGGAATTAGTTGAAAGACCACATGATTATCCAGTAATAGGAACTAAATGGGTCTTTAGAAATAAACAGGATGATCAAGGGATAATAACTAGAAATAAAGCAAGATTAGTAGCTAAAGGATATAATCAAGAAGAAGGAATAGATTATGATGAGACCTTTGCACCTGTAGCCAGGTTAGAAGCCATTAGAATCCTTTTAGCCTATGCATCTTATATGAATTTTAAATTATTTCAGATGGATGTTAAATCTGCCTTTTTAAATGGTTATTTAATGGAGGAAGTTTATGTTGAGCAACCTCCTGGTTTTGAAAATTCTCAAAAACCAGATTCTGTTTTCAAACTTACTAAAGCTCTTTATGGCCTTAAACAAGCACCAAGAGCTTGGTATGAAAGACTAAGTTCTTTTCTTTTGAAAAATGATTTTACTGTTGGACTAGAAGATCCAACACTCTTTAAGAAAACTGTGAAAAATAATGTTTTGTTGGTTCAAATTTATGTTGATGATGTAATTTTTGGATCAACCAATAAAATTCTTTGTCATGAATTTTCAGAATTAATGCAAATGGAATTTGAAATGAGTATGATGGGAGAATTAAATTTCTTTTTGGGTCTTCAAATATTTCAAAATGATTTTGGAAATGTTTTGAATCAATGCAAATACATTACTGATTTACTTAAGAAATTTGGACTTGAAAACAGCAAGCCATTTACAACTCCTATGTGTACTAATATAAAACTTGATTTGGATGAAACTAGAAAATCAGTGGACAACAAGTTATATAGAGGTATGATTGGTAGTTTGTTATATCTTACTGCTAGTAGACCAGATATAATGTATTCAGTATGTCTTTGTGCTCGATTTCAATCAAATCCCAAATAATCCCACTTAACTGCTGTTAAAAGAATTTTTAGATATTTAAAAGGTACTATTTATCAATCTCTGCTTTATCCAAAAACCTCTGATTTTAATTTAATTTCATATTCAGATGCTGACTTTGGAAGCTGTAGATTAGATAGGAAGATTACTTCAGGAACATGTCACTTTTTAGGAAAGTCTTTAGTATCATGGTCTAGTAAGAAACAACACTCAGTTGCCCTGTCAACAGCCGAGGCAGAATATGTGTCTGCAGGTAGTTGCTGTGCACAGGTGTTGTGGATGAAAAACACTCTTATGGACTTTGGATTAAATTTCAATAATACACCTATTTTATGTGATAATACTAGTGCAATTAATATTTCAAAAAATCCTATTAGTCATTCTAGAACTAAGCACATTGATATAAGACATCACTTTTTAAGAGATCATGTGTTTAAAAAGGATATATTTTTAGAATTTGTAAATACAGAAAATCAATTAGCAGATATTTTTACTAAACCACTTCCCACGGCAAGGTTTGAATTTATTAAGGGGGAGTTAGGTTTATTTAATTTTAAATAATTTTTTTTTTAAATCTTAATCTGTTTTCGAATTCTGCTTAATTTCTGTTTCCCGCTATAAGTAATTTTATTTTGTTTTAAATAAAAGTAATGATTAGTGATTACATGGGAATCAAGGCTGTCAGAACCATTTCACCTTCTAAAACTGCTTCACCTTTTTCGGAAACCCTTTCGAAAACCTAAACCCGCACATCTGCTCCAAAACCCTTTTCTGAATCTTCAAACCCTAAACTTCCGAACCTTCAGAAATCGTTGTTGGAATGGCCAAGACTAAGCGTCCAGATGAAGCCGAGAGCAGTGCTGCAAAGAAACCTAAAGCAGTTGGTCGGAAAATACTGCAAGGTAAAGTCATCGATTTAGAGTGGCTGTTTGAAACTAATTTACTGTTGAAGCAAGCGTTATCGTTTCAAAGCCTTGAGCAAGCTTTTAATAGTGAAAATTCTGAGTTTCTTTATGAGGCAGAAATGAGACATTTCTTTAGAACTGTTCAGTTTAGCCTTGGAGATACGGAAGATAGTTTATTGGCTCAAATAGAGGATAAGGACTTTTCAATATCATCTGTAGAGATAAGTCAAATTCTTAACTGCCCTCATGAAGGAGTTTTTCATTTTGATATACGGAATATTGGAGATTATGTACATAAGTCTGAAGACATTATGTCTTTTCTGTTTGGAACCAGAGTGATAAAGAATATGTTTATCAAGGATTTGGAACCTGATCAGAAAATTTTGGTAAAATTTGTTCAGTCTGGTTTAGCACCAAGGATGGCTGAGATGGAGAAAATCCTATACCCTGACATGTACTTAATGTATCTTCTGATGTCTGATATTAAGTTTAATTTTCCTCGGTTTATGATAAGATATTTGAGTTACTGCTGTCAGAGTGAAGAAAGAATGACCTTTTTCCCTTATGGAAGGTTCATTTCTTTGTTTTTGTTTAAAAGAGGAATGATCAGATTGGTAGATGATGGGGTGAAATGTCACCACAGTAATGTTTTTAATGCTGGGACTTTGAGGAAAGTCGGATACTTCTGGAGCACAATTAAAGGAAAACTCTTACCTGTTGGAGCTGAGGAAGACTCGGAGAGTGCTCAGGCTCAACCGGCTAAGTCCAAGGAGGGACAAGTAGAATCAAGAGTTAGTACAGTGGCAAGGAGAATTCGTTTTGAGATGGAGGAAGTTGAGGAAGAGAGAAGTCAGGAAGGACTTCAATCTAGAAGGAAGAGGTCAATTGATGAAGAAATTATCTCTCCTGCCTTGAAATCCTCTGATCCGGTAATTTGTTATTCATTTGTGAGAGAAGCTGTTGTGGAGCAGACTGCACCTATAGAGGAACCAGCAGCTCAACCGGAAATCCAAAAAGAACCTCAATCTGCTGCTGTGGCTGTTGAAAAAGTAATTCAACAAGAACAACTTATGGAGGCAGTGCCTGGTGAAGAAGTGGCCCGACCTCAAGATTTACATGAAGATATTGTTCTTGATCAATCAGTAGAAGTCAGAGAGACTACTGTTCGTGATGAACATACTTCTGAAGCTAATACAGAAGTACTTCAGGAAGAATTTTCAGTGGAAGAATTTCAGGCTTCAAAAGCTAGTTCAGTGGATCAACCTTGTCAGGACAAGGACAAAGAACAATCAAATGCCGATTCTTTACCACTTGCCTTGCCTCATCAACCTATTTCTGGACATGAGAATAGAGCACAGGGTGCCCCTGATTCGAGAAAAGAAGAAGTTGTTGAGCTGTACAAGCGTATCTCTCAGTTAGAATCTGAGAATGTTAGTCTCAGAAATTCTCTGAACTTAGAGCAGTTGAAGTTTCAGAAACTGAAAGAATGTACTGTTTCAAGACAGGAAGTCGATTTGTTTAAGACTGATATGCTGCATGCTGTTGATCAGTTAAAATCAGAGATGGTAAAGAAAGATGATTTATCTGAGTTGAAGGTCTACATGGAGAATAAATTTGAGTCTGTTGCAAACAGTGCTGTAAGTGGATCAGGCTATTCACCTGATTTGATTCGGAGATTTCAAGCAATTACTGGAGCACTGAGCAATATGAGTGATAGATTACACGATCTTCAGTGTAATAGTGCCCCTTTGTCAGTTTTGCTAGATAATCAGAAATTTTTAGTGGATCAGTTGACATCTGGAGAGCAACCGATTCGGATTCTTTTGAATCAGTTATCAGAAAAACTGGCTCTTTTTGTTGAAAAAGAAGAAAGAATGCATGAGTTTTTCAGAGTTAATTTGATTGAAGATATTCATATGACTCAAGAGAACAGAGATCTTATCATCAAGTTAGGAGATGGGATGATGAAGAGGCTCAGAGATCAGTTTACAGAGATCAAGACTGCGATTCAAAGGAGATAGACACCTTTTTTCCCTGTCTTATCTATGAACCTTGATTCCTCTGTATATCACAATCATTTATATATAACCTCTTGTGAATAAAAATTCTTTTCTTACTTTTTTGTTCTGTTGTTTATTGATTTATGATTAAGTTAGCCAGTATAACAAATTCACTTATTCATACACAGTTAATTATATCATTTACTTATAGTTCAGTGCAATATTGAATGTGTTCAAATCCGTAATTTTTCATTCTTTTTGATATCACAAAAGGGGGAGAATTTGGATAAACACAACATTTAAATTCATTTGTTTCCTATGAATCCTATGAAGAAATTTGGATATATGGGAGAATTTGGATATCTACGACATTTATCTTTTATCTATTTTTTAGCTGAAGATTTATTTTTATGGGGGATAAATTTTATTATAGTTAAATATTGTTTTAATCCTTTCAGAATTCTAAAATTTTATAAAACTAATTTTTTCAATAAAGATTGCAATTAAATTAGTTCTATTATTTTATGGGTTTTGTGATCATCAAAAAGGGGGAGATTGTTGAGCAACGTATTGTTTTCAAACAATTCAAAATAATGTTTTTTAAAGGAGGAGATTATTTTAAATAGTACTCTGTCTCTTTATGATGATTTTGATGCTCACAAATACCCTTAATTATTTACTAATTATTTCGTTGAGTATTTTGCAGGAGTTTATTTCATTTATTTATTTCATATAACGAGATTTCATACTTCATTTATTCTGAGATCAAGTTTAGCGCGTTCTGGAATCACTGTAGCGCGAGATCAAGTTTAGCGCGTTCTGGAATCACTGTAGTGCGAGATCAATTTTAGCGCGTACTGGAATCACTGTTCATACCCTATGTTGATGAACGTAACGTATGGATGAAAAGTTTACTTTTTATGTTAAAAGAAATGTATGGTTAAGGAACCTTACGTTATTTTGGAACGTATGGTTAATGAACCTTACGTTGTTGAAAAGTATGGAAGAAGAACATTACGTCTGGAAAGAACTTTACGTTTTTGTTGGACAAGTATGGAAGAGAAACCATACGTTAGTTTTCAGTATTGAGTTTGTTTCTCAAAAGTATGGATCATCAACCTTACTTTTATAATCAACTGTACGTTCTTTGGAGAGTTGAAGCAAGACAAAGTATGGATGATCAACCCTACGTTTGAATGCTGAAAAGAAAGTATGTATGTTCAACCTTACGTTTCTGAACCTTACGTTTGTGAACCTTACGTTTGTGAACCCTACGTTTGGAGCCACGTCATCAATCCTTCGTTTGGCGCCGAGATATTTTTGACAGACGATATTACCGTTTGCATTGGTCAAACAGGCGGATTATTAAGCGGATTTCGAGCCGATTCTTAAGTACGACTGTGACTGAATCAAAGACGTTTTTCAACGGATTATTAATTGATTTAAATGGAGCTTTTTATGCCGATTCTTCAGGGGAGTTACAACGACTCTATTGTTATCGCGAATCTAAAGGAGATTTTCATGGATCTATTTATGCGGAAGATTTTCTCAGATTTGAATATATATGTTCTATCTTGGAAACTTCGGAGATATATATATACACAGGAAAGTGTGTGAAATAATGAGATTGATCTTTTAACGAGCAAGAAACAGAGACTGTGTGAAGGCGTTCTTTTCTGTGATCGAGAAGAAGTGTAAAATCCTTTTTACCGAAAGAAGATCTTGATAACAGATTCACGTGTTCTATATCGACTATCTGTTGTGAATCTACTGCTGCTGAAGTTGTGAAGTTTCTGGTAATATCTATTGCAACTGGATCGACTCAGAACTGTTTTGATTACAGATCTTTATTTTCTGAAGACGACGATCTATCTACTGTCAATTGCGTTCTGTTGCAATTGTGAAGAACAACTGGAGAAGTGTTTTCTTTATCGAAACTCTTTTTATTTTTGAGTGATAAGCTTCTCGTTCTAAGCTGTGTGGGTTCGTGTTTGAACCAGGAAGGCTGTGTTTGCCTGAAACTTGTAAAGGTGTCAACTGCCTGTACTCAGTTGTGAACAGGTCTGTGGAAACGAGGACCAGATAGTGAAAATCGCCAAGCTCGTGTATTTGAGCGTTGGTGGAGTGGACTAGGGGTCTTCTGTTCCCCGAACCACTATACATCCGTGTGTTCATGCTTTTAGTTTTTCCGCTGCATATTTAATCGTGCAAAAGCATAGAGGACAGAATTTGTCTAAATTGAAGAGATTGTAATAATTTTGAAAAGACACAATTCACCCCCCCTCTTGTGTGTAATCCGTAGATTCAGATCCAACACTTTCCAGTTAGGATTGTATTACGACCCCTTTACATTCAGCACAGTTTTTTACTATAGCTGTTTACTTCGTGGTTTATTCTTGTTATGTTGTTGGATTGTTTGTTTGTATAGTTTTAAAGGAAATTCCTTCCCATTTTAGGGAGATCTCTTTTCGGTGCCAGTCGCTAGCCCCTAGACTATGGAAGGCAGGATTGGGGTAGTCACAAAACAGGCCTTGGGGATGGTTCCTAACAAAGTGGTATAAGAGGAGTCGATTTTACCAAAGAACTAGGACTCTTATCTTTTCATTATGGCAATAGTTTTAAGTGTTATGAGTGTGGTTTTCAGTTTGGGGAATCCAGTGTTGGTGCAACGCCCGACGTATCCATACACCAAGACCCTGAATTCTTATTTCTGACTCAGCTCATGAAAACAATGATTGTGTGTGTTTTGCAGGTGTTGTTACCATTTATTTCTTTATGTCATCTCACCAGGTATAACTTATTGACCATGGAACACTTGTTTCCTTTCAGGATACCTCCATGTAGACAACCATCCAGAATTCTTGAGAGAGTACACGAAGATGGCCCACCGAGTGATGATGCCTCAGTGTATGGCCCTCTTACAGCGTTAGCACCTTCGGGTGATGTACTAGAAGCACCACTACCCATTGGGAAGCCATTGCCACCAGCCCCACCAGAAAAGGGTGCACACTGACTGAGCATGTTACACAAGTTTCAGTGGTAGAGAGCTCCGAGGTTCTGAGGTGAGACAGATCTGTAGGTGGCTGAGGACTAGCTGGAGGCTGTGGCAAGAGTTTTTCGCTTAGTTGGGACACCAGTTGATCTGATGGTGATCCTAGATTTCAGTATCTTCTAGGGAGAAGCTGGGAGATGGTGGAATCTGACACTCCAGTTATAGAATGAGGCGACCCTCACCTGGGCAGACTTTGAGGGCCCTTTCAAGGAAGATTTCATCCCAACAACCTTACGCTTAGTGTGTATACAAGAGTTTCTACACTTACAGAAGGGCAGTATGACCATGGCCCAATACTCGACAAGGTTCGCCGACCTCTCACACTACTCTACCGACATGGTGCGGAACCCTTTCTTCAAGGCCCAGACCTTCGATCAGGGACTCTGACAGGAAATCAGAGCCTCGATGGTATCTCTTAGCATCCCAACGCATGCTGGAGTGCTAGAGAGAGCACTCTTGGTGGATAATTTTCTAGCTGAGAAGACATTGACAGCGAGACCCACAACTAGGAGACACGTAGCAGAGTCATCTACAGATGGTAGTAGGTAGATTTCCCAGATATCCAAGTGGACCAGACCTTCTTGTGGATGACCTTGGGATGGAGGGTTTGAGGTGCAGAGCTCACATGGAAAACGAGGTCACCCAGGAGGTAGGGTGTGTTTCACATATGGTGGGCATGGTCACATGGCTCGCAACTGCCCGACCCACCATACTAACGATCAATAGATGATCGAAGGACCGCCAAGGAAGAGCCATAAGTTTGAGCATGGAGGTCCACAGAACGACGAACTTTGCAGAGGAGCTAGTCATGTAGAAGACGGTGGGAGGAGAATCGAGGTTTTACCACCACCACCTCGATGTGGTCCACCCCGACCATAGAGAGTAGGAGGAAAAGGATGAGCTTAGCTCTAGATAGCTAAGGCCTATTACCTCAACACTCTGGAGATTATTAGAGGTACTATCTGTGTCTATTAGACCCTAGCTTCAATACTTATAGACACATGTTCTAGTCACTCTTTTATTTTCACGACCCTCATTCAGAGCTCGGAGATTCCAGTGGAGTTTTTGGATCGTTCCTTATGATTATAGAGTCCTATGGGAGAAGATTCGATGATTACACACTAGTTCCAGTAGTGTGAGATTACTATAGGAGGTGGGAGATTTGGATATGATCTTCTAGTAGCGATGCTGAGACCTTACGACGTCATCTTGGGTATGAACTAGTTATCCGCAACACATGCTTAGATTGACTATATTAGGCGCAAAGTGCGGTGTGTCCATGAGGATGGGACTAGGTTTCCCTTAAATGGAGAGAAGGGAACATTTTTACCACAGGATAGACTTTCCTAGAGGAGGTTGTAGCTGATAACACATCAATTGGCTAGCCTTACCCTTAGGGAAGTTGATGTTGAGAGTCTGAGCTATCCTGTAGTGGTGGACTGGTATGCCGATGTATTTCCTGATGATATTTCGGGACTACCTCAACATAGAGAGGTAGAATTTTACATTGACCTATACCCCAGGTTGACACTAATATATACACCAGAATATCGGATGGCGCCTATGGAGCTTCATGAGTTATGGGTACAGTTGGACGACTTTTAGGGGAAGGGGTTCATAAGGCCCAGTGTGTCTCCATGGGCAGCCCCAATTTTGTTCACCAAGAAGGCAGATGGAAGTTTGAGACTCTCTGTCGATTATTAGTTCTTGAACCAGGTGACTAAGAAGAAAACGTATCCACTTACAAGGATTGATGATCTTTCTGATCAACTAAAGGGATCTCATTGGTTTTTGAAGATAGACCTCAGATCAAGCTATCATCAGTTCAGGGTATGAGATAAAGATGTGCAGAAGACGTCCTTCAGATGTCGGTATGGACACTATGAGATCTTGGTTCTATCATTCATCATGACCAACACCCCAGTAGTGTTCATGGGACTCATGAATAGGATCTTCTAGACATACCGTGATCGCTTCGTTTTGGTCTTCATCGACAACATCTTGGTGTATTATGCAACAGAGGAGGAACCTATCATCTACTGATAGTTCTAGATACACTCCAAGAGCACCAGCTTTATGGTAATCTTTCAAAGTGCCAGTTCTGGATATGAGAGGTCCTCTTTCTAGGATACTTTATCTTGGAGGCCGTAGTTTCAATAGATCTGGTGAAGATAGAGGTAGTGCTTTCTTGGAAGCCACCCAGGAGTGTGACCGAGGTGTCGAGTTTCTTGGGATTGGATGGGTACTACCGGATATTCATATCCGACTTTTCTAGAGTTTTGGCACCCTTGTTGGCATTGACGAAGAAGGGAAAACCCTTCGTGTGGACAGAGATATGCCGATAGAGTTTTCAAGAGCTAAGTTAGGCACTGAAAAGTGCCCCCCATGTTGAGGCTACTAGAAGAAGGGGTTGGGTATGTAGTCTACTGCGACACATCAAGGACCGAAATTGGATGTGTCCTGATATAGGAGCGAGCAATGATCTCTTATGGTTTACAAAAAATGAGACAACATGAGAAGAACTATGCTACCCATGACCTGAAGTTAGCAAAAGTGGTCTTCACCTTGAAAATTTGGAGACACGACATGATGGGTGAATGGTTTACTATTTAGTCTAATCACAAGAGTGTCACATATATCTTATCCTAGAAGGACATGAACCTGAGACAAAGACGTTTGATAGAGTTCCTCTAGGACTATGACTTTGAGATAGTCCACACTCCGGGGAATGGTAATTTAGTATTAGACGCACTTAGTAGGATGTATGGTATACAATTGCTGAGTGAGGTGACAGACCTGCTAGCCGCGTTACAGATATCCTTTGTGGATAGAGATAGAGTATCTTAGCTACATTCTATGACAATCACTCCCCCAATTTTTCATCAAGTTAGGGAGGCACAATATAGGGACATTGACTGATTGATAGATGTGCTCAAATATCCTCAGGAAAGGCACCTGATGGATTTTATGAAGGTGGGGAGCATGGTTTCCTCATCAGAGGATGCACCATGGTACCAATGGCGCTATGGTAGAAGGTGTTGAGGGAGTTCCATACGTCCCCCTCTGGAGGTACATCCTAGTGTGGATAAGATATACCAATACCTCCAGATTCAGCACTGGTGGCTAGGGATGAAAAAGGAAGTGGTAGAGTTTGTTTTAGGATGCCTCACTTGTTAGCAAGTGAAGGCCGAGAATCTGGTTCAAGAAGGCTTAACGTAGCCACTAGAGGTATAAGAGTGGAAGTGGGATTGTATCTCCATGGACATTGTGACATGGCTACTACTGACATTCAGGGGACATGATTCCATTTGGGTGATTGTTGACCGACTCACCAAGTCGACCCACTTCCTAACCATTCGAGAGCAAGGACCAGTAGAGGGTTTGGGATGCCTCTACATGAAGGAGATTTTACGAATTCATGGGGTTACATTGAATTTAATCTCTGATTGTGACACATGTTTTACATCCTGATTGTGGAAGGGATTACAGGAGGTGTTTGGGACTCAACTACATTTGAGAACCGCCATTCATCCTCAGACGGATGGTCAGATGGAGTGGACCATACACACACTGGAGGAAATGCTACATGACTTCGTCCTAGACTTTGGCCACAGTTGGGAGGATCACTTTCCCTTAGTGGAGTTCACATATAATAACAATTATTACTCCACCATCAGTATGTAACCATTTGAGGCCTTGTACGGTTGACCTTGCAAATCACCTCTATGCTGGACAGACCCAGGGGAGCCAGCACTTATGGGTCCAGAGTAGGTAAGGGATACCACTGATAAGGTGCAAATCATCCAAGAGCAGATGAAGACTACACATAGCATATATAATTCTTATGATTATAGAATATAGAGACCTTTGGAGTTCGAGGATGGAGACCACATCTTCCTACGGGCCTCACCTCGATGAGGTTTGCAGAGATTTATCCGATGCAACAATTTTTCACCAAGGTTTATCGGACCATTTTTGATACTTCAGAGGATTGGAGAAGTGACATATCACATGGTTCTACCACCGAAGTTGGAGAGGGTGCAAAACGTCTTCCACATATCCCAGCTGAGGAGATACGTGCATGAATCATCTCACATCGCCGACCATGACAAGCTGGACTTTGATGATGGGGTGATGTTTATAGAGGTCCCAGTGGAGACTGAGGATCGATAGGAGTGGGTCCTATGTGTATGATCGATACCTCTGGTGCACATTCACTGGAAGCATTGGAACCTCCAAGGGAGCACTTGGGTGAGGGAGGCTTATATTCATGCCCAGTACCCCCATTTGTGTTCTTAGTTTATGTTGTGGATTTTGGGGATGAAAATCCCTATGGTGGGGAGAATGTAAAGACCGAAATTTTCCATGTAATTTCTTTTTAATTATATGGAATTATTACAAGTATGTAAAAATATACAACGCATGATTCCGAGGCCTGGTGTGCCTGGAATGAATTTTTGATCTTTTTTTAAGGTATGTTCAGTAAACGTGTGAGTAGTGTTTTCTAACTTTTGAACCGGTGCTCGGATTGAAAATCAGAGGGAGCTATTGAATCCATAGCATCAGGATTTTCTTAAGGGAGGTTTCAGTTCAACCACAGTAGGTCGGGAGAAAAATATAGATTTTGGTACTTTTTAAAGATATAATAAAATAACAAAGTTATTTTATTCTCTCTTTTCTTTTCCTCCATAGAACAAGAGGCAGTGGCGGGACCAACGATGTTTTAGTCCATTGAATGGATTGACTCCTCAAATTATGTGCAACAACACCATTTGAATTAGGAAGGTTCCTATTAAATGAACCCCCATTAATTCCATGGGTGTTACTCACCCTCCCCCCTCTCTTATTTATATGGAGCTTGGGGAGAGGTATTGGAAAAGCTTCACCAAGTGATGAAGTTCTGATAAAGTGTCGCGATGACAATGACTTGGAGGATAGAGCTGGTTCTAGCAGGCGCTGATGAGCGACACCGAACCACAAACCGAAGAATGATGGTTGAGCGGAAACGTTGGTGGCTTGTTGTGGGGACGACAAACACCGACTCTTACTCAATCATGAGTGTTCTTCAACGATCTTGAGGTAGGGATTTTATTTTGTTTAATTTAAAGTTATTGTAGAGTCTTTTTTTCTCCCTCATGTTTCAATCTAACGCAAAGGGTGAGGGCCAAATGAACACAATCTAGACCCTCCTCCACCTTGTTTACCCTTGAGTTCTTCGTGGAAGACCACCGGCGCGCCGTAGTACACCGCAGGAGGAGGCCGCGACAATATGTCGCGGAAGTCAGTGGAGTAGCAACCACCTGCCTGCCTTGGAGGTGGTGTGGTGTGCCATTGCATGCCGCTGAATGGCAAGGGCCACAGACGAAGCTGTGACGGGTGATGAATGTGGCCAGCATGGGCCGATCGTAGAAGGTAGAGATGGAGCGGCGTGCCATCTTTCACCACTATAGGACACCACATATCGAAGCCACGATAGGTGGAGATCGGCACAACCCTCTCACTGAACCAGGTTGGTGGACCCCCGGTCGGCCAAAACAGCCAACCTTTACGAGGTGGGGCAGTACACCACTAGCTGGCCGAAACGGCCCCACACCCACAGGGCTAGCTGGGAAGACCGGTGTCATTAGGCAGACTAGACTGAATGCAGGACGATCGAGCAGGCCGGACCCACCCAACAGATTGGACCGACAAGTGGGTTGGGCCGAACCCGCAGCCCAGTGTGCCAATGCAGGTGGGCCAAGCCACACCCGACTGGGCCAGGCCAACCATGGCCTTGGACCACAAACCACACCAGGCCGACCCCGACGGGCCGGACCCAGTGAACTGGACCAACCCTTGAAGGGCTAGACCCAGGTGGGGTCAGGTAGACACTGGGACATGTTGCATGGGGTAGGTCTAACCGAGTCGGACTGGGCCTAGACCCAACCAGTCCATGAATAAAGAAAAGCTCGTAACTGAAAAACTAGGTGTTTGATCGACACGTCATTAGTGGCATTGGGACCCCTTTGGGGGAGCGGTCCCTTGGGCATATTCTGGTGGGCCCGATTGTGCTAGGCTGGATCGTGGTGTGATCACCCCCATTTCACGGAAATGGGTGTAATGAATAGACATGGCATCCGATTGATGTGATATCTGATGCGTTGGGACCCTTACGACTTGGTGGTACTTTGGGATACTTCATCATGGAACTTCATGCTGGTTGATATACGACTGAAGGCTTAATGATTGGTTCTCCCAGAATCAACTGTGCTATGAGAGGGAATCTAGTGGCTAGTAGTGAGGCGGAGGCTAGAGACAGATCATATGGAGGTTCATACCGAGCAGTCCTGTGGGGGTTAGCACCGATCCTGTGTGGTTAAGATCCTATGTTGGTTAGCGCACATCGATCTTGTGTGGGTCAGTGCATACCAATCCTGTGTGGGCAAGATCCTGTTTGGGAAACACTCAGCGATCCTGTGTGGGTCAATGCATACCAATCCTATGTGGGTAAGATCCAATGTGGGTCATTGTGGGGGTTAGTACCTATTGACTCCAGGCAGGTCAGATCCTGTGTGGGTCATTGTGGGGGTTAGTACCTATTGAATCTAGGCGGGTCATATCCTATGTGGGTCATTGCAGGGGTTAGTACCAATCGATCCAGTGTTGGTCAGAATCCGCATGGTCAAAAACAGTGCCTCTAGAAAGAATAAGACGATCTAGCTTCGCGACCAATCATCTATACTTCTATACTTCACTATTACCTGGTTTGAGTTGAGACTCTGTTTGATCTGTGTCTATTACTTTGTGCTTTGATATTGAGATCATGCTTTGTGGGTTTTCTTTGAAAAATTTTGAGAGTCCTTCGGGGGTCTTGGAGTCCCTACTAGGTATTGTTATTGTAGAGACTTGGGTTTTTGGCCCTGTCAGACTTTGGAATATTTCTACGAATAATTCCAGAGCTAGGAGCGAAGACGACATGATATTCCGAGGTCCGGTGTGCCTGGAATTAATTTTATAAAAATATTACGTATTTTTATACTATACACGTGCCGGGGGTGTGATATCTCCTAAACGGTAGCTCAGAACGGGAATCTGATGGCACAGTTGCGTCCGGAACGTGTCGTTTACCCTAGCCGGGGTGTAAACTTTGCGGGCGTGGGCCTGCGGTGAGAACGCCACCAGGGGTGTTTCCGTAAATAAGTAGCAAAGTTAGTGTGCGAGCGTCGACTCGAATAAATTCTGAACGGAGTCTCAGATGAAAAATATAAGTCCGTCGTTGCGTTCAGAACGACACATTTACCCTAGGGGTGACCTTACTTTTGTTCGCATCGGGCGTCGGGTCCTAGGCGGGTTTGACGCCGGTGGGCGGCTGATAGAAATATCAGCGCCCCCCCCCCTTATCGTTCCTCTCGACGTTCTTCGCAGTTCTTCACTGCCGCTCTGCCGAATCGAGCCAACGAAGCGCCCACGAGCTCAGAATTTGACGGTGAACATTCCAAGAGCGTGCAGCGGAAGCTCTGGAGCGCGGATCTAAGGCAGAACGTCGGCGTTTCGCCCGTGAGGTAGGCAGATTTTAGTTTTAACCCCCGATCCCATTTTTGCTACATTTTTCTGCAAATTGAAGCCGTAACAGTGTAGATCGGGTCTCGAGGGTCGTGTAGACGCCTCCGGATCGCAAAACGGACAAACGGGGTGACCGCGGCAGTCCGCGGAAGATCCGCCGGCGTGGCACCAGCACGGCGGCGCCGGCGCCGGCGGAGCTCCGCGGCCCGCGGCGGAGCAGCGGCGGAGGGCCGCCGGCCAGGGCGGGCCGACGGCGGCGGCCGGTCCGGCCTCTTTTGTCGTACGGGAGTCTTTAAACCCCCGTATCTTGCAACCCAGGAGCCGGATTCGCGCGCCGTTTGTGGCGACACGACCCTGACGACGAGGCAAACCCTCCGGTGTGGGTTCGAGGGTTTAAAGGTTCAGGATCGTGGCCCGGGAGCTAGAAACGTCATATAAAATAATATTATTTTATTATTTCACGACTTCGGGCCGTTGTAACTTTTTCCCGGAGCGTCCGATTGACGTTCCGTCAGTGGCGTTGAGACCCTGATGGTACGTCCGACTTTTTGAGATGGTTTCTGTGTGTTGGGACTGAGAACGGGGTGCGGGCCCCACGAGGCCGGGTTTTGGCGTTTGCGGAGAAACGCAGCTTTTGCACCAGGAGTCCGATTTTGGCGGATGAATAGTCAATCCTATGTGTTTTTCCGAGGGGAACGCAATGGTGCTTTCTGTTTGATGATTTTCAGAATCCAGGCGTGGGCCCCACCCTAGCTGGGCTTCGGTGAATAGTGCCTTTTTCACCGGGTGTCCATTTCGGACGAGCGAGTAGTTGATTCCGCTTGTTTTTCCGAGGGGATCGCCGTGGTGTGATCCGCTCGATGGGTTTCGGGATCATTGTGTGGGCCCCACACGATCAAGCTACGGTGAATAGTGCCTTTTTCACCGGTGCTCCGTTTCGGGTGAGTAAACAGCCTATCCTGCGTGTTTTTCCACGTGGAACGCGATGGTGGCCTCGGTTTTGGATTAGGAGGTGTGCAATGTGGCGTTGTGGTGGGTTTCTCGGCTAGCGACATTTGGACCAGCAGTGGTTGAGGGTTCTCCCTTGGTTCGTTCCTACAAGGGTTCGTGTGGCATCACAACCTTCGTATGGGTTTGTGATCCTATCGATGGGATGTTTAAACTGTTAGAGTTTTGGTATCCCTCCGGTGGGCCTGGAGTGGATCCTCTTGCATCTTTACCCTAAATCAGGTTCTTGGTATTGCTGTGACCACTTATTTACGGGCGGCGATCCCTTATCTAACAGGTTAACCACGTAGGGTTTGTGGCATCATCGAAAATATGATCCCCTACACGGTGGGCCGTTCTCAGTAGGGTTGTGGCATCGTCGGGTATACGATCCCCTACTCAGCATTTGGTTTATAGTAGGGTTACGATATCATTGGTTATGCAATCCCCTACTCAGCGCGTGGTTTCGGTAGGGTTGCGACATCGTTAGTTCGATCCCCTACATCGCAAGTTATACCAGATAGGGTTCCGGTATCGTCGTGACCATCTTTATATGGACTATGATCCTCTATCTGAGTGTGGAGTTTCTGTCGAGTGCCAGATCGGGTTGTGGTATCCCCCAACGGATCCAGGGTGTGATCCCCTATCTGTGAGAACTACGTATGCCAGATCGGGTCAGGGTATCCCCCAGCGGACGCTGGGAGTGATCCCCTATCTGTGAGATATGTCTACCGGAGTGGGTCTTGGTATCCCCTAGCGGACCCTAGAGGTGATCCCCTATCCGAGGAGTTTAGTGGTTATGTTGTTTCAGCGATGTTTCGTTAGTGATCGTGGAGCAGGTTCTACTGGTTGTGGACAGTTGCTGGTGACGAGGTCGGTACCTCTTGTGGCTTTGTGGCATGATATGAGTATATCAGGATTGTTCAAGGTGTATGTATGGGCATACACCTGACCTGAACTGAGCTGAGTTGACTAGTTGTGTTTAGCCGAGGATGGTCACGAGATGGAGTTTCTCTCTCATCTGGGTTTTCTCTGGCTGGGTTGAGCGGACTGTTGCCTTACAGTTGCTCCCTTGGATTTTGGGTTTTTGGGGTGCCTACTGAGTATGTTTATACACACCCCTGCACGGGATTTTCCCGCACATGTTTGTGTCTTGTGCAGACCACATGCCTTTTGATAGAGTCCCAAGAGGACCCGGAGAAGGCGGATCTTAGTGAGCGTGTTGACCGGGGTGTTTACCGGAGCTGTGCCAAGGGAGCTTTCCAGCGAGTGTTTGTGGCAGCGTTCCCCTTCTTCAGAGCAGGTTGGACACTCTTTTGTAGTTTTTTTTGGTGGGCCCTGTTTTTCCCTTTTGTACTTCTGCTGTACTCTGGTTTGGGATAGATGTATGCATGCATTTCCTTTTCAGTTTTATATATCTCTACATTGTTTCATGGAGGTGTTTGTGGGTGTGTGTGTACAGGTACCATAGGATAATGCCTCCCATGTGTGAGATAGCCTACTCGGTGCTAGTCGAGAGCCCCTGGCCTATTAGAGGCGGGATTGGGGAGTCGCGGCTCGAGCTTAGTCGGGTCGGGTTGTGACAGAGTGGTATCAGAGGAGGTTCCACCTTTTGGATCTTAGAGCGTAGCTTGTCTAGTGGGAGTTTGGTTTGGGTTGCATAGCGGCAATGTTAGGATGTTTTGAGATTCGTCTTTCATGCGAGAGACTCCAGTGTTGGTGCGGCGGCCGACGTATCCATACACCAAGACTCTGATAACCTGCCTTTCGACTCGGGACATTCATACACTGGTCGCGGGGACATAATGGTACATGCATCATATATGACTGGGTTTTGGGTTTCCCTTGTCCTTCTTGAGTCATCTCTCCAGATATACTTTTTGAGTGTGGTGCGTCTTGAATTTATTTCAGGATGCCTCCATGACGACAACCAGCGAGGGTTCCGCAGAAGGATTGTGCTGACGACCCACCCCATGTAGAGGCTGTGGAGAAGGGCGCAGGTTCTGAGGTTGCACCTCCAGGTGGTCTGCCGGTTGAGCCACCACTTGTCGAGAAGATGATTGTGCCGACGGTGCAGGACGAGGTTGCGCACAGGCTGAGTGCGTTGCACGAGTTCCAGAGGCAGCGACCTCTAAGGTTCCGGGGTGATCCAGACCCCCAGGCAGCTGATGAATGGCTTGAGGCAGTCACCCGAGTTTTCCGCCTAGTGAGGACACCTCCAGATCAGATGGTGGTCCTAGCGGCAAGCCTTCTGCATGGTTCTTCCGGGCGATGGTGGAGTTTGGTGACGCATTCCCATAACGAGGAGACGCTCACGTGGGCAGAGTTTGAGCAAATCTTCAGGGAGGAGTTCTATCCGGTGACGCTGAGGTCAGTGCGGATCCAGGAGCTTCTCTAGCTTCGACATGAGAGCATGACTGTGTCGGAGTACTCAGCGAGGTTTACAGACCTGTCACGCTACTCCCTGGATATGGTTTGAGACCCGTTCTTTAGGGCTCGGACCTTCGTGCAGGGCTTACGCAGGGACATCCGAGCAGGTGTGGTTTCCTTGTGCCTGCCCACCTATGCTGGAGTGCTGGAGCGAGCGTTGGTGGTGGAGAGTTTTCTGGCTGAGCAGATTCCCCCTGTTAGTACTGGGCACTTGAGAGCTGATACTTTGTCGGTCGGATCGGCATCTGGTAGCCGACGACAGACTCAGGGGTCTGGACGTGGCCGACATTTCAAGAGGTGACCCCAGGATGGAGGATCTGAGCCTCAGGGATCACAGGGCTCTCAGGCCAGTTTTGGTCAGCCGTAGGAGAGGCGGTGTTACGCTTGCGACGGTCGGGGACATCTTGCTAGAGATTGTCCTACCCGAAGTGCTGTTGAGAGGGAGCCAGTCGATGGACCACCTTGGCAGAGGCAACGTCTCGAGCAAGGAGGTCCGCAGGGCGATGGACGTGGCGGCGGAGGTGGTGCAGTGGGAGGTGGTGGTAGGCAGTACCAGTTGCCGACACCCCCACCCCCAGGTGGTCCACGCCAAGCTCAGGGAGCTGGTGGCCAAGGGTGAGGACAACTGAATTCCCTAGAGGCAGTCGACCCAGAGGCACCGCAAATGGTTAGAGGTACACCTTGTGTCTTTTCTACTTACTACAGTAGTTTGTTAGACACTGTGTAGCGGTACTCTTTCCTTTTGTTGCTTCATCGAGTTTTGTTTAGGGCGTTGGTAAGACCCTGAGTGGGTGTTGTTTGGCTTGCTTCGAATGCGTAAGAAAGAGGGATCCTTCCCCCACTGAGACACGTTTTTGTGATGCAATTAAAACTGTGCGGGCGAGTTAGTGCCGCCCAAAGCGGATAGTGTTGAGGTGTGGCGGACGAGTCCCTCTGACTTATAAGTTCGGGCATGGGTGTTTTTTGGTGAGCTCGCTGGTGTGTGAGACCCAGTTGAGAGTCCAGTCGATTTCCCTGTGCTTAGGGCTTTTCGGGGATGAAAAGTTCTAAGGGGGGGAAGATGTAGCGTCTCGGGTTTTTGGCCCTGTCAGACTTTGGAATATTTCTACGAATAATTCCAGAGTTAGGCACGAAGACAGCGTGCGATTCCGAGGTCCGGTGTGCCCGAAATTAATTTTGTAAAAATATTAAGTATTTTTATACTATGCACGTGCTGGGGGTGTGATATCTCCTAAACGGTAGCTCAGAACGGGAATCTGATGGCACTGTTGCGTCCAGAATGTGCCGTTTACCCTAGGCGGGGTGTAAACTTTGCAGGCGCGGACCTGCGGTGAGAAACGCCACCAGGGGCGTTTCCGTAAATAAGTAGCGAGTTAGTGTGTGAGCGTCGGCTCGAATAATTTCTGAACGGAGTCTCGGATGGAAAATATGAGTTTGCCGTTGCGTTCAGAATGGCACGTTTACCCTAGGGGTGACCTTACTTTTGTTCGCATCGGGCGTCGGGTCTGAGGCGGGTTTGACGCCGGCGGGCGGCTGATATAAATATCAGCCCCCCCTTATCGTTCCTCTCAACGTTCTCCATCGTTCTTCACCGCCGCTTCGCAGAATCGAGCCAACGAAGCGCCCACGAGCACGGAATTCGACGACGAACGTTCCAGGAGCGTGCAACGGAAGCTCTAGAGCGCGGATCTAAGGCAGAACATCGGCGTTCCGCCCGCGAGGTAGGCTGATTTGAGTTTTAACCCCCGATCCTGTTTTTGCTGCGTTTTTCTGCAAATTGAAGCCGTAACAGTGTAGATCAGGTCCCGAGGGTCGTGTAGACGCCTCCGGATCGCAAAACGGACCACCGGGGTGCCCCCGGCGGTCCGTAGAAGATCCGTCGGCGCGACACCAGCACGACGGAGCCCGGCGGCCCGCGGCGGCGTGCCGGCGGCGCGCGGCGGAGGGCCGGCCGGCCCAGGCCGGTCCGGCCTCTTTTGTCGTACGGGGGTCTTTAAACCTTCGTATCTTGCAACCCAGAAGCCGGATTCGTGCGCCATTTGCGGAGACGCGACCCTGACGATGAGGCGAACCCTCCGGTGTGGGTTCAAGGGTTTAAAGGTTCGGGATCATGGCCCGAGAGCTAGAAACGTCGTATAAAATAATATTAGTTTATTATTTCACGACTTCGGGCCGTTGTAACTTCTACCAGGAGCGTCCGATTGACGTGCCATCAGTGGCGTTGAGACCCTGATGGTACGACGAACTTTATGAGATGGTTTCCAGGTGTTGGGACTGAGAACGGGGTGCAGGCCCCACGAGGCCGGGTTTTGGCATTTGCGGAGAAACGTAGCTTTTTCACCAGGAGTCCGATTTTGGCGGATGAATAGTCGATCCTGTGTGTTTTTCTGAGAGGAATGCAATGGTGCATTTTGTTTGATGAGTTTCGGAATCCAGACGTGGGCCCCACCCGAGCTGGGCTTCGATGAATAGTGCCTTTTTCACCGGGCATCCGTTTTGGACGACCGAGTAGTCGATTCCACTTGTATTTCCGAGGGGATCGTCGTGGTGTGATCCGCTCGATGGGTTTTGGGATCGTTGTGTGGGCCCCGCATGAGCTAGCTACAGTGAATAGTGCCCTTTTCACCGGTGCTCCGTTTCGGGCGAGTAAACAGCCTATCCTACGTGTTTTTTCGCATGGAACACGATGGTGGCCTCAGTTTTGGCTTAGGAGGTGCGTAGTGTGGCGTTGTGGTAGGTCGCTCGGGCTAGCGACGTTTGGACCAGCAGTGGTTGAGGGTTCTACCTTGGTTCGTTCCTACGGGGGTTCATGTGGCATCACAACCTTCGTATGGGTTTGTGATCCTCTCGATGGGATGTTTAAACTGTTAGAGTTGTGGTATCCCTCCGGTGGGCCCGGAGTGGATCCTCTAGCATCTTTACCCAAGATCGGGTTCTTGGTATCGCTGTAACCGCTTATTTACGGGCGGCGATCCCCTATCTAACAGGTTAACCCCGTAGGGTTTGTTGAATCATCGGAAATATGATCCCCTACGCGGTGGACCATGGTTAGTAGGGTTGTGGCATCGTCGCGTATACGATCCCCTACTCAGCATGTGGTTTATAGTAGGGTTACGGTATCGTTGGTTATGTGATCCCCTACTCAATGCATGGTTTCGGTAGGGTTGCGGCATCATCGGTTCGATCCCCTACATCGTAAGTTATACCAGATAGGGTTCCGGTATCGTCGTGACCATCTTTATATGGACGATGATCCTCTATCTGAGTGTGGAGTTTCTGTCGAGCGCCAGATCGGGTTGTCGTATCCCCTAACGGATCCAGGGTGTGATCCCCTATCTGTGAGAACTATGTATGCCAGATCGGGTCGTGGTATCCCCCAGCAGACCTTGGGAGTGATCCCCTATCTGTGAGCTACATCTACCGGAGTGGGTCTTGGTATCTCCTAGCGGACCCTAGCGGCGATCCACTATTCGAGGAGTTTGGTGGTTATGTTGTTTCAGCGATGTTTCGTTAGTGATCGTGGAGCATGTTCTCCTAGTTGTGGACGGTTGGTGGTGATGAGGTCGGTACCTCTTGTGGCTTTGTGGTGTGATATGAGTATATCTGGATTGATCAAGGTGTATGTATGGGCATACACTTGAGCTGAGCTGAGTTGACTAGTTGTGTTTAGCCGAGGATGGTCACGAGATGGAGTTTCTCTCTCGTCTGGGTTCCCTCTAGCTGGGTTGAGTGGACTGTTGCCTTTCAGTTGCTCCCTTGGGATTTGGGTTTTTGGGGTGCCTACTGAGTATGTTTATACTCACCCCTGCATGGGTTTTTCCCGCACATGTTTGTGTCTTATGTAGACCATAGGCCTTTTGACGGAGTCCCAGGAGGATCCGGAGTAGGAGGAACTTAGTGATCATGTTGACCGGGGTGTTTACCAGAGCTGTGCCGAGGGAGCTTTCCGGTGGCTGTTTGTGGCAGCGTTCCCCTTTTTCAGAGTAGGTTGGACGCACTTTTGTAGTTTTCTTTTGGTGGGCCCTGTTTTTCCCTTTTGTACTTCTGCTGTACTCTAGTTTGGGATAGATTTATGCATGCATTTCCTTTTGAGTTTTATATATCTCTGCATTGTTGCATGGAGGTGTTTACGGGTGTGTGCGTACAAGAACAATAGGCCAATGCGTCCCATGTGTGAGATAGCCTACTCGACGCTGGTCTCCAGCCCCTGGCCTATTGGAGGCGGGCTTGGGGAGTCGCGGCTCGAGCCCCATCGGGTCGGGTCATGACAGTTATACTCACCCCTGCACGGGCTTCGCCCACAGCTTATTGTGTCTTGTGCAGATGACGAGCAGCCTTGATTAAGACTTGGGGAGTTAGGACTTGAAGGTAGACGGAGATGAAAGTTGACGTGGAAAGATGTGGAGACGAGATGTACCTACCCTTTAGATAGGATCCTCATTGGATGATCCAAGAGCTATTTTCATTTCTAGTTTTACTTGTACTTTCTAGTTGGTCTTGTATTCTGGCTCCTTTACATTCAGCACACTATTTACTATAGTAGTTTACTTCATGGTTTCTTCTTATTGTGTTCTTGGATTGTTTGTTTTTATATGTTTAAATGAAATTCATTCCCATCTTAGGGATACTCATTCTCAGTGCTAGTCGCTAGCCCCTGGAATATGGAAGGCGGGCTTGGGGTAGTCACGGCATGGGCCCCGGGGGACGGGTCGTGACACAAACAACCCCTTTTTTTCTCTTCAGGTTGGTATTAGATTATCGAGGATGCTAATTTTTTGAGAGGTAAAAAATGTAAGAGACCAAATCTATGTATTCTAACCCTTTGCATTTTTTTGATGCTCGTGATGCTCATAGGATTCTTAAAGAAAGTATAGAGGGTTGTAGCTACTAAAAAATGGAAGCATGCAGAATACAAAGTTTTTATATGTGGTCCACATCATGTTTTTAAACTTCATGAACTATTATGGGTGGTTCATGAGGTGTTACATGACATATATTTATTCGTGTTTAAAAGGTTTGAGGCAACATGTTTTTCAGTGATATCAGAAAACCAACATTTACACGATTTGTATGCTTTACATGCTATGTAAATTCCTTATGTAGTGAAACTATAAGGGCTGCATCACCTCAGGTTTTCTCCAAACCCCATGGCCGTTCTCTCATTCTAGTTGATCTAGTGACTCCCCCTTATAATGAATAGTAATACCTTTGATAGGGATCAATCCTTGGTTTTACATCATCAATATATCATAATCCAAGGTTCTTTCTTCCTTTATTTTGGTTCTCCATTTTCAGACTCATTTCCTCCTATTTATTCTCTCTATGATACGGTGCTTGATCTCCCATGTTTCTAATAAGGGTTTACTGTTTGTTTTTTGGTTCAATATTGATATGGAATCATTGAAAGGATGCATCTTTTTATCGGAAAGGTGATCAGGATCCACAACTTTGGCCTATTCTCATGCAAAGAGCAGTGACACCTTTATGGTAGTGGATTCATTTATTCTATTATTTTATTTTCCTGAAATCATAAATTGAGTGTGGTTATTCCCTTTGGATGAAAATTAAATTAACCTAATAATCTACTTAATTTTATTAATAAATAATTGGTTAGTGATCACATGTTTATGTGATTTATACAGTTTTGATGGGTTGCCTCTTGATTTTCTAGATATTGTGATATCTATAAAATTATTTTTTAGAATGTTCATATTCTTTGAGTAGCATGTTAACACTTTTAAAGAACATTAACCCATAATTAATTGATAATTAACTAGCTTATGAGTAATTAAAGAAGATGTGTTTTTTTCATTCCGTGGTTCATGTGATTTGATGATAGTCAAATTGAAGTTATGCAAATGTTTAATTAAATGTGATCATCCATGATTAATGGAATTTACGAATAATGTGAACCATGATAATTCTTTTTAATAATGATAATTAAAAGTAATGATAATGGGAATGGTTTTAATTATAAGAGAATATTTATCTATTGATACCTTGACATATCTTAGTGACTTAGTTTTCCCATAGTTAGAACCTTTTATTAATGAATAGGTTAATTCATGATGGAATAAAAACCAATTTTTTGATAAATATAAATGCAAGTGCCTGAGTTTATTATCTTATTATGAAGGCTGAGTGCCTTGATTTTTAGAGCTATGAGAACTCATTTATGTGTGAATGTTGGATGCCTTATTTTAGGGCCTAGATTGTCTTGTTGGATATGCTTTTTTCTTGTTTCCTTTGTGATGTGATCCATATGTGAGATTTGTTATGAGATGTGATATGGGTAAGGGAGGCTTGGTTTTGATGTGATACCAGGATGGATTAGCCTAGTATTACATATGTGATATGGGTGCGTAGGCCTAGATGATTTATAATCAGTCGATGTTTATTATGGAAAGATTCATCGAGATATGTGTTAGGGTATCAGGGATGGAAATAAAGGTGATGTAATATGTTGAATTTGAGTATACCAATTGATATGATATTTGGAGCTGGGATGATCACATGTGAATTTTTTAAATGGTCGATAACCAGGTTACTTGTTTTATCAACATTCTATTCCCCATTTTATGAGCAATATAGACATGTTTGGTTGAATATGTTCCTATTATTAGTATATCAGAATGGTTTTCTAATAGTATTTGTTCTAAGGAATAATTCTTATCTAAATGTTCTTGGTTGGTGTAGATGGAATGTGAAAGTGGAAAAGATGTTAATCATGATAAACCATGGACTCAGTTTGTATTATGAATTGAAGGTATCTAATTTAAACTAATGAATAGTGTTAATGGTTAATTAATGGTGAATTAATTAATTAATTAAAGTAAATGATAAAAAAAGAGAAAATTAATTAATTTATCTCTTTATGTGCTTGTGCGCTTATAGGATACCATAACTTAGCAATGGCTACTGGGAGTCTGAGTGAAATTAGCTATATTTGATAATAAGACTAGGTTATTCCCATTGTTTGTTTGTGTGATATATGATATCACATATAATATGTGATTTCATACAATTCCCCGCCCATGTTAGTTAGGTAATATATCACCTAGTGGACTCTAGGTGGGTGTTTTCCCTAACATCCTGATGGGAGGAAGGATGGCTGTCAACCCCCTTTAGCGCTGCTCTATAATCTTGGTAGTTACTTATATTGGTATGAATGATAGTTAGTTTTACCATTTATGTGAGTATAAGGATATGATGTATTATGACTGATTTAGACATATGTATTACAAAATATAGTATCCTAAGTATTATTACATGTATGATATGTATAGGTTGTGGTGTCTTGACATATTTACTCAGTGTATAGGCTGTGATGGCTTGAGGTACAAGCCTAGATTTTTGATACACGTAATACGAGCTATGATGGCTCCAAAAAACTACTTGGTTACTATATAGTGATACAATAAAGGATGATTTGATGATGTGATTCATGAGGTTCATGTTTTTATGCCTTTCCCATGTGTATTTGGGTTGGATTACTTTTGGAGTGATTTGGATTATGACATGAAATATTGGGGTAAAATGGAAAACCAATGGCCAAGAGAGAGTGGGGTACCATTAATGTTACATAATAATATTATATTATCTCTTGTATGTGATGCTTGGTTAGAGTTATTCATAGTGAGGCTGGAAACATAGTATATCTTCTTACGTGACTAGTTTGTTTCACTATTGTCTACTATGATTTAGCATGATTTCTTTATCATTTTTATGAGAGACACTGGGGAGGATCCTACTAACAATACTATTATGATCATCATATATATATATATAAATAATACTTTTTAGTTCATTCGTAGTAAGTTGGATATCAATTGGGATAATACTAGCTCCTTCTACATGAGCTATTTGCGATTCATATTTGATGCCATCATTACCTTTTTGGTACTTCTAGTTATACTTTTAGTTGTTACAATACTACATTTCATTGTATGATTTCACTTGGGATTTAATTATATATATTTCTCATTGGGTTTTTATTGGTTTATATGCATTATCATTATATTTTTCATTTTTTCTTATAGGTTAATTCCTCCCATATGTTTTCTATTATACCCTCAATGCTAGTCACCAACCCAAGGCCTACTAGAGGAGGGAATCAGGAAGTTACCATCTCCCTTTTATAATTGCCGGTCCATGAGGGGTATACTTAGGGGTAGTGAGTCAGAAAATCTAATAACATCACCAAATGACTACTTTTATTCACTCAAATAAATGAGATATTGAGCAATTAGATGGTCTAAGGCTTATTGGAGATATACAATCATGATGTTAGGAAAGATTAAATGATTTAGGATAATTTTACTACCTTATTGAAGTTGAAACAACCAGGTGAGGGTAATCAATTAGATCTAATTTTATTATAGAAATGGTATGGAAAAAACCTGAATAATGATTTAAAAGAAGAATGAGGTAATTATCAAAGGTTCTGCCACTATTTCAAAAACAGAATTTAAAACTAATCAAACTCACTCACTATTTTTACAGACACCAAACCCAAAAAAAACAAGAGAACAACACAACTATAACCCTCTCTTATTTAGATAAAACCGAATTCAAACTATCACTACATTAAAATTGGGTTTAGAAATCCATTTTATGAGGGCCCCACAATAGCCCACTTCATCATATTCCAAATGAAGTTTTGACATCAAACTCGTGGTTGTTCCTTTGAAGGTGAACACATAGACCATAATGATATTCTATGTATCCAAATATCCATTAAATTTAGAGTCTAAAAATACTTTTGGTGGATTATAAATTCTTAAATATATATTAAAAAATTTAAAACTATTGATATATCATAGAATATAATTCACCACATCCAAATGCTCTCATCCAAGATTCTCCATGAATTGTCTAACTACTCCAACTTCTTATGCAATGCTTAGTCATGTAGATACCATGAGATACCCAAAATTTCAACTGCAGATTCATAAAAAAAACATTTTATATGTAGGTGAAATTTATATCCATTAATGGTACATTCTAATTGATCAATTTGAAATGTATATCTTGGGGAATGGTATATAGTTTCTCCTCGTTCATTCCAAAATGTTCCACCACATTCTTGGTGTTTTCAAAATAAAAAATAAAAAATAAAAAACAAGTTTTTAAAACTTATTTAAATTATGATCCATCTCAAAAATATTATTTTTAGGGACCATGAACTTTAATCATTAATCTTTTAAAAAATTCATCTTTCATCTCATTAATTTCTTTTTTACTAGGACATCGATTATCATATCATCAAAATAGAAAAGTATGATGATGAAACTGCCATCATCAAAGACCTTTTGATAATAAAAATTATTTGGATTTATTTAGATGAACTTATATTCTTCCATAAAGAAAATTAGCAACATTTTCAACTATCTTAATGCTTACATAAACCCAAAAGGCTCCACTTTAGCTTACACAAAGGATCCCAATTTTTATTATCTATGAAAACTTCCATATACTCAATGTAAATATCCTTATCTAATTATGTATGAAGAAAAGTAAATGTCACATTTAACTATTATAGATTTAAACCTTCCTTGGAAACCATACTATTTACCGCCTAAATATTTAACTATTTAAAAACCAAAGAAAATTTCTTGAAAAGTTATACTCCTTCTATTTGTCAAAAACCTTTCATGATAAGAATTTAATTCTACCTCTATCTACTATATACTTTTTCATTCAGATAATTAACCCATTTATTTTGAATAATTTCCATCCTTTGGGTTCATTTTATTAGCTCATGGTTTTCTATAAACATTTAATGTGCAACATCTTATTAACCACATTCAGGTAATTCCTTCCTATTTGACCATTTTTCTCTTTAATTAGGGGCATCTTGGGAGTCCCGGTGATGGATAATTTCTTTAAGAAAAATGAACTAATGATCAGAGATGAATGGTTATTTTAATTAATGTTGTTGGGTCCTTCTTGAGTTTAAAGGACACTCAAGGTGCTTTGGGTTTTTATGTAACAATCTGCAGTGTTTTCAAACATTAGGAGAAATAAAAATTATGTAATGAGGATGCATGATGTGTATGTTTTGTAGGGAAAATATCATGAACCCTGTACATAGTGTTAAGTGAGTACATTACATGTAAATATTAAACCCCATGTAATAATAAAATATTGGTTTTTATAAAAAATCAACAATTTTTGCGGCGTATCTAAGACCTATGGATTACATGATGTGAAAATGGATTACACATCATGTAAATGTCATAGTGTTGGATTTTAGAGAAATTTATAAGAAATATGTTATTTCATTCATCCATAGGTATTGTTTCTCTCAACTTAGAAGGATTCTATGGTGTATTTTGGAGCCTTTGTTCAATCCATATTTATTTTTTTGGCGATTGATCACTATGGTGGTGGGTTTTAATCTATGCAGTTGTGTAATCATTTCGGATTCTTCATTTAATTGAATGTGGTATATTTATTGCATTGTTTTATCAGTTTTGTTGATATTTGGTTATTTTTCATCAAGTTTTCATCCAGATATGTTGTGTGATATTGCTCTAGGAGATGTTGTTTTTTTGGTTGTGGTGTGGTGGGTGTGAGTTATTAATTTATGTGTTAATTCATATTATACATCAGTCCTTATAATAAATTAAATTAATTATAATGTGTATTTTGGTTATAGGGACACTATTTTTATTATTTAATCCTTTTGTGGTGTGTTATATTAGAAAAATTTTTGACCAGAGTTTTGAGGTTTGTGGTTCTATCTCTATCTTGTGTTAGTGAACTACATTTCTAATGTTTTTAATAAATTATTTTATTAAATTAAATGTAATTTTATGATTTATTTGTTTTATGTGTATGGAACTAGGTTTTAAAATAGTATGATTTTCCCTAGTTTTGTCAAATGAAAAGGTTTTTCAAAGAATCTTGAAATGGATCTATGAAATGGATTTTAAAGCATGATTTGATGAAAATTCATTTAGGAAATGGTTTAAGAAATAGAAAACATAGGAAGAATTGGGTACATTAGTGGAAGGTATAGTAATAGATCTCATTCACTACTGGGGGGTTTTCTCATGGGGCTTTCCTCTACTCCGTAGCCCCTTTTTTAGGAATATACTAGACCTGTTGGGAGGTTAAATTTTAGAGGTTCTCCTATTCTCTCTAGACTCAATGAATATATCTAGTGTCTTACCATGTACATGATTTTCTATGTTCTGAATGAGTTTCAAAGCTATCCTTACTTAGTGTGATCCCTAACATGACATTACCTATGCTTTATCTTTTAGTTTTACAATTTTTTTCCACTCTCATGGATTTGATATGATATGTGATGCATGATTTGTTTTGAGATGATATATCTATTGTGATATATAAATATGAAATTTTTCTAAACTAATTAACCTTATTTTTTTGGAAATGTGGTAAAATGGGGGTTTAAACATTTTTTCCATTATTTTGATGTGAAAACTATTAAACTATTATCATTACTTTTTTTCTTTTAAGTTTTGAATCCATGGATTATTGTTTAGAGACCTAATATGGAACACTTGGGTGAGACCCTACTGAGACAATTAGCTCACACCATGCATATCTCTTTGGTGGTGCATTGACCAATTAATGTATTTCATTTCTGGGAAATCAAAGGCACCACTTTAAGGCAACAAGGTTTTTTATCAGCTAGGATGGGTAGTTAGTGGTTAGATTGTGAGATTCTACCCATGACATCACATGGAGTAGATGCGTTTTCATGTTTTATTAGTCCTATTTGGTTGGACTAGTACTTGGAGATTATTTCTACTATTGGGTTCTTTATTTTATGCTGTTTGTTTTCATTTGTGGAATTTATTTAACTTTTACATTGTTGTCTCTATTTTATATGTGCTATGTCATTTCTTATGGTAGGGAGATATCATTCCCTCTAGTTGTTGTTTGATGTCAAGGTGATAGTCTCCAGCCCGTGGGGATTGAGAACACCCTTTGGGAAAGTGGCACATCAGTTCGGAAAATGTTTTGAGAGAGTATTCAGGTAAGTTCATTATAAAGTCATATCAGAGTTGATTTTGGGGTTTTCCCTTAAGAGTCCATTTCTTAGGATGTTTAGTAGATTGAAGATTGGATTTTACAAACACAAGAGGTAGAATACGGTGAGTTTCTAGCCAACTATTATCATGAAGAGGCACATATTACTATGGGATGTTGGGATATGTGTCTCTTGTTTTTGAGTTTTGATGTTAATCACAGTTTTTGATTATGGGTTTTTTGGTTTGAATTGAGATTATTATTTTTCTGATTTTTTCTTTTATTTTGGTGTGAAACAGTATGCCTCTAAGGCATATTCTGTGAGTTCCCTAGGAGGGTGAGACTGAGTCTCCTCAAGGAAATCCTCTGATGGATCAGAATATTATAGAGGCTATTTTTTGAGCATTCCTTTCTATTGACTAGAATGTGCAACAAGTTCAGAACACAATTGTTGAGGTACATCATGGTGTTTTAGGAAAAAGTGATCGATCATGAGAGTTATTGTGTAAAAAACCAACATCCCTTAAAGGTTTTAATGAACCTAAAGAGGTGGAGGAAATCCATGAAAATATTGATCAGATATTATACTTTTGGATACACATGGGAATATCATGGTGAAGTGTTAAAGCATTCAAACATTATGGTCCTGAAAAGAATTGGTTGGATTCCATAGTACATGAAGATAGTCACATGGTCTTGAACTAGAAGGGTTTCAAGAATCTCTTCTTCCATTTTTTTGTTCAGAGTCATTGATTATGGATATGTCTTTTGAGTTCCTCTCTTTACATCAAGTAGATAATTTTGTGTCCTCACACACCAATCAGTTTGATGATATGTTTAATTTTTTTAAAATGTTATAAAGAATGTCCAACTAAAATATCATAAGTACCTATAGTGTTTACAACCAGATATCAGTTTTCATGTATTTATACTGAATCTTTTGAACTATATGGAGACGGTGGATAGAGATATTATTAAAGGAATAAATATGGTAAGAAATGTTGGTTATTCTTCCCCTACACTTCCACCTAGTGGAATATTCTGTGGAGTGCCTATAAAAAAGAGGAAGTGGAAGGACCATCATAGGAGTGGTGGAGTTGGTTCTCAGTAGTAGGCATATTAGGACATCTAGTTCAATCTAGTGGTGTGACTCTGACTTGATATTAGTGTGGAATGGTTGGACACACATGATGTTCTTTTCCTTCATCTACAAGGGTGTGTAATAGTTTTGGACATTACGGTCATCAGGAGAATTTATATCAGGCTATGTCTACTCCTAAATATGGCCATGGATCATCATCTCCATAGGATAGTGTGGCACATTAAGATGCTTCAAAGATTAAAGGGATCTACACATAGGACTTAAGAGTAAAGAACCTTCATGCAATAGATGAGTTTCTAGTGGATTTATACGCAAGTACCATGATAGTGAGAGGTACCATATTTATTTCACTGTCAATAGAGATTTCTTTATTTGATAATGGTTCATCCCAGTCGTTTCTATCTATTAGTTTCATTTATATTCTTAAAATTATGACAAAACTCCTGTCCTTTATTATGGAGTTAGAGACACATCTTGGGAATATGATAGTGTAGGGGTTTCAGTGTACATATTTTAAATTATCAATAGCTAATGCAGAGCTAGTCTGGGATTTTTTTGGTTCTAGATCTAGATCTGTTTGATGTTATACTCAGGTTGGATTGTCTTGTTTCTCACCGTGCTGGGGTTTATTGTTTTTATTGCCATGTTACATTTATTTCATCCAATGGGATCTCACATTTTTCTCAAGAAGAGTGGTATACAAGGTCTGGCCATTCCAAATCTTCCCACCCTAAGAACAATAGTTTTTTGTCTAATATTACAGTTCATCCAGATGAAATTTCTTTTATTTTTGATCTTCCCACCATTTTTTGAGGATTTCCTTACATTTTCCCAGAATCTTTTTTTTGGGATTACTCTAGAGAGAGACATAGAGTTCATGATTGATATGGTTCTAAGATTGAAATATATATTGATACAATCTTATCATATTGAACTAGAATATATAAAAAGATCTAAAGATTTTTTGGATGATATGGTCAGAAAGGTTTTTTTTTCACCCTAGTGTGCCACCTTGGGTAGCCCCTATGGTATTTCATAGGAAGGTAGATAGTTCACTCCGATCGTGAATAGACTATCAAAATTTGAACTGAGTAATGGTTAATAACAAGTATCATTTTCCTCACATGGGTGTTTTTTTGATTAGTTAAAGGGGGAAAATGTGGTTCTAAAAGATTGTCCTTTGATCAAGTTATCATCAACTCAGAGTTTCAGAGTGTGGTACCCCAAAGATGACTTTCAGGATAAGGTACGACTATTAAGAATATCTTCTGATTCCATTTGGTCCGACTAATACTCATGTAGTTTTACGGATTTGATGAGTAATATATTTCAGCTATATGACAACACATTTGTGAAAGTGTTTATAGATGATATTTTTTTATTCATGATCCGACCATGAGTATGAGAACCATATGAGTTTGATTTTAGAAATCACTAAGAGTCATTGTTTGTATGGAAAGATTTCAAAATGATACATATGGTTTAAATGAGTGAAATTATTGGGGAATATGATTTCTGATCATGGATTTTCAATTGATAATGAGTACGAAATGGATGTTTTGTCAAGGGAAGAGCCATACAATGTCTTTGAGATTAGAAGATTCAATAGTCTTGCTGAATACTGTTGATGGATATTCAAGGATTTCTTAAAGACCACATCACCTTTGAATTATCTTACCAATAAAGGGGTAAAATTCATATAGGATGAAAAAATTTCAATCTTATTTTGATGAGATGAAATGAAATATGACATCAGATCCTATTCTAATCTTACTTGATCTCAATAATGTATATATGGATTTCTGTGATTATTTTGGGGATGTTTTGGGTTGTGGTCACATGAAGGATGATCATGTGGTAGCTTACAACTCTCAACAACATAAAAAACATGTGAATAATTACCCCTATAGTGATTTATATCTCTTTTTAGTTATGCATTCACTTAAGTGTTGGAGGCATTATCATTTTTTGAAAATGTTATTAGTATTTTTTAACATTATATTCTAAGATATATATTTTCTTAGAAAGACTAAAATCATGGAAATATGTGGTGGATGGAATACCTTTAAACATTTTACTTTGATATCACCTACACCCCTAGGATGGGGAATATTGGTGTAGATTATCTTAGAAACAAATTTCAATCACAAGATTTTTTGGAAGTGAAGGACAACTAGAACCTTATGGTGATTTTTTCAAAGTTGTATCTGAATTATTAGGAGGATATTTCATTTATGGATATGAGTAATGTTAATTTATCATAATCTCACCATGAGTATATTATTCATATTTACTATAAAGAATGAGTTCAGAGGAGTTCAAGAAACCCTATATGGTGGGGTGACCATGTTTGGTTGGTCTCTTTCTTTAGATGGTATTCTCAGTTTTGAGGATCAATTTGCCATCCCAGCTTCCGTGGGGATTTCAATTTTTTTAAATTTTCATATCTATTTATGGTTCAATCATCATAGAACTATGAAGATGTATTGTAACATGATAAATATATTTTGGTGGTTGTGTATGAAGCATGACATCATTGATTATGTGCCTACTATTACACCTTGGAATAGATTTAGATAGAGAATTTGAAATATTATGGTTTACTTTAACCTCATCCAATGAATGTTTGGAAATTGGAAAAGGTATCTATGGGAATTATTGTTAGTTTAACATGGAGTCCTTGAGGGGGAATTATATCTGGGTGGTGATTGATCATTTGGAAAAGTAATCTCAAACTATTCTAATCAAATTCATCACAAAAGTTAAGATATGGATAAGTTTTATGTGCAAAAAATTTTGAGGCTACATGTAGTTCCTTATACCATAATTTCAAACATGGATCCTAGGTTTACATCGAGGTTTTCAAGAAGTATCTAGAAGGTGATAAAGACTCTAGTAAGATTAAGCAATTCTTATCATCCAAAAATAGATTGTAAGATAGAGCGAGTTGTTCAAATTGTAGATGATATGGTCCATGATTATGTCTTGGATTTTGGTGGATCTTGGGATATCCATTTGGAACTATTTGAGTTTTATTATAATAAAGTTTACCATTCATAAATCATAATGGCACCTTTTGAGGGTTTATATGATCACCCTTAAAGATATCCTCTATATTAGGTAGAGGTGAGTGAGGCTTCATTAGGGGGACTGTGTTTGGTTTTGGATACATTGACAAGGATTAGAAATATATGTTGGAATATTGGTACAACATAGACTTGGATGAAATATTATACACATAAAAAGGTCATATTTTTTAGTTTTATATAGGTAAAAATATTTTCTTTAAAGTTTCTCCTTAGTCGGGTCACCATTATCTTGGAAAAAAAGGAAAGATAACTCTATGATATTTGGTAAAGTTTGAGGTCACTGAGTGGCTTGGAAAGGTTTATTATTGGTTGGTATTTTCAAATTAGTTAATAATAATTCATGATTTTTTCTATGTATCACAACTCAGGAAATGTTATCTTGATCCCTCTGATGTTATGAGTTGGGAATAGATTTAGTTATATATAGATGTCTCTATTGATGGAAATCCCATTGAGATTGTTGGATATCAATTTAAAGCATTCAAGGGTAATTCAATTATGTTGGTGTGAGTTTTATGGTGGGATAGATCAGATTATCATGAGGCTTGGGAACACAATTCATTGATGAAGGAGAAGTGGCCTCACCTATTTACCAGACTATATTATTCCACGTGAATTTCTGAGGATCAATAGTCTTATGGTGGGGAGTCTGTGACATCTCGTTACATTCTTTTATGTAATTCCATTACCTTTTCCTACTTTCCTCTAAAATTGGTTTCATATTGGGACTCAAAATGATGAAGAACAATTGTTGATAAAAAATGAACTAATGTTTAGAGATGGATGTTTTAATGAATTAATGGAGTCCAGTTATAAATTTGTTATTGTCTTTTTGGGGGTAATTCTGGAGTTTGTAGAATTACAAAGGTGTTTTAGGTTTTAGTGTAAGAGTCTATAGTTTTTGCCGACTACAATACAAATACACATATTATGATGGGATTACACAACATGAAATTTCATCAGATAATATGTTATGAACCTGGTATATAGCATGGAGTGAGTATATGACGTGTAAATATTACTTTCTGAGTAATGATTATTTTTTTGTTTTTAATAAAAAAAGGTGATGGGTTTTTTAGAATACCTGAGTCCCGAGGATTACATGAAATGTAAAGTGATTGCACTCTATGTAAATTTCATGGTGTTGGATTTTAGGGCTCCATATGAGTGATATGATACTTCATTCCTCCGTAGGGCTTGTTTCAAACAACCTAGAATTATTATCTGGTATGCTTCATGTAAAGATAACAGGTCATGTAATAATTCATGATCAGTTTTTAATAAAAAGGTTAAGAGTTTTTCAGAATATATGAGTAACGAGGATTATAATAAATGTAAAGGGATTAAACTCTATTTAAATGTCATGTTGTTGGATTTTAGGTCTCCATAAGACTTGTTTCTATTGAACTAGAAAGATTCTATGGAGATTTTTTGAGTCTACATTTGATCCAGATTGATACGTTTGGTGATTGATCATCATGATGGTTGGTTTTCATTTTTCTAGGCTAGTAATCCATTATAATTATTTATTTATTTGTTCATGGTAGTTTGTTTGCATCATGTTATCAATTTAATTAAACCGTGTTGATGTTTATTTTTTATATCCTTCAAGACATGTTGTGCAATATTGTTTTGGGGGTTATTCCTTTTTTTTGCGGTGTAGAGAATTTGTGTTCTTGAGGTATGCATTGAATCCTCTTCTTCACTGGTCCTTCTCATCAATTGAATAAATAATAATGTGTTGATTTTATCTAGGTCCTTCTTTTTTATTGTTGAATACCTTTTTGGTGGGTTTCATTACGATCATGTGAGACCTGAGTTTTGATGTAGGTGGTTCCATATTAGCCTATTTTGGTGAACTATATTACTTCTATTTTTGATAAAACAATTATTAAATTAAATTACAGTATAAGATTGATTTTGTGTGTTTGTGGAACTGGGTTTTTATAAAAGATGATTTTCCCCTCGTTTTGGTAAGTGAAAAGAGTTTTCAAAAAATTGTGAAATGGTTTTCATAGAATTATTTAATAGAAATGGTTTGATGAACTGGTTTGAAAAATAGAGAATCCACGAAGCCTTGGGTTCTTAGGTGGAAGTTATAGTAATAGGTCTCATCCACTATCAGGGGTTTTCTCATGGAGATTTTCTCTACTCCCTAGGCCTATTGTTTTAGGGACTTGTTTGATCTATTGAGATGTTGACTTTCTAGAGTGTTCCTCCACTCACTATACTCAATTAATATTTCTAGTGGCTTGATGAATGCATGAGTTTCTAGGTTAGGTATGAATTTCCTAGCTATCCTAACCTAGTGTGATCCCTGGCATGATGTATCCTACACTTCTGCTTTGAGTTTGTACTATTGTTTTGTACTTCCATGAATGTAATAGATATTTGATGCATGATTTGATTTGAAATGATATAACTTATATGATATATGGATATTAAATGATATGAAATTGATTTACCTTTTTTATTTCAAAATGAGGAAAATGTGGAAATTAAAATATTTTCCATGATTTTGATATGAAAACTGTTAAACTGTTATCCTGAATTATTTTCATTAAATTTGAGAATAATTGGATTATTTCTCATAGACTTGATATGGAACAATTGGGTGAGACCCTATCGATCCTTTTATCTCAAACCTCGCATACCTCTTCGATAGTGTGTAGACATGGTTATTTATTATGATGCAGGGAATGGAAATGTTCCATAGTGAGGTGGTGAAGTTTTTTGTCATTTGGGATGGGTATCCAGTGGTGAGGTGGTTGAAGTTTTCTTATGCAATAATATATAGTATATGGGATTTTTTGTTTTTTTGTCCTTTATGGTTTGAATTGTACCTAGATATTTTTTGTACAATTGGGTTGTTTAGTTTCCTCTGTTTTTTTTATTTATGGAATATGTTTACCTCTTCTATTTTTGTATCTATTATATATATATATATGAAACATAATTGCTTTTGGTTAGTTGAAATCATGTGATATGGTTGTTGAATAATTCCCAAGTGCTATTCCCCAACCCTTTGGGATTGGGAACACCCTTCAGGTGTGTGGTAAATTTGGCCACAGTACTAGTTTTAGAGGGCATTCGGGTCAGTTCATTATATAAGGAATCCATTAAATCTTCCATCACAAGTAGTAATTTATTTGAGACTTTTAGATTAAAAACCTATGAATGAATATTTTTCGGTATAGTCTCAATGTTTAAAATATAGTGCGTTCTAATTATGTATCATTAAACCTTTAAAAAAACCGAGTTGATCTCCATAGCTGAACCTATAGATCTGCTCCCTCAGGAATTTATTCTTCTTAAACTTCATCATTTGAAGTTATTACCAATGATTTAATAGTACTTGATATCTCTAATACTAATATCCATAAAAATAATCTCTTTGATAATCTCATCACTGAAAATTCAAACAAAACATAACCCATTTAGAAAACTTCTTCCAAACTATCGAATTTTCCAGAACTAACTTACACCATGAATTCTCCAAAACATATATAACTACTAGACATGCATGTAATAAAACCTCATCTTATGATTTAATTTTGTTCTCATTTTAAATATACACTTGGTTTTAAAATTTCTAAAATATCTCTTAATTGAAGAAAACAATTTGACTTTTCACAACCTTCAAAGAGTTTTTATCTAAGATTCAAAGACTAAATTACTCATCACCACACCCTACATAGTAGCACACTAAAAACATAACCACATTATTATCCCATTCCATATCATCAAATTTTAAATAGGAAATTGAACTAAAAATGTTTATATGTGCGATTTAAAACTTTTTTCCCTAACCAATTGAGTTCTGGAAGTTCTTGATTCAATTGATAATAAGGAATCATATTCACCATATAGAAAAAAAATTCGTAGAATCCACCCAAAACACCTTTTGGAAACCCACATGAATCCTCATTATTTTCAATTTCTATAATAATATTCAATTCATCCTCTTTGAGACTCTAATATATTTTGGAGCACCAGACATGATCTTCTAATAATGTATACCCTTCCACTTATAAATCCTCAAGAGCTCATTACTTCCATATTCACCACCATTATCAGGATTCAAAAAAATTTATTTTCATCTAATGTTAATTTTTAAATTCTATCCCCACTAGATGAAGGTTCAAAATACCTGTTAGTTGTTCTCAAGAAAAAACATCCACACTTTTTGTATCACACCATAAATGAAGGTTATATAGAATAGTTACCCTCATGATAATGAACATGAGTTGGTTCCAAAACATATGTATGAACCATTTCTAAGTTCCAATTAATTAGTTCCTTTCCATCAGTTTGGAAAAACATATTCCACTACTTTCTGAGGATGTATTATTTTCATATTCCATATACAATGAATATGATCTTTAGAACTCCATTAGCTGCTAAGATATTTATCCCCTTATCACTTAAATAATTTATAATTTCACGCTATAAATTTTCAAAAAATATATATCTGGCTTGAATTACACCACCTAGAGTTACTATTATGTAAAATTCCATATCCAAAACCCCTTTGGTCACCACTATGTAACCTCATGTAATTATCCATGCCCTATCTATAAAATTTTAATTGTACCATGAATAATCTGGCAATCCCACACAAATTATTCCCTTCCTTAACCCTAGTTTGTGCTACAAACCTTGGCACTCTACAAAACATCTATTAGTTGTCTATATGGAAACACTGACCCTTCCAATAATCTTAAGAGTGTCTTCATTATTAGTATGAACCTTCCCAAATATTCTAGAATTATATTTCTTCATACATACTCTCTCATATATTTAATAACATAAATATATAAATTCTATAATGAAATACATGAGTAAACTAGTGTCACTCAGTATTATACTTCTCATATATTTCAATGCAGGGTTTGTATAAGATATTTTAAAAACATATCATCTAAAATATAATCTTCTATCACTATAATATTTCTTATGGAATCCTTTCTTTACAAAATATCAATACATTTGACCACCTTCCACCATGATAAACTTTCTATGAATCCGGTTTCATTTTCATTTTTTGTTACTCTTCTAGGTTGTGATGCATACTCTTTTATAAAACCCCAAAATTAAAGTTTATCTATTTTATTTCCTTCATAAATGAATGTGTTTGATATGTTGTGACACACACAACACCTATCCAAAAAGAACCACATAACAATATATAATAGTTAAAATTTATTCATAGAATTATACGGTAAAAAGAGATGTAACTTAATTATGAAATACATGTATAAGTAAAAATAAATTTCATTATCAATTCTAATTTATTGAAAAATTAAATTACTGTATTTAAATAACTAATATAACTAATTTATGCTTTTAAAATGTAACTTTTCTATAAATTGACTTTTTATCATTTTTTTAATAAAATAATTACTTTTTGGATAAAATATAATGTTGATGTGAATAATATATTAAGAAAAAATTTATTAGTAATAAATAAAAAATAAAAATAATAAAAGATAATATATAGTTTTTTTAAATGTTATTTTCCTATGAAAATAGTTTTTTTATATTTTTATGTTTTTATAAAAAAGTTAAATTCTAAAATTTTTAATTTTTAATTTAATTAAATTCACAAAGATTTGAGATTGAAAAAGTTAATATTATCACAAGATTATTTTTTTTGTTTTTTAAAATAGAATATTTTTATGAGAAAAGTGAAAATGGAGTTTTTATCAAAACTATAAATTTTATGACTTTATTATTATATAAAAAACCACTAGAAGATTATAAAACATTTTAATGGATCTAATTTTTATTTATGGATTAATACTAAACATTTTTAAATACTATTATTGTCACGAACCCCTCCCCACAAAGTGTACCCCTCCTGGGCCGGCAATGTGAGAAGGGAGATAATGACCCCCAGAGTCCCGCCTCTGGTAGGACCTAGGTTGGAGACTAGCACCGAGGGTATAGTAAACACACAGAATGGACGCATTACCCTCTAAGAGAACACATTCGAAAGAGAGAGATAAGATAGACACCATCCAAATCCAACTCATAAAATAATATAAATGAAATCTGAAGTACACATATGTAATGTCATGAAAAACCACTACAAATGAAAGGGGAAACTGCAAGTACCCAAAAGAAAGTAAAAACAAAACAACAACCACAAAGCCCAAACAGATCCTGCAACCACAAGCTAGTAGAACCCAGCCTGAACTCCAAACTGCTCGAAGTGACCTGAAAAAACATTTTATATTTTCATAGGGTGAGTAGAAAAGTATACTTAGTAGGATCCACCTTGGATACTCTCATGAAAAAGTAAAGAAAGCACGCTAAAGCACGATGAACAACAAGTGAAACTAACTCATCACCTAAACAGGTATACTAAGTTACCAGCCTCCCCATGGCTACTCTGACCAGTTAATGCCTACAAGAGTATATAATATAATATATAATATCAATGGTACCCTGCTACTACTTCCCCACTAGTTTTCCACTTTTCTGCAATGTCGCATGTCCTAAGCATCTCTCTATAAAAAGACATGCCTGTAGACACCTGGGCAAAGCACCAGAACTTGCACCTCATGCAAAAAAACTACCATGTCCATGTAAGCAAGTAACCTGGATGTTTCTAGGAGCCAAAACATCTTGTATAATGTGTATCACACGTCAGGTATTATACCAGAATCCATTACAACCCATACACTGAGTAAGGATACTCAATACATCACAGCCTATACACGTTACACATATTGTAGTCCATAGGAAACTATATCCAGGATATATGTGTTTGAATAACCACATGCCATTACAGCCCTCTACACACATATATGGGGAAAACTAACTGCTGTGCCTACTAGCACAAGTAACTACCAAGAGGGGAGAGTAGTGCCAAAGGGGGTAGTCAGCCATCCATCCTCCCACCAGAATGTTGGGGAAAACACCCCCTAGGGCTTAGAATCCTCCAGGTGTTAGTTTTCCTTACTGACGGGGTGAAGTAGCGTATAGAAACAAAAAAAATTAAAGAATATACTATAGATCACAGCCACACTATGTGCATAACCTAGTCTTAGATTCAACTGCATCTAACACCTCTCAAACTCTCGACTACCACTTCTAAGACCAGTTATCATATAATCACAAAAACATTTAAAGAGCTTTATTACATTACTTCATTCCCTTTTTATCAGTTTTAGTTTACGTTAATTAATTGTTTAAAAATTAATTAACTATCAATAATTTCACATTATATTTCATTAACATCACACCCAAAGTCCGCTATCCTCATCATTGCATCCCAGTAAGCTCCAACCCCTTGGGTTAACCTCATTTATTCAATAATTTATTTACAACATTACTTTCACATAATCCCAGGAATTCTAGAAAAACATTCTATGCTACTAAACACAAGGGGGCTCAACACGGTGAGTAGATGAACTGACTGTCGAGTCTTTTCCACCAATAAAAAGAGTATAGACCCATCATACCTTGATAATCTAAACACAGAAAGAACGTGGCATACCCCATGCGTCTTTTCCCTTTTCGGAAGAAGGGTAAGCAATACCAGCTGCCTTGAGCAGTGGGGAATGTAAATCAAATAAACAACCAATAAGAATCAGTAAGAATCCGAACAATCACATACAACCCATTTCATTATCCCGAGTGTCCTACTTGACACCAACATGTATAAACCTATGCATCTCGCCACTCTAGGTGTCAACTGCTTCCACAACCAGTAAGCCTCCATGCCCCACATATCACAATAGCTATTCAAGATCACATCAAAACACAAGCAGTAGGAAAACAAATATTATATCAATTCTATTGTGATACAGTGGAATAAAACATTCAAACTATACAATTTCACTTAAAATAAAAGATAAGAAACAAATCCCTTACCTAAAATATTTTTTGACGTTCTTTATACAAGAACGATCCACACAATGGGTTACGATTTCCTCCCCTATGACAAATGTGTCCACCCGAGGATGCATAGACACCACTAAATCAGCTAATACCCAAGAAAATTTAATTAGGAACATGGGGGTAAAATTCCATAAAAGGGAAAGATAAATAGGAGGAGATGGACCCAAAATAATTATGATAGATCATACCTTATATCAAAGATTGATCGATACATCTTGGTTGCATCAAAAAAAAGTTGAACCAATCCAAGGAGGAATGTTTGATTGTGAAACTCCTATGGGATGGAATGAAAGGTTCAAGAATCTCACAGCTAAGAACATGGAGGAATAACTATGGAGGAAGATATATCGTCCCTTTTGAAGATTTAATGGAGAAGGTGTTTAAGATAAGTTGGATTTTCCATTAAAAATGGACCACATTAAACCACACGATTTGACAAAGTAAAATCATCCTGAGACTTAGGGAAATTAATATAGGATTTATGGCCTTTGAATCAGACTTAGAGTCCTTAAAAAAGGCTTTAAATGAATTTTATGTTAAAGGAAACGTCAAAGGGGAGAAACTGTAGGAAGTTGGAAACATTGTTCATTAACACGAAATTTGGGAAAGGAAAGAGGTCACCGTTGGAACGTCACTATTCTGGAAACACTGTTCATGAACTCAAAATTTGGAAAAAGAAAGAGGTCACCATTGGAACCTCACTGTTCTGGAAACACTGTTCATGAACTCAAAATTTGGAAAAGGAAATAGATCCCCGTTGGAACCTCACTATTCTAGAAACACTATTCATGAACTCAAAATTGGGAAAAGGAAAGAGTTCACTGTTGGAACCTCACCATTATAGAAACATTGTTCATGAACTCAAAATTTGGAAAAGGAAGGAGGTCATCGTTAGAACTTCACCATTCTAGAAACACTTTTCATGAAATCAAAATTTGGAAAAGGAAAGAAGTCACTATTAGAACCTCACCATTCTAGAAACACTGTACACCCTACCATTCTGGAAACACTGTACACCCTACCATTATGGAAACACTGTACACCCTACCATTCTGGAAACATTGTACACCCTATCATTCGAGAAACAGTGTACACCCTACCATTCTCGAAGTACTGTACACCCTAACATTCTGGAAACATTGTACACCCTACCATTCTGGAAATACTATACACCTTACCGTTTTGGAAATACTGTACACCATACTATTTTGGAAACACTGTACACCCTACTTTTCTAGAAACACTATACACCCTTCCATTCTGGAAACTCTATTCACAAAACTGGAAATTTGGAAAAGTGTTGGGGATAAGTCACCTTGACCTACCGAAACATCACAAACACCAGAGTTTCGCAAAGGAATGGACCAGAGAGGTCCATGTCGTTACATTAAATAACTCTCAAAACATTCTCATCCTCGAGAATTCAAAGCTAACCTAAAGGGAACAGAAAAGAAGTCTGAACAACCACCCATCAAGATACCTATCAAAAGAGAGTAAGCCATAAAAATCAACCAAATAAATCCATCTCATAAACACGAAAGGTCTATAACCACAAAGGGGACATCATTACTTGAAAAGAGTTAAACATCAAATAGATTTGGGTATAGAGCACGTATCTGTGACTCATGTTCCCTGGTACTCTCCTCCACACCACCATGTCCCTACAAGTCACAAACCAAGATGATAGAATTCCCACACAACACATTCTCTCTGTATTCTTGGATCTCCACAGGTCGATCCTCAAAGGTCTCATTATCATCAACATCGATCTCTCCCCAATCAATGATGTGAGAGTCATCATGAAGATAATGACGAAGATATAAAACATGAAAAACATCATGTATCCGAATCATCTGTGGGAGAAGTGATACTCGATACGCCACAACTCCAACATGAGCTAACACCTCATAAGGCCCAACAAACTGGGGAGAAAGGTTACTCCCACAACCAAACCTTCACTTCCCACGACGGGAAGTCACCTTCTGACACACAATATCCCCACCATCAAACTCTAAGGGTCTCCTCCTTTGATCAGAATATGATTTATGACTATCCTATGCTATATTAATCCTCTCATGAATCACCTGAACCATCTATATTATATTATTCACTAGTTCTGTTATGATAATTACTGAATCTCTAACCCTAGTCCTGCACAACATAGAATGGAAAGGCCATTCATAAAAGGTTTCAAATGGTGCCATACCGATGGTGGAGTGAAAACTATTGTTGTAATAGAAATCCACCAAGCGTAAGTGCCTCACCCACAAACCTCCAAAATCTCGGACACAAGATCATAACATGTATTCAAGAGTTGTGATGGTTCACTCTGTCTAATCGTCTATTTGCGGATGAAAAGAAGTGCTAAGGAATAAATGAGAACCGAAAGAATATTGGATAACTCTCAACACCCTGAAGGTAAAACAAGGATCTCGATCAAAAATGATCATCCATGGGACTCCACAAAGTCTCAACACCTTCTCTAGATAGTTCCTAGACAAAATATCCACTAATCTCGACTCCTTGATCATTATGAAGTGGGACGATTTTGTTAGAAGATCCACTAACACCCAAATAGAATCATGTCCTCCCAAAGATCGAGGTAAACCAGTAACAATGTTCATTGAGATGCCCTCCCACTTCCAATGAGGAACATATAATGGCTGGAGAATACCACCAATAACATGGTGTTTAGCCTTCACTTCTAGAAGACCAAACATCAAGACACATACTCCGCAACCACACACTTCAGCCCAAGCCACCAAAACTAACTCCTCAAGGCTCATTACATCTTTGTCACACTAGGATGCACCGCTAAAGGTGAACTATGGAACTCTCTAAGAACCGTCTCGTGCATCATCAATGGAACAAATATCCTTCCATGATATAACACTCAGTGTTGTTCATCCTCAGACCAACTATTAGGGGCCTCGCCACAAACAACTTGGTCTCTCCGAACCTTCAACTCTTGATCTCCCAACTGGGATTCTTCCACCTGCTACACCAGAGATGACTACACTATCATCAGAAAAAGAAAACCTCTACCACCCAACTTCTCCCATATCAAGATGTAATGTTGAGAGTTCTTATATTACTCTCTATTAGTCACCAGATTCACGCACTGCATCACTACGTGACTTCCAACTCGGCGCATCAGCTTCAACATTCCCATTTCTAGGTGTATAAGATATTTTGAATTCATATTCATGTAAGAACTACATACACTGATTCTTTCGTAAGTTCAAGTCACACTGGGAGAAAACATACGTCAAACTCTTATGATCAGTGAAAACCACAAAGCACTCACCAATGAGGTAATGTATCCACAACTTCATAGAAAACACCATGGATGCAAACTCAAGATCATGGGTGGCATTGTTACATTCATGGAGACGCAAATATTGAGACCCATAAGAAACAAATAATCTCTGATGCATCAGAACACAACCTAAATCCAGATGCGAAGCATCGTAGAAAACAACAAACTGAACTCCCTCTGCTAGAAGAAAAATAACTAGAGCACTTACTAACTTCTCTTTTAGATACTAGAATCCTTCCTAACACTGATTAGTCCATATGAAAGCCTGATCCTTTCTGGCCAAAGATGTTAGAGGAGTCACAACTCGAGGGAAATCGACTACGAACCTCCTGTAGTAGACTATGAGACCAATGCAACTTTTCACCACTGACACTATCTTGGGTGATTCCCAATTCACAACTGCTTCTATCTTAGATGGATCCCTACTAGGACACAACATGTTCCAAGAAACAGACCTCTCGAGCCCAAAAATCACACTTTGACACCATCCCAAATAGTTTATGTTGACGAATAACTCCCAAAACGATGTATATATGCTCTGCATGCTCATCCTATGAACTAGAGTACATAAAGATGTCATTGGTGAAAACCACCATGAACTTGTCTAGGAACTCACAGACCACAACGTTCATCAATCCCATAAACATAGCTGGAGCATTTGTCACACTGAATGTCTTTACAATGAACTGATAATGCCCATAACGACAATAAAATGTAGTCTTTGGTATCTCCTCATCCTTCACATGCATCTGATGATATCCGGACCATAATTAGACCTTTTAGAACCAACTTCCACCATTCATTTGATCAAATAAATCATCAATACGCAGAAGAGGATATCAATTTTTCACAATCACTTTGTTTAAGTGATTATAATCGATACACAACCAGAAACTACCATAAACCTTCTTCATGAACAAAACTGGTGCACCCCATAGTGACACACTCGACCAAACAAAACCACACTATAATATACCATCAAGATGTAAATGTAGCTATCATAACTCATAAGGGGACATCCTATATGGAGACATAGAGATATGAGACACTCCTTCTTATAGCTCAATCCCAAAATCAATCTCTCGTTGAAGGGGTAATGCTACAACCTCTTCTGGAAAGACATTAGGGTACTCTTCTAAGACACTAAGAAATGCCAACTACTGAAACTCTAAATAACTCAGCATCAGCTCAGCCATCATGGATGATAAGAACGGAACACGCCTCTGACCCATACGAGGGTCACGCTTGCCAATGAACACCACTGGCTCTCCATCTGAATCGAAGAACACATCCTGCCTCCTAAATAAATCCACAATATCCTACACCGAATACAACCAATCCATTCTGATGATGACATCTTATGGTTGTATTCGTAAACAAAAGAAAATATCCCCAAAAGAAGTGATGCCCCAACACTAGCTCATAGTCTCTACATACTTCAAACAAGTTAGCTCAACCTCCAAATAGCATAGTTAATGCCAATGTCACTAGAAGATTCTCTACCTCAATTACCAAATCATGGAAAAGATTTTCTTATATAAAAGAGTGTGTCACTCTTGAATCAAACAAGGCATACAACAAGGTAGGAAATAATAAAAGGGTACCTTGAATGACTTCTGGATCGCCTAGTGCTGGAAACACTAAAGCATAAAGCTTTCCACGACCAACTCCACGACCTCTTTGACCTTGATGATGACCACCACAATGGACACACTCTTCTCTATGAGGATGGGGAGCGTAAAAGGTATGACCTCTACTTGCCTAATCTACCCTCTGCTGATCTAAAGTTGGTGCAACCTACTGCTGCTGCCTTAGTTGGAACTACCTCAATGGATGAACCTAGAGCTGAACACCTAGTGCACAATGAATTATTTGAAAGGTTGGGAACTCTCTCTATTGATGACCTCAACCACCACAAGAGAAAAAAGAGTCTGATCCCTTGGAATAGGCCTAAGAGATGCTGCCTCTGGAGAAATGAGATGTGGAGGGCTAGGGCCTACCTCCGGCTGAACAAAAACTCTTCTGCCCTGAAAATAGGGAACCCTAGACCACATCTTTGCTTTGTGAGGAATTATGACGACTCCCCTCTTTTGATGATCTAGTTTTTGATAATGTCTTCTTGATGACATCTTCCCTTTCCAGCACCTCAAGATATGTCTTCAGCATAAATGGGGTGACCTGGTGCTGGATCTCTAGATGCAAAGCCTCCTCAAAATGCCTCACCATGGCCTCCTCATCCAGCAACAGGTCCAAAGCATATCATAAAAGGTTCTTGAATCGGATTCAAAACTCTTTCACACTAGATCTCCCATGTCAAAAGGGTAAGAAGCTCCTAGCGACTGGATGCCTTTGTGGTTGAAGAAAGAAACTCGACCATAAACTTGTCTCCGAACTCCTCCAATGAGATCACTGACTCCTCACAATCCCCGAGGAACCAGAACCACCACTGCCTCGCTGCTCCACACAGCATCATCACAACCAAGGAAACCCAGTGATCCTTCTAAGAAGGGATCAAATTAAATCCTATCTTTACCTCCTCCTACCAATCTTCTGTGACTGCATCTAAAATGGAGCCCTCGTACTTATGTAGACTCTGGCACTGAAACTCTCAGAGTGTCCTTCTCCAAGTGTCTTCGTCACAAACCTCTACCCTGTGGTGATCTTCTGGAACAACCTACTAGACATCTTCCATGCTATCCTGATGAGGACATCGACCTATAGTCATATCTATAAAATAACAAATAGTTAGAGCTCCTAAACCTAAAATATCGAAGAATCAACATTAATATATTTAATTGTTTTCTTTTATTCATTTTAGGTTAACCTATCCCAAGGTCTACCCATTCAAACACAGACACAAAGAAGAATGATGCATGATCTTTTCATATGTCTCTACCGTAAAACTTGTATCACCTTGTTTTGTAGCCATTGTAAACTTAATAGTTCACACATTAGATCATAGGGGGCCCTAAACTCCTTTTTATTAGCTAGTCTCTAGTGTTTACATCACTTGATAAACATGAATGAAACTATTTCCCTACCAACCCATGAAATCTCACCTGTGCCTAACACCAAACTTCATCCAATCCCTCAACCATACCTCTGATACCACTCTGTCATGACCCCCTCCCCACAATGTGTACCCCTCCTGGGCCAGCAATGTGAGAAGGGAGATAATGCCCCCCAAGTCCCACCTCCAATAGGCCCTGGGTTGGCGACTAGCACCGAGGGTAAAATAAACACACAGATGGGAGGTATTACCCTCTAAGAAAACATATGCGAAAGAGAGAGATAATATAGACACAAACCAAATCCAACTCAGACATAAATATAAATGAAATACCAAGTACACATATGTAATGTAATGAAAAACTACTACAACTGAATGGGGAAAACTTCAAGTACCCAAATGAAAGTAAAAACAACTGTAACCATGAAGCTCAAACAGATCCTGCAACCCCAAGCTAGTAGAACCCAGCCTGATCTCCAACCTGCTCTAGGTTACTAGAAAAAATAGTTTATATATTCATAGGGTGAGTATAATAGTATAATCAGTAGGATCCTCCTTAGAGCCTCTCATACGAAAGTAAAGAAAGCATGCTAAAGAACAGTGAACAAAAAGTGAAAATAAATCATCACCTAAACAGGTATACTAAGTTCCCAGCCTCACCATGTAACACATACAATAGTATATAATATAATAAAGAATATAATGGGTACCCTGCTACTACTTCCCCACTAGTTTGCTGCTTTTCCCCAACGTCACACGTCCTGAGCGTCTCTCTTCAAAAAGGGTTTCCCGCAGACACATGGGCAAAGCACCACAACATGCACCTCATGAAAAAAACCACCACTGCCATTTAAGCAAGTAACCAGGTAGTTTTCGAGAGCCACCAAAGCTCATATAACTTGTATCATAAGTCAGGTATTATACCTCAAGCCATTACAATCCATACAAAGAGTAAGGATCCTCAAGTCATCACAACCTATACACGCTACACCTATAGTAGTCCATAAGAAACTATATCTAGGATATATATGTGTGAATAACCACAATCCATTACAACCCTCTACACACATATATGGGGAAAACTAACTGTTGTGCCTACCATTATAAGTAACTACCAAGAGAAGAGAGTGGGGGGAAAAGGGGTAGTCAGCCATCCATCCTCCCACCAGAATGTTGGGGAAAACACCCCCAAGGGATCAGAATCCCTAGGGTGTCAGTTTCTCTTACTAATGGGTTGGAGTATCATATAAAAACACAAAAAGTATAGAATATACTATATATCACAACCACACTATGGGAATAACCTAGTCTTATACTCAACTGCAGCTAACACCTCCCAGACTCCCGTTTTCCACCTATAAGACTATGTATCCTATAAGCACACAACCATTTAAAGAGATTTATTACATTACTTCATTCACTTTTTATAAGTTTTTCTTTACATTAATTAATTCTTTAAACATTAATTAACCATCAATAATTTCACATTATTTTTCATTAGCATCACACCCAAAGTCGACTATCCTCGACATTGCATCCCAGTAAGCTCTGACCCCATAGGTTAACCTCATTTATTCAATCATTTATTTACAGCATTACTTTACCATATTCCCATGCATTCTAGAAAAACATTCTATGATACTAAACACAACGGGTATCAACACGATGAGTAGATGAACTACCCATCAAGTCTTTGCCACCTATAGAAAAAGCGTAGACCCATCCTCCCTTGAGAAGCTAAACATAGAAAGCACATGGCATACCCCATGCATCTTACCCCCTTTCGGAAGAAGGTTAAGCAATACCAGATGCCTTGAGTAGTTGGGGATGTAAAGGAGATAAAAAACCAATAAGAATTAGTAAGAATCCAAACCTTCACATCCAACCCATTTCATCATCCCTGGTGTCCTCCCCAACACCCACATGCAAAAACCAATGCATCTCACCACTCTAGGCATCAACTTCTACCACAACCATTAGGCCTCCATGCCCCCACATATCACAACAACCATCCAGTATCACATCACAACACAAGAAGCAGGAAAACGACCATCATATCAATTGGGTTCCAGGACCTTAAATAAGAAAAAGGGTAACTCAAAACCCTATAAGGAATTATATTTTAGCAAACAACCTGTCCTTTAAACCATATTGGATTAACAAATTTATTATTCATAGGTTACAACTTCGGGAAACCTAAATAGTAAGATATCACAAATAATTAAACATGCTTACTGCACCAATTTGATTAACATCAAATTATAATGAGAAGAACTAGATTCATTTACATGCCTCTTTATATTTTTCCAAAAAATTATCAATTAATTTAGGCTTTACGTTCTTTACCAATTTCCACCAAGAACAAAATCTAAACAAGAAAGCATAAATATCACACTATCTAGAAAAACAAGAGGCAATAACATATGATCAATATCAATTTATTTATTTGGTTCAAATATTTATTATGTAAATTTCATTGTGATTCAGTAGGATAAAAAATTCTTACTATACGTTTTCATGAAAAATAAAATATAATAAATGAATCACCTACCTCAAATGGTTCTTGATGTTATTTATACATGAACGAGCCACACAACGGGTTACGATCTCTTCCCTATGACAACTGTGTCCACCCGAGGATGTAGAGATGCCACCACATTGGCCAACAACCAAGAAAATACCATTAGGAAGATGGGGGTAAAATTACATAAAAGGGGAAGGAGAAACATAAGAAGATGAACCCAAAAGAATGACGATAGATGATACCTTATATCGATGAATGATCGATACTTCTTGGTTGCATCAAAATAGAGTGGTACCAATCCAAGGAGGAAAGTATGATTGTGCAACTCTTATAGGATGGAATGAAGGGTTCAAGCATATCCCACCCGAGAATAAGGAGGAAGAACTAGGGAGGAAGATATATCATCCCTTTAGAAGATTTAATAAAGCAGTGGTTTAAGATACACTGGATTTTCCATTAAAAGAAGATCACATTAAACCACACGATTTGACCAAGTAAAAGAATCCCGAGCCTTAGGGAAACTAATGTAGGAGTTATGTCCTTTTAATTGGCGTTAGAGTCCTTAAAAGAAGGCATTAAATGCATTTTATGTCAAAGGAAACATCAAAGGGGTGAAACTATAGGAAGCTGGAAGCACTATTCATTAACACGAAAATTGGAAAAAGTGGTCACCATTGGAACCTCACCACTCTGTAAACATTGTTCATGAACTCAAAATTTGGCAAAGGAAAGAGGTCACCGTTGGAACCTCACCGTTCTGGAGACACTGTTAATTAACTCAAAATTTGGAAAAGGAAAGAGGTCACCGTTGGAACCTCACCATTCAAGAAACAATGTTCATGACATCAAAATTTGGAAAAGGAAAGAGGTCACCGTTGAAACCTCACCGTTCTGGAAACACTATTCATGAACTAAAAATTTAGAATAGGAAAGATGTCACCATTGTAACCTCACCGTTCTAAAAACATTGTACACCCCATCATTCTGAAAACACTGTACACCCTACCATTCTAGAAACACTATACACCCTACCTTTCTGGAAACACTGTACACACTACCATTCTGGAAACACTGTACACCCTACCATTATGGAAACACTGTACACCCTACTGTTCTTGAAACACTGTACACCCTTCCATTTTGGAAACGTTGTACACCCTACCATTCTAGAAACATTGTACACACCACCATTCTGGAAACACTGTATACCCTATTATTCTGAAATCACTGTACACCATACCATTCTGGAAACATTGTACACCCTACCATTCTATAAACACTGAAAACCCTAACATTCTAGAAACACTATACACCCTACCATTCTAGAAACACTGTACACCCTACCGTTTTGGAAACACTGTACATCCTACCATTCTAGAAACACTGTACACCCTACTATTCTAGAAACACTATTCATAGAACTAGAAATTTGGAAAAGTGTTGGGGATAAGTCAGTTTGACGTCTCAGAACACCTCAAACACCAGATTTTCACAAAGGAATTGACCAAAGAGTTCCAGAACATTACAATTATAAATTTATAAACCTCACGTTTTACATTTTATGAACATAAGTAACATTATCCCATAAAAGAATCTATTTTTAGTCTTTTCTTTTAAATAAATATTTTTTTGTTAAAATTGGGGTTTTCCTTGATATAAAAGAAACAAAAAATTTATTTGTTTTATGGTAATCCAATTATTATCCTAAAAACTAAAAAATTTTAATTTTACCCTACACATAAATTTAATGATTAAAAATAGATTTTTTGGAAAATAGGTTTTCACGTGTTACATGCGGTAATGTTAAAATAGTTTTTTCTTAAAAATATAAATTTTATTTGATAAAATGGTTTAAATATTTTTAATCAGTATTCCCAAATTATTTAACAAGGGTCATTTTATTTTTTGTCATTAAAATTAAATTAACTTGGAAAAAAAGAGCTACCATAGTAAAAGAAAAAACGGTAAAAGTGAAAATTCTAAGACTGAAGGACATAAAAAAATATTTAAATTAATTGTAAAAATGAATGTTTGTGGGATGATAAAAATTATACCATTCCCCACACAATTATTTCCCAATTTTTCAGTCTACAAGACATGTGAAACATGTGTGATCTTTATATTAAGTTAAAATATTTCAAAAATGTTATTCACAACACATATAAAATGATCCTTTCACCATCCCATAAATAACACTCAAAAATTAAGTTCTCTATTGAAATTATACCATTATTACTTCCCATAGAATCTTATTTTTCTCTCATAATCTTAATGAAACATGATATTAGCCTAATCTCTCACATTTCAAAGAGTCCTCTAAGGGAAATCCGAATTCCTAAACACGAGTACTAATTTTCACAAATTTCTATTATTTATATATTACTTTTAAAAAAATTTAAATTCCTATATAATAAAATTATTACTATTTTTATAATAACTGTTAATATGGTAAGGTAATAAATATTAACCATCTTTATCATTTTCCCATAAGGGAAATAAAGAACGACATTCATGTATGTTTACAGATTACCACCTCAATGAAGTGTGATGATTTATTCTCCTTGACAACCATACATGGATAGTCCAAATTTTGAATATAATAAATAATTATAATATTTATAACATGTAACATATCAAGAATTTAAATATATTATTCTTTTAAAAAAAATTTAAATGTATTTTTTATAATTTAAATTAATAATTTTTTTATGAAGGTAAATGATTTTATTTAATTAATATAAGTTGTGGATATAATTTAGAATTCAAATTATAAAAATACTTATTTTAAATTATTTTCCTAGAAATAGTTTTTCTATTAAATAATATAAATTATGATTTAAATTTTAATTAATTTTATACTAGATAAAATATATTTTATTACAATATTTAAAAAGATGTGATTTTCTAATCTTAATATATATTAATATTTATAAAATTAACTAATAAACCCTTTAAAAATAATTTCATGAATTACAATTCAAAAATACTTAAAATGAAAATGATTATAAATTATTTAAACATAATTTTATATAGAAGTTTATATTTCTCAAAATCTTATGTAAAGTTATTAATTTATATTAAATAAGATATTAATAAACTATGATATTTATGATCCTTATTTAAATTTATAGTAATTTACATTAATGAGTAGAAAAATATTAATATTAAATTTATAAGAAAAAATAATTGTCTAATGATAAGTATTAACACAATGCATTTAGTATATGATTAAATATAAATACTCCTTCAGTGATATACACACACAGATATATATATATATATAATATAATGATAATAAACTTATATAGTTTGTATTTTAATTAATTATGTAATTTAAAATTACTTATATAACTTTTTTTTAGTAAATAGGCTAGCCAAGGGACCGTTATACCACACATGGGGAATCTTATGGGTCAACCAAATGGGATAGGTAAACCATGGCTAACCTATAACCAACAATAGAGGTGATAACACTTACCTATATAGACCAACGAGAACACAACACCTATAGGGTTCTCGATAGACAATGTGGTGAGGCTCATGGTGGGCATGTGTGAGTGTGTTATGGGTTTCTATCACCTCGAGCCTTGTCATGGACCTCTATTGGGAGTGGTTTTTATATATGGAAGTAGTCAATGCATCACATGTTCAATGTGGGATGCACGATAAGGGATCATTTTCACTCTTGTAAAACATATTTTTATATCCTCACCGTCCAATTATCCAAACATCCTCTTCCACATTGCATGGAATATAGCATCCTCATCCTCATATTCTTCTTATGATATGTAAAAACACCCTCCTTTAGACATACATGGTCAGTAAGAGGCCTAGCTTCATGTTGTAATTCCTTTGACATAATATTTTGACGATGAACCCAAATTCATAAAATTTTAGATCCATGAAATGTTATGCATGAGAGTACTTCAGACTGCAATATTCTCAAATATACCATTCAAAATTTTTTCATTCATCTATAGAAATTAAGTTCCTGAAATAATAATGTAGACATTTTAGTGTGATCCTATCAAACCAAAATCTTTTTTTCTTCAGTGTAAAAATTTTCATCCTGGTTTCTATGTTCAAGAAAGATTCATGACGAATATTCACAAACTGATTGGAATAAACTACATAGAGACACACACACACACAGTTATATATATATATATGTGTGTGTGTGTGCATGTTTATGTGTGTGTGACTGTGAGTTTGTTGAACTCATGAAAATATAATATTTATAAAACCCTACTTACTACTAGTATGGTGTATAGTGGGGTGTTGATTCTTTAGGTAAGGATTAATTTGTATGTCTGTGTCAAAAATAAGAAAAAAACAAAAAAATCGATAAAAAAATACAGTAATAAATGGATGTAGTGAAGGGGGAACAAGGTCATATTTGGGGGAAAACTATGGATGAATTAGGTTCCGTGAGCAACTTTGAACCGATATAAATGATATTCTCATATTCTACTCATATTAATTCAATTATCCAGTTCTCAAAAAATGGTGGAGATTCGCTGGGATGTCACTTCATTGAACTTACATAGTTCAATGAATTTTATTTTTTTGATCTTTCGATCATAACATTATAATTCATTCATTAATTATAGAGAATAGTTTCATTGATGTTTTCCAATTTTTAGTACTTCGATCAGTGATCCAAGGTGGAAAAAAATCACTGGCCTCACCTATCAGTTCTTAGGTAGTGTAAAATTATGCTCATAATAAAATAGAAAAGACCATCAAGATTAAATAAGAACTGAAAAATATATTAACTAAGTATAATTGGTAAATGGATAATCATATCATTGAATCTCAATAACCCTAATCTAATTAACCACACATGTCTAGTAAAATAGAAGTGAATGGAACAAGTTGAAAGAGGTGAAAGAGAATCTATTCTATGGTTTCAACCCTCATCTATATTTGATTCCGGATATCATTCCCACACCCATCTAACATATCTTCTCCTATTTGCGCACTTTAGTAAATGGATGGTAAAATTATTGGATGTCCCCCCAATGCGTTTCTATACTCTCCTTCTATTTTTTAAAAGAATCCCTCCAAATCTCCCAAAGAAATCTCATAGTCTCTTCTCTGGGAGTAAATCTTTAGATATCACATGTCATTATTATCACTATAGACCACTATCACTGTTGTGACTCTACTGAAACTCCTCTATAAAATTGTTACCCATATGAATCTTTGAGACAACTACCATCTTCCTTTCCCCATGTTTTTCTCTTCCAATCCTCTCATGTGACAAAAATCAGAAAATAAGTCTCAAATGCTTTGAAACAAATATTATAATTCAAATATAAATATATATAAACAAATTATTTTAATTATGTTAGTATTAGTATTATATATATTCATAAATATATAAATATGTATTTTTATATTTACATAGTTATTATTATTAATATTTATAATATTTATTATTATTATTATTACTATTAAATATAATTAGGAAAAACATAAATTTATACATATATATTTAGTATCATTGATTTTATTATATATAAATATGTTAAAGATATATATAGTTATAATTATTATAATTATATATATTATTATTACTATTATATTTATTATATTTATTTATATATATTAATATGATATATTATTATATATTATAAAAGTATAAGAAAATGGGTGGGGGAGTCGATTTCGACTATTTAAGGATTTGAGAGGAATCCCTCTCCTCTTCCAATGAATGGTTAATCCATCTCAGGAATAAACTCGAGTTTGGATTGATGGAAAATCAATTCCGATGGTGAGGGAATTTGTTCAATGGTTATTTGTGATCTAGTTTTAAATGGCTAGCTCGACATTATTCCTCACGGTGTCTTAGTGGTGGGTTTGTTTAAAAGTTTTAGCAAATGAAATACTGTGGATTCAGATATAAAGGCTTGGAATGGGTGGGATTTGAAAAAGAACATTGATGGATCTTGGGATCTCTAGTGTAGGCCGTCTTCATCAATGAATCAATTCAGACATGGTTTTATTTCCACTATTGATATCTATTTTTGATTTTTGATTTGGATTTCTACAAATTTGAGTTTTTATTTTCATCTGGTTCAATGGTGGGTGGATGAAGGTGAATTCTGGTTGTGCCACATATAGATTACAAGTGGATTTTGGTTTCACTTCCAATAGAATTTAAAATTATGGTGGTATTAGGGGTTTGGGTGATGGTGGTAGAGTGTTGGATGACTAGAGGTACCAAAGGAAGGGGGTGCTCAGATACCTTTGGATTTATCATGACACCTACCATTGGGTGTGGGGTGGGGGTAGTAGGGTTATGTTACCATTAGGTTACTATTGGTAGTGGATAATGGAGATGCAGAGGTGCAAACAATGGTGGGTCTGGTTGGCAGTAGGTTGGGTGCCACCGTTGGTTGGGAGGATGTGGAGAAAATGAAGGGGAGATGTGGTGATGGTGGATGAGTGAAATAATAGTAAGATATTATTGGTGGTGGTTGATGGAAGTGGAAGTGGGCTAGTGATTACATGGGGACCAAAGGTAAGAGAGTGATGCTGGGGGTGGATAATGGTTACTATTAGAAGCATGCCATTGGTGGATCACCTGGCGGTGGTAGACTCGCGGTAGTTGCATTTTCCAAAAAAAGAGCTAAATAAATTATTTTTAAAATTAACAAATAATTGAAAAAAAATAAAAAAAATAAAAAATTGTTAAAATAATTTATTTTGAAATATAAAATAATGAATTAAATAAATTAATTTCAAGGTTGAATTTAAAATAATATTAATAAGAAAATAAATTAATTACAAAAACATTTAAGTAAATAAAATAGATAAATAATAATAATAATAAAACAAATAAATAATAATTTATTTAAAAAATAATTGAATATAGAATTAATAAAAAGAATAAATAAATTAAAAAATGAATTAAAAAGAATAAAAAATGAAGAAATTAAATAAATTACAATAAAAATAGAATAAATAAATTAGTAAAATAAGAAGACCAATTAAACCTAAATGATTTATTAATTTGAAAAATAATATAATAAATAAATAATGGAAAATGTTACTGAATTAAAAAATAGAAATTATTATTTGGAAAAACATAAAAACTGAATTAATGAATGAATTAAAATAATAAAAAATGAAAAATTTAAATTAAAAAAAACAGGAATCAAAATGAATGTTAATACATAATTATTTAATTATTTAATTTAAAATTATTGAAAATTACTAAAATAAACAATAAAATACAATCTTTAACAAATAATCTCAGTTCTAATAATTTAACACAAAAAATGACAACAATTGATAATTATCCAACAAAAATTCTTTTTTAATAATAAAAATGAAATAAAATACATTAAATGATGTGTGAAAAATAAGAGATAAAAAATACTACATCAAACTCCCTCACACTTAATCAATTTCAATCATGGTCAATTCGATGTGTTTTATTTATTTACAAAAATTGTGAAAAAGAAAAGATCATCCCGCCTAAGTTCCAAGACACCCTAAAATCGATGGAGATAAAAAATCCCTAAAATTATAGAAAAATAATTCCTCTTATTTAAATGTTACCCATTGTCTTATTTTAATTAAAAATAGCTTCTAGTTCCAGATATGATACATGCTAGATAAAATTGGGATTCAAATTTTAATAGGAGTTACAAGAATAAATCACTCTCGCCTAGGTTTCACAAATCAAAGATCCATTTAAATTTTTTGTTTTAATTTTAATTTTCTATCACTTAATTATTTCAACTCAAATGGTAATTAAATTAATCAATTGTTCCCTTCTTCATTTGGATTCAAAATTTCCCTCACATAAATGTGATTGTTTTTAATAAGTCAGTTTATTTAATTTTTTCCCATCCATGATTATTTTTGTATAGCACTATTCAAATCACTTGTTGAATTTGAAAATGGATTTTATTTATTTTAAAAAACAGACCCATCAACCATATCTCAAAATTCACTGAGGGAACTCATTTTCCCATTTTACTCCAGTTTCAAATCACTAATATGATTATCACTTGAGTTGGATTAGTGATTTGTTTTTCAAAATGAGTGGGTCACCTGGGTTTAAATTTAAATTTCTAGTTTTCTCAAGTTATAATTGTAACACCCCAAGATTTTATGAAAAATATTCTTTTAATTTCATTAATGTCTTGTGTTGTATTCTACACCAAGATTACCTTGCGCTATACGCAACACCGTATTAGCTTCAGTATAAGCAACACTATTCTTGGATCGTGTTACACACAATTTGGATAATAGTTATTCTACGCAACATTGAGTATATATATATATATATATTCAATTTATAAATGAGATATGGTTGGATTCTGTTTTAAGAAACAACGAAGGATTATTTCACAACACGCAACCCTGACTTGGCTTGCATTACACGTAATCGCGACCTTCCTCGATAGCGTGTGTTGTACGCAATACCGGGTTTTATTAAACAAGAATATATTATTATAATATTGTTATGAACTAGACGTTATGAATAGTTTTAACTAAATTTTGAATTTTATAACATTATTATTCATCTTACACATTTCTAGAACATGGTATAAGAACAAAATAAATTTTTCGGGTAAAATAAGTATTTTTCAAAAAATACAGTTTTTCCACCTTTTGATGGCGCACCCACTTTAAATATAGTTTTTGACATTTTTATAAGTTTAATTTGACAAAATAAAATTCTTCTTTTGAATTAGGATATAAAAATTTACATTAGATAAAGTTTTTATTTTATTCCGATAAATTTCATATTTTAATGAATAGTAAAAACACGCTATATTTTAATTAAAAACAAATTTTTTCATCGTAATATCTTATGTGGTTAAATTATAATATTGAATGGTTTTAAATTATAAATAGAATATATTTTTACCATTTAATATAATGTATGTCATTATCATTGCTTTTACCTTGAATTCGTAGGTTAAATCAAATCAATCTTTTGCAATGTTTTAAAGAAAAACCTGTTTTCTTTCGACAACAGGATTAATTTTAATTTAATTTATGCATATTTTTCATATTGAATTTAGAAAAATGGATTCCATATTTGGAATCAGTGGGTCCAAATTATGTTAATAAGCTACTTTTTATTTTTGGGCATTGTGAATAGTAACTACGGTAAATTTTATTTACTATAGTTAACGGTAAATTGGGTAATTAAGGGTAAATATAAGATTATAAAATTACCCTAACACTTGGCAAAATCCTATTGGATGGCTAAAAGTAGACCCATATAACCTAAGGGTCATATTAGATTAATTTTATGGACTTTTTTCCATGAAAATAATTTAATTATTATTAAAACCAAAGAATGTGACAACATCTCACTTTCTTAAATCTTATAAGTATAATAATTTTAATTTAGTGATAAAATTCATGGAACTTAGAACATGAATAGCCTCCAGAAATCTAATACAATTATATACATCCTATGAATTTATTTAGAATTTTTAGGGATTAAATAATTATCATTTATTATGACACAAAGATGATGCAGTAATTGTCTTATTAATGAATTATTGACATAATTGATGTTATAAATGCCCAAATAAATGTAATTTGAGACTTTTTATGACTTAAATTAATTTTCTAGGTTAATATGACATGTTATTGTTGATATAAGTAACTTGGTTTGAATTTCTCATTCTGTTATGAATTTCATAAAAATAATGTACCAAATAGTGTCAAAATCGACATAAATTAGTTTTTAAAACAAATATTATATTATTAATTGTTATTTAATTCCTAAAAATCAAAAGTTCGGCCAAAGGACTTATATAAGGATATATATATTAATAATAAACAACTTGGGGTTCGTTTGGCTTGTTAGGGTAAGTTTATAAACCATATAGTGTAATAAAACAAAAAGACACGGTAAAAGTTAAATTATTTAACTTAGAGTTAAATCTAATTGATAAGGTTAAAATAATAACCTAAACTTGTCTAAATCCTATTTTATGAAAGTATTTTGACCCATACCCACTTTATCTTCGAAATAAGACCCTTTTGAACCATTATAAACCGAATTTGACCTTAATATAAAATAATATTTTGAGATTTTCCTAAGGTGCCCCTCTCCTCCCTTATAAAAGGGCACATCCTCCCTCTCCTCCTCACACCACTTTGAGCCTTCAAGCTCGGACAACCCCTGAAAACTTCGCTTCTCCACTTCCCTATAAACATCCTAGAGGTTCTGTTCTTCCTCAAAGACCAATTTTAGTGCCCTAAAAGGAGATCTCAAAGAGGCGCTTCAAAGAAGAGGTAATGTCCATTACCGATTCTTTCATCCTTATTTCTTCTTCCAATTCTTCTTATTAGGTTGTTTCAATATGAAGTAATAACATCAGTATCAATTATATACTGATATGTTATTATAATTATGAAACAAACTTATTTCACCATCTATCCATCCTATGGAAAACGAAATCACCGCGCGTGCATACGTACGGAATACCGTCTCCACGCTGTTGTGTAATCTATTTTCAGCCACCACCTTAATTGGATGGGTATAATGGTGTAATGAGTAACTATATATGATTATTATAAAGTGATAGTGATACTGAAATCGTACACATACACTTCAACACAAGTTCACGATCATGAGAACGATATCATCGCTCGTGCGTACGTACGGACTACCGTCTCCACGACACAATGAGATTCATTCTCCACATTAACCATTCATGAATGATTATAAAGTATATATAATGAATAATAATGAAATATATGACATGTTAAATCTACTGGATTTATGTATATATATATATATATATATGTATGTCATCTACTTACTTCCATTCAAGATAATAAGGAAAGGAAAACAACGTTCATGCGTACGTACGGACTACTGTCTCCATGAACGGTGTGTTTCATTTCATTTATCTATCTATTATATATATATATATACCGAATGCATATGATATATAAATCATGTTTTATATTCTGGAAGTAATTAAATCATTATATAAGTAATAATAATGTCAAGAACAACAAGTCCAAACACCTACGATAAATGAAACGATTTTACCCAAAACGCTTTTTTAACATGGAATTTACAAAAGAACGGGTAATATAAAGTCATAAGTGAACCATATATGATATCATAACAATTAATATGATTCTTTAATAAGTTAATGACATTATTTAAATCATTATACAGGAGGTTCGGATATGTACAAATCATATCAGACATAAGGTAAGGGAAATATCACAATCTCATTTTTATCCGAGATTGTTTATACTTTGGTATTTACTGGGGTATATTTTATCATCCACATACATGTTTACTCAATATTTAATATTATTTCCATCCACCTACAATTGTTTAAATCCAATTTTACCCTTCGGTGAGTTTTTAGTAAAAGATACGAAAGGAATCTTTTGTCGTTTTTCATACGAGGTACTTTTTGACTTTTCCGACAAAAGTATGAGAAGAATGTTTTTTTAACTTATACGGCATGAATGGATTTTCAAAACATTATTTCCAAAAGTATTCCTTTACAAGTTTTCAAGTTTATTTTTACTCAACTTCTTTTAGTTTAAAATTGTATGACATGTTAAGAAAGGAAAAGTGTTTTTGAAGTAGAAAGGATATTTTCCTCAAGAATGAAGTTCAAGTGTTTTATCAAAATTATTTTCCATCTAAGATAATAAAGGGTTCTGTTTTTACCACTATTATCACATTGATTTGATTATGTTGTGATGGAATTATTTTTATGAATTCCTTTATCATATATGAATTGTTTTATGATGTCATGATGTTTAAGATTCCCATTTTTATTACACGGGTTACGCAATGATGTATGGTTTATGATTTTGTGGCACGCATAATAATGGTATCATTATGAGATGGGTGAGACCTATATATCCTTTCAATGCATTGGGTAAAGATTTTATATCTCATGAGATAGACATGACTGGAATGGTAGGTTATACAGGTTCAGTGAAACAGGACTGAAACGAGGGTGACTCGGTTCAGAAATGGACTTTGTCCACTAAGATAGTCTTGGAAATGAGTCTTGACTAATAAGAAATGATTCTATATAATTATGTGTGTATGCCACAAAGTTTCATGTTTTAAGTCATGATTATTGGGATTACTTTTCACTACTATGATTTACCCCATGTTATAAAATTATGCTCTCTTTTGTAGGTTAAGATTTCCAAAATGTTATATTCTTATGAATATGATGTGATTGATATTTCTTTTGTTTACCCTTACTGAGAATTTGAGCTCACCCTTTTATGTTTTATTTTCCCCAGGATATAAATAATGGTTTTAGGTAAGAAAAGGAAGATCTTTATGGGATATGTTGAAGATTTTTCACCACGATTAGAAGATTATATTCCACGTTTCCAAAGTCACTAAACTATTACGATCCTTGTGTGTGTGTTTTTGTTATGTACTAAGTATTCCGAAAAATTAATGTAATATCCATGTATTTCAAGCTTCGGGTCTCTACAGTTGGTATCAGAGGAAAAGTTTAGTCAACCTTTGGAAACTAGGATGCGAAAACGTTAGTGAGATCCCTAGAGATTTTTATAAGGTATGTCTAGGGATGTCCCTAAGGATAAGTATACGTATAGGATATAGTCCTAGAACTATGGTAACGATATTAGATTAAACCAAAGATGTTAGATATTGAAGTTACGACCCATTTATTATATTGTTTTCCCTAGCGTGATTTTTACCTCTCACACTATTCTTTTTGGGTTTTAGAAAATGGCTGGAAACAAGATGATTCATGATAATGAAGGATATGATAGACAATGGAATGATATTCTTCATGAGCAACCAAATAAAATGGGATTTGGAATTCCAAACATAATTATTATGCCGAATCAGCAATCTCATAATATGATCAATAAAGTAGAATTTGTTAAGTTTCCTGACTCGGCTAATAAGAGAAAGATGGAGTTTCATGATGATCATAGAGGAAAGAAAGTTCAATTTCCCCTATGTAAATAATGTGGGAAGAGGCATCAAGGAGAATGTTTCAAAGGAACTGGAAGATGCTTTGGGTGTGGAAAAGAAGGACACAAAGCCAGTAAGTGCAAAGGAAAAGGTTTAGTTAACACCAGAGATGAGGATAATGGTATTGCTACGACATCAACAATGGTTAAATGTTTTAAATGTAGAATGTACGGGCATTATGCAAACCAATGCCCTAAGGTAAAGTATCATGAAGAGAATCAGTATGGTCGTATGGGTAGTATTTATGTGGATGATGATGAATAGACTACAAATGATATGTGAGATGAAATAATTGTTGAAGCTCGGTCAATGGTTTAATAATGTAGTGGAATGATTACATGTTTATCATGTGTAATGTTGTATAAGTAATCTCATGGTACTATGGAATAAAGATACATCTAAGGATTGTTACACTGTTGTCTTTCCTTGAGTTTTGAAAGTGTATGATTAATGTTACCAGTATCCATGAAAGGTTATTCAGATATTTTTAGATGATATGCGCATAATGAAGGGATAAGGAGAAAATTAAATGTTTGATATTAGTCATGAGCTCATGACTGATATAAGGTTTGAGTATATAGAATTTTTGGATTTTGGTATGTGGAAAGAGTTAACTTTTGACAGCATTTATGTTTTCACTAAGGTTTAATGGGTATTCATTTTTTAAGAGAATACATCATTAAGGTATTCACATGATTGGAATGTGACCAACAAGATATATGGGGGATAAATGATGGTATTCACATGCTTGGTTGACGACATTTCAAGTTATCGTTTTCTTTATACTATGAGCTTGGACCAAAGTATTTTAGATAAGCCTAAAGATTGGAATGGATTATGTTAACCATAAGTTAGTATTGTTTAAGGATAGAACTTTTTTTTGATATTGTTGATGGGATGTTATAGTAATATATCTTTAGAAAAAGGACAACCTGCAGGACGGGTGATAGCCCATCACGTCGGACAAGGCTGTGGGAATCGAACCCACAACCGAAGTGAGACTGGCCTTTATTGCCTACCACTAGCCTACAAGAAGTCCCTGGTTAGTAGAAACTAGTTTTATTTTATTAAGCGGTATGATATATGAAGTATAAGTTCATTTTTGGAACCATATACGATTAATCTAACCATAAGATGGACTTATAACTTTTGATAACCTTTTGTTTGAAAGAGATGGAATGGCCCATCATTCTATCACATGATCTTCTAACACATCAAGAATGTAGAGACCTGAAGCTTGATGTACATGGACATTACATTACATTTGTGGAATACTTAGTACATAACAAAAATACACACACAAGGATCGTACTAGTTTAGTGTCTTTGGAAACTCGGAACGTAATCTACTAATCGTGGTGAAAGATCATCAACATCTCCTATAAAGATCTTCCCTTTTTTTTACCTAAAACCTTTCTTTATATCCTGGGGAAAAGAAAACATAAAAGGGTGAGCTCAAATGCTCAGCAAGGGTAAACAAAAGAAATATCAATCACATCGTATTCATAAGAACATAACATTTTGGAAATCTTAACCTGCAAAAGAGAGCATAATAACATGGGATAAATCATGGCAGTGAAATGTAATCACAATAATCATAACATAAAACATGAAACTTTGTGGAATTCACACATAATCATATAGAATCATTTCTTGTTAGTCAAGACTCATTTCCAAGACTATCTTAGTGGACAAAGTCCCTTTCTAAATCGAGTAACCCTCGTTTCAGTCCTGTTTCACTGAACCGGTATAACCTACCATTCTAGCCATGTCTATCTCATGAGATATAAAATCTTTACCCAATGCATTGGAGGGAGATATAGGTCCAACCCATCTTATAATGAATCCTTTCTTATGTGTTCCACATAATCATAAACCATACATCATAGCGTAACCCATGTAATAAAAATGGGATTCTTAAACAACATGACATCATAAAACAATTCATATAAGATAAAGGAATTCATAAAAATATTTCCATCACAACATAATCAAATCCATGTAATAATAGGGATAAAAACAGAACCCTATATTATCTTAGATGGAAAATAATTTTGATAAAACATTTGAACTCTATTCTTGAGGAAAATATCCTTTCTACTTCAAAAACACTTTTCTTTTCTTAACATGTCATACAATTATAAACTAAAAGAAGTTGATTAAAAATAAACTTGAAAACTTATAAAGGAAGATTCTTGGAAATAATGTTTTAAAAATCCATTCATGCCGTATAAGTTAAAAAAAACATTCTTCGTACATTTGTCGGAAAAGTCAAAAAGTACCTCGTACGAAAAACGACAAAAGATTACTTTCATTTCTTTTACTAAAAACTCACCGAAGGGTAAAAATGGATTTAAAAAATTGTATGTGGATGGATATAATATTACATATTGATGAAACATGGATGTGGATGATAAAATACACCCCAGTAAACACTTATGAATAAACAATCTCGGATAAAAATGAGATTGTGATATTTCCCTTACCTTAGGTCCGACTTGCTTTGTAAGTGTCCAAACCTCCTGTATAATGATTTAAATCATGTTATTGACTTATTCCAGAATCATATTTATTGTTATGATATCATATATGGTTCACTTATGACATTATATTACCCGTTCTTTTGTAAATTCAATGTTAAAGAAGCGTTTTGGGTAAAATTGTTTCATTTACCGTAGGTGTTTTGACTTGTTGTTCTTGACATTATTATTACTTATATCATGATTTACTTACTTCCAGAATATAAAATATGATTTATATATCATATATATTCAGTATATATATATAATAGATAGATAAATGAAATGAAAAACACCGTTCATGGAGACGGTAGTCCGTACGTACGCATGAACGCTGTTTTCGTTTCCTTATTGAAGTGAATGGAATTAAGTAGATGACATACATATAAATTTACATAAATACAGTATCATTATTATGTCATATATTTCATTAGTACTTATTATATATACTTTACAATCATTCATGAATGGTTAATCATTGAGAATGAATCTCATCGCGTCGTGGAGACGGTAGTCCGTACGTACGCACGAGCGATGATATCGTTCCCATGGTCGTGGAATTGTGTTGAAGTGTATGTAGACTATTTCAGTATCAATATCACTTTATAATAATCATATATAGTTACTCATTACACCATTATACCCATCCTATTAAGGTGGTGGTGGAAAATAGATTACACCACGGCGTGGAGACGGTATTCCGTACGTACGCACGCGCGGTGATTTCATTTTTCCGTAGGATGGATAGAAAATCTTTACCCAATGCATTGGAGGGAGATATAGGTCCCACCCATCTTATAATGAATCCTTTCTTATGTGTTCCACATAATCATAAACCATACATCATAGCGTAACCCATGTAATAAAAATGGGATTCTTAAACAACATGACATCATAAAACAATTCATATAAGATAAAGGAATTCATAAAAATATTTCCATCACAACATAATCAAATCCATGTAATAATAGGGATAAAAACATAACCCTATATTATCTTAGATGGAAAATAATTTTGATAAAACATTTGAACTCTATTCTTGAGGAAAATATCCTTTCTACTTCAAAAACACTTTTCTTTTCTTAACATGTCATACAATTATAAACTAAAAGAAGTTGATTAAAAATAAACTTGAAAACTTATAAAGGAAGATTCTTGGAAATAATGTTTTAAAAATCCATTCATGGCGTATAAGTTAAAAAAAACATTCTTCGTACATTTGTCGGAAAAGTCAAAAAGTACCTCGTACGAAAAACGACAAAAGATTACTTTCATTTCTTTTACTAAAAACTCACCGAAGGGTAAAAATGGATTTAAAAAATTGTATGTGGATGGATATAATATTACATATTGATGAAACATGGATGTGGATGATAAAATACACCCCAGTAAACACTTATGAATAAACAATCTCGGATAAAAATGAGATTGTGATATTTCCCTTACCTTAGGTCCGACTTGCTTTGTAAGTGTCCAAACCTCCTGTATAATGATTTAAATCATGTTATTGACTTATTCCAGAATCATATTTATTGTTATGATATCATATATGGTTCACTTATGACATTATATTACCCGTTCTTTTGTAAATTCAATGTTAAAGAAGCGTTTTGGGTAAAATCGTTTCATTTACCGTAGGTGTTTTGACTTGTTGTTCTTGACATTATTATTACTTATATCATGATTTACTTACTTCCAGAATATAAAATATGATTTATATATCATATATATTCAGTATATATATATAATAGATAGATAAATGAAATGAAAAACACCGTTCATGGAGACGGTAGTCCGTACGTACGCATGAACGCTGTTTTCGTTTCCTTATTGAAGTGAATGGAATTAAGTAGATGACATACATATAAATTTACATAAATCCAGTATCATTATTATGTCATATATTTCATTAGTACTTATTATATATACTTTACAATCATTCATGAATGGTTAATCATTGAGAATGAATCTCATCGCGTCGTGGAGACGGTAGTCCGTACGTACGCACGAGCGATGATATCGTTCCCATGGTCGTGGAATTGTGTTGAAGTGTATGTAGACTATTTCAGTATCAATATCACTTTATAATAATCATATATAGTTACTCATTACACCATTATACCCATCCTATTAAGGTGGTGGTGGAAAATAGATTACACCACGGCGTGGAGACGGTATTCCGTACGTACGCACGCGCGGTGATTTCATTTTTCCGTAGGATGGATAGAAGGTGAATTAGAGTTGTTTCATATTTATAATAACATATAAGTATATAAGAAATACTGATGTTATTACTTTATCATGAAACAACTAAATAAGAAGAAGTTTGAAGAAGAAAGAAATTGAAAAGATCGGTAATGGATATTACCTCTTCTTTGAAATGCCTCTTTGAATCCTCCACTTAGGGAACAAAGATTGGTCTTTGAAGAAGACAAGGACCTCTAGGATTATTATAGGGAAGTGGATAAGGGATTTTGGCAGGGTTTGGCCGAGCTTGAGTGCTCAAATTGTTGTGAGGAGGAGGGGGAGGAGGTGTCCTTTTATAAGGGAGGAGAGGGGCACCATAGGAATATCTCAAAATATTATTTTATATTAAAGTCAAAATCGGTTTATAATGGATCCAAATGGTCTTATTTCTAAGATAAGGTGGGGATGAGTCGAAATACTATCAACCAATAGTATTTAGACAAGTTTAGGGTATTATTGTAACCTTATCAATTATATTTAACTCTAAGTTAAATAATTTAACTTTTACCGTGTCTTTTTGTTTTATTTCACTATATGGTTAATACACTTACTATAACATGCCAAAAGAACCCCAAATTGTTTATTATTAATATATATATCCTTATCTAAGTCATTTGGCCGAACCTTAGATTTTTAGGAATAAAATAACAATTAATAATATAATATTTGACTTAGAAACTATTTTGTGTCAATTTTGACACTATTTTATATATGATTTTTGTGAAAGTCATAACAGAATTATATGTTCTAACCAAGTTGATTAAATCAACACTAATATAGCATAGTAACCTAGAAAATTAGTGGAATTCATAAAAAGTCTCAAATTACATTCATTTGAGAATTTATAACATCACTTAATGTAATATTTACTTAAAAGGGTAATTACTGCATCATCGTTGTGTCATACATAAATTAATTTATTTAAAGTCTAAAAATTATAAATAAAATATAATTATGTTGGAAATCTTTTTAGCTTTCTAATGAATATTTAAAATCGAATTTATCTTATGTATAACCCTATATTAAAAATGTTTTAGTAAATAAACTTTGATTTTAACTCTTTTAACTCTTCTTTGAATTAAATAATAATAAATGTCCTAATCTAATCCAAGTGGGCCGAAATGATAATATTTTACACTTAAGGTTGTTTTTGGTCGAGATAAACTTGTCCAATAGAATTAGGACATGTTTTAGGGTAATATTAATATCATTCTTACCCTTAATTACCCTATTTACTTTTAACCGTGGTAAATAAAAGTAAAAAGTTACTATTCACCAAAAATTATTTTCATCTCATTGAACCACATTTTACTTACTGACATCAACCATGTCTCTCAAATTTTTGAAATTCCATTCATAGAAGCGGTAAAATTAAGATTTATGAAGAAATTAATTTTTTTAACTACCACTTAGTAGTTTCACTATTCATCAAAAATTGATGTTTTTCAGAACAATGCCAAAATTTCATCCTAAGCTATATTTCATATTCCGAATTCAAAAATGAAGTCTATTTTACCAAATTCATATCATAGAAGTTGCATTAATTAATTTTATAATTAAATCCTGATGTTAAAACAAAGAGTGTGTTTTTAAGAAACAATATTTATCAAAAGATTGACACTTGTTTATGTCTGGATTAAATGTGAAATTACATCCAATGACCAACATTGTATTAAATTGTAAAAATATATTCTAAATATACTTTAAAACCACTCAAATTAATAATTTATCACTATTAATTATTTCTATTAAAAAAGTTGTTTTTAATTATAATTTAGTAATTTTCACTATTCATCAGAATATGAAAGTTATCCGAAAAGTACCAAAATTTCACCTTAGGCTAAATTCGATACTCCGAATCCAAAAATGAAATACATTTTGAAAAATAAAATTTACAAAATTTCAAAAAGTGGTTATTACTATTCATAACAGCTAGTTTTAATAACATTTTAATAGCATATCGCTGTTTAGTGAAACTCGTTATTGCGTACTACACACGATATCGAGGAAGGTCGCGATTGCGTGTAATGGAAGGCAAGTCAAGGATGCGTGTTGTGCAAGCTCCTTTTGGTGTAGCGTACAACACAAGACATTAGTGAAATAAAGAATATTTTTCATAAAATCTCGGGCTGTTACATTCTACCCCCCTTAAAATGAATTTCTCCCTCGAAATTCGTCGGGGTTATAAATGGTTTACTATTTGAAAGTTTCTTTAATAGAAACCCACATCGTAAAAAGGAATACCAAAACTTGGCTTTAAAAACTAAAGTATGAAATGTAACGATTACCCAAATAAACTAATCACTGGGTTTCCACATAGGTGAAAATATGGATATGGAAGAGAAATCTAACCATCATGTTCTGATGGAGAGTGGTAGAGAACATGGCTATGGAAAATCTAGTAATCACAAATCCATAAATTTGTGACAATCTAAGGTACCATCTGATTCATCAGGTATAAGATCACTAGGACAACATTTTTGGTTTTCAAGATCATTTCCCTAAAGTTGATGAATTAAAAGAAATACTTACATGATTTTGGTACAATCTCACTGTTGTTCGTGCCTTGAACAATTTCCACTTCATATCTTAAATAAATGAAGTTGAATTTGTTATTCGTGAAGTGTTAGCAGATCATGTGATAGAATGACGGGTCATTCCATCTGTCTCAAACAAAAGGTTAGCAAAAATTATATACATAAGTCGATCTATAGTGAGATTAATCATATATGGTTCCTAAAATGGACTTTCACTTCATATATCATACTGCTTAATATAATAAAACTAGTTTATACTAAACAGGGACTTCCTGTAGGCCAGTGGTAGGCGATAAAGGCCAGTCGCACTTCGGTTGTGGGTTCGATTCCCATAGCCTTGTCCGACGCGATGGGCTGTCGCCCGTCCTGCAGGTTGTCCTTTTTCTAAAACTACAATACTATAACATCCTATCAATAATATCAAAAAAAGAACTTCTTTAGGCTTATCCATAATACTGCAGTCCACTTTCATAACATAGTGAAAATGATTACCAGAGATTTAATACCATCATTGATCCCCATATATCATAAGATATGTCTTGTTGGTCACGTTCTAAACATTCAATGTCCTTAATCATGTATTCTCTTGAATACCTTAGTGAAAACATGAATGCAGTTTAATGTTAACACTTTCCACATACCAAAATCCTCAAAATTCTATATACTCAAACCATGATATCACTTAGTCCTTATATCAATCATGAGCTCATGAATACTGTTAAACATTTCATTTTCTTGTTTTCCCTTCATTATGCGCATATCATCTTATTTCCAAAAATATCTCAATCACTTTGAATACCACATTGAACCAATACATAAATATTCCAATACTCCATGATACAACATTATTTTGGAATCCCATTACATAAACACTTAATCATTCCACCACATCGTTATCATATTCAACATCGCCAATAGTGATCGCATGTGACTTCCCTTTGTCCTTTTCCTTTAGTGGTTGCTCATGTTGATCATCACTAACCCTTGGATTAGGGAAATTATTAGCATAATGCCCCATTTCCTTGCACTTGAAGCATTGAAGTGTTGGTGGTGCGTTCTATGCAGTGTTTGCTTTATTCACATCATTAGAAACCCTTTTTCCATTACTTCGACACTCAGCTGCTCGATGACCTTCTTTTCCACACTTAAAACATTTTCTAGTCCCTTTAAGACAATCTCCACCATGCTTCTTTCCACACTTTGTGCATAAGGAAACATTCATCTTCTTTTCACCATTATTATGAGATTTCTCATTGAACTCCATCTTTCGTTTCTTGTCAAAACCATGAGATGGATATGTAACACCAACTTCCATTTCTACCTTGATAGAACAATGCACAATTTCTTCATAGCTACTGAAGTCTCTTATAGCTAATGCCCTTCGAAGACTTGGTTTTAAGCCACTGAAAAATCGATCAACTTTACTTTCAGGTTGGATGATAATGCCAGATGCATACCTTGCAAGTCTTGTAAAATTCGCTTCGTATATACCAACAGATTCATCATCCTTCTGCTTCAGCTCAATAAACTCCTTTTCCATCTTTGTTCGAAGAATACGAGGGAAGTACTTACTGAAAAACAAGTTCTTGAACTCGTCCCATTCCATGGACTCAATTTCATCTCTTGGACTCGTATTCTTGATAAGATTCCACCATTGATCAGCTTCACCTTCCAAACGATATAATGCTAAGATGACTTTATCATGTTCAGAACATTGAAGAACTGAAAATATCTTTTCAGTGGTACTGATCCATTGTTCAGCAACAAGTGGATCGGAAGTCCCACTGAAAGAAGGTGGACGTTGCCTCATGAAGGACTCAATAGAATATTGTTCCCTTCTCTGCTCATTTAGAAGTCCAGAATAATTCATAGCTTGTGTAAGTATAGCAATAAGATTTTGCACTCCATCTCCCATAACATTTTTTTGTTCAAGAGGGCAATCATTGCATTGTCCATTGCATTGATCAACACGGTTCCTTCGGGTTCCAGCCATCGTCTAAAACCCAAAAAGAATAGTGTGAGAGGCAAAAATCATGCTAGGGAAAACAACATAATAAAGGGGGAGTACCTTCAATATCCAACATCTTAGGTTTAATTCTATGATCGTTAGCGTAATTCTAGTACGATAACCTATACGTATACTTATCCCTAGGGACATCCCTAGACATACCTTAGAAATATCTCTAGGGATCTCACTAACGTTTTCGCATCCTAGTTTCCAAAGGTTGACTAAACCTTTCCTCTAATACCAACTGTAGAGACCCGAAGCTTGATGTACATGGACATTACATTACATTTGTGGAATAATTAGTACATAACAAAAATACACACACAAGGATCGTAATAGTTTAGTGTCTTTGGAAACTCGGAACGTAATCTTCTAATCGTGGTGAAAGATCATCAACATCTCCTATAAATATCTTCCCTTTTTTTTACCTAAAACCTTTCTTTATATCCTGGTGAAAAGAAAACATAAAATGGTGAGCTCAAATGCTCAGTAAGGGTAAACAAAAGAAATATCAATCACATCGTATTCATAAGAACATAACATTTTGGAAATCTTAACCTACAAAAGAGAGCATAATAACATGGGATAAATCATGGCAATGAAATGTAATCACAATAATCATAACTTAAAACATGAAACTTTGTGGCATTCACACATAATCATAGAGAATCATTTCTTGTTAGTCAAGACTCATTGCCAAGACTATCTTAGTGGACAAAGTGCCTTTCTGAATCGAGTAACCCTCGTTTCAGTCCTGTTTCACTGAACCGGTATAACCTACCATTCCAGCCATGTCTATCTCATGAGATATAAAATCTTTACCCAATTCATTGGAGGGAGATATAGGTCCCACCCATCTTATAATGAATCCTTTCTTATGTGTTCCACATAATCATAAACCATACATCATAGCGTAACCCATGTAATAAAAATGGGATTCTTAAACAACATGACATCATAAAACAATTCATATAAGATAAAGGAATTCATAAAAATATTTCCATCACAACATAATCAAATCCATGTAATAATAGGGATAAAAACAGAACCCTATATTATCTTAGATGGAAAATAATTTTGATAAAACATTTGAACTCCATTCTTGAGGAAAATATCCTTTCTACTTCAAAAACACTTTTCTTTTCTTAACATGTCATACAATTATAAACTAAAAGAAGTTGATTAAAAATAAACTTGAAAACTTATAAAGGAAGATTCTTGGAAATAATGTTTTAAAAATCCATTCATGCCGTATAAGTTAAAAAAAAACATTCTTCGTACTTTTGTCGGAAAAGTCAAAAAGTACCTCATACGAAAAACAACAAAAGATTCCTTTCATTTCTTTTACTAAAAACTCACCGAAGGGTAAAAATGAATTTAAAAAATTGTAGGTGGATGGAAATAATATTACATATTGATGAAACATGGATGTGGATGATAAAATACACCCCAGTAAACACTTATGAATAAACAATCTCGGATAAAAATGAGATTGTGATATTTCCCTTACCTTAGGTCCGACTTGCTTTGTAAGTGTCCGAACCTCCTGTATAATGATTTAAATCATGTTATTGACTTATTCCAGAATCATATTTATTGTTATGATATCATATATGGTTCACTTATGACATTATATTACCCGTTCTTTTGTAAATTCCATGTTAAAGAAGCGTTTTGGGTAAAATCGTTTCATTTATCGTAGGTGTTTTGACTTGTTGTTCTTGACATTATTATTACTTATATCATGATTTACTTACTTGCAGAATATAAAATATGATTTATATATCATATATATTCAGTATATATATATATAATAGATAGATAAATGAAATGAAAAACACCATTCATGGAGACGGTAGTCCGTACGTACGCATGAACGCTGTTTTCGTTTCCTTATTGAAGTGAATGGAATTAAGTAGATGACATACATATAAATTTACATAAATCCATTATCATTATTATGTAATATATTTCATTAGTACTTATTATATATACTTTATAATCATTCATGAATGGTTAATCATTGAGAATGAATCTCATCGCGTCGTGGAGACGGTAGTCCGTACGTACGCACGAGCGATGATATCGTTCCCATGGTCGTGGAATTGTGTTGAAGTGTATGTAGACTATTTCAGTATAAATATCACTTTATAATAATCATATATAGTTACTCATTACACCATTATACCCATCCTATTAAGGTGGTGGTGGAAAATAGATTACACCACGGCGTGGAGACGGTATTCCGTACGTACGCACGCGCGGTGATTTCATTTTTCCGTAGGATGGATAGAAGGTGAATTAGAGTTGTTTCATATTTATAATAACATATCAGTATATAAGAAATACTGATGTTATTACTTTATCCTGAAACAACTAAATAAGAAGAAGTTTGAAGAAAAAAGAAATTGAAAAGATCGGTAATGGATATTTCCTCTTCTTTGAAACGCCTCTTTGAATCCTCCACTTAGGGAACAAAGATTGGTCTTTTAAGAAGACCAGGACCTCTAGGATTATTCTAGGGAAGTGGAGAAGGGATTTTGGCAGGGGTTGGCCGAGCTTTAGTGCTCAAATTGTTGTGAGGAGGAGGGGGAGGAGGTGTCCATTTATAAGGGAGGAGAGGGGCACCTTAGGAATATCTCAAAATATTATTTTATATTAAAGTCAAAATCGGTTTATAATGGCTCCAAATGGTCTTATTTAGAATATAAGGTGGGGATGGGTCGAAATCCTATCAACCAATAGTATTTAGACAAGTTTAGGGTATTATTATAACCTTATCAATTAGATTTAACTCTAAGTTAAATAATTTAACTTTTACCGTGTCTTTTTGTTTTCTTTCACTATATGGTTAATACACTAACTATAACATGCCAAACGAACCCCAAATTGTTTATTATTAATATATATATCCTTATCTAAGTCATTTGGCCGAACCTTATATTTTTAGGAATAAAATAACAATTAATAATATAATATTTGACTTAAAAACTATTTTGTGTCAATTTTGACACTATTTGATATATGATTTTTGTGAAAGTCATAACAGAATTATATGTTCGAACCAAGTTGATTAAATCAACACTAATATATCATAGTAACCTAGAAAATTAGTGGAATTCATAAAAAGTCTCAAATTACATTCATTTGAGAATTTATAACATCAATTAATGTAATATTTCTTTAAAAGGGTAATTACTGCATCATCGTTGTGTCATACATAAATTAATTTATTTAAAGTCTAAAAATTATAAATAAAATATCATTATGTAGGAAATCTTTTTAGATTTCTAATGAATATTTACAATCGAATTTATCTTATGTATAACCCTATATTAAAAATGTTTTAGTAAATAAACTTTGATTTTAACTCTTTTAACTCTTCTTTGAATTAAATAATAATAAATGTCCTAATCTAATACAAGTGGGCCTCAATGATAATATTTTACACTTAAGGTTGTTTTTGGTCGAGATAAATTTGTCCAATAGAATTAGGACATGTGTTAGGGTAATATTAATATCATTCTTACCCTTAATTACCCTATTGCGTACAACACACGCTATCGAGGAAGGTCGCGATTGCGTGTAATGGAAGGCAAGTCAAGGATGCATGTTGTGAAAGATCCTTTTGGTGTAGCGTAAAACACAAGACATTAGTGAAATAAAGAATATTTTTCATAAAATCTCGGGCTGTTACAAAGAATAACAAATTCAACTTCATTTCTTTAAGGGATAAAGTGGAAATTGTTCAATTCACGAACAATAGTGAGATTGTACCAAAATCATGCAAGTATTTCTTTCAATTCATCAACTTTAGGGAAATGATATTGAAAACCAAAAATATTGTCCTAGTTCCCTTATATCTGATTAATCATATGGTAACTTAGATCATCACAAATCAATAGCTTTTTGATTGTTGGCTTTTTCATAGCCATGTTCTCTACCACTCTCCATCAGAACATGATGGTTAGATTTCTCTTCCATATCCATATTTTCACCTATGTGGAAACTCAGTGATTAGTTTATTTGGGTAACCATTATGTTTCATACTTTTGTTTCTAATGATTGGTTTTGGTATTCCTTTTTACGATGTGGGTTTCTATTAAAGAAACTTTCGAATAGTAAACCATTTATAACCCCGACGAATTTCGAGGGAGAAATTCATTTTAAGGGGGGTAGAATGTAACACCCCGAGATTTTATGAAAAATATTCTTTTAATTTCATTAATGTCTTGTGTTTTATTCTACACCAAAATTACCTTGCTCTATACACAACACCGTATTAGCTTGCAGTATACGCAACAATATTCTTGGATCGTGTTACACACAATTTTGATAATAGTTATTCTACGCAACATTGAGTATATATATATATATATATATATTCAATGTATAAATGAAATATGGTTGGATTCTGTTATACGAAACAACGAAGGATTCTTTCACAACACGAAACCCTTACTTGGCTTGCATTACACGCAATCACGACCTTCCTTGATAGCGTGTGTTGTACGCAATATCGGGTTTTACTAAACAACGATATATTATTATAATATTGTTATGAACTAGCCGTTATGAATAGTTTTAACTAAAATTTGAATTTTATGACATTATTATTCATCTTACACATTTCTAGAACATGGTATAAGAACAAAATAAATTTTTCTGGTAAAATATGTATTTTTAAAAAAATGCAGTTTTACCGCCTTTTGATGGCGCACCCACTTTAAATCTAGTTTTTGACATGTTTATAAGTTTAATTTGACAAAATAAAATTCCTCTTTTGAATCAGGATATAAAAATTTACATTAGATAAAGTTTTGATATTTTTCCGATAACTTTCATATTTTAATGAATAGTAAAAACACGCTATATTTTAATTAAAAACAACTTTTTTCATCATAATATATTATGTTGATAAATTATAATATTGAATGGTTTTAAAGTATAAATAGAATATATTTTTACCATTTAATATAATGTATGTCATTAGCATTGATTTTACCTTGAATTCGTAGGTTAAATCAATTCAATCTTTTGCAATGTTTTAATGAAAAATCCGTTTTCTTTCGACAACGGGATTAATTTTAATTTAATTTCTTCATCTTTTGCCTATTGAATTTGGAAAAATGGATTCCATATTTGGAATCAGTGGGTCCAAATTATGTTAATAAGCTACTTTTTATTTTTGGGCATTGTGAATAGTAACTACGGTAAATTTTATTTACTATAGTTAAAGGTAAATCGGGTAATTAAGGGTAAATATAAGATTATAAAATTACCCTAACAATTGAAAAAATCCTATTGGATGGCTAAAAGTAGACCCATATAAACTAAGGGTAGGATTAGATTCAATTTATGGACTTTTTTCCATGAAAATAATTTAATTATTATTAAAACCAAAGAATGTGACAACATGTCACTTTCTTAAATCTTATAAGTATAATAATTTTACTTTAGTGATACACTTGATGAAACTTATAAAATTAATAGACTCCAGAAATATAATACAATTATCTACATCATAGGAATTTATTTAGAATTTTTAAGGATTAAATAATTATCATTTATTATGACACAAAGATGATGTAGTAATTGTCTTATTAATGAATTATTGACATAATTGATGTTATAAATTCGCAAATAAATGTAATTTGAGACTTTTTATGACTTAAATTAATTTTCTAGCTTAATATGACATGTTATTGTTGATATAAGTAACTGGGTTCGAACTTATCATTCTGTTATGAATTTCATAATGATCATGTACCAAATAGTGTCAAAATTGACATAAATTAGTTTTTAAAAAATATATTATATTATTAATTGTTATTTAATTCCTAAAAATCTAAGGTTTGGAAAAATGACTTAGATAAGGATAGATATATTAATAATAAACAACTTGGAGTTCGTTTGGCTTTTTATGGTAAGTTTATTAACCATATAGTGTAAGAAAACAAAAAGACACGGTAAAAGTTAAATTATTTAACTTAGAGTTAAATCTAATGGATAAGGTTAAAATAATAACCTAAACTTGCCTAAATCCTATTTGATGAGAGGTTTTGACCCATCCCCACTTTATCTTCGAAATAATACCCTTTGGAACCATTATAAACCGAATTTGACCTTAATATAAAATAATATTTTGAGATTTTCCTAAGGTGCCCCTCTCCTCCCTTATAAAAGGGCACCTCCTCCCTCTCCTCCTCACACCACTTTGAGCCTTCAAGCTCATCCAAACCATGCCAAATTACCTTCTCCACTTACCTAGAAACATCCTAGAGGTTCTGGTCTTCCTCAAATACCAATTTTAGTGCCCTAAAAGGAGATCTCAAAGAGGCGCTTCAAAGAAGAGGTAATGTCCGTTATCGATTATTTGATCCTTATTTATTATTCCAGTTCTTCTTCTTAGGTTTTTTCATTATTAAGTAATAAAATAAGTATCACTTATATACTGATATGTTATTATAATTATGAAACAACCTTATTTCACCATCTATCCATCCTACGAAAAACGAAATCACCGCGCGTGCGTACGTACGGAATACCGTCTCCACGCTGTGGTGTAATCTATTTTCCGCCACCACCTTAATTGGATGGGTATAATGGTGTAATGAGTAACTATATATGATTATTATAAAGTGATATTGATACTTCAATAGTATACATACACTTGAACACAATTTCACGATCATGAGAACGATATCATCGCTCGTGCGTACGTACGGACTACCGTCTCCACGACGCGATGAGATTCATTCTCCACATTAACCATTCCTGAATGATTATATAGTATATATAATGAATAATAATGAAATATATGACATGTTAAATCTACTGTAATTATGTACATATATATATGTATGTCATCTACTTACTTCCATTCAAGACAATAAGGAAAGGAAAACAGCGTTCATGCGTACGTACGGACTACCGTCTCCATGAACGGTGTGTTTCATTTCATTTATCCATCTATTAAATATATATATATATACTGAATTTATATGATATATAAATCATGTTTTATATTCTAGAAGTAAGTAAATCATGATATAAGTAATAATAATGTCAAGAACAACAAGTCCAAACACCTACGATAAATGAAACGATTTTACCCAAAATGCTTCTTTAACATGGAATTTACAAAAGTATGGGTAATATAAAGTCATAAGTGAACCATATATGATATCATAACAATGAATATGATTCTGTAATAAGTTAATGAAATTATTTAAATCATTATACAGGAGGTTCAGATACGTACAAAGCATATCGGACATAAGGTAAGGGAAATATCACAATCTAATTTTTATCCGAGATTGTTTATACTTTGGTATTTACTGGGGTGTATTTTATCATCCAAATCCATGTTTCCTCAATATGTAATATTATTTCCATACACCTAAAATTGTTTAAATCCAATTTTACCCTTCGGTGAGTTTTTAGTAAAAGATATGAAAGGAATCTTTTGTCGTTTTTCACATGAGGTACTTTTTGACTTTTCTGACAAAAGTACGAGAAAAATGTTTTTTTAACTTATACGAAATGAATGGATTTTGAAAACATTATTTCCAAAAATATTCCTTTACAAGTTTTAATGTTTATTTTTAATCAACTTCTTTTAGTTTAAAATTGTATGACATGTTAAGAGAGGAAAAGTGTTTTTGAAGTAGAAAGGATATTTTCTTCAAGAATGAAGTTCAAGTGTTTATTCAAAATTATTTTCCATCTAAGATAATAAAGGGTTCTGTTTTTATCCCTATTATTACATTGATTTGATTATGTTGTGATGGAATTATTTTTATGAATTTCTTTATCGTATATGAATTGTTTTATGATGTCATGATGTTTAAGATTCCCATTTTTATTACATGGGTTATGCAATGATGTATGGTTTATGATTTTGTGGCACGCATAAGAATGGTATCATTATGAGATGGGTGGGACCTATATCTCCCTCCAATGCATTGGGTAAAGATTTTTTATCTCATGAGATAGACATGGCTGGAATGGTAGGTTATACCGGTTTAATGAAACAGGACTGAAATGAGGGTGACTCGGTTCAGAAATGGACTTTATACACTAAGATAGTCTTGGCAATTAGTCTTGACTAACAAGAAATGATTATCTATTATTATGTGTGTATGCCACAATTTGTCATGTTTTAAGTCATGATTATTGGGATTACTTTTCACTACTATGATTTACCCCATGTTATGAAATTATTCTCTCTTTTGCAGGTTAAGATTTCCAAAAATGTTATGTTCTTATGAATATGATGTGATTGATATTTCTTTTGTTTACCCTTACTGAGAATTGGAGCTCACCCTTTTATGTTTTCTTTTCCCCAGGATATAAAGAAAGGTTTTAGGTAAAAAAAAGGAAGATCTTAATGGGAGATGTTGAAGATTTTTCACCACAATTAGAATATTATATTCCGAGTTTCCAAAGACACTAAACTATTATGATCCTTATGTGTGTGTTTTTTTTATGTACTAAGTATTCCTAAAAACTAATGTAATTTCCATGTAAGTCAAGCTTCAAGTATCTACAATAATCTTAATTCAAAAAAACATATATCCTCGTACACTCCCTTTCCTAGAACCTAAAGTGAACTTTCTTAAAAATAGTGTGGCATAAATACTCAGTAATAATACAATTCTATTGTTTTTTTATTCCTCAAATACCCTTAATATGGAATTAAATTTTAACCTAAATTGGATCCAATGATTTATTTTTTATTTTAATTATTTTTAGTTTTTTTCATTTGTTATTATTTTTTGTTTTTTATTCTATTTAAAAAAAATAGAATGTATTTATAGTTTTATAGGGAGAAAATTTGAAAAAACTAAGGTTTTTTTGATGTGTTATTATTGAAGCATAGTTTGTCTTAAGTGGACCCTCTCCATCACTTAAAACTCAACAATTTCCCCATTATTGAATCTCAAGGTGGGTGAAAAATCTAATTTTTTTATTTTAAATACATTTTAAAATCCGCATAGAGAATGTTTTGTTTGATGGGGAATCATAAAAGTTCAAAAAAAGTTTTCCACACAACAAGTAGATAATAAAGTAAAAAAGAAACCCCACTACCACTGCTAATAAATCAGGAAAAAATGATTATTTTATAAAAATTTGGATTCTAAAGGTGAGTTCATAAATGATTTTCAAATGGGAAACAAAATTGTACAAGAAATTACATAGTGACCAACATAAATCATGAAAAAATATAATCAGTAATGAATTAAAATAATTAATTAAATGAAACCATCAGCAATATAATATCAAAGTTTAATAAGTGAGTAGTTACTTATGATATTTTTAGAATCACTACTCAATGTTTCATAGAAAATGTGGAACCTCCCTAATAGTAATTGAAAGAAGTCCTCTATGTGATAATTTTAATCTCCCACAAAAAGAATATATGAACATTTGAAATTTTATAATTTAAAATAGAATTAGTAATTTACTAGATTTTGAGTTGAGGGAAGTTATATCATATCTTTTCCACTCACATATCCTTCAATAATTGAATTTCAAGAAGTCTCTTCCACTAGTAAAAAAATATCAAAACCAACCACATTTACTTCCTAGGGATACTCCAAAAACTATAGAACACTTTCCCCTCATGATGGCTTGACATAAACACTTTTAAATAGAAGAAAATCAGAAAAGAGAAAAGATATTTCAAATAAAACTTCTGTAACAATTTTTCACCAATCTAGGGAGACACATAATCGAAAAAAGTTAATTTACTTAAAAATACATTTAGTAATAAAAAAACCATCATGGGTTTCCTCCCATGAAATTATAGTTTTAAACTTTTTATCTAGTCTCATTTACTTTTATATTCTAGCCATGGTCATTGAATGTGAAAGATTCATCAGTAAGTAGGGCTTGGGTATTTCAGTTGGAAATTTCATCAAGGTAATACAAAACCTCATGTAACTCCATAGCTTGAAAATGTCACATAAAATACTACAGAATTTGAGGACTAATCCTCCTTTCATTAACAGCATAAAAATCAATAAAATTTATCAAGTAATTATTTAAACTAAGAAGAGGCTCACCAAGATATATAAGATTACCAATATCATTTCGAAAGGGCTCCCTCACATTTCCTCCCAAACATGATAGTTTATCATGTTCATAAATAGGAACAACAATTTTTATAGGGGGATCACTATCAACAACATGAAAAATTTCAGAGGTAACTTATTTGGTTAAGGTAGTGGAAGAATAATATTATTATCCTAATAATTTTTCAAAATTATAGATAAAAATTCCAATATGCAAGTGGTTTAATGAAAAACAGGTAGACCTCCTGTCTATATTTGGTAAAAAGTTAATAAAATCCTATAACTTGATTTTAATTGATTCAAAAAACTCACCTTCAACCTTAAACTAAATTTTACTAACTACGAAATCATCCCCATCCTTATAATATTTATTTTAAATAGAAGAAGCTTCATAAACAGAATTACATCCCTAATGTTTTGAAAATAAGGAAGCAAAATTATTGTTGGGAATATGGGAGGGTTGTATGCATTAAATAGTTTGAGAAACACTTTCAGTAAGAAATATTTGTTTAAGAAGGACCACTACATGATAATTATCAATGAGTCTCATAATTTGTTCCTCAAAACTCTCTAAAATATCTAGCTCAAGTGTGGAATCATATTAAATAATATTTTCATCAAAATGTTCACTGAAAAACTCAGTGATAAAATTGTCAAAGGTATCATGATTTTTCATTTTGATCCCATATCTAACACATATTATAAAACATCAATCAACTTAAAGCTCACCTAAATGGAATATTCCTTATAAACTTCAAATCCCTCTCAATCCTCACTAGCTTGAAGGGTCTTCATACCCTTTCAGAAAATAATGATAGCCCTATTAGTGGATAATAATGGCCATATTAAAATTAATGGAATAGTGTTGTCACACTCCATGTGTAGAATAAGAAACTCCATGGAAAATGATTGTTTACCTACATCAACTGAAAAATTATACACTCTCACATAAGGGTAGGCAAGTGACCTCTCTTCTAGATATAGTTTCATAAGAGTTTTTATTATCTATATAAGGCCCAAATTTTTAAATAGGGAGTAGGGAATAAGTTTGATAGTAATATGAAAAATTTTAAAAGATATGAAAAAACTATCAGGATCTTTTAGTTTTGGGGGTATTTCATTTTAGAATATAGAACTACACTTTTCATTTAGTTTTACATCTGATATATCAACACAATCCATCTCTCTAGATAATAAATGCTTAATAAATTTCTTGTATGAAAGGATTTTTTTTTTCAAAGCGTACAAAAAGGGAATGTTAAAATTAAAGCTCCTAAAAATTTGATGATTCTTGAGATAATCAGGTTCATTGTTTTTTTAATCCATTGTGGAAAAGGGATGGTATGGGGAAACTTTTTCAAAATAGGTTGATAATTTTCCTCATCCTCAAAACACACCTTATTCATTACCTCTTTGATTATATCTTATTTAATTTTTCTTCATTCATGGTATTTCTTAGGTAAAGGGTTATTATTTTTCTCAAAATCTTCAGATCTTTCCAACTTTCCAAATTTGGAATTTTCCATGTTTTAGTTACATTTTCATCTTAAACATCCATTTCATTACAGATAGAATTTTCCCTTACTAGTTCTTAAATTTTAATGTCAAATCTAGTAGTTACTTCCATCACATTTTCTATTGGGTTTGATTCTATTATGTTGGGATGTTTTATGTTGTCTCTTCATCTTAGATCCATATCAATTTATCCCATTTAAATTTATATACTATGAATTCTATGAATATTTACCTTTATTTAGATAACCAATTTCTTTTGGAACCTACTACAACATTCCCTTAAGTTCCCTTGGATAATTTTATTATTCAACCACATATTACTTTGAATTAAAAGTTCTATGTTTTGATCAGTAGTTTGAGGCATTGGGACATTTGATTATACCTTATTATTTAAAATAAATTTTGGTTATATTATTTTATCCTGAATTACAATTATTTGAGAATGGATTTTGGGAACCTTCATTCTTATCCATTTAATACAAAAAATTGAACTTTCCTCTGATTGGTTAGGGAGTTAAAAATTGGGGAAACATTTTTTATGGTGACTAAACGTCCCACATAGGTAGAACTACTCTCTAAGAATATGTTCTATTAACATAATTATATTGGGTATTTGTTTCTTCCGTATGAATTATTCTTTTACTTGTTCAATTGTGTTGGGATATTTGGGGAAACCATTAAAATAGTTGATTAAGCTTATTAGAAGTGGAATCAGAAAAGTCACCCCCAAAATATTGGTGAACTATATTATATTTATAAGGAGTGAGGGAATTATAAAAAGATTCCATGAGAATATGAGGATATAACTGGTATCTAGGACACTTTCAAAGAAGACTTATGAACCTATCAAATGCCTTGTGAAACAACTCTACCTCATCCTAGAAAATCCAATGATGTTATGATTCACATCTATGGGTGTGTTATTAGGGTAGAATTTGGAAACAACGTTATTGAAAACCTCATCCTAGGTTTGAAATATTTATTAATCATGGTTTTGAAACCAATTCATATCCCTTCACATAAGACAAAAAAGAAATAAACACAATATAAACTAATCCTCACTCAGATCTTGTAGATGCAATCACTAAATAGAACCATAAAAGTCACTAATAAATTCAAGTGACTCATTTACAAGGAGGCCATTGAATAAATAAATATTAGAGAGATGAGATTGATTAATCTCATAATTACAAGACCTTTGGGAGAATATTATTCAATAAATTATAAGAAAATGTTGGAAATTGGAAATCCCTCTGTCTAGGCCTCTTATGGGAAGGACTAAAAAATATTTTACATTGATGTTTTGATTTGTATCTATGTTTTCAAAATTTTATATATTTTACTTTCTTTGTTATAATTTTTTTTTGCATTTTTGAAAGTGTCAAAAGTGCCTTTTTCACACCCATGATTTCTTTTTGAGGTATTATTCTATTAATTTTTAGTATATATTTTTCCATTTGGGTTTCCTTTGAGTTTTTGAAGAAAAATGAGACAAATTAGCTAAATAGAATATAGCGCATGGTTGGAACACAGTTAGGGGAAACCATGCACACCTTCCTAGGTAACTGTGTGGTATGTGGATTGTTCTATGAAGTATTTACCACATAGATTGTGCATGGTAAGTCAATCCATGTAGGATAAATGTGTAGTAGGTGACTCTAGGAAGGTGAGGGATTCATGGTTGTCCCACAATTTAGAAAACTGTGTGGCTTGTCCAGGTCATTAAAAATTGGATTTTTATGTTTTCAATCTCCCATATTTTTAACCATAAACCCCCAATTTACTTTTACCTCAGGTTCCTACACTCTAGTAACCTCTCACTCCTCCAATGTCACCCTTGGAAACCCATTTTTGGGTGATTTTTGTGTAGTTTCTCCTCGATTCTCCAAGTAAGTCCCTATTTTCTTGGTTTCTTCACTTTTTAGGGTTCCATCTATTTTTCCCCAAGGTTTCCTTTTTTCAGCCATTTTGGTGTCTAATTTAGGGTTAGATCATAATTTTTAGGGTTTAATCATGATATTAAGGGTTTTATCTTGCCTCTTTATGGTTCAATTGAGGTGCGGTTGAGGTTTTGTACCAAATTCCATAGGTTTCTTCATTTGAGGTAGGTGGTTCCATGCTTAGACATTATTTAACAAATTTGAGATTCTTTCTTGAGTGTTTAAATGTGTTTTATGATTTATGTGTGTGGTGTGGAAAGTGTTTTTGAATATTTTTGATATTATTATGTCTTAAAAGTGTTTTTTCTAAAGGAAATTGGGTGTATTTCAACTGTGAACCCTTGTTGTGAAATTTGAATGTGAGTTATAAATTATGAAACATGATTAATAAATGGTGAAAGCGGTGTGAAACATATTTTAAAATATTTTTGGTGTGAGTTGGAATTAAAATTGGTTTTGGTTATGAAGGCAGTGATTTATCAAATATGTTTATATTGTCTAGGTTATGTTTGTATGAAATTGATGTTTCACATGACACGTGAAATGAAAAATTATCATGAAGGGAAACCCATAAATCTAGGAGGGCAGACTAAGAATAGTATTCTAGTTAGATCAGAAGTTGCTTGTCCCAGATTAATCTAGTATATTTTAAGATATAACACTAACTAAATGACAATGAATATTTGAGACTACTAGGCCTATCAGGTGTCCCCTCCCAATGGCTCGTGCATGAGAATGATGTTGGTTGTGGTAGCTATACCACTTTTCACTAAGATATGATGTACCTAGTTTCCCATTAAGCTAGTTCTTATATGGATTTCCCATGTATTAGTGCTCTTTTGTGATATTGTACTCATCATCGACACAAAGTATACTTTTTTTTTGGTTATTTGAAAAGAAATAATGTATTCCTATAAAATGTTTTCCATAAAAATGTTCCTAATTTTGTTTTATAAAACATGAATGTTAATTTATTTTATAATGTTTATAATAATCAATCCCTTGGTGGGGTGGCATCCTGTAATGACCCGTATTTATCCAAATTTATTTTTAGAAATTATTTGGGAAATTTATGAGACCATGTGTTGAGACGATGTAAAATTATGAGGCCAAGGATTCCTATAATGATTCGCTGAAAAATATTAAGTTTTTACTATCATGCACACATTAATTTTCTAAAAAGGTGTAATATATTTTAAATGGATGTTTGGATTAAAAATCATAGGGCACCGTTGAGCTCATAATAGTGGCTTTACCCTTGGCATGACCCAACTTTGGTCTATGCAAGTCTTCTTTGGAAGAACCCAAAAAGGGAATAACCGTTAATAAAATAATTAAATAAAATTATTTTATTTTTAAAATCCTAATAAATCATAAAAAATAACTAATATTTGAAATATGAGAACACATTTGAGTTTTTTACAATGTTTTTTTCTTTAGGTGAGGCCTAACATCGGTCGGCGTGGGCTGGTTGTGAAAGATAGTTCTTGGACGTAAACATCATTAAAATATTTTAATAAAACAATTTATTCCTAACATAGTGACACATTTTCTTTTAATAAGTGTTTTTAGGAATACAGGGTGACGACATAAACCTATAAATCCTTTAAGGTAAGGAGAGGGAGCTATATCAAACAAACACCAATGGATTGGTGTATCAAGAACGAAGAACCTCAGATTTGAGGGATCTTCACCCATGACAATGACGTAGTGACCATTGTTTATCAATGATCAATCTGAATTGAGGTAGGGAATCTGTGATTTGATTTATGTTCCCCATTTATGAATTCCAAGATAAATTTGGACCAATTAAAAAATAAGTTGGACCACAAATCGATCATTGTTGTGGGATAGATAAATTGTTGCAGGGTTTAAAAAGGGAGATGGATCTTTGTAATTATATGTTTTTGATTCTTTGTTAAACCTTTTAACATGATCGAATCAAGGCTGATATGAACAAGTAAATGTTCCATTATTTGGGTGTTCTTTGTGCCTTATCTCTCCCCTCAATCTATTTCATTCTTCACACATTATTCACCCTTGAAACCCTTATGTGAATGATTGATCATTGCACCCCAACCCATGGTGAAATGATCTGAAAAAAATGGTTTGACTCCTCAATGACATAGTGAATGCACATCCTAAGTGTGGAATGGTTCGGGTGAGGTGGCGACTTATAGTATCACAAGGATGAGGTGTGTGGAAGGCCGTCAGTGGGGAAGCTGGTGGAAAGGTTAGGATGCGGTCGATGGGTCCAGTCCATGGGGAGACTGAGGTGATAGAAGGCCACTGAAAGAGGCAGCAGTGGCCCGACGAGGGCCTGGCTAGATCGAGCATGGTAAGACGAGGCCATCGGTAGGGAGACCAGAAGTAGAGGTATAATGCGGTTTGGAGGGGACTGAATGGGAGCCCAGAGCAGTGGAGGTCGTAGGCGGAAACTAGTGGGCTGCAGCAGGAGGTCACACTGTCGGAACATGGGGGGCGCATTTGACCTATGGAAGGAGACCACGTCGCTGACCAGGAAAAACGACAACTGGTTCCACATAGACCAATGAGTCACACAGTTGGGGCTAGCCTTGTACATAAAAGAACCAAACCCATGCGCATGTGGGCCAAACCAGATAAATCGGGCCGGGTTGGGTCAGTTGGACCGGGTCTGGTTGGTCAAAATGGGTCGGGTCGACCGCCATGTCGGGTTGGGTGTGGCAGGTCAGATCAAATCAGGACCAGACTTAGGATGAACCTTATTAGAAAAATAGTTTCATCTTTCAAACCATTTATCTCTTTGACCAACCTTCTTTGGCATTGGGACCCTTACAATAGGTCGGTCCTTTTGAGATGGCTAGGTGGGTTTTTAGTTGGATTAGTAGAGATTGAGAGTGTACCCTTCGTCTTTTATTATGAGGGTTCGATGAAGGATATCATTCCTATCATATAGGATGACACGTATTTTTAAGTGAGTTGTCTCAACCCGACATCGATAGTTTACTCACCGGGTTGGATCATGTATCACACCAAGTATCCCCGTCGGCATTCACTTCTCTTAATGATAATCTAGAAAGTGTTTTTAGACAAAGTGTGACTAATATTTACACGAGAACCTATTTGTTATCCAGGATGATGTTTCAATAGGGCTAGGAGTCCCCCCAGAGAGCCCTACGTTTGGAGAAACCCCTATATGTGTATCAAGATCATATTATTTTAATTCTACGTGACTAGCCCTCATGATTTCACTTTGGGTGGTTTTCAATGGTTTATGTTTCGAAATGAATTTGGGGATGCATGAATTATCGACACTCTGTGTGTTACCAACACATTGTGTGTTAGAGACAGTCCGCGTGTTACTAACACTCTCTGTGTTACCGATACTATGTGTGTTTCCAACACTCCATGTGTTACCAACACGCTGCGACTTATCAAAACTCCATTTCTTAGCGATATTGGATTTCTCAGGGAAGCTATGTGACTTCTGAAGACCATTTATCCTCTTGGATACTTTTGGTAGATATGTTCTACATTATTCTATAAGAATTCTCAAGGAGTGAGATCTCCTGAAATGAGAATGATAAAAATAGAGCCATGTAGCTAGAAATGTTTGAGACCATGCATCTTGGAATCCTTTATGAGTATACTAAGATGTTATTGTTATATATGAGATATACATATACTTGTGTTGATTTGAATATATTTACTTAGTTTTGTTTTCCCTTTGTGGTATTTATATGTGGTATATTCTTCGTGATGTATCCCCAGTGGTCTTTTACTTTGTGTTTCAGGGTGTTCTACTAAGTATTGTTTTACTCAACCCTACATGAGATTTTCCCACATGTGTCAAGTCTTTTATAGACCGTTGAAGTTTTTATGTAGTCTGAGGTGGACCAGGACTTAGTGGTGCTTTGAGAGAGACAAGAAATTTGGTGTGTTCTCCTACTTCTTTAGAGAGATATTTCTATACTTACCCTTTAAGTAGGGTTTTATGCAGGTGAGCTTCAGGACCTTGTTCTACATACTCTTTCTTTTTGGTGGGCTTGTATTTTGGACCAGTTTCACATTACTGCACTTTAAATTCTATCCATACTCTATGGTGGGTATCTTAGTGTATGTATTCATTGTTTACTTAGTGTTTTTACATTTTGGTATTTTGGGATTGGAGATGTGTGCGTGTGTACAGGAACTTAGGAAAATGCCTCCCATTTGTGGGATATCCCTACTCGGTGCTAGTCTCCTGCCCCTGGCCTATTAATGGAAGTCTTGGGCTAGTCACAGTATGGTTCCCTCTGGGATGGGTCATTAAAGAGTGGTATTAATGGCAGGTCAGTTCTACTTAAGGACAAGGAGTCTGTGAGGTTGTTTTGGGACAACAGTGTTGAGTGTTTCAAGTTGAGATTTAAGGTCAGTGAATCCAGTGTTGGTGCAATTATTGAAATATCCATACTGTAAGACTCTAGAAACCTACTTTTTAATATGATAAATGAAAACACTAGTTGTAGGAAAAAAATGTAGATGCATCATATATGAATGGGTTTTATTTTTTATGTTCTTCTCGAGTCAGCTCACCAGGTATAATATTTTAACTGTGAAACATCTTGTATTCTTATAGTATTATTTAGGATTCTAGAAAATGAGGTTTCTACAGCAGGAACTACCAAAAGAAGTTGCATGAAGTAGGCTACAAAACTGGAAGTTTCATTAGAATTTCCAGAGGTGTACTAGTTCACCGAGGAAGAGGCATTGATACGATTGTCATGGGATGGGAAATTTTGTGTGAGATTTTTGCACTATTCAGGATACATTTAGAGTGGTGGTTGATGAACCTCCAAGGAATAGGAAATGGTAGGGGTAGATAGATCCGTTGGGAGGCATATGCGGTAGAGGAGCTAGGGAAGTAGTAAGAGGTGGACAACATTTTGACGTGTTACCATCGCCACCCCAGTTGGTAAAAACCAGACTCAGGGAGATGGAGGATAGGGGAGGAGACAGTTGCAGGCTATTGAGGCTTGTGACCCCAGGACTCCGAGAGTGGTTCAATGTACATTATGTGTCCATCTACGTTAGATGTAGTATATAGACACTTGTGATAGTGATTTCCTTTCCTGTCAATTTTCTTGATTGATACATATGGGTTTTAGTTAAATCATTGACTTGAACCTTATGCTTATAGGAACCTACAAAAGGAGACTCAATGGTCACACACTAGTGCCAACAGTGTGACTTGACTCTTAAAGTAGAGAGTTTTGATTGGGATCTCTTTGTAGTAGCATCGAGGCCCTATGATGTCATTATCATTATAGACTAGTAGCCACAATTCATGATAAAATTGATTATTTTAGGAAAAAGGATATAGTTCATCCGTGTTAATATAACCTAATTCCCTTTTTATTGGCGAAAGGAATATCCTTGTAGCTCGGGATGGACTCATGCATAGGTGGGTGCAGCTGATAACTCTTTAGTTGGATATCTCATCCCTCAGCGCAATAGATGTTTTGAGTCCTTAGTTTTCTATAATGGTAGTAGATTATAAGGACGTATTCCATGAATATGTTTTAGGTTTACCTCCCCACCACGATATAGAATTGTACATATATCTACACCCTGAGATGACACCAATAGCCACACCAATATATCAGATGGTTCGCATAGGGCATCATGAGATAGGTGCATAGTTGGATGACTTGTAGAGAAAGGGATTTTTGAGAACCAGTGTTTCATCCTGGGAAGACCTAGGTGGTATTTGTTGATCTCAGACATATCAACTCAGAGAGTTCCATCGACGATTGTTTCAGATTGTGATCATCGCTTCACATATTAGTTGTGGAAGGGATTGTAGGAGGCATTTGGGAGTCAGTTATACTTGAGAAAAACATTTCACTCCCTAGAGGATGACCATATGGAGTGGGATATTTAGGATCTGGAGAATATACTATGATCTTTCATGTTAAGTTTTGGCCATATTTAGGAGGATCTCCTCCATCTCGTGGAGTTTTTGTACAAAAAAAGGTATGCCTCCACCATTGGTATGACACCATTTGAGGCTTGGTACATGTGACCCTAAAGGTCACTACCTTGTTGGACTGACCTAGGAGAGTTGGCACCCATGGGAAGAAAGAAGGTTCAAGTCATCCAAGAGTAGATGAAGACAGTATAGTGTCATCAAAAATATTATACTGATAGAAGATAGAGGCCTTATGAGTTGGAGAAGGGAGACCGTGGGTTCCTTCGAGTATCTCCTCAAAGTGTGATACATATATTTGGATGGGACGACAAGATATCTTTGAGGTTCATCGGACCTTTCCTAATAATGCCTAGAGTTGGTGAGGTGGAATACTACTTGGATCTACCCCCACATTTGGACAAGGTACACGACATCTTCCATGTGTCTCAATTGAGAAGATATAGGAATGATATATCACACATCATTGAATGGGGTGAATTTTTCTGAGAACCCAGTAGAGGACAAGTATTGACATAAAGGGATCCTTTTTGGTATGTTGATTCCTCTGGTTTGCATTCGGTGGTGGCACGAGAATATGAATGAGAGAACATGGTGGTGGGTGTCTCATATTAATGCTCAGTACCCTCAATTATATGAGTAACCCATTGTTTTTTGTTTTAAGTAATTAAATCCCTAAGGTGGGGATGATTTAATGAATCATATTTTCCTAAATATATTTTTAGAAATTATTTGGAAAATATTTAATAATAGGCACTAAGACAATATAAGATTTCAAGACCAGGGGTTCCTGGAATGATTTGCTGAAAATTGTTAAGTTTTTAATAGCATACACACACGAATTTTATAAAAATGTGAAATATCTTTCAAATAGATTCCTAGATTAAAAATATGAGGGAACCATTAATCTCATAATGGTTGATTGACCCTAGGCATGACCTAACTTTGGTCAGTGCATGTCTTCTGTGAAAAAACCCAAAAAGGGCATAATAGTAAATAAAATAAAAAATTATTTTATTTTTAAAATCTTAATAACTCATAAATGGTAACTCATATTGGAAATATGAGACCACCATTGAGTTATTAAGGGGTTTTTTTCCTCAGGTGAGGCTTAATATCATTCGTCACGGGCCGGTTGTGAATGATAGTTTTTGGATCTAAACGTCATAATTTTTTTTAATACAAATATTTTATTCTTGACATAGTGAAACATTTTATTTTAATATGTTTTTGTCTGGAATATAGGGTTATGACATAACCATAGAAATCATCTAAAGCAAGAAGATGGAGCTCTCTTCAATGACCACCACCAAATTGGAAAATTAAGAAAAACAAACCTCAGATTCAAAGGATCTTCACCTACGACAATGACGCGGTAACCACTCTTCATTAATGATCGAACCAAATCGAGGTATGTAATTTTTTATTTGATTTATTTCTCCCCATTCAAGAATTACATGACAAACGTAGTTAAATCAACAAACAAATTAGCACATGGATTGATCATTATTGAGAGATGGATAAATTATTACAGGTTTTAAAAAGGGTGATAGATCTTTGTGATTATCTATTTTTGATTCTTTGTTAAACATTTTAACATGAACATATCAAGGCTTACAAAAATAAGGCTTTGATCCATTCTTTGAACATTCTTTGTTCCTTCTCTCTCCCATCAATATATTATGTTCTTCATGTGTTCTTCACCCTTGAACCCTTATGTGAATGATCAATCTTTGTGCCCTGAACCATGACACAATGATTTGAGATTGAAGGTTTTATCCTGTGATGGCATACTGAAGGCACCAAGGAATTGGGGTATGGTTTGGGTGAGTCGGCTGGTTATGATGGCACAAGGCTACAATTTAAGGAGGCCGCCAGTGGGAGGCCGGGGACTAGGGTAGGACGCAGCCGATGGGGCTGGTACAAGGGGAGTTGTAGGAGGAAGTATGCCACTGGTAGGGAGACCAATGGTGCAATTATTAGTGGCCCGATGGGGATGGGATAGGTAGAGCGCGACGAGATGTGGCCGCCGGCGGAGGCAGAACGTGGTTTGACAGGGACCCTGTGGGAGCCCATGGTAGAAGAAGCCATGGGTGGCATCCAAAGAGACATAGAAGGAAGACACAACAGAGACCTACAATGGGCCACATGGGACCCACGAAAGTGGGTATGATACACAATAGGAAGCCGCGACACTGACAAGGAAACGCGGTGAGGGCGCTAAATAGACTAATTGGGAATGCTGTTGGGGAGGGCCACATGCGACAATGAGGTATTCCCAAGTGAATGAAGGCTAGATCTGATAAGATGGGATGATACAATAGCCCAATGAGATGGGAAGAACCGGGCTGACCATGGATGGGTTGGTTGGACTGGGTCATCTAATGTTCAGCGGGTCAGATCGGACCCGGACCGGACCCAGGCAATACCTTTTCAGAAAAACTACTGCGTCTTTCAAACTGTGTGTCCATTTGATGATCTTTCTGTGGTGTTGGGACACTTTTTACATGGTGGTCCTTTCGATATGGTTTGGTGGGTTTTTAGTTTGACCAGAAGAGGTTGAGAGTGTACCCTTTGTATTTTCCTATGAGGATTCAATGTAGGATCTCGTTCCCATCATAGAGTATGACCCGTATTTGGAAGTGAGTTGTATCAGCTTGACATAAAAGTTGACTAAGTGGGTTGGATCATGTATAACACCAAGAGGCCCAGTCAGTCCTCACTTCTATTCATAGTACCTTAGGTAGGGTTCGTGGATAATGTGTGACCAATATTTACATGGGAACCTATCCCCCATCTAGGATAATGTTTCTAGTAGGGAGAGGAGCCCCCCCCATTGAGCCCTAGGTATGGAGGAATGCCTATCTATGTATTGATATTAGATTATTTCTATTCTACATGACTAGACCTTATGAGTGTGCTTTGGGAAGTTTTCATTGGTTTATGTTTTGTTGTGTCTTTAGGGATGCATGGCCTATCGACACTCCGTGTGTTACTGAAACTCCATGTGTTATCGACACTATGTGTGTTAAAAACACACTATATATTACCAACACTTTGTATGTTCCTGACACTCTATGTATTACCAACACTCCATGACTTATTGAAAATATGTGTCTTAGAAATATTGGATGTCTCAAGGAAACTACATGACTTATCATGACCATGTGTTATCTTGGATAATTTTGGAAGACCTATTCTATGTGCTTCTATCAGATAGATCAAGGAGTGAGATCTCCCAAAAAGTGCATGCAATGAGTGGAACCGTGTAGCTGACAGTGGATGAGACCTTGAATCTTGGAATACTTTATGAGTATACCTTGATGTTATTGTTATATTTGATATAGTCATATACCTATGTTGAGATAACTATATTTTCTTAGTGGTGTTTTCCCTTTATGGAATTTCTATGTGGTATCTTCTTCATAATGTTTCTTATATGGCCTTTTACTTTATGTTTCAATGTGTCCTACTAAGTATTGTTTTACTCACCCCCTCATAGGATTTCCTGGAACGTTTCATGTATTCTACAAACCTTTGATGTTTTGAAGGAGTCTGAGGTGGGACAGGACTAGGTGGTTCTTAGAGAGAGACCAGACAGTTCATGTGTGCTTCTGCAGCTTCAGATATCTGTTCCTGTACTTACCCTTCACGTAGAGTTTTCTGTGGGAGAGATTTAGGACCTTGTTCTACAAAATCTTTCTTTTTTATATGCTTGTATTCTGTCCCATTTGTACTTTACAACACTATACATAACTTTCATACTTTGTGTTTGGTATTTTAGTTCATGAATTCATTGTTTTCATAGTGTTTTTACATTTTAGTATTTTGGGCTTGGAGATTTGTTCATGTTTATAGGTACTTAGGAAAATGCCTTCCATTTGTGGTATATTCTTACTCAGTGATAGTTTCCATCCCATTCCCTATTGGAGGCAGGTTTGGGGTAGTCACTGTATGGGCCCCTTTGGGATGGGGCACAACTCATTATACTGGGCTTTAGTTCATATCCTACATACACATTTGGGTGTAAGTAGACTTGGTTATTTTTGATATAGTTAAAGGGAAGATGTTTGGATATGGTGGTTTGGGATGCTTGTGGTATTCCCTTTTAGGTGGTGGTGGTGGTGGATTGGAGATGGTGTTCTTCTTGTCACATGACTATTTTTGGGTAGTTGTAGTTCCATTTTTTATCCTATTTTTGGCTTTTTAGTTTGCAAAACCTTTAATATAAAAATTTTTATCCCATGTTTGGTTATGATGATTTAGTTTTGGTTTTTAATTATATTCAGGTATTTATGATTATTTACATGGGTGAAATCATTTCCATGTTTCATTTATGATACCTAGGAACTTGTTTCCATCCCTTGAGGATCGGGAACGACCTTAGGGACATTCCATAAACCGGGTCACCTATTGGGTTGGATGAAACTCTTGCTTGGTTCGTGAAAAAAAGGTATCAGAGAAGGTCATTCTCTTTTTGGGTCACATTATTTTGGGATAATATGGGATAAATATGAGCTAGGAATTTTGAGACTTTATGTCCTGGTGTGATTAGAGTTCCTAGCCACCAGACCTTATAATAGTACTCAATTTTCCATGGGATGTTGGAATTTTTGTTTGACATATCCTCTAGGTCATATGTATAGGATTCAGACTGTATATGGAAAGAGGGTGGAGGTGGAGTGGTCTAGTTGTTATATAATTATGATAGGTTTTATTTTTTTGGATATATGGTATGTTGAATTTTTTTTATTTCTTAAATTTTTTCAGAATGGATGTATTGATATTTTTCTTGTGGTTATTGCTTCTTATAGAAAAATACCTCCCTTGAGAATTCCTATGAAACCATGAGAAGAGCCTGGAGAGAGTTATCCCTCACCAATTAATTAGATATTATTGGAAGTTGTGGTCTGGGATATTCAGGATTTGGGATAGGAAATATATCCTAGTTATGATCTAGTAAGAGAAGCCGAATCTAGTCCTAGGAATGACAAAAATATGGAGTTTATTAAAAACAAGACAAATTCTTTCTGAGGTAGTACAAAACCGTAGGAAGTAGAAGAGTGGATTGAGAAGATATAAAATATGTTTGAATTTATTTATACTCAAATGAAAGTTAGGGTGAAATGAGCTTTATTCTTGGTTGAAGGTCCCCATTTTTGGTGGTGGGAATTAGTGGTACAAACCGTGAAGAACAAGCAAATGAACGAGACACACTTCAAGTCCATTTTCAATAATTAGTGTTGTCTAAAGTTCTTGGACTATTACAGATCCCATGAATTTATGGATCTCGTTCAGGGGGGACCAGTCCATGGTGGAGTATGCCAACTACTTGTTTGAGTTAGTTCAGAATTCACCCAAATCGTTTCCAATGAGAAGATGAAGGCTCATAGGTTTGATAAGGGGTTTCAACCAAAGTTCTATTCCCAAGTCTTTCTATCAAGCTGAAGAACTATTCTGAAGTGGTGGACTATTCCTATATGGTGGATATTGACCGCAAGAGAAGGTTTGGTTATGTTGGGGTTGCGTCAGCAAATGGGTATTTGTAGTTCATCTGAGAAAAATAGAAAGTGGGACGAGCAAGGGAAGTAGGGATGTGGTAGTTCAAGCCATCCTTCCTGACAGTCTTTGTCTTTGGCTTGTAATGTAGGGTTGGTTGTGTGAAATCAGTGTGGGAAGTTAGGGAACATACAACTTATGTTCACACATCCTTACAAGCCATTGCATCAATTCAGATCAATGGGGAACCTACAATATTTTTGCAATGTGACATGCACACATTAGAGTGGTGTGGGATCTGTAGCTTCTAGAGGGATTTCAGATCAGTCAGATAAGTCTGGGATAGTGGGATATCAATTTGGTAGTTTTGGAAACAAAGCTATATTTTCTTCTCATAGATTTAGTTTAGGATAGAGTCTTATAATAGTGGTCGTTCTCAAGAATCAGACGAGATAAGGTAGCTTCATACGGTGGATCAAGAACTAGCAGAACTGGATACATGGCCTTTGAAAGTCCAAGGTACCATTTTCATTGCATAATCTATAACTTATATTTTTTTAATACTGGTGCATATGTTTCATTTATCTATTACCTTACAATGTATGTTTTTACTTTTCAGTTGATCCTATATCTTGTGTGATATAGTTGGTGACACTGTTGGGTAAAAAGAAAGAGTAGGGTCTCAGGTGTCGGTCATGTGTACTCACCGTGTTAGTGGTCCAGTTGGAATGGGATTTCCTGGTATTGGATATGGACCTCTTTGACTTAATCCTCAATATGGAGGAAATGGTGTACTTTTAGGAACATGTTGATTTCTTTTAATGCGGAGTGATTTTTACTGCTCCTGATGGGAGTAACAAAGTATTTCATGGAGAATTGGATCCTTGATTGATCCGTACATGACCTCCACTCCAAGAATTGGGTTATCTCATTTTTTAGTTATCATCACTCACATTGGAGGATGATGGTGGAACATCTATGGGTTGATTACCTCTCATGGTGGATGATTTCTCAAAGATATTTCCTAATGTATTTTTAGGCTTGAATCTAGAGGCGGATGTGGAGTTTTCTATATATTTGGTGATGGGAATACAAAAAATATCTATTCCCTCATACCATATGACCCCCATAAAGTTCATGGAATTAAATGTACAACTGGACAATTTGAAATCCATAGGATTCATTCACCCGAGTATAGATCCTTGGTCTGCCCTAGTCTTGTTTATAAAGAAGGCTGATGGATATCTCCAGTTGTGTATTGATTACTGAAAGATGAACAAGGTGAAAATAAAAAATTATTATCCCTCTCCCCACATTGATGACTTTTTTTCCATTTAAAATTGGAATGGTGGTTCTTGAAGATAGACTTCTGTTCTGGTAATCACCAAGTCAGGGTGAGAGAGGCAGATGTCCAGAAACAACCTTCTGAAGTAGGTACAACCATTTTTAATAATTGGTCATGACTTTCAGGCTATCGACTTCTCGAGAGGTCTTCATGGAGTTTATAAATAGGGGTTTTAACCAATAACTCAATTATTTCATTATGGTATTCATGGATGACATCCTGGTTTATTCCAAATCAAGGAAAGGGCATGAGAGGGATTTTTGGGTCATATTGGGCACTATTTGGGACCATCTACATTACACTAAGATCTCTAAATGCACACTCTGGATTAAGGAGGTGAGGGTTTTGTGAGATTTGATCTTATAAAAAGGGTTTTCAGTGGACCCTAATAATATAGGTATATTTATTTAAAGGTAGAATATGAAGAATGTGTTTGAGACCATAATATCTCTAGGCCTAGATAGATATTACATGCGGTTTGTTTAGGAATTCTATCAGCTTGACTTTTCCATGATGACGCTCACCCAAAAGGGGTGAAGTTTGAATTGATCATATAGTTTCATTCATCCATTGAGGATCTTATGCATCAGTTTACCCCTACCCTTATTTTAATCAAGCTAGAATATCGAAATGGCTATGTAGTTTGTTTTGATGCCTCAGGTGTGGGTATTGGGTGTATGATTATGTAAGGTGAACATGTGGGGGCATATAAATCCTTCCAAATCCTACCACATGAAAATAACTACCCAACCCATGACATCAAGTTGTTGGAATATATTCATTCCCTAAAGACATCATGTCATTATCTTTTTGGAGAGAAATTTTTGGTTTATTCTGATAATAAGATCCGGTTATATATTTTCTATCTGGAAGATTTGAATTTGAGACAACGTCTTTGGGATGATTATTGTAGAGACCCAAGATTGACATACATGGACATTACATTACTTTTACGCAATACTTAATACATAACAAAAAATAACACCCAAGGACCGTAATAGTTTAGTGTCTTTGGAAACTCAGAAAATAATCTTCTAATCATGGTGAAAGATCTTCAACATATCCCATAAAGATCTTCCACTTTTGTTTTCTTACCTAAAACCATTATTTATATCCTGGGGAAAAGAAAACATATAAATGGTGAGATCAAATTCTCAGTAAGGGTAAGCATGGGGAAAACAAAACAAAACATATACATTTGAACATAAAAACATAAAGATTAAACATCAAGATCTTGACTTCTGAAATAAATCTTGGAGTACGTAAGGCATAGATCATAAAGGAACATTAATAATGACAAAATAGCATGAGAATAAAACATGTAATTGTGGAAACCATTGAGCACATGATATGATTTCTATAGTTGCCAAGTCATTGCTTCCAAGACCATTATAGTGGACAAAGTCCCTTACTGAATCGAGTTTACTCTTCGTTCCAATCCTGTATCACTGAACCTGATTAACTTGCCATTCCAGCCATGTCTATATCATGAGATATAAATCATTACCCAATGAATTGGAGGGAGATATAGGTCCCACCCATCTCAAAATGAAACCATTCTTACGTGTGACACAAAATCATAAATCATATATCATAGCCTAACCCATGTAATAAAAATGGGATTCTTAAACATCATGCCATCATAACATAAACCATATAAGATAAAAGGAATTCATAAAAATAATTACATCATAACATAATCAAATCAATGTAAAAATAGGGATAGAAACATAACCCTATATTATCTTAGATGGAAAATAATTTTGATAAAACACTTGAACACCATTCTTGAGGAAAATATCCTTTCTACTTCAAATACATTTTTCCTTTCTTAACATGTCATACAATTTCAAATAAAAATAAATTAATTAAAAATAAACTTCAAAACTTGTAAAAGAAGATTCATGGAAATAATGTTCTATGAAATCATAAAAATCCTTTCATGTCTTATTGTTTAAAAAAAACATTCTTCTCGTACTTTTGCCGAAAAAGTCAAAAAATTACTCGTATAGTAAACAAAAGAAAGATTCCTTCCATACAATGTGGTAAAAAGTCAAAAAGGTTAAAAATTACTTTAAACATACATGGAATAATATTAAAAATTTTATGAAAACAGTTTTTTAAAACATTGACATGGATGATAAACATAACCTCAGTAAATACTTACGTATAAGCAATCTCAGATAAAAATGAGATTTGAAAAATTATCCATTATCTAAGGTCTGGTATGCTTTGTACATATACAAACCTCCTGTATAAAAATTTAAATAATGTCATTGACTTATTAGAAAATCAGATTCATTGTTATGATATCATATATGTTTCACTTATGACTTTATATTACCTGTTCTTTTGCAAATTCCATGTTAAAGCAGCGTTTTGGGTAAAATCGTTTCATTTATCGTACGTGTTTCGACTTGTTGTTATTGATATTATTATTACATATATCATGATTTAATTATTTCCAAAATGTAAATCATTATTTATATATCATTTATATTCAATATATATATATATATATAATAGGTAGATATATAAAATGAAATACATCGTTCATAGAAACGGTAGGCCGTACGCACGCATGAACGTTGTTTTCCTTTCCTTATTGACTTGAATGGAAGTAATTAGATGATATATATATATAAACATAAATCCAGTATCTTTATTATGTCATATATTTTATTATTATTCATTATATATACTTTATAATCATTATTTAATGGTTAACATGGAGAATGAATATCATCGCGTCGTGGAGACGGTAATCCATGTGTACGCACGAGCGATGATATCGTTACCATAATTATTGAATGGAATTGGAGTGGATGATATAATATCTCAAAACTTGTATAATTTTATAATAATAATATATATTTATTCTTTACACCATTATACCCATCCAAGTAAGGTGGTGGTAGAGAAACATATCACACCACGGCGTGGAGACGGTATTCCGTACGTACGCCCGCACGGTGATTTTGTTTTTCGTAGGATGGATAGAAGGTGAAATAGGGTTGCCTCATATTTATAATAATATATGAGTATGTAAGTAATACTTATGTTATTAATTTATAATGAAACAACTAAAGAAGAGGAATTATAAGAAGAAAGAAACTTGAAAGAATCGGTAGAAGAGATTACCTCTTCTTCGACGTGCCTCTTTTAAACTTCTTCTTAGGGAACTAGAGTTGGTCTTTTGAGAAAAACAGAACCTTTATTATATAACTATAGAGGTTGAGAAGAGAAACTGGAAGGTTTTTTCCAAGATTGGAGGCTCAAAATTGTGTAAAGAGAAGAGGGATGAGGTTCCCTTTTATAAGGGAGGAGAGGGGCACCTTAGAAAAAACTTAAAATATTATTTTATAATAAATTCATATTCAGTTTATAATGCCTCCAAAGTGACTTATATCTATTATAGGGTGGGGATGGGTCTAAAACCTTTCAACAAATAGGTTTTAGACAAGTTTAGGTTTCCATTTTAACCTTATCATTTAAATTTAACTCTAAGTTAAATAATTAACTTTTACCATGTCTTCTTGTATTCTTACACGATATGGTTAATAAACATACTATAAATTACCAATAGAACCCCAATTGATTCATTAATGTAATATATATTATTATATAAGTCTTTTGGCCGAACCTTATATTTTTAGGACCATTATATAAATTAATAATATAATATTTGTTTTAAAAACTCTTTTATGTCAATTTTGACACTATTAGGTATTTTGTTTTCTCTAAAATCATAACAACATTTTTACTTAGAAAATAATTCATCTAGCCAACCCTAATATGTTATATTAACCTATAAAATTAATTTAATTCATAGAAAGGCTCAAATTACATTTATTTGGATATTTATGATATCAATTATGTTAATATTTCATTAATAATGTAATTACTACATCATCATTGTGTCATAAATAAATTATATTATTCAATGTATAAAAAATATAAATAAAATTCCATTATGTAGTAAATCTCTTTATATTTCTAATGAATGCTTATAATCAAATTTATCTTATGGATTACCCTATATTAAAAATTTTTTAGTTATTAAACTTTGATTTTAACTCTTTTAACTCTTCTTTAAATAAAATAATAATAAGTGTCCTAATCTAATCGAATTGGAACTAAAGGGTAATATTTTATTCCTAAGGTTGTTTTTGGTCGAATTAAACTTATCCAATAGAATTAGGACATGTGTTAGGGTAATAATCATATCATTTTTACCCTTAATTACCCTATTTACTTTTAACTGTGGTAAATAAAAGTAAAAAGTTACTATTCACCAAAAATTATTTTTATCTTATTGAACCACATTTTACACCATGAAATTAACCGTGTCTCTCAGATTTTAGAAATTCAACTCACAGAAGCGGTAAAATTACATTTTATGTACAATTGCAAATGCTTCTAGGAGGTGGGTAAAAGACGGTAAAAAGTTCAATAAAATATTTATATATCTAAATTATTTTAAAATGACTCCAATAAATTACATTGAACATATATAGGTATTTTGTATCTATTTTGACCTAAAATAAATTTAAATAAAATAAATGATTATTTAAATAAAAAGTCGGTTTTAACCATTAACTCAGTGTTTTCACTATTCATCAAAAATTGAAAATTTTCAGAAAAATACCAAAATTCACCATATGCTAATTTCGATATTACAAATCCAAAAATGATGTCCATTTTGAAAGATAAAATTTATAAAATTTCAATAAGTGGGTATTACTATTCATAACAGCGAGTTTATATAATATTTTAATAACATATCGTTGTTTAGTGAAACCCGGTATTACGTACGACACACGCTATCGAGGAAGGTCACAATTGCGTGTAATGCAAGCCAAGTCAGGGCTGTGTGTAGTGAAAGCTCTCTTTGGTGTTGCATATAACATAATCAAAACTTGTTTCATTTATAAATTAAACAAAATATATACTTAATGTTGCGTAGAATAAATTCCACAAAACAAACTTGAAATTGAGTGTAACACGAGCCAAGAATAGTGCTACGTATACTACAAGCTAATACGATGTTGCATATAGTGCTAGATAATCTTGGTGAAGCATAAAACAAAAGACATCAAATAAATTAAAAAGAATAATTCTCATTAAATCTCAGGGTGTTACATGCTACCCCCTTAAAATGAATTTCACCCTCAAAATTCATCGGTGTTATAAATGATTTTCTACTTGAAAGTTTATTTCATAGAAAACCACATCATTAAAAGGAATACTAAATCATCATTTTAAAAAGGAACGTTAGAATCATAATGAATACCCAATGTAACTCATCATTAGGTTTCCAGAAAGAAGAATATAGGTGAAAATATGGACATGGATGAGAAATCTAACCATCAAGTTCTGATAGAGAGTGGTAGAGAACATGGCAATGAAAAAGCCCAAAATCGCAAAGCCATAAATTTGTGATGATCTAAGGTACCATCTAATTCACATGATATGAGGGTAATAAGAAAACGTTTTTTTTTCAATATCATTTCCTTAAAGTTGAAACATTTGAATTAGAAGAAATAATTACTTGATTTTGGTACAGTTTCGTTGTTAGTCATTCCATGAACAATTTCCACTTCTTATCTTAAAGAAATGAAGTTGAATTTGTCATTCTAGAAGTGTTAGAAGATCATGTGATAGAATGATGGGTCATTCCATCTGTCTCAAACAAAAGGTTAGTAAAATTTATCAAATATACATAAGTCTATCTATGGTGACGTTAATCATATATGATTCCAAAAATGGACTTATACTTCATCTATCATACCTCTTAATAAATTAAACTAGTTTCTACTAACTAGGGACTTCCTGTAAGCCAGAGGTAGGCGATAAAGGTATGTCGCACTTCGATTGTGGGTTCGATTCTCGTAACCTTGTCCGATGTGATGGGTTGTCACCCATCCTGCAGGTTGTCCTTTTTCTAAAACTATACTATTATAAAATTCTATAAAAACTTTTTAGCCTTAATCAATACTCTATAATGTCCAACTTAATCCATTACAACCTTTAGTATTATCAAAAATACTTCTATCCAATCTCATAGTATAATGAAAACGATTACTAGAAAGGTAATCTTACATGAATGTGAATACAATCATCTATCTCCCATATATCATAATATATATCTTGTTGGTCACATTCCAAATATTTGAATACCTTAATCATGTATTCTATTGAAAAATGAATACCCATTGAACATTATTGAAAACATGAATTCCATCAAAAGTTAAATATTTACACATACGAAAATCCCGAAATTTCTATATACTCAAACCATGATATCACTTTGTCCTTATATCAGTCATGATCTCGTTAATACTATCAAACAGTTTATTATCTTTTTATCCCTTCATTATGCACATATCATCTGCTTTCCAAAAATATCTAAATAACCTTTCATGGTTACCGGTACCATTCAACGTATACTTTCAAATACTCAAGGAAAAAAATAGTGTAACAATCCTTAGATGTTTCTTTATTCCATAGTACCATTAAATCACCTATATAACATTACTCTTGATAAACATAAAATCATTCCACTACCTTCTTGAACCATCGATCGAGCTTCATCATTTTATTCCTCAACACTTCTTTCATATCATATATCATTTTTAGTCTCCTCCTCCTCATCAACATAAATACTACCCATACGACCATGCTGATTCTCTTCATGAGAATTTTCCATAGGGAATTGGTTTTCATAATGCCCGTACATTCCCCATTTAAAACATTTAACTACTGTTGATGTCTTAGAAATACCATTATCCTTGTCTATGGTGGTAACTGAACCTTTTCCTTTGCGATTACTGGTTTTGTGTCCTTCTTTTCCACACCCAAAGCATCTTCTAGTTCCTTTGAAACATTATCCATGATACCTCTTACCACATGATTTACATTATGGAAATTGAACTTTCTTTCCTCTATGATCATCATGAAAATCCATATTTATATTATTAGCCATGTCAGGAAACTTACCAAAGTTGATATTATTGATCATATTATGAGATTGTTGGTTAGGCATAATAATGATGTTTGGACATCCAAATCCCATTTCATTTAGTTGCTCATGAGGAATATCATTCCATTGTCCATCATATTCTCCAATAACATGTATCCTCTTATTTCCTGCCATTTCTTAAAACCCAAAAAGAATAGTATGAGAGGAAAAACTCATACTAGAAAAACAACATAATCAAGGGGGAGTACATTCAATCTCTAACATCTTAGGTTTAATTATATGACTGTTAACATAATTCTAGGACTATAACCTATACATGTACTTAACCTTGGGGACATCTCTAGACATACCTTAGAAATATCTCTAGGGATCTCACTAAAGTTTTCGCATCCTAGTTTCCAAAGGGTAAGTAAACCATTCCTCTAATACCAACTGTAGAGACCCAAGATTGACATAAATGGATATTACATTACTTTTACAGAATAATTAATACATAACAAAAAATAACACCCAAGGACCATAATAGTTTAGTGTCTTTGGAAACTCGAAACATAATCTTATAATCATGGTGAAAGATCCTCAACACCTCCCATAAAGATCTTACACATTTGTTTTCTTACATAAAACCATTATTTATATCTTGGGGAAAAGAAAACATATAAAGGGTGAGCTCAAATGCTCAATAAGGGTAAGCATGGAGAAAATAAAACAAACCATATACATTTGAACATAAAAACATAAAGTTCAAACATCAAGATCTTGAGTTGTGAAATAAATCTTGGAGTACATAAGGCATAGATCATAAAGGAACATTAATCATGATAAAATATAATGGGAATAAAAAATGTAATTGTGGAAAACAATGAGCACATGATATGATTTCCATAGTAGCCAAGGCATTGTTGCCAAGACCATCATAGTGGAAATAGTCCCTTACTGAATCAAGTTCACTCCTCTTTCCAGTCCTGTATCACTGAACCAGATTAACTTGCCGTTCCAGCCATGTCTATCTCATGAGATATAAATCTTTACCCAATGCATTTGAGGGAGATATAGGTCCCACCCACATCATAATGAAACCATTCTTTTGTGTTCCACAAAATCATAAATCATATACCATAGCATAACCCATGTAATAAAAATGGGATTCCTAAACATCATGCCATCATAACATAAACTATATAAGATAAAAGGACTTCATAAAAATAATTCCATCATAACATAATAAAATCAATGTAAAAATAGGGATAGAAACAGAACCCTATATTATCTTAGATGGAAAATAATTTTGATAAAACACTTGAACTCCATTCTTGAGGAAAATATCCTTTCTACTTCAAAAACATTTTTCATTTCTTAACATGTAAAAAAATTTTAAACTAAAAGAAGTTAATTAAAAATAAACTTGAAAACTTGTAAAGGATGCTTCATGGAGATAATGTTCTATTAAATCATAAAAATAATTTCATGTCGTATAAGTTATAAAAAACATTTTTCTCCTACTTTTGCCGGAAAAGTAAAAAATTTCCCCATATAGTAAACAAAAGAAATATTCCTACCATACAATGTGGTAAAAAGTAAAAAAGGGTAAAAATTACTTTAAAAATACATGGAATAATATTAAAAATTTAATGAAAACATTTTTAGAAAACATGTACATGGATGATAAACATAACGCCAATAGATACTTACGTATAAACAATTTCGTATAAAAATTAGATTTGAAAAATTATCCCTTACCTTAAGTCCGATATGCTTCATTCGTATCTGAAACTCCTGTAAAAGGATTTAAATAATGTAATTGACTTATTATAGAATCATATTAATTTTTATGATATCATATATGGTTCAATTATGACTTTATATTACCCATTCTTCTATAAATTCCATGTTAAAGCAGCATTTTGGGTAAAATCGTTTCATTTATCGTACGTGTTTCGACCTTTTGTTCTTGATATTATTATTAATTATATAATGATTTACTTACTTAAAGAATGTAAACCATGATTTATATGTCATATATGTTCAGTATATATATATATATATAATAGATTGATAAATTAAATGAAATGCACTGTTCATGGAGATGGTAGGCCGTACGTACGCATGAACGCTGTTTTCCTTTCCTTATTAACTTGAATGGAAGTAAGTAGATGACAAATATATATACATATACATAAATACAGTAGCTTTATTATGTCATATATTTCATTATTATTCATTATATATACTTTATAATCATTCTTGAATGGTTGACATGGAGAATGAATCTCATCGCGTCGTGGAGACGGTAATCTGTGCGTACGCACGAGCGATGATACCATTCCCATAATTATTGAATGGAATTAGAGTGGATGATATAATATCTCAGAACTTGTATCATGTTATAATAATCATATATAGTTATTCTTTACACCATTATACCCATCCAAGTAAGGTGGTGGAAGAAAAACATATTACACTACGACGTGGAGACAGTATTCCGTATGTACACACACGCAGTGATTTTGTTTTTCGTAGGATGGATAGAAGGTGAAATAGGGTTGTTTAATATTTATAATAACATATCAGTATATAATTAATAATTATATTATTACTTTATAATGAAAAAACTAAATAAGATGAAGTAGAAGAAGAATGAAACTTGAAAGAATCGTTAGAAGAGATTACCTCTTCTTCGACTTGCCTCTTTTAAACTTTCTCTTAGAGAACTAGAGTTGGTCTTCTGAGAAGACCAGAACCTCTATGATATACTATAGAGGTTGAGAAGAGAAATTTTCAGTGTTTTTCGATTCTTTAATGCTCAAAATTGTGTAAAAAGGAGAGGGAGGAGGTGCCCTTTTATAAGGGAGTAGAGGGGCACCTTAGGAAAAACATAAAATATTATTTTATAATAAATTCATCTTCAGTTTATAATGGATTAAAAGTGACTTATTCCGACGATAGGGTGGGTATGGGTCTAAAGCCTCCTAACCAATAGGTTTTAGACGAGTTTAGGTTACCATTTTAACCTTATTATTTAGATTTAACTCTAAGTTAAATAATTTATCTTTTACCGTGTCTTCTTGTATTCTTACACTATATGGTTAATAAACTTAATATAAACTACCAATAGAACCCCAATTGGTTCATTAATTTCATATATATTATTATATAAGTCTTTGTAATGAACCTTAGATTTTTAGGACCATTATATCCATTAATAATATAATATTTGTTTTAAAAACTCTTTTATGTCAATTTTGACACTATTTGGTATTTTGTTTTTCCTAAATTCATAAAAGCATTATTACTTCGAAAAAAATTCATATAGTCAACCCTATTATATTATATCAACCTATAAAATTAGTTTAATTCATAAAAAGTCTCAAATTACATTTATTTGGGTATATATAATATCAATTATGTTAATATTTTATTAATAAGGTAATTACTACATCATCATTGTGTCATAAATAAATTCTTTTATTTAATGTATAAAAAATATAAAAAATATACAATTATGTAGGAAATATATTTATCTTTGTAGTGAATATTTAAAGTCAAAATAATCTTATGTATAACCCTATATTAATTTTTTTTAGTTATTAAACATTGATTTTAACTCTTTTAACTCTTCTTTAAATAAAATAATAATAAGTGTCCAAATCTAATACAAGTGGAACTAAAGGGTAATATTTTATTCCTAAGGTTGTTTTTGGTCTAATTACACTTATCCAATAGAATTATGACATGTGTTAGGGTAATAATAATATTATTTTTACCCTTAATTACCCTATTTACTTTTAACCGTGGTAAATAAAAGTAAAAGGTACTATTCACCAAAAATTATTTCTATGTTATTGAACACATTTTACTCCTTGACATTAACTGTGTCTCTCAGATTTTTGAAATTCAACTCACAGAAGAAGTAAAATTATGTTTTATGTACAATTGTAAATGCTCCTAGGAGGTGGGTAAAAGACGGTAAAAAGTTCAATAAAGTTTTTATATATCTAAATTATTATAAAATGACTCCAATGAATTACATTGAAATTATATATGTATTATGTATCTATTTTGACCTAAAATAAATTTAAATAAAATAAATTATTATTTAAATAAAAATTCATTTTTAACCAATAACTCTGTGTTTTCACTATTCATCAAAAATTTAAAATTTTCAGAAAAATACCAAAAATTCACCCTAAGATAATTTCGATATTCCAAATCCAAAAATGAAGTCCATTTTGAATGATAGAATTTATTAAATTTCAAAAAGTGGGTATTACTATTCATAATGGCTAGTTTATATAATATTTTAATAACATATCGTTGTTTAGTGAAACCTGGTATTGCGTACTACACATGCTATCGAGGAAGGTTGCGATTGCGTGTAATGCAAGCGAAGTCAGGGCTGCGTGTAGTGCAAGCTCCATTTGGTGTTGCGTATAACATAATCAAAACTTGTTTCATTTATACATTAAACAAAATATATATACTTAATGTTGCTTAGAATAATTTACACAAAACGAACATAAAATTGTGTGTAACACGAGCCAAGAATAGTGTTGCGTATACTACAAGCTAATATGGTGTTGCGTATAGCATAATATAATCTTGGTGAAGTGTACAAAAAAATATATCAAAGAAATTAAAAAGAATAATTCTCATAAAATCTTGGGGTGTTACAAGTATCTTTAGGGGTTTGATTTAAATATAGTATATACCCTAGGAAAAGGAAATGTTTTGGGTGACTATTTGACTAGAAAGGTGCCAACATAATCATTGAAAGTGTCCAGCGATGAGTGGACCTTGGTGTTGATTGTTTCTCAGATGAAATTGGATACAAAAGAGCATAGTGCATGAGCATTCTTTTCTAGTGTTTAGTTGTATCCTTCCCTTATGAAGATGGTTTGACAGGAGAATCCTAGTGATGAACTATACCCTTAGTGCATGTAATCTTTTCATGGTGGGGAGACACCTTGCGATTGGTTGTTGTCTCCCAATAGAGATTTATGTTTCAAGGTATGTATTTTGGTTCTGTTGTCTTTGAGAAATGTAGTGATGTATGATAGCTACTTGTCTTAGTGGACTATTCATCCAAAAGCCACCAAGATGTATTATAATGCGTGTTTTTAGTTATTGAGTTCGGGTATGAGACATGATATATGTGACTTCATATCGAGTTGTTATACATGTCAATAGGTAAAAAAAGCATTAGAGACCCTATGGATTACTCCAAACACTAAACATTCCTACCTATAAGTGGGATGAGATCACTATGGACTTCATTACTGGATTACCTCAAACACCTAAGGGAAATAATTCCATTTGGGTGGTGATTAATCATTTCATAAAATATTCCCATTTCATTACAATCATAGATTCAACAATAGTGGATTAGTGGGGATGATTATACATTTAAGAGGGAGTGAGGATTCATGGTGTTCCATATATAATCATCTCATATTGGGACCCCATTTTACCTCTTTATTTTGTGAAGGCCTTCAAAAGGTGATGGGGTCATAGGTCAAGTTGAGTTCAACATACCATCCTCAAATAGATGGTTAGACAGATTGTAAAAAATAATATTTAGGATGACATGCTCCGAGAATGTGTCCTCGATTTTGGCAGATCATCTGATAAACATTTAGGATTGGTCAAGTTTTCATATAACAACAGTTACAAATTCTTTATTTTAATGGATCCTTTTGAGGTGTTCTATGGTCGTCTATGTTGGTCTCTATTGTGTTGAGATAAGGTAGGTGAGATCTCACTATCGGTACCAAGCTTAGTGAATGATTCATCTGAGAAGGTCGATCTAATCATGCATCAATTTTTGATATATCAAAGTGACTACAAATATTATTCCAATCAAATATTCTAAGATATGGAGTTTTATATGGGTTACCGGGTGTTCCTAAAAGTAACACCTTGCATGGGGTTATTTCCATTTAGGAAAACTAGGGAAGCTAATCCTGAGGTATGTTAGACCTTTAGAGATCACCAAGTAGGTTGGAAAGGTTTAATATAGGTTAAATTTTCCTCTCTAGATGACTTAAATTCATGATGTGTTTGACATCTCTCAGTTAAATAAATACAACCCAAATCTTCCTTATTTTCTAAATTAGGAAGAGTTGGAAATAGAACCTAATTTATCTATGTTTGAGCGGTCAGTGTAAATTTTAGATTACCAAGAGAAAGATCTTCATGGGAAGTTTATTCTATAGGTCCAGGTTCCCTGGAAATAGAATAATGATATGCATGAGACTTGGGAGCGGATGTCTTGGATGGAGACAGAATACCCATTTTTATTCACTGATCAAACTTTGGAATGACTTTCAAGGGTCATAATGTTTTCATTGTGGGGATAATTTTCACAACCATGATTTATTTTTTAAGGAATTTTTATATTTATTTTATGTATATCTATTTTCCTTTGTATTTCCTTTGATTTTTTGGATAAAAATGAGAAAAATCGGGTAAAAAGCTTGTAGCGCATGGTTGGCGCGTGGTTAGGGGAAATCATGTGCCCCTACCCAGGTAACGATGTAGTAAGTGGATGGTTTTGGGTAGTATCTACCACATGTATTGTTCATGGTAAGTCAATCTATGTGGGATAACCATGCGGTAGGCGCCTCTTCGAATGTGAGGGGCATAGGGTTTCCACACAGTTTGGAAAACCGTTTTGGAAAACCTTGTGACCTATCTAGGTCATTAAAAATTAGAATTTTATGTTTTCTATTTCCATGATTTTTAACTATAAACCCCTAATTTCCTTCTCCCTTAGGTTTCACTACCCTAGGTTCCTCTCCCTCATCCATTGGTATCCTTGGACCCCCATTTTTAACGCAATTTTGGTGTAGTTTCGCCTTTATTCTCCAAATAAGTCCATATTTTCTAGGTTTTGTCCTATTTTCTAGGGTTCCAACTTTTTTTCATGGATTTTCCTTTTCCTTGGGGGTTGGGTGTCCGATTTAGGGTTTAATCTTGATGTTTATGGTTTGATATTTCCTTTCTAGGGTTTGATTGAGGTATAATTGAGGTTTTTAACAGATTCTAGAATATTTTTCATTTGAGGTAGGTGGTTCTGTGATTAAACTTTATTTGATGATTTGGTATGATTGATTGGGCATTTATATGTATTTTATGATTTTTGTGTGTTGTGTGAAAGGTTTTTTAAGCGTTTTGATATGCGTATGGATTGAAAGTGGGGTTTCTATAGGAAATTAGGTGTATTTAAAGTGTGAACCCTTTTTGTGAATTTTGAATGTTCTTTATAAATTATACAACATGTTTAATAAATGGTCCAAGTGGTTTAAAACATGTTTTAAAATGGTTTTGTTGTGTGTTGGATGTAAAAGTGGTTTTGGTTGTGAAGGTATTGATTTATCAATAATGTTTATATTGTATGGATTATGTCTATATAAAATTGATGTTGCACATGACATGTGAAATTAAAATTGAGCATGAAGGGAAACCTAATTATCTAGATGGGCAGACCAAGACTAGTACATTGGTTGACTTAAAAGTGTCTTCTCCTAGATTCATCTAGTAGGATTGATTATAAAAATTGACTAAATGGTAATAACGACTGAAGACCACTAGGCCCATGGGGTGTCCCATCCTAGTGGCTCGGGCATGAGAACATTATTTGTTGTGGTCACTATACCATGTTTTCACCAAGCTAAAATGTACCTAATGTCCCAATAAGAATGTTTCTAAAGGGGTTTCCCATGACGTAGTGTTCCTTTGTGATATTGTGCTCAGTGTCGGCATACGGTATACTTTGTTGGTTATTTTAAAGTAAAGCGTGTTTTTCGTTAAAATGTTTTCCATAAAAATGTTTCTAGTTTTATTTTATAAAACATGCATATTAATTTATATTATATTATTTATTTCATGAAATCACTTTGTTTGGTGGAATCATACTAGGCTTTGGATCACACCCAAATTACAACTTTGGGTGTAAGTAGACTTGGTTATATTTGACAAAGGTAAAGAAAAGATGTTTGGAGATGGTGGTTCAATATGCTAGTGGCCTTCCTTTATAGGTGTTGGTGGTGGTGTCTTAAAGATGGTGTTCCTCTTTTTTTATGGTTTTTATTGGACAATTGTGGTTCCCTTTTTTTTGAAGCTCTTTTGGTTTTGTTTTAAGTCGTAAAACATTTAATATGATAATTTTTATCCCATGTTTGGTAATGAATATTCATTTTTTATTTATTTATTATAGTTGGTTGTTTATGATTATTTACATGTGTGAAATCATTTTCATGTTTCATTTTTTATGCCCAGGCACTTGTTTCTTACCTATAGGGATTTGTAATGCCTTTCGGGCCATGCTACAGACCTGGTCGAGTGTCAAGTTGGATGACACTATGGATTCATTTCAAATAGCCTTCCCTGGAAATAGTTCTAAAATTTAACCATGACATCATTGAATTCACACAATTTAAAAAAAAATTAAAAAACTTTCTACTAGTATGGTGGTGAGTGGGGTGTCAATTCTTTAGGGAAGGCTTAATTTGTATGTGTGTGATGAAGAAATTAAAAAACAAACCAAAAGAAGAATAAAATGAAATGAAGTATGAAATGGATGTGGTGTAGGGGGAACAAAGTTTGAGAAGGGAATAAAATATGGATGATTTAGGTTCTTATTTCATATTTAAACTGATATAAATGTTATTATCATATTATTCTCATATTAATTAAAGTATCTAGGGATTGAGAAATGGTGGACATTTATTGAGTTGTTGGTTTAGAGAACTTTCATAGTTTGATGGACCTTCCTTATTTTAGATATTTTGATATGAACTATAGATTTAATACTATAATTATGGAGAATAAATGTGTTGACCATTTCCAATTTTCTATACTATGTTTAGTGATCCAAGGTGAAAATAAATCACTTCACTCACATGTTGGTTCTCAAGAAGTCCAAAATGATGCTCGTAATAAAATGGAAAGTATTATCAAACTTAAATATTCACCAAAAAATTATATTAACTATGTAGAATAGAAAAATGGACAATCAGATAATTTCAGCATGATTACATTAATATAATTAACTAAACATGTTTTGGAAAATAGAAATGCACAAAACATGTTGAAATAGGTGAATAATAATCTCTACTGAGGTTTCTCCCCACCCCCAACTCCGATTCTAGATCTCATTCCATCTCCCAACTCAGCAGTATGCTTCGATCACTGTGCTCCATTGAATGGATGGTAGAATATTCAAATTCTCCCGAGATCTGTTTCAAGGATCTTATTCAACTTTTCAACATCATTCCCCCAAATTATCCTATTAAATCTCATAACCTCTACTCTATAAGAAACACTACATCTTCCACATTCCATGCTTACCATTATGGATCATTCTCACTGTTGTGTCTATAGTGTATCTCCTCCAACAAAATACTACCCTCGTGAATCTATGAGACCATGATCATCTTCCTTTCCCCACTATATCCTCTTACAATACTCTCGCCTGAAAAGAAATCAGAAAATAAATGTCTAACACAATATATAAAATATTATCAATTGAAAATAAATATATATAAATAAGTTAATTTCCTTGTGTTAATATTAATAATAAAAATATAAATAAATATATAAATTGGTATTTTTATATTTATTTACATGTTATTACTAATAAATATATATAATATTTATTAAAATTATAATTATTATTAAATATATAATTATGAATAATAGAAATTTATACTTATATAATAATTATTGTGGTTAGTATTATATATAACTATATTAAAGATATATATATAATTACAATTATTATAATTATATATACTAATACTACTTTTATATTTATTATTTTTATTTATATATACAGTTATGATACATTATGATATATCTAAAAAATATAAGAAGAGGCAGTTGATTTTGGCTTTAGGAGGCTTCAAAATGAATCTCTATCCTTTAGTGGATGATTCACCCATCTCAACGTCATACTCGGGATTAGATTGATGGAAAGGTAGTTCTAGTGGGGGGGGGGGGGTGGGGGGGGGGGGGTATTGGTTCAATGGATATTGGGGATCTAACTTCAAATGGATGACTCAACATTCTTCCTCATGGCGGCTCAGTGGTGGTTTTAGTTCTGGTCTTCAGAAAATAGCATAATGGGGATTTAGATCAGAAGGATTGGCATAGTAGGGCTTCAAATAAGCACAATGGAGGAACATAGGATCTCTGGTATATGTCATATTCTTTAATGAATTGAGTTTGGAAAGTTTTGATAACTATTGTAGTGATTTGGTTTTGATTTGGGATTTGGATTACTGCAATTTTCAATATTTTTTTTCATCTGGTTCAATTTTTGGTGGATGATAGTGGATGTTAGTTTTTCCACCAGTGAATTACAGGTGGATTTCCATTATACTGCATGTGGATTCCCAAAATGTGGTGGTGGCATGGGTTCAAGTGATGGTGTCTAGGTGTTGGGGGAAAAGCAGTTTCATAGGAAGGGGGTGCTCTACTGTTGTTGGTTAATTCATGACAACGTTGGATGTTTATATTGTTTGGTGTGGGATGGTAGTAGTATGGTGCTGATTCCATTAGGTTAGTGCTAGTGGTGGATCATGGAGATGCAGAGGAGGTAGCAGTAGTGGATCAGGATAATAGTAGGTTGGGTGTTTCTATTGATAGGGAGGATGTAGATAAAAATTAGGGGAGGTGTGGTGAAGGTAGATGGGTGAAATGTTAGCATGATGCTACAGGTGGTAGTGTATGGTGATAATAGTGGGCTAGCAGTGGCATGGGGTCCACCAGTAGTAGAGTGAGGCTGGAGGTGCTTGAAGTCCAATGATGGTTGAGAGTTGGCAGTAACAACGTGATAATGGTGGATCACATGGCGGTGGAAGACCAGTGGTAACAACATTTTATAGAAATAATTTTGAAAATAAATTAATTTTAAAATTAAAAAATAATTAAAAATAAGACAAATTAAAAATGAAGACAAAAAAATAAAAAATATTTCTTTTTTAATTTAAAATAATGTATTAAAAAAATTAATTTGAATAATGATTTAAAAAAAGAGGAAAATAAATTAATTAAAGAAACTTTGAAATAAAAAAAATAGTTAATTAAAAAGAACAACAAAACAAATGAAGAATAATTAATTTGCAAAACAATTGAATACTGAACTAATAAAAAAAATCAATAAATTCAAATAATGAATTAAAAATAATAAAAACTAAATAAATTAATGAAATTTAAAAAAAATTGAAATAAATAAATTAATAAAATAAAAATAATAAATAAACCACAAATATTCATTAGTTGAAAAATTAATTAAATAATGAAATAATGGAAAAATGATTAAAGTGAAAAATTGGAAGTATTATTTTTAAAAATATAAAAACTAAAATAATTAAAGAATTAAAGTAATGGAAAATGAATAATTATAATTAAAATAAATATAGAAATAAATATTAAATTAAATAGAGAATTGATTAATTAATTTAAAATTATTCAAATTGACTAAATTTTACAATAAAATACAAACATTAGCAAATAATTTCAGTTTTAATAATTTAAAAAATGATGACATTTTATAATTATTCAAAAAAAAATTCTTCTAATAATAAAAAGTTAATAAAATATAGTAAATTATTTGAAAAAATAAGAGATAAAAAAGGTCACAACAATATGTGACTATATTAGTTAGTGACATCCCCATTAAAGTGGAAATTGATTCAGATTCCTTCATCACCTTCCTCCTTAGATATCAAAATAAGTAATAATGAGGTATATATAAAAATACTCACCATCAATAATAAATCCTTTTATTATCTTCTTTTGTAAGTTAAAATAAAATTCAAACACCTTGAAGCTCCAATTTTTTAAGGCTTTTTGCCCTTCTTGTAATGGGTTCCTCTTTCCCAGTGCCAAAATAGGTCTCTTTTTTTCATGATCAATAAATGGGGCTTGACCCCCAACCATAAAAAAAATTCCAAATACATTTATTGAAATATATATTTTATATAGATTTAACTGTAAATGATATTTTTTAAATCCCCAGTTTTGTGGACAACTTCTTCCCTTGCAATATTTTACTCAAATATACAATGAAATTTCTACTATATAAAGACAACCATTATAAAAATTATAAAATTCAACATGAAAAAAATCTTAGATCCTATAATTTTTTTCTTCATCTCATTCCATGCTTTCCATGCATAAGAAGCTGTAGCTGTCACTATGCTTATTTTCAATACCCATGTATTGAAAAATTTGTTTTAATAAATTTATATTTTCGTTTCCAAAAACCTTTTTAGTGAAATTTATTATTTTCAAAATCGAATTTTAAAATCATTATTTTTATGTTATTATTTTTTTATTCAATGGATGATTTAAATATAGAAATGAAAATTATGTTTAAAAAATTTGTATTCCATATATTTTTTTTTAAAAAAACCCAAATTATGGGTAAAATGTTTTATTCTTCAAATAATTTTTCTATGAAAAGTCTATTTAAATAATTTTATTTATATGTTCTTAGTGGATTATATAGTCTTTATTTTATACAAGAGATGTTATTTTGGACATATCGATTTTAATCATGTTTATAGATATGGCTGTACTCGATTATTATCATTAATAATCCATAATTTTTATAAAAGTAATTTTCATATTTTTTGTTCCTTATTTAAATAAATTATTGTAAGTATTAAATATGAAATATGGATTTCTCATAACCATTATTTATTTTCATAAATATATCTTTTTTCTAAATTTTATGTGAAACAATTTTTTTTCTCTAGAAAATTATTGATTTATTTGAAGGGATGTTTTAGTGGAAATTAAATGAGAAAAGAAAACCGAATTAAAATTATATTATTTAAAATTTTTCACTTGAGATTCAAATGTGACAATAAGTAATGATGTGATCCCATGAACTGAATGGGACATTGCCTTTAAGGTGATTCTAAAAGTGTCATCATAGATTTATTAAGGGTTTCTAAGTATCCTTTCTTTCTAGAAAAATATATAACTTTCATCGAATGTTTCTAAAACATCAAGGATAAATCCAAATACAAATTTAAAATGATATTATATTTTGAAATTAAATGGATTGAAAAAGAAATATTTATTTTAAATGTTTTGAACATTATTTTCTATTGGATTATTCTGGAAAAATGTTATTTTCTATTATTTAGAAAAAATATTTATTATATGAAATGTTTTTTATTTGATTAAAGATAAATGTTTTCAAATGAATTTTAATAGTATTTATAAAATATTTCTAAACCTAGTTTTTAAACCCCTTAAGGGGAAAATTTTTACTCACACTATGTTTAATAATTATTTTTATAGGATCATTTTGTAACACCCCGAGCTTCCATGATACGCTTCTCATTCAATAATGCAATAGCTTGCATTGTACGCAACTTTGAGTTCTAACACACCACAACTAATCAAAGTAGCCGTTATGAATAGTAATAAACACTTTTTAAATGTATAGAAATTTTATATTTCAAAATGGACTTCATTTTTGTATTCCTAATATTGAAATTAGCCTATGTTGAATTTTTTTGTAATTTTCTGAGAACATCCAAATTTTTATGAAGAGTGAAAAATACTTAAAACAACTTTTTTAATCAAAATAATTTATATTGAAAAGTTATACTATTTAGTGGTTTTAAAGTATAATTAGAATATATTTTTACCATTTTATCCAATGGTGTTCATTAGAATTAATTTTACTTTGAAATTGGACATAAACAATTGTCAATCTTTTGATATAAATTGTTTCTTAAAAACACGCTATTTGTTGTGAAAACGAGAATTAATTATAAAATTAATTAATGAAACTTATATGTTTGGAATTTCATAAAATATACATAATCTTTGAATTCGGAATATCAATTATAGCTTAGGGTGAAATTTTGGCATTGTTCTGAAAAACTTCAATTTTTGATTAATAGTGAAACCACTAAGTGGTAGTTAAATAACTGATTTTTCGTTTAAATAAAATATTACCACTTCTGTGATTTGATTTTCAAAAATCCGACATATATCGTTGTCATTAAGAAGTAAAATGTGGTTCAATGAGATTAAAATAATTTTTGGTGAATAGTAACTTTTAAGTTCTTAATCACGATTAGAGGTAATTAGTGTAGTTCAAGGTAAAAATAATGTTTTAATAATATGAGATGAGCTTGACACATGTCCTACCCTCATTGGATGTGGCATGGACGACCAAGAAAATCCATGGGTCAACTTGGGGACCCCATGGAGCCACTTTAGTTAGAAAATGACATAAATACCTTTTATTTAATGTTAAAGTAAAAAATGACACAAACATGAAATGTTTTACTAAAACAATTTTTACATGGGGTTATACAAGTCATATTTTTGACTATAAATAGTCATTGGAAATATAAAAAGATTTACTACATTATAGTATTTGTTTTATAATTTTTATACATTAAATAAATTAAATTATTTATGACACCATGATGATGCAGCGATTACCTCATTAATTGACGATTTAAATAAAATGAAAAGATAATGTAAAATCCAAGACTTTCACTTGTCAAAAACCTATTGTATGAGTATATTTAGAACCCTTATCACCTTATCCTCAAATTATATAAGTGGTGGACCTTTAGAATCCGAAAATCATTGTATAATAATGTAAAATTTTCTTACTTTCCAAGAGTGCCCCTCCTCTCGTCTTATAAAAGGCCCCCACCTCTACCACCTCATTCACACTTTCAAGCCATTTGGCTCGGCCAAACTCTGCCCAAATACTCTCCCAAATTCCCCCTATTACTCCTAGAAGCCTCACTTTGGGCATAACTCTTCCAAGGAAGCCTTTGGATCAAATCAAAAAGAGTTACCCGATTTTGAGGTAATGTCTTCTCTAATGTTGTTTTGTTTTATTTTTCTTCTCCAACCCCCTAAACTCTTTTTATTCATTTATTTTGTAACAACACCAGTATCCTCAATATACTAGGATTTTTTTCTAAGAAGTATTAGAGCTACACTTACACACACCTACATCTAATGGTTAAAGAACATACGGTTTCTATGGATGGAGAATTTCTGCCTCACGAAACGATGATTGTTCAACACTCATATGACACCTTCAAAGGTGGCCATTAAGATGTCACTATATTTATATATGATATATAAATTGTTCATGTTTTACTTATGATTATGTATATCTCATTTATGGCATACTTTATGATTTCCATTGTGGGTAAATGCGATAATTTCATTTTAGGAAGTGCAGACTACCGCCCCCTCAAAGTGATGTGAATCGTTAATGCCATATGTGGGATGTATAAAGGATGGAGTAAATGATATTATATAAGATATTATACTGGAACTATATTATACCTTTATATAATTATGATTTAATTCCATTAAATATGAAATAGAAATGAAAGTAGCGTTCATGCGTACGAACGACTTACCGTCTCCATGAACGGTGAATTTCATTTCTTACCTCTAAATGTTATGTAATAATATAAATGCATGTATATACTAGATATATATGATATATATGATATCTACATCAGGAACATAATTCCGTATATAATGGATATATCACCACATGAACAACATGTAATTATAAGAATTTTATTTTTGACTCAAGTACCTAAGATTGACAAAATGACCGTTATAAACTTAAATAATTAAATAATGTTCAGAACATTGTAATAAGGGATATAAAAGGAATAATGAACATGAAAAAGGTTCTTAAGTAAATATAAATTAACTCTAGTTTATTATTCAGGAGGTTAAAGAACAGTCGAGTCAGGACAGGATGCAAGGTAAGGGAATTTCTTAACCCAATTTCCATTCTTTGGGTTAATCTCCTACTTTCAAATTATGTCATGATATTATTATGTACTATCTTGTATTTGTAATTTCTTTATGTGTACTTATAGTGAATACACATAAGAGATATATTTTATTTTAAAAATGATCTTTGTAAGGACTTTGTCTCAATCTCCTTTCATTGAGGCATATTTGGTTTTATACACAACTTGATTTTATACGGTGTATAAACCCCTTTGACTTTTACGTTTATTCAAAAGGAATCTTTTTTATACGAAGCGTTTTACTAAATGACAAAAAGGGAATGTTTTTATTTCCATACATATGCGGCAACAATGACTTCTCCTCCGCTGTGACCATTATTTGAGTTCCGGCTTCCTCTACAAGCCATAACTGTTTTTAAATGATTTAAAAAAAAGAGAGATATTTCTCTCAAATGCTTGAAAATCCAGTGAAAATATAGACGTATTTAATGCAAGCTTAAAAATGTTTTTAGAAAACCTGACTCTCAAGTGTGGTAGACAGGAAGGGATTGGGCGTGGACCCATCATGGCCTGCAATTAGTTGAGCAGTCTCAGAATTAGTTATTTTGTTTTCAGAAGCTTGCATAATGTTTTCAGAAAAACACTAGAGTATATTTGAGCAATTTTAAATGTAAGTATCTTCTAAAAATTAAACTGGTATTTTGATACCGCAATTAATTTCAAATGGTATTTTAAAAAAAATGGTATTCCTAAATGTTTATATACCATTTTTCATATAAGGAATGCATTGAAATTAATAAGTGACGGGTGGAGCCCGCTATAGCTCCTCGATGCATCGGTAGGTCTCATGAGACAAACTAGTGTCTTGGCACGAGGCCTTGACAAAATCTTTTTTGTGGTCTTGGCATGAGGCCTTGGCTACGTGGGTATGATAGTCTGGCATTATGCATTCCATCATTATGAAAGTGGTTATTGATATTGCATGTGATTATTCGACTAGTAGAATATCCATGTGAAGAAGTAAATGGCATTATCTCATTTTACTTTTTCCATATTATGTTGATGTTCAAGTTTAAAAGGCTTTTGTTTTAGTTATACATTGCCTTAAATGTTTATGTTTATTTATGAAAGCTTCCACAATATTGTTATCTTTATTGAGCATCTGAGCTCACCCCTTTCAATGTTTTAATATTTTCCTGGATGTGAAGAAGTATTTTATGAATGACCTGCAGGGATAGTCAGAAGAGGTTATGAGTGTGGACTATGAAGACTTTGTTATTAGTTTTTCACTTTACGATGTAATGTAACATTTATGAATGTATCTAGTGATTCCAAGGCTGCTAAACTAATCGGTCTTTCGAGACTTGATCTTTTGTGATCATGCCAATGTTACGAAGTAATGCACCAACTCTGGGTAGCTGGGGTCGGGGCGTTATAGTTGGTATCAGAGGTAGTTTAGTACTAACCTTGGAAGCTAGATTTAGATAAACTCTGATTAGAGCACATAGCCCGAAGATAGACTTTATGGATTAGTATAGAAGAACTTCCTAGAATTTTGGTATTATAGAGATTTTGTGAGTTTTCCGAGCGATACATCCCTGTCTGGATACGAGCAGGTTGAGGCGGCTCTGGCACAGATGTACCTAGGGGTAAAACACAAAAACACCTCTTTGAGCTAGACTCGAACATGAACTGGTGCATGAAAACGGGCCTTGCTGCACTCTTGGTTACGACACTCCCAGGGGATATGCTTAGGATAATTCTCATTTTCTTTACAAACCACTATGAAGGGTTATGGGTATATACTTTATCAAAGAAAACATTTCTTTTTATGATTATTGATTATATCCATAAATTGTTCAATTTATGAAATGTGTTTTACAAATATGGAATTATGTATTTTAATTCATAAACTAATCTAGTTTATGCCATTGTTTAGAAATGGCGCCAAATGGAAGGAATGGAAACCATATCAATGCACGCACTCCGTGTAGGGATTGCCCTCCTGCTCAAGATAATTATTGTGGATCTGGAGATACAACTGGTGCTGATCAACTTATTACCATACTGGGACAACTCACTCAGGTTATGAATAATAACCTTACTCGTATGGAGCACCCTGATCCGCAACGTGGAGGATCAATGTTAGACCGCTTCATGAGGCAACAACCACCAACATTTAATGGGGGTACAAATCCATTAGTAGCTGAGCAATGGATAAACTCCTTAGAGAAAATATTCCACGCCTTGGGGAGTAGTGAAAGGGAAAAGGTTATCATGGTAGTTTACCGCCTCACTGGAGATGCTGATCAATGGTGGTCATTGATTCAAAACACAAAGGAAGATGATGACATATCGAATATGGAATGGAGGGAGTTCAAAGATCTTTTCTTAGAAAAAATACTTTCCTCATGACCATAGAGCAGATATGGAATGGCAATTTCTGAGTCTGAAACAAAAGGAGGATGAGAATGTCGCAAAGTATGAGGCCAACTTTACAAGGTTAGAGAGGTATGCTGCAGATTGTATACGTAACCCAAGAGGTAAGATTGATCGTTTCTTTGATGGGTTAAAACCATTTCTCCCGCGAGCTTTAGTATCACAATCGTTCTCAACATACGAAGATATTGTCTCATGTGCTATCAAGACAGAAAAGGAATTCTCTAAGTCTTATGACAACAAAGTAAAGCAAGAGAAGAAGTGAACGGTGGAACAAGAGACAGATAAAGGGGAAAAGGGAAAGAAGGATTTTCCATTATGTGATAATTGCGAGAAGAATCACCCTGGTACTTGCCTAAAAGGAATGAGAGTTTGTTATAAATGTGGAGAAAAAGGTCACCAGACGCGTGATTACAAGGGAAAAAAAGAGGCTATCAATGTAACACCCCGAGCTTCCATGATACACTTCTCATTCAATAATGCAATAGCTTGCATTGTACACAACTTAGAGTTCTAACACACCGAAACTAATCAAAGTAGCCGTTATGAATAGTAATAACTACTTTTTAAATTTATAGAAATTTTATATTTCAAAATGGACTTCATTTTTGTATTCCTAATATTTAAATTAGCCTATGTTGAATTTTTTGTAATTTTCTGAGAACTTCCAAATTTTTATGAATAGTGAAAAATACTTAAAACAACTTTTTTAATAAAAATAATTTATAGTGATAAGTTATACTATTTAGTGGTTTTAAAGTATAATTAGAATATATTTTTACCATTTTATCCAATGGTGTTCAGTAGAATTAATTTCACTTTGAAATTGGACATAAACAATTGTCAATCTTTTGATATAAATTGTTTCTTAAAAACACGCTATTTGTTGTGACAACGGGAATTAATTACAAAATTAATTAATGCAACTTATATGTTTGTAATTTCATAAAATATACATCATTTTTGAATTCGGAATATCAATTATATCTTAGGGTGAAATTTTGGCATTGTTCTGAAAAACTTCAATTTTTTGATGAATAGTGAAACCACTAAGTGGTAGTTAAATAACTGATTTTTCGTTTAAATGAAATATTACCACTTCTGTGATTTGATTTTAAAAAATCCAACATACATGGTTGTCATTAAGAAGTAAAATGTGGTTCAATGAGATTAAAATAATTTTTGGTGAATAGTAACTTTTAAGTTCTTAATCGTGATTAGAGGTAATTAGTGTAGTTTAAGGTAAAAATAATGTTTTAATAATATGAGATGAGCTTGAAATATGTCCTACCCTCATTGGATGTGCCATGGCCGACCAAGACAATCCATGGGTCAACTTGGGGACCCCATTGAGCCACTTTAGTTAGAAAATGACATAAATACCTTTTATTTAATGTTAAAGTAAAAAATGACACAAACATGAAATGTTTTACTAAAACAATTTTTACATGGGGCTATAAAAGTCATATTTTTTACTATAAATAGTAGTTGGAAATCTATAAATATTTCATACATCATAGTATTTTTTTTATAATTTTTAGACATTAAATAAATTAAATTATTAATGACACCATGATGATGCAGCGATTACCTCATTAATTAACGATTTAAATAGAATGAAAAGATAATGTAAAATACAAGACCTTCACTTGTCAAAAACATATTGGATGAGTAGATTTAGAACCCTTATCACCTTAGACTAGAATTATATAAGTTTGGGACCTTTATAATCCGAAAAGAATTGAATAATAATGTAAAAGTTCCTTACTTTCCAAGAGTGCCCCTCCTCTCCTCTTATAAAAGGCCCCCACCTCTACCACCTCATTCACACTTTCAAGCCATTTGGCTCGGCCAAAATCTGCCCAAATACTCTACCAACTTCATCCTCTTACTCCTAAAAGCCTCACTTTGGGCATAACTCTTCCCGAGGAAGCCTTTGGCTCAAATCAAAAAGAGTTACCCGATTTTGAGGTAATGTCTTCTCTAATGTTGTTTTGTTTTATTTTTCTTCTCCAACCCCCTAAACTCTTTTTATTCATTTCTTTTGTAACAAAACCAGTATCCTAAATATATTATGAAGTTTTTATAAGAAGGATTCGAGCTACAATTACACACACCTACATCTAATGGTTAAAGAACATACGGTTTCTGTGGATTGCGAATTTCTGCCTCACGAAATGATGATTGTTCAACACTCATATAACACCTTCAAAGGTGGCCATTAAGATGTCACTATATTTATATATGATATATAATATGTTTATTTTTTTACTTATGTTTCTGTATTTCTCATTTATGGAATTCTTTATGATTTCCATTATGGGTAAACGCGATAATTTCATTTTAGGAAGTGTGGACTACCGCCCCCTCAAAGTGATGTGAATCGTTAATGCCATATGTGGGATGTATAAAGGATGGTGTAAATGATATTATATATGATATTATACTGGAACTATATTATACCTTTATATAATTATGATTTCATTCCATTAAATACGAAATAGAAATGAAAGTAGCGTTCATGCGTACGTACGGCTTACCGTATCCATGAATGGTGAATTTCATTTCTTACCTCTAAATGTTATGTAATATTATAAATTCATGTATATACTGGATATATATGATATATATGATATCTACATCATGAACATAATTCTGGATATAATTGATATATCACCAGATGAACAACTTGTAATTATAAGAATTTTATTTTTGACTCAAGTATCTAAGATCGACAAAATGACCGTTATAAACTTAAATAATTACATAATGTTCATAACATAGTAATAAGGGATATAAAAGGAATAATGAACATGAAAAAAGTTCTTAAGTAAATATAAATTAACTCTAGTTTATTATTCAGGAGGTTAAAGAACAGTCGAGTCAGGACAGGACGCAAGGTAAGGGAATTTCTTAACCCAATTTCCATTCTTTGGGTTAATCTCCTACTTTCAAATTATGTCATGATATTATTATGTACTATCTTGTATTTTTACTTTCTTTATGTGTACTTATAGTGAATACACATAATAGATCTATTTTATTTTAAAAATGATCATCGTAAGGACTTTGTCTCAATCTCCTTTCATTGAGGCATATTTGGTTTTATACACAACTTTCTTTTATACGGTGTATAAACCCCTTTGAATTTTACGTTTATTCATAAGGAATCTTTTTTATATGAAGCACTTTACTAAATGACAAAGAGGGAATGTTTTTCTTTCCGTACATATGCGGAGACAATGACTTCTCCTCCATCGTGACCATTATTTGAGTTCCGGCTTCCTCTACAAGCCATAACTATTTTTAAATGATTTAAAAAAAAGAGAGATATTTCTATCAAATGTTTGAAAATCCAGTGAAAATGTATACGTATTTAATGAAAGCTTAAAAATGTTTTTAGAAAACCTGACTCTCGAGTGTGGTAGACAGGAAGGGATTGGGCATGGACCCATCATGGCCTGCAATTAGTCGAGCAGTCTCAGAATTAGTTATTTTGTTTTCAGAAGCTTGAATAATGTTTTCAGAAAAACACTGGAGTATATTTGAGCAATTTTAAATGTAAGTATCTTCTAAAAATTAAACTGGTATTTTGATACCGCAATTAATTTCAAATGGTATTTTAAAAAAAATGGTATTCCTAAATGTTTATATACCATTTTTCATATAAGGAATGCATTGGACTTAATAAGTGACGGGTGGAGCCTGTTATATCTCCTCGATGCATCGGTAGGTCTAATGAGACAAACTAGTGTCTTGGCATGAGGCCTTGACAAAATCTTATTTGTGGTCTTGGAATGAGGCCTTGGCTATGTGGTTATGATAGTCTGGCATTATGCATTCCATCATTATGAAAGTGGTTATTGATATTTCATGTGATTATTCGACTAGTAGAATATTTATGTGAAGAAGTAAATGGCATTATCTCATTTTACTTTTGCCATATTATGTTGATGTTCAAGTTTAAAAGGATTTTGTTTTAGTTATGGATTGCCTTAAATGTTTATGTTTATTTATGAAAGCTTCCGCAATATTGTTATCCTTACTGAGCATCTGAGCTCACCCCTTTAAATGTTTTAATATTTTCCAGGATGTGAAGAAGTATTTTATGAATGACCTGCAGGGATAGTCAGAAGAGGTTATGAGTGTGGACTATGAAGACTTTGTTATTAGTTTTTCACTTTATGATGTAATGTAACATTTATGAATGTATCAAGTGTTTCCAAGGCTACTAAACTAATCGGTCTTTCGAGACTTGATCTTTTGTGATCATGCCAATGTTACGAAGTAATGCACCGACTCTAGGTAGCTGGGTTCGGGGCATTACACATTTGATGCTCCAATGGTGTTAGATTTCATTTTAAGAAGATAATTCAAGTGAAGCCGAAAAAATACTTATAATTTTTTTAAACATTGATATATTGTACGGTTTTGACCAATCCTCCAAATCCTATACTGAAAAGATACTTGGGTATGTAATGGAATGTATATTTGTGAGTTGGTTTTTATAAAATAATTTAGATCATTTTTTTAGCATCAGATTCAGGAGTCCGAGTCTTGGTATTTCATAATTGGTATCATTAGAATAGTTTAGAAAACATTGTATATTTAGATGTTTTACTTTGAGTATAGTTTAACGGTTAGAGATTTTTTTATGATATAAAAAAATTTTATTCTGGAAAAGTCATAAAAAAAAAATTGTGATCAATTTTTTTAATATATGGGGATTGAGATTTAGTATATCCTTTTGTATAATAAAATAACTATAAGGTTATAATTCCTTTAATGAGGGGAGAATGTAACATCCCATGAATTGGAAAATATTCTTCATTTTAATACTTGTTTACTAAAGGGATTATTTTATAATTTTAATTCAAAAAAGCTTTATTAGATTAAATTATTTTCTTATCAATATATATTTTTGAATATAAGTTAGTATTCCAATTATAAAAATATTTCCTTTTATTTTTTCTAAGAAATAATATTTCTATTAAAAATATAAATGCTGCAATAAATTTTTATTAAATTCATAATAGCTAAAATATATTTTCATTCAATATTTAAAAAAATATATGATTCTCAATGGTAAATATAAATTATTATTTATATATGTAATTATTCATACTTTTTAAATTTTTTTCAAAAATTATAATTCAATTATATTTAATGTTAAAATGATTATTAAGTATTTAAAATGACTTGTATAATGAAATTTATAGTTTTCAAAATCTTATGTTATATTATTATTTTTCATTAAATAATATATGAATTCACTAAGATATTTATGATACTTCGTTAAATTTATAGTAATTTAATTTAATGTGTAGTAAAATATTTATATTAAAATTTTAAGAAACAATAACTGTAAAATGATATGTAGTAACATAATATATTTATTAGAAGTGTGAATTTAAATATTTGTTTAAATAAGAACACGTTGGTATAAAATAATGATAAAAAAATTATATTGTTTTTATTTTATTTATATTATGTAATTTAAATTTATTTAAATATAAAAAATTAGCCACCCAATAGGCTAAATAAGGGACCCCCAACCACACATGTTAGACCCTATGGGTCCACCGTATGGGAGAGGTCAACACTGCCTTGTTTCTTGGCTGTAGGGGAGGTTAGAGAACCTTCCTACCTATACCAGTGGGTGTATTGGACCCATCATGTATTAATCATGTTTTAATGATCACAAATCTCATTAATGTTTACAAATCTAAATAATAATTAAAAATATTATTAATGATCACAAATCTCACAAATCTTATCAATCTTGTGTATTTATGATTCAAGTTATCTCATACTTGATAATGGTTAAGATCAATTCATTTTATGCATATTACTGTTTAAGTCTTAATATAGTTAGTTGCCTAAGTCAGACACTGTGAGCAAGACACAGACACCGTTAACAAGAACACTGTGATGAAGCAGACACCGTGAATCCTAAGTTTCAGACACCATGACCAATGAGACACCGTGACCACGAGACACCGTGACACAGTAAGCCTGATACTGTGAAGAAAGACACTAAGAACAGACATAGTAAGCCTAACACCATGAAGCAAGACACTAATAAAAGACACCGTAAGCCAGACACTTTGTTTGCCTAAGTTACAGAAACATTTATCTAGACACCGCCATCAAGGCACCTGAATCCAGAAACTATGAGCAAGGTACCGGAAGCCAAAAACCGTAAGCAAGACAACGTGAATAAGAAATCTTGAAGGAGAAACCGTGAAGGAGACACCATGAAAGAGACACCATGAATGAGACACCTTGAAGGAGACACCGTGAAGGAGACACAGTGAAGGAGACACTGTGAAGGAGATATTGTGAAGAAGACATCATTTTCATAACATACTGTGACACCGTTTCTTAACATATTTTTTCGTCTTTCTATTTAACTTTTTAACGATCATATTTGACATCTTTAATTCACTGACATACTTAAGGTTTATTTATAGAAATAGTACAAGGTACGAGGCATGAAATACATGGAACCTATTGGCTAAACCTCATACATTCAAAGATAAAGAGAAGAGTGCCCAAGAGTAACATATACACAATACAACACGTGACAAGAAAAATACGCGAGTGCACTATACTGAACAGAACAATAATCTTGAGAAAAACCATGAAGAAGAGATTAAAAGATATTCAAATAAGAAATTGTCTCATGCATGAAATTCGACTCTACTGAAGAATACACGAAGTACACTGAAATTCAGAGAACATATTCACTTGTGAAGAACACAAGATGAACCACGACACTCTATTTTTCAACAAAAAAACAAGAGAAGGACTCAGAAGAATTTATGTGTTCTTCAACGAGTCTAGAGTTTCACTGCTAATCACTAGAGCATTCTGAACTCATATCTACTCTCCCTATCTTAGTGATTTCTTTATTTTACTTTTGAGCAGTGTATGTACTCTGTATATTTTACACACACTGACTTCTGCACTGAACATAAGGATTTCAAAATCCTTACACCAAACTCTTTACTTTTTTTCACCCACGACAACTGTGGAAGAGGTCCCTGTGTGGCCTGGATATTATTTTTTTTACCCATGAAAACTATGGAAGAGGTCTTTGCATGGCCTGGACAGTCTATGTACTATTGTTACTATGATCCAGGGTGTGGATCCGAGTTTATTTATATATACTGCTTGGTTGCAGGTGATCACCAAGTGGAGTGGATTAGGTCTCGGCTTGAGACTGAACCACTTATATTATATCTATTGTGAATCTTGGATTATGTCTAAAGTATACTATATATTTTATATTCCACTGCTATTTACTTTTAAATACAAATCTATTTTAAAGTTAGTTTGATAGTCAAACTAGCAAGTGTTTTTATGTACTGTAAATCATTAGGTCAAGTTCAAAAGTTAATTAATCTTTAGATTGAATTAACTAAGAACTAATCAATCTCTTGAGAATCTAATTGACCCTTTACTTTAATAAAAATTCACTATAGTTTAACTTAGTATTATAATTGAGGGATTTTATAAGAAATATTTTTAATAGAAATTTTAATTGGAACTCAATTCACCCCCCTCTTGAGTAAACCACTGCGACCAACATTTGGTATCATAGGTTGCTTTATTAGGACTTTGTGTAATATTTTTACACTGTGATTTTAGTTTCATCCTTAAAGATCTTGAATTTATTTTATTTCTAAATTTTATTTCATTAAATATATTTTCTAAAATCTAATTATGGACAATAGATTGGAAGGTACTTCTACCAACAGGCCACCCTTCTTTAATGGTACAAATTATGCCCAGTGGAAACTTAAGATGAAAATTCACTTATGGAGTATGGTATTTGATATCTAGACTACTATAGAAACTCAATATAATATTCCAGAAACTGAAAGAACAACTTGGGATGAACCTACTAAAATAGAATACAATAATAATTGTAAAGCTATGAATGCCCTATATTGGGATTTAGGAGATGAAGAATTTAATAGAATATCTTCTTGTAAAACTGCTTATGAAATATGGGATACTTTGGGTATTTCTCATGAAGGAACAACCAATGTTAAAGAAATGATATTGAACACTTATACTATTAAATATGATAATTTTAAAATAAATCCTGATGAACCTATCTCTGACATGTATCTCAGGTTCAATGAGATTTCCAACACTATGAACTCACTTGGGAAGGCTATTCCAGTAAAGGAACAAATCATGAGAATACTGAGATGTCTACCAAACCGATGGATAGGCACATCAGTTTCAATTAGAGAATCCTGTGATATTGGTGCTTTTCCTGTTAAGGTGCTTATTGGTAAGCTGATGATGTATGAAGAAGAACTTAAGGTGAACAAGGAAGAAGATGATGAACTAAAAAGGAAGTCATTGGCTTTTAAATATACCACCTCAAAGAGAAAGGACAAGTAGAAAGTTCACATACCAACTGAAATCTCAACAAGTGAAAGTTCATATTCTGATAGTGATGTTGAGATGACTCAGATAGCTAGGAGATTTAAGAAGTTATATAGGAAAACTAAATTTTTCAGAAAACGAAACTACAAAGGTAAATATGACAACAAAGGACACTAGAAGAAAGATTGGAAGAAAGCTGATAAGAGTGATAAAGTTGTCTGCTATGAATGCAAAAGAAAAGGTCACATTAAAGCTAAATGCCCAAAATTGAAGTTCAAAACAAAACATAACTACAAGGACAATAAATACAATAATGCTATGAAATCAACCTAGAGTGCTTTAGAAGATAGCAGACACGAGTCTGAAGTTTCTGATTCTAAAAAGAATCATGATAACATGTGTTTCATGACCAATACTTCTAAGGTACCTATTTCCCCTATGCTGAATGATTATTATTCTGGAATTGATTCTGATTCTGAATCATAAAACATGTCTAGTGAGGAACAATTTTAATACTGTAACATGCTGGAAGAAACCTATAATGAGCTTAAAAATAAATATATGACCTTGAAGAAACAGCATGCTTTGACCATTTCTGTTAAATCTGACCTTGATGTAGAAAAAGAAAAGAATGCTAAATTACTTAAGGAAAATACTGAACTAAATATGTCCAATGAGAAACTGAGAAGGGACTTAGAAAAATTCACAAATGGAAAAGATACACTAACTCAAATGTTAGGTAAACAAGTGGCACCAAAATATACCACTGGAATAGGCTATCATCCTGGAAAGAGACAGATCACTAAAAATAAATTTGTTCCTAAATCTGGACAGAATATTGCTAGTTCTAGTTCTGGAAATTCATATGCTTGAACTAGTTATTCACATTATTATAGATCAAATAGAGTTAATCTTTCAAAATCCATTTATTCTGTAAATTATATGAGACCTATAAGATAAATCTGGGTACCTAAAGCTTTTCTTGCTAACCTGTCTGGACCCAAGAAAATCTGGGTACTAAAATCATTTGCCATCTAAAACTGTTTTGTAGGAAACTTGCTTAAAGAGTTCCTATAATAAGACATGGTACTTGGACAGTGGATGTTCAAGACACATGACAAGAGACTTATCATGTTTCCAAATCTTAATCAAAGTTGATGGAGGCTATGTCACCTTTGGTGATAATTATAAAGGAAATATCATCATCCTAGGCCAGATTGGTAACACTGATTCAGTTTTAATATCCAAAGTATTATTTGTTGATGGATTAAAATACAACATGTTAAGTATTTCTCAGTTATGTGATGATGGATTTAATTTAAATTTTGAAAATGATTCTTGTAATGTTTTTAATTCTAAAAATACTTTAGTATTTTCTGCTTTATGAAATGAAAATGTTTATGCAGTTGATTTGAATTCTCTATCTAAACAAAATATTACTTGTTTAAATTCTTTTCATAACGAATCTTGGCTTTGGCATAGGAGACTAGGAAACTGTAATGTTCACTCCCTTAGAAAGCTGACTAGAAAAGGACTAGTTAAAGACTTACCCAAACTTGAGTTTCAAAATGACAATGTTTGTAATCCTTGCCAAAATGGAAAACAACACAAAATATCTTTCAAACCAAAGAAAGAAGTTTCTACTTCTCAACCTCTCGAGTTGGTTCACATGGATTTTTTTGGAACATCTAGAGTTTCTAGTTTAAATGGGAAGCACTATGTCTATGTCTTAGTGGATGACTTTTCTAAATATACTTTGGTATACTTTTTAGCTCACAAAAGTGAAGCTTGTTCTTACTTTATTAAATACTCCAAGTCTGTAGAGAACCTTAGTTGACTTAAGATTAGGAATTTGAGAAGTTATCATGGTCGTGAGTTTGAAAATCATGAGTTCGAATCTTACTGCTCAAAAAATGGTTATAATCACAACTTCTATTTCCCTATGACACCTCAGCAGAATGGTTTAGTAGAAAGAAGAAATAGAACCCTTAAAGAAATTGCAAGAACTATGCTTAATGAGTATGACATGCCAATTTATTTTTGGGCTGAAGCTGTAAATATAGCTTGTTATATTATAAATAGAGTCTTGATTAGACCTGTTCTCAAGAAGAACCCTTATGAATTGTGAAATAATTGACGACGTAAAGTTATTTACTTCAGAGTCTTTGGTTTCAAAGTATTTATTATCAATAAAAAAGATAATCTAGACAAATTTTCACCCAAGAGTGAGGATGTAATATTTTTAGGATATTCTATAACTAGAAAAGCCTATAAAGTTTTCAATAAAAGAACCAAGTGTGTGGAAGAATCTGTTCACATCAAATTTGATGAAGCTGATCCACATGAACCTAAGTCATCTCTTGAAAATATTGAAGAATATTTGTCTATTCTGGACATTAATGATAAAATAAATGAACTTGTTGTAAATTCATCCAGTTCTGGAAACTTTCTAGAACTCGATTCTGTTGAACCTGAACCTAGAGAGGAGCCTGAAATTTCTAGTCCTACCTTTCCTAGATCAACTAGGATTCTAAAGAATCATCCTTTAGATGTTGTTGTTGGTAATTTTGATAGAGGGACATAGACTAGAGCTTCTCTTAGAAATCAGGTTGAACCTCAAGCCTTTTTGTCACAGCTTGAACCTAAAAACATTGATGATGCTATCAATGATGAATTTTGGGTAATGGCTATGCAAGAAGAATTCAATCAATTTGAAATAAACAAAGTTTGGAAACTTGTTGAAAGACCCAAGGACACTATTGTCATAGGCACTAAATGGGTGTTTAGAAATAAGGTAGATGAAGGTGGAAATATAGTTAGGAATAAGGATAGATTAGTTTCATAAGGCTATAGTCAAGAATAAGAAATTGACTATGAGGATACATTTTCTCCAGTAGCCAGACTTGAAGCCATTATAATTCTACTTGCTTATGATGCACATCTAAATTTCAAACTATATCAAATGGATGTTAAGAGTGCATTCTTAAATGGGTATATAGTTGATGATGTTTTTGTTTAACAACCCCTGGATTTACAAACCCTCATTTTCCAAATCATATTTTCAAACTTTCAAAAGCATTATATGGTTTAAAGCAAGATCCAAGAGCTTGGTATAACAGATTAAGTACTTTTATAATTTCCAATGGTTTTACAAAAGTAATAGATGATCCTACTCTCTTTATAAAAAGAATATCTAATGATGTTTTAGTTGTTAAAATCTATGTAGATGATATTATTTTTGGATCTTCCAAAATTTCATTGTGTATTGATTTTTCTAAAATAATACAAAACGAATTTGAAATTAGTTTAATGGGTGAACTAAAAATCTTTCTTTGATTCCAAATATTTAAAAATAATGATGGAATTGTTTTGACTAAAAGTAAGTATACCAAGGATCTTCTAAAATGTTATGGATTGGATAGCACTAAAAGTTGTGACACTCCCATGAGTACCACCTGAAAGTTGGATCTTGATGAAGATGGAAATTCTGTTGATCATACCACTTATAGAGGAATGATTAGAAGTCTAATCTACTTAACTTCTAGCCATCCTGACATTATGTTTAGTGTGTGTATGTGTGCTCATTTTCAAGAAAATCCTAGAGAATCTCATTTAAATACTATAAAAAGAATTTTCAAATACCTCAAGCATACACCAAATTTAGGACTGTTCTATCCAAAAGGACAATCATTTGAACTAGTGCGTTATTCTGATGCTGAATTTGGAGGCTGTAAGTTATATATAAAAACAACCTCTAGAACAAGTGACATTTTAGGCAAGTCACTAGTATCATGGTGTAGTAAGAAACATAATTCTTTTGCATTATCTACTGTAAAAGCTAAATACATTGCTGCTAGTAGTTGTTGTGCACAAATTTTGTGGATGAAACACGCATTACTAGACTATGGATATCAATTATGACATGTACCAATAAATTGTGACAACACAAGTGATATTAACATTTCAAAAAAAAAAAATCCTATTTCACATTCTAGGACATAAAACATTGATGTAAGACATCACTTTTAAGGCATCATTATCAAAATGGTGATATCACCTTGGAATTCATTGGTACTGAATATCAACTTGCTAATATATTCAGTAAACCATTAAATTATGAGAGATTAGATTACCTCATACATGATCTTGGCATTATCAATCACAAATAGATATATTACTTATCTTATTGTTCAATATTTTACTATATTTTACTTTACTGTTTCATGTTCACAGTTTCTCGGTCATTGTCTCATGTTTACGGTCTCATAGTTAGCACTTTGTGCTCACGATCTTTTACTTACTGTCTCACCATGACTGAATAGACCATTCACTATCTCACCGTGATGACCATTGATTGTCTCACTACAACGACCATTTACCATCGCACTATAATGACTATTCACAGTCTCACCATGAAAATTATTTTTGGTTTTCTTTTAATCCGTATCGCGGTAATTATTATTTCATCGCTTTTTTACTTTCCCGCATTTTTCCTTTTGTGACGTTTGACATTCACAAATGATAAAACAAAACGGTTTCACTCGGTTCTTCACTAAGACCTCCTCATGAACCCTCTCAACCTTACAACCTTTCTCCTTCTCTCTCTCTCTCAACCTTTAGTGGATTCCAAGGATGAAGCGTCTGTCGTCATCTACTCCTATGAAGCGTAGCTTGAAGAAGAAGAAAATAGCACCAAAGCAGGCACCCTAAGGACCCTTGAATCCAAACCTGGTAAACCACAGTGTTGTACCTGAAAAAGAAATTTTCCCTAAGTGGCTGTTGTCTAGAAAATCTCTGGTTTTAAAAGTTTTAAAAGAACAAGGCTGGCTCGAATGGTTCTCAAAGAAGGATATAGCCATTTACCCGAGGTTGGTAGCTTAGTTCTATCAGTATGTAAAGTTTTTTTTGATGCTGGTGAAAGTTTTGTTGTGAGAAGCTAGAATAATGGCCAAAGATGCTACTTCTCATCGAGGTTATGGGCTGCATGCCTTAGGATTCCTCATGAATGGATTTGTGATGATTATCAGAGATACCCCCCACCTATAACCAATTTATTTGACCTGGAAAATGCACTACAAATACTAACTGGAAATGGAACCAAGAGATGGGCCATATCTACTGAACATGATGGGGAGACAAGGCTGTTGTTTAACTTTGTTCATAATCTGATTATCCTGAGGAAAGGTGACTTTGCTATCTTGAAGTACCAAGATGTTTTCCTGATTCATATTATGAAGAATGGTCACAAGATATATCTGTGCAAACACATCATCCACCATATGTGTAAATTGATCAAGGTCACATCCAAATCCACCTCTCTGTTTTACTCTATGATGATTTTAGCATTGCTTGTTGCAAAAGGAGTAGTTGGACCCAATGAAGAAGTACTTATGGATTTTGAATATTGTTTATCTAAACCTACCATTAAGAGGATGAAAATAAACTGGAACCCCTAGAAAAAAGAAATGGGTTGAAGATAATGATAAGATTTATGAGAAGTATAATCCTGTGGATTAGCCAAAAAGGCCAAAGGACATTACTGATACTTGTTTGGAACCAGATGAAGTTGCTGAGTATTCAGAAGAAGAGGAAGAAGCTGAAGTACCTCAAAGGGAAGAAGTTGTTGTTGAGGAAGAAATTCCTATTATTCCTCATACTTTTATTGAAGAAGAACCTATTGCCCCTAGAGATGATGTCAATATGGAAATCCAATCTAAGGCTGCATGAGAATTAGTTGTCCCAAAAATTGAGCAACAATCCATGGAAGAGGTTGTAGTACGAGAAATCCCTACTGTGCAAGAAGCAACTCAAAAAGAACTCCCTGATATCCAAGAAGCTAATCTGGAAGACCATCCTGTGGAACAATCTGTTCCTGAGAGAATACCCTTTGCTGAAGAGAGGATGGAGATAGCCTTTAGGTTGGCTAGGAAAGAAATGGATGAGGAAATTAGAGATGAACTAGTGTATTTAGAACAAGTACCTGAGCCTCAAGGTCCTGAAAAGGAAGCACTTATTGAGGGGGAGGAACCTCAAAATCTTGCGACGGATGAATCTAAGTCTGATGAAGCATATAAACCAACTGAGTCATATTCGGTGGACAATCAGTATAAATTACCTAGATTTTATGATGTGAGTGAATATCATCAGGTTACTACCACTGGGATTGATCTTTCTTCTCTATTTCAATTGAAGTTTGTCTCACACACTTAACCTCAACCTCAACCTGAACCTAAACCTAAACCTAAACTTGAACCTCAACCTGAGCCTACACCTGTACCACTTCTTGCACCTACACCTTTACATTAACAACAATATTTTGTCAGTAAAGACAATTCGAAAGTCTTTATAGACACTATCTTAGCTAGAATTTAGAAAATTATGTCCTCTCAACCTCTTTTGGTGACCAAACTGAGTCAGGAAGATGCCTCACTACTTTTAGAAAAGATTATCTGGCACATTCAACCCAAGATGATCAACAAAATTCAAGAAGTAAGAGTTGAGAATAAGTTGCTCAGTACTGAAGTTGCAACTCTGAAAAGCATGGTTGAAAACCTACAGAAAGAATTGCATTCAAGATCAGAGCCTACTCCTGCACCTGCTCCTGTTTCTCCTGAACCTACTGGTTCTCATATTTCTAGAGATATTGTATCCCAGATTTATCCATACCTCTTATTCTTCGATGAAAAGATTGGAGAAAGGCCCAAACACATGTTGAAACACTTGAGAGAGCTTGTGGAGAACCTTAATATGCTCACAGATGAATACACTGGCTATCTTCAAAAGGTCCTGAAACAGATCAAATCTTTGACCACTATTGTTAAAGCTTCTAATTCTTCTAGTCAGACCTCCACTCCTTCCTTGGACAATACTTGTCTCAGATTTATAGTCATGGAAGAGATTAAAAATGCCTTCAGTGGCTTTGATATGGTTCCTTTATCTGAAGTTGTTAAGAATAGTGATAGAGTGCTTGACCTTGTTCAGATTCACTCAAAGATTGCCAATGATTCCCAATAGAAGATTTCAAAGAAAGTGGATTTCTATTTCAACCGGATTTTCTCTAAGAATGATATGACCAATCACTTCAAATACCTTTTATAGAATCTGATAATTCCTCTTCTAACCCAAGATTTCATAAACCAAGTCCATAAGGTAACGGAGTTTACCAGATTGTTGGACAAGTTCATGGAAAACAAAGATGATTATGAAAAGGCCATCCAGTATGGAAGAGAGATTATTGTAGACTTCATTAAACATCTGAGACCGTATCTTCATGTTCAAAGCACAATAATTGTTTCTCCAGTGGCTGCTCCTCTCAGACATGGGTTTCCTACTTTCACCTCTGCCTTACCCTCAACAACCATGTCTGTTGGCTATGCTCTTAGTCAGATCTGGCCTGTCATTCTTGACCAGCAATAGCCAAGATCTTCTACTGCTCCAACATTGGATACCTCAGTCTTCTATGGTCTCCCTTTACCTTCTCTATCTACCACTTCTATGCCTTCTTCTACATCAGCAACTTCCCCTATAGCTCCCTCTTCTGCTGCAGATAAAGGCAAATAGAAGGCCATTTCCTAAAGAAGACCAGTACTTACTACATTTTGATGGGGATTTCCTTGATTTTTTGTATTTCTACTGTATGCGGTATTCTGCACATTTTTAATGACATATGCACTATTTCCCTCCGTTCTTTCAAATTTTTGATAATACCAAAAGTGGGAGAAATATGAAATCTATATATGAAATCTATTTTAACATATGTTATTTTTTCTCTGTAGTTGCATTTAATATACCCTCTACCTGTATATGATTTGTGATCATCAAAAAGGGGGAGATTTTTGGACTCCACATGTATTAATCATGTTTTAATGATCAAAAATCTCATTAATGTTTACAAATGTAAATAATAATTATAAATCTTATTAATGATCACAAATATCAAAAATCTTATCAATCTTGTGTATTTATTTTTCAAGTTATCTCATACTTGATAATGGTTAAGATCAATTAATTTTATGCATATTACTGTTTATGTATAAATACAGTTAGTTGCCTAAGTTAGACACTATGAGCAAGACACAGACACCGTGAAAAAGAACATTGTGATGAAGTAGATACCATGAAGCCTAAGTCTCAGACACCGTAACCAATGAGACACCGTGACCATGAGACACCGTGACACAGTAAGCCTAACACCGTGAAGAAAGTCACTAAGAACAGAAATAGTAAGCCTAAAACCGTGAAGCAAGACACTAAGAACATACACTATAAGACATAAACTCTATTTTCCTAAGTTCCAGACATAATTAGTATGACACAGTAATTAAGGAACTATGAATCCAGAAACTAGGAGCAAGGTACCAGAAGCCAGAAACCGTAAGCAAGACACTGTGAAGAACACACCATGAAGGAGACACCGTGAAGGAGACACCATGAAGGAGACACCATGAATGAGACACCGTGAAGGAGACACAGTGAAGGAGACATTGTGAAAGAGATATCGTGAAGAAGACAACATTTTCATAACATACTGTGACACCATTTCTTAACCTATTTTTTCGTCTTTCTATTTAACTTTTTCACGGTCATATTTGATGTCTTTAATGCACTGACATATTTAATGTTTATTTGTAGACATAGTATGAGGTACGAGGCACGAAATACAAGGAGCTTGTCCGCTAAACCTCATATATTCAAAGATAAATAAAAGAGTTCCCAAGAGTAACATATACACAATACAACATGCGACAAGAAAAATACTCGAGTGCACTGTACTGAATAGAACACCAATCTTGAGCACGACCACGAAGAAGATATTAAAACATCTTAAAAGAAGAAATTTTCTCATAAATGAAATTCGACTCTACTAAAGAACACACAAAGTAAACTGAAATTAAAAGAACATCTTCACTCATGAATAACACAAACTGAACCACGACACTCTATTTTTCAACATAAAAACAAGAGAAGGACTCAGAAGCATTTCTGTGTTATCCAACGAGTCCAGACCTGCACTGATAATCAATATAGAATTCTGAACTCATATCTACTATCTCTCAGTGATTTCTTTATTTTACTTTCAATAAGTGTGTGTACTCTGTAGATTTTACACACACACACTGACTCCTACGCTGAACTGGAGGATTTCAAAATCCTTACACCAAACTCTTTACCATTGTTCACCCACGACAACTATGTAGGAGGTCCCTGTGTGGCCTGCCTATTATTATGTTTACCCATGAAAACTGTGGAAGAGATCCCTGCGTGGCTAGGGCAGTCTATATACTGTTGCTACCCCGATCCAGGGTGTGGATCAGAGTTTATTTATATAAACTACTTGGTGGTAGGTGATCACCAAGTGGAGTGGATTATATCTCGGCTTGAGACTGAACCACTTGTTTTATATATGCTGTGCATCTTAGATTAAGTCTAAAGTATACTATATATTTTATATTCCCCTGATATTTACTTTTAAATACAAATATATTTTAAAGTCACTTTGATAGTCAAACTAGCAAGTGTTTGTATGTACTGTAAATCATTAGGTTAGGTTCAAAATTTAATTAATCTTCAGATTGAACTAACTAAGAACTAATCAATCTCTTGAGAATCTAACTGACCCTTTACTGTAATAAAAATTCACTATAGTTTGACTTAGTATTATAATTGGTGGATTTTAAAAGAAATATTTTTAACAGAAATTTTAATTGGAAGTCAATTAACCCCCCTCTTGAGTAAACCACTCTGACCAAAAAGGTGCATACCAACCATAAAGTGCATAATATATTTTTTGTGTGTGTGCTACAGTGGAAAAGTGTGGCTGAATAAAATCTTGAGAGTTTTTAAAGGAAACACGATGTTTGATAACTTAAAAGATACAAAACACTGAGCATGAACAAAAAACTAAATGTTGTGATTATATTTTAATTATAAAATATATGTTAAATTAGTGAGAATGGATAGTATTACTTGAAATATGAAATATAAAATGGTTATAATCATTAATAATTTTTTAATTAATTCTTAGAAAATGAATCACTTAATTTTAGAAAAGTGATTTTTTCCTTTATGTACACTTTCTTCTATAATGTTGTTTATTTATTTTTCGAAAGAATAATATAATTAATATATATAAAATTTAGAAATTTTATTTAATAAAATAAATATAATTTTTTAAATAATAATATAAATTTTATCTTATGGTGAAATTTTGAGAATTTTATAAAAAGTATTATTTTTAAATAAGTAATGAAAAATAACGATTTATATATAAAATTGCATTTTTCTTTCAATTATTTGAAAGATAATATAATATTTGAGAATATTTGTAAAATTTTATTTTTTCATTTATATTTATTATAATCCAATTATGGTTTCTGAAATGGATTGTATACTTGAATTTAGTATAAAAATTTTTTCTTTTTAAAAAGGTCCTTTCATCAAAAAATAGTTTTTTGTTGAGTTTTTCCAACTTAATATGACATTAAATGATAAAAATTATATGTTTTTAATTTTGGAAAAAGGAATCCATATTTGAAATTTGGAGGTCCAAATTTATTAAATAGCTTACTTTTATTTTTGGACAATATGAATCGTAACCTTAATAATTTTTGTTACCACGGTAAATGGAAAATCCGGAATTAAGGGTAAAATTAAAATGATAAGAACTAGGAAATGACTCTAAAAAATGACACAATTTTATTAGATGACTAATATTAATTGATAATTATTATTATTTTTCACTATATGACAATTTATGGACACTTGGGCAAGATTAATACCTTTACAATATCTTATCTAACGAAAAGTCAAATATTTAACACTCTTATTTTAATAAATTATAATATTTTTAATGTAGTTTTATCTAGAATATTTGTTATAATATATTTATTTATTTAAAATTTTATTGATTTATCCTTCTCTTTGAAATTTATTTTTAATTTTTAGTGTTCAAATAATCTCCATAATTTCTTGTACAACGCTGATGTCGTAATTATTTAATTAACAGAAAAATAAAATAAACGATTTTAAAAATATTGAAATAAGTATAATGTAACATCCTGGCCCAAGAATCCCGGAGCCAGTGCATTATTACATAACATTATCATGATTCGAGGAATCATGTCCTGAAAGCCCAATCAGTTTAGTAGCCTTTTAAGTACTAGATACATTCATAAGTTTTACATTACTTTATAAAATAAAAACAACAACAACAACATTGTCTCTATTAGACAAATTCATATCCCTCAGAATATCCCTATAAGTCAGTCATACTATACTTCTTTTAACCCTAGCAAAAATAAAACATAAAAATGGGTGAGATCAGATTCTCATTAAAGATAACAACAGAGTGAAAACCTTCATAAATAAGCATAAACATTTAAGGAAATGTATAAGACTAAAACAAAATACTTCTAAACTTAAACTTACACATAATATGGAAAAGATGAATCAAACAATTCCATTTAATTATTCACTTGGATATTGTACTATTTTAATAATCACATGTAATTTCAAGTAGCCAATTTCATAATGATGGAATGTATATTTCCAGACATCGTATCAACATAGTCAAGGACACGTGCCAAGACTACAAATAAATCTTTTATCAAGGCCTTGTGCCAAGACATTATTTTGTCTCATGAGTCCTACCGATGAATTGATGAGCTATAGTAGGCTCCACCTGTCACTTACTAAGTCTAATCCATTCCTCATATGAAAAGTTTGAAAAATAACATAAACATTCATATTAAAACTATCTTATGAAATGTTAATACTTTAACCATAAACCGTGAATGGTATAAAAATAACACATCCAGAGTAAAAAATATCACAAAACATTCAATTTAATATGGAATATTTCATCATATTAAATTAACTTCAATCAAGTTAAAAACAAAAAAGGGTGTTGACATAGATGAAATCAAAACTATTTGAGAGAAATATCTCTTCCTATTTTGAAACCATTAAAATTTACATAATTATAAAAGAAAACATTTATTCTGAAAATATTCTCATATTCTTGTAATGGAATCTTTGAAAATGTTATAACAATGTAAAATAGCTACACCCGCCGTATAAGTTAAAAAAACATTCTTACCTTAATAAAGTACCTTGTTTGAAAAAAGACAAAAATATTACTTTCAATTTTTTTTATAAAAAGTCAAAAAAGAGTATAAATGAATTTAACCCATATTCTAAGAAATAGTAAAAAATGTTTTAAAATACATTTTTAAGAAACACATATGTGGATGATAAAGAATTCACAGTAGATACTTACATATAAAAAAACTCGAATAAATAAAGAGATTGTAAAATTAACACTTACGTTGTACATTTTCTTTATCGAGGGTATGTTAACCTCCTATATAATAGATAAATAATTTTTGTTGAATTATACAAGAACCACATACATTAATATGATATCATATATGATCTTCTTATATTTCTTTGTTAACAATATTTCGGTAGTATCATCATTTCGGGTGTTAACTGATTCGTTTTCCTTTATATGATTGGTTATGTAAGTAATGTTTGATATGGATAGGTTGTATTTGATTCATATCCATAATTATATTATGTTCTTAAACAATATTTTTAACCATAAAATTAATATTATTCTTGAATGGTTATAATGGGGAATGAATCTCATCGCGTTCGTGGAGACGGTAATCCGTACGTATGCATGAGCGATAATATCATTCAATTGAAGGTGAAATCATATATAATTGAATATTATATCATATATAAAGAATAATTTACATTTTATATTTATTATTTACATCAATTATACATCATTATTATACCCATCAAAATAATGAAGTGTTGAATAACAACTACACCATGATGTGGAGACGGTAAGCCGTACGTACGCACATATGATGACATGTCATTAACAGGATGGATAGAATAATGAATATGATTATACCATATTTATAATAACATAAAAGTATGTTTAAGGTACTGTAGTTATTAATTTGTTATGGCAATAACAAATAAAGAGGAAGTGGAAGAAGAAAATAACTTTAAATGAGATGGTGAAATTATTACATCTTTTTTAGGTGTTTCCTATTGAGTTGATCAAAAGAGATCCTTAGACAGGATTTCTGATCAAAGTAAGGACTCTAGGTCTAAGTGAGGGTAGTTTAGAGGATATATGGGCCAGTGTTGGCCGAGCCAAATGGATTTGGTGGTGTGAAATTAATAGAAGAAAATTTCCCTTTTATAAGAGAGGTGAGGGGAATCTTTGGAAAAGATTGAAATATTATTTTATAATAAAATTATTTTCGGTTTCTAATAGATCCAAAAGGATTTATTTAGATTATAAGCTATTTATGGGTCTAAAAACATTCAAAAAATACGTTTTATACAGTTTTAGGTCACCTTATTAACCTTATCTTTTGGATTTAACTCTTAGATAAATAGTTTGACATTTACCATGTCTCCTTGTATTTTTATATTATATGGTTAATAAACATACTATTAACTGCCAAGATAACCCCAAGTGGTTCATTAATGATATATATGTAATTATTTAAGTCCTTTGGAATAAAATTATATTTTTAGGACTATTATATCATTTAATAATATAATATTTTTTTTAGAAACTCTTTTATGTCAAATTTGACACTATTTGGTATTTTGAATTTGTTAAAGTCATAAAAACATGATTACTTTAAAGAAAATTCATTCAACCAACTGTAACATATCATATGAACCTATAAAATTAGTTTAATTAATAAAAAGTCTCAAATTACATTTATTTGGATATTTATAATATAAATTATTTTAATCTTTCATTAATAAGGTAATTACTGAATCATCATTGTGTCATAAATAAATTTAATTATTTAACGTCTAAAAATTGTAAATAAAATACCATTATATAGGAAATATTATTATATTTATAATTAATATTTATATTATAATTTATCTTATGTATGACCCTATTTTAAAAATGTGTTATTTATGAAAAATTGAATTTTACACTTTTAACTCTTCTTTAAATTAAATAACAATAAATGCCCTAATCTAATTCAAGTGGACCAAAGAGGATCATATTTTATTCCTAAGGTTGATTTTAGTCAAAATAAAATTATCCAATAAAATTTGTACATGGATTAGGGCAATTATAATGTATTTTTTCCCTTTAATTACCGTATTTAATTTTAACCGCGATAAATAAAATTCAAAAGTTACTATAATCTGTATGTACGCACGGGCGACAATATCATTTTTTTGATATTAAAATAATTTGTAAATGGATGGTATATCATATATTAATAATCATTATAATGTTATATTTATTATTTACATCAATTATACATCATTATTATACGAATCCAAATAATAATGTATTGAATAACAACTACACCATGACGTGGAGACGGTAAGCCGTACGTATGCACGTATGGTGACATGTCATTCATAGGATAGATAGAGTAATGAATATGGTTGAAATTTTTTTATAATAACATCAAATTATATATAAGATACTGGAGTTATTATTTTTGAATGGAAAAAACAAAGAAATAAGAAGTGGAAGAAGAAAAGAACTTGAAAGAGGTGATGAAATATTTACCTCTTTTGGGGTTCTTCCTTTGGATTTGATAAAAAGGGATACTTAGGATGGCTTTATGATCAAACTAAGGCCTATAGATTTAACTGAGGGATGTTGAGAGGATATTTTAGCAGGTTTTGTCCAAGCCAGATGGATTTAGAGGAGTTAATTTGAGAGAATGAGAAGTTCCCTTTTATAAGAGGGGTGAGGGGAACCATAGGCAAAACATGAAATATTATTTTATAATAAAATAATTTTCAATTTCTAATGGCTCAAAAATGATTTATTTCAAGAATAAGGTTGGGATGGGTCGAATAAATCTTAATAAATAGGTTTTAGATAGGTTTGGGTCACCATATTAACCTTATCTTTTAGATTTAACTCTTAGTTAAATAGTTTAACTTTTACCATATATTCTTGTATCATTATAATTATTGGTTAATAAACATACTATAAAATGAAAATCGAACAACAAGTGGTTAATTAATGATATAAATATCATTATATAAGTCCTTTGGCCTAACATTAGATTTTTAGTAATATTATATCAATTAACAATATATTGTTTTTGTTAAAAAATCTTTTATGTAAATTTTGGCACTATTTGGTATTTTGTTTTTGTTAAAGTCATAACATCATGATTAATTTGAAAAAAATTAATTAAATCAACCCTAACATGTCATATTAACCTCTAAAATTAGTTTAATTCATCAAAAGTCTCCAAATACATATATTTTGATATTTATAATATCAATTATTTTAATTTTTCATTAATAAAGTAATTACTGCATCATCATTGTGTCATAAATAAATTTAATTATTTATTGTCTTAAAATTATAAACAAATACCATTATTTAGGAAATATTTTTATCTATCTTAATGAATATCCATAGTCAAATTTATATTATTGATAACTCTATATTAAAAATTTCTAGTTAAGAAAACTTGAATTTAACACTTTTAACTCTTCTTTAAATTAAATAATAATAAATGTCATAATCTAATCCAAGTGAACCAAAAGGAAAATATTTTCTTTATAAGGTTGTTCATGGTAGAATTAAACTTATACAATAGAATTAGTACATGTTTTAGGGTAACAATAATATCATTTTTACCTTTAATTACCCTATTTACTTTTAACAGTGGTAAATAAAAGATAAAAGTTACTATTCACAAAAAAATTATTTTCATCTTATTGAACCAAATTTTACTTATTGATATCATCCTTGTTTGTAATATTTTTTAAATTCAACTTACATATGCAGTAAAATTAAGTTTTATGCAAATTTCCAAATTCTCCTAGGAGGTGGGTAAAAGACGGTAAAAATTTCAATAAAATTTTTATATATTTAAACTTATTATAAAATGACTCCAATGAATTACATTGAACTTATATAGATATTATGTATCTAGTTTGACATAAAATAAATTAATGGAAAATAAATAAATAATTAAATAAAAAGTTGATTTTTAACATAACGCATTTTTTTCACTATTCATAAAAAAATTTACAGTTTTCAGAAAAATACCAAAAATTCAGCCTAAGATAATTTCAATATTTCAAATCAAAAAATGAAGTCCATTTTTAAAGATAAAATTTATAAAATTTCAAAAAGTATTTATTACTATTTATAATGGCTAGTTTGATTGGTTGCGGTCTGTTTAGACATGAATCTGTGTACAACACAAGCTATTGTATTATTCAATGAGAAGTGTATCATGGAAGCATTGGGTGTTATACTCTACACTCCTTCAATAAATTTATTCCTCGCAATTTATGATCGGTATTGAAAACTTGGTGTTTGACATTTCAAAATATCATAGTTGAAATCCGACATCGAAAAATGGATTAATGAGTCCTCTATTTTAAAATAATTAATGGTAAGTATGAAGGTTACTAAAAATAACACATACTAGGGTTACATGTAGGAAAACATGGATATGGAAGAGAAAAATAATAATCAAGTTTGGATGGAGAGTGATGGAGAATGTTATTTGGTGAAAGTTAATGATCTGAAAGCCATAAACTTTTGATGGGTTGAAAGCTCTTTGATTACACAGTATGAAAAGTAAACGGAATTTTTTTTTGTTTTAAGGTCCTTTTAAAAATGTTGGGGAATTTATTAATGATATTGAATAAGAGCATAAATAGATATACTAACTTTACAAGTATAGTTTTATCCATTAATAAATTTCTATCACAAACTCATCTTTCACCCCAAAACATAATAGAACACAAAAAATATTTCATTTATCCTAATTTAATATGGTTACAAATATAAAATTATACCATTTATGTGAAGAAAAATATTTTCTAACAACTAGGGAATTATTTTAGGCTAGTTCCAGGTGATATAGCCTTGTCGCACTTTGGTTGTGGGTTCGATTCCTGCAGCTTTATCCGACGCGACGGGTTATCGCCCAACCTGCTGGTTGTCCTTTTTCAAAAACTATAGTATTATAATATTTAAAAAATAATCTTAAGATTTTTTTAACCTTAGCCATACTATCCAATGTTCATCTTAATCCATTCCAACCTTTAAAGTTATATAAAATAGTTCTATCCAAACTCTCTCTGAAAAGTCTCTAAATTCCAAAATCAATTTTTATATTAGATTCTCCAAACAACATAATGTTTCACTTATTGTCACATACTGAAAATATGATTAACTTTATCATATTAAATCTTTAATGAAAAAAAAGTATTGCAGTATAATCCTTATATATATATATCACATTCTTCTTATAACTATAATATAATTCTTGAGTCCAAAAACATTAATACATTAATTATTCCATTTCAACTGTAGTAACAACATAAGCTTGGGCTTGCTCCCTTGACCTTTTCTGAGGTAAGTTTTCATGGAGCTTAGGACATTAATTTTCATAATGCCCCATTTCTCTATAATTTCATCATTCAACATTGACAACCTCTTTATTTCCTTTGCAATCATGAGCTTGGTGGCCTTTTTCAACACACTTGTAACAGACTCACATTCCCTCTAGTCATATACCAGGGAGTTTCTTCCCACATTTACTGCATATTGGATATTCAAATTCTCCCTTCTTCCCTTTATTCCCATTATCTATCTCTTACTCCACCATTATCTTCTTCCCTTTCTATACTTTAATTTCATTAGACTTGAAGAATTCCTTTTCTATCTTGATAGCACATGAGACTATATATTCATACGATGAGAAGGGTTGTGAGACTAATGCTCAATGGAGAAATGGTTTTAACACATCGAATAATATATCAATATTACTCCTTGGGTTACATATATAACCTGATGCATGCCTTGCTAACCTTGTAAAGTTAGCTTCATACTTTTCAAGGAAAAGTATATTTAGACTCAGGAATTGTCTTTCCAGATCCACTCGATGGTCATGAAGAAAATATTTTTCTAAGATGAGATCTTCAAACTCCCTCTATTCAATATTTTATACTTCATCATCTTTCATTGTGTTTTGAATCAATGACCACCATTGATCTGTATCTCCCATGAGGAGATAAAATGCCATGAAAACCTTTTCCCTTTAATTGCTCCCCAGAGTATGAAATATTTTCTCTAAGGAACTTATCCATCGCTCAGATACAAATGGATTTGTATTCCCATTGAATGTTGGTGTTTGTTGCCTCATGAAGCAGTCTAATATTGATCCTCCATGTTGTGGATCAGGTTAATCCATAATGGTAATGTTATTATTCATAATCTGAGTGAATTATCCCAGTATGGTGATAAGCTGATCAGAACCAGTTGTATCACCAGCTCCACTATAATTAGCTTGAGAAGGAGGGAAATCCCTACATGGATTAGGTGCGTCGATAAAATTTCTATTACTTCCACTAGGGACCATTTCTAAATAATGACGTACACTACATTTGTTTATAAATCATAATGCATAATCCCAAACTTGTAAAACACTTAACATAAATTGAACAATTTATGGATATAATCCATAATCATAAAAAAAGTTCTTATAGAAGGTTTATACTCATAAATCCTTCATAATGGTTTGTAATGAAAATTTGAGTTATCCTAAGCATATCCCCCAAGAGTGTCATAACCAAGAGTGAAGAAAGGACCATTTTTGTGTACCAGGATACCGCAGGTCAAGCTCAAAACTCCTTGTCATATTTTTCACTCCTAGGTACATCTGTTCTAGAGCCGCCTCTACCTACTCGTATCCAGAGATGGATGTATTTCTTGTAAATTACACAACATATCTACATTACTAAAATTCTAGGAAGTTATTCTATAACAATCCTCAAAGTATATCTTAGGGTAATGTTCTCTAATCAGAGTTTTTATAAATCTAGCTTGCAAGGTTTGTACAAAATTTCCTCTGATACCAACTACAATGCCCCGACCCTAGTTAACCAGAGTCAGTGCATTATTACATAACATTGGCATGATATAAGGATATCATGTCCCAAAAGGCTGATCAGTTTAGTAGCTTTGGAAGTACTAGATACATTCATAAATTTTACATTACATTATAAAATGAAAAACTAAAACAACATTGTCTCCATATACCAAACTCATATCTCTTATACTATCCCTACAGTTCAGTCATAATATACTTCTTCACATCCTGGAAAAAATATAACATAGAAAGGGGTGAGCTTAGATGCTCAGAAAAGATAAAAACATAGCGGAAACTTTAATAAATTAACATTTAAGGCAATGTATAAGACTAAAACAAAAGCCTTTTAAACTTAAACTTCATAATAATATGGAAAATATAAATCAAAATAATGCCATTTACTTATTCACATGGATATTATACTAGTCGAATAACCAAATGCAATATCAATAACCACATTCATAATGATGGAATGAGTAATTACAAACTTTATAAACACATAGTCAAGGCCTTGTGCCAAGACTACAAATAAGATTTTTTCAAGGACTTGTTCCACAAAACTAGTTTGTCTCATGAGACTTACTGATGCATTGAGGAGATATAGCGGGCTCCACCCATCACTTACAAAGTCCAATGCATTCCTCATATGAAAAGGTTGAAACATAACATGAACATTCGTATTAAAACTAGCATATGAAATGTCAATTCATTAACCATAAACCAGGAATTTTATAAAAAATAACACATCCACAGTCAAACATATCACAAATCATTCAATACAATATGGAATATTTGTATCATAATAAATCAATTTCAAACAAGTATAAAATCCATTAAAGGATGTTGACATAGATGAAATCAAAAATATTTGAGAGAAATATAAATTTTTAATTTGAAATAACTAAATTCATGTAATTATAAAATAAAACATTCATTTAGAAAATATATTTATCAGATTGTAAGGGAAGCTTCAAAGGTTTTATAATGGCAGAAAATAGTCGCACTCGCCGTATAAGTTAAAAAAACATTCTTACCTTAATAAAGTACATAGTTTGGAAAATGATAGAAATGTCCCATTCAGAACATTTTATAAAAAGTCAATAAAGGGTATAAATAACTTTTACCCATATTATAAAAAAAGCTAAAATGTTTTGAAATACATTTTTAAGAAACACAGATGTGGATGATAAAGAGATCCCAGTAGATACTTACGTAAAAACTACCTTCGATAATAAAGAGATTGTGAAATTAACCCTTAACTTTTACTTTTCCTTAGTCGAGGGTACATTAATCTCTGGTATAATAGTGAAATAATTGTTATTAAATTATACAATAAGTACATACATAAATATTATATCATATATGATCTTATAATATATATTTGTTAGTATTATTGTCGTTTTAGGTGTTAACTGATTCTTTTTCCTTTATATGTTTTCTTACGTAAGTAATGTTTTTTATGGAGGGGATTTATTTGATTCAAATCCAAAATTTAATTATGTTCATTAAATATTATTTTTAAACATCAAATGAAAATTATTCTTGAATGATTATGATGGGTAATGAATCTCATCGCATTCATGGAGACAGTAATCCGTACGTATGCACGAGCGACAATATCATTCTTTTGATATTAAAATCATATGTAAATGGATGGAATATCATATATACAGAATCATTAACATTTTATATTTATTATTTACATAAATGACACATCATTATTATACCCATCCAAATAATAATGTATTGAATAACAACTACACCACGACGTCGAGACGGTAAGCCGTGCGTACGCACGTATGGTGACATGTCATTCATAGGATGAATAGAGTAATGAATATGGTTGTACCATTTTTATTATAACATCAAAGTATATATAAGATACTAGAGTTATTATTTTATAATGTAAACAACATAGAAAGAAGAAGTGGAAGAAGAAAAGAACCTGAAATTGGTGATGAATTATTTACATATTCTTCGGGTTATTCCTTTTGATTTGATGAAAAGGGCTCTTTAGGTTTGATTTTTGATCAAAATAATACCTCTCTGTTGATTTGAGAGAAGTTGAGAGGATATTTGGGCAGGGGTTGTCTGAGACAAATGGCTATGGAGGAGTGAGTTTGAGAGAAGGGTAAGTGAACTTTTTATAAGAGGGGTGAGAGGCACCTTAGAAAAAACATGAAATATTATTTTATAATAAAATAATTTTCGGTTTTTAATGGATGAAAAATGATTTATTTCGAGAATAAGCTAGGAATGGGTCAAATAACTCTCAAACGGTAGGTTTTAGATAGGTTTGGGTCACCATATTAACTATATCTTTTAGATTTAACTCTTAGTTAAATAGTTTAACTTTTACCATGAATTCATGTATTAATATAATAACTGGTTAATAAACTTACTATAAAATTTCAAGAAAACCTCAAGTGGTTCATTAATTATATACTTATCATTATATAATTCCTTTGGACGAACCATATATTTTTACAAATTTTATATCAATTAATAATATAATATTTGTTTTAAAAACTCTTTTATGTCAATTTTGATACTATTTGGTATGTTATATTTGTTAAAGTCATTATAGCATGATTATTTCAAAACAAATTCATTGAATCAACCCTATCATGTCATATTAACCTATAAAATTAGTGTAATTCATCAAAAGACTCAAAATACATTTATTTGGATATTTAAAATATCGATTATTTTAATTTTTCATTAATAAGGTAATTATTGCATCATCATTGTGTCATAAATAAATTTAATTATTTTTTTCTAAAAATTATAAATAAAATACCATTATGTAGGAAATATTTTTATCTTTATAATTAATAATCATAATCGAATTTATATTATGTATAACTCTATATTAAAAATGTTTTAGTTAGGAAAAAATTAATTTAACTCTTTTAACTCTTTTTAAATTAAATAATAATAAATGTCCTAATTTAATACAAGTGGACCAAAAGTACCATATTTTATTCCTAAGGTTGTTTTTGGTCAAATTAAAATTATCCAATATAATTATTACATATGTTAGGTTAATAATAATATCATTTTTACCTTAAATTACCCAATTTACTTTTAACCGTGGTAAATAAAAGTTAAAAATTACAATTCACCAAAAATTATCTTCATCTTGTTGAACCACACTTTACTTTCTGATATCAACCATGTCTTTAAGATTTTTGAAATTAAACTTATAGAAGAGGTAATATTTAGTTTTATGAAAATTTGTAAATGCTCCAATGAGGTGGGTAAATGACAGTAAAATGTCCAATAAAATTTTTATATATCTAAACTTATTTTAAAATGACTCCATTGAATTACATTGAACATATATAGGTATTATGTATCGAATTTTGACCTAAAATAAATTCAAATAAAATAAATAATTATTTAAATTAAAAGTCGGGTTTAATAATAATGTAGTTTTTTTTTCACTATTCATCAAAAATTGAATGTTTTTAGAAAAATACCAAAAATTCAACCTAAGATAATTTAGATATTCCAAATCCAAAAATGATGTACATTTTTAAAGATAAAATTTATAAAATTTAAAAAAGTGGGTATTACTATTCATAATGGCTAGTTTGATTGGTTGCGGTGTGTTTGGACTCGAAGTTGTGTACAACACAAGCTATTGTATTATTCAAGGAGAAGCGTACAATGGAAACTTGGGGGGTTACAACGAACATGTACCTATCAACCGATATAGAGATTACAAGGTGTGGGACCTTGAATGGAGTCCCACGAAGTATGATATTACTGAAATAAACCATAAAAACATCGAACGACAATATTTTACACATTGGTTCCCTAACATGAATATTTTTCTTATGAGAAACAAATGAAATACACAAAGGCCCTTAAGGACCATAGTTTAGAACCTCAAATCTGGACTGGTTTACATTTCCTCACTATAATTCCCCTTTACAGCTTCTTGATAGAACCTACATACACAACGATGTCAAACTTCACCTTTGATTACTCAGACACATTAAGAGAAAAAAGGTTTATTTCATCCTTCCAAAACCAATCTCATGCTAAAAGTGGAACCACTTAACAAAAAATAAAGAGGTTATAGAATGAATCTCTAAAGATCAAGAAGAAATCCCTTATGTTGATATACTCGAAGATCTTTTAATGGTGAATCACCCGTGGCTGTACTTCCATCTTAACTTAAATCTTTTTTTGGGGCATAACCCATCCAAAAAGAAAACCCAAGGACCCAACCAAGATGGTCCATTGGTAAAAACATACCACAAACCAGAACTGAACACAAGAGGGGAACCACTACAAATTCTTGCCAAAACATATCTTATAAAAGACAACTAACCAACACTTTAACCCAACTTACAGATGAAACACAAACCCAACACATAGTTCAAATAAGAGGGGTCCTCAAACTCAAAACATCCCTCAATAACATTCATGAAAACACATAAAATACACCACCCCAAACACTGGTTTTAAAAACATCAAATTTTCCTTAAAAATAATATTTTTGAACCTAAATGGGGTTAGTGGTTTCTGCATTCACCAATGGTATTTTATGGGCCTCACACATGCATGTTTTTTTGCCACCACATAAACCCAACTTGTGCCAACCTGGGCACTCATCCAATTTTTCCTACACATAACCCATGCATGTTTACACCCATGAGAACACCATAGATCAAATCAAAGTTCTTTACATTATCAAAATAAAACATTTTAAATGACACTTCCTTTTTTTTCAAAAAATCTCCATCCACATATCAAAACCCAATTAAAATATTAAAAACCTTTTCATAAAGCCACCAATAATGAAATTAAAAACTCAATTTCAAGTCATAGACATTAATTTCAATACATCTCATCCCATTTCAATACACTTCTGGTTTTATGATAAACACCATTTCATCAACACCCATTTAATTAAAAATTATATCTTCTTACCTAAAACAAGGTTATAGTAATTCATAAGACATTTAAAATGTTTAATAGTTAACATATTGAAATCAGTTTTCAACTCCATACATAACTTCCAAAAAGTTTTGTCCCACTCAAAACACCTTTCTATAGTTTAGAAAATTATATTTGAAATATATTTTTATAACCCAATTTAACGTAATTAAAACTTTCAAAAGAGTTGGAAACACACCATTTACAATTTCAAAAAAATTATGAAAATTCATTTCCACCATTTAAGAATTAAACCATTTCTAATTTACTAGAAAATAATTCCACAAAATGTAAATTTCTTTAAACCAATTAATTTTTACTTTAAAACAATATTTCCAAGATTCTAGAAAAAGAGAAAGAAGAAAATTTGAGAGTAAATCAATGTTGGCAGGTTGCTTGGACATATGGTTGAAGACCATAACCCAATAATTTCACCATTATGGGTAATGTTTTAGGAAAATATCCCCATCTCTACATAGATTTCTTGGCCCTGTGAGTTCACTGGGACCATTGACCCAACTCTATTTTCAATTCCCCAATCATCAGAGAACCCTGAGAACAAAAAAAACTCAGATAAAATCCAACATCCCCCAAAAAATTGTATCCCATCATGGGGTGTGATATCCAGTCACACTACTCAATATCAGAATGTCATGTCCTGAAAATCTTAGATCCAGTCTACCCAAAATCTTTCCCAAAATTACATGACCCAAAAATAGTGAACCTAGATCTGATACCATTTTGTCAAAAACCATTTCTGGTCTCCATCAAAACCAGCACTCTACCTAGTCCATGGAAAGTATTGAAGGGATTTCTCTAACCCCATGGCATTGAATAAGTTCCCAGGTATGATAAATAAAGCTATGAGAATGATTTACCTAATTTTAAAATCACAAAACAACCCACAATAATTGATAAAATGAATCTGAAAATTTTTAACCAAAAAAAATAAAAAAAATTCATAATTGGATTACAAGGTTTTTACAAAATTCTAAAGACTAGCACAAGAGAATAAATACAAAAAAACATCTCATGAACCACCTCAAGTAAAGGGGAAAACACCCTCAATCCATCTCCACGACACCACATGAAGATGGATAGCTAGTAACCAAAACCACCAGTTCTAAGAGATTTACCCAAACTAGCAAAAAAATTATAAAGTATACTTACACAAAAGGGTTTAATTAGGGTATGAGACTAATCCCAATATTATTCCACCCTCAAATATTCCATGCGATAAACATTTTAAGAAAAAAATCAGGCAGGTTTTATAAACAAGAATTCAAGAAACAATTTCAATGAGATGTAACCTTAAAATGAAAAAAGTTTCAAGAAGGATACTTTAAATAATGTAAACCTTTAAATAAAACACACATGCTACTGAATTTTCAAGAAAAACACATATTATGACCATAGTAACAATAATAAATCCAATGATCACGAGTTATGGGAACACCACAAGGAACTAGTTAGTTGTGGTTCCCCAGGTATATCGTATCTCAGTGTAAAAGTTTCCATAATAAATAACCTTAACATGCATGAGATAATTGGAGGGGAAACCCCAATGCACTACTGGCCCAAAACATCATCCTTATTTAGTTAGTGTTGTTCTCTTCAAACTTGATAATTGGAATAAGGATGAAACCCCTATTGGATCACAACTACACTAGTCCTATTCTAGCCACCAAGATACATGAGTTTCCCACTTTGTGATCAATCAAGTTTCACATGTTATAAAATACCAATTTCACATAAAAATGACTTATAAAAATTACACACACACAAAACATCTCAAAAACATGTCACATAATTCTCCTTTCACCTTCAAATTCATTTTAACACCATACTCACACCAAAACATCCCACAAGCATGTCTTGCACCTTTCTAACAATTTAATAAATCATTCCAACCATTTATAAAACATTCTTAAAATTTTTGACAAAAAAGAAATCACTTTATCTTTAAAAAACCCATTTTAACAACATACACCCACCAAAATAGTACCTAAACATATTTTTCACACTTTTTGTACGACAATAAACAATTTGATATTTTTATTAAACGACTCCAACAGGTATTCCATGTTTTTTCACAAAAAAATCATTCTAAAACCCTATTTCAAGGCCAAATGAACACCAATACCAAAAAAAATACAGTTGTAAGCCCTATAAACATTTAATAACCGAATTGAAGATGTTATAAAATGTCCTCAAATGATACCACATGAGTTATACATGAGAAAACACACATTTTCAACCATAAACTCAACATTAAAATTAAATTCTTATCCATTTCCATTCAAAAATGGTTTTCACACCACACACAACAAATGAGGAACATTATAAAAACGTAAATAAATAAAATATAACTTATAAAATAATTATTACACATGGATTAACATACCTTAGATTCCAAAAATCCCAAATCGTTGTGCAAAACTTCAACCACACCACTGCCGCATCACAAGTGAAATAAAACGAACCCTAACAAAGAATATTGAACCAAGAAACTCAAAAATAAACCCTAGGTATGAATTCATATTATCTGGACATTTGGAACATAAAATAGGTAAGAAACCAAAATGAAATGGAAGAAATAAGGAAAGAACTCTCTTACTTGAATAAATCCTGAAGTTCCACCACAAAACCCCCTTCAAAATTAGAAATCAAATGAACATGGAGGAGATTGGGAGCCATCTATGGTTGTAAAGGTTAAATATAGGGAGTAAAGAGGTGCACTAGGGTTAATCCTATAAGGGAAATACAATAATTTCATAAAAAAATTAATGTTCTGGACACTGTGTAGTGTTTGGATACATGGTTTAGCAAACCGTTCACCCAATTATGTCCACCCAATATTTTTGCTCCAAAATTCAAGGGGTAATAAGGTGAACCTTGGGGGAAAAGATAGGCCAATAATAGAAGATAACAAATTCCACAAAATTTCAAACCTATCACACCCTAATACCAAGAAAACGACCTAGAATCCGACCTGAACTAGAATGAAGTGAAAATTAAAAACTCGGCTATGACATTCCCTGAAATCTTATTTCATAAAAAGGATTCATAAATTATCCACTTGATAAGAGAGAAAGGAAAGTGTTAATATAATCTATAATAACACATGAATTGTTTTTAGATTTGGAAAACATTGTTTGGAAGTAAAAATATGGACATAGAGGAGAAATTAATTTTAAGGAAAAACAAGGAGTTATATGGAACCAGTTTAAGATAATGTTAAGGACCAAAAAAACCTATATGTTTAATGGATGAAAAGAACATATATTCATCAGAAATGTATATAATAAGATAATTATTTTCCTCAAGATCATTTTCCAAGATTTTATAAATTATATTACTATATATACTGAGAACATAAGGAAATATAATTAACTGATTATTATATTTTCATCCATTAATAAATTTTGAGCACAATCTCATATTTTTCTCTAACTGCTGAGTATTAAAGATGATTTTTATGATAAAATAACTAAATTAAACTTAAAACTAATGAAATACTCTTGAAAAGAATAAAATTTTATCAATCTATAATTATGCATTAACAAAGTAAAAATGGTTTGAATAAGTTAATATGATTCCCAAATATATAAACCATTATATAAAGAAATAATACATTAGTCTTATAAATGAAAAAGTAATACCCAATTCCAAATTAAATCATTCCATCCTTAAAATTCATCAATCTATTCATGACTAAGATTAAAACCCAAATATTAGAATTATTTCATCACTTATTCTTCAAATATTTCTCTCCAAATCATGTCAATGACTCTTAATTCATAATAAAAAATATTTATATGACTTAATCATATAATCTAAAATAGTGTCTAATAATTTATATATATGAAATAAATATATATATATACACATTAAAATAATATATATAAATTCCAAATATAATCCAACTATTCATCCTAAAATAAAATCCCTTAATGTTATATTTACCATAATCATATAAGGTTCCCAAAATAGTGAACTTCTTTAGAAATAAAAATAATCACCAAATCACCAAATCAATATTCAATATAATGGTTATATCTATAATAAAACCTATATTACCAAAATAAACATAATAAAAAATAATTCCATACTATATATGACATCATGTAAGCCTATGGTAGATGATGCAACCTTAGCACCCCACATTTGTGTGATCAAGACCTATAACCTTTTCGGATGTGACAGGTTATTACTCAGCTTAAGGGTGGAAATTTTGTTAATAATATTTTAAAATAATTCATAAAAATTTAAAAAAATATGATTAATATACCCCAAAAAATCTTAATAACTTTAATAACAAAAAATGTTTCAGTCACCAATGTTATCTCATGCCATTCCTATTACATTACTAAAATTGCAATAACATTCTTATAGAATAATACTTCTCATTAAACCTAAGAATTGCATCTACCTCTACCTAATACAATTCCTCCAATAAAATAAAACTTTGAAAGGGGTTCTGTGATTTGATCTAATGATCTTTGAAAAACATATAAATCCATTATGGTATCAATAACAATTAAGACAACCTCACATAAAAATCACATAATATCCGATGTTTTATATAACTATTATTTTATACCAACATTAAGGACCTGACCATAAAAATTACATATTATTATGTTTTTTAATTAAAAACTAAGTAACTTTTGTTCATGATGATATTTGAGGATTAGAGTTTTGGTTAATTATGTAATAACTCTTATATAACAAACGAATATATTACAAAGTTGAAATTTATATTTAGTATCCATTTTCCTATAATATAAAACATCTAATGTTAAACATGATTTCTCTTCATGTAAAATATTCATGAATTTCAACTAGACATTTATTTTCCCTTACCTATCCTTAAACCTTATGAAATACATTTCAAAAATGGTCATTGAGAAAAAAACATTCAGGGGACATAAAAAGATGAAATACATTATCCTAGTGAAAAACATGAAAACCATAAAATACATACATTTATCAAATTATTATTTTTCTTTATGAAATAAATAATTTCCACATGAAAAACACACATCTTTTTTTCAACAGAAACTGTTAAAACCTATAATAAGAAATTGAAACACTTTTAGTAAACTTAGGGAATCATATTCATAAACTATTTTAAACCCATGTTTCAAATAACTAGTTCCCATTTGGATCAATATGATAAAAACCATCAGATAACCCCCTCCTTCTTTACTTTGATGATATGGTAAATTACCCAATGCATTCGAGTTCTATAATGGGGTATCATGTTTGTATAAGCTATATCCATCACACCCATTTTTCATTCACTATAATGGGGATCAACCCTTCAAATAAGTCATACTAGGCTCTACATTTTCAAAAATATAATTCTCATGTACCATAACAGGAATTAAACATTTTATTATTGCAAATTTTTCTCATAAAAATATTAAAAACACTTTTAACCCATATTCAAAACAATTTTAGATATTGAAATAACCATTCCTTTAATTTTTTTTAAAATATAAAATAACCAAAAGGTGGATAAATTTTGGGTTTCATTGAATAAAATATTAACCCTTAAAAATGAATAAAAAATAAAATAAAAATTATGGTGATGGTAAAAATAGTTGGTTATGTATACATTAAAATAGATCATTCTTTTTTAAATTTTTTAAAGAAACTCAAAACATTCGTAACAAGTTTCATTTTTAAAACCACTATAATAAAGTAAAAATATTCATCAAATTTCCATTATAATTTGTCTATATACAAATAAATATATTAATATTTTTTTTAATTCTGATATTGAAGAAAAAGAGGTTAATGGGAATCAACTAAAGCATATTTTTAAAAGAAAGTTCCTTACCTTGAGTCTGACCCATCACATACATTCATTATCTCCATAAACAATTAAAAAATGTTAATTATTTAATTTATTAATTAAAATTTTAAAGATAATTATTCATTTTTTATAATAATTACCATGTTATACTCCATTACTTAATAAATTAGGTCTACAATGAAACTTTTGATGATATTCAGTTCATATGTAAAAAATGGCTTCACCAGGATGAATCTGGTAAAAGAGGCCACTAGTTTACGATATATAGAATAATTAGAATGAAAAAAATTATAATTTTATTACTTAAATTATACTTTAAAAACAATCCTAAAATATGGTTATGAAAAATGAACCATGTTTCATTCATATAGATGGTAGGTTATACATACACAAGGGTAGAATTTCCATTTTTCAAAGATCATTATGTAACAAAGGTAAGTATTATTAAATATAAAAAAGTGAACTTTACCAACAACAAAAATAAAAAGATAATATATCTATTATTAAAAATAATTAATTTTAATAGATATTAAATTATGTTGATATTAACTAGAGTAAATAATAATTAGATTTACCAAAAAAATATGTTTGTATTAGAAGTTTGATACCAACAAATATTTTATTAACATTGAAATTTGATGAATTATCATAATAATTCCAAGAATCGATTTACTGGTAAATGAATATTTTATTATTAATTATTATTACAAATAAATCATTTACCATTATAAAAATTCATTAAAAATAAATTATTCAATAATATCAAATATTTTACTAAATATTTAATATATATATATATATACATATATATTACTTATTTCAACAATATAATTTTGATAATAATTATATATGATTAATTAAATATATCCATAATTACCCACATCAACCCTCCCCCAACCCTTCTACCTCCATATTCCCCACTAGCTTTTGAACCTCCTTACAAGAACCCACCCCCCGGTTCTGAGATGGCATCCACCTCTGACATCATCATGTGAACCCCTTACCTTTTCCCCACCCACATGCTCACACAAAACCCCCTCATTGGACCATTCCATCATCCCCACTTGACCAATGTTTCCCACATTCCCCATGAACATCCCTTCACTTATTTTAGACCAGCATCCTCATACAAAATCCACTCCCAATTCTCGAACTTATTTCCAACAGACAGAATCATCACAAAAAGCCCCCTCCCTGTTCTCAACCATCATCCTAACTCGAACTCCATGTCCACATCATTTTAGATTTTCATCCCCATGTAAACCCTTTTTCCCCAATACCCATGCACAACCATCTACATCCTTGAAATACATGACCATAGTCCAAACTCATCCCTTACCTCACACTACGGCACCCACTGCTACCCTTTAGTTTTAAATTTTTATACTTATGACTAATTTGTATGGAATTCATGGAACCAACTCTTCACCTAGATTTCCGCTCTGCTACAGCTTTCCGATTGCTAATTGGAGTTTATTTCGATTGATAAAATTCATGTATTATAGATATATCTAATGAAACATTGGTTTCTATTATGGGTTGTTGTATGCATTTACTATTTATTATGTATTTTATTTTTAAGAGTCTATATGATCATTAACTCTTCTATAACACTGAGTATTGTCATATTGTTTTAATTTCTAGGAGTAAAATTTTATTTTATCTCTCTAGTTGGTTTATTTTTAGGTAACTTATATATCCCCGTGAATTCTAATCAAATTTCTTTTTGGAAATTAATTTCCATCCATTTTGTTCACTACTTGTCATTTTTATTTGTGTTTTATCCATATGAAATTAGTAAATCTTTGTGTTTACCCCTATGAAATTACTAAATATTATAAAGGTAGTTTTTCAAGGGCATATTCATTCTATTGAGTGTATTAATGTCATTATTTTTTAGGTCCTCCATTACAACCCCTTTTCAATCCATGTCTTATTCCTAGTTACGTTATTTTAAGAAATAATTGTTCACATTGTTAATTATTTTTGAAGTTCCATTTCAATATTGTGTTTGTGATTTTCTACCATTACTGGAGTTTCAAAAAAGGTTTTATTCAATATTTGGTAGTAAATTATTTATCTTTTACCACTTTTTAATACATGAATGAGTTTTTTATTCTTAATACATATCATGACTGTCAATTTTATTGGTTTTCATACCATCATTCCATTTTTGTGAAAATATATCAACACTTGTAATAACATTAAACACAATTTAACTTTATTAATTCCAAATTACAAAAGCATAAGACTTACAATTTTAGGTTTAAAAAAGGATAATTTTTTCCTTGGTGATTTAAGTGCACTATAGAAAGTGGGAAAGCATCCTTAGATGTGAACGTGGACACAAATTTGAATGTAATAAAAAATTATTCTTGGCACAATCATATTAAAATTGGGTTAAAATTTATTTATATTTTTTAGGCATTCTCACAAGTGTCTTTAGAAAATATATTCTCCCACAGAGAAGGTATAGTTAGCTTTAGGATACCCCATATCAAGTCTGTAAATGTTAGTCAATATGAATGTAATGTTAATAGAGTTTGTATAACAAATTTATTTAGAAATTTAAATATTTTTATTATAATATAACCACTCATTGATGCTTCCACAAAAAAAATTATAATAAAATAAAATATTCAATTATATTAATTTATGAATGTGTATTTTGGATTTTCATTAGTCTATAAAAATATAATGTTTTTATCACAGTATCTTGGATGACCATTAAATGGTTAAAATCAAAAGTCAACAAGTATATGGATTTATATTTTATGAATTTAATTATTTATTTAATCCTAAATTTTATATTTCATGTTTATATTAATTTAAATCCAGGATTTTGTAGCCTTAATTTTTTTATAAATAAATAAATTAAATTTTATATTCCAGTTTTTGGAATAGGATGAATCAATGACATTATTTTACAAGGGATTTAGTAATTGTTTTGTTTAAGATTTTTTCAATGATGTAAAATATAAATTATTTTAATTTTTTAATTTTTATTTGAATCTTGGATAGTTATTGACTGTATATGAATGTCTACAAACACCAAGAATTACCAATATTATAAATTTATAAAAATTTGGATTGTAATTTATGTCGAGATAAAATATTATAATGTTTTGTTTCACATGCCTTATGAAAATGATTTGCTTTATCAAATTCATTATTTACGAATGATTATTAATATTATATTTTGTTTTGTGTTTGCAAACATTAATATGACATATCAAGGTTCCTGAAGTTTTTATTTTACTTCATCATTGTGTGTTCTTTTAGAGACATTTTGTATTTATTTTTTTCTAATTATTTATGAGTTTTAAATGTATTTGTAAAATTACTCTTATTATTTTTAAATATTTGTGTTTATGTGATTAAACTAGTTATAAGGTGTTACAAAATAGGATGTGAAGGTGTGTGTACATATTATGTGGGTTTTTCTTATTATTTTTGGACATATACATGTTATATGTTTTTATAAAAATGACCCAAGTTCAACTATATGCTCATGTGGGTATTTTTATATGATTTTAGGAAATATACATGTTATATTTGTTTTACATGGATCTTTATGAATTAGGTTGATGTGAGGAGGTAGGCAATAATTTTTCAGAAGGTGTAATTAAATCCACACTTCAATAACTCACTAACAATAAAATAAAAATGTGAAATGGTTATTTAAATTTTTTTCACTATAGTTGTTTGACCATTAAATCCACACATAAAAAATTCACAAACTATCATTGTTATTTACATTCTAATTTTTGGAATGATGGCTTCTTCATTACTACACACTTAACCACTACCTTATCTATAACTTTTATATTTTTATTCTATATTATTTCTTTCTACCTTGTTTTAGATGTTTTGTTTTAATGGGTATTTTCTTTATTTTGTTTGATGTAGTTTTTTGTGATCATCAATAGTAGTTCAAGAAATTTGCCACCATCTACCACTTTACTTATTTCATGGAACATTGCGTTTGAACCCATATTTTTATACGTCATTATTTTTCATTTTTGTTGTTTAGGAATTTTAGGTTGGACTATTTTTTATATTTAATGGTGGATATCCGTTTTGAAACTTTAGGTTTTTTCTTTCTTCTACATTTTTTTATTTCTTCTCATTCATGCTCACTGTAAATGTCCACATTCACCATCCTAATCAATTTATTCTTGACATAATTTACTATACCCTATCCATGATTTAGAGTTAGGGCTCCTAAGTTGGATTGGGATTTAAATAATGGATTTCTCAATAGTAGTTTTTTTTAGTATAGTTTGAGTGTGTTTCATCCCCTCTTTTTCAATTGGTAGGTTTTTATTGGTCATCTAGTCTTTTAAAAGTCAAGTTCCTGATAGTTTCTCAATGGTGTTTGTGAATTTGACATTAACCCTCATTCCACCCCTCACATAGATCTCTTGAAATTTCCACTATGATCTATATCTAGGATAACTACTGGTCATAGGATTTGGGTTTTTATCCTCTTGTGGAAGTAATATGTCTTTAGTGTAGTGAATTATTCCAAGGGGGTGACATATAATAGATGGAAAAAATGTTTTTGGGTGTATTAAATCTACTTAATTTAAAATATTTCCTTATACACATTTTATTGGTGGAATTTTTGGAATCAATTTAGAGAGGTTTTTAGTGCTATGTATCAATTTTTACTTTAAATAGCTATGAATTTTTTTTATTGTAGATGTTCTGTTGGTGGTTGAAAATTTTCTCTTGAGATTGAGTTTTCTAGTGACAGAATCATGGTCTGTCTACTCTGATGGGATGTATTGATTGATTTTAATGTAATCTGATGTGATTGTTCAGAAGTTAGATGAATTATCCAATAGGGGATCAATGCATGATGTTTTAGGAATGGATATTGGGTATTTGAACCTATTCATGGTTTTTTCTTTTTGATAAGATGATTTATGGTTTTACAGCATGCTTATTCATGTTTATTTATGGTATTTCTTCTTCTTAGGATGATTTTATTTAGTTTTTGTATTATTATTAGTGAATTGTAGTAATGGTATCAACTATAACCATATTTAGTAACACTGAAATTAGAAAAAAGTATTATAGATACATATATATTTTGGTATTTTCACATTCTTTATTTATGGTTATTTGGTTTATTTTTTCTACATTGATTCATTATTGTTTTGTTTTTATGCTATAATTTCATTAGTGGGTATGTAATTTTATAATTTGAAATGTATACCCCTAACTATATTCATCATCCTTTAGTAATTCAAGGAACTTCTTGAGTTAATATTTCATTTTACAATAATTAAATGATTATGTTGTGTTAGGAAATTATAGTATTTGATCTTTAATTAGAAAACTATGAATGTGTGCCACTTATAAATTGAAATTATAATTCTATTTTTCATTGAGAAGAATAGAAATTTTATTCCTCACTATGGAAAACATATATTTATTATCCAATGATAATTTTTTTTTGGGATTTTGATATATGATTATAAATTTATAAATTATATCCATGAATTATAAAATCTATGAAATTCAGATCAATAGGATAATTATTATTGATTTTAGCACCAACAAAATGTTCTATTAATTTTAGGTCATATAAAGATAAATCCATAAAAAATCACAAGGATTTTTTCCTATAATAAATCAATAATTATTTTTTATTTAAGTGAATATTTATTATTATAATGGACAAAAAAGTTATAATTAGTGGAAAAAGAGAAATAATTATTGAACTATTGAACCATATACAAGTTGATGTAAGTGGTTAATGACCACACAAACTAATAGTGCATATGTTTTACTTTATAACTTTTTAAAGATAAATAATTCAATTTGGTTTTATGTTTATATTAATGATCAAGTTCAAGTACCGTGAAATGGTATATGTTTATATAAATGAAATTAAAAATCAACATGAAAAAATTATTATGATACAATGATCTGATTGAGGAAGGGATCAATTATCCCCAAAGTTTGCTGATCAACAAAAGGATTATGGAATCATTTCAGACCTCACTACTCTAGGTACAACATATTTCAATATAATGTATCAAATTTATTATAACATGTTATATATGAGTCAATATATTAATATTTAATATTATCTTCCCAATTCTGTGGTTTAAATTTGAGGATGGAATGGTTAATTAAGAAGTCATACACATATTAATAAAGAAACACAGATTGTGATGTTCATAGTGGGAATCATTGTTTTCTTGTTACACATCTATCCTAATTCACAGTACATGATTTATATGTTATTGGGATTACTCATATTCTTTTAATTTTTTTGTCCCTACAATATTGTACAAGATGGAATGTAATTTTTGTGATGGTATTATTATTCTAAGATCTATACACATCTGACCAATATAACTAAGAACAAATTTTATTTTAGGGGAAGTATTCTAAATTTTAATTCTAATGTTAATTATAAGAAGTAAAACTTTTTAATAATTTGTATCACTAATCATGTTAGAAATTATATTTTGAGACAATATAGTTCTTGGGATCATGTTGGCATATATTTCAAGAAATAATGCCTAGATTTGATTCTTTTGGACTACCTATCCTCATGTTAACATTGATAATGAAAAATTATCATTTTATGTAGTTAATTTTTTATGTTTTAATTTATTTATATTTTATTTTCAATCCATGATGATATTTTTCATAGATTTTTAGGTATTCTCTTTGGTTGTGTGGTGAATATCTTGGAGATTAAGGGTGTGGTAGGTTATCGATATGAGGGTCCTCACTAGTACTAGAGATGAATTTATTGGTTTCTTGTAGTGGCCTACTTGGGGGGTGATGGAAGAACTTTGAGGGGAGTAACTAATATTCTACCACGGTTGGAGGTAGAGGAGTTAGGATTGTAGGAAATAGAATGAATATACTTTTTCTCCATTGGGTGGGGGTACAGAAGTGACCTATGAATCTAGTGTTTTTGTATTTTTATGATATTTTTAGGTATCAAAAAACTTAAAATATGTGTTGATTCATTTTGTATAAAGTTACAATATTAATGTAATTAAAAATTGTATATGTTTCAACATGAGTGAAAAAAACGTCATTTTTATAATTAAAACATGTGTATTATATATAATGAATTAATAAATATAATATGAAATTTAAAAAGAAATAAAAATTTATAATTTTAATTTAAATTATATTTATAAATAAATATAATATGGTGGTAATATTATTACCAATTGAAAAAAATTCATATGAATCTATTGCTAAATACTTTGAACGACTTATATATTTTCTATTAGTATTATAATAATTGTAATGTAACTATTTTATCTATCATAATAAAATTTACCGTTAGTTTATTGAGAATGACATATATGTTGGTAAAATGTCTTACCAACAAATAGTATACCTATAATAAAAGATATGTCCCAGTTGGAAAAAGTTAAATAATTGGTAGTTATGTTATCCTTCAAGAATAATAATAATATCAAAAATAACATAAATATTATATATATATATATATATATATATATATATATCATCAATGTGATGTATGATTAGAAATGAATCACATCTCTTAACGGAGGTTGTATTCCACACGTACACATGAATGACATTACCATTTTTTATTAAATGGAAATTTAAGAAGCCAAATGATATATTATATTTTAATAATGATAAATATTTCATTAATTTCACACACACACACACAAACAAATATATATATATATATATATATATTAAATCTAACATTATAACAAAACATCTGAGGGGGTGTTGGAAAATTAATTGCATCGGTATGTTAGGTGGTAGTTCTCCACACACACAAATGATGGATTACATTCCAATTTTATGGAGAATGGAGATGGATATAGGTTGCCCCATTCAAATAATAACATATAGATATATGGTTGAAACATATGTTATTATATCATTATGTTTTAATGATACATAAAGGATATATAAGAAGAGGTAAAAAATGCTCGGTTAGGAACAATACATTTTCTTCAGAAAACCTCTTAAGGATTACATAAAAATATTTGGTAATTGGGGTTTTTGATAAAAAAGGTATTTACTATGTTTATAGGGATGTAAGGAAATGATTTTAAAAAGTATTTTTAGAAAAATTTAGTTCATTATGTTTCATGAAATGATTATAATATGATGCATTTTATAAGAGAAGGGATATGAACTCTTTGAATTCCTTAAAATATTAAGTTTACAAAAATTTATTTTGATGTAAAAATGGATCAAAATGTTAATTTTATAAGAAAATATGGAAATTATTCTAAATTAACTCATCCAATAAAATTATGATTGGATGGGATCCCATTTTTCCCTTTATCATTATTTTTAACTGTCTGTTAGCCCTTTTGACAAATATAGTGCTAATAAAGTTTTTAAATTTTAGGGTTCAAAATCGATACTATAAAACTAAAATTGGATATTTAATAAAAAATTAATAATATTTCAATCATTATCCAAATAACATGGCTGAATATCAGGTTTTTGTAAATTTTATATCATTTAATATTATATTATTTATTATAAAATATCATTAATCTCAATTTTATGGATACTCATTTACATTGAATTTAATATCATAAAAAACAATAAAATTATAATGTAATTCATTGAAACCACTATAATATGTCATTTTTATAAAAAAACATTTTATAAAGATATTCATCCAAATCATATTAATTTTAACATTTTTAAAATCATTTATTTTATTTTTCAACTAATTTAATAATTACGACACATATATTACATAAGTTTTTAATGTAATTATTTGTTTACTTAAAATGAGAATTGAATTGACTTGATAAAAATAATTCATTTATATTTCATGTAATGATTTATAGCTCAAAACATACTATATTTATCCTAATTCTAAATATAATATAGTTATTAAATTCTAGAGTGATGTAATTTTAATTTTTCATTATATAAAATAATATAAAAATCAAAATCATTCCCAAATATAAAAAAGGGCTGTATATTATACTTATGGATGGTTATAAAAAAATATAATCATTAAATTAAAGTATTTTAAGTGTTAGGGTAATTTAATTAGTCCTTATCATTTTTACCTTTTATTTCCTGATTTACACTTTACCATTAGTGAAAAATTACCAGGGTCACTATTCATAACATCAAAAAAGAAAAGGGAACTATTCAATAAATTTATACCCAATTATTCCAAAATTAGACTCCATTTTTAAAAATTCAACTAAAAAATGTGGCCAAATATATTTTAAATTAAGACATTAAATATAAGATGAAAAGGGGTTTCAGAAATTTTTTTATGTAAAAAATGTTTATTTAGTAATTTCAACAATAAAATTCATTAAAATACTATAATTTAATTATTAATAATATAATAGAAAAAATTTAACTTTGAAACAGTTTTGAAATAAAATTTCTATTTTTAATTGCTACAAAAAAATATAGTTTCAATAAATATTAGCATTTTTACTATTCATTGAAAAATAAATTTTTTCATAAAAATATCAAAATTTCACCTTAAGATAATTTTGAAATGATTATTTCATAAATGAAGTTAATTTTATGTAGTATTTTTTTGTTTAAGTTATAAAAATTAATAATAACATTGACTCACAAAAATTAATAAATACTAATTTAAAATTAATAATATTTGTAAAGCATAAAACTCCATTACTGAAAAAATGACTAAATATTTAAAATAATTAATAAAAATATTTTTATTTATGATGACCTATATATATATATATATATTTTAAATTAGATAATCATATTTATACCCACAATTTTACGTCTAGTTTATTAAGAACATATTCAAATAATAATATTTCATTGTTTTTTAGGCTCAGTGTTGCAGGTCTTATAGGATATCAGACACAATATTCTTTCCAATATAATAGGGTGCTAAAAAGGGAAGAAATATTTTTAAAATTATATGTTTATATTTTAAAAATTTATAATGGAAATTATTTCAATGTTTATGTTTAATTTTTTTAAGAAACATATCTTCTTTGTAATGGAATTCACATATTTTAATCGATGTTATTTTTATTTATACCAAACACTATTATGTATTATAATAAATATAAAGTATTAATTTTTTTTCAATAAATTATTTATAATGTGGAACTGTTTCAATTTTTTCATTTTATATGAATTTTTATTTATATTATTATTTTTAGTTAATAAAATGATGTCTTAGGGAATAATTAGTTTAAAATACTATCGTTTTCAATTGTGGTTTTCATAGATAATATTTTGTTAAAGGGTAATTATTTTTATAATTTTTTTTTTCTTTTGTTTATATAAATTTTTATTTGTTTAAAACTTATTATTTAATGTTGTTATTCATTATTTTGTGTGAGAGTGTTTTTTAAAAAGTATTTTTGATGTTTTAAAAAATAATAATTTAATATGATAATTGTCTTATTTAATTATCAAGGATGCTTATTATGTAAAAATTAATTCAGGGCATTGAATTAATTATTTCAGCTCCACATCCATGTATGTTTGGTAGATTTTTATTATTATGAGTTTTAGTTTCAAAATAGTCAATGAGAAAATTATAGAATATATATATATATATGTGTGTGTGTGTGTGTGTGTATATTTATATCCATTTTTATAGTATCAAAAGTATGATTTAAACTCTATAGTGGAAATTGGAATCCACTAAAATGTTTTATGAAAATTAAGTTCATGGTCTTTTTAAACATTATTTGGATTTAATTAGTGAATCCAAACCATACAAATCATTTCCCACCAAGATGGTTAGGTCCTATACACCATTTAGTGTTTCCAATTGCCTCAGGGTTTTCATTCCTAAGCTTTTGAATACGTTTAAAAAAAATCACAAGATTATTTTTAATAAGAAATTATTTCAAAGTATTCAAATAGTATTAATATGTTTTTATAATAAAATATTGGATTTATTCATGGATTGTCTATTATAATAAAATTGGGCTTCTAATGAGATAAAAGAAAAATTTTCTTAAATTTTAATGTAAAAATAATTATGGAATTTAAATTGTAGAAATGTTAATTTTATGTTTCAAAAATGTTTTTAGAATAAAATTTTAATCATTGAATAATTTTTTTTGAAATGAAGTTTTTAGTATTTTATAAAAAAAATAAATTTTGATTTTTAAAACCCTATTCTGATTAATTTCTCACCCAAAGTTTAATAATGTTTTTTCAAAGGTTATTTAGTTGAGTAAAATTTACCCGAAATATAGGTATTTAATTATTATACATTAAATAGAGAAATGACAATGATGTATTTGAAGTATTTAGATTCCATGAAAATGTATACTCAAGTTTGTTTTTTATTTTTTCTTAATCCTCTAAAACTCAATACCTAAAAAATTCTCAGCATATATATTTTTCACCAATGTTAAATATTTATTTATCAAATAAATATATTGTTTTAACACTGGATTTGGAAGCATGAATATAGGGAATCTCATATTGTATTTAAGGAAAGATTTATTCATGTTTGAAAACTAGGATATCATTTATACTTTAATAATTATAGATTTCTATTGGATGTTTTATATTATTATAGCTTTAGGTATATATTAAGATTAGAGACCTTGAGATCTAAGGGAGAATATTATTGCATTTTGTAGATTTCAATGTTTTTAATATAAAAATTTATGAGAGTAATCCTTTAGATAGAAAGATTTCCATGGGTTAAATTCATTGAAATTTTTAATTAGATTGACTAATTATTATTTTGTGGTAATATATATAAAAACATATATATACATATTTGTTCTTTTCTTATTAAAACTATAATAATACATTTGATATTATAAATTTTGAGGAGAAATTTATTTAAGATGTAAGATAATTTAACAACATAACCATTTATGAATATATATATATATATATGTTGAAATTGACATAATAAGACAATTTTTTATAAAATTTATGTGATCAGGTATATTTTAAGGACCCGTGTTTTTTCAGAATACATTTTTGAGAAGAAATAGGAGTTTTTTCAATGAGATGCTTGTAAATGGGTAAAATGGTATTTTACCTGATATGATTATCACATATAATTTTGTGGACCTCTATATTATTCCATAAATATGGTGTTTACCCTATAAAATGAGTTTGGTAGAAATTCGATCCATTCAAATTTTGGAAGAACAATTCATATTTAATATTTATTAAATCAAACATTTATTTATTCATACAAATTTGTTTGGTTGTAACTTTTGAAGGGAATATTTGATTAAAAGTCTGTTTCTACCGTAGATTCCAGAATAGGGAGTTTAGCCTCGATGAGGTATAAACTAGAGTTCGGTGTCGGGGCCGACTCGAGTCCCTATTTTCTTTTTTTTCTTTTCTTCTTATTTTCTTTCTTTTCCATTTATTTTATTTCTTTCCTTTCTTAATTTTCATGGAATCCTTCGATGTGGGTTCTCCTTTTACATGACCTATGAGATAAAGGGATAAATAGAGAGGAATAGAGAGAGGGAGAAAAAGAGGTACTATCGCGATGCCCTCATCATGCTGGATCGACATGTGACCATTGTGGACAGTGGAATCAAGTGAAGATTAAGTGATTTTTGCCTGAAGGTAGGATATTTTTAATATTTACTGAAAAAAATATTTAGATTTTTTTTCTAAATTTAAAGTTCTATTATTCTTTCTTGTGGCCTCTTGAAGCCAGATTATGGATTTAATGGTTTGAATAGGGGTTTCAGGTGCATTGAGGTATTTTTTGTTCCGGAAGACCTGATAACATGATGTATGGTTCAGGGGAACATGCCGTGAGTTGTTTTTTTGTGGAAAATAATGTTCGGGATGTACACACCATGTACAATGGTGTACATGTCATTTACTTGTACTTAGCTGTGTAACTGAGTACTTGTTCTTGGCTACCCATGTAGGGGTACATGGTTGTGTGGAGTAAACAACTAGACCCCACCTGGGTAGCACACCATGTAAAAGTACACAACCTCACCAAGTATCTAGATAAGCTAGTTGAGGGATACGAGAATGTACTCTATGTTGGGTATACGCCATGTACCCACCTTACACACTGTGTACCTCGGGCTTTTACACACCAAGGACGGTGGGAGTACATCCCCCAATGATGCATAGGGAGTACATGTCATGTATCGAGGTTGAAACACCTTGTACTATTCCTTTTCATCCATTTGATAGTTTTTCATGTTTTCCTATCCTAAAGTCTTAACTAGACCCAATTATTGTCCATTTTGAGTATCTTTCCGTATAAATTGCGATGGGAAAACTCGTGGAGTGTTCTAAGGACTCATAATGGGTGTTTATTTCATTCTATAGAAACGGCGAGGTTCTTCCTCTAGTAATTGAATTCATTCATCTCCTGAGATAGAACCTTAAAGGTGAATGGTAGGTTGGGTTCTTGGAAAAAACTAGTTTTAGAACTTGATCTGATATAGTCTATGAGATATCTCTCATGAACTATGATTTTGAGGAATTCTCATTATGAGACAGTCCCTTCTGGCCTATGAGGCCATGAGAATAGTTATTTCAATGATACCCTTAGAGATTCCTTTAGATACAAGCATTTCTAGGGAGTCCCTTATAGGATGCATTACATGTATATCCTTTAGAGGATCCCATGTAAGATGCCACTATCCTCTTTTTTTTACTAAGGATCCTTGGTTGGATTCCTCGTCTTATATTCTAAATTAGTGAGTCCCCTGTAGGATCCATGTAGTTGTGTATTGTTATGAGGATCTTGAGTCGGATTCCCCTTTAGTGTTTGGAATAAAGGACTCAACATGTGCTCGTTTTTTGACCTACCCTGATCTTTATGTTGGGATTGGGTAGATATGGTGTTAGGTGTCACCTAATAACCCATGCTGAAGTAATATTCCCATGGGGATTTGGTAGTAGTGTTGGGTTGGAAATTCGGGGCAACGTCTTTCCTTTTTTATTTACATTTACATGTTTATTGATAATGCATCATTGTTTAATAGAGGTTGTTCTTGTTTGGTGGTTGTTGAGCCTGATGCGAGAAAACCTTCTTTATTTTGGGATGCTCGGATGTTCTTCCCGAGAACCATTATATTTTTTGTGATGCATAAACATTCTTTCCTTGGATTTGGATTTAGAGCCATGTTATTTGATATGTTTTGTATACCCCAAGGTACTAACTGGGACTTCGATGTTTTTCCTAGATGTATATATTTTTATTATATATACATTTTTTGAGATGTCCATAGGTGTTTCCTGGAATTCTTTTGTTGATACTATGGTTATGATAAAAAAGAATGGAATCCAAATACTTGTTTTAGATTATGATATCTTGAGTGGTGTGGATGATTATAATATCCCCAACCTATGGTTGGAATGATTACTCTATTCAAGAACAGTTATGAGACTTGAGGAGTGTAGCATGGCATCTCACTGGTGATTTCTCTATTTATACAGGCATGGAGTCCCAATAATCATTGTAGATTATGATCTCTTGAGTGGTGGGGATGATTAAAATCTCCTCAAACAATGATAGAAATTATTACACTCTTCTAAATTAGTTATGTGACTCGAGGGGTGTCGCCTGGAATATCATGGGTGGGTTATCTTTATATATCCCCTACAGTTATGCCCCTCAGGGTTCATATGACTACTGAATGTGGTGACCACCTATGGACTAAGAACTAGGGCTTAAATATTGGACTAGATTTATAGGCCTGGGTATCATGGTAACTGACTCAGTGGAATTTTATAGGATGTATGGATGTGATCCCTTGAACCCTTCTTTATAGGATTGACCAATAGTTTAAGGTATTATTCTTGATAGGATTTATCATTAGTATGTGGTGTCCTTCTTTACCGAATTGACTGTCGGTATATGGTATCATAGATAGTTATTGGAGGTAAGTATAGGTGAACCCAAGTGTAGGAAGAGTAACTCCCTCTGGTGATTTATCTTCTTTAGAGACATAATTCTAGTGTTCGATGAAGTAGGTATATGTCGATTAGGATTATGGACCCAGAGATCGACTTAATGATACACGAATTGAGTGCCATGACATCCAGCTCAATGCCCTTGCATAGGATTTCTAAGAAATTAGGATTTTATACCTAAGGATCGACTGCCATTGGTTTTTATGTAATTTCATTCACTTACTCATGAATATTCATGTCTATGTATATATTTATAGGTATGGGTCCATACATATATACATATATAGTTATGGACATCCATGGTAGAACTATCATAATTGACTGGGATTGTGGAACCAGTTTTCAACTATGGTTTCAAATTTAGTTTTACTTACCTTCTTAGTTGTGTCTTAGTGAGGCTGAGAAGTTTCGTTTCATACACTTATAGTAGCACATTTATAGGTTACTTTTCGGGGTGGCATACTGAGATTATTTGTCACCCCCTTCACATGCAACATGATTTATGTGTAGAACTGATGTCTGATTTTTAGGTTTTTAATGAGTTACATGGAGGATAGAGTCGAGTCCCATCATTGCATGTTCAAGTAGAGCTGATCATGTGAGTTCTTTTGACTGGGATGGTGTATTTCGGCACGGTTTGGAGACTAGGTACATGGTATAGCTCAGAGTTTTTAGTAGAGCTCAATACTTTTACTTTCAGTTCCTTTTGTACTTATATATCTGTATGGTCTACCCAGTGGGTGACCAATGTGGTATTGTATAGCATAACTATTTTGGATTTTACAAAATTTTAGTTATTATTACAACATGTTCTATTTCATTTTATTGAATACTTCTGCACTCTATTTGTTTACTACTATGTATGATACTTAGAATTTTTCCACAGTTTGATCACTATGATATGAGGGAATAGTCTCCTCACTGTCACACCTAAGGCCCTCGATTCTAGTTGGTAGCATCTAACATATGTGAAGGCTCACTTGAGGCCTCAAAACCCACTAGCTCAGAGCACCAATTAGTTTCATTTAGGTCAGGATGTTACAAAGTTTTATTAGAGGAGTTCTTTTCATAGTCTTTACTATTTTGGATATGGTAGACATGAGTATTAGAAATGTGTCAAAACTTGAGTTGGATATTAAATAGTTACATCAAGAACACTTGTTTAGGTTGTAAGTACTGGTTTCTAGGGCTTGGGATTGTTATTCTCAATTATGATGTTACATTTGTATATGATTTTAACTATGAGTGATTCACATGTTGTGTGGATTTTTTGATTTACTATGGATTTCAAGATCTTGTCCATTGGAAAGAGTTCATGGACATATTTTGACTCTTGGACAGAAAAGGAAAGATGTTAATCATGCATCATATTTGTCACATAGAATTCAAATCATATAGTCCTTCTAGTGTGAGATTTTATTGAAGAATTAGGCCTATTTGGTTGGGTCTGCATACATATTAATTTCATTCTGATGGTAGTTTATCGAGATCAATGTTGAGGCATTTTGTTATGAGGTTTATGACTTAGTCCTCATGGATGGGAGTTGCAACGAACTAGTAGGTTGATGTTGCATGTGATGCCTTCAATTTAACCCCTTTTGGGGTGTGGTTTTTCAGGTCTATAGTTATCTTGTCGGATCACTGAGTACGATCCAGATGTATACCATAACTGTTCTTGTGATCTTACCTCCAAGGGGTATTTCTATTTACAGATGTCCAGTGAGTGTTAGAAAAGTTTCTCTTCAATGCTGGTATTGTGACCTCTAGGGATATGTTTTTTATGAGGATTATTAAAGAGTATTAGGCATTTGTAGGCCATGTTATCAGTTTTATCCCCTGTTGGTCGACGTCCATTTTTTATGGAAACCTTTATGGGAGGTTAACCTATGTTTTTAGGTGTCTTTTTAGGTAGTGATATTTTTTGTTTTCTCATTTTGAGATCGAGGCATGGTAGGTTATTGGGTTTTTCATTATGGGATTGTTGATTCCTTTAGATTTCGGTAATCACTTTGGGTGCATGTGTTTTCAATAATTGCTTTGATGGGTTAGATATTTGGGTTTCTGGCCCGATCAGCCACTGTTTTTTCTATTTCTAATGTGGTAAGAGTGCAGGTAGACACTCCTGACTAGAACGGCACCGAGCGATTGTGGTCATGGAAAACAAATTATGGCATAGGTGAGGTTCTCGATTATGAAGAGGATTTCCATGGGAACTTATAGATTAATGGGACTGACATGCCGTGTATAATGATCAGTGTAGATTTGCAATGGACGAATTGTTGGAGTATGAGTTTGGTGATAAATATAAATACTAGTTTCTCATGGGATCATTTGAATCTAAATCAGTGAGTGGCTAAGAGAAAACCAAGAACCAATGTTTCAAGACATAATCTGGGATTGGTTCACAGAAGTTGTGAGGAATGTCCCACCATGGTATAGGTGACATCATGAATAAATGGGGTACTGTAAGATGGTTGTCCCATGGTTAAATCCGGGTCAGGTTTTAATAGGATAGTGAGTCTGGTCCAGAAGGAGCTGTACACAACCTTGGTATAATCTTAGTGTACTCTTGTTATAGATGATCATGCTCTATGTTGAATTCTTCTTGAGTATGATAAGATAGAGTCAGCCCTAGGTCAAGCACCTTTTCATTCTAAACGTTCTTCCCTATTAAATAAGGAACCCATTGAGAAGGTTCTTGAGGAGAATTTTAAGTAAATCCATATGGTGGGGAGTGAACTATTTCCCCTTTGAAGGTAGTAAACCTCATTTTTAGTTGAACTTAAACATTTTTCCATGGGATTTTGAGGTCATAATTTTGTTTTGAGATGACGATAAGGGTATTCCTATGGTGGGGAGTAACATATCGGTCTCAGTTAAATGTTTTTATGTAGAAGGAAATTATTTATGATATGAGGCTGGTCATTGGAATGTCTATATGGCTTGTTTGTAAATATTATTAGATTGAGAGCATGGCTACTGGTCTTTTTACCATGCTTCTCAGGGAGGAGATAGTTTATAGTGGGATGTTTTTAAAGGCCCATGTTTTTCTAAACTATAGTTTTGAGAAGAAATTTAAATTTCAAATGGTTTTTTTCCTTTGGAATATGATCTCAGATTATTTTTCTGACCACTCAGTTGGTCCTATAAAAGGGTTTTTTCCATAGTATAAGAGTTTGGTGGAAATCTGAGTCATTTATATTTTGGTGGAAAAATTAATATTTAACAATTATTAAATTAATCATTTATTTAATCATCCACGTTCGTTTGACCATAAATTTTGAAATGTGGATTTTATTGATATTAAATCTCCACCACTGAGTCTATAATAGAGATTATATCCTATATGAGACATCAAATTGAGTTTGGTACTAAGGCTGGACCATGCACCCTTTTTCATTTCTTTTTTCTTTCTTTTTTCCTTATCTTTTCATTATTTCCTTCCATTATTATCATAAATACCTCCTCTACAACTCCTCCATTCATTGACCTAAGAGGGAAAGGTAGAGGTTGATATAAATAGAGAGAGGGAGAAATATAATTACCTCCATTAATACCTCGACCGGCTAGATTGACATGCGGAAATTGTGGACCCTGGAATCAAGCGAAGCTTAAGCATTATTTTTCCGAAGGTTGGCCATTTTTATGATTTACCTCAAAACACATTTAGATTTATTATTTTATATATTTTAATCCCTGTTATGATTTATTGAGGCCTCTGGAGGTTGGATATTCTGATTTTAGGGTTTAAATAGGGGTTTTAAGAGATCTGAAGGGTTTTCCATTCCGGAAAATTCGATAACACATTGTGTGGTTTAGGGGAACATGCCAAGTGTAATTCTCATTAAAAGAAGATGGAGTTTTGGATTTAAATTAAATGTATAGGGATGTACATGCCACATACTGGTACTCATCCATGTAGATATGTACCTGGTCCTAACTACCAATCTAGGTCTAGATGTTCTTGTGGAGTAAATTTCCAGAACATGTGTGGGTAACATGACTTGTAAAAGTACACAACCTGGACAAGTAACCATCCATGCCGGTAAAGGGAAACAAGCATGTATCCCATGTTGGGTACATACTATGTACCCACTTTACAGGCTATGTACCTAGGAATTTTACATGACCAAGTCAGCCAAAGTACATGCCCATATGGTGCATTAGGTGTACACACCATGTATTGAGGGTGACACACCGCGTACTACCCCTTTTCAACACTTTGATGTTTTTTTCCAGTTTTACTTCTCAAGTGACATAATTAAACTCATGAGTAGTCAATTATGAGTATTTTTTCACATATATTACATTATTGAAACTCATGGAGTGTTTCAATGAATCCTAATGGGTGTTTTGGGGATTCTATCCAAATGAGAAGTTTATTCCTTGAGTAATTGTATTTAGCCAATTCATGAGCAAGAGACTTAAAGGAGAATGCTAGGTTGGGTTTTCAAACCAACCTAGTTATAGACCTTGATCTGAGATAATCTATGAGATATATCTTATATAGTATGCTTTTGAGGATGTCCCCTTGTGAGATGTGTCATTCTGGACTATGAAGCCATGAGACCAGTTGCATTCGAGGATCCCCTACATGATGCCTTTAGTTACAAGCTATTCTGGGGAGTCCCTTATTGGATCCCTTACCTGTATATCATTTAGAGGATTCCGTGTTGGATGCCTCTATCCTGTTTCTATTACTGAGGATCCCTTATAGGATTCCTCAGCTAATGTGATGAATTAGGAATTCCTTTGTAGGATTCATGTAAATATGTATCATTCTTATGACCTAGAGTAGGATTTCTCTTTAGGGTTTGGCTACTGGGACCCAGCGATTAACAATTTCTTGACTAACTCTAAGTTGTATGTCGGTTTTAGGAAGATATGGTGGCGAGTGTCACCATAGAACCCATTCTGAACTTCGAATCCAATGGGGATATAGATTTAGTGTTATGGTTGGGTGTTCATGTCACCAGATTCCTTTGTTTATATACTTTGACATATTTATTTCTGATGAACTGGTGTTTATAAGAGATTATTCTTGGTTGGTGGATGTTAAGCCTGATACGAGGTGTCTTTCTTTCAGTTGGGATGCCAGAATGTTCTTCCTAGAATATGTTATCATTGTTGGGATGCATAGACTTGATTTCTTGGGATCTCTCTTCTGTTCAATGTTATTTAATATGTGTTTTATACCCAGAGTTACTACATGTGATTCAACTATTGATCCTTGGTGTATATATTGTGATTTTATATTTTTTTTGGGGTGTCCATAGGTGTTTCCTAGTATCTGACTGTTGAGCATATGATTATGATATATGGGCATGGCATCTCAATATATATTTTAAACACTCTTTCCAAAGTGGTGGGTATGATTAAGATCACCTATTCCTATGATTAGAATGATTACACTCTTCCAGATCAATTATGAGACTCAAGGGGTGTAGCATGGTGTCTCATTAGTAAGTTCTCTCTTTATACAGTATGGAATCCCAAGAAGCATTGTATATTATGATCTCTTGAGTGGTGGGTATGATTATGATCTCCTCATCCTATGTTTAGAATGATTACACTCTTCTGAATTAGTTATGATACTCGAGGGGTATAGCATGGTGTATAAGAGGTGAGTTCTCTCTTTATATGGGAATATCTTCCCAAGGCACATTTTATATTGCACTCTCTCGAGTGGTAAGGATGATTATGATCTCCTCATCCTTTGATCAGAATGATGATGCTCTTCAAGATAAGTTATGATATTGAATGGTTATAGCATGGTGTCTCAATAGCGAGTTATCTAATGGTAGGACCCTTAGTGTTCATCCGATTTTCAAGGGTTGGGACCACATACTTTCTGAGACCTATAGATCAGACATTGGACTAGATATACTAGACTAGAAAGTAGGGTGACTAACTCATTGGTCTTTTACAGGATGTCTGGATGTACTCCCTTGAATCATTCATTATAGGATTGGTCATTGGTTTATGATATCCTTCCTGATAGGATTGACCATCGATATGTTCTATCCTTCTTTACAGGTTTTAATGTTGATGTATTATGTATTAGTTAGTGATTGGAGGAGAGTATGAGTAAACCCAGTTGTAGGATGAGTAACCCCAGTAGTGACATATCTTTCTCAGAGATTTAATTCTGACATTGGATGAAGTAGGTATATGTTGATTGGGACTACAGACCAGAGAACGACTTAATGATACATGGCTTGAGTGTAAAAAACATCTAGCTCAATTCCCATGAATAGGTTTTCTATGTTATTGGGATTACATACCCAAGGATCTACATTCTTGGTTTTTATGTGATTTACTTCACTTACTCAAGAATATGCATATCTATGTATATGTGTATAGGTATGTGACTATACATGTATTCATATAGACTTATGGATGTCCATGTTGGGACATTTTTAGTCAACCGGGATTTCAGACCCAAGGTTTGATTGTGGTTTCATGTATGGTTTTAATTACCTTCTTATTTGTGTCTTAGTGAGGCAAAGCAGTTGCTTTTATATACACTTAAAAAATCATATTTAAATTTTTCTTGTCGGGGTGGCCTTATGAGATCATTTTTCACCCCTACACGTGCACCTCATTGCATGTGTAGACCTTATGTATGCTTTTCAAGTTGATCAGGAGTGACATGGTGGATAAGGCTGACGCCCATCATTGCATGTTTTAGCAGAACTTCTCGTGTGAGTTCTTCTAATTGGGATGGTGTTGTTCGGCATTGTTTGGAGACCAGGTACATGGACTTTCTTAGAGTTAGTAGTAGAGCTTTGTAATTTTAATTTACATTCCTTTTTTACTCATGTATATGTATAGTCAGACCAGTGGGTGACCAGTGTTGTATTGTATGGAATAACTATTTGGGGTTTTATAACATTTCATTTTTTATTACAGCATGTTCCATTTTTTTTATTTAATGCTTTGGAACTCTATTATTTTACTGTTTTATATGATACTTAGAGGATTTATAATGTTTTCTCACTCTGGTAGGATGGTTTATTCTCCCCACTATGACACCCTATGATGTAGCTACTAGTTAGAAGCCTTTGGAATATGGGGAGTTGCACTTGAGGATTCATAACACACTAGCTCAGAGCACGGGTTAGTCGCATCCAGGTCGGGATGTTATATACATATTCTAAAAAAATGATGCTATTAATATGACATAAAGACATATTATGTATTAATGATTACATATACAATGATAGAAATATAATATTTGTTTAAAATTTTATTAATTGTAATATATCATTAACTGAGAAATTTAGAAATTATGGTAATAATATAAAATTAATATATTCAATGATAAAAATTAAATACATTAGTAATATATATTGATAATAATAAATAAATTACTATTTGGAAATAAACATAATTAAATTTTACTAATTCGAGGTAGGTATCAAATAATGATATAATAATTATAATTATATAAGAAATATTAAGATATATATATATATATATATATATATATATGTCTCTGTGTGTGTGTGTGTGTCTAGATGTTTTTTCACTAACATACACACACAATAATTTTTTGGAAAAACATTAAAAAAATTGCATTGAGGTGAAAATGCAAAAACATTATTATAAGATCATAGAATAAATAATATTAATAATAATTTACTCTATAAAATAAGATAAAATTATAAAAGGGTCAAAAAAATTATAAGAATAAAATGAATTGAAAATTTCAGGAATTATAATTAGTATGTATATATATACACACACACACATATATATATAAATTAAACAAGGATAATAAAAAAATAAAAATTAAAAAAGTTAATAATTAATGATCAAATAAATATATTTAGTTGTATCTATATAATTCATATATATATATATATATCTATGTGTGTGTGGGAGTTTTTGGGTGTGTGTGTTATATAAAAAGATAAAAAATCAAAACATCCAAAATAAGAAAAAAGTAAAGTGGGTGGGGATATGGTTTTCTTCTTCCCAAAGATTACATCATTTTCATACTCACTCCATCAGAACACATTGATAAGCCTCAAACACTAATTGTTTGATGATGCACCAATATTTTTCCATGTAAATCCTACCATTATTATTTCATTCTCACCTTCCTAATTCCATGAATCCACCTTCCCCACTTGTTGATTCTATAACCATTGTTGCCCGAAAACCCAATATCACTCAACAATATCATGAAAATTTGAAACCCATCATATTCTTTGAACTCATTTCAAGGTAGGGTTATTAGTGAAAGAGATTGGGTGGATATCATTGACTAAATTTAGTTTTTTATCATGAAATCATTTTATATACTAGGATGTGGAAGCCACATTAATATAGGATGGGAAGAATGACATATTATTTGTATGAAATGGAAACATAATTTTTATAGGAGAAGAAATCATGCCCAGTTAAAATATTAGGAAAAATAAATTTGGGTAACTAAATTTTAGGAATCAAATAAAATAATCCATGTCATATGGTAACCAGAAATCCCTCTTTTCATCAGTGAATTGATTGTTAGGCAATACATTTGGAAAGATTACCATATATCTATACTCTTCCATGGATCCACTAGAAAAAAATCCTTCATAAATTAAATATGTGATTGATCTTATTATATATCAAGAGAGAGATAGTGAGAAAGATGAGAGAAATATTGAGTCTATAGAGTATTACTACTGGAAGGGGGACTGTAAAGAGGATTTTTTTACAGAATTAAAGTAATATAAACTCATATTTTCAAAATTATATGGTTATGTTCTAAAATATTATATGGGAAATTTATTTTAAATTTTAAGTTAAAATGTTTTAAAAATAGATCCTTTTCATGTGGTAAAAAATATTTTAATTATTGTTTTATGTTTTTCTCATAAAATAAATTCTATTTTAAAACAATGGGAAAGATTTATTTTATTACAAATGCCTATTTTTAAAGGGATTCACTCTCAAAATTTATCATTTCATGTGACTTTTTTCAGAATTTTTTTTAGAAAATAAATTATCTCTTAGATGGATATTGATTTAAAATATTCAAGTTTCCATGTTTGTTTTCAAGGATACAATTATATGTATGTGGAATTATTATTTTTTGAAAATTTAATTTTTTTATTAATGGACAATTATTTTGAAGTTATTATTTTATGTTCATATTAACGATTTTATATGAGTGTTTTAAAAAGTATTTTTGAAGTTTTAAAATCATAATTTCATATAATAATAATCTTATATAATTACCATGGATATTTCCTATGTTTAAATTATTTTATGTCCATGCATTAATTATTCTGAATCGATGTCCATGTATGTTATGAAATGTTTTATTATCATGAGTTATTGATTCTCCTTAGTGATTAAATATAAGCATATATATATACAAATATATATATATAGTTCCATATAAATATAAATACAATTATAAATAAAATTATAATTATATATATATATATATCCACTATCATAGTTTCACAATTATGATTCAAAAACACCTGTGTAAATTGTAAATCTCAAATATTAATATTATAATTCATAACATGGTCATTGAAAACATTAAGAATATTTTAGGAGTAAACCAAAACCTCAATGGATATTTTCCACAAATACATATAGACTAAATAAAACCTTTAATGTTTCATTTTGCCTCAATTTTTTATCTTGTGAGGTTTTTTCTAAAAATCACTAGATTCATTTTATTAACAAATTATTTCCTTGTATTCCAATAGTATTAATATTTTATTCATAAGAAATTCATGGATTTAATCATGGATTATTAATTTAAAGAAAATTAGTTTTCCCAAGTGATTTGAAATTTGTTTTCTTAAATGTTTATTTTATATATTGGAAATAATTTATTGATTTTGAAATGAAAAATTTGATATTATTTTTCAATAATATTTTATTTAAAATAATGATTTTTGGTTTTAAAGGAATTGTTTTCAAAGGATGTTTTTAATATTTTTTTTTGAAAATGGATAATTCAGTTATGAATACCCATTACTAATCCATTTTCTCACCATAATTTTTAAATTGTTCTTTATAGGATATATAGTTGAGTAAGATTTACATTAAAAAAAAATATCGATTAAACTGAATTTTGGTGGAGTGAAGCTAGAGGGGTCATCATTTTATTTAAATTTATACAAAACAATGTAAACTATATTGAGTTAGTTTTGGATTAATTTTTTCCAATACTCTAAAAACATTACCTAAATGATCCTCAGACAATATATTTTTAAATTCTTTTAAATATTTTAGTCTGGAAAAAGTATTTATTAATTTTAGAACATGATATTGGAACACGAGTTTGAGGAATGTCACGTACAACGAGATTCGGTCCTACTACAAATCTTTATATATTGTCTTTGATACCAATTGAAATGACCAAATTTTAATCATCTATAGTTATCATATATGTAAGAAACGTTTTGTAACTTAAATATCCAGGAATATTTTGGTTTATAGTTTTATATAATTTTGAAAGGACTCATTATATTAAAAAAGTCATGCCATTCTCCTTAAATGTGCACTTTCCCCATTATACATAGATTTTTATTTTAGATAAGAAGACTTCAGTAATTCGAAAAGTATTCTCAACACATGATATCTATCTTGAACAATATTATATAGTATCATTCTATATAACTTGGGGGAAATGGAAACAAATGAAATTGTGTCGTTAGATGCACAATATGTGTAAACATGGTATATATCGATCATATGTAAAGATATTATTATCATAAGATTATTTTAAAATACTAGAAATCATATTACCAACATAAATACATTTATCTAGAAATTTATTGATTATAACTCTAAAATTATGACATATAAAAAAACAAGATTAATAAGGGTATTAAAGTAGAAATAATTATTCATGAGTTATAACATTAGAATGTGTCATCATATGTATAGGAAATCCCAATATTCTAAAAATATCTATTCAAAATCCATTCCACTCATATTCTTGTGAGAATATTTATAAGTGATCATACATACACATAAAAATTTGGACATAGCCATTCAGAATCATGTACATTCTTAATCTATTGAGAATATTTATAAGTAATAATTTCCACACATCACAATGTGAACATATATAATCACAATCATGTTAAATCTTATTATTATCACCTCATGAGTTATCCATTTCACCTCGAATGGCCCGAAGGCCTTCATTTTTATTGATTTTTGATAACCCTCATTTCAAGGGATGAGGGGGAACCCTTACAAGGCCCATAGGAGCAGAGATTACATGGCCCGTAGGCTTAGCATATTACATGACCTGAAGGTCTAAGGGAATTCAACTAGACTATCTACAAGGAACTGCCCTGCCCCAGCATCTGCATCGTGATAATAGATCTCCACCTTCGCATGGTCGTCTGGCTAGGCTTCCAATGCAAGCACAGGCTGGTCCCGATGGCATAGCCATACCCTCTCATTCTGACAAATCCATTTGGTTCTGCTCTAGTGAGTTAACCTACTCTGAATATATTCATATTAATTCTTCATGATAATGAAAAAAATTATCATTTCATCATAAAGTAACCCATGGAAAAGAAAATTGGTTTTACAAAGATTTTACCAACATAATGAATGATCATATAGAAAAAAATAAGGATGGCATCAATAGATCATATTCATAGTCAATCAAAAGAAATATCAATTTTTGTTTTCATAGATGAAAATTGTGATTTCTTCTAGGTAAAAAATCTGGAAAATATCAAGCATAGTCTATCAATTTTTATGTTTTAGAGGATTTTGGGAGTCAGTGGTTAAATTATTTATTTTTTTAAAAGGCTAGGAATACTATTTTGGTGCATTATTAGTGCTAACAATGTTGTGACCATAAAATGTGAATATATGATTTCTAGTAGAATTTTTAATGCCTTGATCATGGATTAATTAATCGTGATACCTTCTAAATGAAAAAATATAGAATTTTTGAATTTTTTCTTATGTTTTTCAATGTTATGATCTCTATGAAATCATGAATTTTTTTTCAACGGAAGGTAGCATCACATGGTTGGAACACGATTTATCTAATCATGTAGTTTAACCATGAAACATGGTTTGAACTTTTAATATTGAAACCCCCAAAATGTTTTTCATTTTAATGATTAATCACCCATAATTCATCATTAACTCAAAAAAACTATTCCTTGACACTATAGAGGCTCTCATATTCCCTTAAATCGTTATCTTGGATTGTTCTATGTGGATCTCCTTAAAGAATGCTCAATTTTTTATTATTTTCTCCTCTTTTTTGAGATCTACATAAAATCTATCATGTTATCCATGTCATGAAAAACTATATTGGGTATGATGAACCAATCTATGGTTTATATATAAAATTATCTGGTTTTTTATAGGATATCAGCTTGTAAAAACCTGATCTCTTCATTTCCAATCATAGTTTTGAGGATGAATAGGTCATCTTTATGATTAGGTAGGCATCTCTATAAAATGGTGAAAACCCATGAATTAAATAATGCTCATATAAATTCCATTAGTTTAGTTTTTTATAAGTGAATTTTTTTATATCATTGATTATTTGTTTTATTAAATACATATTTCATTGTATGAAAAAGGGATTTTACAATGAAAAATAAAATGCACCTTATGTGTTTAATAAAATTCCACAAAGATAAAGTTAACTCTAAACTATAATTTCGTGTATGGGTATGATGATTATTTTATATGCAAATGTTTTATAAATTATATTATTGGTTTACTTAGATAATTTGGTAAATATAGAATAATGGGAACCTTGGGTGCATTAGGATATAGGTATCTGAAAACCCTGGTGATTGTGGCACCTGTAGGGGTTATTTTGTTGATATAGATAGACCATTGAAGGAATTAGTATCAATACAATTTAATATTTTCTAGATAGCGTTCCTTTAAAAGTCACTGTATATAATCATATTAGAAAAATCCCAACATGTTCTTGGTTTTATACATGATGGTATTATTTCATGTTGGATTGATCACTAGTTTATCTTATAGACTTTCTATGTACATGGCTCTCTCGGATAGGATTATAATATCTTGGTTTCATTTGGTTATTATGTTTAATTTTTTCACCAATTTATCATTTCAGATACGGATGCATTTTTATATTCCCTATATTATAAAAATCATGTTGATTTCCATTTTCTTAGGGATTTTGATATGGGTTATTTTCAGATGAAACCTGACGATGTTTTACTAAATGGTCTTTATTTAAAATTTATAGAGAAACTATTTTTATTTTATTTTTTCAACTAACAATTTCATGGTTTTAGATATTTTGTATATTCATTGGTGATATTTTAATGGTTGTTTCTCTAACACCCTTATTTTAACATTAGATGTTTGTAGTAATGATATTATAGGATATAGGTTAAGGGAAGGGAGTCATGTGTAATAGTGAATTCTATTGGTTGATACCACATTCATAGTTTTTTGGGATAGAGGTGAGGGATAATCATAGGGAGACTTGGCCATGGTCTTGGTTTTTTTATTTTATAGGACAACCTATTTGGATTTTTTATGTCACATAGTTATGTACCTTTTCTTCCTCATTATACACTAGTTTTTATCTTTAGTTTTATATGTTTGAACCATGTTCTGTTGTGTTATCAAGGTTACATAATTCCCAAATTATTGTATGTTGATACTCAAGTTCTTGTCCCAAGCACTTGGTGATTGGGAACATACTTTGGGTCTTATATAGAGACATCTTGGGTGATATGTGATGTTTACCTAGGAGGGTTCATTACAAAATCATATCACATGGTTTCCAAAAAAGGGAGAGAGAAAACAATTCGTAGGTTTTGTTTGGGTTTGGTATATTAGATCAAGGAATTTTTTAAGCTTAATGAGTATGTTTTGAGTAGGTTCTTGATCACCACCTTTCAGGATTCCACATGAGTTACAATGGGAAGTGGAGATTTTATTTTCATTTGAGGTATTTTATGTTTTATAACTTGATATAATGAACTATGATCCTTGTTTTTATGTTTTTGTTTTCTTGTAAGTTTTTTGGATTTAGGATGTAAAAAGAATGGCGAATCATGTTTTGAGGTTAACTATGATAGCCTGACAAACCATATAGTGATCAAAAATTTTAATTTAGTAACCTTAATATGGTTGTGAATTTCTAGACACTTTTTCATCAACCAATGTAGATAGGTTGACTAAAACACCACATCCCCACTACTATTATTTTTTTGAACACATGATTCTTAAATTATTTGAGTTACTCATTCTGATGGAAAAAAGAATAAGGATATATCCTGGATTTTTTTATATAATGAATTAGTTTGGATAATAGTTAATATTTTTTTGTATACGTGTAGAGAAGCTAGTTTTATGTGTGACAATTGATGTTATGAAAAAATATTTTAGTTTGGAAAAATTATGTAAAATGACGCTTAGTCATTATCTCATTTTTTTAGAAATGGTGGTTTAATCCTGGACCATGTGAAAAATAAATTTATTTTTAAATAAGTTAATTATATAAATGTAATTACTTACCACCCTTGAATTCCAATTTAAACAAATATTATTTTTTTAATGAAAACAATGGGAACCATAAATTTTTTAAGGATGGGTTTTTTATGGAAAACCCATGGCTGTTTTATAAATGTAGTCAATAAGAGTAAATAGTTTTGAAATAAAAATGGAAATTCAAGGGAAGAATATGATTTTTATTATAAAAATGTTTTATAAAATTATTAATTCATTAATCATATTGGGGGTTTAATGGTGATATATTTTAATTAATTTTGTACACAAATAATGTAATTAAAGATGTAAATGAATAATGATTTATGATTTTGCATGATGGCTAATAGGATATATATATTAATTAAGGAGTTTTAAAAATATTATATTTTTATTATTTTTTAATGAAATGAAATATGTTTTTTTTAATGGGATAATTATATAATTACTTTTAAAATGATTCTTTTTGGTTTTCAAAATATTTTCTTTTTCGAATTCTGTTTTTTTATCTAAGTGGGGTCATTTAAAAACCTCTCTGAAGGTGTTTTATTTCTTTTCTGATTTATATTTTTTTCCAGACACTTTCGTGCATGTTGGGATTATCTAACATGATTTTAAAAACATAAATATATATTGTTTTCATCTTTTATGCATCAGGTGATTCATGTGAAGAGGTCACAAGTATAAGTAAGATTATTTACTCTAGATCAATCTTTTTCTTCAATATTCATTGATTCCCATTATTCAAATGCAGCGATAAGTGTCCAATATTCTCTCGATGTCTATATGCAGTCTAAATAGAGAAAATTATAGGTTCCTCTTGGTAATCGATTTAGTGAGGAACAATTTTACTCATATCCATAAAATTCAATGTGAGGAGTAAAATATTGATTTCATCCTTTTATATACGTGTTATTCATTTTGGGTTCATGATAAATAGTTTCATAGTATTTGTGTTTTTTATAGCCTTGTTTATGAGTGGTATCTTGTATATTTTTTGGGATTATTCATTAAAAGAAGTTGACATCTTGATATTTATCATGGCTCATTATTTATCTTTTCTTGTTGAACGTTGTTGATAGGGATTCCTATGCAGAAAATGATATATCCTGGGATTTGGAATAGTTCTCTAGATATGGTGTACCTAAGGTGTATGAAAGGGTAATGTAGTTTAGCTTCATGACCGATTTAGATGAGATATCCATGAAAGATTTGTTTGAATTGGTTTGCCGGAAGGGGGACCACCATGTTAATATATCTAAGCCAAAGTAACTATAAATTCATTTTTTATCCCAAGACTATTGTCAGGATATTTCTTCTTGGGGAATGTTTTCGTTTGAACCACCACTTATATTTTTTAGGCATGGTGGATCTGGTAATCTTTCTCGTTACTTTCTAATGATCTTTTGGATTTTTTGACCTAATGATATTTTGAACATTTCTTGAGGATGGTTCATTTTATTTGATTGATCTACATCACTCTTGGGCTTTTTACATGATCATAGCATACTATTTTCTTTCATTATTGATAGAGATATTAAGGAGTTTACTTTGATTGAAATGGGAAACCTCAATTAACTTGTTTATAATCACTTTTAGCAATGTGGTTGGTCATAGTGACATAATTTTACAATTAATTTAATTTATGGGGGACCAATGATAGGTCACTATTGTTTTAGATCCTCAAGTTGGATAATCTATAACTGTGGACCCTTTTAGATGTTTGGGATATAGGTTAACATTTAGATCAGTATAGTTTTATGATATTTCGAGTTAAATCTTTATAAATTCAAAGGAAAACTTCATAAATGGATTTTAGATATGTTGTAATTTTAATAAATGGGTGAATTCATAATGATTTCAATAGTTGAACATTCATATAAAGAATCTATCTTAATGAAACCTTGATTTTCTCATAGCTTTATATAATCTCATACCATTTTTACACTACCTCATTAGAGAGAATTTTATGATATATTAAGACCAAAAAAGACTAAAGTGTACTATTTTCAAATTTAATATGATACTATAATATAAATTCAAGTTTAAGTGATTTCATATATTTTATTTCAATATTATGTAAACACTTAGAGAAGGAGGTGTGGTCACAAATGCATTGAGCATGAAATCACTAATGATAACAGTGAATAATCAAAGGAGGATGAATCCTTAGTGAACCATTTTAGTATAATTTCCCAAAGACATCTTAAAGGATCTAGTGTACTATTATACTCAGATTTTGAGCAAGATTAATCTTCCTAGGTAAATTTATTTTGAGCTAAGAAACCTATGGTTTCTATTTTGAAATTTTTTACTGCACATTTTATGGTGGGGAGACCTAAAGTTACCAATATTTGTCCCTCTATGGTTCTTTGTTTCTTTAGAGGTCGTTTTTTTGTTTCAAATGTTCTATGTTACTTGTTTATTGATCATGAGTGTAGTTCTCTCTTGTTTTCAATCTAGGTTAACTATATGTGTCATGATTTGGGAGATAAAAAATAATGACCTTTAGTGAGATGGTCAATTAAATCATTTATGTCATGATTCCCTATCTATTAAAAAAATTAGAAAACCACAGTCCTACTTATTTGTTTTTTATTATTAATTTTGTTATGAATATTGAATTAAGTGTCCAAAACCCTCATTTTCTAACAACCATAGACTCCTAATGGAATGGAAGATAAAAATTTTAGTGATCATTATCCTATTCAAGAAATCTGCTTATATATTTTTTTCCAAGTAAGTTATTGTAGTATAATATCATGAAAATTTATATAGATTAGGGGTTTTGATGCTAATTTTTTCTCTTTCAGTTTCCATTTTCAGTTGATACACATGACTTTTCTATCAATTATAAAAGGAATTGTTGAATGTTATGATATTTAAATCTATTTCATACATTAAATATGGTCTATATTCTGATAGTCACATGCGATGAACAATATAGTTCTTGATAATGTGATTTAGCCATGCCAATTTGTTTTCAAACATTTTTGAGTTTGGTATCTTCCCAATATTTTTATTAATGATACATAGTTTAGAGTATCATATGGGTGGCCTTGTGGGTCTCTTTGATGTTGGGAAAGGGTAAGTGAGTAGTTTCTATTTGGATTGAGTCTTATTTAGGGGATAAAAGTATAATGTGGTTATCTCAATAATGCTTGGAAGTACTTCCCTGCATCCATAAATGGTATACATGACACTATTGTTTTCATTGGAGGTTGTGGTGGGTGTTCATGTTTGTATTAGAGTTTCACTTTTCATGAGACACCATCTTTAGGGTATGGTTCATAAGTGGAACCAAGGTTATTTTTCACATCTGTGGTTATCATACAACTTAGAAAAGTGGATTATCTATCACAACCCACTGCCTATTAAGGTACCCCGCATTTTCTTGAAATGAATCAAGGATTAAATTACCCCTATTTCTAATGTCTAGTTGGCCTTGGGTTGACGACTAGCACCGAGAGTATAAAAATCATAATATGGGAGGAATTACCCTCTATAATTTACGTATGATTGAAATTTTTTATATTATTGAAAAATGAAGTCCATGAAATAGAAAAATAGGAAACCAACCCCATACTATAATGCATGTATAAATAAAATAGGTATAGTTAAATGTATCTAAAGTATATAGAAAAAAAAGTAAAATCTAAAGAAGGGACACAAAAATAGTCTAAGGTCTGAAGCTAGTAATATCAAGCATAGTACAAATAGACCACTTATAAACCTGAAAATAAATTTATATATTTAAGGTGGGAATACATGTATACTCAATTGGAAAATAAAGGTATCTCACACACATGTGACAAGAGAATACTAAGGTACCCATGAGTAAATAGAAGAAAAAAACAGTACCTAAACAGGACAACTAACCAACCCCATACTCACCATGTCACACTCACCAAATAACACATCCAGGTATAATAATATAATTTGATTTATATTGATGATAGTAACCCTACAACTCTTTCCCATTGATTAGAAACTCTCACAACAAAATGATATATGTCTTGGTTCTCTGACCACTTTTTTATAACATCACATCACATCCTTCAGAAAAACACCTAGAAAAAGAACATCATAATAATAAATAGAAAATAAAGACATCATGAACATGAAGAACATTATCATCATTACCTAGTCCTACCACACATAACCCTTACCATAAAACAACTCATAATATCACCAGAAACAACCTTAGTGGCTACATCACACATCCCCCTAAGAAACATGTTCCACCACACCAAATCAAATATAAAATGTTCTCTTTTGATTTTTTTCCATCCCATCGCATGCATTTTTCACCTGTATGAGGGATAAGGTAAGATAATGCGTCTAACTATGCAACCTCACTAACAAAATGTTGGAAAAAACACCCTGAAAAAATTGGTTTTGGACTCTAGGTGATTAATATGGATGGTAACATTTAGAAACATAAAATAAAATTATTTTTACATATATAGAATATCATAAAAAACAAGATGAAATTATATGTTCAAAATGAGATCATCATCCCAACTCATAACATGACCACATCATCTCCGAACCTATGCCACTTTTTATGCTAACACTAAATGCATAACACCACTCCACAAAACAAAAAAAAACACATCTTCCATCTAAATTAAATCCAATTTTAATATTTTATATTAGAAAACCATTTTATTTAAATATAAAATTAATTCCATTATTTATATCCCATTCATCTTATTGTTCAATACCATTATTTTACATTTAACTTCTACCCCATTTATGAAGAATACCCATTATTGTTTATTCATTAAACATTTCTATCCCATGACTTTTTATATTAATTTTTTAATTAAATTACTAGTCTAGAAACTAGAATAACACAATAAATCACAACAAAAGATATATCTATATCTTCATTATAATATTCATGCACAACCACCTCCTGTCACAACATCAACAGCACAACCACTTTCCGTCACAACCTCCCCATATCATTAATACAAAACACAACACACATTCACATAGAAAAACAAGTTACATATAATTTCACATATGATTTTAAGATTTTCCAACGGTATTTTAATCAATTCCCCTACACTTTTAAAGTTAATATCACATAAGAAATTTTTTCCCACGATAAATATTTTGTTAAGAGAATATAAGTGATTAAACAATTCCATTTCTAGTGATATCAAAAAATCATAGAAATAGAGGCACTATAACACTAAAAAATATAGCACAATAAAATTCTCCAAATAACCATGATTTTTAGTGGAACAATAAGTATGGATAAGATCAATATCACAATAACATAAATATGTAAAGACGGACAGTCATTCCCTTCTCATTTATTTTTAATTAAACCAGTTGTTTATATTTTTTAAGAATGTTATAAAAATTCCCAAAGATAACAAGAGTAATACCCCTCCCATATGATATATAAAGAAAAGAAATGAGGGATACCCTAAAATTAAAAAAAACACATCACATGATGCTATGCACTAAAATAATTTTTTATTAACTAAATATAACCACTATATGAAGAACTTGAACCTACACTAAAAAAATATTTCCATGAATACAAGGGAAAAAACTTTAGAACCTACCATCTTGAGAGAAATAAATCATGAAGGAAAGAAGTAAATGTATCTGTTTTAGAGTTAACAACTATGAAATGATATGGATTTTAGACCATATATAGTATTTTAATTAACCGTTAATGTGGGTCTCATTTAATCCATGCGGATGAGACATATGAAATCTCCAAAAATTTATGAAATGGATGAAATATATATCCTTTTTTTAAATGAATCATCATTAAATTAATGAAGGATTTAAAATAATTTTATTTCAAAAATAACATAAAATGGAAAAAACTATAAATTCTAGAAAAATTGGAACATTATACTACCTGGATTAACTTTGGTCATCTACCACCATGATCCATAACCAATATCTATTGTCAAGGGATACCATTTGAATCAATAATCAGGATATACCAGTAGAATAATTTATCTACCACTATAATCTATTGTCATGATCTATTGTCTTGATATACCATCAGGATCTACAACTAAACTATGTTTTCTAGTGTGAAAATATTGCATCAGGATCAACTATTAGGATTTAATGCTAGGATATACATTTAGGATCAACAACTAGTCTCTGTCTACTATAACTAGAAATTACTATCAAGATCTATTTTAGGATCTCCATTTAGGATCTACCACCACACTAATTCATTTTACACCATAATCCACCATCAGGATCTACCATAATCACTTAAACACTACTTTTTACTCTAAAACACCTATGAATTCTTTGGGAACTCATTTGAGAACCTATTACACTATTTTCCTTGAAATGTAATGGAAAATAAGGTCCAAGAAATTACATCATATACCTATTAAACTATTCTTCCCCTCAAGAATCAAAAATAACCTAGATGGAAAGAGGAAAATGGCCCAAACAGCCATACATCAAGACACCTTTCAAGGATCTTGTTATATAAAAAACCATCTATAACCAAACTCACCAACAAAAAGAAAAATTACACAACATCCTTCAAAAAAACAATCCTCATTTATTCTATATAAGTACATGCATTACCCTTTCAACACCCACACTGACCAAATTTATAAACAACAACACAAACAAAAATATAGATCCCTATGTATAGAAATCATGAATATATTACTCCCATTCCAAAATATTTTCCAATCTATTAAAACTAACTTTCTTATATGGTTTTAATAAAATAATGTTATTAAACATTTCAATTTGGGATTAGTTTTATCCTTATTAATAGGAAATGAAATTTTAATCACAAATTATATCAATAATAAAGAATAAATTTTCATATAAATCAACAAGATCCAAACATTACATCATAATAAAGAACAAGGAAAAGGATGATAATTTCAAAACAAATCTGGGTATGGGCACCCATCTATGTCTCACACTCATATTCACTATCCTATAATCCACCATGTCTCCAAAAAACATGCAATAATGGAATAGACCTTCATAAAAACACCCTTTCTTAATAGTCGATGGTCTCAAATGGAAACTCTATGGAGATTACATCATACTTGTTATCAAAATATCCCCTATAAATGATGTGACATTCATTTTGAATATACCAACAAAAATTAGATATCTGGATGTCATAATTAATCATGTATATTCATAGTGTAAGTTCAAATCAATAATCCACATTTCCAACATGACCCACCACCATAAAAGGCCCAATGTATTTAGGAGAGATATTACTGCCCCTACAAAACCTCCACTGACCACATCAAAAGACAACTTTATGAACATGTTGTCTTCAACCTCAAACTCCAATGGCCTTCTCCTATAATCAAGATAATAATTTTTCTGGTCTTTTAATGATTTTATACTCGTAAGAATAAGATGAACCTTCTCCCTCATTATTTTTACCACATTGATACCAATAACTTCTGAATACCTAACCTCTATCCAAAAAAACATATAATGGAATGGACAAACATAATGTTCCTCAAATGGATCCATTATAATGGGTTAGTGATAACTATTGTTATAGGAAAACTAAACAAAAGGATATTGCTCTTCCAAAGATGCACCGAATCCCCACCAACACTCACACATCATATCCTCAAGCGTTTGGATATTTTGCCCATATGGACTTCCATGTGAGGGTAGAAAAAATTAATACTGTGTAACTATGTTCCAATATCATGTTGCAATCCCCACAAAAATTTTGAAGTAAAATAGTCATCATGATCTATGTAAATGGTCCTTAGAACAATATGTCTCCATACCACCTCATCCATGTACCTTCCCACCAAAACAACCATTATTCTCAACTCCTTGATCATTACAAAGTGTTTCAATTTCATGATATAATCAATGATTACCTAGAAAGCATCACAAACTACCTGAGCATGAGGTAACCATATGGTAAAATACATTGATATGTCATCTCATTTCCACTCAATAACCATTAAAGGATGCACCACACTTCCATGAACATGGTTCTCATCCTTTAACTGATAATTGACTTGGAACCAAACCACAATCTCTACCACTTTATTTTTATTTCCTAGACACCAAAAAAAGTCCTTAAGAAAAAATTTGTATTGGAAACTACTAGGTGTACTTTAAAAGTTGATATGTGATATTCATGAAGGAATTCATCACACATTATAAATGGAACAAAAGTACTTCCCTAAAACATCATCTGAATGTAGTTATCCTCCAAACACCACTCTAGAGAGTCATTATTGACAAGAAAATCACAAATCACCTATACCTCTAAGTATTCCCAATAAGAATCCTCCAAATACCACATCATATAAGGCTACACTGAATTCTAAAATAGGTAGTTTCCACTATCATCCACCCACACATCCATGTGTAGGGATTCAAATTCCTACACTACATTCCAAGAATCCCTAGACTCTTGAACCCCATCCTTCCATGAATTTCTTCTGAAAGATTCATTGAAAAAATTTCCATTTCTTTAGGTGTAAAAGATATAAAATTCATAATCATGAAAAAAATAAACCCAAATTTGATGAGGTAGATGTAGATTACTCTGATAAAAGATATACCACAAACTATTGAGATTTGAAAAGACCTCAAATCTCTCCCTAATGAGGTAATGTCAACACAGCTTCAATGAAATTAAAATCAACGATAACTCTAGATAATGAGTGTAATTGTTACACTCATGGGGTCATAGAACCATAATAGATCACTACCTTCTGCTATATCAATACACATAAAAAATACTAGATATTAAATATCATAGAACACATAAAACTTCACCCACTCTACTTGAAACAAAAGCACTGACCAACTACACATTACGGTAGTCAAAATATTTATGAAAATGACCATTTTAGACAAAACCATGGTCCTCTTATTCAGATATTTCAAAAATATGTAACTCCATAATAAATAATATAATAACATCTAGTAATTTCCTAAAAGTATAAGGAGGCTACAAGCCTTTTCTAGACTCTTAGGGGATGACCAAGAAATAACTACCTTGGCCTTTTATGGGTCCACAGATACACCATGATTGGATAAAAAATTACTATGTAAATGCACTTAACATGTCTAAAACTTATATTTACAACACATTACATAGAGTTGGTTGAGTAGAAGAACCTACAAGACTACTTTGAGATGATTTTCATGCTCCTTCTTTTTCATTTAGTAGATAAACAAGACACTGATGAAAATGACTATGAACTAGTATGGTACACATAGTTCATGAATCTGAGGAAAAAAGACGGTGTGTTCATGATAAGGAATAGATTGATCAGAAAATTGATGTACCCATACCTTTATATAAATGTTTTCTCCAAGATTTCTCCCTCCTGAACCCCCAATTGAAAATATCTAGACTGCTAATTGATCATATATATTCAACTCACTCCTTTTATCTGATTGAAAGGATAAAATCGGGTTCATATTGATTATCACATGGTTCATCCTCAGATTGTCTATGAACAACCTCATACTAGAATCCACCTTCTGGGAAAATAACAATTGAGCACCCCATGGTGACATACTAGGATGGATGGAAAATTTCCACATCAGATCATCTATGTGAATCCCCATATCACAAAACATATGGGCTTTAATCAAGTAAGGATGCATTAAAATCTATGAAGAAATGGACTATAACTTTTTCCAATACTCAATATCTTGTTCAGTGGTATAAACAGAAACAAACTAGTAATAACATCTAGAGACTCCTTATCAACCATAAGAACCTTTACCACCCTAATGTCAACTGAATCCATAGAAAACATAGCCTTCAGATAAATAAGGGGCTCCATACCTCCCCCTCCCACATGGAAACTCAGCCCACTAATGAAAAAATTAAGATATACATTCAAATATTAGAAAATTAATATCCTCTAAAAGAATTAAATAATATAACACATTGAATACAATGATTTTAGGTTGAGGATGACATTGTATGACTATATATAATTTAATATCAATTCTCCATGGGATTGATGTGGCCCTATCCTTAGACTACACATCAAAAATATATCAAACAAGTGGATATGGACTCTAACTAATGTAGTTTACATGAGGGGAATGGTAATATTATCTACTTCTTATCCCAAAGCTCAGTCTAGAGTCGATGAAACACAACTGTTAGAAGCTCTTAAATAAAACAAGTCACAAAAATAATATATGATATATTTATTTCACCTCTAATGATATCTTCCCCTCAGACACTACCCCCTCTAACACATACAACTGAAAACACCCAACTTCATTACCTATATGATGATGGCCACCTCTATAACAAAAATCAAGTTGATTCCATTGAAAATTAGAAACATCCAATAGTTTAACTCTACCTCTCCATTACCTCTTAATAGATCACAAACCTTCCACCCCTGCTGCTGAAGTAACCTCATTGGAAACTACTACTTGGGATGATAATGAACCAACCCACCTTATCAAACTAATCTCAAGGATACACAAGGAACTAATTTTAACAAAATACACAAACCCCATAGATGAAAAATATTTTTTATGAACCCCCATGGAAATAACGTAAACAACTAACTTTAGAAGTCTATAAGGGAAACTGATGAGGTTGAATTCATACTAGAAAAAACATAAAAGTACTAGGTGTATGAAACCTTCTATTGATAACCCTACTTTTTTGAGATACCACATTGGTACTCCTCTCCCAACAAACCTCCTCGAAAGTGAATCCAATATATAACATTTTCTTTATTATGAACCTTCAGATACATTGGTAGTATAAATGGTGTAATTTTGTACAGAATAGAAGGATAGGGTGCCTCCCTACGATGCCTCAGACAAGACTCCTCATTTAGAAACTGGTCCAAGGAAAAAAGAAAAATACTCTACAACTTTATCCTTATCTCGTGCATAGATATACTCCCATACTGAGGGGGAACAAAACACCATCCTCTTTATTTCATTTATAGTAAATGAAAGGGACTGTACATGGAACTCATTTTGGAAGTTGACCAATGAAACATATTCCACCTTCCACTCAACAAGGCATAATGTCCACCACATACACATATCTCCAAGCATATGATTGACTAGTATTTGGACCATGTAACCTAATGTTGCTTGGATCAAATTGAATGTTATATAAATCTTTTCCAAACAGTTATGTATATCCATATACAAAACACATTCTCATACCTCACTAACTCCTACTACTGGAATGTGCACAATACCCTCTTACACTGATCAACCTCCTCATTAGGGTCAACCCTTCGATGATCCACTAGATTAGACTACTAAACCTTCACTAATGAATCCACACAAAGATGATGAAAAATACCAATAACTAAAAGTTAATCAAAGAGTTACTAAGACCATTGGTATAAAACTTCATTAAAATTTATTTTATTAATGTTTACTTATTTCTACTTTACCAGAAAAAACCCACCAAATTCAATCAAGAAAACAAGTCATCATGATTCTTGTATCTATAATAGGTATATACTCAGAATATATGTCCACTTCACTTGGTAATTCAATAATCATAGAGTATATTCATCGGATCAAGGGGACCATAAGAACCTATGTTCTATCCATTTTTTTGGAATATGTCATAAACCAAGAACAAATGGCATGATTTCCTAACTAAACCATGGAATCCTCATTATTCCGGAATCCAATAAATATACTATATCACTACCATGAATGTTGACACTACTATGTCACATCCCCTCCCTCAAAAGGTACCCCTCATGAGACATAAATGAATAACATGAGAGAATTACATGATGTACCACCTTCAGTAGGACCAAAGTTAGAGACCAACAACAAGGGCATATACTTCTAAATATGAGAGGCGTTACCCTTAATAATATTTTAGGATGTGGACATAAGATATCAATGATTAGTAAATTGCATGAAAAACTGGAAAAGGAAACCAAAACCCTCCCACATTGCATGTTCAAATAAAATAGATACAGAGAAAAATCCCTAATGTAAATACCCAAAAGTAAAATCTAAAGGAGTTTCACATCAATTGTCTGAGGGTAGAAGATAGTATTATCCACCTCGATCCTCATACTAATCATATAAACCTAAAAATAGTTATATATATATATAGGGTGAGCATAAAAGTATACTCAGTAGGATTAAAAAATTATCTAAGGAACATGTGAAAAGGGAATACTAATTCATCAATGAGAAAACATAGGAAACAAAAACTACCTAAAAAATTCAACTAACCAACCATATCCTCAACATGAAACACTCACCAAATAAGACATCTAAGTATAACAACATTGTATGAAGCATTCCAATGTTAGGAACCGAATACAAAATTCCATATAAGTAGTCGATCTAACACCCCAATGATGTACATCCTAGTGCTCCCACCTCTTCCATATAATATCAAATCATATAATATCACATGATATACGACCCACATACACCTTTCCCATCACATCAAAAATATAACAAAAAAACATGTTATTTTTTATGTTAATGATATCAACCTATTTCTCACTTTTTACCATGTACAACCCCTAACATAAGCCATCTCATATCATCCTATAAAACACATGTGCATCACATCACAACATACCTAAAGAAAAATGGGCCATAAAATTACATAATATCTTGAAAGTTCACTATTAATATTTTACCATTATATCCCATGCATTTCATCATCAACTAGAAGAGGGTACATAGAACAGCTTGTGGCCATCTAACCATCCTCCCCACTGAGATATTGGAAAAAACACCCCCAAAACTATAGGCTGTCGACACTAGGTTCTTGACATGGGTGGGGTGTATATAGAAAATCAGAAAGAAATAAATTACTTATAATTATATATATAATATCATATCACACAAAACCAATGTATGAGTTCAGAATAAGAATATCATCCCAACTATTGAAATCACAATATAACCTCACAATCCTCGCCTCTTTTTCTACCAAAACATAATGCATAACATGACCCCACAAAACAAAAACCACATTTTCATAATTAATATAAATTAAATATGATTTCTATATTATCAATTAACAACCCATTTCATTAAAACTTCCAATTTATTCCATTATTTTTATCCCATTCATCTTTATGTTTTATCCCATTTTTTGCACATTTAATATCAACCCCATTTTACTATAAATACAATTATTATTCATTAATTCACCAGTTACATCCCATACCATATCATGTTGAACATTATTCATTATTAAATTTCATTACTACTTGAGAAACTCGCATAATATAGAACGTCACAACAACAGAAAACCCATCATCCTCATGCCAACAAGTACACACAACTCTCATAACAACATCCACATCAGCACCACATTTCATCAAAATAACCCCATAGAACAACCACACAATACGATAAACATTGACACATCACAAAACATTTTACATCATTCCAAATAAAATTTTTCAGACTATTCAGGGGGTTTTCATCAATTACACTACACTATTAAGGAATTTTCATAGAAAAAGAAGTGTACATATAAAATCATTTCATTAATTAGATATTAGTGATTAAATAAATTTATTTAGGGTGATATAAGGAAATTAAAAAGATATTTTATCCCAAATAAATAAACTATAATGAAAAATGGAACCCAATTAATTTTTTTTCTAGTCATACATAAATCATTTATATGATCAATATCACAATATCGAAAAGATGTTAAAAACATTTGAATCACTCCCTTTTGATTAAATTTAAATTAAACATCCTCTTTTCATGATTTAAATGGATAGAATAAATAAAAAATATTACAAGAGTATAACCCATAATATTTGGAAAAAAATAAGAGAAATTAGAGATCCCATACATGGATGAAAAATTTTCACATGATAAAGTACAAAAAAACTGATATTGAATGGATAGAATAGAACCACTATCAGAAGAACTCAAACCAATAATGTAAATAGGGATTCAAGACACCAATGGTAAATAATTTTTTCTTTCCCATATTGAGTTAATGTAAGTAGGAATAAATGTAATAAATATATTCATTTTAGAATTAATAGATAATAAATGATTGGGATTTTAGATCAGAAATTGATTTTTATTGACCACTAATTCGGGTATCATTAAATCGACATGGAAGGTCCATTTAATATTTTGAAAAACATGAAAATATAGGATATAAATATCATATTTTAAAATGGATCTTAATTATAGTATTTATGGATTTAAACACACTTTACTTCAAAAATAGTGTAAAACGGGAATGAATTTATATAATGGAAAACTTATAAATTTCTATGATCCAGATCTACTGCTCGAGTCTACTATTAGTATCTACCTCCAACATCTACCACTATAATATACTATTGGGATCTTCCATTAGTATATACCATCACGATATACCTCCAAACTAATGCTAATACTGCTAGAATTTAACATCAATATCTATCACCAGATTCTACATGAAGATTAAATCATTTACCGCAAGGGTATACAATCTAGATCCACTGTTATAATTTTCCATCAAAATATACTATTAGGATATACCAAATGACTAAGTGTACTACAACTATAATCTACCATAAATATCTATATTTGATATCTATAATCATAATTTAACGCCTACTAATGACTTCGACCACCAGAATCTATAGTCGGGATCAACCAATTTCTCCTAAAACACCCCTTTTTTTCTAAAACTTCCTTAAACTCATTTAGAACTCCACTTGGAACATATAACACCAAATTTACCACAATGTAATGGTCCAGATAGTCTATACCTTTAAATTATCAGTTAAATGTTCAATATCAACAAACATCGATTTACGACAAGTTTCATGTTTTCCTAATTTTGGAGGTATCAACAGAACACTTCCTATGTGATTGAACATAAAGATATTAATCTATATCCTAATACCACTATAGTTGAACTACTAGCTCAGATTATGTATCTCTATGAAAATGTACTATGTGGTTGAAAAAATATTTGGTTTATGTATTTTGGTAGTAAAAATGAGATATCCATGATACAAGGGAGTGGAAATCATTAATGGGGTAGTAGTTGTCTTCGGTTTTTGAGATTCGAGATTATTGATTGTATTCTTGGGGAATAAAACACTTATTCAGGAGTGAATTTTAATTCCATATGGGTCATAAGTGTGGATAATTTCAAGATTTTCTATATATTTCTTTTTTTTAGAGTCCTTAAAGATTCAGGGTTAAAATTTTTAAGTAAAAAAAATAAGAAATTGACAAGGTTAGTCCAAACTATGTATAAAACATGAAATATGGATGTATGATTTATATTGAGGATTTAGATAGTTGGAGAATGGTTTATTAAACCTTGTTACTTTTTCTAAGAAACCATACAGAACTTTTCAATTTTCCCTGTGGTTGTTGTATAGATTGAGAACATTGTTTAAAACAATACGACACCCTCCAAGAAAAAGAATGTTTTATTTTCAATTGAATGTTGGGATGGCCGGTTTCTGCATAGATTTTCTAACCGTGAGAACTAATTACCAAATTTTAAAATTGAAAATTACCCCCACTCCATTGGCCTTTTTGACCCATAATCAACCCATAATCCCACATTGGCTTGAACCGGGCCTTCCTTGACACTCTAGAGGCTAACTTATTAAATTACTTGTTGATCTCTAATCATTAATGGTTTATATATTCAAAGTATGTTTGTTTTTTTATCTTTTATCTAGGATTTTGAGAACTTAATCTCTTCATTTCAAATCACCATTTTGATGCCGTCTATTTTATCTCCATTGTCGAGGAAGGTGTCTCTATACAATGGTATTAACCCATTATTTACATAATTTTCTTACAAATTACTTGGTTTTGTTCTTGAAATTGATTTATTTGGCATCAATGATGATTTTTTTGAAATTAATCTTGTGTGGAATAAAGGAACGAGTTTAAATGAATGTTTTTATTAGAAACTATTTATACACATTATATGTGAAATGAAATGCATCAAATATGATTTTGAATTTAAAATGGTGTTTTAATCATGGGATAAATGATGAAATGTTGTGAAAATGTTTTATAAATCTAGATCATGGTTTATTTTAAGGTTTTAGAAAATATTTCACATTGGGAACCATTTATGGCTCTGGGTATTGGTATTTTCAAAACCTAGTGAGTGTAGAACAACTAAGGGATATTTTGGTTGTATTGTTAGATTATGGAAATATTAGATATGAATATAATTCCTGTTATACTAGATAGACTTATTTTTTTATTTCCTATTATAAATTTCATAAGATATAGTTCGTCTTCTGATGGGTTTTATACATTATGGTGTTGTTTCATGTTGGATTTATCACATGTTTATCTTATGTATTTATTGTGAAAATGGTTCTCCTAGATTAGATTCTAATATCTTGGTTTCAAATAGGTATTATTTTTTATATTCTCACTAGGTTATCGTATAATATATAGATGCAATGGAAAATTTTCCCCCATTTTATAAATCATGTTTATTTATATATTCTCATATCTTTAGATATAGATTGTTTTGATTAGAATCTAGTTGATATTTAAAGAAATATGTTCTTTCTTGTGATTTCTAAATAAACTAGTTTTGTTTTGAAGTTAGAATTAATTTTTGCATGGTTTAAGAAATTTTATATATTCTTTTTTGAAATCATACTTTTAAATTTATTCACACTCTAAATTTTCCATTGACCATTTGCAGTCATGGTTTTTTAGAACATTGGAAAAGGAAGTGTCTTCATGTTCCATGGAGGTTTCTCATAGTTCATACTACATTTTTATTAGTCCTTAATAGAGTTAAAATATAGTCACATGGATTCATAGATTTGGACTTGGTTTGTTTGGTTTTAGGGAAATAATTTTTTCTATTTTTTGTGTCTCATGTTTTTGACTTTTTATTACACTTTGTACTCTGGTTGTTATCTTTGGATTGTTATGATTGAAACTTTCTCAATGGTGTTTTCATGGAAAAATAATTTCAATGGTTTTATTTATTAATACTTAGTACTTTTTGATATCCCATGGTGATCGGGAATGTTACTAAGGACTTATGTCAAGACATCATCGTTGAAATTTCAAGGATACTCAGGTTGGTTTGTTACAAAAATCACATTAAAACATCATTAAGTAATTTCTTAAAAAACATACCCTTTTCATTTTGAAAAAAAATGTAGTTTCCCAAGAATTTACTGATAAATTTAAAATTTAATGCATGAATCACTAATTCTCTATGTCACAACACTTTGTTATAACCTAGAAAGTGAACAACATTTTCCACTTTTGCGATTTGGATGTCGAAAAGTGGACATAAATAGTTGCGATCAGAAAGATATTTAGATTCTGATAGGATTAAATTACATTTTTTTAGTGAACAGTAACCCGACCCTTATGAAAAGTAATATACCCTTATGAATAGTAATATGACACATATGAATAGTAAAATCAACCATGTATATATAAATAATATTTAGTCCCCTTATAAATGAGAATGAATAATTTAAAATTTAATAATTTATTATTGGTATTTTTTTGAGTAATAAATATTTAATTACAATTCTAAATAAATAAATTTAATTAAAACATATTTAATTTTCATTAAATGTATCATAAATAAAATTTTGGTTGTCCTATGATTTTAGGATTATTTTATGAGACCTTAGTTAATTTTTAAAAGTATTATAAAATTAGTTTTAAATTTTAAATATATATTTTTTTCAAGTAAATAATGTTTTTAAAAACAAAATTAAATTTCAAATATTTAGAATTTTTTATTAAATGGACTCCATTTTCTCGTTTTACACATCTGAAAATAGAAGAGGTGAATTTTTGGGGTTTTTTATGAAGTACTTAAATTTTGGTGAATAGAAAAATACGACAATTTATAGTATAAGTACATTATAAGATAAATAAACTATTAATTGAATCATGTCTAATGTAAACACACATGGTGTGAAATGACATGCACTTAGTACTATTCTTGGTCAAAATAATCCATACTATTACTTATCTTGGGAAAAATAATAAAATAATGAATAAGATATTAACAAATCTCTCCTCCCCTCCACTATAAATGACACCCCTCACCCCCTCTCTTATTCAACACTCCAATCCTTGAAGCTTCTCAAAATTCTACCCAAATACTCTTCAATTTTCCCTCCCCACATGATGGAGCCCTTGGCCATTCCAAAAGATAAAAACCTTTTACCTTAAGGAGGTTCTCAAGGAGGTTATTTCAAGAGGTAAATCCTCTTTCTTTTTCATTTAATTTCATTTCAATTTATCTTATTTTATAATTCTATCCCAACATACTCTATATAATTGATAATGATAACTCTAGGATTATATATATATATATTTAAATTATATCATGTTAATTTAATAACCATTCCTTATCTTTTTAGTTTACCTATTTTTTTTATAAATGAAGTCATCAGCTGAGAGGTGCTAACTGAAAACCTTTATGGATGAAGATGCTTTGTTCTTAAAATACTTAATCAAACATGTTTGTGAAAACATTTTAATTATTGAGAAATATTTTAAAATTTATTATATAATCCTTTTTATGTTTTGGAAGTAACATATTTACATAATACTAAACAATAAAACAAAATTACTTTGTTATGATCAATAACCACCACAATAATCTAAGTGATTATCACTAAATGTACTATATAATGATTCATACTCATATTATGTAAAAATTGATATATATAAACATTTACATATATGTATTATCATCAACAACATGCAATTAAAAATCTGGATAATTATATTTTTTTTACTCCATTACTTATAATCAAGCAAACCAATCTTGAAATCAAGGAAATGAACACTCCAAAACGACAAAATTAAATCACATTAATTATAAATAAGGAAGTAAATGAATTTACTAAAACTTTAATGAATAAAATAAATATAGATAATGTTTTCCATTAATTAATTAATGTATTTAATTTGATTATCCACGAAGTTAAGTTCAAGTGCAAAACATGTTCGGACATGTGGTAAGGGTTTTATACCCGAAACTCCATTTTCTTTCAGGTTACCCTTATTATCTATTTACCTCAATGAAATTATTAATTATTATTTTGAAATAATAATAAATTATATGGACACAAGTACTTTAATGAAGTAATGTTCTTGAAAAAGGTTATAAGGGTTAAATTAACTCCATACAATAATAATTATGATAAAGCAATTATGGCCTTATAACATAGTTTTAACCTAGATTAAATTTATTTACCCTTCAGTTGGGTGATAAATTTACCATTGTTATTATTCATATTGGACAAAATGGACCTATTTTTAAAATACTAACCTATAGATTAAAAATATGAAATAAATTTTATAATACTCAATACATATAATATAAAGAAATATATTTTAGAATAATCTAATAAAAGTTTATAAAATCCACTTTTAGAAAAACATAGTTTTTATGCATAAAACTAGAGTAATCATTATCTCATGCATAGAAAATATATTATACGGACATTTAAAACATATTATTGAATATAATATATATATATATATATCACTAATATTATTTACAAGTAATTATTAATTAAATTTATCATGATAATAATCATTATGCGCATTAAGAATTTCGGGAAAATTACATTTTAAAAATAAATTTTTATCCTAAATTAAAACCAAATAATTTTAAAATGAAATTAATAATATTAAGTAAAATATATAATAAATTATATTAAAATAATTTTCTTTAAATGAATCATTACACCTACCTAATTATTTTTTTCAATTTTCAATAAAATATGTATTTTTCATTATTTACTGAAAAATAAATCTTTTTAGAACATAATAAAAAATTAATCCTTAGATACATTTATTATGATTATTTCATAAATTATATTAAATTAAAAAAGATATTTATATATTTTCATGAAATTAATAATAATAATTTCTCAAAAAATAAATAAAAATATTTTTTAAGGAAATTTTATTTTTGAATAAAATAGTTACTGTAATAAAATTTAGTGGTTAATTACAAATAATTTAGAAATAATATTCAATTTAGAAGGAGATTTATATATATATATATATATATCATAAATCAGTTAATCTAATTCAGACCCTCCAAGTCATCGGTTAAGTTATTACTATCATAAAATATAATAAATTAATAGTATATCATCCTTTGTTAAAACTTAGTGCTGCATGTAATGTATGTTATCAATGAGATAAAATTATATATATAATATTTTTTCCAAATATATAGATATTTCATCAGAACACAGCCTAACCCCATATGCGAAGCATCATAGAAAACATCAAGTAGAACTCCCTCGTCTAGAAGACAAAGAACTGGAGACCTTACTAACTTCTCCTTTAGATACTCAAAAGATACCTGACATATATTAGTCCACATGAATTCCTGATCTTTCCTCATCAATGTCTTTAGATGGGTTGAAACTCAAGAAAAATCAGTTACGAACCTCTTGCAATAGCTTGCAAGACCAATAAAACTTCACACCTCTACCAATGTCTTGGGGACTGCCCAAGACACACCTAATTCTATCTTCGATAGATCCACAGCTACTCCCTGCTAGGACACAACATGCCCCATTAAACAGAATTCCCGATCCCCAAACAAACACATCAACAACATCCTGAACATCTGATGTTGATGAAGAACTCCCAAAATGGCATGTAGATGCTCTGAATGCTCCTCCTCAGACATGGAGTACACAAGGATGTCATTGGTGAAAACCACCAAAAAAAATATCTAGGAACTCAAAAAACACCATGTTCACCAATACCATGAACATAGCTGGAGAATTATTCACATCGAACATCATTACAATGAACTCATAATGCCCATGAAGACAGTAGAAGGTAGTCTTCGAGATATCCTCATCATTCACATGCATATGATGATAGCCTGACTGCAAGTTGATCTTTGAGAACCAAATTGAACCCATTAGTTAATAGATTAAATCATCAATCCATGGAATAGAATATAAATTCTTCACTGTCACTTTTTTTATGTGATGATAATCGATACAAAACCACAAACTGCCATTAACGTTCTTCACAAAACAAAACCGGTGCGCCCCACGATGACACACTCGACCAAACAAAAATACACTGAATCAAACCATTTAGCTACACATGTATCTCTCATAACTCATCAGGGGACATCCTATTTGAAGACATATAGATAAGAGATTCTCCTGGTTATAGCTCGATCCAAAAATTGTTCTCTTGTCAAGGGGGTAATGCTACAACATCTTCTAGAAAGACATCAGGGTACACTTTTATGACCCTAGGAAATGCCAACTACTAAAACATTGGAAAAATCATCATCAGCTCATCCATCAAGGATGATAAGAAAGGAACATGACTCTAACCCATATGAGGGTCTCGCTCTCCAAAAAATACCACTGTCTCTCCATCCCCATCGAAGAACAAAACATTCCTCCTGAAGCAATCCATGATATTCGACAACGAATACAACCATTCCATGCTGAGGATTACATAATATGGTCGTATTAGTAATCATAGAAAATCTCCCCAAGAGTTGTTCTTCCCCAGCACTAGCCCACAGTCTCTACATACTTCAAATAAGTCATCTCGACCTCCAACTGGTGTAGTCAACTCCAAGGGCACTATAATCCTCTCTACCTCACGTCCCAAACCAAGGACAAGGGTATGTGATATGAAAGAGGGTGTATCTCTTAAATCAAACAAGGCACAAAACAATGTTTAAAATAAGAAAAGGGTACCTCGAATGACATCTGGCTTACCTAGCACTAGCAACACTAAATCATGATGCCGACCAGGACCTCCTCCACAACCTCTCTGACCCTAATGAAAACCACCAACATGATCATGATCTTATCTTTGAGGACGAAGAGAGTATGAGGATATCCTATGCCTACCCCATCTACCCTTTATTGATCCAAAGCTGTTGCAACATGCTGCTGCTACCTTGGCTGGAACTGCCTCAACAGAGGGACATGGAGAGAAACACCTGGTGCACGATTACTGCTCTGAAAGGTTGGGAACTCTTGCTGCTGATGACCTCAAACAACATAAGAAAAGAAAGAGCCTGATGCTTTAGAATATGACCGAGAGCCTCTTCACCCATAGAAAATAGGTGATGAGGGCAAGGAACTACCCCCGGACAAATGGAAACACTTCTTCCCTAAAAACTGGTAACACTAGATAACAGCTCTGGTTTGTGAAGAATCAAAATGACTCCCCTCTGTAACGATTCATTTATGGACAATGTATTCTCGATGAACTACGCCATTGACAGTACCTCAATATATGTCTTCAGTATAAATGGGGGGGGGACCTAGTGTTGGATCTCTGGAAGAAAATCCTCCTCAAAATGCCCCACTCTGGTCTCCTCATCTGGAAATAGGTCCGAATTATATCATAAAAGGTTATTGAAATAGATTCCGAACTCTCACACACTAGAGATCCCCAAAGGAAGGGTAAGAAGCTCCTAGTGACTGGATGCCTTTGTGGCCAAAGAAAGAAACTTTAATCTAGACTTTTATTGGAACTCCTCCAATGAGATCGATGACTCCTCATGATCCCCAAGGAACCAGAACCAGTACTGCATTACTACTCCATGCAACATCATCACAACTGAGGAAACCTATTGCTCCTTCCGAGCACAGATCAAACCGAAGCCTATCTCGTCCTCCTCTAACCATAATTGTATGACTGCATCTGAAATGGGTCCCTCGTACTTCTGTAGACTCTGGCGCTAGAACTCTTGAAGTTTCCTCCTCCAAGTGTCTTCGTCCTCAAACTCTACCCTACGACGATCTGATGGCACAACCTACTGGACATCTTCTGCATGAACCTAACAAGGATGTCGACCCAGAGCCATATAAAAAATTAAAAAAACAATTAGAGCTCCTAAACCTAGAATATAGAAGATTCAACATAATTAATTAATTTTTTTAATTCATTTTAGGTTAACATATACCATGGTCTACCCATTAAAACAGATTCACAATGAAGAATGTTGCACGATCCTTTCCCATGTCTCTACCCTTTAACAAGTATCTTCTCATTTAGTAGAAACTGTAAACTTAAAGGTCTATGCATCAGATCACAGGGGGCCCTAAACACTTATGTCTCAGCTGAAATCAAGTTTTTGCATCACTTGCTAAACTTGAAAGACATTGTTTCCCTACCAACCCATGAAACCTCAAATATTCCAAACACCAAACACCATCTTATCCCTCAACCAGACCCCTAACACCACTATTTCATGACCCCTCCCCAAAAGGTGTACCCCTCCTCGGTCGGAAATGTGATAAGGGAGATAATAACCCCCGAGTCCCACATTCAATAGGCCCTAGATTTGTGACTCGCACCAAGGGTATAATAATCACACAAATGGGAGGCATTACCCCCCTAAGAGAACACATGTTAAAGAGAGAGATAAGACAAAAAAACAAACTCCAATTAAGAAAACAATATAAAATAAATCCCAATTACACATATGTAATGTCATATAATACTACTACACATGAAATGGGAAAAACTAAAAATACCCTAAAGAAAGTAAAAACAGTAGCAACCACGAAGCCCAAAAAGCTCTAAATACCCCAATATAGTAGAAACCAGTATGATCTCTAACCTTCTCTAAGTGACCTAAAAATAGTTTATATATACATAGGGTTAGTATAACGGTATAACCAGTAGAATCCTCACCATATCCTCTCATGAAAAAGTAGAGAAAGTATACTAAAGCATAGTAAACAACAAGTGAAACTAACTCATCACTTAAAAAGGTATACTATGTTCATAGCCTCACCATGGATACTCTCAGAAAATATCTCATACAAGAGTATATAATATAATAAAGAATATGAAGGGTTCCCTGCTACTACTTCCCTACTAGTTTTACGCATTTCCCCAATGTTGCACATCCGACACCATCTCTTTCCAAAAAGTCTTATCCGTATACACCTTGGAAAAGCCCCAAAACATGCACCTCATGAAACATAACCACCACATCCACATACATGGAGTAACTAGGTAGTTTCTGGGATCCATGATAGCTCACATAATGTGTATAATGAATCAGTAATTATACCTCAAGACATTACTTCCCACACACTGACTAAGGATCCTCAAGCCATCACATGCTATACACATTACACATATAGTAGACCATAGGAAAATATATCCAGAATTTATGTGTGTCAATAACAAAAATATATTACATCCATCTACACATATACGTGGGAAAAAATAACCGTTGTGACAACCCTCACAAGTAACTACCATGAGAAGAGCGCGGGGTCAAATGAGGGTAGTCTGCCATCCATCCTCCCACCAGAATGTTGGGGAAAACACCCCCCAGGGCTCAGAATCTACGGGGTGTCAGTTTCCCTAACTGATAGGGTGGAGTAGCATATATAAACAAAAAACATATAGAATATACTCTATCTCACAACCACACAATGGGAATAATCTATTCGTGTACTCAATTGAAGCTACCGTCTCTCAGATTCCCAACTTCAACTTTTAAGACTAGTATTACTATAAGAAAACAACCATTTGAAGTGCATTATTACATTACTACATTCTATTTTTTATTAGTTATAGTTTAGGTTAATTAATTATTTAAACATTAATTAACCATTAATAATTTCAACATTTTATTTCATTTTCATCACACCCAAAGCACACTGTTCCTTTAAAATTTCATCCTCAGCATTGTGTCCCAGCAAGCTCAAACCCCATGGGTTAACATCATTAATTCAATAATTTATTAGTAACATAAAATTTCTATATTCACAGGCATTCTAGAAAAACATTCTATGATACTAAACACAAGGGGGATTAACATGGTGGGTAGTTGAAGTACCCGTCAAGTATTTTACACCTATAGCTAAAGCGTTGACCCACCCTCTATCTGGAAGCTAAACATGGAAAGCATGAGACATACCCCGCGTGTCTTCTACCCTTTTGGAAGGGGGGTAAGCAAAACCAGATTCCTTGAGTAGTGGAGAATGTAAAGAAGATAAACAACCAATAAGAACAGAAAGCACCCAAACATTCACATCCAACCCATTTCATCATCTCCAGCATCCTCCTTGATACCCACATGCATAAATAGATGCATCTCTTCACTCTAGGAATCAACTACTGACATTACCAATGGGCCTCCCTACCCCCACATGTCACAACACAAGCAGTAGGAAAACAAACATCATATCAACTAGTCTATTAGCCCTTAAGCAAGTAAGAGGGTAACTCCAAACTCTATGAGGGATTATCTAGTATCAAAAATGAAGGACCCCAGGACACCCTAAGAGGGGAGGGGTGAATCAGGGTGAAAACTTTTTCTTCTTAAAGTTGTTGATCGTGTTCCCACGTTGGTAGGAAATTGTTGAACCTGTATGATGAAAAAGATTAGAAAGCAAACATGCACATACACAGAGAAGACATAGCCCTTTTTACTTGGTTCACCACTAAGGGCTACATCCAAGGAGCATACGCCGACAAGTTATCGGTCGTACCAAAAACCAATATGATTCACTAGCTGGAGGTTACAAAAGTTCGGGAACAGCCACTCCGTCCTAGGCTCACTGCCTTTACAAAGGTTCTGAGATATCCCACTTCTTCCCTCGGGTCACTCCCATTGACTCCCCCTGGCTCACTACCATTGGTGAAGTCACACTCAGTTTACAGACGTGAAGGTCTCTTCAATTGATAGTCATGAAGTTCATTGTCTCCTGTTCATCATGAGACTTTTCTTGCATCAGAGTCCTGAGTTAATGCTCTGTTAAGATCCAAATTCCAACCACTGATGAATACCCCCTTTTACCTTGTCCACAGGGCAAACAACCTTTGGAAAAAGGCCTTCGCAAAGTACCATACTTCGCAAGGCTCCCAATTTTGCAATGCTCAAACAAGCCTTCGTGGAGCCCCTGCCATTTCCCGAAGCTCAATTGCGAAGCACTCTCGCGATGCTCCAGCCTTTGCAATGCTTGGCTATCGCGAAGCTCCTGCCTCTTCGCGAATCTCACTGAGCCAATGCGGGGCGCACGTTTTTCGCGGTTCTAGAATAGCCGCCGCGAAGCTCCTCTTTCGCGAAGCACACTGCCTTCGCAAGAGACCTTTGCGAAGCGAGAGCAAAGGACTTTCTATGAAATTCGCTATACTTATCTTGAGGGGGTTGGCCTCTATTTATAGGCGATTCCACTGACCCTCGATCCTTCCGCGCGAAGTCAGCACCACGTCAGCTCAAATCGCGAAGCTCCAAAGTTTCTGCCGGAATTCTGTCCAAATCGCGAAGCACCACGACAATTTTCCGTTCACAGAGCTTGACGTAATCGCGAAGAATCACCTTCAACATTCCTTCACACCTTCTCCGCGAAGCTCCCTTGAAAATCCCTTCTCCGCCGCGATGCGCTTCACCCTCTTCCGTTCGCAAAGCTTGACGTAATCGCGAAGACTCACCGCCTCCATTCTTCTGGTCTTCGCGATTTCCAAACCATGAATCGTATCTTTGCGAAATTCATGTCATTGCCATATTAAATCATGATCTTCATGGAAATCCTATTTTCGCGATGCTCACCAAATTCCAAATTTTGGACCCCAAAAATTTGGCAAACACTGGAAAACGGCGCCACCTTCAAAACTGTTGTCTGCTTGAATGGTATGATCTCTTTGCTGGTACACGATCCGAACATCCATTGATTATTGAAAACAAAAAAAACCACACTCAAAATCATGCATAGAAGAACATGGTTCCAAAAATATCCCCCTTTGGTTTTGTTGGAAATCAGAAGAAAAATTCAATAGATCTCCATCAATGTGAAAACCAAAAAACGAATGAATCAACCCAGCCAACACTCTAAGTCTACGTGAGCAATGCTTGGTGTAGAAAACAAGAGAGGAGGCTTGAATTGGGTTCCACTGTTTTCCTTCTCATTCTTCTCATCATAGAAGTTTCCTGAATTTATTCCTTCTCCTTTCTCCCCCATTGACAATAAATCCAAAGACCAGTAAATTTGTTTTCATGTTAAGCTCATACCATACTCCCCCTAGATAGTATCTCCCACATAAACCTGATATCAATGTGTTTTGTACGAGAATGCTGAACATGATTCTTCGTAAGATCAATTGCACTCTTATTGTCACAGTAAATCACCATTGGTTGCGTCACCTCATCGCCAATGTCAGTTAATCGCTGCTTCATCCATAGCAGTTGAGTGCATGCCTTTTTGGCGGAGATATACTCAGTTTCAGCAGTACTAAGATAAGTACTTTCTTGTTTCTTTCTCAACCAGCCAACACATTTTTGCCCAATATAGAAAGCTCCACCACTAGTGGTCTATCTGTCTACTACATCACCAGCCCAGTCAGCATCAGAAAATGCTAATAATTCACTGTCCCTGCCTGCAGCAAAAAATAACCCGAAGTTATGTGTACATTGAATGTACCTCATGATTCTTTTTACTGTTGCCATATGTTCCTCCTTTGGATTACTCTGAAAGCGGGCCGCAAGGTATGTTTCAAAGACAATATCTGGCCTTGTCGCTGTCAGGTACAGTAGGCTTCCAATGATCCTCCTGTACATGGTGGGATCAACAGAGTTCCCATCCTCATGCTTTCCAAATTTAGTTCCAACTGCAATCGGAGTTGACATTGGTTTGGAGTCTTGCATATTGAACTTCTTCAGAAGCTCTCTTGAATATTTTTCCTGAGAAATGAAAGTGTATTCCTTCTTTTGAATCACTTGCAGCCCCATGAAATATGTGAGCTCCCCAATCATAGACATTTCAAATTCTGATTTCATGTGGTTGGCAAATTCATCCACTGATTTCTGCCTGCTGCCACCAAATATGATATCATCAACGTAGACAAGAACCATGAATTGATCTTTTGGAGAATTCTTCACATAGATATTGTGATCAACTCCTCCTCTTTTGAATTCCAACTTCTTGAGATATGAGTCCAGCCGGGTGTACCATGCCCGTGGTGCCTGCTTCAAACCATATAGAGCGTTCTTTAGTTTGCAGACCTTTGTTTCATCAGTACCCAAAACAAAGCCCACTGGTTGTTCAATGTAGACTTCTTCTTCGAGTACACCATTCATGAATGTTGTCTTGACATCCATTTGATATTCTTTATATCCTCTTAGGAGTGCCATGGCAAGGAAAAGCCTGATTGACTCTAGTCTAGCCACTGGAGCAAAGGTTTCTTCAACATCAATGCCTTCAATCTGGGAGTATCCTTTACATACCAGTCGTGCCTTGTTTCTGATAAAACATCCATGCTCATCAAACTTATTTTTGAATATCCATTTGGTACCAATCAAATTGTGACCTTCGGGTCTCTGGACAAGATCCCATGTCTAATTTTTGTCAATCTGATCTAATTCATCATTCATGGCTTTCACCCAAGATTTATCTTTTGCAGATTCTTAGAATGAGGATGGCTCTACAACTGATAGAAATGCAGATTGCGTGGTATTCCTCATCCTTCTTGTTTGAGTGGGTGCACTCCTGTCCCCAATTATGTTGGATGGATCAATATCAGCTCTTTGATTTCTCCTACAAGGTTCAGTAGTATTCTCTTCAGCCATATTTTCTTCTTCAGATTCTTCTTCTGAGTCAACATCATGATGTGAATGCTGAGTGTTTTGAATAGCTTCCTCTATTTCTGCATTTGTATTTTCTTCACGTTCACATTCTTCTTGACTTTCTATCACATCAGCATATGACGTCCTTGAAGCATTTTTGGTTTTCTCTTCAATTATCTTAACATAACTGCTTTCCACAATCCTTCCCAAACGCTTGTTGAAACATTTTTAGGCTTTTCTGTTCATTGAGTAACCGAGTAAAATTCCTTCATCTGCATTGTTGCCATATTTCCCTTGATTTCTTTATTTGTTCCTGATGAAGCATTTACTTCCAAATACACGAAAGTATTTTAGAGAAGGCTTCAATCCATGCCACAATTCTTATGATGCATTTGTCTCACCCATATAAAGTCTTTTTCGATTCTGAATGTACACTGCAGCTTGAACAACCTCTTTCCAGTAATGTCGTGGAATACGACTCTCAATCAGCATAGTTTGTGCAATGTTGTTCACCTGTCGATTCCTACGTTCAACAACACCATTTTGTTGTGGAGTTCTCACAGCAGCTACCTCATGCTTTATCACGTGCTTCTCCAGATAATTCTCAAATTCAATGGACGTGTATTCTCCTCTATTATCAGATCGCAACACTTTGATTGTTCGTCCAGTATCATTCTCGGCGATTCGCCGATATGTTATCATGCAGTCAAGGACTTGTCGTTTCCTATGAATGACCATCACACATGCCATTATACTGTAATCATCTATGAAAAGGACAAAGCACCTTTCTCCATGAGTGCCGGAAATATTTATTGGCCCAAAAACATCTATATAAAACAGATCAAGAAGGTGAGACGCTCTTTTCTTCTTTGGACGATATGAACTGCAGACCAGCTTCCCATGAATACAAGCATCACAAGATTTTTCATGCTCACGCTTCAGGTTGGGAATGTCCATGATAATTCACAATTTTGATATCTTCTCCATGTCTTGTTGATTGATGTGTCCCAGTCTCCGATGCCACAAATTGTTTTCTTCTTCAACAGTCATGTAACATACATTTTCTTCACTATCAACCTGATACAAGTTGCCTTCTATTCTGCATCCCTTCATAAGTGAATTTCCAGTCTTTCCCTTGATAGTGCAGCCTTTCTGATTAAACGTGACTATAAGTCCTGAGTCGCAGAGTTGACTCACGCTGAGGAGATTATGACATAGGCCATCTATGTAAATGACATCAGTCTTCATTAATTCTCCATTATCTAATTTGGTACTTCCACTCCCTTTGATTTTCAGGGCCCCATCATTACCAAATATTACTGTACCATCGACATTCCTTATGATATTCATTAGTAGGACGGCATTACCTGTCATATGAGATGAACAACCTCTATCCAGAATCCAGGTACTGTTGTTCTTTGTAGCTTTGAGGGCCACCTCTGGAAGGTTGGATTTCTCAATCTTCTTCCTTTCCTTCCATGAGACATTATATCGGGTATAAAGAATTGATGGTATTTCGATTATCTCTTTCACATACCCAGGTTCTTCATAGTCAAAGTCTTCTTTGAGAGGTGAAAACCTGTTTGAAAGAGAAACACTGTCTTGCTGACGAGACTTGACTTGCCTTGAACTTCGGTATGAGGTGTCCATGTCCCTTCTATGCCTGCAATTAGCGGCCTTATGACCAATGTTAGAACAAAAAAAACAATATCCATAGAAATTATTTCTTCTATAAGAATTAGGATATGAAATTGTTCTCCTTTGTTGAGCTTCTATATCTTCTCCATTCAGATAGCTTCTTGCCTCTTCACAATATGACAGGGTATGGCCCAGATAGCCACATAACTGACACTTCATGAGAGGAAATGTCTTCTCACTTGAGTTTCTCCTCATACCTTCTTCCTTGGGAGAATAGTAAGACTGTATGTCATTTCTGAATGTTTGAGGATAATTTTTAGGTCTCCTTTTAGTTTGGATTGAGGGTTCCTTTTTCGACACTCTAGGCAAAGTTTCAACATGTTCAACTTTCATCTTATCTTTCTTTAGGATCTTTTCACTTCCAGCAGTTGATATCTCAGCCTCACATCCAATTCCAATCTTTCCCATGCAAGCGGGTCCTTGATCACTTAAGATTTTTCCAACCCCATCTGAACCACACTTGGCTCTTGCTAGTAATTCTGCATCTGAGAATCTTCTAAACTGTATTTTCTTCCTCGATTCTTTTGGAAAAGATTCCGTCTCCAGTTTACTCCTTAGAGTAACTACTTCATCCTCAAGACCATCAGCAGTCTTGGATTTTTCATCCAGTCTGGAGGTGAGGTCATTGATGACCTTTTCCTGCTTTTCAATTCTCAGCTTCAGATCTACTACATCATCATTACTTTCAATTATTTTAGACTATACCTTCACAAATTCTTCCAATCATTAAATTTCAGCTTCAATTTGATCAACGTATTTAGTTGATTATTCTACAATTGATTTCCACTTATTGTAGCTCTTACATTTAATCTTGAGCTTACTAACCGCATCCTTATGTTACATCTCAGGATCTACACAAGTTCTCAGTTGTTTTTCTCCTTCAGTATGTTTTGGCTTTTCAAAAGTGGCCATCATAGAAGCATGGTTCCCAGTTTTGAATTCTGGTTCTTCTTCATCACAGAATTCATTATCATCTCCTTCCTCTTCACAGACAAAACTCTTCCTTTGCATTTTCTTTCCAGATTTGAAGTCCCCCTTTTTAAAGAACCTTCTCTGAGGCTTCTTGAAGTTTTCATCCTCACTATCTTCATCATTGATCATTTTTAAACACTAAGAGGCAATGTGCCCAACTTTTCCATAATGGAAACACGTGAGAGGTAACCTCCCTTTGAATTTTACTTTCCCCTTCTGGAACTTCTTGGCAATGAGAGAAAGAATTTATTTTTCTTCGTCATCTTCACTGCTACTATCCTTTGAGATTTTCAGTTTATCCATGGCCTTGAATGCCATTTCCTTTCTCACCCGAGTCGTAGCATCTTCAGGTTTGACTCTCATTTCATATGCTACCAAACTGCTCAGTAGATCATCTAGAGAAAGTTTGGAAAGATCTCTTTCCTCAAGGGCTGACACCTTCGCATTATATAGAGGTGGAAGTCTTCTCAATATTTTCTTTTCAATATCAATTTCTTTGATTTCTTTGCCTAGACCTCGAATAGATCCAACCACTTCAGTAATTCGATTAAAGAAAGAGTCTGCATTCTCTTCTGGATGCATCTTCAGATCGTCAAACCGATTGTGCAACACTTATAGTTTAGCCTCCTTCACTTTTCTATCACCTTCATAAATATTCTCAAGTTTATCCCACATGGATTTTTCTGAGGTGAAATTCATCACCTTTAGGTAGATCTGATCAGAAAGGGCTGCAGTGAGTGCATTCTGTGCTTTAGCATCTTCATCAAGAAGTTTCCTGTCTATTTCAGTCATAGCAAGGCCTATTGGATCAGTGACTTGTATTCCTTGCACAGTAAAAAAGAGAACTTCCATTCCAAGAGATCTCAGATGAGATCTCATTCTGTTCTTGCAGATCCTGAAATTGCTTCCATCGAAGGGAGGGACTCCCCTGACATTGACCGCATTTTCCATGAAGAAAAAAGGTCAGATTCAACACCAGCAACCTTTACGCTCTGATACCACTTGAAGGACCCCGGGACACCCTGAGAGGGGAGGGGTGAATCAGGGTGACAACTTTTTCTTCTTAAAGTTTCGGATCTTATTCCCATGTTGGTAAGAACTTGTTGAACCAGTAGGATGAAAAATATTAGAAAGAAAACATGCACATACACAGAGAAGACATAGCCCTTTTTTACTTGGTTCACCACTAAGGGCTACGTCCAATGATCATACGCCGACAAGTTTTCGGTCGTACCAAAAACCACTATGCTTCACTAGCTGGAGGTTACAAAAGTTTGGGCATAGTCACTCTGTCCTAGGCTCACTGCCTTTACAAAGGTTCTAAGATAGCTCAATGCTTCCCTCGGGTCACTCCCGTTGACTCCCCCTGTCTCACTACCATTGGTGAAGTCACACTCAGTTTATAGAAGTGAAGGTCTCTTCAATTGATAGTCATGAAGTTCATTGTCTCCTGTTCAGCATGAGACTTTGGTTGCATCAGAGTGCTGAGTTAATGCTCTGTTAAGATCCAAATTCCACGCACTGATGAATACCCCCTTTTCCCTTGTCCACAGGGCAAACAACCTTTGGAAAAAGGCCTTCCCAAAGTACCCCACTTCGCAAGGCTCCCAATTTTGCAAAGGTCAAACAAGCCTTCACGGAGCCCCTGCCATTTCGCGAAGCTCAATCGCGAAGCACTCTCGCGATGCTCCAGCCTTCGCAATGCTTAGATATCGCGAAGCTCCTGCCTCTTCGCGAAGCTCACTGAGCCAACGCGGGGTGCACGTTTATCGCGGAGCTAGAATAGCCGCTGTGAAGCTCTTCTTTCACGAAGCACACTGCCTTTGCGAGAGACCTTTGCGAACCGAGAGCAAAGGAATTTCTATGAAATTCTCTCTACTTCTCTTGAGGGGGTCGGCCTCTATTTATAGACGATTCCACCGACCCTTGACCCTCCCGCGCGAAGTCAGCACCACGTCAGCTCAAATCGCGAAGCTCTAAAGTTTCCGCAAAAATTCTGTCCAAATTGCGAAGCACCACGACAATTTTCCATTCACGGAGCTTGACATAATCGCGATGAATCACTGTCATAATTCCTTCATGCCTTCGCCGCGAAGCTCCCTCGCAAAGCCCTTCTCCGCCGTGATGTGCTTCACCCTCTGCCGTTCGCAAAGCTTGACGTAATCGCGAAGAATCACTGCCTCCATTCTTCTGGTCTTCACGATTTCCAAACCATGAATCCTATATTCACGAAATTCATGTCATTGCCATATTAAATCATGATCTTCATGGAATCCTATTTTCGCGATGCTCACCAAATTCCAAATTTTGGACCCCAAAAATTTGGCAAACACTGGAAAACAACGCCACCTTCAAAACTGTTGTCTGCTTGAACGGTATAATCTCTTTGTTGGTACATGATCCGAACTTCCATTGATGATTGACAACAAACACAAACCACAATCCAAATCATGCATAGAAGACCATGGTTCCAACACAAAAAACCTGTCGTTTAATCCATCTGGAATTAACCAATTTATTATGATCAGGTTCCAACTAAGGACAACCCAAAAAGTAAGCTATCACAAATTGATTAAATATGCTTACTGCATCAATTTGATTAACATAAAATTACAACAACAACAACAACAACAACCAGATTCATTTACATGCCTATTTATCTATTTCCAAACAATTATTAATTAATTCCATCTTTATGTTCATTACCAATTTACATCACAAATGAAATGTTAAATAAATAATGTAAAGGTATCACATTATCTAGAAAAACAAGAGCCAATAACAAATGATCAATATCAATTTATTTATCCAGTTCAAATATTTTATATGTCAGTTTAGTTGTGAACCAGTGGGATAAAACATGATAACTATACATTTTGACTTAAACTAATAGAGAAATAACGAATCCCATATGTCAAACGGTTATTGACATTCCTAATACAAAAACAAGCCATAGAACGGGTTACGATCTTCTCCCCCTGTGAAAACTATATCCACCTGACGATGTGGAGACACCAACAAAATAGTCAACACCCAAGAAAAGTCTATTAGGAACCTAGATAGAGAATTCTATAAAAAGAAAAGGAGAAATAGAAAGAGATAAACCCAAAAGAACAATGATAGGTCATACCTTATATCAAAGATTGATCGATATACTTGATTGCATCAAAAACAGAGGGGAACCTATCTAAGGAGGAAATTTTGTTCACAAAACTCCTACATGAAAGAATGAAAGGTTCAAGAGTCTGAAACCAGAGAAAAAGGAGGAAGAACAAGGTAGAAATAAATCTCATCCCTTTAGAAGATTTAACAGAGTAGATGTTTAAGATACACTAGATTTTCCATTAAAAGAGGATCACATTAAACCACGTCGATTGACCAAGTAAAAACATCCCAAGATTTAGGAACATTAATATTTTAGTTATGGTCCTTGAATCGGTATTAGAGTTCTTAAAATTAAGCATTAAATGCATTTTACATTAATGGAAATGTCAAAGGGGATAAATTCTAGGAAATTGGAAACACTATACACCAAACTAGAAATTTTGAAAAGGAAAAAAGGCTACCATTAAAACCTAACTAGTCTAGAAACACTACTCATGAAATCAAAATTTGGAAAAGGAAATAGAGGTTGTAGTTGGAACCTCACCATTTTGGAAACACTATTCATGAACTCAAAATTTGGGAAAGGAAATAGAGGCTATAGTTGGAACCTCACTATTCTGGAAACACTCTTCATGAAATCAAAATTTGGAAAAGGAAATAGAAGTTGTAGTTGGACCCTCACTGTTCATGAACATGAAATTAGGAAATTGAAATAGAGACAGTAGTTGGAACCTCACTGTTCTGGAAACATGGTTCATTAACTCGAAATTTGGAAAAGGAAATAGTGGTTGCAATTATAACCTCACTATTCTAGAAACACTGTTCATAAAATCAGAATTTGGTAAAGGAAATAGAGGCTGCAGTTGGAACCTCACTATTCTAGAAACACTGTTCATGAACTCAAAATTTGGAAAAGGAAATAGAGGCTGTAGTTGGAACCTCACCATTCTGGAAACACTATTCATGAACTCGAAATTTTTCAAGGGAAATAGAGGTTGTAGTTTTAACCTCACCGTTCTAGAGACACTGTTCATAAACTTGAAATTTGGAAGAAGAAATAGAGGCTGCTGTTAGAAGGATGCTATTCCAGAAACACTTTTCATAGAATGTCTCACCGATGTGAAACACTATTCACATCGGTCTACTATTGGAACTATTCACATCGTTCTACCATTGGAACTGTTCACATCGGTCTACCATTGGAACTGTTCACATCGGTCTTCCATTGGAACTATTCACATAGGTCAACCATTGGAACTATTCACATCAGTCTCACCAGTGGAACTATTCACATGTATCTCACTAGTGGAACTGTTCACACCAATCTATCATTGGAAATATTCACATTAGTCTCACAGGTGGAATAATTCACGCTTCTCTACTGGTGGAACTATTCACATCGGTCTAGCAATGGAACTGTTCACATTAGTCTACAGGTGGAACTATTCACATTGGTCTCACTGATGGAATTGTTCACACCGGTCTACGAGTGGAACTGTTCACACTTGTCTACCGGTGGAACTATTCACACTAGTTTACTAGTAGAACTGTTAAATGAATTGGAAATTTTGAAAAGTGTTGGGGATAAATCACATTGACCACGAGAACACCTCAAACACTAGATTTCTGTAGATGAATGCATGAGAGAGGTACGAGACATTATAATCTCTCCAATCCTCTCAACTATCTCAAAAGGACTAATATACTCTTGAGATAGCTTACCCTGCATCCCAAAACAATAATGTCCCAACCTAGGATAGATTCTAAAAAATACATGATCCCACACCTCGAATGAAAAAAGTTGTTGAAGATGGTCTGCATATGATTTTTAATGACTATGAGCCATCTCGATCCTCTTCCTAATCAACTTTATCTTTTCTGTTGTCTCTTGGACAAAACTCATTTTGATCATCAATTTCTCTCCCATTTCCACCCAACATAGTGGAGAACGACACAAACGGCAATACAAAACCACAAATAGAGCCATATGTATCGAATCTCTATAACTGTTATTATAGGAGAACTCCACCAATGATATGCTCCTCCAATGAACTATTAAAATCCATCACTGAAGCCCTTAACATATCCTCCATGGTTTTTATTGTCCTCTAAGATTTGCTGAACTATCTATGGATGACACACAATGCTCAACGTCAACTGTGTCCCAAGGGATTGCTGTAAGGATTTCCAGAAACAAGATCTAAACCTTAGATATCTATCTAATTCAATTCAAATTGGAAAACCATGCCTCTTTAACACCTCTCGTATATTGATTATGGATATATCCTCCACTGTAAGAGATTCACGAATCAGGATTAAATGGTCTGACTTTGTTATCCGATCCACAATCACCCGTATGGAATCATGCTTACAGATTGTTCTTGGGGGACCTGCCACAAAATATATTGCTACCTACTCCCATTTCCACAGTAGGATAGGTAAAGACTACAACATGCATGCCGGCCGCTGATGCTCTGCATTGACTTGCTGACAAGTCAAGCATCTCAAAAAAAACTCATCCACATACCTTTTCATACCATCCCACCAAAACATCACTTTCAATGCCTTATTTTTTTTTGAATTCTAGGATAGATTTCCCACCCAGAATGATGATAATCTCTTATAAGTTCCTCCATACTAGCCACTAGTACCACCATCCGATTCCGAAAACACAAGATTGAATTCCCATTTAGTTCCTAGTTTTTAATGTTCTTTCTACCATTGAGTTTCGACCTCATCGCCATACATTTGGAATCAGGTTCCTCTTCCTCTTTAACCAAAACATCCAATCCGCAATCCCACAAAACTGGAAAGAAGACTACTCTGTCACCCCGATCCTCACATTCCAACCACATGTCGAATATGAACAACATCAACTACCACTGATCTAATACATGTTTCACCACATGAGCATATTATTTTCTTCTTAATGAATCTACCTCCGAATTTCCCTTACCTGGTTTGCACATTAAGTCAAAATAAAATATATGGAGATATTCCGTCTATCTCTTTTTCCTCATGTTTAAATCTCTCAGTGAGAAAATATTCTTTAAGCTCTTGTGATCAGAAAACACTGTAAATTTATCACCGAATAGATAATGACACCACATACTTAAATTATGATCCACTGCTTCCTATTCCAAATCATGTTTTAGGTTGTTATTCTCATGAAAACTCAACTACCATGAGCCATATCCAACCACATGACCCCCCTGCTTGAGAACACATCAAAAACATGATCCTGATGCGTTATAATAAACCATGTACCATTTCCCTGGTTCTTGATATAAAAATATTGGTGCTTATATATGGTGACCCTTAAACACTTCAAAACATTTCTAACACTGGTCATCCCATTGAAATGCAGTATTCTTCCTTGTCAATGATGTCATCAGTGAATCCAATCATGAGAAATCACAAACAAAAAGTAAATAATACCCAGTTAGAGCAACAATTCCATGTATCTCGAAAATGTTCTTTGGTGGTTTCTATTAGATAACTGCCTCTATCTTTTTGGATTAACTGAAAATCCCCTCTCATAAAATAACATGGCTAAGGAAACGAATCCCCTTTATCCAAAAGTCACACTTTGACAATTTGGCATACAATAGATTATCCCTTAATATCCCTAACATGATTTCCAAGTGTTGATCATGCTCTAAAAGTTTCTTCAAATACACTAGTATATCATCCAAAAATACCACCATAAATGAATCCAAATATATCTGAAACATCTGATTCATAAATTCCATGAACACTGCTAGTGAACTTGTTAGACCAAAAGGCATAACCACATACTCATAATGGTCATATTTACCTATGAAAGATGTTTTGGGGATATCATCCTTCTTTATCAGAAATTGATGATAACCTGACCTGAATTGAATCTTAAAGAACCACTCATCTCCCATAAACTGGTCAAACAGATCATAAATGCAAGGAAGTGGATATCGATTCTTTATCATAAACTGATTAAGTCTAAGATAATCAACATAAATCCAAAAGGTTCAATCTTCATTTTTTGAAAAAAACTAGCACATCCCCCAGAGACGCGCTAGGCTTGATGAACCCTTTTTTATAACTCCTCCAACTACACCTTTAATTCCTGAAACTCATTTGGAGTCATTTGGTAAGACAAAAGTGAGATAGGACAGGTCCCTCGAAAGCGATCAATTATAAAATCCACTTCTATTATGGGAGAAAACCTATGAAAATTCATTAGGAAATGCATCCATAAAATAATTCACGACTACCAGAAGAACTCTCTTCTCAAAACCTTGCAATTAAGCCAAGTAAAAAGCCTCTAAATCATACGGGATCTCTCCAACACCTGGTGCCAACAAATCTACTTCAACCAACTTTTATTTCTTCTCCCCTCCAAAGAAATGTTCAATACCATCCTCAATTATAAAACTAACCATTCACACATAATAATCTTAGTTGGCCTTAAGCATCACAAACCATGACATTCCTAGGATTATATCATATGAATGCATCTCAAGCAATGAGAAATCCCACATCAATTCAATGTCATCCATAACTATGAAACAAGCTCTATATAGGAAGGCTCAACACTCTCTTTGACTGAGTGGAGTTTTTTAGCTTCAAATGAGAAGTCATCATTTCAACACGTAAATCCAAAAAATCAATAATGCAATAAGAAATAAAATAATTTTAAGAACCCATATCAAACAAATCATTCATCAAAGTGGAATTTAAATTATCCATACCTCACACCATGGATGGTCCCGAATGATAATCCATCATTACTTTCTCATCTCTAAAAAACTTCTTAGTTTCCAAACTGTAATATTTATTACCCTACTAAAGAGTCATGGTGTTCCGAAAATAACCATGACTAATTTTAGTTTGTTGTCAAGGGGTATGCTGCCTCCCCCATACCGTTGAGGTATAAAACCCCTACGACCCCTGAGGAGTGTCACACATACCTGACCTTGTTGGATTTCGTAAAAAAAATTACAGGTACGCAAGCTTCTTATAATTATCACTTGCTCTAGGTTATTCCATAAAATCCTTCTTGATATGTCTCGTAGAGCCACACTCAAAACAACCTAGCTTACTCTATGTATTCAAAAGAAAAGTCACCGATCCTTCCGTCAGATTCTGAACTGTACCACCACCCTGAAAATAAGTTTCCCTCTTCCACTTGAACCCAACATTCGATTTCCCACTATTCTCCATGGGTACAAATATAATTCTACCACCTGTTTCCCAAAAAATATCCTACTCATCCATCATAGCTTGATTCACCATTTCCGTGTAATCATCTATACACAACACCACAATCTTGGAATGAATTCCCCGATTCAACTGAGCTTCAAAAATTTGTGACTCCAAAGATGTACTACCCACCACCTGGGGTGAAAACCGCACTAAGCACATATTTTTAGCCCCATATTCTTTCACTATCATGTTCCCTTTATTCAATCTAAAGAAATCGATTTTTCCCTAAATTATGAGCATATGAGGGTAGAATTGTTAATTAAAAAATTCATCAAACCCTCCCAAGTCACACCTTGGTCAGTCTCATCTTGAAATTCCATCTCCCACCGCTAAAGAAAAATATCTTCCAACATATATGTGACTAAATTCACTATCATATCTTCTAGTGTGCCCAAGAATTCAGATATCTTATTCATTCTGTTTAGCCATGCGTCAGCCCTTTCTGGATCCAAATCACCCCTAAAGATGGGTGGATTCTTCCTTTGATACTAAACCACATGATCCAAATTTTTTGGTTCATTGAAAATATTCACACTATCCACATCTAGGAAAACATTCACAATACTCTTCACTAGCTGTTGGTTAACCTGGGGCTTAGGTACAACCACATTTTCAGTAGCTTCCTCTGGTTGGTCTCTATGACGCCTACATGATGCCATTTCTATCAATACAAATAAAAACATAAGTCTCACTCTCTTACCAATAAAAGGGAATTCAGTTTTTAATTTCAATTACATAAAAACTATCACAACCAAGATTTCCACAAGTTCGCATTTACCATGTTCCACTATTTTGAAAAATACATCATGTTTTGAAAATCGACCCATTTTCAAAATACCACAACTTTCCATGTTTCAAGTCCTTCTGTTTTGAATCCCAATACAGATTATCCAAATCCACACATTCATATCACACCCTAGATCATTATATGAAAATGAAATATGCATCATAGTGGGAAATCATTTCTAACAAGTAGACCATGATAATCTCATTGGCTACACCCATGACCGTGATATTTTTATTCCTATAGGTGTCTCCAAACACTTTTGTACCCAACTCCCTAGTAACTTGATGTTTAGCATAAAAGGGATAGGTACATCCTTTTATGATAACATTCCATGTTCCGACAATCCTACACATTTATACTATACCGACTCAAGGAATATAATAAGAAATAATGTTAACACCAAGACCAATGATCAACCACCAAGGATCAAACAACTTATCTCTCTTGAAATCCAAGGACTGAACAAACTGATACAACTTCTGACATCCCGCCCCATATCATTGGATTGAGAGGGAAGAGGAATGATGTAACACCCAAGGTAAATAAAGAATACGACATTTTTATATTTATCCATATTTTTGAATAAAATATTAATATTACTTTAAAGGGGATGCTATGCTAAATGGCGTACCAAATATGCAACAACGAGTTTCTTGGGAATCTTACGTTGCACTCTAATAATAAAATAATATTATTTTAAATAGTAGTTAACACCTAGTCATTGTAATGGTGGGAATGAATAGAACTAACTAGAAAATGATTATATATGTTTGTCAAATATTTTTTCTTTTTATAATAAATGTTAGAGGATTAAAAATGCGAATGAATCCAATTTTAAGCGTAAACATTCTAATATTCTTTAAAAGGTCGATTAACCGCCTTTTGATGGAGAACCTCTTTTAAATACATATTTTGACAATATTATGTGTTATATTTGACATAATAAAATTCTTCTTTAGAATCAGGACATCAAAATTTACTTTGTGTAAATTTTTGGTATTTTTCTGAAAAAGTTCAATTTTTTTAATGAATAGTGAAAAATGTTGTATTTTAATTCAAAACCTCTTTTTAATCTAATATATTCATATTATTAGATTATATTTTTAATTGGTTTTAAAGTGAAATTAGAATATATTTTTACCATTTAATCCAATAGTAGTCATTGGAATTAATTTCACTTTGAAATCGACATAAACTAGTGTCAATCTTTTGATACTTTTTGTTTCATAAAAACACACTATTTGTTTTGACATCGGGAATTAATTATTAAATTAATTAATGAAACTTATATGTTTTGAATTTTGTAAAATAGACATCATTTTTGAATTTGGAATATCAAATATATCTTAGGGTGAATTTTTGGTAATTTTCTAAAAAACTTCAATTTTTGATGAATAGTGAAACAACTAAGTGGTACTTATAAAAACTGATATTTCCGTTTAAATGAAATTTTGCCATATTTGTGTTTTGAATTTCAAAAATCCGACATACATAGTTTTCATTAAGAAGTAAAATGTGGTTCAATGGTATTAGAATTATTTTTTGGTGAATAGTAACTTATTAAGTTTTTAATCGCGATTAGAGGTAATTAGTGTAGTTTAAGGTAGTAATAATGTTTTAATAAAATGAAATGACCTAGACACATGTACTACCCTAATTGTATGTGTCAGGTCCGACCAATACAATCCATGGGTCAACTTGGGGACCCCATGGAGTCACTTTGGTTGGAAAATGACATAAATACCTTTTAATTTAATGTTAAATCAAAAATGACACAAACATGAGATATTTTACTAAAACAATTTTTACATAAGGTTATACAAGTCATATTTTTGACTATAAATAGTCATTGGAAAGATAAAACGATTTAATACATCATAGGATTTTTTTTTATAATTTTTAGACATTAAATAAATTAAATTATTTATGACATCATGATGATGCAGCGATGACCTCATTATTTAACGATTTAAATAAAATGGAAAGATAATATTAAATATAAGAACTAAACATGTCCAAAACCTATTGGATGGGTTTATTTATAACCCTAATTACCTTAAACTCGAAACAAATCAATGTGGGAGCATTAAAATATGAAACGCATTCTAAAATAAAGTAACATTTCTTTACTTTCCAAGAGTTCCACTTCTCTCCTCTTATAAAAGGCCCCCACCTCTAACTCATTACCCACACTTCCAAAGCCTTTGGCTCGGCGAAACCCTGCCCATTTTGTCTCTAGACATCCCTATCTAAGTCCTTGAAGCCTCACATTGGGAATAAGTCTTCCCAAGGAGGCCTTTGAGCTCAAACGAAAGGGAGTTACCGGATTTTAAGGTAATGTCTTCACTTGTGTCCTTTTGTTTTATTTTGCTTCTCCAACCCTCTAAACTATTTTTATTCATTTATTTTTTAAAAAATACAGTATATTCAATATACTAGGATGTTTTTACAAGAATTATTAGATCTACACTTACATACACCTTCGTTTAATGGTTAAAGAACATACTATTTCTGTGGTTGGCGATTTTCTGCCTCATGAAACGATGATTGTTCAATATTCTTTTAACACCATTAAAGGTGGACATTATGATGTCACTATATTTTTTATATTATATATATGGTATTTATGTTTAATATATGATTATTTATTTTATATTTAAAACATAACTTTATTCTTTTCATGTTGTGTAAATGCGATAATTTTATATGAGGAAGTGCGGACTACCGCCCCCTCAAGTGATGTGACTCATACATGAAATACATGGAATGTATACAGAATGAAATTAATGAACATATGTGACATATATAACATATATATTATACTGTAATTATAATATATATATATATATCATTTATTTTTAATTCCATTAATATGACAAAGAAAAAAATGAAAGTAGCGTTCATGCGTACGTACGGCCTACCGTCTCCATGAACGGTGCTTTTCATTTTTTAACTCCAAATGATATGGAATAGTATAAAATGAATATTTAATGGATATATATGACATTTTATTCATTAATAATATTCTGGAAATTATTTACTTATAACTACATGGACAATGATTTTTCAAACAAATTCACTTTTTGACTCATGTACCAAACATCGACAAAAACATCTGATATGAACTCATATTAATAACCAATTATTATAACATTAAAATATTTGATATGAACTAAATAATAATATTTATAGTAGTTACATAATCAATTATAAATTGACCAAAGTTTATTATTTATGAATATAAAGAAACGAACAAGACAAATTGGACTTGAGGTAAGAGATCCAACCTCTTTTTTTAAGTACACTCTTTTATGTCATTCATTTTAAACTAATCTTTCTTATGATTGGGATGTTCTTTTATATTAATCCTACTGTACTTTTTATGTTCATATTATGAGAGACCCTATTTTCTCTCATCAATCCATTTTGGAAGTTTTGAGTGGTGCCATTCGGCTGCCGAATTTTCGTAAGGGATCCTACTCCTCTCTTTCTTTTTAAGTACACTCTTTTATGTCATTCCATTTAAAGCTCATATTTCTCATTATTGGGATGTTATTTTATATTAATCATACTTTAATTTTTATTTTAATATGATGAGAGACCCTATTCTATCTCATCAATCCATTTTGGATGTTTTAAGTAGCGCCGTTAGGCTGCCGAGTATTCGTAAGGGATTTTTCATCTCACTTTTATTTCTGTGAGATTTATGCTACATTTGCCACAATTTCCTTTGAGTGGTGTATGTACTGCCCATTATTTTACTCATTGTGTAACATAATTTCCTTTAGGTGTTTTTACATCAATGTTGTATTGTCCTTCTTTCATGGGGTGCATGTCTCGAAAGATACCCATGTCGGTAAGGGAACCTTTCACCCTCCTCTTTTTAAAAGACTTCTTTTGTTATGTCTTTTAATTCACATACTATTATTTTGGGATACGTTCTTCTACATCTTTATTGATTTAAATTTTATGACCATGTGATGAGATAACCTTTTTATCTCTCATCAACTCATTTTCTGAATTCTGTAGTGACGCCGTTAGGCTATCAAATTTTTGCAAGGGAACTTCTTAACCCAAATTTGATTCTTTGGGATAAACTTGTACTACTTTAATATGTCTTTCTATGAATATGTGTGAATAACCTCTGATTGTTTTACACTTAATATCCACTTATATTTCATGTATTCATTTTTCACACATAATTATGTAATTTATTTATCCTTAATCCAAGGATATCATCTTTGTATGGGACTTCGTCTCAATCTCCTTTCATTGAGGCATATTTTGTTTTATATAAAATCTTCTTTTATACGGTGTATAAACCCCTTTTACATTTACGTTTATTCAAAAGGAATCTTTTTTTATACGAAGCGTTTACTAAATGACAAAAGGGAATGTTTTTGTCATAAGTATGCGGCGACAACAACTTCACCGCCGCCATGACCATTATTTGAGATTCGGCTTCCTCTACAAGCCATACCTTCTTTTTAAAAGAAAAATAAATACCATATTTTACTTTTATTTTATTTTGGTATTGAAAATGGTTTTCATAATGTTTTTATCATATCAATGTGTTGTATTGAGATCTTTCGATTGAAATGTGGAAATGTTATGTTTTCTTTATGCATGTTTTATGTGATACGATTATGTTATGGTTCTTGGGCATTATTATGAAGATGGGTGGTTCCGTGATAAACTAAGGGAGGGTGAGCCCGATATAGCTCTCCAATGCTTTGGGTAATGTGAAGGAGTGAAATGTTAAGGTTTCTCCGAAGAGATTTAGGGAATATACTGTGATGGGTATTCCAAACGTAACCAAGAGGGTTACTCCCTACGTAAGAATGTTATGAATGCCTCAAGTTACCTTTATGTCTTATTATTTCTATGATTTATTCATGATTTGATGAGGTATGTTAAAGTTCTTATGTTTTATGAGTAAAGTATGATTTCAATGATGTAAGAACCCAGGTTTTTAGAACGGGTCAAAATCCAGACCCTCTTTAAAATTTTGGACAGGTTTCTGAGGATACTGGATTTAATGGGAAGTTTCTGGAAATTTCTAGACTACACGCCGTGTACTCTAAGTACACGCCGTGGGTGTGTAGGCGAGTGACCGACCATGTACTCACCGAGTACATGTCGTGTAGTGACCGTGTAGAATTTTCTTACTACACGGCGTGTAGTTTTGAAAATGCCATGTAGGCCACCGACCGTGTGAAGCCATAAATGGCGTGTAGGCCGTTGGCCGGGTAGAACCAGGAACACGCCGTGTCCCTTTGGACACGCCGTTTAGTCTAGCTATGTATGAGGGATATACATGGCGTGTGGGTATGTTGGCGAGGAGGAGAGGAGAAACCTAGTACACACCGTGTGCCCAGAGGTACACGCCATGTACTCATGTCGGCAGGTTCAGAAAGTAAGTCGGCGGAATCTTTCTATCTTTTGAACAGTTAAATGAACCATACACAGCGTGTAGTCCCAAAGTACATGCCATGTACTTTCTTTTTTTTCTTAAAACGGGCAGTAGCCTCGTTTTGAGGTAGAACACACCATCCACCACCCCAAATTAGCCGAATCTTAATTTGCTTCCCGGTTCTTCGTCCGAACTCCGATCCGATCTCAGTTGGATGCGTTGGAACCCCCTCGGTAAGGCCTTGATTCCTTTTTGGCCGTTTTGTTTGATTTTCCTTGTAGAACGAGTTATATCCCTTTGAGCGGTTTGGAATATTTTATAGATTTACCGCGTTTTAGACCGAATTGATGGGTGTTACCGGAGGAGTAGCATCGTGCGAGTCTCAGGTTGGTGGTGCATACCTCATTTTGTGTTTTCGTGGTTGTTTGGGTGACGCGTCTTCGGTGCGTTTTCAGGTATTTTTGAGTGGGACCTGTTTTATCTACTTTTGCATACCGAATTGTTTATGGGACCTATGGGATGCCTTTGGGTATTCTGGTTACCAGTTTTGCGTGAGTGGGGCCGGGTGAGTGGTCGTGGCTCATCGGGGCATTTTGGCCGGGGAACGCCAAAAGGGTTTTAATTGAAATATTATTGTGTTAAACTTTTAGTTTAAATTATTAAAGACTATTATAATTGTTGGAGGTTTTTAAGTCCTCTGTGCTGGTATGGGACAACACCTAATATAGTCAAATTCGACTGTTTAGTTGGTTTTGCCTAGTTATGTTTTCTGGTTAAATATGTTATATATGTAATTGATGAATTGCATCTGTTGGACCCTTTTTGGGTTTTGTTGGGCTTGGCCTGGTTACGCTTGAGTGATGCTGATCATAGGTTGGGGCTTTTCCCGGGTTACTTTGGGTGGTTTTGACCACAGGATTGTGCGTCATGGACATCGGTTTGAGGCAGTACGACTGTCAGGTTGGGCATGGCCCAGGATAATAGGGTGGCGATGCTATCGGACTTGAGAGACATGGTCGCAGGGACACGTGGTGTCAGAAGTTTTGGTGGCTTAGGACTATTTTTGGTGATTACCGCTCACCGGGACTTTGAGTAGTGTGCACACAGAGATACTCCGTGATGAGGTGGTTTTGACCACTCGTGTGGGTAGAGGCCCCTGTAGTTGTGGTTAGGTATTTTGGTTGGGGGTGCTTGCCGTAGAAAGCCACGTGGGAGGTGAGGAGCCTTCAGGAAATGGGCGTGCCTTTGGGACGTCAGTACTTGAGACACGAGGTGTCAGGAGGCACATGGTGTCAGGTTACTATTTTGGGTGTGCCTTCGGGACATCGGTACTTGAGACACGAGGTGTCAGGAGGCATGAGGTGCCGGGTTACTATTTTGGGCGTGCCTTCGGGACGTCGGTACTTGAGACACGAGGTGTCAGGTGGAACGTGGTGCCGGGTTACATGACAGAGATTCTGGCATTGGCCGAAGCAGGTGACGCTCCATGGTGGCTGTTGAGCACCAGTGGAGTTTGTGTTTAATTGTGGATCGTACTGTTTACTTCTTTCCTGGTAAATTCATGACTACTTAAACACATACCGTTGGGTGGTATCCTACTGAGATTTGTCTCACACCCTGCACGGGCCCTTCCGGATGTGTGCAGACTTCATGGATTTATGTACAGGAAAGGGGCCAGCTTCAAAAGCTGGGTTGCATTAGTTATTGCATGGAGATGGTATGGACCTTGAGGTCATGCATTTCTAGGTTTACTTTGTTTTGTTTACTTTTTGTATTGGCATGCTTGTTTTAGCTACTGTTGGTTATCCATTGGCGCCCTTTTTATAGTCAGTTGTGTATGACCTGCTTTGGATGCATGTTTTACTGTTCAGTTGTAGTTACATGTTATTAGCATGCTGTTGTGTTTATTTCCACTGCTGTTGTTTCATTTACTACTTCAGCTGTTTATCTATATTGATTATGCTTCCGCTCTGCGGGTCTGGTTCGAGTCTGCCGAGTCTTTCTTTCCACTGCATCTTTACTGTTATACTTGGACCAATACCCTTATTAAGATCCTCTGAGAGGGTATAGCCTCCCCACTATACCTAACAGACCCTCGCTGCTAGTCAGCAGCCTTTGGCATTCGGGGAGGTGCACCTAAGGTAGTAACACCCGACCCGTTCGGCACTGTTCGGGTGGCTGGCTGGGTCTGGGATGCTACAAAGTGGTATCAAAGGGGTTCTTGACAGGGATTTAGTAGCAGTGTTTTCCGGCTACTAATGAGATTGAGACTTCTCTTTTATTTTTGCTGGTTTTACTTTTTGGGATATGGTACACTGGAGATAGGTTGTTGTTACTGGAACTGGGTTTCTAGCATGTATTTGGGTGCCTGCAGCCCCAGGTACGAGGGATTGACCTAGTTTTTGTGGGTGGGAATTGCCGTATGCTTTTGCTCAGATTACGGTTTATACGATTTCCACCTCGGTGGCTCACTTGGTGTGTGATGTTCTGCATTGTGATATGTGACCCCTGACATGGTGTGGTAAGGGAGAATTGGACCTTGGCCCGGTATGGTAAGGCTTGGTTTCTTGGATTTTGATAGGCAAATTTTAGGGTATTTCAGTTTCATAATTGCACGTATGCTTTGTGAAGTGATAATACCATGTGAATAAAATAAATCAATTTCAATTCTTTATCTGCTTTGAAATGTAAAATGGTGAAATTCCTGATAGACTTGCTAGTTGTTGCAATGTGTATGCCATGCTTTATATTTTTTAGAATTTCATGTTGTAGGATAATTGGGTCTGACTCTTGTGAGAGCAGGCATGTACTATGGGTGAGGCAGTGTACCTGTCAGGATCGGGAGACTCGGTCGTCGGTTTGAGGCAACGTGAGTTGTCGGGACGGGCATGGCCCGAGGTACTTGTGATACTTGGCTCTGTTGAGGGCGGGTAAGGAGGCCGTGAGGCTGGGATGCCATGGGGCATGGGTTGCGGTGAGGGGGAGTAAGGGTAGTTGTTATGAACTGCCTTTTACTGCTTTCCTTATCTGCGTAGAATATATTGTTATATATATGTGGGTTGTCTGACCATTTATGGTATTCAGAGGGTTACTCATTCACGGATTGATGGAGCATCAGGCAGGAGATAGTACAGTGCCGTAGGATCAGGGTCAGAATTTGGTACAGGCTGAGCATGAGCCATAGGTATAGGCTCAGGGATAGGAACATGTTCAGGATCCAGTGCAGGCAGGACAGCAGTCGGGTTTGGCATCGTCTGGGTCGTGGCTTGACGAGCAGCTCCGAGCTAGCCTGGTATGTGTCTTTCGGGGGCTTCATGGAGGCGCGCAGAGTATAGAGCCTTTTATGGAGTATCTGACGTGGGAGTTTCAGTCGTAGCACCCGCCTCTTTTTCAGGGTGACGGTGGTCCACAGGCGGCTGAGAACTTGATAGAGAGCATGTAGATGATCTTCGAGCAGCTCGAGACGCCTCCAGGGCGGAGGGTCAAGCTGGCAACGTACATGCTGAGAGGACCAGTGAAGCGTTGGTGGGACGTACAGGTTCAGGCTCGTAGACATGAGGGACTGACTTGGAAGGACTTCGAGGGTAGGTTCTTTGAGCACTTCTACCCAGAGACGTTGAGGGCAGAGAGAGATCGGGAGTTATTGAGTCTTCAACAGGGAGATATGTCTGTCATGGACTACGCAGCTACCTTCATAGAGTTGTCCCGTTTTTTCCCCTGGTATGGTGAACAATGATGCAGCTAGGGTGAGGTGCTTCGAGGATGGCTTGCGACAAACCATTCGGGTCCAGGTGAACATTTTCAGGCTCGGTTCTTTCTCCGAGGCGGTAAATCAGGCGCTTATAGCCGAGGGCAATGAGAGGGGGAAATCTCGCTTGGGCAGGACGACAGCTTCAGCTGACGGTTCAGACAGCAAGAAGCGAGGACGAGATGAGTTCCAGCAGGGCAGTCAGGCCAGGGATTCAGCGAGACCACCTCGTGAGAGTTCTTTGGTGATTTTCTTCCAGTGTGGACAACCGAGACATGTTCGGATGCAATGTGATAGGCCTCCGAAGGAGTGCCAGGCTTGTTGATAGGACGAGCATTTGGAGAGGTTTTGCAGGTAACCTTCTCAGATAGCCGGTAGGCAGGGAATGGGACAAACTGTGGCGTCTGGAGTTGGTTCAGGTTCGGTACTCGGAGAGGGTAGTCGAGGTTCAGCTGTGCGCGGAGGTCGTGACAGAGACGGTGGGACCCAGGTGAGGGGTCAGTGGTCGTTGACTAGAGCAGCATCGGGAGGTCATGCGTCAGGCAGCCGTGTTTTAGGCCAGGTGCACGCTGTGGAGCTGGTAGAGGCTGAGTAGGCTAGTGAGCCGGTGAAAGTTATAGGTACACTGCGGTGTGACCGTGATCTCCATGTTTTCTTTTCGGAATGACCTATAGAGGTATGTCTGTTTTGAGTGCACATGGTGCACATCATCTTTTTGGACAGACTAGATGCTAGTCAGTGGGATTAGCACCATATCGGGTGCATGATATATATATATCTGTGTGTGTGTGTGTGTGAGGTGTTGTGGGAATCGAGGCATCGTGGATGCGGGTTACTTGAGGGGTCGTGGGCATCGGGGCATCGTGGATGCGGGTTAGTTGAGGTGCTGTGGGCATCGGGGAATCGTGGATGCGGGTTACTTGAGGTGCTGGGCACCAGTACCTCATAGAGGTGGACACCGATGCGGTGCGGGATACATTGTGTGTCGGAAGCAACACAGGAGCACTAATGAGGTGTAGGGGTGAAGATGCATCATGGGAGGGCTATGCGTCTAGAAAACAGGTTACTAAACCCTGTTTGCTTTAACTTTTGTTGGTTGAGACTGAGTAGGCAATTCCTAAGGTGGGGAGCCCTTGAAGAATTTAGCAAGAACCTTGGGACCAGGGTAGTCGAGGTTGTTAAACTGGGATGGGTGTGTTCGGTGCCATCTCCGAGTTGCGTTTGGTAGCTCGGGGACGAGCTACGTTAAGGTGGGGAGTTTTTAAGAACTCGGGTTTTTAGAACGGGTCAAAATCCCGACCCTGTTTAAATTTTTTGACAGGTTTATGAGGAAACTGGATTTAATGGGAAGTTTCTGGAAATTTCTAGACTACACGCCGTGTACTCTAAGTACATGTCGTGTGTGTGTAGGCGAGTGACCGACCATGTGCTCTCCAAGTACATGTCGTGCAGTGACCGTGTAGAATATTCTTACTACACGGCATGTAGTTTTGAACACGCCGTGTAGACCGCCGACCGTGTGAAGCCATAAATGGCGTGTAGGTCGTTGGATGGGTAGAACCAGAAACACGCCGTGTCCCTTTGGACACACTGTGTAGTCTATCCGTGTATGAGGGATATACATGGCGTGTGGGTATGTCATCGAGGAGGAGAGGAGGAACCCAGTACACGCCGTGTACCCAGAGGTACACGCCGTTTACTCATGTCGGCAGGTTCAGAAAGTATGTAGGTGGAATATTTCCGTCTTTTGAAAAGTTAAATGAACCATACACGGCGTGTAGTCCCAAAGTACACGCCGCGTACTTTCTTTTTTTTGCTTAAAATGGGCAGTAGCCTTGTTTTGAGGCAGAACACACCATCCTCTGCCCCAAATAGGCCGAATCTTAATTTTCTTCCTGTTACATTGTCCGAACTCTGATCCGATCTCGGTTGGATGCGTTGGAACCCCCTCAGTAAGGCCTTGATTCCTTTTTGGTCGTTTTGTTTGATTTTCATTGTAGAACGAGCTATATCCCTTTGAGAAGTTTAGAATATTTTGTAGATTTACCGCGTTTTAGACTGAATTGGTGGGTGTTATCGGAGGATTAGCATCGTGCGAGTCTCAGGTGGCTGGTGCATACCTCATTTTGTGTTTTTGTGGTTCTTTGGGTGATGCGGCTTCGGCGCGTTTTCGGGTATTTTTGAGCGGGACCCGTTTTATCTGCTTTTGCATACCGAATTGTTTATGGGACCTCTGGGATGCCTTTGGGTATGCCGGTTACCAGTTTTGTGTGAGCGGGGCCGGGTGAGGGGTCGTGGATCATTGGGGAATTTTGGCCAGGGAACACTAAAATGGTTTTAATTGGAATATTATTGTGTTAAACTGTTTGTTTAAATTATTGAAGCCTGTTATAATTGTTGGAGGCTTTTAAGACCTCTGTGCTAGTATGGGACAACACCTGGTATAGTGCAATTCGACTGTTTAGTTGGTTTTACCTGGTTATGTTTTCTGGTTAAATATGTTATATATGCAATTGCTGAATTGCATCTGTTGGACCTTTTTTGGGTTGTGTTGGGCTTGGCCCGGTTACGCTTGAGTGATGCTGATCATAGGTTGGGGATTTTCCTGGGTTACTTTGGGTGGTTTTGACCATGGGATTGGGCATCATGGACGTCAGTTAGAGGCTGTACGACTATCAGGTTGGGCATGGCCCAAGATACTAGGGTGGCGATGCCATCGGACTTGAGAGACATGGTCGCAGGGACACAAGGTGTCAGATGTTTTGGTATCTTAGGACTATTTTGGGTGATTACCACTCATCGGGACTTTGAGTAGTGTTCACACAGAGATACTCCATGATGAGGTGGTTTTGACCACTCGTGTGGGTAGAGGCCCCCGTAGTTGCGGTTAGGTATTTTGGTTGGGGGTGCTTGCCGTAGAAAGCCACGTGGGAGGTGAGGAGCCTTCAGGAAATGGGTGTGCCTTTGGGACGTCGGTACTTGAGACATGAGGTGTCAGGAGGCACATGGTGTCAGGTTACTATTTTGGGCATGCCTTCGGGACGTCGGTAATTGATACACGAGGTTTCAGGAGGCACGAGGTGCCGGGTTACGGGACGTCGGTACTTGAGACATGAGGTGTCAGGTGGCACGTGGTGCCGGGTGACACGACAGAGATTCCAGCGTTGGCCGATGCAGGTGACGCTCCATGGTGGCTGTTGAGCACCAGTGGAGTTTGTGTTTAATTTTTCATCGTACTATTTACTTCTTTCCTGGTAAATGCATGACTGCTTAAACACATATATTTGATATGCACCGTTTGATGGTATCCTAATGAGATTTGTCTCACACCCTGCACAGGCCCTTCGGGACACATGCAGACTTCATAGATTTACGTGCAGGAAAGGGGCCAGCTTCAAGAGCTGGGTTGCGTTAGTTATTTCATGGAGATGGTATGGACCTTGAGGTCATGCCTTGCTGGGTTTACTTTGTTTTGTTTACTTTCTGTATTGGCATGCTTGTTGTAGCTACTGTTGGTTAGCCATTGGCTCCCTTTTTATAGTCAGTTGTGTATGACCTGCTTTGGACGCATGTTTTACTGTTCAGTAGTAGTTAGATATTATCAGCATGCTGTTGTGTTTATTTCCACTGTTGTTGTTTCATTTACTACTTCCGCTATTTATCTATATTGATTATGCTTCCGCTCTGCGGGTCTGGTTCGAGTCTGCTGTGTCTTTCTTTCCACTGCATCTTTACTGTTATACTTGGAACAGTACCCTTATTAAGATCCTCCAAGAGGGTATATCCTCCCCACTATACCTAACAGACCCCTGCTGCTAGTCGGTAGCCTTTGGCGTTCGGGGAGGTGCGCCTAAGGTAGTAACACCCGACCCGTTCGGCACTGTTCGGGTGGCTGGCCGGGTCTGGGATGTTACAATTGATTCTTATGTGTACATGTACTCATGTTTCCTTTCCATATATTTTTATATCCCTTACTGAGCTTTTTATGCTCATCCCAAGTTTTTGAAATGTTTTTCACAGGTCAAGGGAAAGGTACATGATATGATGATAGTTTCAAGGAAGTGTCCAGAAAGAATCTAAATTTTATTTTAAATATGTTTCCGTTGATTGGAAAAAATGAATACTATATTTATGAAACCACTTTGTTTAAATGTGGAATGTAATGAAAGTTATATGATCTAATTCTCTAAAACTCGAAACCTGAAATGATCGTCAATGTGTAATATTGTATTAACTCAATATTAAGTAAGGTTTAAGGCGGGGGCCTTATAGTTGGTATCAGAGGTCGGTTTAGATAACTTTAGAGGTTAGGGTATTGTCTAAGCATAAGTGATAGTACCATAATGGATAAGATTTCAGAAAGAGTCCTCGTTTTAGATAAAGTGAATGAGTAAGTATATCTTAGTGTTTACCTTCCTCATTAGTACATGATGGTTTTGTTGATATACTCACACTGCCATTTCTATTTTTAGTGAATGGATGGATCTAGTAGGCACCAACGAGACAACAAGTTTGAAGGAAACTGTAGTGGTTCTCTGATTAGGATACTAGATAAAATGGGTGATTCAATGAGGAAACTTGTGGTTGTTCTAAACCAACTATCAAAGAGTCATGATCAACCACTTGAAATTTGGAATGTTCGGTAATGCGTCATGTACGAGATGACCAATTGATGTGGAAGTTCAGGTAATAATTATAAAGGTAACCATTAGAGTTTATATGATCCTTACTTTTGAGGTAATTATGGGTTATTATATGTTATGATGGAAAATTAAAGGCATGAGATAAAATTGAGTTTAAAATATGTTATGATTATTTTTGATGATTTTATCTCATTTTGGGGAATGTTTTAAGAATTATATAGTTTTGGAAAAAGGACAACACGCAGACCGTGTGACAACCCGTCGCGTTGGACAAAGCTATGGGAATCGAACCCACAACCAAAGTGTGACTGGTATTTATCGCCAACCACTGGACTACGTGAAGTCCCTGGTTAGTTTGACTGATTCTTTTTAGTTAGATGATTTTATGAATTAATAGTAAGTTCATTTTGGGTTATCTATGGAAATTTATTAACCTATCATGGAGGATATGTGATTAGGTTAATTACTTTTCAATACGAGACATTAAGAGCAAATGATGTTGTTTGGAGATAAATGTTACGATTTAACTTGGAAGACTATGTAAGTAAATCCATCAAATATTTGGGTTTCAATCTTAGTTTGGTTTACTTTGAAGAATTTTATGGAAAATTTTTTATTGAATGGTCCTCGTTGAACATTGGGTTTTTTTGGACAAATTTTAGAGATTAAGAATAGATTTTCTTTTTATAAAGGGTTATCCTTTTCTGGATTATCTGATCTTGTACTAACCTTTTTGGTTTTGGTTTTGGTTAAAGTCTAAAGACATGGGAAGTATATAGTTCTCTTTTGTGTATTAGGTGATTCTCTAGAAGTTGATTATAGTACTCTTAATATGAACAAGTCTTCCTAAATACTCATCTTTTGGAGAATATATGAGTTTGTGTAAGGAATCTAATAAAAGTTGAAAGTCAACATGATAAGTGATTATGTTTCCTTATGAATAAATTCCTCAATAAAAAGTAATTTAAAACAAAAAATTTTTCTATTAACTTTTCCAACTGGGGAATCAAATACCATTTACCCATCACAAGTTTGTGATTTTCTTGTGGTTAACTTTCTCCTAAACATGTTTTCTATCACTCTCCATCAGAACATGACCCTTTGTTTTCTCCGCCATGTCCATGTTTTCATAAATGGAATCCTAGTATGGGTTAACACGGGTGACCTCTATACTTATCCTTCTTTATTTTAAAGTGATTGTTTTACCAACTCTTGTTCCGATGTGGGACTTTCAAGGATGTTTCCAAGATCAATTTTAAAATTGTGAGGATGCAATTCCCAAAAGGGGGGAAGGTTGTAACACCCCAGGTAAATGAAGAATATGACATTTTTATATTTTTACATATTTTTGAATAAAATATTAATATTTCTTTAAAGGGGATGCTAGGCTCGATGGTATACCCAATACGCAATAACAAGTTTCTTGGGAATCTTACGTTGCACTCTAATATTATAATAATATTATTTTAAATAGTAGTTAACGCATAGCCGTTGTAATGGCGTGAATGAACAGAACTAACTACATAATGATTATATATGTTTGTAATTTTTTTTACTTTTTATAATAAATGTTAGAAGATTAAAAATGAAAATGAATCCAATTTTAAGCGTAAACATTCTAATATTCTTTAAAAGTTCGATTAACCGCCTTTTGATGGCGAACCTCTTTTAAATCCACTTTTTGACAATCTTATGTGTTATATATGACAAAATAAAATTCTTCTTTAGAATCAGGACATCAAAATTTACTTTGTGTAAATTTTTGGTATTTTTCCAGAAAAGTTCAATTTTTAATGAATAGTGAAAATGTTGTATTTTAATTCAAAACCACTTTTTAATCTAGTTTATTTATATGATTATATTATCTTTGGAATTGGTTTTAAAGTGCAATTTTTATATATTTATACCATTTAATTCAATATTGGTTGTTGGAATTAATTTCACTTTGAAATCGGACATAAACTAGTGTCAATCTTTTGATACTTTTTGTTTCCTAAAAACACGCTATTTGTTTTCACAACGGGAATTAATTATTAAATTAATTAATGAAACTTATATGTTTTTAATTTTGTTAAATATACATCATTTTTGAATTCAGAATATCAAATATAGCTTTGGGTGAATTTTTAGTAATTTTTTGAAAAACATCAATTTTTGAAAAATAGTGAAACCACTAAGAGGTACTTATTAAAACTAATTTTTCAGTTAAAATGAAATTTTTCCATCTTTGTGTTTTGAATTTCAAAAATCCAACATATATGGTTGTCATTAAGAAGTAAAATGTGGTTCGACGGGATTAGAATAATTTTTTGGTGAATAGTAACATATTAAGTTTTTAATCGCGATTAGAGGTAATTAGTGTAGTTTGTGGTAATAATAATGTTTTAATAAAATTAAATGAAATAGACACATGTCCTACCCTCATTGGATGTGTCATGGACGACCAATACAGTCCATGGGTCATCTTGGGGACCCCATGGATCCACTTTGGTTTGAAAATGACATAAATACCTTTTTATTTAATGTTAAAGTAAAAATGACCCAAACATGAGATGTTTTACTAAAACAATTTTTACATGGGGTTATACAAGTCAGATATTTGACTATAAATATTCATTGGAAAGATAAAACGATTTTCTAAATCATAGAATTTTTTTGTAATTTTTGGACATTAAATAAATTAAATTATTTATGACATCATGATGATGTAGCGATGACCTCATTATTTAATGATTTAAATAAAATCGAAAGATAATATAAAATATAAGAATAAAACATGTCCAAAACCTATTGGATGGGTGTATTTCGAACCCTTATCACCTAAACCTCGAAACAAATCAATTTGGGACCATTAAAATCTGAAAATAATTCTAAAATAAAGTAACATTTCTTTACTTTCCAATAGTGCCCCTTCTCTCCTCTTATAGAAGGCCCCCACCTCTACCTCATTACCCACACTTCCAAAGCCTTTGGCTCGGAAAAAGCCTGCCCATTTTGTCTCTCCAAATCCCCCTCTAACTTTTTGAAGCCTCACTTTGGGCATAAGTTATAAGGCCCCAGCCTTAAACCTTCCTTAATCTTGAGTTATTACAAGATTACACATTGAGGATCTTTTCGGGTTTAGAGTTTTAGAGAATTAGATCATAAAACATGAATTACATTCCACATATACACAAAGTGGTTACATAAATATAGTATTCTTCATTCCCATAAATGGAAACATATTTAAAATAAAACATGGATTCTTTATTGAAACATCCTTGACACTATCATCATATCATGTACCTTTCCCTTGACCTGTGAAAATCATTTCAAAAAAAACTTGGGATGAGCATAAAAAGCTCAGTATGGGTTATAAACAAAAATTTTTAAAGGAAACATGAGTTCATATATACATAAGAATGAAATCATACTTTACCCATAAAACATAGGCACTTTAACATACCTCATAAAATCATGAATAAATCATAGAAATCATAAGACATAAAGGTAACTTGAGGCATTCATAACATTCTTACGAAGGGAGTAACCCTCTTGGTTACGCTTGGAATACCCATCATAGTATATTCCCTAAATCTCTTCGGAGAAACCTTAATGTTTCACTCCTTCGTGTTACCCAATGCATTGGAGAGCTATATCGGGCTCACCCGCCCTTAGTTTATCACGAAACCACCCGTCTTCATACTAATGCCCAAGAACCATAACATAATATTATCACATAAAACATGCATAAAGGAAACATAACATTTCCACCTTTCAATCACAAGATATCAATACAACACATTGATATAAAAACATTATGAAAACCATTTTCAATACCAAAGTAAAACATGGTATTTATTTTTCATTTAAAAAAAAGGGTATGGCTTGTTGAGGAAGCCGAAACTCAAATAATGGTCACGGCGGCAGATAAGTCATTATCGCCGCATACGTACGACAAGGAAAACATTCCCTTTTGTCATTTAGTAAAACACTTCGTATAAAAAAGATTCCTTTTGAATAATCGTAAAAGTCAATGGGGTTTATACACCGTATAAAAGACGGTTGTGTATAAAACAAAATATGCCTCAATGAAAGGAGATTGAGACGAAGTCCCATACCTCGTATCCGACTTGACCCGACCATTTTTTAATCTCCTGAATAATAAACATGAGTTAATCTCTACTTGCTTAATAACCTTTTTCAAGTTCATTATTCCTTTTATTCCATGTTATGAACATCATGTAATCATTTAAGTTAATAATGTTCATTTTTTCGGTATTTGGTTCTTAAGTCAAAAATAGACTTCTTACACTTACATGTTGTTAATTTGGTCAAAGGTTCGTTATATCCAGAATGATATTAATGATTTGGATAACATATATATCATATATATTCAGCATATACATGTATTTATAATATTACATCACATTCATAGGTAAGAAATGAAATGCACCGTTCATGGAGACGATAACCCGTACGAACGCATGAACGCTACTTCCATTTCTATTTCGTATTTTCTGGAATGGAATCATAATGATATAAGCGTATATTATAATTCCAGTATAATAACATATATAATATCATTAACTTTATCCTTTACACATCCCACATATGGTATTGAAGAATCAAATCACTTTCACGGGGCGGTAGTCCGCACTTCCTAAAATGAAGATATCGTGTTTACCCATAATGGAAACAATAGTGGTATTCCATAAATGAAAAATACAGAAGCTTAAGTAAATAATAAACATATTATATATCATATATAAAAATAGTGACATCATAATGGCCACCTTTGAAGGTGTTAAATGAGTATTGAACAATCATCGTTTCGGGAGGCAGAATTTCGCCATCCACGAAAACTGTATGTTCTTTAACCATTTTATGTAGTTGTGTGAGAGTGTAGCTCGAATAAATCTTATAACAACATCCTAGTATATTTAAGATACTAGGTTTGTTACAAAAGAAGTAAATAAAAAGAGTTTAGGGGGTTGGATAAGCAAAATAAAACAAATGAACATGAGAGAAAGAATTACCTTTAAAAGTGTAACTCCTTTTGATTTGAGCCTAAAGGCTTCCTTTGAAAGGATTATGCCCAAAGGGAATCCTCTAGGATGAGGAGAGGGATGTGGAGAGAGTACATGGGCAGGGGATGGCCGAGACAAAGGCTTGAGGAGTGTGTGAAATGAGGAATAGGTGGGGGCCTTTTATAAGAGGAGAGGAGGGTCACTTTTGGAAATCATGAAACTATTATTTTATTTTCAAAAGTGTTTAGAATTTATAAGGTCCCAAATTGATATATTTCTAAGATAAGATTATACGGCTTCGAAATATTCCCATCCAATAGTTTTTGGACAAGTGTAGTTCTTAGATATTAAATTATCTTTCCATTTTATTTAAATCATTAAATAATGAGGTTATCGCTGCATCATGATGATGTCATAAATAATTTAATTTATTTAATGCCTAAAAATTATAAAAAAAATAATAAGATGTAGGAAATCTTTTTATCTTTATAATGAATATTTATAGGAAAAAATATGATTAGTATAACCCCTTATAAAAATTATTTTAGTAAAACAATTTATGTTAGTGTCATTTTCATCTTTATTTAAACAAAAGCATTAAAGTCATTATCTCACCCAAGTGGCTCCATGGGGTCCCCTAAATCGACCCATGGGTTGTCTTGGTCGGAAATTACTCACCCAATAGGTGTAGGACAAGTTTCATGGTGTTTTCACATTTTTATAATATCATTTTTACCTTAAATTACACTAATTACCTCTAATCGCGATTAGTGAAAAAAAAGTTACTATTCACCAAAAAATTATTTTCATCTCATTGAACCACATTTTACATACTAATGACAACCATGTATGTCGGATTTTTGAAATTCAGAACACAAAAGTTGCAATGTTTCATTTAAATGAAAAATCAGTTTCTTTAACTACCACTTAGTGGTTTCGCTATTCATCAAAAATTGAAGTTTTTCATAAAATTACCAAAAATTCATTCTAAGATATATTTGATATTCAGATTTCAAAAATGAAGTCTATTTTACAAAATTCAAAACATATAAGTCACATTAATTATTTTAATAATTAATTCCCACTGTTATGACAAACAACGTGTTTTTATGAAACAATAAGTATCAAAATATTGACACCAGTTTAAGTCCAATTTCAAATTGAAATTGATTCCAATGACCACCATTGGATGAAATGGTAAAAATATATTCTAATTTCACTTCAAAACCAATTCAAAAGATAATCTAATCATATAAATGAATTAGATTAAAAAGCAGTTTTGATGTAAAATGCAGTATTTTCCACTATTCATTAAAAAATGAACATTGTCAGAAAAATACCAAATATTCACACAAAGTAAATTTTGATGTCCCAATCATAATGAATAAGTTTATTTTGACAAACATAGTTTATAAATTTGTCAAAAGATAGATTCAAAATTGTTTTGCCATCAAAGGCAGTAAAACAATCTTTTGAAAAATATTAGTGTATTCCATGCTTAAGATTGGATTTATTTTCATTTTAAGCCTCTAGAACACTATCTAATTCATTAATAGACATAGATAAAATATCTATTATTCATTACTTACTTGGGATGTTACATCCTTCCCCCCTTTAGAAAATTGCATCCCCGTAATTTATTTACTTATCGAATAAATGGGGGTAATTATCCCTCATTGCATTTTCAGATTCCCATGTTGCCTCTTTAATCATGTGGTTTTTCCACAAACCTTTACCTGGTGAATCACCTTATTTCGTAACACTTGCTCCTTGTGGTCAAGAATCTGGACCGGTTGTTCCTTATAAGATAGGTTCTCTTCCAGCTGAACTACCTCTGGACTCAAAACATGAGATGGATCTGGCATGTACTTTCTCAACATCGAAACGTGAAAAACATTGTGTACCTGAGATAAAGTCGGAGGTAAATCCACTCGGTAAGCAACTCATCCAACTCTCTCCAGAATTTCATATGGTCCAATGAACCTTGGACTCAACTTTCCTTTCTTACCAAATCGCATCACACTTTTCCATGGTGATACTTTGAAAAAAACATGATCACCTACCTCAAAGGATAGATCCTTCCTCATGTTGTCTGCATAACTTTTCTGCCTACTCTGAGCTGTTCTCATGTGCTTCTGAATCAGCTGAACTTTTTCTGCCAACTCTTCTACCAATTCTTGTCCCATCAACTTCCTTTCACCAACTTCATCCCAAAAAGCTGGAGTTCGACACCGCTTCCCATATAATGCCTGAAATGGTGCCATCTGTATACTGGAATGAAAACTGTTATTATATGAAAATTCAACCAAAGAAAGATGTTGGTCCCAACTTCCCTGATAATCCATCGAACAAGCTCGTAGCATATCCTCCAAGGTCTGAATTGTTCGTTCTGACTGCCCATCTGATTGAGGATGAAAAGCTGTACTAAAATTTAATTCAGTACCCAACGACTTCTGAAGGTGTTTCCAAAAGTTAGAAGTAAACCTGGGATCACGATTAGATACAATGGAGAGAGGAACTCCATGTAACCTGACTATCTCTTTAAGATACAAACGGGAAAGTTGATCAAGAAATAAATTATCTCGTATAGCAAGGAAATGAGCAGATTTGGTCAAGCGATCAACAATAACCCAGATTGCATTATTATCTCGAGATGTCTTCGGTAATCCCACAACAAAGTCCATGGATATATTCTCCCATTTCCACTCTGGCACTGGTAAAGGCTGAAGCATACCTTTCGGTAACTGCCGCTCTGCTTTAACCTGTTGACATGTCAAACACTTCACAGTAAAATTAGCAATATCCCTTTTCATTCCATCCCACCAGTAATACTCCCGCAGATCTCAATACATCTTGTTACTGCCCGGATGAACTGAAAACCGAGAACTATGAGCTTCACATAACAAATCTCTCTTCAACTGTGAATCACAAGGCACACAAAATCTCTTCCCAAATCTCAAAACACAATCATTATAAATGTTGAATTCAGGCAACTTACCTTTCTGAACCAGCTCTACCTTTTTCTGCAACTCACTATCTTGCTTCTGTGCATGCTTGATTCTGCATGATTGAGAAGATCTCACTGATACCTGAAACAAAACAGAAGGACTTCCTTCACCAACAACTTCTATGCCAAAGTTCATCAAATCCCTAACCAAAGGATCACGTTCCAAATGCAACATTGCTAATGAAGCATTACTTTTTCGACTCAAGGCATCAGCCACTTTATTTGCTTTTCCCGGATGGTAATGAATTGTACAATCATAATCCTTGATTAATTCCATCCATCTCCTCTATCTCATGTTTAACTCTTTCTGAGTGAATATATACTTTAAACTTTTGTGATAGGTATATATTTCACACTTTAATCCATACAAATGATGCCTCTAAATTTTCAAAGTGAAAACAACAGCAGCTAATTCCAAATCATGTGTAGGGTAATTTACCTCATGAGTTTTCAACTGTCGTGAAGTATAAGCAATTACCTGATCATTCTGCATTTGGACACAACCAAATACTTTCAATGAAGCATCACTGTATATAACAAACTCACCATTCTTGGAAGGTAGTGCCAAAACTGGAGCATTCACCAATCTTCTTTTCAATTCTTGAAAACAATCATCACATTCTTTTGTCCAGATAAACTTAACACCCTTCCGAATTAGCTTAGTCATTGGACTAGATAATCGTGAAAAATTTCTAACAAACCTTCGGTAATAGCCTTCCAAACCAAGGAAGCTACGAATCTCGGTTACATTTGTGGGTCTTGGCCATTCTTCCACAACTTTTGTTTTTGCAGGATGAACAGTTATTCCATCTTTAGAAACAATATGACCAAGGAAAGAAATTTGTTTCAACCAAAACCCACACTTGATGAATTTTCCATATAGTTTCTTTTCTTTTAATGTTTGCAAGATAACCCTTAAATGTCTTTCATGCCCGTCTTTACTTTTAGAAAACACCAAAATATCATCAATGAAAAGAACCACAAACTTATCCAAGAACTCATGAAAAATTCTATTCATTAAGTCCATGAATACAGAAGGTGCATTGGTTAGCCCAAAAGGCATTAATACAAATTCATAATGGCCATATCTCGTACGGAACGCGGTCTTCGGAATATCTTCCTCATTTACCTTCAGCTGATGGTACCCCCGATCTCATGTCAATCTTTGAAAAAAACTGAGCTCCCTGGAGCTGATCAAACAAATCATCGATACGAGGAAAAGGATACTTGTTCTTAACAGTGATATTATTCAAGGCTCTATAATCAATGCAAAGTCTCATAGAACCATCTTGCTTTTTAACAAATAAAATAGGAGCACCCCATGGTGATGTGCTAGGTCGAATGAAACCTTTCTCTAATAAATCTTGCAATTACTCCTTCAACTCTAAAAGTTCAATTTGAGCCATTAGATAAGGAGGTTTTGAAATTGGCTTAACATCAGGAACTAAGTCAACAGTAAACTCAACTTCTTGATCTGTTATTATTTTAGGCAACTCATCAGAAAAAACATCAGGATACTCATTTACCACAGGCACATCATTAATCTGAACAGTTCCTTTATTTTCAACAATGTGTACAAGGTAACATTCATTTCCATCTTTTACAAGTTTCTTGGCCTCTTGATAAGTTATCAACAGTAAGGGTTCATTCTTGTACACAAACTGAAAGTCTTTCTTAAAAGAAACTTCTTTAGCTCTACAGTCAATCTTAGCATGGTAAATAGAGAGCCAATCCATACCCAGGATAACATCAAACTCTACTAGAGGTAGAACAATATGGTTTGTAAGTAGGTTCCTTCCACATATAAGGATAGGAATATTCATATAAATTCTCTTTGCCTCATCATTTCCCCTAGGTGTTTTTACTACAAGTTTAGGAGTCATTTCTTGAGATGGTATTCCCATTTTACTAGAAAAGGTTTCAGAGATGAATGAATGTGTAGACCTCGAATCAAACAACACACTGGAATAATCTAAAAAAACAAACAACGTACCTGATACAACTTCATTTGATGGCCTGACATCTGCTGAAGTAGTTGCAAAGGATTTCACCACCCATTTCTTCTTGTAGTCTAATTGCTTCCCATCACTCATGCTCTTTGTCGGACACTCGTTTGCATAGTGACCCATCTCATTGCACTTATAACATTTCACTAACTGTAAATCAAATTTGGTCTTACCTTTACCTCGATCCTTTTCAGTGCAATCACGAGCCTTATGTCCCATCTTACCACATTGGTAGCACTTCCCAGAATTTAGAAGACATTCCCCAGCATGCCTTTTTCCACATTTATCACAAACTGGAAACTTAGTTTTCTTACCATCAGACTTTTTTGAAGAATTCTTACCTCTCTCCTGCCACCTCGCTCTCTTCTTCTGCTGGTTGTTATAGAACACTTGGTCATCGGTAAACTCCATTTCCAGCTTATCAGCACATCGAACAAGCTTTTCATAACTTTTAAACTCACGAGAAGCTAATGCCCTTCGATATTTTGGCTTTAATCCTGAGTAAAAACGATTGATTTTACTATCAAGGTCTCGGATAAAATTTGGAGCATACCTTGCCAATCGAGTGAACCTTTCTTCATAGGTATCCACTGAGTCTTCCTCTTTCCTCAATTCCAAGAATCGCTTTTCCATCCTATGTCGAACGGCCTTAGGAAAATACTTCTCAAGAAACACACCTTTGAATTCATCCCAGTCGAGAGCATCAATATCATCAGCATCCCTGATATTTTTAACCATCGACCACCACTGATCTGCTTCACCCTCCAAACAGTAAATAGCAAGACTAACCTTTTGATTGTCTGAACACCCCATGACATCGAAAATCTTCTCCAGTTCTTTAATCCTCCCTTCAGCTAACACAGGGTCAGATGATCCTCTGAATGATGGGGGATGTTTCCTCATGAAATGTTCCACCACTGACATGTTCCTCTGTGGTTGATCTGGCTGATCTCGTGCATGGATACCACCACAATTTATAGCCTGAGTCAACTGTGCCATCACTGCAACAAACTATTCAGTTCCAATTCCGACCATATCGGGATGCTGATTTGGATGGTTATTTATTTCTGTATGCTTTCCTAGCACTGCTTCCCTGTTTCCTCTACGGAAAACCATTCTGAACAAACATGTCTTAGATGAAGCAACATGGTAATCTTCCAATGCTATATCATTTCAAAAAAAATATTTTTGGATAATCATCTAATAAAATTCTAACTCCTAAAGTTATCTAAACCGACCTCTGATACCAACTATAAGGCCCCAGCCTTAAACCTTACTTAATCTTGAGTTATTACAAGATTACACATTGAGGATATTTTCGGGTTTAGAGTTTTAGATAATTAGATCATAAAACTTGCATTACATTCCACATATAAACAAAGTGGTTACATAAATATAGTATTCTTCATTCCCATCAATGGAAGCATATTTAAAATAAAACATGGATTCTTTCTTGACACTTCCTTGACACTATCATCATATCATGTACCTTTCCCTTGACCTATGAAAATTATTTCAAAAAAAAAACTTGGGATGAGCATAAAAAGCTCAGTATGGGTTATAAAAAAAACATGGAAAGGAAACATGAGTTCATATATACATAAGAATGAAATCATACTTTACCCATAAAACATAGGCACTTTAACATACCTCATAAAATCATGAATAAATCATAGAAATCATAAGACATAAAGGTAACTTGAGGCTTTTATAACATTCTTACGTAGGGAGTAACCCTCTTGGTTACATTTGGAATACCCATCACAATATATTACCTAAATCTCTTCGGAGAAACCTTAACGTTTCACTCCTTCGCGTTACCCAATGCATTGGAGAGCAATATCGGGCTCACCCGCCCTTAGTTTATCACAGAACCACCTGTCTTCATACTAATGCCCAAGAACCATAACGTAATCTTATCACATAAAACATGCATAAAGGAAACATAACATTTCCACCCTTCAATCACAAGATATCAATACAACACATTGATATAAAAACATTAAGAAAACCATTTTCAATACCATAGTAAAACATGGTATTTATTTTTCATTTAAAAAAAGGGTATGGCTTGTTGAGGAAGCCGAAACTCAAATAATGGTCACGGCGGCGGATAAGTCGTTGTCACCGCATACGTACCACAAGAAAAACATTCCCTTTTGTCGTTTAGTAAAACGATTTGTATAAAAAATATTCCTTTTGAATAAGAGTAAAAGTAAAAAGGGTTTATACACTGTATAAAAGAAGGTTGTGTATAAAACAAAATATGCCTCAATGAAAGGAGATTGAGACGAAGTCCCATACAAAGACAATATCCTTGGATTAAGGATAAATCAATTACATAATTTTGTGTGAAAAATTAATACAGGAAATATAAGAGGATATTAAGTGTAAAACAATCAGAGGTTATTCACACATATTCATAGAACGACATATTAATGGAGTACAAGTTTATCCCAAAGAATCAAATTTGATGAGGTATGTTAAAGTGCTTATGTTTTATGAGTAAAGTATTATTTCATTGATTCTTATGTGTACAAGTACTTATGTTTCCTTTTCATATATTTTTATATCCCTTACTAAGCTTTTTATGCTCATCCCGAGTTTTCGTAAGGGATTTTTCATCTCACTTTTATTCCTGTGAGATTTATGCTACATTTGCCACAATTTCCTTTGAGTGGTGTATGTACTGCCCATTATTTTACTCATTGTGTAATATACTTTAGTTTATGAGTATTTACATCAATGTTGTATTGTCCTTATTTCACAGGGTGCATGTCTCGAAAGATACCCATGTCGGTAAGGGAACCTTTCACCCTCCTCTTTTTAAAAGACTTCTTTTGTTATGTCTTTTAAGTCACATACTATTATGTTGGGATATGTTCTTCTATATCCCTATTGATTTAAATTTTATGTCCACGTGATGAGATACCCTTTTATCTCTCATAAAATCATTTTCGGAATTTTGTAGTGACGCCGTTAGGCTGTCAAATTTTTTCAAGGGAACTTCTTAACCCAAATTTGATTCTTTGGGATAAACTTGTACTCCATTAATATGTCGTTCTATGAATATGTGTGAATAACCTCTGATTGTTTTACACTTAATATCCTCTTATATTTCCTGTATTCATTTTTCACACAAAATTATGTAATTGATTTATCCTTAATCCAAGGATATTGTCTTTGTATGGGACTTCGTCTCAATCTCATTTCATTGAGGAATGGTTTCTTTTATACAAAACCATATTTTATACGGTGTATAAACCCCTTTGACTTTTATGTTTATTCAAAATGAATATTTGTTTTATACGAAGAATTTACTAAATGACAAAAGGGAATGTTTTTGTCGTACATATATGGTGACACCGACTTCTCCGCTGCCATGACCATTATTTGAGTTTCGGCTTCCTTTACAAGCCATACCTTCTTTTTAAAAGAAAAATAAATACCATGTTTTAATTTTTTTTATTTTGTTATTGAAAATGGTTTTCATAATGTTTTTATTATATCAATGTGTTGTATTGATATCTTGTGATTGAAATATGGAAATGTTATGTTTTCTTTATGCATGTTTTATGTGATACGATTATGTTATGGTTCTTAGGCATTATTATGAAGATGGGTGGTTCCATGATAAACTAATGGAGTGTGAGCCCAATATAGATCTCCAATACATTGGGTAACATGAAGGAGTGAAACTTTAAGGTTTCTCTGAAGATATTTAGGGAATATACTGTGATGGGTATTCCAAATGTAACCAAGAGGGTTACTCCCTACGTAAGAATGTTATGAATGCATCAAGTTACCTTTATGTCTTATGATTTCTATGATTTATTCATGATTTGATGAGGTATGTTAAAGTGCTTATGTTTTATGAGTAAAGTATTATTTCATTGATTCTTATGTGTACAAGTACTTATGTTTCCTTTTCATATATTTTTATATCCCTTACTAAGCTTTTTATGCTCATCCCAAGTTTGACAAACATAGTTTATAAAATTTTCAAAAGATATATTCCAAATTGTTTTGCCATCAAAGGCAGTAAAACAATCTTTTAAAAAATATTAGTGTCTTCCATGCTTAAGATTGGATTTATTTTCATTTTCAGCCTCTAAAACACTATCTAATTCATTAATAGACATAGATAAAATATCTACTATTCATTACTTACTTGGGATGTTATAGAAGTCCTCCCAAGGAAGCCTTTGAGCTCAAACCAAAGGGAGTTACCCGATTTTAAGGTAATGTCTTCACTTGTGTCCTTTTATTTTATTTTACTTCTCCAACCCTCTGAACTCTTTTTATTAATTTATTTTGTAAAAACTCCAGTATCTTAAATATATTAGTATGTTGTTACAATAAGGAATCTAGCTACACTTACACACACATTCGTCTAATGGTTAAAGAACATACTGTTTCTGTGGTTGGCGATTTGCTGCCTCACGAAACGATGATTGTTCAATATTCTTTTAACACCTTTAAAGGTGGCCATTATGATGTCACTGTATTTTATATATGATACATATTGTCTTTATGTTTAATATATGCTTCTGTATTTTATATTTAAAAAATACCTTTATTCTTTTCATGTTGTGTAAATGCGATAATTTCATATGAGGAAGTGCGGACTACCGCCCCCTCAAGTGATGTGACTCATACATGCAATACATGGAATGTATAAATAATGAAATTAATGAACATATGTGACATATATAACATATATATTATACTTGAATTATAATATATATATATATATATATATATATCATTTATTTTTAATTCCATTAATATGACAAAGAAAAAAATGAAAGTAGCGTTCATGTGTACGTACGGCCTACCGTCTCCATGAACGGTGATTTTCATTTTTTATCTCCAAATGATATGGAATAGTATAAAATGTAAATGTACTGGATATATATGATATTTTAATCATTAATACTATTTTTGAAATTATTTACTTATAACTACATGGACAGTCATTTTTCAAACAAGTTCACTTTTTGACTCATGTACAAAACATTGACAAAAACGTCTGATATGAACTCATAATATTAACCAATTATTATAACATTAAAATATGTGATATGAACTGAATAATAATATTTATAAGAGGTCCTTAATCAGTTATAATTTGACCAAAGTTTATTATTCCGTAATATAAAGAAACAAACAAGAAAAGTTGGACTTGAGGTAAGGGATCCAACCTCTTTTTTTGAAGTACACTCATTTATGTCATTCATTTTAAGCTCATCTTTCTTATGACTGGGATGTTATTTTATATTAATCCTACTGTACTTTTTATTTTCATATGATGAGAGACCCTATTTTCTCTCATCAATCCATTTTGGAATTTTTGAGTGGCGCCGTTGGGCCGCCAAATTTTCGTAAGGGATCCTAATCCTCTCTTTCTTTTTAAGTACACTATTTTATGTCATTCCTTTTAAAGATCATCCTTATTGTTATTGTTATGTTCTTTTATATTACTCTTACTGTAATTTTTATGTTAATATGATGAGAGAACCTATTATCTCTCATCAATCCATTTTGGAAGTTTTAAGTGGCGCCGTTAGGCTGCCGAGTTTTCGTAAGGGATTTTTCATCTCACTTTTATTCCTGTGAGATTTATGCTACATTTGCCACAATTTCCTTTGAGTGGTGTATGTACTGCCCATTATTTTACTCATTGTGTAATATACTTTAGTTTATGAGTATTTACATCAATGTTGTATTGTCCTTATTTCACAGGGTGCATGTCTCGAAAGATACCCATGTCGGTAAGGGAACCTTTCACCCTCCTCTTTTTAAAAGACTTCTTTTGTTATGTCTTTTAAGTCACATACTATTATGTTGGGATATGTTCTTCTATATCCCTATTGATTTAAATTTTATGTCCACGTGATGAGATACCCTTTTATCTCTCATAAAATCATTTTCGGAATTTTGTAGTGACGCCGTTAGGCTGTCAAATTTTTTCAAGGGAACTTCTTAACCCAAATTTGATTCTTTGGGATAAACTTGTACTCCATTAATATGTCGTTCTATGAATATGTGTGAATAACCTCTGATTGTTTTACACTTAATATCCTCTTATATTTCCTGTATTCATTTTTCACACAAAATTATGTAATTGATTTATCCTTAATCCAAGGATATTGTCTTTGTATGGGACTTCGTCTCAATCTCATTTCATTGAGGAATGGTTTCTTTTATACAAAACCATATTTTATACGGTGTATAAACCCCTTTGACTCTTATGTTTATTCAAAATGAATATTTGTTTTATACGAAGAATTTACTAAATGACAAAAGGGAATGTTTTTGTCGTACATATATGGTGACACCGACTTCTCCGCTGCCATGACCATTATTTGAGTTTCGGCTTCCTTTACAAGCCATACCTTCTTTTTAAAAGAAAAATAAATACCATGTTTTAATTTTTTTTATTTTGTTATTGAAAATGGTTTTCATAATGTTTTTATTATATCAATGTGTTGTATTGATATCTTGTGATTGAAATATGGAAATGTTATGTTTTCTTTATGCATGTTTTATGTGATACGATTATGTTATGGTTCTTAGGCATTATTATGAAGATGGGTGGTTCCATGATAAACTAATGGAGTGTGAGCCCAATATAGATCTCCAATACATTGGGTAACATGAAGGAGTGAAACTTTAAGGTTTCTCTGAAGATATTTAGGGAATATACTGTGATGGGTATTCCAAATGTAACCAAGAGGGTTACTCCCTACGTAAGAATGTTATGAATGCATCAAGTTACCTTTATGTCTTATGATTTCTATGATTTATTCATGATTTGATGAGGTATGTTAAAGTGCTTATGTTTTATGAGTAAAGTATTATTTCATTGATTCTTATGTGTACAAGTACTTATGTTTCCTTTTCATATATTTTTATATCCCTTACTAAGCTTTTTATGCTCATCCCAAGTTTTTGAAATGTATTTCACAGGTCAAGGAAAAGGTACATGATATGATGATAGTTTCAAGTAAGTGTCAAGAAAGAATCTATATTTTATTTTAATTATGTTTCCGTTGACGGGAAAAAATGAATACTATCTTTATGTTACCACTTTGTTTAAATGTGGAATGTAATGCAAGTTTTATGATCTAATTCTCTAAAACTCTAAACCTGAAAATGTCCTCAATGTGTAATCTTGTATTAACTCACGATTAAGTAAGGTTTAAGGCTGGGGCCTTATAAATGATACTTGGTCTTAAAATATGTTCCCAAGATTCCAAAGTCTTGAAATAAATGCTAAGGGATTCGAGAATAAATTGGTGAATGATTTTAATATGAGACAAAACCAACCAAATGAACAATACACTATCAAAAAAATGATGCATTCCAGCAAAACAACCAACTCATACAATATCAAAAGACAAACAAATAATCCATAAACATACCCCATTCCAGATAAAAAAAAGTCCAAATCTAGAGTAACAAGTAGAATACTACAACAATACTCTAAAGAACCAGGACACTGTCCATATCTCCACGCCAAGCTCCATGCTCCAAGAACTGAAATGTCACCAAAGCATCATGCTGAATTGCTAGAAAAATGAGATGCCTTACCCTTCCCTGTGTCCTAGAATAGAAAATCTAAAAAACCAACAAAGTGAAAAATCAGGGGGTGAGTACAAATAATTAGTAGGTTTTCACCAAATGACTTCTCTACACACACCACTAGTATAAAAAAGATACCATATTAACTTAATATAGTTTATATAAAACAGTCAATAGTGAAAAAATATACAACATGCCGAACATACCCTTACCATGCCATGAAAAACAAAGGAAATCCACAACCATGCCACAATCCACATTCTCATAACACATTAGAACAACTATTTCCATCATTGCAAAACTACACCCAAGAAAGCAAACATTACATTGGGACTTCCTCCCATTCCGTTCACCCCATACCCAACTAGTGGTGCTTCCTGACCACTATCCATAATAGTGGCTCTTCTAAACACTATCTATCACCTTTTCTAGTGAGACTTCTCACCCACTTCCACACAACTAACACAATCCATCACACATAATCCACCCCCAAGAACAAACAACCAAGGCCACATAATATTCACACAACCATTCCCAAAACATGCTAATTAACTTCAATAAATCACCCATTTATTTAAAAAACCCTTTAACCAACCTGCCATTCCCAACCACATTTTAATAAAAAACACCTTTATTGAAAACCATATTGCACAAAACATTTTTCATAATCATCCACTAACGAATTTAAAATCCGCATTTTAAAATCACACAACAAAGCCCTTTTTTGCAACAATTTCGCATTTTACCGAAAATCTCCCAAATAATCAACATAAAAATTTCCAACAATATTCACAAACAATTATCAGAATAAAATTCATGAAAAAATTATTTTTAACCAAAACCACTAGTTCTAACAAATTAGAGTCGAGAGATAATCCACCTACCATTAGGGTTTTGGAAAAACCCCCCCACAAGCAACCGCACCCCAAATCTAGTGAACACACCATCAAAACCACTCTAGACCCCCTTCCCTAACATCCACAAGCCTTGAAATCAACACCCAAGGAATAAAAAACCCAAGATCTGTACACAACAGGTGTAGATCTAGAAAACTTAGAGAGAGGAAGATGTAGATCTTGAGTAAACCACAAATATCCATGAGAGGAGACTTACCTGAGAAGAACTGACTTCAAACCACCAATAAAACCCTTAAATTTTCTTCCAAAACGTGTGGGAGATCACCTCTGACATTTGATAACACAAAATACCAAATGAGGCTCGATTGGGGGAGATTTTGGAGTGAAATAGGTCATGCCAGAGTGATCCTATATTTTAAAACCATCTTTTTAGGTGGTCGCACAGTTAGTCTACACGATTTTAAAAATCGTGCGATAACCGTGTGCATGCCATAGTCTCGAGAGAAGGGGTCCTCACAGTTTACTTATATAGTTTGGAAAATTGTTAGAAGGCCATGTGAAGCCCACTGTCTCCCCTTGCACAGTTGTCGAGAGAACCCACACGGTTTCCCCTAACAAAGCTCAAACCGTGTGCCCTTAGAAAAGACTCCAATCTTATTAAAAACAATTACAAACTCTCCAAACCTCTTCCCAAGTCATCCCAAGAACTTTAAAAACATAAAAAATCATAAAAAAGGCCACATACCTCAAAATAGGGGTAATACTTGAATCAATTCTAGAGATGCAGTCTACATCAGTTTATATTCCAATTATTGTTCAAGATAATGAAATTTATGTTGGGGCCCATATGAATGTTCCAAAATAAAAGTGCAAATAAAGTTAAATTTAAAATGAAGAAGAATATTAATGATAAAATGAAGATTTATAGATTGGATTGATTGAAATATGAATACAATGACACTAGGGATGAAATGGAAGGTCATGCATTTGAAAATAAAAAAATTAGTTTGACATTATAAAAACTCATTTTTAATTCACATGTATTGTTCCCATTTGTACATTCATACTATAAATTTTTTCTTAATATGTGTTGTGATATTGTAAAATTAGAAAGATAATTTATATATTTTTTAAATTTTATTAGTGGTGATAATAGGATAAAATCTTCGAGAATCATTTGAGGATGATTATATAATAAAAGTGAGGATATTTTTATATTTTTCTATCCTAAGTGATGTGATATTTGATATAATAAATATATATCAAATTCTATAGGAGAACCATGATTTATTTAATTTATTTCAACATATCAATGAATTAATGGAATTGTTAATTCTGATGGGGATTATTTTATTTAAAAATTGACCATGTTGAATGAAATGGATATGTGGTTAAGAATTGCGTATGATGAAATTGTGTCAGCAATGGAGTGAACCTAATTAATAATTTGTGTCTTGGAAAATATTTTTGTTCCCCATAAAAATAATATGAAATTTTAGTAAATATTTTTTACCCCCGTACAATTTTATTGATTGTATTTTTTTTCATTACTCAGGTGTCTACATCCTCTAATAGGGTTTTATACATAAATGTTATTACAAATGTTATAAAAATATTTTCTTGATTGAAGGATTGGATGTTATAGTGATATGATTATTGATATTATAGATTAAATTTTGGGGTAGTTATATATGAGTATGAGGTATTAATAATATATGTACTAAAAATTGGTAGATAAAAAATAGATAAATCATAAAGGGTGATGTGTAGATAAATATGATACTATTCAGGTAAATCATGTTATTATATATATAAAAAATGGTTTATTATGATGATGAGTATAATATGTTATTTTTTATCATTATTTATATGAATTATATTATGTAACCTATAGTATTAGGATAATAGTGTAAATTGAAAATTTTGTGAATTTTGTATCACTCGATCCCAAAGGGAAATAGTAAAATTAATATAATATACAAATTTATAGTGGTTATAGTGACATAATTATTAGAAATTTGGGTATTCTGGTATCTAGTAATGAAATTTATTTCACTAAGGGTCTCTAGTATATAGTATTGAACAAAGAAGAGTTCACATTATTTAATAAACAAAGAAGAGTTCACATTATGATCATCACAATTATTACATAAACAAAGAAGAGTTCACATTATTAAATCATGATAATTAATTTGATGCTCAATATCTACGATATGTTAATGTTTTATTCTAAGGATTATTTATTTTTAAATGATTATATATATTTTTTTATCTATTATATTTTTAAAATTTTGGACATTACATGTGTGGTAAATTATATATCTAATTGAATTTTCTAAAATAAGATAAGTAGCAACATGATCTATCAATCTATAGTGATTGTATGGTGTAATACGGTGGTACCCAATTGATTATTTTATTCCAATAACATTCATGTTCACTTCAACACACATAATGAATTTTAGAAATATATGTTCAAGAATAATTTAGTGTATTATTTTGATAATATCCAAATGATTTCAATAAAATTTAATGTAATGTATTCAATATAATTAGATTCATTAATTTTTAAATTTCATAGGTACATTATTACAATTATCCTTTATGGATTGGAATTTCATAATTACAAATATTATTGGAAACTAAATCCTAGTAATATATGAAGACATTATTGGTGATCATCACTAACTTCAATCCTATCAAAGGATGGTATATGAAGGTAAACCTATTGTTTTTAATAACATAGAGGAGGTAACCATGGGGATATGTAACTTCATAGTGGAATCAAATGTGGAATGTCTTAAAATTAGAGTTTATAGGTTATGATGAATGAGATTTGGTTTGAAAACATATGATACCAGTGAAAAAGTAATTTTAATACAATATATCTAACTGAGGAACCCATCCATAGGGTGTGGGAACTGAGACATTCTTATAAAAGTATTCTAATTTCCAAATAATTTAATTGTGAACTTAAAACATTTTTTAGGGTGTGTAGTTTAGTCGATTCGTAAATCATATAGAAGCTAGGTAAAGATTAGTGTTCATGATTTATTAGGATAGGGGAGTTGTCATATTATAATTTTTTTTATAAATTATAATAATGTATTCAAAAATTTTGTTATCAGGATGTTCTGAATAAATTTTAAATTTATAATTATTAATTAATATGATATGATATTACATAAAACATCCATGAGATGTTATGACAAGATAGTTTTGCGTTCAAAATCTATTGGAGTGTAACTTGGGGTTGATCAAGAGGATGATGGTGACCTTTTCAATGGGAATGATATCATGGGGATTACACTCGTTTTCTAACTATGGAATGTACTAATTATAGAGAATGAGATAACTTATGTAGTTCAAAAAATGTTTATCCTATTGTTGTTGATGTTATCTATTTTTTACATTGGGAATAATTCTATCTGGTGATACCTTTACTAGATGATATATATGATATGTTTTCCCAGAAGTGGAAGCCATTATCTTTTTTTATTTATATGATGATATTTTTCATTGTTTGATGATATTTAGTGGCAGATGATCTCTTGAATTATATGGGATGTAGATATGACTTACAGACTCTCCATATTTTATTTGAGATAAAAAATTTTCCCCTCAGCATAAATGTATTAAATATTACAAGATATATATTACTTTATCTTTAAAAACATTTCTGACAAAGGAAACTTTATTCCATTCCTATTAAAATATTCTCAATATATTGGGTGATAGAATTATAAAAAATCGATTTTATGAAATCAAATTACTAGATCACATCCGAATTATGATATTACCTCTCAACTCCTTTTGAGGGGATAAACTACATTGTGTATATTTTAATTATCAGGGAGGCAGGTGGATAAAAAATAAAATCTTATTGATGTTTTTTCAGGAAAGCGATATTTTTATAATAAGTTCATAAATATTTTCCAAGATCCTAATATAGGTGGTTGGGGATGACTTGATCCATCTGTAAATATCTATTATATGATGATTCTATGTTGTGAAATTATATAAAATCAATAAAACCTACCTTTCTGTATTGAAATGATTCACTGAGTATAATAGTGTTTAGTGGAGAAAACCTCTAGAAATTCATAGAGGTAGAACATCACTGGATAAGTCCGAACTATAGATTATTTTATATATTTATTACATATTATTTATGAATATGATCTTGCAGACTGTAGGATTAACTGTTGACGATATCACACACATTCTGTAGTGAAGAGCAAAATTGAATTAATTTTATTAAAAATAATAAAAATTTCATCTTTAGTGATTATTTATGATTATTCTAAAAATATTCATTTTTGATTGAAAAGTGAAAAATACTAATTTTTTGTAAAACTATCGTTACCTTCTATTCAAATCTATTAATTACAAATTACAATTATACATTTAATTTTATCATAAAATATAAAAGTTCTAAATTTAACATGAACAATATAATGAATTACTTAGTAATCATCATTAGACTAGATTTTGGTAAAACTTATTTTTGGACAATAAAACAAAAGTGTCAAACAACTCCATTTTTGAAAAAAAAATTGCTAGTAAATTCTATAAATATCTATTTATGAATCTTTTAATGAAATTTTTTTGTTATATATTACCTTAGAAATTATTACATTAATTTTACAGTTTCTACAGGATAAGAAATTGAATTACATTCTTTTTATCCTTCAAAAAGCACTTCACTAAAAATGGTTAACTTTTCCTTTTTCTTTCTTATTTAAAATTAAAATCGACCACATATATAAAGTTAATATAGTGAATTAATGAACTATTTTTAATCATAATAATTAATAAAATTTACTAGGGATAGATTTTTTATAAACCCCTCCCCCAAAAGAATACCCCTCCTAGGTCAGCAATGAGAGAATGGAGAATGTGACTACATGTGTCCCGACTCCATTAGGCCATAGGATGGAAACTATCACAAAGGGTATAATAAGAATACACATGGGAGGCATTATCCTCTAATGGAATTTTTATAAGAGAGAGAGAAAACATAGTTATACTATTCTACTCCGACTCATACATATGTGTGTATATATATATATATATCAATAAAAACCATGTCAAATTTTTTGATGTCATATGTTTCTATAAAAACTTAAAAAAAATAAGAAATACCAAATGTGAAAGATGAAAGTGACCACGAAGCCCAACCATCTCCTCAAAACCTAGTGATAGTAATATCTATCCTGATATCCAACAAACGCTAACTGACCAAAAAATAGTTCATATGTACATAGGGTGAGTATAACAGTATTCATAGTAGAATCCTCCCCAAATACAATCATTTAAAATATAAAGAAACCTTTCTATATCATAGTTAACAATAGTGAAACTAAGTAATCATATAATAAGGTATTGTAACACCACATGTTTTTACGAAAAGTTTTTTTTTGAAAAGCTAATCTTCTTTGATATCTTATGTTTCACACTAAAACAGGTTAATAACACATTATAGTCTACACTAAGATAATCTTTTGATATATGGGGAACTGTATTTATATACATTACACACAAAACTAAGTTTATATGAAACAACATTTTATCATTAAAATTATTTAAATGATATTATTATATCATATTCGTTAAACATAATAATATGAATTTTAATAACTGATTTTTAAATATAATTTATAATGGTTTTATATAAATAAAACATTTTGATAATAAAACCAATAATTATTTGTAAGGTATTTATATGTTGGAAAATACTTTTTTCTCAAATAACTACCCTTTATGTCCTTCTATGAATAATAAAAAAATAAATTTTAGACCCTATTAGATATTTAATATGATAAAATAAAAATATTTTTTATTAAAAAATTCAAAATTATCTTAACTTGAATTTTTTATATTTTTCATGAAAACTACATTTTTGGATGAATAGTGAAAATAATGAATTTTAAATCAAAACGGAATTTTCATCTAGTTTATTAATATAGATAAATTATATTTTAATTTGTTTTAAAAGGTTAATTAGATAATTTTTATATCAATTAATAAAATTTGGACATTGTAACCAACTTCACATTAAAATTGAATATAAAAATGTTTTGAACATTTAAATATATTCTCTTGAAAAACTCATTTTCACGACACATCTATCAGGTTAATTTTAAATAAATTTTCCTATATCAATGATTAAATTTTTTAAAAATGGATTCCAAATTTTTAATCCCTATAATATTTAATTTATAATATGGTCAAAATAAATTTTGCCTAAGAATTTTAGTATTAATTTATATTTTTAGAATATTTTAATGTAAATAAAAGATTACTTATTAGTTAAACTATAACTTAAGTAGCCAAATAATATACACACATGTAAAAAAGAGATTTGATGGAAATATTTAATCCAATTCACCTCTATTATATAAAATTAACAATTATTGGACACACATGATGTATGAGAGACCTCTCAATAGTGTTTACCTTTATATATTTACAAGATGTCCACTCATCCTCCACAATAAAAGGGAACATAGCCTTATAGGTTATGCACACCTCTCAAGTCCTATGGCTCAACCAAACCATAACTATATATCCTATAAGGATTTCTCACAATATAATAGGAGCCTCTATTTGGGATGAAATAAAACCAAGGAATCCCTTTGTTGAATACCAAGAAGAGTTACAAAAAGAAGTGGTAATATCCTTCCACAAGCTCAATTGTTTTATTTTCATTAAAACACCCTACCAGACACTTATTATTAAATTATTATAAAATAAAATTATATAATCATTATTTAAATATATTTCTATTCTAATTTTTTCATATAAACCTACACACACTACCATTAAATAGGTAATTAACATACCATTTGGGTGTACGGAGGACTACCGCCTCGCAAATCGATGTCATTTGTTTTTTTACTTTACCACTTATCATGGTTGATAATTATGACTTAAATAATGTTTTTAGATTTTATATATGATATTTATGATAAATCAACTATTCCTGGATTATTAAATAAAACATACCTCATTGTTGTCATTTGGTGTAAATATGAAAAATTTATTTGTCGACGTGTGGACTACCGCGTCCTCAAAGTGATGTGATTTGTTAAAACAATACATAGGATGAGTTTAGAAAAAATATATGATAATTGTGATTTAATAATTATAATATAATTATATTATATAAATATATACACACATTTCATTTACATTCTTAATTAAAAATAATAATAAAATGGAATCAAAGGTCATGCGTACATACACCTACTGTCTCAATGAATAGTGCATTTCATTATATATTTTTATTGTTTTAAGGATATTATAAATTTTTATATAAGAAATATATATGATATTTATATCATTTATTAACTTCATTAAATAAATAAATCATTATCAATGTAATATGATCAAAAATAATAATTCATAACATATATGAAAAACAAATCGGATATTACCCAAAACATAACATTAACATGGAATTATCAATAAATGGGTAATATAACGTAATAAAAAAATATGGTACTATATATAATAATAATATTATTCATTAGATTTATTATAAAATTATGTTTATTATAAAGTAGGATTAATTGAGTATGACGAGAGTCAAGTCATATGGTATGGGTTTTCTCCACCCACATTTATTTCTCTGAGATATATACCTTATTCAAAACTCATTTATTTTATGTGGATTATATACTACCCATGAATATATTCTATATTATTATTCTTAAATTTATTTGTATTTATATATACATTTTATGATCTCCCTTTCATATGTTTTATGTTTCTAAATTTAACAAATCGATAAATTAATTTTGTCTCAATTTTCATTCTTCAAGACACATGCCATGTTTTGAACCTATATTCTTAAATGAGTTGTATAAAATGCCATTTGACATGTTAAATAATAAATATAATCTTTTTAATGATATTTTAATCATAATTTAACTTAATTTTGTCACATTGGGAGTTTTATTCAAAGTTACCAATGTTGTCAGAGTTTATTGCATCAATATCATCATTTATTAGAATTGTTTATGGTGATACATCTATTAATGAAATCATATGATCCATATCTCAAGAAGACACATTAATTTTATTATTCTATGGATATTAATTAAATCATAATGTATTATTACGTTCTTCCACTATTTAGTAATTAAGAAAATTAATAGAATGTTTTTATTATAATCTTACAATATTTCTCTCCTCAGAAAGAAAATTATTTTAATAAAAAAATAATGTTTTAAAAAAACTAATTTTTATTAAATTGATACCTTAGGTTATTTATAATGAAAAATGAATTTTAATATTTCCAAAGCATACATTATTAGTTTGGAAAAATAATTCAATGAATATGTTTCTTAGAAATGTTTTATGTTTTAAAATGTGTTTGTTATAAGAGAAAAGATATTTTCATGAAGAAATTTTTTTAAAAGTTGTTTCTGAATTATTTTTAATCCATTATTACAAAAATTAGTGTTACTCATACATTTATAAAGAAATGATCCAAATGTTCCACTAATATTATTTCTATGATTTTTTTTGTTTTGATGGCATGATGTTTCTGAAACCCATTTACCTTTCAACTGCAATATGATTATGAAACCATTTTATATTAATGGTTTATGCTTTGATGAAATGATTACACTTTTCTAGAGTTTTTGATATGATTACTTTTTTATGATATAAATTTCATTTTGTGTGTTATGATATGATGAATATTTATTATATAGTTGCATGCATATGTACAATTTCATTATCTTTTTGTGGGACCTATTTCTCCCTCAAATGTATTAGGTAAGTATTTATATCTCATTATATATAAATAGATGGAATGAGGAGTGTAAAAAAGTCAGTAATGAAATTTTGTCTCTAATATGGTATTGGAAGTGAACCTTGACTAATAATATTTTAATTGGAGTGGACCATGACTACCAAGATGGAATGAGGAGTGAACCAATTCTACTATGATTTCCATGGAATTGATTCCTTGAATACTACATGAATCATTTTATATGCTTATATTTATTCAATAATTAATTGTATTATTCCTATGTTATGATTTCATGGTTTATTCTCCTTCCTCGTTTTTGATTCATGTCTTATGAACTTCCAATATTTACGATTTGATTCACGTTTGTGATATTTGATATACAAGGTATAATCTTCTAATATTATGGTCATGTTACCATTCCCTTATCCTCATGTTCATGCTTACATATCTACCTTGTTTACCCTTACTAAGCATCTGATCTCACACATTTTTATGTTTATTTTCCCCAGGTTTGGAAGATATGTATTATGTATACTATGTTTAAGAAGGGTTCAATTAATTAATAACCTAATGGGAGATAATCTTGGCCACGTATTTACAAGTGTTTATTTTTCAATATTTCAAAATGTACAAAGTTAATAAGGTCCTTGGGAATCTTTCTATGTAATGTACTTAGTATTCAAATTTTTTTGTAATTTTAACGTAATCAAAGTGTGGGTCATTATAGATTTTATTAGAGGAAAATTTTAGTTAAGATTTATAATGTAGGCTGAGAATAACATATTTAGAACCCTAAGGACATGTCTAATGATATATATAATAATGTGGGAATTTATAAGGAAATTTTATGAAATTTTGGTAGAGAATACAGTGAGTGGTTTTAGGGAAATACATCCTTGTCTTGAAAAAATAGAGTACATGTAACACCTGAGACTTTTATGTTATATAAATCATCAAAGGAATCTTTTTCTACACAACACTTTCTTGGCTTGCTTTACACGCAATCGCGACCTTCCTCGATAGCTTGCGTCGTACGCAATACCGAGTTTCACTAAACAACAATATGCTATTAAAACTAGCAGTTATGAATAGTAATAACCACTTTTTGAAATTTTATAAATTTTATTTTTCAAAATGGACTTCATTTTTGGACTCAAAATATCGAAATTAGCCTAGGGTGAAATTTTGGTATTTTTCTGAAAACTTTCAATTTTTGATGAATAGTGAAACCACTAAGTGGTAGGTTAAAAACTGAATTTTGCATAAAAAATAATTTTACCGCTTCTGTGAATGGAATTTCAAAAAATCCGACAGAAACAGTTGATATCAGTAAGTAAAATGTGGTTCAATGAGATAAAAATAATTTTTGGTCAATAGTAACTTTTTACTATTTTTACCGCAGTTAATAGTAAATAGGGTAACTAAGGGTAAATATGATATTAATATTACCCTAACACATGTCCTAATTCTATTGGACAAGTTTAATTCGACCAAAATCAATCTTTGGAATAAAATATGACCATTTAGGCCCACTTGGATTAGATTAGGACATTTATTATTAATTTATTTAAAGAAGGGTTAAAATAGTTAAAATCAAAGTTTAATAAGTAAATCATTTTTAATATGGAGTTATACATAAGATAAATTCGACTATAAATATTAATTAGAAAGATAAAAATATTTCCTACATAATGGTATTTTATTTGTAATTTTTAGACATTAAATAATTTAATTTATTTATGACACAATGATGATGCAGTAATTATCTTATTAATGAAATATTGACATAATTGATGTTATAAACACCACAATAAATGTAATTTGAGACTTTTATGAATTAAACTAATTTTCTAGGTTACTATGATATATTAGTGTTGATTTAATAAACTTGGTTTGAACATATAATTCTGTTATGACTTTCAAAAAAATTATATATCAAATAGTGTCAAAATTGACACAAAGTAGTTTTTAAATCAAATATTATATTATTAATTGTTATTTTATTTCTAAAAATCTAAGGTTCGGCCAAATGACTTAGATAAGGATATATATATTAATAATAAACAATTTGGGGTTCGTTTGGCATGTTATAGTAAGTGTATTAACCATATAGTGAAAGAAAACAAAAAGACACGGTAAAAGTTAAATTATTTAACATAGAGTTAAATCTAATTGATAAGGTTAAAATAATACCCTAAACTTGTCTCAATACTATTGGTTGATAGGATTTCTACCCATACCCACTTTAGCTTCGAAATAAGACCCTTTGGAACCATTATAAACCGATTTTGACTTTAATATAAAATAATATTTTGAGATATTCCTAAGGTGCCCCTCTCCTCCCTTATAAAAGGGCACCTCCTCCCCCTCCTCCTCACACCAATTTGAGCACTCAAGCTCGGCCAACCCCTGCCATTTTCTCCTCTACACTTCCCTAGAATAATCCTAGAGGTCCTGGTCTTCTTCAAAGACCAATATTAGTTCCCTAAGTGGAGGATTCAAAGAGGCGTTCCAAAGAAGAGGTAATATCCATTACCGATCTTTTCAATTTATTTCTTCTTCAACTTCTTCTTCTTTAGTTGTTTCATGATAAAGTAATAACATCAGTATTAATTACATACTGATATGTTATTATAAATATGAAACAACACTAATTCACCTTCTATCCATCCCACGGAAAAAAATGAAATCACCACGCGTGCGTACGTACGGAATACCGTCTCCACGCCGTGGTGTAATCTATTTTTCCACCATCACTTTACAAGGATGGGTATAATGGTGTAATGACTAACTATTTATGATTATTATAAAGTAATATTTATACTGAAATAATATATATATACTTCAATATAGTTCCACGATCATAGGAACAGTATCATCACTCGTGTGTACGTACAGAATACCGTCTCCACGATGTGATGCGACTCGTTCTACATGATCATCATTACATAGTAATTATATAAATTTAATGAATAAATATGATATATGTTACACTAATACCATTTTGGATATAAGTTATCTATAACCTTAAAAGAAGAATAAGAATGTATTCGGCAAAACACGCATAAGAACAAATGGCAATAAAGACCCGAGTAACAAGTAACAATGAAATATTACTATCAAGAAGCTAAGAATATGACCATATATGATATCATATCAATATGTATGATTCTGGAATAAGTCAATAACATTATTTAAACCATTATACAGGAGATTCGGACACGTACAAAGAAAATTGGACCTAAGGTAAGGGAAATATCACAATCTCATTTTTATCCGAGATTGTTTATTCGTAAGTATTTATTGGGGTGTATTTTATCATCCACATCCATGTTCCATCAATATGTAATATTGTTTCCATCCACTTACACTAGTTTAAATCCAATTTTACCCTTCGGTGAGTTTTTAGTAAAGAATATGAAAGGAATCTTTTGTCGTTTTTTCGTACGAGGTACTTTTTGAATTTTCCGACAAAAGTACGAAGAATGTTTTTTTTAACTTATACGGCATGAATGGATTTTTAAAACATTATTTCCAAGAATCTTCCTTTACAAGTTTTCAAGTTTATTTTTAATCAACTTCTTTTAGTTTAAAGTTGTATGACATGTTAAGAAAGGAAAAAATATTTTTAAAGAAGAAATGATATTTTCCTCAAGAATGGAGTTCAAATGTTTTATCAAAATTATTTTCCATCTAAGATAATATAGGGTTCTGTTTTTATCCCTATTATTACACTTATTTGATTATGTTTTGAGGAAATTATTTTTATGAAGTCATTTACCTTATATGATTTGTTTTATGATGTCATGATGTTTCAAGAATCCCATTTTTGTTACATGTGTTATGCGATGATGTATGATTTATGATTATTTGGCACACATAAGAAAGGATTCATTATAAGATGGGTGGGACCTATATCTCCCTCCAATGCATTGGTTAAAGATTTTATATCTCATGAGATAAACATGGCTGGAACGGAAGGTTATTTCGGTTCAGTGATACAGGACTGAAACGAGGAGTGAACTCGGTTCAGAAAGGGACTTTGTCCACTAAGATAGTCTTGGAAATGAGTCATGACTAACAAGAAATGATTTTCCATGATTATGTGTGCATGCCACAAAGTTTCAAGTTTCATGATATGATTATGGGGATCTCATTTTCACTTCTATGATTTATTCCATGTTAAGTTATTATGATCTCTTTTGCAGGTTTTGATTTTCAAAAAGATATGATATGATTTTTATTTCCTTTATTTGCCCTTGCTGAGCATTTGAGCTCACCCTTTTATGTTTTCTTTTCCCCAGGTCAGGAAGATCGATATTAAGTAGAATATGCTAAAAGGGACCCTAGATATGATGAAATAAATGGGAGACACTGTAGAAGATTTATGAACCAGTTGTTTATGTTTCCCAGTTTCTAAAGACACTATACCTATATGGTCCTTTGTGGTTTTGTCATATGTTGTAATAAGTGTGCTTCAATTTTGAAGTATTAACAATGTATGTAAAGTATGGGTCGTTATAGTTGGTATCAGAGGAAAGGTATAGTCAACCTTTGGAAACTAGGATGTGAAAGCCTTAGTAAGAACCCTAAAGATATGTCTAAGCATAGAACACAATCTTAGTGTTTTAGAAATGTCCATGAATACCCTAGGATAAAAGCTTAAGTGTGAAATTTTATCCTTGATTATGTGGTTTTCCTATTTTAATTAGTGTTGATCACACTATTCTTCTCGGTTTTAGTCAATGGATGGAACCCGAAGGAACCGTGTTAATGCGGAATGCAATGGGCAATGCAATGATTGTCCCCCTGAGCAACCAAACGATATGGGAGCTGGAATGCAAAATCTTGTAGCCATGCTCACACAACTTTCTCAAGCTATGAATCATGCAGGACTTCCAAATGAGCAAAGGAAGGAGCAACATTCTGTTGAATCCTTCATGAGGCAGCGTCCACCTTCTTTCAGCGGGTCTACTGATCCATTAGTTGCTGAACAATGGATTAGTACTACTGAAAAGATATTTTCAGTTCTTCAATGTTCTGAACATGATAAAGTCATCCTAGCAGTGTATCGTTTGGAAGGAGATGCTAATCAATGGTGGAATCTTATTAAGAATACGAGGCAAAGGGATGAAATTGAGTCTATGGAATGGGACGAGTTCAAGAACTTATTTTTCAATAAGTACTTCCCTCGTATTCTCCGAACAAAGATGGAGAAAGAGTTCCTTGACCTGAATCAAAGGGATGATGAATCTGTTGGTACCTATGAAGCAAATTTTACAAGACTTGCAATGTACGCTTCTGGTATTATTATCAAACCTGAGAGTAAGATCGATCGATTCTTTAGTGGCTTAAAACCAAGTCTTCGAAGGGCGTTAGACATAAGGGAATTCAATAGCTACGAGGAAATCGTTCGATGTGCTCTCAAAGTCGAGATGGAGATTGGAGTAACCCATCAGTCACATGGGTTTGATAAGAAGAAGAAGATGGAATTCAAAGGAAAATCTAAAGAGCACACTGAAAAGAAGATGAGCTTTCCCTTATGCTCAAAGTGTGGAAAGAAACATGGAGGGAGTTGTCTTAAAGGGACAAGTAAATGTTTTAAATGTGGAAAAGAAGGTCATCGGGCATTTGAATGCCGTGATAATGGGAAGAAGATGTCTAATGACGCAAACAAAGGAAGGGATACACAGAATGAACCTACTACACTTCAATGTTTCAAGTGCAAGGAGATAGGGCATTATGCCAATCAATGCCCAAATCCAAGGGTTGATGATGATGGTCGACGTCAACAAAATCTTAATGCTAAAGACAAAGGAAAGTCACATGCAATTTCTATCAGTGATGTGGAGTACGATAACGAAGTGGTGAAAGGTACACTTACCATCCACTCTAAAGTAGCAAATGTTTTTATTTGATTCTGGATCCACCCACTATTTTATTTCTAAAGAATTTTCTATGGGTATCACCGTATTACCTCAAAAATTAGATGTTGAGTTAGCTGTGACAACACCTAATGGCACAACAGTTGCATCAAAAGTTTATAATTCTTCTCCGATCGAAGTTTGTGGGAAAGTGCTTCCTGCAAATCTTGTGATCCTTCCATTAGTGGAATTTGATGTGATTCTTGGCATGGATTGGTTTTATCTACATGGATCTCATATCAATTGCCAAAGAAGGGAAGTCACATTTCATATTCCAGATCAATCTACGATCGTATACCAATTCAAGGATGAACATAACCTTCCAGTGGAAATTTCTTCCATCTTATGGGTATTGATTCCACTAAATGAAGGTTATTTATCTCAAATGGTTGGTGAGAAACTCACGATTAAGAATATGCCCATTGTAAGGGAGTTTGATGATGTCTTTCCGGAGGAATTACCGGGTCTTCCACCAAATCGTGAAGTTGAGTTTTCAATAGAACTCGTACCGGGTGCTTTGCCTATTTCAAAGACACCTTATAGAATGGCCCCAATTGAGTTGCAGGAATTGAAGAAGAAACTCCAAGAGAATCTTGATAAGGGATTCATACGCCCTAGTGCGTCACCTTGGGGAGCACTTGTTCTATTTGTTAAGAAGAAATATGGATCAATGAGACTCTGCATTGATTATCGAGAACTTAACAAGATCACTATCAAGATCAAATATCCTCTCCCACGCATTGATGAATTATTTGACCAACTACACGGATCTCAATACTTTTCCAAGATTGATCTTCGTTCAGGGTATCATCAATTAATGGTCAAAAGGGAGGATATACCAAAGACGGCTTTCCGTACAAGGTATGGACACTATGAATTTATAGAGATGCCATTTGGTCTTACTAATGCCCCTGCTATCTTCATGGATCTAATGAATAGAGTCTTTAGAGACTATCTTGATCAATTTGTGGTAGTCTTTATAGACGATATTATTGTCTATTCAAAGAGCAAGGAAGAGCATGAAGATCACTTGAGAATTATATTGAAGACCCTGAGAAAGGAGAAGCTTTATTCCAAATTTACCAAGTGTGAATTTTGGCTTCAAAAAGTTGCATTTTTGGGTCACATAATCTCAAAAGAGGGGATATCTGTGGATCCAGCAAAAACAGAGGTTATCGAAAGATGGTCGAGACCAACAACAGTAACTGAGATTCGAAGTTTTCTTGGTTTGGCTGGATATTATCGACGTTTTGTAAAAGATTTTTCACGATTATCTAATCCACTCACCAAGTTGACTCGGAAATGAGTTAAGTTTGTCTGAGGAATGTGAAGAGAATTTCAAGGAGTTGAAAAGAAGGTTATCCAGTGCACCTGTGCTCACACTGCCTTGTAGTGGAGAAAGGTTTGTGATCTACAGTGATGCATCCAAGAAGGGATTGGGGTGTGTTCTTATGCAAAATGATATGGTGATAGCTTATGCCTCATGACAGTTGAAAATCCATGAGCAAAATTACCCAACACATGATTTTGGAGTTGGCTGCGGTAATCTTTGCATTAAAGATTTGGAGCCATTACCTTTATGGTGAAAGGTGTGATATTTATACTGATCATAAAAGTTTAAAGTATATTTTCACACAAAAGGAGCTGAATATGTGCCAAAGAAGATGGTTGGAGCTGATTAAGGATTATGACTGCTCAATCCATTACCACCCTGGGAAAGCAAACAAGGTGGCAGATGCATTAAGTCGACAAGACCATGCTAGTTTATCGATGATGAGGATCACAAAAGATCCAATATTTATGGGTTTACAAAGAATGGATCTTGGAATTATAATGGAAGGGGAAAATCTTATCTTTCTCAAATGAATGTTCAACCATCTATACATGTGAAGATTAAAGAGGCATAGAAGGAAGATGTGGAGTTACAAAAGAAGGCGAGAAATGTTCCTGAATTCAACCTTGATTGTGATGGGATAATAAAGTTCAGGAATCAGGTTTGTGTTCCTTCCATCCCCGAATTAAAGAAGGAGTTGCTGGATGAGGCTCATAGTTCTTCATCCTCTATTCATCCTAGAAGCACGAAGATGTATAGGGACCTGAAAGATTACTTCTGGTGGGATGGCATGAAAAGAGATGTTGCTGAATATGTCTCTCGATGCTTGGTTTGTCAACAAGTTAAAGCTGAGAGACAGAAGTTTAAGGGGATGTTACAACCATTACCCATACCCGAATGGAAATGGGAAAACATCACTATGGACTTTGTCATAGGACTTCCTAAAACATCCAAAGGCAATAATGCTATCTGGGTCATAGTTGATCGTCTTACAAAGTCTGGACACTTCATTCCTATTAGAGAGGATTTCTCTCTAGATCATCTTGCCAGGATATATGTAAAGGAAGTGGTAAGATTGCATGGAGTACCACTTTCTATTATATCTGATCGGGATCCGAGATTTACCTCGAAGTTCTGGCGAAGTCTTCAGCATACTCTGGATACAGAGTTGAGTTTCAGCACTGCTTATCATCCCCAGACAGATGGTCAGTCTGAGAGAACAATTCAAACCCTAGAAGATATGTTGAGAGCTTGCTCTATGGATTTCAAAGGAGGTTGGGATCAACACCTACCTTTGGTGGAATTTTCTTATAATAATAGCTTTCACTCCAGTATTCAGATGGCTCCTTATGAAGCTCTCTATGGAAAGAAATACAGGACTCCAACTTACTGGGATGAAGTTGGGGAAAGAAAGCTATTAGGACCTGATCTCATTGATGAAATGGCAGAAAAGGTCAGATCTATTCAACAAAACATAAGAGCAGCTCAGAGTCGACAGAAAAGTTATGCCGGCAACCGAAGAAAAGACCTAGAGTTTGAAGTGGGTGATAAAGTGTTCTTACGAATATCTCCCTGGAAAAGGGTTATGAGATTTGGAAATAAGGGGAAGTTGAGCCCTAGATATATCGGTCCTTTCAAAATACTAGATCGTGTTGGGAAGGTAGCTTATCGATTGGCACTTCCACCGAATCTCTCTCAAGTTCACGATGTGTTCCATGTATCTCTCCTGAGAAAGTACATACCAGATCCTTCACATGTACTCAGCTCAGAAGTTGTACCGCTGGAGCAAAATCTTTCTTATGAAGAACAGCCGATAGAGATTCTGGATCGTAGCGAAAATGTCATACGAAATAAGACCACTTGATTGGTGAAAGTTTTATGGAGGAACCACCAACTTGAAGAAGCTACATGGGAGCTTGAGGATATGATGAGGGAGAAGTATCCTCATCTGTTTGTTACAAAGTGACGAATTTCGAGGGTGAAATTCTTTTTAAGGGGGGTAGAATGTAACACCCGAGACTTTTATGTTATATAAATCATCAAAGGAATCTTTTTCTACACAACACTTGCTTGGCTTGCTTTACACGCAATCGCGACCTTCCTCGATAGCTTGCGTCATACGCAATACCGAGTTTCACTAAACAACAATATGCTATTAAAACTAGCCGTTATGAATAGTAATAACCACTTTTTGAAATTTTATAAATTTTATTTTTCAAAATGGACTTCATTTTTGGACTCAGAATATCGAAATTAGTCTAGGGTGAAATTTTGGTATTTTTCTGAAAACTTTCAATTTTTGATGAATAGTGAAACCTCTAAGTGGTAGGTTAAAAACTGAATTTTGCATAAAAATTAATTTTACCGATTCTGTGAATGGAATTTCAAAAAATCCTACAGACACGGTTGATATCAGTAAGTAAAATGTGGTTCAATGAGATAAAAATAATTTTTGGTGAATAGTAACTTTTTACTATTTTTACCGCAATTAATAGTAAATAGGGTAACTAAGGGTAAATATGATATTAATATTACCCTAACACATGTCCTAATTCTATTGGAAAAGTGTAATTCGACCAAAAACAAACTTAGGAATAAAATATGACCATTTTGGCCCACTTGGATTAGATTAGGACATTTATTATTAATTTATTTAAAGAAGGGTTAAAATAGTTAAAATAAAAGTTTAATAAGTAAATCATTTTTAATATGGGGTTCTATATAAGATAAATTAGACTATAAATATTCATTAGAAAGATAAAAATATTTCCTACATAATAGCATTTTATTTGTAATTTTTAGACATTAAATAATTTAATTTATTTATGACACAATGATGATGCAGTAATTATCTTATTAATGAAATATTGATATAATTGATGTTATAAACACCAAAATAAATGTAATTTGAGACTTTTATGAATTCCACTAATTTTATAGGTCACTATTATATATTAGTGTTGATTTAATCAACTTGGTTTGAACATATAATTCTGTTATGACTTTCAAAAAAATCATATATCAAATAGTGTCAAAATTGACACAAAATAGTTTTTAAATCAAATATTATATTATTAATAGTTATTTTATTCCTAAAAATATAAGGTTAGGACAAATGACTTAGATAAGGATATATATATTAATAATAAACAATTTGGGGTTCGTTTGGCATGTTATAGTAAGTGTATTAACCATATAGTGAATGAAAAAAAAGACACGGTAAAAGTTAAATTATTTAACTTAGAGTTAAATCTAATTGATAAGGTTAAAATAATACCCAAAACTTGTCTAAATCCTATTGGTTGATAGGATTTCGACCCATACCCACTTTAGCTTCGAAATAAGACCCTTTGGAACCATTATAAACCGATTTTGACTTTAATATAAAATAATATTTTGAGATATTCCTAAGGTGCCCCTCTCCTCCCTTATAAAAGGGCACCTCCTCCCCCTCCTCCTCACACCAATTTGAGCACTCAAGCTCGGCCAACCCCTGCCATATTCTCCTCTCCACTTCCCTAGAATAATCCTAGAGGTCCTGGTCTTCTTCAAAGACCAATCTTAGTTCCCTAAGTGGAGGATTCAAAGAGGCGTTCCAAAGAAGAGGTAATATCCATTACCGATCTTTTCAATTTCTTTCTTCTTCAACTTCTTCTTATTTAGTTGTTTCATGATAAAGTAATAACATCAGTATTACTTACATACTTATATGTTATTATAAATATGAAACAACCCTAATTCATCTTCTATCCATCCCACGGAAAAAATTGAAATCACCACGCGTGCGTACATACGGAATACCGTCTCCATGCCGTGGTGTAATCTATTTTTCCACCATCACTTTACAAGGATGGGTATAATGGTGTAATGAGTAACTATTTATGATTAATATAAAGTAATATTTATACTGAAATAATATATATATACTCCAATATAGTTCCACGATCATTGGAACGATATCATCACTCGTGCGTACGTACGGAATACCGTCTCCACGATGTGATGCGACTCGTTCTACATGATCATCATTACATAGTAATTATATAAATTGAATGAATAAATATGATATATGTTACACTAATACCATTCTGGATATAAGGTATCTATAACCTTAAAATAAGAATAAGAATGTATTCGGCAAAACACGCATAAGAACAAAAGGCAATAAAGACCCGAGTAACAAGTAACAATTAAATATTACAATCAAGAAGCTATGAATATGACCATATATGATATCATATCAATATGTATGATTCTGTAATAAGTCAATAACATTATTTAAACCATTATACAGGAGATTCGGACACGTACAAAGAAAATTGGACCTAAGGTAAGGGAAATATCACAATCTCATTTTTATCTGAGATTGTTTATTCGTAAGTATTTATTGGGGTGTATTTTATCATCCACATCCATGTTCCATCAATATGTAATATTGTTTCCATCCACTTACACTATTTTAAATCCAATTTTACCCTTCGGTGAGTTTTTAGTAAAGAATATGAAAGTAATCTTTTGTCGTTTTTTCGTACGAGGTACTTTTTGACTTTTCCGACAAAAGTACGAAGAATGTTTTTTTTAACTTATACGGCATGAATGGATTTTTAAAACATTATTTACAAGAATATTCCTTTACAAGTTTTCAACTTTATTTTTAATCAACTTCTTTTAGTTTAAAGTTGTATGACATGTTAATAAAGGAAAAAATGCTTTTAAAGAAGAAAGGATATTTTCCTCATGAATGGAGTTCAAATGTTTTATCAAAATTATTTTCCATCTAAGATAATATACGGTTCTGTTTTTATCCCTATTATTACACTGATTTGATTATGTTTTGAGGAAATTATTTTTATGAAGTCATTTACCTTATATGATTTGTTTTATGATGTCATGATGTTTCATGAATCCCATTTTTGTTACATGTGTTATGCGATGATGTATGATTTATGATTATGTGGCACACATAAGAAAGGATTCATTATAAGATGGGTGGGACCTATATCTCCCTCCAATGCATTGGGTAAAGATTTTATATCTCATGAGATAGACATGGCTGGAACGGAAGGTTATTTCGGTTCAGTGATACAGGACTGAAACGAGGAGTGAACTCGGTTCAGAAAGGGACTTTGTCCACTAAGATAGTCTTGGCAATGAGTCATGACTAACAAGAAATGATTTTCCATGATTATGTGTGCATGCCACAAAGTTTCAAGTTTCATGATATGATTATGGGGATCTCATTTTCACTTCTATGATTTATTCCATGTTAAGTTATTATGATCTCTTTTGCAGGTTTTGATTTTCAAAAAGATATGATATGATTTTTATTTCCTTTATTTGCCCTTGCTGAGCATTTGAGCTCACCCTTTTATGTTTTCTTTTCCCCAGGTCAGGAAGATGGATATTAAGTAGAATATGCTAAAAGGGACCCTAGATATGATGAAATAAATGGGAGACACTGTAGAAGATTTATGAACCAGTTGTTTATGTTTCCCAGTTTCTAAAGACACTATACCTATACGGTCCTTTGTGGTTTTGTCATATGTTGTAATAAGTGTGCTTCAATTTTGAAGTATTAACAATGTATGTAAAGTATGGGTCGTTATAGTACGTGGCCCCATAACAAATGTACATAGGGTTGAAAACCTTAAAACACCCTATTGATCTAGACTCGATCAGGAACTGGTGCACCCCAATATGCCTTACTTCAAACCGAGTTTGACACTCCTGGGGTATATGATTTGAGAATTCTAATAATTACCACAAAAAAAATCATGAATTATTTAAATAGGGGATGTATATGAATGAACTAAGATAATCTTAAGGTTTAATAGATTAAATATGGTGTCCTAATTTGAAAATCATATGTAACTCCCGAAATATTCTTAAAGTTTAAGTTCTTATTTGATATAATGTATAACATGAAACACCAATATATGAAAGTAATATAACTTATAGATAATTTATTTTATATCCAAAATTTTAAAATTGATATATTTTATGTCATTCAATTTACACAATACTTAGATAGCTTGTATCTTTTGTAACAAACACATTTTTGATAGCTTTTGTTACACACAATACCGAGTTTTACAAAATATTACTAAGATTTTTTAATATATTAAGATATAAGATAGAGATTAAATTATATATTATAAATAAAATTACGTAAATTTTAACATTATATATTTTATACAGATTTAAGATGAATTTAATGGTTTCTAATTGATTAGAAACAATATTACAAACCAATATAATATAAAGAAAATAGAATTTTTATACTCATAATAGTGAATAATCCTAATAAATTAAATTAATTACTATTTTTGAATTATATTAATGAAATATATATATTATTTAGTAAATAAAATAATATTTTATTGATACAATATATTTTATGATCATATGAAAAAAATATCGTTTTACGCTTAAAATTGGTATTTTTCTAAAAGAGAAATTTTGCTGGATTTTAATGGTTCTTTTATTTTAAATATAAATATTTAAACCTTTATAAAAATTATATGTCAAAATAAAGTTCATTTTATAAATGGGAGCATAAAAATTTTATTATAGTGATTTTGTTTTGTATTTTTATGAGTAGTTTCATTTTTTGATGAATAGAAATAAATATTGAATTTTGATTGAGGAATGATTTTTCATCTAATTTAATTATATTGTTAGATTGTATTTTTTAACGATTTTGAAGTTAAATTATATCAATTGTACTTAAGTTAATCCAATTTAGATCATTGTACTCACTTTCAATGTAAAATAGGATATACAAACATATCAATAATTTGAACATTTTTTACTTTTAAACTACTCTTTATCATCCCATTTGCAGGAATAAATTTAAATAAATTTCATCCATTTATTTTATATGAATTTTTAAAAATTAATTAAATAGTTATAATGAAATATTGTATAATTTCGATTAATATCATATAATTTTTACCAAAAATATTAGTAAATGTAATTTAAATTAATTTCAGTAATTAATTAAAAAATTATCTCAACAAGGAATTAAACCATAAACATAATGAAAAAAATTATATATAAAACTATAAAAATAAATTTTATGGGAATATTTCAACCCAATAATCTATTGGATGTAATTATTTTAATTATCAAAGACACATTACATAGAGAAAATGTGGGTGTAATCTCCTCTTTCAAAAATATACAAGAATGTCACTCCACCTCTACTAAAAAAAGGCAATCCCCATCCCACTTATTCACACCTCTCATGCTAATTTAATCTTCAATACTATGAAAAAATAATCTCTTAACTTCCCACCCCTTGTCCAATAATCATTATTTAGGGAATAATGGTAACACATGGCATATTTCTGTATAAAAATAGAATTTAGAAAAATAAAAGCTAATGTTCTTCAACAGTAACTTTTGATCCATTTAAATCACCATAAAAATTATTTTTATTAAATTATTATATAATAACATCAGTAATTTATATACACTTATACGTTTTTATGTTATGATTTTACTTACACCTACCAAAATTTCAATCAAATGGGTAACAAGATGATCGTTCGTGTAGGTGAACTGCTGCCTCGCGAGACTCTGTCATGGGTTTTTCCATTACCAACTGTCATGGTTGGGAATTATGGTGGAAAAATTATTTTTATAATATATATATATGATAATTAATCTTTATTAATAATTATTTAGTTTTAATATAACACATACTTTCATGTGTTTCATACTGTAGAGAAACGATAACAACGTTTATGGATGCGTGGACTACCGCCTCCTCAATGTGATGTTAAACGTTCACATATTACATTGAATGTATTAAAGATTGGTTTAACAAAGAAATTAAATAAAATAAAAATATATTTTATTAATGACATGATTACATTTATATAAATATAATATATCATTTTCTTCACTACCTTTTCACATGTTGAAAATGTTATAACATCGTTAATGGAAGTGTGGACTACCGCCTGCTAGAAGTGATGTGATTAATTTTACATAATATATATTTATACATATATATTATTAAATAATATATTATATATGATATAATCATCATTGTTGAAATATTAATGTTCATTACCTTGTTTCTTTAATGAGCATTGAAAAATGGGAACATTAATCATGCATACATACAAACTATCATCTCTATGATTGTAATGTTGGTTTTTTTCTTTACCTTATTTGATGATAGTTTGAAAAGAATGTTTTTTTGTTAATATTATAATTATTTAATTATTATTATTCTGTATATGTTTATATAATGACCCCTTTGATCATTATTGACCAAAAAATTTCGTTTTTCACACATGAACAAAATTTGGTCAAAACACCCGACATAAACATAATTGTTTATGTAGTTGTATAAAACATTTTAAAAAGTGAATTAAATTTATTAATAAATATGAAAATGGTAAATAATAAATTTAACATTTTACATAATTTTATTATTTTAGAAGATAATGACACATCTGACAAGTCAGACTCAATGTGATGGATTTTCTCCTCACTATTTACATCTATGGTATACATGTCTTATTAACCACATAACTCTTTTGAATAGTACATATAATGCCCATTTTGATTTATTATATCATGATTTATTTTATCCCAATGGTATTTCAACATTAAATTTGAATTATTTCTTCTAATAAAATATTAATTAAATGTTTCAAAGTGGTAAGAATTTCATAGCCCAATTCATTTTCATTGGGTTATATTACTTCTCCATTGTAATTAATAATATAAAATTACGTGTTTAATAAATTTTTAATATATTTTTTTGTATTTCCAGTTGTATTATGTGTATTTACATTTTACCCACATAATCAATTCATTGATTTAGTCTCACATGAATGTTATAGTATTTTCAGGAGTTTACATGATAATCTCATTTTGTTCAGGATTGATTACACATGTATTTACATTAGAGGATAATATTTGATATTTTTATAATAAATAATTTCATTTAATTATAATATTTTAAGTCATGTATTTTTTCAATTAATAGTACCAATTTTACACTATTTGTATGAAAAAATGGCATACAAATTATTTTCATAAAATCCCAACTTCATTTACCTCTTCAAAGAGAGATATCATTTCTTCTAAAAACCATGATTTATAAAAAGGTTTTAAAAATGGTTTCAAAAAAACTAAAAATTGTTTATTAAACAAATTTTTAACCTTTTGTAATTTAAAAATGTTTTCAATGGAATATTTTTATCCCTTTCCAAACAAGTCAATTTTTTATCCTTTTTACCTTGCAAAAGTAATGCTTATTTTACCATGTTTAACATATTTTTAATTACCACCCTTAATTTCTTTAAAAATTCATTTGTAAGATTAAAATGAATTTTTAAAGAATTTTTTGAAATATTATTTTCAAATAAATTGATTTCAAAATTTTTTAGAAAATGAAAATGAAATTTTCATTAATAATGTTTTAAAATATATATATTTTCCACCATTACCATTACTCAATGAAAATAACCCTTTATTTTAACTCTACATGTTATATATTGTGTTTGTACCATCCTTATTATTCCTCTGCAATGTTTGTGATTGATTTTTACAAGGATGGTATTGATTTTCACTTGATTCATTTTTGTAGTACCATATAAATATTCTCTTACTACAGTCATTTGACATTGAATTTACCCTATTTTTTATATCATTTATCATGATTATGTTCATTTTATAAACTATATACCATTTTTTTATATATTAATTATTTGATATTGATTTCATTATCTTTGGGAGTATTAATAAATTTTAATATTTTATTCAATAATGATTTTTGAAAAGGAACATTGTTTATGAATTTAAATAGATTTTTTGATATATCGTGAATTATTTAGATAAGAAAGTCATGTGTTTGGGAATTTTCAATGAAATCCCTATGTGTTTGGGACCAATTAATGTGATCTCTATTATGAATCTGTAGTCTTTTGAGAAAAATGTTTTTCGATATCCTAAGATAACGGGTAATCACAAAGTATTTTATAAACCATTTAGTGGGTAGATATTTATGGTAAAGTTATCATGTGCTTGAAAAACACTGAATCATGTAATTAAGAATTTCCATTATTGATAATTCATTTTTTTATATTATCCCTGAAATTATTATATTAACATTATCTATGGATGCACATTCATTCTTAGATTATTGATTACATCGCATGTCTGTTCAGTTATTTACCATTACTTATCGTTTATGAAATCTCTTCTCTATTTATTGATTATATGAAATATGTGTTCAATTATTATCTTTCCATATTGATTATTCCCATTGATTCATAATTTCATCCGCTACACTCTATCCTTACTGATCATTTGATCTCAACCTTATGTTTTTTTCCTTTACCCATGAATCCAAAAATTTGTACTTATAAATATTTACAATGATTTTTTAGTTGGAATAAATTTATCCTTGAATGAAAATTATATGTTGTATTATAGAATTCATTTATGATAAATAAATCATATATGTCTCAAGTTTTCCAAGACTTCCAAACTGATAGGTCATTGGGGATTTGATTCCCTATAATGAATCTAATGAAATTGGAGTAGAATCCGGCATTGATATTACTATGGTAGGGACACCACAGTTGTTTCTCTAAGATATTTGGAAACAAATGTGAAAACTATATTTAGAAAAACATAGGATAGAAAACATATCCAATTGATAAACATTGAGGTTTGTATAGAAGAACAACCTAATGTTTTGTTAAGGTTGAGATTATGTTGTTATTCCTAGAAATACATCACTATGTGGATACTACAAGTGGATGTGGTTGAGGAACATATGTAAATATGGGTAAAAACTCCGAAAAAGTGCTTTAGGACTTACTCGAGCGTATCCTAGTTCCTAAAAATGGGTTTTACTGCGCACCTGGCTTCACACTCCTAGGGGATATGTTTAGGATAATTCAAATTTTCTTCACAAAACATTATAATGGATTTGAATATATAGTGAAAATAAATGACCTAGGTTAAACCAAAGGTGTTTCAGATCAAAGATAAGGTGTAATGTTTTATATATTCAATAAATAATTATACATTTTCTCACTATGTATATTTTTACATTCACTATGATTTATGTTTTTAGTTAATATTTGGAACCCAAAGGGGTCATGCATGAAGGACAAGATTGTGAAAATGGGAAACAAAATGGGATTATTATTATAGTGAAAGATATCATTTCTATGCCTAATTGGTTTTCCCAAAATATTACTAAAATTATATACCTTAACCAATTACCAGACTCACCAAATAAGAGAAGTATGGAGTTATCCAAGATCTCAATTTTGGGAGACCATGGAGAAAAAAGGGTTCGATATCCATCATGAGTAAAAATTGGGATAGAGATACCCCAGAAAATGTCTCAGTGGGATGGAAAATTTCTTTAGGTGTGGGGACAGGGAACATAAACAAAATAATTTCCAAGGAAAAATGAGGAGTATAATGGCAGAATATAAAACTCAAATGAATGATCCATTTATTGTTTTTTTCTTAAAATGTGGTGAACCTGGGAATTACTTGAGTCAACCCCCACTTTTAATGAATAAACTCTAAAATAAAGACAGACCTATGTAGAAATAAATTTATGAAGTATTTATTTATTGGTGTTATATTGAAAAACCTAGTTAAAAGTATATTGAATTATTAAATTTTAAATATGGCCATTGTAAAATTCTACACCACCTCGTTGGCTTCAGTCAAACTGAAATTGCGTCATGGACTTAAGAGACATCCCTAAGGCACTGAATTCAAGTAATAAATGATATGGGGTAAAACTTATTTTGATGGAAAATTTTTAATTTTAAAATAAAAAAATGGAACCGAACACACCATAAAAAAATAACCACTAAATGATGCATGATAATAATGTATACAACTAAATGTATTAAAAATGACTATCAAACCCAACTATTATTTGAGTCCCATAGAGGATGACTACTAAAATTAAAGTAAAAAAGTGGAAGTCAAAACCATAAAACACCAAAGACTAAAAATACGCCAACATAGAAACTCCTAGAGTTATCTAAGATCTAACTCAAACCCCATCCCCTAGTATCATGAAGAACCACTAAAGAAGTGTTATTCTTTACCATTACATGTATCTTGATAAAAAATATCTAAAAAATCACTATTGTTCCAAATATAGGGTTGGTAATGAAACTCAATATGTTTTCCCCAAATTACTTTCATAAAAACTTTACTACGATAGATCATTATAGAATATTTATATAAAATAAATGAAAATAGTGAATATTTTAATATAAAAAATTCAAACCAAAACCCTTTCTGAGGAACCCTACCAAATAAATCTTTAATCCATTTCACATTAATTTTTGGAATACCCCAATCATGATTCTCCCACACAAGCCACACATGCGTGATTCAGGGATAGTTCCATACTCATGATTGGTTTTTCATCCATCTACCAAGTCATCACTAAGTGTCCAATCACCTTGTGACCAAATTATAGACACCCATTATCTAGGGTTACATATCTTTATACCTCAATTCCTGATGCCCTTTTTTCAGGGTCACATAAAATGTATAAACTCACTGTATCCCATGTATTCCAAACCAATTTTAAATAAAAAACACCCTGATATTTCAACAAAACTATTCATTTTTTAAAACCTTTTAAAACCCCATTTTTAAAAATTAAATAAATATACATTTTAAAATAATTTTTTTAAAATCATGAAAACAAAGAACTATGAACAACCAATTTCCATGAATCCAGAAATCCACAACCCATCAATAAAAAATATTTCTATAATGCATTGCACACCGATTTAAAACACAAATCATGAAATTTAACCAATTTAGAACTAAAAATTCATTTCATAATTAGTGGAGTCGATAAAAAATCAAAATTGATTCAGAATTATGATTAAAATGATGAATGTAACGAAAATGCCAAAAAACATAGGATGAATCTCGAAAACCACACTTTAGATCTTTTCACCTGTTATCAACAAGACCATATCTTATCAACATTAGCATCATCAAACCTAGATCAATCCACGAAGAATTAAATCATAGAATCTGACAAATGAAATATGAGTAGATCTAAGAAAAATTGCATCAAATGAAGACATACCATAGGAACCATGCCCCAAATCACCATGAAAAGTCTTCAGATCACTTTTGGTTCAATGAGAAGAGTCTCCATATCCATTGGGATGATGAAATATCAAGTTAGTCACAAACTAAAAGAAAAAATATGGCCTTAGAGTTGATATTGAGTGAGATCCACTTTTTTATGTTCTCGCTTTTAAATTGGGAATAACTATGAAAACTTTGCACTAACCAAGTGTTGGAATCTATCTCAAGAATAAATTCATAGGGGTTTCCCACAACGTTTGGAAAACTGTGTGCCAATAATTAAAAATCATTCTATACAACATTTCATGGTTCCAACTTTATGGCCACACGGTCTGGACAAAACATGCACCAAACCATGTACCATTGCAAAAGACCATGTTTTACCACGCATGATTTCCTATAGATGTTTCACAGTTTCCTCTATACATTCTCAAATTATGGGCATTTTAAAAGGCCCATAACGAATAAAAGATCATCCCAAAACCTTCCATGCATCATCAAAATAGTTTACATACATAAAAATAATAATAAAAGTGTTTCTTACATGAAACCAACAGTGCTATGTTCTTCCTTCCAATGGACACTATTTCCATAGAAAGTAGAAAAAAACATTTTACTGAAAGAGTTTAGGCCATTGCTAGACCATTTCATTCTCTCATTCCTGGGTCTCTTCCTAAATCTGACCATGTTGCCACAAAACCCACAGTATAATAGTAATTTTCATGGGCAATACTTTCTCTTTCATGTACTCAACCCACACAAGAACATGCACCAATGAAGAATTTGTCTCTAGGTTATTGTGATACCATTGAAACATATTGTCAGGATTAGGCTAATACATTTTTAACTAGGACACGTGAAACACATTTTGCACTGCAACAACCCATGGGGGAATAGTAAACTGACATTCCACTTCACCAACCAAATCTAGTATATCAAAAGGGACTAAGTATTAAAAAGATAACATTATTTTCATTCCAAAATAGTGATTCCAAATATTTGGAGAGATTATTAAGAACACATGATCACTCTCATTGACTAAAAATATTTCTTGAAGGTGATCTACATATGATTTCTGATGACTCTGATCCATCTCCATTCTCATCTTCATCAACTAAATCTTTTTTGTTTCCTATTAGACAAGGCATATACCAACCAATAAAGTCTCATATATTTCCACAATTTTTTTTCTTAATGATAAGGACACTCATACAATTCCTCAAAACGATCTATATGTACTAAGGCATGATTATTGCTATTATATAAGAAATCCACATGCAATATATTCTCCTCCCACGAGTCATCAAAATCCTCTACAAATTCAGGTAAAGTGACTTTAAACTTTTGTATCATCATTTTGGTTTGTCCACCAATCATAGGGTGATACTTCGGCTTATAGTGAACTGAGTCCCTATGGGTTTCTATAAGGATTTCCAAAAACAAGACATAAACCTCAGATCATTATCTAACACTTGAAACTGGTATTCCATGACTCCTTTCCATTTCTTGTATATTTATGTTTTACATGTATTCCACTATAAGATATCCAATAATAGGGATGAAATGGGTTTATTTTTTGTGATAATTCACTATCACCCATATTGAATCATGTTTTCAAACTATACTTGGGATACCAATTAAAAATTCCATGACTAACATCTCCAATTTCTAAATAGGAACACGTAAAGGCTGCAACATACCTACTGGTCGCTGATGTTCTACCATATCCTACTAAAATTTTATGCATCATGAAAATAAATTATCCAAATTCCTTTTCTTGATAACAAAAAAATACTATGCTGTAACTTAAATATACATCATCAATATTTTTAGGATGAACAACCCATATCAATTGGTGATATGAATGGAAATGTTATCCATGAAAATCCAATGGTACAACAATCAAATTTTGAAACTACACAACTAAAGTCCCATCATACTTTCATCACTCAACGATCTACCCACAATTGAGTTATAAACTCATAGAAACACATCTAGAATGATATATGTGTGCCTATTTAACTATCTTTACAAAATTAGAAACCACCAAAACAGAAAACAAGATCACTAAAATTATCTATTCCATCAAATTCCAAGTTCATGTCGTCTAGGACCAACAACAAATGCAAACCATATAAAGCTTCCTTTTCAAACTAATCATATGAATATTTACGTAATTCATCTTCCATATAATTGCCTTTACTCAGTGTATAAAACAAATCAAAGTAAATATTTTGGACATACATCATCTATATTCTTTATCTCAGATTCAAATCCCATTATGAGGAAATCAATTTTGAGCTCTTATGGTCTGTAGACAATATAAATTTCCCACCAAAGAGGTAATTGCTCAAACTCTTCAATGAATGGACAACCACAGATAAATCTTAATCATGAGCTGGATAGTAATTATCATGATATTGTAACAACTATGATCAGTAAGAAAAAAACATAATGACCCTTCATGAGAACACATCCAACTATTTAACCCAAAGAATCGCAATACCCCATGTACAATTGTCCTTATTGGATAAAAATCATGATTGGTGCTTATATATGGACATGATTTTAAAAATACATCTTACATTCTTCTCTCCAATGGAATAGAACATTCTTCCTTGTCAGATATTTCATTGGTGAATCCGGTCGTGAAAAATCATGAACAATTCATTTGTAATAACCTTCCAAACTAATGAAATTTCATATCTTGAATATATTGTTTGGTGGTTTCTAGTAGAAAGAAGCATTTATATATTATGGATCAATAGAAATACCTTTTTCAGAGATTAAATGTCCATCGAAATGGACCTATTGTTTCCAAAAATAACAATTTAATAATTTTTCATATAGTTGATTGATATACCTAATTTTTGTATACTTTTTCATACATTTAATTTATTATAAAATCTTGTTTTCATGAAATATCTTTTATTTTGTGGGTAAAATACATTATTTTGCTGATTATGATAATTTTTAGTATGTTTCCATCCAAAAGCACAAATAGGGACTGATCAAAACCAAATTACACATATACATGCTATGTACTTGTATATACAAGATGTGTACTACTGCCGAGACACAGATCAGGAAGACTGGATACAAGCCCATGTTTCTGACCAAAGCATACACATCGTGTAGTGCCCATATACATGTAGTGTGTCTCTTCCATAAGCAGTTGATTTCCTATTAATGATATTACAGACTCTGTAGGGTGGTGCTACATGTCATGTACCTCTACCTACTAGGCGTCTCTATGTTCAAATTCAAAGACGGTGTGTTAGCTCACCTATCGGTGGAGAAAATATGGAAAACAATTCATTAAACAGGGTACACACCGTGTACTTTTGGGTACACAACGTGTACTACTAAAACCTATAAATAGGTGGTAGACCCTGTTTGTTCAAGATCCATTCAGATTTATTCATTATGAGATATTCCAATGGGAGTAATCTGGATATGGACAAGAAGGAATGAAGAGAGAGAAAGAAGAGGAAAGAGGAGAGGATATAAGGTGCTTCCATTCTAGATTCCTAACAAACTTCACTCCAAATATTTCAAGATAATGAATTCAGGAATTTTGAATTGTTTAGTTACTAGATACTCCAAGAGTAGCTAAATAAATTATGTATTGGGGCTGTGGACAAGTATGTTTTGTAATTTTTCAAATTGTGATGTTGTAATCATGTTATTCATTCTTCTATCTTATAATTCCTTATTAAATCGTTTTATATATCATTAGAAAAATCATGTGGAAGAAATAATGGGATTTCTAGGGATCTTTATGGAATCATGATTTAAAACATCCATGAACATTGAGTGTTCTAATCATCTCAAATAGAGATACAATAAATAAAATTAATATAAATCAATTTCCAGACCAAGGAATTGGATTCTATTGATTTAAGCTGAACTCTCAAGACCAAGGGGGTCATTTTACATTATTAACGTAGAGATGTGAATTATCATGAATAAAACAACCAAATAAGAAAATTGATTTAATAAAAAACTTTAAAATCCACAACCCCGATGCATCTGTCTCTAAATTATCATCTAAACTGAATCATTGTGTTTTTCTTTATCTTCAGGTAATTTATTAAGAATATTTAAACCAATCACCTTTTTATTAAAACACCAAAACAATTGAAAGTTAATTTTTGTAAAAATCATTGAATTAAATAAAAACTAGATAAAGAAAACCAAAATTTCCCATTTTTCCTAGGGATAAACCCCAAACTGGTAATATACATGTTAGGGTAATTTAATTTGTATAGTCAAAAATAACAATTTAGTAGAAACGATATCAAATTTTGGTGCTGTTTCCCAGGAACAGAAGTTAATATTGATTATTTTAATCAATTTTGTATTATTTTTCGTGAAAATAAAAAACAAAAATTCTAAAAATTTGATTCAGTTTCTAATTTCTATTTTTATTACTTTTTGTCTTCCTCTTTTAAACTTGTTTTTTTAAGTGTTGTGTGGGTTCATAAGTGTATGAGGGGCCGCATCACTCATTCTAAGAGCAATGTGTCATTAGAACTTTTTCTAAAAGACCCTAAGATTGAACAAACACTTTTGAGGTGACATCATGAACTTATGGATAAGCACAACCCAAATGATCCCATGGAGAATATAGAAGAGGGAGATGCAGCTACCTGCCAAGGATGTGGACAACCGTTTTGACAGAATAAAAATTGAACCAACAAAGGCAACCAGACCCATTTCATCCAAGATATGGCCCACAAAAAATCTAACAATTTAAACAGTAGTGGTTTCTATACCGGCAGCCAGGTCAGGGCCCTTATTTTTCCAATGAGAATCAATTTTCCCCCCACCTCATCAAGAGAAACTACCCCACGGTAAACACTTGTGGATTATGGACTCCCCTCCATCCAAGGAGTGAATATAAGAATTTTACCACCACTAGTACATGCCCATCACTTCAAAATCAATCAATCAATTATGGAGATGATCTAGAGCATGGTTCAATTTTGTGGTTTACCAAGTGAGGACCCGAATGCTCATCTCTCAAACTTCCTCAGGATCTTTGACACATTCTATTACCACAGAGTTTCATAAGATGTAATCCATCTTTTCCTATTCTCCTTCTCGTTAAGGGATAAGGTGAAATAATAGATCAAGGGATTGCCTCAATGGTCTATTCTCACCTGGGAAGCATTAGCCCACACATTCATATAAAAATAATTCCCAGTATCATAGATGGTGACCACGTGGAATGAGATCCACAACTTCCAACAGCATGAATCAGAATCCTTATATGTGTCTAGGGAGCACTTCAAATAAATGATACACAAATTTCCTCACAACATACTTCTACTATAGATGAAAGTAAAAACCTTCTATGACATACTGACCACAAATACTAAATTCATGGTGGATGCCATTGTGAGAGGAATAGTAATGTGGAAATCTCTAGAGAAAAACTTTGACGTCCTAGAGGACATATGGACCAACAACACCTCTTGGATATTGAAGAAGGGAACTCAAAAAAGAGGTATGAACAAAAATTGATTCCACCATTATGCTCGCTGCCCAATTGGACGTGGTGTCCAAGAATATTGATGTGTCAAACCTAAAGAACACATCCCATGTTCAAGTAGAAACCCACCTTGAATGTAGTGAATGTGTTGAAAACCACATCATTGGGGAATGCTCGAGGTCAACTATTGACCCTTCAACAAGTGAGGTGAGCTACATTTCTTAGAACCAATGGCCAAATATGTACCCTCAACACTAGAATCCCACATGGCGAGAACATACAAACATGGGTTACCAACAGAAACAAAAAAATACTCCACTCCATATACCACCTAGTTATGGTCAACAACAATACCAAAACCCATATCCAAGACAACAAAAGAATGGAGCTTACTGTTAGGAAGGGTACCAAAACCCTTACCTACAACTACCAAGGCCACCACCAGCTCCACCAGCGGCATAAAAAACTCAACAGGATCCCCCACCAAAACTCGCTAAAATGATGAAAAAATTTATCACCACTGCCGAAACTCGATTTCAAAACCAGGAATCTTCCATTCAAATCGTGGAAAATAAAATTGAGAAACATTACAATTAGCTCCCCTCAAGAAAACTTAGTACACCACCAGGTAACACTGAGAAGATCCGGATAGAAGAGGCCCATGCAGTAATTTTACGATGTGGGATGGCGCTACCTCAGACACCAACCGCAACGAAATGTGAGGCTCCAAATACAGCTCAACCTTCACCCACATCATCTAAAGAAACCATAATAAAGGAACCATCCTCATTAAGAGAACCATCAAAAGAGATGGAGGCCTTTCATGGTAAGGTAAAATATGTGGTCATTACTTTTTATCCTGTATTACTATTTCTATATAGGATGAAGGGAAGGGAGATAGATGACCAGTTTGGTAAATTTATGGAATTATTCTGAAAGATTCTCATCAACATCCCTTTTGAAAAATAATTAAATCATATGCTGATATACACAATATTCATGAAAGAGATTATATCAAACAAAATAAAGATATAGGATCTAGGAACAATTTCACTACATAATGGAATGCTCAGAAGCAGTTCAACGATCGCTTCCTCCAAAAATTCAAGATCTAGGTAGTTTTAAAATCCCATGTACCATTGGGTCATATGAGTATCAGATAGATCTAGGTGACTTAGGATTCAGAGTTAACTTGATGCCCTTAAAAGTCTTCAAGAATCTAGGGCTCAACAATCTCAAACCCGCCTGAGTGGCCCTCTAGCTAGTAGACCGCTCTATACAATATCTGATGGGGTTACTCAAGGATGTGATGGTGAAGGTAAGAAGGTTAATTATTCATATTGACTTAATCATTCTCGAAACGAAGGAAGAAAAAGAGGAACCTTTGATTATGGGAAGGCCTTTCTTGTCCACTGGTTAGGCATTGATCAATGTCCACCAAGGAGAACTGATCTTTAGAGTAGGTGATGAAAGAGTCTCCAACAACGTCTTCAAGGTTGCCAAGTAGGTAGCACTACTGGAACTTGAGGACTGTTATGCAGTAACAACAATGGACGAGCATCTCATCTATATCGAAGATGGTATGGTATGTACTTTTATCATTGATGACCCACTCTTCACAGATATCCATAATTTACCTGAGGAGTTTTAATTTCTAAAAGTCCAGTGTGGTCATTACTGGTAACAAAAAGTTATTCCATACATTATAGAGCGAGGAGAGGTGAAACCAATTGTTCCCAAAATCATGAAGGCACCTCAACATGATCTAAAACCTCTCCCTTAGTCTCTAAAATATGGATATTTGGGTGATCAACAAACACTACCAGTTATACTGAATGCATCTCTATATCAAGAGTAATAAGATGCACTTATACAGGTTCTGATGTGAAGAAAGAAAGACATTGGATGGATAGTCATAGATCTGACGGGAATTAGTCCCACCATTTTTACCCATAAGGTGCTACTAAAAGAAGGAGAAAAGACCAATCAGCAACCACAATGAAGAATGAATCCTCCCGTAAAAGAAGTCATGAAGAAGGTGGTAATCAAATTGTTAGGTGAAGGAATCATTTTCCCCATTTCAGACAGCCCATGGGTGAGTCTTCTACAAGTGGTACCCAAAAAGGGGGGTATCACTATCATATCCAATGATAAAAATTAACTAATAACTACATGTAATGTCATGGGTTAGAGAGTCTATGCATACTACCAGAAGATGAATGATGCAACACCAAAATATCACTTCCTGCTTCCCTTCACAGATCAGATGCTGGAATGATTGGCGGGGCACAAATTTTTCTGCATCCTCGATGGTTATTCTATATATTACCAAATATCGATTTCCATTGAGGATCAAGAAAATAGAAACTTCACCTACCCCCATAGTATGTTTTCTTATCGAAGAATGTCATTCGGGATGTGCAATGCTCCTACCACCTTCCAACGATGTATGTTTGAAATATTCAATGACATAGTAGAACACATCCTGGAAGTCTTTATGGATGATATTATCATCTATAGAAAATCCTTAAACACATGTTTGAGGAATTTGGAATTAGTTTTGGAAAGATTCGAGAACACTAACCTTGATTTAAACTGAGAAAAAATATCATTTTATGATACAGAGTGGTGTCATCTTAGGCTACCAGATCTCTATGAAAGGGATAGAAGTAGATCCTATGAAGATTGAAGTCATTTCAAATATATCCATTACAACATCTATCAGAACCATCCAAAGCATTCTACGACATTCCAGTTTCTACAGATAGTTTGTCAGAGATTTGTTGATGATTTCCCAACCACTAAAAAATATTATCTATAGTGATGACATCTTTGAGTTTGATGAGACATGTACCACAACTTTCGATCATCTGAAAAAACGACTGGTGGAATATCTGGTGATGATTTCTCCAAATTGTGTGGCATAATTTGATGTTATGTGTGATGCTAGTGACTATGCAGTGGGAATAGTACGTAGACAACAGCTGAATAACATATTCCACCCAATTTACTTTTCCAGCAGAAATCTGAATGAAGCACAAGTGAACTACCCCGCCATAAGGAAATAAATTCTTATAGTGGTGTTTTCATTTGATAAGTATCATTATAATTTGGTGTTGTACAAATTTATTGTATATATCGACCATTCAACACTCGAGTATTTACTAAAAAAGAAGAATGTGAAGCCATGACTCATCTGTTGGGTGCTTCTCCTTCGAGAGTTCGACTTAGATATCTGTGACATGAAGGGAAGTGAGAAAGTTTTTGTTGACCACCTATCCCTTTTGGAACAACCTCATTTGGAGAATGAGGATGACAGAGACATTAGGGTAGACTCCCCAAATGAGAAACATTTCTAAATCGGAGGAACACCTTGAACATGGTATGCAGATATTTCAAATTATTTGGTTATAGGAGCATTTCACCCCAATCTCACTTAACAGAAGAATCAGTTTTATCCGTTGTCAAGATGTACTTTTGGGAAAACCCTATACTATTTCAATCATGTGGCGATGGGATGATTCATTATTGCATCATATAGAATGAATTTCAAGGAGTTTTTTCACTCCTCACTAGTTGGAGGACATCATGGCCCTGACCGTACGGTAGCGAAGATCCTGCAATCTAGATTTTTCTGTCTTACCAAGCATAGGGATTATTGATACTTTGTTACCAGGTGTGATTGATGTCAAGGGACATGTAATATGGGGAAACGATCCAAGATTCATGAACACCCCATCCTAGATGTCGAAATCTTCGACGTTTGGGGAATTGACTTTATGGGGCCATTTTCCCCATCAAATGGAAGCTCTTACATACTCATATGTGCAGAATTTGTCTCCATGTGGGTAGAAGACACTACTACAGAACATGACATGACCAAGTTAGTTGTGGCCTTTGTGAATAAATACATCTTCAATAGATTTTTAATTCCTCAAGTGTTGACCAGCGAGAAGGGAAAACATTTTTAAAATACCCTAAAAAATAATGTGTTACGTAATTATGGGGTAAAGCATCACATGGGAACACCTCATCATACCCAATATAGTGGATATGGGTAATTAACATATCGTGATCTGAAAATAATCATGGAGAAAACAGAGAGAGCTTCTTGGAAGGACTTTTCCAAAAAGCTTGATGATACCTTATGGGTATACAACAACACCTTTAAGACTCCTTCAGGGATGTCTCTGTTTTGCCTTGTCTATGGGAAGCCATGTCACCTACCAGTGAAGTAGGAGCATAAAGACTACTAGGCCATCAAAGCCCTAAATTTTGATTTAATGGCTTCCAAAGAGAAGCGCATGTTCCATAAGATAGTACATGATGAGATATGACAGGAGGTGTATGATAATTCAAGATATTAAAAAGAATAGGCACGAGTGAACCACAACCAGATGATTTCCTACAAAACCGTCCACCCTAATGATCAGGTATCTCTCATCAACTCCCATATAAAATTGTTTCCAGGAATTTTGAAGTCCTAATAGCCAGGACCATTCTAAGTGATCAATGATTTCTACCATGGTGCGGTGGAAATTATTGGTGAAGACAGAAAACCATTCATGGTGAATGGAAAATTCCAAAATCTTTATCATTACATAGAGGATGTGTTGTGTAAAATATACACCATTAATTTTAGGTACCAAGAGGTAGGTAGGTCGAGCCAATTACCTAAAACAAAGGTGCTTATTGGGAGGAAACCAAGCGGTTACACACTGAGTACCACCTATACACGCGCATGTAGTGTTTTTTAGTTTATATTCATAATATTATAAATATTGAGATTAACTAACTTAGTAAAAAGTGTTGATACCAGTGCTAATGCTAACGTCACTACAGTTTATCCGAGATGTCGCCTGTTTGAATCCCTCCATACCTACCTTTGACATGGGGTTCATCTTTTTTTATACATGTGTTTAATTACAAGGAATTCATGGTATTTTTGAAAATAATACTTATGTTTTTTTAAGTTCAATAAAACCCATGATGGGTATGGATCTGTTGTCCGGGTTCGTAAACTAGTTCCAAATAACCTGGGTTCAAATCCTGATAGCTGACCCATTCCCATCATTTGTCCTTTTAATAAAATCACATGGCATGAGTTTCAATATACGTCATGTAGGACATGTTTTTATTAATAACTGAAAATATTTTATAACATAAAGGAATAAATGTGGCTGAAGTTGGAAGATTGACAGATTCTCAGGCTTGGATTCGAAGGACCCAGGTTCGAATTCTGCTAATCTCCCTGCTTCATCCCTTTTATTCAATTTAAGACCACATGCTATGTATTTTCTTTCTCCCGTGTAGTATTGGACTTGTACATTAAATATATATAATTAATAAACATGAGAAGTAGTAATACCATTTCTCTAGTGCTTGAGGGCTTGCATTTGGATTGGTCGATCACCAGTTTAAACCTCTTCCAAAGAACCAGACCAAAGGTTATACTTCTCTTTTTCCAATTTTAGAACATACGACATGTATATCCCAATATATTATGTGTATAGGGTTATTTTTTGTACATCATATTTATATATTCATTTTTATTTTAATTATTAATTATTATATAGTTTACTATAATAATTATATTATATAATTTATTTATTTATTTAAAAAACCTTGTGATACACGATGTGTGGGTCTTGGTACATGCTGTGTACCACGACTATAATGGTCAGGCATTACCCGGCCTCATGCCATGTCACGGGACCCCCTCCCCTCCCCTTTTTCTTCTCCCTCATGCCCTCTAGCCTCCCCAATTTCAATTCTGTCATTTTAGTGCATTTTGTGTCTAGATTTAATCTATATTGTCATCCTTGATCCAGGTAAGCCCTTCTACACCATTTGTTTCTCAGTTTTACATACTTTTTTCTTGATTTTCAAATCCGCCAACCATTCGGCTTCCCACACTATACATGGATTGAGTGAAGAATAATCACTGTGTACTTATTCTACATGACCACACACAATTCATTTTCTCTATTTGGCCGATACATGGTGTGTACGCTCGTTACACACCATGTACCATGCCTCCTCTCGCCTTCTGGCCCAGACTGTGCCTATCAAGACACAACCCTTTCCCATGTCACCACAAATGTCTGTCTGTTCAAGACACACCGTGTACTCAAACCCTTAGGATGACTCCATTTTAATGATCTACATGCCTCGCACACCGTGTTTACTTATACCGTGTGTATTGAGTCTACACAGAATGTACAACCCTTTTCCACTGCCCATCTCTAGAAGTGTCTGGCTCTTTACACAGGCATCACACCATATTGATGTACACAAAATGAACTCTTTGATACTTGTGGTTTCCCTCTTTTTTTACAACACATACTATCACAGCATGTATATCCAGGGTAAATGGGTTCATACACAGATCCTACTACATACTGTGTACCATGGATCTACACGTCGTGTTCTACTATCTTTCCAGTATTCTAACATTTTCTACATTTTAATATTTTTAATTTTATTTTGATTTTTGTTTTATTTTATTTTAGGTATGGCTGATAGAGATCATACGAGTAGGAAGAGACCCTCTTACACTTCTAATGTTGAGCATCCTCATCGCCATCAGATTCTTCATCAGCATTACAAACATCCAGCTTTAGATTTTCTAGTTTTCTAACCCCCAACGTTAGCCGCTCTACCCCCTCTTCTAATGCTGAATCCATCTGCAACATTTACCGATCCAGCCATTCCTATGGCCAATTATACTAATCGTCCTCTAGTAGTGGCCTACGCCCCATCCATTTAGGTCGAGAGCATTGGTGGTGCCACTTATTTTTCCAGCTTCCTTTCTTCATTGCTACCATCCACACTAGTGGTGGACTTGAACGATCTATCACCTCCACCTATTGGTTAACCCTTTCATCCCGCTCAGGTAACCAATGCTCCACCTCCTACCTCTACAATAGGACCATATGCTCTGGAACCATTAGATCCTCCACCACTTGCACTGGATGATACTCACCCTCTAATGCATCCCAACATAGTTTTTTATGAGGAACATCCTACGACAGAGCGAATGCGGAACATTTCCTACTACACCATCCAGCTGAGTGGCTGATTCCTCGATATTTTGGTGCTGAAACACTTTGGAATCTAGGAGGAGGTTGAGTATATTTTGGGCCATACTCATTTTTGGGATAGTTTTCAGGTCATTAGTCATTCTTTTTGAGATTTTTTTGGAGTTTATGGAAAAATTCAAGTTCGATAGCCCCACATACCACCAGACGCCTTAAGATACAACTTGCCTAGTTTGTTTTCAGCTAAGATGGTGGAATGTTTTCCTTTACTATGGCCGAGAATGGACAAAGGTGCGACTTGAATCCCAATCCTTCCACCCCACCTATTGTATCCAATTTGTCACACCCTGAGCACTCTGATCTTGTTGTGATGTGGTAGAATCTTTCTTGGCCTGAACATAGGTACAACCCCACATCGTAGAAGAGCACACTCATCATTTCTCCTCCTCTTCACTTCTTTCACCGGTGCTTAAGCTCCCTTATTTTTCTTCCCCACAAGGATATTTCTGTTGTGTCTAGAGGGGACATAGAGCTTCTTACCCGATCGTTCAGCACGAGTTCCTTGACATCCCCTATATTTCCACTTTTTACATCCATTGTATGATCCATGGCTGTCAGGGAAACCTAAATTATGTGTTATATGCCACCCAATTGGAACACTCTTTGGGGGTTTTTGAGTCATCTCTACCTCATGATCACTTGGGTTCTCCTCAGCGTATGGACTTCCACATGCTTATCCACATGAGGTTGGTCGAGTGTTGGGGAGAGTGATTTCTGATTCTGCCGAATACCCCTGATCCTACAGGGGTATAGACCCACCTGCTCTAGTTGATGTTGCTGCTCAAGATCCACCCCATCCACCATCGAATGTCCACTCTCCACCCACCCCCTTATTTTAGACTTCCTTTTTTTCCATGACCGTCACTTCTTCTTCTACACCCTCCACCTTCCCACCTCCCTCCACACACTTGGTCAATCTCTCATTCACCCTCTGGCTGGTTGTGGTAGAGCACCACCAGGTTCGGCTGGATCATTGTCTTGATAGTTTAGAATATGTTGGGATTCTCCTTTAGCATCATGTAATTCTTCTACCCACAACACCTATTCCTACATCTTCTCCACGACCTTATTCTGTAGCATCACCCCCATTTATAGCTCTGGCTACAAATTCTGTTCTCCTATCCACCACTGGAAGAACCACTACCACTCTTGCTACCAGCCCATGCATCATTGCAAAGCCACCCACTTTGAGTTTTTCTCCGGAGGCTCCGACTGCTACGTCTCCTTTTTCAATCACAGATCCCAGGCCTCTGGGCTCCACTATTGTCACCGAGCCTTCACTGCCTAATCCACCTGTTAAAGACATTGCCTCTTCTAAGGAAACACTATGACTGGTTTTATCATTTATTATCATTGTATATATCTATTTTGTACTATGATTGGTATATTGTATTTTATATGCCTACTAATTTTATTTTTCCATTCCATCGACAGTCACAGGTACAATAGGAGAGACATGGGAATCTCTATTTAGTAGGGGAGTATATTTTTAGTATTCCTTTTTTCCTTCCTTCTTTGGGATTACTTCTTTCACTACTTCCCCTCATATTGAATCCCTTGTTTCCAATATTCCCTCCTCTTCCTTAGTATTTCAATTAGGGGTCCATGATCTCTATTAAGTGTGGGGGAGGGTCTCTGATTAAACGAGTCTTTTCCTTAAACTGATTTGAGAGACATCATTAATTGTTTACATATTTGAAATTGTAGAAATTTTTGGATTAATTATAATTATAAATACTAATGGAATAAAATGGAATTTTAAAAGTAACATGCTTATTTAAAATTTAAATGAATTTTAAAATGATTTTTGATATAATATGATTTTGAATTTTAGGTCTTGGAAATTTTTATTTATTACAATGATCATTTTGTATTCATGTCATGACCCGATTGACCCTTATGTTTTTTCCATTCTCGAGAGGTATTCTAAATTTTTTTGACATATTATTAATTATACCCTCTTTCTTGAGAGATTAGTGGGATATCCATAACTACTAGAATTTTTATGTTTTTCTCTTCCAAACATGACGATTTTTGAATCACATTAAAATGATTGAGGCAATTAATTGTTTTGGAACCCCTTGGGCCTTGAGACCTACCATACATCTGATCTTTGTAAAACCTTAAGAACAATGAAATGCCTTGAAAAAGAATCCACATTACAAGCCTCATTTCCCATCATACCCTAATTATTTTATAATTTAACATGATTATTCATTTTAGTTTTTGAAAAGATGGACTCTTGTTTTTCATGGTAAATTTTGGTGAGAAACCATGAACGTAAGTGTGGGGGAGTTTTTCACTTGTTCATTTGGAAAAAAGGGTCTAAGAGCCTACTATCCATTGTATTCATGGTGGTATATATATATATATAATAAAATATGAAAAAGAGGGGCATTATTCTTTATTACATATTATTGATGGTTTATTGGCCCATATTGGAAAGAGAATATAATGGTGATGATACCACCTTTGAGAACTTTATTGGGGGATAATTTTCATTTAGCTTTTTCTTGAATATCATGTATTATTGTTTTGGAATTGATATTCCTTTTTAAACCTCTGAGATTAATTTTTATCATTACCTACCAACCCTTAGCCTTAACAACATTTGAAACTTATTGAAATACCTCATGATTTTTGCAATTTGACTTCTGAAGTGGATAATTAGAACATTTTCAATCCTATGGATAGAGTGCATATAATTATGAATGAGAATAAATCGGATTAAATAATCTTTAGTGATAAGTTTTGTATCTTTCGGTAAGATAAACCATCAAGTGGCATGTTTATTTGTGAAAAGTTAAAAATTGTGGATGAAAGAGGATAATTTTTTTAATTAAATTATATATTATGGATGATTAGAATATCATTGGAAATGAAATCATTTTTCTACCTTTTAAAAAACATTCTACTATGGTTTTATAATTTAATGTTATTTTTATTTAAATGATTCACTTTATAGAGTATGGATTCTATTGATTAGATTTTGAGTTTTTTCATAATGAAATGAAAAATAATAAATGTGGGGGAGATTGATATACCTGATTTTAGTTTACCTTTTCATTCATTTTATTTATCATAAAAACATTTTTACCCCAAATATCTTTTTTATGGGTAAAATACTTTATTTTGGTGATTATGATAATTTTAAGTATTTTTCCAGCCAAAATAAAAAATCAGGGCTGATTAGAAAATAATTTCACATATATACACTATGTACTTGTATATACATGTCATTTACTACTACCGAAAAATGGATCAGGAAGACTAGATACACGCCCATGTTGTCGGCCAAAGAATACAGGCCTTGTACTACCCATATACATGTCTTGTGGCCCTTCTAGAAGTGGTTGGTGGCTGATTATTAATATTACATTCCATTTAGGGAAGCACAACAACCTGTGTACCTCAACCTACAAGGCATGGCCATTTGAAAAGTCAAAGACAGCATGTTATCTGACCTAGTGGTGGATAAAAGATGGCCAAAACACATTGACCAGGGTACACGCTGTGTAATTTTGGGTACACACAGTGTACTATTAAAACCTATAAATAGGTGGAAGTCCCTAAAAGTTTGGGAGTCATTTAGATTCATTCATTATGAGATATTCCAAGAGGGAGCACACTAGAAACGACCAACAATTAAAGAATAGAGAGAGAGAAAAGATATGAAAGAAGAGAGAAATGAAGGTGCTTTCATGCCACCTTTTCGAAGACCTTAATTCCAAAGCTTTCAAGAGGATGAATTTCTATATTGATATTTTTTTTGTTACTAGAAACTTCATGAGTAGCTAAATTCCCTATGTGATGGGGCTATAGACAAGTATGTGTTGTAATTTTTCATTTGTGATATTGTAATCATGTTATTGATTCTTCTCTCTCATAATTCATTATTAAATCTTTTTAAATATCACTAGAAACATTATATTAGACCAAGAACCAGATTTTTAGGGATATTTAAGGAATTATTTTTTAAAACATCCATGACCATTGGGTGTTTAAATCGTTTCAGAAAGGGTTGAAATAAATAAAATCAAGGGAAATAAATTTCCACACCATGGAATTGGTTTCTATTGATTTAAACCCAACTCAACAGACCAAGGGGGTTTTATTAAATTAACTGATATATGTGAATTATCATGAACAACACAACTCCATAAGAAAATTGACTTAATAAAAACCTTTAAAATCCACAGCCCCGATGCATTTTTCTCCAAATTTTTATCTAAACAAAATCTCCATGTTTTTCATTATCTTTAAAGTATTTTTTTATGAAATTGTAATCAAATCACCATTTTTTAAAACACCAAAACAATCGAATCTTAATTTTCGTAAAATTCAGTAAATAAAATACCAACTAACAAAAAAACAAATGTAACTCCCTTTCCTTGTGGATCGACGCCTTACTGGTACTATACTTGTTAGGGTAATTTAATTTGATTTGTTTAAAATAACACTTTGGCAGAAACGTTACCATTGATGATCGCAAAAAAAAGTCCCAAAACATCTGAAATGTATTTTGCATGCTCTTCCCTTGTCTTTGAATGAAAGAATATTTCATCCACAAACAACCACACACAAAAATCCAGATATCTCTGAAATATCGCATTCATCAATTTCATAAATACTACTAGTGAATTTGTAAGACTGAATATAATAAACACATATTCATAATGTTTTTATCTTCTTTTGAAGGATGTCTTTGGAATATCAACTTTATGAACCTATAATTTGTGAAAAACTGAGAAAATGTATATTTTAGAGAACCACTATGAACTATTCAATTCATCAAACATATGATCAATGCATTTAAGTTGATAATAATTCATTATCATAACATTGTTAATCTTACGATAATCCACACACAGTTGTGGAGTTCCATCTTCCTTTTTTGATGAACAAGTATAGTGTTTCCCATGGATATATCCTAGATTGAATTAACCCTTTTTTTCCTACTCATCCAATTTAATACTCAATTCCTTTAATTCTATTAGTTCCATTTTATAATCCATATGTGATATAAATATATTACTGAGAAAGAGATCAATCATATAATCAACTTTGCTTATGGGTGGAAACCCTAACTAATTTACAAGAAATACATATGTGAACATATCAACAACTAATAAAAAATTTATATTATTGATCTCTTCCAATTATTCCAATGTCAAATATTACAACTAGTATGTGATCATTTTAACTACTGGTGCCAACAAGCTCATTGCACTTGTCGTTACATTATAGTATCCAATAATGTGATTCTCAATTCCATCCTCAGTTTTATAGATGAATCATTATATAAAACAATTGATGTGAGCCTTATATTTTTTCAAAAAATCAATACCCATGATTATATCATATACATTAATCTCAATCATAGAGAAATATCATATCATATCTTTTCTATCAACAGTTATTGAACATGTTCTACACACAAAGGCTCGCCATTTAGTTAGACCAATAGGAGTTTAATTTTTTAAAACCGATGGAATCATTTGAGCATATAGACCTAGAAAATCAACAACACTATAAGAAATAAAGTAATGGGATTTTCCTATATCAAAAAAATATTTAATAAGGGTAGAATATAAAATAATTGTACCTCACACCATTTATGGTCTTGATTGATCATAAAAAATAACCTAGTCATGTCCATATACCCTCCTACTCACTACTCATTGATCTTTATTAACCTATTGAGAATGACCTTACTTTGGAGTTATTTTATTACTAGTATCACTATGTATTTCTCAGTTCTAATAATGAAAATTATTCTTCTTACCTCATCTTGTCAAAGGATACGACATCAGTGACACCTTAGAAGTATCCCGGAAACCCATCCAAATAGTAATGTGAAAAAAGAACTGAATATGACCAATATGATTGCCATGATAGAATGCTATAGGTGGGGTTTTACACTCTATATTAATGTGGTCAAACAAACCACATATAATAAATCTATCTCTTCTCTTCGGTCATAAAGGAAGATTCATTGAGACAGTCATTTTATTTTGAGTCATTCCACTACCTTGGAAATAGGTGTCCCACATCTACTTGTTTCCTTCATTTGAGTTCCCACTATTTACTATAGGAATCAATATGAGCTCTCCACCCATAGCTCCTGAGATGTAATATTCATCATCAATTTCTCTATTGACCATCTAAGTATAATCTGTTATATAAATCAATACAATAATTGAGAGAATTTCTTAACTTATCTATAACTCCAAAATTTATAACATTGAGGAAACACTAGTGGAAACTTTGGGTGAAAAAGAAACTAAATTTATAAATTTATCTATAAAATATATCACTATGATGTTTTCATACTATATGTTGGAAAAGTGTATCATTATTGAAATCCTGAATTTATGATGATAGAATTGATTTCTTAACACATCCTCAAAATCTTCCCATGAAAGGATATGGTAAAATATTTCCTAAACTACTAAATATCACTACTGGAATTTAAGATCCAACATTATATATGTCACTCACTTGAAATTTATCTTTAGTAGTGTGAAATAGAAATCAAATATTTGATTCATCCTATTCAGCCACACCTCAACCTTCTCTGGTCCAAAATCACACTGAATGATGGGAGTATTATTCATCAGAGACTGAATGTAATTATCCATGTTCCTTGGTTTATCCATTTACTTCTCTATACCAATATCCTAAAAAACATGGAATATACTCTAAACTAGAAATTAGTTCCCATGTGAATTAGGGGAAACCACATTCTCAGTAGTTTCTTCCAATTGGTTTCTTATATTCCTACTACGTTCCATTTTCAATCAACACAAAAAATTCAATAATTCTCATACTCTATAAACTATTGTCTTATAAATTTAAAATTCTAGAACATCAATACTATCAAATAATATATTTAAAAATTCAATAATTAATTTATTTAAAAACATTTTGAAATATTTCTCCGTGATTTTGATAATCAATCAATTTTCAAAATACTCATATCATGTCATTTTCAAAATATCACTTTTGAAACATTTTTTCAATAATTTTTAAAAAATTTGGAGAGTTTCATCAAATCAATACTCATTACACAAAATGAAATATGAACTACAAGTGAGAATTCATTTATATAATTCTTGTAGTTCCCATATCATTGGCTAAACCCATGAAAATTAGATTACAATTTTTTAGGTGTATCAAATACAATTAAGTACCCAACTACTTGGTAACATGATGTTTAACAAAAATAGGTTAGTTACATCTATTTATTATCTATAATTAAAGTCTAGTAAATCTTACTATGTTTTACTAACCTGAAAAACAGTATAAAACAAACTAACTTTATACTCCAAAATTGAACAAAGGATTTTTTGAAATTCATGTTAGTGGAAAAACAAGATGATACCATTTCCCCATAATAAAAGACGAACTGGCCAATATTGATACCATTTGTATCATTCCTCCTGTCCTCACTTGCTCGAGTCAATAAGGAATTTTTAATTGTCCTTTCATAACATCACCTATGCGCCAAAGGCTGGAAATAATTCCTAAGGTCTTCCAAACAGTTTGGGAAAGATTTTATATTTGAAAATAAAAAAATCCAAACAAACACACTATAAATAAATATAAAATAAATTTTGGATGATAATATTATATAAAACTCAAATTATATAACCTGAATACCGAACCCAACTACAATTATAGTACGACAATGAAAGTCTACAAACATAAAAGTATATAGTGGATGTCAAAATTATAAAAATTAAAAGTCTCTAAAGACACCATCATATAAAATACCAATATTCTCCATGATCCAACTCCAATTCCATACCCAAGTATCAAGGGTAACCACTAAATAAGTGTGATAATTTACAATTTCTTTTATCTCGATAAGAAACATAAAAAACTGCACTAACTTTCCAAAGAAGGTGAGAGTAATAAATTATACTATGTTTTCCTAAATGACTTCCATACACATAAAACTATGACAGAACATGTTAGTAAATTTATATAGAAAATATTAAAATAGTTTATATCATAATTTAAAAAATTTTAAAAACCAATAATATTCCTAATGGAAAAACCAAATAGCTCTTTAAACCATTTCACATTTCTTTTCTTCCACACCCAGTGTATGATCCACCTACACAACCACATATGCTCGATTCCGCCAAACATTCATACTAATGAGTGGTTTATCATACATAAACAAAGTCATAACTAAGTGAAAAGTCACCTTTTTCACCAATGACACTTTCCCCTTACCCAGGGCCACATCTATTTGTACCCAAATAGACCACTCCCCTTTTTTATGGTCATATTGAAGCCATGAACTCACACCAACCTATGCATTCCAAAACGATTTCAAATCAATAATTTCAAGAAATTTTAATAAAATCATTATTTTATTGAAAACCATTGAAATAATTAAATTTAAAAAATCCATAAAACAATTTTTTTAAAATAAACATTTTGAAATCCAAAAAACTAATCACATTGGACAGAAAATTTACTTGAATCCAAAACCCCACAAACCATCACTAAATAAGGCTTATAACATTCTTTGGACACCAAATTCACAACCAGAAGCATGAATTTAAAATCCAATTTATCTAATCCTTCATCGTATTTTAAGATTAGTTTATTATAAAGCCACCTACTTAAGAAATTATGAATGAAATGACGAACAACATGTAAAAACTAACAAAATTAGGTTTAATCTCTAAAAAATGACCTTGGACTACTTCCCCTAACATCAACACAATCATATATTATCAATATTTCCATAAAAAACACAAGATCCATCCAATGTGGACAATATCTAAGATTCCGAGAGAGGAAGAGTGACTATATCTAAGGAAAACTACCACAAACAAAGTCATTCCATGGAAATTAGGCTTCAACACACCAATAAATTCCTTCACATCACTTTTTTTAGAGGTGGAGAGACTACAGATCCTTTGGGAGGAAGAAATATAGATTTAGGGATGAATTTGTGTAAAAAAAGGGATTTATCAATGAAAATGAGTGATATCCACTTTTTATGATCTCACTTTTTAACTATGAACTATTTGTCTCATGGATAGGAAAATCATGTGCTAACCATGCACTAGCCTCCAAATTAAAAAGATACTTTCTCAATTGGACCACACTGTATGAAAAACCATGCACCAATGATGTAAAATCACTATATTCCACTTTCCTTGGTTATTCCTGGGTGGCCCAATGTTCTGGTAAAATCATGTTCCTAACTGTGCACCAACCCATAATCCCTTGTTTCACTATTCACAGTTTCATATAGGAGTTTCACAATCCACACTTACCATGGTCAAACTGTCAACCATTAGAAAAGCCATAGAAACATTCCAAAAGACTTCCAAACTCTCCAAAAATTGACCTAAACAATTAACATACAAAAAATAAATAAATAAACTGTTACTTAATAGAAACTGAGGGTGCTACATCTAACACATATTTTAAATTATATGGTTTTTCAAAAAGGAAAACGTGCATGTCATGTGACAACTCTTCTAATCTTGAATGGAAGTGGAGCTTGAACCCATGACCTAAGGATTTTAGGGATTTTGTGCCTATCACTACCTAAATTATGTCTTGGTTAATGTCTTGTTTCTTTTAGATAATATATTTTAAGAATTAATGTTAATTATGACCAAGTGGTGTCAGTTTTTAGGATTAAATATAAATATATTAATCATATTTTTATGAAAAATAGTTAGAGAAAAATATCATGTCTTCTTTTATAGGTATTATGATTCTTTAGAATAAAATTTTAAATCAATATAAGATATTAATTTACAAGAGTAAATAGATGAATTAGAGTCTTATCAAAGTAGAACCAAAGCATGAAACTGGTTATATATATATATATTAAGTAAGTACATTATATTATATTTTAGGAAGTAATGGAATCAATCAGCATTAGAAAAATGATATTCAGAAAAATATTGTCATAATACTTTAACTCTTGTTCATCCTATGGTCTTTTAAATCATAAAAAAAGGATTTCAAACCCTAAAACTTTTTATGATAAATCACTTTTTTTATCGATGAAATAAATCGCTCCTTATAATTATTTGTTATTTTCCTCTAAGTCCATATTTTCACTTTCCACTAACATTATCCAATGTAAAAACCATGTAATATGTTATCCTTTTAATATTTTTACAAAAAATTATCCATTATAATGATTATATTTTACTCTAAATTCTCATGATATAGGATTTCAAAATTGAATCATAAAATTTCAATCTGTATTTTTCCATGACTGAGTTGAAATTGTGAGAATGTAGTTTATTTATAGTGGGTAGAATGGCATACCCTAAAAATTATAAAAGTGGAACATTATAATTGATAACATTTATGAAAAAAAATACCAACCATAGAAAAGAATATAACATGTTAAAAATTTATCATATATTTAATATTTTAAATTAATCATATTTTATATCTTTCAATTATCATGAAACTGATTTAGCCTGCATCACACAAACCAAATTCTTTCTTTGATAGCTTGTGTTACACACAAGACAGAGTTTTATCAAATAATGCTAATATTATTTAACAAAATAAGATATAAATATGTCATTAAAAAAGATATTATATATAAAATTTAATATCTTATGTAAATATATGGTTTCTAAAAAATTATTATGAATTAATTGGTTACCAATTAACTACTCTAGATCCCCAAAACATCCTGTTCCATTTCAAAAACCCTCAATTAATCGAAAGTTAGGAAATATGGTCGGTAGATATATGTGCTCTAATAATAAATATATATTTGTTAGCCATCTGATTAACCTTCATATATATGTGAAGGTTGACCTCTCAAACACGCTGGTGGAGGGGGTGTCGATCACTATTGGTGAATAATTTTTGTATAACCAACCGATATTTTTAGACTCATTGGTGGACTAATTCAAGAAGTTTAAGTGCCTGGGTCATTTGGATTTATGTAGCTGACATGGTGTCAATGGTGGTATAGATCCAAATAATAGTAAACATGTTGGAATAGATCATGTGGATGACCGTGTTCAGCCAATGTTTGTAGACATGCATGTTTTCCATGTGGGGATGCAACATGACTCTCATCCTCCCGTCACTAGGGAGGAAGATAGTTTGTCAGGAGGGGGTGAAGCAGAAAACATGTTTTCCATTTAGAAGGAGGTTCATTAAAATGAGGTTAATACCAAAAATTCAGAAGTGTTTAGAATATTTTATCACAATCTTGATGGTCCAGTTAAATTGGATTTGTCAACATCAAGGCGTCTAAAGGGATCATTTGTCTTTGGTCCTCCAATCTCATCCAATGTAGATTCTTATATAGAGGTATTAAGATCTAGAATTAGTGTCTCTATCAAGGGGGTATAGAAGGGGACTAACCATGGTGTGGATAACTAAGCCACACTTGGAAATGGAATATTTTTTCAGGACATGAGGGGTTATAATTATGGTGAGAAATGGACAGATCCAATGACCAGACCTCTGAACTGGGAAATATATTTGAAGGAATAGATAAAGAAGGATTGAATATAGATCAACCAGAATCATTCTAGGTAGCGGGTTTAGGTTAAGGGAGTGATGAGGTCTTTGGGGATGAGTCTTGTAAATATGGATCCAGTTTTCCTATAGGAAATAGTCCAAGAATAAAGAGAAACATGAGCCAGATGGGAATCCGTAATGGTTATAAGGATTAATACTTCTTACCACATCCAATGGAGACACGATCAGTAAAGAAGTTGAATGAAAATAAGATACATTGCAATTCTTCTTGTCAGGTGAAGGAAGGTGGTGTTTTTGATGACTACTTGGATTTTTTTAATCTCGGAAGAAAAAGTGGGTGATTAGGTTCTTTCACTCAATTCAACTAAAGAGGATTCTTCCAAAATTATATGGAGTTCATTGAGGGTGACTATCAATGTGGATCAACATAGTTGGATTGACAAGAAAGACCCGGTTCATGTTGGGGGTTTCAGTGATCTAAAGATCATCGTTTAGGAGTACATCTAGTCCTAGGATATGTTGGCTTCTCAGTGTGAAGATTTTATAATGGATGAACCAAACTCTAAGGTAACCAATATCTATTGGAAATTGTGTAAGAAGATTTAAATTGATAGATGTAAATTTTCTTTCAATGTATTAATTATTTTATTTGGTGGTTGAACTCATGGTTTCTCACTATTTCTATAAAAGTGTTTGAAAGAATAAAAATCTAATTTTCACATAGTAATTTTCTAAAAACAATTGTCTCTATATAATAGAGAACCTCTTTTGAATATAAATTTTGACACTTTTATAAATATTATTTGTAAAAATTATCTTCATTTTTTAAGTAGTACTACAAAAATTATATTATGGTAAATTTCTTGGTATATTTTTGAGAAGTGTTATTTTTTGATAACTAGTGAAAATACTAAATATTAATTCAAAACCGATTTATTATATAATTGTTTTATAAAAAAATCATATTATTTGTTGGGGTTAATAATTAATTAGATAATATATATATAATATAATATAATTTAGTAAATTTGGATCAATTTCACATTGAAATTTAATATTAAAAATTTCAAAATTTTGAACATTTTTACATTAAACCCCCACTTTGTCGTCCATTCTATGGGATTAAATTTAAAAAAAAATCCCACCTCAAATTTAAATTTCTAAAAATTGGATTCTATATTTGGAATTAGAAAATTTTATAACGTCTAATAACTATATCAGTGTTTTGTTACCAGAACTATTAGTTAAATTAATTAAAACTAAACACATCAATTAAGAGAAAAAGTAAATTAACAATAGACAAAATATTATGAATAAAATCCAAAAAGTACCTATAAAATTATAAAAAATAAATTTTATAGAAATATTTCTATCCTATATTATATTTTATTAGGTTTTTTTATTATTGGATAAAATTAACATGGAAAAACATGGATGGAATTCTCTCTTTCAAAAATTTACAAGACTGCCACTCCTACACAACTATAAAAAAGAACTCACCCTTCCCTCTTATCAACACCTCTCATGAAATTTCTCTCATCCAAACCCTACATAAATAATCTTCCAACAACCATCCACTCATCCTAGATTCCCCACTATAGGATGAATTCAACCCAATTATTTCATTTGGTATAAACCAGAAGGAGTTACCCAAATAAAAGGTAATGATATTCAAAAATATTTTTTTCATTTACTTACCCACTCAATAAATTATTTATATTCCATTATTATATAATAACATAAGTATCCACAAAATATTGGGACGTTTTTATGGTTTTTTTATACCTAAATTTCCACACACTTCCATCAAATGTGTTTCGAAATTATGGTTTGTGTATGGAGAAATACCGCCTCAGGAAACAATGTTGTTAATTTTTCATTTACTTTATCTCATGGTTATGAATTATGATGGATATTTTTTATATTACATATATGATATTTATATTTTATTCATAATTATAGAATTTCTATATAACAAATACATCCATGTATTCCATATTATGGGGATACAATAACATTGCTTTTGGATGTGCGAACTACCACCTCCTTAAAGGAATGCGATACGTTTACCCATTACCATGGTTTTATTAAGGATGGTTTTTATTAAACATATATGGAAAAAAATAATTTATATTATATTCATGACATAATTAACATTCTATAAATATAATATATAATTTTATTTTTTACCGTTTCACGAATTCAAAAATTGGTATCATCGTTCATAGAAGTGTGAGCAACTGCCTCATTGAACAAATGTGATTCCTTTTACAAAACAATAATTCTATATATAATTATATATTATTAAATAACATGGTTTGTATGATATAATTATCATTATTAAAATATAAAATTTACTTAATTTCATTTCATAATAAACATTGAAAAATGGAAACATTACTCAAGAATATATAAGACATATTGCCTCCATGATTGTAAAGTTTGTTCATTTTTCATAACCATATTTCCTGATTTTTTTGAAAAATAATAATTGATATATAAATGTGATAAAATTTTCAATATAATTATTCATGTATATGTTTATATAATTTCCCCTTTGACTATAGTTGACATACCAAAGTCGTTTTGGACATATGAATCGAATTTGGTCAAAACACCCAAAAAAACATTATTATTTAATTAGTTGTATAAAACATTATATAGAGTGAAATAAAAGTATTAATAAATATAAAAAAGGTTATCAAGAAATTAAATTATTAACATAAGTTTATTATTCATGAAGATAACTACACAAATTTCAAGCCAGACTCATGGTAACATATTTTCATATCACTACATCAATGAGATATATGTCATATTCACCACTTAATTATTTTGTGTGGTATATATACAACCGATGTTTATAAACTATATAAGGAATTATTTTATAATCATGTTATTTTTACTTTTAGTGTGGATTATTTCTTATAAGGGTATTTGAATAAAATTTCACCAAGTTGAAGACAATTTCAAAACCAAATTCCTTTTCATTGGGTTAGATTAGTTCCTCATTATCATTCATATTATACGATTATGTGTGTAATCAATAATTAATATTAGTTTCTATATTTAAATTTTTTTATGTGAATTTTAATTCGAATGTCAAAATTATATCCATTTATTTATTTTAACATCACTGTTGTGGTTTTTTCAAGGGTTTAGTTCACAATTTCATTTTTTTGGGATTTTCTTTACACTTGAATTCAATTTGGATAACTTTTTAATAAAAACATTAAGTTTCTAATCCTCTATTTGGTCATGAAATTTTGATGTAATAATACCATTCTAAGAAAATTTGTTACTCAATATGTTTTAAATAAAATATTTATGAAAATCATACATTATTTTACTCTTTATTCAGAGAACTAGTTTTATTTTCAATACCATGATTTCTAAATTGGCTTTGAAAAATGATTTTAAAAATTACAAAATTATTTATTAAATAATATTATAATTTTTTTTATTTTATAGATGTTATTAAAGTAATCATATTGTCTCTTTTTGAATTAATATCTTTTTATCCTTTTTAACATGAAAAATAATTTTTTTGCATTGTACGACATGTATACAATTACCCACCATAGTTTCATTGAGAAATTTCTTCATTGTTTAAAAGGATGATTTTTAAATAAAATGTTTTCAAAATTTATTATGAAATAAATAGATTTCTGAAAAAAATCCATTTGAAATAGGTAGTTTCATTAGGAATGTTTTTAAAAGATATTTTCATATAATTTTTATTTTTCAATGATTAAAAGATTTATGTTTTACTCTACTTGGAAAAAATTGTGTTGATATCATACTTATTATTCCTATGGATGGGTTTTGGTTGATTTGGCATAGGATATTATAGACTTTTAATTCATTGATTCATTTTTAGTCCCATTTAAATATTTAAATTCTTTTGATAATTGTAAATTGAATTTAATCTAGTTATCCATATAATTTTTCATGTATATGTTCATTGGAAAAAACTGTATATAATTTTTACATATGGTAATTAATTTTATAGTTTTTGATAACAATGGAAAATATTGTTAATCACTATCTTTTATTTAATAGGGATATAAGATAAGGAAATTTGTTTATGAATTTAAATTGATTATTTAATATTTGAGGAATTATTTAGACATTAATGGTATTGGTTTGGGGAAATTTAATTTAAACCCTATAGTTTGGGAAATTGTTAATGAAATAACCTTGATTCATTAGTTGGATCATTAGAATAAAAGGTTTCCTATACATAGATAATTAGTTTTCACCCATTGTGTTTTAAACCATTTTGAGGATATAACATTATGGTAATCTTATCTCATTCCTATGAAGCATGAGGTCTAGTAATTAAGAATTTTTTTATTGATAATTAATTTTTTATTTTTATCCATGAGATTATCACATCGGCATTATCTATAAATGCACATTAATTCTTAGTCTATTGATTACATGTAATTTTAGTTTAGTTATTTAGAATTCAATTATATTTATACACTTCATTCTTAGTTTATTGATTATATAGAATTTAAGTTTAGTAATTTCCTTTGAATATTGATTATTATCAATGATTCATTATTCCTTATGCTACATTTATCCCTTAATCTAAATTTGAGATCACCTTTATTTTGATTCCTTTCTTGGGGAATCTATGAAATGTAATATGTAATATTTAAAAGGATATTCTAAATGGAATAAAGATATACTAAATTTAAAAAATAATTATCCTGTAAATATTTTATTCATTTGAAAAGCAAGACTCATGTATCTATCTGGTTTTCCAAGACTGCTATACTAATCAGTATATACAGATATTATTCCATTTAATTATGATAATATAATAATAGTATAAATTTTCTTCTGGCTTACTAGGGTCAGGTCTCTACATATTATATTTGGATTTTCATGATTATGTGGTTCCCTACCATGATTATTGTTTCTTACTCTTTGTTTTGGTTTTATTCACATGATGGAACTCGAAAGAACTAAATTATTACTGATTTTATGGAAAATAAAATGATTTCTTACCTAGAAATATGAATTCTATTGAAGATTGAGTGAAAAGTTTCATTTATTTTTTCACCCAACATTCTTAATCATTGAATCATGCTATAATTCTAAATTAGAAATTGGGAGAACAACATTCTATTGAGACCTTCATGAGGAAATGAACAGCTTCATTTAGAGGGTCTTCATATCCATTTTTATGAACAATTGATTTGTACCATTGATAGTTCATTAACCATTATACAGTGTTAGGAACATGAGAAACTCATTATAGATGTTTTTCACATAGAATGAAAATATAACTTATGGTGGACTCTAATAAGAATATGATTAAAAAAAGATGAAATTGAATCCATGGACTATGATGAGTTTAAGAAATTATTTTTTAATAAGTACATTCAACGTATTCGTCATACAATGACTAAAAAAGGGTTCCTTCAGTTAAAGAAAAAATGAATAGAAATATCTTCTTAACTGTGAATAAAATTTCACAAGACTTGAGAGGTATGATTATAGTATTATGATGCAACTCAAATAAAATGATTATAGATTTCTCATTGGATTAAAGAAAATATTCATATGGGTGTTGGCTATAAAATACTTTAGTCGTAATGAATAGATTGTGCGTCATGCAGTCACGGTTAAAATGGATGTTTGAGTTATGTTCAAATCTCATGGTATTAACAAGAAATGGAAGATAGAGATCAATAGAAAATCTTAAAGACATGGATAAAAGAATGTGATATTTATATTATGCTTTAAGTGTGGGAAGAATCATGGAGTAAATTTTATTAGAGGTTCCAATAAATTTTTTAAATGTGGAAGTTAAGTTCATAGAGAATTTCATGCTGATGTGATGGTAAAAAATATAGCTAACAACTTGAATGGAGATAAATATTCACAGAATTAAATTCCCCCACTTCAGTGCTACAGGTGTAATAATAATAGGAACTACGATAACCAGTACCAAAAATAGAAGTTTAATGATGATGATCAACATCAGAAACATATTAATCCAAATTAAAATGGTAAGTATCATGTAATACTTGTTTTTGATGAGGGGTGTGATAACAATGTTGTGAAAGGTACACCTACCATCCACTCTAAACCACTAATATATTATTTGATTATGGATCTAACCACGTTTTTATATCTAAATAGTTTTCTAAGGGTATTAATAAACCACCAAAATGATAATATGTTAAATTTTCATTGAGAACTCGTAATGGTAGAACAATTATATAGAATGTATATGATTCCTATCCAATTTATGTGTATGGGAATATGTCTCATACCAATCTATTAATTGTTACACTGGTTGAATTTGAAGTTAAATTAGTCATGGATTGAATTTCTGTTCCTAAATCCCCTATAAATTGTAAAGGATGGTAAGTTATGTTTGTAATTTCAAACAACCTATGATATTCTGTTAATTTAATGATATGTGTCAACTCCCTACATAGATTAAATTATATTTATGGTACATAATTCCCATATTTAAGGAGTTTTTATTTCAAATGGAATGGTTGAAAAAAAACATTGATGTTATGTCTACTATTATAGATTTTTTGGATATCTTCAAGATATATTTCTCTATCCTTCCACCAAAATGTAAATTTGATTTCTAGATAGAGTTCATACCATATTATACACAAATTTCATTTAGTACATATAAAATATCCCCATTCGATTTGAATGAATTGAAGAAGAAACTCCAAGAAAACCATTATAGGGGATTTATTTGGACATGTGTGTAACATTGGGTAGAACCTATTGTTTTACGAAAAAACAATGATAGATCAATGAAAATCTATGTTGATTATCAAAATTTGAACAATATCCCAACCAACAAATTGTATCCTCTTCCCTGTATTGGTGAGTTATTTTTCAACTATGTGGAGTTCAATACTTTTCCAAGACTGACCTTCTTTCTAGATTTAATCAATTTAGGGTATAGAGGGAGTACATTACCAATATGACATTCTATACAAGGTATAGAAAACATGAATATTTAGAGTTGCATTTTGTTTTTACTAATACATCTTCTATATCAAGGATTTGATGAATAGGTTATTTAGGTATTTCATCAATCTCTTTATGGTAGTCATTATGTATAATATTCTTATCTATTAAAATTGAATGAAAGTGAATTAAGAACAATTGATAAGTGTATTAAATACCGTAAAGAAGGTGAAAATATACTAAAAAATTATAAATAATAAATTTTGGCTTATAAATGTTTCATTTTTGGGTCATATTATCTAAAGAGAGGGTATAGAAGTAGAGCCATCAATAAAGGATGCTATTGAATGTTGGTCCAAGACAACCATGGTGAATGAGATTAGTAGTTTTATAGGTTAAAATGTATATTGGTGATGGTTTGTGGACATTTTTTCATAAATATATAATCCTCTTATCAGGTAAGATTGGAAGGGTTCCAAGTTTCTATAGATAGATGAATGTGAGGAACATTTCATTGAACTGAATTGAAGGTTGATCAACACACCTGTTTTTACATGACCCATTAGTGAGGTAGCACTTATAATATTTACTGATTCATATATGAAATGATTGGTATGTGTTCTTATTCATAATACCATGGTTATAGCACACACATCATGAAAATTTAAAATTCATGAGAAAATTCACCATACTCTTGATTTGTTGCTATCATTGGTTATTTTATTAATTAATGATAAGGAGGTAATATGATTATTGATAAAAGTTTGATATATATACTGATCATAAGAGTCTAAAATATTTATTCACACAGAAAGTGTTGAACATGCAACAGTGAAGATGATTATAGCTAATAAGGATTGTGAGTACTCAATACATTACAACCTCGATAAAGAGAATAGTGTGTACATGTGTTGATCCAAAAGGATCATACTATATTATACATGTTGATTACCACAAATGATCAAATCTTTCTGGATTTCAAAAGGATGGATATGTAAATCTTGAAGGAAGTGTACAAATATTATCTCTCTCAATTGAATGTTTAACCCTCTATCCTATTGACAAGTAAAGTGGAACATAATGAAGTTGTATAGCTACAAAATAAGGATTTTAATTTTTCATATTTAAATCTTGACCGGGCTAGAATGATAATGTTCAAGAACTATGTATGTGATAATTGCATTCTAAATTTGAAGAAGGAGATATTAGAAGAAGCTCATAATTAATCATTATCTATTCATCCTAGAAGTAACAACATGTATAGAGACATGAAATAATACTTCTGGTAGGATTGGATGAAGAAGGATTTCATAGAGTTTCTATCTCGATGCTAATTATACTACCAAGTTAATACTAAAATACAAAATTTTAAGGGTATGTAGCATCCATGACCCAAACTAGAATAGAATTGGTAGAACATTATAATGTATTTTTTCATTGGAATCCCAAAAACCTCTAAAGATATAATTCTATATGGGTGGATTTAAATTTCATTAATAAGTTAGGAAAATTAAATGCAATTAAAGGAGACTTATCTCACGATCAATTCTAGTATATACATTAAGGAAGTTGTGAGGTTTCAAGGATTATCACATTGTATTGTATTTTTTTAAGAAAAAAGGTTTACCTCAATGTTCAAGATAACGATTTAGCAAGAACATGACATGAAATATATTTTCAACACTGCTAATCATCTTTAGAAAGATGGTTACTTTGAAAAAAAATCGAAACCCTAGAGAAGATGTTGAGATATTCTTCACATTTTTAATGGTTTTTGACATAAAAACAATCCTCTAGTATAAGTTTCTTACAAAAATAGATTTCACTCTATCATTCATATGGATCCTTATAAATCCCTACATGGAATGAATTTAGAGCTCTAATGTGTTGGGATGCTGTTTGATAAATAAATCAATTGTTACCTAAGATCATTGATATAGAAGAGAAGATGGTTAGAACCATTCAATAACATATCAAGGAAGCTAAAAGTCAGTAGAGAAGTTACAATGATAACCATTACTGTGATCTATAATTTTTATTTGGCAGGAAGGTGTTCCTATGAATATCTCCCTAGAATAATGATATGATATTCTATAGTAAATAGAATCCAAGAACGAGGTATATCATTCCCTTTGATATTATTGATTGTTTCAGTATGGTTTCTTATCACTTGGAACTTCAAAAAAATATCTCTTAAGTCCATGATATATTCCATGCATATATCCAGAGAATGTACATTCGTGAACATTTACATGTAATGAACACATATGTCATACCTATAGAGATGATCCTTTCTCAGGAGGAATAACATGTTGAAATTTTGGATCATATAGAAAAATTTCTCTAAAAATATCTCACACCTAGTCACAATTTTGTAAAGAAATTCTTATTTATAGAAAGCTATGTGGGAACAAAAGTATATGATAAAGAAAAAGTATCCTTTTCTATTTGTACCTGAATGGCGAATTTCGAGGGAGAAATCCATTTTACAGGGGGATGAATGAAACACCCCATTTTCTAGGAATTTTTTGTAGATAAATTAATTCTCTTTTATGTATTGAATTTCACACTACAAAAAGTTATGATTTTTTATATGTTTTAAGAAGATAATATTTTTCTATATGCAACACTAACATGGATTTTCTTACACACAACATTGAGTTTCTACAAAAAACATTGTATTGTTATAATTATTTAAAAGATATTGTAATAAAATAGTCATTAAACATAGAAATTTGAATAGTACTATATACATTTTAAATAATAATTATAATTGTTTTAGATAAATAAAACATGTTTATAATAAAACATATAATTTTTGTTAAAGTATTTATAGGTTTGAATAAACAATTTTAATTAAAGAACTAATTTTTTATCATTCTGAGAACAATAATGATATTAATTTTATACAAATTTTCAAATCGAATTTGATAAAATAATAGTTTTATTATTTTATTATATGAAAATTATCATAGGGTGAATTATGTTTATTTTTCATGAAAAAAAGTCTTGGCATTAATTGTAAAAATATAAAATGTTAATTTAGTACCTCATTATTATCAAATATATATATATATATATATATTAATTTGTTTTAAGGTTTATTAAATTTTTTTACATCAATTAATCCAATTTAGGTCATTGTTGACAATTTCACATTGAAATTGTATATAAAAACATTTCAAACCTTTAAACATTTTTTTCAGGAAAACCCCACTATCATGACACGTCTGCAAGAATAATTTTTAATAACTATTTTCCCATTATATGATTATATTTTTCAAAAAATGTTTTTTTCATTTGGAATATTAATAATTTATATTTTATGGTATATTTAACATTTTTTTACCAAAATAATTGGTGATCTTAATTAAAATTAATTATAGTTATTGTATAAAAAACAAGATTACTTAATGGTTAATCATTAGCTTAACTTACCAAATAACCTAAAAACATGTAATAATTTTTTTTTCTGAACATATTTCAACAAATTATCCTCAATTATATAAATTGGATAGTTATTTTGTTTTAATAATGTGAGGGGGACCTCTCTATAGTGTTTACCATTTTATATGTTCAAGAGTGCCACTCATCCTCCACTATAAATGGGAACCAATCCCCATAACATTACCACACTTATAAAGAATTTTTATACACCATAAACTGCCCAAATATCATCCCAGATTCCATTTATTCATCATATGAGACTCCCATTTGGTATAAATTCAACCAAGTAAACCCTTTTGTTAAAACCAAGAAGAGTTAGCCAAAGCAGTGGTGACATCCTTCCACATACTCATTTATATTATATTCATTCAACTACCTCATAAAATATTCTTAATGAATTATTATATAATAAAATCATTATCCAAAATATTTTGATATTTTTTTCTAATGGTTATTCTGACACCTAAAAACACATCCATTAAATGGGTAATGAAATTTTCGTTCTTTTGTATGGATGAATACCACCTCACAAAACAATGTTGTTGATTTTTTCATTACCACATATCATGGTTTGGAATTATTATTAAAATAAAATTTCTAGAGGTTGTAAATGATATTTATTATTTATAAATTATTCTATCATTATTATATAACTCATACCTTCAGGTTTTACATTTTGGGTAAATACAATAACTTTAATTATGGATGTGGGGACTACCATCTCTTCAAAGTGATGTGATTTTTTCAAAAAATTACAAGAAGTGTTAAGGAGGTGTTTAGAAAAATTATATGATAAAAGTAATATAATAACTATTCCATAATTATATGATATTAATATATTTCTACATTTCACTTGCTTATTATATTTAAAAAAGACAATAATATTAAAGCAATATCCATGCGTATGTACGACCTATAGTCTTCGAAACAGTGTATTTATTTTTCTATTTATTGATTTTATTTATTATTATAAATATTTATATGATAAAAATATATGATATTTATATCATTTTAAATTTCTTTATATAATTAAATCATGATCTAATTAGGAGTATCACAAATAATAATTCAAAAAATATACGAAAAACAAAGATGATATTATCTAAAACGTAACATTAACATGGAATTGTTATTAAACAATGTATTTAAGGTCATATTAAAATAATATATGTTATTATATATAATAATATCGATCATTGGTATATGTATAATAATTTTATATTTATTATACATGATTTTGAATTATTTCAATGAGAGTGAAGAAAAAAGGTAAGGGGTTTCACCTCTCACTTTTATTTCAACGAGATTCATGATTTATTCAGCACTCATTTCATTAATGTTTTGTATATATATCACATTAATATAATATATTATTATTATAATTAAATTTATGATTATTTACACATGTATTTTATGATCTCTCTTTCATGAGGTTTATGTTTCAAAAGTTACCAAAACGGTAAAGCAATTGTGTCCCAATATTCCTTCTTTGAGACACATGCCATGTTATGCACCTATATTCTTTTACGATTTATATACAATAATACTTGAAATTTTTTATCATTAATATAATAATTTACATGATATTTTAATCAACATTTAGTTTAATTTTTTTTACATGGGGAGTTTAAATCAATGTTACCAAACTGGTAAGAGTTTATTGCAACAATCAAACCGTCTACATGGATTTTCTATGATTATGCTTCCATTGTTAAAATATTATGATAAATATATAAAGAATAATCATGAATTATCTTATCCTATTATTATTAAATATATCATCATATATTTGTACAATTTTATACTCTTTGATACTTACAATAATTAATATGATGTTTATAAGAAATTATGACCGCATTTCTCTCTTCATTCGGAAATCTATTCTCCTGGTAAATTATTTTTTAAAAAAAGTTTTATAAAATTAATTTAAATTATATCTTATAAATATATTTAAATAAAAATCAATTTAATTGTTTTTAGGTTTTCAAATATTCCATTAAATTTATTCAAATAATTTTCTCAAATAAAATTTTTTCTGAAAATGTTATATATTGTAAAAATAATTTTCAATAAATAAAGATTATTTACCTCATAAAATGTATTAAAAGATAATTCTAAATTATTTTCAATAAAATATGACATTTATTGGGGTAATAAATTTATTTTTTGGGAAATTATTCATATTTTCTTTTCATATTATTTCTCAGAATGGTTATTTCTATGTTATGTTTTTATAAATCTTGTTTTTATTTCACAAGGTATATGCTTGTGAAAGCTACATAACATAATGGGTTATTCATTGATGAAATTATTATAAAACATTTATCTTCTTGATATGTAATTATATGATTTCATTTTTATGATATATATTTCTTTTCATGTGTTATCAAAAGATGAATGATTGTGATCTAGTGGACCAAATATGTATGGTTTCATTATAAGATTGGGTAGACCTAAATATCCCATAAATGAATGGGTTAATGATATATATATCATCAGATTGATGTGGTTGGAATGGGGAGTGACATTAGTTTAGTAAATGACTTTTTCTTTCATGATGATCATGGGAGTGAACCTTAAATACTAAGATGGTCATGAGAGTGAACTATGACTACCAAGATAGTCTAGGGAGTAAACCCATACTAATAATATGGTCTTGGTAGTGATGCTTATAATTATATGTAAATAATTTAATATGATTATGTTTCTATAAAAATTCCACGTCTTATTCCTGTGTAATTCATTCATAGAATATGCTATTGATTTCATTATTATTCATGTCTTACAAAGTACCAATTTTTTTCCTTGATCATTGTTTATGATATATTTTATGAAGGATGTGATCTTATAATTTTATTATAATTTTCTTATATACTTATAATCATGATTATTCATACATATATCTCTTTTCTACCCTTATTGAGAATCTAATCTCACACATTTTTATATATCAGTTCACGAAGTTATGATGATTTGTTTTGTATATGATGTGTTTAAGAGGGGTTCTACACATAATCAAACTAATGGGTAATAATGTATCGTATTTATGTACCAAGTATTGTGTTTAAATGATTACAATAGAACTATAATAATATAGTCCTTAGACATCTATTTTTATAATTTATTATGTATTCCAAAACAAATGATGTAATGTTGTTGCATGAAAGATAGGTTCATTATAGTGTACTATGTTTCCATAATAATAGTGACCACCCCACAACATGTACAACATTGATGGTACCATAAATTTTAGAAATGAAACATCAAGGGTAACCCACATTTACATCCACAATTCTTTAATACTCTTCCCCAACATCGCACGTCCTGAGCCATCTCCCTAAAAAATCTTTTCCAAAGACAAGGTGTAATAGAATAATAACATAAACACCATGTATCAAATCATCGAATAATCTCATATCACAACAACATATAGTATCTAAGTTGTTTTTTGGAGCCACCACATCTTATTCAATGTTTATCATATATTAATAATTACAACACAATGCATCACTGCCCATACACTGAGTATTGTACCTCAATCCACCATAGTCTATACAAGTCATGAATATCATAATATAAATAGAGATTGATATGTGTCAACTAACTATAATACATCAAATCCCTCTAAAAACATATATGGGGAATGTTACTACTGTGTGTACCACCATAAGTAGCTATCATTAAAAGAGATTTGGGCCAGACGAAGTAGCCATACATCAATTTTTCCACTAGAATGTTGGGTAATACACCCTCCTAGAGTCGAATATGTTTCAGTAACCCTAACTGACATGGGTATGGTAGCCCATGAAATCAGAAAATATACATTATATAATATATATCACTAATAGACTATGGGAATAACCACTTCTTAGACTGAAAAGTAGGAAAAATCACTCAGACTCTTAGATGGAACTACTAGGACTAGAAATCCTATTAGCACAATGTTGTTAAAGAAGAAAATTATATTACTTATTTTCAATGAAAATTAAATTTATGAAAATTAATTAATTATCAATTAATTATACAATAACATTAATATAAATTATATTAATTCAACCATTAAATGATTCCCATTACCTCCAGTTTTAATCCAAACTGGGTTTAGTGTTTGTGAATATTGAAATAGTTTTAAATTTTTTATTTCATCAACATAAACACCATGGGATACAATGTTTATTAAAAATTATTGATACCATTACATAATCCTAGAACTCTAGTAAATCCATCCAAAGATTCCAATAATAGGAATTATAAAACCAATAACATCTATCTATCTCATGTAGTGGGGAAAATTATGTAGATAAATCAAGAAAATTTGGCTACAACCATTAATCATAGTCTAAAGCATGAATCCTATCCCTCAAAATCACATTAATGGGTAAGATTTGCATCAACCTATTCCATCATCTCTGGTTCCATACCTAACACCCACAGGAATAACCCGACACATCTCACTATCACAAGCATCAACTACAACCACATATATTGGGCCCAATTCGAATGAAATATAAACCATACTAGGCTTAGTCATTATAGTATTTTCCATCCCATGATCATATCTCCTCCTGGACTCCCCACCCCATATCATAGCACATAGAAGTCCACATATCCATATCATATAACCAATTTTGAATGAAACAAACAATAATAGACGATATTTGAATCTATGACCTAAAAAAGGATTTCATCCATCACACACAAATGAAATTTCACATCTACATTCTTAGTGCACTTGTCCTTCTTAAAAAAAATGAGAACCTTGAGTGATAGAAATTTTCTCTAGAAAAAAAATAGTTTTTATTCCTTCTTAAATTAACTAATTTATTATTCATAGTTTCCAACATTGGGAAACCTAAAGCATCATGATATAAAAATATACTAAATAAATTAAATAAATATTTTATATAATATTCCCGTAGTATAGTTAATTTTCAATAAACATGTGGAATTACAATTTTTTAACTTTCCATTAATTATTTTAATTAACAAGAATCAACATATTTCTCATTATTTATCAAATTCCATGAACGCATATAATTAAATATTTGGATAAATAATATTCATCATTAATCTTATCATTACCAAATTACATAAAATGATAGATTCCATAAACAACCATCTTTATTATCCATCCAATTACTTATCCATTAATTATGCATTTATGTTCTTTTCCATTTCTTGTTAATAACAAAATGATAAAAAGAGCATAATAGTATACTACACAATCATATCATAGATCACACACTATCAAGAAAATCATATGGAAAACTGTTATCTTGATAAAAAGTAGTGAAATATTATCCCAACATAATTCTATATTAATATGGTTCCTTTTTTATTTGGAAAATTCTATTTTATTCTAGTGGATAAACCATGATAAAATTATGTGACTCGCTATCCCAAAAATAGGTGTGCACACAATATGGAATCAATTTTGTAGAACTCAGTCCATGAGAAAAAGGAATTTAATAATTTAAGGGAAGAGTTCAATAATTTCTTGTCGTGAGGGAAGTCATGAAGGAAATAAAAATGAAAAATATCTTCATTTTATAGTCAACAAATACTTGTCTTTTTGAATTTCATAAGAAAAAATGAAAAATTCCTACTATTTTGGATTTCATTAATCTCCATGTGAATGGATGTGTGTAAAGATTCATCCAAATCAAGAAAATTATGATATAATTATACTAGAAAAATCAACTATTTAAGGCCCTTGAATCACACCATTGAAAGAACCACATATTTATTTTCATGAATCTGGGGGAAATCACGAGATAAGATATTTCACAAAGCCGGAAGCACCATATTGCCAAAATCCCCCAACTATCCATTTCACATAGCTGACTAGTCACATAGTCGACCAATCACATATTCAATCGCTCAAATATATGATTTATCATTTAGTTTATCTATCAAGTAGCTGATCCAAGTTGTTGATTCATCCAGGTTATTGATTCATGTTGTTGATCAGTCACATAGAAAATTTGGCCATGTATCCAAGGCTCTATGTAACTAATCATGAAAGATATTTGAATTTTCATATTGATGAATCATCCATGTAGCTGATGGATCCATGTATCATATCTCTCACATAGATTATCACTCAATATTTCTAATCTATTAATGTATGAAAATCTCTTAGTGTAGACATTTTAGACTACTATGCATCATTCTTTACCCCAACACAAGAAAAACAGATTCAAGACATGAAACTCTTATACACTGTGAATCCTTATGGAATTAGGATTGGTTCATCCAAAAATCTACATACCTACTGTGGGACTCCTCCAAGCACAAATGGCTTTGAAAAAATGCAAAATAATAGGACAGATAGATCTGGTCCCTTACATTATATACCTATCAAACCATCCTCAAAAATGAGAATCCAAAACAATTCTCAAAGAGAAAATAAAAAGGTGACTTCCGAATGGACACTGTTGGCGCCAAAAATATGGCCCGAAAGGAAGGAACGAAAAAGACAGCCGGCACGCTGCCTCGCGAAGCTCAGCCGCGAAGCCCGGCCGCGGAGCCCCGCCGCGAAGCGTCCCAACCTTGGCGGCACCGCGAAGCACCGGAGGCGGTAATCCTCCGCGAACCGGTTTGACGTTCGCGAGCCGCCGCGAAGCGCCGGAGGCGGTAATCCTCCGCGAACCCATTGGACGTTCGCGAACCGCCGCGAAGCCCCGAAGGCGGCGCGCGAGCCCTGCTTCGCGGAGCCCCTTCCCTATAAATACTCGACTCCCCCTGAGTCCCCGGGACGGACAATCCGACCCTTCGGCTTCTCCTCTCCCGAATCGCGAAGCACGCTTTGCCCCGGGGATCATGAGCTCCACGAGGTATTTCTACTTCACGAGACGACTCTGATTTGTTTCGTTTTGAGCCCCTCTTCCGAGAGGGATGCCCTTCGCGAAGCTCAAGGGCATTCGCAAAGGAAGGGGATTCCCAAGGGAACCCGGGCAGCCGCGGAGCACTTGTGCTTCGCGAAACACCCAACCCATGCTAGTAATCCCTATGCCAAGGCAGGATAACTATGCATCGCGAAGCACTTTGCTTGGCAGGACCCTGCTTCGCGAACCACTCCTTCTTCGCGAGGCAGTGCTCCGCGAACACTGTTCCACTTTGCGAAGCACCTCCCACTCCCACCTATGCCCCATTCCAAGGCCAAGGCACCCCACTTCGCAAAGCACACTCCTCTGCTTAGTGATTCCTCTTCCCGTGCGACCCTCCAGGTTTGCACGATGTGATTTCAAAGTCCCATGGACAACACCCCCCGTAGCGTTGCTTCACCTAATGCTTCTTCGCATAGGCACGCTAACGACTATTGCTTCTTCGCATAGCCATGCTAACGTGGACCCCTCGATGGTTCCCCTCACGACCCCCCTTTACCATGGCCTTACCGACACCTTCCCTTCCCCAAGGACCAGAGGGTACCGGTTATGTAAGCCCTAGGGGTGTGGAGTGAACCCACCTCGTCCGAGCTGCAGGACGTTAAACTGCCAAGCACCACGTCCTCAACACATGACGTTAAACTGTGACCCAACCTCGCCTCCCTCACGAAGGGTCCCCCCAGCTCGAACATTCATTACACCACTCGTCTACACGGGAATGGAACTCTTCCGCACATGGAATGAGATCCTCCTTGTCGGAGTGGTGTATGTTCGCAGGGGAAGGGTCGCCTCAAAGCGTAAATCCCTAACCTTTGGTACGGATGATTGCACCCGTGCATCTCGGTACTTCCCCACAACCAAGGTCAGTAGGGGACGTGATAGGGAACGAGGCACCTCCCATTGTCGGACCAAGGTCCATCTTTCCCGCGCTTTGTCGTGCCATGGGCCTCCATCCTGGAGTAAGTCCCAACACCATGGGCCGCCCAACGCGTAAGCCCCTTTTCGCTTCTCACGGACGCACCCTTCGCAACGTGATCGTCAGGTCCTTGCAACCTCTTGTTTCTCACACCGAGCATGACTCACGTGGGCTTAGAGTGAGCACCGACCCTGACAAACCCATCCGAACTACGAGGACTTTGATCCGTGTCATGGCATGGTACGTAGGAAGCCTCCATGAGGTTCAAGCCATATTGCTCGGTCGTTCATTCACGTCGAGTTCCGCCCACGTCCAGCACGACGTTAAACTGTATGCCCCGTCCAGCAAAGACGTTAAAATGCACAACCTGAACTACGAGGTCTTTGATCCGTGTCAAGGCATGGTACGTAGGAAGCCTCCACGAGGTTCAAGCCCACCACTATTGGACTCACGAGTCTACTTTCACGTCGGGTCACACCCGCGTCCAGCATGACGTTAAACTGCACACTCCTGTCCGGCACGACATTAAACTGCACCCCGGTCCAGTGGTAAGCCATTGTGACCCATCCCATCCGAACTACGGGGACTTTGATCCGTGTCAAGGCATGGTACGTAGGAAGCCTCCACGAGGTTCAAGCCCACCACTATTGGACTCACGAGTCTACTTTCACGTCGGGTCACACCCGCGTCCAGCATGACGTTAAACTACACACTCTTGTCCGGCACGACATTAAACTGCACCCCGGTCCAGTGGTAAGCCATTGTGACCCATCCCATCCGAACTACGGGGACTTTGATCCGTGTCAAGGCATGGTACGTAGGAAGCCTCCACGAGGTTCAAGCCCACCACTATTGGACTCATGAGTCTACTTTCACGTCGGGTCACACCCGCATCCAGCATGACGTTAAACTGCACACTCCTGTCCGACACGACATTAAACTGCACCCCGGTGCAGTGGTAAGCCATTGTGACCCATCCCATCCGAACTATGGGGACTTTGATCCGTGTCAAGGCATGGTACGTAGGAAGCCTCCACGAGGTTCAAGCCCACCACTAGTGGACCAAGGTCTACTTTCATGTCGGTTCGCCGGCAAATCCCCATCCGAACTACGAGGTCTTTGATCCGTGTCAAGGCATGGTACATAGGAAGCCTCCACGAGGTTCAAGCCCACCAATAGTGGACCAAGGTCCGCTTTCACGTCGGTTTACCGGCGCAACCCACCCGTCATTTCACGTCGGGTCCCATCCCGGTCCAGTGGTAAGCCGCTGCGACCCATTCCCTTTTGAACTACGAGGTCTTTGATCCATGTCAAGGCATGGTACGTAGGAAGCCTCCACGAGGTTCAAGCCCAACCACCACCCAATTCACGTCGTGTTCTATCTTCGTCCAGCATGACGTTAAACTACATTCTGGTCCGGTGGTAAGCCATTGTGACCTAACCCTGTCCGAACTACGAGGTCTTTGATCCATGTCAAGGCATGGTACGTAGGAAGCCTCCATGAGGTTCAAGCCCACCCGTCGTTTATTCACGTCAGGGTTCACTATCGCCCCGCATGACGTTAAACTGTTTCATCCGAACTACGGGGACTTTGATCCGTGTCAAGGCATGGTACATAGGAAGCCTCCACGAGGTTCAAGCCCACCAATAGTGGACCAAGGTCCGCTTTCACGTCGGTTTACCGGTGCAACCCACCCGTCGTTTATTCACGTCAGGGTTCACTATCGTCCCGCATGACGTTAAACTGTATCATACGAACTACGGGGACTTTGATCCGTGTCAAGGAATGGTACGTAGGAAGCCTCCACGAGGTTCAAGCCCACCACTAGTGGACCAAGGTCTACTTTCACGTCGGTTCGCCGGCAAAACTCCGTCCGAACTACGAGGTCTTTGATCCATGTCAAGGCATGGTACGTAGGAAGCCCCCATGAGGTTCAAGCCCAATTCCAATCGGACCAAGGTCCGCTTTCACGTCGGCACGCCGACGACATTCATCGGGCCAAGGTCCAGCTTCACGTCGGTTTACCGGCACCACCCGAACTACGCGGACTTTGATTCCCTGCCACAGGGATACGTAGGGAGCCTCCTCAAGGCTCAAGCCCAATTTCACCGTCGCCCCCCTGCGATGGTCCCGTTTCATCCTCCTCCACTTCACTCATCTATCCATCACCCACCCTGATTCTCACCCGGGCTGCCACATCCTGGTGGAGTCATGCCATCCACCTCCTCGCTGCTCCTAGCAGCACCAGGGCCACTTTCCATGTGTAAGTCCCATCATATCTCCGGGTCGCTGTCCTCTGTGTACACCCCGATTCATCACCCTTTTCCCCTATAGGGAGTGCACCACCTCGGATCCGTCCTCATTGGGCGTTCTGATCCGTCTCTATGGGACCATAGCCGTCTCTATGCGATACACCAATCCGATCCGTCTCTATGGGATGTTCTGATCACCCTCATCCGTCTCCGCTGGACGTTAAACTCGCGGCATACCCTGTGTTGAACACGGGAAGCTGAGGAAAACCTCAGATACGTGTCTATGACATGTAATTCCCCGCGCTCGATGTGGGATGCCTCGGGCTTCCACGCCCTCGAGAAGACTTGTGATCAAGGATAACAGACAGACATGCCAGGTACCCCAGCATCCAGACATGCTACTGATGTCTCAACGTGACTACTCCCCTGACCGAAGGTTGCTGCCCTGACTGGACCCTTTGGAATGTCCCGACAGAAGCAGTGTAATTAACCGGCATCCATGGAAACATGGAACTGGGAAGAGTTTCACGAACTACGTATTAAATCTATAAGGGAGACCCGAACTAGGTGACGAGTTCTGAGGAGGAATCCACAGGAGGAAGAACCGACATCCCATCATCCCATTTCGATCAAGGATCAGACGTACCTGAATAAGGAACGAATGCCGCCCGCCTTTGGAAAGTGGGAATGCGGGGCAACAAAGCCGCGCGTCCCCCCCTGACGGACGGATGCGCGCGCGCCCCGGCGAAAGCGTCGGAAACAGAAATGGTGAACCCGACGTGAAATTCTTCTCCTCAGCATGGAGATTAGTAGCGTTCGAGACACCAGTAGATTGACGTGTCACCGGATTCAGATATCCGTTGCCTGGTCCCGCCAAGCAAATGGCGGGCCTGTCGTGAAACTCACCGGCAGTCGGGGTAGTAGAACGTGGGGCACTCCGCTCTGCAGCGTGTTGGCGTGGATCCTTCTCACAGACATGGAGGATGGAAGAACACTGGGGCACTGGCTGTCAATCCTTTTCCTCTCAGTACTGATGAGTTGATCTTGTCCGGAACCAGGTTGCTACTTCAGAGATGCGGTCACCATCCGCTCCTCGCCCGCGCAGGGGCAGGGGCAGCACCACGACGGCCACTCCACATGGAGACACCACCGCCACGACGGCTGCCACATCACGGAATACGGGACGTCCACGTCCCCTTTCCCCATCAGAGGTCATCCAACGAAGGGTGATCAACAGCCTCGTGCGCAGGTACGAGGAGGAAGGGGTCATCCCGACTAGGGATATGGCCCGCTTGGACCTGGAGGCCTCCAGGCCCCGCCGTCAACACCGCCCTAACAGGCCGCGCAGGGAGCCCCTGCTCCCCACCTCGACATTCAACCGTTTCGGGAGCCTATCCCTGGAACGCCTTGACGACTCTTCGCCTTACGCCGAAGTGGCAGGCGCGGTCCGGCTCAGCCCGCTCAGGGCCCGACCCAGGGCCCCCAGGCGAGAGCTCCCATCCGGCCATGTCAGCGCCGCCGTCCGGCCCAGCAGGAAGAGCAGGCAGACTACGTCCCTGCACCACCTGCACCAGCCCGCCTGACCCGACGTCAGCGCCGGGCCCGGGCTGAGGACGCTCGCCTAGCCGCGTCCACGTCGACAGCTACAGTGGCCCGAGCCACCGCTGACGTACATTATGAATCCCCCGCCTACATTGAGCAGGGGCACCCCTTCGCCCAACCAGGATCGAGACCCCAACCGCCCCGCGGGCAGGCTGGGTTGACTCTCCGGGTTGCAGGCCCAAGAAGTGATCGCCGCGAGCTAACCCGCGGTGATGCCACCCCGTACGGAGGTACTCCCCGTACCACTACTCCACAGAGCGTGGGCCTTCCCCGCTCCGAGGTTCGCCATGGAGGCATGCCTCGTGCTGCCCCCATCCTACAGGAAGACCTGCCCCGTGGCAGTGATGCTCAGCGCAGAAACATTTCCCGCGCCCGCTGTATAGGGTATGGAGTCCATCCTTCTGAGGGCACCGTCCATCTGGTCCTTCTTCAACGTGGGGGTCCCCCCTACGTCCTCTCCGCGACTGGCGAAGGTCCTCCTCGCCCCAGCAACTCAAGGAGTGAAGGTCAGCCTCGCTCCACTCGCATCGGCCATGGAGGTCTTCCCCATGCTCCTGCCAGTTCAAACAGAGGCCCCGCCCACACGGGTGCTGTTCATGGAGGTCATCCCCATGTACCCTTCGACATTTTCCCTGGTGCCCCTCGCACCCCGGCTGTCTCAAGTGGGGGCCCTCTCCGTCACGGCGCCAGCGCCGCCCCAAGGCTGCCTGATAGGGGTCAACCCTTTCCCGAAGAGACACCCAGGGGCAGAAGAGCGGGTCGTCACCACCACGAGAAGAATCCTGGGAAGGCCCAGGGGGAAATCAAACCTGCCTGCTTCTCTGATTCGGAAGTGGAATACGATTCAGCGATGGAACCTTCTCCCAGCTCCTCCGTATCAAGGACTGGGGTAGGAACCAGACGCGTCAGCCTCGTTCTCCCAGAATTTTAGGTCCACCGGATTCCCGTCTCTCTCCGCAGGTACATTCAGAAGGAAGAGATTCTGAGAACTTCGCAGGTTTCGACCGCGCAGTCACCGCCATCGTCACCCGAAGCACCCTCTACCTCTACTCGGGATCACGAGGAGCTGTTTTGGGGGTCAACGGCGGTAGAGCCACGACATGACCGGACACCGGTAACGACAATTCCCGTACCCGAAGCAGTGGCTGTTAGCCCGTCCTATCGTGACATTGTGGTCAGGTCACCTCGTTCTTCAGAGGAAGGCCCAGAATTTGGTGGCCAGTCTGCTCGCGCACCGTATTCTCCACCGCCGAGTTTTCCATCCCAGAGGTCTGCCTCGGTACCGCTACCGGTCCCTCAGCCGCCCCCGGTTGATGAGTGGGGAAATGTAGGGCCGGACCCCGAGGATGAACCCAGGAGCTTCTGGAGTATTCTTGCAGCGGACTACTTCCCAGAGAAGTTCTGGCCCACGGCGGCACTGAATTTCCGCGTACCCGAGTCGCTTACCTCTGAAGAAGTGGGGTGCTTTTGTCGAACCCTGTGGGCGACGCACTTCCGCCTCCGCTGGGAACGGGTAGTGTACCCCCGGAGTCGAGAGCACTTCGAGGAGATTGGCAAACAGTGCCGCCTGATTGACGCAGCGGCGCTCCTTGTGGCCCAGCACCCCGAGTCGCCCGGTCACCAGAGTGCCCTCCAACGAAAATGCGTTCAGAGTTTCAAGGCAGTCCGCAAGATCGTCAGGGAAGCCACCCCCCATGTGCAAGTCCGTGGCTAGGGACACTATGCCGCTCTCCTCTTTGACCCTATCCGACGACAGCCTGATTCGCTATGCGACATCGAGGATATGCCCTCAAGAGGGGTCACAGTCCACATGGCCGACGTTGTGGATAAGGAAGATGAGCTTGAGTTCCTTGATGGGGACTTACCATCCGAGGGCGTACCGCCACTACTCGACCCATCAGGGAGAGTCACCCGTCAGCAGAGGAACCTGCTAGGCCTCCCTGTGCCCACCGAGTCACTGGCACTCGGTCGAAGCACTGGCAAGGGTAAGGAGCATGTCGGAATAGTCAAGCACTCCGACCCGTCCGCCTCTATGCAGAAAACAGACGAGGATCCTGAGAAGGCCACATTGCACCAATAGCTTGCCGAGCAGAAGAGGCTGTTTGACGAACTATTGGCTGAGCGCGCCGCAGAGCGGCGACCCGACTATGGTAATCCCAGGCCGGGGCAGAAGGGGCAGGAACAATTTCCCCCCGGTGAGATGCCTCCGGGCAACCCTGACCATGCTACTGTCACGGAAAGGGCGGAAGCCGGAACATATGGCAAGAGGGCACGGTACGTCTCGCCAAACCCCCCTGAGCGACGGGGCAATCTGAAGAATCCAACCCGGGTTCCCCCAGTCGCCCAGCAGGTCGTCCAGCCAGTTGACCCGCGAGCGGCCGAAGCCGTCTACTGTGTTGAAGAACCTGGCAATGCGCTTGTGGTTAGGGATCCCCGTCAAGACAGGGACCCCCACCTGGGGGACCTTATTGCGGCACTCACAGCCCGCCTCGAGGCGTTGGAAACACGGTAGGTGGCGGTCCCACCGGATGGAAAGCCTTACCCCGCGTGGGTGGATGATATGCCCGCGCCTCCGGGTTTTGGGAACCCCACTTTCTCACCGTTTAACAGGACAGGGGACCCACCCCAGCACTTGGCTCACTTCTCTTCCAGGTGTGGCCCCATGCTGGGGACCCCGTCTCAGCAAGAAGCCGCTAAGCTCCGATGTTTTGTACAGACATTGGAAGGTCCGGCATTCGTCTGGTACAGCCAGCTCCCCATCGGATCAGTGACCGGTTGGGAGGATCTTCGCCAGCAGTTCCTATACCAGTTCAGCTCCACCACGCGAAAGACCAGCATTGCGGACCTCTTCAAGTGAAAATAGAGGCCTGATGAGCGGGTTGCAGACTTCATCGCCCGGTGGAAAGGACTTACGTATTCCCTCGATATGCCACTGACTCAGGAGAAATTACTGACGATGTGTGTGGGGAACGTCAAGACAGAGCTGGTACCCTCCTTGATTACCCAGAACTACCCTGGAGGGTTCAGAGATTTCTCGGATAAGGCCCAGCGCCTCGAGGAGGCCCTACAACAGGCTAGTCAGGCACGTTTGTTGCCCCCTATGATCCCAGCCAGGAGGGCCGCCAGGGCTGAACCCACCGCGGTGGCTCAAATAGAAGCCCCGAGGCAGCTGGAATTGCTACCGGCGGCACCACCCCCGCAACCCCGCAGAGGTCTTCCACCTCAAGCGCAGGCTCCTGCCCAGCAGCGACCGCCTCAGAACCAACAGGTTCCCCCGCGCAATGCGCCACCGCCACCTAGGCGAGACAACCAGGCGCCGCCTCCTCGGCAAGCCCCTCCGGTCCCTCGACAGGACCAGGCCCCCAGGGCTCCTTAACCAGAAAGAAAGTACCATACCTATTCGTTCAACGAAAATCAGGTCCCTGGCTACTTCCGAAGTGCTCTAGAGCAAGGGATCGTGCGTTTGCCTGAGTGCAGGAGGCCGGTAGAGGCGCATCTCACCGATCACCCCAACTACTGCCCTTATCATCGAATCCTGGGGCACACCCTCAAGCGATGCTATGTGTTTAAAGACTGGCTTCAGGACCAGGTCAACAACAACATAGTCAAGTTGGGCCCGGCGCCAGCGCAAGTGGCAGGCGTCTTTGCGGGATCAGAAATCGGCAGCGACGACGAAGGTGAGTGGCAGCAGGTCCCTAGCCGCGGGTCCCAGAAATACGATGACTGGATGGCTCGAAAAACCGTCGTCCGTTCCCAGGGTATCATCCGGGCATGCCTGAAGCAGTCGGAACCTTCAGAAGAAGTAGTGGGTGCCTCAACATCGTCTTCACAGTCGACCTCTGCCCAAAAGGGCAAGCAGCGGCGACGTAAGAAGAAGCAACGTGCACCGCCAGTGCCGTCATCATCCCGCACTCTCGGCGACTTTATGCCTCCCGAAATGGGCATTCCCCCCAGAATCCGCCCAGCGGTGGATGACTCTTAGAGTGACAGTCAAGGGTACGCTTCGGTTAACACCGTGGAGCTGGTAAAGCCCTATATGACCCCCGACGAGGGGGAACCCCAGGCAGACCTCCCCAACGTTTCCGGCCGACGTCAACGCCGGCGGAATCGCAACCGCGCTGGTCATCGAGGTACGTCAGCCGACATTTGCGGCCAAGCCGTGCACGCTACCGAGACCAGGCAGCAGGCTCAGCGCAGATCTCAGCATGCGCAGACCCATCCAGCACCCTCGCCTCTACCTCCGCCGCCGTTCGTGTTGCTGGATCAGGGAGAGCCGCCTCGTTCATATCACAGCCAGTCTTGCCCGGCAACAGGCCAGCCTCTGCTGTCCGATCCTAGCCCGGCGACTACTCTTCAGGCTTCTACTGGTAGGCAGCGAGATGTACCCAGTACTAGTTACTCGCCAGTTCAGCCAGCCGGACCCGCTGTGCATCCAAATGCCGAACGACCTCCTGTAAGCAGAGGTTTGCGTTTGGCACGAAAGTACGATGTTCTGAAGCATCTAGCCGGCATCCCGGCGAGGCTTTCCATCCTCGAGGCCCTTCGCCTGTCATCTGAAATGCGCGAGGCACTTGCCGAGGCCCTAAGGAGCCCCCTCCAGTTCGAGACAGAAGTGGCGGCTGCGGAAGCCTTCCATACCGAGACGATAGAAGACGCCGAATGTCAGGCGGTTATCTCGTTTTCCGGTGAAGATGAAGACCCTCCTATACAGGGGCACATTCGCCCACTGTATATCACTGGCCACTTCAACGGTGTGGAAGTCCGCCGATGCCTCATTGACACGGGTTCTGGAATCAATCTAATTCCAACCCGGACGCTGCGAAAGCTGGGTCTGTCCGAAGGTGATTTGACTCCCTCTGACCTCAGGATCCAGGGGTACGACAGGACAGAGCAAACCCCGGTTGGCAAGATCCGTCTGAAGACCCAGTTTGGTGGCTTAATTTCCAGCACCGAGTTTATGGTTGTTTCTCAGGACACCGCCTACAACGCATTGATGGGCAGGCCATGGCTCCATCTGCATGCAGCGGTTCCCTCATCGTATCACCAGTGCCTCAAGTACTCGCTCAACGGTCGAGTAGGCGTGCTCCAAGGAGACGCGTCCCCTTTCGCTTCTTGTGAGGCCCGCTATCCGTATGCGGGTTATTACAAAAGTAAGGACAAGCAAATCCTGGTAAGCGAGGATGAGCCCGCCCCGATCACAAGTGATCCTTGGGCAAGCATGGACGACGCCTACATCCTCCCGATCCACCGGTTGGAGGCCACGACCCCCGACATGGGACAATGTTTTGTTGTTTCGGGTACGCAAGGAAGGCATGTTCCGATGTCCAAGCGACGGCGGAAAATCACCTCGTACTCCTACAACAACCAAGCTCGGGTCATCCCGGAACCTCCTACCTCTGTACGGTACCGGGACGTCAAGATGATGGCAACGGCGGTGCACCATACGTGTCTCTTTCGCCGGGCTGGAATCAACCGACTCAGGCCGACACGTCACCACTGCTTTGATATCATCAAGCGTGTCCTCTTAGGCCGAAGGCCAGATGGGATCGGATCAAATGCATTTATTGCTATGGTCTCAACGACAAGTGAGTCTCCTGATATGATGACCGCTTCTCCCCAAGCCGGCACCAGTTGCCGCTCGGGTTTTGAGAATCCAGAAGTATCTTCCGTCGCGGGAAGTTCCCCCACGGCTGGGGAGGAAGACTTGGAGGATGCTCCCCCAGCCTTTGAAGAAGGCTTCTCTACCACGGTTGATGAACTGGTACAGGTGAACCTTGGTAGCGAGGCAGATCCAAGACCCACATTGGTTAGTGCCGCCATGCCCTCTGAGGAGCGGCAGCAGTACGTGGACTTTCTCAGGCAACACTGTGATGTGTTCGCTTGGGGCTATGACGAGATGCCGGGGCTAGATCCTCAGGTAGCCGTCCACCGCCTTGGTCTCCCGGCAAAACACCGTGGGTTCAAGCAGCATCCCAAGAAAATGCACCCTTCTCATGGTGCTATGGTCGAGGCCGAAGTTGACAAGCTTATCAAAGCCAACTTCATTAAGGAGGTCCAGTACCCCAAATGGCTCGCCAACATTGTGCCGGTCAGGAAGAAGAATGGGCAGATCAGAGTCTGCATCGACTTCCACGATCTCAATCGCCACTGCCCAAAGGATGACTTCCCACTCCCAGTAATGGAGCTGTTGATTGACGCCACGGCCAGGTTCCAAGCCCTCTCTTTCATGGACGGGTATTCCGGGTATAACCAGATCCGGATGGCCCCCGAAGACGAGGAGTCCACTGCCTTCAAGGCTCCCCAGGGTACCTTTTGCTACCGGGTAATGCCATTCGTTTTGAAAAATGCAGGTGCCACTTATCAGAGGGCCATGCATCGCATATTCAAACCGATCCTCGGGACATTAGTGGAATGCTACGTAGATGACCTTGTAGTCAAATCGCGCCAGCGCCAGGACCATCTCAAAGACCTTGAGAAAGTGTTCGGTTTCCTCCGTTCTCGTCACCTGAAGATGAACCCGCTGAAGTGTGCCTTCGGAGTCACCTCCGGGAAGTTTCTGGGCTTCGTTGTCAGGTACCGAGGTATCGAGATCGACCCGGAAAAGATCAAGGCCATCAGCCAAATGCCTCCCCCGAGCAACATTCGAGAGCTACGAGGCCTGCAAGGCCACTTAGCCTATATACGCCGATTCATTGCGAATCTGGCCGGCAAGTGTAAGCCATTTTCCCGGCTCATGAAGAAAGACGCTGCCTACGAATGAGATGAGGAGTGTCGGGCCGCCTTCGAGGAAATCAAGCAGTATCTGCTCCAACCTCCGGTCTTGATGCCACCCGTCTCCGGAAAGCCGCTGGTCCTTTATGTGACCGCCCTGGAGAGATCCCTCGGTGCGCTGCTCGCCCAGAAGAATAACGAGGGCACTGAGAATAGTCTTTACTATCTCAGCCGCATGCTTCTCGATACGGAGGTCAGATACTCCCCCATCGAAAAGAGCTGCCTTGCGCTCGTCTTCGCTGTGCAGAAGCTGCGGCACTACCTGCAACACCACGAGGTACAATTGATCTCTCGGGTAGATCTGCTGAAGTACATCCTGAACCGCCCCATGCTGACTGGCCGACTAGCACGGTGGGCGGTGATTCTCCAGCAATTTGATATCAGGTTCGTGCCTCAGAAGGCCGTTAAGGGACAAGCGTTGGCAGACTTCTTAGCTGCCCATCCAACCTCTGCGGATCAATCCCTCGACCTGGATTTTCCCGACGAGACTATCCTCTCAGTCGATCATGCTGCCCATGCTGGCAAATGAATTTCGACGGTGCCTCCCGGAGCCCCACCGGTAGAAGGCTCAACGACCCCAAGCTCAACAGAGTGGGTCTGGGCATTGTTTTCATTACCCCGGCGCAAGCCGTCCATCCGTACTCGTTCCTGCTGTCAGAAGGTTGTACGAACAACGAGGCAGAGTACCAGGCTCTCATCACCGGCCTCGAGTTGGCCCTTGAGATCCATGTTCCCCATCTACATGTGAAGGGAGATTCCGAGCTGGTGATCAAAGAGGTTAATGGCGACTACGTCGTCAGGAATCCAGAGCTTGCACCGTTGCTGGAGTACACCCTCCTCCTAATGGCCCAGTTCTCTCCTCGGCCAGAGGTCACCCATGTCCCAAGATCGCAGAACGGACAAGCGGACACCCTGGCTGGCTTAGCCGCGTCGCTCGCAGAACCCGAGCAAGATGATTTGGTCATGCACGTGGCCCACCGGAGAGTCATTGCTCCCGTCACCCAAGAGAACCGTGATAGCCTGCGGGTAAGTCATCTCACCGCCGGACCCCCCACATCGGGAGTCCCGGGTTCGTCAGACGCAGTGGTTGAAACCACCCCTGACTGGAGAGCACCTTTTGTCGAGTATCTCCAAAATGGTCAGCTCCCGGATGACCGGGCTGAACGCGAGCGAATACGACGCCGCGCGCTGCAATTCACCCTCCAGAGCGGCCCCAGTCTTGAGCAGGCCCTCTATAAACGGAGTTTCGATGGTGTCCTCCTCTGTTGCATCCAAGGAGTAGAGATACCTCAAGTTATGCAAGAGGTTCATGCCGGTTCCTGTGGCGCCCATCAAGCTGGGCCGAAACTGTCCCAGCAAATCCGGAGGTTAGGGTACTTCTGGCCCTCCATGATCCACGATTGTATTGGGTACGCCAAGAGATGCCACGCGTGCCAAGTACACGCCAACTTCTTGCATCGGCCGCCAGAACCCCTCCACCCCACCAAGTACTCTTGGCCATTTGCGGTATGGGGACTCGATGTAGTGGGACCGTATCCACCGGCAACAGCCCGCCAGTGTAGGTTCATCCTGACTGCTACGGATTTCTTCTCCAAGTGGGCAGAAGCAGTTCCGCTCAAAGAGGTCAAGGCTCGTTCCATCGTTGACTTTGTGAGCTCCAACATTATCCACTGGTTTGGAGTCCCTCACGCTGTCCTCACCGATAACGGCACCAACTTCCGAGCAGCTGAATTGAAGAAATTGTACGCTAAGTACGACATCCGGTCGAACCATACCTCCCGCTACCACGCGCAGGCGAATGGGCAGATCGAGGCGTTCAACAAGACCCTCTCTAACATTCTACAGAAGATGGTTGGTCAGAACAAGAAGAGTTGGCCGGACAAGCTCCCCAACGCCCTTTGGGCTTACCGGACGACGACTCGCAACTCTACCCAGGTGACCCCATATTCCCTGGTGTATGGAGCTGAGGTCGTCCTACCCATTGAGATCCAGCTGCCGTCGCTACGCACTGCAGTTTATGATCACCAGACACCAGATGAGGTAGCCGAGATCCGTCTAGCTGAATTAGAGGCACTGGACGAGAACCGGCTCCGTGCCCTACACAATCTGGAAAGGCATCAGGACAAGATAGTGAGAGCTTTTGACAAGAACGTTCGTATCCGCTCTTTTCTACAGGGTGACCTGGTACTAGCCCTTCGAGCGCCAATGATCCCCGGTAGGAAACCACCCAAGTTAGAACCCAAATGGGAAGGGCCTTACATCATCCATAAGGTTTACCCCAACGGGGCATACTCCTTGGTGACCACGGATGGAGAGCGTGTAACCCCTCCCACCAATGCCAAATTCCTCAAGCGATACTTTGCCTAGGGAAAAAAGTGGTCCTGCACGACCCTAAACTGCGAGAGGGTACCGCACGACATTAAACTGCAGTGGTCCTGCACGACCCTAAACTGCGAGAGGGTCCCGCACGACATTAAACTGCAGTGGTCCTGCACGACCCTAAACTGCGAGAGGGTCCCGCACGACATTAAACTGCAGTGGTCCTGCACGACCCTAAACTGTGAGAGGGTCCCGCACGACATTAAACTGCAGTGGTCTTGCACGACCCTAAACTGCGAAAGGGTCCTGCATGACTCTAAACTGCGACTTGGTCCCGCATGACCTTAAACTGCCTTTCCGTCCTCACTGCAAGACGTTAAACTGCAAGCCAGTCAGGTCTTCCTGACTGAGGCCCAGCCTCAGGCCTCTTGGCCTCCTTGGGCCCCTGGCCCCGTCTCCACCGCGGCTTGACCTCGGGCCCCCCTTGGTATTTCCCCGACTTACCCTCTTGCGGGATTGTACGGCATGGTGTGGGACTATGTCCTCGTTCACGACGGATTACCTATCGTACCATACATATCCCCAAAGGAGGTTCTTCTCACCGTCCCGCATGACGTTAAACTGCATGCTAAGAACTATGTATGGCTTGATTCCCATCTTCATGGGATACTTAGGAACGCTCGGACGCCTCGTCTTGAGCCCAGCCCCAAGCTTTTCTCTTTCTCTATTCCCCCTGGGATGGTCTCCTTGGAAGATCTCTGTGTAGCAGGGAGTAGGCTTCCTTGGCCCCGCTCATGCAACCCCAATCGCGCAAAGATTGTAAAGGTCGCACCATGTTCCCACTCCCGTTCTTCTACCCTCCCACGTCCTCACCGCATGACACTAAACTGCATGGATTTCAAGAACTACGTATGGCTTGATTCTCATCCTTATGAGATACGTAGGAACGCCCGGACATTTCGTCCGTTGGCCCAGCCCAAAAGCCAAAATCTCCCCCTCGGGTCAAGACATGGCAGGGTGCACACTTTTGCCCCGACCCACGTCGAGCAAGCCCCGACCCGGCTGCACATTTCCCCCTGGAGGTGTTTGCCCCTTTCGTGGATGAACGCAACTGAGCTTCACCCACTCCTTGACTGGGATTCTGTCACCTTTTCATACCCGGAGGGACCCCCGATAACGGCCTGGATACAATGCCCAAGGGCTCTCCTACCGATACAGGCCAACGCCCCCGAGGGTTTCCTTAAGCAACAAGTCGATACAAGCCCCGCGTTGCGAATTTGGTCAAGCGGTCGACGCTCATTTGTTGCCCCCATGCGGGTCACCATAGGAACGCTGTGTTTCGAATATGGTCAACAGTGTCCTGGATCTTCGGGTCCACCCCGAGATGCCCCAGGCATCAAGAACAGTGATCCCCTCTGCCCCATCCCAAGGTGACAAACTTCCCCCAGGTGGCGCTGGCGATCCGGGCCAAGGCCCAGGATTCCTCACCTGGAGTGTACGGTGTGGTGTGGGACTACGTCCTCATTCACGTCGGGATCATGTACCATGCCGTACGACTCCCCTTGCGAGGCCCAGCCTCAGGCCCTTTGGCCTCCTTGGGTCCCTGGCCCCCCGTCCTCATGTAAGACGTTAAACTACAAACCAGTCAGACCTTCCTGACTGATGCTTGACCATAAACCCCTTGGCCTTTCCAGGTCACAGCTTAGGTCCCTTCTTACCCAGAGTGTACGGTGTGGTGTGGGACTACGTCCTCATTCACGTTGGGATCATGTACCATGCCGTACGACTCCCTTTACGAGGCTCAGCCTCAGGCCCCTTGGCCTCCTCGGGTCCCCAACCCCCGTCCTCATGTAAGATGTTAAACTACAAACCAGTCAGGCCTTCCTGACCGAGGCTCAGCCCCAGGCCCCTTGGCCTTGCCGGGCCGTGGCCCAGGACCTATCTTATAGGACCGTATGGTGTGACGTAGGACTACGTCCTCATTCACGACGACTTCTTTACCATGCCATACACCTCCCTTGTTTAGGGGTATATTACTCCCCTCATCGTCCAGTATGACGTTAAACTGCATTTCAAGAACTACGTGTGGCTTGATTCCCATCCTAATGGGATACGTAGGATCACCTGAATGTCTAAGCTTCGGGTCCAGCCCCATCTCTTGGGAATCCCCATCCCATCTTGGCCCCATGGCCCATCCTTCCTCCATGAGGGGATCATATGGTGTGGTGTGGGATCATGTCCTCATTCACGACAATCTCGTAATGACTGCGCCATGCCCCCCCCCCTATTGAGCTGTTTCGTCGATCCTTTTTCTTCGGCGGTTCACCAATGTGCTTAAGAGTACTCTGGTTTATTACCTGGAATGCCAAGCTTTACTCGGACACGTCCGCACCCGCTTTCCAGGCTTTGCGTATCCCCGCATCAGGGCTTTTATCATCTTTTCATACCCGGAGGGACCCCCGATAACGGCCTGGATACAATGCCCAAGGGCTCTCCTACCGATACGGGCCAACGCCCCCGAGGGTTTCGGACAACAAATCGATAAAATCCCGCGTTGCGAATATGGTCAGCGGTCGATGCTCGTTTGTTGCTCCCACCTCAGGCTAACGCGATACAGACGCTGTGTTTCCGTCATGGATAACAGTTTTCCTCTGTCGTCATGCCAACCCATTAAGCCCAAATGTCGGGTACACAATTCACACCCTTCATCACTTCCTCGTGTCCAAGTAGAGTCTCGGGAATCTTGGTACTTTTCCCCCGTACACATTTGCGCATTCGAGGAACAAGCTACATCAAAGGTGTCCTTCGAAATTCTCTGCCGACTCCCCTTTGATGGATGCCCCAAGTATTGCGATGAGGATACCCCCCTTGTTTCCCACACCGAGTTTATCTCACATGGGCTTAGGGACTGGGTTGACATCTGTGCTTACTCGGGAGTTGTCACCACCCATGGTCCGAGATCTAAGACCATAAACTAAGACTCTCATCTGGAATTACGTTCAAGACCCCTTGTCTTCGAATCCAGCTTGAGTTCAGCGAATTTACCTCTCTAATCCTGCCTTTAGGACCCTGATCACAGGACTGCGTGGCGCAGTGTGGGACTACGTCCTCATTTACGATGGGTTTGCAATAGCTGCACCACGCATGCCCCATTCTGAGGTTCAGTCCTCCTGACCTTCTGTCCTGCATGACGTTAAAAGGCACCTTTCAGAACTACGTGTGGATTGATTCCCATCCTAATGGGATACGTAGGACCACCTGAATGTCTAAGATTCGGGTCCAGCCCCACCTCTTGGAGATCTCCTGATTTCCCGGTCACCTAGGCCACTTGGTCCATCCCTCTCCAGCGGGGGGGTGTGTAGGTACGATACAAGGTTTTGGGCACCATGCCCCCTTCCCCTGGGAATCTGCCATCTCTCGATCACCCTCAAGGTTGAGTCCCTTGGCTCCCTGTAGTGGTTCACCCATGTATTAAGGGCACTTTAGTCTAGCACCAAGAGTGTCAGATTCAACTTGATCAAGTTCCTTCCACTTGTCAAGCTTCGTGTTCCCCTCTATTCGGACTTCCATCACCTTTCACACCCAGAGGGACCCCCAAGAACGGCCTGGATACTACGCCCAAGGGCTCTCCTACTGATACGGGCCAATGCCCTCCAGGGTTATGGACAACAAATCGATAAAATCCCGCGTTGCGAACATGGTCAGCGGTCGATGCTCATTTTTTTAGTCCTCATTTTTGGCTAACGCGACAGGATGCTGTGTTGCGAACATGGTCAGCAGTAATCCCCTGTCGTCACGCAAGCCCCTTCAGTCCTTGAATGTTGGTTGCATGCTTCACATCATTTTCCACCCCATCATGTCCAGGTGGAATCTCGACACTTTTGGCGCTATCCCTCAGTGCACCTTTGCATGCTATGGGGACAAAGCTGCAATCTGGCGCCCTTTGGGGATCCCATGGTCCGAGCACTAAGACCATAAACTAAGATCCATTCGGGACTACGTTCAACTTGATTCCCATCCTCATGGGATACGTAGGACCGCCCAGACGCCCTGTCTCCGGGTACAACCCATTCAGGAAGCCAGTCTCTCCCCCTGTTTCACCTCTGTATAGGCCCCTCGGCCTAAGGTTCCCCCCCCCCAAATGGCGTACAATCCGATGTGGGATCATGTCTCCGTCAATGGTGTTCTATAACACTGCACACATTTCCCACCTAGCATCGTCTCTGCTACGTCTGCGCTGCATGACGATAAAATGCATGCTTGGTCCTATCATACGACCCTAAACTGTGGCATTATCGTCCTGGCCGCATGACGAAAAACGGCACCGCATTGTGGTGGCCTCGCTGTAGAGGACATCACGTTGGGTACTGGCCACGCGCCATGCCATTTGTCAACGCCCATCACGGCTTGATTCTTGTGGCGACATCATGACCTACAGTTCTAGGCCTGTCGCTTCACAAAAAAAAACCATTCACCTCAAAGAACAAACAAGATACATCAAATTCCGCTTCTTTTAGTGCAAGGGCCACGTCCGCACTTCCCCTTTCCCCTGGCACTGGTACCTTACCCTGCCACCTTCCAGAACTACGTATGGCTTGATTCTCATCCTCATGAGATACGTAGGAGCGCCCGGGTACTTCCCCGCGGGCCTAGCCTAACCCTTGAGTTTGGTCCCTCGACTCGGGCTTTTCCCCAGAGAATGCATGGTAAGCAGGACTATGTCCTCATTCACGACTGGTTGTGATGTCATGAGTCCCCTGATCCCTTTTTCCAATCCATGGTCCGAATTCTATGACCATAAACTAAGATCTCCCCAAGGGAAAGGAATCTGCTCCCTCTCTCTAATGCGTTTCGTCGACGTATTCAGATGTGTTTTGACCAAAAGCCCGAAGCATGGGATTTTCACAGGGACATTCCCCTCATCCCATGACCAAGCTTCGTGAGCTCACTATTTGGATCCTCATCCTCTTCCACATCCAAAAGGACCCCCGGACGACGTGGATACTAAGCTTAAGGGCTCTCCATGAATGCTGGACCTAAGGGCCCTACAATCGTTTCGGGCCAACGTCCCTACGGATATTTGACGACATTTGTGACACGGTCCCGTGTTTCGAATATGGTCAACGGTCGACCCTCATTTGTTTGTCCCCATTTCAGGATAACGCGATAGGATGCTGTGTTGCGAATATGGTCAGCAGTAGTCCTCCATCGCCACGCCGCCACCATCGTGATCCGAATCTCGAGCGGCATGATTCACACATTCCCACTCCCTCATGTTCAAGTGGAACTCCACCATACTCGGCTCTTTCTCTTCGCGCATCTAGATGCCCTGAATGATCGTGTTAGTGTCATTGGACCGGTAGTCACCGAGCATCCCTTTGCCCCAACCTGCCCCTCTCTGCGTCGGGAAATTCCCACCACTACTGCTTGTTTCCCACACCGAGCACGACTCACGTGGGCTTAGTAGTTTTGGCTGGATGTGTACCAACACAGTTAGGCTGCTCCTCGTCCAGTACGACGTTAAACTGCGCTTCCAGAACTACGTGCGGCTTGATTCCCATCATCACGTGGGATACATAGGGACGCCCAGGCATTTCGCCTAGGGTTCAGCCCCAGGAATCACAAAATCCTGTTCCTCCCCATTTCCAGCCCTCTGGCCTGACCCCTCGGGGGGAACTATGTAGCTACAATTTTACCCTGAACAAGTTCAGGATGCCCCAAGATCCCATTGGGAAGCGATAGATCCCCTCGCCAGAGAGGCCCTGTCCCAAAAAGGAATGATCCATGATCAGACCGAGGCGCCCATCTGGCGTACTCCCACCATGGTGGTGCAACTACCGAAGTGTTGGATTCTGTTTGAACAAACCACCACTCCATGTTCCACGCTTTGCGTGTCCCTTATTCGGACCCTCGTCCTCTTTCATGTCTGAGGGAACCCCCTAACGGCCTGGTCTTGTGCCGAATTGGCTCACCTACCGTCCTGGGCCAACGTTCTGGAAGACTGGTCATGTCTGGAAGGACCCCCTAACAGTATGGATGTCTGACCTATGGTCCACCAACTGTCCTCGGCCAACGTCCTGGAAGATTGATCGACAACAAATTGATAAAATCCCGTGTTGCGAATATGGTCAGCGGTTGATGCTCATTTATTGTCCCCATTTCAGGCTAACGCAGTAAGGATACCGTTTGTCCACCACGGTTAGCGGTTGTCCTTTATTGTCACGCCATCCCCGCAGTGTTCCGAATTTGGGCATCGCGATTCACACTTCCCATTTTCATTTGTTTGAATCGATTTCAGCGCCCCTGGTGTTGCCCCGTTCGTGCTTAAGAGCACGTTGGAGAAACGGTAATTCGGCTATCCTGGAAGTTCCTCCTCCGATCAAGCCTTCCCCATCTTTTGGGAATCTGGACTGGTTTGAGGGAATTGTCGTCAAACGTCCCGCAAACATTGTAGGGATGCAACAAGGCAATTCAACAGTGGAAATCGTGCGTGCTACGGAACTCAAAACAAAGGAGAAAGAAAGAGTTGGAGCACAAAAGTGTTAATAAAAGTTTCTCTCGAGTTCGCTACAATACTTGGGGGTTGACCTCCCCCATGGACGGGTTGACTCCGTCAAAAGAGCGTTGCAGCTCCGCCACCCGTTGACTTGCGGCGTCCAGAGCCTGTTGCCGCTGATTTAACTCCCGCTCCTCTTCAGCAGCGGCGGGGCGTAATCCGTCAACCCTGGCCCGGACCCTTTCCACCTCGGCCTGGACGACAGCCATCCTTCCAGAGGTCTGCTCCATATGCTCCTCAGCCTTTGCCAGCTGGGCCTTCAATCGTAAGACCAGCTCAGACTGTGCATCGAGAGTGGCTGAAAGCTCGTTGGCCCAGATCTGCATCTGTTGGACCTCGCCTTCAGCCTCCTGGAGCTTCCTGATGCTGGTCGCCTTCCTCCGCTGCCATCCCACGCTCAGCCCACGATCATGCTCCCGGATCTTCTCAGCCATGAGGTCTCGGATGAGCGCGTGAGGGCGTTGGGCATCCACTCCCCCGACACACAGTTCGCGCAACCGCGAGCGGAGCCTATCCATTTCGGCCAGCCATTGCGCTTGGGGAGTGTCCTTGATAAAGCGCGTGATCAGCTTCCACAACCGGCGGTGGACTATGCTGCTGTCTTCCTCATCAGAGGCTGTTTCGTCCCAATCCGCGCGGTCGGCAGGCTCGTACACAGGATATGCCTGCAGGAATTCCTCAGCGGGATCTGCATCTGGTGTTGAGTCTGGTACGACACCTGACGCCGGCACAGACACGACAGGACTGGGACTGACCGGTTTATCCTCTTCCTCGGAGTCCACCTCGATGACTTCAGGTATGACCCTGCTGGTGGTCCTGCCAGTGATGGTGTGCGCCGCAGCTTGAGGAGGTGAAGGGACTATTGTCACCATCACCGGCATGCCCCTGGGAGGGACGCCGCCAGACATCCCAACCAGCCTCGCTGCAGCAACCCACGCCAGTCGGAGAACTGTATGACAGAAAGAGACATAAACGTTAGTCGGCATGGCCCACGTGTGGCAACGAAGAAGCCGGTGGAGGAGACTTACGAAGATCGAGTTCCGAGCGCTGCTCCTGGGCCGGTACTGACGGGACTCCGAGACGAGGCCCCCCGTACACTATTAGAAGGTCTGGAAATTTCAGATGAGCCACCTCAGACCCCCTGTTCCCACCAGACGCAGAACTGGACGCAGCCATAGGCGCGGGTTCTGAAGGTCCCGCATCGTCACCCGCCAAGGAGCGAGAACGAGGCCTACGAACAAGTTCCTCCTGCATGACCCAAACATTGGTGAGAAGTCCGTAGGGATTCAAGAACAGATCGTAAGAAGAGAGGTTCGGAATGCTACCTCGAGAGCCTCCGCGGAGTCGTCGGATTCTGAGCTTCGGTCTCCGACCTCGCCCTCCTCCAGCGGGCTCCCTCCTCCAGCCTCATCCTCCCGAGAAGAGCCCCCTGATTCCTCCGGCAAGGGGAAGCGCTCCCTCAGATCGGCAGCCGATAGCTGTGGAGGGACCGTCTGATTCAACAGTACCCTCACCCGGTCTGTCATTGGGCGAGGGACACCACTGGAGTGGATGTAATCTTCCAGCTCGTTCAAGTAATGCTCCGCCTCCGCCGGAGAAACCATGAATCCAGCCCGGGCTGGGCCTATGCCCGGCAGTCTCATCCCGAGGTGATTCAGGTGGGCCCACATCTCAGGTGGGCTGAGGAATTGCCGGTTGACATCCAGATGTCCCAAGCTTCCGGAAAGACAACATCTTCTGCCATGTCAATGTGACGCAGCTGCTTCCCCGGAGCCTGAGCGGATATCCGACGGAATCCCCTCGGTGGCCGCCCCTCCGGATGACCCTGCTCTCCCGGAACCACCGGATCCGCCGCTGATGCCATACCCTCGGCCGGTGCGGGTCTCTCTGCCATGGCAGCCCCGCTGCCGCGGGCGGCCCTAGCTGCCCTCCGACCCCGACCTCGAGATAAAGGAGGCCCACCGTCACCAACCCGGATCGTTGGTTGCTTCAGCATCTCCCCGGGGTAAGCGGCCTCCCAGCTGATGGCGTACTCCTTCACTAAGCCGAAGGCGGCGGTGGATGGAGGCAATGTGATCTGCATCTTTCCATCCCCACGTGTGAACATGAGCCACAGCTGCCTCATCACACACGGGTGCTCCTCGTGACGCACCTCCCAGTATACCTGCGGGGTCAGCCGCTGGAGGCACCAGAACTGCCTCGCAAAACGGTGCGGGGTGTACGGTTCACAGATTGGCTCACGATCTATCCGAGCCACCAAAACGCCACCTCGGAAGGCCAGGAGGTAATCCCGATGCTCTTCCGTTCCCCGTCCATCATCAGTAAGCCTCCCCGTCGGCAGTGGAAAGGGATGAAAGTTGAACTCGTCCGCCCTCCACACCCTATTCAGCACCATCGGAACGACCAGTTTGAATGGGAAGCTCCCAACTGCGTTCAGAATGGAAGGGCGAAAGTCTGATCCCGGCGGCGAAATGGGGTTTGGATACTCGTAAATCCCCCTGATATGCGCCGCGATCCACCCATACAGGAGGTGGAAGGGCCCGCATATTCTTGGTGGCTTTTTTCCCTCACTAATGCACCGCAGCATCCTGTATAGTTTGGCGAGCATCGGGATCCCCAGGTTGATCCGCTGCCCCATGGCCAGCATCGATGCCATGATAAACGAACTGGGCCGTACCCCCATGCTTGTATCTCTCACCGGTAGGATCCACCCACAGATGAGAGCCGCGATAAACGCCGCCAGCCTGACTATTGGCTATTGTTCGGTGCTGACGCTGAAACCCCAAGTCTTCCATTGGCTGTCCTCCAAAACCCGCCAATACGAGTGCCCCTTGCCCCGCTGGGCTGCCCTCGGACAAGTTCGAGGCCTTGGAGGGAACTCTCGATTCTCTGGAAAGTTCAGGAAACACTTGAACCACCTCTTGAAGTGGACGTCCCTCACGGCCTCCTTGTCCTCTCCAGGGACAAGCGCCATCAGCGCTGACGCGAGCCGTGGCATTTGCTCAGCATCTCCCCACGCACTGATGACGGGGAGGAACTCGTCGTACATGGCCCCCAAGATCGGGACCCCAGAAACCTGGTGGACATCCCACAGGCTGATTCCCACCTCCCCGTGATGCAGATGAAAAGTGTTGGTCCTGGACGACCATCTACTCAGCAGTTCCAGCATCAGCTGCTTTGGCTGGTAAATGTGGAACTAGGAGGCCCATGCCGCCTCGAACAATCCCACTCTCCTCAGCTCAGCCTCGAACTCCTCGCACGAGGCGCCTACCCAGTAGGCCCAGGCCCAGTCGTCGGTAAAATTGCCGCCCTGGCGCAGGTCCCACCCATCGGACCATCCCTTCTTCGGATCCTGCAGAGCCGCCTTCAGCATGGTGCGGTAGAGAAGAGGGGACGTCTCTGGTTGCAGTGGCCTCCCGTCAATGTCGTTCACATGATTGTAGAGACAATCGGCGGTGACGGGTGTGAAATCCTCCCGCGCGTGACCATCGGCCGCCCTAAACCATTGGTGCTGGCACGGTGTGCTCCTGAACCAGCAAGCTGGTTCATCCCTTCCCGCTTCAGGGATGAAGACGTCATCCCTCAGCCTGAAGCCGTACAACGACAGCTTTTTGCACTGTGGATAATCCTTATGACCTTCCGACAGCAGATCTGTCAGAGAAGTGTGGTCTGAGTGGCTCCGAACCATTTCCCCAGGCCTGGACGGTTGGCCATCTCATCTCGACGAGCAGCGTCTGCAAGGACCCCCAAGGCATCTTCTTGATGGGCCATTTTAATTTTGGCCCTCAGAAAAGAATTCTTTCGGACGGATCACGAAGCTCGGCCGCGAAGATCGACCGCGAAGTCGGATCGCAAAGATCGGTCACGAGACCAAGCCGCGAAGTCTGGCCAAGGCAGATAGAGGTTCGCTTAGCGCGGACGCAGAGTCAGAGACTCGCGGTTCGCCGCGAAGCTCGATTCGCGAAGTGCTGTCGCGGAGTACGTGGAGCGTCGCGAAATCGAGAGCACAAAAGGACAAGGAAGGCGCGTAAAGACAAAAGAACGCGGACCCCCTATTTATAGGCGACGACCCCGGAGCATCGCGGCGCGCCTCACCCACGCGAAGCATCGCGGCGCGTCCGGACCCGCGGCCCCGGCGAGCAGCGCAGGTCCCCCTTCGCGATGACACATCGCGAACCACCGACAGCTTTTGGCGATTGTCCTTCAGACTTCGACCCTTCGCCCTCCGCGGCTCCAAGTCTGAGGGGGGGCATTTGTTGGCGCCAAAAATATGGCCCGAAAGGAAGGAACGAAAAAGACAGCCGGCGCGCTGCCTCGCGAAGCTCAGCCGCGAAGCCCGGCCGCGGAGCCCCGCCGCGAAGCGTCCCAACCTTGGCGGCACCGCGAAGCGCCGGAGGCGGTAATCCTCCGCGAACCGGTTTGACGTTCGCGAGCTGCCGCGAAGCGCCGGAGGCGGTAATCCTCCGCGAACCCGTTTGACGTTCGCGAACCGCCGCGAAGCCCCGAAGGCGGCGCGCGAGCCCTGCTTCGCGGCGCCCCTTCCCTATAAATACTCGACTCCCCCTGAGTCCCCGGGACGGACAATCCGACCCTTCGAATTCTCCTCTCCCGAATCGCGAAGCACGCTTTGCCCCGGGAATCATGAGATCTGCGAGGTATTTCTACTTCGCGAGACGACTCTGATTTGTTTCGTTTTGAGACCCTCTTCCGAGAGGGATGCCCTTCGTGAAGCTCAAGGGCGTTCGCAAAGGAAGGGGATTCCCAAGGGAACCCGGGCAGCCGCGGAGCACTTGTGCTTCGCGAAACACCCAACCCATGCTAGTAATCCCTATGCCAAGGCAGGATAACTATGCATCGCGAAGCACTTTGCTTGTCAGGACCCTGCTTCGCGAACCACTCCTTCTTCGCGAGGCAGTGCTCCGCGAACACTGTTCCACTTCGCGAAGCACCTCCCACTCCCACCTATGCCCCATGCCAAGGCCAAGGAACCCCACTTCGCAAAGCACACTCCTCTGCTTAGCGATTCCTCTTCCCGTGCGACCCTCCAGGTTTGCACGATGTGATTTCAAAGTCCCATGGACAACACCTCCCGTAGCGTTGCTTCGCCTAATGCTTCTTCGCATAGGCACGCTAACGGCTATTGCTTCTTCGCATAGCCACGCTAACGTGGACCCCTCGATGGTTCTCCTCACGACCCCCCTTTACCATGGCCTTACCGACACCTTCCCTTCCCCAAGGACCAGAGGGTACCAGTTATGTAAGCCCTAGGGGTGTGGAGTGAACCCACCTCGTCCGAGCTGCAGGACGTTAAACTGCCAAGCACCACGTCCTCAACACATGACGTTAAACTGTGACCCAACCTCGCCTCCCTCACGAAGGGTCCCCCCAGCTCGAACATTCATTACACCACTCGTCTCCACGAGAATGGAACTCTTCCGCACATGGAATGAGATCCTCCTTGTCGGAGTGGTGTATGTTCGCAGGGGAAGGGTCGCCTCAAAGCGTAAATCCCTAACCTTTGGTACGGATGATTGCACCCGTGCATCTCGGTACTTCCCCACTACCAAGGTCAGTGGGGGACGTGATAGGGAACGAGGCACCTCCCATTGTCGGACCAAGGTCCATCTTTCCCGCGCTTTGTCGCTCCATGGGCCTCCATCCTGGAGTAAGTCCCAACACCATGGGCCACCCAATGCGTAAGCCCCTTTTCGCTTCTCACGGATGCACCCTTCGCGACGTGATCGTCAGGTCCTTGCAACCTCTTGTTTCTCACACCGAGCATGACTCACGTGGGCTTAGAGTGAGCACCGACCCTGACAAACCCATCCGAACTACGAGGACTTTGATTCGTGTCAAGGCATGGTACGTAGGAAGCCTCCATGAGGTTCAAGCCATATTGCTCGGTCGTTCATTCACGTCGAGTTCCGCCCACGTCCAGCACGACGTTAAACTGTATGCCCCGTCCAGCAAAGACGTTAAAATGCACAACCTGAACTACGAGTTCTTTGATCCGTGTCAAGGCATGGTACGTAGGAAGCCTCCACGAGGTTCAAGCCCACCTCTATTGGACTCACGTGTCTACTTTCAGGTCGGGTCACACCCGCGTCCAGCATGACGTTAAACTGCACACTCCTGTCCAGCACGACATTAAACTGCACCCCGGTCCAGTGGTAAGCCATTGTGACCCATCCCATCCGAACTACGGGGACTTTGATCCGTGTCAAGGCATGGTACGTAGGAAGCCTCCACGAGGTTCAAGCCCACCACTATTGGACTCACGAGTCTACTTTCACGTCGGGTCACACCCGCGTCCAGCATGACGTTAAATTGTACACTCCTGTCCGGCACGACATTAAACTGCACCCCGGTCCAGTGGTAAGCCATTGTGACCCATCCCATCAGAACTACGAGGACTTTGATCCGTGTCAAGGCATGGTACGTAGGAAGCCTCCACGAGGTTCAAGCCCACCACTATTGGACTCACGAGTCTACTTTCACGTCGGGTCACACCCGCGTCCAGCATGACGTTAAACTGCACACTCCTGTCCGGCACGACATTAAACTGCACCCCGGTCCAGTGGTAAGCCATTGTGACCCATCCCATCCGAACTACGGGGACTTTGATCCGTGTCAAGGCATGGTACGTAGGAAGCCTCCACGAGGTTCAAGCCCACCACTAGTGGACCAAGGTCTACTTTCACGTCGGTTCGCCGGCAAATCCCCATCCGAACTACGAGGTCTTTGATCCGTGTCAAGGCATGGTACGTAGGAAGCCTCCACGAGGTTCAAGCCCACCAATAGTGGACCAAGGTCCGCTTTCACGTCGGTTTACCGGCGCAACCCACCCGTCATTTCACGTCGGGTCCCATCCCGGTCCAGTGGTAAGCCGCTGCGACCCATTCCCTTTTGAACTACGAGGTCTTTGATCCATGTCAAGGAATGGTACGTAGGAAGCCTCCACGAGGTTCAAGCCCACCCATCACCCAATTCACGTCGTGTTCTATCTTCGTCCAGCATGACGTTAAACTACATTCTGGTCCGGTGGTAAGCCATTGTGACCTAACCCCGTCCGAACTACGAGGTCTTTGATCCATGTCAAGGCATGGTACGTAGGAAGCCTCCATGAGGTTCAAGCCCACCCGTCGTTTATTCACGTCAGGGTTCACTATCGTCCCGCATGACGTTAAACTATATCATCCGAACTACGGGGACTTTGATCCGTGTCAAGGCATGGTACGTAGGAAGCCTCCACGAGGTTCAAGCCCACCAATAGTGGACCAAGGTCCGCTTTCACGTCGGTTTACTGGCGCAACCCACCCGTCATTTATTCACGTCAGGGTTCACTATCGTCCCACATGACGTTAAACTGTATCATCCGAACTACGGGGACTTTGATCCTTGTCAAGGCATGGTACGTAGGAAGCCTCCACGAGGTTCAAGCCCACCACTAGTGGACCAAGGTCTACTTTCACGTCGGTTCGCCGGCAAAACCCCGTCCGAACTACGAGGTCTTTGATCCATGTCAAGGCATGGTACGTAGGAAGCCTCCATGAGGTTCAAGCCCAATTCCCATCGGACCAAGGTCCGCTTTCACGTCGGCACGCCGACGACATTCATCGGGCCAAGGTCCAGCTTCACGTCGGTTTACCGGCACCACCCGAACTACGCGGACTTTGATTCCCTGCCACAGGGATACGTAGGGAGCCTCCTCAAGGCTCAAGCCCAATTTCACCGTCGCCCCCCTGCGATGGTCCCGTTTCATCCTCCTCCACTTCACTCATCCATCCATCACCAACCCTGATTCTCACCCGGGCCGCCACATCCCGGTGGAGTCATGCCATCCACCTCCTCCCTGCTCCTAGCGGCGCCTGGGCCACTTTCCATGTGTAAGTCCCATCATATCTCCGGGTCGCTATCCTCTGTGTACACCCCGATTCATCACCATTTTCCCCTATAGGGAGTGCACCACCTCAGATCCGTCCTCATTGGGCGTTCTAATCCGTCTCTATGGGACCATAGCCGTCTCTATGCGATACACCAATCCGATCCGTCTCTATGGGACGTTCTGATCACCCTCATCCCTCTCCGCTGGACGTTAAACTCGCGGCATACCCTGTGTTGAACACGGGAAGCTGAGGAAAACCTCATATACGTGTCTATGACATGTAATTCCCCGCGCTCGATGTGGGATGCCTCGGGCTTCCACGCCCTCGAGAAGCCTTGTGATCAAGGATAACAGACAGACATGCCAGGTACCCCAGCATCCAGACACGCTACTGATGTCTCAACGTGACTACTCCCCTGACTGAAGGTTGCTGCCCTGACTGGACCCTTTGGAATGTCCCGACAGAAGCAGTGTAATTAACCGGCTTCCATGGAAACATGGCACTGGGAAGAGTTTCATGAACTACGTATTAAATCTATAAGGGAGACCCGGACTAGGTGACGAGTTCTGAGGAGGAATCCACAGGAGGAAGAAACGAAATCCCATCATCCCGTTTCGATCAAGGAGCAGACGTACCTGAATAAGGAACGAATGCCGCCCGCCTTTGGAAAGCGAGAATGCGGGGCAACAAAGCCGCGCGTCCCCCCCTGACGGATGGATGCGTGCGCGCCCCGGCGAAAGCGTCGGAAACAGACACCCTTCAATAAGAATCTTAAAAACCCATAAAAAAAAGTGCAACCACATTATCATAGGAAAAAAACATAAAAGTACATAATAGTAATAATCATATCTCAACAATACTCTAGGGTGAGACACATCTCAAATGAAAGTAAATCCTCAACAAGAAACCAGTGGGAACTATCTCATAAGCCCAAAATGTCATCCTTCAAAAAGATGGGACAAGTGTAGATATAAATATCAAGTAGATTGAGGTACTATGTGTGAATATATGATTCAAATTCCTGATAACTCTCCTCTAAGAGACCATTCCACAAGAATAAACAAACCAATGGAACTCCATGCCCACAAAACACCTTTTCTTGGAGGTCTTTTATATCCACAATTCACTAATAAATGTGTGTATCAACATGAACATTACTCTCATCCTAATAAATTACATAAGAGTCGTCATGATGGTAATGAAGGAGCTGTGACACATGAAAAACATCAATAAATTTCTCATATGTAGGGGGAGTTCTATTTTATATTCTATGGCTCTCACACAAGCCAAAACCAAGAAGGGAAGAAGAAACTAGGAAGAAATATTATTCCAATGACTAAAACCTCACTACCCACGAAGTTGATACACATTCAGAATAGATGATTTCCAACATATAAATCTTGATACATACTTTTATTATCTTTATAATATTTCTGATGATCACATGTTCATTCATACTCACACAAATTACATGTACCATCTATATCATATTATAAACTAGTTCCTCCCTACGAATTGGTGCCTCTAAATCACAAGTCTATAACAACAAATAAATGAATGGTCAATCATAAAAATATTGAAATGGAAAAATAAAAATTGATTATTTGAAAATATTATCTTATTAAAACTATACCAAGTCTAAGTGCCTCATCGATAAACTTCCAAAATCTATGAAATAGGAGCAAAATATGTCTTCAAGATTATATGTTTCCCGCTCATCCTAAGAACCTATCTACATATGAATATTAGTGATAAGTCATAACTATGATCCAAAAAGTTTTTGTAGAACTATCTACACCATAGATAAAAATAGAGGATCATAATTAGAGATTATCATCATAGTAACCTCGTTGAATCACAACACCTCCTCTATATACTGCTTTAATAAAACCTATACTAGTCTTCACTCCTTAGTCACTATAATGAGGGTTTATTTTTACATAAAATCAATTATCACCCATATATCATCCTATTCTTCATAATATCAAGGTATACTAGTAACTGAGATCAACAAGATTTCCTCCAACATCCACTTGGAAACATCGAATGGATGTACAAACCCACTAAGGGCATGGGTCTTAGCCTTATTCTTATAACAGACCAAACATTGAGAAACATGATCTACAACTACATGATACTACCTAAGACACCAAAAATATCCTCTAAAATTTAATTAAATATTTTTCATGAAATGATGTACCGCCAACAGTGATAAATGGGACTCATGGAGAACCATATAATGCATTATTGAAGGAATTATAATCCTTCCATAATAAAATGAAAGGTGTTTTCAATCACTAGAATAACTATCATGTGCATCACCAATGAAAAGTCACTCTCTATGGACCTCAACCTCACAATCCCCCAATATAGACTCCACCACTCACTTCACCATAGAATATTTCACCATCATCTCAAAAATACAACCTCTTCCTAAAACCCCTCTCATATCTTGATGCATTAATGTGACTTCTTCCTCCACTATCCAAGAATCTCAATATTCAAAAATTTCATCAACACATGACTTAATCCTTAGCACATCACTATGAAATTACCCTTACCTGGATTATGCAAAATCTCAAATTCATAATTCAAAAATAAATTCATAAAACAATGATGATGAAATTTAATTTCACACTAGGAAAATAAATACCTCCTGCTCTTATAATTCATAAAAACAAATAAAAATTATTTTTAATGAGGTAGTGTCACCACCACATCAGTGAAAACACAAATTACACCAACTAAATATCATGGGTAGAATATTAAGTCTCATGGGTATGTAAATATTGATAACATTAATAAACAATCAATATCTACTACATCCTTACACATCCCAATCTAACATGTGAAGTGTAACATAAAATCTCTAAAATATTTCTTTCAGAAAACAAATTAACTTAGTACTAGAAAACATCCCATATAGGTACATGAAATTTTACAAACACTGTACATTCCAAAATAACCCATGATATTTGCAGAACAAGGTGGTTATAGGAGTAAAACCCCAAGAGAAATTGATTATAAACCTCTTATAATTCCCTGAAATTCCACGTAAACTATGGAAATCTACCACTATCATTGGGGGATTCCCAAAAAACAATTGCATCTATCTTAGAAGGATCTTTTGGTACTCCATATTGGGAAAAAAATTCCACATGAAATAGATTACATGATATCATATATGATAGTTTGAAAACTTTATAAATATATTATCATGTCAAAAAACTCACAAAACAGCACAGAAAAGATCTACATTCTCCTCATCAAACATGGAGTATAAAACGATTAGGAAGATGAAAACCATAGAAATATTGTCTAATAAATATTTTACAACTACATTTATCAACCCCATGAAATGGAAAATGATTTTTCCACACTGTAAGGAATAATATCAAACTCAGAATTCCCTTGATGACAAAGAAAAGTAGTCTTCTGAATAACCTCAATATTTACATCCATCAAATGATATCCATAAAAAAATTGAATTTTAAGAACCAAAATTTTCCTATAATTTTAATGAATAACTCATGAATATATTCAAAAGGTTAATGGTACTTAAAATTCACCTTGTTCAAGTTATGCTAATCAATAAAAATCTCCAATCTGTGATTAGTCTTCTTCAAAAAAAAAACCGGTTCACCCAAATGTTACACACTTAGCCAAAAAAAAAGTCACTGAAACTTATCATAAATATATACATGAAGATATTATAAATCATAATGATCCATAATATACAGAGACATTAAGATTAAAGATACAGCTGGATGTAGCTCGATCACAAAAGCTATCTCTTGTGGAGGGGGTAATGCTACAACCTCCTCTAGAAATACATAACTGTACAATTACACAATACAAAAAATGACTAATAAACTTATAACCAACTCATCATGAGATTTAACATCATTTAAGGAATGGATAGAAAATTCCACTGACATATATGAGTGTCTCGCTTGGCAAAAAATATAGCTAGCTCACTATTATCATCATATAACACTACCAGTATCCTGAATAAATCCACGATACAATTTATGGAATAAAACTAATATACTCCAAGGATTGATTCATATGTCTATTTATAAACATAATAAATATCCCCATTAGTGGTGCTACACCATCATTAGATCATAGTCTATACATACTTCATACAAGTCTGTTCAAACTCTAACTAGCATAGTGAACTCCAAGGAAAATGCAAGCCTCTCTACCTTATGTCCCAAATCATAGATAAAGGTTTTTATACGAAGGAGTGTGACTCTCTAGACTGAAAAATCATGAAACCATATATGAAAAAAGGATTCCTCTAATGATTTGTAGTTTTCATTGAACTGGTAACAATAAATCCTAAAGCTAACCATGACTTACTCCATGACCTCCCAAACTCTACTATAAACCACCTATATGATAATGCTATAATCTATGGGTATGAGGATCAACTCAGGGTTATACTCCACTTTACCCATATCCTTTTTATTTTACCCAAACTAGAAAAACCTAATGTTTATGCCTCTATAATAGCCCTATAATTTTACGCATATTACTACCTTTAATTTAAGCATAATTAACCATCAAATACAAAACATGGATCATAAAATCTAGGGTATTTGAAGGATAAGGTACATAAAACTGAAATCATAGAAATACAATAAAACATATTTTTATTAATCATCCATACTTATCTCTTAAATTCCATTCATATATTATATATGCATTGGATAATCTGTATAATACATATACAAATGGGATGAGCTAAAAATACTAGTAAGGGAATAAATAATGAAATAAATTATAGGACATGATTTAGAAGGAATAAAATTACAACATAAAAAGGAATGAAACATAAATTAACAACTATATTCATAACTTATATAGAATGAGATCATGTAATCATGGAAACCATTGAATGTGATATCAACATACAACATGACATAAATAAGATTCAATGCTAACATCCAAAAATATATCACATGGTTGAAAAAGTCCCATAATGAAATTAAGCTTACTCTATTCCCAAAAATGATGTCTCATGAGAATAAACATTACCCAATTCATTTTAGCACTATCTAGGTGCACCCAACATAAATTTTTAATACATATGTGTTCCACAAGAGGAATACTACAAAAGGAATAAATATAATAGTTACCCATGGAAATAAATTGGTGTTGTAATCATGTCATAAATCATACACAAGGGGAGTATCTTAATTGTGTAAAATAAATAATGTATTCAAATCATACATTTAAATCAAAAAAGAAAAATCGGATTAGATCTTTTTAACTAATTTTCAAATGAAGTGAAGACATGTAAAAATAATTTTTAAGAAATTGGGCCACTTCAGTGTGGTGTAAAGAAAATATTAAAAAGTCATTAAAGTAGAAAAAGGAATAATTTATAAAAAAATCATAAATGAAATAAGATATTTTATCATGAAAAAATGTTTGTTTTATATAAATAATGGTTGTATGAATCAAATTGTTGAGTATACATGAAAATGTGTATGAAATTGGGAAGTTCTTATTAATCGTGGTAGCTTATCAGGAGGAATTAAAAAATGGAACCTTATAAAACGTTTATTTCCCTATAAAATAAAGAATAATTGATCTATGTACATATTTTGGAAACATAAATATAGAATTTCTGATGATGAAAAATAATAATTAATATTTTTATTGGGGTAATGAGAGAGAAAGTGTAACATGAAGAAAAAAGGAGGTTTGGAGTGAATCCCTTACCGTATGTTTAGAAGTCATTTTTACATATAGTTAATGTCATGGATAATCAAATAAAATTAATTAATTATTTACTTCAAAAAATCATATCAGTTTTTTAATTTTATATATTATTTTATTTGGTTCATTTAGGGAAATTTGATTGGATTATAGTGTTTAGTTTTGTCATTATGGGAGTGTTCGTTTCATGGTTTCATGGTTGGTTAACTTGTTTATAAATATTAAAGTAATTTTAAAAAGGAATAAAACTCAATAAGTGTAATTATATGATATTGATATTATTCCAAAATTTTAAATTTTCCCATATATCAATTTTCAGATATGATAATGATTCATTACCTTAAATTATTAATGAGAAAATGGTTAGTTGATCATAGTGGTTTTTATCAACTTGAACTAGAATTGTTTTATTATTTAATGTTATGTATATATATTTGTTCGAGAACCTGAATGAAGATATAATTTACATTTTGGAATATATTTTATCTATAATTATGGTTATATTATGATCATTGAAGGTGATAACAGAAAATAAAAGTTCATCATCAACAAAAGAATTTAGTCGACACCTCACGTGCAATGATTTCATTTTTAGAATAAAAAATAAGGGATTTGATAATGGATATTAATTTAATATGATAAAATTAGTATATAAATATATAAATATAAATTTAGGTATCACATAATTTTTGATTTTTTTGGAAAGGTTGATGTAGAAGAAAGAGATACTTTTAAGGATTAAGTTAGAGGATTTTACCTGTTGAGTGTCTTTTCCTTGAGAACCTCTTTATGGAACTTAAAAATCGTATTTTGGTGTGAACAACAAGAAAAAAACACAGGGAATAAAATTGAGATAACAACTCTAATTAATATAATCAATATAATAGGATTATAAGGTGTAATGAGAGAAGGTGTTGTTTATTTCGGGAGAAGCGGGGTGTTTTTTATTATTTTATTCACTTGTTTATTTTTTTTTCAAGACTACCAGTAGTGTTGATTCTAATAAATAAATACTATAAAATATTTTATTATATTTCAACCAAATGGGTGAATAATTTATCCATAGATCAACCATAACTTAATATTTCATGTATTTGTTAAATACTGTAAATTACCAAATTTCACTATTCCCCAAAAAATTAAACTATTTTAGAAAAATACTAGAAATTAAACCAAAACATTTTTCAATATTAATATTTTAAAAAATGAATACATTTTATGTATTTTTTTAAAAAAAATTCTAAATTTATTATTTTATTTTAAATCATCATTTATAAAAAAATTATTTTAAAATTATAACCAATTTTATGACACTTTGAAAATTTAATTAATGTCTTATAAAATTATATTTTAATTAGAATAAAATAAAATATTAATTTATCAATCAATTTAATGAAAATAATTTTTTTTAAATCTTTATATTAATTATAAAATTGTCAATAAATATTTTCTTTTTATAAAAATTCGAAGACAAATTTTTTTAATTTTCTAATCCTTTATTAACTTATTTTATAATATAAATATATCATTTTATAATTTATAATATACATATATTTTATTCTTAATTTTATAGGTGATGATACTATTTAGATGGACATATTAGAATTCTTAATGGTCATATTACTATTGTAATGGTCATGTCACTATTTAATTGGCATAGTTTCCTAAAGTTCTATTAATTAAACTTATTTAATTCATAATTTATGAGAGTACAATTTTAATTGGGATATAAATAAGTTTTTTGTGTTTTATACTATATAAAATATTTATAAGAAAGAAAAATTCACGGATAAATATTTGGGTCATTATACTCTTGTCTGAAATTATCTCAATGGAGGAACATTAAGAGGAACATGTGGTCAACACCGACTTCCCAAAAACCTAAGGCACTCAAACTACTGATGAACTCAAAATACACCATAAAAAATGAGTATAACCACTTGAAATATGTCTGAGATCCACTGACATAGGTGAAATGAGATGACAAGGGATGTGACCTACCCCATCCTAACCCAAAATCTTTTATCCCATAATCAAGGATCCTAGGACCAATACACTTCTTCATGATGAATCCTGATTACTCTGCTCACATGATTATCTAGTTTTCTCTCTAGTTTTCACTTAATAACCTCAACTATCCCCATCACTTCATGATACAAATTAATAATAAATAGGGTGACCTAGAACATAATATTGGGATATAATACATCCTTGAGACGCCTCTCCCTGGCCTCCTCATATAGAGATAGGTTTGAAGAATATTGAAGTAGAGTCCTAAAATGGATCCAATACTCTTGCATAGTGGAACTCCCCTTATTGAAGGCTTAGAACCTCATGGAGACTTGCCACCTTCATTGTCGAAGAAAATAACCCTTATCAGAATTATTCCTAGAACTTATTCGATGACACTTCTGACTCGTCAGTGTCCATGAGTAACATGTTCCACCAATACCTCACTACTCCATTCAACATCATCATACCTTATAAAACCTAGTTCTACCTATAATCCTAGATCAAACTAAAATCTATCCAAATATACTCTAACTACAATTATATGAATGAATATAAAATGGATCCCTCGAACATCGGGATAATCTGACACTGAAATTCTAAATGTTTCCTCCTCCATGTGTCATCATAATCAACCTCCTGTCTGTGGAATATATTGGATCATCCTTTTGGATATCTTCATTATGAACCAGATAAGGCTTTTGACCTAGATCCATTCCTAAAAAAATGGAAAATCATCAGTGATACTAAACCTTAAATATGAAATATTTAACATTAATTAATCAATTGGTTTATTTTCTTGAAATTATTTTAACTTATCCCTTGGTTTACTCATTTAAAACATATTCATAGTGAACAATGATGAATTACTATTTCCTAGGTATCTGCCCTATAAAAATTATCACTTAATTTAGTGGTCTCAATAAACTAAAAGTTCTATACATAAAATTATAGGGGAATCTAAATACATATGTCTCTTTATGTTCCCAATGTTTACATTTTTCAGTAAACATACCTGACACTATTTCCAGGTAATCCAAGGAAGTCTCACCAATTCATAACTCCAGACTCCATCACATACCAAAACATAATCCTTGGACAACACTCATTCATGAATCCTCTCAAATGAGTACCCCAACTGGGCTGGTAATGAGATAATGGATATGATGACCATTGAGTCCAGCCTTTAGTAGGCCCCATGTTTGTGAATAACAACAAGAGAAAAGAACAAATACCTATGGGAGGCATTAAACTCCAAGAGAACATGAGAAAAGGATTGATAAGGTGGATAAATAAAATTAAACCTTATAATACATATATATAATAAATACCCAAATTAAAACATTAAACTCCATATAGTACTATAAAACTAAAAGGGAAACTACACACACCAAAAGATGAAGATGAAAATGACCATGAAGCCCCAAAATCTCCAAAAAAACAATGATATAGTAATATCTAATTTGATATCAAAATATATCTTGATAACATAAAAATAGAACATATATATATTTGGGTGAGAATAATAGTCTTCTCAGTATGCTCCCCCTTAGAGACCCTCACGAAACTTTTTAGGAAATCATGCGTAATAATAGAGAATGATTGTGAAACTAACATATCACCTAAACTGCTATACCACGTTCCTTGCATTACCATGAATTATTCTTACCAATTATCACATGAAATAGAGAATATAATTTACTCATGAAAAATGAAGGGTTCCTCTCTCCCACTCCCCTATTTTCTTTCATATCTCCCAAACTTCTCATTTCTTTATCCATCTCTCCAAAATAATCCAACCCATTAACACACGGAAAAGTAATCACAACATGTACCACATGAATCACATCCTCACATCATCCCATATCAGATCTCTATATAGTAAACATGTAGTTTTTTGGATCCACCAAATCCTATATGATTTGTATCATACATTAGGTTTTATAACTCAAGACATCATATCCCATACATTGATCAGTGTACCTCAATCCATCCCAACCAATAGACATCATACATATAATAATCCTTTAGACAAAATATCTGAAGATACATGTGTATGATATAACTATAATACATGACACCCCTCTTCACAAATACATGGGGAAATTAACTATTGTGTGTACCATTAAATGTAACTAATATGTGAAGAGATCAATGGTAGAGGGGGTAGTTAGTCATCCATCCACCCATTGGAATTTTGAGGAAAACACCCTCCTATATTCTGTTGGGTTTTGGTTTCTCTAACTTAATGGGTTGGGATAGAATATAAAATTATAGATTATATAGAATATAATATTTCTCAAAATTACACTATAGTATTATCCTAGTTTCAATCCCAACTATAGTTAACATAACATGGACTTCATCTAATAATACTAAGATAATATATCCTATAATCAACTAAGAATTTAAAGTAGAATTTCAAATTAATTATAATTATTAATAACTCATGTTACGTTAACTAATTAAGTATTAACTAATTAATAAAATAAAATTTATACTAATTACATTACTTCAACCAAAAATTCTAGTCCATTCCCTATAGGGATAATCAAAACCATGTTCAGGCTTTCTCAAGATTAATACATTTTCATCAATTTAATTCCAAATAAACCTCACAGTTTGAGTCATTTATATAATAATTTCTAACATCATTTCATAATCTAGATACTCTATGAGAACCATATTAATCTATCAATAAGGGGAAACATGAAACCACACCCATCCAACTACCTCATGGAGTGTGGAATGGAATATTGACAAATCAAGCTACCCACCAATTAATGGTGGGTACTATATCTGAGATAATTCACTGTAGTAGTGGGGGGTACTGTAGTAGGTGGGTACTGTAGTAGTACTATTCACAGAATGGGCTATGGGACAAATATTTGGACCTACGAGATATGTAATGGGATAAATGCCCACTGAGAATTTGGGCTATGTAATGGGTCTCCCTCTACCTAGTTAAAAGGGGTCTTTCCTTTTCTTTAATCATAAAATGAGGCTTCGACCCCATCCTTTTAGAAAAACCATTAATGAAATTCATATGAGAGCATCATAGCTCTCAGAATCTAAAAAAATGGTAATTTCTGTATCAACCTATCCCATCATCCCCAATTTAATCCCCAACACCCACATTCATATGTTAATGCATATATCTTTCATATGCAATAACCGCCTCTACATTTATCAATCTAACAAACCCATATCACATCAGCCACCCCATGCTCAACCATCCCTAGAAAATAACACATCTAGTGGAACCCCACACCATATAAAATCACATTGAAAATATCACATCTTTTTAATATTCCTAAAGATGAGTAAAATTAATAAATCATATTCAATAAGATAATCATTCCCCTAAAATAAGAAAATCATCCTTTATTCACAAATGAGATATCATGGATCAAAACTCAAGGCACTTAACCTTCTCAGGAAGATGAGAAAAGTAATCCCTTACAATTATATTTTTCAAAAAATGGTTTGTATTCCTTATTTAATTGACATCTTAATTATTCATAGTTTACATATTTAGGAAACCAAAATAATCATGCTATAAAAATATAATAAATTAATAAAAAAATTAACAAAAACATGCTTCCCAACGTGAATTATACTTTCAAAAAACTTTTATAAATTAAATTTATTAACAAGCCTTTAATTATTTTAATAAAAAATAAACATGATTCACATTGATTATGAAATTCCATTAAAACATATAATTACATATTAGATTAAATATGTTGTCAACCTAAATTTGATCATTATCAAATTACATCAAGAACCACATTACATAAATAGTTATATTTATTCTTCAGAAAATTAAATTTTAATTAATTATGGATTTAAGTTATTTAAAATTTAATGTCAATAAAAAAATTCAAAAAAATTATAACATCATGCTATATATGTATAACATATATAAAAAATGTTTCTAGAAAATATATAGGTTATCCATTGTAACAGGAAAAAATAATGGGAGATGGTCGGAATCAAATTATTTAAAAATCTTGATCAATATTAGTAAGGATAATTACATTTTAATAAAAATGTATAAACTAAGGTAAAATTATTATTAAAATTAAATAAATATTAGAATTAATTAATAATCTGAATTTATTATGATGTTTCACATGAATCATTGAAAAATAATATAAGGGAAGTGTGAAAGATGGAATCATCACTAGAGAACTGAAGCAATTGGAATAAGGGTTACATACATCGAAGGGAAGGTTTCAAAAATAAATTTATTACATTGAAAAGGAATATAGGTAAGAATAAAAAAAATATTTTCATTTCTAGGTTGATATAAACTATTCATTAAGAATTTTAGATTGAAAACTTTTTAATTCCAACTATTTCAGATCTCATTAAACTCCATGTGCAATGATGCATATATAGCCTCATCCAACTAATAAAATAATTGGTATAACTATCCATGATAAATCAATATTTTCTATACCTTTATTTTAACTATTGAATTAACCATATTTCTACTTTCATAAAACTTATGAAAATCACTACATATGTGATTTTATCATGATAAAAGAACTATATAACCAAAATCTCAAATGAAACCATGACACATAGTTGACCACTCTAGTTAAAATTTTATCATTTAGACAATAAATCATGTTTTTGATGCACATAGATTATACAAAAATTGTTGATTCATAAATAAAATTCTCATAGATGATCACTCACATCACTGATTCATCCATGTTACCAGGGCTCCATGTAACTGATCCAACACGTAACCAATTTATCCATCTAGCTGATGGAACCACATATCTGATCGCTTATGTATCAGATCACTACACATAACTAATCTATCCATGTATATAAATATATCCTTGTATCTATTATTACTAATCATTAATCAAACAATTAGTAAATCTATGAATAACATATTCATGATGAGAAACTCTTACACATTGTGAGTCCTCCCATATTCAACATTTTAGCATCCAAACACCTCTAGAATTGATCAAGGAATCCTCCAAGTATTATGGACATTAAAAATATTCTAAGTGATATAATAGATCTATCAAGTATATTTAAAAAATATTTTCATTATAATGATTTTTTAAAAAATATTAATTACCATTATTAATGTTAAATGGGATAACCGAGGGTAAATTAATGATATTACATTATGAATGAAAAATAAAGATATATAATTATTATTTTTAAATGTATTTAATCATTATATTATCATATATTTTCATAATTGTATATTTTTTATCACATTATTATGTAAATAACCATATATTATTGAAATCCTATATGTAATTCCACGTGTGTCCCTCCCATCACTTATAAAAGTGGACCTTTTCTCCTCCCTTATTCAAACAATTTTATCCTTATATAATTGAAAATGCATACCCAAAAACCATAATATATTCTATCCCATCGAACATCAGCCCCTATTATATTTCTAGTAACAATCATTCATAGATTTTGTTATATTCCAATGGATGTGTCTCCGTAAAGTGTTATAAATCTTAACTAATATCTTTTAATTTTAAATATTGTTCCTCCTATAAAAGTATTATACCCCTAAAAATATGGATAATATAGTTTAATAAATATAATATGATGTTATTATTATAATTTCAAACCCGTAATCCATGTCATATCAATCAAATGGGAAATGAATGTATCCCTAATGCATATATGTAGACTGCCACATCCACAATAGATATGATTCATTTTCTATCACCATCATTCGTGGTTGATTATTATGATTTATTTAATATATATATATATATGATATTTATGAGAATTTAACTAGTTTTGGATTGCAATTTTTATTATATAATAATACCATCCAAACCATTGGAAAATAATAACATGGCTTATATGTGCCTATGAAATACGATTTCCATTAAGTTATATGATCCATTTTTTTCATTTTGTATTTATTTGGATGGTAATAAGGGTACATTTGATGAATATATATATATATATGATATTTATGATATAATAATTAATGAATATGATCTAATTATAATTTTCCACTACTTTTTTCCATCCATCCATATTTGTAAAACATTACTCATGCGTATGTTAGAATTTTGATCTCCACAAAGTAATGTAATGAATTTTTTTCAATGTTTTATGTGAATAATTATAAATGTGTATATAATGAAAAAATATTCTAATTATAAAATGATTAATAATCTAGGGATGATAACACTATGATCCTTGTAAAATGGCCTTAATTGTCAGACAAAATCATTCATGAAAAAAGAAACATTTGTCCCTGAAAATGAGGTTTTAAATAAAGAATTATTAATAAAATATTTTTGAAATGATATAATTGAATAATACATGATCATGTAAATTAAAAAATTTTCTATAAAATAATTTTAATAGATATAAATTTATTATATAGTAAGATAGTTCATGTACAAATAATGTCAGACGTATGGTAAGGGTTATTCATCTAATTTTTTCCCATTGACACGTGCTTGATATTATGTACCAATTTCAGTTTATGAGGTTTATACACGAATAAATTAACATATTATATCATGTATAATTTAATATTCATGGTATTTAATATATAAATTAAAAATATTACATTCATGGTGTTTTGATTCTAATATTATCAAAGTGGTAATGGTTTATTATCTCAAGTTCTATTCATTGGTACATATGTTATAAAATTAAAATATCTTAGTTTATGAGTTGTATTTACTATAATTTTGATATGTTTTAACAAGAATATAATTATCATCTTTTCATTTAATGTTTCCTTTGATGTTACTTATTTCGTGGTGGTTATTAATTAGCATTACCAAAGATGTAATGGATTTTACATTTCAGTCCCACCTTTTACCATGATTCTTTATGATTAAATTTTGAATTACGAAATTAAATAATATTTCTATACCAAATATTATTTATTTTATTTCCATTTGTTATTTATATTGGTTAAATTGTTTTCATTCAATTTCCTTTATTCATGATCTTTTGAGAACAATGTAATTTTTTAGGGAAAACCAGATATATTTCTCTATTTGACGAGAAAAAATTTTCTTCCATATCAATATTTTATATAGAAAAGTTTCAATAATTTATTAATAATTCATTATTGACTTTATAATTTTATTTTTAACAATTTTCATATTTCAATAGAAAATTTTTAATTAAATTTTCTTGTTAATTTCTGAATAAAGTACTTTTGATGTTTTATGTAAAATTTTATTGGAATATATGTTTTAATAAACACTACATGAATTATGTTTATGACCAAAATTAAATCTATTTTGTTTTATTATTCCTTTAAAATATTCAATTTCTATATTCTATGAAATTGCTTCCCTAATATTTCTGATTTTGTTTTAAATTTTAAATAACTTATTTCAAAAGGAAAAGGGAGTTTTAAACAATAGATGTCACATTGATATTTTAATGAAATTTTTATATATGGCCACATCCATAGATATTTATTATCATTTACTAGGAATATAATCCAATTTTTCCATATTTAGTCATTATTTAGATGGTTTATGAAAATAATGATGTATATTTAGGAGAAAAATTTATTTTCTATGGGTAGATATTGATGTAATGAAAAATGTTTTAATGATATTTTTGGAATAAATATGTTTGTATTATTGTTATGTGATGGGTGGTTATGTTTATAAAACCAATTAATTAGGTAATGATTTATATTTTTTGATCTGAATGGGTGCATGGGAGGTAACACCAAGCCTCAAATAGGATACACAATAGTTTATTCCAAGCCCGAAGAAGGTCCAATAGTGGTTAACCGAAGAATAAAATGTAATGAATATATTTTTATGAAGCCTTCAAAAAACATTTATATGATTATCATTATTCCAATATCTTATTACATGTTCTAATTCTAAATTAATATTCCCATGACTTATGGTATTTGATTTTATTATTATTCATGTCTTTGGAACTACGAAAGATATATGACATGATAAATGTTTTTGATCTAGGATTTGGTGGGAATGATTTTATAATTTTAAGAACATGATCTCAAACCCTTATGATTATCTTTTTCTCACTTATTATCACTTATTTAAGTCACCCTTTTGTCCCTTTAATGGCCATATCATCTCACACATTCTTATGTTTCCTTTCCCCAGGTTATGATGATTAGTTTTTATATATGATATGTCAAATAAGGGTGATATTTCTGAGGAACGTAATATAAAAATGTGTAGATATTGTTTAGAGTAGTTTTTTATATTTCCATGATTCTAATAAAACTAAATATTTATAGTTTATTCACGTATAACAATGAAATATAATCAATATTATTCTTATAAAATGTAATATTAATTTTTTTAATATTTGGTTCACCTCAAAAAAATGTTCGAATGAATCTCTAGAGGAATTAAAACTGATTTAAATGGTCTTTTGACACTAATTCCATTATAAAATGTGTTGTGTCAAGATTTGATGAAATGTTATATAAAAATTTGGACGTTTTATCCTGCTTTAATTATTTTGAAAATATTTGGTCTTTGTGTTTTCTAGAAACATTTTCAGTGGAAGGATATGATTTCCTAGTGTTTCTTAATGAATATTAAAATAAATGATTTCCAATAATATAAAGCACATGGTCGTTCCAATCATGTTTTTAATACCCCATTAGGAACTTTTTCAAAATATATAATGTGAAATTGTAATTATCCACATTTTTGGGACCCATTTTTTGATTCCCATTGTAGAACCATGCGGTATGTTAATTATTAATTATTTTGAATTGATGTGAATGGAAATATTTCATGAGAATGTGTAGGAGGTTAGATGGGGAATATTTTTTTGAAAATGTTTATTTATGTGATGAGATTTTTATTTGATTGTTTCTCGCATCCATTCTGTTAATATAATGGGAACCTTAGGTAGATTCGAATATACTCTACATGGATTATATACATGATTATTTTTCATATACATGATAATTCCCTAGGAAAGTTACATCCTCCTAGGTGATTATTCATTACTCGGAGACCTATGATGGGTTATGAATGTGATTTTTTAATTTTAAATTTAGGGACACTTGAGAGATTGATCTAGTAAACCAGATCTATAATCATTCTTGTTTTATCCCAGTGAGTGTGTCATTATTAGTAAATAAATTTGAGCATGATTTTTAGAATTCATTTAGATACATTTTTTACCCCATATATTTTTTGGCACCTTTTCTTGGTTGTGGGTTTTTTTTATTTTTATCTATTAATATAACTGTTCATATTATATTAATCCCATATGTTTGGGTATGATTTTAGTTTAATTTCATGATCATTTAAAAAAGTGTTCGAATGTATGATTTCGCAAGAAGAGAGTGAGGTATTTTTAAAAAGTTATTTGAGAAATTTTTTCTATAAAGAAGAAGAAATCATTTCTCTTCATGTAATTTTTCTATCCAAAATTATCTAGTTGAAAATAAAATTAAAAACTCATTGATTTAATTTCTTGACATAAAAAATACTAGTTTTATACATGTTGATCTTCACTTTCATTCAAAATATATTTTACATTATAGAATTCGAATAAAAAAGTAAACAATAATATTTTATTCTATATTTTTATCAAATGAATAAAAATATTATAAATGATATTAAAACATTAATTTAATGAATTTATCATCAATGAAACATCCCAAAAAATTGGTTAAATACTATTTGACATATTGGTATAACTCCATATGTATACACCAGTTTGTGTGTATTTTGAGATTTAATATTTTATATCAGTTTTCTTGTATTTTATCTCTTTAATCAGATGTTCTTTGGGACATTGGTTAGAATTTTTTGGATATGGATAGTGATAATGGGTCACGTGCAGGTTTTTTAGAGTTATTTAGGATCACATTTATTTTATAGGTTGGTGTATTATCCAATTTATCTTGGTGTGTTTATATATTATTTCTTCTATATTTAATTTTGTAACATTGTTTTACATATTTGGATAATTTTCAAATTTTTAGACCATTTTTGGTTGGTTAATTTAGTTTTATCTACTTATTTATTATGCATGAATGTATACCGTTATCATATTTCATGTAGGAATCTCATTAGATTACAATGTTTTTATTTTTATTTTTTTATTCAATGGTGAAATCATTATGACCATTCAATAATATTATCCTTGGTTATTATATCCCCATCATTGGGATTGGGAATGAACATTGTACCATGCTGGGAGTTAGGTTAGGTGTAACAACCCGAATCTGGAGCCCCTCCACTGGTGCCCCATACCCGGTTCGCCACATAAACTGAAGTGCATTTCCCCAAATGCCAGAGGCTGCCGACTAGCAATGAGGGCCTTGGTAAGTTATTAGGGAAACTATGCCCTCATTTGGTAAGGTATAAAAGGTATGGAAAAGAATAGTCAACAACAGAAGCTGTAAAAACATACATAACCGTAACCAAACAATGGAAGAATAAATATGTAGAAATGATGATAATGATGGAGAAGGTACAAGTATCTAAGGAAAAAAACAAACACAAAAACGTTCTAAAATACAACTAAACACAATGTACTAAAGCAACAACAACTCCAGCAGCGTCGCAAGCTGTAGCTTGGTCCAATGCTCCCCAGCTCCAAATCAAGTCAAACACCTGAAGTAGAAGGGCGCTTGACCTTATTTATACCTGCAACAACATAGTCTTCTTGGGCCCAAAAGCATGGCCCAAATAGGGTGTGAGAGACAATCCTAGTAGGCAATCACCCAAATATTTGTTCCTAACAGTCAATGAATACCAGGCACGTAAGAGTGCAGGAAGCAGTAAACAGAAAAGTACACAACAACTATAATCCATAATTCTAGCATTTAAAGTACACAAGTAAACAACCAACAACAAGACGAAAACAGGTAACCCTCTGGGTAGCTCTCACAGCATAACCCCTATGGTTCAACCTACAAGTTCTATCAACACTCTAGGAGGCACACACAGTCTCACCCCTATGGTTCAGCTAAGAGTAGACTTTCTGAGGAAGCACTCATTGTCAATTCCCTCTATAGTCTCATATCATGCTAGAGGATCTCTACGGAAGGACTCAATGTCTCATTCCCCCTGTGGCATGCGTCGAGGAACTATAGACTCTCGGAGGAAGCACTCATCGTCAATTCCCCCTACGGTCTCACATTTTATTAAAGGACACTCTAGAGAATCCCTTATGTCCATTCTTCCTATGTTCTACTGCACTAGGTTCTCATAGTCCTGTGTGAAATTAACATTCTCAGCACGTATGTATCGCCCAAGTAAACCTCAAGAACTACATGGATATCATTCCAAGGCATAATAGCATAAAATTATAATAGTTCCACTATCCAACAACTAGGCATGGAAACTGGAAAACGTTAATCAAGAAAAACAAGCACGGAAAACATCCAGAGTACATAACAAACTACTCTATTCACAAGGGTAAACCTCTACTATAGCCATCAATCAAGCATGAAATAAATCAAGGGAAGAAAAAGAAAACACACAATTCTTTTTAAAGGGAATTGGTGTAATTGCACAACATATTCAAATACTTTCTACAGAAAGGCACAAACCACCTCCCTCAATCTTTGGAGATCAATATACTTGAACAAAGATGACATATTCTCCTTAGAACACCGTAGATCTGAGAAAATTTCTGAAACACATAAACCACGATAACATGAGAAATAAGAGCAATTGGAAAACAAGGCTCAAGTATAAAGAAGAACTCATTGCTGTGATTCCAATGCAATTAATGGTGCTCGAATCAGAGAACAGACGGAGTGGTGGGGGCTCGTCGAAGATTCGAAGATCTGTAGTGCTCTCAGACGAACGAGATCTAGAAGAAGATGTTTTTGTGCGTCAAGCGCGACCCCGGTTCGTTTAATGAAAAAAATAAAGTACACGGTGTGTAATTTTAGAGTACACGGCTTGTACTGGGTATTTTCGTACTCCGCCAAAATCGGCCTCCATGTCACCCCTACACACCGTGTGTGTGGCCCGAACACGGCCAGTACACGGCTTCGAGCAGGAAAAGAGTACAGGACGTGTAATTAAAAAATTTCAAGCTACTTTATTTTTCACAAAAACTCTATAAAAATGAAAGGCATTCCTAAAATGAAGATCTGGGTTCTTACAAACTTCCCCCCGTAACGAAATGTTTCCCCAAATTTCCCAAGCGTGGCATAGATGAAGAAACCCCGTACAGCTCAGGCCACTATGATCATTCATCGTCCTCCCTCTCCCAGGTCTCATCCTGTAGTCGCCCATGCTACCATAGCACCCGTACAAGCGGGACCGACTGCCCATGGAGAACCTTCATACTGTGATGGACAATCTGGATGGGATTCTCCTCAAATGTTGCATCCATTTCGAGCTCAAACTCCTTAGGCTGAAAGACATGAGACAGGTCTGAAAAGTAATGTTGGAGCTGAGAGAGGTGGAAGATGTCGTCCATGGCCCAATACCTTTGGGGTAGCCTGAAACAATAGGTGACCGGCCCAACTCTCTCCAAAACCTTAAAAAGCCCGATATACCATGGTGAAAGCTTACCCTACCTCCAAATCCTCTTGTGTCCAAACCTCGGTTTGACAAATAGGAAAACCTGGTCCTAGACCTCGAACTCCATATGTCGTCTTCGCTGATCAGCATAAGACTTCTGTCGAGACTGTGCTGTTTCCATCCTCTTCCGAATCAACTCTATCTTCTCTGAGGTCTCCTGAACAAGACGAGTTCCCAGCAAAGATGCCTCTCCTTCCTCCATCGAACATAAGGGTGATTGGAATTGCCTACCGTACAAAGCCTCGTAAGGTGTCATCTGAATAGTCGCCTGAAAAGTCTTATTGTAAGCGAACTCCACCAGAGGGATATTCTTCTCCCAAGAACTGCCAAAGTCTAGAATGAAAGCTCTGAGCATATCCTTCAGCACCTGGATCGTATGCTAGGACATGCCATCTGTCTGGGGATGGTATTCTATACTCAAAAGTACCTGTGTACCCAAGGCCTTATGAAGTCCCTTCTAGAACCAATACATAAAGCGCGCATCCCTGTCTGAAACAATGGAGTGTGGAACTCCATGTAGACGTACAATCTAACAAATGTAAATTCATCCCAGATCATTGACAATGAAGGTCTCTTTGATTGGAAAGAAGTGAGCAACCATCGTGAGCCTGTCGACAACAATCCAAATAGCATTGTTACCTCGAGGAGACCTTGGAAACCCTATAACGAAGTCCATCGCGACATCGTTCCGCTTCCACTCCGAAATGGGTAACTACTGTAAAAGTACAGCTGGTCGTTGATGCTCCGCCTTCACCTTCTGACAAGTAGAACATCTCATGACCCAACCAGCAACATATTTCTTAATACCTAGACACCAGTACTGGCGATGAAGATCCCAATACATCTTGGTGACACCAGGATGAACTTCCCAAACTGAGGAATGAAAATCCCGCATCAGCTCCTCGCGTATGTCTGCTGGCACCCATATGCATCCCTGGAAACCCAAGATCTCATCCTCGCCCACTATCCATCCAAGAAGATGGTCATCTCTAGACACGCTCTCCCACAGGACTAAGCCTTCTTGAGTCTGATAGTTTCCTCATCCGTACCCGATCAAGAAGCATAGAGGTAACAACTACGGAAGATAGGTAAGTTTGTCCATGTCTATCGTGCATGTCCAGATGCATCTCAGAGAACAGAGCCATTATCTTTTAGTCACTATTGGCCTCCTAAACTACCTGAATCTGAGTTCTCCTGCTCAATGCATCTGCCACTTCGTTGCCCTTTCTCGGCGTATAGGCATGCTCAAAATCAAAAGACTTAAGATACTCGACCCACCTGCGCTGCCTCAGATTTAGATCACGCTGAGTGAATGTATACTTGAGACTCTTCTGGTCAGTGAAGACCACAAAGTGATCTCCCAGAAGATAGTTTCTCCCACAACGTAAGGCATGATCAACAGCTGCCTACTCCAGATCGTGCGTCAGGTAGTTCCTCTCATGTGGCCTCAACTGCCGAGACCCGTACACAACGACTCCATCTCCCTGCATAAGAACAGCGCCCAGCCTGATACCTGAGGCATCACAATAAATAGTGTAGCTCCTGCCTGACTCTAGAAAGGCTAGTATCAGTACTGACGTCAATATTCCCTTTAGGTCCTGAAAGGCTGACTCATAAGAATCTGACAATAAGAACTTCTCCTCCTTCTTGGTCAGACCTCTCAAGGGTGCTGCTAGGAATGAAAAAGTCATGAATGAAATGTCTGTAGTACCCATACAGCCCTAGGAAACTCCATACCTCAAAAATGTTCTTTGGCTACTCCCAAGAAACTACAGCTCTAATTTTCTCTGAGTCCAAAGATACTCCTGCCTCTGAGATGACTTGACTCAAGAAGTAAATATGTTCCATCCAAAAGTGGCACTTCAAGAGTTTAGCATAGAGATGATGCTCTCTTAGTGTACTCAGAACGATCTCAAGATGGGTAGCATGGTTTTGTCGAGTGTGATAGTACACCAAGATATCATCCACGAAGACCATGACAAAGAGAGTCCATGTATGGATGGAATGCTCGATTCATCAATTCCATGAGAACTGCAGGCACGTTCGTGAGACCGAACGGCATGACTGTATACTCGTAGAGACCATACCTGCTCTTTAAGGTTTTCAGAGTTATATCTGATGGTATAATATGCAAATGATGATAACCGGACCTCAAGTTGATCATCAAGAACACACAGCCTCCTCGAAGCTAATAAAAGAGGTCATCGATCCTCAATAAGGGATATCTGTTCTTGACCATCAATTGGTTCAACTTCTAATAATACACACAGAACTGAAGGGTACCATCTGCCTTCTTCGCAAATAGGACAGGAAAACCCCAAGGAGAAGTACTGGGTTGGATGAACCGTTTTCTTGCAACTCCTCTAACTAATTCAAGAGCTCCTATAACTCAGGTGTAGCCATCATATAAGGAGGAATGGACACTGGTGCTGCTCCTGGAATGAGCTCAATAGAAAATTCTACCTCACGCTCCAGAGGCAATCCCAAAAATTCATCTAGAAAGACATCCCTGAAACGATCCACCACTGGAGAAAAGTCCAACTACGAGGTCCCCTGATCATCTAGATAAAGACTAGATATCTGGGTTGTCACCCTTCCTAGCCCATGATGCTCGAGTCCTGCTCGACTCTCCTGAACATCCCATTCAACTCTATGAAGAAAATATTCACCCTCTGGTGAAACAAAACTCTCTCTGTGATGATAATAGTCGACGATAGCCTGGAAGGGAACCAACCAGTCTATCCCAAGAAAAATATCATAGCCTGTCATACCTAGGATATAGAGATCCCATAAGAAACGATACCCTCCAACCTCGAGAGGGCACTCTCTACACTGACGTAAGCTAGATGTCCTTGTCCCCAGAGGCGTGTCTAGTGTCAACGAGTCGACAGAAGAAAAGATGCAGAGCCCAAGGCTCTCCAAGACAGCAATGGAGATAAATCTATGTGTAGCATCAATATCGAAAAGAGTTGAAGATAAATCTTAGGCTACTAAAATCGTACCTCAAACTGTAGAAGGGTCAGGATCCTACTCTTGATAGGTCTGCTCCACGGCGAAAGACTGGCCTGCACCGCACCCCTATGCCACTGCCTGACCACTCTTAGCTGATCCACCTTGCTAGTGCTGAGGGACTGGTGGATGACCGCCATGTCCTCGACCTCCACCTCAGACCGAATGGACAGAAGAACACCAGTTCCCCGACTGGTGAGAAACTGGTGGTACTGCTCCAGAACGAGGAGTCATGGAAGAACCCCGGTCACCAGTTGCTAGTGAGAAAACCTGGCAGAAATGATGAAGGAGACCCATCTTGCCACAAGATTGGTACTCCATGGGATCTCTATGGAACTGCGGCCTCGTGTGACCTGACCGACCACACTGGTATCACATCACCTGGATGCCTGAAGATGCATCTCACTTCCATGGATCACCGCGCGTAGACTCCCTACGACACATCTTACTGTCATCTGGAGAAAAACTAGCTCTAGAAGCAGAACCGCCCTGGGTCGCAGCTCCGGAGTTTCTCAAATTGTGCTCTGCAATCAACACCTGGTTGATGATGGAAGTGATGGATGTCAACTGGAAGATATTCACCTGCGAGAGGATCTCCTACCTGAGACCATCCTCAAAATTCCTTATTAAGAACACCCAACTCCAATCCTGGAGGGGTGTGAAATGCTGTAGCTTGTTGAAACAAGAGGAATACTCAATGACAGAAAGAATACCCTACACTAAGATCATGAACTCCCGGGCTCGATCAGCCCTTAGGGTCTTTGGGTAGAAGTAGTCATAATAGAAACGCTGGAACTCCTCTGAAGCCATAACCTGCTAGTGACCCACCTGTGAGATCACGTCCCACCACCTCTTGGAGGAGTCTCGTAGAATATAGGTAGCGAGCTTTACCCGACTCTCTGGAGGCATCTCCAGATTCTCAAAGATGGTCAACATGGCTTCCATCCATGACTCTACAGCCTGTGGTCCTCCTTCCCCCGAGAAAGTAGCAGGATGATGTTGCTGGAAAACCCGCGTCAAGTCTTCCATAGTCATGGTAGAAGGAAGTGCTCCTTGAAAGGTCTGTATCATCCTCATAAAACCTTCCCTGAACTGCGCATCAGCACCTGCAACTGGTATGATAGATGGTGCCAAGGCTGGCCCGACTGGAGGATCGACAGGAAGTCCCTGATCAACCATATCAGGTGTCTGATCACTACTTGACAACAGACGTACAACCAGAGGATGTCTCAGAGGCATAGATATGAAAGATCAAAAGCACACCTCAGATCAGAATTAACAAAGACAGAGAACATAAGAGTACAAAACGGGAACAGGGGAAGGAAAACACACATGTTTACAAAACACAACTACACAGCGTGTATAAAAACTACACGACATGTCATTTTAAGCCACTAACATAGGTGTGTACCCCTACCATATAGGCTGTGAAACACCTCAAACTACACGGCGTGTTAACCCCACGCACAGTGTGTACTTGAAAACTATTTCCCTACCCGAGTCTCTTTACATGGCCAACCCACATGGTCCAAATTAACCCGAGACTACATGACCTGTTTTGAACATACATGGCGTGTACTAGAGAAGGCTTCAGCGGCCCGTGTAGTTCAATACAAGGACTTATACATGGCCAGACCTTACACGGCATGTTCCGAACAAACACGGCATGTATGGGTAAAGGTGACATCATCCCGTGTTGTTCGTGATGCGGCTGGGTACCTGAACAAGACTACACAGAATGTTCCAAAAACAACGCAGCGTGTCTAAGAGAAGGTGATGCCGAGCCGTGTTTTTCATGACATGGTCGGGTACCTGGACAGGACTACACAGCATGTTCCTTTACAAAACAGCATGTTACTTTACAACACATCGTGTTCTACGCAAGCTTCCCCAACCCGTGTTGTTCGTGACATGACCGGGTACACGACTCTGAACTACACGACGTGTACCAACCATACACAGCGTGTTTTTGAAGTTACTTCCACAATAGCGTCTTCCTGCTCACACGGTCAGTGACATGGTCTAAAAACTACATGGAATGTAGTCAAAAGTGCACGTCGTTTATTCTGGGTTTTTTCTGGGCAGTAGCTCAGAAACAGCACAGAAGACCAGAAAACACCAAAAACATGTCAAAGTAGTGCCAATTCTGATTCGTGAGGGCCCAAACTCCCCGCTAATCAAAACTTGGTGTTCATTTAAGCAAGGTAGAATACACAAAATCCTCTAACAAGGCAGAAAATATTCTATCAAGAATCTATCACAACAGCTTTCATAATCTAGACAAAGTCTATCACAACAGCATGCAATCTCTAACACACCCTAGATGGCTCGGAAAGAGTGCATGGCATGTGATTTCCACAAGTTCATATATGATGCATGATTTGGAATACCCTCATCTCATCGGGTTGCGATAGAAATAGAACAATGATAGAAAAAAACAACAACACAGGACATATGAATCACTCTAGCTGAAATCATATCAACCGTAAATCTCAAAACCATAAAACTGCAATTAACAAGGTAGTATGGCTTTTACCTATACATGGGTCAGTTACTCCAGGGCCTAGCTTAACACCAAGTACCGATCCATCCTATCCTTGGATAAAGGCCCCAAACAGTAATTCAAGAGAAAAGAAAAGCCTCTGATACCACTTTGTAATGATCAGAATCCGGAGCCCCTCCACTGGTGCCTCATACCCGGTTCGCCACATGACCTCAAGCGCATTTCCCCAAACACCAGAGGCTGCATACTAGCAGCGAAGGCCTTGGTAAGTTATTGGGGAAACTATGCCCTCCTTTGGTAAGCTATACAAGTTGAGGAAAAAAAATAGTCAATAGCAGAAGTGGTAACAACATACATAACCGTAACCAAATAGTGGAAGAATAAATATGTAACAATGATGATAATGATGCACCAGGTACAAGTATCCAAGGAAAATAGTAAAAACAACAACGTGCTGAAATAAAACTGAACACAAATTACCAAATCAATAGCAACTCTAGCAGCATCACAAGTTGTAGGTTGGTCACATGCTCTACAGCTCCATAGAAAGTCAAACACCTGAAGTAGAAGGGTGCTTGAGCTTATCTATACCTGCACCAACATAGTCTTCTTGGGCCCAAAATCATGGCCCAAACAGGGTGTGAGATACAATCCCAGTAGGTAATCACCCAAAGATTTGTGCCTAACAGTCAATGAATACCAGGAATGTAAGAGTGCAGAAAGGAGTAAATAGAAAAGCACACAACAACTACAATCCATAGTTCTAGAATATAAAGTACAGAAGTAAACAACCAACAACAAGAAGAAAACAGGCAACCGTCTGGGTAGCACTCACAACCTAACCCAAATGGTTCAACCTACATGTACTAGAAACACTCTAGGAGACACACACAGTCTCACCCCTCTAGTTCAGTTAAGAGTAGACTTTCTGAGGATGCACTGACCATCAATTCCTCCTATTGTTTCGTATCTTGCTAAAGGCTCTCTGGGGAAGCACTCAAAGTCTTATTCCACCTATGGCCCGCATCGAGGAACTACAGACTCTCTAAAGAAGCACCTATCCTTAATTCCCCCCTGTGGTCTCACATCGAATTAAAAGACACTCTGGAAAAGCCCTTATGTCCATTCTCTCTATGGTCTACTACACTAGGTTCTCACAGTCTTGTGTGAAATTAGCATGCTCAGCGTGCGTGTATCTCCCAAGTAACCCTCAAGAACTACTTGGCAATCATTCTAAGGCACAACGACATAATAGTATAATAGTTCCACTATCCTAAAACTAGGCATGGCAACTGCAAAACGCCAAACAAGAAAAACAAGCATGGAAAACATCCATAGTACATCAAAAACTACTCTATTCACAAGGGTAAACCTCTACTATAGAAATCAAGAAAGAAGGTAATCAATCAAGGGAAGAATAAGAAAACGCACAATTCCCGTTCAAGGGAATTGGCGTAATTGCACAAAATATTCAAAGAATTTCTACAGAAAGTCACAAACCACCTACCTCGATCCTAAGAGATCAATATACATGAACAACGACGACAAATCCTCCTTATACCATCGTAGAACTGAGAAAACGCCCGAAACACATAAACCACGATAACTTGAGAAAGATGAGGAATTGGAAAAAAAGGCTCAAGAAGAAGGAATAACTCACCGCTGTGATTCCAAAGAAATCCACGGTGCTCAAACTAGAGAATGAAAGAAGAGGTGGGGGCTCGTCAAACATTTGTGGATCCTTGGAACTCTCAGACAAACGAGACCTAGAAGAAGATGTTTTTGTGCATCAGGCACTACCTCGGCCCGTTTAATAAAAAAATTACATGACGAGTACTTTTAGAGTACACAACGTGTACTAGGTCTTTCCGTACTCCTCCAAAATCGTCCTCCATGTCACACTGACACACCATGTGTGTGGCCCAGACACGGCCAGTACATGGCTTCGAGCGGGAAAATAGTACACGGCGTGTCCTCTGAAAGTACATGGTGTGTACTTCAAAATTTTTCATAAACTTTATTTTTCTCAAAAACTCTAGAAAAAGGAAAGGCATACCTGAAACGAAGATCTGGGTTCTTACATCAGGTACCAATTTAGCAGTATCTTATACAAGTTCATTACAGAATAACCAAATAAATGAGGATATTGAAAACCCCCATGGTTTCTTCTGTATTTCAGGGAATCAGATAGAATAAATATGATATGATAAATTTGTTGGGTGATATTGATGAAAAAAATGATCAAAGTGGTTCATACTTATGTTACTGGAAAGATTAAATATGAATATATTGAGAGACTCATGTGTATGATGATAATACATTGAGATAAAAGTGAAATAGATAATTTAGAAGTTTTCATTCCAATAATAATCAATGTTGGGATCTATGTTCAAAAAGTAACCTAATGAAAATTATGATTATTCCATATGATATAACAATGTGCGTTTTAAGATGAATTATGGGTGAATCTAGGAAATGTTGAGAACCCATAATTGCTTCTTGAAGGTGTTTTATAAGAAAATATTCCAATGTATGTATGTTTAGAAGTGAAATATATTAATATCGAAAGTTTTGGTGTACCATTAGGAACCATCTTGTGCATTTTGGTAAATGAGTTTCAAAATAATATATCATTATCCTATGTTATAATGATAAGTTAATTTTATGTTGGTTTTTATCCAAAATATTATTTTAAGAATAATATTACATTTGGTAGAATCAAATTCAACTCTAGTGTATTTAAAAATATCTTGGATGATCAATCAAATGATATAAATAAATTACTCATTGACATTGAGAACTAATTTTTAAGCTGTTTTTATAGTTGGTTGACTAGAACAAACTACATTGTACTTTAGATAAAATTTATGTTCAATGAAGTGAATATGAATGAAAATAACAAAAACATATATTGAATGTTCTTTAGGAAAATAGTAATGTGATAACATCATAGGGTTTCTATCACATAAAAATAAGACATAGCGGTAACTTAAAATGTTGAGAACCATGATATGTTATAATTATATACATTTAATATTAGTTTCACATTAGCATAAAATTATAAAATAATTCCCACACTCATTTTTTATCAGGTGTATTTAATATTATGCATATTAGACTTTTTCTCATGATGTTTTCACAGGGTAATATCTAATATGGGTGTTTATGATAATGGAACTCCTAGTTTGAATTATGAATGATTTTGTGTCACTGGATATTCTTGTCTATGAGCTTATGTAGTTGTCCTTCTAAATTAATATTGTTATTACTGAACCATAGATAACTGTCAAAAAGTATTACATACATTATAGAATATAATATAATAATGAAACATCAAGGGTAACCATATCCCACTACCCTCCTAGTTTTTCACATTACCTAACATATCATACATAGATCCCTCTCTCTCCAATATAATTCAACACATAAAAACATTGGAATGGTATCACAACATTCACCTCATACATCACATTATCACATTATCCTATATAATATCTCTATATAGTAACCAATTATTTTCTAGGATCCACCAAAGCTTATATGATGTTTATAATAAATTATGTAATATAAATCTATCCATTACATCCCATACATAGAGTAAAGTACCTCAATATGTCACAACACATAGATGTCATACTTATAATATTCATTTGGATACTGTATCTAAAGATGCATGAGTGCAAAATAACTATAAGGCATCAAATCCATCTACACACATATATGAGGAAACTAACATTCATGCATATAATAAACTTTTACTACTACGTTAAGAGAAAGAGAGCCCAAGTGGGTAGTTAATCACCCATTCTCCCACTGGGATTTGGGTTAAAACACCCACAGCAACCATTTGGTGTATATTTCTGTCACCTACATGGTTGGGGTAGCATATAAAATCATAAAATATATATAATATAATATTTCTGACATCCACACTATAACTATATCAATTTTTCATACCCAATTACATATATTTTAACTCAGACTCTCAACTACCATTATTAATATTAAATATTCTATAAGAAGAGAAGCATCTAAATAGGTACGTTAAATCAATTATTTTCATTAACAATTCATATTACGTAAACTAATTCATTAGCCATTAACTAAAAAAACATTAATATTAATTACATTTAATTATCCATCATGAAATTTCTATGCCCTCTTGGGATAATCCATACCATGTCCATGCTTTCTTAAGTTTAAAATATTTTCATCATTTTCATTCCATCATCACTTAACAGATGGGTTGAGTAATAAATTAAAAATAGTAAAATCATTATATAAATCATATACTATAGGAAGACCAACTTAATATATCAATAAGGGGAAACATGCAACCAAGCACATCTAGTTTCCTGAGGGAGTTGGGAAAGGATGTATATTAATTAAGAAACCCACCCATATTTCATTAAATAGATTCATAAGAGAGTGTCTTAGTTCTCAGAATCACATCAAATGGTAAGTGCATCTTTAAAAAATTCCATAATCTCCAATTCCATCCCCAACACTCACTGTAATATGTATTTTCATCTCTACATGACATGAATAAACTGTAGACAAATCTATCAAGGTTACCTACGCACATCACCCCAGCCATCCTAGGCTCAACCATCCTCAAACCATATCATATCCCGGCCTCCAAAAACCATATAAAATCACATATCGAATATCATATCGTTGAAATATTTAAAAAATAAAAATAAATTAAACAGTCATAGAAAATAATAGTTTATATTCTTTAAAATACGACATCCATCCTTTACAAATAAATGAGCTCGGAGGGATCAAAAATCAAGGTACTCAGCCTTATCAATGAGATAAGAAAAATAATCCATATCAATTATCGTTATCAAATGACTAGTTTTTATTCCTTACTAAAGTGCACAAGTATTTATTCATAGGGTCTATCTTTTGGAAACCAAAGAAACCATTCTATAAATATATACTTAATGAGTTTAACAATTAATATAAACTTGATTAATAATATGAAATCTACATTTAAAAAACACATGGAATTCCAATTTTATAAATGACCTTTGATTTCTTTCATCATAATTAATCAACATGATTAAAATTATTTATCAAATTCCATCGACATAAAAAATTACATATTCAAGAAAACATTTGATCAACATCAATTTGATCATTATCAAATTACATCAAGAATTAGATTCCTAGCACATGCCTATTTATTCTCCAGCTAACTAATTATAAATTTATTCGTGATTTAAGTTATTCATGATTTTCCATAAAATAAATTTTTATAAAATGGAAACAACAAGATATATAAGTTTATAATATATCAGAAACTATCAGTAAAATTAAGAGGCTACCCATTATAAAGGTATAAAACAATGATAGACGATCGAAATCCAATTCTATATGAGTCTGCATCAGTATTCATTATGTGAATTCCATTTCAATATGAAGTGATAACCCATGATAAAATTATGGTTAAATGTAATTGAATATTTTAAACAATTATTCACCTAAATTGATTAAGAAGCATCACAAGACCCACAACACAAAAAACATGGGGCATTCAAAATATGGAATCATCACTGTAAAACATAATCCATTGACATAAGGGTTCCATGACTCGAAGGGAGGATTTTTTGAATCTACAGTCCAGAGAAATGGAATGTAGGGAAGAATTAAGGATAATATATACATTTATGAGTTTATAGATACTATGAATTCAGAATTTCAAATTGAAAAATTTATAATTCCTACTATTTTAGATCTCATTAAACTTCATGTAAAAGGATACATTTATTAACTCATCCAACTATGAAAATAATTCATATAATTATTATGAAAAAATTACCCATTTATGTCCTTTGATTTTTCATACCAAATGAACAACATTTCCATTTTCATAAAAAAAATAAAAAATTCATAAATACGTGATTTCATCTAACTGGAAGCACCACATAACCAAAAGCTCCAATTTAGCCATGTAACATAGTTGATCACTCCAATAGAAAATATATCACAAAGATTATCTCTCATGTTTATGATCCATGATCTGATCTAGCAACATTGTTTATTCATAAATCAAATTCACACAGATGATCACTCACATATCTGATTCAACCATGTAACCACAACACCATGTAACCGATCTAGACACATAGAGGATTGATCCATATAGTTGATTTTTCCATTTCGCAGATGGAACCACATATCTGATCACTTTTGTATTTGGTCAAATCATATAACTAATTTATACATGATTTTGATTCTCTCTATGTATCTATTTCGACTGACTATGAATGAGGCAACCACCCAAGCTATGAATAGAATATTAATCATGTGAAACTCTTACACATCATGAATCCCATCACCTTTAATATTTTTTAATCCAAACACATCTAGACCCTCTCTAGGCCTCCTATAAGAACCATTGGATTTAGAAACATGAAAAGGGCCAATATAGATTTATTTTTTCTATAAAAATATTAGTGCTTTGTCCAAATGAATTGTAAAATCAATAAAATATAACTAAATTGATTATACGTAAAATGGGTTAACCAGGGTTAAAACTAATAGATAATGTCATGAATTAAAAATTAAGATATATAATAATTAATTTTTATAGGGATTTAATCCTTTTATTATCTAATATTTTAATAATTTTCCATTTCTTATCACTGTATCATGTAATTATCTTTACATTATCATAATCATTGATGTAATTCCATGTGTGTACCTCCCCTCACTAGTAAAATGTAACCTCTTCTCCTCCCATATTCACATACTTTTATCCTTATATCATGGTAAAGACATACCTCTAAAACATTCCTATATTCCATCCCTCAAACCATGAGCCCATACTATTTAAAAAAATACTCTATAGATTATCTCGTATACTAATGGATGTGTCTTAGAAAAGAGGTATAAATCATAACCAATATATTTCAATTTTATTGATTATTCCACTATTTATAAACCAATTATATCCCCAAAAATATGAATAATATATTATAATAAATATAATATGTTGTTATTATTATTTCTTCAAAAAGATTTATCACCCCTTATCTTTTAAATGGGAAATAAATATATCTCTTATGTGTATGTGTGGGCTATCACTTCCACATATCGATATGATTTGTTTTATATCACCATCATTCGTGGATGGTTATTATGATTTATTTAATGAATATATATTATATTTATGAGATATTAATTATTTTGGGATTATAATATCTTCTCTAATATCTTACCATACCATCAAGTAGAAATGAAAAACACTGCTCATATATACCTATGTATTACAATTTCAATGAACTAATATGAATAATTTTATTTTTGTTTTTGATTTATTTTATTATTAATAATGATATATTTAATGAATATATATATATAGTATTTTTATGTTATAAAAATGATTAAATATTGTTTAATTTTAATTTACTATTCTTTTGTTTCATCTATCAAACAGTATAAAACATGACTCATGCATACGTACATATTGCTGTCTCCATGAATTAATGTAATTCATTTTTTATCCTCTCTTTATGTGAATTTTTATAAATGTGTGTATAATTATTAAATATTATACTTATAACATTATTAATAATCTTGTGATGATGGAATCATGATCTATGTTAAATGGCCATAACAATCGAACTAAATCATACATGAAAAAAACATTTATCACCCTAAAAGGAGGACTTTAATTACAAATTATTAATTACTTATTTTTTTAATTTTTATAATTTATTAATATATGATATTATAAAATTTTAAATTATTATACAATATATTTATAATATATATAAATTTATTATATAGTAGGCTCGATCATGTACATATCATGTCAGACATTTGGCAAGGGTTATTCGTCTCAATTTTTTCTCATTGAGGCATGTTTGATATTATACATAAACTAATTTTTATGAGGAGTATATACTTATAAATTAACATGTTATATCATCTATACTTTATTGTTCATAGTATTTAATGTTTCAAATAAAAATATACTTTCCATGGTTTCTGATTCTAATGTTGCCAAATTGGTAAGGGTTTAGTGTCTAAAATTATCATCTTCGGGACATAAATTATATGTAACACCTATATAATTTTATGTGGTGTCTGTACTAACATTTTGATATGTTCTAAAATGAATATAATTATTTTCATATTATTTAATATTTTATTTGATGTAACTTATTTCATAGGTTAATTAATTAATTTTACCGAAGCGGTAAGGTTTTTTACATTAAAATCTAACCTTTTAGCATGACTATTTATGCTTAAATTTTAATTGATGAAATTATATGCTATATCACTCCAAAGTATTATTTATTTTATTATTATTATTTCTACGGGTTACATTTTTTCAATTTAATTTTCATTATTTAAGAAAATTTAAATCCAAAATAATCTTTTTATGGAAAAACAAAATTATTTATCTATTTGGTAATACAATATATTCATCTATATATTATATAAAATGTTATAAATAATTTATTTTTAATTCCTTAATATTTCAATAAAGTAATATTTACACATTTTCAGATATCAATAGAAAATTTTAAAATAATTCTTCTTTTCAATTTATGAATGATGTATGAAAGAGATTATATTTTAATTATTATTCATATGTTTATAAATGACTTAATACCGATAAATTAATCAATTTAAGATTATTTGTATCATTTTATTGGTTATGGTGAATTTTGGGCTTAATTGGGAAAATTATTTAATTCTCCAAAATTTAATGTTTTCTAGCAGTTCAACTTTTTTTGCATAACATTTACAATTAAGATCCTATTTAAGTGATAGTTATTTTGGTTTTTATAACTTTTTGGATTCATCATTGTCTCTTAGAGCCATACCCAATTCGACACACACTGGACTACAAAAATCTGTCAAGTGGAAAAATATTTCTGGCCAGTAGAATGGACCCATCCTATAAAATTAAGAATATCACATATTACCTACCTTAAAATGATGTGATTATATATATTATTGATATATTAATAAAAATGGAAGGGTTAAAATTAAATTTTCTTATTTAAGGATCTCATTAAGGCATATTTGTAGTGCTTCCAAGTGGTGTGGGTGAAATAGTGTTTGGAGGCCAGAAAAAGTTATGTTAATTGATTCATCCATATCTATTTTTATAAATTTCAAAATACGTTAAGATATTTAGTTTAGATATAAAAATCATTCTGGACATCTCTTAAGAAAAGTATTTTGTGATTTATGGATGTCTGGTGGGCCGAACAGAAGAAATATTCTGGCGGACAGTTTCTGGAGGATCAAATTATTTATTCTATGTTTTCTATCTTTTATTCAAACCAAATTTGTAATGAACCCTTATTCTCCCTTATTTACAATAACCCTTACCATGGTGGGGTAAAATTCACTATGATTGGGGAAGGAGTGGTTTTATATTTTGTAATTCATGAGTTCGCTAACTTATTGTTTTATTATCCTTTTATCTCTTTTGGGAAACCAGTTTCAATTTTTTATAATAGTTTTTGTTATCATATTAGATTGTATTTGATTTAGATTCTATTTTTTTATTTCATTGCAGAGTTATAAATTTCTCCCTCCACTAGTATCATGTTTATATAAGATGGAATAAATTTGTTCATAGTGTTGAAGTACTCCGTGATCGATAGTATGTGTGTGAGAACCAATGACCATTTTTTATTGTTTGGGATAAACAAGACCCAATATAGAATTGATTATGTCAATTATGGGTATTTGATACCATTTTATAACACATTGTAATGGGGGTAGACCAATCTAATATTTTAGTAAGGTTTATTCTCAACAGTATTACTTAACCAAGTGTGAGAGAATAATTCATTGTGGATTATATATTTTATTGAGTTAGTAAAAGAAATTTTGATAAGTTGAACTGTGATAGAATTATAATTGGAAAACCGAAAATGACCTGATAACCATATCATATAATATTTTTAAATAACTTGCTTTTATCAATTTGAACTTAATATTTTTCTGAATTAATTTCTTCCTTTAATTTTTTCTTATCTTTTTGAAATCAACCAAATTAAAAAACAACCTCACTTATTTCTCTATGTTTAAGGTGACAGATTAATTTTTGTGCACTCCTCTCGATATATAACCAAGGATAATTACTATACAACATTTTATCTTAGTAAAATATTGGTTTTCCCACACCCCAATACATTAATATGTCAAAAATTAGCATCGTGTCTAGAAAGGAAGTTTCAAAAGTATAATTCTATGATTTGATAAATAATATTATTTTCTTCATTTGAAAAAACTAAAAACTATTTTCCATGACATATTTCAATTGAAGTTATTATTATTGTATTGATTAATAATAGTTGTGGGGAAAATGATTCATTATGATGAGTAATACCTCCTTCAAAATCTTTATAACCTCACTCATTTGGGAAAGAAAATGATGAATGGCCTTATCATAGGTATCTTGCTTCAAGAACTCATGGACATAGTGAATCAAGTAAAACCTATTTATTAGATATTTAATTCCAAGGAATAAGTTACATTTGATAAAGGACCTCAACATTAAGTAGAATTAGATCCAATGGTGAAAGTAAATACTCCACTTATCTTCCAAATAGAGGACCCTAAATACCTACCTCTACCTAGTGGAGTTCAACTATAAGAGGAACATTCCACTAAAAAATCAATTGAAGTCTAGCCAATGAAGCGAGATAATATTTTTCTAAACTTGTTTAATTGTGTTTTTATAGATGCTAAATTGACTACTACATCCCCCTGTTTTAAATTTTTAGATTCAGATAACACTTGTATTTCCTTGGTGGATGAAGAAGAAAAGGAAGATACATCCAATGAGGAAAATATAGAGCTCCCTAAACTTGTAAAACATTTATTAGAGGGAGTACCTGAGGAGACAAAAATGGAAATTCATAAGGAAAATATGACAAAATATTATTATTTTGAAATGGATGGATTTGATATCAATTCATCATGTTTCAATTTTATTCAAATATAATTAAACTTTTATTTTCTCTTTGACTATGCTTTTTATATATCATAACTTGAGAAACCTATAGATAATGAAGAAGAGGTTGTGAAAGTGAAAACCAAAAAATTGGAGGACTCATTATTTTTCCATAAATCCACCATTAAAGATGCATATGATTTTAATGGGGGTCAATTCAGTGTATTATACCCATGGAGTTCTAAAAAATAGAATTTAATGATGTAGGGAGGATGTTTTATTTGTTTATCTAAGAAAAACACTACCCACCATTAGATTAGTCGTAAAGAACTAGAACTGACCATCTAGAGGTAGTAAACACTCAGGGACCACTTAGGTAATTAAACAAAGATCTACCTTTATTTTCTGATCTAACTTCTATTTCTATTTCATTCAATTAATATATTATGTTTTATTTTCTACTGTAGTATTCGGATTTTAGTGTGTATCACTTAGAATATTAACTAAATGTTTCACTACCTATAAGCCAAGTTGTAACTGTCATTTACACTTTCTTTCTTGTTGCGATTCATCTTTAAAATATTATTACATGTTAAATCAATTTCAATTCATTGTGGACATGACATCATTTATGTATGGGGGAAGGGAACCATTGTAGGCTATGATTATTATATGTTGTTTGTTTTACTATTTTCATAAAAAATTGTTATTTTCAAATTTTTTGTTTTTTTTTCAATTTTTTTTGAAAAATTTGAGCAGAAATGATTATCTTTTACATTTTTGAATCCCATTTACATGATTGAAACATTTTATCCAGGAAACTTAATATAAATTAATGATGAAAATGGATTTTTCTTGAGTTTAAATCTTTAGTAATTTCACAAAAAGTACTCTGAGTTTTAAATATCATTCCACATATCACTGTATATATATACTTGAATTCAACTTATTTTGAGGATTAAAACAATTTTTTTTATATTATTTACATTCAAATAACTTCTTTAGAGAACTAAATCATGATTTTTTTAACCAGAATTTGATTTATTCTTATCAAAATTTAATGATTTAAGGTACTTGTGTTTTAATTGATTAAGGAATTTATTTAGTTTTAAGGCCCCTATTTAATAAAATCATTTTTATTCTATCCTAACATGTAAATTTAATCCTTTTAACCATTATAATACTTTAATATCATGTTAGGTTAGCCACATTAAATGCCAATTTTACCAATCTAACCTACTCTTGAAGTGAAATTTCGTGATCTACTTACACTTAAGTGTAGGGAAAGATATCATGTATTATGATACCTCATTTGGTGATACTTTAGAAGGAAAATAAAATTCTGATGAGATGGTATTTATGTTGAAACCATAATTCTATTTAAATATGTTCCATTTATTGAACTTCCATGAATAATAAGTTATGCCTTCCTGGAGAATCCATTAGAGATAGAAAGTTGTCTCAATTTAGAGCATTTATGAAAAATTATTTTTTATATGATTGACGTGTTTGATGCTAAAATTTTGAACTGCATAAACATTCCATTATATTTCATGATGATGGATCTTATTTTCTTCAAAGGGGATGAAATAGGAGACCACACTTGAGTGAAATTTAGAATAATTCAATTTTGTTTCAAAAAAGACCCAACCCCTCCACATTCAACATCATAATTTTTAACATCTAAATAAATCTAAAAGGAATCCACATAACTACAATAAAATTTCCTAATAATTAAAATATATTCTTGAATTACATAGGGTGGATATGTTGGAATTTATCAAGCTTATGGAGATCCTAGTCTGAGTTTGGCTGAGAAAGACCTTACTGAAAAAATTGAATTTTTTGCGATGAGAGAAAATGAAGGTTAGGTAGTCATTTTGTGTGTATGGGAGGAAAAATGAAGATTAAATATATTTAATGATATTAAATTAAGAGCATGAAAAAATATATTTTTTATTAGGCCTGATTTATTTTCATTCTGGTTGCCAAATTGGTGGATCTCATGGGATTCTGTTTTAAATTTTATTTGTTTTGATGTTCATGTTTACCTGTCCTAGATTCCAAGTTCTATATGTGGGGGAATTGATAGATATAATATTTTAGTTACAATTAATATGTTTTTTAAATTATTTAATCCCCTATAAATTAATCAATTTGATCTTATTTTCATCATTTAATTATTTTTGGGGAATTTCGGGCATAATTTTTAAAATTTCATAATTCTAAAAAATTCACAGTTTTCTGGAGCTTCTGTTCATCAAAAATAATGTTTAAAATTTAAATAAAATTTATGTAATTAATTTTTTAGGATATTATTACATGTGGGATTCATCTTTGTATTTTGAAACCACTTCAAATTTGACAGACACTTTCCCTGAAAAATCAATCATGTGGAGAAATTTTTCTGGCACGAAGAATGGACCCCACCATATTTAATCAATAATATCTCATATTACTAACTATTAAATGATATTATTCTAGATTTTTTTTACATAGCACAAATAAGGGATAGTTAAAATTAATTATAATTAATTAATGATGTAATTTATATGTATTTGATGTGCGTCCAAGTGGACTGGGTTAAATAGTGTTTTGAGGCTAGACTAAGTCATGTTCATTTATTCATTCATATTATTATTTAAACCTATCCAATGACTTTGAAATTTTAATTGAGAATATCTAAATACATTTTAAACATATTTTAGGAAGATACTTCATAGTGTTTTGGCGTACTGGTGGGCATTACAGAGGCACCGTTTTGGCAAAAAGAAATATAGAGGATCAAATTTTATGTTCTTTGTTTTCTCTCATTTATTCTATGTTTTTTAATGAATTATTTATACCCATTATTAAAAATTACCCTAAAAATGGTGGGTTAAAATTCATTTATCTTGGGAAAGTATAGGTTTTATATTTTTTTATTTCATGAGTTCTTTGAATTAATGTTTTAAGATCATTTTCTCTCTTCTACGAAATCGGTTTCAGTTTCTTATAAATTTTTTTATTATCATGTATGATTTTTTTATTTACATTCGATTATATTTATTTCTTTTTTAAATGATCAATTTATCTTTCCACTAGTATCTGGTCTATATACGATGGAATAAATCATTTCTTAGTGGTGAAGTACTCAGTGATCACCTATACGGTTGTGAGGAGTAGTGAACGTTCTTGATATTTTTGGGATAAACAAGACCCAATATGGAATTGCCTAAGTCAATTGGGGTTATTCTCTAAAACTATATTACACATTGTAAGGAAAGTAGAAAAATATTATATTTTATTAAGGTTTATTCTCAACATTATTACTTGACCAAGAGAGTGAGGAAAGGCGATTTTGGATTATCACTTTGATCGAGTTTGAAGAATAGAATTGGATAAGTCGATATATAATAGAATTACAATTGGAAATCCGACCATAACCTAATCACCATTTTATATAATAGTTTTCAAAACCTTGTTTTATCAATTTTATTATAATATTTTTCTTAATTACTTTCCATTATTCAGTTTCTTTCTAGCCTTATCAAAATCAAACAATTTCATAAACAACCTCACTTATTTCTCTAATTTTATAGTGATAGATTAACTTTTGTTCACTCATCTATGGATATATCTTATATTAATTACTATACTACATTTTAACTTTGTCAAATATTGTTTTTTACACACCCCAAAATAGGCATGTTTCAATGCACATTATAATTTTTTCATAATATTTAAAAGGAATCTTTGTTTTACTGTATACTGCATGAATAAGGTTTCCCACCATAATTACATCAATTTAATAGAATATTATTTTAAAAGATTCCATTTATCTTTTGAATGGTATTTTTTTCGTTATTATTATTAATTTCAAAATTTTTTGAATAACTGATTTAAAAAATAAAAGGGTATTTAACTCTTAAGATGCTACCCTGAATTTTTAATGATATTTTCATAGATTATCACATCCTTTAATTTTTTTTATTATTAATAAGAATATAATCCAATGTTACCATAATTATTCTTCATATATATTTTTTATTAATATAATGATGCAATATTTGTGAATTATTTTTTATTTTCTGGGGTTAGAGATTAATGTAATGATAAATTTATTAGTGAACTTTTAGAATAAATTTGAATGGATTAGTATTATATGATGGGTGGGTATATTATATAAAACCAATTAATTGGGTTATGATTAATGTTTTATGAGTTGAAAGAGTACGTGGGTGGTTATAACAATCCTAAAATATGGTACACAAAAGCTTATCCAAAGCCCAAAGCATGTACAATGGTGCTTACACCATGACTAATAAGTCATGAATATATTGTTAGGTATCCATCAGATAATATTTTTATAGTTATCACTAATCCATTATCATAGTAGATGTACTTACATAGAATTAGTATTATCGTGGTATATGATCTTGGATTTCATTTAGATTAAAGTATTTTGAATTCCTAAAGATACATGACATCGTTAAGGTTTATGATCTACGAATTAGAGTTTATTATTTTATAATTCTAAGATAATAATCAAAACCCTTATGATTATATTATGTTAACTTAGTCTAAATAATTCATATATCCCTTGGGTACCCTTACTGAAAATCTTATCTCACACTTTCTTATTTTTACTTTATCCTTGTTATAGATACTTATTTTCATATACGATATGTCTAATAAGGGTGCTATTTTTGAGGAAAATAATAAAAAATAATATACATATTTTATATAGAAGATTTTTATGTATCCATGTTTCCAATGAAATTATACCTTTGTCATTGTTACATGGAGCATAATGAAATATAATGAATATTCTTATAATAATATGTAATATTAATATTTGTGATGTTTGGGTAAAATAAAAAATATATTTGGGTGGATCTGTTGAAAAATTTAAAGTGTTTAAATGTTTTCTTGACACCACTTTCACTATAAAATAATTTTTATTGTGATTTAAGGAAATAGTTATTTAAAAAATGGGAATTTTTTTAACTTTATTCAATTATTTGGAGACTATTGGTTCCATATTGTATTTTGAATAATTTTTAATGGGATGATTAGATTTCCTATTATTTGTTAATGAATTGTTTTCAGTCATACAATTTGAATTATCATTCCATTCATGTTTTCATTTTTCCAATTGGAACAAAATTAAAATAGTTGGTTTGAAATTATAATTAAAAACATCATTGACTTTTTTTATTTTTATAATGACCATTATGAATTATAGAACCATGTCGAATGTTTATTAATAATGACTGTGCATGAATGTGGAAGGAAATATTTCATGAGAATATTTTTTAGGTTATATATGGTTTATTGATTTTGTTTTAAATATTAATTTATGTGATGAACTTTGGTTTTTTTATTTCATAATTCCATTTTGTTAGTATCATGGAAATCTTAGTTATATAAGTATATATTCTATATTAATTATATAAAAGATTATTTTGCATTGACTGGATAATTATCTATGAATACTAAATCCTCCTGGGTCTATAATATTTACTTAGTAACCTATGATGGGGTGTGAATGTGATGTTTCAATTTTATAAGGAGGGTCCCTTGGGATATTTATCTAGAAAACTAGATATAAAATTATTCATGTATGATCCAAGTGAGTCTATCTTGATTCTGAGATCATTTTGAGGATTCAATTTGGAATTCATATAGATACCTTTTTTTTATCCCATGTATTTCTATCAGTATTTCTTATTTTTGGGTTGTTTTATTTTTCTCAATTAATATATTTTCACCCATTATATTAATTTCATTTGTTTTGGTGTGATTTTGGTACACATTGTTATTGGATTAAAAATTTCTAGAATGTATAGTTTCTCAAAAAGAACATGTGTTTTTTTTAAAAATTAATTTGATAATTGTTTTTGAAAGAGAAAGAAATAATTTTTTAAGAATGATTTCAAATCCCATTTTATCTTTTTTAAAAAAGGATTTATTTTTTTGACATAGAAATTATGTTTTTATGCATGTTGAACCTCAATTGATTTAAAAATGGGTTTTAATTTCTTATCATTGAATGAAAATGGGAAAATATATATTTTTTATTATTTTCATATGAAAAAATATAATAAATGATAACAAAATATTAATTTGATGAATGTATTATAATTGAATCATCCCATACTCTTGGGTGAAATACTACAAGATTTCTTGGATTCATACCCTACATATACACCTGTTTATGTGTTTTCTGAGATGTAATATTTTTTTATTAGGTTCCCCAAAGTTGATCTCATTCATTGGATGTTTATTGGGACTATAATAAGACATGTTGTGAAATGATTAGTGATTATGGGTCATGTGATTGTTTTTAGAGTTGTTTGGGATCAATTTAATTTTTTATAATGGTTTTTTTTCAAATTTTATTTGTGTGTATATATATTATTTCCCCTATATTTTATTTTTTGGTCTATTATTATGTATTTTGGATATTTTTAGGTATTTTACCATGTTTAGTTGGTTCATTAAATTTTATCTACTTATTCCAAATGCATGGTTGAATACCATTAGGATATATCTTGTGAGACTCATTAGTTTCCAATTATTTTTTGTTTTTTTATTTAATGTTGAAATAATTCCCATCATTTAATGTTAATATCCTTAGTTATTGTCTACACACCATAGGGATTGGGAATATACAATGGATCTTGGTGCAATTCAAGTCAGGTACCTATTTAGTGGTATCTTGGATAGGTTCATTATAAAAAAACCTAATAAATGAATATATTGAAGAAAACAATGGTTTCAGATGAATTTCATGTAAAGAGGTATATATAATGCGATCTTATAAATGTGTTGGCTGATATTGAAGAATATAATGAACAACGTAGTTTATCCATATATTATTGGAAGGAATAAATATGAATATTATTAGGGACTCACATTTATGATGATAATATTTTTATATGAAAGTGAAACATGTATTTTAGAAGTTATCATTCCAAATATAATCAGTTTTTAGATCTATTTTCAAAAAGTAATAATGAAAAAAATTAAAAATATTCCATATTATATAATATAATAAGTTTTAAAAATATTATATATGAATATAGGAAATGATGAAATAAAAAAAGGTTTGGTATATTGAATATTGAGTTTATGATACAATCATTTAAATATAGATATTTAATGATGCGGTTATATATTTGATATCAAAAAAGATAGAATTTATATGAATCAATAACAAGTGATGTTGGTTAATTAAATAACTATCAACTATGAATCTTAATAATGTTAGGAATTTGGATTTGAGTTGTTGAAGTTAAAATCTAATAATGACTTGAAGTGATTATCCATCCTTTTACACATAAGTAATTCTTGATTAACTATATATAAAAGAGAAACATCACTTATTGGGTCAATAAATTTGGTGAAATTAATTTATAAATGTGAAAAAAGTGGTTGAAATTTTTTGAAGGAAAATCACAAAGATACAATTATGGATGTGGAAAATGTATAGAATTTCAGAATCATTGATGACATAGACTATTGAGAAAACATATATAGTTTCTGAGAAATCATAAACAAACAAAAATTTAACAGGGTATTGAAAAATGTATTATGTCAGATAACGATATATGGAAGCAATTTAGGAGAATGCCTTTAGATATTTTTTATAATTATAATAAAATAAAAATTTATATGACAAATATTTTGAAAATATACTTAAACCATCATATTCTAGTAGGAAAATCAAAAATTAGAAGCATCATGTAGAAGTCCCTAGAAGTAGTCATCAATGAAAAGCATTTCCCCTAATCTGAATCTCTTGATGATTCACAATGTTTAAGATATTAATTAATATTATCAAATTCTTTTATGTACAAGTTCAAATTAAATTTATGTGTTGAAAATGTTTTTTAATTATTTGAATTTGGAGCACTAATAAAAGGTTGATATTAAAGATCAAAAGAATATATAAGATTATTAATAACATTACCTATATAAATATTATGTCAATATGGTTCACTGAAATGATTGAATAACTCTATAAGATATAGAGTTATGAAAAATTAATCTTCAATTATGTCACAAAGGTGTTTTAGAAGAAAATATTCCAATGTCTATAAGCTTAGATGTGTAATATAATAATATCATAAGGTATTTTATACCATGAGGATGGTCGTGTAAAGTTTAGTAAATGTGTGTCAACATAAGATATCAATATCCAGAGTTTTAATGATAAGTTAATTCCATTTAGTAATTGATCAATAATCATAGAATAAGAATCAGATTATGTTTAGTAGTTTTAAATTCTATTCAAGTGAAATTCAAAATATATTAAATGTTCAACCAAATCCTATGGAAAAAATAAATTTTTGACTTGGATAATTAATTATTAATATGTTTATTGCATTGGATCACTATAAACAGCAATTTTTTTACTTTAGAATACATGTATATTAAGTGAAGTGAATATTAATAAAAAAATTGATTACTCTTCTAGAAAACATTAATGGGATAAAACCGTATAGTATCTATCACAATAACATAGATCATAGTAAATCCCAGCTATAATGAGAACCTTGAGATGCTATAATAATGTATCTTAAATATTATACCTATGGTGGAATAATATTCTATGGTGGGTGACATAGAATGTTGACTATTAGGTGAATATATATAATATCCAATGAGAAATATTCTCAAGAAAATTTTATATTGTAATCAATAATATTAAATATTTTGAGAATAGACTACCTAGTAGGAATTCCACATGTTTTTTTATTACTGGATATTGTTGTCTCTGAGCATGTGAAGGGGTACATAGAAATTAATATTCTCATTAATGGATATCATGACTCATTTACTAAGACATATTGTTGTAAGCCCAGATGATATCAATTCACAGGGTAGTTGTGTATTTTGGGTGTTTCACAAAGGATATATTATTAATTAACCAGTCAAATAAGTAGTATTCCATTACATATTTAGGTAAGATGTTATCTCAACCATTTTTAAATGAAAATGATGCATTAAATTCTATTTGAATAGTGTAATGATAAGAATGTTTTTGTTAGATAAAAAAATATCAAGCATATAGTTTTATAAAGAATTGTGTTAAACTCACTTGATGAGATATTATGATAAAGGGAGTATATTAAACAGAGAGAACTCATATTTGGTTTTTAATATTACGATGTTAACTTTTGTAAATTAGGTTACGTGGCCCATTTACAGACTGTAATCATGGAATTTTCACATGTACACATAATTACAATGAGTAATAATCATAACTGGTCACAAACTAGGTGTTTTAGTTGAACTCAATACAATTATATTAGAATTTAATTATTTTAATAATTATTATTATTGGGAATGAATAATAAAATTTTTTATATTGTTAATCACAAATAATAAATAAATACTTATACTTGAGATTAAGAATGTATTATTTATTTTATTGGATATCAAATAAATGTTTATTTTCCACACTATGAATATATTATTTATTTTTATTGAATAATTAATAAATATTTATTTGATATACTATTAATATTATAAATATTTGATGTAAAAAATATATAATTAAATGTTTATGTTGGTATTTGATAAAGTATTAGGAGGAGAAAATGAAAAATATGTTTATCGTGATAAATATTAATTTAAAATCTGTCAAGATAATTGTTCTTATTTTACTAAAAAGTCACACCATGGAATAAAAAATATACTATTTCTTAAATACATATATTGGGGTGCGTCATGGGTATGATTTTTTTAATTTATATTGTGAAATTAATTAAATTAAATTCACTAACACTCAGTTTATTAATAGACCTCATATCCATTATAATTGTGGTTATTCAAGAATCATTGATCCGAACTGATTGTTCTTCTGAACCCTCTTATCCCCTCTCACTTCCATTCAAAAAGATGATTATTAGTATATTTTCATCAAGATAGAATAAATCATAATAGAACAAGAAGAATAACATATGATGATCAATAGACCACACTATAACTAAGTGAAACATTAGTTTCATTCAGAAATCAAGGGACTATGTATTGTTCACCACTATATAGATTCTACAATGGAACCATTCAAGGGAAATGCTAGACTACATATAAAGTATTTTCAGATGATCAATAACAACAACAAAGAAATATCCCACGATTGGGGTATTATTTCTCTAGATCAACTAAAGTTAATTACAAATTTAATGTGAAATTATCTCATCTTTGTTATGGTGTAATAAAATTTCCACTTTCATTGAAATAATTTCATGTTCCACGAAGTTCACATCATGTACAATATGAGAATAAAATCTTGTGTCTTAAATTTTGTTTGTTAGTTTAGATCCCATTAAGAGCATATGCTGCTCCCAGCACCAATAGATTCTATAATATTATTCATGATGTAAATATAAAAAGGATTTCTTTATTCGAGCCAAAATATAAATAATTGAAATGAATTATTGACAGATATTTTAATGATAATTTTTAATGTGGAAACTATTTTTTTTTGAAATCTTTAATAGAGAATATAGAGATTTGAGAAAGTATTAAATTCATGGTTAGGAATTGTTATTTCTCATGGTACTTCTATTTATTGAGTTTTCAATTCTCATTGTTAAAAATAAATAGAGGATTATATCATCAATGAAGATTTAGAAGAATTGAATCTAAAAATTGATACTGTTTAACATGATTATATGTTAAGATCATTTAATTAAAGAAAAAATTGAGTCTTCCATAAGTCTACCAAATGATCATTTTAGTTGAGGAAGAAATGATTTCATCCTGCATATATCTTAATATATAATTAGTTGAGTAAAAAATAGAGATAATAATCTGGTCAAATATTCTAGTAAAGATAATATTAATGTATAAATGGGTCAAAATAAAGAGTGTATTATGATTATTCATAGAGTCAATGAAGAATCTAAATTGGTGATATTTTCGAATTCTTAAGTCGGTCATTCTATGTATTATTAAAGAAGTTCAAGGATCATTTTGTTTAAGTAGTTCATTTAATAGAAATCGATGAACAACTATTAATGAATAAAAAGTAGTCTTTTAATATTGGTACATCCTAAATCATACTCGAGATCTTATTCATTTTAATGTACAAAACATTAATATTAAACAAGTGGGATGAATTATAATAAAAATATCAAGAGGAATCTTACTATAATGAAATAATTTCGTCTTTTAATAAGTATACCTTCCCTATTTACATTTATTTTATGTTAATAGTCAAAGAACTATGTCATAGAACCAACCCAAACACTGCATTGATTTTTCACCCTCATATGAGTATTACATTTTATAAATATTTTTTTATTATTTTTTCTTGAACTTTATTCTTTCATGTGATGTGTTTTTGTTTCAATATTCATACATGATCCATTTTTTCAAATTAGTGTAGTGGATTCAATTAATGTGAAAAATATTCAATAAAAACATATATTACAAAAATTTTACCCCCCACTTAATACGACTGCATGGTTCTGCTAGTCAGTTCAACTCATATCAGAATTCACTATTTTACATCTAATTGGATCATTTTTATCCACCCTTTAAATTTATTTATCATATATAATGTGAAAAAAGGAAGAAAAATTTGGTCTACCTATTAGATAATACTTGTAAATTATAAGTGTGAATAATTTGAAGAATATAACCATAGTATCACCCAATTCGTATTTCACTCATGTGGCCAAATTGGGTTGGTTGTGTTACCTCATGCACGCCTCCCTTTATAGAATGGGTTTTCAACTACCAGTCAGGGTGTGATAAATATTGTGGGGAGACTGAAACCATGAGTATAGAGTAAAAAACACATAAATAAACAATATAAATGAAAATCATAGTAGAAAAAATAAAGGAAAAAGTACAATATAGTGAATAAACCAAACAAAAAAATACAACTGAATTACCCACTATATAATAATGTTTTAATGTAATGAAAGTCTGAAATGTAAATAAATTAAATTCGTGATTTAATATAAATAAAATAATAGGATGATATAATAAAGCTGGCGAGACCCTGATCATAATCCCTAGGTTAGTGTCGTCTCCAAATTTTATCTCATCTGGAAATAAAAAAATTAATAGTAATGACCCTTTCCCATGTTCAAACATATATCCATGTAATATTCTTGGGTACAAAACCCCAAACCAATAGGGTGTGAGTAAAACTTCATAGGTTGAAACCAAATTGTTTAAAAAACATTTCAGGTTATATGAATAAGTAATAAAGTGATTAAAATGTATCAATTAATTAAAAAAGTATTATAATACAACAATCAAACTAAATAGGCATAATGACCAAATGAATCTGAGCACATAACATAATTATCACAACCCAAAACCTATAATAATGGTATAAAAAATTATTGGAAAAGACCTACTTATAGTAATTTTAGCATGTCTTAAGGCATAGCCTGGTATTTACACATTTTTAAAAGTCTCATGGCATATCCAGGTATATAAGAATTCTAGTGCATAAATTTGGCCAATTACTTATATAAAAATTTCAATAACCAATTTCATCCAAATCCCTATATATGAATTAACACATGGTAATCACAAAATTTTTTCTAAAAATAGGGATATCACAAAATCACAATATCATAATACAATCCACAATTGTTAATTACCAAAATAATAATTTACTCTCAATTACACTTATATTTCTATCTCTCAGGATAATAAAGAATATAAATAAGAAATTAATCCATTACCTAGGGATTTTATATCAATATATCACCTTAAGTTTCATGTCATTCTAAACATCCATTAATCTATTAGACAATTCGTTGTTATCCATGTGTTTGGTTACCCAACAGATATCTACAGGTAGTGTCACTACACAAATTGATCCAATGGGATCCCAGGGAGAAACCAAACCATTATATATCATTTAAAAATCAGTAAATAAATTATATTGAACATAAATCATTGAATTCATAATATTACATATACATTTCAATAAAAAATATTAGAGGGTTCTTTATTGGACCCCATAGCATAGAACTGTTATTTAGAAACACTAACAATGGGAAAATATAATGTGAAATACCGAACATAAGATCATGAGATTAAACCAGGATCAAATCATATCATGATTAACATCAAACCCAAATGCAGTATAATGATTCCCCCACCCAAATGTGGAATAATGGGAGAGGAAGCTAAAACAAAAGCTAAAGCCTACCAGTGATAAATAGCACAAATGTGTCTTTTAGAATGAATGAAAGTCTTCCAAAATATCTTGGAGTGACATAAAAGGTCAAGAAGAGGAAGCTTCCCCAATGTAATGAGAAAAATATCATTCATGGTGCTGATTTAAAATTCACTTAATAGTATTACATGACATCAAACTATTTTACACATTGAGTATTTTTTTAGATTGATATATCAAAAACCTATAACCATGGGTTAAAATTTATCCTAAATTTTTTTACAAAATATGAGCAGTTAACATGATGTGTAACTATTTCATGTCATATACTAGTTCACGAAATTTGTATGGATGAAGTTACAAATTGTGTAACATGAACACGATGTGTAATTAATTAGAAGATAGTTTTAATCCCATTTTATAAAAAAAATAATTAGACCACCTCCAACACCTTCCAATGCCTGGAAACTCCATAAATAAATTTTAGTATTGTATACATAGACTCCATTAATTCACAAAAACATATATCCTTGATATTTTGGTCATTTTCTCCAACAAATTCCATCCGTCTCTAAGTAGGACACAACCACCAAAGCATATGGAGAAAGGTAATCCCAATGAAAAGAGTTGAATGAGAATCTCAATGAAGGAAGTTATAGGAGAAATATACGATCTTGAAAACTCCATGCTATATAACAAATCAATGTCATGTTGCTCAAAGAATCTATGTGGGGTATCAATGAACAATTCTTACCACTGTACTCACATATTAGACACCCAATCCCAGGTTTCCTCCTAAACATGCACATTGTACAACTACACTCGAAAAAAATGAATCTACATACCATAGAGATACATATCCCAATGTTCCATGATCCATAATGAATGCTCCTCAAAAGAAGAACTCGTACAAAGCTCAAATATCTCAAAAAAACTGAGTGCTAGCTTCCCTTGTTTCCAGATATGGTGTTTCCCCAACTATGTGATACCCAATGAAAAATATAATGATGATCCTCTTGTAGAACCTCGGGACACCCTGAGAGGGGAGGGGTGAATCAGGGTGTCAACTTTTTCTTCTAAAACCAAGGTTCTTGTTCCCATGTTGGTAGGAACTAGTTAATACTATATGATGGATATGACCAGTAATGAAACATTCACATGCAATGATATGACACAAAAAATTTTACTTGGTTCACCACTAAGGGCATTGTCCAAGGAGCATATGCCGACATGTTGTCGGTCATACCAAATTCCCCTATTCTTCACTAGTTGTTGATTACAAAGTTTCGAGTACAGTCACTCTATCCCAGGATCACTGCCTTTACAAAGGTTCAGTAATATCTCACTGCGTCCCTCGGGTCACTCCCGTTGACTCCCCCAGGCTCACTACTTTTGGTGAAGTCCCACTATGTTTATAGACATGAAGGTCTCTTCAATAGATTTGCATTGAAGTCTTTGTCTCCTGTTCAGCATGAGAAAATGCTTTCATCAGAGTACTGAGTTGATTCTATTTTGTATTCAATCTTCTTCTTTAGTGCAATAACTGAATGCACTAAATCTTTTTCTTCTCTTCCTTTGATTCCAAATACCGACACCTGAGTGTATTGATATATTTCCCTCTTTCTGTGCAGACCTGAGTTTAGTTGTATGAACTTTTCTTCTTGTCTTCACAAAGAACAACGAGAGTGTTAATCACCATTCATTTGTGTGTTGTACCAATTCTCTTCAAAAAACCAAATTGTTCAATGTTCTTCCATCTTCAAAAATGAATACATCATCTGTTGCACTGGAGGTATCAAAAAATATTCAGATTTCATGCAGCTCCAAAAATATGGGCGTACTCCAACAACACCTGGTGCTCTTCCCCAATAATGGTGCACAAGTTTCAAGACTAGTGCACAAGTCACTTGCACGATATAGATTTTATGCACATGTGAAACCAACCCACTTGCGCGACACTTCATCCTTCAACTCCAAACTTGCGCGACTCAGCACCTTTAACTCCCAAACCACTTTGGACGCGCAACCAACAACCGGCGCGCGGCCTCTACTTGCGCGACCTAACTACCACTTGCCCGGATCAACCACCTACGCGACGAGAGCTCGAAAAATATCTAAGTCTTGAACTCTGTACAAAATGAGGACGGGTTCTCGTCTTTTTATAGGCATTCAGATACCCTGTGCGGCGGTGCACAAGTCTTTCCTCGACGCATAGGTTTCGGCGCGCAGGTCCATCCGCCCAAGTCTCGGTCGCGCTGCTCACTTGTGTGACCACACCAATACTTGCGCTACCTTCTTTCCATTGCCATATTTTGAAGTTCTAATCTTGAAAAACAATAGGCATGCATGTTTCCAATCCTCATAGGCACCGACACAAAAGTATATTCACGGTGCATAGGTCACTTGCGTGACCAACCCAATAATTGCGCGACCCTCTTTCCTTTTCCATTTTTCCATGTTGTGATATTGAAAAACACTCGACGCGCAGGTTACCTTTCTTTCAGGTACACAGTGTGAAAGTCTCTTTTCCAAAACCACTTTTCTTTATTTGTCGATTTTTTAGGCCGAAAAATTTGGAAAACACTAGGAAACGACACCACCTTGTATCTACTCTTTTTGTACCGCCTCTATATCATCCATTCCTTTGTCTACGTTCTTGAATAAAACATTGGTCGTTAAGCACATCACTTGAACTCGAAATGCCACCATGGAATCTCCTTTGTCAACAAATTTGTATGTCATCTGTTTGCTTTGTCAACAGGCATGATCACCTCAAATAAACTTTTTTTCGGTGATTTTTATCCTTCATGAACTCTACTTCATTCAACACAAACTCCACTATCATGATATATATCCTTTCACATATCAGCTTTAGCATCATCAAATTTGGATATAATTTTAAGTGCATGGCCATCTCAAAATTCCAATCCCTCCCGAATTATCATCTTCTTCAACCGTCATTCTCTACATCATGCAAAACATATGATTCAATTCTTCAAGAAGTCTCTTGCAAGGTTCTCAAGAAATAATGAGGAATATCATGGACTTCATCCAAACCCCATTCTTTGTTAATCATCCTCAGATGGAATATACCTCACATTCGTCACTTTTGTAAATAATGTGCAACCTTTGACAGATGTTCTTTGAACTTATGATCAGTACATAAATCATCTGAATTTCTATTCCTCCATTTCAGCAGAGTACTTATTGATCTCCTTCATTTTGATCATCATCAACAATTATTGACAACAAATACAAACATATACACAAAGTGGTCCCCACACCACTAACATCCATGGTTGTCAATGATAGTTATTGTAAGATTTATTCTAGCTTTTCATGGTCACTAACGAAGTAGTGATAAAATGAACTTACTCATGTTTACCATATACTGATACCATGAACCTGAAAAATCCTAAACACAACATCATAGAATATCCTATCGAAAAATAGTCCACTCATATTGACCATCCGATGATGATAGTTTTTTATCAAAAGAACATGTGATACTGGAGCTTTCATAAGATTATTCCATAACCATGATGTGAAACAATGATTATTAGTTGAAAAAAACATATTAGAACACAATTCATCAAAAATTACTCTTATATATAAATATTACCCAGATTATCAAATTTTATTCTCTCCCTGATTGGATAGAAGTGGGTACCATCTCCCATTGATCCATGACCACCCATACTGAATCATTCCATTGAGGGTTTTTTGGGTATTCCTATTAAAAAATCTATATTTACATCATCCCATTTCAATTTAGTAATGTTAATAGTATGTAAAATAAATGATGGCCTCTGATTCTTAGAAATAACATACTAAGAGGTGAAACATCTATTATTGAAGTCTGCTATCTATTTCATCAATTTTTACAACCTGTATTATCAGTAGAGATTAAAGACATATTTTTCAAAACTATATTTATGTCCAATATTGAGGAATGATTATCTCCCATTATCTCATCACAATAGCCATAGGAACCCATACACATCCATGGAAAATAATATTATTTACAGTACCAAGAAACTATACTAATGGTTTGATCACAGATTATATGTTGCCTTTTAAAACTAATCCCTATGGATTATGTAACTACTAATCATTTATGCATTACAAAAGACCGATTATAATGGATGTTAATGTCAAATATTGTCATCCATGAGACTTCTGAATATCATGAATCACGTATTCATATTGTTCATCAATCCACTACTTAACACAGGACACTCAAAATTCATCTATCATCATCTTTTCGAAAAAATAACCATCATTGGCATTTTTCACTACTAGATTATATAAAAACAAAAATTATGAAGACTCCGGATATTCCAACTACCTCCTCTATTGATTATTTAGGTCCAACTGAGAAAACAAGTACCTCAGGGTCTTATGGTCAATGTATACATCAATCCTCTCATCCATTTGTTTATTCGTCCAACATCTCAGGGCATGAACCACTCCTAATAACTCCAAATTGCAATTAATAGAATTCCTCTCATATGGTCTCAGCTATCTGGAGCCATATGTATCAACTCAATCCCCCTACATTAGAAATGCCTCATGTCTAACTTCAGATGCATCATAGTACACAATATATGCTTTTTGCAACATAGGTAATGTGAGGATGGGTTCTAAGGTAATACTACATTTCTGGTCTTAAAAATAACTTTTTCAATCATATAATAACCCAAAATTAATCCATTATTGGTCATCCCTAACATCGGTGCATCCTACTAGGAGAAGTGCTCGATAATATGCCAAGTATAACTGAAAAAACATATAAACCTCTGAATCTCAAAGAAATTTAGGGTATTAAAAATATACAACCACAAATACAACCTTCTCTACTTCCACAAACAATCCTTCCTCTGAGATGTTATATCCCAATAAGTTCACTTTATCAGTCCATGAATTCCATTTGGTTTTATTGGCATAAAGATGAGTCTCTCTAAATGTACTCAAGATGATGTCAATTTATTAGGCATGATCGTATACTAACTAGGAGTATACTTATACAACTTTGACATAACCCACAAAAATATATATCTATAAAAGGAAGAATGATATGATTCACCATGATCCTGAATACCTCTGGTTCATTAGTGAATCCAAACATCACCACGACGAACCCATACGAACCATACTAGATCCAAAAAGTTGTTTTAGGTATGTTAGAGAGTCTAAACCTCAGATGGTGGTAACCATATATTAGTTTAATCGTAGAGAAGTTCTTATAACCTTTCAAATGATCTAAAAAATCATAAATTTCTAGATGTGGATACCAGTTATTGACTATCATATGGTTCTATCTCTGATAATCAAAACATAAGAATAAGATACCATCAACCTTATTGGTAAATAGAATTGGAGTATCCCAATGAAATGTTATAGTACATATCAAACTATTATATTTAATATATTCCAACTAAATATTCAACTGATAAATATCTATTTGTTCAATTCTACGAGGAAGGAAGGAACTAGCTCTGATCCGAACACCAACACGATCAAGAACCAAATATATCACTCGGGCCGAAATCTGTAGAACCCATATATAAAGGTAACCTAAAACTGGTATATTAATAGATTATAAGAATCATGACACATTCCACCATCATATAGTGCAATAGTAGAAATCTATGCTATGAAAACATACAATATGCACTAAATTGGTCCAGCACGACCAGCCTAAAGATCCCACTCACCCTAGTGAGCACTAAAACCTTCTTTTAGAGATAGAAGGTTATCTCTCCTTCAGTAATAGTATATGATAGTCTTGTATAGAACTATCCAATAAAAGACACTAAATCAAATTGAATACTTCCGTTACAAGAAGAAAAATTTATCAAATGAAATAGTAACCCCCAATCTCTAGAGAACACACCTTTAAATTTTTGATATTCTAAAACCTCATTCCTAGTGGTGAATTGATAGAAAAAACACCATAAAATATTTCGACATTCAATCCCAAAATATTTAAAAATGAAAAGACAAAATTGAATGTTATTTCCCTGTATCAAAAAATGAAGGCCAAGGTAGATGATTCACAAATTATAACATTAAAAGTAGAAGGTCATGAATCCATGGTAGCTTGAGAAGTCATTATAACATGTAGTTGACTAGACCATCTTCATTGGGATCCACCCTAAATACCATGAGCTAGAACCACCTCCTAGTACTACTGCTCTTAAATAAGGGTACCACATATCCTTCCACGACGAGAATGTATTGTTGAATTATAAATACCATTTTATTGAGGGGTAGAAGTGTCTTTCATAGACTCAGGTATCTATCATGATGCCCTTCCACTACTGTATAGATTTATTACCATAGAAAACAGGTTATGTAGCCCATTCCACTGCATGTTCAACACTCTAAATATGGTTATGGAAACTGAGGCCCCAAGTGGCCCATAATTCCACACATTTAGCACTAAAATATAACAGAGTTCTATGATGGATTCCATCTTTCAAGACTACTCTTCCAGTTTTTTCCTTAGAGAAAACTATCATTGGAAAATTTCTTTGCAGTAGAAGAATAATTCCATGTTCACCCGGATAAAATAGAATTTCCACTACATGGGGCCTCTATTAGGTTCCCATTAGTGGTGAGTTCATGATTTACCACATTCTTGGAATTTCTGAAATAGAAAACATTAACCTGTGACATAATCTAAATTTGAATACCATCCTAAAAATTTCACACTCTAAGGATATCATTAGTAGTTAAATATATAAAAAATCACTGCATGTCAATGATGAATCTTGTGTTATATAACAATGACATTACCATTATTTTTATATGAATAAACTCCTTATCCATCTCATCCATTATTGTCTTGAGATATAAAAAATTCACCTTAGTGTCTTTCCATAATAACATTTTTTTTATCAAACATGATCCATAATATACCACCAATTATTATAATTTATATAATGAATATAAACTTCAAGTCCCACCCTACCATATGTGGGTGTCTTAGAATGCTTAAATATCACCTAGAATTACTCAATCTTGAACTCAACAACCTAGTGGCCTCTATCCATAGTGCACATAGGAAGATGCTGAAACTAGAACTCTCTCATTAGGTTATAAATCAATGGAATAGTGTGAACAATTTTATTTTCAATATATATCATGTCCCTAAAGAAGTATTCGAGAAGTTGAACATTCAGTTGATCCATCAGAGCTACGAGAATATCCGTTTTATCTACATTAGAAGCATGGTAATTTATAAACTCTAGATGCTCAACTTAAAGATGAAGAAGAGTACTTTTCTCTAAAATAAAAACACCCTCCTTATAATAATGTCTATAAAACATGGTCAACCTCTACTGGTGATAATAATAGAGAACCACAATTCCTCATCTCTCTAATCACAGATTTCATGTGTTTTATCATGAAAAAATAGTTTATTTTTTCCATTTATCATATTTATTAGGTATATTATATCACTCTTCAAATATTCAAGTATATAACACACATTATAAATATGTTATTTTATTAAGAAATCAGATTTAATATATTTCCCTTTTTTCCTATAAGGATTCATGAATAATTATCCAATTACATAGTAGGCCATGAGTAGAAATCACTAGAACCAATATAATCATGAAATAATATCATCACACAACATTTGAATTGCCAATGTGAAATAATTTCAATTGTAACAGAATAATTGTATAAAAATCAATCCCATCATATGAAATATTGATTTCCCATGTACATGGGAGATCTTCTCTCATGAAAAACATCATTATCAAGTCCCAAAACATCCTATTATACATTCTACCCTTCACAAATAGCAATGAAACATAAAAGAAACATGGTGTTCCTTGGATACCACATTTTAACGTCCCCTATTTTCCTGTACTTGATGTGGCCAAGTCAGGTTGGTTACATGACCTCAAGCACACCTCCCCATATGTCAGAGGTTGCTGAATAGTTGTGAGGGTCTGATATGTATATTGTGGATACTATACCACCTAGTATAGAGTTAAATATTTTTAAAAATAAATAATGTAATTAAAAATCATAGTAGTGGAAAAAAAGAAATAGTAATATACAATAGATAAACCAAACAACAAAAGAAAACTTAATAAAACATTAAAAATTAAATTATTAATGTAATGAAATTATGAAATGTAACTACATGCGATGTTATAATTAAAAAAAATAAAATACTAGAAGACTCATATAAGACTTAAAATTTCACTATCCTGATCTCTATGTAGGTTACACATCAAACCTATAACCCATCCATCATGAAAAAAAATAATCAGCATGGTCCCTTTCCCTTTTCCAAACATGCAACCTCATAATCCACAAGGATACAAAATGGTGTCCTAAGTAGGTTGTGTGAAAAAACATTAGGTTGAAAAAATAAAGTCTAAACCAAACCATAATGAATTTATGTTTTTCTATTAAAGTGATAAATAATTATATTAGATAATTAAACTACTAATATAATAAAACAATCAACCTTCTTTGGTACCATTCCTTAATGTTTATAGTCACATATCACAACTGATCCAAACTAAACCATTTATCCATGGTATAAAAATTTATGGGTCTAATTCCTATATATATTTATTTTAGTCAGTCTTAGGGTATAGACTTGTGCATAATCATTTCATCATGTCTCAGGGCATAACTAGGTATATAAGCATTTGAGCACAAAAACTGGGACAACAACTTATATAATCTTTTAAATAGTCAAAGAGGACCAACAACTTTACATGAAGTATTACAAGGAAATAAAAACTCATGTCATTGAAACAATAATATCACTATATCAAAATATCGCCACATAAGCTATAATGGATAATTCGTAAAACTAACATTTGTCCTCAATTAAACATTCATTTATATCTCACTTGATCAATAGTATAATCAATGAGAAATTAAACCATTTCTGTGGGATAATTGATCAATATATCATGTAAGATATCATGTCATGATAAACACACATTAATTCATTTCCCATTTCATTATTATTCAAGGGATTTATCTCCCATGGGGCAGCTCTCAGACAGTTCACTACCTTATTTTATCAAAAGGAATGTAATGAAAAAAACATTATTTACCATTTAACCATGAATAATTTAATTATAGTACATATATGTCAGCACATTCACAATATTTTGTATACTTTTCTATCAAATAGACCATAGGGTTCGGTTTTAGATCCCCTACCTTAATGTAGTGATTTAGAAACACCCACAATTGGTAAAAACAATAAAAAATATCATTGTAGATGTTGGGATGAAACATAGATCAAATTATATCTGGATTAATGTAAAACTGTATCAAGGTACTGTGATTCCACCACCCTAACAATGAAGAGTTCAAGAAGATGTTACAACTAATTCCAAGTACCTACTAGGTATTGATCACCCAAATGGGAAATCTAGAATCATGGAAAGGATTATAAAATATATTGAAGAACCATCCAAGGTTTAGTGGAGGAATCTACATTGTAGGTATGTGAATAACATTATCCATTCTGCGGCTTAGTACTAATGGTAGGGATATTACATGGTGTAACCTTTTGACATATCAGGTGTTACTTTTTAGAGGGATATGCCTAAAAAGATATCACCTTGGGTTGATATTTATCCCCTATGACATTTTACCAATATGAATGGTTTAAAATATGTGTAACCATTTAACACCCTATAATTTTTTGGCACGTTTTTAGAAGATGTTACTCAGTTTCTACCATATACATAGTATGAAATTGTATTATAGATAGTTTTCATACCATTATCTATAAAAGGACTTGAACCACCTCTAAATCAATAACCGAATAAAAAACCTCATAAAACCATTTTATATTATTTTACTAAGACTATATTAATTCAAAAAATATATTATCGATAACATTGGTTAATTTTCTCCAACAAGGGCTCTCTCTCTCAGAAAAAGACTCGGCCACCAAGGATCAATGACAAAGGCAAACCCAAAATGTCATTTATTTTAAATGTATAAGAGTGATATACCTATAAAAATACAAGACATTAGAAGAATAAAGGGAAGATATTAAAAAACATAACTTCTGAATAAAAATAATTCATATTCCCTCATAGTTGTTGGTTATCGATGTGCTAATATACATATTCTAATAATTTATAATTATTATATTAATGAATCTTTTTTTGATGGAAGGGAGTATGTTATGAATGAATTGGTTTTTTATTTTTAATATGAATATTAAAGATTATATAGAGAAAAATCATTTTAATTTTTCCATACATATAAATGAGCTTATTAAGGGAATATGATAACAAAAAACATATACATAGTTAAAAGATGATTCTTTGAGAAAATAATTTATAGAAAATTTTCAATAGTATAACACACTCATCAAATGTGTTTAATCCAAATAGTAGACATTAATTTTATAAAAATGAATATTATCCCATAACGATGATCAATTATAACTAATAATTGATGAAAAATATATTATTTGAAAATTTATTAAGGATAATATTGATGAACTTAAAGATACTCAAGAATCTATCATTGATTTTATGAATTATCAGTCAGAGATAAAAGGTAAAATGTTGATTAGCCTAGATAATATCCAATAATATATGTGTTAGATTCATGAATTACACTATGAAATGATGAATAGAAAATGAGATGAAATATTTAGAATAGTAGGTGATAATAAAAATACCATAAACTAAAAGGCTATTAACCTAGAGGTAAAAAAGGTAAATAGATAAGTAAAATAGTTAAGTGTTAAAATACTAAAAGATTAAATGTTTCCATGAATTTCTATGATAAGTGTCTTGTTTCTAAAAATAAGGATTCCACCTTCTAATTCATTAAAGGTGTATGTGATAAAAATCATGAATATTGGTTCTCTATGATAACAAAATAATAAATTTATATTTATAAAAAATAGAAATGTATTTATGTGTTTATGATAACTTCAAAAAAAGAGGATAAGAATATTTACTATCAAGGGTTGATGATGTTAAATTTTTTGTGAACAAGGTTATTGACTATTGACATAACGTGTAAATAATTTAAAAACAATTAATTATGATTTAAAGGGTTTGAAAAACTATTTTAAATAGAAATTGAACTTATTTAATAAAATATACATAGAATAAGATAAATCTTCTAATTATAAATAGAATTAATTATCTTAGAAATTTATATGAAAATTTTACTAAAAATGGTCATTATGGGAAAACATGATCATAAACCATCTAAAAGAATATAATGGATGGAAAAGAAATATGTAATCTTATTTTCAATATTCATCAATATTGGAATAACATTATTGAGAATTTAAATACTTCTCACCATGTTACCAAAACAAAACAATTTATAAGAAAACATCATCTAATATGAATTATGAAAATTATGATGTCCACATTCTATAAAATAACGACTAGAAAACTAAGTCAATGATGGAATAACATGATCATAATAAATCCATATGAATATATTTTGTTGGTTTCATTTGATAATATCACTTTTTTAATAATCCAATCTTGAAATATTTTAATATACACTAAAATAATCATTGGTATAAAATGAATAAATGATACATCCCTATAAGGGATCATGGATTTGATAGCATGGTATAATCTTCATCACTCCTTGGATATATATATACTAGTCTGTAACTTGAAATAACTAAACCCTTTTAGCGGAAAACATTTTTAAATTTAAATGGAAATATATGTGAAAACTTAAAATAGCTTTTAGAAAACATTATTAACATTGATGTAATAGTTAAAATTAAGGTCACATAAAAAATTACCATTCAAAATATGAATTTCAATCCCATTAAAAACCATTAATCTTTAATTAATTTCTATTAATAGATCCTTGAAATTAAAATAATTTTTTCTATAGGAAATGTGGATCCAAAATAGTTGATAATGAAATGTATATTTTTATAATAGAAATTAGCTTTTACAAAAAAACAAATAGTAAAAAGAGTGATGAATCCTTTTTTTAGTAAATATTTTTTTCCAAAATATGATAAAAAATACCATATAATAAAATATAAAGTTTGGGGAACCTATTTTTTGAAGAAAAAATGATAAATATAAAACATTATAACTCATATAAAAATAAATCTGTTACCAATATCCCTTACGAGAAACATTTCCTGATAAATGATAAATACTTATCCTAGGGTTTTGTGGTAAAAATATTTATCCATAGAAAAAATGATATTAATACCATATATTACAATCACATGGACTAATTATTAAAATATATAAGTTAATGTGAATGATCATAACTAACTAAATGAATGTTGAGTTAAAAAAATCCTTATGAATAGAGTAACACTAACATAAAAATACATTTACTGATAAAATCATGAATTTTATTTGTTTACCCCATGAATTAAAATAAAATAAATTATTTCAAATTAATGGGATTGTAAATTAATATAACACCATTTATAGGGAACATAGTTCATAATATAAAACATGTCCCAAATACTTATAATTGAGAACAGGGACACCCATTCCCCTTGAGTAACACATTAATGAAAACCCCTTAAGAAATGGTTCATACCATTTTACCTAATATAACATGTTTAAATTTATATTTTTTATATTTTATATTAAATAGGAATTATATATAATAAAAAAAATTAAATTAGGTTTATAATACAAAATATTCCTCAATGATAGGCATTCAAGATGAAAACATTTACCTCTTTTCAGGACTTAAATAAAAAAACTTCACATCATATATCTAAAATATTTGTAAAATAATCACTTAATTAATGAACTTATTCATGTATAATTTAAATCAAAACCATTATTAATATTCAACATCAACATTAATTCATCATATTTTTCACATTAGATGTTTTTTGGTTTGATATACTAGTTTTATATTAGATGTGTCTTTATTAATTATACATATAATTTTATAAATTAATATATTAATAAATTTAATTTTTTTATTGATATTTATTTAAGATTATTTAAATTTATTTTATGTGTGTTTTAGTAATTTTCAATGAAGAAGAAATCGATAATAAGCATGTTTCATTGATTCTTGTTGATAAGAACTTCTTTTAATAGTTGATGAATTAAATTATGAGATAACCTTAATAGAACAAATTTTTTTTTTTACAAAATTATAACATATTACTTCATTAAATAATCTCATATTGTTATCCATAGAAAACATATATAATATTGTTCAACTTGGTGGTTAAACTAACATAGACATAAACATTCCATGATTCATAGATGATTATGAAATGTTCTAGTTATGATAAATTAGACTATAATAAGAATGACTTATTTATAGATTATTAGTGTGATATACCATAATGTTAAGGAAGTTGATAAATAATTAATTGAAATGAAAATAAATCATATTTTGAATAAATGGTTATTCTTTTCAAAGATCTATTTCAAATGATTAAATTAACAATGATCATTTCATGATCATATCATAATTGAGTTCTATAATTTTCATTAAATGAAATTTTATGATATCATAAACATTATATTTGACTTTTAATGCCATCCATAGATCTATATTTTTAAGGTGGGGATGGAAGAAAAACCCATGACATCGTAGTGTGGGTAGTACACACATCGCACGAACAATGATTTTGTATTGATTAATAGGAATGATATATGAATAAAAAATTATTATAAGATTAATAAGGTACAATGAAAGTATATATATGATACTAATATAATTAATTTTTTGGCTACAATATAAATTTTAATGAATTTATTAAGATCAAAACATAATTAGATGACAATACACACATTAGGGACTTGAATTTTTATTGGAAGTCACATTAGAATTGAAGGCCATATACTCACTAATTGTGACCATAATGATTTAAAACATAGATAGTATTCTATGAGAAAAAACATGACATATTTTAAAGGATATATCCCAATGATAAATGGTTCTTTATGTGATGAAGATGTTTCTCTTATATAAGTTAATGGAGGGGTAGTTTTTAGATTAATCATTACATTTTCAATAATATAAGCTTAAATTTTAAATTTAAAAGGAATAAAATAGAAAAATAAAAGAGTAAAATAAATGTTGCGAAAAAATCATCAGATACACTCATTTTATTTTAAAAATATCTGTGTTATTGTTTTTTGTTTTTACTTTGTATATTTCACCTTATTTACCTTTTTTTAGCAATATCATTCTCAATATTATAATTACTATAATGAAAATAAATATGAAAGACCAATTTACATTTTATTATTATTTTTATTTAAAATGTCAAATCATTTTTATAAAATAGTATAACCAAATCAGTAAAAATTTATTTTAAAAATATGTACAATTAATAACATAAAAACCATTTCTAGATAAGTATAATATTTATTCGTTGGATTTATAAATAAAATAAAATTATCATTAATACTGATTTTAATGTCATAAATTTATTTACTATAAGAAAAATAATACGAGGCTTCCCCAGGGAAAAACATAATCTCCTATGGAAATACATTATTTAATGTAATAAACAAATATAATTTTCTATGATAGTAACATTTTATTTAGTTATAAAAAAGTATGTAATAGGGTTTATAATCTCAAAATTATTTTCAAATGAAAACTTATATTTAATATATTAATTTTTCATCATAATTGGTTTTGTAATATTATATATCATTCTTGTGTATAGATAATTTCATGGAAATTTAATGCTTCGTGAAAACCAATTTTTTTTACCAATACCTATCATTTTCATAAAATAACAAAACATCAAACTAATTAACTATTGATATGGGGTATTCAAAAATTATTTTATTTTTATTAATCGTATATTCAAGAATTTATAATTTCCTTTTTTATTAATATCATAAAATATAATGAATAATGATTTATATCAAAAAATAACATTTTAAAATATTATGTAATATTATTCTTATTTAATATCATTTTCCAAAAAAATTGGGGTTAACCAATTACTAATATAAACAATAATTTATCATCATTATTTATTATTATCTCAAAATAGAAATTATAGTTATTGAAAAATTTAGGTTTTTCAAAAATACTTATCTAAATAATTACAAACATTTTAATTAGTTTTGGAAAACTAACTGAACATCATTCATATTAAGTGGCTTTTATTTTCCAAAAAATGTAATGAATAATGAGGTCACCGTTATTTATTATAAATAATTTAATTGAATGATTATAATTATCATACATAAATATTTATATATTATCTAAATATATTGAAATTTAGTTTATGTTCAGTATTGTGGGTGGATATAACTATCAATAAAATTTATTTTTTTAAGGTAATAATATATAAAAAACTCATGATGTAATATTCTCCCCCTAAAATAAATTGTGTCCACACAATTTTAATTATTACTCTGTGATGAATAAATATTTTTTTATTTGTAACATATTTATCATTCAAGGTATATCCTCTAATATGACATCAACTATACTCTCTTATGATACAACAAGTTACTGAACCATTATCAAAAAAATTATTCATTCCATAATCAAATATTTATATATTATCTAAATAAATTGAAATTTAGTATATGTTCAGTATTGTGGGTGGATATAACTATCAATAAAATTTATTTTTAAAAGGTAATAATATATAAAAATCTCAAGATGTAATATTCTCCCACTAAAATAAATTGTGTCCACAGAATTTTAATTATTAATATGTGATGAATAAATGGTTTTTTATTCGTAACATATTCATCATTCATGGTATATCCTCTAATATGACAACTACTATACTCTCTTATGATACAACAAGTTACTTATCCATTATCAAAAAAACTAATCATTCCATAATCAAATATCCATGTATTTAAATACCATAATCATATATTCATTACAACATTCCTTTCCCAAAACCATTTGGATATCCAACACATTTAACTATAATGAAATTATACATTATTCTAAATATTAACTTGTTCTTTATCCTTTGAATGTATAAATCATGGTACCATAAAGAAACAAACTTGTATATATATATATATATCATAATTGAAAAAATTAGATAATTATCACCTTAAATATAGTGGACGAATCTTATATTAAATTATCAATAAAATTCAAGGCTATCAATACCATCTATCACAGTTTTCAATAACCCTTTTAAATTTACGTGATATTAATCACTTAGTCATGTGTTCTTTAATAGTTATTTCCGAAAATATAACCTTAATGTAAAATAGAATTTCATGATTACTGATACAATTTTATATATGATTTCATACCATTAATGAAAAATTTTGCAATAATGATCATTATATGATTAAAATAATCACTAAAAGATTTATAATATAATGGAATATCATTGATAAATATCATTAAATAACGAGAATACCTAATAGACTTAATATTATTAAATCATAAATCAGATTACCTTATGAAAGACTAGGAAACTCATATTTTCCATATTAATAGGATTATTATGAGACTTCCAATTATTTAATTATGCATCCTTATTTGATTAAGACACACAATTAATTTAGTGAAGCAAAAATTTTCACAATTATTTTCATGATCCTATTTAAACAAAATAAAAAATAAAAAATGGCTAAAATAATATTTGTAATATTAATATGGAAGCATAAATAAGAATTTGGCTTCCCTTATAACACCCTTATTTTAACATATGATACATTCTTATCAACATATTACTCACATGTTCAAACCATGGCTATCCATTGTCTTTTTCTATAAAATTATCTATCCAAATTAGTTAACATTATTATTATATACTTGATAATTATTTAGAAAGTGAATTTGATTAATTAAATTATATCCCATAAGACTATCTCACCACCTAAGAATTATTAAACACACTCATCATGAATCATTTTGATGATTGAGTCAATGGTTATCCAACCCTATACAAGGTGATTAGACCTAAGAGGATATGTGTAAAAACGGCATCCACATTCTAGTATCCAATTCATTCACTAAATGAATCATAGAAATATAAGTCACATTCTTATTTTGATAGAAGGGTTTAATGCCAAGATATAACCATCCTTAATTTCCAAACAAACAAATATTTTTATGTCTCCAAAATTTGATGTATCATTTCACATTAGATCATTTGAGAATTTTGAAATAATAAAAATGATAAATGCCATGTTCATTGTATATCTGTAAAAGATTCCCATTATATGAAAAACTACAAAATTCATGAGATGTATGTATCATCTTTAAAACAATAAATCACACATGATATCCTATGAAAAATGTCACTTTTACTAATTTTTTCCATAACCAACTTTAATGGATTACATAAGATGGGGTGAGATCAAAAAATAAAAATAAATTAAAAGAAATTACTAAACCAATCATGGTATAAACATTACATAAATATTATATAAGTAATATAAAAAAATATGAAGCCAAACTCACATTAAAACTAGGAGCATATTATTTAAATAACAATAAAAGAAAAAAAGGATACCAATAATACTGATCTCATACTAATAGAATATACCATGTTTGAGATAAAAATCCATATCAATGACCTATGAAAAATAACATTTGGTTTAATTAAAACTACAATCAAGATATCATGTTGAATTGGTTATGCATACACAAAATTCCAAAACATGTTTTGACTCTTGGGACCTTTCGATGCTTTAAGGGGTTATATATTTTTGGGCTCTACAGGTCACCTAGTTATGTCCAATTCATTCACTAAATGAATCATAAAAAATACATATCATTACATTTGGAAGAATATACTTAATAAAAAATTACTATCCATATAATGAGAGATACATAACTAAAATACACAATCAACCCATATATGTATTAAATAATCATTAAGAATGAACATATTGTCCAACGTTTCATTAAAAGGGATAACATGATCATAACCTATCATGTAGAAGAAGTTGAATGGAAAAAAATATTAATTTACTATTTCAACAATCATATATGTTGGAATAATAAATACACAATTATAATAATTTTCCCCATGTCAATGGAATAACATTATTCCTATGTGAACATCATTTAATTTGAATTATGTAAGAAGAGATATTCACAAAAAATAGAACCCTAAGTATAAGGCTAAGTTGGTTTAGTGAAAAATTACCATAATATGTCAATGGTAAGAATGAGGACAGTTTCAAAAGAACATATTCTCAATGTTACAATGAATCTTAAAAAAATATTGACATATATAGAAATATAACTTAAAAAATAATAATTGACTGATACATCCCACAAAGGGATTATTAATTGGATTCTTTTGTATCTTGATTTTATTCTCCATATATATATATATTATATACTAAATAGTGAAACATAAACCTCATTAGGGAAATCCTTTTCAAAATGGAAATAGAAATTGATGTGAAAACATAAAATATCTTACATGGAACATTTTATCATTGAGGTAAAGAGGAAGTAACCAATCACATTTAAAAAGTATTTTCAAAAGGTTAAGTGAATACTTATTGGAGAAAATTAATTTTAAATTAATCTATAGAAATGGATCCTTGAAAATGAGATAATTTTTTTATAGGAAATATGGATCCAAAACCTTTTATTACTAAAGGGATATGTTTAATAATTGAAATTTCATTTATTGAAAACACTCATCATGATGGGGGATAAATACATAATACTATTCATAGATTATTTTACCTAAGGGGGTCAGAAATTACTATATAATAAAATATTATGGTGGTAGAACTATATAATGGAAGAATAGTTTTCAAGATAAAACATAATAATTCGAAGAAGAATGATTTAAATTACTAATACCCATAATGCAAATAATATCCCAATAATTGAGTAAAATAAGTAAAACATTTTTTTGGAAATAATATATATCCCCATAAAAAATTATATAATATTAAATAGTGCAAAAAATTGGTAGATTATTTCAATCATATAATTTTAGGAGAATGATCCTAATTATATGAATTAATGGTGAGTTACCAAAAATTATTACTACTAGGGTAAAAATTGATTCAAAATAAATTTGAAGAAATTATTTTTATTTTGATTAGTTTATTTTATTAATTAAAAGGAAATAAAGAACAAAAATTTCATGGGATATTACATCAATAGAACGCATTACAATATAAATATGGTTCATAAAATTTAACATGCTTCAACAAATTATAATTGAGAATAAGAAAAACCATGTAGCTTGAGTAATACTTTAATCAAATTTCTATGAAAGAGTATTATTTAAATTTAATATAAAATTTCATTATTAAAATATAATTCAAGATATGATATATTAAGTAGATATTATATGTACTACAAAATTGAAATTAGGATCAAAGTAAAAAACATGCCTCAAATAGAAAAATGTTAAACAAAAACCCTTACCTCTACCATAGAAATACATGAACATAATTTAACCTCTAATATCATATACATACTTATCTTAGTTATTTAATTAATAACCTTAATCATATAAATTTTAATTTATATTATTTATAAATTTTCATCCCCTATATAAATTCTTCTTATATCCACATCAGGCATTTTTAGTTTTGATCGTTTATATTATTCCATAATAGAGGTGTTCATATTTATCCTTTGTCATATTTTAATCAATAATATGTTATTAAATATTATATTATATAATAATTATAATAATTTATGATATTTAAAATTTGTTTTATGAGTTATATAGAATTTATCATTTAAGATGACATCAATAACATTCATTTTTCGATGATTCTTATTAATCAAGGTGTGTTTTATTAATTGTTGAATTAACGTTGATATATCCATGAAACCCCAAAAAACAATATTTAAATATTTGTATCATATTATATGAGAAAATATGCTCTCATAGTCACCCATGATAAAAATTTATACTACTGTTCAACTATTTGGTTAAATTGGGAAAAAATTTAACATTCCATGATTAAAGGATCATTACATTTTGGTGTGGTGTTAAGATCAATATAACATAAGATTAATTTTATTATAAATTGTTTATTAGTGTGATGTGTCATAATTAAATTAATTATAAAAAAAATAATGGATATTAATATATTACAGGATTTGAAGAAATTATTATCCTTTTAGTACTCTTATTCTAAATAATTAAATTGACGACAAAAATTTGTTGATAATATAATTAACATGTTATAAAATGTGTAATAACATAACTATAATGAGGTAATAAAAAATACTTATACTTTTATACCATCATTTTTATCATTTATCTTAAGGCCATGAATGAAAAGAAAACACATTATGTTTTGGAGGTGGTAGTCCTCTCGATGCCCAAATGAGATTTTTTTTCTTAATGAATGGGTATATGAATTAAAATTATAACAACATTAATGAAGTCATATTAATTATATATATTTCCATAATATTACAAAATGTGTTTATTTAAAAAAATTTGACTTAAACTATTTAAGAGGCAAAGCTAAGAAATTTATAATACCCATGTTGGGGACATCAAATTTCCTTAGATGTATCCTAGGAATTGAATTCCTTATAACTAGAAGATGTATAATGTCTCATAAGGTTATTTTATTATAAAATTGAAAGTGTTTAAAGAAAAAATTTATATGATAATGGAGTCTTGAAGTGGTAAATATGTTACTCTTTTGTAAGTGAAGGGATATGTATATTTTTTGGTATTCTATACATTAAAAAAAATGTAATATTACTATTAAAGTTTAAAAGGCCAAAAATAGAAAAAAGGCGAGTGTAATATGTTTTTACATTAAACCTCACCTCAACCACTATTTTTCATAAAAATTTGATTGATTTATGGATTTTGGATTTAACTTTTATTCACTAACCCTAATTTACTTTTACATTGGTAATTAATTTCTCACCTTATTAAATATTTTTAATGAAAAATAATTACATTTACCATTTTACATCATTTCATTCATGTAATTTTAATTTTTTAAGGAAATTTTTAATTAAAATTTCTTATGGTGTGAATAGTTAGTTTTAAAATAATACACATAATCAAATAAAATTAGTTTTCAAAGAAATAAATTTTTTAAGAGGTAGATTTGTATATAATATTAAACTATCATGGATACTGATTTAATTGAAATAAATTTCTTTTCTAGTAAATTCATTAATATAATGTGGATTTTGTGGATATCCAAACTGAATATCCCTTGTAAATACTTTATTCAATGACAAGACCAAAAAAATTATTTTTTTATTATTGTAAAATGTTTATTTAATTTAAAAATAATGTATATAGGGTTTATAATCTCAAATATTATTTTAAAATGAATAATTATATTTAATTTATTAATATTTTGTCACATAAAAGGTTTTTCAATCTTCTAAATAATTAATATATATGTATAATATCATATAAATCATAAGAATCATGAAAAATGTATTTTTCTACTAAAACCAATCATTTATAAAAAAAATCATAAATGCGTACTATGTAAATTTTGATATGGGTGTTCAGAAATTAAATTCATATTATTTATTTAATTTTATAAAATTTATATATTTATTTTTTTGAATAAAATCATAAAATATAATAAAAACTATTTACATTAGAAGATGATATTTTTTAAGAAATCACTACTTTTACTCATATATAGTATCACATAACAACAAAATTGGTGTCAAATAATAATAGAGAATATAATTTTCCATCATTAATCATATTCCTATTAAATATAGAAATACTTATTGAATATAAATTTCTTTGTTTTTGTAAAATAATTTATTAAACCATAAATGATCTTATTAGTCATTTGATGTATACTAGTAGAATTAAATTAAAATTAAAAGTATAATTTAGTTTCAATTTAAATATATTAAATAAATTCGTTAATTATATACATTAACATTCATAAAAATGATAGGTTTTTAAATAAATAATAAATATAATTTTTATATAATTATATCGCTATTATGTTTATGTTTAGTGATCATGTCAATAAAACTATCAAACACATTGAATTTTTGAAGGATATGATATATTATATTTTAATCGAAACTATCACAAACCATACAGGGTAACCATTTGACTTGGTGCCTGACCCGGTCTGTGGCAAGGCCCGATGAGAATTCTTGATCACCATGGACCGACACAAGTGTCCATTTATCAAATAAAACGTCAGGGAACAATTTAACCAAAGTCATAATAATATATTACATACAGTATAAATAAACCTAAATGTAATATAGACAACCAAGCAAAACAAATAATCTGAAACTGGAATGCATAACCAAACAAGCCTTAACAAATATTATAGATTTGATTTTATAACGTTAAATTTATAAAAAACCTTAATGGTTACAATAATAAAGAAAGAATAATCAAACTCAAACAACTACATAGTGTAGGGGTGTAACTCCCCCAATCCATTTCCATAGCACTGAACCATGGGATCCCTTAGAAACATGAATCGTTATCTAAAAAATCTTTACCCTTACATGTATCAAACATTACCAAGCCTACTTACATCCAAGGGTGTAAGAAGGGTGTGATCTGTTTCCCAGTAGGATTCCACCCAACCAGGATTTCATGATATAAATATTATGTGTGAAATAATTTGAAATATTTACAAACAAAAGAAATTATAGATATGATTTAAGGTGAATTAAATTTAAGGAAAACGACAGTGAATGAATGAAACATTAATTGAAAAACAATTTTAATGAAATATAAATTAATGGAAACACACTTGGTTTTGTAATTTCCAACACAAAAATACTATATGTCTCTAGTATGTGTGATATAGCCAATGAGTACTAGTCACATGAAAAAACCACTACACACTATCTATAAATTGGACCCTTGGAACCTCATATGATGGTAAAAATGTGGTATACATTCCATGAACATTGACATTCTCATGCACAAGACACTAGTAGAAAACATACTAATATCATAGCAGTTTCCAATCAGCATCCATGTACAGTTAGTGTTTTCATCATCAATCCCACTAAGTGAAACCATGTAATAGCCACATCTAAATCACTAAAATACTATTCCTATTCCACTCACAAAGACACTAAGGATTACCATTTATGATCAATCATGTTTCACATGTCACATATCACCACCTAAAAATTTCATTGAGAAAATTATGCATTGCAAGACACATGCCCCACCATGCACACCTAAAATCATATTTAAAAATCAAATGCATTCCCAATCCACTACAAAACATGGGTTTCTTTATTTACATAATTTAATAAAATATTTAAATAATCAACAAATTTATTTCAAAACATTACACATTAAAATTTACCACATACACCTCCAAATTCCATTTTAAACTCATATGCACACCCAAAACATTCCCAAGTATGATTCTCACCTCTCACATAATTTTATAAACCATTAAAAAATTTATTAAATAATTTAATGAAACACCGCAAGGATTTTATGAAAAAAAATCACCCAAATCCACTTAAAAAAACAACTATAGACCAATACCATACAAATATAGGAATCTCACCCCTTAAATAATTTATTAATTTATTTGAACCATTTATAGAGCACTCTAAACTAGCACAACAATAGTTTACACAAAAAATATATCTGATATCAAATTGAAATTCCACTTTAAAACCAAATGAAAAACATAACCATATGAAAACATGATTCACCCCACACATACAATTTAAATAATCATTTAAACAATTTATAAGATGACTCAAATAAGTACAACAACCTCATACACAAAAAATGCCCAATTTTACATGGAAAATTCATTTTTACATCTAATTCACATCAAAAATATCTAAAAACCACTTCTACACCTCACACATAAATTATAGAACATATAAAAATACTCAATAATTTAATATAAACTCACCAAATAATTCTTAAGAACATAATCATGTATCTTGGGTGTAGAAATTTCTAGAAAAAGGTTTGAAATATCAACCACACCTCAACCACACTTTAAGCAACCAAGATCAAACCATAATCAACAAGATCGAATCCAATAGATCAATATATCACCCCTAAACAATACCCTACCAATTGGAAAAACAAAAACCCAAAGGAAGCAAGAAAAAACCTAAAAATGGGAGGAGAGTCTTACGCAGAGAGGTGGCCACTAGATGAAAGGGAACTGGTGTTGTCGCACGCTGGAGAAGGGTGTCGGTCAGGGTCACGTGCCAGAGGAGGCCTCCGACTAGTGGGGGGTATCTCAAGGGAGATCATTTCATGAGAAGGGTAACATAAGGGAGTGTGGGGGAATTGGTGGGGTCACCGGAGGGAGGTCATCAGAAGGAGGGTCTCCAAAAAGAGGGATGACAGTAGGGGGTCGCACGATGGGGAAAGGGAATTCCGCAACTTCCTATCTCGATTTCAGTGTTCAATGAAGCTTCATCTCTTCTTAGACTGATGTTGGTTTCCAGATTCAAGGATCTTTATCCTTCGATGGACTCGTTTGATAGGTTTATTTTTTATTCTTGGGGTCTTCAACATCTCTCTATTGTGGGACTTTTAAATGGCTGACATATCATGATTTTTTTCACTTTATAAGAGGACCTGACTCATGCTTGGTCCTCAGCCCCTCACAACTTCAATGGATCGAGGTACTTTCTGTTCAAGTGGAGCTAGGACTTTCATATGCACCAAGACTTCCCAACGACTGCTATTTGGGTACGATTCCAAGAACTACCTCTCCCATTTCTAAATCCATCTGTCATTCACATGTTATGGAACCTGGTGGGGAATTACCTCTACTCAGATAGCAGGTCACGGGCTGTGTGTCATCCTATTTCTCCTCACATTTGTGTTGAAGTTGATGTGTCGATGATCCTGAGTGATTTACTGTGGATTGCTATTAGATAGGATTTCTGCTACAATCAGTGGGTGATATTTTAGTCATGGGTGGACTATTGTTCTTCCTACAAGGTGTTGGGTCACGATATGATGGTTTATAGGCATGAGAGTAAGAATAAAGAAGATGCATGGCTAGAATGAAGGGTGGCTGCCACAGGTGAAGGCTCGAGATAATGGATTTGGCGGTCGATCCTGGTGTTCGAAGCAGGTGGCAGGATGATGGGAGAGTTGGACAGTTTGGAGTTGAAGCGACTGAAGAATCCACATTAAGAGATAGCACAAAGAAGAAGAACGAACACTGGCTGCCACCGGACCCCAGGGTGAGTGTGGTCCTTGATCGGCTAAAACGAGACTTGAAAATAAGGTGTGAGAAGGAAGCAGTAGAGGTAGGTTATGGCTCCATGACCATGGGGGTCTATATGAACTATGGATATGGGGCTCTAATCACCAGGCCGAACTCAGGACTTTTGGAAGCGCATCCTGAAATATCTTTGGAGACAGTGGGAGAGAAAATAATGTGTTAGGGGTCTGAAACTTTCAATGAAGTGTACTCCAAAAGGTTTGGTGAGTCAGAAATTTGATGGTGAGACCAGTTAGGTTTATGTTTTCATCCTGGCCTGCAACCAATTTACAGGATTGGAAATCGAACGGGCGGCCAATGATCGAGAAGGTGGCCAACAGGGACAGGTCCCTATAGAGGGGATAGTTGCTAATGTAAGTGACTCTGAGGATAATCCCCCTGGTTATTTTTATGAGTATCATGTAGGTGGTAAACATTATCAAGGATTGTATAGCCTGATAACGAAGAACGGTACAAAATCCAAATTGGATGTGGGAAGCTGCCCCATAAACAATGGGAAGAATAACAAATGACGCAAAGATTATCCATCCTTACCAAAACTAATGGAGACTAGATCAAGCAAAAAAAATCAAAGAAAAAGAAATGGAACCCCTAACTACTGATGCTAATGTTGTGTAGGGAAAGTCTGAGAAGGATGGTCTTTGCCAGGTTTCGGGCAAGACTAAGAATGCTAGGGGTGATCGACCTCAAGAGACAGAGATGGAAAAGGCCAATAACAACGACCCATGGGAACTCCTAGTACACTCAGAAGAATATATGATGGAGAAGTTCCTTGTTATCAAGGCCATAGAAGAGGAAGTGAATAGAATGATGGGAAGAGGGCTTCAAGTGGAGACCAATACTGAGCAGACTGAATGGATTGATAAACAAGATCTAATCCTGGTAAGATGTTTTAATGAAGGGAGGATCAACTGTGAAGAGTACAATCAAACATAGGATAAAATGGCGTACCTCTTTGAAGAATTTATATGGGAAGATCCAGAAACATAGGTATGTACATTATTTTATAAATTATTTAGCGATAAGGTCTCTAATAGGTTCAAATTATGTTTCATTGAATATGTTATGTCTTTTGATGGTGTCATTTCTGCTTGAACGATATGGTTTCTCACTTTTCACTCAAAAGTTCTTTGATAATAATTTTTTTTATGTTGTAAAACTTAATAATAATAACAATAACAATAATAATAACATAACAATCATGCCAACAATAATATTAATTATTCTTATATTCTTAATAATAATAATAATATTATTATTATTAAAACCTTTTTAAATTTTAATTATTTCATTCTTCCTATTTTATGTTATTTTCATTTTAACACCCATATAATTCTTATTTTATATTTCAAATATTGGAAGGCCACACTGTTTCCTAGGTGAAGCCGCATAGTTTTGTTGGTGAATCCACACACTTTTCAAACCATGCTCTACCAGTGTGCCAGATGTTTCCAAGCCCAAAATGCACATTTTTTAATAAAAATCAGTAAAATTAGACCGGGACTCAACCTAAACTCTGAAAATAATATCCCAAAATATCAGACCCTTCATACCAGATTCCTAAGAAAAATAACCAAGGACCTGACCCGAATTGGAACTAGTGAAAAATTAAAACCCAATTGTCAAAATTCTTCCCACCAAAATTATTTCCTTCCCCTAAAAGAGACAACTAGGATAAACTCCAACACAAAAACTAGAACTCCTTTTTAGTTCATGGAGATTCACATTTCATGACAAATGAGAAGAGGTAAGAACACTGTCCTTAAAGGAAATGATTTTCAAATTAAACTCATGAGACCCAAAATTGAATTCCCACCAAGAGTCACGAACCCACAAAATGCAAAAGCATCTCCAATTGATCAATCAAAGAAAATGATACTCTCATCACTCACAATCCAACTTCATAAACCGAAACACCTCATATATTGTCAGGTTGAACCCAGACCACTTGTATGAAATAAAAAAAGACAAAAAACATCTAATAAATACTCTCACAAACATAATTTAATGAACCTGTTTAGTATGCTTCTATCCCAACATTTACCGAATAAAAAATCATGGGGTTAGATATCTCTCGACAAGGATATATACCACTAAAACAACAATAGGAGAAGAACCAAATTTTTTTCATAGGGAGCACTGAATGGACTCTATACCATAAGGTAGATGATATAACTAGATTATATTAGAGGAAAACAAGAAAGGCCCACGGTGGGTCTCCCCACCATAAGGAAAAACTAATTCATCCCACTACCATGAGCCGAAAAAAGAACCCAACATGGGGTAAATCAGAATCTTACCACACTGACAAGATCCCCTATCACAAGGTATTCGATAAAAGAAGACTCTAGGATCAATATAAAAACACAACATGTTTATCTATTTTGAAAATGAATCACCATACGTAGATGATCCTAGACCATAATTTAAGTGAATTTAAAAGGTTGTACACACTGGGGCCACCACACAGACACTCACATGTAGTTGGACACAACTACTTCAGTTTTAGGGAAAAATGATGGTTACACGTCTTTATAATTGAGGAGAAACTAATCCAGCCATGTAGGTCATAACATGGAAGTGAGGTCCTTGTGCCTCTTTCCACCAAAACTGACCAATAAAAGAAAATAGCTACATAGGGCTTTAACTATCATTACTTCACATGCAAAAGAAAAACAGTCAACTATGAACCCTTACACCAAAAAGGTTCATGACTATATACCAGTATCACTTGGAGACCTACGACATGATATATATTGATTGAATAATCTCCTATCTTGTATTTAGTCATTTAAAACCCTCAAATGGAACCTACACTAGTAGTTCTACAAGAAACCATATCAAGACACAGACAACACCAAACGACACAGCACACACTGAAATATATCACTCTTACACAAAAACATCACTAATACATGGAAATAGAATATGCCTAAGCGTCACCCATTTCTACTTAAAATGAGAATCATCAGTTGGAAAGGTAAAAATAAGGCATCTTCCTCTAAAACAAATGAATTCATAATTTCTCAAAGGAAAACACACTTTTAAAACCAAGGTGATCAGAAGATTTCACAACATTCACCATTGTAGTCGATCCAGAGCACGACAGTCCAATGCATAACTGAACATGAAAATTGTAAAAAATAGAAACATTACATGAATATGGAACATAAAATGTGTCCCAAATAGTAAATGATTCTCATATACAACCATAACATCCTCCGATGACAAAAAATATTAAATAGTGGCCTAACGTGATCCATTGCTTAATTGAAACCAATGAAATATTTAAAGTCTCTATAAAAAATTGGCCACACCCATAACCAATAATTCATTCCACTTTTCTCACTAGAATTTTCTTCACCGTATTCTAGTAGGACCTTTAGGATTAAAGATGCCCAACTTCACCTTTAGAGTTTCAAGAAAATTTAGAAACTACGATTTCATTCATCTCATTCAGAATATACTATTCCGCTGTGAGAAGATCAGCTTAATTGAAAAAATAAAAGAGATAAAACCCTCCCTAAAACCGATGAATATATTCCTCACTTTGATCAACTAGAGGATATATGTATGGAGGATCACCTGTGGATAGATTTCAATCATACATTATCATTTTATGGGGGTATTCCCTATAGAATAATTATTTCCAAGGACCCAACCAAGATGGTCTATTAGTTAGAATGTACCCAAAACCTACACTAATCACATAATTTGAACCAATACATGGATCTTGAAAGTACATTTCAGAATAACTCACTAACCACACATTTTCACACCATCCTATCAATAAGAACTTAAGCAAAAGTTACAAGTTAACCAAAAACGATTATCAAGATAAAAAATCCTCACAAAAAACATTTCCAAAATACCAAAATACACACCAAATAATCACCAGTAAACAAAAAACCAAATTTATATAATAATACGTTCAATAAATAAAAATGGTTGGTGGATTGAACATTCATGAATGGTATCCAATGACCTCACAAATGTATGTTCCCACACCTCACTATGAACTGATTTAATGTCCATCTAGGCACTTGTACTCTATTTGAATTGACCACAAAACTTTCCAAATATTCCCAATCATGTGGTTACCCATGAGAACACCAAACACCACAACCAAACCTTTCCACTTTTCAAATACAAAACATTCGACCCACAATTGTTATTTTTCAAAACCCACTAACCAATAAAATTAAAACCTAATTTAAATATCATGATCCTTTTCAAGAAAATAACATACCATTTGAATAGAAACCTAAAATAATCATACATATCAATTAAAAACACTTAATTTCATTCAAAACAGTTTTCAATAGTTTTGAAAATTCCATTTAAAACAAAATTTTCGGACACCATTTAAACATAATTCAAGCTTCTCCAAATAATTAATTCCAACAAACCATAAGTTGGTATTAATAAAACCCAATTCCAATAAAATCCCCCTAATTCACTCAAACTCATTTAATAGAAATCCATCTTTCTAAATATTCATTCAATACAATTCCCAAAATCTACATTCCACCCTTTTTAGAAATCAATCGATTTCCTTTTTAAAGTCTATATTCTTTAAAATTTTAAAATAATAGTTTCCAAATTAATTTTCAGAACCCATAGAGAACAAATATATTGTAAGAGGAAATTAATGTAAGTAGGTGTTTGGGACATATAGTTGGTGGACATTCTCCAATCACTCCATCATCAAAGAGAGTGTTCCTAGGAATTGTCCCCAACTCCACATGGCTTGCAAGGATATGTGAGCTCATTGAGACCATCGACCCGAGCCTCTTTTCTTTTCCCAAGAATCAAATAGAAACAATAAGAACTAAAGGACATAGATGGAACCAGAATCTATTTGGAGAATTGAGTCCTATCAAGAGGTGTGCTGGCCAGGCACCATACTCATAATTGGAATATCAAGTCTCGAAAATCTTAGCTCTAGTATACCTACAATCTTTCCAAATTAATAAGACCCAAATACATGTAAACTCATATAAAACCAATTTTTCCTAAACCATGCTAAGTCGTTATCCAACCTGGAACCCGAATTGGTCTGTGGAAAGGCCCTAAAGGCATTCCTGATAACCACCGGATAGAACAAGTGCCAGGGTATAAAATAAAACTAATGGGAATGATTTACCCAAATTCATAATAATAAATAACTAGCAATATAAATAAAAAAACAGAAGATAGAAAACCAAAAAAATAAACCAAAACTGAAATACCACACCAAAAAAGACTTAACAAATTTTCTAGATTTGAGTTTATAAGGATTAGAGAAAACCAAAATGGATACAAGAAAAAATAAACAAAAATACAACTCAAACCACTATATGGTGTTTGGGTGTAACTCCCCCAAGCTATCTCTACAACACCTCACCCAGACGACAGCTAGAATCCAAAATCTTCATCTCCAAAAGCATTACCCTTACCTGTATCAAAAATTAATAAGTCTTGTTACACCAAAGGGTGTAAGAAGGGTGTGAAATATCTCCTAGTAGGAGTCCACCCAACTAATATTGTAATAAATAAACATTAAATGACATATTACGTTTAAAATTTATAAATAAAACACAATCTATAGATGATTTTATATTAAAAACTCTTATGAAAAATGAAATTTAATGAAATAAACATTAAATGAATTTTTTAAAAGAATAAAATCTAAATAAAATTCCCTTTCTATTTAAATTATGAACCAAACATACTGTATTTAGATGGTAGGTGTGTTATATCCAATGAGCACTAGTCATGGGAAACAACCCCTTAAACACTAACCAATAATGAGACCCTAGAAACCTCATATCTTAGTGAAAATGTTGTATAGAAACCACGACCATTAGCAATATCGTACATGATCCACTAGTGTGGAACACACTCATAACCTAGTAGTACCCATTCATCATCCATGTTTTTTTAATTTTGTCATCGTCAATCCTGCTATGTGAAATCAGGCTATAGACACTTCTGAATCACTAACATACTAGTCTTAGTCTGGCCACCTAGATACTTGAGCTTCCCTTTTTTGATCAATCAATTTCAAAGGCCACATAACACCACATAAACATTTCATACTCCAAACAAAGAATTACATGACACAAGCTACCACATGCACAAACAACATCCTCTTTGAAAATAAAATCCAAGCCCAAAACATTTTAAAACTGGGTTTGTATCATTTTAATAATTTAATTAATCATTTAAATAATTTCCATATACATTTCCAAAACATTACACATCACAATTCCCCACATAATCCTCCAAATTACTTGTTAAACGCATACGCACACAAAAACCTATCCCAAGTATGATTTTCAACTCTCAAAAAGTTAATAAACCATTAAAACAATTTATAATATAATTTTGAGAAACACCACAAGGATTTGACAATAAAAATTTACCCAAAATCCAATTTAAAAATAAATTTAATTCCAATGCCATATCAATACATGATTCACATCCCTTACTCAATTTAGATTGGGACCATTTATAGAGCACCCCAAACAGACACAACAAAGGTTTACAGAAAAAAATACACGATATCATATAGAAATTCCACATTAAAACGCATCACACAACATTACCGTGTAAAAACATGGTTCACCCCAAAACTAAAATTTATGTAATAATTAAGAAAATATTTAGGATGGCTCCAAGAAGCAAAACAAATTTACACAAAAAATATACCCTATTTTATATGGAATATAAATTTTAAAAACAAATTCACATCAAACCATTCCATAAACAACTTTCTCACCTCATAGATGAACTAAAAAATATCTAAAAATAATCAATAATTCAATATATATTCATAAAATAACATTTTATTTGGAAATAACCTAAATTTGGTAAAGAAATTGATGAAAAATTTAATGAAAACATGACCGCACAAAAATCAATAATGATCAAACCCTAATAAATAATATCAACCCAAACATATCAATACTAATCCTAAAAACACATCCCTACTTGATTTAGAAACCAAATAAACAAAGGAAGTATGAAACCCCCTAAGAAGATAGGAGAGGCTTACTCAGAGGGGTGGCAATACGAGGAAAGGGAGACAACAGGGTTGTGTTCCAGATAAGGGTATTGGATGTGGTTGCACACCAGAGGGGACTGCCTATTAGTGGGGGTCACCTGAGGGAGATTGGAGAACCTTCGTGGTAGTGTGAGGAAGACAGGGGCACTTGGGGTTGTCGTTGATGAGAGTTCATCGGAAGGAGGGTCACTGAAAAGAGTGCCACTAGAAGGGGTTTACATAATGTGTAGAGGGAAGGGGGACATGAGTTGTGTGAGGGAGAGGGAGAAAGAAGTAGGAGGTGTAACCCTAAACCATAGAAAATAAAATTTTAATAAATTAATAATTTTTGTAATAATTATAAAAATAATATTAACAATAATATTAACTAAATTATAACAACAATAATAATAAATTAATAATTCTACTAACAACAATAATAATAATAATATTATTATTATTATCAAAATATTTTTATTAAATTTTTGTTGTCTCAATTTTCTTATTCTATATTATATTCATTTTATTACTCATTTAATTCTAATTTTGTTCGAAGATGGACAAGATTCAATATTTCTTTATTTTAGATGCATAGTTTCCAAACCATGCTCTACTCGTATGGTAGTTGGCGTAAAGCCTGAAACATGAATTTCTCAATAAACACCGAAAAAATTAAATTGATACTCAACTTGAAGACCAACACAAATATCCCAAAACATCAAACCTCTCACACCTCATTCCTGATAAAAACAACTGAGAATCCAACATAATCTAGAACTAAGGAAAAATTAAAACCCTGGTGATTTTGAAACCTACCCTATCATAAAAACATATTAGTTAAATTTTTATGAATTTTCAATACATTGTATAAACACACGCTTGAGGGCCTTAATAGTTTAGTGCCTTCAGAAACGTGGAAACATAAATATTTGTCCATAAGTTACTTATTTTTTCTCGCACTATGTTCTTTGGAATAATAACCCTTCTTAGTTATATAATTTATAATAAATTTATTGATCTCTTGGGGAAATAATAATTAATAATGGGTGTGCTCATATTTATAATATAGGTAAATAATGGATATAAAAAGAATAATATGATAATAATTGTATGGAAGATGATCATAGTATTTTAAAACCATACCCTTCATAAAAAATTCATAATCCTAATTCATAGAATATGTATTGTGTTTTCATAATACTTTAATCATAAGGGAATCAAATAAATTGATCCATGAGAATGTTATAATGTCATAAAACATGGATCGTTTTAATACATATAAGAAAAGAAGATCATTTCTATATTATTCAAATATCACTAAAAAGGCTATAATATTAAAATTAGTTCACACCAAAACCATCACAATATTCCTGGTTCACTTCAAAGTTTAACATAGTGGACAAAGTACCGTACAAAACTGAGTTCACTCTTCATTCCATTCCTATAAATATCTTATGAGACATAAATAAATTCCCAATTAATTGGGGGAGATATAGGTCCCACCTATCACATAATGAAAACAATATTAGGTGTTATTTATAATCATAAACACTCATCATATCGTAAATAATGAAATGAAATGGGTATTGTAGAGATTTCATCATATCATAACCAGAGGAAAGGAGATAGGATTCATAATCAGTTCATCATAACATAACTCATTAAAAGAAGTGGTTTTCAAAAGTATTCATCATTGATTAACCTGTATAAGAGAAATGGGTTTCATAAAAATCAATTCATCCTAATCATTGTATATTTTGAGAAAGAATAATAATAGTATCTTTAGATTGTATCCTTATAATGTTATAGGTAACATAATTAGATTTCATATTAGATGAAAAATGGTTTTGATTAATAAATTAAAACAGTTCATGGGGAATGTATCCTTTCATATTTTAAAACACTTAATAAAACATAACACAATTTGAAATTATTCTTCTTTGATTAAGTCTTTTAAAACATATAAAAAATATTTTAAAAATTATTAAAAACATATCTTGAGGAAAACATACATTATACAATGAATTTATTTTTAAAAAAAATTTAATCAAATTGAATAAATTTATTTAAAATTACATTGAATTCTATAATGTATTCACCATTGAAAATATTGTCCCTGATGATGGGATGTTTTCTTCATATCCTACACATTTAAATGAAGATTCCATACACATTTTCGGTAAAAGAAAAATTTTAATTGTCTAAAAATTGACATGAATATTACATTAATTTTTCATGAAAAAAGTGAATCATGTTGAAATATGAATTTCATAATTTAGTGTACATTAATAAAACATTTTTTAAAACATTTTTCGAACACATGGTTTTGGAAGAAAATGGATTTCCGACAGAAGTGACAAATCATGTCATATTAATTAAACGAACATTATCAATTATATTAATAATCAATGAGTGGTAAAACTATAAAATTACATGAATATATTATAAATAACCATATTATAAGAACATTAATGAGTTTATTTAGATATTTATCATATGATCATATCATCAGAAACATAATCAAAAAAAATATTGATAAATAATGAGATTCTAAAAAAAATATTTACCACTTTGGTAACAATGAATAATATTACATATAGAGGAATAATATAAAATTTAACTGAAAATATCAAAATGATAAATTAATTCACGGTTTTACATTTTGTATGGGCCTTATATACACCTTTTGAATGAATTTTGTGCATAAAATAGTGTATGTCTCGAACAAAGAAATTTAGGAAAAAAATACCTTAAATTTTGTATGAAATTCCATTATACTCATTAAAATATCCTATATGATAAATATATGTTTACTATAAATATATTTTATTATAATATTTCTTTATATAATATAATATATGATTTTATTTTGAAAATTTATTACATATTCATTAACAATTTCATGTTAATGTTATATTTCATGTAATAATTGCATAGTTTTTCATATATGTTTTGATTATTTATTTTCATTCATTTGACATTGAACATATTTACGTAATATCCAAAATTATTACAATGATAAAAATATAATATAAATTCTATATGTATTTATTTAGAATAATCCATTATATTTCGCGTTCGAAAATGAAGTACACTATTCAGAGAGACGATAGTTCATAACAACGCATAAACACTATTTCCATTTTCATGTTAGATTAAATAAAATAAAGGTAAATGATATAATATCATTAAATATTTATTATAATGTCATATATATCACTTATTTTTATTAAAAACAACTTCCATCCATTCTATGAATTGTGTGAATGAATCACATCACTTCGTGAGGCAGTAGTATGTTGTATGTACGGGCGATGTTATCATTTTCCAAAACAAATGAATAATTTGAAGGAATGTATGCTATAATAAATCCAGAGTCATAAATACATCATTAATATAATATATAAATTATATATCTAAAAATGAATCTAAAATTTATAGGCGATAATGGAAAAATTAATGACATCGATGGTGGTAGTCTACCGTACACACGAATAATGATTTCGTAACCCATTTAATGGATTGGGATATGGTTATAGGTTATGGACTTATTATAAAAAAATAAAATTATATATAAGAAAATAAATTTATTATATAATAATTTTTTAATAATAAATGATGGAGTTGGATGATGAAAAAAAAACAAAAACACTCACAGATGAATGTTATCAGTTTTTGGAGTATCATCTTTAATATTTCACAAAATTGTTTTTCTAGAAATCATTTATTGAAAAACTAAGCCATATAAGATTATTTGAGAGTTGTTTGAATGTTATTTGGAAAGATAATTTCTGATCCCAAAGGGTCTTAATGTTTGATAATGATAGGATATGGGTTTCCTTTTATAAGTGACCGAGAGGACACATTTGGTATTTTAGAAATAAATTGAGTGATCCCACATTTTTCATAACTAAAAAGCATTTAAAATGGACCATTATATAACCTTATAGGTTTCATGGTCTAAATATGGATATAAATTATTTTTTCCATAAGTTAATCTTCCATTTTTACCAATATATTTTATGTTTAACCACTCGGTAAACCCATTTTTACCTCAACTGCAGTAATTAATTTTTAATGCATTCACTATTCATTTTTGTCAAAAGATAAGTTTAAATTATTATATAATATAAATTTAAATTATATTAAATATTGGGTATTTATAATATATTCCCTGAAGTGGAAAATTATAATTTGAAATTAATCCCATAGATGCGATGAGATTTCAGGTTTTCAAAGAGAAAATTTCAAAAGATTAAAAAGTTTTTATATTAATATTAAATATAAAATTGATTTAAATGAACCAATTTAAATAAATGTTTGTATAATTGAACTATTTTAACTTTAAAATAAATTTAATATATAATTTACCATTATAGATAGATGAAATGAAAATGCATGTTTAATTAAAATTTAGTATATTTCACTATTTATAAAAAATATATACTTTTCGGAAAAATACCAAAAATATCACTATGATCGTTTTTATATTCTTGTTTGAAATATAATTTTTATTTTATCAAATTAATTTTCCAAAAATTTACAAAAAGTAATTTTAATATTGTTTACAATAATAAATAAAAACCATTTTTTGAGAAATTATTATTTCTGAAACACAGAAACACTAAAATTATAATTATATTTCTTTTTTATTATGTTTTATTTTTATAAAACAAATATAATTAATATTTATAAATTGGTTATTTTTATTTTTATTTATTAGTTTAGTGGGTATGTTATAACAGTCATGTTTGAATATTATTAATAATATTTCACTATTTTGTTATAACTCAGAATCATCTGTAAATATAGATAACCTAATGTTGAGTGTAGAAAAATCATAAAATAGTGTTGTGGATAAAAGTGGATATTAATAAAAAATAATTTAGTTGAAAGAAAACATTAAAAATCATAGTGTTACATTATACATTTAATAACCCTTTCCCTAATATCCCAATGTTGGTTCCATTATTACATTGGCAAAGATAAAACATTCAATTCCCAAAAGACCAAAAATTTATTAGTTTTGGAAAACTAGAATACAAAAGGTATACCAAATTTACATTGGTAGTATAACATAAATCATAATAGTATTAAATACTCAACATCATGAAAACTCATTCCAATAATTCATCTTGATATCCTTGTTAAAGGAAACAACATAATGGTGATCTAAGATACCCATTAAGGGCTAAGTACTATAAGGCCCCGACCATAAACCTTACTTAATATTGAATTAAATGAATAACTAACATTGAGGATCTTTTCAGGTTTAGAGTTTTAGAGAATAAGGACATAACTATTACATCTCAAAAGATTACAAAGTAGACACTTCTACTAAGATTCTATAAAATATAAACTCTTTAAAAGAAACATGTCTAGTTCCATGTTTTAGACAGCCTGACATTTCCTTGTGCCCCTCCTTGACCCTATTCAGCTTTATGTCCTATGAAAAACATTTAAAAAAACTTGGGATGAGAATTAAAAGCTCAGTAAGGGATACACAAAGAGGAAAACTGTTATTTTTTTAAAACAAGAAAACCATGAATTCTTTATCAAAGTAATACTTTTAACCTTTATGAAGTAGTATAAACTCTTCAATGAATAAAAGATCATTACTTACCTTTTTATAACCAAAATATTACCATAAAACCCATATACATAACATATAAAGGTAACTTGGGACATAAGCATACTTAAATGGAATAACCATACAGTCGACTTCCACACATATCACTTAATGGAATAGCCATATGGCTGACTTCCATACCCAATGAATAGAGGTTATAACATAACCACCCATCCTGGTATTCACAGCCCCACTCGTCATATGGTTTACCGCATAACCACCCGTCAAATGTCCAAGTACCATTATAAAATCATAAGACATAAAAGAAATAGAATGGAAAGAAAAAATTTCCACACTTTGATCACAATATCTCACTTAAATATATTGACATAACAAATACATTATTAAAACCATTTTCAATACCAAAATACATAAAAGTGTATACGGTATTTATATCATTTTAAAAACATTATGGCTTTTTGAGGAAGCCAAAGACCAAATAATACTCGCGACGGCAGAAAAGGTCAATGTCACCACGTATGTTAAAAGAAACATTCCTTTTTGTCATTTAGTACAACGATTAGTACAAAAAGATTCCTTTTGTATAAAATTAAAAGTCAAAGGGGTTTATAAACCGTATAAAATAAATCCTTTTCTTATAACAAAATATGCATCAATGAATGGAGATTGAGACGAAGTCCCTTACAAAGACGGTATCCTTGGATTAAGGATAAATCAATTACATAATTATGTGTGACAAATGAATACACCAAATATAAGTGGATATTAAGTGTAAAATAGTCAGAGGTTATTGACACATATTCATAGAACGAAATATTCAAGGAGTACAGGTTTATCCCAAATAATCAAAATTGGGTTAAGAAGTTCCCTTGCAAAAATTCGACAGCCTAATGACTTCGCTTCAAAATTCAAAAAATGAGTTAATGAGAGATAAAAAGGGTATGTCATCACTTGTACATTAAATTTACAGCAATGAGGATATATAATAACAAATCCCAACATAATAAGATTTAATTTAAAAGACATAACAAAATAAGTCTTTTTAAAGAAGAGGTGGGTGAAAGGTCCCCTTACCGATTTGGGTAACTTTCGAAACGTACACCCCATTGAAGAAGGGTCATAAAATGAATATGTAAATACCAATAAATGAAATTATATTACACAAATAGTATAATAATGGGCAGTACATACACCACTCAAAGGAAATGGTGGCAAATGTAGCATAAATCTCACGGGAATAAAAGTGAGATGAAAAATCCCTTACGAAAACTTGGCAGCCTAACGACACCAAATAAAACTTCCAAAAAAGGATTGATGAGATCAAATATGGTCTCTCATCATATTAAAATAAAATGTAAAGAAAGAGTAATATAAAATAACATCCCCCAACCTAACAAAGAGAAGCTTAAAAGAAGTGACATAAAGGGGAGTACTTAAAAATAAAGAGAGGTTGGATCTCTTACAAAAATTCGGCAGCCTAACGAGGCCACTCAAAACATCCAAAATGGATTGATGAGAGAAAATAGGTTCTCTCATCATATGAACATAAAAATTATAGTAATAGTAATATGAAATAACATCCCAATCATAAGAAATATGAGCTTAAAAGTAATGACCTAAAAGAGTGTAGATAAAAAGAAAGAGAGGAGTAGGATCCCTTACGAAAATTCGGCAGCCTAACGGCACCACTCAAAACATACAAAATGGATTGATGAGATAAAATAGGGTCTCTCATCATATGAACAAGAAAATTAAATTAAGATTAATATAAAATAACGTCCCAATAATAAGAAAGATGAGCTTAAAAGGAATGACATAAAAGAGTGTACTTAAAAAGAAAGAGAGGGGTAGGATCCCATACCTCAAGTCTGACTTGTCTTGTTCATTTCTTTATATTCCTGAATAATAAACATTAGTCTATTTATAATTTCCTAATTACATCCTTTAATTATTATTATTCTATTCATATCAAATATTATAATGTTATAAGAATTGTTTAATAATGTTAGTTCATATTAGACGTTTTTGCCAAAGTTTGGTACATGAGTAAAAAATGAACTTGTTTGAAAATGATTGTCCATGTAGTTATAAGTAAATAATATCTAGAATATTATGAATTATTTAAATATCATCTATATCCAGAACATATTAATTTTATAATATTCCATAATATTTGGAGATAAAATGAAATGAAATGAACCGTTCATTGAGACGGTAGGCCGTACGTACGCATGAACGTTACTTTCATTTATTTGACATATTAATGGGATTAAAAATAATTGAGAGATATATATATTATAATTACAGTATAATATATATGTTTTATTGTTCACATTAGTTCATTATTTTCATTCTTTATACATTACATGTATTGCATGAACGAGTCACATCACTTGAGGGGGCGGTAGTCCACACTTTCTCGTATGAAATTATCGCATTTGCACAACATGCAAAGCATAAAGGTATGTTTTAAATATAAAATACAGATGCATATGAAAAAAATTAATACCATATATATCATATATAAAATACAGTGACATCATAATGGTTACCATGAAAGGTGTTAAGAGAAGATTGAACAATCATCGTTTCCTGAGGCTGTAATTCACCATCCACAGAAACAGTATGTTCTTTAACCATTAGACGGAGGTGTGTGTAAGTGTAGCTCGAATACTTCACATAACAACATCCTAGTATATTGAAGATACTGGTGTTGTTACAAAAAAGTAATAAAAAGAGTTTAGGGGTTTGGAGAAGCAAAATAAATCAAAAGAACACAAGTGAAGACATTACCAATAAATCGGGTAACTCATCTTGGTTTGAACCAAAAGGGTTTCTTAAAGAGAATTCTGCCAAAGGTGATGCTTAAATGATGAATCAAGGGATGTGGAGAGAAGAAATGGTCAGGGGTTGACCGAGCCATGGGCTTGATAGGTGTGGGTAAGGTGGTAGAGGTGGGGGCCTTTTATAAGAGGAGAGGAGGGGCACTCTTGGAATGTTATAAAATATTAAATTATTATAAAATTCTTTTCTGATTTTAAAGGTCCCAAAAGGATATATTTATAGGATAATGTGACAAGGTTTCTAAATACACCCATCTAATAGGTTTTTGACAAGTTAATGACCTATATATTTCCTTATCATCTCATTTTATTTAAATCGTTCAGTTATGAAGCAATTACTGCATCATCACGGTGTCATAAATAAATAAATTTATTTAATGTCTAAAAATTATAAAAAAAATATCATGATGATGGAAATCATTTTATCTTTCTAATGAATATTTATAGTAAAAAATATGACTTATAAAACCCCATGTAAAAAGTGTTTTAGTAAAACAACACATGTTTGTGACATTTTAATTTTAACTTTAAATAAAAAGGTATTAATGTCATTTTCCTACCAAAGAGGCTCCATGGGGTCTCCAAGTTGACCCATGGATTTTGTTGGTCGGCCATGAACCATCCAATAAGGGTAGGACATGTGTCCAGATCATTTTAGATTATTAAAACATTATTTTACCTTAAATTGCACTAATTACCTTTAATCACGATTAATATAACTTAAAAGTTACTATTCACCAAAAAATTATTTTAATCCCTTTGAACCACATTTTACATCTTATTGAAAACCATGTATGTCATATTTTTGAAATTCAAAACACAGAAGTGGTAATGTTTCATTTAAATGAAAAATTAGTTTTTTAACTACCACTTAGTGGTTTCACTATTCATCAAAAATTAATGTTTTTTAGAAAAATACAAAAAATTCACCTTAAGATATATTTGATATTCCGAATTAAAAATTTTTGTCTATTTTAAAAAACTCAAAACATATATGTTTAATTAATTAATTTAATAATTAATTCCCACTGTCAAAACAAATAGCGTGTTTTTAAGAAACAATATCTATTAAAAGAGTAACATTAGTTTAAGTCCAATTTCAAAGTGAAATTAATTACAAAGACCACCATTGGATTAAATGGTAAAAATATATTCTAAATATACATTAATATCAATTAAAAATATAATCTATCTTTATAAATAAATCATATTAAAAGGATGTTTTGAAATAAAATGCAACATTTTCACTAAAAATGATCTTTATCGGAAAAATAACAAAAATTAACAGAAAGTAAATTTTGATGTCTAGATTATAAAGAAGGATTTTATTTTTTCAAATACAACATATAAAATTGTCAAAAGTATATTTAAAAAGGGTTATCCATCAAAAGGCTGTTAGTCGACCTTTTAAAGATTATAGAAGATTTTTGCTTAAAATTGGATTGATTCGCATTTTAAGCCTATAACATTTATTGGAAAACATATAAATATTTGACACACATATATAATCATTTTGTAGATAGTTTAGTTCATTACCGCCATTACAACGGCTAGGCATTAACTACCATTTAAAATATTATTATTTTATTATTAGAGTGCAACGTAAGATTTCAAAGAATCTCATTGTTGCGTATTGGGTACGCCATCGAGCATAGCGTTCCCTTTAAATTAATATTAAAATTTTATTCACAAATATGGATTAATATAAAAATTTAATGTTCTTTATTTGCCTGGGGTGTTACATCCTTCCCCCCTTTTGGGAATTGCGTCCTCACAATTTTAAAATTGGGCTCGGAAACATCATTGAAAGTTCAACATCGGAACAAGAGTCAGTAAACTAATCACTTTAAAAGAAGGAAAGAGAAGTACAGAGGTCACCCAAGTTAATCCATACTAGGATTCCATGTAGGAAAACATGGATATGGAAGAAAAATAAAAGGGTCATGTTCTGAGGGAGAGTGATAGAAAACTTGTTTAGGAGAAAGTTAACCACAAGAAAATCATAAAATTGTGATGGGTTAAACGGTATTGGATTTCCCCAGTAGGAAAAGTTAACAGACAACATTTTTCTTATAAGTTACTTTTAATTGAGGAATTTATTTTTTGGCTTAAATAAATCATAAGGAAACATACTTACTTCTCTTTTATACTTTCATCTTTTACCATATTTCTAACACAAACTCATACTTTCTCCAAAATATGAGTATTTAGGATGACTTGTTCATATTAAGAGCGCTATAATCCACTACTAGAGAATCACCTAATCCACAAAAGAGAACAATATATTTACCATGTCTTTAGACCTTAACCAAAACCAAAATTGTTAGAACAAGATCAGATAATCCACAAATGGATAATCCTTTATAAAAAAATAAAATCTATTCTTAATGTCAAAAATTTTTCCAACCAAACCATATGTTCAATGAATACCATTCAATAATCAATTTTTCCATAAAATTCTTCAAAGTAAACCAAACTAAGATTGAAACCCAAATATTTGAAGGGTTTAATCACATTGTCTTCCAAAGTACAAATTAATATTTATCTCCAAATAACATTAGTTTCTCTTGAAGTCTAATATTGAAAAGTAATTAACCTAATCACATATCCTCCATGATAGGTTAATAATTTCAAAAGATAACCCAAAATCCACTTAATCTTGATTAATAAAATCATATAAATAAAAATAATTAGTCAAACTAACCAAGTACTTCAAGTAGTCCAGTGGTTGGTGATAAGTACGAGTCGCACTTTGGTTGTGGGTTCGATTCCCACAGCTTTGTCCGATACGACGAGTTGTCACATGGTCTGCATGTTGTCCTTTTTCCAAAACTATATAATTTGTAAAACATTCCCCAAATCAAGATAAAATCTTAGAAAATAATAATAACATATATTAACCTCAAGTTTATCTCATGCCTTTTATTTTCTATCATAACATATAGCAACCCATAATTACGTCAAAAGTAAGGATCATATAAACCCTAATGGTTACCTTTATAATTATCACCTGAACATCCACCTCGAGTTGGTTCTCTCATAAAAAAGGCATTAGGGAACTCTCCAAGGTTCAAGTGGTTGATCATGACTCATAATATTGGTTTAGAATAAACACGAGATTTCTCATTGAATCCCCCATTTCATCCAGTCTCTTAATCAGAGAACCACCATCGTTTCCTTCAAACCCATTGTCACTTTGGTTCCTACTAGATCCATCCATTTACTAAATCCAAAAAGGTCAGTGTGGGTATATCAACAAAATCATCATGTACTAATGAGGAAGATAAGAAATAATATATAATTACTCATTCACTTTATCTAAAAACTATGACTCTTTTTGAAATCCTTGCTATTATGGTAATGTCACTTTTTCTTAAAGAATACCATAACCTCTAAAGTTATATAAAATGACCTTTGATACCAACTATAAGGCCCCGACCTTAAATCTTACTTAATATTTAATTAAATGAATAATTCACATTGAGGATATTCTGAGGTTTAGAGTTTTAGAGAATTAGGATATAACTATTACATCTCAAAAGATTACAAAGTAGACACTTATACAAAGTTTCCATAAAATAAAAACTCTAAAAAAGAAATATTTCTACTTCCATATTTTATATAGCCTAACATTTCATTGATCCCCTCCTTAACCCTATTCAAAGTTATGTGATATGAAAAACATTTCAAAAGAAAAACGTGGGATGAGCATAAAAAGCTCAGTAAGGGATACACAAAGAGGAAAACTGTTAGTTTTTCAAAACAACAAGTAAACCATTAATTCATTATCAATGTAATACTTTTCACCTTTATGAAGTAGTATAAAATCTTAAATGAATAAAAGATCATTACATACCCTTTTTTAACCAAAAGATTACTATAATACCCTAAAACATAACATATAAATGTAACTTGGGACATAAACATACTTAAATCGAATAACCATACTGTCGACTTCCACACATATCACTTAATGGAATAGCCATACCGCCAACTTCCATACCCAATGCATTGGAGGTTATAAGGTAACCACCTATCCTGGTATTCACGGCACCAGCCATCATATGGTTTATCATGTAACTACCTGTCAAATGTCAAAGTACCATTATAAAATCATAAGACATAAAAAAAATATAATGGGAAGAAAAAATTTCCACACTTTGATCACAATATATCACATAAATACATTGACATAAAAAATCCATTATGAAAACCATTTTCAATATCTAAATACATAAAAGAGTATATGGTATTTATTTCATTTTAAAAACATTACAGCTTTTTGAGGAAGCCAAAGTCCAAATAATACTCACGGCGGCAGAAAATGTCGTTGTCACCACGTACGTTAAAAGAAACATTCCTTTTTTTCTTTTTGTAAAACGCTTCGTAGAAAAAGGTTCCTATTGTATAAAATTAAAATTAAAACGGGTTTATACACCGTATAAAAGAAAGCCTTGTATTAGGACAAAATATGGCTCAATGAAAGGAGATTGAGATGATGTCCCTTACAAAGACAGTATCCTTGGATTAAGGATAAATCAATTACATAATTATGTGTGACAAAAGAATACACAAAATATAAGTGGATATTAAGTGTAAAAAAAACCAGAGGTTATTAACACATATTCATAGAACGACATATTCAAGGAGTACAAGTTTATCCCAACGAATCAAAACTGTGTTAAGAAGTTCCCTTGCAAAAATTCGACAGCCTAACTACGTCACTTCAAAATTTAGAAAATGAGTTGATGAGAGATAAAAAGGGTATCTCATCACTTTTACATTAAATTTATAGCAATAAGTATATATAAGAAAATATCCCAACAAAATAATATGTAATTTAGAAGACATAACAAAATAAGTCTTTTTAAAGAAGAGGAGCGTGAAAGGTCCCCTTACAGATTTGGGTAACTTTCGAAACGTACATCCCATTGAAGAAGGGTCATACAATTAATATGTAAATACCCATAAATGAAATTATATTACACAAAGAGTATAATAATGGGAAGTATATACACCACTCAATGTAAATGGTTTCAAATGTAGCATAAATCTCATGGGAATAAAAGTGAGATGAAAAATCCCTTACGAAAACTCGGCAGCCTAACAGCACCACTTAAAACATCCAAAACTGGATTGATGAGATAAAATATGGTATATCATCATATTAAAATAAAATTTCATAAAGATTAATATAAAAAAACATCCCCCAACATAACAAATAGAAGCTTAAAAGAAGTGACATAAAGGAGAGTACTTAAAAAGAAAGAGAGAGGTTGGATTTCTTAAGAAAATTCTGCACCCAAACGGAACCACTCAAAACTTCCAAAATGGATTGATGAGAGAAAATAGGGTCTCTCATCATATGAACATAAAAATTACAGTAAGAGTAATATGAAAGAACATCCCAATCATAATAAATATGATATTAAAAGTAATGACCTAAAAGAGTGTACTTAAAAAGAAATAGATGAGTAGGATCCCTTACGAAAATTCGGCAGCTTAACGGCGCCACTCAAAACTTCCAAAATGGACTGATGAGAGAAAATAGGGTCTCTCATCATATGAACATAAAAAGTACAGTATGGGTAATATAAAATAACATCCCAATAATAATAAAGAAGAGCTTAAAAGGAATGACATAAAAGAGTGTACTTAAAAAGAAAAAGAGGGGTAAGATCCCTTACCACAAGTCCGACTTGTCTTGTTCATTTCTTTATATTTATGAATAATAAACTTTGGTCAATTTATAATTTTCTAAGGACCAAGTTTAAAGATTATTATTCAGTTCATATCACATATTATAATGTTATAATAATTGTTTATAATTTTAGTTCATATTAGACATTTTTGACGAGGTTTGGTACATGAGTAAAAAATGAACTTGTTTGAAAATGATTTTCCATGTAGTTATAAGTAAATCATATCCAGAATAGTATTAATTATTTAAATATCATCTATATCCAGTACATATTCTTTTTATAATATTCCATAACATTTGGAGATAAAAAAAATGAAATGCACCTTTCATGGTGGCGGTAGGCCGTACGTACGCATGAATGCTACTTTCATTCCTTTTTGATATTAATGGAATTAAAAATAATTGAGAGATATATATATTATAATTACAGTATAATATATATGTTTTATTTTTCACATAAGTTCATTAATTTAATTCTTTATACATTCCATGTATTTCATGAATGAGTCACATCCCTTGAGGGGGTGTAGTCCACACTTCCTCGTATGAAATTATCACATTTCCACAACATGCAAAGCATAAAGGTATGTTTTAAATATAAAATACAGAAGCATATAGAAAACATAAATACCATATATATCATATATAAAATACAGTGACATCATAATGGCCACCATGAATGTTGTTAAGAGAATATTGAACAATCATCGTTTCGTGAGGCTGTAATTCACCATCCACAGAAACAATATGTTCATTAACCATTATACGGAGGTGTGTGTAAGTGTAGCTAGAATCCTTCACATAAAAACATCTTAGTATATTGAATATACTGGTGTTTTAACAAAATAATGGAATAAAAAGAGTTTATGGGTTTGGAGAAACAAAATAAAACAAAATAACACAAGTGAAGACATTACCATTAAATTAGGTAACTACTCTTGGTTTGAACCAAAAGGGTTTCTTGAAGAGCATTCTGAAAAAGGTGAGGCTTCAATAATGAAGAGAGGGATGTGTAGAGATAAAATGGGTAGGGTTTGGCCAAGCCAAATGCTTGAGAGGTGTGGGTAATGTGGTAGAGGTGGGGGCCTTTTATAAGGGGAGAGGAGGGGCACTCTTGGAAAGTTATAAAATATTTTTTTATTATAAAATTCTTTTCAGATTTCAATGGTACCAAAATGATATATTTCTAGGATAAGGTGGTAAGGGTCTGAAATCCACCAATCAAATTGGTTTGTGACAAGTGTAAGACCTAGATGTTACATTATCATCTCATTTTACTTAAATCGTTCATTTATGAGGCAATTACTGCATCATCACAGTGTCATAAATAAATTAATTTATTTAGTGTTTAAAAATTATAAAAAAATATCATGATGTAGGAAATCGTTTTATCTTTCTAATGAACATTTATAGTAAAAAATATTACTTGTAAAACCCCATGTATTTTTTTTTAGTAAAACAACACATGTTTGTGACATTTTAATTTTAACTTTAAATAAAAAGGCATTAATGTCATTTTCCTACCATAGTGGATCCATGGGGTCCCCAAGATGAACCATGGATTGTCTTGGTCGGCCATGAACCATCCAATAAGGGTAGGAAATGTGTAAAGGTCATCTAATATTATTAAAATATTATTTTTACCTTAAATTGCACTAATTACCTTTAATCGCGATTAATATAACTTAAAAGTTACTATTCTCCAAAAAATTATTTTAATCCCTTTGAACCACATTTTAAATATTAATGAAAACCATGTATGTCAGATTTTTGAAATTCAAAACACAGAAGTGGTAAAGTTTCATTTAAATGAAAAATCAGTTTTTAACTATCACTTAGTGGTTTCACTATTCATCAAAAATTGATATTTTTCAGAAAATACCAAAAATTGACCTTAATCTATATTTGATATTCCGAATTCAAAAATGATGTCTATTTTACAAAATTAAAAACATATAAGTTTCATTAATTAATTTAATAATTAATTCTCGCTGTCAAAACAAATAGCGTGTTTTTAAGAAATAATATCTGTTAAAAGAGTAACACTAGTTTAAGTCCAATTTCAATGTGAAATTAATTCCAAAGAAAACCATTGGATTAAATGGTAAAAATATATTCCAAATAAAATTTAATCTCAATTAAATATATAGTCTATCTATATAAATAAATCAGATTAAAAGGAGGTTTTGAATTTAAATGAAACATTTTGACCAAAAATGATCTTTATCAAAAAAATAACAAAAATTTACACAAAGTAAATTTTGATGTCTAGATTCTAAAGAAGAATTTTATTTTGTAAAATACAACATATAAAATTTTGAAAAGTATATTTAAAAAGGGTTCACCATCAAAAGGTGGTTAATCGACCTTTTAAAGAATATTATAAGATTTATGCTTAAAATTGGATTGATTCACATTTTAAGCCTCTAACATTTATTGGGAAAAAGTAAAAATATTTGACACATATATATAATCATTTTGTAGTTAGTTCAGTTCATTCCATCCATTACAATGGATAGGCGTTAACTACCATTTAAAATATTATTATTTTATTATTAGAGTGCAACGTAAGATTTCAAAGAATCTCATTGTTGCGTATTGGGTACACCATGGAGCATATCATTCCCTTTAAATTAAGATTAACATTTAATTCACAAATATGAATAAATATAAAAATGTCATATTCTTTATTTACCTGTGGTGTTACATGTACAATGGAAAATGCTATGAATCAATAATAATAAACAATATATAATGGCTATTAATTAAAAAAAATTCCATTTAAATAACATAGTTTCTTTAATAGATAAGAAAGAATGATGCACATGAGCCTTAGCCTAGTTGGTAAGGACTCTGTAAGTGCATCCAAGCAACCAGGGATCAAAATCAGGCGGAGGCAGAATTTCCAGGGGGATAGTAGCAGTACTGTAGCGAGTACTGTAGTGGGAACTATGCAATACTGTAGCAGCTACTGTAGCGGAAACTGTAGCAGGCACTGTTTGGCACTGTAGCAGCTGGGAATATGCCCCAGTTTCATTCTTCAGGCCACCAATTTGGTCCCTGAGTCTTTTAAGGCCTTCAGGCCATCCAGGCCTTCAAGTCAGTAAGGCCCTAGGGCCACCTCAAGGCCTTCGGGCCACCTTAAGTGCAGATGCAAACCAGAAAACGTACAAGGAACATGCTCTACAAGGAGGATGAGCAAGGAGAATTCACCATAGCAGAACCTAAACAGATTTCAAGAATGAGAGGGTATGACACCTTCCATCGGGAAAGGCTTGTGCATGCACAAGAATGACTAGCCAAACAACCATGTGATGGTGGAGAGTTGATTTCACGATGAAGATGCTGGGGAGGAGGAGTTCCAAGTAGTTTGTCTGGGTTGTATGTAATGTTTGAAGCCTATAGGAAATGATTTCTTCTAAGGCCTATGGTCCATGTAATACTTTCACCTGCGGGCCTTGTAAGGGTTCCACCTCACCCCTTTAAAGGTGTATTATAAAAATCAATAAAAAATGAAGGCCTTCGGGCCATTGGAAGAAGGAAGAATGATTATGGAAAGGTATAAATCTAAAAAACATGATATTTAATCAATAAATTGAGAATTAAATGAACACATATATAATATCATATAGAAACTCTAAGGGACAGTTATTTTTATATTATCAATGAAGTGAATTCATATTAATTTTATGGTATGTGTTAGGAACATAAAAACCTCTACTATCATTATGTATCTTCCAGAATGTTAATAACTATAGGTAGAAACCTGTTTAATTTTTCCAACTAATTTGTATCCTAAAACATCTCGATGCTTATTGTTGATATGTAAGTTATAGGACCCACACCTCACTACATGACCAATTTATCCATCATATATCAAATAGTCAATTTAATAGATAACAAATATGTCTTATCATCAAATATCCCTATTTAGTAGAGGATACAAATTTAACAATATTTTCACAGTTAATCAAATAACATTTAAATTAAACACTACATGTAAAAATGGTATATGAATTTTTCAATAATAATTTGCATTAAACAAGAATATTTATATTTAAGATAAATTTAATTCTAAGAGAAAAATGATTACAATAAATTTGTTTTTTCAAGAGAATAGTAACAATAATAACAGAAAGTGATATTTCAACATAACTTTTATCCCTTGGTAAAATTCCAATTTATATCAAATTTGGGTGAAATAAATAAAACATAAAATTAAAATTCCCTAAATAATTAATTTTTCATTATATTATATTTAAAATAGGATGTATATGCAGTATATAATCCAAACTGGGTTCTTGACACTACAATATGCCCCGATAAAATGAAATTGACACGAAATACCATACGTTATTCCTCCAGTTGGTTGAAAAAATTTAAGCTCTTATATAGGGATTTCAAAAATTCTATAAACTTATACCATATCCATATTATTATTTATGATATCATATATTGTCCTTATAAAACATTTTACCACCATTTCATTAATAACCATTCCTTATTTTCATTATTTCGGGTGTTAATTACCTTGTTTACTTACAAGTATGTTTTCAGTAAACATCTAATTATTACTGATATTATAGAGTTTAAACATCTAGAGAATATTAATTATAAACTTATTATAATATTTATACATTAATAATACTTTTAAAACCAATCATTAAGGATGTTTATGAAAAATTCTGTACATTTCGAGGATGGAGATGTTAGGCAGTCCAGAATATCATTTCCCATTTTCATTGATCATTATAGATATTATTTATGTCATATATTACCGTAAAATAATTATAATTATATCATATATACCATATTTTATACTTATATAAGTCATCCATGTGTTTTTGTGATGAAAAGAGTGCCACATCACTTCGTGAAGGCGGTAGTCCACATGCACATTAATGATGTTATTGCCTTTATAGAATTGAAAAAAGAATGAAAGAAATTGATATACCTATTAATTTTAAATAATTATAAATATTACATGAATATAAGATTAATATAATTTATATCTCATATAATTATTTACATTATATTTATCACCTTCCATGTGAATTATTAGTGAATGACGAATCACAAATATTCATGTGGTGGTAGTCTACCATACACACGAGCGATGTTAGTGAATCTAATAAAAAAAGAATGTAAATAGATATATAATAAATAGTGATTATATAGGTATAAATATTATATAAATATAAAATCTATATACAGTTTATATCCCCTAAAATTTCAAAACTTGAGAGGTTGTAATGGAAAAACAAAAGATATTGATTCCTGAGGTGGTAGTACACCAAAAACATGAATAATAATTTCATAACTGATTTGATAGATGTGTTTGTGTTTTTGTTCATAACATTAAAATTATGAAAATATATGTATATATAATATAATCATTGTATAATATTAATTTAATAAGGTGTAGAAGGAAATAAAGTAAAGATGCTCGTTGAAGAACTTTGCATCTTCTTTGGGCATCCTCCATTGGTTTTCAAAAATTATTTACTAGAATGGATTTTTTTCATAGTATAAGGAATATATTATTAAGGGAGGTATATTGGGATCCAATTTTTTAGGGTTTTTCTATTCCAATGTGGTTTTAATCTGTGATTTGTAGGTGATAGGGGGGGACTTTTATAAGTGGGGTTAGTGGTGAACTTCTCTTTGTTTTTAAAGAGTGAATTCCACCAATGTTTTTATCCTTTATTTAAGTCAAAAAAAAGTCCATTATATATAATAGAGAATATATGTTTTAATAATTCCATAAAATATATATTTTACATGTTTTTTTGTGTTTATAGACTTTATATTCTATATTTAACCACTAAGTAAACTCATTTTTACCTTAATGATAGTAATTAATTATAACTAATTCCAATAATCATTATGGTCAAACAATTATGTTGGCCTTATTATATAATATAAAGTTTTCTTTTTAAAGATTAGTAATAAATTCTTCCAAACTAATATAATAGAATTTTCAGAAATTAATAAGAAATTAATCCTACAAACGTGATAAGAGGGCAGTGTTTTAAAGTGAAAATATTCAAAAGTTTACAATGTTTTATGATCAAAATTAATTATAAAAATAATCCGAATAACCTAAATTGTATTAATATATATTTAATTGAAATATTTTTACATTTAAATTAATTAAAAATATAATTTAACATTATAAATTAATTAGATGAAAAGGCAATTTTCAATTAAAATTCACTATTTTCATTAATCATCAAAAATGAAATTAATTTAATAAAATCCAAAAAAATCACTATAAGATAATTTTCCTATCCTCATTTAAAAAAACATGATTTTTCAAAGTATTTTTCTAAAAGTATGAAAACTAATTTAAAATTTTGTGCAACAAGCGTGACTAAACTGTCTTTTTTTGGAAATTTTTTTTCTCTCAAGACATTACTTTAATCATTTAAATAGTTATTATTATTATTAATAATTATAAATTGGTAACATTTAATTTTTTTTAACATATATATATTAATAAATTAATTAATCCTATTAATACCATCTATTCCAATGTCTATGTGATAGCTATCAGGTAAAATAATAACATTAATAGTATATTATTTTTCGGTAAACATTGGTTTCAATGTAATGTAAGCTATCAGAAAAAATTATTGTCATGTACATTGAACGATATGGAAAAAAATTAAATTATTATAAAATTATTATATTTTGATATATTTTGTCGTTATATTCTCCCCTCATGAAAAAATTAGGTCCTTGAAATTTTAAGGATTTAAAATTCTAAATAGATGAGGGTAGTTCTTCTTTATAATATCCTCTCGTACTCATGTTTCTTCCTCCATTTTGTGAATTCTACAAAGAACCCTTACTAGTCAAGGTGTCTAATTTATAAATAATTTAACTATATTATCAAGGAATTCAATGGGTTCTTTATAGTTCAAAAGAGTGGGTTCCAGTTCTATTTCTCTAGATGTGAGCACATGTGTTGGGTCTGGAATGTGCAACCTTAGTAGTGATATATGGAAGACATTGTAAAATTTTGAGAGAGTTGTTGGTATTTCCAAGTGATGATAAACAAACCCAATTATTCAAATAATTTAAAATTCTCTTATGTACTTGGGGATCAATTTTCCTGTCTTATCGAATCTTTTCACACCCATACATGGAGATAATTTCACAAAACATGATCTCCCTCATGGAATTACAATCCATTCCACAGATTATCATCGTAAACATTTTTTATAGTTGAAGATGATTTAATTTTAGAATGAAATAGTTTACACTTTTTCTCTCTTCAAAATGTTCTTGTCCTATGACTTTTCATTAACAAAATTCATCCTGACAATTTGGAGTACGACATGTCTTCCCATAAAATGATTAATATAGATCCATTTGAATACTTATAAGGAAACTATTGTTATAGAAAGACTCTAAAAAAGGTAAATAATAGTTTCACATAACATAAAATTCAAATTGTCATGAACTAAAAATTCATTATATTTTTTGAATTGACCATTAAGACTATCCATCAATTTAAGGATGATAGGATGTGCTAAAATGAAGCTCAGTATCAGGAGGATTCTAAAGACTCTTCAGGAATTTCAATTAAATTGGGGATATCGATTAGAAAAATTGGCAGTGGTGCATCCTGATGTCTTACAATGTTATTAATATTGGTCTTGTTTGTCCTTCAAGAGTTACATCTTCTCTTATAGAAACAAAATGTGCAGATTTTGGTTGGCGACCCATGATAACCCATATTTAATCATTCTTCCTAGGAGTTTTTTGTAGTCCCCTAAAAAATACCATAGTAATGTCACTCCATTTCTATATATGAATAATAATATTTTACATGACCCCTCTAATATTATACCCCATATCATTTTGTTTTCTAAAAAACAAATATATGGATATATAGTCAATAATTTACCACTTCGTGTTATCCAAATTTTTTTTATTCAAATACCATTTCATATTTCTACCACTATTGTGTATAGAGAAATTTGGGCTATCAAAATCAACCAAAATTTCAGATTTTAGGTCAAGTATAGATGGAATAAATCATTTATTTCCAAAATTCAGAACACCATCTGCATAAAAGAGTTCTATTAAATTCCCATCATTCCCATCTATATTTTTCTTCAAAAAATTTTTATCATTAAATTGAGAATTCATTATATTCACTAATAAATATGTGTTTCCCATTATTTGAAAATTTATTTATGTATCCCTTTAATTATTATTTATCATATCCATATTTTCTATATCCATTAAATTATTATCCCTCTAAATCCTCTTTATTTTAAGAACTCCATGACCATTCCATCGGGGTCTATCTATTATCGTATTTTATTTTTCTGGGTGGCACTATATTGGTAAATCATAATCCATGGGTAGTTCAATCCATTTCATATTTTACATATTGATATCTTGCATTGAAAATATGTATTTAATGCTTTTGTGATATGTTTATATCCCATAAATTTTACCATAGAGGTAATTTAAAAATATCTTCAAAGAAAAGATTATTGATTATATCTAATGGTCATGGTTTGGGTAGTTATATTACTAAACCATTATATTCCTTAATTTAAATTCAATATAATTATAAATTTTCATTAAAACATTATCATGTTCCTTCTGTGATGAATCACTACATATCACAAAAGAATCACTACCATATAGTAGATTCAAAATCATATATTTGATCAATCTCCTCTTATTTTCATCAAAACATTATCCAAATTTCATTTTCTAAACAAAACATAACTCTTTTTTGGGTAATATTTTATAATAGATTATAAATTTCGGAAAAATTCTAATAAAATCATTATTAGAAAGATTCCAAACCAATGAAACTATGTAGCTATATTATTTTCATTAGCAGAAGCCATTATGTGACCACCTATATCATTCAATGAATAACTGGGATTCTATCTTTATAGAAAATATCGAAATGAAAAGAGGCATCATGAAGCTAGAAATCAGAATTACTAAATTTACCATATTACTCATTCCTTCAAAGAGACTCAATAATGATCTGCAAGTTATTCTCATGTTCTTGATATCATTTATAATAAACCCAATTATGAATAATGAATACCATAAAAAATAATCAATATATTTATTTAATACTCTATTCATTAGATCTATACCAATTGATGGTTCATTAATCAATCTAAAATTTCATTAAAATAAGATAACAATGCACAAACCTCATTCAAAATGTTGTCTTCAAAATTCATTCCTTATTTACTCACAATTGGTGATACCCTAAACATAGAGTAATCATTAAAAATTATTGGTCTTTATGAGTTTGATCAAACAATTCATCAATTATTGGCAAAGGATACATGTGATTTGTCATAGAATCCTTTATTCCTCTATAATCAATGAATAACCTAATGGATTACTATTTATTTTTAACCAAGAAAACATGGGATCCCTATAGTGAACCACTATGGTGAATAAAACGCTTACCATAGAACTAATCTAGTTGTGTCTTCAACTCCCCTAATTAAAAAATTCCATTATATAGGGAATCATTGATATTGTTCATGCATGAGGGATTAAATTAATAGAAATTTCAACTTTACACTCTACTGGATGTCCATGTAATTACTCTATAAATACAATAATTTATTTTTATATATTAGGTACATCCCTAATTTTAATATTATCCTCTTCATAACTAGAATTTTATTCTAATTTTCTAAGAATATAATTTAGTTGAAATACATGGGTTGGATCTAGATATGGATCAGATTATGAACTTTATTCTCTAAAGAAAATGGAATTCTACATCTTCAACAATAATCATAATTTCCAACTTCTTAAAATACATTTTTCATCATATATTTAAAACCATTCCATATTGATGATTATATCAATTCCAAACAATGTTATGATAACAAGTTCACAAAAATAAATCATGTTTACGTTTCATGATGGTGAATTCCCTAAACTTCTTTATTATTATGAGACTACCCTTTTGAATGTTGACTGACAACTCCATTGTGATATAGAAAGTTAAATGTCTATTTTTCATTGAAAAATAGGTAGATATAATAGAGTGTTATGATCCAGAACCAAATAAATCATTGGTTAAAATTTTCAATAGTATTAATGTCTATACCATAACAACATGGGAAAATTATGACTCAGTTTTGGTAATCACATAAGCTTAGCCATATATCCTTTGTATTTTCTTTATTATATTCCCTTGATACTTGGAAATTTACCATTTTTATTATCCCAAATCCCTATAGTTGAAACACTATAAATTGTTTTTTACATTATCCATTTTCATTGTCTTTATTGGTGGGATTTCTATCCTCACTTATAACATACTCCCAATCCATTCATGAAATTACCAAAGGGATTATTTTCATAGTTTTCACAAGGTGAAAAATATTATGTTTTCTTATTCATCTTTGACGCATTACCTTTAACATGATGTTAATATGTATCTTCTTCTTCTCGTTAAGATTTAATATGTCAGTTTTAGAGAGTAAATTCTATTTTTGGAAGGCCCACATACCTACTTCATCCTATGATGAAAAATCTTAAGAGAAAATTCCATTCAGAGACATGGAATAATCCCTTCAAATAAATAATAAATATTTCACTCTAAACTGTATATGTAATCAATAGCATACCCATCCATCCTTGTAAAGTTATATTCATAATGTGTGAAAAATTCTTATTTCTTTTTTAATCTAATGATCTTTATCTTCATCATGATTTTTTCGTCATGATAAAAATATTTATCAAATAATTTCACCTCAAATGATTTTTATTCCATGAGTTATATGTATTCTTCCTCCTAATTATTTTGGACCAATGACCACTATTGATCATTATAACATTTGGAACAATACACAACATGTGTAACCTTTTCCTTTTAATCACATCCAATGTCCATAAATATCTTTTATATATAGATATTATATTTGTTATTTATAATTAGATTAGTAGTCCCACTAAATGATGGAAGATAAATTAACATAATGTGATCCAAAATGGAATAATCTCATTATGGAATAGGTTTCTCCATTTGGGAAAGGTAAGTTTTCATAAAATAATTTGGTTTCCCTAATAGATCCATAATTTTCTTTATTCTAATACCAGCTATATTTTTTTCCTTAGTACGTAAATCTCTATATTGTCTACGAGTATTGATATACTTTTTCTATACACACCATTTGGAAAAATTGGAATATACTATATTATATTCTAAAATTATAAATTTATAAATTTTAATTCATAATTTTTAATATGGTGTAGCACTGAAAATAAATTTTTAATTTTTAATTTTAATCTCAAAATCATAATGATTTGTTTCATTGTGGATATCATTATGTTTAAATCCTTCATCATGTATTTTTTTGAAATTGTTAATTATCTAAATAATTCCCCCTAGGAGTATCAAAATAAGTGTTCATTAAGGGACATTTTAGGTACTAGGTAACTCTCAATTAAAATCGAATGATACTTTTTAGAGTTATTACCCTTAGTTTACCCTATTACAGAACCATATCCACTTATATTATCCCTCTATTTGTGTCTTACTAAGAAAAACCCCATAATATCTACCTTACCAAAACCTTATAATTTTATTTTATTATTTTTCTCATATTCTATCACAAAGTTATTTTCCCAAACCAATGTTTCCTAAATATTATATCCAAGGTTTCTACTAAAATTTCTATAATAATGACTGTAACAACCCTTACCCCAATTTCCCAGAGTCACTAACTTACATTATTACATTTTCATAGATATAAGACCAAAATCTCAAAGGGATGAACATTTTATACTTTGTGGAAAACTAGATTATATACATGATAACCATTTTACACTGGGAAAATAAATTAATTCATAAAAAATGTTAAATCATTACATCCTTGAAATTCATTCCAAGAATACAACTTTATATCATAGGGAAAGGAAACAAAATAAGGGGATATTAAATTATCAATAATGGTAATGTATAGTGGAAGTAATAATCAATAAATAATAATAAAAAATATTTCTTGGTGAATAAATTAACAAACATTATATTTAAATAATATTACTTATTGAATGGATTAAGAATAATCAATATAAGAAGGTAAATAACTCAAATAACATCCCATTTAATCAACTATCAAAAATATAAATCCATCCATAGATAATATTATAGATGAACTATAATGGTTAATAATTACTAAATTGTCAATGAAGGAAATGATTAATAAATTATGGTTATTTATTATGAACATGAATACCATTATTTTCTTGATCTATCCTCTAGACAGTTTATAAATATAGGTAGAAACATGTTAAATTTATCCAACTAGAACGTGACATGAGACATTTTCATGCATGAAGGGGATATAAAAAGTCTTATACCCAACCATCATTACTACTAAAAATCATTACTCATATATTGAATAATAAATTTAATTCAGGAACAACATCCCTTATCATAAAATATTCATTTTGAGTAATTGATATAGATTAATCAATATTTACCCAGTTAATCAAATAAAATTCAAAGTAAAACCTGTATCTAAAAATTATGCATGTTTTAAAAAATAATCACATACATAACAAAATAAAATTTATATTTAACGTAAATGTAATTTTATATAAAAAAATATTACAATGTCATGATATTTTTAGGAGAATGGTAAGAAGAAAAAAATAATCTACGCTTTCATAATAACTTTTTATCTTGTGGTAATTTTTAAATTAAATACCCTTGGATGAAATAAACAAAATAGAGAGGTAAAATACCAAGAATAAAAAAGTATTTATTATATCACATGTCAAATGTGAATTATATAAACAATATAAATGAGAATATCTATATTATAATATAATATGCCTTCATGAAATGAAATTAAGAAAAAATCTTTTACCTCATACTTCCGTTGGGTTGAACATGATTCAACCTCTTGTACATGTGTTTAAAAATATTATTATATTATATAAGAATCATATTGGTATTAATAATATCATATATTATATTTTTATTACATTTCACCTCATATTAATTAACAACCATTATTTATTTTCATTGTTTCAAGTGATAATTACATTGTTTTCTTATGCATTGATTTTATTAAAAATCTAGTTATTTCATATATTATAGAGTTATACAAACTATAGTATTATAATAATGAAATAATTAAGATAGTTTCCATAAATTATACTTTAATAACTAAAAATGAAGGATTTTTATGAAGAATTTTCTATTTTATGATTATAGGGATGTTAGGTGGTACACACACATGACTAATGATTCCATTTTTCACTGATCATTATTGAAATGAGGTATGTTAAATAATAACATTATAGAATCAAAAATATATCATATATAAAAAAATTTGTACTTATATATTTCACCCAAGAGTATTGGTTATTAATAGAGTATCACATTACTTCATGTTGGATTTTTTCCACATGTATAACAAATTTGTTTCACCTTTCACTTGAAACATTTTTAAAAGATGAATGAGATCGCTTTTCAAGGCATTATTCCGTTGTTCACACGAGCAACATTATCATATATACTACGTAATGGAATTTAAAGGTATATAAAATATATAGTGACTTTATATGTATAAATATGTTATTAATATAATATATATAGTTTATATACATCAAAATCACAATCCTTGAGGGTTCGTAGCGTAAAATTGAAGGAAATCTATTCACAAGGTAGTAGTCATTCATACACACAAATGATGATTTCATAATGCAATTGATGGAATTGTGTGTGGTAATAATCCTAACATAAAAAATATTATTATATGGAAAATACTGAGGTTATTATATAATCAGCTTATAATAGTAATCTAATGATGTTGAGAGGGAAATAAAATAATTACGCTTATTGAATAACATCAACTCTTCTTCAGGTATCCTCCATAGGTTTCTACAAAATCATTCAAAGGTTAGATTTCATGTCAATATAATAATTATAGAGTTATGGGAGGTAATTTGGGAAGTTATTTTCACATATTTGGACAAAATAAGTGGTTTTATTTTGTGATGTATAGAGGATATGGGGAGGAATTTCATAAGTGGGGTGAATGGACAACATGTTTTTTTGGAAAGATTGAATTCCACCCATGATTTTTTCATTTAACTAGGCCCCAAGAGCAGTGCATTGTAGATTCTATAATTTTTATCGTCTAAATACTTGTCCACATGTTTATGGTCATTTTTGCAACTACTATTATATGATTAGATAATATGGAAACTCATTTTTACCTTAATTTCTATAATTAATTTCATATACTTTCACTATTCATTATGTTAAAAAAATAGTTTAAATTATTAGTTAATATATTTCATTATGAATCCTAATATGGAATAAATTTTTTCAAATTCATTTTATATAATTGGAATAATTTAATTTAAAATTAATCACTCAAACATGACAAGAGAGCGTGTTTTTAAAGATAAAATGTTCAAAATGATACAATTTTATTATATCATAATTAAAATGAAAATGGTTTCAATGACCTAATTGTATTAATATATGTATAACTTAACTATTTTTATTTTAACACTAATATGAAATATATTGTAAAATTTTAAATTATTTAGTTGGTAAGGAAACTTGTAATTATAATCAAGTATTTTTTACTATTAACCATAGAATGAAACATTAAAAAAATCTAAATAATTCACCCTAATCTAATTTTTCTATCTAAATTTCAAAAATAATGTTTTTTTTAAAATAATATTTTTATATTTTAAAAAAATTAATTTACATTTTTGTGTGCCAATCATGACTAAATTTTCTCTTACAAAATTATAGTTTCTCTGAAAAAATTTATTTTTCATTTAATTGACTCTTATTATTATACATAATAAATAGATATCCAATAAATGTGTGTAATAAATATTATTTCATATATTTGTTAATACAATTTATATCCGCAATTACAATAACTATGTGATAACTATCATATATAAGAATTCTATTTACATTATATTATTGTTTTGTAAAACTAGGTCTTGTGTGTAATGCAAGCGAAAAGAGGAAATTGTTGTTATATACATAGACAGATATAAAAAAAATTAATTAATTATAAAATGAATATATTTTAATGTCTTGAGGTGTTAAACTACCCATCTTCAAAATAATTTCACCCTCAAAATTAGTCACTATTGTACCAAAAAATGTGGATTCATCTACGTCCCCTTACCATCATGTTCCCACATTGATTCCTCAAACTAGTGGGTTCACCATAAAACATTGACTAGGTGAGTGGTATTATTTCATCGAAATTTCTCTATATCATTATGAATCTCCACTAGTTATCCCTCATAAGTGTTATTTTTCTCCAGTGGTATGACTTCTGGGTTCATTTCATATGATGGGTTTGGTAGGGATCACGTTATGGTCAGGTGAGAGGTTTGGTGGATATTCCACGAAATTGGATATGATACCAATATGATCATGAATTTAAAGGAAAAAATATAACTAATTATTAGTATTGTTTTATACCTAAATCTCATAACATTACACCATGGAGAAATTATAAGAAACACATTGTCCCCAAAGTCAAAATATAGAACCATATGTGATTATCAGAATAAAATTTCTGTGGACTTTGAGCTTCTCTGATTTGTTTTTGAATATTTCATACCTTATATTTCATCTCATAAACAATCTCATATCCTAATATCTTTATTTTTTTAATCTTAATTTCTTCATATTAGATATCTACACTTTATTCCATAGAGTGATTCATAAATATCCATTTTAATTATTGAGTTAAAGATATATTTGTATCAAAAAATAACTTACCGAAGGTGTTTTTACTAACCACCTTTGAAAACCAATGAATTGGATATCAAAATATCACCTAGGGTTTGAATTTTTCTTTTATAATGACCTTCAATTTGATAATTACACATTGTTATGAAATTCAACTATGTAATAAGAGCCTGCTAGAGACTTCGTATGAACTTTGCTATAAACCATGGATCATTATTATATAAAATAGAATGTTGTACTTCATGAATCAGTACTACTTCATTAGTGTGTATCGTAGAAATATTATCTAGATATAAATCTTCTCTGATAGCACTGAAGGTTGTTGACATAGTAAGGTGATCGACTATAACCCATATAGAATTAGGAAATTAGAGTTTTTGAGGAGTCCAATGATAAAATCCATTACGATGTTTTCCCGTTTCCAATATCATTTGATTAATGGATGAATCATGCCCTTATAATTTTATACTATATCCTTAACATAGAAGAATACCAATCATCAAGATACAAACTCTATGATATCACTATCCATGACATCCCACTGTAATTATTCTTTCAAAACCTTATATATATTCACATTTCCTAGATGAATTGAGAATTAATAACTATTATCATATTATAAAAAATAATTACTCAATTCTAGTATGGATGTAAATAATAAAATTCTCTTAATCTTTTTCATTCCATCATGATCATAGACAAATTCAGGAAACAATTTAAATTATTTTGCAGCTCTATAACTTCCTTCTTCAACTTATTATTATTCACTTTGATAGATGGTTTAAAATTCAATTGAGAAATATATTATTTTCCCCCTTCCTTCTAGATTTCTATATATATAATTTTTTAATCCTGAATTATTGGTTCATTCAAAATTCTGATAATGGATAATCTACAATTATCTTTTTTACTAAAATAATCGACAAAACTTATTCGTTTTACCAATGTTGTAATGTATTGAGGAGTATTAACCATTAATCATCTCTATAAATCATCCAAAGTTTATCTTCAACTCTTTATGTGAATATATAAATTAAAAATTTATGATCAGTATATATATCACTCATTTATCATGAACGGTAATGCCTCTATATCTTTAATGAAAAAATACTACAGTTATCCAAATCATGAGATTTTTAATTTCTCTCACGAATCATTAGATTTCCTGAGGTATAATATATAACTATTCCATTATGTATAGTAAAACATTGAAATCCCTTACATGATGAATCATTATAGATTAAACACCCTTTGCCACTTCAAGGTTATGTAAGAAGTGGTGCGCTAACTAATATTCTCTTTTGTTCCTTGAAAATTTCCTCACATTCATATGTCTAGAGGAACTTGGATCCATTCATTATTAAAATGGTCATAGGATTAGATATTCGTGATAAATGTTTAAAAAATTGTTGATAATATACAACTAAATCAATACAACTACATATCTTTGTCAATGTGGTTAGTATGGTAGAAAATCCAATGGTCTTCATCAATGATTAATCTAAAAATACACACTCTCTTTTGTTTTTAAAACCCAAAAATGAATCTTATTGTAGTCTAAATTCACCATTTTTAAATTTTTTATAAATTTTCTCAATCTTAGGATTTTAATTATAGTTACATAATGATATTCAACCTATTAAATGATCATTATAGTGATTAGAGTATAGTATATGAATACTACCACAAACTGGTCATGGTATTCTATAAAGTCACTATAAAGTAAATCCATAAAGATAACATGTGTATTAGTATGAACGAAAGGGGTAAATATATATTCACAACTTATATAATATATATTGAATGATATATTGGGTATATCATCGTTATTAAAACTGATTTTATAATATCCAAATGAAGTTCCATCATGGAAAATAATTGTGCTCTGTACAAGTAATGAAACAAGTCATAAATATATGGAAGAGGATACTTGTCCTTAATTTTGGTCTTGTTCAACACCCAATAATCAATGAAGAGTTGCATTGATCTGTCAATAATTTAAAAATTGGTTCACCCAAAGGTGACAGAACTGGAATAATGAATCACTTATAATTATTTTCTTAGAGATACTTCTTCAATTCCATAACTCAATCGGGGCCATCCAATATTAATTCTTTGAAATTTGTAAGGAAGTGGGTTTTTGTTCTATTGAGAACTAAACATCAAAATTTGGTGGAATAATAGAAATAATTTTATTATTACATTAAAAATTATTAAAAAAATATGAATATCAACGATGTAATGTTTCTCGCCAACCATATGTGGAAAATAACCCATATGAATGTGAATTAATTCCAATATAATGGATGCAATCTTGATGAAATTTTCTTACATATCATCACGTTAATAGATGGTCATAGGTTGGTGAAGAATACAAAACATGAATTACCATACTTAAAAAATTATGTTGTATTTATGTAATGAAATCCAATCAATGCCTAAGATGACATCAAAATCAACCAAAGGAAAAGTGACATGATTTGCAGGAAGCATATTCCATCCCTCAGCAACAAGAGAGGAATCATATACATGATATGCGACCACAATACAATTATGGGGTCTCTAATATAATTCTATATCTAATAATTTCAATGGATTATTTATATCCTTATAAAATCTTTATAAATTAATGAATGTGTATATACATAGTCAAATAAGACATTAGTATCTCTAGAGTGGATGATAAGTTTGACTTTCACCAATTAATTATCCTAGTCCTCATGCTAAACAATGATCTTATGAATTTTACCCTTATCCTTTTTCATTATAGGTCACTAACATCAATCATCATCATTAACCAATATATTTTGGCACTGGTAAAATAGGTTCCCATACTCCTTGAATTTCAAACACTGGAGTGTGGGTGGTTTATTTAGTGATTCCTTCTTTCTATTATCATCATTACCTAACTTATTCCAATCAGATATATAATCAATTTCCTAATTAACTTTACTTCAAAAATAAATCATTTAAAAGTCCAATTAAGAAAATTTACTCCATTATTATTCCCATACATTGAGCATTATTGAAATCTCATATTCTTTATCACAAGGTATTTAGATTTTCTATTGAACTCTATTTTACTTTTCTTTAAAAACCAAGACATTGATTTTTAAACCCAACCTCTATTTCCACAATGATAGAACCTAAAACAATATCATCATCTCTACTAAAAAATCTTATAGATAATTATATGTAGAGAATTTTCATTTATCCACTAAATAAATAAACAACTCTACATTTAGGTTGGATTAAAATACCAAAATCATACCTCAAAAGCCTTTTAAAATAATCCTCATATGTACCAACTGATTCATCATCAATTTATTTAGATTAAAGAACTCCTTCTCTATATTCCTATGAAGATGAAATAGAAATTACTAATTATAAAATAAGACATTTAACACATCCTAATCCATGGATTCTATTTCATCATATTGTATTGTATTATTGATAAGAGTCCATCATTTATCCACTTCACCTTAAAATCAGTAGACATCTAAGATTAATTTTTTACATTATGAACATTGGATAATAGATAATATCATTTCATTGGTTCTAATCCATTTCTTAGTAACTATAGGATCATAAGTTCCACTGAACTAGGGTTTACCTTTCCAGATAAAGGACTTCATAGAATATTTCCACATCATTTTTTATTTTGTATGTCAGACAAGATTGATATCTTGAGAAATATATGTGAGCATAGAAATGATATTTTTCATTATAGCTCCAAAAAATTTGAATTATCAGGAGGAAAATCATAACATAGTCAATATCACTCTAAATTAACAATGTTTCTTCGAGTCCCATCAATTAAATAACACAAAAAAACCATAGTGTAAGAAATAATAATCATAATAGAGAACCACATAGCCATGAAAAATCACATTTAGGGTGTCTAAATTAGAAAACATTATTATTTAATGTATGACTCTCCCGGTTTATATTAGGTCATTAACATTTATCTTTTATTTAAATCTATGATTATGAAATTTAATGTGTTTGTGAATTTACAAAGCATTCCCCCTAATACTGTAAGAAAATGTTTCCAACAAGGCCCTTTTTTGTGAACCTAGTAATGATCGAGTACATATATTTATTCCCTTTTCATAGACTATACCATAGGTACATTTTTTCTAGAGACACATCCACTTTTAGTTTCTATAAAGGGATTTAATTCCTCATAAACCATTCAATCTATCCTTTAAAAAATTATATTAAATATTCCTTTACTTTATCTTATCCTTAGGTTTATCCTCACATATGTCCTCATGAATACCACTACGGTTTTCCAATTCTAGTTTCCAAAGGATAACTAAATCTACCTTATGATAAAAATTATAGTGACCCAAGATTAACATACATATATATTATATCATTTTTATGAATATTCATTACATTACACTATCACACGACTGACTAACATTATAGTTTAGTGAATTTGGAAACTGAGAAATATAAACACTGGTGCATAAGTTGGATATATCACCGATCACTACATTCATCAAAACTTGAACACTTAATAGACTTATAAAACAAATTACATTTATATATAAACAATGTATATAAATCATAATAATGAGTGAGATCAAATGATCAGTAAGGGTAAAAAAGAGATATGAAACCATTACATGAGCCTAATCATATGATATCATGAGCATGACATTTGAAAATAATACCCTACATACCAAAGATCATAATCATGAGTCAGAAAATAATACATTGGAAGTTCATTTGACATGAATCACAAGGGAATAAAATCCATGTGAGCATAAAATTGGTATCAGTCATTGAGTTAGGGAATACACATATGCACAGAAAATAATTTAATTTTTAGTCAAGGATCACTACAAAGTTAAATCACATTGGAATGTTTTCACCCAGAAAAAAATCATAGTAGTCATGTTTCACATCCAAGACCATAATTTTAGACAAAGTCCATTACTTAACCAATTTATCTCCTCATCCCAATGCAATATATCTCATGAGATAATTTTTTACCCAACTCATTTTATAAGAATATATGTCCCATTATTCACATAATGAAAATATTAGTTATGTATTACAAAATATTGTAAAACCCCACTATATCATAAACCATGAAATAGAGTAAGAATCATGAATATTTCATCATATTATAACCTATAGAAATGAGACTGGATTTCTTAATAATTTCACCATAACATAACCCATGGAATGTATTTGGTTTCATAATAAATTCCCCAAGGTACAACTCATTTAATAGAAACGTGTTTCATAAACCTCATTCCATCCTAAACATTATCCATTTCAAAAAAAGCTATAAGAATTGTATCCTTGGATTTTGTTTCTAGTAAGGAATAAGTAACATCTATAGATATCATCTTATCTATAAACTGATTTCTATTGATAATATAAAAATATTCATGAAGATAAAATCCTTTATTCATTGTAAAACAAATTTTATAACATAACAAATTTTTTAAAAAAATTTCATTGAAAATAATGATGAAATATTTTAACATAAGCTTTTAAAAATCATTTGACACATTTATTAATGAAAATATCATTTTTTTATTTGAATAATAAGTTTAGAACATAAAACATTTTTAAAATTGTTTTTATTTATAATGACATTGAAAACATATATAGGAAGATTAAAATAAATTCATGGTAATGAAAATGGTATTTTTGGTACATGTCACCCACATTAAAATGAGGACTCCATTCACATTATTAATAAAATGTTGATAGAATTTGTTTATAATATGACATTAAGATTCATTCAAAAATTAACAACCACACTATTTAGTAAAAATATCTTTTAAAAGTCATAATATAATACTAAAGAAAATTAATACATTCTATGAATTCTTGGTTTTCATAGAAAAATGGATTTTCAATGAAAGAGAGAAATAAATTAGATTTTTCATAAAAATATATCACTATATATTTAATGTACTAAAGGGAAAAAATGGAACTATTACATAAAAATATCATAAATACCCATAATATAATAAAATTATTTAGTTTCATGAGTGATTTATCATATGATCTTATCATCTAAAACATAATCATAAACAATCCTCATAAACAATGAGATTTTTACATAGAATCATTTCCACAATGGTAACATTGAATCGTAAGCCCCATAAAATAATAACATAAAATGTAACATAAGATATCACAAATATAAATAAATTTATGATATTAAATTTCAAAGGGGTTATATATATATTTAATTAAATAATATAAGTTCCTAACATAACATACATCTCCAAAAAAGATAATTCAAACAAAAATCCACTCCCTTAAGTCTTTTCTTCCATAAAAAAATTAAAACCACTTGTAAAATTAATATAAGTTTATAATATAATGGTATTATCTTTTTACACATATTATTATAGTATTTCAATCATAACTATCCATAAAAAGAAAAATCAAGGATAAATAATTCTAGTGTCTTGGAAAGATTTGGTACATAAAACTGGAAATGTGGAACCAAAATAATTTATTTTATTTAATCTCCATAACAAGCTTCTAAAATAATCAGAGACCATAAATATTTATAGGATAAATTAGTTAACCTATGAAAAAAGTTATGATAAAAAAATTCCCGAAAGGGAACAAGAATATGAATAAATAATAGAACGTGGGTTACAAATCATAACACGATAAAAAACATGAATTCACATATAGAAGTATAAAATCAAACACATAGAATTCTGGAATAATGGGATCATATAAGTGTGGAAAAGTATATAACATTACATAATCTTTATTCAAGGCTAAATACAAATATCATTGCACATGGAGGAGCATGAGTTAATGTTAACAACCATGACCATTGCACATGGAGGAGGATGAGTGATGGTTAACCACCACGAACATTGCACAAGAAGTGTCATGAGACTAAAAGATACCAAATTAATTAGATCAATATATTAGTACACGCATAATAAAATGTTAATTAATATGTGTTCCATATGAATAATGATACATAAGGAACAATCGTAAGGTTTACCCTTGCAATGAAAGTGGTATCATAACCATGTAATAAGGAATAAAAAATGGCGGTATCATAATGATGTCCTTAAAAGAATGGATTTAAATTATAAATGGACATTAATGTTGTAAAATAGGGATATATCATGACATATAATTCCAATTTTATGTATAAATATGTAAATAGGGTGTTTTTAAAAGATTGGAAATCAAACATTTTAGTGCGGTTTAAGAATAATATTAAAGAGAATTTAAAGAGAAAATGGAATATTTGTTCTCAAAAAATCGTAAATGAACTAAGATATTTTTTATTATATAATGAATAATTTTATAACAAAAATGGTTTCTTAAAAATATTATGTATGGTACTTGAAAATTATTATAAATTTTGGATGTTCCATTTGATCGAGCATGCTTATCATGATGAACTGAGAACATAACTTATAAAACATGTATTTCCACATCAATGACAAATTAAATGAGCTAGTTAATTAATTTTGCTAAATAAACAAATAATTTACTATGATTAAATAATAATAATTAACAATTTCATTGGTGTAAAGAGAGGGAAATCATTACTTGAAGGAAAAAATGGACGTTTGGAATGAATCCATTAACTTATGTCTGATAGTGTTATGTAGTTGATCATAATGTCATTGAAAATGAAATAATATTCAATAATAATTTAATTTAAAACCTAATTAACATTTATATTACATATTATTATCTTATTAATTTATTTTATGGCCATTTAATGATTTATAAAATACAATTACATCATTCAATAGTGATTATTTCCTTGGCTTTCATGATCAGTTCACATACATACGTGCATGAAAGATAATGTAAAATATCAATTATTATCTAGAATTGAATTTATATGTTATTAGTGAAAATAATTAATTTTATATACTATTATAGACTATTTTTTTATAGATATGATGTTGATTCATTAGATAAAATGTTAATGACAATCGTTTAGGTTAAATTGGTGGTTTTTTGTCCTCATGAATGAGTTTTGTTTAATTATTTAATATTATGAATATATGTTAGTTCCAGAACATAAAAATGGTTATAAAATACATTTTAAAATATTTTCCCACCACTATAAGGGTTTTATGACCACACATAAATATGGTAATAAAAAATTACAACTTTTCATTCTTTAAGATGATAAATCAACCCCTCAAATGTAATGTTATCATTTATAGAATAAAATGGATTGGATATGAGGTGTGATAATGTATTATTACATTAGGAAAATAAAATTATAATATATATAATATACACGAGTTATCATGCCACATTCATAAGGGTAGGATAGGAAAAACTCTAAAAAGAAAATATATTAAAAATAAATTAAAATAAAAAGAAAGAGGTTTTCACCTCTTGAATTATTCTTCATGAGAACCTCATTAGGGGAGTTTGTTTTGGTGTTTGTTGATAAAAAGGCCCTTGAAAATCAGGGAGACACTTGGGATGTGGTTTTGGTCTAATTTGAATAGGTTTCATGGATTTAGAGGTGTGAGTAAAAGATGAGGTTAGGGTAGTATTTATAATAGAGGAAAGGGCTGTTTTTAATACATTATTCATTTTTTTATTCTTTTCACTTATGACTTGGAATAATGCTAATTTTTATGAAACACTACATCAACTATTTAATATTATTTCAAACAGAAGGTTCTAAAATCATGTATACATCATACATGACTCAATAATTCATGTATTTAGTCTATACAATAAATTTTTTATGTTTCATTATTCTCAAAAAATTCAACTATTTTAGAAAAGTCCAAAAAAATCTTGATGGCCAATTTTGTCATGTATAATTAAAAATAGACTAATTTTTTTTAAATTAATTTTATCATCAAGACAAAATTACTTTTTAATTAAAACCATCATTTATTTAACAAAATACCAATTTTATAATTTTAGTTGATTTTTAAAAATTGTAAAAAATATATTGTGGTCTCGTAAAATATTATAATAGTCATAAGAAAAAAAATATCAATTTATGAATCTATTTTAAGAATTAATTTTTTTAAATCGTTATATTAATTATAAAATTTTAAATAAACATTTATGATTCACAAAATTATAAATACTTGGGTTTTCATTTTTAAAACGTTTATTTACATATTCCACATCATTAATATATCTTTTAATAATTTATAAGATAATTTAATTGTATTTATGCTTTCATTGGTTATTTTAATATTATATTGGTGGAGTAACTTTTCGTAATTGTCACATTTTAATTCTAATGGTCATGTTATTATTCCATTGGTTTTGGATCCTTAATTTCTGAAAAATTTTATTTTTTCATTCAATATTATTTTATAATTTTTTTATTGTATAATCTAGGTGATTAAATGTGATTCATACTATATAACGTATTTATAAGAATGAAATTTTTTTGTATATAATTCTAGGTCGTTACATCCCCCCCCCCACTTATGAAATTTCTCCCTTGAAATATTATTTCACAAACTTCGGAGAAAACATGTGATGGTACTTCTCCATTATTTATCCCTTAGGTTCCCATGCTTCCTCTTAGTAAATATGGTTTTGTAATTGTTATTTGGCTAGGTGGGTGGTATTTTTTCTATAGATCATTATCTCTACGGTCCAAGATCTTCATCGACTGTTCATCGTAAGAGAGGTCATTTTCCAACTGTACCAAATCTGAATTCAGTACATGTGAGGAATTTGATATGTACTATCTCAAGAGGTATATATGGAATAAATCTTGTAGTTTATACATAGTGGGTGGAGGTTCTTGTCGATATGACACATCTCTGACATGAGAAAGAATCTCAAAGGGGCCGATGTACCTAGGACTCCGTCATCCTTTGTTTGAAATTATCATGATTCTATTGCATGGAGATATAGAGAGAAATAACATGTCTGCATCCATATTTTCAATATACCATTGATGATTATCTACATAACTTTTCTATAAAATTTGGGATTCCGTGATGTACATTTAAAGGGTTTTAACCTTTTCCACCATTTCTTTGACAATTTTCGGCACTAGAATCTAACATTCACCAACGTCATGAAAGCATGTCAGTGCTCTATATCTTTTACCATCAATGGATTCATCTTGAGCCATATGGATTCTTGAGTGGAAACTATTATTGTAATGGATCTTGATTAGAGGTAGATGATTGTCCTATCCTCCCTTGAACTTCATATAACATGCTCTTAACATGTTTTCCATTACCTGAATAGTTTGTTCAGATTTTCTATCAATTTGAGGTTGATTGGACATACTGAATATTTTCTTAGTGTTTAGATCTTGTTGGATACTTTTCTAGAACATGGATTTGAATCATAGATCTTTATTAGATACAATTTATAGTTTTACATCATTCAGAAATACCAATACTATAATGTAAATCTATGCTAGTCGATCGAGTGAGAATTCCTATCAAATTATAATAAAATGATATGAATTTGTAAGACGATCCATAACAACCCATCTATCTTTGATTCCAATGTATTTATTTGGATTTATAATGACAAAGCCCAATGTTATGTATTTTCATTTCCATATTTTTATAGGTGATGGTTTCATCATCCACATAAAAATTTTTCTCTAATCTTTTACTTTTTTACACACCATGCACAATGATGTATATTCAGAAATAACCTTCTTCATATTGTTCAACCAATAGTGATTTTAGATATCTGGATACATATTTCTACTCCATGGGTGAATAGATAAGGTTGAGTTATGTGTGATATTCAAAAGATATAACATTATTGAAGGATTTTATGGTACACATCGTCATGACACAAATATAAAGACTCATTTTTACTCAATTTTGAAATATAATGATTTAGCATCTCTAATATGTTCCAATATTTTCTAAATTTCATCATCTCTTATTTGAGAATCCATTATTTTCTCCATGATATATAAGTGAGTAATAATTGGGAAAGGATTGACGATGTTCCTTCATTAATGATTTCCATGTACATCCTTTGTTGGTGTAAGAAGATTGGATCCTTCTAAATTCTAATCATTGGATCCTTTCTACATAGATCATCTACCACCATATTTTATTTACAATGTTGGTAGTGGATTGAGTATTCGAAATATTTGATGACGTTTAACCATATTTCTAGGAGTATATTAAGCTTCTTATTTGTGAATATATATTTGAGGCTCTTATGATCAGTATATATCTGACACTTCTTTGAAAAGAGATTATGCCACTATATTTTCAATTAAAAGATCACAGTCACTTACTCCAAATCATTTGTGGGATAGTTTGGACATGATTTTTCATCTTCCTAGAGGCATAATCTATCACTTTTTCATTTTTCATTTGTACACAGATTAAGACCTTTGAATCATAAATGTATACCCCAAAGAGTTCCCCAATTTTTGGATGAGTAAGTACCAATATACTAATGATCCTATCAATCAACTATTTCAAGAATACTTGAAATTCGTTGATCTAGAAAAACATCATTCCCTTTTAGTCATCCTATTTATTGAGTTTAAAAATCAAGATAAATTCTTCAAAAACAATCATTAACACCTTTCTAAACCCAATAAAATATGATTTTTAATTATAAATGTTGGCCTAGTTCACTACTCATATATCAACCCCGCTCTATATTATAAACATAAACAAGATATATTACATAAAATTACACTTAAGATGACTATGAGGATTGGGAGTTCTAGTTTCATGGGAAATTAGGAACATTACATGATGACTTAAGATATAAAATACAAAAAACTTTATTGAAAACATCTTTTAAATGACCAAAACATTCCTTCGTACTTAGAATTGCATGGGATGACCCAAGAAACATGAACATAAAGGCATGATATAGCATGATAATCATAACATGGAAATGTGGAATCAATATTTAAGCTGATATTAGCATGATCCAATGTTCATTGAACATGGAACATTGAGAAACTCTTATTGAACTTGAATTATAATGTGTAAGCCCTCATTTCACTTGATGTATCATGATAAAAATCTTTACCCAATGCATTATATCACTATCAGGGCGCGCCATTTTTAAACATTTCATTTAATGCACACATGTGCTATATGGATCATATAACATGGATTCATTAAACATCATCATTTATTCAATGATAAAGGAATGTTGAATTCATAAATAAAAATCTAAAATAAATATGTTAATGTTAATAAAGTTTAATACTCTTGATAGGGAAATAGGAATGGTATTCACTACAAAATGACTTTGGCTTAGAAAATCACAGTGCAACTTCATCCGCATAACAACATGACATAAGAATTCATAAAAAATGGTTTATGATAGATAAAGGGGTGTATAATTTTTTTTTCATTAAATGGAAAGTAATAGGGTCATATAGATACATGTCCCAACATAAGTAATGGAATTTATATTCATAATACAAAAGAATTACTTGAATGTAAATGAGGAGAGAAAAATGCCCTACAGAATTTCGGCATCATAACAGAATTACATGGGAGTCATTAATGAGAGATAAAGGGGTATATAATCTTTCAAATTTAAGGATGGAAGTATAGGGGAGGTGAAAAATCATACCACGGAATTTTTAATTCAAAGGTAAAAGGTATTATAACATAATAAAACATGGACAAAAAATGAGAGAGGAAGAAATTCTTTACTTGGAAGTGTGATCCCAAAGGCTTGGGAGAGGCTTGATAGTGGATTTTTGGGAGCATGGGGCACCTTGGTAGGATTATAGAGAGAGGATGGAAGGGGTATGTCGAGATTCAAATGGTTTTATTGAAGAGGAATGGGATATTTAGTGGGTTTATTTAGTAAATGAGAGAGAATTATTTATTAACTATGTTTTGGACAATACACATTAAACTAATCAAAACCGCAAACCATACAATCATTTTTCCCATGGTGTTTTCCCAAGTGGAGTCGAAAAAATTATTTTATAAGGAAAATTGGAAGAAATTATCAAAATATTTTTCTTGCATATGTGGACGTGATTCATACTCTAAAGGAAATCATTTAAAAATGATAAAATGTTTTATTAGTCATGGAGGGAAACTAAGGAAAAATAAAATTAATCAAAAAAATAATAAAATCACATTATTTGAAAGGCAAAATTTATATTATAAGAACATCCTTTTTATTGTATTTTATTACATCACTATGGGGTCATTATGATGTCGTAAAACACATTATATATTTAAACGGTATTTATTTTTTACCCAAAAATTTGTCTGTCTCTGAGAATTATGAAAAATTAACCATTGGATAATTTCAACATCCTAATTCCAAAAATATAATTAATTTTATGTAAATAATTTTCTAAATATGTGAAATTTTACATTTAAAATAACAAATGAAACTTATAAAAAATTTATGGGTTTTGACAAAAACATATTTCAAACCTTATTAAAATTTACAATTGTATTCATAAAAATTATACAATCATTAATATTTAATAAAATATAATTTAGTAATAATATTTTTTTAAAATATAATTTAATTCAATAATCTATTAATTCATAAAAATAGGGTTTTAATTGAATATTAACTCAAAATACTTTTTTTCTTCAAACACCAATTAGAAAGTAACAATGATAAAATGAATGTATATTCTTTATACAAAAAATAATATACGTAAACATAATTCTTGGGTATTGATACACAACCCCTTATAAAACCCACATAATTCCTAAGGGTAAGGTTTGCGATGATGATAGACTCTTGGGGAAGCATAGATAATATCGCTCAGGTAGTAATCTCTATTAACATCCACTTCACCCATAGGCAGTTCTGTTCAATATTAACATGTTAAAGATCAGAATGGTGTTTGTCAAGAGTGAATCCTAGTGACTCCACCTCCTTTATGAGATCTGAAAAAGGGCTTCATATGGAGCAATTATACTGGATGAGGCCATTAATTCCATTTTCTGAGTAAATTGTATTTGTTAAAGCCTTATATTTATAGTAATCAAGTGGTCACTGTTCAATGACTATATTAGCAACAGTAATAATTCATAAAGGTATTTTTAAATCCAAAAACATAAATCCAAGGAAGTTTATATGTTTTATATTTCCATTTCACGTAACAATAAATTTAATTATATCAAGGATAATTTTCATTAATAAAATTTTGGGTCGTTATAATCTCTTTGCTTGGGAAATTTTGCCCTTGAAATTTCCTTTCCCACACAAAAATAGTTGAGGGTAACTTTGATGCATCACTTACACTAATTCCTAATTTTCTTCTTCAAACCTGTGGTTTCACCACAACAACATGATGTGGGGAATTATCTTTTTTATAGAGCTTTTTCCCTATGATCTATGATGTTCAGCAGCTTTTCTTCATAGTAGATTTCATTATCCAATGGTACCATCACTAGATTACGTAAATGTGATGGGTCTGGTATGTACTTCCCCAATAGTGATACATGGAATACATCATGTACTTGAGATAGGTTCTTTGAGAGTTATAGTTAATAGGACATGGCTCCATTGCAATCAAGGATCTCAAAAGGGTCGATGTACCATGGACTAAGATTTTCCTTCTTCCCAAATATCATAACTCTCTTTCAATGTGATATGTAGAGGAATACCGTGTCTCTATCATCAAAATTCTGGTCTTGTTGATGATTATTAGCATATATCTTTTGTTGAATTTGAGCATTATTAATGTGCAACTATATGGGCTTAACCCTCTCCACCATTTATTTGACCATTTCTGAACTGAGGAGTTTTCACTCCCTAACTTCATCCCAACATGCTGGTGTTTTACACCTCTCCCCATAAATGTCTTCAAAAGGATTCCTTGGGATGCTTGAGTGGAAACTTTTTTTCTATGATAACTCAACCTGAGGAAGATCTTGATTCCATCCTCCTTTGAATTCCATTGAGCATGCTCTAAGCATTTCCTTAAGTGTTTGAATTGTTTGCTTTGATTGTCCATCAATTTGAGGATGATAAGCCATACCGATGTTCAACTCAGTATTCAGGGAAAATTGAAGACTCTTCCATAACATAGATGTGAATCATGGATCTCAATCAGATATAATAGATAGTGGTACTTCATGCAGCATTACAACTTCTTTGATATATATCTGTTCTAGTTGATCCAATGAAAATCATCTTGGATTGAAATAAATTGCACAATCTATGTAATCTGATCCACAACAACTTAGATAGCATTGTTTCATTTGGATGTCTTTGGATTTTTAGTGATAATGTCCTTGGTGATGTTCTCCCATTTCCACATTGTTATGGGCAATGGTTGAATCATCCACTTCGAATTGTGCCTCTCATCCTTCACTTGCTGACATACCAGGCACATTGATGTAAAATCCTTGATCTCCTTAATCATGTTATCCCACCAAGAATGCTCTCAGAGATCTTGATACAACATTTTGTTTCCTGGGTGAATAGAGAAATTTGAACTATGTGTATCATCCAAAAGTTCTTTTATGAACTCTAAACTTGATGGGATGCATAGTATTTTCCCATATCTCACAATTTCGTATTCATTAACATTGAACTCTGATGATATCCCTTTTTCTGATAGTTTCCACTTTCTTTTTAATTCCCAAACCATCCTTTTTAGCATAATTTATCTTTTATAAAATTAATGGTTGAGAAATAATTTGTGAAAGGATTAATGATGTTGTATTCTTTATGATTCCCATGTCCATATTCATCTAATCTAAGAAGATTGGACCCTTTTCAATTCTAATAAATTATATGAACCTGGTTCTTTTTATGAGGTATGGGTGTATTCTTTTTCTTTTCCTTTAATATTTTTTTAAAAAACAAGGAAAATTGAAAAAATAGTTAGCTTTAGTAGTACACGTCATGTAATCCCATGTACACGTTGTGTGGTCTAGTCAGGTAGGATGGGAATACATGGTGTGTGCTTTTATTGGCCTCGAAGAGAATAAAAATAAACTACATGTCATGTACTTCCTAGTACACGCAGTGTAGTCATGTCGACAAGGTCGGTACATGGCGTGTAAAGTATGTCGGAAAATTTATGAACATTAAAATGATATAAATACCATGTATATTTGATTTACACACTATTTTATACTAAATTGTGGCTCAATATGGGCAGTAGCCTCGTCTTCTCTTCTCCTGGACATATCAGCTACTGGGTGAAGAACAAGGAGACATGGGAGTTGATTCTTCTACCATTTCATCATCCAGATCCCGATTCATGTATCATTGGTCTTGTGGAAGTTTTATGAGTAAGATATTTCTTCTCTAGGATCTGTTCTTGATGATTTCTGTTCTTGAGAATTTTATTCATGATTGAATGATTTACCTCTTTTCTTAGATCTGTGTCATTCTGGGCCAATTCATGGGCTAGTTTCGGATTATATTAGTTATACGACTTCAATGTAGGTGGTCTTGTGCCTTTCATTAAATGGAGAGTTTATTATATGTTACAAAATGGATTGAGACCATCATCTTGGTATTTGTTTCTCTTGAATTAAAACTCATTGATACATATTGATGTTTAGGTATTTGATTATTTTAAATTGAAGCATGTGATTTTTGATCGTTTGATTTAGGGACACCCAATGGGTCTGTTTTGAGTGGTTAGATACTTTTCAAGAACAACATTGAGTATTCTGAATGTTTTAACTTTTTTGGATTGATTAAAATGATATATTGTTTTATGAGATTCCCATGTTAGTTATTATGATTAAAACCATTCAATAGTTTAATCTGCATGTGGTTTCTGCTTTGTAAATTTCCCACTAGAGTTGGTATGTTTAAAGCTATGTGATAGTTTAATTCACATGTGTTGTTTTTGAAATGAAATGATATATGATTAAAAGAGGTAATTAACCATGCTAGATCCATATTGTTGGTTAAAATACAAGGTTAGAAACATGTGACTAATGACACCTTGTTTACCTTGGGTGAACCATTGTCCCAGTTAAAAGAAAATGGACAAACTCAAGAGGTGAATTACTTAAGGACCGTGAGTGAGCCATAATTTTTTTGTCAGGATTACTGAGTCTTATTTTTAAATACTGATACAATCTTTGGTCCAATAAGGGATACCAAGTATGAGCTCTATTAGAAATTGATGAAATGATTAAATAATGAAATGATGATATTCTTAAATGAGAAACGGTTATGTCGAGAGTTGATGGTTACTTTGGTATGGGGGGGGGGGGGAGATGGTCCTAGGCCAGACCTACATGCCTTTGTAAAGATCACAGAACATTTTATATGAAATGGAATGACTTATGATGCATCTTCCAAGCCAAAGCACAAGCTTGGATTCAATATTCACTTTATATCATGACGATCTTCGAAAAAATATGTTGTGTTTACCTCTACATGGGGGATTAGAAGACTATGCCTAAATCTCAAGATAGTTTCACCTAAATGAAACTAAATAAATAAGGATCATAAATAGAATAAATGGATAGTTACATGAGAACATCCTAGTTACTAGTTTCCCTTACTGCTGTTAGATATATTCTCAGACTATTAGGCCCATGTCTTTAGTGGTTTCCTTCTAGGATTAGTCTCACACCCTATTTGGGTCATGATTTTAGGTCCAAACATATTATATGATCACAGATGTTGAAAATGGAATGTTCCCCAATATAGGTACTTGATTGCTGTTTAGGAGTATAAGAGAATGGTACCAAGCTGAGGCATGCGATGCTTCAGAGATTTATTTATGTTTTTGCACATATATTGTAATCGTATCAAATTACAGTGAATCATATTTTGGATGATTTTTTAGAACATAAAACATCTTTCATTATCATTTGTATGGTTTGATACTTTTATATTTATCTATCAGGATTTTGAATTTTTGTTTTAGTTTTATATTCTTTACTGCTTCCGCTACTGTATTTTTTTTATTCCGCAGTGTTATTCTCTACCAATTAGGGAATAGTTTCCCCACTATCATACCAAAGGCCCTCACTACTAGTTGGAAGCCTCTGGATTGTGGGAAAATGTTCTTGAGGCCATTTTTCCAATTGGGTATGAGGCACCATTTAGTGTCACCAGGATCTAAGACATTAAAAAGTTCTATCAAAGGGTTTATTTTCCGCTTTGTCTTACTGTTTAGAGCCTATAGACAGGGATATGAACAAATGGGGATTTTTTAATTAGATCTGCATGGGATTAGTTACTCCATGTATCGGGAAAATACAAATTTCCTTGAAATGACTTGTGACATTTAGATGTTGATCTATTAAAGTTGATTCAATTTCACTGTTGGGTGACATACATGATTTTTGCTATTACTATTGATGAAATTGTTGGTTCTATTTTAGTTTTAACCTAATGAGATGAGGGTATGACATATCATTCATCATATAGGAACTTGTGAGAATCACATTCCATGCATTTTTTCAAGATATCTAGGATGCATTAGTTATCGCATGTTGTTGTGATAGATAATGTGATAGCTATGCCTACTCTTTTGATAGGTATATTGGTATGTGCTATGGTTTGGGTTAAATGGATTCCAAAATTTGGTTCCTGAGTTGTATGTGAACTCTTGGACCAAAATTTGTCAGATCCTTATTCAGTTTTTATTTATAATTGTATCATGATATGTTTTGATTGGGCACAATTCTTTGGTTTGTGGGGAGTATGGGCCCTCACGGATCGGAATTTGGCATCTCGCTGGTTAGTTTTTCTATAGAAAAAGGGTTTTCTGGGCGATATTGAGCTTCTATCCTGAAAACAAATGTATACACGGTGTGTAGTATTGCCTAACAAGTCGTGTATTCTTCTTGTTTGGGGTAGAATGTGTTCAAAAATTTAAGAAGAGTGCATCGTGTATATCATGTACACGCCATGTAGACCTTCACTATGTAAGCTTCCATGTGAGGAGGGAACACTGGTTGTCATGATTTTAGTATTACACATCATTTAATTTAAGTAAAATCCTTGTAGAAGTCAACCATGTATCCGTCTATGTGACTAACGACACAAGTGGATTCAAATTGTGATGTATACACCATGTGTAGGATGAACATGCTATCTATTCTTACACTGACAGAATTGTGTAGTTCTAGCCATGTAAAAGTACCTGGGCAGGAAGAAAATTTAAGTACACATCATGTATCTCGGATAACACACTGTGTACATGGGGTGTTACATGAACATGTTGTGAAGAAGTAAATTTCCATGTAAAATCCAAGGATAACATGCCGTGTAAGTGGTAATACACGCCATGTACTCATATTTTGAAAAACATGAGTGTTTTCCTTAACATCTTCCATTCTTTCACTTCTGAGTTACATTTACATTTTTTAAGTTGATACCGAGGAGTGTGTGCTGGAAATTTTAGAGTCATGCCACCACGGAGACCACGAGCTGTATGCCAAGAAAGTCATGATGAGAATACTCCAGAAATGGTGGGCCATGGGCCACTAATGAATCCTCCAGTTATGCCAACTATGGAACCAGTCGTTATACCATACACAGGTGCAGACACACAGTTCCTAGAAGGTTTTTTGAGAGTTCATGTAGGCCTTCTAGGGAGCACCATAAACATCCACATCTATGGAAGAGTTGTCATTTATATTCGAGCAACAACATCCACCTACTCTTTCAAGGGATATCATACTACAGGCTGCCCAATTGTGGCTAGAATTAGTGCTAACAATCATTGATTATTTTGAGACACCTTCTGAGAGGAGGGTAAATATTGAAACTTATAAGCTACATGATTCATCCAAGAGGTGGTGGGATGTTATCACACAGACAAAGCACCATCAGGTCATGTCATGGGGAGACTTCTAGAGAGTCCTCAATGACTAATTCTTTCCCAAGACCCTCAGGGTTGATCGAGCCTAGATGTCCATGAATCTGGAGCATGGTACTATATTGTTGATTGGTTATTCTACCCAATTTACTGAGATTCATGGATTCAAACTCGTTCTAGTGGGTGAAAAGGTGTTGAGAGATAGGCACTTTTAGGATTTCCTTCGATACGACATAAAAGATAATGTGAATGTTTTGAGGTACAATTTTGTGCATTCCATTGTGAATTAAGTGCTGATTACTGAGCGCAACCTACATGATTCTCAGGGTGCGAGCTAGGGTGGTTCGACATCGATATCTGGTACTATCTTGACAAGAATAAAGAAGCATCTTATGGAGTTTTGTTGTGGAAATACAAGAAGTTATGATATATCATCTGGAAGACATGTGATGTGAAATCAATGTGTCATAGTTGGGAATACCAGAGAGTAGTGCCCTAAGGACCTAGTTGAGTGATGAAATTGTGGAAATATTGGCTATCTAAAGTACATCTATAGGATATTTCCTCCAGTGGCTAGTGATAGAGTTTCTGTACAAACTCCATATGATAGATTAGGTTTAGTAGCTTCTCAACTCTATGGAAACTGTACTATGTCAAGGAATGTAGGCCAAGGAGGTGGGCATGGTCGTGGTATCTAGACCCCATGATCTCAGTGAATGTAGAGTGGGTCAGCTCAGGGTAGCTAGGCTAGGACACAAGCCCATAGTATAGATTAGACATAAGTAATGGAACATTACCAAAAGTAACCGGATCCCAGACCATCTATTTCCTGAGGTACTATTCTAGTCACCTCAGATTTATCTTTTTCACTTTTCGATACTGGTGAAACACATAGTTTTATATCTATTTCCGATGTGGAAATCCTTGGGCTCTATGTTTCTACTACTTCAGATGTTATAACTCTAGACACTCCATTATGTATCAGAATGGAAGGTGTGATTCTGTGCAAGTAGTGACCCTTGAGATTGAAGGGTTTCACTTTTTATTGAACCTTTACATCATAGATATGACATGCTTTGATTTCATTCTTACAATAAACTATATGGTTTCCTTCTGAGCCATTGTCGATTGGTATCGCCACAGGGTGTGTTTCACATCACCAAATAGTGGAGTGATTCTACATAAAAGTGAATGGGTTGTCCATGCAGGTTGATCTGGACCAAAGAACCGTGGGTTGGGAGGAATGACAGCCCAGAATGTGAGTATATATCTAGATGATTAGGGAACATGTCTGGTAAATTTTTCTCCATTGGTTGAAAAATGCACAAAAGTTTTCCCAGGGGACTTATTAGTCTTAACTTCAGTTGGATAGGTGTATTTCACTATATAGCTATTTCTAGGAGTTGAATCGGTATCCATTCCTCTTATAGAAGGTCTATGATGGATTTTCAAGATATCAAGAGGCAGTTGGATGTTCTGGAAGCTAAGGGTTTTGTCTCACCTAGTACTTCTCCTTGGGGTTCCCCGATCCTTTTATTGAAAAAGGAAGATGGACCCTTAAGCTATTTTTGGACAATCAGAAGCTGAACCAGTTGACTGTTAAAAACTGATATCCCTTACCATGGAAAGATGAACTATTTGATCAATTTAGAGGATCTCAAGAATTATTGAAGATTTATTTAATGATAGGATATCACCAGGTACGTTTTCAATTATAAGACATACCTCATACAACATTTTGTCGTATGTATGGTCTCTATGAGTACATGGTTATGATTTTTGGACTCACAAAAATTCCAGCAGTTTTCATGGTGCTGATGAACCAAGTGTTCCATCCTTACCTAGATTCCATTATGGTGGTTTTCATGAATGATATCATGGTGTATTCTCACAATCGAAATGACCATTCCAAACACCATGAGAGCATCCTGAATACACTAAGAGAGCAATTGTTATTTTCTATGCTTGGAAAATACAACTTTTGAATGAAACAAATTAACTTCATGGGTCACTTCATCAAAGAGACTAGAGTATTAGTGGACCCGGAGATGGTGAGAGAATTAGTTACATGGGATCATCCCAATAATTTTTTTGAGGTACATAGTTTAATCGAGCTAGTTAGATACTATATAGAATTTATACAAGACTTCAAATGCATAAAATTTTCGATGACGAGCATAAATAATAATGTTTTGAAGTTTTAATGGTTAGATTCTTGTTACACACCCTTTTAGGAGATGAAGGGACGTTTGACTTCACCACCGATACTGATATTTTCCGAGCTGAGCAAGAGTAACACTGCGTATAGTGATGCATCAGTTATTGGGCTGGGTGTAGTGCTTATGAAGGGAGATGAAGTAGTCTCAAATGGTTATTAGATGACGAGGCCACATGAGATAAATTACCCAACACACGATCTCGAGTTGGTAGTAGTTGTTCATGCCTTTTGTTTCTGGAGAAATTATTTATTTGGAGAGCATTTTATGGTGTACACGGACCACAAAAGTCTCAAATCCATCTTCACTATTTTTGGTTTGAATATGAGACATCGAAATTTGATGTAATACCTTCAGTCGTTTCACTTTGAGCTTGAATATATACCTATGAAATGCAGTTTTGTGGCTGACACACTGAGAAAGAGGACTTCGATTCATGCAGTACAGTAGGCTAGTGGTGAGTGGAAGCTTATTTCTTTGTTCTATGAGATGAATTTAGAGGTGGAAAACAGTTAGGGACATACTTATATTTCATCTTTTTCTATTACCTCTACCCTACTGGACAAAGTGAGGATGATGAAACTATTAGATTCTGAAGGCCTAGTTCTACAAGAGAGTGTGGTAGTTGAGGACCCTCCTCTTGGATGGAAGATAGGAGAGGATGATGTTTGTCATGTACATGGACTTGTGTGGGTAACAAGAGATATATGTGAGTAGAGGATGCAGGAGATTCATGCTTAATATAAGGAAGTACATCCCAAAGTCACGATGATGTACCTTGACTTGTGCTGTCAGTACTGGTGTCAGGGTATGAATCCAGAAGTAGTTGGTTTTGTTACAAGGTGTTCCACCTCTAAGAAGGTGAAGGCAGAACATTAATGGCCAGCAAGACATTTAAAGTAGCTACCCATTCTTGAGTGAAAATTGGAAGATGTCGGGATGTATTTGTGACGTGGTTACCAAGGACACCAAGAGTCAAAGATGTTGTGTGGGGCGTAGTTGAAAGGCTTACAATGTTCAATCACCTCATACCGATCAAGGAGACCTTCGGTGTTAGTGAGCTCAGAAAGCTGTATATTCGAGCGGTTTTACGACATAATGGGGTTCCTCATTCTATCATTTTAGATAGAGACACCCGCTTTACGTCTCGTTTCTGGAATTTTTTTTAGAGGGAATTGGGTTCACATGTTTTTTTGATCACAACATATAACCGTTAGACCGATGGATAGTCAGAGTGTATGATTTAGCTTATAGAAGATAGGTTTCTTTCATGTGTCCAAGATTTTGGGGGTTCTTGGAAAAGACACATACCCCTCATTGAGATCACCAATAATAATAGCTTCTAGGATACTATTCATATGGCACCATATGAGGCTTTTTATGGTAGGCCATACTGATCACCCCTATATTGTTTGGAGGTATGAGTGGTAGCTATACTGGGACCTCATATTGATTATTAGACTACTGAGCAGGTTCAATTGATTTAGAGATGGATTGCTACTATGTAGTGTTTTCATAAATCTTATGTGGATTATCGTAGACGACCCTTGGAGTTTGAGGCCGGGGATCGAGTTTTCCTACATGTTGCACTGAAATTGGGACAGAAGAGGATAATGAGATAGGGTAATCTTTAACTATAATACTTTGGACTATTTGAGATTCTATAATGAGTTGGGATGGTTTCCTATTAATTTATGTTTCCTCATAGGTACTGAGCCTTTCAAGACGTCTTCCATGTATCTCAGCTACGCCGCTATCACTCAGACCCTTCTCACATTTTTTCATCCCAAGTAGGATGAGCTTCAAGTTGATGCGTCCTTTAAAAATCATATGATTAGTATAGTTTCTTTGAGAATGAGGGTTATTAGTGGCTGGTCATTTCCTCTCGTAATGATGTTATGGCAGCACGACCGGGTACAAGATGAGACTCCGGAGAGAGAGGCCGACGTGCGTGGTCAATGGACAAAGTTATTATCATATATTCCTTCCCAACCCTTGGAAGAGAAAATCGTTGACGAATTTCTTAAAGGGGGAAGTTTTTTAGAACTTTGTACTTATTAGGTGGTATGAGTTTCATCTCTTTAATTCCCTTTTGGGTTGTTTTTTAGAAAACATAGAAAACTAAAAAAATGTTATGTTTTAGTAGTACATGCCATGTTCTCCCATGTACATGCTATGTTGTCTGGCCATGTAGGATGGGGATTCATGGTATGTAATTTTTTTGAACTAGGAGAGAATAAAATTTGACTACATGCCGTGTACTTCCTTGAAGATGTCATGTAGTCATGTCGACAAGGTAAGTGCGGGACGTGCAATATAAGTCTGTGAATTTATTTATAGTAAAATGATATACATGCTCTGTGTTCTGGATTTACACACTAAGTATTAAAAAATTTCATCCTAAAATATGTAGTTGCGTCATTTTCACTTATTTTAGATAGAACAACCACTGGGTGAAGAATAAAGATCCGTGGGAGTTGATCCTTCTCCCATTACATCATCTCGAACCTAATTTAAGTGTCGTTGAACTCGTTGGATTACTCTCAGTAAGAGATTTATTCTCCTTGAGTATTTATTGTTGATTTATATTCTTTATAATTTTATTCATGGTTGAATTATTTACCTCTTTTCTTAGATATATGTCATTCAGATCCGATTCAAGGGCCAGTGTCAGATTGTATTAGTTGTACGACATCGAGGTAGGTGTTATTATGCCTTTCATTAAATGTCGAGTTGATTTTATGTACCAAAATCGTATGAGACCATTTTGGTTATTTTTTTCTCTATAATTTATCCTCGTTGATACCTACTGATGTTTAGATATTTGATTATTTTAAATTGAAGCATGTGATTGCTGATTGTTTGATTTTGGGACACCCCATGGGTGTGTTTCTCTTGTATAGCTGTTTGGAAAGAATTTCCTTGAGGCTTGTGAAGGTTTTCCATTTTTGGGGTTGATTAGAATGATATATTGTTATATAAATGACCCATGTGAGTTTTTTTATTAATAACATGAAATAGTTTAATTTTCATCTGCTTCCTTCTACGTGAATTTCCCACATGAGTTATTATGTTTAAAGCCATGTGATAGTTTAATTCAATTGTGTTGTTTTTGAAATGAAATTATAAATGATCAAAAGAGGTAATTATCCATCGGTGAGATTTAGTCTTAGTTAAAATTCATGGTCATTCATATGGGACAAATTACACCTTTCTTACCTTGAGAGAACCATTGTCTCAGTTAAAAGGCCATGTATGGACTCAAGAGGTTAATTACATAAGGGTCATTAGTGTGCCATAGTTTTGGTGGTCAGGCTAACTAAGTCTTATTTATAAATGTTGAGAGAATAATTGGTCCATTGAGGGATACCGAGGATGGTATCTATTAGAAACTGAACAAATGATTAAATTATGAAATGCTGATGTGCTTAAATGAGAGATGGTTATGTCACGATTTGATGGTTACATTGGTACCGGGGGGGGGGGGGAGGGAAGATGGGCTAAGGCCAGAGATCAAGAGCTTTGTGAATATCACTGAAATTTTTTAATTAAATGGAATGAATTATGATGAATATTCTAACCCAAATCAAAATATTGTATTTGGTCTTTAGTTATTATCTAGATGATCTTCTAAGACATCTATTTTGCTTACTTATACATGGGGGATTGGCTGGATAAGGCCGAATCCCGAGATAGTTGCACCTAAATGAAACAGAGTGGCTATGAAATATAAACAAAATACATGGATAGTTACTTGAGCACATCCTAGTTACTGTTTTCTCTTACTTATGTTACATATATTCACTGACTATTAGGAACAGGTCGATTGTGGTTGCCTGTTGAGATTATTCTCACACCCTGTTTGGTTAATGATTTTGGGCCCAAACAGATAATATGATTGCAGGTGTTCACAAGGTTAAGAACCTTGATACAAGTACTTGATTATTTCTTAGGAGTAGGAGAGCATGGGAGAAAGTCGAGGCTTGTGATTCTTCTGAGTTTATTTCAGTTTTTGCACTTGAGATGTATTTGTATCTGATTGTAGTGTATCTTGTTTCAGATTCTTTATTAGAACATACAACAAGATGCATTATCATTTTTATGGTTTAAAAATGGATATTTAACTACCATACTTCTTATTTTTTTCTTTCAGTCGTATACATTTTACTACTTCCACTACCGTACTATTTTTTATTTCACTGTGTTATTCTCTGTCAATGTGGCAATCGTTTCCCCACTACCAAACCTGATTCCCTCTCTACTAGTCAAAATCCTATAAGATATGGAGTAATTCACATGAGGCCATGTCTCCATTCAAATAAGGGGAACCACATTGTGTCAACTGGATCTGGTAGGTTAAATCAATGATAGAATCCCTTGGTCCTTTCTACTTAGAGAGTATTCCACCTTTTTCGCTTTTCCAGTGTGGTAATGGATTGAGTTGTCCTAGTTTTTGATCAGATCAACCATCATCATTGAATCATGTTAAACTCTTTCTGTGTGAATATATACAAGTCGATTTTGAAATCTGTATATACTTCACACATCTCCCCAAATAGATAATGACACCAAATTTTTAAAGCAAAGATTACTATAGTCAAATCAAAATCATGTTTTGGATAATTTTTATCATGAAATTTAAATTTCATTATAACAAAGAAAATGAAATTTTTGTTTTTCATCAACAGATAGGCCAAGCCCTTCTTTTAAGCATCCCCAATTACGAGAAAAAGTTCTACACTTATGAGTAGTGTGAGCACGAATGTAGTGATAAGCCTCCTTTGCGAATCCCTAATAATCTCTTCACATTAATTACTCTATGAAAACATTAAACCCTTCATAGTTAGCATGGTAAGAGAGTTAGAAAATTGTGAGAAATTTCACCTAAATGGGTGATAATAACCAACTAACCCCCTAAAGCTACGAATATTCGTTACCGATGTTGGCCTTGACCATCCCTCGATTGCACTTGTCTTAAAGGGATCCATAGATATCCCATTGATTGTGATGATATGAACCAATAATGATACTTCCTTCAACCAGAACTCTCACTTTCTATACTTTTCATAGAGATTCTCTTTTCACAAGGCCTCTAATAAGATTATTAGATTCTCCTCATGCTCCAATTTAGTTTTGGGGTATATTAGAATATCATCTATAAATACTACCACAAATTTTTCTTGGTAATATCTAAGGAATATATACATCAATTCTATAAAGATTGATGTAGATTTAGTGAGTCTAAAAGGAATTAATATGAATTCATATTGCTAGTATCGTGTATGACAAGTAGTCTTTGGGGTATCCTCCTTCTTCACAGTTACTTGATAATATCCTGACTACATATCCACCATGAAGAAGTATTGTGGTCCACGTAGCTGATCTAACAAGTAATAATGTCATGATAGAGGATACTTTTTCTATATGATGATTTTTTGAGCTCATGATAATTGGTGAAAAGTTGTATTGACCCATCCTTCTTTTCGAAGAAGAGGAATTGTGCACCCCATAGTGAAGCACTTTGGCATATAAAGCCTCTATCCAGACTCTCTTGTACTTGATTCTTCATCTCTTAAATATCCCCAAGAACGATTCAATATAGAGTCTTGGATATTGACAATTCCCCAAGTATAAGATCACTTGAGAGTTCAACATATCTTCTATGAGGAAGAATAGGATATTCCTCAAGAAACTCTACAGCGAATTCCCTCAAAAAAGGCATTTCATCAAGGATAGTTGATTCCTTAGACTCAGTAATCTGAGAAATATACAAATGCTAATAGGGTAGTAATATCCTCACTTGATATAATGGTTCTAAAGAAGATTCATCCTTCTCCTTTCACTTGTACAGAATCATGCGTCGATTCTCCATATGAAGAGTGATTTCTCTCTCCTGGCTATTTATGCTGGCTCTATATAAGGAAAAACAATCGAAGTTGAGAATTGCATCAAATTCAACCAGATGGTGTATGACGAGGTTTTATGAGAAGTTAAATCCACAAATTATGAAAGGAGAGGAGTTATACTGATGGGATGCAATGAATTCCGCACTTTCTGCTCTCACTGACATCTTTACATCCATGACTTGTTGCGGTGTTGGGTTTGTTCTAATAAACCTTCAGGATATAAAAGAATGCGTAGAACCAGAATAAAAAAGTGTGTTTTCTATTCTTGAATGAATAACTAGTGTACTTATTACCACTTCATTTCTAGGTTTCACTTCAGTTGTAGTGATGGTAAAAACTCTCCCTTGTTGCCATGGAGTTTGTTGGTTGCCTATAAAATCCCTTGTCCTAGGGAACAATTTTGAAAAGTACCCTGTTTCTTTTCAGTTAAACCAATGAACAATTTTTTTGAGGGTTGAAAAGAGTGTTCCTCTTCTCTATCACAGTAGAGGGTTTTTCTTGTCGACAATTATTGTCTAGTTTCCATTCTATTCCATACCTAAAACATTTCTTCATCCCCTTCATGAAATGTCTTAGGTTCTTTTTTCTACACATTTGGAATGTGGGGAGCTGTATTTTTTTTAACACCATTGGATTTATCCATCAGACCATCATAATTAATGTACACATTATGCTTCATCTCTCCATGATACCCCTGAGATTTTTGGATCTATGTTTTGACCATGAGGCCATGTTGGACAATTTCCTCATAATTCTCAATGTCATGGATCACTAAAGCTTTTTCTAGGAAAGTTTTTATCACACCAAAGAAGTGGACAACCTTGTATTTGGGGTAACGACAAATCCAAAGTCATATCATGAAATCCTTTTTTTGTTTTCCTCGTATGATCTGATGGATTCGTCGTCTTTTTTCTTGAGTGCAAGGAAGTACCTTTCTATATTATGTCGGAGGGTGCGAGGAAGATATTTGTCGAAAAATATTTTTTGTAAGTCCTTCAATTCTATCCCCTCAATCTCCTCACTAGGCTATGTATTTTTTATCAATTTACACTAATGATCATCTCTTCCCTCCATACAATAAATATCCAGAAGTACCTTCTCTATTTTAGAACAATGAAGGATGGAGAATATCTCCTCAATATTTTTGATCCATTTTTCAGCGATTGAAGGATCATATGATTCACTAAAAGTAGGAGGCCTTTATCTCATAAATCCCTTGATTGCAACTTGTTCTTCCTAGGGGGGAGGGGGGTTGAATGTTCTTCTTGACCCATGTTTCTATTTAAAACATGAGTTAAGTGAGAGCGTATCATGATAATGATTGTGATTCCCACTCCCATTAGATTAGGTATCCCATTAGAATAGTCATAAAATTGATCTCCCCATTGGTTGATAGCCTAACTTCTCATATTACAGGCCATTATATTGAATAAAAAGAAAGTTAGGGGTAACACATAAAGAGGAATCCAATGAAAAAATGAATAACTTATAAATTACATTTATTTTCTTAACTGATCTATGTTATCCAATATTTACTTCCATATATATATTATTAGGGGAATTTTTATTCCCATAATTATTTTCCATACTACGATTATTAATTTACCAACAAATATCCCCCCATGAGTGTCATAACCAAGAGTGCAGTAAGGCCCATTTTTGTTCACCAGTTCCCGTTCGAGTCTATCTCAAAGTAGTGTTTTTGGGTTTTTCCCCTTTATACATCTATCCCAGATCTGCATCTACATGCTATTATCCAGAAAGAGATGTGTTTTATTGATAAAAAACTTACACTATACTCAAAAAATATAGGTATGTTTTTATTATACATAGTATCATCCCTGAGGCTTTCACTATGGGTTTTTAATCCTAATTCAATAAATAACTAAACATATCCTTTGATACCAACTATAACAACCCAGCTCTATATTACAAAAATAAACATGATTTATTAAATAAAACAAAAATTAAGATGAATTTGATTATCAAGAGATCTATTGTATTTGGATGTTAGAAACAATACATGATGGCTAAAGACATTAAATTCAAAAACTTTATTGAAAACTTCTTTTAAATGACCACAATATTCCTTCATTCTTAGTATTTCATGGGATAACCAGAGGACATGCGTAAGAAATGGGTGAGCTGTGAAGCCTAGTAACAAAGTAAAAAAGGAATAACATGATGAATAAAGTACATTTAAAAAAATATTTATATCAATGTGATGAAATATAAACATGAATGTAAATGCATGATATAGAATGACTGTCATAACATGGAAATGTGGAAACACCATTTAACATGATATTAGCATGATCGATGGCTAATTTCAGACGAATAATGAGTAAAGACTCATTTCACTTATATTATAATGAGTCATCACTCATATCAATTGACTTATCATAATACAAATCTTTACCTATTGCATTGTAGTGCTATCTAGGCACACCCTTTATAGACATTTTATTTCATACATAAGTGTGCCACATGGATCACATAACATGGATTAATTAAACAAAATCATTTATTAAATTATAAAAAAAAGTTGAATTCATAAATTGAACTGTATAATAAAAAAGAAAATGTGCATAAAGTTGAAAACCCTTGATAGTGAAATGCCCATGGTATTCACTACACAATGACTTTGGCTTGGAAAATCACCATGCAAATTCGGCAGCATAACGATATGACATAAGAAATCATTAAAATGGTTTTTGTTAGAGAAAGTGGTGTATCATAATATTTACATGAAATGGAAAGTAATGGGGTCCTATAGATACATGTACCAACATATTCAATGTAATTTAGATTCATAATACAAAAAAAAAATTGAATATAAATGAGCAGGGAGAAATCCCTTACGGAATATCAGCATGGTAATAGATGTAAATGGGAGGAATTAATGATGGAGAAAGAGGTATATAGTCATTAAGACATAAGTAGGTAAGTATAAGGGATATAGGGAATTATACCCTAACATTTCAAATTGAAAAGACAATGGTATAATAATATAATGAATCTTAGACAAGAATGATAGGGGAAAAAATCCCTTACTTGGAAGTGTGATCCCAAAGGCTTGGGAGAGGCATGAGAGAGGATTATTGGGAGATAGGGGAGCCTTGGAAGGATTCCAGAGAGAGGGGAACAGGGGTTGGTGTAGATACCAATGGTTTGAGTTAAGAGGAATGGGAGATTGAGTGGGTTTATAAATGAAAGGAGAGGTAATTCTTTATTATTTAGGTTTTGGACACTACACATTAGACATATGAAAACGAAAAAGCATAGGATGGTTTTTACCCGTGATTTTTTCCAAAGAGGAGTGGAAAGAATTATTTTATATGTAAAATTTCATAAATTATTATAATATTAGGATTTTTTATGTGGGGGTGAGTCACACTCTCAAGGAAATCATTTTAAAATGTTAAAATCATTTATAAGTCATGGAGGGTACACTAAGGCACCATAAAATTAATAAAACAAATCTAAAATGACATTATATTAAACTTAAAACATATATTGGCCGAAAATACGTTTTATAGTATTTTATTACATCCCTATTGGGTTATTATGATGTAATACAATACATTATATGTTTAAACGATATTTAATTTTAACACAAAAATCCGACTGTCTTAGAAAATTATGAAAAATTCAACAATTGATAATTTCAACATTATGATTCCAAAAATAATGTTTATTTTGTCTAAATATTTTTATAAATATTTTTATTTTTTTTAATATAAAAATCAACGTTTATCGAAAATTCATGGGTTTTGACAAAAACAACTTTCAAACCATAATAAAAATTATAATTATATTCATAAAAATTATACAATCATTAGAATTTAATAAAAATAAATTTAGTAATAATATTTAAATAAAATATTATTTAGTTAAAAAATCCATTAATTCATCGAAATAGATTTCTTAATTGAATATTATCTTAAAAAACTATTTATGCTTTAAAAACTATTTACAAAGAAATAATGATAAAATTAATGTATATTATTTATTCAAAATAATAATGTAGATAAACATAGTGCTTTGGTATTGTTACATATCCCTTTATAACACCCACATAAGACCTACGAGTAAGGTCTACGATGGGGATGGACTATTAGGGAGGCTCAAATAACATGCCTTGTTTTCTAATTTCTATTAACATTCACTTATCCTACAGGTGGTTCCATTCTTGATTAACATGTTGAATCTATACTTGGGTTTGGTAAAGAGAGAAGATCAGTGACACCACCTCCACTATGAGCTCTGACAAATGGGCTTCATATGGGGAAATTATACTAGATGAGGTCATCACTTCCTTTATCTTAGTAAATTGTATTTGAAAAAGCCTTATAATTATACTAATTAGGTGGTACATGTTCATCATCTCTATTATCAATGATAACCATTCTTAAAAACATTTAAAATTTAAAAAACAGAAAACCAATGAAGTGAATACGTTTAATACAACCATTTTACATACTAATACATTTAATTAGATTATATAAGAATTTTAAATAATTAAATTTTGGGTTGTAACAAATCAATTACCTTTTTCATTGATGGTTTTACATATATTCCTTTTCTAGAGATATCATGCCCCCATGAATGAAATTTCCTCCATCAATAAGTCACATTTACTTCCCTTTTGATAACTTTTTATCTTTTTGGAATGTTTTTAGAAAAATATTTAAATTCTCATCATGTTCCTCCGTACTCTTGGAGTGTGAAAATATTTTCATTGGAGACTACTATAAATTTCTCAAGGTAATATCTTAATACAATATTCATTTAATAAATGAAAATTTTCTCGAGCATTAGTGGTCCAAATGGAATCACTATGAAATCATAGTGTCCATGACTCGTTCAAACTGAAATACTAGGAATATCTTCCATCCTCAACTTTAGTTGCTGAAATCTTGACTGAATGTCCACCTTAGATAAATACGTGTCCCCAAAAAGTTTTTTAAACAATTCATATATATGTGGTATATGATACATTTTCTTTTTCAAGACTTGGATGAGATCATTATAATCCATGTAGGGGTGCATTCAACAAACATTGTTATTGACGAAGAGAACTGGTCCACCCCATTTTGAAGCACCTAGGCATATAAAACCTTTTTCAATATTTTCATTTAATATATTCTTCAATTCATACAAACTAATTTTTTCCATAATATATGATGTCTTTGATATATGCATTGATATATGAATAGATTGAATTGAAAATTAATCCTCTTGATCAAGATGAGGACTAAAAAAATCTTCAGGGGAACACGTAAGTCGAGTCCTTCACAATGGACATGTCTTGAAGCAAGATTCTCATCTTTTTTTCAATCGTTTAAGCTAGATATGAATTATCATAGGGATATAATATTAAAAATTTATACAATGATTTTAATGTGGATTCTTCATCCTCACAATTGTAAATAATTGTAGGATACTTGAGGATGTGAGGAGTGATCTCTCTTTCCTGATATTTTATGTTAAATTTTTATTAATATATCCAATCCCTACCCAATATTATATCAAACTCCACTAATGGACGTGATAAAAGATTTTCATGGAGATTCTATCCAAAAAACGTATCCAAGGACAAGTCTTATAATTTGGAATCAGCAATTTCCAGATTTACTATTCTCATAGATAACTCAATATCTATATTTTGAGATGGTGTATAAGTAGTTTTAATAAGTGTGCATGATATGAATGAATGAGTATAACCAAAATCAAATAATATGTTCATTATTCTTGAATAAATAACCATCATACCTATAACAACATCATTTTTTGGCACCACCTCTATAGTAGTGATAGAAAATTACCTTCCTTTCTACCTTATTGGTTGTTGTTTTTGATTACCCCCCAATAACCCCAGGACCTTGTAAATAGATTTAATAATTCCCAAGTTACATGTAGTTGAAAAAATTAACCACATGTTTAGTGTTGATCTAAACCTTCCTTTCTTCTTCCACAATTCTGGGATTCTTTATATCCCTACAAATGTTATTATATAGATTCCCCATTATTCCACATTTAGAAATTTTTATAGTATCCTTTATACATTTCCTAGGATTCTTCATTCCACAATTTTTATATGTGTGATGTTGAATTTTGTCTCTACTATATTATTTATCTGTTGATCCTCTCAAAATAAACTATATTTTTCTACTTTTGATCTCTGGGCCCATGATACCACTAAGAGTCTTTGATATCCATTTTAATATTATGGTAACTACAAAGAATATCCTCATTGATAACGAAGTTTCAAATTTAAAATTCTCTTTATAGATAAGATTTATTCCATTTAAGAAATAATCCACCTCACTTTTGATGTTAATTACAATTTTGAGGGCAGATCATGCAATTCCTATGAAGTTTTTTTATACACCCTAATAGAATCATCTTCCATTTACTTCAAACTAAGGAAATATCTTTAAATCATTAGATAGAGGGTTTGGGGAAAATATTTACTAAAAAATATTTAATTTAATTCCCTTAAATCCATGTTAACCTTGCCTAATCCCATAGGTCACCTGTGTCAAGAGTCCTCTATGCATGTGAAATCCCTTCCTCAGTCAACTATACATTGTTATCTTTATGCTCCACTTTGTAATGTTGTGACCATTAGTGAAAATTTCTTAAAACAAAACAAATCATTAGAGTTTGAAAACAAAAAACATATGTTACAGTTATTATGAGTTACAATAAGTAGAATATCATAGTTAAATTGAAAAAAAATTATCTTACGAGAGCCTGAAATATGATTACTAGATCAAGTAGGATAGAAAATAAACATGTTTCTATATATTAGAAACTGGATTTGGATGAGGAAAATATTAACATAGGGGTAATAACCGATAAAATTGTTGGACGATAATCGAATCAATCATCACTATGATGAACAACAAATAGGCCTATGACTACACACCTTTCTAGAAAATCCCATGGGACATGCATTGGAATATTCACATGATATTTATTAACCACGATGATGGATTTTTTCAAAAAATATCTTATTCTCCCACAAATGCATAATATTAAACCAAAATAATATCTTATATAGGTACAATAATACATTTAAAGTATCATTGCTTATAAATTTCTATGATATGGGAAATTTCGGTTTCATAGATTATACCGCATACATTTTTTGATGATAAAGGGATGATATCATAGACATAAACATTATTATAATAAACAAGGTTATATTATTCAGTATTTATCCGTTTATTTATAGCCATGTTTCTATTCATCCAATAGTTCCATAGATAATGGTATGGATGTAATGATGACTCTTATAATGAATCAATTGGAAATAATAAGGGGATGGACGGGGTCTACAATTATATATCCCCTTGTTGTGTGAACAAGTATCATGAAACAAAAAAGTATTGGCTTTGGTGTATAACTATTCTCTAAAGTGACTTGGAACACGACCTTGACATCATGTTTTTATGTCCAACATTATGCATTACATCGATATGAAGTCAATGATTATTTTTTCCATGTTTTTATTTATTATCATAGATATATAATTCCATATATTTTAAATGATTATATAACCATGTGTATTCTTATTCCTTCCATATCAAATATTCCATTTTTATTTTCTAAAATCATCTGATGTATGACACTATTTAATGAGAATCTGATCATACCCTTATTTTTTCCTTTTTCATATGAAACATGGACAAGGAAAATATTGAATTTTTAAAGATATGATGGATGGAATAATAATGTTATTGAAAAATTTTCATCATGTATATTATGTTTTAAAATGTAACATATATAATTATATTTTCTTCCAAGAGAGATAATCCATTTGATTATTTGAGAAATATTGTTTCATATACTAATAATTTAATATAACTACCGATGTTGGGTTTCTAGATTCTATGATGTTATATTTTGTATTAGAGTATTTTTAGTTGGAACCTTTAGGATTTGATGTAGAGGAACCCAGTGTGATAGAAAAAGTACAATTAAAACCACTCATTATTTCTCAGGAATATAGATGAAAACAAAATAGGAATTTTATTTTAAAACTCAATATCATGTGTTTACTATGTGTCCTCTATTAGAGAAATTTGGTGACTAATGCAAGGAATGGGAACCATATAAACACCCATAGTAAATATAATTATTTTCCATTAAAAAGTTAATTAATTCAATTTTGAGTATAATTAGATCATACACACATTTGAGAAGTTTCCCAAGGATATGAATAATAATCTCACTCATATAGAGAGGCCTAATCATTAATAATAATGTGTAACTATTTTATGACACTTGGTGTGAAAATAAAACACTAGAAATTATCTTAACTTTTAATTTATTTGTATATGATCCTTGGATTAGGACTATATAGAATATATTTCTCACATTAGGTAATAATGAAAAGGAATCTTTTATCCTTATTATCTATCTTCTGAATAGAGTTATATAAAAATGGTGGTCGCTAATTAAAAACAATGAAGAGGATTATGGGATCATGCTCAAGGAATGGGTATAATTTAATGAGGTGGTATAGACATCATACTTTAGTAGTGATCAAAGAGCAGAAATGTAAATTCAATTTCTTATTATTAGGAAATGGGGGGAGAAAATATTTTCGATGAATGAGGCTAATATTACATGGTTATTGAGACATGATTTTAACTATATATGATGAATATAAATTTATATTGATAACATAATTCATGGTTTATTGTCAAGACATATAAGTGAATTGGTCTCATAGATATTTTAATCTTGTGGGGATGTAGTCTCAGGTACCATTCGGATAGAAAAAAAGTTCTTTCAAATGTATAAACTCAAGGGAAATTGGGATAACAAAAGGTTAATTGAACATCATAAAAAGAATAGTGCTTTAATGGTTTTGACAGGGAGGTATGTATTTCTACATATTGAGGAATTTGGGAAGAATAATTATTGGGATTATTAGAACGGAACTCAAGTTTATTCAATGTTTATAGAAAAAATTAATGAAGATCATGAATGAATGGATGAGTAAAATGTTGTTGATGTTCAGTGTTCTAATAATAAGTGGATGGTATATTATATGAACAAATTACAAAAATGTAAAGTGAATTTACCTTAAAAGAGGCCATGGGATAATGGGAAAGCTTATATGATTACCATAAATAAATTCAAAATTTATAATGATGTAGTGGTATGAAATTTTATCATAGCATCAATGTTAGCTATTTTTTTATTTAATTATAGATCATTGCACTATTTTTATCTTCCATGTTTTAAAAAAATAGATATTTCCCTAGAACCTTGGTAATAGCTTTCTCAATTATGAAAATTATTTGGAATGTTTTGGAAACAATTATGTGTTAGGAAGTTCCAACTATGATGCATGTTCATTCCATATTTTTAAACTTGGATATTATAACTATGGTTGAATTTGGTAAATCACATGGTATTGATTGTATTTCAATTTACAAAAAATATCTTTATTTTCATGTTAAGGATATTAACATTCATGAATGGGTGTGTAATGTCTTGCATTTTGAGGGGAAAATTAATCATCAAAATCATTCGTAGATCCAAAATAGTATCTCTACATAAGAACATTTTACCTACAAGGGATGATCAAGTACGATTTATGAATGATTATAATATCCTAATAATATTGTAAATACCTATAGAAAAAAACTCATTAATAATTTTCCAAAGTAATTAATATTAATCTATTAGGGAATGAAGCTAAGTGATATAGTGAACATATAATTGATGTAATACCTATATACTGAACTCTATATACAATAGAATGAATGGATTTGGAGGAGTTTAAGAATCATTTTTTTCATTTTTGTTGTAAAGTATTTATATTCCATGTGTTTTACCATCGAGAGCCTGATGTTTATTTTGGAAAAAGAAGGATGGGCATGTGAGGTTGTAAATTGACTATACGGAGAAAATTTTCTTTACTATAATTAATAAATATCATTTTCTTTTAATTCATGACTGATTTGATTAGTTTCAAGGATCCATCTAATTTTCAAAGATCGATCTTCTATCTCATTAGCATCAGTTAAGGTTGAGGAGAAATTATATACTAAAGATGGAAATTTGAAAAAGGTATAGACATTGTGAGTTTATGATATTTATATTCTGATACACTAGTTCACCTTTTGTAATTATCAATCTAATTAATAGAGAGTTCAAGCAGTATATTAGCATATTTTTGGTTGTATTCATTGATGATATCTTTATATAAACATGGATCTACGAAGATCATGAGAGTTCACATATTATATTTATAGATACCTTTATATAAATTAATTTTTTAGGATGTATAGTTTCTATGAATTTTCCTTAATAAATTATTTTTTCATGGATATATTTTCTCCAATTATAGAATATTTGTTTAGTATTCAATGACATTTATAGTAAACGAATAATATAAATTGATGGAAAAAACTAATATCCAAAATCTATTGGGACTACCTAGTTTCTATAGAGTGTTTGAAATTAATTTTACTAGATCTAAAATCCAATAAAATTGTTAACATATATCAAATTTATGATAACATTATCAAAGTAATGTGAGGAAAATTTTAAGAGCTAAAGCGGAGAATGATTAATGAATAGATTTTAACAGTACCATTAAATAAGGAATGAATTTTACTATATAGAAACGAATTCATGGAGGACCATGGTTGTGTTATTGTGAAAAAATAATGGTTGATTTATTATGAATCATAGTATCCAAAAATACATTAATAGAACTATGAAAATTATGACCTTTATATTTCTTTGGAAATCATTTCCCTGACAATAGGGTGACAATACATATATTGTTAAATATGTGCTATATATAAGGATTATTATTGTTTAAAGTATATACACTATTATAAAGATCTCAACATAAGGGAAAATGATGGTTGGAACTACTCAAGGACTATGATTTCTTAATAATATTCCACTATGGGAATCCAAACAAGGTGTTTTCTGCATTTATTATTATATAATATAGATTTTTTACCATGATGTAGATTAAAATGATCCTTTATTTCTATATCTAGTATATATGGATATAGTTATTTCTAGGAAAGGGAATCTATATTTAATTTTTTAATTAACTATAATAACATCATTACTAGATAATATTGATAAGTTATAATAAGATGATGATATGTTACAAATTATGATTAATGTAGTAGAGGATGATTAATAGGAATACTTAATCTATAGAGATAAAATGTTGATGTTTGGGAAGATGTTACATCTTTCATCTATACAAGATTTGAAAACTGAAATATGAGATAAAGAATATATCTCAAATATTCCAATACACCCGGATAACACAAGGATGTATAGCTATTTAAGAGAACATTTCTAGTGCGATGGTATTATGTACGCAATTTTATACTATGTGTTAAGTTTTTTAGTAACCCAGCAGGTTATGGCTAAAAGGAATCATCATAAGGAAGCCATGTAACCTTTCTTTTATATCAATATAACATGGGGATAATTATAAAATGTACTTTTTTATATATTCTCAAATACTATAGGGAATTATGATGCAATATGGCTCCTCTTCGATAATATTACAATGTGTGTTCATTTGTTAGAAATAAGGGAATATCTACACCTTGAGTTCCTTACCCATCCCAATATCAACGAAACCAACATGCTCCATAGGAAACATATAAGAATTTTATATGTTCATGACATTTATTTCATAGATAAATTATTGAAGAGTCTTTGATGTGTTCTCACGCACTAAAATTCATTTACATAGTGCATATCAACTCATGAATGATGGGTTATTTGGAAGAATTATTTGAACTTTGTAGAAAATGATGAGATCTTGTTATATTTCCCACTATGGAATATGGAATCAGTATATACCTTTGGTTTAGTATTTATAGAATAATATACTAAATTCAAGAATCTAAATAGAACTATATGATTCATTTTATGAGAAGAGGTGTCATGATCTATCTTGTTTAGATGAAGTTGGAGAAATAAAACTAGTTGGGCCAAATATTGGGGAGGAGTTGAATATCAAAGTATATACTAATAATGATCATATTAAATCATAACAAATACAAAAAAACTATCTTCTAAAAATCAATTTAATTAATTTACAATTCATTTTGGGGATCATTTATTATTGAAGGCTTCATTTTGGAAGGTAGTTTTAATATTTTCTAAAAATTTGATATTAAGGCCTAGAAACATTGGGATAATAAAAATAATTAGGTTTGTTGAATACTGATAGGATATGACTCCAAAAATGTATAATGTAAAATATATCTTACATGATTCATTTACGAGGAAATATATTATAGATACAATACATATTATCACAACTAATGGAATAAAGATGGTGCCTGACATGTCTTATAAAGAAGAACATATCAGTATTATTCACACTAGAGAGAATGTATTATGAAATCAAATATCTGAATTAGTAAAAGTCATTTCGATAAATAAATAACTAAAATAGTATTCATAGGATCATAATGAAGATGTGGTGAATTAATATCATAACTTTTCCAATAGATGATATGTACCCCAATTTTGAGGACGAAATTATTTAAGGTTTGAGAATGTTGTAGTCGAGACTCTATTGTAGTAGGTTTTCACTATATCCTGAACTACTATATGATGTGAAATATAAAGATATTTTATTCATATTTTTATTTTAGTCTTTTCTTTTCGGAAGTAATAATTTTATTTCAACTAATTAAAGTAATTTTTTTAACATTTTTATGATATCATATTTAGGGAAACTTTATAGATTTTAATCAAATTTGTGTATTATTCATGAAAATTTTAAAAATAATTTCCTATATACATAATAATGAAATTTTATAAATTATAATTTCTATTTTTATGTTAAATTTGAAAATTTTAATATATTATAATCATATTTTGATTCACTAAAAATAAACTATTTGGATAATGATTAATTTCCATGATAGAAGTAAAAAAAATATTATTAAAGAATTAATGTTTATCTAAATAAATTATATTAATATTCATTAAAATGTTAATCGAATAGGAATATTAGATACATAAAGTATATAAACACTATTTGAATTTTTAATTAATTGTAAATAAGAATAAACAATAATTAATAAAAAGAAATATATTTTCAAATAAAAATAGTTTTTCCAATATCATTTGATTTAATTTAAAAGGTAATTATATCATATTTATAAATATAATTATTCTAAATAGATCCCCAATACAGATTCTTATAATCAATATTCTTTCTTAAGGGACATCATGGTTAGTTTTTATTCATGATGAATAAGGGTAACATGGATAAATGATGTATCTAGAATTTATAATGATTAAAATGTCACATACAACTTCTTAAAATACATATTATGTATGAATTTAATTCCCAGATGTCTCACATACCTTTTCTTAAAATATGTAACCTAACCCACCGAACCCACCTGACACTCATGTGATTTTATTCCTACCCATGTCTGGCTTTAGTTCCCCTGAAAACTCTCTCTTTCCACCTATAAAAGGGGTATTTTATTACCATTTCGATACTAGTTTAAAAATTATGTTTCCTCCGGAATCCATTTCCCCATTTATTCTCATAAAATCATATTTCAATCTCAAAATATTTTAGTCTCATTAGGTTACCTTAATCCATTCTTTTCCAATGAATCCTCCAAGAGAAACCCTTATGTCTTAATGTAAGTATGATGTTTTCCCTAAAATCTCATGGTTTAATATTCCATTTAATTTTTTTTGCCGTAATAATATATGTGGATATTATTTTTATGTAATAAATCTTTATTATTATTTTTAAATAAACACTAATTACCTTTCCCCTTTCCCATAAGAATAACAAAACAATCACCAAACATTAATACAGACATCCACCTCCACGATGCAACGTCTTATATTTTCCTTCATCAATTACCAAGGATGTTTGTAAGGATGTTATTAAAGGATAAATATTATGGTTATGACAAAAATAAGTTTTTTATCATAATGGTAGAATCTATTAATTATGTTATCAATAAACAATCATTTTTAAATTAATCATTTAAAACACACTTTCTTATTGGATAATATTTTATTCAAACTATGTTATATTTTTCATATCCAATACTTCTTATTCTAAATAATTTATATTTATGATATAAAAAACTATAAAACACTATGTAAGATCATTATAACTCTAATTTAATGATATAACAACAAAACCACATCATAACCATTCATTAAATAAATGTATGTTTAAGTTTGGGTTGGTTTAAACATCTACATGAAAAATATTATGAATTTATATCATGGATAAATATTAAAAAAAAATTACAGGTAAAATATGATATAAATGGGTATTTAGTGTTTCTTTTTCCTGGATATTCTATATTAAGATACTATTCATCAATTAATGAAACACCCTTTGACTGTCAATAATCCCTGAGACATGGTTATATTAGACTTAATTTTTAGGGTTAAAGACTAAAAAACTCATGAAAGGAATTTTAATACTAATAAATTATTATAAAAAAGAAAAATTATTTACACTAATAACATATTAATGATTAAATTATTAATAAAAATGAATATGGACAAGAATATTACAGAACTAGTATAGTTTATTGTAACTAGAAGAACTCGATGTGGGAAATCAAAATAATTCGTGTAAAAAATTAATATTTATGACGATTATGAATTTAAATAGTTATGATTAAGGTTACTGATTAATTTATGAGGATATTTTTATTATTTATACATGAGTTTAAATTAAATTTGTAGTGTTCATTATAGTAAGTAATGATTTTCCGTCTCAAATTCCTCTCTTCGAGATATGTTTTTTATTATTCGCTCAAATTTCATTCTATGATGTAGATATACATCATATGTGAGAGTTTATATCAAGAAATTAGTTTATTTAATTTATTTGAAGATAAATTTTAATCCCTATCTTTCAATATGTTATTATTTAATTTCTACCCAAGCCATAAGTCTGGTTTTTTGTCACAATTTTAATTTTGTGGGACTCATGTAATATTCCAAACATATTTCTTTTTTGTGTGGTGCATAAATTTATATTGAATCCATTATAAAATATTACTCATTAAATTTACATTATTTTCATGTTCTCATTATTAACCCTCCAAAATATTATTTCTATTAAAGGGTTACCCAAACCATTTTAAAGGTTAATGTTTTCCATGGTGTAAACAACCACCACTATTTTGGTAAGGGAATATTTTGAGTCATTTACTATTAAATAAATATATGTATGGATACTTGAAAGTGCATGTGGTTGTTCAAAAATTCACTTAGGATTAATCACCCCTAAAACCGTTTGTCTATAATTGACTCAATCATCACACTAATTCTTCAATAATTATCCTAGGACTGCACACCTTGTGGATTTGATTTAGAATACTCACATGATCATTATTAACCACAAAGAAATTGTTTCCTACTATTTTATTGGTCTTCAATAATGGATCCCAATTAATACATTTCATGGATATTCTAAAACATTAAAAGTTACCTTTCCCCAATATTTTTTTGATAAGGATGCTTCTTATTACTTTGATGATAATGTTTTTATATTAAATGGGATAGTGTACTTTCTTATTTCTAATTATATAGGTAGAAATGTTTATATTTTTCTAATTTTTATCAGGGAATAGAATTAAATATATTGAATAATCTTCTGGTAAATTCATTCTACACAATCAGGTGAAGGGTGGGGCCTAGAATTATACACCCCCTCAATTCATCGGTCTGTCACATGAGATTAAACTGGTTGTGTTATGGGTTATAAAATGAATGATATTAGGATAGAATATTTACATAATTCCTTGAAAATGTTATTTGGTGTCCAACATGAATAATTACATTATAATGTGTCAATGATCCTTTTAATCCCTATTTTTTATTACTATCATGGATATAGAATTCCAAAAAAAATAGTTTATTACATGTTTTTTGGTTTATTTACTCCTTTCGTAACACTTGAAATTAATATGTTAAGAAATATTCTATTATATAAAACTCCTTAATAATATTATAATCTCACATATATTTTGTCTTATTTCCCCAGGAATCCTATAGGAGGACTATGTGTGCTTTTAATAGTTATTATGGATGAACTAATAACGATCTTTCAATATATTCATTATTTATCTTATTTTTTTGAAATGTAAATATTTATCCTTCAAGGACTGGTAAACAACATGATCCTTTTGTAAATCTTGTATCATGTTCCAATAATATATAATAACTATCATCTCTAGGATTTTTGAATCCAAAAAGGTATAGAAAACCTTATTTGGGGAGAAATATCTTATTAAAAAATATCATAGAACTGTAACAGTCTTATGTAATTAATAATATATTGACATATAATCCTAAATAAAGAAACAGATACAATATAAAAAATATATTTAGATAATAAAAATGATCCATGAATTATAATCATTGAGATATAGAATAGTAATATCACATAATAATAATCATAGAATCATACATTAGTGGGTCATGGATCAAAACACGTTTCCCTTAGTGAATCAACAATCAGTACTTATTTCCCTCAGTGGATCAAGGTTTACACCTACATTACATTTTTGGATAAATATATAATCCTTGTTTACCTTATTCAATCTATAATTTCTTCTAAATAACATTAATGGATAATGAATTTCCCTCTGTGGATCATCTTTCACTATAGGTTTCCTTTGTTGGATCGAGCATCACTACTCGTTTTAGTTATTATGTCATTATTTTTAATGCTTTACCCAATTAATGGAAGTGTAATATAGGACCCAACCATAATATTAAAATACCCAATATAATATATGTTATATTAGAATATTCAAATATTCATACATGAAACATCACATAATTAACCCATAAGAAAGAGTTAGATTTCTTGAAAAACAATAATAAAACATTTTATAAGGAATCCAAAGAAATATTTAGTATTTTGGATTAAAATACCATATAGAAACCTAGGTTTAACATACATTTATATTCCATAATTTTATATTAATATTTATCCCATTAAAAAGTACATGATTGGGGATCATAATTGTTCAGTGTCTTTCAAAACATATAACAAAGTATTCTAACTCAGTGAGAGATATTCAATGTTTCCCACAAATATAATACCCTTTAGTAATTACATTTATAACCATTCATTATAATTTGGGGAAAGGAAATGTAATATGTAGGTGATATTATATGATCAGTAATGTTACAAAGGGAAATATATAAGCAAAAATGATCATAACGGTATGAGAATATGACCCTAAAAATTAAAGATCATATCATGAATATCAATGATAATCAATATAAATCATGGCATAAAAAATATTTCAAGTTCATAAGACATTAATTATAAGGTAATCAAGATAAGAATCCATGAAATCATAACATATGAAGAGGATATAGAATTTGTGACATATATAATAGAAAATAAAAATATTTCAATAGTAGTCCAGAAATCACTTTCCACTACATCTTAGTAGTAAGGGATCACTCTCTATTGAATATTAGTAGTCATGTTTCACTACCATGACTATGTTAGTAGTCATGGTTCACTCCCAAAACTATCATTGTATACAAATTTTATTACTAGATCGAGTTCACTTTCTGTTCCATCCATGTCTATCTCAGGAGCTGTAATTAGTTACCAAACGATTTGAAGGGAGATATAGGTCATATCCATATCATAATGAAGTCATAAATGCATATTACACTATACCATAACAATTAATCATTTCATAATTTGTGAAATAAAATGGGTGTCACAAACATGTAATCATATCAAAACCTAAGAAAAAGAGATAGGTATAAAATAATTTTTCCAATCATAACATGTGAAAGTAATGGGGTTTCATAACAATATATCCCTAGAATGTAAATTGGGATTCATAAGTACATAATCCATTAATTATAAAAAAGTTTCATAAACATACAACCCAAGATAAAGAAATAGGTTTCATAAAAATTGTTCCATCAAAACAAAATCCATTCAAAGAAAGAATATGAATGCAACCTCTGAATCGCTTCCCCAAAAAGGTATGAGTAAAACTAAAATATGTCATCCTATACTGAACATCATTTTTTGAGATATAGTTTCAAATTTTTTCTTGAGGAAACTACCCTATATTATTTGGAAAAAATATTTTTTTAAACTTAATATTTTTTATAAATCATTTTCATTGACAATATCCTTGAAAATTATAAAGGAATATTGAACAACTTTTAAAAAAACATTTTCATTAAAAATATAATATATTTTTTTTTGAAATTTTGAAAACTATTTTATATAATCTTGAAAACTATTGGGAAACGATTTTCCTTGTAAAACTAAAAAACAACATTGAAAGAATTATGAAAACCATTTCCTTGAGAACAATTAAAAAACATTGAAATTTTTTTGATATTCTTTTTAAATGAAAATCAATATATAAAAATGAATATATAAAACATTAATAATTTATTTTTTCTTAAAATAAACATTTTAAACATGAAAAGGAATCCTTAGAGTTAATTCAATCATGCTGATTGATAAATCCATTATTTTAGTACATTCCTTTTGAGACATAAAATATTTAGAAAAGTGCATTAATCAAAAAATGACAAGAATATTGTTTAAAAAAGATTAAAGGAAAAACAAGGGTAAATATTTTGATAATATAATAGGAGAATAGAATATCATGTATCAAAAAAATAATTGAAAACATTGTTTTGAAGGAACAAATAGTTCAAACTAATGAGGGAGATGTAGTAAGATTTTCTTAAAATAACGTTTTTAATTATATTAACTACTAATGAGTATAATATAGTACCAATACTTGAATATAATATGATTAAACATATAATAATAAAAATAATTAGCATTCTTGAAATATGGATTGTAGTTTTTCTTTAATTTAATCATATTTATAAATAATCATCATAAAAAAGGATGTTGTTTTAATAAACTCTTACCACTTGGTAACATTGAATTATGATCCCTATGTAATAAATTAAAAATAAATGAACAAGAAAATATAATGAAAATATTTTTGTTCTTTATATAACATGTAAATTGAAAATATTTACAAATCTTAATAGAATATAGGTTCATAACATGACACGTGTTTCAACAAAAAAAAAATTATAAAAAATTACATTACCGATTTTGTATTTTTTTTAAAATAAATACCATTAAAGAAACATCATAAAATTGAGATGTTAATAAAAATATTTTTTGAAATATGAATCCGAGAATACATCCATGGGGTTTATACACCCAAAATATATGAAATACAAGGTGTACATTTCTTGCATCTCACAAAAAATAAAAATGAGGTGAGAAAACACTGGCCATAAGACTTGACATTCTTCATACTCATACAAAACTCTTATATAATAAATATAAGTTTATTATAAATCTATTATTGAAACATATTATGAAATATAATCCCATATATTATTTTATTATGACATTATATTACCTTTTTATTAACAAATTCATTTTAAAGTTACATATGGGGTAATATATACTTTGTTTTCCATACATGTTTTGACTTATTATCCATGATCCATTTACTAGATAATGAATTATTTAATAAAATAATGTTAAAAATGAAATAAATATCCTATATATTCAGTATATTAATCAATATACTAATCTGTAAAAAATTTAAATATTAAATAGAATACATTTTTTGAGATGGTAGGTCATATCTACACATAAATGATGTTTCCATTTTATTATCATATTGAAAGAAGGAAAGTAAACTAAATATATGTATATACATTTTATAATTATAGTATAATTATTATTTAGTATACATCATAAAATTTTGGTAAAACCATCATAATTATGTTCACTAAACTGGGAATGAATCACATCGATTTGAGGAGGCTCTTTTCCAAATGTCCACAAACAAAGTTAACATATTTACCCAAAATATAAAGAATGAAGGTACTATTTAAATAATAAATAAATCATAATAAATAAATCATAAATATAATTTATATCTAATAAAAACACAATCTTCTTCATAATTCCCACATATGAGATGTGGTAAATGAAATACGAACTACATTGTTTCGTGATAAGGTAGTTTGTCATACACATGAACTATAAGTTTATTACTAAGGAGTTTAAATTGTGTGTATGTGTTTTTAGAAACCATATAATAAAAATATATCATTATTTTGAGGATACTGGGGTTGTTATATAACCATGTAGTATGAATATTTTAAGGGTTGGATAATGAAAATAAAACGAAGGATCTTTATGAATGATGTTACCTTTTTTGGGTAACTCCTCTTGGTTTTCAATAAAAGGATTCCTTCATTGGATTTATGACAGAATGAAGGATTCTAGAATAAATGTACCAATTTAAGTAGGGTATATATGATTTTTTGGGAGATTAAAAATTAATATATAGGTGTAATGTTGTGGGGGAGTTGAGGGGTCCCTTTATAAGTGGGGAAAAGACACATTGGGTATTATTGAATGGATTTTATTGCTCCACACGTTTAACTTTCCCCTTAATGGTTAAAATAGATCCTTATTAATATTTATAGAGGTAATGGTAAAAAAATTTAAGTCCTAGAATTTTTATACCTATGTAGGAACAATTTTAGACCTTATTTTTTACATGTATTAATAATTTATCTAGTTTTTACGTTAACCACTCTATTTTATTGTAATCACATTCACTAAAGTTTTGGTAACAACAACAATTTTTTCTTTATTAGACATTATAAATTTTTCTGACTCCTAATATGTAACCCATTTTTCCATATTTCAATTATGTAACTTGAAGAAATTGATTTAAAATTAATCATATATATGGCAATTCAGTGTGGGGTTTTAATAAAAAAAGGTCCAAAAGATTGAAATGTTTTTATATCATATTTCATTGTTAATGTAATGACCCTAATATTTATCAATTGAAAATCCATTCTTATAATTATGTCAAATAAAATCATTTTAAGAAAAATAATTCCAAACCATATTTAAATGAACTATTAAATACTATGTGACCTATATAGCCTAGCCATTAAACATAATTTTTCCACTTCTGTGATTTGAATATCAAAAATCTGACATACACGGTTGTCATTCGAAAGTCATTTGATGTTTGATTGGACGAACATAATTTTCGGTGAATAGTAACATACCCTTGTGAATAGTAATGTTACCCTTATGAATAGTATTATGTTCTTTTGTTGTTATCAAACATTCTAAATGAATAGTAACCTCGCCTATGACTGTATAAATAAAATTTAGGCCCCTTATAAATGAGAGGGAATGTTTTAAAAATTAATAATCATGTTTTGGTATTTTTGTGTGTTATAAATATTTAATTATAATTTAAGATTAATAAATATATTTAAAATAAAATTCATTTTAATAAATAAAATTCTATAAAAGTATTTTGTTTTTCATTAATTTATGATAATTTTATGAGACCTCTATTAATTTTTTAAAGTATTATAAAATCAGTTTTAAATTTAATAAATATATTTTTCATGTAAATAATGATTTTATTTAAAAATTAAATTTCATATATTTAGAATTTTTTTATAAAATTGATTCCATTTTAAAATTCTATACATCTAAAAATGGTTACGGTGATTTTTTGAGATTTTTCTAAAGTACGTTATTTTTCGGTGAATAGTCCAATTCAATAATTTACAAAATATGCCAAATAAATAGATTTATGCATCATGCATGAGTCATGGATGATGTAAATGTCCATTTGTTCAAAATAACATGCACTAATTACTCTCTTTATGCATAATCATCCCCAATATTTCTTGTCTAGAGCAAAATAACATACTACTGATTAAAATAATTAAAAAACACCCCTCTCGTCCACCATAACTACCACCACTCACACCCTCTTCTCCTCACACCTCTGAAACAATGATATTTTCATATATTCTACCCAATACCCTCCCCTAGTCCACCCCACACGTCCGAGAGCTATTTATCGCATCAAAAGGCTAATCCTATGTGCCATGAAGAGGATCTTAATAAGAGAATTCAAGAGGTAAATCCTCTCTCATTCCTTTTAATTTCAATTTACTTTCATGTTATTTACTCAAATACCTTCATTGAAATATAATTATAAACCAATTACCTTATATTTACTATTATTATTTCACGTTAATGTAATATCCAACATTAAACATATTCAGACCTCTCTTTCGTCTTAAAAATGAAATCATATCCCATGATGTGTGAATTTACCGACATCATGGGCGATAAAATTTCATTTTACATAATCATCTTAAAAGATATCAATAATTTGATTAAATGGTTCAAAAATATTATAATGTATATTTTAATACCATTTTTATGTTCTAAAAATGAGCAATACTCAAAATACTAAATGATAAAACAGAACGATTTTGAAAAACCGCCAAAATTAACATAAAATGATCATCATTAACATTTATCTAATGAATCATCCTCACGATATATAATCAAATCCATTATAAGATCATTTGAAATTATATAATATAATAAATAAAAAACAAAAATAATTCTGTATGTCCATAATCATTATAAATGAACTTCTATTCATGAATACAATGTGAAATGATTACAGAAACCATGAAAATAAATGCACCCAAATGATAAAATTAAAATTTATAACTCATAAAAATGACAATAAAAGATCATAATAAAACAATGAATAAAAATATTCATGTATAAAAGGTTATTATTTTTTAATTAATTAATCTAACGTGATTATTCCAGGTAGTAAGGTGACAGAAGCGTTCAATCAAAAGGTAAGGGTATTTCTCAAACCCAACTCGCTTTCTTTGGGGTTTGCATCATTGACCCAATTTTCAGTATGGTTACTCCTTAAAAATAATTTATTCATAATTATATTATTTTTTCTAGTGTACACATGTTTTTAATTGCATTTTTGTCTAACAAATGTTTTCTAAAAGAACTTTTCTTTCAAAACACACCATTTACTTCTAACTAAAGGTTGATGATTCTTTTGTCATGTTTGTTATTCCCATATTCATTTTAGAACCCAAAATATTATTGATGTTTGATTATGATATGGAAAACATTAATTTCCATGGGTTATTTATGTTCAATTTTGATATATTTTCTAGGCGGAATGCATATAATGAAAATTTTATGATGTGACGGGTGTGCCTGGAATTATATAGCATTATTTAAATATTATGATGTGATGGGTGCACATGAAATTATATAACACTATAATGCATTGGAAAATGTGAATAACCTCATGAGTAATGTGGAAAATGTGTCAACATGATTCCATATTTGTTTAAAACAAGGTGTGGTAGTAGACCACTAGGACCTTATGTTTCATTTTTAGGAATTTCCACATTCCAAGTCTTTATAATGCTTCATCTCATTATTATGATCTTATGACTATGTTATTATGATAATAATTATTCTCACCCCAAGTTATATTTATTTATTTATTTATCTATACACCGACTGGGATTTTTTCTAAACCTTTTTTGATGTATATTCTCTATTGAATTCATGTACTAAGAAAAATTCGATGTCCAATAAGAATCTAGAGAAGAAGAAATTTAATAAATGGTTATGTTTTATTCTGTTAAAGTAATGTATGGTCCTAATTTTCCAAATACACTAGACCTTTGGATTCTATCTTGGTAATGATATTACATTTTAGATATTCAAAATTATGTAATAGTAATGTATGAAAATGTAGGTTCACTATAGTTGGTGTCAGATGACAGTTTACTTAATTTGGAAATTATGATTAGATAACCTTTTTAAAAACCCTTAATATGAGACTAAGTACAAGTAAGCACTAAATATGCATTTATTAACATAGTGATCCTAGAAAATAAATCTTTAGAATTAATTACATAAAGGAATCAATTATATATTCATGACTTGTTGACATATGTTTTGTTATAAGATTTTATATTTTATAAAATGGTGGGAACCAGGAGAAACTATAAGAACAACCTGTGTGAGGGATAGTTAAATGATTTCCTGAATTAAATCCCAAATGCTTTGGTAGGTGGAGTAAAAATTTTAATGGTGACTATTAACCTGCTGTCTCAGGTAATGATCAATAACCTAAATAATGTGGAGCATCCTCCTTCATCAAAGAGGGATAAACTAGATATTGATTGTTTTATGTGGAAACTACAACCAAATTTTTGTGGATATTTTGATCTACTAGTTTTGGAATTGTGTGTAAACGTTTGTGGAGAATATATTTTCTATTCATCACTACTCTAATATGGAGAAGTTGTATCTTGTTGTTTATTGTCTAGATGGTGAGGCCAATAAATGGAAGATTTTATTAGGAACAAAAATTTGAGGGGTGAAATTGATGAGATGGCATTGGAATACATTAAGATAATTTTTCCTAATAAGTACTCCCCTTGAACTCTATGAACTAAGATTGATAGAGAATTTATAGAGGTGAATAAAAATGAAGGAGAATATTTCATGACCTACAAAGAAATCATCACAAGGGTTTCAAGGTTTGACTCAGGTTTTGTTATCAACAATGACAGAAAATTGATATATTCTTTAGTGGTCTAAAACCACACCTTGAAATGGCTCTTCAAATTCGATACATTGGAAGTTATGAATATATTTTTTGATGTTCTATAAATGTGGGGATGGATTTTGGAAAATCGTCCCATGGCTATGGTGATAAGAAATGAAAGATGGAGTTTCAAACAGGAGGATATGATAAAAAAGGTGTAAAGAAAACTCAACCACCCACATGTCAAAAATGTGGGATGAAACATATTTGGAATTTCCTCAATAATACATGAAAATTCTTCAAATATGGGTGAGAAGGCCACAAAACTCATTAATGAAGAAAATTCATGAAAAATATGGACAATGTTGTGGAAGAAAGGAGAGAACTACCCATAGTCCAATGTAACAACTATAGGGAGAAAGGACACTATGAAATCTAGTGTAGTATACATCGAGTTCTCGAGGGTAATCTGTTTCATCAGCCACCAAATCTGAACTAGAAAGGGAAGGATTATTCCATCACTACTGTGGTAGTGTAGGAATGGAATGAAGTCATATGAGGTAAAATTCATATTTAATCACTAACGGAATGTATTATTTTGTTCATGTTTAATGAATTTCATTATATATTTTATGTATACAAGAACTATTGAATCAAATCCTAGAAACCATGAAGTAGAAATATCTGTAAAAATACCTAGTGGTGAAATCATCGCATCCCATATTTTGGATGCTTCACCTTCTGTCATATGTTGGATGATTCTTCAAAAAAAAATCTTGTGATACTTCCCTTGGTGGATTTCAATGCTATACTAAGGATGGATTAGATCACAATATATATAGTGCATATAATCTATTGGGAAAAGGAAATATCTTTTCATATTCTGAACCATCGCATTATCCTCTATTAATACAAGGAAGATCACGAATCTCCATTAAAAAAAATCCTTCAACGTTGTGGGTATTGATTCCCTGTGAAGAGGAATACCTCATTCAAATGGTTGATTAAAATTAAGTTATCCACCTTAGGAAAATTACCATCATGAGGGAATACAATGATTTATTTCCTAAAAAGTTCATTAGACTGCACTTGGATCATGAGGTAGTGTAATCAATTGAACCCATACATGGATCTTCTCCAATCTAAATGTGTCCCTAAAAAATTGATCCTATAAAACTAGAGGATTTAAATAAGAAACTATATGTGAAGTTATACAAATGGTTCATATGACATAGTTTATCACCTTAGGGAGCACCAATTCCCTTTCTCACGAAGAAGGATGAATCAATGTGGTTGTGAATTGATTATCACGAACTAAACCAGATCTCTATAATGAACAAGTATCCTCTTCTGAGGAATGGTGACTTTTTTTATTAATGGAAGGATCTAGGTACTTCTCATAGTTGGATCACCATTCTAGATATCATTAGCTAATGTTGAAGGAGGAATATATTCTTAACACTGCCTTTCATACAAGGTATGGGGACTATAATTTATGGTGATTCCCTTCAGACATACTAATTCTCCTTCTATATTCATAGAATTTATTAATATAGCCTTTAGGAATTACGTTGAATTTTTTTTGGTATTGTTTATTTATGAAATTACCATCTATTATAAGAGCATTGAGGAACATGAAAAACATCTAAGACTTGGGTTGGTGACATTTAGGAAGTAGAAGTTGTACGCTAAGTTCAACTAGTGTGACTTTTGGATGCAGCAAGTCATGTTCTTGGTATATGTGATCACAATTAATGGAGTTTATATGGACCCTTCAATAACCAAGGTAAAATAAGGAATGGACCAAACCCACTAATTTCACATAAATGCATAGTTTTTTTGGTTTAGTAGGGTACTATAGATGTTTTTGGAGAAATTTCTTATGATTGTCAATCCCACTAACAATGTTAACAAGGAAAGGGGTAAAGTATCTATGGATAGAATAATGTGAGGAAAGCTTCAAGGAGCTAAAGAGAAGTTTGATCACTGCACATGTACTCACATTACTTAAACGTGGATAATGTTTTTTGATACATAGTGATAATTCCAAGAAAGGCTTGTGTTATGTACTCAAGAAAAATGATAATGTGATGGCATACTACTCATGACAGTTGAAGATCCTTGAGTAGAACTACCCTACACGTGAGTTAGAGTGAGATGCTTTGATTTTGTTCTTGAAAATCTTGAAACAATACCTCTATGGTGAGAAGTGTGAAATATATACCGATTACAAGATCCTAAAGTATATATTCACACAAAAGTAAATGAACATAAATCAAGTGATATGGTTATATATAATCAAATATTATGATATCTCTATTCACTATAATCCTGGAAAGACAAACATGGTATTTAATGAACTAAGAAAAAAGGAACCTGCTACTCTATCGGTGTTCTGGTTTGAGAAAGACCCTATCTTCATGGATTTTACAAATTGTGGATTTTTAAATCATAATGGTAGGGAATGAATCTGAACTTGACCAATTTATTTCACAACCATCTACCCAAGAGAAAATTAAGGAGGAACATATGGATTATGTGATGTTTCAAAAAAAAGGTGAATGCTGTAAAGGAAGGGAAGATGCAAGAGTTTTATATTGATGATAATGGTATAATTTGATTTGGAACAAGGATCTGTGAGCCTTAATCTCCAAGGATAAAAAATAATCTATTTGAAAATTCAAATAGATCAAATTTACCTATCCATATTTGTAGCACAAAGATGTACTGTGATACTCGATAACACTTTTAGTGGGATAACGCAAAGAAAAAAATTGTGGAATATATATTAAGGTGTAGGATATGTTAGAAATATAATGTTGAGAAATAAAAGTCCGAAGGGATGATGAAACCATTTCCTATACCCATATGGAAATGGGAGAATGTCAGTATGGCCTTTCTCATGGGTATCTCAAAGAAATCCAAAGGAAATAATGTGATACGGGTTGTGGTGGACTGACTCACCAATATTGCTGACATTATTACTATTCGGGTCGATCTATAGTTTGAAAACATTCAATGTTAGATGTGATGGAAGTGGTGAGACTGCATGCGGTTGAAATCCTGATTGTCTCTGATCATTCTCCCAGGATCACATCTAAATTTTAGAAGAGTCTTAAATATTACTTGAGTACTGAATTGAATTTCAGCATGGACTATCAGCCCCAAACTAATGGAAAACTAGAAAATACTATTTAATTGACCAAATATTTTCTAAAATCATGATCATTAGAATTATAAGGTAGATTAGATCATAAATTACCATTAGATTATTTATCATACAACAATAGCTTCCACTCGAGTATTCATATGGCTCAATATAAAGTTCTTTATTGAAAGCGATGTAGAAATATAACCTATTCGGATGTAGTTTGAGAAAGAAAGCTACTTGGACATGTCCATGTACTAGAGATGACAGAAAAGGTTCAAGCCATCCAGAAACATTTCTATGCTACTCAGATACACAAAAGATCTATGTTGATAATAATCTAAGGGGCATAGAGTTCAACATTGGAGATAAAGTCTTCCTCGAAACATCATCATGGAAGAGATTCATGTAGTTTTGAAAGAAAGGAAAGCAATGACCAAAGTACAGTGTCCCCTTTAATATACTGGATAGTATAAAAGCCACAACCAATCAGCATGCACTTCCAAAAAATATGGCTATTTTTCATGACTTGTTCCACGTATCACTCTTGAATAAGTACATACCAGACCCCTCAAATGTTCTAAACTAAGAGGGGGTATAGTTAGAAGATGATATCTATTATGAAGAGTATCCATTATATATTTTGTACCAAAGAGATAAGGCTTTACACAAAGAGACAAAACACATTGTCAAAGTTTTTTGGATGAACCATAATTATGAAGAAGAAACTTTGGATATGAAGGAGGCAATGAAGGATAAGTACCCTCACATGTTTTTGTAAAAAAATATTTTGACAGAAAAATTTCATATAGGGGGAAGAATGTAATTAACCAATGTTATATCAATGGAAATTTCTTCTTATGATTATGTCACATAAAATCACATTAGGAAATACAATTCCATATCAATATTAAATGAAATAAAATATAATATTTGGCCATTATAATATAGTTGTTAAACATAATTCTGCCTCTTTTGTGATTTGGAATTCAAAAACCCAACATACACGATTACGATCAATAAAATATTTTGACTTTGAAAGGATAAAAATTATTTTTTATGAATAGTTACTTACCAGTATGAATAGTAATGTTACCTTTATGAATAATAATATGACCCTTATGAATAGTAAACTTTCCAAATGAATTGTAACATGACCCATTAAAGAATAAGTAAAATTTAGGAACCTTATAAATGATAGGGAATGTTTTAAAAATTAAAAATTAAGTGTTTTTAATTTTGTGAGTAATAAATATATAATTAGAATTTTAAATTAATTAATCTTTTGAAAATAAAATAATATTCACAAATTTTATCCCTAAATAAATATTTTGATTTCCTATGATTTTAGGATTATTTTATGAGACCTATGTTAATTTTTAAATGAATTATAAAATTATTTTAGAATATAAAATATGAATATTTCTGTAAATAATGATTTTCTTTAAAAAATAAATTTCACATACATGAAAATTTATTTTGGTAAAATAGATTCCGGTTTAAATTCTACACATCAAAAAAACTAATCGTTAATTTTTGGGTTTTTCAAAAATACCTTAATTTTTGTGAACAGTGAAATTTGATAATTTATGAAATATGATAAATAAATGAATTTCTGCATCCTGATTGAGTCACGGGTGATGTAAATGTCAATTATTTCAAACCCAAATTCACTATTTACTTTATTTAGTCCCAAAAACACTCACAATTTCTTGTCTTGAGAAAAATAATAATCTAATGATTAAAATAATATGAAAACACCCCTCTCCTCCACTATAAATATCAACCCTCACACCCTCTTCCCTCACACCTTTCAAGATTTGATTGTTTCAAATATTCTACCCGATACTCTTCCCTAGTTTCTACCCCACAACCAAGATCTCTTTTTACCATCAATAAACAATCTTAGGTACCTTGAGGAGGATCTCAAGAGGAAAATTGAAGAGGTAACTCCCCTCAATTTTCTTCTAATTTCTTTCAATTTCAAATTATTTTCTTATCTATTATTAAACTCCATTAATTAAAATGTCATGATAAATCAATTAAAATAAATATAATGGAATTATATCAAGTTAATGGAATATCTAAAATTAAACTCTCCCCTACCTCTCACTCATCTTAAAAATGATATCATCACCCGTGATGTGTCAATTTACCGACACCATGGGCGATGCACATCAATTTTTCTTAAACAAGATCAAAGATGTTAGTAATTTCATTAAATAGTTAAAACATTATTCTATACTCTATGAAATAAAACATTTAAAATTTTGGAAATTAATTATACTCATTAAACTTAATGATAAAACAATACAAGTTTTTATCGTTCAAAAAACTGCCAAAATTAACCACAAATGATCATATTTAACATTTATCTAATGAATAATCCTCATTTTTGCAAGAACCCAGTTCTTATTATTGAGGTACGGGTTTCTTCTTTTGCTTTTTTCTTAAGTGATTTTGATAAAATAAGGAATATGGGTTAAAATCCCAAATTTTTTGGGTACACACTGTGTACTTTTCAACATGCCGTGTACTTTGGACGTGTGGAATGAGTACATTTGGCGTGTAGGACTGTCGGTAATGAAGGGTGTAAAAACTAACTACACGCCATATACATTTTACTTACACACTGTGTACACAGTCGGTATGTGAACAGTAAGGTAGTGGGAGTAGCCTCCAGTAGAGCGACAGTACAAACCGTGTATTCAGAAATATATGTCGTGTAATCATGTCTACAGATGAACAGTGGAGGTGAAAAGTAGCCGCCAAAGGAATAGTTAAAAAAAGTACATGTCGTGTAGTCATGAAATTTCACATAAAATAGGAAATAGCCTCCTCATTTGGCAGAGGATGCAGAATGCTCATTTGGAGCTCGGGAGAGAAGGCCGAAGCTTGGAGAAGCTCCCGACTGCACATCGGGAATCAGATTCTTCCACCATGGATCACGTTTGAACCGTACAGGTGAATTATTCTCTATAACTAAGTCTTTTTTGCCAATTCTTCCTCTAAAAGTTGTTTTTTGAGTTTGAACGGGAAATATTTTATCCCATATCTATGCTGTTCTTGGTCATTTCTGGAGGCGTCGTTCGCATATATTGATTATGGGAGATCGAGGTAGGTGGTGTTGTGTTTTATTACAACTGTCCAGTAGAATTTGTGTATCGTTGTTCCACTCACCAATTTTCGTGGTGTTGTATATCAGAGGATTTTTCTGTTTAAATACCTATAATTGCATAGGTAGTCTAATGATTAAATCTGAACTGCTCTTTGGGATCATTGCTTGGATCCAGTGCCACCCCATGGGTGTGTTCCTTCTATTTAGCCGTTTGGGCAGGATACCCGAGGGAATTCTATATATATAACATGATTTAAGTTTTCTTAAGAGGAAGTTATATGTATTGCCTGCTATGCATTGGGCTTGGCCCGATTTCTTGCTTAGCCTGAGGGCAGTGTTAAGTTTAGCTTGTGGGAAATATTCGTTAACCCGAGGGTAACATTTCTTATGCCTGTGGGTAGTACCTTCCATTCCTGTGTGCCATATCTCGAATGCATGTGGGCACTATTTGTTATTCCTAGGGAATGTCACCTGTGGGTTTCTATTCTGTTTACCCGAGGGTAAGGATATGCATGTCTGAGGACAATGTTTACTTTGAATATTCATTGTGGTGATTTCACTTGTTGTACCTACCATTATAAAGTACAGGCTTGAAAGTAATAAATAATTGTTAAAATTGAAATGTAACTGGTAGTGATATTTACTTTTGAGTAATTCTTAGTTTACTACATTTTATTATTGTACACATTCACTGACAGTTGGGCATGGGTCTTTGGTGGTTTCCTACTGGGATTTATTTCTCACACCCTGTTTGGGTGATGTCATCGGCCCAAATAGATTATATTATCGCAGGTGTCGATAAGGAAAAGGGTCCCTATATAGGTATATGATTGTTGTAGAGGATTAGGTGAGCATGGGACTGAGCTTAGGCTTGCCATGCTGCTGAGTTCCTATTGCACTATTTTTGTTTTTTTGATTACTGTAATAGTATAGTGTGCTGTATTGTACATGGTTGTAGTGTATCATATTTTGGATTCTTTCATAGAATTAGTGACATGTTGCATTATTATATATATTACTCTTCGTTATCTTTTACTTCGGTAGTCCATTTCTGGTTTATATTGTTACTACTTCCATATTTGTATGTTTATGTCTATTTCAACTACGCTACACTTTGAAAAATGAGGGCATAGTTTCCCCACTATCAAACCCTTTCCCTCACTGCTAGTTAGTAGCCTCTGACATTTGGGGAAACGTGCTTGAGGTTATGTGACCAACCGGGTTTGGGGAACCCGTTGTGTGGCTTTAAGAACTGGGACGTTACAAAGTGGTATCAGAAGAGTTTCTTTTATTTGACATACTTTTTGGAGCCTATAGTCAGTGATAGAAAGTAATTGGTATTTGGTAATAAAATTTTCCTTGGAGTAGCTGACCCATGTACAGGGAAAAGCCAATATACGTCATTTAATAGCGATTTATTTGGTTTTTCAATTTTACAGTTAAAGTGATTTTCACCATTAAGTGACACACTTGTGGTGTGCTATTTATATTTTTATACTGGGTTCTATTTAGTTGCAACCCGATGAGATGAGGATATGCCATATCATGCATTATTTAAGAACATGTTAGAATCACATGCCATGCATAGTTTCAATCCCATGTAGGTGCATTAGAAATTTCATGTTGTTGTGTTCGATGTTGTGCTATGAAATGCATGCTATGGTGATAGTTACCTTGTTATAAATACCTACTATTTGATAGGGTATTAGTAAATGTTATAGTTGAGATTTGGGATGCTAAACTTTGGTTCCTAAGAAGTATGGTCTCACATTGACCAGAATTTAGCGTATCATGATCCAAGCTTTTTTTGTGTTTTGTACTTTAAAGTGAAAGGACAAGTGTTAAAAATTGATTCGCAGAGAGTATGGCCCCCCAAAGGGTGGGATTTGGCATACAGATGCTTGAAATTAAAGAAACAAGGGGATCAAGACTAGTTTATGAGGTGTACTATCCGGAAACCCAGATAACACGGCATGTGGTTCTATGAACACATGCCATGTACTCTTCTATTTAGGAAGAATTAAAAAACATTTTTAGTACACATCATGTACTTTATGTACACACCGTGTAGTTTCTAACTGTGTCACAGGCCGTGTGGGCAGAGACACAGGATAGGTAATATCTTGTGGGAACACCTCGTGTACACATTGAACACTCCATGTAGTTTCAGTTGAGTAGATGGCTATGTCGCTAACAACACGGGTCGGTTGGGGCTTCTTAGTACATGTCATCTCCATATAGAACATGCTATGTAGTGTAACCTGGGTATATAGGCCGTGTCACTAATAAACATTGGTCGGTGAATCATGACTAGTACATGCCATGTACCTGTGGGACACACCGTGTAGTTTTGACCAGAGAGAGACTTTGTGGATATGGTCGTGTGGCCGGGGGAAACAAAGTGGTGTACACGTCGTGTGCGGGTGTAAGACGACATGTATTTAGGGTTGAGACAAGCCCATACCGACATCAGAACATGACCATGTAAGGGATTAAGGGTACATGCCTTATGGACATTATACACATTGTGTAGTCTCTTTTTTCCAGTTCTTCTGTTTTCTTTCCCCTCTTGTGTGGGAACATTTAAATGAACAAAAGAACCTCAAAAATAAATTAAGCAAAGGCATGTGTTTGACCTCGTAGAGTCATTCCACTAAGACAAACATGAGTTGTATTCCAAGAGAGAGTAAACTATTATACTCTAGAGATGGTAGGCCATGGGCTATTGATGGATCCTCTAGTAGAGCCAGATGCGGTGCCAGACGTTATACCGGACACAGGCGGGGATGCATAGTTCCGTGAAGGCTTTATGAATTTTATGCAGACCTTATAGGGAGCACCACTGGCTGTCACATCTATATAAAATATTACATGTATATTCTAGTATCATCATCTTCCTACGTTTTTATGGGATGGCAGACCACAGGCTGGAGAGTCTTGGCTGGGATCTATGCAGACTATCTTTGAGCATATGGAGACGCCTCTATGGTGGAGTTTCAATCTCGCTACATACATGTTGTGTGATTCCGCCAAGAGATGGTGGGATATTACCACCCTGACCAAGATTCACTGATACATAGCATTGGAATGTTTTTAGGCACTCTTTTATGACTTTTTGTTTCTGGAGAGGCTATGGGTAGATCGAGCTCGAGAGTTCATGAATCTGCTACAGGGTTCCATGTCAGTGATGGATTATTCAACCCGCTTCACCGAGCTACAGTGCATTTCACCTGTTCTGGTGGGAGATGAGGCATTGAGGGATCAAAGCATTGATGATGGTCTTCAATATGACATCTGAGTAATGGTGAATGTTTTTAGGTTGCCTACAGTGCATGATATTATGAACCAGGCGTTGATTACTGAGCGGAACGTACGGGATGCTAGTGGTGCCGGCCCGGGCGGTTTGGCACCCGTTTGTAGTACTATTTCTACCAGTAAGAGGAAGAGGAAGATGTATTTATTTCACAGTTGTAGTACTATCCAGAAGAGTTCTTTAGGTGGTCAGGTGATGTGCTACCAGTGCGGTAAAGAGTGAAACAAGAGACCGTAATGTCCACATGTCCCAGTGCAGTGTCTAGCTTGTGGCATAATGGGTCATCTCCAGCATTTTTGTTGGGAATTTCTAGTAGTGGCTAGTGAGAGGGGTTCTGTACAAACTGTGTGTGCATGATAAGGGCCAGTAGATTTTTACTAGTTAGGGAACTAGAATACGTCGGAACGTTCAGGCTGAGGTGGTGGTCGTGGTTGTGGTAGCCATACACTCGGATCTCAGAGACACCAGGGCTATTCAGATCAGGGTAGCCAGTCTGTGTCATAGATCCATGACACTAGACAAGCATATGTAGTTCAATAGACCCAACAAGAGCAGGATCCTAGACCTTACACTATCAAAGGTACTATTCTGGTTTCATCTGTTTTATCTTAATTACTTTTCAATACTGGTGATACACATAGCTTTATATATATGGATATTTTAGAGATCCTTGGGATCTTTGTTTCTTCATCTTCTATTTTTATGAATCTAGACACTTTGTTGGGGACTAGAATGGAAGGTGTTCATCAGTGTAGGGAGTTCCCCTAGAGGTTGGAGGGTGTTACTTTCTATGGGACCTCTACATCTTAGATATGATGAGCAATATGTCATTCTTGGGATAGACTGGTTGGTACCCTTTAGATCCATTTTAAATTTCTATCATCTCTGGATGAGTTTCATGTCACTAGAGGGTGGGTAGTTTCAATACAAGGGTGAATGGGATGTCTAGGCGAGTCCATCTGGACCCGAGAAACATGGGCGAGGTGGAGTGACAAACCATATTGTGACTTTATATCTAGATGACCAGGGAACTTTTTAGAAGTATTTCCCTCTAGTAGTTGATCATTTAATGGATGTCTTACTGGATGACTTTTCAGGTCTTCCTACAGAGAAAGAGGTGAATTTCTCTATTGAGCTTGTGCCTGGAGCAACACCGGTGTCCATTCCTTTTTATAGGATGGCTACTCAAGAATTTAGGGAGCTCAAGAGGCATTTGGAGGAGTTATAGGCAAAGGGTTTAATTCGACCCAGTACTTCTACTTGGGGTTCGCCTGTCCTATTTTCTAAGAAGGCAGAAGATACCCTCAGACATTATGTGGATTATCAGAAGCTGAACTAGTTGACGGTGATGAACCGATATTCCTTACCAAGGACTGATGATCTTTTTGATTAACTTTGAAGATCCTGAGTGTTATCTAATATTTACATGAGATCTGTATAACATCATTTGTGCGTTAAATCATTGGACATACCTCTTACATCTTTTCAGACTAGATATAGTCTATACGATTACTTGGTTATGCCTTTTGGACTCACGAACACGCCATCAGTTTTCATGGATCTGATGAATCGAGTGTTCCACCCATATCGGGATTCTTTTGGAGTAGTCTTGGTGGATGATATCTTGGTGTACTCTCACACTCGACATGACCATGCCACCCATATTAAGATCATGCTGAGTACAATGAGAGAGCATCAGTTATATGTTAAGATCACAAAGTGCCACTTTTGGATGGACCATATTCAATTCCTGGGTCCTATTATCTCAAAGGCAGGTGTTACAGTAGACCCAGAAAAATTGAGAGCGATAGTTTCTTGGGAGAAGCCAACGAACGTGTTTGAGATAAAGAGTTTATTGGTGCTGGATGGATACTATTGGTGCTTTGTATAGGACTTCTCCCGCTTAGCAGTGCCATTGATGGGTTTGGCTAAGATGGATGTGAAGTTCGTTTGGTCATAAGCTTGCGAGACAACATTTCAAGAGATGAAGGGAAGGTTTACATCAGCACCTATCCTAATACTTCCAGAGAATGGGAAGATCTATACAGTTTACTGTGATGCATCGGGTATTGGGCTGGGAGTAGTGTTGACGTAGGGAGATCAAGTAGTTTCATACGGGTCTCTCCAGTTGAGGCCACGTGAGAGGAATTACCTAATGAATTATCTTGAGTTAGTTGTAGTTGTTCATGCGTTACGCAGTTGAAGAAATTATCTATTTGGAGATCATTTTGAGGTATTTACGGACCACATAAGTCTGAAATATATCTTTACCCAGCATGAAATTAATTTGATATAGCGAAGGTGAGTTGAATACCTTCAGTCCTTCAACTTCAACCTTCCCAATACACCTGTTAAGGGTAATGCAGTTACTGATGCACTGAGTAAGAGGACTCAGATATAGATAGTGCAGGAGGCCAGTGGTGAGTGGAAGCTTATGGATTTATTCATTGAGATGTATTTGGTGGTGCACGATAGTCAAGGGTGAGCCTATCATTCATCCTTTTCTGTGATTTATACCCTCCTGGATAGAGTGAGGATGAGACAGCTATCAGATTCAGAAGGCCTAGTTCTACGAGAGTTTGTGGCAAGAGAGGACCCTTCTCCTGGTTGGACGATAGGCGATGATGAGGTACTGTGTATCAATGGACGAGTGTGGGTTCCAAAGGATATAAGAGAGGATTTGATGCGGGACCATCACTCTTCAGCTTGGGAAGTGCATCCTGGAGTTACCAAAATGTACCGTGACTTGAGACGTTAGAATTGGTGGCCGAGTATGAAAAGAGAGGTAGCTGGTATTGATAAGATATGTTCCACCTGTCAGCAGGTGAAGGTGATGGATCAGAGGTGAGACAGATTATTACAATAGTTACCCATTCCGGAGTGAATATGGGATGATGTCACAATGGATTTTGTGATTGGGTTGCCGAGGTCCCATCGAGGCTGTGATGCTGTGGGGGTTGTTGTGGACAGACATATGAAGGTAGCACAATTTTTTATGATCTAGGAGACCTTCGGTGTTGATGAGCTCTGGAAGTTGTATATCTGAGAGGTAGTATGTCTTCATGGGGTCCCTCATTCTATCATTTCAGATAGGGAATCCCATTTTACTTCTCGTTTCTGTCAGAGTTTTCAAAGGGCACTGGGTACACAGGTGCTTCTGAGCACATCTTACCACCCTCAGACCGATTCCCAGTCAGAGTGTACGATACAGGTGATAGTGGAAAAGTTTCCTACATACATCCTAGAATTTAGGGGATATTGGGAGAAGAACATATCACTGATCAAGTTTTCCTATCATAATAGTCTTCAGACAAATATTGAGATGGAACCTTATGAGGCTTTATATGGTAGGCCGTGCCGATCACCCTTGTGCTGGTTGGAGGCAGGTGAGGCGACTTTACATGGACCATATCTTGTGTAGGAGACTTTATAGGAGGTCTAGTTCATTCAACAGAGGTTAGCTACTACACAGTCTCGTCATAAATCTTATGCTGATTGTCGTAGATAACCCTTGGTGTTCATGGTCGGGGATTAGGTTTTCTTGGGTGTTTCGCTGAGGTTGGGACATAGGCGGATCAAGAGGCAAGGTAAACTTTCACCCAGGTATGTGGGGCGCTAGGAGATTCTAGAGAGATTCGGGCCGGTTTCCAATCATTTGCAGTTACATCAGAGGTACCAGGCCATGAAAGAAGTCTTCCATGTACCTCATCTATGCCATTATCACTCAAACCCGTCTCACATTTTTATTCCCGAGAAGGTTGAAATTTTGGACAATGCATCCTTTGAGGAGCGTCCGATTCGTATTATTGACAGGAGCACGAAGGTTCTCTGAGGTCGGTCAGTTCCTCTCGTATGGGGGCTATGGTAACATGGATGAGTGCAGGAAAAAACCTAGGAGCGAGAGACCGATGTACGTGCTCAGTGGCCAGAATTGTTCACAGCATTACCTTCACCACCCTTGGAAGGGAAATTAAGGGATGAATTTCTTTAAGGGGGGATGTTTGTAAGAACCCGGTTCTTATTAATAAGGTATGGCTTTCTTCTTTTCCTTTTTCCTTAAGTGTTTTGGAGAAAATAAGGAACATGGGGAAAAATCTCAAATTTTGTGGGTACAGGCCATTTACTTTGGCCGTGTGGAATGAGTACACAAGGCGTGTAGGCCTGTCAGCAATGAAGGGTTTACAAACTTACTACACGCCGTATACATGGTATTTAAACGCCACATACTTAGTCAGTAGGTGAATAGTATGGCAGTGGGAGTATCCGTAAGAAGAATGACAGTACATGCTGTGTATTCAGAAATACACACTATGTAATCATGTTGACAAATGAATAGTTTCGGTGAAAAGTAACAACCTGAGGAATAGTTAAAAAGGAAAGTACACGCCATGAAGTCATGAAATTTTTCTTAAAATAGGTTGTAGCCTCCTCATTCGAAAGAGGAGGTAGAATGCTCATTTGGATCTCAGGAGAGAAGGTTGAAGCTTTGAAGAGCTCCCAATTGCACAACGAGAATCATATTTTTCCGCCATCAATCACATTTGAACCACACAGGTGAGTTCTCCCCTCTTTGTGAGTCTTTTTTTTCAGTTCTATATCTAAAGGAAGTTATTTGAGTTTGAATGGGAAATATTTTATACCAGATCTACGTCATACTTGGTCATTTCGGGAGGTGTCGTTCGTGTATATCGATTAGGGGAGATCGAGGTAGGTGGTCTTGTGTTTCATTATAATTTTCAAGTAGAATTTTTGTATAGTTGTTCCAATCGCCCATGTTCACGGTGTTGTTTAGTTGAGACATTTTTTTAGATACCTTGAATTTCATAGGAAATCTAATGATTAAATATGAACCTCTATTTGGGATCATTGCTTGGATCTAGGGCCACTGCATGGGTGCATTCCCCCTGTTTAGCCATTTGTCTAGGATACCTGAGGTTATGCCATATCTATAACATGTTTTATATTTTATTGAGTGGAACTTATATGTATTTATTTCTCTGTGTTGGGCTTAACCAGGTTTCTTGATTCCTGATGGCAGTGTTGTGTTTAGATTGTGGTCAGTATTCATTAGCCTGAGGCTAATATTTCTTATACATGTGGGTAGTACCTTTTGTGCCTGTGGGAAATATCTCATATGCCTGTGGGCACTATTCATTATTACTAGGGGCAGTCACCTATGGGTTTTGATTCTGTTTACCTGAGGGTAAGGATATTCATGTTTGAGGATAATGTTTACTTTGAATATTCACTGTGGTGATTTCACTTATTATACTTGCAAAGCTAAAGCACATGATTTGAAGTAATAAATAATTGTTAAAATTTAAATGGAACTGGTAGAGATAGTTAATATTGAGTAATGTCTAGTTTACTGCATTTTATTATTGGACACATTCACTGACAGTTGGGTCTGGGCCTTTGGTGGTTCCCTAATGGGATTTATTTCTCACACCCTATTTGGGTCATGTCTTTGGCCCCAACAGATTATATTGTTGTAGGTGTCGATAAGTGCATGGTTCCCTACATAGGTACATGATAGTTCCAAATGAGTAGTAGAGCATGGGACCGAGCTTAGGCTTGCGGTACTGCTGGGTTCCTATTGCACTATTTTTTTGTTAGCTGTTTTAGTACCTTATGTTGTATTGTACCTGATTGTAAAGTCTCCTATTTTGGTAGCTTTCTTAGAATTAGTGACATGCTGTATCATCATATATATGACTGTTAGTTATCATTTAATTCAATTGTCCATTTATGGTTTATATTATTTCTGCTTCCGTTTTTTGTATGTTTATATCTATTTCTATTGCACTAAAGTTGGAAAAATGAGGGCATAGTTTCCCCAATATCAAACCAAGGACCTCGCTGCTATTCAGCACCCTCTGGAGTTTGGGGAAATGTGCTTTAGGTCATGAGACCAACCGGGTTCGGGGCACGCGTTTTGTGGCTTCCGAATCCGGGATGTTACAATGTAGTATCAGAGGAGTTTCTTTTCTTTGATTACTGTTTGGATCTTCAGCCAATGATATGATGGAATTGGTATTTGTTAATAATCTACGCCCAGGAGTAGCTATCCCATGTACAGGTAAAGGCCAATCTACCTCGTTTAATTGTGATTTGTCTGGTTTTGCAATTTTACAGTTTACCTAATTTCAACCATTGGTTGATTCCCTTGTGGTGTGCTGTTTATATTTTTATACTAGGTTCTATTTAGTTGCAATCCGATGAGATGAGGGTATTCCATCTCATGCATTATTTAGTCATATGTTAGAATCACATGACATGCATAATTTTCATGCCAAGTAGGTGCATTAGAAATTTAATGTTGTTGTGATAGATGTTGTGCTATAAAATGCATGCTATTTTGATAGGTATCTTGTTATAAATACTTACTATTTGATACAATATTGGTACGTGTTACATTTGAGATTTTGGAAGCTAAACTTTGGTTCCTGAGAAGTATGGGCTCTCTTGGATTGGAATTTAGCGGATTAAGATCCATCCTTTTGTTGTGTTTTATGAGATATATATGATTTCTTCTATTTTTATGAAAAAATAATGTTTCCCAAATAAACACTTATTTATAAACACAACTTTTAATTCTAACTCAAGGTTAATGATTCTTATATCAAGTATGTTATTCCCCCATTCAAATGGGATCCCAAAGTTTATGAATGAATTCTTATGAGATGAAACCCATTTCATTCCATGGGTTATTTATGATGATGATTTATATATGTTCTTAGTGGAATGCATGATAATTTAAATGTTATTATGTGATTGGTTCACCCAAAATTATATAGTGTAATGTAAATGTTATGTTTTTATGGGTAAAGTTAGAATTATATAGTTCTCTAATGCATCGGGTAATGTGAATAACATCACGAGTAAAGTGAAAAATGAATGAACATGATGCTATCTTTTTTCACAACTATGTTTGGTAGTTTACCATAAAGACATGATGTTTCATTTTTATACATTTTCACTTTCCAAGCCTCTTCTTAATTCATCCAACAATGATTATGATCTTATTCATTTGTTATGATGATAATGATTATGATCAACCAATTTTCTATTTCTTCATGTTCTTATCTATCCTCTTATTAGGATTTTAGCTCACCCCTTTTTGATGTATATCCTAAGGTGACTAACTGTAATAAGTTTAATTCATGGGGTAATAATAATCCATGGATGATGAAATTAAATAAATATTTATCTTTTATCTTTTTAACGTTATGTATGGTCCTAGATTTACTAAGAAACTAAACCTTTGTATCCTATTTGTGTAATGGTTTTATGTTGTCTATCTTTAAAATTATGTAGAGAAACGTAAGAAAAAACAAGGTCCCGATTTTAAAATTAGTTATAATGGTATAAATTTTATTAATTTATGTATAATTTATGTAATTTTACTTTTCAACAAAATAAAAATAAATTGCAGTATAAATAAATTATATTAAGATGTTTTATTCAATTAAAAGTCAGTTTTTTCACTATTCTTCAAAAAATGAAACTTCACTAACTGAAATTAAAAAAATAAAATGTAAATTTTGATATTCGACATAAATAAATGAATTACATATTATTAAGTAAAATTTATAAACATTTCAAAAATCATATATTAAATAAATTCTCCAGTTAAATGAGGTAAAATTACCTTTTTGAAAAATACATATTTTTATTCATAAAATTAGATTTATTCTTATCATATACCTATAAAATCTATTGTATGAGCATCAAAAATATTGATTGAGTGTATAACATATAAATTATATTTAATACATTGAACAAAAGTTATCTATTTTATACATTGAGATAAAATTGTGTTTGTACATAACAAAATTGTTTTTAGAGAAATGTAATTTCTTTATTTTAACATATTTATTTCATTTACATATACTAATGTATAACTATAGGATTCATTTAATATAGATTTATAAATTATATTTTAAAAAATTAGTTAATCTTGTTTGGGACATTAATTCAAACCACTATGTGGTAGCTATAGTAATATTTTAGTAATATTATTCTATTATATTGTAGTTCAGTTAAACTAGGCCCTGCATGTTATGGAAGCTATGAAAGGAACTGATAACAGTGTTTAATAAATGCCAGACAAATTTTTTAATGTAAATCAAGATAATATAAATATTTCAAATGGAATAGGATAAAAATGGCGAGGCATATAATGAAAGACAAACATATTGATTTTTATATAAAAAATATATGTTAAGAGTTTCGTGAAATGAAAAATATTAAAGGAATAATATAATTAAGAAAATAAAAAATTTACCAAATCTTGAGGTGTTATATTCCACCCCTTTAAAATTAATTTCATACTTAAAGATTATCGGGGTTATCACCTTATTAAAACTTGAATGTTACTTTCATAGAAACCGATGTCATTAAAATTAATACTTAGATTTCTTTTATGAGAGAAATATGGATCCATAATGGTTACCCAATTTATCTCACGACTAGGTTTCCATGATAGAGAACATAGGTTGGGAGTGAAGATTATACATTGAATAAAAGCATAAATAATTATATAGAGTGATAAATATCATTGATCACAAATAATTGAATGTTAAATGGAAATCTAAGGGCCGAAAAACTATAAATCCATGATGATTCATAAGACACTAAGTTCAATAGAAAAAAAGGTCTTAGGATAATTCTTATTTTTATCCATTTTCTAGAGTTGGTAAATTTTATTATAGTCTAAGAAAATAAGGAAATATAATTACTTGATTTGTTCGTTTTCATAAGAATAATCTCACTCTTTGTTTGTTCCTTTCTCGATTATGACTTCATCTATTAGTCTAAGTATTGAAGGTGAATTTTTATTTCCTGAAGCATTAGAATATCCTGAGATACATTACTTGAATGACATGTTATTCAATTTTTCTTTATCAAAACCATATGTTTATCATAGGTTATCCAATGTGAATAAATCCTTATTTGGTAAAATAATATATTAACATAAACCATTCCATATATTTTTAACCTTATTAACATTCCGAATGATGGAATTCTATAAAATTAGATGCAATTTCACTAAATTTCAAAAAATAATCTTAATATTTATCCTCCGTATATTATAAAGTATCTCTTATTCTTCAAAAACCAAACATGAAAATAACTTTATCATTTATTTTATTGAAATATGGTAATAACACAAATTACCATAAAACATTACGAAAAACATAGAGGATTATTTTTTCCAAATTTTATTGGATATATTCCTTTAATCCAAAATTTCTGTAATAATCATCCATGACAACATAAACCACCAATCCAAAAGAACATCATTAGTTCCGTGGTAATCAGTACAATCTAATTTACTTATTCATAGCTAACATATCTTTATCCAAACTTCATCATCTAAACATAACGAACATATTATCTGATATCTTTCCCCTAATCTTGTTTTAACGTGAATTTAAACTTTTCATTAAATAACTTTTCTAGTCCATTGGAACTATTCAACATATTATTTAAAACATTATTGAAATAACATAAACAGAATAATCCTTATATATTTCAGCATTAATATAATAGAATTATTGAATTAAAATACCAAAAAACATATATTAGTTAACTTCATCCTCAATCCTTAAGAATAATACCTCATTCTATCACATAATATAGCTTTCAATTCACACTTTATCTGTAGTCACATCATTAAAATCAATATAAATTATTAAAATACTATATTTCTAATTCACTATATGTGGTTTCCTATTAGTAAATAGATTTTAATAATTAGTATTCATTACCCTCCCCATGCATTTAACCTTTGATGATGTCGTCAGGGGTCCAGTATTCCCATCCATTTCATCAACCAAACTGTTCATATTTCTTTTTCAGTTACTTCCTTTATGTCCTACTTTTCTAATATCAAAACAAATTTTTGTTCCCCTAAGACATTCATTTAGTTGATTCCTTCTATATTCTTGAAAAAAAAATGAAAACTGATTTTTATTTCATCCATAGTATCCATTGTAAAAAATCTCAGTGAACTCCTTCTCTTCTCTTCCTTGGGGTGTCTGACCATTGGTCAAGGTATATATATTTTTATCATATTTTGAGAAAAATGATTTAGAAAGATCAAAAATTCATTCACTCAAGTGAAAATCTCATTTAATTTCAAATAGTAAAATTTTCTATCACATTAAATGATATCAATGTTCATTCTGGTTCCTACCATCAACAAAAACCAAAACAAATAGTGTTAGAATCATATATCGTTGAAAAAAACCAGATAATCAAGAAAAAACACTTCAGGATGTAACGAATTATGACCCATTATTTTGAAATCATAGGTTTAACCTAGTTCATTCATAGTTATATGTTATTTATATACTTCATGAGAGTTCATAATGAGTTTTTAATTCCAAAAAAATATCCCCAAGAGTGTGAAATCGGGTGTGCATCAAGGCACATTGTTGTGCACCAATTTCCATTTCAGACTATCTAAATGCGGTGTTTCAAAGTTGTTACTCCTACGTACATCCAAAATAAAGTCCAATAAATTTATAATATCCAGACATAGTTGTATTTATAAGAAACCACTCACTCTATACTTTATGAAAATTCCATGATTTTTCATATTAATTAACACAACATTTGACTTACAGATGGAAAAATCCCTCGTTATATGCTTAGAAATATACCAAGGTATATCACTAAGGATTTATCATAATAGTTTCCAAAAGTTTTACTAAAATTTTCCTTTCATAACATCTATATCAACCCCTCCATAACATACATGTACATTACATCATTTTAGATGAATATTCATAACATAAAAAATTTATATTCTCGAGGACCGTAAAAATTTTGTATCTTTGTAAATATGGAACAAAATATTCTAACTTAGTTACGTAATGTCAATTATTACTAAAAATATCTTCCTCAATAGTACTTAACCTTAAAAACAATTTTCATAACATGTCTAAAGGATACATAATGATGGGGTGATGTTAGTTTCTCAATAAGGGTAAACAAGGAAGATATTTAAGCATAACATGATCATTAAGGATGAGAATATGATTAAAAAAATTGATCATCATGACCTGTAGATAAAATATCATAAACATGAATCATGGAATGAAAATTTGATGTTCATAATATAATAATAATAAAATAAAAAAAAGAATAATCCCTGGAAGCATAAAATATGAATAAGACATGAAATTTTTGGTAAACACATAAGAATATAAAATTACATTCATATTAGTCTAGGAATCGATACCAAGTCCATCTTGGTAGTATGGGTTAACTCGTGATACCATCATGATATTCATCGTTCACTCCTAATACCATGGTAGTAGTCATAGTTCACTAATAAGACAATCTTAGTGGAAAAAATGCATTTATTAAACCATGGTAACTCCCCATTCTAACCATATCTTTCTCATGAGATATATATCTGTACCTAATTTATTAAAGGGAGATAATGGTCCAATCATTCTCGTAATGAAATGTATATACATGTGCCACTAGATCACAAACATTCATCATATCATATCCCAGGAAATGTAATTGGTGTCATATACTTGTAATCATATCATTAAATATTGAAAATAGATAGGTAATATTAATCGTTTCATCAAAGCATACCCTTTGAAAATAAAAGGTTTTCATAATCATATAACACATGTGAAATGGGTTTTGAAAACATATAACCCATGAATAAAAAAACGGTTTTACAAACATATAACCAATGAAATATATATAGGTTTCGTAAAAATCATCCTATAAAAAACCATTCAAAGAAATAATATGAATAGAACATTTGAATACTTTCCTTAAAAATACATGAGTAATACAGATGAATGTTATCTTATATCAAAATAAATAAATACTTATTGGCATAGAAATCATTTTAAAAATACTTTTATATGAAAATAACCTTCAAAACTATAATGAATGCTTGAAATAATTTTGAACCCTTTTTCATTGAAGTATTATAAAATAGTTGGAAAAAATATTGAAATCCATTTTTTTTAAAACTTATAAATGATTCATGAAATCATTTGGAAAACTATTTTACTTTAAAACGTATAATGATGCTTGAAAACATTTTAAAATCCTTTTTGATTAAAAGATCACATTAAAAAATGATGGTAAAGAGTATTAAGATTTTTTTTCTTAAAATGGAATATTTAATAAATTAAAAGGAATATTAAAATGAAGAACTATCTAGATCGTTCATAAATCCCTGCTTACTGAAAATTCCATTTTCTCCATAAAACTGTTTAAAAAAGTTCATCGATTAGAAAATGACAAAAAGATTATTTTTAAAGAAAATTTCATTTAGGTTAAAAAATGGGTAAAAAGGACTTATAAATATCAAACGATAATACTATAACCATCTTGAAAATATTTTTAGAAAACATTGTTTTGAAGGAACACTGATTTCAATCCAAAGAGTGGGATAAAGTCAGATTCTCTTAAAAACAACTTTTTTAAATACCATAAGTAAACAATAATAACAAAATATTACTAAAAACAGAATATATAATGAAAAAATATAGGATAATAAAAATAATTATTTTTCATTAAATATGGATCATAATCCATCATCAATTAAATCACAATCACAAAAGATAATGATAAATGATTAGATTGTTTCAATAAACTCTTACCACTTGGTAACTTTGAGTTATACTCACCATGTCAGAAAATTAGATTACATTAAACAAATATTTATATTCAAAGAATATTTTTAATGATTAACATGTAAAATGTAACTATATACACCTCGTAAAACAATATTGGTATATAACATGACATGTGTCTCAGAAAAAAAATGAGACAAAATTAACATTAGTGATATGGTAACCATTGAAACAAAAACCACATGAACTAAAGTTCATCAAATGGATAAGTGAATTGAAAAAAATTTAAGTATAATAATAATTTAATGCATAATTGGGATTTATACACAAATTAAATAAGATATAAAAGTTAAAATGGGTTCTATCTCAAGGAAAATAAATTTTCAATGAGAAACCCTATTTTTTAAGTCTGTAATATATTTATACACATACAAACCTACTTTATAATAAATATTACATTGTTATAAATATATATTTATTGGAATTTTATTAAAGATACATATTATTATATATCATACCATATATTTTGACATAATTACAATATATTACCCATTTATTAACAATTTTATGTTACTGTTACGCTTCAGGTAATATCTTCATAGTTTTTTATACAAGTTTGAACTTATTATTATTGATCATATTATACAGATTCTGAATTACATACTTCCAAACTATACAAAATGATATAAATATCATATATATTAATTATATAAATTGTAATAATAATATTTAGAATATATAAATATGGAAGGGAATACGCCATTCAATGTTAGGAGAGGTCATACATATGCAATAATGTTGTTTTTGTTTTATTGTCACAATTAAAGGAAGATTGTTAATTAGATATATGTATATAAATAATATCATTAAATTAGAATTATTTTTCATATATATAAAATAAGTTTGAATAACCCATTGATAATAAATCTTTGGGATTGTGTGAACGAATTGCATCTCTTTAAGGAGTCGGTAGTCCACACATCCACAAATGAAGTTATCGTATTCACAGAAAATGGAAATCATGAAGATATAATTTATATAACAATTAACAAAGCATAAATACATCATAAATATCACATATTTCATATAAAAACATTTTTTTCATCATAATTCCCACCCATGATATGTTTTAAAGGATAAAAATAACAACATTATTTTGTAAGGTGGTAGTTCACCATACAAAAGAACGATAAGATAGTTACCCATTAGATGGAATTGTGTCAAAGTGTAGGTCAAAACCATAGAATAAAAAATAAAAAATTATTTTTACAACTTGGGATATTATATAATGAAGGAAGAAGAATATTTGAGTTGTTGTAAATGAGAATATAATAGTGGAGCCTGAGGAAGGATGTTACCTCTTCTTTGAGAAAGTCCTTTTGGTTTTCAACAAAGGACTTATTTGGTTGGATTGTTTCCCAAAAAATTGATTCTCGGATTAATGGAGGGATTATGGGAGGATATTGTGTCAGTTTATTATTAATGAATAAGGGCTTTATAGGTTTAATGACGGGGGAGGTGATGAGGCCTTTTATAAGTGGGGTAAAGACACATTGCGTATTGTTGAAAATATTTTACCTCTCCTCACTATTTACTAACCCAAAAAGGGTAAAATGGATAAACATGGATAATTAGAGTACTAAAGGTTGATATATTTATGTCAATTAATTTTTAGGCAATTGTAGGGAAATTTTTATACCTTATATTCTATGTTTAGTCCTTAATTATGCCCCTCAAATCCATATTTTCTATTTTCTAATAACACTTTTAAAGGCTAAGTGAGATCCTTAGTTAATTAAGCTAGTTTTTACCTCAATCAATGTAATTAATTTCAATTACCATCGCTACTATATTTTGTCATAAACTAGGATTAGATTATCAGACATTATAATTTATTAATTTTAAAAATATGGAATACATTTTATCCAAAATACAAACATATCCATGGTAGATATTAATTTAAAATTAATCCCTCAAAGAGAATGAAAATGTGGGTTTTAAAGAGAAATGGTCAATGATATTGAAATGATTTTATATCCAATATCATTCTGATGTTTGTTAAATGGCCTAAATTTAGTTAATTTTTTTATAAATCATATGAATTTATTTTAAAATCAAATTAAATAATAATTTATCTCTATATATAAATTATATTAGAAATCAATTTTTAATTACAATTCATTGTTTTTGACTATTCATAAAAAATTGTAACTTCTCATAAAAATACCAAAAATTCAGTCAATGTAAATGTTGATAATACAATTTCAAAAAATAATTATATTTTTATATAAATATTATATAAATTTAAAAGATAATTTTTAACATTTAAATCTTGAAAAATTACCCTTTTGGAAATATAAATGTTTTTATTCATATAATTGTAATAACTATTATCTTATACCCATAAAATTTATTTGATGAGAATAAAAATATTTATTCAATTTATAACATATAAATTTTAATTAAAAAAGTTATAAAATGTTTTTGGTTTAATTTTTTTGGTAAAATTATGTTCAAACATAGAAAATTAGTTTTCTTATAAGAGAAATTTTATTATTTTAAAACATTTCATTCATTTACCTATACTAATTTATAACAAAAGGACTCATTTTATATAAATGTATAAATCAAAATTTTAAAAGTTTATTTAATCATATTCTTGACTTGAATTCTAACGGAAAGGTTGTATCTATATTTATATCTTAATAATAATACTAATAGTATAATATAGTTTGGTAAAAATCAGCCTCGCATGTTATGTAAGCCATCAATGGAACATGATATTAAGTGTTACACAAGGATATAATTTTTCTTGTACTAAGAGATAATCTAAGTGTTTTCTGTGGTAAAATATTAAGTTGGTGTTGTATATAATGCTTTATAAGATTAATACTTTAAAAATAAAAAGGCTATATTTAGCTTTTCATGAAATAAAACATATTAAAATACTAAATTAATTCCAAAAATAATAATTCAAAAAATAATGGGGTGTAACATCCCAAATTAAAAATAGGAGTAATTATAAAAATTAACATTGATGAAAAATAACATTATATATTATTTAGATAAATTATATAAAAATGATATGAAGTAATCTCTTTTTAGGCTTGAAAATACTATAAACTATTTTATTTAAATATAATTACATTGATATTAATAAAAAAATTAAATCAAACAAAGGACCATAAATATATATTATATATATATTAATTAGAAATATATTTTATATGACAAAGAAACACTGAATAATTCTTTTTCAAAAAACACAATCCTTTAAATTCAATTTTAAAATCAATAATTTCTTTTAAAAACAAAACTATCACTTTTGAATAGTATAAGAATACTTCCTTTTATATTTAAAATAGTAAGGACTATAAAAAATTTAGAAAATCATTTTCAAATATCTAAATTAATATTTTTAAATAACAATGGTTATTTGGAAATAGAAACCAAAATATAGTGTTTAGAGAAATTTGTTACCATACTTAGTAAAGTAGATGTTTAGGACACATTCATCATTGATTTTTGAAAAAGTGAAGTGAATGTTTTGGAAAATTTTAATTTGTGAAAATGTAATAAAAAATATATTCTTGAAAATTTTATTAACTTTTTTATATTATATTTGGAGTCGATGATAAAAAATACGGTCTTGAATGTAAAAAATATTTTTAATATTTTAAAAATACCTTTATTGAATGGTAAATTGTAAATATGGATAATTAAAAATCCCATTGAAATGAGGAAAATGTAAATGTAAGGATGATAATCGAAAATAAATATTTTTTTAACAAACATAAATTATAATGTTATCAGGAATTGAAATCATGAATATGAAAAAAGAATCATACATTAGAAGGATGATAATTATTCATAAAAGTGTTATACTTATATGTGGAAATTCATGGAAGATGATGATTTGTATTATATTTTTCATTTTACATAGATATTAATATAATGGCAAATATAAAACATTATAGTTTATTAAAATATATAAATAAGCGAATTGATCAATATGATATTTTATCACTTAATGAATGGGGGTTTGTATTAAAAAAAACCCTTACATCATCATTATCTTAAAAATTGATTTACAATGAATGATATAACATGATATAGATTTTTAAATAAATTATATTTCATTATAAATAATGTTAAAATAAATCCATTGAAAATTTTGACACCATAAAATGGAAACAAGTGGTGAATAAACATTTTATCACAATGAAAAACATTTCAGAAGCAAAACCCTAAGAAAAAATTATGTATAGATGAAATTCACTATAGCCTCCTTTAAAAAAATGGATACCTTAATAAAATATTTATAATCCTTATTAATACCTAAAATATATTATAAATATTTTAATAATCATTTAGTTCTAATATATTAGTTAGTTATGTTTTATTTTCATCACTGGATATTATTAGCATCAATTGTTTGTTTAGAACAAGTTTCTTTTTGGAGGTGTCTATTATTGTTTATAAATTCAAAGATAATAACTATAAGATAATTATAGGAACTATAAATTTTGTTTTACAATGATTTATGATGTTCTGTTTTAATTCCATGATAATTTTTGTTATAATTCATGAATTAAGAATCAATTGCCAGCATATTTTCGGCAGTTTTTTATTATCAATGGTTATATTTTAATAATGAGTTAAAAGTTGATATAAACAACCTAAAAATTTAAAATAATTTTTTTGATCATTTATGTCCAATAATACTAATATATATGTATCTATATACATCTATGATATTAATTTGGTTACTTATTCATATAGTCAACTCAACCAATATAAATAATAACAAGATAAAATCATAAGGTGAGCATGGTTAGAAAATGATTTTTTTGAATAAAATCATTATAATATATGTGTAATGTAATTATTTATATTTTATAATAGTTTCTAACCATATTAGAATACATTTGGATATATAAGAAAATAAAAGTGAAAAATTGAAATATGTTATTTTAATGAACGTATCAGCCCACATTGATGCATAATGATGAGTTCATTTTTTACTGAATGGGAAGATTTTATTGTATAAATTGTTTGAAGATTCCCTGAAAAACATGTTAACAATCCTATTCACTACTAACCTAAATGACATCCCTGATTCCCATGGGCTTATGCATAGGACTCAACTATTGAAAAATAACTAGAGGGAACGAACTCATGAAACTATGAAAAAAATAAATTAAATATATATATATATATAATGTAGAATTTATAAATTGAGAAGAAATAAGCCATAAAATAAAGAAACAATTATAGGGACAGAAAAGAAACATGTAAAAAAGAACTCAAAATAAGAACTAAAACTAACAAAAAATACTAAATGTGATATGTGGGAAATATCCCACCACTTCCCCACAGACTGCCTACACATAAATGACAAAAACCACACTAAAACCCTGAGACACATTTCTTTTTTCTGTATTGAAATATAATATAATGTATAAAATGTTTTATAAGAATGTACTAATTATGAGCTAAAAGTCTTGGTAGGATCTCAACTAGGTGTTCTATATCAAGTAATTATATAATAATCATATGGTGGTCAATTGTACATAAATCAAGGAATGATAAATTTTAGGAATTATTTAAATATAAATTCATAGTAAATGGTTTCCCCTTTTTCCCATTTTTTGAAAATATATTTTGTAAAAAAATCAAGATTATATTTCAAATAATCAATTTCATCAGTCAAAGAATTCATAGTTTCATATGAAACAAATAATTACGGATAAAACAAACAAAGGATAAAAATTCCAATGGCTAACATACATTAGGTTAGCTAGATAACTCATAAAAAATGAATAAGGTGTATTAAAAGTCCCCAAAACTCATGTATCATGTCTATAGAGAAAATTAAACCCCCAAAGGTGAACCCCTACCCAATATGTCAAACATGCCCTACCTCCCATTCATCTATATACCATTAACATATGAACATCCCAAAAAAGTTAACCTACCAATACAAATGGAATTGACCCAATACCACACATTTACACTATATACCCCAAGATACATGTTCATTATAAATCATATCAATTTCAAGGGGATCTATATTTCACAGTAGTTTACAAACAACAATATATTTCTTAAAAACATTCTTTGGAAACCCATTTTTCATTATATTTGAAAATTATTTTAAAATATATTTTCATTTAAAAAAATAAATATAAAACATAAATTTTATATAAAAAAAATTTTTACAAAAAAAATCATTCAATAATTCAAATTTATGTGTAAATCCAGTTATAAAATCCAGAGCATTCATGATACAATAGATATAGGCTAAACGTGCCTCACAAACAAACTACAATAAGATCCACACACACCATAAAGAGATTAATCAATAATTAAAGTGTCCTAAACATGATTTTCACATCATATAATCAAATTAGAATAAAAAAAGGGACAATCAAGAGGTTATAATAATGCATACCTTGATAAATATTTGTGACGCACCACAACATAATAGTAGAACTAGCCTCTCGAAATATATCTAATAATAGATCTAGAAGGAATATTTGAAGTATTTCCATATGATGAGAAATACTAGAAATGTATCCCACAAAAGGGTCCAAAATTTTAAAAAAGAAACCAATTATATGAAATAAAATTCACTTACCCTGAACGTACCGACCAACCAAGTCATAGATCAAGCACTGAACATAGGTACTCAAAATATTGTAAAACTACTAAAATAATCCTGGGAAGATCGAGGGTTTGATATTGAGATAAGGAAAATAAATTAGTGGATATATATGCCTATAGTGTGATAAAATCTAATGGGTTGAATACATTAATTACATGAATAATTGGTCCAAAATATCAATTTCATAGACTATATGGAAACTAAAAAATTCATCACATTGATTAATAAAATCTAGACAACGAACATAATTCTAGAATTTAATTATTAGCTTATTATTTTTTACATCATGTTTTTGGCTCGTTGAATCAACATAAAAACTTGCTCAAATTTTGCATAATATTTAGGGAATGAACGTATTCTGTAGCCAGTTTCTAGATTTACCCTAATAAAAACTCCCAAACTACCTGACATACAGTATGAACATGAATAAAATACACTAAACATTAAAATAAATATAACTTTAACTTGGATGTTACAAGGTATTATATACTTTATTATTTAATAATCATAACATTCTTATAAATAACATTTTAGTCTATAAAAAACACACTTTAAATGATAATGTGTGATATTTATGATAAATAGAACACAACACTTCATAGTGGTAGCATTTGAGACGTACACATAAATAAAGTTAGCATTTTGAAGGTAAAAGTGAATATTTGGATAATTATTATTCCATTAATATATAAAATTATCATTATATTGATAATACTGATTTATAAAGTTTTGAAATTAGGAATTTAGGTTTGGCAAGGAAACATGGATATGTAAAAAATATTAGAGATTGATTAGTATACATGTTGATAATTTAAACATTTTATTGAAGTAAATATTGTAAATAGAGGACCCAGTGATTTTCCAGGGGTTAGGGGGATAAAAAAGATGTGATATATTTCTAGGAGAAATAAGTAATGTATATTTTCATGAGTAAATCTATATTTGAGTGGCCTTGAAGTGGTGGTGGGAGTGCCCTTTAATAGGCCAGGAGAGTGGAAATTCTTAATAATATAACTGTTAAATTAAATATTTAATGGTAAAAAAGATCCAATAATGCAAAATGAGGGAGTGAAGGAATAGTTTGGGACATGTTCAAGTATATAGTCCTCTCAATCATTCATTATAGAAACAACCATTGAGTGTATTTAGGTTTTTATCTTTATAGATATCATTTTCAAAAATTATATTTTACCAAGGTAACTCATTCATAACTTTTATAACTAGTTTAAATAACCAAATTTAATATTAGAAATATTAACTAATATGATAATTTTCATATATTTTAAATATTTTTTTATTTAATAATATTTCTTTGGGAAATTAAAGATAACATTGAAAATTACGCACCTAATATGATAACCCCAATTTTTAACATATTTTTTAGAAAAAATTTAGGTTTTTGATAAAATTACCAATATTTTTTATTTTAATTAAATAAATTACATTACTATAAATAAAATAAATATGATATGTTTTAAAATAAATTTGTACCCAAATTTTACCGAAGTAATATTTGATTAAAATTACAAAGAAATAATTGTTCTTATTAGAAAGAAATTACTTAAATTCTTCTAATATTAAACATAAAATTTTTAAAATTAAAATATTATTTTAAAATATATATTTTCACTATTAAAACGAATATATGATCAATTAAAAAAAAATTAAACTTTTTTATCTTACTTATATAATATTAAATTCATAAATATATACTTATGGTAAAATCAACATTTTATAATAATCCTTTAAAGATCAACAATTTAATTAAGAATATCTCAAATGTATAAAAAGTATAATTTGAAGCTTTGAATATTAAATATTATACATTTTTACTTAAAATAAATAATTGAAAAATATAATGAATTTTTTTTATTGAATGGTGACATTTCAAGTGTTCATAATATTATTTTATATTTGACTACAATTTAAATAATGTTTATATTTTAACAAGCTATTGAACATTGTATTCTTTTTAAAAAATATATTCCAAAATCTCAAGGTGATACGTCAACCCCCCGTCCGATAAAAAAATAAATTATATGTCAATAATTCTAATCATCTCCGACCAGTATGAATAGATTAGAGTGTATAAAATATTTCTACGACTCAAGATATAAACCAAAATGTGATATCTAACATACGTTCTTAAGTAATAGACAAATTTATTTTTTCTAAATGACACTTCTTCTAGAGTTTATACTGACATGTCATTCATAGCTTCATTTTCATGACCTTGTTACAAACCAAATAAAAAATGAAAAACGTTTGTGACACTAATTAATACCATCATATAAACCATGTTTTGAATTTTATAACTCAATATCAATATTTCCTCCCTAATTAGAATATCACATCAACCAATAATCCTTTTATTTCATTTATTTTATATATAGAAAAACATATAACTCCTTATATTAATGACATTTTTCTATTATATAATTCCTACTAGGTTCTCTAAGTAAATATTTTGTATATAAGATATTTAAATTCTATTGAAACCAGTCATAATATTACATTAATAAAATGTGATTTTAAAAAAATATACCATGAGAGTTTTCAGACATATATTTCTTATTTTACATGGTCATCATGAAGTGAGTAAATGTTCTGTTGATACATAGATAGACTTTTTCTGGAACCACATCCACATTTCAGTATCTAATGTGGATAAAATTTATTTAAAAAATATAAACTCAAGGCATTAATAATAGTTTTAGGATGTTTCCTAATAAATATACCCATGTGTAACATTTTCAATTTTTTTATTGATAATCCAAAAAAACAATAGAAATAATCTATAAAAATAACTAAAACCAACATTGATACTGATTGAGATTCCCCGGACCCACACACTCATGTATTGTATTAAGAATGCTTATTAAAAACCTTATATTTGATAGAAAGTATGATGAAACAAATAAATAAATATTTTCTACAAAATTTTTATAATTTGGACATTGAATATCAAAAATCACACAATCATAATAATATAAGGTTTAATTTCATTGACGATAAACTATATAATAACCAAATTTGATAATACAATTAATTATTTATCTATAATCAAACCACACTAGACCCCCTTCTAGAAAACTCATTGGTTATGCTTATAATCAAAACCTAGGGGATAGAAACTTAAGAAAAGGGTGCTCCCCATGATCAGAAAGGGAAAAAATCAAACACCTATATCTAATGGTTTGGATGTATTCAAATGATAAAATCTTATAAATTGAGAAATATCATGTTAAAAATATCTTGGAATAATATTAGTTATCCATATTTCATGATACAAGTATATTTCATCATAAAAGAAAAATCATATACCATGAAAAACTTGTGCGAGATATCAAAAATGAGCTAATATGTATAACAATAGTTATTTAGAGTAGTGATGTGATAAAATTATAATTATAGAAACCTATGATAGTGAATCATGCATCCTTACATGTTTTCTTTAGTGCATCATGCATCAATACCTATTTCCCTGTGTAATTTGGGATTCACATCATGTTTACCTTAGGGGATCAATAATTTTTTAATGTTTCTATTAGTGGGTTATGAATTACTTCATTTATCCCTTGGTGTATCTAGGGTCACAATATGTTTCCCTTAGTGGATCAGAGGTTATAACATGTTTCCCTAAGAGGATCATGCATCAAAAATCATTTCATGTTATTGTATAATGAGATGAAATTATTTACCAAATAAATTACTACTTTATAAAAGTTCCACCAATCATATTATAATCTTCTATATATATTTTTTTCATTACACCATGATAAAAATAATACATAAAAAATTAATAAATTAACCCATAGAAAATGATATGGTTTTCATGTTGCACTTTCCATGAACATTCCATATGCACCCTGATAAATAATTTGGATAATGGAATAAAAAAATTTCAAATGTAACATTAGGCTAATGGAATATTTTTAAATTGATGAAAAATAACATTTTATGAACATTTGGGGATTCAATATAAAATAATAGGTAGTGATCCTTTATTTATAAAGTCTTGATATCTCAATAAAAATAGTCTCATTAAAATGAAATACTTTTTTCTAAATAAAACTTATCTATTAAAATAAGAAAAATGGACATACATAAAACATATTGTACAATATAAGTATTCATTAATAGACATTAATAATTAAGAAAAATTGACACTGAATAATTATTTCTAAAAATAATGGACTTTAAATTCCCTTTTGAAAGCAGGTGTTCATTTTAATAAATTAAACTTTTACTTTTAAAAATTATAATAAAAAATATTTTAATTTTGATAATCATTAAGAATTAAAATAATTTTAAAAACCATATTAAAACCTAGAATAAAAATTCATAATAAATAATAATTTATATAGTGAGTGTGATTGAAAGAAATTTTCAGAAAATGTGTTTACTCTAGTTTAAAAAGACAATATTACCAATCACAGTCAAAAGTCATTTTCAAAATGATGAAGTGAATATTTTTAGAAAACATTAATTTTAAAAATTATGTTAAATGACTAATCATTGATAATTATATAATGTTTTCTAAAAGTAATAGTGAGTGTATAATAAAATATATGGTCATTTAAGTGAAAATCTTTTTAATATTATAAAAATACGACTATTGACACCCATATCATTAAAAGTGATAATAGAAATTATTTTTGATAGATGAAAAGGGAAGTGTCAATATTATAAGAGATAAAAAATTATTAAACATAAAAATATAAATGATAATATTTATTGAAACAAAAACATTGAAATTTAATAAAAATTGCATACTTGGGAACGATGGGAATTAATTCTAAAAGAGATATAATTTTATTGCAAAGAATGTAACTCGAAGATAAATTTGAATAAACATTTTAATTTCGATAAAATAACAATATAAAGATAAATATAGAATATTATTATGGAAAACATGGCATAAAAGTATGATATTTAATATGAGATACAACAACTTAATGAACGGTTGTTTAAGGTGACAAAAAACCATACATCACTGTTGTCATTTGAATGAAAAAAAATGTCAAGGTAGTAAATGAGATGGATTTTTAAATCCAATAGATTGGATGAAACATTTTGATAATATAAATCAATGTACTATATATGAACCACACATTAAAAAGGTTTGTTGAATACCCATCATATCTTAATTAATAAAAAATGAGATTGAAAATCCCTTACAAGAAATCTATTTTTTTTTCGAAATAGGATATATCAACCATTCAAACCAAAAAAATATTTATAACCTATTTTAAAATACTATTAATACTTATAAAATTTTATAAAAATTATTGATAATATTTATTTAAAAATATATTAGTTATTTATATTTTATATTCATTTCCATATGTGTTTAGCTTTGATTGTTCTTTTAGTACATGTTTTGTAATGGTGGTGTTGAATATTTTTCATATAATAAAATTTCATAATTATGATATCATTATATTTAAATAAATATATGATTTACTATGAATTATATTTTTAAAATTTAATTCTATAATATTTTTCATACAATTTTTAAAAATAAAATCAGCGATAGGCTTATTTTTGGTAATTTTTTATGATCAATGTTGATATATTAATAATGAGTTAAAAATATATATAACCAAAACACAATATTAAAAAAATTATTTTATCATTGTTTACATAAAAAATTTATTAATATTTCCATATAAATCCATGATATAATTTTATATTGTTTTTCATATAGGAGGTTAAACCAACCTAAACAAGAACAAGTTATAATCTTAGGGTGAATATGGTTATGAAAGTTATTATTTTTCCATAATATAATTTGAATGAAAATATATTGCTATTATTTATAATCTTTTATGTTTTTGAAACATATATTATTAATGTTTTATGGATAATGAAAAATAGAGTGACAATGAAATATAGAACTTTTCATAAAGGTAGTAGTCTGCCTAAACATACGATAAATTTATTCAGTTTTCATTGAACAAGAATAACATGGGAAATATTTTACCAATTTAGAACCATAATAATGTTATAAATATCATTATTGTTCATTAAAATCGTTTTTTAAATAACTGTATTTTGTGTTTATGTAAAATTTAATATATCATTTCATGCAGGCGGTTTTTTGAACGTATGCATATATGGTAGTGTCATTTTTCTAAATGAAAAAGAAAAACGTGGAAAATATTTATTAACAAAAAAATTACTATATATATAATACGAATATTATAATATTTTAAGGTTTAGTATAGGTTTGTAGCAGAAATATATATAATGAAAATTATATTAGAGAGCGATCATTACATAAATGTAGAATGATAAAATATATCTTGATGCACTTCATATAAATTGAACAAATTGTAATTTTACTTGGTTAAAGGGGAAAAAAGGTGCGATATGGATCTATAAGTAGTAAAATATTTAATGGTTTGTGAGGAAATCTAAATTTCAGTGTCATTAGAGGAGATATAAAAAATCTCATTCTATAAGTATGGATTGTGGTATTTTTTATTAATATAAAAGATAAAAACACTATTCATGGGTGAAATGGATCCAATAATGCACAATAAGAGAAATAAGGAAGAGTGTTGGAAAAATACAGGTAGATAATCCCCTCAACCATTTTTTGATTCAATATTCAGTTTTTTTGGTTAGTCCCTTTACTATTAACTTATAACTAAAATAACTTTTTCACTAGTAAGTCGTTCTTATCCAGGTAAATTTTTCTTGGTAACAAAAAAATAAAAATATAATTATTAAATAATTTTATAATTAAGATTTTTAATGTTAATATAATTACTTTTAAAATTTATAATGGTGATAAGTTTAAATTAAAATAATACATATAATGTGAAAAATAATTTTTTTTAGAAAAACAAAACATATTCTTTTAGAAAAAATTATGCATAGGGTAAAACTATGATTAATTTTTATGTTAACAAATTAATTTGATTTGTTAGAAAAAATTTATTATCTAATTTCAAAAAAATACATAATTTAATTATTTCAAATTAATATTTAATTAAAAGGGACGAGAAAAATTTATGTTTTATTATAAAATATTACTTAATTTCTTAAATTATTATACATAGATTTTAAAAAATAAACATAGAAATTTAAAACATATTTTTTTTGTATAATATGAATTTATAATCATTTAAATTTTCATATATTATTAGGTATTATATATTTAATAATAGAGTCTAAGAATTTGTAATTTTTGTAGAAACGCCAATATTCAACATTCATCTAAAAATAAAATATTTAATAAAAATAAAACTAATTCTTAATAAGAAAAATTTAACATTTTAAAATAAAAAATATTATTTTTTATAATTATAAATATTAAAATTATAAGTTCAATTTGTCGATGAGAAAATACACAATACAAAGAAAAAAATTTTGTTATTGAAAATGACATATTTAGGTGTTCATAATAATATATCATAATATTTTATAATTTAAAGAATGTTATGCTTTAAGAACATATATAATATATAAAAATATCAATTTAATATATTTTCATAAAATATAGTATAATTAAAAAATATAAAATTTAGATAGACTGATAATTTTAAACATTAAATCATATAAAATATTTATCCTCAGAATTTAATAAATTTTAGATGAGTAATACCTTTTTGTTTAGTATGTGTTTTATTATTAAAATTAAGAATTCATTAATAATATTTATCTAATATATGTCATATTTATTTAGTTTAGTGTTTCTTGTGGAAAAAACTACTGAATTTATTAAAAATAAAAATAATATATTCCAAAATATCATGTTGTTTCTGGAAGCTATGGTAAGTTTTTATTAGTTGAATAATGAAGGGAGACACAAGCAACATCATTCATATATCATCGTGGATCATAAAAATGGATAATTCATAGATTGATCCATTTCATTCAGATATCAAACTCAAAAATAGTATTGATTCAATAAAAATATTTGATTCTAAATATTCTTAGAGTCTATGGTGAAGATAAATTGAAGTTCAATATTTTTTATTTGATTATTTTGATTATTGAGAGATTATGTTCGTTAAGATTTGTTTTGATTTTTTAATTAAATTGTATTCAAATAAATATTTTAGGAAGTAAAATATTTTTATTATTATATTGTAGCATCTTGAAGCATATTGATGATTCATTTCAATATTGGGTATTATAGATACATTATAAACAAATGCGTGAAATTTAAAAGATTTTTTTAGATATATATATTTTGGAAAAAATTTCAAGGGTTAAGAGTGACGATTTTAATATTTTTATTTAGTTTATTATATTATCAATCTTTATATGTCTTTAAGTTCATCTGAAAATTTAAATAATCTAATCACCCATATCTATGATAGAAAATATATATTGTGTTTTTCTCTCTTTATATTATGTTATTCATGTCGAGTGCGTGTGATTCATTCTGTTTAAAATATATCTTTATTCTAAGAGGTGTTTATATTTGAGTTAAAAAGGTAAAAAAAAATGAAAATAAACAATCACATTGTTTCAACCCCTCTCTTAGTGATACTAAATGAGTGTACATTGCAAATTATATTGTATAAATTATGCTCCACGTGAAAACCAAATGTTGATATTATATAATCCATGTTTGTTTTCGTATAGAAAAATCATTCTCATTTTATGGTTCTCATCTATTTAGGGTTCCCACCATATTCTATAAATGGTTAGTATTCCAGGAATCTATTTCATATCTCATATTTTTACACCCAAATAATTTATTATATATCTATATTTAAATAAATTCAATTTTTCTAATAGCTTACGTTTCACATAACACCATGCTTAAATGAAAAATGACACATAATTAAATATCATTATTTTAATACGACCATCATATCCGAGAAAATAAATTTAAATGAATGAATATTAGTAAAAATTTTATAAAATTTATATATTATATATGTAATAAAATTATTTGACATTCATACAAATATATGTGATATGAAAAAGATAAAAATAATTCAAATTTTAATCATAGAATGGTATATTTTTTCTAAATAAAAATTTACCACCTTTTTATAGAGAACTTGTTTTAAATTTAGTTTTTGACACTTTTAAGACTTCAATTCGACAAAATAATTTTCTTGTATAAATGGGGAATATCAAATTTTACTTTGATTGAGTTTTTGGTATTTTCTTGATAAGCATCACGTTTTGATGAGTAATTTAAAAATACTAAATTTTATTAGAAAATATATTTTTCATCTAAATAATTTATAGTGTAAAATTATTTTTTATTTGTTTTGAATTATAAATAGATAAATTATTTTTTGGTTAATCTAATGTTGTTCATTGGAATAAATATCACAGTGAATTTGTGTAACACCCCAAGCTTCTACGGTACGTTTCCCTTTGAATAATGCGATAGCGTGTGTTGTACGCAACCTCGAGTTCTAACACACACCACAACTAATTAAACTAGCCGTTGTGAATAGTAATACCTAATTTTTGAAATCATATATATTCTATATTTCAAAATGGACTTCATTTTTGGATTCGGAATATCAAAATTAGCCTAGGGTGAAATTTTGGTACATTTCGGATAACTTTCATATTTTGATGAATAGTGAAAATTTCTAAATTTTAATTAAAAACAACTTTTTTAATCAAAATAATTAATAGTGATAAATTATGAATTTGAGTGGTTTTAAAGTATATTTAGAATATATTTTTACCATTCAATTTAATGTTTATCATTGGACATAATTTTACAATTAAACCGAACATAAACAAGTGTCAATCTTTTGATAGTTATTATCTCTTAAAAACACGCTTTTTGTTTTGACAGCGGGAATTAATTTTAAATTAATTTCTGCCACTTCTGTGTTTTGAATTTAGGAAAATGGATTCCATATTTGGAATCAGGATGTTCAAATAGTGTAAATAGGTAACTTTTATTTTTAGACATTTTGAATAATTACTGCGGTAAATATTTTATTTACCATGGTTAAAGGGTAAATCCGGTAAATAAGGGTTAAAAAATAATATTATAATAATACAAAATTACCCTAAAACGTGTCCTAACCTTATTGGTGGACACATACCCGACCATGAGCATCCTTGGGTCAATTTGGGGACCCCTTGGAGCCACTTGTATGTGGTAGGGACACATTATATTAATAAAGTTAAAATAAAAATAAAAATGGCATAAGCTTACATCTTTTAGAAGAACAATTTTTACATAGGGTTATACATGTTGGATTTTCGATTGTAAATATTCATTAGAAATATAAAAAGATTTCCTACATAATGATATTTTATTTATAATTTTTAGACATTAAATAATTTATTTTATTTATGACACAATGATGATGCAGTAATTACTAAAATAGTAAAAAATTAACATAATTAATATTATAAATACCCAAATAAATATAATATGAAACTTTTAATAAATTACACTAATTTTCTATGATAATATGATATATTAGGATTGATTTAATTGACTTTGTTCTAAGTAATCAATCTGTTAGGAGTTTCAAAAAAATCAACTATTGAGTAGTGTCAAAATTGACATAAAAGAGTTCTTAAAACAAATATTATATTATTAATTGATATTAAATTCCTAAAAATCTAAGGATCGGCCAAGAGACTTATATTATTATAGGTTCCTCATTAATGGACCACTTGGGGGTCGCTTGGATGTATATAGTAAGTTTATTAACCATATTATATAAAAATACAAAGAGACATTGTAAAAGTGAAACTAATTAACTTAGAGTTAATACTTAAAGATAAGGTTAATATAAGTACCCAAACCTGTCTAAATTCTATTGGATGAGTTGTTTTTGACCTATCCCCACCTCATCCTTTTAATAGTCAACTTTGGAGCCTTTAGAAACCGAATATGAATTTATTATAAATTAATATTTCTAGCTTTTCCAAAGGTGCCCCTCACCCCTCTTATAAAAGGGCACTCCTCCTTCTCATTTCTTCACACCTTCAAAGCCTTTTGGTTCGGCCAAACTCTGCCCAAATAATCTCCCAACATCCCTCACTACAACCTAGAGGCCTTAGTTTGATCAGAAAGCCAACCTAAGGAGCCCTTTTGATCAAATCAAAAGGAAGAACCCGAAGAAGAGGTAATGATTTCACCACCCTTTTCTAAGTTCATTTCTTCTTCCACTTCTTCTTCCTTTGTTCTTACCATTCTAAAATAATAACTCCAGTATCTCACATATACTGTGATGTTATTATAAGTATGGTAAAACCATATTCAGTATTCTATCCACCCTTTGAATAACATGTCACCATACGTGCGTACGTACGGCTTACCGTCTCCACGTCGTGGTGTAATTGTTATTCAATATAATATTATTTGGATGGGTATAATAATGATGTGTAACTCATGTAAATAATAAATATAACATGTTAATGATTCTGTATATATGATATACCATCCATTTATATATTATTTTAATATCAAAAGAATGATATTGTCGCTCGTGCGTACGTACGGACTACCGTCTCCACGAACGCGATAAGATTCATTCTCCATCATATCCATTCAAGTATTATTCTCATTTTAGGGTTAAAAATAATGTTAATATCATTCTGATTATGAATAAGATATAATCTATCCATTACAAACATGTCTTACGTAACCAAACATTTAAGAAGAACGAATCGATTGTCACCCGAAACGACGATAATACTAAGATATTATTAATAAAGCAATGTTAAAAGATCATATATGATATCATATTAATGTATATGATTCTTGTATAATTTAATAACAATTATTTCACCATTATACAGGAGGTTAACCTACCCCAACAAAGGAAAAGTACAAGGTAAGGGTTATTTCACAATCTCTTCATTATCCGAGGTTGTTTATATGTAATAATCTACTGGGATCTCTTTATCATCCACATCCATGTTTTCTTAAAAATGTTTTTCAAAACATTTTTACTATTTACAAGAATATGGGTTAAAGTCATTTATACCCTTTTTTGACTTTTTATAAGAGGTTTATAAAGGAATCTTTCCGTCGTTTTCAAAACAATGTCCTTTTTAACCTTTTCGACAGAATTGAGGTAAGAATGTTTTTTTAACTTATACGGCGGGTGCGGTTATTTTCCGTCGTTATAAAATCGTCGAAGCTTTCCATACAAGCTTATAAGAATATTTTCAAAGAAAATGTTTTATTTTATATGGATCTTAAATGATTTCAAAATAAAAGGAGATATTTCTTTAAAAAGAATTTTGATTTCATCTATGTCAACATCCTTTGATGGATTTTAAGATTATTTGAAGTTGATTTATTATGATACAAAACTTCTATATTGTATTGAAGGTTTTGGTGATATGTTTGACTGTGGATGTGCTATTTTTATACCATTCATAGTTTATTGTGAAAGTATTGACATTTCGTATGCTAGTTTTAATACGAATGTTTATGTTATGTTTAAACCTTTTCATATGGGAATGCATTGGACTTAATAAGTGACGGGTGGAGCCCGCTATAGCTCCTCGATGCATCGGTAGGTCTCATGAGACAAACTAGTGTCTTGGCACAAGGCCTTGACAAAATCTTATTTGTAGTCTTGGCACGAGGCCTTGGCTATGTGGTTATGATAGTCTGGCATTATGCATTCCAACATTATGAAAGTGGTTATTGATATTGCATGTGATTATTCGATTAGTAGAATATCCATGTGAACAAGTAAATGGAATTATTTCATTTTACTTTTGCCATACTATGTTGAAGTTCAATTTTAAAAGGCTTTTGTTTTAGTAATTCATTGCCTTAAATGTTTATGCTTATTTTGAATGTTCCGCTATATTGTTATCCTTACTGGGCATTTGAGCTCACCCCTTTTCTATGTTTTATTTTTCCCAGGTAGTGAAGAAGTAATTTATGAATGACTTGCAGGGATATTATGAGGGGTTAATAGTGTGGATATGAAGACCTTTTTGTTGTTGTAGTTTTTCACTTTGAAATGTAATGTAAAACCTATGATTATATCTAGTGTTTCCAAGGCTACTAAACCAATCGGTCTTTCGAGATTTGATCTTTCTTGTGATCATGCCAATGTTATGTAATTATTGCACCGACTCTGGGTAGCTGGGGTCGGGGCATTACAGTTGGTATCAGAGTAAGTTTAGTACAAACCTTGGAAGCTAGATTTAGATAAACTCTGATTAGAGCACGTAGACCTAAGATGAACTTTGAGGATTAGTATAGAAGAACTTCCTAGAATTTTGGTATTGTAGAGATTTTGTGAGTTTTCCGAGCAATACATCCCTGTCTGGATACGAGCAGGTAGAGGCGGCTCTGGCACAGATGTACCTAGGGGTAAAACCCGAAAACACCGCTTTGAGCTAGACTCGAACGGGAACTGGTGCACGACAACGGGCCTTGCTGCACTCTTGGTTACGACACTCCCGGGGGATATGCTTAGGATAACTCTCATTATCTTTACAAATCATTATGAAGGGTTTATGAGTATATACTTCCTCAAAGAAAAACATTTTTATGATTATGGATTATATCCATAAATAGTTCAATTTATGTTAAGTGTTTTATAAGTATGGGATTATGTATTTTGATTCATAAACTGATCTAGTTTATGCCATTGTTTAGAAATGGCGCCTAGTATAAGAAATGGAAACCGTATCAATGCGCGCACTCCATGTAGGGATTTCCCTCCTGCTCAAGATAATTATAGTGGGGCTGGTGATGCAACTGGTGCCGATCAGCTAATCACCATACTGGGACAACTTACTCAGGTTATGAATAATAACCTTACCCGTATGGAGCACCCTGATCCGCAGTGTGGAGGATCAATGTTAGATCGATTCATGAGACAACAACCACCAACGTTCAATGGGAGTACAAATCCCTTAGTAGCTGAGCAATGGATATTTTCCCTAGAGAAAATATTTCAGGCTTTGGGGAGTAGTGAAAGGGAAAAAGTTACCATGGCAGTTTACCGCCTCACTGGAGATGCTGATCAATGGTGGTCATTGATTCAAAAAATGAAGGAAGATGATGAAGTATCAAACATGGAATGGAGGGAGTTCAAAGATCTGTTTTTAGAAAAATACTTTCCTCGCGGCCATCGAGCAGATATGGAAAGGCAATTTCTGAGTCTGAGACAAAAGGAGGATGATAATGTCACAAAGTATGAGGCTAACTTTACAAGGTTAGCGAGGTACGCTGGTGATTATATTCGCAACCCAAGAAGTAAGATTGATCGTTTCTTTGATGGGTTAAAACCATTTCTCCGTCGAGCATTAGTCTCACAATCCTTTTCATCGTACGAAGACATTGTCTCATGTGCTATCAAGACCGAAAAGGAATTCTCTAAGTCTTATGACTTTAAAGCAAAGCAAGAGAAGAAGAGACCTGCTGATCAATCTGGGAATGGAAATAAGGGGAAGAAGGGAAAGGTTGAATATACATCTTGTGGTAAGTGCGGGAAGAAACACCCCGGTGCTTGCCTGAAGGGAATGGGAGTCTGTTACAAGTGTGGTGAAAAAGGCCACCAAGCTCATGATTGCAAGGGGAAGAAGGAAGCTACCAATGTTCAGTGCTACAATTGCAGGGAGATGGGGCATTATGCAAATGCATGTCCTAAGCGTCAGGAGAACTTACCTCAGAAAAGGCCAAGGGATCAAGGCCAGGCTTATGCTATCACTACTGCTGAGGTAGAAACTCCGAAAGACGTGGTGGCAGGTAATTTAATGGTTTCCTCAAGTTTAGCAAATGCATTATTTGATTCTGGATCATCGCATTGTTTCATATCTTCCCAGTTTGCTAAGAAAATTAGATATTTCCAATTTGATTTAATAAGGGAGTTGTCAGTTAAAACTCCTAAGGGAAGTATCGTTGCAACAAAGTTTTGTGAATCAGTCCCCATTAGAGCACATAAATTTTCTTTATCTGCTGATTTCATCGTCATACCTATGATTGAGTTTGATATAATCCTCGGTATGGACTGGCTTTCGGACTATGATGCGAAGATTTATTGTAAGAAGAAAGAGGTTACGATTCATGATGATAATGATAAGGAGCACCTTATTTTTAGAGCAGAATCGTCACCACCTAATTCTTATTTAGACCCACCCCCAGTAGCTCAACTTAATTCAATTATTGGGGAGGAAGAGAATGAAGTAACTATCGATGAGGAAAGGAATGTTCAAATAGAGGATGTACCTGTTGTGAAAGAATTTGTAGATGTATTTCCGGAAGATTTACCTGGACATCCTCCAGAACGAGAAGTTGAGTTTTCTATTGATTTGATTCCTGGATCAAGGCCTATATCGAAGACCCCTTATAGAATGCCCACTGTAGAGTTAGTCGAACTAAAGAAACAACTAGAGGAATTGAGTAATAAGGGATTTATTCGCCCTAGTGTTTCTCCATGGGGAGCCCCTGTTCTTTTTGTTAAAAAGAAAGATGGATCTATGAGGTTATGTATTGACTACAGGGAGATCAATGCTATAACGATAAAGAACAAGTATCCCCTACCTCGTATTGATGATTTATTTGACCAAATGCATGGAGCTCAATACTTTTCAAAGATTGACCTTCGATCTGGATACCATCAGTTGTGTGTGAAGAAGGAAGACATTCCGAAGACAGCATTTCGAACCAGGTACGGGCATTACGAGTTTACTGTAATGCCGTTTGGATTGACTAATGCACCCTCTGTATTCATGGATCTGATGAATAGAGTTTTCAAGGAGTATCTCGATGAATTTGTGGTGGTATTTATTGATGATATCTTGGTATACTCCAAAACCTACAAAGATCATGAAAATCACTTGCGCATTATCTTGAAGACTCTGAGGAGGCATGAATTATATGGAAAGTTTAGCAAGTGTGAATTCTGGCTTCAGGAGATTTCTTTTCTTGGCCATATTGTCTCTAAAGATGGAATCTCTGTTGATCCTTCTAAGACCAAGGCAATCCAAGAATGGCCAGCACCTACGAGTATAACTGAGGTACGTAGTTTTATTGGTTTGGCAGGTTATTATCAACGTTTCGTCCAGAATTTTGCCCGATTGGCTAACCCATTAACGAAGCTCACACGTAAAGGGGTTAAATTTGTTTGGACAAAAGAGTGTGAAGAATGTTTCGAAGAACTGAAGAGAAGATTAGTCAATGCTCCTATATTGACTCTACCATCGGGGAATGATGGGTTCGTTATTTATAGTGATGCATCGAAGAAAGGACTTGGTTGTGTCCTTATGCAGAATGATAGAGTTATTGCCTATGCATCACGACAGTTGAAAATTCATGAACAAAACTATCCTACTCATGATCTTGAGTTAGCAGCTGTGATCTTTGCTTTGAAGATATGGAGGCACTACCTCTATGGTGAAAAATGTGAGATTTATACTGATCACAAGAGTTTGAAGTATATTTTCTCACAAAAAGAACTCAACATGAGGCAAAGGAGATGGCTTGAATTACTCAAGGATTATGATTGCACGATACACTACCACCCGGGGAAGGCAAACAAAGTAGCAGATGCTTTGAGCAGAAAAGACCATGGAGTTCTGAACATGATGAGAATTGAAAGGGATCCAATTTTCATGGATCTAGTGAAGATGGACATGGGAATAACCAGGGAAGGTGAAACATCAATGCTTTTTCAAATGGTTGCCAAACCATCTTTACTAGAAAGGATTAAGAGTTCTCAGACCAATGATGAAGAATTCCAAAAGAAGATTAAAGCTGTGAATGATGGGAGATTGAGAGACTTTGTGTATGAAGATGGAATTTTGAAATTCGGGAAGAGACTTTGTGTTCCCGATTTACCTGATCTGAAAAGGTAATTGTTGGATGATGCTCATAGTTCCAATTTCTCTATACACCCTGGGAGCACCAAAATGTATAGAGATTTGAAGGAACATTTTTGGTGGGACAACATGAAGAGGGAGATTGCTGATTTTGTGTCAAGATGTATGGTTTGTCAACAAGTGAAAGCTGGAAGGCAACAGCCTGGAGGAGTCATGCAACCTCTTCCCATACCGGAGTGGAAATGGGACAATATTACGATGGACTTTGTCATGGGGCTACCAAAGACTCCTAGAAGGAACGATGCAATATGGGTTATTGTTGATCATCTTACCAAGTCAGCACATTTTCTTGCTATAAGAGAAGATCTACCCCTGGAACGTCTAGCAAGACTATACATTAATGAAGTTGTGAGACTTCATGGAGTTCCCCTATCGATTGTTTCTGATCGTGATCCCCGTTTATTTCAAGATTTTGGAAAAGTCTTCAGAAATCCCTGGATACTGAACTTCATTTGAGCACTGCTTACCACCCTCAGACAGACGGACAATCAGAACGGACTATTCAGACCTTAGAAGACATGTTGAGATCTTGCTCACTTGATTTTCAGGGTATGTGGGATCAATATTTACCTCTGGTAGAATTTTCCTATAACAATAGCTTCCATTCGAGTATTCAGATGGCACCATATGAAGCGTTATACGGAAAGAGATGTCGTACACCAACCTGTTGGGATGACGTTGGTGAAAGAAAACTTGTAGGCCCAGAACTGGTGGAGGAAACGGTGGAAAAGGTGAAGGTAATCCAAAATCACATTAAAGCAGCTCAAAGTAGGCAGAAGAGCTATGCCGATAATCGAAGGAAGGATTTGGAATTTCAAGTCGGTGATCATGTTTTCCTGAAGGTATCTCCATGGAAGGGAGTCATACGTTTTGGTAAGAAAGGTAAATTGAGTCCCAGGTACATCGGACCTTTCGAAATTCTAGAACGAATTGGGGCTGTGGCTTACCGATTGGCAATGCCGCCAAGTCTCTCCAAAGTTCACGATGTGTTCCACGTATCTCTGTTGAGGAAATACATGCCTGACCCAACGCATGTACTCACCTATGAGGAATTAGAACTGGAACCCGATCTTTCCTATTGCGAAGAGCCCATCAAGATTCTTGATACGAGAGAACAAGTGCTGAGGAACCGGACGACGCGTCTGGTAAAAGTTTTGTGGAGGAATCATAAGATGGAAGAGGCAACGTGGGAACCCGAGGAACTTATGATGAAGAACCACCCGAGTCTTTTTATGCAGTAATACCCTAGAAATTGCGAGGACGCAATTATTTGAAGGAGGGGAGAATGTAACACCCCAAGCTTCTACGGTACGTTTCCCTTTGAATAATGCGATAGCGTGTGTTGTACACAACCTCGAGTTCTAACACACACCACAACTAATTAAACTAGCCGTTGTGAATAGTAATACCTAATTTTTGAAATCATATATATTCTATATTTCAAAATGGACTTCATTTTTGGATTCGGAATATCAAAATTAGCCTAGGGTGAAATTTTGGTACATTTCGGATAACTTTCATATTTTGATGAATAGTGAAAATTTCTAAATTTTAATTAAAAACAACTTTTTTAATCAAAATAATTAATAGTGATAAATTATGAATTTGAGTGGTTTTAAAGTATATTTAGAATATATTTTTACCATTCAATTTAATGTTTATCATTGGACATAATTTTACAATTAAACCGAACATAAACAAGTGTCAATCTTTTGATAGTTATTATCTCTTAAAAACACGCTTTTTGTTTTGACAGCGGGAATTAATTTTAAATTAATTTCTGCCACTTCTGTGTTTTGAATTTAGGAAAATGGATTCCATATTTGGAATCAGGATGTTCAAATTGTGTAAATAGGTAACTTTTATTTTTAGACATTTTGAATAATTACTGCGGTAAATATTTTATTTACCATGGTTAAAGGGTAAATCCGGTAAATAAGGGTTAAAAAATAATATTATAATAATACAAAATTACCCTAAAACGTGTCCTAACCTTATTGGTGGACACATACCCGACCATGAGAATCCTTGGGTCAATTTGGGGACCCCTTGGAGCCACTTGTATGTGGTAGGGACACATTATATTAATAAAGTTAAAATAAAAATAAAAATGGCATAAGCTTACATCTTTTAGAAGAACAATTTTTACATAGGGTTATACATGTTGGATTTTCGATCGTAAATATTCATTAGAAAGCTAAAAAGATTTCCTACATAATGATATTTTATTTATAATTTTTAGACATTAAATAATTTATTTTATTTATGACACAATGATGATGCAGTAATTACTAAAATAGTAAAAAATTAACATAATTAATATTATAAATACCCAAATAAATATAATATGAAACTTTTAATAAATTACACTAATTTTCTATGATAATATGATATATTAGGATTGATTTAATTGACTTTGTTCTAAGTAATCAATCTATTAGGAGTTTCAAAAAAATCAACTATTGAGTAGTGTCAAAATTGACATAAAAGAGTTCTTAAAACAAATATTATATTATTAATTGATATTAAATTCCTAAAAATCTAAGGATCGGCCAAGAGACTTATATTATTATAGGTTCCTCATTAATGTACCACTTGGGGGTCGCTTGGATGTATATAGTAAGTTTATTAACCATATTATATAAAAATACAAAGAGACATTGTAAAAGTGAAACTAATTAACTTAGAGTTAATACTTAAAGATAAGGTTAATATAAGTACCCAAACCTGTCTAAATTCTATTGGATGAGTTGTTTTCGACCTATCCCCACCTCATCCTTTGAATAGTCAACTTTGGAGCCTTTAGAAACCGAATATGAATTTATTATAAATTAATATTTCTAGCTTTTCCAAAGGTGCCCCTCACCCCTCTTATAAAAGGGCACTCCTCCTTCTCATTTCTTCACACCTTCAAAGCCTTTTGGTTCGGCCAAACTCTGCCCAAATAATCTCCCAACATCCCTCACTACAACTTAGAGGCCTTAGTTTGATCAGAAAGCCAACCTAAGGAGCCCTTTTGATCAAATCAAAAGGAAGAACCCGAAGAAGAGGTAATGATTTCACCACCCTTTTCTAAGTTCATTTCTTCTTCCACTTCTTCTTCCTTTGTTCTTACCATTCTAAAATAATAACTCCGGTATCTCACATATACTGTGATGTTATTATAAGTATGGTAAAACCATATTCAGTATTCTATCCACCCTTTGAATAACATGTCACCATACGTGCGTACGTACGGCTTACCGTCTCCACGTCGTGGTGTAATTGTTATTCAATATAATATTATTTGGATGGGTATAATAATGATGTGTAACTCATGTAAATAATAAATATAACATGTTAATTATTCTGTATATATGATATACCATCCATTTATATATTATTTTAATATCAAAAGAATGATATTGTCGCTCGTGCGTACGTACGGACTACCGTCTCCACGAACGCGATAAGATTCATTCTCCATCATATCCATTCAAGTATTATTCTTATTTTAGGGTTAAAAATAATGTTAATATCATTCTGATTATGAATAAGATATAATCTATCCATTACAAACATGTCTTACGTAACCAAACATTTAAGAAGAACGAATCGATTATCACCCGAAACGACGATAATACTAAGATATTATTAATAAAGCAATGTTAAAAGATCATATATGATATCATATTAATGTATATGATTCTTGTATAATTTAATAACAATTATTTCACCATTATACAGGAGGTTAACCTACCCCAACAAAGGAAAAGTACAAGGTAAGGGTTATTTCACAATCTCTTCATTATCCGAGGTTGTTTATATGTAATAATCTACTGGGATCTCTTTATCATCCACATCCATGTTTTCTTAAAAATGTTTTTCAAAACATTTTTACTATTTACAAGAATATGGGTTAAAGTCATTTATACCCTTTTTTGACTTTTTATAAGAGGTTTATAAAGGAATCTTTCCGTCGTTTTCAAAACAATGTCCTTTTTAACCTTTTCGACAGAATTGAGGTAAGAATGTTTTTTTTAACTTATACGGCGAGTGCGGTTATTTTCCGTCATTATAAAATCGTCGAAGCTTTCCATACAAGCTTATAAGAATATTTTCAAAGAAAATGTTTTATTTTATATGGATCTTAAATGATTTCAAAATAAAAGGAGATATTTCTTTAAAAAGAATTTTGATTTCATCTATGTCAACATCCTTTGATGGATTTTAAGATTATTTGAAGTTGATTTATTATGATACAAAACTTCTATATTGTATTGAAGGTTTTGTGATATGTTTGACTGTGGATGTGCTATTTTTATACCATTCATAGTTTATTGTGAAAGTATTGACATTTCGTATGTTAGTTTTAATACGAATGTTTATGTTATGTTTAAACCTTTTCATATGGGAATGCATTGGACTTAATAAGTGACGGGTGGAGCCCGCTATAGCTCCTCGATGCATCGGTAGGTCTCATGAGACAAACTAGTGTCTTGGAACAAGGCCTTGACAAAATCTTATTTGTAGTCTTGGCACGAGGCCTTGGCTATGTGGTTATGATAGTCTGGCATTATGCATTCCAACATTATGAAAGTGGTTATTGATATTGCATGTGATTATTCGATTAGTAGAATATCCATGTGAACAAGTAAATGGCATTATTTCATTTTACTTTTGCCATACTATGTTGAAGTTCAATTTTAAAAGGCTTTTGTTTTAGTAATTCATTGCCTTAAATGTTTATGCTTATTTTGAATGTTCCGCTATATTGTTATCCTTACTGGGCATTTGAGCTCACCCCTTTTCTATGTTTTATTTTTCCCAGGTAGTGAAGAAGTAATTTATGAATGACTTGCAGGGATATTATGAGGGGTTAATAGTGTGGATATGAAGACCTTGTTGTTGTTGTAGTTTTTCACTTTGAAATGTAATGTAAAACCTATGATTATATCTAGTGTTTCCAAGGCTACTAAACCAATCGGTCTTTCGAGATTTGATCTTTCTTGTGATCATGCCAATGTTATGTAATTATTGCACCGACTCTGGGTAGCTGGGGTCGGGGCGTTACAATTTGAATATAAAACCTTATCAATATTTTTATTGTTTTCACTTTAAAAAGTTCTTTTATCATTCCATAAAAATCGATACCAAATTTGGAATCAATGTTTCCAAATTAAGTAAATATTTTCGTCTAGTTGTTGAAATTATGAATAGTTATTATAGTTATTTTTTTATTATCAAGGTTAAATGTAAATCAAGTAATTAAGATTAAATTTAAAATTATAAATATTATTAAAAAAAACCCTGAAACTTGTCTTAATTTTATTGGATGAGTTATTATGGACCAAAATAATTCTTGGAAGATTTTATGTTCTCTTTTAGGAACATGTATGAATTTATGCTTTTTATAGCATTTTATTCTATGAACATCGAACATGTCATGCACATGTTTTTTAATATGTATTACATATTTTATATATGGTTATTCAGAAGATATCTTAGACTGTAAATTGTATTTTTAAATCTAAAATGATTATTTTAATCATGTTAATTTATTATTAATTTTTAACAAATTAATAATTACCTTAATCTCTAACAAATTGATGATGGATTAATTGTCTAATTAAATAAAATATCAATTAAATGATATTGAAAATATTTAAAAATATATAATTTCAGAAAATTAATTCCATCCATGAATTTGATTTGTAAAATAGACACATTATAGATGTATTAATGGGTGTTTTGAATCTATCTAGTGTATTAATATTTTTTAAAAATTCAATTAATGAATATAATCAAAATTGACATTATTGATATTTAAAAAAAATTATATTTTATTAAATTATATAAAATTATGAAAAAACTAAAATAATGAATATTTATAGGGATATTGTTTAAAAGTTCTTCTGTGAATCATTAATGGTTTGTTTCTAATGTTATAATAACTCTATTAACCCCTAAAGTGTAAAAAACCATGTTGTCATGATAAGAACTAAAAGGTTTAACTGAGGGTTAAATCTAATTGATAACGGTTTTAATATGACCTTAACCTGCCTAAAAATTAAGAGTTATGATAATTTTGAACCGTCATCATATTATATTATGAATAAATTAATTTTAATCCATTGTAAATTGATAATTAGTTTATATTAATTTTATATTTTAAGAGCATCAAAAATTACCCCTTACCTCAATTATACAAGTCTTCCACCTCAGTCTCTTCCTCACTTCACATTGAGCCATCTAGATCATCTATACCATTCCCAAATAAGCTCCAAAAGTACCTAACCTAATATTAGTATCCTATCATTTTGTTGAATTCTATCAAAGTAAGTATTTCAGTATAATCCATAAGGAGTTAACTGAAAACAATGTAATATTCTTCCACGATCACGTTCAATTTCTTTTTTTTTTCTAAAACCATTAAATTATTTTTATTAATTTTTTATATAATAAAAATATTGTCTTAAATATATTGAGGGTGTTTTTTTTAATATTTATACCTAAACATTCACACTCATCCTTCAAATTGGATATGAAATCACCATTCATGTACACAGCAAACAACCGCCTAGTAAACCCATGATGTTTTTCATCCATTTACCGCATTTCTAGGTTGGATATAATGATGAATTTATAATTCATATAAGATATAAATTATTTTTACAATGAAATTATAATTCTTTAATTCTTATATAACTCATACCTTCAATAATTTCATTTCATGGGAATACAATAACATCATTTTTGGATTTGTGGACTACCACCACCCCAAAGTGATGTGATTCATTCACACTATATATGAAGTGTATTAAAGAAGTTTTAATAAAAATATATGATATATATTACGTAAATATGACACTATAGTTATAATATAAATCATTTATATTTTATTCATTTAATATAGAAAAGAAACCAATGTGGCACTCATGCGTGCGTATGACCTACCGACTCCATGAAAGGTGCATTTCATTTCCTATCTCCAAATTTTATAAATTTTTATAAATACATGTATTCTAAACATATATATGAAATTTTAATTATGGTTTTATTTATTAATATTTTGAAATAATGTTCTAATTAATAGGATAACCATGTAACATGTGGAAACATACTTGAAAAATGAGGCAATTAACATAGAAAATAGTGAAAATAATGTAAGATTATTAATAAATGGGTAATGAGATATTATTATAAATTAATATATGATATTAAAAATATTATTATGTAACTATTATAAGTTAATAAAATTATCAAAATCATTATAAAATAGGTTAACAGATGTTCACCCAAAGGGAAGCACAAGGTATGATATTTCTATCTCATGTTTATTTCATTAGGACACATAACTTATACACTACTTATTTATTTTGCCCAGTGTAAATACTACCCAAAAATTTATTTTATTGTTATTATTCTTATGATTATTATATTTTTGTATACATATAATTTTCATTATTTTGTGTGGTATATTATTATAGTGATTGTATATTTGTAAGGGGTTATTTCACAATTTCCTTATCATTTTGGAGTTTATTTGTTTATGTCTCCACTAAGGAATATTTCTCAACCATGTTAGTGTTTTATAAACATTTTTTCAATTTTTTTAATATGGTAAAATAATTTTAAAATTTCATTTTTAACCCTTTTATAATTTATACAAAATTCATTAAATGAAATCTTGCTATTGTTTTCTAAATTAAGATACTCTATGACTTTTCTTATAAAATAAAAGGAATGTTCATTTAAACATATACATCATAAAAAAATTTCCTCCATCATAGAACCATAATGTTTTAAAGAATATTTTATACTTTTATGAGTTTATTTTCAAATAATATATTTTTATTTATAAATTTGAAGCCTTTAAAAAAATTATCACAATGTGGTAAGGATTTTTCTCTACTAACTTTTTTACATCGGTGAGATATATACCATATTAAAAAACTATTTTATATATATGGTGTATGTGTAATAACCACTGATATATATTATAAAAAATATCATATATTAATGGTATTAATTGTTTCATTTGATAAATAATAAATTTATAAGGTATATGATTATTCTGATTCAAATGTGGTATGAGATTTTGTCTCAATTTAAATTCCATTGAGAGTTAATCGTTCTTATGCTCTAAATCACATTAAAGTGGTGTATATACTATCACCTTTTCATTTAATTTCAAGATTCTCTGATAAAATATATACAATTTTTATATATAGTATTCACTTTAACAAATATTTGATTATATGGGTAAATATTAATAAAACTATATTATTCATTAAATTTGGTTATGTGATAAAGAACATTGTTTATTAATGAAATAAATTACTTTATATGAGTAATTATTTAGAATGGTATTGATGGGTAGGGCTAAAAAAATATATATTAACTTGATTTATTAGCATGTTCTCCATAGAGAAATTAGTTTCACAAATTAAGTAGGTTTCTTCCTATAGTTTTCAACCATATTGTCAATGGTCTTAATGGTATTGGTTTTTATGTTCCTCATAAATGGTCAACAATAATTAATCATTTCCTTCTTTTATAATTTAGTAATTATTATTAATTAATCAATACTTTTTTCAAATTATCTATAAAGGCATTTATTTTAGAGATAATTGATTAAATGTCATGTGTTTATTTCAATTAATATATTGTATTTATCATTTCATATACATTTGTTTCAATGTAATTTGTTATAAGTCGTATACCTTTTCAAGTTGATTTATTCTCATTGATTCATTATGTCATCCATTTTAATTACCCGTAACTATCATTTGAGTTAACTCTTATTTTATTTCATTCCATTGAAATCCACGAAATGGACTTGGAATGTTATGCAAGGACAACCTAGATTGAATAATTTTATCCCTGAAAGAAATAAATTCATTTTTAATTAGTGTATTCATTTGTAATAAAAGACTCATATATATATATATATTGTACTAAGACTATGAAGCTGATTAGTTCTTTGGTTGAATTTCCATATAATCATGAATATGTAATGGTACTAAACACCAACTCCTTGCATACTGGGCTCGGGTCGTAATAGTCGGTATTAAAGGATGCTTAGTAGCAGCCTTGGGAATATTATTTAGGAAAATATCGATTAGTGAACATATCCCTAAGGTGTAATTTTAGTATAATTACAATAGAACATCTTAAGGATTCAATTTGATAATGATTATTTGGATGTCCTAGTAATACATATCTATCTGGATACTATAAGATAATGTGGTTTCTAGAATAGATGTACCATGGGGAAACAACTCTGAAATAGTGTGTCATACCTAATATGAGTGTAACTTGGTATATTAAAATGTTCTATTCTGCACACCTGGTTTGAGACACTCAAGGGATATGCTTAGAATAATTTCATTTTCATTAAAAAACATTATCATGGATTTCAATATATGATGAAAATTATCAACCTAGGATATACCTAAGGTGTTTTAGATTGAATATCATATTTCATGATATTATATAAATAATTATATATTTCTATAACTACGATTATTGTTACTCACACTATGATATTGAGTTTTAGTTAAGGGTTTGATAGCGAATGATTTATGTTAAAATTTAACATGATAGAAAAGTTTGTTGAAATAAGCAACTAAATGGGATGTTGATTGGATAGAAATATATCATCATTAATCCCAATAAATTTTCCCAAAATATGACTAACAACATATAAATTAACCAACTCATAAACTCTATAAATTAGAGAAATATGGGGTTCTCTAAGAGCTCTAATAGTGGTGATTATAGAGAAATAAATGACCTATTTCCAACTTTTATGAAATGTGGAAGGAGACACCCAAGAATATGTCTGAATTGAGTGACTAAATGATTTATGTTTGTTAAATAATGACAAAAATCAAATAATTGTCCTGAAAAAAATGCAGAGTATGGTGGAAAGAAATAAAAGTCATCATAATATTCTGTTTTTAGATCATTGTATTGAATATGGGGAACCTGGTAATTAACTGAGTTAATACCCACTTATATATTATAATCTCTAGATAATGGAAGGACATATGTAGAAATAAATGGTTGAATAATTTATATATTGAGATTGAATTGAAAACCCTTGATAAAACTATATATAGGGATTAAACATATTTCAAGTATGTCCATCATATTTATTTTAATTTTTTTATTAATATGGTTATAAATAAATAACAATTTCAATGTGAGGTAAAAACCCATTACATCAAGTTAAGCCACCTGGTCTGAACCCACAACATAAGGATAATAATGGTGCAACACATACTAATAGCCTAAGTGATGTATTAGTTATTATGAAATATTTTTTAGTTAAACTATTGATTGTGTACATGTTTTTTTATAAACATTTGTTTTATCAAATTGATAATTGTTGGATGGGAAAATGATTCGGTGATTATGTGGTTTGGGTAGTTAAATTTTTTATGGGTAATTAAGAGTGATTGTTGTTATTTCAAAGAATATTTGATCAAATAATTTTTATTTTTGGGATTCATTCTTAGTATAGAATAATTTCTAAGAAGGATATTTATTTTCTCAATGGTCTATTTTAAAGACCAGCAAATTTCAAGAAATTTTTTTTTCTTAAATTATTTGGGATTTTAGGAGTACGCAGTTTCTAACGACACCTGATTCTGAGGCCCGGAGTGCCTGGAATCAATTTGTGAAGTTTAGCTCAGGTAAATTCAGTGAACGAATGAGAGGGTTTTTCTATATTTTGAACCAGTGCTCAGAATTGAAATATAAGGGCACCGATGGAACTGTAGTGCCTGTAATTGCTTAAGAAATCCTTTTCTGAAGGTGCGTTTTCTTGGGAGGAGTTGCTAAAAATTGAGGATTAAATGTGAAGTAAATAAAATTATGGTACAATTTTATTTTCTATATCTAAGTGGTTATATCCTATGTGTGGGAGTTGGGGTGGGAATCACTAGTTCCTAACTACCTATGAGAGGATTAAAGGTGAGGTGGGGCCTACACGAGCCCAACTCCTCATATTCCCTAACTCCCTAACTTTCCCCTTAATGTGAGTAACTCATCTCTCTCTCTCTCTCCATCATTAATCTTTCCAACATAACACCCAATTAATTAGACAACTCAAGTTTAATTTATTAAGTGTTTTTGTTTTTGAATTTTGGAATTTGAAACGCATGCCATGCTTTAATAAAATAAGAGGAGTCTTATTTTATTTGGGGGTTGGCTTGTTTTGTTGAGACTTTGGGAGAAGTGCTCTAGTTTGATCTTGAAGAACATAATCTTCAATGAAGAATGCCAACTCTTTGACAAAGAACGTTGATTCGGCGGCCCTGGTTTCATTACCCTCTTCTTCCTCCGTGACAAGGGAGGAGACACCGACGACGACCGAATTGACACCATCGTCTGCAACGCTTGACAACTGCGAACTTCCTTCAAGGTAGGGGTGTGCTTTTGATTAAGAAACATTTGTTTTCCTTACATGTTTTTGTTTCTCATAAAACCAAAAGATATCGGACTAATGCGGAACGAACCAGGCCAAACTAACACGGACCGATTCCTCCGACATTCTTGTTTTTTATGGTGTTCTTCAACCGTTCTTCGAGCGGTGAATCAAGTCATGTTTTCGGAGCCGATCGGAGGCCCGAAAACATTGAAAAAGGACTCAGAGCATTGGGGTGACTTAGAAGCAGATGTTTCGTAGCAAACAGATCATCAGAATGAAGAACAGACATATCGGGAGGCGTGCTGGCCAGAGGCGTCATTTCTGGAAAATTTTAGAATACACGATGTGTCCTCTAGGAGCACACGCCGTGTAGTACAAGCGTACTGAGGCTTCCATTTCAGAAGTTAGAAAAGAAGTACACGGCGTGTGACACTAGACACATGGCATGTACTTTCCACACTATTTGACAGAGGAGGCTTTGATGGACATGGTGTGTATTGAAGGAAAATACATGGTCATGAACAACAATACAGGACCACGTAACACAGCATGTATTCTCTTCTTAAAAAATCTAGAGGCGGCATCGTGAGGCTCGGCGTGTAATCTGGGAGATACACAAACACAGGCAGAACCACACGGCCAAGAGGCACGACGTGTACTACCTTCACCTTGGCAGAAGCGGCTTCGTGATGACTCAGCATGTGTTTCGGAAAATACACAGACACGGGGTGGAGTACATGGGCATGTACTCCACAACACAGCCAGACATGGACAGCGCACATGAAACTGATCCTAGAGGTTTGGACATGGCATGTGACTATACAACATGACGTGTACTGACCTATCTACAGGACCAGCCCTACGACACTGGCCATATGACACGGATAGTACCCGGTGTCTAATGACATGACTTGTATCGCTTTTCTACACGCCATGTACTTTAGAGAAATGGCTTGGTCGACTTGTTCTCTGTGTCTTGGGCACATTTTTCTTAGTTTTTCCCCTATGACGTGGGACGAAACTATGGGATACATCAACTCTAGTCATCATGATAGTTGATGTATCGTTCTTTGGCACGAGGAGTGGACCCTCCGGAAATCGAGTGTGTTGTGTGTGGGAACCCTATTGCTGGATACGACTACGATGACAATGAAGAATGTACATGGATCCTATGTGGGTTCGACAGTGAGGACAAATTTACTTGGATCCTCCATGGGTTTGGCAGCAATAACGACTGTACTTGGATCCTACGTGGATTCTACAACGATTGTTATTGTACATAGATCCTATGTGGGTCCGGCAGTGACGACTTTTGTACTTGGATCCTATGTGGGTTCTACAGGGGAGATGATTCAGGGACTACATCTATCATCTCCACCCCTCTTCATGAGTAGTACACCTTTGTGAGCTGATTCTTGACTTTCAATCATTATCTTCGATATGAATGACTTTCTTTCTTATGTGGATTGTGTTGTGCATTCTTGTGTGGATTAGGTTGTACTTTCCTGTGTGGACTGGGTTGAACTTGGGCTTGAAAGTTGGAGACGAACTAGAATTGATGACTTAGGTATATGTATGGTCATATACCTAAGTAGTGTTGGTTTATACTTCGTGTTTGTATCCTTCCTTTGTGATTTATCCTTTGTGGATTCTGAGATACCTTCAGGGGTCTCGAGGTCCCTACTGAGTATCGTATACTCACCCCTACACAGGCTATGCCCGCAGTAGATTGTGTTGATTGTAGAAGACAGACAACGGTGATCATGGTTGAGGCCTAAGGAGTGGGACGGTACCCAGAGGTGGACTATCAGGCGGGACGTACATGGAGTGGACGGCCATACTCGAGGATCCGACGAGACTATCTATACTCACCCTTCAGGTGGGAGTTTTGAAGGATGCCTTGGTGGTTGTTACTTACTTTTCAGTAGTTGTACATTTTTTTCTCAGTTGTACTGTACTTTTAGTTGGGTTCGTATACCGGCCCATTTACTTTTCATCACTTACTTTTGTACTCAGTTTTCATAGAGTTTACTTCAGCTTGTGTACTATGTGGTGTTTGTTTACTTATATAAAGGCAATGCCTTCCCTTTTATGGGTATTTACACCTTTGGTGCTAGTTGTCATCCCCTAGCCAATGGAAGGCGGGATTGGGGTAGCCACGACATGGGCCCCAAGGACGGGTCGTGACAAATTGGTATCAGAGGATTAAGTTCTACCGTAGAACTTAGGACTCTGATAATTTCTTCTGTGTTATGTAATAGTGTTTAGGGTATTGAGTGTGGTTATCTGTCCAGAGAGTCTAGTGTTGGTGCGGCGGCTGACATATCTATACACCAGGACCATGACATCTAATTTCGAACTCAATACACAAAAAAATGGATTTCATGAGTGTTTTAAAACGATTTCTTTGTGATTACATTGTGTCAGCTCACCAGGTATACTGTATTAACAGTGGTGCAACTGTTTCTTTTCAGGATGGCCCCGCGATGGCAGCTAGATAGGGTTCCGAGCTTTATTCGAGATGACAGCCCACTGAGTGACGAGGCCTCGGTGCCGGGCCCCATTATAACAGAGGTACCGGCGATACCTCTACCCGCCGAGCCACTGATGCCACCAGCCCCAACAGTTGAGAGTCCACGTCACCTGAGTGCACTGCACAAGTTTCAGCGTCAAAGACCACCCTTGTTCTCTGGGGAGACGGCCCCTCAGGCAGCCGAGGATTGGCTAGAGGCTATAGTTCGAGTCTTCAGGTTGGTAGGGACACTAGTAGACCTCATGGTGATCCTTGCAGAGAGTATCATGTACGTGATAACTTGTAGATGGTGGAGCCTGATGCTACAGGTGCACGACGACACATCATTACTTTGGTCGGACTTCGAGAGCCTCTTCCACTCGGAGTTCTTTCCAGCCACACTTCGTGTGTTGCACATTCAGTAGCTACTAGAGTTGTGGCAAGGCAGCATGACAGTAGCCCGGTACTCGGTGAGATTTACTGATCTCTCACGCTTCTCCACAGACATGGTATGAGACCTATTCTTCCGGGACCAGACTTTCTAGTAGGGACTGAGGCATCAGATCAGGGTTTCGATGATCTCCCTCAGTATTCTGACATAGGCAAGAGTACTGGAGCGAGCGCTACCTATGGAGAGCTTTCTTGCTGAGCCTACGCCAGCAGCTAGACCTACCACAGGGTGGCACGTAGCGGAGTCCTCTACAGACGACAGCAGACAGATGTCGCAGAGGTCCAAGTGGACTAGACCATAATGTGGACGACCTCAGGATACTGGTTCGGAGGTGTGAGGAACACGCAGCAGAGCCAGTCATTTGAGAGGTAGACAGTGCTGTGCATGCGGCAGGTAGAGCCACATGGCTCGTGACTACCTGAACCACCATGGAGAGGAGCATTAGACGGTTTAGGGACCACCCAGGTAGAGGCAGAGGTTTGGCCATGGTGGTCCGTAGGGAATAAGCGAACAAGTTAGAGGATGTGGGCGAGCAGTGGGTGGTGGGCGACACTTTGAGGCTCTACCACCACCACCACCACTAGCAGGTCCACCCTAACTACATGGAGCTGGTAGAAAGAGGCATGCTCAGCTTCAGGCAGTAAAGGCCTACGACCACGGCACACCTGAGATGATTCGAGGTACTATTTGCATCTACTCCACCCTTTCTATAGTTCTTATAGACAGAGGAGCGATTCATTCTTTCATTACCACATCCCTTGTTCTGATCTCGGAGATTCTGACGGAGCTGTTGGCGTGATCCTTACGGCTATAGACTCCTATGGGAGCAGAATCGATGATTACGCACTGGTTCGGGTAGTGTGAGCTTAATCTAGGAGGCAAGAACTTCGGCTGGGATCTTCTTGTAGCGGCGTCGAGGCCTTAAAACATCATCTTGGGCATGGATTGGTTATCTATGGTCCATGCTCAGATCAACGGTATTATGCACAAGGTGCGATGTGTCTGCACCGATGGGAGCAGGTTCACCTTCACCGGCGATAAGGGATCATATGCAGTATAGGATGGACTGACGCAGAGGAGAGGATAGCCGATCACTCATCAGTTGGCTATTCTCATCCTAAGAGCACTTGATGTACGGAGTTTGAGTTTTCCTGTTATGGTGGATCATTATGCGAATGTTTTTCCTGACGACGTTCCAGGACTACCTTCTCACAGAGAGGTAAAAATTTATATTGACATGTACCATGGGATAGCCTCGATATCTACTCCTGCATATCGGATGGCTCCCGCTGAGCTTTGAGAGCTACAAGTACAACTATAGGACTTGCAGGGCAAGGGATTATCCGACCCAGTGTTTCACCCTAGGCTTCCCCGATTTTGTTAGCCAAGAAGGAGGACTGGAGGTTGCGACTGTGTGTCGCCTACCACCTCCTGAATCAGGTGACTATGAAGAAGAATTATCCACTTTTGAAGATCGAAGACCTCTTTGATCAGATCAAGGGAGCACACTGGTTCTCCAAAGATAGACCTCAGTTCAGGCTATCATCAGCATAGAGTTGACATGAGGATGTGCAGAAGACGACCATTAGGTGTGGTTTTGGCCACTACGAGTTCTTGGTCATTCCTTTCAGCATAAGCAATGCTCTAGCAGTGTTCATGAGTCTCATGAACAGGATCTTCCAGCCTTATCTCGATTGATTTGTCATAGTCTTCGTTGACGACAGATTGATTTACTCGACTACTAAGGAGGAGCACACCTACCACATGCAGGTTGTAATAGATACACTCTAAGAGCACCGTCCATATGGTAATCTCTCAAAGTGTCAGTTATAGATTTGAGAGGTCCACAACTTTGGTCACGTTATCTCTAAGGTTGGAGTTGCGGTGGATCCTGCGAAGGTCGAAGCAGTGCTTTCTTGGGAGCCACCCGGGAGTGTGATGGAGGTGCGGAGTTTCCTAGGTCTGGCTGGGTACAATCAGAGATTTGTGTCAGACTTCTCCAAAGTTGCAACACCACTTTCATCTTTAACGAAGAAGGGTAAACCCTTCGTGTGGTCAGATAGATGTCAGCAGAGCTTCCAGGAGCTGAGACAAAGATTGACCAGTGCACCCATTTTGAGGCTATCGGAGGAGGGAGTACGGTACGTAGTTTACTGCGATATATCAAGGACCAGACTCGGGTGTGTCCTAATGCAGGAGCAGGCAGTGATCGCCTATGGATCATGAAAGTTGAGGTAGCACGAGAAGAACTATGCTACCAATGACATGGAGTTAGAAGTAGTGGTATTCGCCTTGAAGATGTGGCGACACTATCTGATGGGTGAGCACTTTACTGTCTACTCTGACCACCAGAGTCTCATATAAATCTTCTTACAGAAGGAACAGAACCTAAGACAATTGAGATGGCTCGAGTTCCTCCAGGACTATGACTATGAGATAGTCCATACTCCTGAAAAGGGGAACATAGTAGTTGATGCGCTCAGCAGGAGGTCGGGCATTCATCTACTTGGAGAGGCGACGAAGCAGCTAGCCGCGTTGCAGGTATCCTTCGTGGATAGAGATGGATCAACGTTTCTATAGTCTGTCATAGTCACTCCTCCACTACTTCAGTGGGTAAGAGAGGCACAACGTGGGGAAGTTGACTGTGAGACACGACATGCACATATATCCTGACGATAGACACCTGATGGATTCTTTGTAGGATGAGAGCACGCTGTCCTTTTTAGAGGACATACCATGGTACCAGTTCCATTACAAGAGGAGGTGCTGAGAGAGTTTTACACTTTCCCATTAGCGGTACATCCAGGAGTGGCGAAGATGTACCAGGATCTTAGACGATAGCACTGGTGGCTGGGTGTGAAGACGGTTGTGGAAGAGTGATTTTCACGATGTCTCACCAGCCAGCAGGTGAAGGTGGAGCACCAAGTACCAGCAGGCTTGGTACAACCATTGGAGGTCCCAGAGTGGAAGTGGGACCGAATATCTATGGATTTCGGAATAAGGCTTCCACGTACTTCCAGAGGAAATGACTCCATATGGGTGATTATAGACCAACTCACCATGTCGGCCCACTTCTTATCTATCAGAGAGCAGAGCTCAGTGGAGAGCCTGGGACACCTCTATGTTCAAGAGACCATACGGCTTCATGGTTTTCCATAGACTATGGTCTCCGACCGAGATGCGCGCTTTACTTCCCGGCTTTGGAAGGGGTGCTAGGACGCATTTGGGACGCAGATACGGTAGTGGAATACCTTTCACCCTCAGACGGATGGTTAGATGGAGACGACCATTCAGACTCTCGAGGACATTCTCTGTGCATGTGTCCTCGACTTTAGTCATAGATCGGAGGATCACCTACCTTTGGTGGAGTTTGCGTACAACAACAACTACCACTCCACCATCGGGATGGCACCATATGAGGCATCGTACAACCAACCTGGCAGATCACCTCTGTGCTGGACAGACCCTAGGGAGTTAGCACTTGTAGGACCAGTGATGGTCCAAGCCACGACGAAGAAGGTACAAATCATCTAGGAGTGGATGAGGATTGCTCAGAGCCGACAGAAGTCCTTTGCTGACAGGAGGTGAGACTACTAGAGTTCGAGGATGGAGACCATGTTTTCTTACAGGTCTCACCTCGACGAGGATTACAGAGATTTGTCCAGGGTGGGAAGTTATCTCCATGCTTCATCGGACCATTCCATGTTCTCAGCCTGATAGGCGAGGTGGCTTATTGCCTGGATCTTATACCTTAGTTGCACTGGGTGTACGACGTTTTCCACTTATCTCAACTAAGGAGATACGTGGAAAACCTGACGCATATCACTGATCACGGGGAGCTGGACATCGATGATGGGGAGAATTTTTTGGAGGTCCTGTTGGAGATCGATGATCGATAAGAGCGGGTTCTATGTGGATGGTCGATTCCTCTAGTGCACATCAGGTGGCAGCACGGGAACCTCCAGGAGAGCACATGGGAGTGGGAGGCTCAGATGCATGCTCAGTACCCCCATTTGTACCCCTACTTTGTGATATATCTTTACAGGGATATAAATACTTGAGGTGGGAGTAATGTAAAGACCCGTAAATTTATAGGAAAATTTTTTCTTTAATTCTTTGGGATTTTACAAGTACACAGTTTCTGAAGGCACCTGATTCCGAGGCCTGGAGTGCCTGGAATCAATTTCCGAAGTTTAGCTCAGGTACATTCAGTGAACGAATGAGCGAGTTTTTCTATCATTTGAACTGGTGCTCAGAATTGAAATAGGAGGGCACCGATGGAACTGCAGTTCCGATAATTTCTTATGAGAACCTTTTCTGAAGGTGCGTTTGATCAGGAGTAGTTGCTAAAAATTGAGGATTAAATGTGAAGTAAATAAAATAGTGGTAGAATTTTATTTTCTATATATAAGTGGTTATATCCTATGTGTAGGAGTTGGGGTGGGACCCACTTGTTCCTAACTACCCATGGGAGGATTAAAGGTGAGGTGGGGCCCACAAGAGCCCAACTCTTCATATTCCATAACTCCGTAACTTTCCACTTAATGTGAGTAACTCCTCTCTCTCTCACCATCATTAATCTTGATAACATAACACCCAAATAATTATACAACTCAAGTTTAATAAATTAAGTGTTTTTGTTTTTGAATTTGGGAATTTGAAATGCATTCCATGCTATAATAAAATAAGAGGAGTCTTATTTTATTTGGGGGTTGGATTGATGTGTTGAGACATTGGGAGAAGAGCTCTAGTTTCATCTTGAAGAACTTCATGTTCAACGAAGAACGCCAACTCTTCGATGAAGAACACTGATTCGGTGGCCCCGGTTTCTTTACCCTCTTCTTCCTCCATGACAAGGGAGGAGACACCGACGATGACGAAATCGATGCCATCATCCGCGATGCTTGAAAACCGCGAAATTCTGTCAAGGAAGTGGTGTGTTTTTGATTAAGCAATGTTGGTTTTCCTTCCATGTTGTTGTTTCTCATAAAACCACTTGATATCAGACTAATGCAAAAGGAACTGGACCAAACTAACACAGACCGATTCCCCCGACGTTCTTGTTTTTGTATGGTATTCTTAAACCGTTATTCGAGTAGTGAATCAAGTCATGTTTTTGGAGCCGATTGGAGGCCCGAATACATCAAAAAATGCCTCAGAGAATCTGGGTGTCCTAGAAGAGGATGTTTCAATGAAAAAGGATCATCGTAACGAAGAATAGACATCTCGGGAGGCGTGCTGGCCAAGGGCATCATTTCTGGAAAATTCCAGAATACACGGTGTGTCCTCCAGAAGCACATGCCGTATAGTATAATCATACTGAGGCTTTCATTTCAAATGTTATAAAAGATGTACACTGTGTGTAACACTAGACACATGGGGTGTAATTTCCACACTGTTTGTTAGAAGAGGATTTGATGCACATGGAATGTATTGAATGAAAATACATGGTCATGGACAGTAATACATGGCCAAGTAACATGGCATGTATTCTCTTCTCAAAAAAGGCAGAGGCGACTTCACGAGGCCTGAAGTGTAATCTCAGAGATACACGGACACTGGCAGAACCACATGTCCATGATTCATGGCATGTACAACCTTCACCTTGGTAGAAGCGGCTTCGTGAGGACTCGGCATGTGTTTCAGAAAATACATGGACACGGGGTGGAGTACACGGGCATGTACTCCACCACACGGCCAGACATGGACAGCACACATGGAACGGACCCTAGAGGATTGGACACATTGTGTTACTATACTACACACTGTGTACTGACCTATCTACATGACCAACCTTACGATACGGGCTGTATGACATGGGAAGTACCGATTGTTTGATGACACGGGGTGTATCGCTTATCTACATGCCGTGTACTTTTGAAAAAAGGCTTGGTAAACTTTTTCTCCATGACATGGGCATGTTTTTTTGGGTTTTCTCCTATGATGTGGGATGGAACAATGGGATACAACAAATCTAGTCTTCATTACAAATGATGTATCGATCTTTGAATCAAGGAGCAGACCCTCTGGAAATCGAGCGTGCTGTGTGCGAGAACCCTAGAGATGGATGCGACTGTGATGACGATGACGACTGTACATGGATCATACGTGGGTTCAGCAATGAGGATTACTGTACTTGGATCATCTATGGGTTCGGTAGTGATGATGACTGTACAAGGATCCTACGGGGGTTCGACAGCGATGGTTACTGTACTTGGATCATACGTGGGTCTGGTAGCGATGACTTCTGTACTTGGATCCTACATGGGTTCGGTAGGGGAGATGATTCAGAGGCTACCTCTATCATCTCCACCCCTCTTCGTGAGTAGTATACCTATGTGAGCTAAGTCTTGACTTTCAATCATTATCTTCGATATGATTGACTTGCATTCCTGTGTGGATTGGGATGTGCATTTCTGTGTGGATTGGGTTGTACTTTCATATGTGGACTGGGTTGAACATGGGCTCAGAAGTTGAAACTAAACTAGAATTGATGAGTTAGGAATATTTATGGGCATATACCTTAGTAGAGTTGGTTTATAATTCATTTTTGTATCCTTCCTTTGTGATTTATCTTTTGTGGATTCCGAGAGACCTTCAGGGGTCTCAAGGTCCCTACTAAGTATCATATACGCACCCATGCACGGGCTATGCATGCACTACATTGTGTTGGTTGTAGATGATATACAGTGATGATCTTGGTTGAGGCATGAGGAGTGGGATGGTACCCAGAGGTGGACAATCAGGCGGGACGTACACGGAGTGGATGTCCGGACTCGGGGAGCCGATGAGACTATCTGTACTCACCCTTCAGGTGGGAGTTCTAGTGGACGTCTTGGTGGTTGCTGCTTACTTTTCAGCTGTTGTACTTTCTTTCCTCAGTTGTACTATACTTTCAGATGGGTTTGTATACTGGCCCATATACTTTTCAGCACTTAATTTTGTACTCAGTTTATTTAGAGTTTACTTCATCTTGTGTACTCTGCGGTGTTTTTTTCTTATATAAATGCAATGCCTTCCCTTTTATTGGGATTTACACCTTTGGTGCTAGTCGCCAGCCCCTGGCCTATGGAAGGAGGGCTTGGGGTAGTCATAAAACGAGCCCCGAGGATGGGTCGTGACATCTATGTTATTCTTTAGTATCACTGATGAATTTTCTAGTTTAAATTTGTTTCTCATCATATTAATGTTTATTATTTTTGGGAAATTATCTTATCTTATACTAAAAAACATGGTTTTTGTTAGCTTATAAATATATGAGGAAAAATTTATAATATTTAGGATTTTTGATTTTTTTGGATTTTTGATCCATAGATGTTGATTCTAATCATTATCCATAAAAAATAATCATAATTACTCATTGATTAGAAAAAAACACGAGTTTTTGGTTGAAATTGATTAAAGGGTCAAACCATACTTTTATTGTAAGTATGTTTACTTATGATAATAGTCTATAAAGTAAACTAATCCATGTACTCTTGGAAACTTATTTTGTAAAAAAATTAACCATTTAATTTTCTTTCTGAGAAATCAAAATCCTTTTAACTGATCCCAAATTTAAATTTTTCAGATATTTAACATAATTATGAACAAGTTATCTTTCAATATCCATCAGTACAAGATAGTTTATTTCCCTTACTTTTCCATGTATTCCAACTTCAATTGCTAGTATGTGTTATCTTATATGACCTTCAAAACACCCTTTCTTTATTTTGATGTGGATGTTTCATTTACCCTCTCTCTAGTTTGGGTTTCCCAAAAAAGGATTTTGAAGAATCAACCTTTGATTTTTGAAGTGAAATTTAAAATTTTTGGGACTTAATTTATTAAAATAAGGGAGAATGAAACTCCCAGTTATTTTATTATATTTCTATTCTTAAATAAATTTAAATTTTTCAATTAGTTAAATTGGGCACAAAACTATGCTTAAATGAATAATGATAAACAATTAAATATCATTATTTTAACATTACCATTTCAAAAATGTCATTAAATAAGAGGTAACAAATAATACGAATCAAAATATGAAATTTAAATATTAAATATTTAAATGAATTAAAATTCATCTAATTATATTTTATAGGCATAAGAAAATATTAAATCCAATTTTACTTATACAAGCCATAATTTTTAAAAGGCAATTTTATCGCCTTTTGATGGAGATCTTGTTTTAAAAAATTTGGACACATTTTATAGAATATATTTGAGAATATAAACATATTATTTAGAATAATATTATCAATATTTACTTTTTTTTAATATTTTTGAAATGTTTCACGTTTTGATTAATAGTGAAGAAAAAATATTGAATTTTAAATGAAAATAAAATTTCAATGTAAATAATTTATAGTGGTATATTATATTTCGGATTTATTGTAAAATTTTATTAGAACAATTTTATATCATTTAAACTAATTTAGGTAATTGGAATCATTTTCACATTGAATATTGATAAAAAAACATTTCAATCTTCTAAATGTTGGCACTTTAAAATTTTATTTTCTTGTTCCGTTAATAGAATAAATTTTAAATTAATTTCTATGAATTCCCTATTTTGAATTATGAAAAATGGATTCCATATTTAGAATAAAAGGTTCAAAAATATGTAAATATGTTTTTTAATTTTTTATAATTATGAATAGTAACATAAGTAATTTTTTTAAATGCATTTTAAGGTAAATAGAGTAATTGAGGGAAAAAATAATATTTTAAATATTAGAAAATTTACATAACACTGTTCCTAATATTTTTGGAAGATTTATCATCAATAAAAATGATTTTTTTTCCAATTTTATGTTATCATAGAGCCACATGGATGACTTTTTTCCTTTAATAATATTCTATTTTATGTATATTATAAAATATCATACTCATGTTTTTAATAAGTATTTAATTTTATTATATGTGGTTATTAAAAAGATATATTTAACTATAAATAGTAAATATAAATCTAATATTTTTATCTTTATAATGGTAATTTAATTTTAATTGTTAAGAAATTTATAATTACCATAAATGATTACATAATGATGATGCAGTAATAATTTAATCAATAGAAATATTATATAATTGATATTATAAATATTTAAAAAAATACAATTTGAGATACTTAATAAGAGACAACAAGTTTTAGATGGCCTAGATAAATTATGTATGTTTTAAAGTTTTTTTAATGTATCAAGTGTATTTATATATTTTTTTAAAATATGTAACGAATATTGTCAAAATTAACATTAATGATATTTTGAAATAAATGTAAATTTAATAAATGATATGAAAATCAAAAAAATAAAACACAGAATTTTTTTGCTATATTATATTTATTGTAATACATGACTCATTTACAGTTATTTTGTCATCTTATATAACCTATATTAACCCATAATGAGTAAAAAGCCATTGTTTTACAGTAAGAGGCAAGGGGATTAACAAAGTGTGAAATCCAAAAGACATTGTTGAGAATGTGACATCAGAATATCATAAAATTGTTCATTGAGAGGATTTAGAAACATAATAAGTTATATTTTAAATAACTCACTTTTTCCCATTTTTAATTTAAAACTAATTTATATTATTTTAATATTTTGAGAGTTTTCCAAAGTACCCTATACCCCAATTACAAAAGGGCACCTCCTCCCTCAAATCATCAAACCATTATGAGCCTTATTTAACGTCCAAAAATTTCCCAGATATTCTCTAAACTTATCTCACCTTATTCTAGAATCTTCCATTTATGCCTGAATCCCACCAAGGATGTCTCTTCGTATAAACAAAATGCAGTTACCCGAAAACAAGGTAACATTATCCAATGATCACATTCATTGGATTTATTTCTCAAACCCTTTGATTATTATAACTAAATTTTTATATAATAACTTATGTATCTTAAATATCGTCATATTTTTTTATTCTATTATTTATACCTATACTTTCAAACATATCCATCAAATGGGATACACAATTTTCATCTGTGTGCATGGTGAACTACCACCTCGAGAACTAATGTAATTCATTCATTCATTTATCAACTTTAATAGTTGTAAATAATGATGTATTTATAGTTTATATTTTATTTATATGTAATTTATAATTTATTTATGCTTTTATAAATCTTATATAACTCATAGCATCATGTTCTCCATTTTGTTGGAATATGATAACATCATTTGTTAACATATGGACTAGAACCTCCTCAAATCAATGTGATTCATTCACACTATGCATTAAATATATTAAGTATTATTCTAGTAAACACATGTGACATATATGAAATAATTATGTTATTGTAATTAAAATATTCATAATTTAATTTTCATTGTTTTGATTCATCAAAAAAATGGAAGTAGAGTTCAAGTGTTTTAATGGCCTATAATCTCTGTTAATGGTACATTTCTTTTCCTATATCCATGTTTTATGGATTATACTAAATACACATGTACTGAATATTTATGATTTTTTAAAATAATTTTTTAATCTGAAGATTATTAAATCATGGTCTAATTAATATTAAAAACAATTAAAAAGTAATAGTATACTCGAAAAATTATCCAATTGATACCCAAAAAAATTCTGAATAATGGAGGATTGTTATCAAATATGAAATGATATATTACAAGAAGTTAATTATTGTTAATATAAATATGAGTACAATTATTTAATAAGTTAATTACATGTTTGAAACCATCATATAAGAGGATAATGGATGTTCACCCAAAAGAAAATGCAAGGTAAATGATTTTACCCTAAATGTTTTGTGGGGAAAATACCTTATACACTAATTAATTATTTTTTATGGTGTATATATTGAAAATAAATTTATTTTATGAGTATTATTATAATTTTTATGTAATTTTTTATCCATATAACTTTATTTATTTCATGGAGAATACAATTCTAAATATAATATAGTGTTATGGGTTTATTTCACCATCTCACCTTTATTCAATATTGTTTTTGTTTAATATTCCAATGGGGAATATTTCCCTTCCATATTGTTGGTTTCTAGTTAAAATAAAACATTTTTTATAATTTTGCAATGAATCTTTAAATTTATTTTTACAGCTTTTTTACTTTCTCAAAAATTATTTAAAAGGAATATTAGAATCATTTTATAAAACATGGCACTTTATGAGTTATCATATAAATGTAAGATTGATGTTTTTTTAACTTATAAAAAAGAAATAAAATTGTTTCCATCATAATGGCATAATTTTTTGAATGTACCCTAATAATTATAAAATTTTATCTTCAAGGAAAATATAACCTTTTATAAATGGAGACCATTAAAATAAATTACTACAAATTGGTAAGCATTTTCCATCTCACGTTTTACTTCTATGAGTAATAAGCCTTATTCACCACTTATTTCTTGTGTTTTATTATGTATACTGACCATTGATACATCCTATCATTAATCCCATTATCTTCATGGTATTTGACATTTCATTTGATAACTACTACTTTTGTGAGGTATATGATTCTAGTGATTTAAATATATAAAGGGATTTCATGTCAATTTACATTCTATTGAAACATATTTATTGTTATTAACCAATTCAAATTACGGTGGCCTATATACATCCCCTTTGACATTAAATATAAAAATTAACTCAAAAAACTTTTACCATTTTTACAAAAATTGATTACATTTCCTATTATTTGATTATCTATGGGAATATTAATAAATATGTATTCATCATTAAATAAATATATTTCATAAAGAAAGTTTTTTATTAACAATATCGATTACTTGATATGAGGAATTATTTGGAGTGGTAATTATGGTTGTGTCCCAATCATTATATACCCCCACAATACATCAAAAGGCTCTAATGATACAAATTCGTAGCATAAATTAAATAGGTTTCTCCATTTAGTTTTAATCATTCTTGGTAATGGTCCTGATGGAATAGTTTCTCATGTGCCTCATACATGATATCCAATAATGAAGAATTGTATTAATTTTGAATTTAGTTATTATTATAATTTATCCATCATATTTTTTCATTGACTTTATCTATGGATGCATTTAATTCTAATCTTATTTATTAAATGGAATGTGTTTTATAAAATTTTATTACCATATAGATTATTCCATATCAAAAATTTTTTTGTGAATATTTCACCAGTTATTTACCATTCCATGTTGATTTATTACCATTAAATAATTATTTATTTTATTTTACTTACCATTGCTATAAATTTGGGTTCACTGTTATTTTTTCCCTACCCCAAAATCAATTTAGTTTACTAGAAATTATATGTAATGATACACTATATGATATAATGTTATCCTCTAAAGAAACAAAATTATGTTGTAATTAGTGTATTCATTTTTAATGCAAGGTACATCTATGTTTCTAATTTACTAATATTATTGAACTGATCAGTATTTGTGTTTCATTTCATTGTAATAATCCAATGTAGTGTTAGTGGACACTAGCTCTAGGCTTACTGGATGAAGGTCTCTACACAAAGACTCCAACCGTTTATAAAAATCAAAACTATAAACATTCTCTACAAATTTATTAGGTTCCTCTTATATAAACATTACTTAATAACCATTATCTATGAATAAATTTCACATCTCAAGTTCTAAATGAATCATTCAAGTAATCCAATATCCTTTATGACCCATATATTTTATTTTCATAACTACTTTTTCCAAATAAAACACATTCTTTCTAATTACTAATTTCTATTTTTTTATTTAACAACTCTAAGTACTAATTTTATGTCAAAAATACTATGATTTATATATTCATTCTCAATTAATATAGAATGTATAGGTATGATGACTTCATGTTAAATTATATTATGAAAATAATACCCCATAATTTCATTGGTATGAAAAAAGTAATTTAATTTACATAAATAAAGGCCATGTTTTTTAAAATAAAAATAGAATATTTATACATCACCACATAAAATATTAATAAAAAATTGGGATAAATCATTCTCTATATATCTTATATTGTATTTATGAATAACTTATATTTAATGTATTGAAGTACATTTATTTTTTATTCTAGAAAATATCTTATAACTTATGTTCGTTAGACACACTAACTAATCATCATCAAAATCATTCCTAACATGATAAAATTACTCAACACATACACACAATTCCATTATTTTGTTCAAGGATAATAGATTTTTAAATAATTTCTCAATATTTTAAATGACTAATAAATTTTAGGAAAAAGTATCCACCACCCTAATCTAATAGAGGAATCAAAATAAGTTAACCTTGTAATTTTTTTACTTTTTTCATAAACTGCACGTACATTTTAATGATTTTAAACTGGTCTTTGAAAAACATAACCATAAAAACAAATTCCATCAGTAAAGGTCATAAAGTAATTTTACCCATCACATTCATATCCACTCATTATTCCACAAATATCACTATGTATTAGGTATAATATACAAAAATATCTCTCCCATTTTATTCTAAAAGGATCTTTGACCATTTCAATTTATAAATTTTTTTTTAAAAAATGATTCAAAACATTTATCTATATGGATTTTTTGTACGTGTTTATGTTTTATATTCCCAATGAAACATTACTAAAGATATGTTATTTTGGTACCAAATAAAATTAAATATTTATCTTGGATTTTATAGAATATATTATCCATATCTAGAATTTATAAACCAGTCAATATATATATAATATTAAACAAAATTCACTAATGAATATAGAAAAACTCATATTCATAATTGTGAATGAAAATAAATTATTGTATGAATAAGCCATAGAATACCAATATGCCTTTTTGGGTAGACAATATAAACAATTTTTCAATTCTAAATTTAATCAACTAGGGAGATATAAGTCCTATATTCTAACATCCAAGTAAGTTACTCCTTCAACATTTATGACATCTTGATATATTTATCATCTCATCTACTCCCTTTTATTTATCAGTTTTTTCACATCAATAGTATTTTGTGATTCACACATGGTATAAAATACCCTTTAATTATAAATAAATAAATGGATTTTTATAATATTCATATCCCTATTCTGAAAATGTTTCTCCTTAATAAAATTTACCATATATAGAAACAAATTAAATTTTAGGTATAACATATAATGTATCTAAAAATAAATCTCATGACGTATAACATATTAAAAAATAATAAATATTTATTAAGTCTTTATCATATTTTATATTCATTAAATTTTGGTTTTTAGGTGAACTACTCACAATAAATTGGTGTTCCCATACATCATATCTGTTAGCGATACATAATTTAGATTTACCTATTATTTGTTTGGATTTATAATTTACCTCTTTGCATAGCTATTTTGGTATAAAATTGTGTCAATAATATCATATATTACTCTTGTATATGAAGATGTAAATATTATAAAACAATTTAGTACGAGAAATATCAAAACACCGATCATTCAGTTATCTATATTTGGGCTTTTCAAGGAGAGTGTAACATCAATCTAGACATGGGATATGGTTGCTTATCTTTTAGGCTTATACACATCCTACATTCCTTCCATGAGATAATAAATGGGAAGTAAACATTTAGTATTTCATGTATTGAATACCAAGTTATTTAAATATGATGTCATTAAATTTTGTCACTAAAATAGTATTTATTTTGTTTTACTATTATTCCCATTAAAATATAAATCTAATGTATATCATTAAATCTATTACAATCATTATATATCAGGAAATCAATATATATACAATCTTCTAATAATTTAATTATGTATCATATACTGTTAAACAAATTAATTTATTCTGAACATGTTAATATATAGCCCTTTATATAGCTAATGATTTTTATTACAAATCCCAAAAAATAAAATCTAATTATATATTAAAATATCCAAAATATATCTCATGAATATGGTCTATAAAAACATTATTTAATTATATGGAATCAAAAATATGTAAATCAATCCATAAGTATCTATGGTAAAATAGGTTAGGAGTGGCTACTTTCCTCGAATAGAGTATAAGATCTATCGATTGTGAGAATATTATTCCAATGTTTTACTGTTAATGGATCAATAATAAAGAGACAAAAAAAAACAGATTCAACTGTAACACCAAATATGTATAAATCATAATAATCCTTTATTACAAAATTAATTATTAAATAAATAATCATAACTCTAGTTTAATGAAATGAAACCATAATCATACCTAGTTTGTACCTATTTTATGAATGATATAATAATTTTTTCAATCAATTTAAATAATTATAATTAAATAGAAAAATATCAACAATTTACAGAGATTACATTCATGAATACTATAAAAAAATTATAAAAATTAGAGAATAATTAAAATAATTCGTTGACATATAACAATATTACATTATGGTAAACGTTATTTAAAAAAATTATGTTGTGATTTAATGTCATAGGGTTTCAAAACAGACCATTCGATCCAGTAAAAATGACTTATTTTCAGAGGGTATTTTTAATATTCATTAAAATTGTGGCCAAGAACCACAATTTCACTTCTCTAAACTTGTTATTTTGTATAAATAATTTCTTTGAGGAAATATATTTAACCATAACATTATTTTGAATTAGATATTTTTAAATAAATATCTTTGTTTAATGGTTATACCATAAATAATATGTTGTATGTTATTTCTATATTATTGTTTTAGTATGGAAATATAATTTCAATAAACCGTGAATATTTTTAGTCAAACAAAAAAAAAGAAACATATAATTTTATTCTTTATTTTTTATAGTATAAAAACTGATTCCAAAATAATTATTAAATTTTTATAAATATTTAAATAAAATTGACAATTGTTATATGAACCATGAAATTAATTCTTGAAAACCTGAAACATGGTTTCATTTTTTAAATCTTAATCTGATGGATTATTCATCTATACTAACTTATATACCATTTATAATTTTTACAGGAAAAATCAATGAAAAAATACAATATAATTTTAAAAAAACTCAACTTTATTTCAACTATAAGAGAAAATGATGAAATGATATAAAATCAAGAAAAGTTCTAAATCACTATCCATTAACAATCCTCTATAATAGAGGGATTGGTAGTGATCCCTTGGGTTTATTCTTATAAATAATACCACTAAAAATATCCACTATTTGATATAAAATCTTTGAAAACATTACTATGACATATTTTAACTTAAATTTTCTCAAAACACTACGTTCAAGAGTAATTAATGTAAGAAGAGTGAAAGATTTTTTGATTCAATGAGTCTGATTTGAATTTTCCCCAAATCGAGCTCTATGAAATATTTTTAAAGAAATCATACATTTATTGATGGGTCCTATAAAAGTTTATAATATTGATAAACTTTTAAATTCGAACCTTTTGTAATCCTCTAATTTAACATTTTTTAATGGAAATTGTATTAATTAAGTTAATTTTAAAACTCATTCATCAATAACATATTTATTAATATATCCTTACATGATATTTATAATGAAATTTTTTTGTTAATAAATATTTGATATATTTCCTAATGATATATTATGTCATTATTTTTTAAGAACATCATATGGAATAAAAAAATAGACCTGATCACAAGCCCTAAAAAAGTGACATTAACCATTCCATTGTTTAAACATTAGTGAATCTATCCATAACATTAGACACTATAAAAATGTAGAAACCACTCAAAATTAAATCAACTCATTTTACCTCAATTATAATATCTTTTATAAAAAAAATTGGAATATGTGTTTATGTCAAACAATTTCACCTTATAAAAGATATATAGTTTGATTATAATTCTAGAATATAATATTAAATATTGGTTCTTGTCAATATCTTGGGGAAAAGTGAATGGGATCTTTAATCTGCATCTTGTATAATATAATTCCAATTTTTTTTAATGAAGATAAAGAAATGCTCTCACATTCTCTATACTCTAACTATTGGGATAAATTAAGTGATTTATTTAATTTTTAGATTTAAAAAGATATGCCATCGATGAAACTTATCATAAAATATAGACTCCCACCACCTCCTAGATGGACACACCATCATATATATAAATAAAATCACATTGTATGTTTCTATGTATTTAGATGAACTCATAAATATGAGTTTTTATTTTTAAAAATGATATCATCAAACTTGGGACCCAACATTCCAATAAATATTAGAGGATTACATCTTTGAAAATGTAAATCCCAATCCATATTCCAAGTCCCCAATTATCCTATATTCCAAAAAAATTGAATCCATGATTTTTGTCATGGCCTATTGGACTATAAAAAAGGTCACATAGTTGAATTTTCTTCACATATCACCCATAATATGAGGGATATATTCTTTTTATTGTATTAATAATTAAAATGGAATTTTTTCAATAGAAGGAATAAAACAACAATTTATCAGCACAACAAAACAATATAATCCAAAATAACACATACATAAATATTAATGGGTCTCTAAATTAATTTTATGTATCTTATTGTTTCATTTTAAGAAATCATGCATTTAAAAAACATTTTAAAAGTTATGAAACATAATTAGTAAATTTTTCAATCCTAAATTTCTATTGTATAAAATATAAAATCTGTGTACATAAACTATGTATGAAAGAAAAATAGAGGTCTATGGTCTAAAAATATCTCCACTAAAATAATAAATCAAAATTTTAAAACATTTCTATAAATATAAATATTATTACCACCCAAAAATTTTATATCACTTTAACAATCTCCCAAACAACTTTGTATACTAATTCACACAAAGAACATATATAAATCAAAATCTTAACATGGTTTTCTCACTTAAAAATAATTTTTTTTTATATTTTAATATTAAGATATAAAGTTAAATTTTATTCAATGTATTTTTTTAAAAAAGATTCCAAAATTAAAAGGAAATGAAATAAAATGAAAAAATCTATATATATAATTTAATTCATATCCATATATTTCTAATGCATCGTTGAAATAAAATTGTTATCTTATTGTTAGTAAAGAAACATATCATGGTGAAATTAAAAGAAGAATTATAAAAGTATTATTCATCCTCATATTCAACCTAGACACATTATGTAGTCTTAATATATAAATATGTAATGAAATACATTTATTAAATGGTTTAATTAATATATCTCACAAATAGTCTCACAACCCAAGAACATATAGGTTTAATGTCTTGTATGTTAGCTCAATAAAATTCTTATTTTAAACAGTTATTTACATATCTCTATGTCCATAATCCCTGTGATTATCTTTATGATGTTTCATATGGTATATTTATCTTCTAAATGAGGGGAATGGAAAAATTAGAATGTTGTTGACTCTAATTATTTTTATGGGAATCTTATTAATCTGTCATAAATATTAGATGACAAAAACGATTGGAATAATTATTATTGGGGAAATGTCATATAAAAATATACTGTGATCATATGTGAAACCCATAAAACATGGTTTATCATTATGGATAAGAAATAGAAACATAATCCCCAATAAAGTTCTTCAACAATATGGATTTGTAGAATATAATGAAAATAATACAAAACATGAAATCATAACATGAGAAAATAAAAAATATTTTGAAAATGGAATATGATAATCATTGAATAAAAAATTGAAATAAATCATCACATACGAAAAATGGAATAGATCAAACAATATTATATATAAAAATTACAAAATAGAAAAGGCTTCACATCTTGATTCTCATAACATTGTAGAGAAATAATCACTACATAATTCCTACTATGAAGAAAGAATCAATATCTAATTTCCCTATTATAGGAATGATTACATCATTATTCCCATAGTGGATTACGAATCACTACCTGATTCCAATATTCGATCAAGCATCGATATTATATTCAAATACAGAATTAGGCATCACTACATGATTCCCATAGTGTAGTGAACATTCTATACATGATTCATATAGTGAATGGAGAATTACTTACTTGATTCCCCTAGTTAGCTCATGAGATATAAAATAAAAACAAATGAATTAGTGGAATATATCGGACCCCTCAAATCCTCAAAAATATATATGAGTCATATATGAAATAAAATCATTCATCTTATTATAAATTACCCAGGAAAAATAAATATGTTTCAAAACATTTCAAAATGGTTTCTTATTAACAAACAAGATCATTTTACTACAGAAACATGACCACCCAAAATGAATATTTAAAAATAGAACATATAGTGGGTTTGATAAAAAATTATTTCATTATATAATAATCAGATAAAAATGTATAGTAAAATATAAAAACTAATATTTCATAAAAATAGTATCTTAATATCATCTTAAAAATATATGATTTTCATTTAACTTCATAACTTTTTTAAAAAAAAGATTAAGAGAGGACTTTATAATACAGTTCTTCAGAAAATATAAAATAAATACACCATAAAAAAATAATTTTCCAAATTTTACGAAGGGAATAATTTCACGTAGAAGATAATTCATTAATTTATTTCAAAATTCGTTTATTGAATCCCCAAGTAATTAGAATGATAATGGATCCATTTTTAATATTATATAAGTACAATTAAAATTATTATTTTATATAATTTTTTTAATTTTCTATTAGGGAAAGGATATCATTTGTGTGAATTAAAAAAATTTATATCAAATAAAAAAACATTAAAATAAATGAAAAATATTCTAAATAAAAAAACATATATACAAAACAATCAAATAATAAAGAAAGAATATTTTTGAGTGAAACATGATTTCTCCATAAAATAATTTGCTAATATAACATAACATTATAATATGTAAAAAAAGATACGTGTTATAAGATAATAGAAAAATAGTAGTGATTATGACCCAAAAAAATATTTCAGTTATGAAAACCCTTACTAATTAAGAAACATTTTAATTAGAATGCATTTTAAGAGAGATATCATTAATTATGTGTTAAAATAAAATGAATAAATATAATTCATTATATTGTATATGTAATAATTAATATAAAAACTATTATAAAGATCATAGGTGTACAAAATTAACTATGTCTCAATGATGGATATTTTGAGACGTAACCCTAACTTTGTATTTTCGCTAACGTCACAATAATCTACAATAGACAGGGATGTGAATTTTTTCTAGGAATTATATTTCAAAATTAAGGACTTATTCTTATTAATAGTAATAAAATGAATTTTTATGTGGGATGGTATTATATGAGGATAAATTTAGCAGATGTTTTATAATAAATTTGAATGGGAGTCCATTCTGGAAGTGATCGAAGTGTTGGATTTTTATAAGTTAAGTGAAGGTTAGTTTTCAGAGTGACCTGTACATTTTCAAAAAGATAAATTTAAATTCATTATTAAATGACTAAAAAATGGAAAATTATTTTGGGTAATGTGATTTTGTGTTTAATCTTACTTCAAACACTAATTCTTGAGAAACCTTCAGTGGTTTATGGGTTTTCATTTATCATTTAAACATTTAACATAAATTAGTTTTACCATGATTATTAACTTTTAACCTTCGTATGAAATTTTAAAGAATAAAATTAATAATGAACATTTTAAATAATTTGATCACTATAATATTAAATTGTAAAATAATTTTATCCATTATTTTTTTTTAACATCTAAAATTTTATTTTCAAAATAAACAGAAATATTCATGTAAAGGAAATTTTGAAATTAATTTTATTTACTTAAATTTATATATATGTTCAAAATAAAATTATTGAAAAAAATTATGGAAATAAAATTCATTATAAATGAAATAAAAGGTGTGAGGATTTAAAGGAAATCCAAAACTGATTAAGACCATGAAAATATTTGTTTTTAAGAAAAAAATAGTTTCTATTGAAGTCTATTTTTAATTCAGCTCCAAAACTGTGGGATATTTCATACCCTATTATTCTTCTATGTCTGGTTAGCTCTTCTTTGGTGAATGCGCCTACATTGAATCCTCATCTAGGGACATGTTTCTTATAATTCAGTTTTGTATATCTAGATTCAATGTGACCCAAAGGCCTTGATTTGTCCCAAAGGCCTTGAGGTGGACGAAAATTCATGATTTGGCTAGAAAAAATTACTAGCCCGAAGGCCTTGGGTCGTTCGAAGGCCTTGGGTGGCCCGAAGGCCTTGAAGTACCCGAGGACCAAACTGGTGGCCTGAAGGCCCAAATGGGTGAACAGTTGCAACTGCTACAACATCAAAAAATACTGAACATTATCTACTATAGTAACTACTTGAGTTCCCTAAATAATTCCTCTTCTAGGATTTGATATTAGGATTTTTGGATACAATTAAGGATTTCTCACCAACCAGGATGAGGCTCATGTTCTGTAAATACTTTAATATTTTTTTTATATCTATAATTTTTATATCTGATTATAAATATATATATAATTAAAATATAATATTATTATTTAATTATTAATGTTTAGGAAATAATGAAACCATGAAAAAAGTATAAGTATCAAGACTTCCAAAATGAATCATTCTTGGAATACAAAACAATTATCATCATGAATATTAATATTAATACCCAAATATTAATAAGCGGGTGAAATGATGTCATAAATAAATAATTTATTATATGATAGATATTAATATGTTAATGGAATAAATGTATGATAAACCGTTATATATTATATTGGATATTTTAATGTGATTGAGGAAAAGTGATGCTAAAGGTAAGGTTTTTCTTTTATAATCTTATAGATATTCGAGATTCTTTATGTTTAAGTCTCTATTGGATGAATTATTTGATATTTATTTTTAATAACCATTTTTAAAAACATATATGGAATATTATTTTTATTATTATCCTATGATTTAATAATGTTATTTGTTGGCCACATTTTTCTTATTACAAAATAGTTTAGAAAGAATCTCCTTGTCATTTTCCAAATGTTGTATATTATGGATTTTCCAAAAAAATATGAAGGGGAGTTTTTCTATGTTATACGCAATAAAAAAACATTTCCCATAATCATAAATAATAATTTTTTTAGTAATAATTTATATTTCTACGATTTTATCTTCAAATAAAATTGTCTCACATGTAATTGTGTAGTTTCATTTAATGAATCAATTAAAAATTGATATGGTATTTACCACATGAAATGTTTCATGTGATCTTTCAAAATATGTTTTGATCTTAAATGACATAAATTGATGTTACATAATATTTTATGGTAATATGTTGATCCAATGATAAAATATTTATTATTTTTAGAGATTTTTTATGAATTTAAGGACATAATTATTATGAAACCTATTTATTTTCCATGAGTTATGATAACAAGAAATGTTTATGAAACCCATTTCTATTCATCAGTTCTGATATAATGAATATTTTATGATATTTTGGCACACATATGTATAATTTCCATTATTTTAAGACTGGGCCTATATCTCCCTCTAATTCATTGGGTAATTATTAGTATTATATAAACTGAAAGGGTATAAGAGATGTTATCCCATGCCTGCAATACAGATGGAAAATGTTTTTCCAAAGCCTGGAGTTTGTACATAGGTAGTTAGACCAAGATTGAATTATTTTGAATTTATTGTTGGTTATCCTTATCAAAATTATTTATATTATTTATTGTATTTCTAAATATATGCCTTATTCTTTTTTTGATCTCATGACTCATTATCTTTGATTTCCTTATGATTTATGTCTTCTGAACGTCCATGATTTATTCCATGACAAAAGATTATAATCTATGATGCACAAGATATATTTTTTAAATTCTATTCTCTTACCAGTATACTCATGTTATTTTTATGTTATTGTTGATATATCATTTTTTTTCTTATTGTCCATATGAGCTCACCCATTATTATTTTTTCTTTCCTAGGTTATTAAGAATTTATTACTCTATGATGGAGAAATATATGATGAATTTAGTGGGAGAGTGTGTAGTTAACCTAATAAATAGTTTATTATGAATAACATTTACCATTTATAAACATCCTAATCCAATTTATGGAGGAATTTTTATACTTAAAAGACCATCCTTAGGTTCAAAAAGGATAGATCTAAATGGGGTCCCATGAATAAGAGGTAATCATCTTAACCAACGTATTTCGATTAATATAATCATATAACTCTTCTAAACATGTGTTATTTATTGTAAAATGGTAAAATAAGTATCCTAATGTACGTAAATGTTATAATTATTATGAAAACACCATTATACACCTTCTTTATTATCATAGGTCATGTGAACATATTTTTGGTGTGTACGTATAACTTACCATGTCCGCATAGAGAAAAAATTCATTTTTCATCCCTCTAATTTATGAATGGATATAATTATGGATATAATTTTTATAAATTATACTAATAATATAATTAATCTTTTATACTTATAATATAATATCTTTCTCATTACCTTCCATCCCGTAGAAAAATGATAACACTGTTTATGAATATATGAGTACTACAACCTCCACGAAGTGTTCTGATTCGTTTTTCATTTGTATTTTACATGAGTTGTAATTATGAATAATTTTATGATCATATATAATAAATAAAATATTATAATTATTCATTATATATGAATTCTTAATTATTTTATTTCATTCTACATGTTAATAAAAAAACATGATTTATGCGTAGGTTCGACCAACCATCTCCATGTATAGTGTAAATAATTTTTCAATCCCTATTTAAAAAGAATGATTATAAATATATATACACATCTAATTAAGATAAATTTATTTTATACCATTATTAAAATTCTTCAGATGATGAAATCATGATAAAATTATTTTTATTAGGACTGTTGAATGAAACTATTATTGGGAAATTAAGTAGTTCTCACCCAAAATAGTGATTTTAATCATTAATTCATAGTTGACAATATTTCATAAATAAATCATAAATGTAATGATATATATGAATAATTTTATATAATGTATTTATAAATAATCTATTTTTATTATATATGGGTTTGGACATAAACGAGGAAAGGTGAGACTTGAGGAAAGGGTTTATTTCACAATCTCATCATTATTCAGATTCTTTTATATTTAATCCTCTATTTGGAAACATTTCTATTACATCTATATGAATTCTAAATAAATAAATGATTTGTGTAATATTATCCTAAAAAAACTATTTTCATTAGTACCTATGTTTTAATTTTTACAGAATGATTTGAAGGAAATATTTTTTCAATTTTCCAAACAAGGTACATTGTGTCTTCTCTAAAAAAATTATATAGGAATTGTTTTCTTAACTTATATGGAATGATGGGATTTTCTAACCACAATTACTAATATATTAGTTTATGATACCACTAAATGTTTTCAAGGTAATTTTCAATGAAAATGTTTTTCATTATAATTTCACAATTTCTTTTAATTATGTGATTTTAAGAATGAAAGGGTATTTTTCACAAAAAACGTTCTAAGTGATATTTCTAATTCGTTTTCCATAGTTGATGAAATAATTTTTTTTACTTAATTTTTACTTGAAATATGATCTAATTATATCATATTTAGTCATTTTTTTATGGTTTATCATTATGAAAACCAAGTGTTTATGAAACCCATTTCTTTTCCATGAGTTATGTTATGATGAAATGTTAATGAAACACATATCTTTACATGGGTTCTGATATTTTAAATATTTTATGATCATGTGGTAAAATAAGTATTATTTTATATATATTACTAGCATTTTATATATTTCCCTCTAATTAAAAAGGTAATTATTTATATATTGTTAGATAAGTAAGACTGTAATGGAGAGTGAACCCAGTAAAATACTGAACTTTTTCCCCAATGATATTACTAGAATTGAATATTGACTAATATTATGGTTTGGAGAGTAAACAAAATCAAATATATTATCCTTTTACATTATCATTGACTACTAATGAAATGATTTTCTATACTTATGTGTGTCACACAATATATATATTCTAAAATTGTTAGGATTTTAGGACTCATGCTCTTTGATTTCCTTATGATTAATATATTATGAACATTACATATTTATTCTTTGACTCATGTGTATAATCCATGATTTCAAGAGTATATTTTTAAAATGTTAATCATTTTTTAGCTACTTTGGAAATGGTATATCCTATTTGTGTACCCTATTTGGGGATTAAGAAATCCTCTCATATACACTTTGAGATCATTGATCATAATATTTACCAAATTAATTGGAGGGAGATATTTTACCAACCCATATCAGAATGAAAATAATACATATGTATCCCATGAGATCATAAAACATTTATAATATCAGATCTCACCAAATGAAATATATTTAAGGAAAATTTCATCAATGTATAACCAAGGTAAAAGGGAATGGGTTTCATTATCATCATTTCATTTTACACATAAACCATCTAGAAAAAATGTGGTTGATATCCTTAGATAAATCCCTTGTAATTATTTTATAAAATCAAAGGATGTCAAATTAGTTTGAAAATAATTTTGAAATATCACTTTTAATAATTCATGAGGAAAATATATATTCCCATTAAAAATAACTTCATTAAAAAGATCACACATACAAGGAAAACAATATTTGATTAAAACCATGTGAACTTTTAAACAAAAATTAAGACAAATGATTAGTAATGATGGTTGAAAAATCTTTCATTACTTATAAGATAGAAAATATTTTGTTATAAAAGACAAAATGTACCTCATTTAGAAAAGGATTGAAATATTCATGTTAATTTTTTATTAAAAATAATACATGGTTAAAATGATTAAATTTTTTTTTAATTGTAAAACCATTGTTGAAATTTTTTTAGAAAACAAGTATATGTATGATAAAGGTCAAATAATTATCCAATTGGAAACATAAAAATAAAAACTCCAGAATATGCTTGCCTTAAATATTAACAGTCACTCTGACTATCTATTCAATGATTATACTATTATTTACTATCAGGACCAAAATTATATAATATATTTCTATGAGGTGTTTATTATTATACTTTTAATGATTATATTTCATCGGATGATATTAAATTTATTTTTTTTAACCAAGATAATTTTACTTATGAGTGGAGGGAACCAATCCATCACTTAAATAACATTATATATAACAAAATAAAGGATAATTATTTCTAAAAAGTTTATTCCTATAAAGATAAATTTTAATACATTACCCATACAACTAGAATATTTATTCAATATTGAAATCATCATGGTGGTGCCTTAATTATTTTATAAAACTATTTATACGTAATAGAGTTCCTATAATTTAATTACAACATGAAAACTGTAAATATGTATTAAAGGTACATATACCTTAAATATTGGGATATATTTTAGATGTACTAATGGAATTGGAATTTTATTACCCCCTGGTCTTGGATGTTTCTAATTCTCACCACCTTTTTATCCCTTATATTTTGTCATTAACATGTATAATTCTCTTGGTATATCTCTATATTTCTTTGAAGTACATACTTTCCTTTTTTGAAATTTTTTTATTAGGGTTCTTATATCAAATCCTATTGGGTGATGTTTGGAAAATTATTATTCTTTGTAGGACTATGCATGGGTGGAAATGTGTTAGATAAAGTCACGAAGGACTATCCAAGAAATTATGCATCTTGAGTGGGTGTTCTAAATGAAGGTACATGTTTAGGTTCTTTTTTAGAATAAACTGTGTGGTCTACCTTCAATGATTTTAGACTGTGCCAGTGGAATTTTTTATATTTATATAATGGGTTTTTAGAACATGAGTCTTTTCAAATATCCCATAAATAAGTACATAGTTGGCACACATTTTATCAATCATCATGATATGTATTTAATGAAACAAAAAATTTTAGAAAAGAAACTCAAATTTTTTCCTCTAATTTTATTCTAATGGTTTTTTATTTTTATAGAGGAGGTTTCTAAAATAGATATTTGGGATTCCATGTCTCTTTATGGGGGGTTTTATAGATATATTTCTGGGTAAGATATAGTTTTTATAGGTATGTGATTGTTCTTTGTCATTCTACATTAAAATTTTAGATCTACTCTTGTTTAATCAAATGAATAATTAGAACATCATATTAATACTATATCAATGGTTTGTGACATGATTTAAATAATTTTATTATATATCATTTTTCTTAACTTTTTTTCTTATGAATCTCTATTTTTTGGGATTTCATAGAGACTCATTATAGTAGGATAATTCCCTATCACTTCTTGTTATATAAATGTGAAATTGAGATTCATTATTATAAAGTCATAACTCTAGATCCCATCCTATTTCTGATGAAACTATTATTTTATTTTATTATTGTGTAATATTATTTTTTGTTATTTGAGGTTTTTATAGAAGCTGGTTTCATGATACTTATTTATTACGAACACCATTTTTTTTATTCCTATAAGTTCATTTCCAAACAGTTTGAAAAAATATTTTTTGAAAATATCATTAAATATTTTTTGATATTGTATTAAAGTCATAAGAAACTTTTTAATAAAAAATATTATTTATAAAATTTTATAAAAATGGATTTCTCTCTTATTATTATGTGTATATATTTTTTTAATGCATTATTTTCATTTTTTTAGGATAAAATATTATTTAAATGATTATGATATGGTAAACCCATTTTTGATTGGAAATGATATTGGGATCCATCCTTATGGATGAACTCTCTCTCTATAGACCTATTATTCATGGTTAATGTGTGCACTAGATTAACTATGTTGTGGAAAGGGGCCTCCATTGGGAGAATAGCATTACCCCATATACCTATTCTAGTAGGGTAATGTGTATAATATGTTCATACTAATCAAGATATTGTTTTGTCAATCCTCATTTAACTATAATTGTTGATACTCATGGTATTTTTTTCTATATTAATAATAATTTAAAAGTATGTTTAGAATGATAATGGAAAATATTTTAAAACATTGTTGGTGGAATGCATTATTAAATTATGAAGGGGGTGATCTATCTATTTTTCATATTGAATTGTCAAAACGTTATATGGTTCCATATATTTCTTTACTTCTCCATAAATTATTTATTTTATAATTTATTATTATAATGAACTCGGTGGGATCTAACAAAGAAATTTTTCTCACACCAGACATACACCATGGGGTGTTGTACTTTTGTTCTATCAGCTGTAGGTAAAATAAAGGCTATAATGGGTATAAATTGGTCTTGTTTTAATCATAGAATTTTATTTAGGAGTCGATATCATTATAAATGGATTTGGTACATAGAATACTTCGAGTACATGGAATTTGTTTAATTTTAGAGTTTTTTTCAAAAATTTATTTCTATTTATTACTATTATTTTTAGAATTTGGAATTTTTTTTGTACTTTATTAGTTTATTGTAGGATCATGTGGTCAAATAAATCTCATAATGTTTTTATTTGTGTCAATGTTCTTAAAAAAAACTTGTATGGATTTGGAATTCTATTTGGGTCAAGTTAGGACTCGTTTGGAATACATTTATTTGAGTAAGCTAGGTTGGTTCACTAAAAAATTTTATCAAATGGTTCTTCTTTTCTTTTAGTATACATTTTGGGATGGACTGTTATATATGACATAGTAATATGGGAACCTAAGGTGTATGTTGTGCTTTATTATCTTTCTAGCTATCATTTTGTTGAGCCTTAAGTTATTATGGGTGATTTATAAATGTATATTTTTGGATTAGTGGAGTTTTAATCCTAGTCTTTCATTAGTAACACCATCAATAATTCTAGTTGACTAATTTTATTTTAGCTTTTATTTATTCATGGATATCATGTTTTCATGTATCATTTAACTTTCATTTCTATAACCTTGACCCATAGAATACTTCCAATGATTCCATAGGAGGTTGATAATAACAATAAATTTTTGAAAAACCCTCCATAAGGTCAAAATCTAATGGACATAATTTTTTCATAATCAGAGCTATGTAAAATGGTGTGACACCTTCCTCTATTCATGTTATAGAGGTAGATCCACAAAGCGATGTGGATAGGAACTGAGACAAGTAATTTCATTTCCAAAAACCAATATGTTTCTATGGAATTAATGATCCTCAATAAAAAATGATTGGCGGGGAAAGCTTGAGTGATTTTTAAATTCATAGATACTCATAACATATTCAAAGTGAAGTGCATCATTTTCAAGCTTAAAGGACTAAGTAGAAGGTCATGGGTCATTGTTTTCCTTTTAATAAGCATGATGGATTGATGTTTAAATTCTCTAAGGAATTTTTTGAGTAAGGAATACCCAGATACCTTGACCATTGTGAAATCCATGGAGTTTCTCCAAACTAGTAAATGGAATTTATCATTGATGGATTATACTAATCAATTCATCGATATCTTTGTGATTTCATATTTGGTTTTATATAATTAGAAGATTAATAATTAAAAGACTTATATGTTTGTTTGAGTTGATATATAGTCACATTTAATTATATTTATGTTAAATAACTTTTCTAATGTGGTGGATAGAGCATTGATGTTTAAGCATGACTTGGAAGGTAAATCCGGATTGAAAGTATTTCAATTTTATTATAGTGATATATCTAGCAGTACTTATGAGAAAAATATTAATCAGATTTAGCTTCATGGGGGAAACAATGGCAGTTCATCTCAGAGGTATCTTAATGCACCATCATCAATGGATCATGGATTTACATGTTATTAGTGTGTCCAAACCAAACACATGAAATTATGGTCTCCTATGGATCTAATGTTTTTCAACTCATTTGGTCTTTGAGGTGATTTTTATATTTTGATAGGATATATATCCTCCACAATATATCATATCCTTATCAACACCTATAGGATCTTCATTTGAGATAGATTCTTCATAGACTATAGGAATCCTACCAAAGTCCTATGAAAGGTTGTAGTACACATAGTTTATGAGTTTCCAGTTAACGTTGATGTAGGTCCTAAAACTGTGATATGTTAAATTTCTATTTATTCTACCTTATATACTCTTTTATTGGAAATAGTTTCCTTTAACTCCTTTATATCCACTTTTGTGGTGGATCTTCTAAAAAACAATTTAATGTAATTCCATTTCATACAGAATTTGTAATTTCTCTATGAAATTAGAAAGATTACTGTTTCCATTTTCCTTCATGCTATTTATTTTTTAAAATGTAATGTTAGTTTTGTTTTTTGAGTTATCAAAATAGATATAATCTATTAAAACATCGACATATATTTATCATTGGTAAGTGTTTTTAATATATTCTGAAGGTAGTCACTATGTGTATTCAGGATAATGGTATCCAAGTTCTATTCAGGATGGGAAATATTATACAAATCATATTAAAATAATTTTTTCTATAAAAATTAGTTATAAAAGGGTTAAAATAGTTTTATCCATCCTCTAGTTGTCCAAGTGTTTCCAGATGTGATTCTGAATGACTTCTCTAGTTTTCCTCTAAATTGTGAGCTGTTTTTATCAATTGATGTAGTGATTATAGATCAACTGATATTGATATACTCTAATTTTATGTCTCCATAAAAATTGAAAGTGTTTGAAATTTAGTTGGATGATTTTTGAGCCAATGGATTTATATTCCTTACTTTTTCTCAATGGGAATACAAAGTGGTTTTTTTAAATAAGTGGATGGAAAAATTTACGTATAAATAAATCATGAGAAGCTCAATAAAATTATGGTAATGAAAACATATCACGTTCCTCACAAGATTAACTATCCAAAAAATGATTAATGTACTGCATTTTTGGTTGGGGTTATATGGTTTATTTTGGTGATTTGGACTTTGGTTTGGGTTGTGTCCTTAAGTAGTGAGATCACGTTGTAGCTAAGGGCACCTTGTAATGACCCATAAAATTCAAGGGAAATTTTTTCGTAATTTTCTTTGGGATTTTACTAGAATGAAGTTTCTGACGGAACCTGATTCCGAGGCCCGGTGTGCCCAGAATCATTTTCCGAAGTTTAGCTCAGGTAGGTTCAGTGAACGAAGAAGCGAGTTTTTCTAACTTTTGAACCGGTGCTCAGAATCGAATTCTGAGGGCATTGATGGAATCGTAGCACCAGTAATTGCATAGAAGAACCTTTTTCTGGAGTTGCATTTACTCGGGTGTGGTTATTAAAATTTAGGGTTAAGTAATGGAATAAAATAAAATGGCGCAACAACTTTTATTTTATTTAAAGTTGTTTAACCTAAGCTAAGTGGTTGGAGTGGGACACACTATATCCTACTTCACTGGGTAGGATATTTTTGAGGTGGGGCCCACACGAACCCCACCCCTTTCAACTTCCTCAACCCCTATTAATTAGGTAACGCACCCGCACCCCCCAATTAAGGAAAGTCAACTCTTGTGTTTAACTATTTATTAAACGCCTCTTTAATTGGGCAGATTAAACTTCTCAATTAATTCAATTAATTGATTGATTTAATATTGAATTTCAAAACGTTTGGAATGAGTAATAAAATAAGGCAAAACATATTTTATTAGTGTTGTTTTGGTTGTGTGAGAGGATTTTGGAAAGAATTGCTCAATGTCTTGAAGTTATTCTTCCTCGACGAAGAACGTGAAGAACGCCGACCTCTGGCGACAGACGATGGTGAGAGATGCCTTCCTCGAAGATCAACGACCCGACGTGCATCCATTCCTTCCTTCTTTCCATGTCAAAGGAAGGGAGACATCCTACCTCCTCGGATGATCTCCGTCAATGTGTACAGAACCTTCTTTAGTGACGCCTTATTCCACGACGTTCATTTCCACGATGAGACTTCATTCAACAACGCTCGAGGTAGGGGTTTTTTTGTTTGTTTGTGGTTACTTCCGTCGCCTTTCTTCATTTCAATTTGGGCCTCCTGTTACTGCAATAATGGGAGGAGGTCAGACCGCACGAACACGGCCGACCATACTACCCACTTTTTTGTTTGAATTTGTTGCGGCACGTGTAAGGTGGCGTGGTGCCGTTGCACAGTGCTGAAACTATGAGAATGCGCGAAGAAGCATGGCGCCGTCGCGCCGTGCTGTTGAAGTCGAACAAGCTGCGGCGCCATCGTGCCGCACTGGAGAACTTGGAAGGGACCAGGGCCGGTGCGGGGCCGCGGCGGAGGGGCGTGTCGCCATCACGCCCCGCCAGTCAAACCAAAGCCGCAGACTTTGGCCGCGGTAGAGTAGGGAGCAGTGGCTGGCTACCGGTTGCCGGTGCCGGAGCATGAGGGCGGGACTGCAGGGTCCCGCGGTAGCAGCACGGCCGGCCGGCCGGGCCGGCCAAACGAAGAATCGGGGGTCGTAACCCCCATCCGGCCGAAGGAGCGGCCCCCACCTGGGGGTCGCAGTATGCCAAATAGGGGGGGGGGGCAGCGTGCCCCCCACCCCCTTTCACTCGGCCGTTACGGCCGAGCCGCCTGGCCACGCTGGCCAGGCCTGGCCGGGCCGCGCCGGCAGGCCCGGGCCACGCCCACAAGGTCGGGCCGCGTCCTATTGGTCCGGAACCGGACCCGGGTCGGGTCGACCCAGTTCGGGCCGACCCAAGGGGTATCGGGCCGGGTCAGACCGGGCCCGAACCCCATATTTCCGGACCTATTTCGGTCTTTTTCCCATAACATGGGCTGTGGAACTCCGTTCGATGCATCGTCAGCTGCGATGCAATCCTTGGATTGAGACGGTCGTTTCGGTATATTACACTCATGGTTTTGGAGAACCTAGGGTTCAGCTTAGTTGGTTCGTATATGAAATAAATTGGGCCCTCGGAGCAGAAATGCTTATAACATGAGCTCCGGACGTTCGATTGACGTGTCGTCGACTTTGATGGATTTCACTTAGTGAGATGGACTATTTGGCTTACTCCGCTTAAGGTTTGGATACAGTTGGAGTACGTTTGAGTTGGTTTTAACTTAAAAACCAACTGGGCTCCTGGGACGAAAAACCCAATAACTCTCAGACCGTGCATCCGATTGACGCGTCTTCTGTCTCATTGAGTTCCTGTTGACGATACAGAACTTTGAGATACATCAACTCCGAACTTTGTGTTAGTTGATGTATCAGCCCCTCGGCTCGTGGAACGGATCCTCCCAAATGGGCTTGCTGTGTGCGGGAACCCTAGAGTTGGCTGCGACTACGACGACGATGACGACTGTACAGAAATCCTTCGTGGATTCGATGACGACGACTACAGCACTCAGTGATCCTATGTGGATCAGTGCTACCAATCCTGTGTGGGTAAGATCCTATGTAGTTCAGTGCTCAGTGGTCCTGTGTGGGCCAGCGCATACCGATCCTATGTGGGTTAGATCATGTGTGGGTCATTGCTGGGGTTAGTACCTATCGATCCTTTGTGGGTCATTGCCGGGGTTTGTACCTATCGATCCTGTGTGGGTCTGATGGCTTAGATGAGTCAGTGGCTACATCTGATCATCTCTATAGTCTTACGAAGAAGTATACCTATGTGAGATGAGTCTTGACTTCCAAACATTATCATCGATTGATTGACTTGATTTCCATTGTGGATTGTGTTTTTCTATCCTGTGTTGACGTGATCGAACTTGGGCTCGGATGTTGGAGTCGAACTAGAATTGATAACTTAGGTATATGTATGGGAATATACCTAAGTAGTGTCAGATGTTACTTCGTGATTGTATCTTTCCTTTGTGGATTATCCTTTGTGGATTCTGGGAGACCTTCGGGGGTCTCGGGGTCCCTACTGAATAGCTTATACTCACCCCTGCATGGGCTATGCCCGCACTACGTTGTGTTTGATGCAGACGATGGAAAACACTGATCGTGGTAGAGGCTAGTGGAGTAGTCGGTACCTGGAGGTGGACCACTGGGCGGGACGTACACGGAGCAGATGGCTGGACCCGAGGAGTTGAGGTGGCTATCTGTACCCACCCTTCAGGTGGGACTACCAGTGGACGGCTCGACGTTGCTACTTTACTTTCAGTTGCAGTTCTTTATTTTCAGTTGTACTTCACTTTCATTTTGGGTTTTTATTCTGACCCATTTATTTTCCGCACTTACTTGTACTCAGTTTAATTAGTGTTTACCTATGCTGGCTTACTCTGTGGTGTTTGTTTACTTTTCAAGGAAATGCCTTCCCTTTTTGTTGGGATGTACACCTTAGTGCTAGTCATCAACCCTTGGCCTATGGATTGCGGGATTGGGTTAGTCACGGCACGGGCCCCAAGGACGGGTCGTGACAATAGGTATCAGAGGAGTTCTATTATACCACAGAACTATGGACTCTGATCTTTCTTTTATGTTAAGCAATAGTGTTAAGGGTATTGTGTGTGGTTATCAGTCCAGGGAGTCCAGTGTTGGTGCTGCGGACGATGTATCCGTACACCGGGACCCTGACTTCTGATTTCCGTCTTAATACACAAAAACATTGATTGCATTTGTGTTTCATGTTTTATTTGTGATTAATTTGTGTCTGCTCACCAGGAATACTTTTTGACCGTGGCACACCTATATATTTTCAGGATGGCCCCACGAAGTCAAAAAACTAGGGTTCTGAGCATTGTGCGGGACGACAGCCCCCCGAGCAACAAGGCCTCGGTACATGGCCCTTTGATAGCAGAGGCATCAGTGGTACCTCTACCCACCGAGCCTCCGATGCTACCATCCCCAACCGCTGACCGTGCACATCGCCTTAGTGCACTACACGAGTTTCAGTGTTAGAAGCCTCCTAGGTTCTGTAGGGAGATGAACCCTTAGGCAGCTTAGGATTGTCTAGAGGTAGTTGTACGAGTTTTCCGATTGGTAGGGACACCAGCAGACCTCATATTGATCTTCGCAGCAAGTCTCCTGCATGTGCCAGCAGGAAGATGGTGGAGCTTGATGCTTCAGGTGCACTATGAGGAATCACTCCTCTGGATAGACTTTGAGAGCCTCTTCCACTCGGAGATCATCCTAGCCACCCTCTGTGCAGTGCACATCCAGGAGCTTCTACAGCTGTGGCAGGGCATCTTGATGGTCTCCCAGTACTCGGCGAGATTTACCGATCTCTAGCGCTATTCAATGGACATGGTACAAGACCAATTATTCCAGGACCAGACCATTGAGCAGGGATTGAGGTATGAGATCCGGGCATCACTGATCTCCCTCAGCATTTCGACATAGGCAGGGGTAATGGAGCGATCCCATCTCATTGAGAGCTTTCTTCCATAGCCTACACCGGTAGCGAGACCTACCGTAGGGTGGCACGTAGCAGAGTCATCTACAGCTAGTAGTCGACAGGTAACACATGGGTCTAGGCGGATCAGACCCTCAGGCGGACGACCTTAGGATACTGGCTCAGAGGTGCGGGGCACACAATGCATAGCCAGTCTTTCGACAGGAAGACAGTGCTATGCATGTGATGGGCAGGGCCACATGGCTAGTAACTGCCTAACCCGCCGTGCAGAAGAGCAGAAGATGGTTGAGGGACCACCCAGGCAGAGGCAGAGGGTCGACCGTGGAGGTCTACAGAGAGCAGGAGGACAAGGCAGAGGAGCTGGCCGAGCAGCAGGTGGTGGGCGAAGCTTTGAGGCCTTACCACCACCACCACCAGGAGGCCCACCCCGACCACAGGGAGCTGGCGGGCAGAGGCATGCACAACTCTAGGCAGCAGAGGCCTATGACCATGGTGCGCCTGAGATTATTCGATGTACTAACTGTGTCTATTCCACCCTTTCTGCAGTTCTTATAGACACAAGAGGGAGTCATTCTTTAATAGTCGCTACCCTTGTTCGGAGCTCGGAGATTCCGACGGAGTCGTTGGATCAATCCTTACGTCTAGAGACTCCTACGGGAGCGGACTCGACGATTACGCACTGGTGCCGACAGTGTGAGCTTACTCTAGGAGGCGAGAGCTTCGGCTAAGATCTTTTTTTAGCGGCATCGAGGCCATAGTATGTCATCTTGGGCATAGATTGGTTATCTACAGTCCATGCTCAGATTGACTACATTAGGCGCAAGGTGTGATGTGTTCGCACCGATGGGAGCATGTTCACCTTCACCAGTGAGAAGGGAACCTTTGTAGCACCAGATGGACTCATGTAGAGGAGAGGACATCCCATCACTCATCAGTTGGCTAGCCTCATCCTTGGAGCAGTTGACGTGCGGATTCTGAGCTTACCTGCAGTGGTGGATAAGTATGAAGATGTTTTTCCCGACGACGTTCCAGGACTACCTCCTTGCAGAGAGGTAGACTTTTATATTGAAATATACCCCAGGACATGCCCGATATCCACCCCACCATATCAGATGGCTCCCACTGAGCTTTGAGTCCTACGAGTACAGCTGGAGGACTTGCAGGGAAAGGGATTCATCCGACCCAGTGTTTCACCCTGGGCTTCCCCGATATTGTTTTCTAAGAAGGCTGACGGGAGCTTGGGACTATGAGTCAACTATCTTCAACTGAACTAGGTGACCGTGAGGAACAAGTATCCGCTACCAAGGATTGAATACCTCTTCAATCAGCTCAAGGGAGCACGGTGGTTCTCGAAGATAGACCTCAGGTCAGGCTATCATCAGCTCAGAGTTCGGGACTAGGACGTGCAGAAGACGACCTTCAGATGTCGGTATGGCCACTATGAGTTCTTGGTTATGCCTTTCGGCATGACCAATGCTCTAGCAGTGTTCATGGGCCTCATTAACAGGATCTTTCAGCCATACCTCGATCGATTTGTCGTGGTCTTCATCGACGACATATTGATATACTCGATGACTTAGGAGGAGCATGGATACCACTTGCGGGTTGTACTGGACACACTCCGAGAGCACCATATTTATGGTAAGCTAATGAATTGTCAGTTCTAGATATGTGAGGTCCACTTCTTGGGGATAGTCATCTCTGAGGCGGGAGTTTTGGTGGATCCTACGAAGATCGAGGCAGTGCTAGCTTGGGAGCCACCCAGGAGCGTGACGGAGGTACGAAGTTTCTTGGGGCTAGCTGGGTACTACTGGAGATTTGCGCCAGACTTCTCCAATGTTTCGGAACCACTCTCAGCTTTGATGAAGAACAGGAAACTCTTTATGTGGTCAGAAAGATATCAGCAGAGCTTCCAAGAGCTAAGACAGAGATTGAATAGCGTGCTTATCTTGAGGATACCAGAAGAGGGAGTTGGGTACATAATTTACAGTGATGCATCAAGGACCAGAATTGGATGTTTCCTTATATAGGAGTAGGACGTGATCGCCTATGGATCACGTTAGTTGAGGAATCATGAGCAGAACTACACTACCCATGATCTGGAGTTAGCAGTAGTGGTCTTCTCTCTGAAGATGAGGCGACATTATCTGATGGGTGAGCACTTTACAGTCTATTCTAACCATCAGAGTCTCAGGTACATCTTCTCACAGGAGGACCTGAACCTGAGACAACGACAATGGCTCGAGTTCCTCCAGGACTATGACTTTGAGATAGTCTACACTCCTGGAAAGGGGAACGTAGTAGCCGATGCTCTCGGTAGGAGAACGTGTATTCAGCTACTTGGGGAGGCGACAGAGTAGCTAGCTGCTTTGCAGATATCCTTCATAGATAGTGATAGAGCAGCCTTCCTACAGTCACTCACAGTCACTCCTCCACTTCTATAGCGGGTCAGAGAGGCACAGCGTGGGGACGATGACTGTGAGATGCGGCGTGCACAAATATCCTCAGGACATGCACCTGATGGATTCCTTATGGGAGGAGAGCATGTCATCCTTTTCAGAGGGCGTACCATGGTACCAGCTGCTTTACAGGAGGAGGTTCTGAGGGAGTTTTACACTTCCCCTTTATTGGTACATCCAGGAGTGGCGAAGATGTACCAGGACCTCAGACGATAGCACTAGTGGCTGGGTATGAAGAAGGTTGTGGCAGAGTTCATTTCTCGATGCTTCACCTGTTAGTAGGTGAAGGTAGAGCACCAGGTACCAGCAGGCTTGGTACAGCCTTTGGATGTCCTGGAGTGGAAGTGGGATGGGATATCTATGGACTTCATGACTTTTTTTCCACACACTTCTAGAGGTCACAACTCCATTTGGGTGATTGTCGACCGACTCACCAAGTCGGCTCACTTCATTCCCATCAGAGAGAAGGGCTCAGTAGAGAGCTTGAGACGCCTCTATGTTCAGGAGATTGTACGACTTCATGGTGTTCCAGCATCTATCGTCTCCGATCAAGATGCACTCTTTACTTCCCTGCTTTGCAAGGGGTTGCAGGGGGTGTTTGGGATGCAACTACGTTTGAGCACCGCCTTTCACCCTCAGACAGATGGTCAGAGAGAGAGGACCATTTAGACTCTCGAGGACATTCTCCGTGCATGTGTCCACGACTTTGGTTGCAGCCGGGAGGATCACTTAACCTTGGTGGAGTTCGCGTACAACAATAGATACCACTCCACCATCGGGATGGCACCATATGAGGCGTTGTATGGGTGGCCTTGTAGATCACCGCTGTGCTGGACAGACCCTGGGGAGTCAGCAATTGTGAGACCGGAGATGGTCCAGGCCACGAAGGAGAAGGTCCAGGTCATCTAGGAGCGGATGAGGACAGCTCAGAGCCGGCAGAAGTCTTATGCTGACAGGAGGCGAAGGACACTAGAGTTCGACGATGGTGACCACGTCTTCTTGCGGGTCTCATCTCGATGTGGATTACAGAGATTTGTCCGAGGCGACAAGTTGTCTCCTTGATTCATCATACCAATCAAGGTCCTCAGCAGGATTGGCGAGGCGGCTTATCGCCTAGATCTATCACCTCAGTTGCATCGGGTGCAGGACGTCTTCCACATATCTTAGTTGAAGAGATACGTGCACGACCTGGCGCATATCATTGACCATGGGGAGCTGGACATTGATGATTGGGAGACTTTTTCGGAGGACCCAGTAGAGATCGAGGATCGACAACAGTGTGTCTTACGTGGACGGTCGATTCCTCTAGTGCGCATCAGATGGAAGCACATGAACCTCCAGGAGAGCACCTTGGAGCGGGAGGCTCAGATCCGTGCATAGTACCCACATTTGTTCCCCAAGTTTATTATGTATCTTTACGGGGATGTAAAGCCCTGAGGTGGGAGTAATGTAAAGACCCGTAAAATTAAAGGGAATTTTTTTCAAAATTTTCTTTTGGATTTTACTAGAACGCAGCTTCTAAGGGTACCTGATTCTGAGACCCGGTGTGTCTGGAATCATTTTCTAATGTTTAGCTCGGGTACGTTCAGTGAACGAACGTGCGAGTTTTCCTAACTTTTGAACCGATGCTCGGAATCGAATTATAAGGACACCAATGGAATCTCAGTGCCAGTAATTGCTTAGAATCACCTTTTTTAGAGTTGCGTTTACTCAGGTGTGGTTATTAAAATTTTGGGTTAAGTAAAAGAACAAAATAAAATAGTGCAAACAATTTTATTATATTTAAAGTTGTTTAACATAAGCTAAGTGGTTAGAGTGGGACCCACTATATCCTACTCCACTAGGTATGATATTTGTGAGGTGGTGCCCACACGAACCCCACCCCTTTCAACTTCCTAATCCTCTATTAATTAGGTAACGCACCCGCACCCCCCAATTAATGAAAGTCAACTCATGTGTTTAACTATTTATTAAACGCCTCTTTAATTGGGCGGTTTAAACATATCAATTAATTCAATTAATTTATTGATTCAATTTTGAATTTGATAACGTTTGGCGTGAGTAATAAATAAAGTCAACGCTTATTTTATTTGTGTTGTTTTGTTTGTGCGAGAGGATTTTGGAAAGAATTTCTCAAAGTCTTCAAGTTCTTCTTCCTCGAGGAAGAACACTGGCCTTTAACGACGGACGATGGTGAGAGATGCCTTCCTCAGAGATCGATGACCCAACATGCATCCCTTCATTCCTTCTTTCCACATCAAAGGAAGGGAGACACCGTTTCTCCTTGGCCGATCTCCGTCAATGTGTACGGAACCTTTTTCCGCAACACCTTCTTCTGCAACGTTCAATTCCGCGACGAGCCTTCGTTCAACAATGCTCGAGGTAGGGTTTTTTCGTTTGTTCATGTCTACTTCTGTCGCCTTTCCTCATTTCAATTTGGGCCGCCAGTTACTGAAATAATGGGAGGAGGTCAGACTACACGAACACGACCGACCCTCCTCCCCACTTGTTTGATTGAATTTGTTGCAGCACATGTAAGGCGGCGCGGTGCCTTTGCACCGCGCTAAAACTATGAGAATGGGCGAAGAAGCGCGGTGTCCTTGCGCAGTGCTGTTGAAGTCGAACAAGCCATGGTGCCGTCGCGCCATGACGAAGAACCTCGAAGAGACCACGGAAGGTGTGGGGCCGCGACAAAGGGGCGCGGCGCCATCGCGCTGTGCCAGTCTGACCAAGGCCGCGGCAGAGCAGGGAGCGGTGGCCGGCTACCGGCCGCCGGCGCCAGAGCAGGAGGGCGGGACCGCGGGGTCCCGTGACAGCAGCACGGCCAGCCAGCTGGGCCAGCCTAACGAAGCACCTTGGGTCGTAACCCTCGGCCGTCTGAAGGAGCGGCCCCCACAAGGGGGTCGTGGTTTTCCAAACAGGGGGGCAGCGCGCCCCCAGCCCCATTCCTATCAGCTGTTACAGCTGAGCCGCCGGGCCACGCCGACTAGGCTAGGCTGCCAGTCTGGGCTGGGCAGCTCCCTATTGGTCCGGACCCGGACCCTGGTCATGTCGACCCGGTTCGGGCCGACCCAGGGGGTATCAGGCCAGGTCGGACCGGGCTCGAATCCCCTATTTCCGGAACTCTTTCGGTCTTTTGCCCATAACATGGGTTGCTGACCTCCGATCGATGCTCCATCAGCTGCGATGAAATCCTTGGATCGGGATGGTTGTTTCGGTATATTACACTCAAGGTTTCTAAGAACTTAGAGTTCAGTCGGGTTGGTTCGTATACGAAACCAACCGGGCCCTCGGAGCGGAAACGCTTATAACTTGAGCTCTAGACGTCTGATTGAAATGCCGTCAACTTTGATGGATTACTCTTAGTGACACAGACCTTTTGGCTTAATCCTATCAAGGTTTGGATGCAGTTGGAGTATGATTGGGTTGGTTTTGACTTAAAAACCAACAGGGCCCCTGGGACGAAAAAGCCAATAACTCTCAGACCGGGCGTCCGATTGACACGCCCTCTGTCTCATTGAGTTCCTGTTGACGATATAGAACATTGAGATACATAAACTCTGTAGTTTTTGTGAGTTGATGTATCATCCCCTCAGCTTGTGGAGCGGATCCTCCCGAATGAGCTTGATGTGTGCGGGAACCCTAGAGCTGGTTGTGACTGCGACGACGATGACGACTATACAAAAATCCTCTGTGGATTCGATGGCGACGACTACATAACTCAGTGATCCTACGTGGATCAGTGCTATCGATCCTCTGTGGGTCAGATCCTGTCTGGGTCAGCGCTCAGCAGTCCTGTGTGGGCCAGCGCATACCGATCCTATGTGGGTCATTGCAGGGGTTAGTACCTATCGATACTTTGTGGGTCATTGCGGGGGGTTGTACCTATCGATCCTTTCTGGGTCTGACAGCTTAGATGATTCAGTGGCTACATCTGATCATATACATCGTCTTAAGAAGAAGTATACCTGTGTGAGCTGAGTCTTGACATCCAAACATTATCTTCGATATGATTGACTTGCATTCTTTTGTGGATTGTGTTGTGCTATCCTGTGTGGACGTGATCAAACTTGGGCTCAGATGTTGGAGTCGAACTGGAATTGATAACATAAGTATATGTATGGGGATATACCTAAGTAGTGTCAGATGTTACTTCATGAATGTCTCTTTCCTTTTTGGATTATCCTTTGTGGATTCTGGGAGACCTTCGGGGGTCTCAGGGTCCCTACTGAGTAGCTTATACTCACCCCTGCACGGGCTATGCCTGCACTACATTTTGTTGGATGCAGACGACGGACAGCGCTGATCGTGGTGTATGCTAGTGGAGCAGTCGGTACCAGGAGGTGGACCACTGGGTGGGACGTACACGGAGCGGATGGCTAGCCTGAGGAGCTGAGGTGGCTCTCTGTACCCGCCCTTCAGGTGGGACTACCAGTGGACGGCTCGACGTTGCTGCTTTACTTTCAGTTGTCATTCTTTCTTTTCGGTTGTACTTCACTTTCAGTTTGGATTTGTATTCTGGCCCATTTATTTTCCGCACTTACTTGAACTAAGTTTACTTAGTGTTTAATTCTGATGGCTTAATCTGTGGGGTTTGTTTACTTTTAAAGGCAATGCCTTCCCTTTTTGTTGGGATTTACGCCTTGGTGTCAGTCGCCAACCCCTGGCCTATGGAAGGTGGGTTTGGGGTAGTCACGACACGGACCATGAGGACGGGTCGTGACACACCTGTTAGCTTCAACATCACAAGAGTTATTATCCAACACATGTTTTGGATATTTTAGTAGTTCTATACCCTCAAAATTGGGTTTTACTATCATTCTATGAAAATTTATATTACATACTTTGACCATAGTTTTTTTGAGTATAACTTTTTTTTAAATTGATCCATTAGTAGATATATTTGTTTAAATTATTATAATCAATCGACTTGTAAATTTACTATACATATAGAAAATGTAACTTATTTAATTATTCATTTCATATTAAGGTACCCGGAAATTATACCAAGGAGGGAAAGGATAAATATAAATAAATGGATATTTTTCTTAAAATAACTAGAGAGTCGGGAAAGGGGATTCTATTAATGTTCTCAAATTTGTTCTTGTGACAAACCGTCTCCTTGATAAGATACTTCAAAAGAAACATAAAGATTATGAATTCTATATTGGTAGAGGATGTCATTGAGTGGTATCTTTTCATAGAGATTATTCATTTTTGTAGAAGGTGATATTTCATTATTCATATATGATAAATTATATATTTTTAGATTGTCACCATTCCTTGTGGTCTATCCACCCTAACACCAAGATTATATTTTATGATCGAATGTGTTAGTTTTGGTGGTCTGGTGATAAATTATACTAATTCAATGTTATGTCCTATTGTTATAGATTCATTCTAGTTAAGGATGAGTAACAAAATACTAAAATATTGTTCAGCAATATTCCCATTGGAACATTGAAATGGAATGAAATGCAGAAGTTTTAATTTTTGGTTTACCTCAAACTACATGAGGTGATAATTCTATTTTGGTTTTTATCAACTTTATAACCAATTTGTCTCATTTCATACTGATTTTTGATACCACTAAGGTGAAGGAATGTTGAAATAGGTATAGCAAAGTGTGGTGTTCTTTTATATCATGAGAATAATTGAGAAGGGGGTGAATCATTGTTGGCCTTTTGTTATTTCTTTTCACTGTTAAATAGAACACTAAAAATTGATATATTTTTTAGTCTTCTAAAATTTTTATAATAATATAAAAAAAATATAATGATAATAATGTATGTAATAACAAAAAATATATATAAGTTTCACCCCCATTATTAGTAATGATATCCTCACCAGGGAATTTCCCATTGTTCCCAAGAAATTCACTAATATCAAAAGTGAACATGAAGAGCTAGCTCCCATTATACTACTTTTATATCCCAATAGTAATGATTATAATGACTATCATAATTTATACTTTTATTGTAAAAACCTATCCTGCATGAATAATGTGAATTTTAAAAAAATATATCTCAAATAATCATTCGAAGATGGTTTATTTGATCTCTATTTTATAGAAAATCTCCTCCCAGTGTGACCATCCTATGTATGATGAACACTTTTTGGTTCACCTCAATGAAACTAAATCAAATATTTTGAGCACTATATGAGTTGAAAAACACTATTTCCTCTAAATATGTCTGGTATTTGTTTCTATAATTTCTATGTTGAAATTCTTTTATCTATTTTTGACGAAAACATTATTTTATAAATCAGATTAAACACACTTTCTACTAACATTTTTCAACAAAAAAGTAATCTCATTTGAAAGAAAACTATTAAACAAATTCATCAAAATTTTATCTTTATCTATATATAATTTTTTTCACATATTTCATATTCAGCCCATCTTTTTAGGGGCACCTAAAGTAGAAATGGTGGGAATCCAATTTCTATTACACTCAATTGAAATTCATTGATTGGTTCTCAATTCTAGTAGATATTCCTAAACATTCTTGAAGCTTCATTAATTATATATTGAATGGAACCTTCATCAAACATCCTTAGCCTCATGGTTAATAAATTTTCTCAATATTACTTATCTCACCGAGGTGGAAATGTAATTAAAAATTAAATCAATTTTCCAATGTCACATTAAAAAATGGATTTAAAATTTTATGTAATTCATCTTAAAACTCTTCCCAATAAGTTGTTCCTGATGAATTCATGATAACGTTTTCATCCAATTCTATCTATCTAATCACCCTTCCTCAGATTCACTTCTACCAGTTCTATCCAGAAGCATCCTCTTCCCATTAGACAAAAATAAAATTTCTATAATGAATCAATATTTCAATATCCTTCCAAATTCCCTCAACTCAAAAATTATACACCACTTGACTTAACATCTCATAATTTTTTTTTGTGAAATTGTGAATGAATATCTATTTATCCAATAGATCTCTATCCAACAGACATGAATGTTTGGTATTCCAAAAAAAATGGTTCTTCAATTTTCTAACATGAACTTTAAATATTCTATAATAAAAACTTTTTCACATCAAATCATCATACACTATCTTTCAAATCATTATTCCTCTAAATATGGTTAACTATAATGTTGAAACTTCAAAATAATTTTGTTATGTTCATATTTCTATCTACTATGATTCTTGGATTTCCTCTATTAAATAAAAACCATTATGTTATTTTTGTAAAACATAGATAAATATTATGTAGATCCTCTATAACCATTACACATGAAAGGAATTTTTTTCTAATATGTATATTAATTTATGCACATATTTTATCAATAAAAAACATACTTGACCTTTACACATAAACATTATTACCATTAATTAGTCTTCAGGTAATCAAGGTGACGTTTATATAGGCTTCACAATTTTTTATCTATATGTTCTTATCCCCAATTGTAATTCTTACTAATTTAATTGAACCCCAAATATATTTCCTTATTATTTTAAAAAACCTCAACAACTCAACAAATAACACATATTTCATTCCATCCAATAAAATATATCTGATTATCAGCATATGATAATTCTACTAACACTGTAAGACCACTTTAAAAAATCCTTATCTGATTACATTAGCCATGGTCCAGATACTGTATTGTTTTACTTCCCTCCCCTTGTACTAACATGAAAAAAGATCAGTCTAGATCATGAATTATTATTGGTGAGTAGGAAGAATAAGAACAACATATCATCATCAAGATAAATAATTGTTTTCATAATGATGTTATGGAAAAAAATTCTTATCCTCTTCCATCTAATTATAGAAAAAAATTTATTAAGAATTACATAAACTCTTTATAATGTTATTTAAAAAACATTTATAGTTGGATTTATAGAAAAACATGAAAAACATGGTACCAAAACATCTCAACAGAATCTCAATATCTCGGTTTTTTTGGAAATATTATCCATGTCATTGAACATAATTCACAACTGAAAAATTATACATATATTTTTTCCTGATTCATTACTAAAAGTACAACTTTTCACATAGAGAATGTACTAAAACCACATTATTAGATATAGAATTTTTTTCAGAGTAATTCCATCGCTCAGTGATAAGAGATTTTTTCCTATTACATGATAAACTATCAATTAATTTTTACACTCCACTATTATATTATTACCAAATATTATTGTTCATTTTTTAAATATTTTTAATTCTTAATAAATGTTTTTATATACTCTCCCTAGTAGAAAACATATTACAAATCATGGTGGGGGACTTACATAAAAACATTAGAACATGTTTAAGGGAGTATTAATTAGTAGTTCTTGCATGAGTTCCATAATTAATTTCCTATCTATATTGTTTGTGTAAACATTATAAATTTGAATCTTTTTTGAAATGTACCCATCACGACTTCTATACCGGAAACATTATCCTTAATAATTTGATACTCAATATCAATGTGAGTTCACTTTTAATGTTTTATATGGTATTTGGAAAGATAAATTTCCCCTAGATTTTCAAAAATAATCTTCAAAGGGTTATAAGAATTCACCCTCAATAATTTATGTGGATCATTATTTAAAATCATTTGAGTAGAATCTTGGATTGATGAAGAATATTCTACTTCTATTATACTCAAATTAACTGAACTTTGTTTATTGCTATAACATACTACACTATATTATCCCTTGAAAAGGTCTATCCAAATGTTAATTTTTATCATTGTAATCTCCATCCCAATAAGAATCATTTTAATTTAGATAGTTCATTTTGAAACATCATCTAAAAATAGAATAGTATGTTCCTTTAACACATTTGAGAATTATTTTTGCAAGTAGAATGTGTAACTACTTGGAGTAGTCTAATATATGTAAAATAGTGTATCAACATAAAAAATATTGGAACTTACAAATGTATGATATAGAGAGATTCTTAATATCCTATGGAATTCTTTCTGATTCACACTTTTCCAAATGTGTTCTCCTCTCTTTTCCATGCCAAATAATTTTTGATTAAAAAAATCATTAGAATTTTCCACGAAAAACGTCTATAACAAATACATGAAATAAATTTCTATTAATAGAAATGTAACCCATTATTTATATTGAATTTTTAAGCCCAAAAATAAATTTAGATCTTTGATCATGGTCAAGTAAAGGTTTATCTTTATTTCCTTAGAAAACTCTATACATGTTTGATCCCTATCACCAAAAAAATTATATAATTAATGAAATTAATGAAAATCTTGGAAACTATACTCGTATATTTTATATACTTATTTAAATCATCTTTTCCATTATAAAATTTAAACTTCATCATGAAAATGTCAAAATTACAGTACAACAGCCATGGATCCCATAATAACCCATAAAAATATTAATTTAACTTACAAAATTTAGTTCCATGTTTTACAAGGAAGAAACCACTTGGATTTTCAATATAAATATATTCATAAATTTATGAATTTAATAAAGTAGAAATATCATCCATATGGTAAACACTGTAATGATTATGTGCATAATATCTTTTGAATATCTAAATTTTTTTAATCTAGAAAATAAAAAAATGTCACTTCAAAATCTAAAATTCTTGTTATGAGTAGTCATGGAAAACGAGTAAAACTTTGTTTGTCTATATTTCTTATTGTTCATTGATCTTGTTTTTGAAAACAGAATTTATTCCTATAACAATATTTCATTATGGTTTTCGAAAATGTTCTCATATGTTATTTTTCTCAATATGTTATAATTATTCATTCATCAGATTTATCGATTATTTATAATAAACTATCTTTGAAACTAACTACGGATAAACCTATTAGACATGTGATGTATGATTCTATGACATCAGTTTCCTTTTTTCCAAAATTTTTATTTCTTATTTACAATTATTTTCACAATTTTATCCTATTTTTACTATTTTTAATTTAGATATTTACTTACAAGAGTAAATTCCAGATTACAGGACTAAAATGATCACTTTGTCTAATGTTGTTTGTGAATTCATTTTCCATATAAACTTCTTTAAATGTTATTATTGTATCATGGAAATTATATTCCTTTCTATTTTAAAAAACATTTTTTTGAGAAATTTGTACTATCAATAACATTCAAAACATATGAATGCACAAAAATTGGGTTTTTTCTAAAATATGTAACATCATTTATTGGATAAATACGACATGAATATTACATCGTTTTCTGTTTTATCAAATGTTCCATGATCTTAATTTTATATTTTATATAATTTAGAGACTAATAAAATCATGGAATAGTTCACATAAGTTTTTTACTATATGACATCTAATATTGAGTCACTTCAAAATCTATCCATGGGAAAAAATTATTTTACACAACAACAACTATATATAATGCTTATCTCTAGAAAAATATAGAAAATATTTGTCCACTAAGAATGCATCATCACATTTTAATTAATCATATATATTTTTCTACAGCTCAATTTTGTTGATGTTTATAGGAAACACTATTTAAGTTTTTGATTCCATATTTCCTAAAACATGATTCAAATTAATTTCATGTTAATCCAATTCAATTTCCAGTTATCATACTTTTTATATAAACACAAATATATCATAAAATTCCGTTCATAATATTATAAGAATCTATGAAACCATTGATTTATGATTCATAATCATTATGTTTTTCGTATGAGTGAAGTCATAAATGAATGTAATAATGTAAAAATCAATTTTTTATTTATTTCTAATTAATCTATAATGATCGGATTGAATAAGATCAAAAGGATTACTATATTTGATTTTGACATTATTATTTTTGTACTCAACATTTTTTCTTTCTGTAAATTCATAAAAGTTACCTATTATTTCCTACACAATGTACACATCTTTATAATATCATCAAACATTGAAAATTTTCTCTTAATTTTCTAGCCACGATATCCAAGTATATTGGGATGTAAATTGTTTTCATTCTCAACACTTATGTAACATGAGTTATATGGATCTCCCATTGGGAATAAGATAAAAATTATTCTTTCTTCCTTTATAAAAACATTTCCATATTCTAGACTTTTGATTATACATGATTAACTATTAATGATAACATAATTTTAGAAATCATAATGTTAGCTAACAATTAATATGTATTTTTGAGGATATAAATAAATAAAACACCAATCAAATGTAGATTCTTTGATTTAATATCACCTCTTTCAATTCTTAAATTTTTTAAAGAACTATTGTGTCCATAAAAATATTCTCCTCATTAATAATTATCATTATTTTTTATGATTTTATATCACATATCATGTGTGAGGAACAACCACTTTCAAAAATCCATATTTTATTCATTTGTCTATATTTTAGAGGAGTTTGACATGCAAAATATCATTCTTTACTTATTTTATTTATTGATTATTTTTATTTCATACCATAAAAACATGTTATTGGAATTTTTCATATATATATTTTTATAGTTATCAATATAGTGAAACCATCCAAAAACATCCTCTAAAAAATAAAAATGGTATTTACTTGAAAATTTATTATACTTGATGATTTTATTTTTCATTCCTCTTATATCTTAAGAAGGATAAACTCTTTTATTTTCCAATTACATCCCCTTAATTAATATCTACATCAAGGTAGAGACATTATATTCCAATAATTATAATACTTGTTCATATTTAGACCAAAAACCCAATATTATAAACTAAATCATGATCCTTATTTGAATAATGTTCATTATTTATAATTAGTTTTTGGATGTTAAAAATTTAATTATTTATAAAAATATCCTTGTAATTTGAAATAATTATAATGAAGGTTACTTTCATCCCTTATCAATTTGGTTGATTTTACAGATCCTGTATTAGAAAAATATCTTACAATAATTATTATATCACGTATAAGGCTAGACCGATTACCTAATTTTTTAATACTAGTTGTTATAGATTTCAACTGATTATTAAGAGTATTAATCCTTTACACCTTGAATCATGTAAAAAATTCAATTATAATTTACTAGTTTATTCAACCTCATCAAATCATGGTTGACTTTTACAAACCCAATCTTACATATCATTATGTTTCATATTTATATCATCCAACATCTTTCCTTGACCATTAACATTTAGTTTAGGTTTTTGATCTCCTAGATATACTCATCTTTATATTTAATGAAATCATTATTTCCTTCACAATTCGTTCAAGTTTCCTTCTTCAAAATACAAATCTCTTTCATGAGTTTTTTTTCTAATTAAGACTAGGAAAACATACTGATCTCATTTTATACTCCATATAGGTTACTTCACTTTCTTCTTATCCAACATTATTAGAAGTTTCTTCCTTATTTTTGAAATTATCAATGATATTCTTAATCTTTTATTATGATTAATTTTATAAGAAACTTTTATAAGAAGAATCATTCACAACTTGTAATTAAATATAATTATTTTGATAGAGGTTAAACATTTATTTTTTTCATTTATAATTATTATCATCTTCATTTAAATCCTCAAATAAAGAACTAAAATATCTAATGTTTAAAAAAATAATAAAACAAGTGATTTATTCATCAATTGTTTCATCATATTATATTTTGAAATCATTAATATTTCTTTATTTTTTTATCATTTCTTTTTCTAGATCATAATTTCCCTCAATTATTCTCTTGAGATTTTCTTAATTTTCTTTATCTTTATTGAGACCCATTACCTTTTGATTTCTCGCAGGGCATCATTAAATGATATGCAATGACATAAAATAAATAATTTATTAAACATGGAAAAATTAATTAAAAATGTAGTACATGGAATGTCTAAGTGTGTAACCCACAGGAATGGATCATATGTTCTATATTAATTAATGAAACTAAATTTGAAATTTTGTGATTTGGTTTGAAAGAAAAGAAAAAAATAGTAGTAAAGATTGGGTTTGGATATCAAGATATGAATAATTCCATGTTCAGTAAAAAAAATATGTTCGCGTGCTAGGGACTCAATTGATAATGAATTTATTCAGTTTTGGTGTCTAAATTCAGTCATTATGGATCCTTGGTCTGGGCACCCTATACTAATCCAATGATTTCACCATTGGAATGGTCATATACTAGGTTCAAACAAGGAAATAGGAAACCCAAACACATTTTAAAAGTATTTATATTATATTTTACAATGATCATACCCAAAATAAGGAAAACAATTGATGAAATAAAATAATATTCCTTCAAACATAGTAATGGTCTTGTTATACGAGAAAGAGATGAAATATAATTAAATAAATGGTATGTCGTAATCCAATCATGAATAATAAAAAGAATCATTCTGTAATATCACTTACCCTTAAAATAAAACCCCCATGAACAAAATAAAACTAATAACACAATCCATGAATGATGAGAATTAGTTGCATGGATACCCAAGGAAGAATCGATTTAAATAAAGGAAACAAAATAGGACTCTGAATCATCACTCCATCATCTGAAAGTGTTTCGTTTGTATCACTTTTCCACCTCTTGTCTTAGATATCCCAAGTATAGTGGTCAAGGAAAATTTTTGTAAGCCTCCTTAAGAAACTATTGGTCGTTGTGCATTTATTTTTCAGCCCAAAAAATTTACACAATTGGAAATTCAGATATATGATGTGTAATATCATTTATTTCATTCCATGAGATGTTTTCCTTATTCACAACATAAGTTTTCCTTGATGAATTTCACATCGTGTAATATGTGTAAACAATGTGTATTTTGTGTTATTCATGACCTATCCAGATGGTACTTCCTCCCTTTATAAATTCCTGATGTGTAAATTCATTATAGTTCGTGTAATAATTCTACACCAATTTTTTATATTTTCCACATCCTCAAAATTCTGTTGTTGCTGTGAGAATGAATTTCATAACATGAAGTATATTTTTTCTCTATAATTTGTCACTTTTTGGTCCATTTCCATACATCCATTATTGACTTTCATAAACCGTAAAACAGATCAATTTTTTATTAAATCGACAGGATTATTCGTTTAAATACACAAATAAATACCATAAAATATAAGAAAATATGTGCATGAAATAAAGATTTCAGATACCCCAACACTTTAATTAAAACTTTTTCTAAAGGATGGATTATCATCATTCAACAAGACACTCACCTTACCATTCTTGAAATATAATTTCAATAAAAAAGTAATCGAATCAAAATTTAAATTCTGATGAATCATACTAGAAAAATATTCAGTGCCTTATTTTTTAACGAAACAAGAAATCCAAGTATTTTACTTTTACCAATTGATACATACAAACCCCTTCATTAATCCATTTTAATCATTCAATGTATCTTAATATGAATTCCATTTTTAATTTATCTCAATTTGATTTTTTTCACTCATTATCAGGGATTGAATGGATAGAGTGATTCACATACCTCAAAATCATATTACATACCATAGGATTTCAAGTAATCTAACATCTCCACTGCATAAAAAAAAATTAGAATTAATCATATAGCCTCCCCATTAAGGTACAAATGAATTTAAGGCTTTAGGGTATGTACATAAATGATGTAAATAAAATAAAGATCAAAATGGTGGTTTGATTATACAAAATTGTGCATGATATTAAAATATAATATAAATAAATATATCCCTTCACATATTTCATTTCTATCCCCCCAAAAAACTAGAAGTGGGATCATGTTACATGTTTGTACAATGTATGAATCAACCACTCCAGATATTTTATTCATTTTATATATATATTTTTTAAATCAATTATTAAGAAAAATATCACATCCATCACTTAACCACATATGATAAAAAGATCATTAGTCTAGAAAATGGTTAATTTTTATCCTCCCAAGATACAACCCATTTTTACTTATTTTTTGTTTTAATAATTTTTTTTTAATTTTCTTCTTTGAAATAGAGGTTAATAATGAAAATAAAATGAAATATGTCAGGTAATATCCATATATAATATTGAACAAACCCTAGAAAAATATACATAATGAAAAATATCCTATAATATCCAGTAATGTTCCACCCCAAAACTTATTATAATGAATTTCATGTTAAACGTATAGAGGAATTTATAAAAGAAAAAAAATAGTTCGGTAACAACAATCATTTTCAAACAAGATTATTTATGCATTCTACTGACTTAAAGGGATTAATACATTGTTGGTCCATGGATAATCAGTTAAACTAAAAGTGTATCAATCATTCTGAATGTGACTTTGTGCAGTCAGAGCTTAAATAATATGAAAATGAAGTTATGAAATAAGAAATACTTGATATTTTAAAGAAATATAATATATAAATAATAGGACATATTGGCTTAGTTGATATCTTAGGAATGAGATAAAAGGTTGGGACAACTACTCTTGACAATTCCTACCAATAATTAAATGACTGAATGAAAATATCTGAAATTAGAATAATGTCTAAATCTAAGAAATTACATTTAAAATAAGAAACAACCTTTCATAAATCACCATATTTCAAATAATAATCCACATTCATATATATTCTAATTATTTTTCTATTTCTCTCATTATAATTTAATGAAAAAGAAATTTTAATTTTGTCCCGGTAATTATGAAAGGTAGTATATGCCTCCTCGTTTGGTAGATAAAATAATTATTCTTGTGAGGGAATGCAATTAAAAATTAATACTCTAAAGAAGTAAATTATTTGGGGAAGAAAATTAAAAATTCAAAAATGTAACTCTCACTCCCCTTTAAAATCAGTGCTTCCAACTTGGGTTGTATAGGTTCTTCCTGCATTATATCACTACATGTAAATACTCTTCTCAACAAGTAATTTATCTGTAGCTTCTTCTCCTGCGACTTGCTTCTATCTACTGGCTTTTTTATAGTCCTATAAAAAAATTCCAAATTTAAATCACAATCCTAAAAATTGATATTTGAAAATATTCATGAATGAGTTCCTTCTCTAAAAAATGAAATAATATATAGAAAATAAAAAATTCTCGAGTTGGATATGAGAAGCACTTTTTTCCAGTAATTGTCTTGACCACACCAAATGTTTCTCTAGGTGGTTGATGGTATGAAATAGTATACCTAATCTTTATCTAAAAATTATAGATTTCATGATTCCTCTATGTACATGTCCCCTCTCCCTCGTTACAAAACTAATTTCACTCTTTTATTGCTGAAAACATTTTCAATTTTCATGGGCCCAATCTAGTTGTTATTGGTACTTCTCGGAAAATAAAATTGTAATTCACTGACTGTTCAAATATATTCTCTATATTTAAATTCATCTTGGATGATTGCTCCTCCACTATCTTAAGGATTTTCCTAAACTTTTTTAAATTTATTCGGCTTTTGCATACTTTGTTATTTAATTTTCATAGTATCTAAATCCTCTCTCTTTCCATAGAAAACATCATCCTTCTCTTTATTCATTTCATCTATTGAAAATTTATCAATGGTATCATATTATTTATATATCACCTATATTTAATATAACATCCCCTATGATCCTCATATTCTTAAACTATGTTCTCAATTGTGTGCATCAACACGTCCCCTTCATATAGCTAGGAATATTCTTCCCATGATTATTGGGACCTTTTAATCTTCCATTCCTATCACCATAAAATAAAATAGAAAATATATCTTATCTAATTTAACATTGACATCCAAGAGTAAAATTTTAGGACATCTCACTATTGAATCGGATAATTGAAGCATAATTAGAGGTGGCTTCATCTCTCTCAATCCTATCCTCTTGAATATTTCTTATGAAAATATAGTAACATTTTAATCTAAATCACAAAAAACACAACCAAAATCATTAGTACAAATAATATTTGGAATGAAAATACTACATGAATCACACTGATTATTCAGTAATATTTTTTATGTTACTTATAATTGTTCTACTACAAGCAGAATGGTGTATAAATCATCAAGATTCATTTTTTTCATTACCAACCCCCTCATGAACATTTCCTAGACATGCTTGATTTCCATTGACTCAAATATGGGGATGTTGATGTGTATCTTCTTGAACATATCAATAATCATTTGTTTTCTCTCATCATTATTATCTTTCACGCACTGATTTAGAAATGTTAATGATGTTTTGTATAATAGTGGTTCTATCAATTCATTATGGTCCTCATATTTTCTATGAATTTCATTCATTTATTACACTTGTAGCGTTCCATTATTTCTTTAAAATTATATATCACTTCCTTGGTTCATCTTTCAACTTATAAGAAATATGTATTTCACATTTATATAAGGATGTTTCTCTGGGTATCCAAGAATGTCTCTTTTCATTCTTTCTTTTATATGTTCAGAAATATGAATCACCTAACATTAAATGTTCCTCATTGAATCTCTTTAGTTTTGTGAGTAATTTATCAATTATATAATTTCATATCCTTGTTCTCTAAAGTATGTTGTGAATTTATTAAGTGCATCTTCTATTGTGTTGACAAATGTTTCAAGGGTCTCCTCTTATGAATGAAAATGTCAATTCAGTGTTGGCCCATGGTGTTGAGGTTGAAAGAATTGTTATCTGGACTGAAATCCATGGTCTTGATTTTGACTATGTTTTATTTCGTTTTTGTTGCCTCCATCCCTGTGCATAATTTTTTCTATTATAATATAAATAGTTTACATATTTCTAATAAGTAACTTTGGGATTTCTGTGGGTGATCATTGAATCTAGTTTATTTGACATGAAATTCATTTGGGTGGAGACCTAGGTGTTGTCTACATTGTGTACTCATTTTGTTCTCCTTTCTTAGGGATTCTATAAAAAATGATAGTTGGACATCTCATCTGTCCAATCATAGATCTCCTATAGTTACTTTTTCATCAACAAACCTTAGAATGGAATATCGATTATGGAATTATTTCCTTGGGACTATCCTTTCTAAAATGATTGAATTAAGAACCACATTTTGATGGAAGGATGAGGGCATCACCTTATAAAACTATTAAACCATTCACATCAAATATATCAGTAATATTTATGTAATAGTTTAAATTATAATATAATTACATGAATATCCATTGATTTAGCGGGTGGTAAAGACCTTATTCAAAATAGACTTACCAGATCCTCCCATGTGGTGATTAAAAATGGACGCAGTCATTGGATCCACTCTCGTGAATTATCCCTCAATGAGAATCTGAAAATTCATATTCTCACAACATTATTTGTGATGTTATGAAATTTAAATTTGTAACATATTTCAAATAAACATCCAATGTAAGGTTTGGGTACTTCAATAGGTAGCCTGAAAAAATTGTAGAGAATGTTTGAATATTTGAATGACCTTCATCTGGATCTCAAAATGTTGATGAGTGATGAGTGGAATTATAATGCTTGGATTTACCCCCAATGTTTGAGGGTCACCTGTAATTGAACAATGCATGACCCCAATATTTTTTCCATAGACCTATGGTCCTTCTCTTTGAAAAAACTCATGATCATCTCCTTGAACTTTTCCACTTCATGAAATGTTGTTTTGTTCTTTCTCAGTCTCTTCCATCCCTTTTAATTTCTTGAGAAATGTCTTCTCCAACCCTGGGTGGAATGTAAGATATTAAATTATGTATTTTCCATGAGGGGAGTAGTCACATAAGAGATTGTTATCTAAATGTTTCTTGGAAAGACCATGTCTACAAAAATTAAAATAACCACAATTATAAATATTAATAATTAATTTAAATATAATGGAAACCATCCCTAAAAAAGGTGAGAAATATTTGATAGCCCATAGGGCATCCTTAAATCCTATAGAGAAAATAATAATTGATACTTTATTAAACTCATAAAACCTAACTAATAATAAATTACTTGTAAAATCTGAGTTCTAAATTCATTGGGATAGATCATGTGTTATATATTAATTGAGGAAGCTAAAATTGATATTTTTTATTGGGTTTAAAAGAAAATGGTCAAATAGAATCAATGATTGGGTTTTGATATCAGGATATGAGGAATTCTATGTAGGGTTAAATTTCCGTTTGTGTTCTAGGGACTCAATTGATAATGGATTTATTCAGGTTTTGTGTCAGAATTGGGTCAACATAGATCCTTGGTCTGGGTACCCTTCATTAACCCAATTATTACACCTTTGGAATGGCCATCTATTTTGTTCAATCAAAGAAACAAAAATCCCAAAAACTTTCTTAAACATAACTAACATAGATATATTAATAACTATACATTAAACAGGGAAATAAAGTTATGAAATGTAGTAATAATCCTTAGAACACATAAATGTTCATGAAATATGAAAAATAAGATGAATCCAAATTGAAAAAATAGTTTCCAGCAATCCAATTCAATAATAATAAAAATAATATATATCTACCCTCACTTACACCTACAATCCCACCACCAAGAACAAAAAAAAATACTCACTCATGCTAGGCATGATGATAAATAGTAGCAGGGATACCCGAGGAAGAATAACGATGAAGAACAATGGTGAATTAGGGCTTCGAATTATAACTCCATCATCTGGAATTGTTCTATCATTATCTGGTTGCATCCAATAGTCCCGAATATCAATTTTATTATGTATGAGGTATATTTTCATAAGCTTCATCCTAAAACTCTAATCTACTACACAATTAATTTTCATCCTGTCGAAACAAACATGTTGTGTAATTCAGTTACACGATAGGTAATCTCTTTCATTTTATTCATAGTAAAGGATTCATGATTTATGGTGTATGTATTTCTTGATGAATTGTACATTGAGTAATATGTGTCAAAAAAAATTATTTTTTGGTCCTCATGAATTTTATATATGGAGATTCTTCTATTGATGAAGTCACAACATGTAACTGTTCTACTCCATTATTTTAGCTCTACTACTTCCTAAAAAATATTTTGTCACTCTATGAGTGAAGATTATGGTGAAAAGTGTATTTCGTATCCAAATTTAATAACTTTATGTTCCTTTTCCATTAAATTATCATTTCTATCATAATACATAAAACAAATCAAACAATTCCAAAATTCAAGATATTATTAATTCAAATACACGAATCAATTTCATAAAATATAATAAAATGTTTTCATGAAATACAGCACCCACCTTCATAAAAAAAATTATGACAAATAAATTTGAATAGAAATTATGTATTTCCCACTAACCTCAACATTTATTTTGTCAATAAATTCAATTGGATGATTTCTCTCAATGGGTTAAAAGGCAACATTAACTGTATCAATTGGCACATTGGGAACAGATATAAGATTGGGTATCAATATATTTTTCCAAAGATAGTAATTATTTTCTTCAATGTTTGGAATAAAACTATAGTTGATTGATTTTATGTTTTCTATGAAAATTATTTGATATGGGAGTCCCCCCTCTGAAACAACTTGATGTTCCTTAGGATTTTCAGAACAAATAAGATGTGTGTGTGGGTTGAATCAGTTGTGATCATTTATAATTTCTTTTTACCCATAAATAAAACTCTAAAAAATATTATATTTGTATCCTTATGAAAAAAATTTCAATCATACAATCATGGAATTGTAGGAATGATAAGAAAAGAACACGTGATTTCCAAGGTTCATGACATATGCTAATCATGTATTCATTTTATTAATATAAATTCAATTATTTTTTAATTTAAAACAATATTCATTCCTAGATATTTAATATTCTGTATAAATTTTCATAGGATAATATAGAATAATACTTTTAAAAATAATAACAAAAATAAATGGATTTAGAAAACCAAAGACACATCATGACACTCCAATTCATGCCAGTACGTGTCAATAAAATATTTAAGTTGGTATGAGATAAATAATATTGGAATTCATGCTCTCAGATATATATTATTAAAGATACATATTAATTCCATGAATGAAATTCATGATTTGATCTCGATTAATATAGAATTATTCTATAAAATGTTTCAAAAATTCACATTATTGAAAGAGTATTCGTGTGATGTATTAGTTACTATAGAAGATATTCATGTTGCAAGTTACATTCAAATCATTAGATAAGATGTGGAGATATTTCTCATGCTCTAAATTCAACTAACATCTTGAATCCATAAAGGCAATTATACATGACATTCAAAACATGATTATTAATGAAAGGAAATATTCATTCATACCATAAACCCACTAATAGTAAGAAAAAGTATCATTTCAAATATTAGGGATTTAATAGGAATACAATGACTATGACTGTTGAATTTTGGGTGTCGCACAAACTGACATTGACTAATTATTTTTTTGGAAATTAAAGATTCATCAAGAATTTATAATTTCATTCAACTACAGGATATTTCTATTTCTATAATTTCATTATTAATTATGAGATATTTGGACCAATGATAGGTTCTTCCACTAGGATTGAAATCTTCTATTGTTATGATTAAGATATGGGTTTTTTTCTCCAACTCCCGGATGTCTAGAATTGATGAGAAGATATTTGGAAATTAAATTATAATTATTTTTGGTCTATTATATTTATGTATTTTAATTTTGAATGTAAATAAATAATGTACTTTTTTAAACAATTGAATTCACAAAATCACTTATTTTTTATTCATGCATGACTATTGCGTGATGAGTGATGGAGTGGTACAAATTAACATTCTGACTGTTGGTATAATCTGACTTTGTGTACTAGGTGGGTTCTATATTTTGTTTCCACATGGTTCTAAATCACAAAACCATCAAATGATCTTTTCTAGAATAGAAATTACGATAAGTGGAATTAAATAATTTGGTATTTTTACTCTATCAATTGGAATCACCATGCAAATGTACTACTTACTACCAAGTTTTGTTTTGGTACTATTTTATAAAAATATATCAATATGTTAATTAATTTTAATAAATAAATTATGTTAACAAGGTAATAGAAATATGTATAAAAGAAGGGTGTCTGTGTGATGTTGTGAATCATATACAGACTATCTACTTGATAATTGAATCTAAGAAATCAGAATGATTCATTGCATTTTAATAATGGGATTTGGGTTTTGATAGAAAGTCCTACGATTCTAAAAATCTTATTAAGTCTGGAATGAATGTGATGATTTTATTGATAAGCTACAATGGAGTTTTAATGGTTATGATGTATATTTGATGATGCTTTGTTGATCAATGACTTCTTATAAATCATAAAGAAGTCATGATATAGGACAGAGTTTTTGGAAGGGAAGAGATTACGATGTGATGTATTATGGCTGGTGATCATTTGTGTGAAATTCATCTTAATGGATTCTGAAAAATATTCATTATATAAATTTTTACTATCTTGAATTCATCATCTACATAGTTTTATCATAGGTATAATGTTTGAGTATTTTTGAATTATTGGAAATAATGATCCATCAGTATGACTTATAGTCCAATAAATTGGATGAAAATCAACAATATACTCAACCATTTTCATCGGGTTCATTATATTTGAATTTGTTCATCATTGAAAGAAGAACTATGATATGTTTTTAATTCAGTTAAGAGTCACTAGATTGGCATTGACCTGGGTTATCAGAGAGAGTTATTGACCAATCTATGAGACATGGTATGACATTGATTACGACATCAGATAAGGGACCAATTGTTTGAGTAATTGAAGAAATTTTAGAGATGTTTTTTTGTAGATTATTATATAAAGAGGTTTTGAATGTTACAAAAATGTTCACAAGGATTCAAAATGTTATTTTATGTTGACAGGGAGTATCAATATGAGAATAATTTTACTGTTTACAAGAGGTCATTGTAATGGGCCTTCTTTAGTTCTGCACGTGTTTTCATCATAATGAGGAATATGGCTGAAGTATTTAATTGGATAATTTTCTTTTAAACACGAACAAGTATGTTGTTTTGATAAGGTTTTAGAATATTTCAAAAGCACCCAAATTGATTAAAAGAGTTATATAAGTCAGATATGAATACTTAAATAAACAAGAAATAGGGGAATTAAGAATTTCATTGGATGAGAAAAGGAATTCATTTTCTATCTGTTTCTATTATAGGGTGATGATAAAATGAGAGCACAATACATTTTTACTATTCCAACCTAATCTCATCGCATGCAATAGTGCTCTGATAATTATAAAAAATCTATTATGTTTCCAACCAAACATTGTTTTTTAGTTTGATATTGAGGACGTTCTATAGGAATGAGATCAATTAGAGTGATAATAAACTAGATCATTAATGAAAGTTCCAAGTATGGTGTTTCATCAACGAATGTCTATCAATGTGAGCCCATCTATGTGACATCAATTGGAGTGAGGTTTTCTAGATTAAGTTCAATTAGATGAACAAATTATGACTTTCCAATTCAGTTTCTACTCAATTGAAGAAGGAAGATGATAATAAGAATCAGACCAAGGCCAGTCGGATGGATCCCACCATATAGAGGTTACTGGAATCAGTATGATCTAAATAACTCGCACTAAGTGTGTTTTTTAATAGCATTTTTGGAAGATATTTCATGACCAAAAAGTATTATATAGAATTTTTTAGGTCATAATGATTATATGAAGGTAACGTTTGATTAATCTTACATTAGGAAGAAGTGAAGAATATATGGAGATAATTATAAATGAAGGGAAGAAAAACTTTCTACTATAGATACATACAAGTTGTTGAGATGGCATGATTTTATGATGGTGTGTGTAACTAAATTTGGGAATATGGATACTAAAATGTAAATTTTATGATATAAAAAACTATATAAAGATTTTATCTACTATGAATATCGAATTTATCACATCTGATACATTTTTTTTTTCAAAAATAAGACTGTGAAAGAATCAAAATTGATTGGACTATCCAACATCGAAATGAGTTGGTACTTGTACTGAAACTTATAAATATTGTGTGATGTTTTTTCATTATTTTTGTTTCATATGCTAGGGACGGTTGAGATGTTTCATTTGAGTGAATTTTAAAATTAAAATGTTTCCATGGTTGTTAATGTTTTATAAAGAAGATAAGAAACACATATATAAAATAAAAAACCATTAATTCACCCCCAAATGTTCTCAATCATATAGAGGAACAAAAATTAGTATTATGTAATGTTCCCAATAAAATATCCATCTCTTTGAATGGATAATTTGAATTTACTGAACTGTAATGGGAATCTAGTTTTTACTGATAAGAACTATCATATCTATACATATAAAATGATTTCATATCTTATGTATCATGGGTATGGTTTTTTTTGAATATACAACAACTGGATTTCCTATTCCTTTTGATATTTCTACTCTTACTACTACTAATAATAAAATTCATGAGAATTATGGAAGAAATGAAAATTATTTACTCCCATCACTAACAAAAAGTGAGTTTATTAGATTAAAGGGAGACGAAACTGCCAAAGGTATTTGGTATATGTTTAAGAACATTTATAAATTAACTTAAAATGTAAAGAAGGAAAAGATACACATGTGGATGAAGAAATATAAATAACAAGAAATGGAAGAGTATGGATTATTTAGTAACATATTTACAAAGGTAAATGATTTTTTGCATCATAAATTGTATTGGTTAGAAATTGGACGAATAAACTGTTGCTGAAAAGATATTTAGAATTATTCCTACCATGTTTTATAAAAATGATTAATCCTTGGTAATTATAGATCCAGAATCTCTATCAGTAGATTATATACAAATTACTCATGCTACATATGTAATTATTTGAGAAAATGTTATGAAATGTAGAGAAATATTTGAACAAGAAATGACCTTCAAATATTTTTTAATAGGTAAAAACATGGATAAGGAAGTAAAAGTTGAATTATGTGAATCAAAAACTCGGGAATAAGTGGAAGATTTCAATAAAATTGTTTCTCTCCCTTATAATAAATCATATAAGTAAAATTATAAAACAAAACCCTTAAATTGTTTCGATTTTTTAGTGGAATGATATTTTTCACATAATTGTCATAGAAAAGAAAGTGAAGAATATGAGTCCATAGAAGATGATGATAAATAACCGAATCAAATGTGAAAAAAATTACGAATAATTTCCATATGAATAGAATAATAAATTTTATTTCACTAGGATAAAGAATAATGATTCCTCATCTTGTGATGAATTAGATCATCAAATAATTTTTTCCTCAAGTTAGAAATGGATGTAATTATTCAAACAATGAATAAAGTGATGAAGAAATTATAGATATGGAATTGATTATTGAATATAATTTAAAAATTTAAGCTGAGAATAATACTCAACTAATGAAAGTAAGAAACATGATTAATAAATATACTAAAAGAATAAAATTTTAAAATATTGACCGGGTGATGAAAAAAAGACAAATATCAATTTTATTAAATATGATAGAGCTAATATGTACTTCATTTTTTATATGCATTTCAATTGTTTTAACCCTTCCAATTTATCAATTTGAGATTATATGGATCAATTTTGGATTAATGGTGTGTTTTTCAAAATACTATGAAATGTTATTAATTTTGGATTTTTGCTATATTTTTACCACATGGGTATTTTTGTCATTCCATTAAAAATATAATTCCAAATTGACGATTGTTTTTTTGAAAACCGTGATTTTTTTATTTGAATTTTTTCATCTATACAAAAGTCTCATTCAATCATCTATAGGTCATACAAATTAATTGATGTTGGGAAATTTTGTGGGAATTTAATGTGGATCCCACCACCGTATCAGAAGAGAAACCCGATCTAGAGTTATGAGCTCAGAAAGGTTCCCTTTGAAGGAAATGGTTTGAATGAAGATTCATTGAACTTTTGTACAGAGAAACTAACAGTCAATTACATATTCATAACTCCTACATCTTGTATCAATTTTATATGAAATTTTTTGTGGGGATGCACAACACATTTTGGAACAACATATATGAAGGATGAACTACATTATTCTATCATTAATTTAGACCACAATGTGAAATCTTTTGGACTACAAATTCTTCCCATAAAAAGAGGGGATCTCCTGCCTCTCAATGCATCTAATTTTTTTCCCATTTTTTCCAAGTCACCAAGGGGGAAATCTACACCGAGGGATTCCATTAACACATGTTCCCCTTTTCTTATTCATAATTTATTTTTACATTTTCTATAGTTTTCAATTATAATTTATATTTCTAATAAATTCATGTATTGTTTCTATTTCAGTGTTCGCCTTCTTCACCCTTATTCTTCTTATATTCTTATTCTTAATTTTTATTATTTTTCTCATATTTCCACCGTGATCTCTTACCCTAAAATAATTATGGGAAAACCCAAGACTTGGCCTGGGGGAGGTATGTGTAAATTTAATTTATTATGCACTTATAATTCTTATGTTTTATTGTGTTTGTGATGAGGAAGAGTGATGAGCATGGGTGTTGCAATATTCCACCAGGAAAATTATCTCAAAACGATTTCTATTCTTTTATTAAATCATTTACCTCCCTTCCACTAAATAAAATACCTTCATATGATGGAGTATAGCCATTCAGTGGTTTCAATGGAATAAGATGGTTCCAAGTCCTGGAAGATGTCAGACTCTCAATCAAGGTGTTCCATTATCCTTGATTATTGGAAGATATGAAGTTATGATTGATAAATGAATCCAATATTTCACACCATTAAATTGATGAATATTAATTCATTCATGATATCTTATAATTGAATTATAATACATAATTTAAACACCAACAAGGAGAATGATTTAACCCACATACAAACTGATAATGGAAAAATTATTTTTTCATTAGTTACATTTTTCAACTGCATGTTAGTTTCCTATTTTCATTAATTTTTATTTCATCTCCTTTATATATTAAATAAAAAGAACCATAAATAATTAGTTCAGGTGAATTATATTAAATTAGTGAAAATTTGAGAAATCTCTTCAAGTGAGATGACCATAGTCACCCTCAGTGCTATATTAGTAAAATACATTTCTTTTTTCATTCCCTGTGATAGGAGTGTGTCTATATCATAAAATTTGAATATTGGTGATATTAAAATAAATAATAAAAGATATTAATAATTTGTAAACATAAATAAGAACCTATACATAAAATAATCTATACTTTTCGAAAAAAACTAAACAAGTTGAAAATAGATGAATCTAAACATGTGATGAATGTTCTAAAAGATAGTCTGGCTAAGAAAGAAGAAGGTTTTCTATAAAACCCATCAATTCATTTAACAACACATCATGATATATTTAATACGGGATTAAAAATCAATAAAAAAGTTGATATCAAAGGATAAACATCTATTGAAGGTGAAAATAAGGGTTTACACAAGTAGGTTTTTGAGAAAAAATATTTCACCAAGAATGATAAATATTCTTCAAGTAGTTTTTCCCTGAAGAAAGTGGTCCACGATTTGAGAGGAAACAATAATGAGATATTTTTTAACATTTACACTACTAGTATAAAAAATTAGGATTCATGTGTGACTATTGGTGTTGTGAAGTTTTCAGACATAGAACTTATTCATGCAGGTATTACATGTATCTACTAAGAAACATGTATGAATCAAGGGGGGGAAATGATGAGAAAAAAAGAAAACATGTTCATTGAAATTATTTTCAACTAAATATGGAAACTGAAGAGATGAAAAAATATGAGTATGCAAGGAATGTGGTGAAAAAAAACATGCTAAGACCAAAAAAGAGTACATTTTTTTGGACAGAAAAAGATGATATGGTTTGAACTTTAGAAGAAGAGAAATTATCAGTTGAAGTAATGTGGAATAAACTTACTTCTAAATATATGAACAAATTTACAATAAATATATCAAAATACTATGATTGAAAAATTCAAATGTGATGAAAGATATGTGATAAAGAAGGGTCTGTTACTAAATGTTGTTAGACTATCCTTCCAGAATAAGAGGAAGGTGTGAAGGAGTTGTTACAAACACACTATAACAAAAAGGTTTCCAAATAATAAAGGAAGAAGATATCATTTTGAAAATAATATGAAGATTAAAAGAAACTTTTTATAAAATTTGAGAAGTATGAACTTAAGGATGAAAATACTTCTACTAAAAAATCCATGAATAAGAATGAAAAGAATAAACTATGAGTGGAATTGTAGTTTTATTGTTACTTATGAGAAAGTATGATCTTCATCCATATTCAGAAAATATATATTTTAATAACATAGATGGAATTGAAGGATTTTATATAAAAAAGATGATATTTGAGTCTCTTACTATTCTTGAAAAATAATGTAATGTGGTTTAAAATAATGAGTTCTTGGAATGTTTTTTTATTCACCTGAACATTATGATATTTTTTCAGATGGATGAAGGTTTATTTTATCATAATAAAATAATTTTAATAGTTACCCATAAATATGAATATTGAAATAAAAATTAAATGTTATTATAAGAATTTTGTGTTATGAACATCATTGATAACATTGATATCATAATTTTTTCTACATCATGTTCTCCAAAATAATATTATATTTTTATAGTTAAAGGTTGTTTATTAAGAGAATCATGTGATACATATTTTGTCATCAATAATATTATTATTATTTTTATATGAAAAGGCCTAACCCTTGGAAATGAGATCATTCTCCAATATGTGCTAATCATGTCATGATGTCTACAATGAATTTGGTTGTCAATACGGGGGAGAGAATAGGAATTAGAGAGAGATAAGAAATATGGTGAGATAGAATGAAATTGGAGAAGAAAATGTGAGAAAATAAAAAACGTGGTATTTTATTATTGGGATTTTTGACAACAAAAAGAAAGGTGGACATTTTTAAGCCAATGTTTTATTTCGGTTATATTGGTTTTCAAATGAACAATATGTGGACTATGTTAAAGAAAGAAGGTATATTGTCAAGTAAATGGAAATATGGATCGAAGAAGGGTGTGTGTGTGTGTAATGTTCTGAATTAGATCCATACTATCAACATGATAATCAGATCCAATAAATCGGTATGAGTCATTAAACTTGATACATCATATTGCGATTTTGATAAAAAAATAAAATGTTGTTGAAGATTTTATTAGGTTTGGAAATAAAGGGATGATCGCAATGAGAAGTTTTAAGGAGTCTGAATGGTTTCGATGTAAATGTGGTGATTCTTTGATTATTAGGGTGTTATAATAAATCATAAATAAGTAATGGTATAAGATAGATTCTGAGGAAAAGAGAGTAAAATACAGTGTGAATTATTCTAGATGCTGATCATCAGTATTAAATTCATTATAGTTTATTCTAACAATGAGTAATATTATAAATTATTATTATCTTTAAGAAATCAAATATTGAGTTCTATCAAATATGGAATAATCGAGGAATATTTAATTGTTATAAATGATTATAAATCAAAAGTATTTATAAATATATCAATCAGATGAAAATCTGCAATATAGTCATTAATTTTTATCCTGTTAAAATATATTTTAATTTCGTTAATATCAAATTTGAAATATAATATTTTTTAATTTGGTTCAAGAGTCATCAAATTTTTATTGACATCAATTATTTATGTGTTTCAAAGACTATTCCATCAGACATGGTCTGACATTGATAACATCATTGGATGTGGGATCATTGTTTTGAAGAATTGAAGAAATTTCAGATATGTAATTACATCTAAAGTATTTTCAAATGATGTTTTCAAAATTTAATAATATTCTCAATAATTAAACAGTGTTTATAATATATATGGAGAACTTGGATAAGAATAATTTCATTGTTCACCAGAGTTCATCATAATGGTATGCCTTCAGTTCTGCATGTGTTTCCATCCAAATGAAAAATCTTACTGAAGTATCAGTCTGAATAAATTATTGTAAACATGAATATAATTGATGTTTTTATAATATTGAAGAACATATGGGACAAACCTAGAAGGATTAGTAAGAGTTTAATAAGTCATAAATGAACAAAAAAATTAACGAGAAATCTAGGAATTGTGAATTTAATTTAGTGGGGAAATGGATTTGTTCTCCCACCTTTTCTATTCTGGGGTTCCTGTAAAACGATCGAACAATCACTACAAAATATTTCCCTTTTTCCAACAGGGGCGCATCTATTGTTAAAAGAACATTTTCTATTGGTCAAATGTTTTACCAACATATGGGTCCCTATCACTAAACTGTCGGTAAAAACTCTGTTGCTAAATGTTTTTGCGACAGATAAAATCATTCTGTTGTAATTATAATAATACCAAAAGATAATATATATGTTGTTTAAAATGTTTAGAAACAAATTATAATGAAATTTTTTTCTGTTGGTAATAATATTACCAACATATAATATTAGTTTATAAATTACATTTGAATAAAAATTATAAATTTTTATTTCCAGTTAAAAATCATATTATATTTATTAATTTATCATATATATTTCATCTGTTTTAATTATTAAAAAGAAAGAAAATTTTGACACATGTTGAAGATTAGAAGAAAAAAATTAATTATATTAATAAAGAAATATAATAAAAATAAAATCAGTACAAAATTTATCCCCTATCAGATCAATCACACCCATCAATACAAAATTCATCCCCCCAACACACAAACCCACCACAAGACCACCCCGCCACCACCCATTCCAGCACCATCCATCAATGCCACACCAAGGACCATCGATCACTAGCAAGCCATCTATGACCTAGGAAAAGCGAGGCAGATCCTGCTCATCCATACCACACTAGGGACCAACAACTCATCAATGTCTCAGGACCACCGAGCCAACTCCAACTCAAATCAATGAAAAATATCTACATGAATTAAAACCAAAATATAAAGAGGTATAAAAAATGAATTTCATAGTGATAATTTTTCATCATCCCTGTTCACATCTCAAAAATCTGGTGACAGCAGGTATGCCCATTGACTCACAGCCCCCTCCAATTTCATTATTCTATCCACCTTCAACAACCGGTCCACTATGTCAAACCTGCTATAAAAAAAATCACAACCACTAATTTCAATTAATAGTGACACATAACTTATGGCCACAACCCATTGAAAATGACCCCAATTTCAATTAAGAGTGACATTAACTCAAAATATGAATATGTTATAGTATCTCTCTCATAAATGAAAAAAATATTCAATCAAAAATGAAATATAATGTCTTAAAATGTCAAGAGATAAATCAACCTATATCATAGACAAAAACTTTCATAAGTTTCAAAGATGAAATGTTTGATACCATGTTAAAATTTGATAAAACTATAAAATTAAAAACTGGAATTGAAAACATGATATAGTATCAAAAAATTTATAGTAGAATCAAGAAATTTGTACCCGTAATGGGAATCTAGAAACTTCTATTTGTAAATCTTGATATTGGAGGTTTCATATTTACAATAAAAAAATTTCAATCAAAATTTTAAATGAAATAAACAAGATTAGATGAACTCTAGATTCAAGATCATAAGCATGATATTCAAAATTTAAATATAAGAATCAAAAAATTCATCTTCAAATTCAAGAACATGATATTTAAAATTGGATATTTAAAACCAATATATTAATATTCTAAACTAGAAACTAGATACATAAAATTTTTATTTTGATGTATTATTCACTTAGATCAACATCTATAAAGTGTGAAACTACTAACATATATAAACCATATAAGGTGGATGTTCCCACAAGGTTACCTACCCCTAGCCATTGCTGTAACTGATGTGGTGCTCCTTGAATGTGTGGCTCATGAAGTAGTGAACCATAAAGGATATAATTCTCCGGGTTTTCTTATCAACACATCAAGGGCTTTGAACAACCTCCCCTAGCTGCAGGATAAATTGGTTATACTCTTTTCCCCATGATTTCAAGAGGGCTGATGCTGGGTGTTGACCATCCAATGATGCTCCATGTGCTTGATATTGAGATTGCTTTAGAGTCATTTAACGGGGTGAAAATGGAGTTGATTGATACTGCCTTCCCACTACTAAAGGGTGTTGTTACTTCAACTGATGTGGGTGAGGCATGCAAGGGAGTAAAAATTTCTGTTATGGGTAGTTAATTCCCTAGGAAGCAAGGCATGGAAAGGAAATATGTGATGTCAAAAAATGTATCAATTTACATTCTTCTCTTGAAAAGTATGCCACACCAAACAACAAGGTTGTAGTTGTTTCTAATCATGCAAATACTAATGCACTGATCCTTAAGAATTTGCACCATCTATCCCTAAAAAAAACATTACATGTGTTACTATACTGTATCATAACCAGACACTGGGTTAGATCTCTGAGAGATTGGGTGTTGACGTTTCTAATGTTAAGAATGTTATAATATGGGTAAATCACTCTTCAACTCAATACCCTGTTGTTAACCATGAGACAGTGGGAAAAAATTCTATCCTCGAGGCATAAGATTATCTACTAAAATAGAGTCATACATATAATTTTAAGTGCAACAATTTTCTCATGATCTAAAAGTTGTGCAAACACCATAAAAGGACATCAAGGTTGGATTGATGATTATAGATTAAAAAAGAGAATTTGACATGTATAGTGGAGTTCACACATTTTACTATAAATATAGATATTCTGGACATTTGTATACATACATACAGAAAATACTTAAGTTCTATGTAGATATATATATTTCCAACTCTCTAAAATAAAATAGAAAGTTTCATAGAAACAAACCTCATAAAAGCTAATTACATCTTCTTTATGTGTCCAAACAAACTAATTCTTCTATCAAAGAGCTCAAGAGAATCTGACATCATACCTGAAATTATATAATAAGAATTACACAAGTTAAAAAATGAAGAGATTGTGGGAAAGAATAAAAATAAAAATTAGAAATACAATCATTCAAGAAACTCATTTTTTATACCTCAAACCAAGTAGAAGTAGTTTCATTTCTTTTGAATGCATGATGGCCGAAAAAAGTGTTTCCTTTCAGAAGAACCTCTCATTATGGTTATATATAACCCAGGATCACAATCTAATTTTACTGCATAAGAAGATAACATAGGAATGATCATTTTTCATACTTTCTATTGTAGAATAATAATTACATAAGAAATAAAAAATGAATATAGTAAGGGAAAGAATAGAAAACAACAATAATTAGAAATAAAATTTCTATGGGTATCATAATTTTCATACCTAAAACCAAATAGAAGTAGTTTCACTTATTGTGAATGCATAATGACCTCAAAAAGTTTCTTCTTTTTGAACAGCCTGAAGGTGAAATATTTAGTTGGGAGAAACCCATAAAAAATATAAATATTAAATCAATGGTGACCACTATATCAGTGTGTTATTTCGTTATCATTCACCTAGATCCTTTTAAAGTGTCAAATAATTAACTCTTCGAATCAAATGAGTATATAAGCAGAAGTAGAAAATTCAACATGAAGGATCTGATCATACTTGCCTGGATACATACATAAAAGTTAAAAAAGTATTAAAAAATGTTAAATAGAAGACATAAATCAGTACAAAATCCGCATGAAATGAAACCAAATAAGAAAAAATAAATTTAAAAGGGAAATTAAAAATCTTTTAAAATGAAAACTAAAAGATTAAAATAGTCGAAATGGAAATTAAAAAGTTTTTAGTCAAAAGGAAAGAGTCAAAAATCTAAGAAAAACAAAAGAAAACCCAGTTAAAGGAAAATACAATTAGTCAAAAGCCAATAGTAAAATAAATTAGCCCTACGGAACTAAAGAAAAATAAAATGTAATGTTTTAATTAATTGATGGTGTTAAATTTAGGTATTAGAACAATGTTAGAGATATATAAATAGATCTATATTGTATTATATCATGAAGTAAAACATCAAGCACAAAATTACCTTGGAATCCAGAGAGTTTGGAAATCCCCTAAGGTTGAATAAGGATATATTTTTCAATGTGCTCCAAGAATCATAAATTTTTTGTTCAGGATATAAAGTAATATATTATGAATTTCAATCTACCAAAAGGTGCTGACAATGATGATGGACCCCACCAACCTTTAGTATGAAGAGACAACTAATAATTCCATGCCATACCAGCACCCTAATGTAGTGCCATACCAGCACCCTATTGGACACTGCTAGTATAGAGTGCAATGATCATTATCTTTCAATGCATACACCTTCTTCTATATACCTAATGGTATATCATATTCAGAAAAATATCATGTTTTATTTTTAATTTTTATTGTACCATTCTGATGATTTCATTCTATGCTAGAATAGGGACCTCAATGCTCACCAACAAACATTGGTCCTTCATAGTTGGTCTTCAGCAGCATCATTTCTAATAGGATTTCACTTCAAGGTTAGGTAGCAGATATCACATATTTAGTTGTACATTTCTTCAGTATTTGTTCCCTCTACACTTAAATCTCATGTTCTTATTTGCAGTTTTCTCGGATTTAGGATAATAATCACACCTAGAGTGTTTTGGTATACCATATCTGCATCTCTTTCATAGTTCCATTTTCTTATTCCCTAACTGAACATATTCACCTCTATATAGGGGTAGTGAGAAATATTACTTCTATTATAATTCATAAGGGAGAATCATATTCCAAATGGAACTATGACTATATGATCAATACAAGAGTAAACCAATGTCGTTGTAATGTGGGGAATAGGTGGTGGAAGGAAAGAACCTTTTGTGTGGGAAAACATTAGTCATTTTTTAATAGGTTTTAAAATAAGTTATTTTTTAAATTAATTAAAAAATAAATATAATAGGGTTTTAAATTAATAACATACATCCAAAAGGGGAGTGTGGGGACCAGTATATAAGGGGAACACTTTATCCCTATAAAAATTATACCTTGTAGGAAAAATCATAGGGGTTATCAATGTTTGGTAACCCACTTCATCCTTGTTAAATAACACTACTACATGACAATGCATCAATGTCACTATTATAAATTTTATAGTTGTTCAAAGTCTTGGTCATGTTTTCTTGATGATCATATTGAATTTTAAATTATTTTAAACAAATAATTAGTTGTAATAAGTGTTGGAATTTCTGAAATCTACTCAAAAGCGGTTGTTATTTGTTATTGAAAGTAACATGATTCCAGTTGTGCAAAACATGAAAACTGCTTTGTATTTAAACATTGACATGAATTTAAATACTATGTTAGAAATATTAGATTCCTTGGTAATGATTTATTGATGATAATAATGAATTTTTGACCATTTTAAGTAAATAATTGGTTATAATAAGTGCTGGAATTTAGCCCAATGGGAACAGCCTAGTGGTTGCACCCTATGGTGGACATTTAAAAAGTATTCAAAAAAAAGGGTTGGAATTTCTGAAAACAACCTAGGAGTTATTTGGTTAAAAAATTAGAGTGTTTGGTTTGTTAAATGTTAAGCTGAAATTTTAATGCGTTTAAGATGAATTAATGGGCATGTTGTTTTGTTTTTTCCTCTTTAATTAATAGTAGTGGAATAGACCATTCTATTTCATAAAAAGGTTAATGAAAATTTGTATAAAACATTCTATTTCTAAAAAAAAATAAGATTTAATAATTTTAAATGAATTTAATGAAATATAATATACCACAATTGCATTATACAACATCAACTTGTGCTTCCTAATATTCCAATGTCACTGGTGACCATATTATTAGAGTTATCTCAGTAAAGTCCATGAAGAAAACCTATCTGGATACAACAAAAAACAAGTCATCCACATGCATATCAAAAGAGTTTTTAAGTTGAGTGATTATACAAATAGCTACATATTGTACATGAGTATGAGGTGAAATTGATATATTTCAGTTTTTGGTTTCAAGAAGAGTGAAATTGATCCAACTATTATGTTTACTTGTTTGTATTCAATTTTTTCGGGTTTTTTATTTGGTCCCATTCGGGATCTCCATCCATCCATGGTAGTTGATGTAGAAGTATTTAGAGGGTGTAGCTTTAGTGGAGGACCCATTATTTGAATGCGGCTCAATCAGTTAGTGTCGATACAATATAACAAAAGAACTCAAAAAACACATGTAATTTACTAAAACCAGATTTCATATAAATGAAGTCCAAGATTTGAAAGAATCTATAGTTATATAGAAAAACATTAAGATACAATGAAATTTCAGCAATGAAGGCACCTAAAACACTAGAATCTTGGTTTAGTTGATGATTTGAACAACATGAATCCCTAAATGGTGAATCCAGACATGTGAAACCCTAATGTGTTCTTATGTCGTGCAATAAAAAAAAAGTGAAAATGAATTTCCAAGCCTCAAATAGGTGTAAAGGTAAACTGTGGGTACCCATATCAAGGACATGGGTCATGGAATTGGCTGGTTAGAACACCATGACCTTATTAGAATCGCTTCTGGTATCCTGTTGGCTGTGGATCGATGAGGCGAACATATCAAATTTTACAGAAACCTTGAAAAAAACATATTTGGATCTACATTGGAAAATAGTAAACCATCAGCTACAAACATATCATGTATTTTGAGGGTTTTGAAGGATTTGGGACTGACTGAAGGAGGAAAGTATGAGAGGGAAATCTTGTCATGGTAAAGGGATGGATTTTCAATCTACCTTGCCTTACCAGAAGTTAATTAGAGGAGGCCAGCTGATTAGGGTTTCAAGCCATTCAATTTGGTGGGTTGAATACACTAGAGGAAGGCCGAGTTAATGATTGGTCATGGAAGAGGTGAGGATATGATGGAAGATCAGGGTTCTGGATAGCTTATGGGAGAGGTGATGTTGAACTCGTGGAAATTAGATGAAGATTTTGGTGCTGCTTGCGGGGAGAAGATGGGGAAATGATAAGGTTTCAGTTGTACGTATTGGAGGAGAAGAAAGGGAGTCAGTGCCACACACCAGAGCATGGATGGAACTGGAAGAAGATGATTTTCGTGCTTCTTGGGGTGGATTGAAGCAGACGAAACCCTCGCAGTGAAGATTCAAGAACACAGGAGATCGAGCATGCGCACGGGGTGAATTGAAGAGGATTGCATAATCTCAATGGATTGAAAACTAATAATAATTTTTTAAAAATAAATATATGTAATATAAAATAAAATTAAATACATGAAAAAATATGAAAAAAATAAAATTTCAATATGTTACCAATTAAATAATTTATTGTTTTATAATAAATATTAAGTTTTACAAAAATTAATATATTAGTTTTATATTATAAAATAAAATTTAAATTATGTTTATAAATGTCAATTATGTTTTAATTCATTTATTTATTACTTATATTTTAGTTCTGTATATTAATTCTTTATTGATTATCATGTTTATATTTATTATGTTTATAGAATTCAAATATCATAATGATTTTAATTTTTTAAATGTAGTATTTGAATGGTTATTAAATAAAAATCATTATAAAATATAATCACTATTTACACTTAGAGATAATGGAAAATTAGAATGAATTAATTATATATTTTTAATAAAACCTTAAATATTGACTTTGGTGATAAAAATAATAGTCTATATAAAAAATTTGGTTTATTTTAATTGGTTATTATCATTGAATGTTTTATTGTAATAGATTTTATTGATTATAAAAGATTTGCTGGTAATGGTTATTATTATTAATAGATTTAAGTGTTTGTAAAAAAATTGTTGGTAATAGGGTGATAAAGCAATAGATTTAAATATTGGTAAACGATTTGTTGTTGTTAAACAATTGATGCCAACAGATAGATCTGTTGGTTAAAATTACTATTGGTGCTTAAATTCAATACCAATAAAACTTAATATCTCTTAGAATTGCTCATTTTTACCAGCAGATATATTATCTGTCACTACAGTTTTATTTGTATAGGTCATTTTTTTTGTAGTGAATACATTTATACATTGTCAAACTGAATTATTCATATTATCTAGAACTCTAAAAATTTTGTAATAGATTTTGATTTTTCGAGAAGAAATTGTTCTTCAGGTTGATATTTCTAATGATCTATAGGGGAATGTTTAATTTGAGTGAGGTTTAATATGATAATCAATGAATGTTCTAATGACGATGTTACATTGGAGAAAGTCCATTGGAATGGTCCCATCATAGTGACATCCATCATAGATAAGTTCATTAGACTAATTTACATTGGATGTAGAAATTGTGAGTTTCTAATTGAGTTTTTACTCAATAGATTAAGGAATAGAGTAAGAAAGAATCATACTAAGGTTAATTAGATATAGGCCATTGGATAGAGGTCCGAGAACATAGGTAGATTAGACTGAATTTTTCTAATGATGTTTTTTTGATATATTTTCAAGAAGAAGTTTCAATGAAAAAAATTATTTAGAGATTCATTTTATTTATTGAAAATTATACATATGAAATGATTGTTTTAGCTTACTTGTGGAAGAAGTGAATAATTTATGAAGTGAATTAGAAAATAAATAGGAAAGTGAAGATCATCTATGTGGATAATTACTAGTCACTAAAAATATTTATTTTTTTGTTGGGGAGTATAAATAGCTGTGGTAAAGTGGATAATGAAAGGGATAGTTGGCGACTATAAAAAACTATAGAAGGAATGTTTCTATTAGGATTTTATAATTTTTCACTTCTTGTTCATTTGTTTTCTAGGAAAAAGGTAATGGAAGAATCCATGTTTTCAAGACTATCCAAAATAGTATGAAGTAGTTATTTTTAAGGAACCATGTAAATATTGAGGTTGTTTTTCTCATTATATTTATCGAATATGAAATGTGAGGTTCATAATTATTATTTGAGTGGATCATAACATTAACAAGTCTCAAATGTTACTAATTTTCTCAAAATATGTTATGAAACATTATTATAAAAGAAAAAGGTACGACTGATTAACCCTCTACCCCAACTTAGTGGTCTCTATTCTAATTGCGAACAATAGTTTCAATGAATCATTTTTTCTAATTATTCATACTATTCCTTAACTAATCATTATCCTTGATTTTAATTGAGATTTTTATTTCATTGTTCTGAACATCAATCCATAACTCTCTCATCAAACATATTAGATTATATTTAATTCAAAAAATAGTCAAGGTATTTATTATTAAAGTTAAAATATTCATAATCCTATCTTTTTAGGCTGACCCTAGATTTGTAATTAAAATTATACACTACAATTTTCCACTTTTTAAAATGATTTCAAATTATTTAATATGGTAACCCTGTGGGAATTTACAAAACCCATGGGGTCATGGAATTCTTAGTTTCATTAATAGGGATAGGTATTGATATTATTCTATTGTAGTAAATTTGATAAATTACATTCTAAACTATATCACTTGGTTGATTTTAGCATAGTATTTTCATTAATTTTTTATTGATTTCATTGAACTTTTGTGTATTCTATTAGTTAAAGTCTGTAGATCACATTGACTACAAAATAAATTATTTCTTTACATATGAAGGATCAGACATAATAACTCAATGAAAAAAATGATGATTATTAATTTGAAAAGTGCATTCCATCATACCCCAGTGATGAAGGAAAAACCCTCCATATCCTAGATTGAAATGTAAAATTGGAGGATCTCACGAAAAAAATGTCATTTATATAGAGGTTGGTACTATATGTCGAATTTTTTAAATTACCTTCATGAAATCTAGATCCCGGTAAACTTCTCCACCGACCATACTAAGTTTTTTGATTGGGATATGAGCGGTGATAACTCAAATTCAAATACATAATTCGGTTAATACATGAGGGTTGGATGTAAACCACACTAGAATCAGGTAACTCGTGTATAATCAAACCAAAAAATTGTTACAAAAGAAATACTCCTGGGAGGAAACCTTGGTTTTGATTTTTTTTTCTTTTTTGGACTTTGATTTATTTATTTATAAGGATTTACTTTTATATATGGATATAATTTTTAATTCCACATATATTTATAGTGAATCGTTGAATATACATACACTTTTATAGGTAACATTTCATTTTTAGGTCTATCATAAATGCATTGAATGGAAATTCGCATAAAAAAATTGAAGATACTACTTGCAGTCAATTCCTAATGTGAGATACTAATTCATGATGTAATATTCATGTTCATGATTTAAATTGATGTTCATATAAACTACATTAACCACCATGAAATGTAAATTAAAGGGGAGTTTGTGTTTAAATTTCTATATTTTACCACAAAATTTTAAATTATTTTTATATCATTTATCTATATATACGATTCCCTACACCTAATACTTGGTTTAATCACTGGTCTTTGAGACATAAACTGCCAAGGATACTTGTTGAAATCATTTAAGAATTTACATGCCAATAAATATGTGTGGTAAATGGTATATTTTTTAAGTGGTGATAAACATGATAATTTAGATTAAAAAAACCATGATTTTTTTGGACAAGTTAATTCTTATAAGTGGACCTTTTCATAGATTTTTCATACCAATTTTTTCATCTATTTTTATGAATTTACATGAGTGCTTATTCAGACCAATTTTTATCATTACCAATACACGTTCTAAGCATAATATCTCCAATTCTTTCAAGAATTAATTTTTGATAAAATCATACATGATTACTCAGAGAACATTAATTGTACCATTTCAAAGGGATGATTAATCAAATCCACTTTTAAAATTTATGAGGTATGTTTTGGTTTATCCATTATCTTATGACCAACCTATATATTAATCCTTATAAATATTCCAAAATACATGAACATCTTTCTTAGGGAATAAATATGCTAAAAGCCTATTTTTATCCAATACTACCCCACCCTAATATATTTTTCATGATTTTCAAAAATTAATACAGGGGAGATAGAGACTAGTGGGAGAAATGGAAGATAAGTGTGGGGGGATTTTAATGAAAAAAATTTAATGATTATAAATTAATATATTCATTATATTACATCATGAAAAAATGGATTAAGTAAGATCATGTTTTTTCATTGAGGTAAAAATCATGAGTTTTAAATATTATCTCAGTTTAATTACTTAAAAATCGATAAATTTGGATGCCCATTCTGTTCATGTGGGGATCAAGGGCGTTTGATTCTTATTGGAAGGCCATAACCATAAGTCTTATAGTATGTTGGACCTATCAATTTTTTGGGAGAAACTTTTCCACTACTAGAAAAATTACCTATACCAACTGTTTGAAACCGTTGGTATAGGCGTCTAAACCATTGGTATATCCTATACCAAATTTTTGGAGAACCATTGGTTAGTAATCCATGGGGATAGGTGTATTCCAACTGTTTTTTCAAAACTTTTGGTATAAGTAATATGAAAAATACACACCAATGGTTCCATAAAACCGTTGGTATATGTATTTTAAAAAACAATCATGGTGTTGTTTTTTATCCTCAAACCTCCAGTTTATGATTGAACGACCTCAATACTAACCTAAATTTATTTTTGTGAACATAATTTCATAAATATATATATGTATTATCATAAATATTTTAAATTTTTATATATTTAATGTTCTCTGTAAGAAGATTCCATAACAAATACATGTAACTCTACCAATGGTTCTCAAAATCGTTGGTATAGTCCTATACCAAAGGTTTTGAGAACCTTTGGTATAGATTCATTGATTTTGGGACCTATACCAATAGTTTCTCTAATCCGTTGGTATAGTTCACCCCTATATCAAAGGTTTTTGAAAAACTATGGGTATATGTCCAAATTAGTGACTTATACCATCGTTTTTGGCCAAACTATTGGTATATGTCCATATAAGTGAACTATTCCCACCGTTTTCCCAAAAACATTGGTATAGATCTTATTTAAAATAGTGTGTGTAATGGGAAACATGGTAAAGATAACCATGTGGGAGGTATTAAGCAAGGTAGTAGTTTCCATATTGTTTGGGGATACCATGCAGCTAAATCCAAATTCCCATCCAGGAAGTATAAATAAACTGTAGAATTTGATAGAGGGATTATCATAGTTTTCGCATAGTTTTACTAACCATGTGGTGTAACCATTCGAGTGCCCCTGTATATTACAAATAGTATTGCACAGTTTCTGAAATGATAGAAACAAAGTGCACAAAAACTGTGTGACATAGATTTTATGGATAAAATGACCAGTTTTCTAATTTTATGTGTCATTCAGTTTCGGGGTGATACAAAGTGGTATAAGAGGAGGTTCCATTCTAGTATCTTCACTATTTGGTGATAGTAGACTTGGATCGGAAGGAAATCATATTTTTCAAGAAGATTTTCTTTGGAGTAGCTACCCCACGTATAGGGAAATGAAATTTCCATCGAATTGAATTGTTAATTTTTTATTTTGATTTATTACTGTTGAATCAATTTCACTGTTGTCTGATGAACTTGTGATGTGTTATTTTTATTAATATTATTGGGGTTCTATTGTGTTTCAAACTATCACGATGATGGTATGTCGTCTCATGAATCATATAAAAACTTGTTAGAAATCCCAAGACATTCATTATTTCCATTCCATTTAGAAGCATTATTGATTTCAAACTATTGTTTAAGGTACAATGATCAATATGCTTGTTGTTGGGATAGGTGTATTGGTATGTGATATGATTTGATTTGGATGGATTCCAAGCTTTGTTCCATGACTTTTTGTAACACCTCAAGCTACCACAATATTCTTCTCTGTGAATAATACAATAGCTTGCATTGTACGCAACTTCGAGTTCAAGCACACCACGACCAATAAAACTAAACATTTAAAAAGAAGTTATTAAGAGTGATATCCAATTTTTTAAAATTTATTTTTCAAAATGGAGATAATTTTTGGATTCAGAATGTCAAATTATCTTAAAGTGAATTTTTGTTATTTTTCTGAAAACATTAAATTTTTGATGAATAGTGAAAAATATTGCGTTATTGTTTAAAATTGAATTTTATTCAAATAATAATTATTTTTATTTTTATTTCAAAATAGATACATAATACCTATGTTAGTCTATTTTAATTCATTAGAGTTATTTTACAGTTAGATAAGATATATAAAATTTTATTGATCTTTTTAACATCTTTTACCCACCTTCTAGGCACATTTGCAAACTTGTATAAAATGTAATTTTACAACCTCTATAAATTGAAATAAAAAAAATTAGATACATAGTTTACATTAGTATGTAAAATTTTGTTCAATAGGATGAAAATAATTTTTGGTGAATAGTAACATTTGAATTATATTTACCATGGTTAAACGTAAATAGAATAATTAAAGGTACAAATGATATTATAATTACCCCAAAAGAAGTCCTAATTCTATTGAATAAGTGTATTTTGACAAAAATCAACCTTAGGAATAAAATATGTTCCTTTTTAATCCTCTTGTATTATAATAGGACATTTATTATAATTTTATTTAAAGAAGAGTTAAAAGTGTTCAATTCAAAGTTTAATAACTAAAAAACTTTCAATATAGGGCTATAAATAAGTTAAATTCGACTAAAAATTTTAATTAGAAAGATAAAACTATTTCCTTCATAATGGTATTCTATTTATAATTTTCAGATCTAAAATATTTAAATTTTTTTATGACAAATTGATTATACAATAATTAACTTATTTATGAAAGATTATAATAATTGATATTATAAATATCACAATAAATGTAATTTTAGACATTTATGCATTCCAAAAAATTTCTAGGTTCATATGACATTTAGGGTTGATTTAGTGATTTTTTTTCTATGTAATCAAGTTTTTTGACTTTCACAAAAACCAAATACTAAATAGTGTCAAAATTGACATAAAAGTGTTTTTAAAAAAATACTATATTATTAAATGATAAAATATTTCTAAATATCTAAGGTTCGGTCAAAGGACTTATATAATGATATATATGTCATTAATGAACAACTTGAGGTTCCCCTGGCATTTTATTGTAATTTTATTAACCATGTTATATAAAAACACAATAAGATACGGTAAAAGATAAACTAAATAACTAAGAGTTAAATCTAAAATAAAAGGTTAATATGGTGACCTAAACATGTCTAAAACCAATTGGATGATTTTATTTAGACACATACTCAATTTATCCTTGAAATAAATCTATTTAGAGCCATTATAAACCAAAAAATATTTTATAAGAAAATAAAATATCAAGCATTTCCTAAAGTGACCCTTAACTCTCTTTTAAAAGGGTACTTCCCCTTCACATAACTACACACCTCCAAAGTATTTTGGATTGGGAACAACCTACTCAAATATCATCTTAAATACACTCAATTCAACCTAGAGGCCTTATTTTGATCATAAATCCATCATAAAGATCCTTTCTGTTCAAATCAAAAGGAAGAACCCAAAGAAGAGGATATTATTTCATCAACTCTTTCAAAGTCCTTTTCTTTTTCCACTTAATATTTCATTGTTGATTCCATACCAAAATAATAACACTAGTTCCTTATAAATACTTTGATGTTATTACAAATATTGTACAACCATATTCATTATTATATCCATTCTATGAATGACAATGTCACTATACATGCGTACGCATGGATTACTGTCTCCACGTCGTAGTGTAGTTTGTAATTCAACACGTCATTTTTTGTATGCGATCAATAATGAGTATAATTTATGTAAATAATAAATAAAACATGTTAATTATTCTTTATATATAATATTCCATCCAATTATATTCTATTTCACCATCAATAGAATGAAATTGTTGCTTGTGCGTATATACAACTTACTGTCTCCATGATGCAATGAGTTTTCATTCCCCATCATAACCATTCAAGAATAATTTTTATTTTATGAAATTAAAATAATGTTTAATAACATAATATAATTTTTAATATGAATCAAATACATCCTATCTATTTAAAAAAATTACTTACTTAACAAAACATATAATGAAAATGAATCAGTTAACACCCAAAACAATGATACTACTGGAAATTTATTAACAAATGAATTTTAGAGGATAATATATGATATAATATTTATGTATATAGTTCTTATATAATTTAATAACAACTATTGAACCATTATAAATTAGGTTAACCCACCCTTTACTATGGAAAAGTGCATGGTAAGGGTTAATTTTACAATCTCTTTATTATTCGAGGTTGTCTAAACGTAAGTATCTACTGAGACCTCTTTAACATCCTGATCCATATTTCATAAAATGTATTTCAAAACATTTTCAGTATTTCCTAGAACATGGGTTAAATTAATTTATACCCATGTTTTATTTTTTATTAGATTTTTTAAAGGAATCTTTATAGCACTTTCCAAACAAGGTACTTTATGACCTTTTCGAAAAATTTAGAAAAGAATGTTTTTTTACTTATATGGAGGGTGAGACTATTTTCCACTATTATGACACCATTGAATAATACCTTACATGATTATAAGAATATTTTAAAAATAAAATTTTCTTTACTTTTAAATGATTACAATGTATAAAGAGATATTTTAATGAAATGTTTTTTATTGATTTCATCTATGTTAACATCCTTTGTCAGATTTTTGGCTTATTTGAAGATGATTTATTATGATACAATATTACCTATTTTATTGAACGTTTTGTGATATTTTTGACTATTTATGTTCTTTTTTTATACCATTAATATGTTATGGTTAAATTATTAACATTTCATATACTAGTTTTAATATGAATGTTTATGTTATGTTTCAACCTTTTCATATGAGGAATGAATTGATCATAGTATGTGACGAGCAGGGCTTGCTATAGCCCCTTGATGCATCGATAGGTCTAATGAGACAAACTAATGTCTTGGAACAATGCCTTGACAAAATCTTATTTGTAGTCTTGGCATGAGTCCTTGACATTGTGGTTTTGATGCCGAACATTTTTAATTCCATCATTATGAAATTGACTATTGATATTACATGTGAATATTTGAATAGTATATTATCCAAGTGAATAAGAAAATTAAATTATTTGATTTATCTTTTCCATAATATGCTGATGATTATGTTTAAAAGGCCTATGTTTTAGTCTTATACCTTGCCTTAAATATTTATGCTTATTTATAATAGTTTCCACTATATTGTTATCCTTATTGAGTATCTGAGCTCACCCTTTTCTTATGTTTTCTTTTTCCCAGGATGTGAGGATGTATATTATGATTTACCAGAAGGGATAAGCTATGGGATATGAGTGTGTTCAAAGGGAACACAATTTTTTTTATTTTTTTATTTCATGATGTAATTTAATACTTGTGTATATATCTAGTACTTCCAAGGCTACTAAACTAATCAGTCTTTAAAGACTTGATATCTTTTTATCATGCCAATGTTATGTAATAATTCATTAACTCTAGGTAACTAGGGTTAGGGTTTTATAGTTGGTATCAGAGGAAGTTTGTTACAAACATTGGAATCTAGGTTTAGATATTCTCTAAATAGAGAACATTATCCTATGATAGACTTTGAGTATTAGTATAGAAGTACATCTAAATATTTTGGTAGTGTAAATATTATGTGGGATTTCCAAGAAAATACAAACCTATATGGATAGAAACAGGTAGAGGTGGCTCATGCATAGATGTGCCTAAGATTTAAAACTCTGAAAATGAGTTTCGGTGTTGACCTGGGGTATCCTGGTACACAACAATGGGCCTTGGTGCACTCTTGGTATAGACATTCCTGGGTGATATGCTGAGGATAATTCACATTTTATTTACAAACCATTATGAATGATTTATGATTAAATACGTCCTCAATGAATACAATTTTAGGATTATGAATTATATGCATAAACTGTTTAATTTATGTTTGGTATTTATCATATTTGGAATTATGAATTGTGATTAATAAACTGACCTAGTGTATGCCATTGTTTAGAAATGGGGCCTAGTTGAAGGAATTGAGATCATATCAAAGTACATAATATATATAGGTATTTTCCTCATAATCAAGATAATTATAGTGGAGCTGGTGATGAAACTGGTACAGAATAGCTTATAACTATATTAGGACAACTCACTCAGGTTATGAATAATAACCATGCCCATATTGAGCACCCTGATCCACAATGAGGAGGGTCAATGTTAGACCACATCATGAGAAATCAACCACCAATATTCAAGGGGTCTTTAAATCCATTTTTAGTGAATAATGGATAATTTCCCAAGAGAAAATATTTCATGCTTTGGGGAGTAGCGAAAGAGAAAATGTTTTCATGGTAGTTTATCGCCTCACAAGAGATGAAAATAAATGGTGGTTATTAATTAAAAACACAAATGAGGATGAAGAATGGTCAAATATGGAATAGAGTGAGTTTAAATAGATTTTCGTAGAAAAATACTTTCTTCATTACCATCAAGAAGATATGAAAAAAAATTGCTGAGTCTAAGGAAAAAAGGAGGATGATAATGTTGAAAAGTATGACGATAACATTACAAAGTTAGAATGACATGCTATAGATTATATATGTAATAGAAGGATTAATATTGATTGATTATTTGATTAGTTAAAACCATTTCTCAATTGATCATTAGTCTCATAATCCTTCTCGTCGCACAAATATATAGTGTCATGTGATATAAATAGATAAAATGAATTCTCTATGTAATATGAAATTAAAGAAAAGAAAGAGAAGGAAAGATATTCTAAACACTCTAGAAATGAAAATAATTGAAAGAAGGAAAAAGTTGATTTTCCATCCTGTAGTAAATGTGGGAAGAAACACCATGGTACTTGCCTGAAGGGAATGAGAGTTTGTTACAAGTGTGCTGAAAAAGGCCACCAAGAACATTTTTGCAAGGGAATGAAGTAGTTTGTCAATGTTTAATGCTACAATTTTAGAGAGATGAGGCATTATGAAAATTATTATCCTAATCACCAAGGAAACATATCTCAACAAAGGCAAAGGAGAAAGGCCAAGCTAATGTGATCACAACTTGTGAGGTTGAATTCCAAATGACGTCATGGAACATACTTTAATCATTTTAAGAAATTTATCCAATGCTTTATTTTATTCTTAATCATCCCATTATTCCATATCATCTCAGTTTAGCAAGAATATTATATATTTTAAATTTGACATAACTAATTTTTTTTAGTCAAAACTCCGAAAGGAAGTATCAATGCAATAATGTTTTGTGAATAAGTTACCATTATGGAATATAAATGTGCTTTATCTATTGATCTTATTATCATACCCGTTATTGAATTTGATATAATATTTTCCATGGATTGGCTTTCGTACCATGATGCAAAAACATATTGTAATAAGAAGGAGGTAAAATTTCTTTGATGATGATAAAGAATACCTTATCTTTAGAGCATAAACATTACAATTTTCTTCTCATCTAGATCCTCCCCTAGTAGCTCTATTAAATTCCATTATTGGGGAGGAAGAGATTCAAATTGCTATGGATGAGTAAAGGAATGTTCAAATAGTGGATGTAACTATTGTGAAAGAATATGTGGATGTGTTTCCATACGATTTACCTCTACATCCTCTAGAACAAGAAATTGAATTTTCCATTGACTTAATTCTTAGTTTAAGGCCTATATTGAAATCCCCTTATAGAATGGCCACTTTTGAATTTCTGGAATAAAAGAAACAACTAGAGGAATTGAGTAATAAAGGATTTATTTTCCCTAATTTTCCCCTTAGGGAGACACTATTCTTTCTGTTAATAAAAAAGATGGATCTAGGAGGTTGTGCATTGACAACCTGGAGATCAATGATATTATAACGATGTACAATTATCCCCTACCTCGCATTGATGATTTATTCTATCTGGTTTAAGGATCACTATATTTTTCAAATATTTAACTATGATCATGAAATAATTAGTTGACGTGAAGAAATAAGACATTCCAAAGACAATATTTCGAACTTAGTATGGGAATTACGAGTTTAGAGTAACGGCTTTTGGACTGACAAATTCACCATATATTTTCATGGATCAAATGAATATTGTTTTCAAGGAATATAATTATGATGTATTAATGGTATTTATTGATGATATATTTAAATACTCCAAATGTTACAAATATCATGAATATCACTTTCACACTATTATGAAAACCCTCAGATGAAATGATTTATATGGGAAGTTTAGAAAGTGTGAATTTTGGCTTCAAAAAATTTCTTTTATTGGACATATTGTTTATAAGGACAGAATATTTGTTAATTATTAAAAGACAAGAGAAATCCTAGAATTTCTAGAACATACGAGTATAAATGATGAATGTAATTTTATTGGTTTAGTAGTTTAATATCGACATTTTGTCTAGAGTTTTTCTAATTTGGCTAACCCACTAACCAATCTCACACGTAATTGGGTAAAATATGTTTTGAAAAAAGGGTGTGATGAATGTTTTGAGGAATTAGAGAGAATATTAGTCAATGATTCTATATTGAATATACCATTGTAGAATGATGGGTTTGTTATTTAAAGTGATTCCTTAGAAAAAGGATTGGGTTATGTCATTATGAAGAATGATAGGGGTATTACCTATGCATCACAACAACTAAAAATTAATGAACAAAACTATCTCACACATGATCTTGAGATAAAATTTGTAATATCTACTATAAAGATATACAGACACTATCTCTATGGTGAAAATTTTGAGATTTATATTGATCACGAGAGTTTGAAGTTTAATTTCTCACAAAAAGAACTCAACATGAGGTTATGCCGAAGGATTTAACTAATCAAGGATTATGATTTCACAAAACACTACCACCCATGGAAGGAAAATAAGGTGATGAATGCTTTGAGGAGAAAATATTTTGGAGTTCTTTACATGATGAGAGTTGAAATGGATCTTCTGTTCATGGATCTAGTAAATATGGACATGGAAATAATAATAGAATGTGAAACATTAATTCATTTTTAAATGGTTACCAAAACATCATTACTACAAAGGACAAAAAGTTCTCAAACTAATGATGGTGAGTCTACAAAGAAAATTAAAGCTGTGAATGATGGGAGATTGATTGAATTTTTATGTGAAGATGGAATTTTGAAATTTGGGAAAATAATTTTTGTTCCCAATATACATGATCTGAAAATGGAATTGTTGGATGATGGTCATAGATCCAATTTCTCTACCCAATATGGACGTAATAAGATGTATAGAGATTTGAAGGAACATTTTTTGTGGGACAACATGAAGTGGGAGATTGCTGATTATGTGTCAAGATGTACGGTTTGTCAACAGGTGAAGGCTAAAAGATAACATACTTGAGGAGTCATGATACCTCTTCCCATACCTGAGTGGAAATGGGATGATATTACGATGGACTTTTTCATGGGGATACCAAATACTCTTGGAAGGAATGATGCAATATGGGTCATTGTTGATCATTTTACCAAGTCATCACATTTTATTACTATAAGATAAGATTTTACACTTGAACATTTAACAAGAATATATATTAATGAAGTTGTAAGACTTCATGGTGTACCCTTATTAATTTTTTCTAATCATGATCCCTATTTTACATACAGATTCTGGAAAATTCTTCAGAAATCCCTGGATACTAAACATCGTTTTAGAACTTCCTGGCACCATCAAAATGATGGATAATATGAATGGACTATTAAATCCTTAGAAGACATGTTTATATCATTATCACTTTTAAGGTATGTGTGATTAGTATTTACCTATAGAATAATTTTACTATAATAATAGCATCCATTTAATTACATAGATGGCACCATAAAAAGCATTATTTGGAAAGAGAAGTCGCACACCATCGTTTTTGGATTATGTTAGTGAAAGAAAACTCATAGATCCAGAACTTATTGAGGAAACAATGGAAAAGGAGATGATTATCCAATCCCTCCTCAAAGCAGCTCAATGTAGAAAAAATAGCTATGCCAGTAACCAAAGGAAGGATTTGAAATTTCAAGTGGGAGATTATGTTTTGTTGAAGGTATCTCCATGGAATGGTGTGATACGATTCGGTAAGAAGGGTAAATTAAGTCCTAGGTATAACAAACCTTTTGAAATTCTAGAAAGAATTTGAGTTGTAGATTACCATTTTTCAATGCCACCAAGTCACTCCATATTTCATGATGTTTTCCATGTATCAATGTTGAGAAGATGTATGTCTGACACAACGCATGTACTCAGCTATAATTAAATAGATGTGGAACTTGATATGTCTTACAATGAAGAGCCTATTAGGATTACTGATACCTGAGAAAAAGTGTTGAGAAACCATATGACTGTTTTGGTAAATGTTCTATGGAGAAACCATAAGATGGAAGAGGCAACATGGGAACCCAAGGAACGTATGATAAAAAACTGCCCGAATCTTTTTATACAGTAATATTTTAGAAATTTAGAGGAAAAATTGTTTGAATGAGTGGATAATGTAATACCCCAAGCATCCTTGGTATGCTTCTCTTTGAATAATACAATAGCTTGGGTTGTCCGCAACTTCGAGTTCTAGCACACCACGACCAATCAAACTAGCCATTTAAAAAGATTTTACGAATAATGATACCCACTTTATAAAATTTTATAAATATTATTTTTTAATATGGACTTCATTTTTTATTTGGAATATCAAAATTATCTTAGGGAGAATATTTGGTATTTTTTTGAAAACATTCAATTTTGGATGAATAGTGAAAAACAATGTGTTATTGTTTAAAATAGAATATTATTTAAATAATAATTATTTATATTTTAAATTAAAAATACATAAATAATACCTATATTAGTCAAATATAATTTATTAGAGTCATTTTATAATAATATTAGATATATTTACTTTTATTGAACTTTTTAACGTCTTTTACCCACCTTCTAGGCACATTTCTAAACCTGCATAAAACGTAATTTTACCACTTCTGTGAATTGAATTTTAAAAAACTAAAAGACATGGTTGACATCCGTAAGTAAAATATTATTCAATAAGATGAAAATAATTTTTGATGAATAGTAACTGTTGACTTTTATTTACCACACTTAAAAGTAAATAGGATAATTAAAGTTAAAAATGATATTATAATTACCCCAACAGATGTCCTAATTATATTAGATAAGTGTATTTAGAACAAAATCAACCTTATGAATAAAATATGATCATATTTATACACTTAGAATAGATTAGGACATTTATTATTATTTTATTTAAAGAAGAGTTAAAAGTGCTAAATTAAATGTTTAATGTCTAAAACATTTTTAATATAGGGTTATAAATAATATAAATGTTACTATAAATATTAATAATAAAGATAAAAATATTTCCAACATCATGGTATTTTATTTATAGTTTTTAGAAATTAAATGATTAAATTTATTTACAAAATAATGATAATGCCGTAATTTCCTTATTAATGAAATATTAAAATAATTGATATTATAAACATAAAAATAAATGTAAATTGAGACATTTAATTAATTCCTAGAATTTTATAGGTTACTATTACATGTTAGTGTTTATTTAATGTATTATTTTTTAAGTAATCATGTTTTTTTTGACTTTCAGAAAAACCATATATTAAATATTGTCAAAATTGACATAAATGAGTTATTAAAAAATACTATATTATTAAATGATATAATATTCCTAAAAATATAAGGTTCAGAAAAAGAACTTATAAAATTATATATATGTCATTAATGATCCAATTTAGGTTCTCTTGACACTTTATAGTATGTTTCTTAACCATGTAATAGTAAAATAAAAGAAACCATGGAAAAGGTGGACTATTTAACTAAGAGTTAAATCTAAAAGATAAGGTTAATAGGGTGACATAAACTTTTATAAAACCTATTGGTTGAGTGGATTTATACCCATATACACCTTCTATATTGAATAAATCCATTTACAGCTATTATAAACAGAAATTAATTTATAATACAATAATATTTCATGTTTTTCCTAATGTGACCCTCACCTATCTGATGAAAGGGTACTTCCCCGTATCTTAACATCACACCTCAAAATCCTTTTTTGTCATCCAAAACCTACTCAAATTTCCTCCCAACTACCCTCATATCAACATATAGGCATTAAATTGATAATAAATCCAACCTATGAATCCCTTTTGTTTAAATCAAAATAATTCTCCCAAAGAAGATATAATTATTTCATCACCTCTTTCCATGTTTGTTTCTTTTTTCCACTTCCTCTATATTTGTTGTTTCCATACCAAAATAATAACTTTAGTACCTTATACATATTTTGATGTTGTTATAAATGTGGTATAACCGTATTCATTATTCTATTAATCCAATGAAAGAAAAAGTCACCATACGTGCGTACGTACGACTTACCGTCTCCACGTCATAGTGATGTTTGTTATTCATCACTTGATTATTTTGATGGGTATAATAATGAGTATAATAGGTGTAAATAATAAATATAAAATTTAAATTAGTCCTTATATATAATATACCATCCAATTAAATTCTCTTGCACCATCAATAAAATGATATTGTTACTCGTGTGTACGTACGGCTTACCATCTCCATGAGGCGATGAGTTTTCATTCCCCATCATAACCATTCAAGAATAATTTTCATTTTATGTCTTTATAATAATGTTTAAGAACATAATATAATTTTAAATATGAATTAAATTAATCATATCCATTACAATCATGACTTATGTAACAATACATATAAATAAAATGAATCAGTTAACAGTAGAAACAATGATACTAATAGAAAATTAATTACAAAGATATGTTAAAGGACTATATATGATATCATATTTATGTATATGGTTCTTTTATAATTAAATAACAATTATTTAACCATTATACTGGAGGCTAACCTACCGTCGACGAATGATAAGTACAAGGTAAGAGTTTATTTTACAATCTCTTTATTATCCAAGGTTATCTATACTTAAGTACCTTCTGAGATGTTTCTTAAAAAGTACATCAAAACATTTTCACCATTTCCTATACTATGTGTTAAAGTCATTTATACCCCTTTTTGTCTTTTTATGAGATGTTTTGAACGGAATCATTCTATCTCTTTCCAAAGAAGGTAATTTATGACATTTTTGACAAATTAAGAAAAGAATTTTTTTTAACTTATACTGTTGGAGCGAATATTTTACACCATTATAACACCTTATAAGATTCCCTTACAAGATTATATAAATATTTAGAAATAAAATTTCCTTTACTTTTAAATTATTTCAAATTAGAAAGAGATATTTCACCCAAATAGTTATTTATTGATTTCATCTATGTAAACATCCTTTCTTGGATTTTACACTTGTTTGTAGTTGATTTATTATGATACAATAATCCATATTTTATGGAAGGTTTTGGGATATGTTTGACTGTGGATGTTATATTCTTATACCATTAATTTTTTGGGGTTAAAGTACAAATTTCTTGTATGATATTTTTAATATGAATGTTTATGTTGTGTTTTAACCTTTATATATGAGAAATGCAGTAGATGTACTATGTGAAGAGCTTGGATCGCTATAGCCCTTCGATGTATCGGTAGGTCTCATGATACAAACTAGTGTCTTGGAAAAATACCTTGAAAAAATCTTATCATTATTTTTGGATTGGGGCCTTGACTTTGTGGTTATGATGTCCCACATTATGAATTCTATAATTATGAAATTAGCTATGGATATTACATTTGATTATTAGACTAGTAAAATATCCACGTGAATAAGAAAATGGACTTATTTGATTTATCTTTTCTATATTTTGCTAAAGTTTATGTTTAAAATTTCTGAGTTTTAGTCTTATACATTGCATTTAAATTTTATTCTTATTTACGATAGTTTCCACTATATTGTTATCCTTACTATGCATATGAGCTCACCACTTTCTTATGTTTTAATTTTCCTAGGATGTGAAGAGGTATATTATGATTGAGGTATCGGGATATGGTATGGCATATGAGTGTGTTAAAATGGGAGACAATGTTTTTTTTGTTTTTTTTTCTTGATGTAATGTAAAACTTATGTATGTATCTAGTACATCGAAGGATACTAAATCAATTGTTCATTCGATAATGGATCTCTTTTGATCATGCCAATGTTATGTAATAATGTACTAACTCTGTGTAATTAGGGTTGGGGCATTACATGTGTTTGAGACTTCTTGGATAAGAATTTGGTGGATCATGCTTTATTGTTACATTGAACAATGTTTTGTTATGTTATAATTGGATGCCGATACTTGATTTGAGGGGAGTATGGCCCCCAACGGATCAGAATTCTGCATACCAATTGGGATACCCTTTGGGAGTAGAATGTGTTCAATCTGAAATTCCTTTTTATAGTGAACTTGACCAGACCCAACCTTAGTAGTGGTATTTTAGTAATGTTTCACATCATTTCACACCTAGACCTATCCCATGGTGCAGACAAAATGGTGAGAGATAGAGTAAGGTTTTGACATTTAGTATTTCTTCTATGCTTGTGAGTTGCGACCTTAAGACTGAACATGAAATAAGGTGTATTCTTGACCTTATATTGTCATGCCACCATGAATTTCTCCAGTTGTACACTAAGAGGGTGGTGAAGATCATACCTTAATATTTGTAGTCCATGTGCTACAATTGGATCATACATTCATGAAAGTAGTGAAAAAAAACTATTATACTTGACAGAGGTGCATATGCATAGTTCTATGAAGGTTTATGAGGTTTATGAAAACCTTTTAGGGAGAACCACAGCATGTCACATCTATGGATGAGCTAGAGGGTGTTCTAGTAGTATCATGTGTCCATGTTTTTGATGGATGGAATACAAGAGTCTATGGATTCATTGTTAGAGGCAATGTTTTCAATCTTCGAGCATTTAGAAATGCCACCTGGGAGGAGGTTAAATCTCTAATGTATATGATGAAAAATTCCTCCATGAAATGAAAGGATGTTACCATTCATGTAGAGCATTGTTTGGGATATGGTGTAGGGATATTTTCAGGTGGTCTTATATGATTACTACTATTTCAAGATGTCGTGGGATGTTAAATACATGGAGTTTATTTATTTGGAGAAAGGTTCTTTGTTATTCATGGACTTGTCGATCCTTTTCCATGAGATCCAATGCTTTACACATATTATGATGGGAAAAAATGTATCAAAATATAGGTGAATTAAGGATAGTCACAGATATAACATCTAATCATAGGAAAATGTATTTAGTTTGACTACCTTCTATGACATAGTGAATCATGCACTGATCACATAGCACAACCTTAGGTAATAATGATGTTTGATCGAGGGTAGTTCGACACATAGATCTAGTGTTGTCTTTAATAATAGTAGGATGTGTCATATGGTTTATTATTGAGGTGATAATAATAGTTAGAAGATATCTTACAGTAGCCAACGGAGGTGATAATAATGTGCAAGGATGGGATATATGGGGCCAATGTGTCCACATGACCCAGTTGAATGTCGATACTATTGTAAGATGAGACATCATTATCATTTTTGTAGGGTTTTCTTTACAATAGCAAGTGAGAGAGAGTCTACAACATCTCCATGTCCAGGAGTGGGATCTGGAGCTTCTCACAAGTTAGGTAACTAGAATTCATTGTGTTGTTCAGGCCGAGATGGTGGTCGAGGCTATGGTATCCAAACTCAAGGTTCTCTGAGGGACTAGTGTGTATGAACTCATGGTAGCCATGTAGTGTCTCTAGGATGCGGTACATGTCATCATTTTGCAGTGTAACAGACCCGACAAGAGAAGGATCCCAGAACTTATACAATCATAGGTACTAATCTAGTATCCTCTGTTTTAGTTTATACACTTTTATATACAAGGTATTTACATTGTTTCATACTTGTTCCCATTTTGGAGAGCCTTGGGATCTCTATTTTCACTTCTGACTACATTATGATTATAGAAAATATATTAGGGATTAGAAATATTGGTGTGCATCAGTGTATGGAATTCCCCCGTGAGATTAGTTTGGGTCACATTTTGTGGGACCTCTATTTCTTAGAGATGACTATCTATGATGTCCTTCTTGTGATGGAAATTTTATTTTCCATTGAGACCATTATTTATTTCTATCACTGCATTATAAGATTTACATCACTAGAGAGAAGATATTTTCTACCCATGGGTGAATGGGATGTCTATGTGAGATGAGTTGGACCCAGGAATCCTAGGTTGGGTGAAATGATTTCCCATATTGTGAGTTTGTTTTTGGATGAAAAGGGTGCTTCTTAGATAGATTTCCCTCTAGTGGTTTATCATTTTGGGGATATTTTCCTAGATTAATTCTTAGGTATAACCACAATTAGATAGATTTATTTGTCTATCGATCTAGATCTATGAACTAAACTGGTATCCATTCCTCCTTACAGGATAGCGACTACGAAGTTGCAAGAGCTTAATAGGCTGTTAGAGGATTTAGAGGAAAACAGTTTCATCTCACACAGTACCACCTTGTGGGTTTTTCTAGAACTTTTTGCGAAAAATATGGATGATACCCTCCAACAATGCATTGATTATCAGAGGTTGAACCATCTGATCATTAAGAACAGATATCTGTTTCCATGAATATATGATATATTCAACCGACTCCATATATCTTAGGTTTTATTAAATATTGATCTAAGATTCGTTTATCTTTGGGTTCATGATAGATCATTATACATTCCATGCATTTCCATTCAGTGTACGTATGATCTATATGAGTATCTTTTTAAGTCATTTGGTCTTAAAAATGTGCCAGTGGTTTTATGGTATTATTGAACTATGTGTTCCATCCTTATCTTGACTCATTTTTCATGGTTTTCATGGATAATATCTTGGTGTATTATCATAATAAACACTACCATGAAAAGAATATTCAGATCATATTGAGTACAATGAGTGATAATTAGTTATATTCTATGCTCATAAAGTGCCACTTTTGGAAGGAACAAATTCACTTCCTTGTTCAAATCATCTCAGATACAAGAGTATCATTGCACCCAGATAATGTGAGAGAAATGATTTCCTTGTAGAATCCCTTGAATTTTATTTAGTTGAGAAGTTTATTAGGGATGGGTGGTGACCACAAGAGTTTCATACAAGACTTCTGACATTTAGCAACATTATTAATGGGCCTGACTATAAAGGTGTTGAAGTATGTTTGGGAATATTCCTTCATGACTGCCTTTCACGAAATGTAAGGGAGATTGAATTTTGCACAAATACGAAATTTTATTGAGTCAGGCATGAGTTACACTATTTAATGTGATGCGCCAGGTATCGAGATAGGAGCAATTCTTGTCCAGGGGAATGAGTCATTGGATAGAGGTCTTGACAGTTGAGGCCACATGAGAGTAAGTTCCCAAGACACGATATTGAGTTATCTATGGTTTTCTATGATTCTTATTGTTTAATACATTACTTATTGGTAGATCATTTTGTGGTGTTTATAGACCAAGAAATCCACAATTTCATTTTTTAATAGCATGATATGAATCTAAGGAAGAATAGTTGGATATAATACCTTTAGTGTTTCAACTTCTATCTTGTCTACATTACTAGAAAGAGAAATGTAGTGGCCTATGATTTGAGAATGAGGTCTTAGTTTCAAACAGTGCAACAGGGAAATTAGTTAGTGGTAGTTTCTGTTTTTGTTCTATGAGATGCATTTGGAGATGCATGATAGTCAGGGGTAGATGTTTATTTATTATTTAGGTGTTACCAGTACACTACTAGATAGACTGCGGATGAGATATTTAATATATTATGAAGGCCTAGTTTTATAGGAGAGTGTGGTAGGTGAGGAACCTCTCCCAGTTGGACCTTTGGTAAGGATAAAGTTCTGCAGTTACGTGGTCGCTTATGAATTTGGGTATACTTGTTTGAAGAGAGGACGTGGTATTTTATTTCTTATCATTTCTACTAAATCATGGTGTCACCATGATATATTGGGATTTTCATCACCAATATTTGTGGCTAGGTATGAAAAGATACGTATATAGTTTATTCATGAGATGTTCCACCTGTCTGAAGGTGAAGGTGAAACACCAGAAACCAGTAAGACTTTTACAACAGATACACATTCAACAGTGTAAATGGAATGATGTTAAAATTGATTTATGTATGTTTTTACCGAGGTTTCCTTGAGGTAATTATGTAATTTTAATTGTTGTTGTAGGATCATTATGGTTTCACATTTCCAGTCGATAAGGAAAACCTTCAGTGTTGATGAGTTTGTGAAGTTATCAATTTAGAAGGTTGTATGTTTTCATGGGGTAAAAAATTATATAATTTCAAATAGGTATTTCTTGTTTACATCACATTTCCAGAAATTTCTTTAAAGGGAACTGGTTATAGAGGTGATTCTGAGCAAGAATTACAACCCTCAACAAGATTGTTAGTCAGAGTACATGATTCAGGGGTTTGAGGACATTCTTCGAGCTTGTGTCCTGGATTTCAGGGGTTATTTGGTCACACATGTAACCTTGGTGGAGTTCACATATAATAATAACTTTTAAGATACTATTTAGATTACACCATATGAGGCATTATATGGCAAGCCATACCAATCACACTTGTGTTGGTTGGAGGCAGGAGATGCAACTATACTATGACCAAATTTTGTCTAGAAGAATACTAAGTTGGATCAGTTGATTCAAGAGTGGACGGATACTATTCAGTATCATAATAAATCATAAAAATATCCTCATATATGACCATTGGAGTTTGAGGTTAGGTAATGGTTTTTTCTACATGTTGTGACGAGGTTGGGACACAATATGATCTGGAGACAGGGTAACATTTCACCGAGATATGTTGTACTATTTCAGTTTCTATAGAGGGTTGGGCCAGTTTTCTATCAGTTTTAGTTAGCTCAGAAAGACTAGGCTATTCATGATGTCTTCCATGTTTCTCAGTTGTGGTGTTACTATTTATACCCATCTAATTCTTTTTATCATGTGGAGGTTGAGTTGCAAAATGATGTGTCCATTAAGGTGTATCCAATATGAATTGTGGATCATACCATTATGGTTATCCAGGGTTGGTCCATTCTGTTAATATATTTTCTTTGGAAGCAAAGTTAAGTATAGAATGAGACATGGGAGAGGGAGGCTGATGTTCAATCATTATGGGTAGTTTTTTCTCAGATATTCCTTCACCACCATTGTGAGGGAAATTCAGGGACAAATTACATTAAGGGGGGATGTTTGTAAGAACATTGTTCTTATTTGAGGTACAAATCATGATTTTATTCAACTTTTCTCAGATTAGTTTCTTAAAATCGCCTAATATGGATGCCCATTGAGGTCATGGGTGTCTCAGGGGTGTCTAAGGCTCATTGAAGGCCCATAACCCGATGGCCTAGAGTATTCTGGGCCTACCACAGATTAATCTAACCATGAGAGAGGAGGCAGTAAAGGCATTAGTTTCTACATTGTTTAGGGATATGATGTAGTAAAACCCACAAGCCCATTTGGTATGTCCAAAAATACTGCAGACTTTGACCGATGGCTCATTACATTTTTCACACAGTTAGACTAATAATGTGGGGTAACCGTGCGAGTGCCACTGCATATTACAAGATTTCAGGCATTGTTTTTGTACATTTAGGAAAACCATGTGTAGAAACCATGTGACCTGGATATTTTGGGTAAAATGACTATTTTTTACCTACTATGTGGCATTCGGGTTCCAGAATACATAGATTATGTTTTGGAGGGTCAACTATATATATTTACTATGCCAATGTGTTTTATCATTTGGATTGGGTGGTTGATGGGGAACATATCTTAACATATCTATTGAAAGAATATAAATTGAAATTAAAAAAATAAATATTACATGAGTATGTATCTTTTATTTTGAATTTGTGCTTTATAAGCATTTCTTTGAGTTCGAGGGTGGGAAGATATTTCCATTATGCTATTTTTGATTATTATGAAAATTTCCACATATATGTATAAATGTTTGTGATTTAATTGTTTTAAATCATTTTACTACATAACCTAAAGCCTCTTAGTCATTAGAACTGAATTATGAATCCCTTATGATTATTTATCAATTTTATTCTATTTTGGGGAGAATGTAGACAACATGAATTCATATGTTATAGTTCATGATTAATGGTTTGTTCATAACTCCATTTTCTTTTTTACCTTAATGGTTAGTGAAACAATTATGAGTGTGGTAAATTTCATGTGTATTAAATATTGATAATGAATTTATAATGTTAAGATGATGAATGAATAGTAATGGTTAATTCTCATGTAGAAAATAAATATACATGGTTGAAATTTTTCCCTCAAAAGTCATAGGGTGAGTAAATTTTCTTCTATAATGATAATAATAATAATTCCATGATTTATTAATTGATTTCATTGAAATTTAATTTAAAACATTTTAAGGATAGCATTATTTATTGTATTTTATGGTTTTATTCATGAGACAAATCTTAAATTCAACTGTGGTATCATTTGACAGATTTAATTCATGAAATTATTTTTTAATATAATTACATTTCATTTGGATTTTAAATGGACATTATTTTTTTGATATTTAATGTTTTTTGTTAAAAAATTATGATATAGTGGAGTAAAAACGGGATGAAAAAAATGAAATGAGATGGATTTAATAAATCGAATACACTTCACACCATGTTATGATGTCTCGTGGTGTCACACTGGATGATTGAAGCTAGAAGGAGATCATGAATATTCTAATTCATGTGTTGAGATACATATTCTAGAAGATACATATTCATATCATAAATTGAATCAATATGGTTCCCCTTTTTGAGGTAGGATAATGCTAGGAATTGAATTTACCATCAACAATGTGGAAAGAGAATTCATTTGATGCACAAGTGAATACAGAAGATATACAAACATTGAAATAAATTCACATCATGAGTTATATTGGCCCAAAAATATTTATGCACTAAATTATATTAATGAAAGAAATCCATCATGGAAAGAATACTTGAGAATCCTGAGAAAAATATTCATAATTAAAATTTTTAACATTCCAGGTGACCATCAGTCAGTGTAAAAATTAGCAATTTATACTTTTTGGATTTTAGAGAATTTCTTGGTCATTGACCATGTAATTATAGTGTATACCAGAATGACATTAAGGACTAATTTTGAAGAAATTTTACCAAACATTATAATTGATATTTTTGATTATATAAGGGTTAGGAATAAACATCAATTAAATCATTCTTCAAGAGAGGTATTCACTCATGGGTGGGGTTACCGTTGGGATCAGAGGGTGTCGCTACAATGATTATGACAATATTTTTTTACTTTCCTACAACCTCATGGATATAATGAGGGGGTAGTCCTTGTGATATGACATTTAAATAAAAGGGGATTAAATTTATTGATTTGATTTATTTTCTAATGAAATTCATTTGGTTCTTTTGTGGAAAACCTAAATTCAAACAATATATATTAATATATTGATCAATGACCATTATATTATGGGTGAGGGATTGGAAACAATTTACACATTGAATAGTGGATAACTATCACCAAGACCAATGGGTGGGTTGTTCCCTATGATTAAACAATTTTATGTGTCACAAAACCATTGAAATTCCAAATGTAACATAATCATTGGAAAAATGATAATTCGGGGATTTGGGGTTGTTTACTATAACCATTAGGTTCACCTAGAATCGATTCAGAAAACATAAGTTTTCTAATTCATTTTGTTATCCATAAATTAATAAAAAACTATATTTTCACACTCGAAACGTGTTTCTCATTTACATGAACATCAATCTGTAACCATTCTATCATTAATAATTAGTAAATTAGATTTATTTTTCAAAATAATTTAATTATTTATGATTAAATTATTATATTCTTTTGACCAATCTCTATGGTTTTGAACATGGACTTGCACTTCCTATACTAAATTTTAGTTTATTCATTTGGTTGTTCCATGTTATGAAATTATTGAATTTGGTAACCCTACATGAATTAATAAAACCCATAGGGATATCTGTTCACCACTAGTGTAGATGAATATATACATTTCATGGAAACTCTAATTGTTCCAATAAAATTAACTAATATAAAAAGTGAATAAAATGACCCAACTCCCATTATACTCCTTTTATATCCTGATAGAAATGATTTAAATAACTCCCATCAGTAATAGAGTTCTAAATATGAAATATAACCATAAAAAATTATTTAAAAAATGGTAAAACATATCATAATAAATTCATCATTAAACGGTATGTCTACTTTCCTCTACCCTGTAAGTTTCCATCAAGTGTTTCCTACTTCTATTTGATGAAATTCTGTCTAATGCACCTCATTGAGAAAGATTTTTTTCTGATTTATTTTCTAGAAATATATTATATTCACCATTGAACCTATATGGTTTCTTAACTATAATTTTTTTTGGTATTTCTGATGAAAAATATTTTCGGTTAATGTGCTAATTAACCCCATCTAGAATCCATTTTTAAACTGGAAAATTAATCTCAGTCAGAAACTCAGTCTGACACAAAATGTTTATTGTTTCATATTATTTTCAACACCGTTAGTGTTTCTAGATAGTACACATTAAACACATATTTATAGGATCACCCAAGTAATAATGTTCAATAATACAATTTCACGTTCTCTCTTAAATGAAATTCAATGGGTTCTTCTCAATTCTTCTTTAACATTCATGAACATTACTGAGGCTTCATGAATTCTCTTATAACCGCAAAATTTTTCATTCATCATTAACATCAATTCAATGGAACATATTAGATCTACCTTATCTAAGATAGATATCAAAATAATTATAATGAGTATCAATATAATCATGTTAAAAAATGACTTTACCACATTTTTCAAATCTTCTAATAACTCAATATGATAAGTTTTCTGATGAATATGTCAGAACTTCTTCATCTAGTCCAATATTTATGATCACCCTTCTTAATCGTTTCTGTATCCAGTTCTATTCATAATCATCCTCTATTTGGACATAAAAAATACATGATTCATGATTTTGATTTTTTTTATCTAGATTGTTTTACTCACCAATTTTTTTTTTAAAAAACATAGTCTAACGTCTAATAAATGTTCTTCTACTGACAACATGAATGTTTGTTTTGTGTTTATCTATTAGATGAATCATTTTATGATGGAATTGATCTAATGGTATTATATTAATAGTATACATAATGACATTATATCATTGAAATTTATAAAAACTATAAAAAATACCTTTCTACCTAAATACATTATAGATAAAATATTTCTATAAAATATGATCATTCAACATTGGTTTATGACATTTTTACAGCTTTTAACGACTTCTATTTCAAGTTAAATCAATTTATGTTTCCTTGTTAATATTTCTTCTATATGGTAATTAAAATATGTAAATAACTTATAACATAGAAATTAATTACATATCACCTTCTATGCACTTACATATCCAAGGAAAAACATAGTTCACCTTTATATATCACCACATATACCCTTACATTGGAAAACCAAGACATAGGTGACCTTTTCATAGTAAATGTTTTACCATCAAATACTCTTCATGAAATTAGGGTGACTTTTTATAGTTTTCATTATTTTCCCTCCATAAATTCTTATGTCCCTTCATAATTTTTACAAATTAAACTGCTCCACCTATTTATTTCATTGTCATTTTTCTTTTCCACACAAACCTAGAAACTAACACTACATTACTTCGATCAATTTTTTTTTATATGATGGCCTATGTATATTTTATCTAGTGACATTGTGGACTCTTATTACAAAAAAATATATCCAATACCATCAACCATGGTCTATCCAGTGTACTGTTTTTATTCTTTCAACTTGTAATAAATTTTATAAAAATTAACTTGGATCATGAGTTCAATATGAGGTATTGAAACTTTGATAATGGCATAACATTTCTAGATTAATGTAATATCTTACTACTCATATTTAGAAAATAATTCATATCCCCGCTATCCCATTGTATCAGATATAATTCTAAATAAATAAATGAACTCTTTCACACCAATTTTTGAAACAATTATAGCATGATATGAATAAAACAAATAATAAACATGTTACAAAACCATCCCCAAGGATATTCCAATAGATTGTAAAGAAACAATATATTCATATTACCATTTAGTAATATAGGTACCCTCATTTTAACACACATTTTTTAGAAAACCTCCATGATTCAATGGCTACCTATTTTAATTTGATCAAATCATATCATCCTCATATACATGGGCTAAAAAAAGGCTAAACATATTATAAATAAAATGGTTTATTTCTATGTATTGTTCTTTGGTGTTTCTTAGGAAATCCATTTAGGGATGGATTAATTCTGAAATGATAACACTTTATATTTTTTATGAGAATAGATCCATTATAAGCTTTATATGTCTTATATTATAGTTATTCTCTTTGTTCGTTTTATATTGGTAAGTCTTTATTGGTTGGGATCAGTTTAGTTCAAGAGATCATGGTGAATATATATTGGTTTCCTTAAAATTTGGTGATGAATAAGATATGGATCAAGTGTTATTTTGATCAAAATCATAATAATATGGTTATTTTGGTTGATGATCTAGTCTTCATGAAATTGTTTTACTGGTTGGGTCACTTACAGTTTTAAATGAAAGGTGATTTTACTCTAAGTTAGGTGATACCATTTATGATCATTGATAGAATAAGAATGGATGCATTTCACATGTATTTTCCCCTAATGTTTTCTTTTATTAACAACATCTTCCATGTGTATCAAAACATTAACTACCAACCAGACCCATCCAATTTTCTAAATTGGGATGATCTTGACATAGATCTATATATGTATATGATTTAGTGGAGACTTTGAGTTTTTGATTCTCTACTTAAGGTTATATGTTAAAATATCTATATCTTTTGTACGATTTCATTATAAGGATATTTTTATTCTCATGAGGCATAGGAGTAGGAATTATTTATAATATAGTAGTGGCTTCATCTATTTGGTTGAAAAATATCTTCAAAATAGTTTTATGGGGTAATAAAGAAATATGGTTGGGGTAATTGTTATATCCATGTGTCAATTTTAGCTACATATAGTCCTTTTTTTTATTGTTTAACATTTGGGTCTTCTATCAGGTTTTTTTGGTGGAATTTTTAACTATTAAGAGTTTTTTGGTCCTATGTGTGGTTGGAGAATGGGTAGAGAAAATGTTATGGTCTAGAGATGATACCAGGCACTATGAGTTATAGTTACAAAGGAAATCTGGTTTAGTGCACAGTTATGAGACTTAAACTGCCTATTACACTTTTCGTGCCTAATATTTTAATATACTTGTTGGTAAATATTAATGATATAATCGTATAATATGTAGGTGGTTATAAACATAGTTATATAAATTTAACATATAATGATTTGTTGTATTGGTATATGATTATAAGTGAAAAATTTCATTTATTTTCCATTCTGTGAATTCCTGATATTTTCATCCAATGATTTTTTCTGAATTTATATGAGTGATTATCCAGACCAGTTGTTTTTATTACAAATATATTTACTAATCCTAGTATTTCAGATTGTTTGATGAGTAAATATTTTTATAAACTTGTGAATGTTTAATTATAGGACATGATTTTTACCAATTCAATGCTATGATTAGTCAAATTCACTTTTGAAATAAATGAGTCATATTTTGGTTTACCCATTACCTTATGACCTACCTGTATATTAATCCTTATAAAGCCTATGGAATATATGAACATCCTTGTTATAGATGATCTATTCCACAAGAATATTTTTATCCTTTCATACCCCACTATAATATATTTGTCATGATTCTCAAAAATGAGTGTAGAGGGGTGAAGACTGGTTGGAGAGATAATGGATAAGTGTGGGTGTATTTTAATGATAAAATGATCATGATTATAAATTTTATGATTCTATCCATTCCATATTGAAACCAATGAATAGATTATGTATTAGAGGGTACAAAATAAATATTTACTTGAATGATTATTTTTATCATTTGGGGTTGGGTGGTAAATGTGGGACTTGTATGAACATATATTTTGTAAAATTAAAAAAACCAAAATAAAAAATATAATTGGTTGTATCATTAAATTTTAATGTTTTTTTTTCATTATCCATGCTTTGAGTATGATGGAGGTAAGATATTTTCATTGACATATTCATTATTATTATGGAAGGTTCTATAGAAAATAATTTATTCAAATAGTCTACCTTCTTTAACATCATTTACCTACCTACCATAAATCATCATAGTCATTTTGAACCTAATGAAGAATCCCCTAAGATTATTTTTAAATTCTAATCTACATGGTGTATAAAGTAGATACATTTCAATCCTTTTATAAGGGTCATATGTCAAGGTATGTTCGTAACTTCCTTTTCAGTTTTACCTTAATGCTGAGTGAAATATTATGAGTGTCATAAATTTTAGGGACATTTCATATTGACAATGAATTTGTAATGTGAAATTTAAGAATGAAGTTCCATGGTAAATTCAATAGAATTAAATTAATATACATGGTTGAAATTATTCCCTCAAAATTGAGGTGGTGTGGAAGTTTTCCTCTATAATGATCAAAATTCTAATTCCCTATTTAATAAAATATATTTTTTGAACATGGAATTATAAAATTGTAATGTTAGTGTACATTATTATAGGTTATGGTTTTATTCTTGAAGAAATTCATAAATTCAACATTGGGTTAATTTAATAGTTATAAATCATGTAATCATTTTTCAATATAAATACTTTTTATTTAGAATTCAAATGAACATTATTTCATGGTTATTAAATATCATTTGGGATATAGTAGAGTAAAATTTGGGGGAAAATTAAAGAAATGATATGGATTTACGAAATCGAAGATACATCACACCATGTAATGAAGAAACTAGATGATTTAAGTTAAAAAAATATGAATAATATTTTAATTTAAATGTTAAGAAACATATTCTTGGAGATACATATTTACATCATAAATATAATCAACGTTGATATCATTTTTTAGGAAGAATTATGCGAGTAAATTTATTGACCATCCACATTGCGGAAAGATGATTCCCATGATGCATGAATGAATGTAAAATATATTCCTATAGTGTAATAAATTCACATAATGAGTCATATGGGCCAAAAAATATTCATGCTCTAAATTTTATTAATGAAATAAATCGGTTAAGGAAATAATAGTTTATAATCATGAGAAACATATACATAATTTAAAATTGTTATTTTTGAGGTGACCCGACGTTAATGTAAAAATTAGAAATTCAAACTTGTTGGATTTTAGAGGATTTCTTTTTCATTAACTCTGAAATTTAAGTGTGAACCACAATAGTATTGAAGGCTAATTACAATGAAATTTTACCCAACATGAGAATTGATCAACTCAAATATTATAGGGGTCAACATTCTACTACATTTAATTAAATAATTAGGAGAGGTCTGCACCCATGTGAGGTGTTATAGTTGGGATCAGATGTTGTTAATGTTATGATTATGAAAACCTATTTTTACATTCCTACCACCTCATGGCTAGCATAAGGTGTAGGTCTTCTGATGTGAAATTTAAATTAAGGGAGATTAATTTTATTACAGGGATTTATTTTTGAATAAAATTCATATTTGTCTTATGTAGAAAACCTAAATTCTGACAATATCTTCTTTTATATTAATGAATTACCATTGAGTGATGGGTGAGTGAGTAGAAAAAATAAACACACTAAATAGTGGATAAGTCTCTCTATGACCATTGGGTGGGTTGTTCATTATTATTAAACATTTTTCTAAGTCACCAAACCATAATAATTCCCAATGTAACATGACCGTTGAGAAAATGGGAATTTGGTTATTTGGGGTTGTTTACTATAACTAATAGGCTCACCTAGACTCCATTCCTAAAAATCATGTTTTCTTATTCAATATCTTATCCATAATTAATCAAAAAATATATTTTTAAATTCCAAGCATGTTTTTCATTTACATCAACATCAACCCACCTCCATCCTCTCTTCAAAAAATTTTATATTAGATTTCAATATCAAAATATTTTAGATAGTTATTGTTGAATTATTATTTTTTATAGAATAGTCTTTATGGTTTTGACCCTGGACTATAACATCCTATAAAAAATTTTAATCTAGTTATTTTTTTTGTTCAATGATGATAAATTATTAAAATTTTTAAACCTATAGGAATTAATAACATCCCATATGATATTAGATTACCGTTGGTGTGGATGACTATATCCATTTTATGGAAACTCTCATTGGTCCATTGAAAATTAACTAATATCAAAAGTGAATAAAATGAACCAACTCCAATTACACTCCTTTAATATCTTGATAGTAATGATTAAACTTAATATCATAAATCCTATAGTTTTTTCATATGAAAAAATATCCAACAAAATGGTGTAAAAAAATTTAAACAATCTCCGAATAACATCAACTAGAAAGGATTTGTCTGATTTCCTCCACCATGTATGATTATAACTAGTGTGAGCAACCTGTTTTTCTGAAATTTGATCTAGTTCATTTGAATTAAAAAAATACCTGATATTCTATATTATTTACGAGAAATAGGGAATTTTCACTTTTAAATCTATATGGTGTATCTAATATAAACCTTTGTACGGTCTTTTTGATGAAAACTATGTCTGATGAATCAATCAAGAAACACCAACTAGAATATTTTCTTAAACAAGAAATTAATCTCGATTGGATGCTCACACTCACATAAAATATTTATATTTTCATATTTTTTCAATATCATAATATTTTTACATACTATTCCATAAAACCCTATTTGTATTCAAACCCAAATAATAATGACCCATAATATAATATCACTTTCTCTCTAAAATAAAATTCAATGGATTCTTCACCATTATTATAGAGAATTTATGAACATTATTGAGGATTCATGATTTCTACTGTATTCATAAACTTTATGAGACGTACTTAACATAAATTCGATGGAACATGTTAGACATTCATTATATCATATAGATGAAACTACAATTAAAAATAGTATCTACATCATCACATAGAAAAATTACTTTACCACATTGTGTAGTGATTATGATGAATCCATCTAGTATTTTTTCTCATGAATTCATTAGGATTACATCATATAATTCAATCTATCTGATCAACCTTCCTCATTTTCTCTTCATCCATTTCTCTTCATAATCATTTTATATCCATTAGACATAAAAAATATATGATTGATGATTTTTAACTTCTATATCCAGACACTTTTACTTAGCAAAAAATGTATAAAAAACATAGTTTAACTTCTAAGAAATGTTAATCTAGTGAAATTATTATGGTTTGGCTGTTGTTTTTCTATCAGATGAATTGTTATATGATTGAATCGATCCATTGGACATAATCTAATAGAATACATAATCACATTATAGAATTGAAATTAATACAACATATGCTAAAAAAATTACACTTGACAACTTCATAATGAAAATCAGGCTATAAACTTTTATCATTGAACATTGGTTGAGTGCATTTTTACCACTTCTAAAGACATATATTTCATGTAACATATTTTTATGGTTCCCTGCTCATATTTATTCAATCTTATCATCAAATTTATGTAAATCATGTAGAACATACAAATTCCTTAAATATCACCTTTTATACCCTTATATATCTAAGATACTTTATAGTTGACTATTATATAGAACCTTAGATACCCTTACATAGCCAATTGAAATTATAGTCGACCTTTACATTGTTCCTTAATTACCATCATATAGTCTTCTAGAAATTAGAGTAACCTTTTCATATTTTTCATTATGTTATCTCTATACATTCTTATTCCACTTTATAATTTTAAAACATTTAAATTATGTATATATTTATATCATTCTCATTTTTCTAAACTACACAAACATAGAAAAAACCAATAAATTCATTCCAACGAATAATATTTGTCTGATAACCTATTTCTAGTATATCTAGTAACATTATAAGATATTATTACAAAAAAAATCAAATAAAATCCACCATGGTCCATCCAATGTACATTTTTACTTATATCACATTGTACAAAATTTTAAAAACATTAACATTTTTCATGAATTCATATTTATGTTATGAAACTTTTAGAAAATCATAACATTTTTTGATTTAAGGAAGATTTTCCTACTGATGTTGAGAAAAAAAAATCCATATCCCACATATATCGTATTGTAAAAACAATATTTATAAACTAATACATGAACTATTTCTCACCAATTTATGAAAAATATTATAACATCATTGGTTTATAAAAAATAAATAACATTTTACAAAATCATTCCCAAGGATATTATAATAGACTTTAAGGAAATATGGTATTATTATTACCATTTTGTTAGATAGGTACCCAAATTTTACAATACTGTTTTTGGAAGGATAAAAAATATTCAATGTGAACGTAGTTTAAATTGATCAAATCATATAATCCTCAGATACATGGGTAGATATAAAGTGATAAACATATTATAGATGATATGGTTTTTGTTTATGTTTTATATTTTGAGGTTCTTTGGGAATCCATTTATTTATGGATTAATTATCTAAGAAAAACAATTAATTTTTTTATTATAATCAAACCATTTTATGCCTTATATATCCTCATTTATAGTTCTCCTCTTTATTGGTTTTAGTTTAGGGTGTTTTAATTGGTTAGACAAAGTTTGGGTCTAGAGATAATGGGGATGATCAAGTCATTTCTTTAAAATTCAGTGATGGATCAAATATGGTGCAAGTGTTATGTTGATCGACATCATAATATGATGGGTTTTTAGTTGATGATCCAGTGTTCATTAATATTTCTTTCTAGTTGGATCACTGATAGTTGTAAATGTAGTGGAAACCCACTCTTACATAGGAAGGACCATTAATGATCATTACTTGAACGGAAAAGGCCTCATGTATCTTGACTTTTCCACCAATTTTTTTGTTACCATCATTTCTCTTGTGTCTCAACTCATTTACTATCAAATATTCCAATCCCATTCTCTAAATTTGGAAGTTCTTGACATAGAAACATATATGTATATGAGTGAGTTTCCACTTCTATTTTTTGATTCTCAAATAAAATTTCTATGCATAATTTTTATAACTTCAGTTTTAGTACATTGGAATAATATCTTTTATTCTCTTCATACATGGTAGTGGTAGTATTTGATAATGTCATATTCAACACAGTTTTCATGGGGGTAAATATGATGGGGATAATTTTCATATCATATTGTTAATTTTTCTTATATACATTCATTTTATACTATTTAATATATTTTTTATAATATGGTTGTTTTGGGTGGCATTTCAAAAATTAATTTTTTTGGTCCTATTCTTGGTTATTGTGTGATTAGGAGAAAATTGTGAGGGTCTATCCATGATACCATGCACCATGAGTCATCATAACAACAGATTCTAGGTTTGGTGAATATTTAGTACAAACCTTATGGTCTACATATCAAAAAATGTGACTGGTAATACATGCATGATTTGTGGTAATTGATGTAAATTTTAAATAGTGTGTCCAAATTTTCTGTCTCTTCTAGTATCCCATAAAGGGGCGCATGGTTTCTGCAAATTTTTACAAACAATGATACCAAATTGGGTGATGTGTTTTTAATTTATTATAAATGTATTTTTAGAGAAACTAATCCACTATTTTCTCTTATTCTTCTTTTATTGGTTTAGCGTCTTGATCAAGGATATTCTTCATGGTGTTTGTTTGGCTTCTATACTTCTATGTGATAGTGTTTGATGGATCATTGTGTCATAAATATATTTTTTCAATAGTATGTTACATTTATTAATGATTATTTAATGATCTTATAGATCTCATCATATTTCCTCAAATGAAAAATTATATTGGGGTATTTGATACAATATGTATTGTTTCGACCATGATTGAATATGGTTTCTTGTTTATCTGTCACAGAATTGTGTATTTTTTGTACATCTCCATTGTTTTTTCATTCATCAATAACATATGAGGATAGATAATTATCTATATTACGGTATTATCTAAATGTAAAAATAGAGAGTTATACTAGGGTATTCTTAATTTGGTATCCCTTCTTGATTCAGAAGACCCTTTGCATACCTAGGTTTGATGTGTATCCATGGTAATTGTTATTCAAATGGTTTCTATGTAGGTGTTTTATGATTGAGATATTTCATAAATACATGTATGTGTGTGTGTTTGATATATATGCGATATTTAAATGCATTTTCATGTTACATTCCTATTATGTTTTTCATAAACATAAGGGTATATTAATTTATGGAATACGAGATTGTAGAAAAATGAGAATTGTTATCATTTGTGTTTCTTTTGCATATGATTTAATTCCATAATCCATTATATAAGATCAAATGGATAAGGGAGTAAATTAATATGATTCATTATTACATTCATGAACCATCATTGGATGTTATTCAAGTGTTTCAACACATCAATAAATGAGATAAAAATTATGACGGATCCTTGATTTCTTAAATATACTAATTTCACAGAGTAGAAGTGGTGTGAGTGATTCCTTGTAGGATTGGATGATCATTGATGTTACTAGAAATATTCCTTCATATTCATATTTTACACTCAGAGATTATAGCACATATAAGAGTTTTAGGCATCCCACAGAAACATCTAGGGAATCAGGTGGAGCCCATGAATAAATTCTGAAAGAAAGAGTCATTCTTCCACTTCATGACCTATCTAAAACTTTTTGGATAATAGTAAGAATGATGTATTGGGTATTTGGTGTAAGCTATGAGAGATAAAAAAAAAAATTCATAAGGTAACTATTTTATGTAGTTTCATATTATCTTAGATGGAGATCCTCAAGAAAAGGTTTTAGTCAATTTTATTCCATTGGGTAGTTGTTATTGGACCCTATCAAAACTCTTCCATGGTATAAGAGCGATCTAAATATATTTTTATGATATCATTCATAGAAATGTAGAATCAATCATAAACACAACACAATGTCTTATTAATATCTAGAGTCATTTTTAAAAATGGATTACCCTTATCTAAAAAGGATAAATAAATATAATTAAGTATTTACCCATACATAGATTGGTTTCATAATGGTAATAGGTTTATTAACCATATCCCGATAAATTTCATCGGGGTCACCATGAATTTCCTTTATGTGAGGTATCATGTAATGGTAACCAGCTACTTACCTTCACATTAAGGGGTTTACATAAGGTAAATGAGGATTTCATATGTGTATGTGAAGTTCACTATGATAGAACACTACATAGAATGAGGATTCATAATGGTTATAACCAAAAAAGAGCAGACTGCATTAAGGTTATAGGCTTAGGAAATGAGTTTTCTCAGATATGTGTAAACATAAGATGGTGTCCTATATTTACAAAATTATATTAGAAAGAATACCGAAGGGTAGTAACGTCTCTCCAAAATATTTATAATATAGTGAGTTTGTGTTCCCCTAATAAGCTTCTTCTAAGTAAAGGTTGTGGTTATCTATTTTTACACAAACATTCAACATAAGGATAGATGTAGGTTACCATTATGAAGAATTTAGAATCTGTATATGTGTAATAAAACATTATATAAAATTATTAAAAATGTTTTCAACATTTAAAATTATAATTATTTTTATAAAATCATCCCAAATAATTATAAAAGATATTTTGAGATATTTTTTCTTATAAATGTTTTATAAAGTAATTAATTTTAATTTATTCATAATTAATTAAATGTTTAAAAGACATTTTATTCCAATATATTAAAGGTTATTCATTAAAATAACTTTAACAAATTATATGACATAACATATGATCTAAAAAAAATTATTTATAAATAATAATTAATAATTTAGAAAGGGTGATAAATTATGCAATGAGTTTATAATATAAATGGTTTATATTTAAATTATGATTTGTTAATAATTATTTATATTTATTTTTTTTCAGAAAAATAGTTCCTTATTTGGATATTATTTAAGCCACATCAGAAGTGTTGTATTGAATGACATGATCTAGGTTTAAATATTTATTATGTATAAATAATTTAGATTATGTAAAATGTATATATAAATGGAATTTTATTAAAAATAGTTTATAATTCATATAATTTATTAAATTTAAAATTCAAATTCCATATAATGATAATTTTGAGGGATTTCATATTGTCATGGAAATAAAGGGTTAATAGTCAAAATTTAAAATGAATATAAAATGACTACATTCAACATTATGGAATATCAATAATGTTAAAGCTGAAAATTATAAGAAGATTTATATTAAATTTAATTTAGTAATTGATCATAAATTATTACAACATGTTTAAAAATTTCATTATATCTTTAATTTGAATGTTTATACATTGTAACAGTCTTGTTAATTAATTTTTTTTTATCAAATTGTGAATATTGTTTATGATTTATTTTAAAATTTTACACTACTTTTAGATATATCCATTCATTACATAGTAGGTAATGATAATGAATTTTTTTTATAATATACCATATATTTAGTTATTAATTGAAGTTATTGTATTGAATTTAGTTATTGAATATATTTGGTACATATTAGGTTATTAGACCTATAATGAATTGGAATCTATCTTGAGTAATTCATTCCTGGGTATAGGGGCATGGGTTAAGAATACCTACTAACAAAGGACATTGTACCTTATCTATGATAGTTATTAGTGTTCTATCATGAACCATCCAAGTGGGGCCCACACCTCAACTACCCATGCTCGCCTCTAATAGTCCTGGGGTTGGTGACTTGTACTGAGTAGGCATGTCCCAAACATAGAAGGCATTGCCTATGTACATACACAAACACACACATCTCTAATATCACAAAATCAGAAATGTAAAAAACCACTATGGGAGAAAATTATTCCAAGCAACAAAACCCAACCAACAAAGTACAAAAAATGTAAACTGAGGAGAATTAACTTTTATAGAATACTATCCCATCCAAAGAAAAAGTATAGAACTAAAAATTCCAATATATAAACAAGAAATTTATTGGGTCCATTACTCGATGCCAAAAGAACAATTCTTCTTATATTGAACTCACAAATTTCTATCCAGTCCTGGTCTTCCCAGGACTCCATCAAAAAGGTTGCTCGTCTTTACAGGACATGATATATATGGGAAAATCCTGTGGAGGGGTGTGTATAATAGTACATATTGGGAGGCCCCAAAAACCAAAAATAAAGCCACAATGTAATGATAAAATTATCCTTATATACCATATGTCTATAAAACATAAAAAAAATAAAACCATCCATATATAGTCGTTCCCAGACCCATGGTATAGATGTAAGTCACAACTACCTTATACCAATGCTATGGATTTAGTATGAATATTCCATGAAGCACTTATTTATGAGAACTAACTCTACAAGTCTAATAACTCTGATGGTGTCTATTTGAGAAGTGAAGTTCATTAGGAAATTCAATGATAGAGGGTGATATGCACTGATAGATCTAAAATGAGAATAGATACACTCAATTTGGGAGAACTCTCTCATGATTGGGTAATATCATGAGGAACACTGGCAGTCCCATGGGGGTGATACCAGAAATCATCTAGATTCACCTTAAAATTAGAGGACCATTGTCTGGTAGGATTGGTCTCACTGATAACCTAACTCTTCTAAGGGTACAAGAATGGATAGGGGTTCTTGCTCTTGGCTTCTCCAAGGGACTCCCACTCTATCCAAAAGTTCATGTTGAAGGAGGTCGTACTCTTTTGGATAATGAATGTTACCATCAACATTTATGGGAATGAGAAAATTGGAACTAACCCAATGAAGCATGTCCAAGGGATGGTGGAAAAGGAAATACATCCACGCAGAAGAAAGTACAAAACATGTAGAATTGTCACACTCCATGTCAGTTGACTCTGGGTACTGCATGTGTACAATGGCAAGAGTTAGAAGAACATGTCTTGTAAAAAGAGGAGTATATGGATTGTAGAAGGACATATATGTAATAATACTTCAACCAAGACCAACCAATGTACCCTGGCTATGTACCAGTACACAGTTCCATCCCGTGTCACCCAACCCATGTACCAGTACACATGGTAGCCCACATATTCAGCATGGTCTGGCCATATGTTGTAGAATAGGATGTGTACTCCACCCCGTGTCAGTTTATCATTCGAGATTCAAACTGAGTCTCACATAGGGACTCACTTGTTGTGTTACATGGGTGATATTCCTTGTAATCCGTTATTGTAGCATGGAACTATAGCCGTTGCTGAACTGTTCCCACATACCATGTTCTTCGAGACACACATTGTGTTCATTGTGATTTTCTAGAAATAATTGTTCTTCCTCCTGCACCTCGGTTTATCTTCCAACCCTTGATCTGACTAGCTTTTCTCCTCAAAATTCAATAACCATGGTCCTCCTATCATAATAATTCTGATTTGGTTGGTTTCAGTCCATCGATTAGCTCCAAATAGGAGTTTCAATCATCCATGCGAAGAACGGCCGAAGAATTATTTCTCCCAAACATATCAATTCCTCTTCCACCATCATTGTTTCACCACCTTTGGGTCATCACGATGTCGGGTCTAAGATTTGGGATCATTTCACTGTGATATATAAGGGAAATTATTCACTTTTCATAACCCCATGAAGAAGGTAATGTACATATGGGGTTGGGAGAAGAAAATTCATAAACAAATCGGGTAATAAACCCATATATTTGTTTGTTATGGAATTGATCCACTCCCATTAGAAGGATAAAGTGGAATGAAACCAAGATGAATCAGTTCCTGAAAAAAACCCACAAAACAACCATCCCGTAAGAACAATCTAACTTTTGGTCAACATGTCCGTGGGTTGATCTGTGTTCATTATTTAAATCCATGAACTAGGAAGAACACAATAGATATAAAAATCCCTATCTTAATTTAGAGTCAATATATAATAAAAAGGTAATTCATATTCATCCTTAATATGATAACTCTAATACTATTGGTGTCACGGTTCATGAACAGTTGATTCATCATCATTTGTTGTTGGGAGGATTCTCCAAGGAATCTTCCCTACATGCATACAATGAATTATTGGGTTATATTGATAACCACAGAAATATAACTTAACAGCTTTTTTAAAATATCTCATTTCTACATTGATGCAAAATTAATAAAATAAATATTTTAATTTATTTTATTTATTTAAATGTCTTGAAACTAACTTCTACAACCAACCTGTGTCGGTGGATGTTAGGTCTCACCTAAGGTAAAACTGATGTTCTAAATGCAACGGTGCCCTTAGATTCTGATTTGGTCACCCATTTAATATTTATTCCACTTTTTCATGAATATTGTTCACAAAAACTATTTAAAAGTTTAAATTATTTCAAACATTTATTCTAGGCACTCTGGGCCTTGGAATATCACGTCGTCACGAATCCATTTCTTTAAATAATTCCATAAAAAAAATAATACATAGAAAATACAAGAAAATACCTTCTCCCCACCTTACACTTTTATGTCTCTGAAATACCAAACAAATGGATACTCAAATAGATGTGGTTACTAAGAAGGAATTTGAGCCTCCCACTCCCAAGTTCTCTCTGGATGATTATTGTGCTTCCACTAAACATACTCCATGGGAATCACTAACCCATGGAGGATCCTCTCCTACTGATCCTATATCTCTACAGGGTACTCTACAAAGGTTTCTCTATCCTCGAGGTCCTGCTCCACCCATTCGATGGAATGTGACAGATCGGGAATGTACATCCTCACCTGCGGAACATGGAAGACATCATTAATGTGATGTAACTGTGGTGGTAGAGCTAGGTGGTATGTAACCTTGGAAACTCTACAAATTATCAGGTAAATAGCTAATGAACCTCAAAGATAACATGTTTTCCATACCAAATCTCTAACACCCTCATCAATGTGAGACCCGTAGAAAGACATGGTCTCCCTCTATAAATTCCATAGGTCTCCACAATCTGTTAGTATAATAATTCTTATGGCTCTATGTAGTCTTCATATTCTCTAGTATATTATGAACCTCTTTATTAGTAGCTCTCACTAACACTAGACCCAACAGTGATGACACTATGGGGTCGTTGCAGCAAAGTTTTGACTGGTAGGGTCTCCCATATAAAGCCTGAAACAGTCCCATACTAATGGTGAAGTGGTAGCAATTGGTGTACGTAAACTCTCAAAATGGTAAGAGGTCCTCCCAACTATGACCAAAGTACATGAAACAGGCCCACAAAATATCCTCTTGGACCTAAAATATCCTCTCTGTCTATCTATTTTTATCGGGATGAAGCACTATTCTCAAATGAAATAGAGTCCCAATAAACTCATGCAATCCCTTCTACAATTGGGATGGGAAATTATCATCGCGATATGAGACTATCCCCAAAGAGAATTCATGAATCCAAACGGTCTCCTTCACATAGAGGAATCCATATCTATCTACTAATTCGTGGTCTCTAATATCTAAGATGTTTGATGACTTGGTGAGTTAGTCAACAATCACCTAGATGGAATCGTATCCCCTGGATGTTTTTGTAATGCCTATCATGATGTTTATAATTATTTAATCATAGATTCACTTTGCCACATCTAGGTGTGAGCTAATCCCACTTTAACATGGTGCTCAACCTTCACCAAATGGCATGTAAGGAAACAAGAAATGAAATATGCTACTTCTTTCTTCATTTCGGTCCACTATAACTGAAATTGAAGTTATTCGTACATTTCCACCACTCTAGGATGTACCGCCCACAGTGATGTATGAAACTCACTCATAACCTACTATTGTAATTCCACTATTAAAACTATGCCTCCTATGGAAATGACGACGTGATCTCCAGCATATGAATATCCATCAGGAGCTTGTCTTGTGAATAACTGAGCACGCAAATCCGTGTAGTCAACATTTTCAAGTTGTGCCTCCCTAAGTCATTTAATTATTATATGGGTAACAACCATATACTATAGCTAAGTCACATCATATCCATCCACATAAGATAAGTATAGTAATCCAAACTGATTCAATGCCTTTTTGAGTATCTATAAACTCGGTCAATAACTAAGAGAATCAACTACTACATTACCCTTCTGAATGGTATAGATGATCTCCTTGTTATCTTCTGGGAGGCACATCAGCCATCACCTCTACCTTAGATTCTGATCCTTCTTGAGAATATGTACTTGGGGAAATTTTGGTCAGAGTAGATGATAAATCGCTCGACCATCAGGTATTGTCACCAAATCATCAAAGCGAAGAATTCCACTGCCAACTCATGATCATGGGTCGTGTAGTTCCTGATCATGCAGACTCATCTGGTGTAAACCATAAGCAATCATTGCCTTTCTTTTCATTGGAACATAGCCATGCCCAGTCCCTCATACGTCTTAGAAAAATATGTAATTTTGAGTACACAATGATTTTTTCTATGGAGACTAGTACGAACAAGTCCATGTATGGGAGGAATATCTGGTTCATGATTCCCATGAACATTGTGGGAGAATTTTTCGCATCAAAGGGCATCACCAATTACTCGTAGTGACCATAAAATGCTCTGAAAGTGGTCTTATGCATATCCATGGCTTGTACTTGATACGGATGATAACCCATTCTATGGTAATCATTCAACAACCACCATGCCTCTCTCAACAGATAGAAAATGTCATCAATCCTCTAAATTGGACACTTGTTCTTCATCATTACCTAATTCATGCACCGGTAATCCATGAAAAACCTAAAAATCCCATTTGTCTTCTTGGAAAACCAAACATGTGTCTCCCTGGGTAAAACACTATGTCATACAAAGCCCTTCTTTTAAATTCCTCCAACTGAACTCTCATCTCTCGAATCTCTTTGCAAGCCATTCGATACACTAGTGAGGATATTTGTTCCATCACATTGTGCAAGTCTATGTAGAAATTGATCTCTTGGTGGGGAGGTAATCCTGGAATAGCTTCAGGGAAGATGTCCTCAAACTCTTCCACTACTACTAGGAACTGAAATCTCATAACATTTTCTACCCATAGGGTAAGGCTACCCAACACACGAGTGATCGACTAAACCCTCCTATGCATGATTCGATTTTGTGCTTCCTGGGTTTCCTATTCACCAAAAAAGTGAAACCACATCACATCACTATGGAGACAATGCACCCTTCTCCTCAAATAGTAAATCTGAGCATGAACTATGGATAACTAGTCTATACTAATAATGTCATCGTATGACCTTGACGTCACAAACATGAGATCCCCAACCAAAATTCATGCCTCTTAGAGTATGGTCACACTATAGGCACCAGTGTGTGATCACTGGGTCTCCTCCCATAGAAGTATCTATGTGTAAAGGTCATGTAAATAATTCAACCAGAATCTACAATTATCAAAAAGGGTATGTGGGATGAAATGGGATAACTATCACATGTGTCTATCAATACAAATTATAGTGTTAAAATACATAGATAATACATCAAACAATCCTTAGAGCATCTAGTTCATACACCTCGACCAAAAACAGTTGTCCTTGCCACTATCTTCCAGCTCCCTGAACCTGGAGTGGACCACCTAGGGTGGTGGGGGTAATCATGTTGAAATATATACCACCTCATGAAACTCTCCCAGCTCTTATTCCATATCATCCACCTTGGGGAGCTTCTTGCTCCACCCATTTCCTCTACCATAGTGTACCATTAAACAAACCTTGGTCAGTATCTCGATGAGTTAGGAAATCTCTTGTGAAATGTCCCTTCTCATCATATTCATAGAATAGCCTCTCGCTTGGATGACTGGATCCATCCTGAGAGTTGATAACTACTGTTTCCTAACTCTTGGTCTTCCTAAGACATCTTCCACCTCTAGATCCTTTTTTCCACCATCACTTTATCACTTTTGAGGTCTCTACACTCATCTACATACTCTTCACTACTACTGGGGGTATCTTCCCATCCAAGGATCTCTCAATTTCCAAAGACTTCTCTATCGCTCCAATATAGGTACAAATGCATAGTGGGGATACATTGACTCATATGTCTTTACATAGACCCTGATCGATGTTATGAGCCATATAGTCCTAGTTTTGTGTCATATCCATAGACTAACTAGAAAGGTTTTTGAACCTCGATGAATACTTATTCACCATTAGGTCATCCTTCCAGAGTTATAGAAGCTCCTGGATATGAAAAACCATAAATGTATAAAATGAGAACAATTTTCTAAAAAGGTTATAAATCTCTACCCTTGATGAGGTTTATTCATCGTATGATTGGGTAACTAAACCCCATGATCACCTTACAATTCCAAGATGAAGGCTCTCTCCCAAAACCACCATATACTCTACTGGTGTACTGAAAAGATGGAAAACTACAATCACCACCTCAATCCAATCATCATGCACCTATGTGATAGGCTTCCCTTAGAACCTAAGGGGTCTCAGCTACTCAATCTCATAAATAGTTCACATCATTCACTCTTAATACAATAGTACTATGAATACCAGGTAATTCTCTACATGTGGTGGTATGGCTAGTTTACCACCTGGATGTAACATCTATGGAACTTATCCCTATATTGGGAAAAGTTCACTAAGGGGGTCATCTTGGTGATCAAGATGCTAAATCCTATCTGGCATATATTGCAAGGACATCCTATAAGAAACACGACCTACCATAGTCAGTGAGTATATCTAGAGAATTTTCTCAAGAATGAAATTGAAACCAGAACTCATTATTTTATGATTCAAATACCATTATTATTTTCTTGTAACCAGTGTTCCCATGTACTGATTGAAAGAGTAAGTTCCCAGAGTCCTAGTGTATGGATACGTCGGCTGCCGCACCAACACTGGGGTCCCTGGCCTGAATGTCAAACTCAAAACACTTAACAAAATTTTTTTAAACAAATATCACAGACTCTTAGTCCTAAGGTTGAACCAAACACCTCTAATACAACATTGACGGGACCCATCACAGTGTGGCCCACACCGCAACTCCCGATGCCTACCTCCATTAGTCCAGGGGCTGGTGACTAGCACTGAGATGGCATATCACTAACATGGGAGGAATTTCTTATGTACCTATACACATGAACACATATCCAAGTACAAAAATACTTAAATGTAAAAACCACTAAAGAATAAAATTCATGCATACAACTAAAACCAAACAACAGAGAACTAAAAAAATTAATTTTTGGAAATGTAATTGGTATAGAATACAATCCCATCAAAATAAAGTGTCTTCAAATAAAAAGTAATAATTGTTAACAAGAAAGGTATATGGACCAATACTCAATGGAAAAGGAACAATTCGTCTTGTCTGAAACTCACAAAGCTATATGTGGTCCTGGTCATCCTAGAGCTCTATCAAAAAGACCGATCGTCTGCACAAGACATAACACATGTCAGAAAATCCCATGCAGGGGTGAGTATAAAAATAATTAGTAAGATACTCTGAAAAGCACAAAGAAATACCCAAAGTAAAGGTATATTCATATCTACACATTATATGTCTACAGAATATATAATAAGAGAAATATCTAGATATACTCTGACCCAGACCTGTGGTCTTAAAGTTAGCCACAACCACTATATACCAATGCAAGTGATTTAGTCCAAAGAATCCGTGAAGCACTAAAATAATAATACCCACTCCATGTGGTTGATAGCTCTAGTGGAGTCCATATGAGAAGTTTTTCTCATCGAGAAATTCCATGAGATATAGAGAGATACACTAATAGATATGAAAATATAACAAATACACTCATTCCTGGAGAACTCACCCTTGAGTGATAAATATCACGTTTCACAAATTAGGAACACCATCAGGTCCATTAGGGCTATACCACAAGTCATATGAATTCATCTACTAAGTAGAGGAATAAGGTTTGGTAGGATTGGTCATGCTGATAAATATACTCTACTTAGGGTACATGAATTGATATAGGATCTCACTTAGGCCCTCTCATAGGGACTCCCACTCAATCCACAAGGTCCTATTGAAGGATAGTGTACTATTGTTGATAGGGAATGATACCACCAACCTTCAGGGGAATAATAAAATTTTCAACAACCCTTATAAAGTCCTCTATGGTATGGTGGAAAAGAAGATGAATCCATGTAGAATAATGTACACTGGATGAAGAAGAGTCACATTTTGTGTCCCATGACTCCAGATACTGCCCGTGTACAATGGCCAGAGACAAAAGAACATATTGTGTAGAAAGAGGACACAACATGTATAAGTACTTACATGTCATTATCCTTCAACCAGGGCCCACCTATGTACCCTGGTTGTGTGATAGTATATGATGTCAACACATATCTGCCAACCCATGTACCCACACAAGGCGTATACCACATATCCATCCTGGTCTGATTGTGTCGTGGAGTATATGTTGTGTACACCACCCAATGTCCATGTATCATCCAAGATACACAGTGAGTCATATATAGGGACCCACATTACATGTGATATGGGTCATGTGTTGTGTCATCAATTATTCTAGCACGTAACCCTAGATTCTGCTGAACACATCCCACGTGCCATGTCCATCGGGATACATTTTGTGTTCATCGATATTTTCATTAAATCGTTTCGCTTCCTCTTTCACCTTAGTTAATCCTCAATACCTTGATTTGGGCTCTTATTCTCCTAGAAAAAATGATCCAAAATCTTCCCATCATAATAATATCGATTCGTTAGGTTTCAGGCCTTTGATTGGCTCCAGAAACCTGTTTTAATCATCTACACGAAGAGCAGTTGAAGAAAATTGTATTTTGTACTATTTCGATTCATCTATCGCCATCATCATCACACCTATATGGGTCATCGTGATTTTAGATTTACAATTTGGGATCATTTCATTGTGAGACAGATGCGTAAAAATCTATTCTTTATAACCCTTTGATGAACACAAAGAACACACGGGGTCAAGATAGGAAAATTCATAAATAAATCATGAAAAAAATATCCACCATTGTTCCCTAAAGAATTTAACCACTAACATTAGAAGGATATAGAATTAAAAAAATATGAATCAATGTCAAAAAATAAACTCACAAAATAACCCTCCCGCATGAACGATTGAACATTGGGTTAACCTATTTGTGGGTTGATCAATGTTCATCGTTGAAATAAAAGAATGGAAAAGAACACTATTAAAATAAAAACCCCTACATGTAGTTTGGATCGATCGCTGAAGAAGAGGGATTTCACTTATGTCATCAAAAAGTTCTTATAACTCTGTTGGCACCAGGATTCATGAATAGTTGATTCATCATCATTCATTGTCAAGAAGTTTCTCCGAGTGGTTTCCTCTCCATGGCACTAGATATTTATAGTGTTATGAGGCTATCCCTATAAATCCTACTTAACAGCTCATTTAAATTCTATTGTTGCTGAATTGAAACAATGTTAATGAAATAAATATTTTAAATTATTTTATTTCCTTAAACATCCAAGAACTAACTTATTTTGCTTACCCACGCTGATAGATATTAGGGCTCTCCTAATGTAAAGTCTCTTCTCTGAATGCAATGGTGACCTTAGATTTCTTATTCAGACACCCATTTAAATTTTATTCCACTTTTTTATGAAAATTTCTCACGCGAAATATTTAAATTATTAAATTATTCCACACATTTATTCTGGGCACTCTCGGACTTGGAGTCACATGTTGTAAGAAAGCCTAGTCTCGAAATCATTCCATCTAATTATTAAAAATAATACACGGAAAATCTACGACACTAGATGTGGTTTACATATCACATTGATCATACTAATGTTGAGGTTATCTATATCATATAATTCTAAACCATTACATGAATTGTTCATGTACCTGATGTGTATGATTTATTCATGTGTGTATTAATATACATCACTTTTAATTGCTGGGGTTAACACGAACTTGTGGGGTGTATAAAGAATTAAAAATCAATATATTTTGAACATATATGTATGGTTGATCGAATGAGATTCCAAACTAAAATAAAGTAGTAATGAACACAAAAAGGGGGCTGACATGAGATAAGATGGAGAGATTAATGTAACTATTTAAATTATTCTCATTATATTCCTTTAAAAGAGTTACGTTTCCAGACCTAGATCATCCAACTTAGTGGGTCTTGTCCTTAAAGGTTTTCATATATTATAACGGGTAAGTATTGAAACATCTATGTGACTTTGGATTATCTTGATGGTATTTTTTACATCAATGAATTAGACATTTATTTTTCGTTTTAAATAATATTCTTATTTCTTTATTTTTGTTGAACATAGTTTGAAAACCCTAACAGTTAGGGAAACTGAAAAATATAGTTTATTATATAAATCTGATTGATTGGAAAAAGTGTTTTCTTCTAAACTATCAAATTTTAAAATATTACATGTTTGGTAAGTTTTCATCATGATATTTTCATTACATATTTACATGATAAAAAATGTATATTATGGTGAAATATGGATATTTACCATCTAATGCGTATGTTATATTTTTTGAATGGGTTATAAATTTAGTTAGACCCCATTTTGAAAAATTCCTAATTATGTGGTTATAAAACATGAATACAATCTATTAATATCTCTTTTTGTAAATAATATCATCATCATCATCAATCGTGACATTGTGATAAATACATGCTAAAATAATCTTAATGTATGTATATCTTAATGTAGGTAACTGAATAAATGTTCTTAAATAAGATTGGTTATTTATTAAAAAATTATTATAGAAAATTCACTCTCTTATAACAAATACTTCCCTAGTAAAAATGTATTGATGTAGTTAAACAAGTGAGTCTAGAGTCTTATGGAAGCGTATAGTGATTCATTTTTTGTTTCAAAGTCATTAAATAAAAATTCAACACATAAATATTAGTCTCCATTTATATATTCAATATGATTGGGTTCATTGAATGATATAAATATAATTAAATATGTTAAATGGATTCTTTAGACTAAAGGTTTCTCTAAATATTTTTGGTTGTAGACATATTTTCTATTATTATTAAATTTATATGATATAATTTATAAGGTTTAAAAATATTTGTAAATATAATTAACAATAGAAGATAAAATGGATAGAATCCTGAATAGTTATTTCAAAATATGCATAAAATGAGCTTATGAATTGAAAACAATAGTAATTTATTCTTGGATAGTAATATAATATTATTTATATTTTATCTCATTTATCACATGAAAAGAGCATGAAAACCTAATTTTTTAAATGAAATTAGATTTTTTTGGATACACTTCATTATGATTTGTTTATTTATATAACATGATATAAATGGAGAATAAAAATGGATTATTCTTGTTATGGGATTTATCAAATAATCTTCTATAAATATGTTTCGACAATATAATTCTTTTCAAAAAATATTAACACAATATTCACAAAAAAATTGGAATATAATTATGAACAAGTAATATGATATATTCATTCTAATTTATTGTATTGATAATATAAGTAGATAATAGTTCAAACCAAAATATGAAAATTTGGCTCTAAAGTTCAAATATTTTTCTTTAATAATCCAATCAAGGAAATTGAATCATTGGTTTGTCATGAAAGAAAAGTAATAATTTAATATGTTTGGATTGTAGAATATATACATGAATGAATTTTTAATACTCCATTTAATTTCCATTTAATGTATGGATGTTATATAAATTAATTATTCTACATTGAAATGTTCATGATAGTGAATGTATATTCTAAAAAGTGTTGTAAATATAATCAGGGTCCAAAATTAAAGGATGAATTGCATTATATTTTAGCTTGTATTCATGATGTTAAGTAAACATTTACTACATCAAGGATTTAAATTTAATTTATTTTATCAAAATAAAATGAATCTATATAAATGATTCATATCATAGTTATGTTTGTATAATGTTATAATATAATATATTCAATTATATTTAGTGTTCTAAAATAAGTATGAGATTATTAACTGTATACACAAGGTTTATGATTCATCAATTTGTATAACATGATTTCCAAATAAGATATGTATAAATTTTTAATATATATGACAAAATTATAATCAATGTATTTTTTAAAACATCTGGGAATGTGTTCAAACCACCCATAGATGACATATTTTAGTTAACTATTTTTTAAATCAAAAATCTCCAAACACATATTAAAACACATTTGATATTGTAATAATAGTTAATTTGATTACTATTCTTTTTGAAGGAAACATAATGTTTTTTCCTTGTAAAATGATTAGTGTTTTTTAACAATATATTAAGAAAATAATATATAATCAATTAATCTATTGTGAGTTTTTTTGAACATATAGAATTTAAAAATTAACAAATAAATGATAACACCAATTTTAATTTAATGTGTTTCATAATTTATCATAAAATATTATAGGAGGACCGGTAAAAATTAATGTTAGTAGTTGTATTTTTTATGGAATATTTCTATGGAATAGCCATAAATACCCATGACTAGAATATAGGGATATTACATCATGTTAAATGAATATTTAGTAGATTACAAAAATACATGCCTAGGGACTGTAATAGCTTAGTGTATTTGGATACATCAAAAACAAACTATTCTTTCGTGGTGAATGATCTTCGACATCACCCATATAGATCTCGACCTTTATTACATCTATATTAAAAAATTCTTCATAATTTAGGGAAATGAAACCGAAAAAGGTGTGAGATCAAGTGCTCAATATGTCTAAATGAGAGAGACCTGAAAGCATAAACAAGAACATAGGGATATGAGAATGTGATTGTAACTCCCTGATCCCAGTTACCAAGAGTCGGTTCATTATTACATAACATTGGCATGATACAATAAATCATGTCCCAAATGACCGATTAGTTTTGTAGCCTTGGATTTACTAGATACACACATATGTTTTACATTACAATATGGAATGAAAAAAAATAACATTGTGTCACCTTTTAACACACTCTTATACCTTAGCCTATTCCTGCTGGTTAATCATAATATAATCCATTGAAACATAGGAAAAATAAAACAGATTAAAGGGGTGATCTCAGATGCTCAGTAAGGATAAAAATATAGTTAAAACTATCCTAAATAAGGATAAACATTTAAGGAAATGTATAGGATTAAAACACAATACTTTTAAACTTAAACATTAGCATAAAAAGGAAAAGATAAATCAAATAATTCTACTTATTCACAAGGATATTCTACTAGTAGAATAATCACATGTATTTTCAATAACTAATTTCATAATGATGGAATACATAATGATTGACTTCATAACCACATATTCATTGCCATGTTACAAGACTACAAATAATATTTTGTCAACACCTTGTTCCAAAACACTAGTTTGTCTCATGAGACCTACCAGTGCATCGAGGGGCTATAACATGACCCACCTATCACATAATAATTCCACTGCATTCCCTATAAGAAAATAATGAATCACAACACCTACATTCATATTAAAACTAGCATATGAAATGTCAATTATTCAACCATAAACAATGAAGGTTATAAAAATAGCACATCCACAGTCAAACATATCATAACTCATGCAATACAATATGGAAGATTATATTATTATAAATCATCCTTAATCAAGATTAATATCCAGTAAAAGATGTTGACATAGATGAAAATGATCAGTATTACATTTTGAGAGAAATATCCCTTTTTTTTAAATCATTTATAAGTCACACATTTATAAAGGAATTCATTTAAAATAGATTTTAGAATCAAAGAGTCACATAACACTATCAAACTTTTGAAAGGAATTAAAATTTTAGAGCAATCATGTCAATATAAATAAATTATTAGAACCATTTTAAAAACATAAACATTAATAACAAATTTTTAAAAGAATAAATATTTATAACATTTAAAAATATTTTTTAGTTAAAGATTACCTTAAAAGAATCATTTTGAAATTACTTTTATGGAACATGGACGTGGATAATGAATATGTCCTAGAAAATACTTACACATAAACAATCTTCGATAATAATTAGATTGAGTAATTAACCGCTACCTTGTACTTCTACTTGGTCGAGGGTACTTTAACCTCCATTATAATAGCTAAATAATTTTTATTAAATTATAAAAGGACCACATATATAAATATGATATCATATATGATCTTCTAATATTTCATTGTTAATAATATTTTAGTAGTATCATTGTTTCGGGTGTTAACTGATTCGTTTTCCTATATTTTTTTTCACACATGTCATGTTTGTTATGGATAAGATGTATCTGATTCATATGCAGAATGATATTAAGATCGTAAAGTTTTTTTAAAAATAAAAATAAAATTATTCTTGAATGGTTATGATAGGGAATGAATCTCATAACATTCGTGGAGACGGTAATCCGTACATACGCGCGAGCGACAATATCATTTTATTGATGGTGAAATCATATGTAATTAAATGGTAAATAATGTATAAATAATAATTAAAATGTTATATTTATCATTTAAATCAATTATTTTCAATATTATACCAATCCAAATAATGATGTTTTAAATAGAAAACTACACCACAACGTGGAGACGGTAAGCCGTACGTACACATGTGTGGTGACATTGTCATTAAAAGGATGGATAAAATAATGAATATAGTTGTACCATATTTATAATAAAATAATAGTATATAGAAGGTACTGGAGTTTTTATTTTAGTATCTAAACAACAAAGAAAGAGTAAGTGGAAGAAGAAAATAACTTGAAAGAGGTGATGAAATTATTACCTCTTCTTCAGCCTCTTCCTTTTTATTTGAACAAAATGGATCTTTAGGATGGATTTCTTAAAAATGTATGGCCTCTTGTTTGAATTGAGGATAGTTGTGAGGATATTTGAGTATGGATTGGCTGACCCAAATGGATTTTTAGGAGTGGTTTTGAGAGAATGAGAAGTACCTTTTTATAATAGAGGTGAGGGTTACTCTAGGAAAATCTTGAAATATTCTTTTATTATAAAATATATTTTGGTTTATAATTGCACCAAGTGGATTTATTTCTAAGATAATGTGGGTATGTGTCGAAATATTTTCAACCAATAGGTTTTAGAGATGTTTATGACACTATATTAACGTTATCTTTTAGATTTAACTCTTGGTAAAATAGTTTAACATTTACCATGTCTCCTTATATTTTTATATCATATGGTAATAAACGTACTATAAAAAGCCATTTGAACCCCAAGTGGTTCATCATTGACATATATAACCTTATATATGTCCCTTTTTAAAACAATAGAATTTTTTAATATTATATCATTTAGTAATATAGTATTTGTTTTAAAACTCATTATTTTCAATTTTGACATTATTTAGTATTTGTTTCTTGTGAAAGTAATAACAACATTATTACATCGAAAAAATAGTTGAATCAACCCTAAAATCTCATATTAACCTATAAATATCTTGGAATGCATCAAAAGATTCAATTTACATTTATTTAAATATTTATAATATCAATTATTATAACCATTCGTTAATAAGGTAATTACAACTTCATCATTGTGTCATAACTAAATTTAATTATTTAACATATAAAAATTATAAATAAAATACCATGATGTAGGAAATATTTTTATCTTTATAATGAATATTTATAGTTGAATTTATCATTTTTATAACTCTATATTAAAAATGGTTTAGTTATCAAAAGTTGCCTTTAACACTTTTAACTCTTATTTAAATAAAATAATATGAAATGTACTAATAAAATCCAAGTGGATCAAAATGGATCATTTATTATTCATATGGATTAATTTGGTCGAAATAAACTCATTAAATAGAATTAGGATATGTGTTAGGGTAATTATAAACTATTTTTACCTTTAGTTACCCTATTTACTTTTAACCGTGGTAAATAAAATTCAAAAAATTACTATTCACAATAAATTATTTTCATCCTATTGAACAAAATTTTACTTACTGATATCAACTGTGTCTCTTGGATTTTTGAAATTAAATTCAGAGAAGCCGTAAAATTACGTTTTATGCAAATTTCCAAATGCAACTCCAAGGTGGGAAAAAGATGGTAAAAATTTCAATAAAATATTATATATCTAATATTATTCTAAAATGACTCAAATGAATTAAATTATACTTATATAGGTATTATGTATCTTTTTAACTTAAAAAAAATATAAGTAAAATAAATATTTATTTAAAAAAATTTGGTTTTAAACAATAACCTAGTGTTTTAACAATTCACTAAAAATTGAATGTTTTCAGAAAAATAAAAAAAATTCACACTAAGAAAATTTTGATATTCCAAACTAGAAAATGAAGTCTGTTTTACCAAATTTAAAACATATATGTTATATTAATTAATTTAAAATTAATTCTCGTTGTCAAAACAAAAAAGAGGGATTTTAAAAATTAAAAACTATAAAAAGATTGACATGTGTTTATGTCCCATTTAAATGTGAAATTACTTATAATGACCTAATTTAAATTAAATGGTAAAAATAAAATCTAATTATACATTAAAACCACTCAAATTCATAATTTATCACTATAAATTATTTTGATTTAATAAGTTGTTTTCATTTATAATTTTTTATTTTTCACAATTCATCAAATTATAAAAGTTATCAGAAAAGTACCAAATATTTTTCCAAACTAAATTTTTATGTCCCAATTTCATATAAGAATTTAATTTTACTAAATTTAATAGATAAATGTGTCAAATATTGGATTTAAAAAGGGTTTGTCATTAAAAGGCGGGAAAAATGGCATTTTTTTAGAAATGCTTTTTTTATCTGAGAAATTGAATATGTCCTTATATTGTGTCTAAGAAACACAAAATCAGAATGTTAAAATTATATATAATATATATAAAATTCAAAATGTTGTTAATATTATTCATAACTGCATTTTGAATGAATAATTAGGTATGTCGTGGTGCGCTCGAACTCCGTGTTGTGTGTAGCGCAAGTTATAGAATTACTTTAAAAATATAACATACAATGAAATCTTGGGGTGTCACATTATACCCTCCTTCAATAAATTGCATCCTCGCAATTTGAATTTTTTCTTCTAAAATAAAAGGTTCAAAATAGAATATACCTTGGTGGAGATCCCACATCCGAAATAAGGTTAATGAACTTTAGTCTTAATAAGAGGTAAAGTGAAATTAAGAAGTCACCACAAAATTATGGTTTCTAATAAGAGAACATTAGTGGAAATTACAGACACATAATAGGAAGAAAAATTTAAATATTTATAGGGAGTGATTGAGGTCATCAATCAGAAACAATTCTAAAATTGAGGACTTCAAAGCCATCAATCTATGACGATTTAAAATATCATCAGTTCAACAAAACAAAAGGTATTAGGATAACTCATTTTTTGTTTTAAGATCTCTTCCCGAAATTATATGAGTTAATTTCTTCATATAATAAGAGGATAAAAAAATACATGACAAGTAGAGTTCTATCCTTCAAGTAATTTCTTTTAGAAACTCATCTTTCACTCCAAAAAATAATTAAGTTCCAAAAAAATTATATTTATCTTAATCATGTAGGGTTACAAAAATAATGGATTTATAATTCATTTGACATACTATTTTAAAAAAACTATATTATACAAACTAGGACATCATGTAGGCCAGGGGAAGGAGATGAAACCTTGTCGCACTTCGTTTGTGGGTTCAAGTCTCACAACCTTGTCGGACGTGACAGGTTGTCGTGCGACCTCCGGGTTGTCCTTTTTATAACAATCAAAAAAAAAATCTTATGAATTTTTTTAACCTTATACAATAGTATCCAATGTCCAAATTAATCCATTCAAACCTTTAGACTTATCCAAAATATATTTTTCTAATCTTACAGTCTAAATTTTATAAGGAAGGTCAACAGAACATAATGATGATCTCTTTTTTCCACATAATAACATGTAATTACCTTCACCATGTATTATCATAAAACATAGTAACACCCTAAAATACCCTGAAACATTAATTATTACATTCATTATCAATTATTCTTTATGGAATACTAGATATATTCTTTATATCCAAAATTTTTTAATACTCCAAATTTGATGGAATAAACAAATCATTAATCAGTTCCAAGGTAGTCAAGAATAGAAAAAATAATTTATCCAAATAAACATTCTATTTTTACAAAATAACTACCTAAGTATGAGGACCATATTATGTTTTATCTTTCCTTCAACCATGTATTTTCCAAAAAAGTTTAAGTGGTTGTTGAGTCACTTTTCTTAGTACCATATAATCTGAAATTCTCAATAAAATATTACTGCAGTACAATCCTTATTAATTTCTATAATTCATATTACCAGTACGACAATGAAAAAACCCTCAAATGACTTTATTATTAAATAACAACATAAGAACACTAGTCATTAATCTTCATCAGCGGTAGTATCATAACTTGATTATTATCCAATAGCATCATTTGGGGCATACTCTGATGATTTGGACATTGATTCGCATAGTGTCCCAACTCCTTGTAGATGAAGCATCGTAAATTTGAAACATTTTTATTACCCTTGAAATCATGAATGTGGTGTCCTTTTTCAACACAGTAATAACATACTCTCATTCCCTTCATGCATTTACTAAGGTGATTCTTTCCACAGTTATCACATGTGGGAAAATCATTATTTCTCTTCTATGCTTCATCCATCTTTCTCTCTACCATCATATTCTTCTATGGATTTCCTTCAAAGCCATATGACTTCAATAATTCATTACATATCATATTAAAACATTATAATATTTCTTTATATGATGAGAATATGTTAGAGACTATCTCCCTTATAAATTTTTTCTTAAGACCATGAACGATATGATCCTTATTACACTTTGGATCATGCATATTGCTGGAGTTCTCATTCCTTATACTGGGCACAATTTCTAAATGAAGAAATACAATAGGTTAAATGATATCATAACGTATAATCCAAAAAACTATAAAAATTCTCATTATTAGATGAATATTTACACACATCTAACCTCATAATCATAACATTAGATTATATGCCAACATATTTAATAATAAAGCATTTATAATGGGTTTTAATGAAAATGTGAATTACCATAATCATATCCCCCAGGAGTGTCGTATCCAATAGTGGATCAAGGGCTTTTATCGTGTACCAATATACCCCGGGTCATGCCCAAAACTCCTAGTCAGAGTTTTCACTCCTAGGTATATCTCTGACAGAGTTGCCTCTACCTTCTTGTATCTTTACAGGGATGTATTTTTTGGAAAACTCACAAAATATCTAAAATTAACAAAATTATAGGAAGTTCTTCTACACTAAAACTCAAATTTTATCTTAGGGTAATGTAATATAATAAATGTTTTTCTAAATATAGTTTCCACAGACTGTATTAAACATCCTCTGATACCAACTATAACACCCTGACACTCAGCTACCTAGAGTCAGTGCATTATTACATAACATTAGCATTATACGAGAAATCATTTCTCAAAAGGCCAATTATTTTAGTAACCTTGGAAGTACTAGATACATACATAAATTTAACATTACATTATGAAATGGAAAAATAATAACATTTTGTCTCCATTGAACACACTCATATCCATTACTATTTTTATGAAGGTTAATCCTAATATACTACTTTTCATTCTGGGAAAAATTAAACATATGAAAGGGGTGATATCAGATGCTCAGTAAGGATAAAAATATTAAAGAAACTATTATAAATAAACATAAACATTTAACTCAATGTATAAGATTAAAACACAAGGCTTTTAAACATAAACTTCAGAATAATATTAATAAATATAAATCAAAAAATTCAATTTTACACATGGTTATTCTAATAGTCAAATAATCACATGTAATTTTAATAACTAATTTCATAATAATGGAATGCATAATCCTAGACATCATAACCACATAGTCAAGGCCTCTGGCCACGAATACAAATAAGATTTTGTCAAGGCCTTGTTCCAAGACACTAGTTTGACTCATGAGACCTACGAATTCATCGGTGGGCTAAAGCAAGCCCCACTCATCACTTACTAATTCCACTGCATTCCCCATATAAAAATGTTGAAGCATAACATAAAAATTCGTATTAAAATTAGCATATGAAATGTCAATACTTAAACCATAATCCATGAAGGTTATAAAAATAGCAAATAAATAGTCAAACATATAATAACTCATTCAATACAATATAGAAGATTGTATTATAATAAATCAACCTTAATCAATAATCATATCCAGTAAAGGATGTTGACATAGGTGAAAATGATCAATAAAACTTTTTGAAAAAAATATCACGTTTTGTGGAATCATTTAGAAGTCACACATTTATAGAGGAAGTCATTTAAAAGAGATTTTTGAATCATAGTCTCCCATACCACTTTGTAACTTTTGAATGGAATAAACATTTTAAAACAATCATGTCCATATAAATAAATCCCTAAAACCATTTTGAAAACTTGGACATTAATAAGAATTATTTATAAGAATAAATATTTAATACAATTAAAATGATTTTTTATTTAAAAATTACCTTAAAAGAATCATTTTGAAATTTATTTTATTTAACATGTACATGTATAATAAATATTCCCCAAAAAATACTTACACATAAATAATCTCGAATATTAATGAGATTGAGTAATTAACCCTTACCTTGTACTTTTCCTTAAATGAGGGTATGTTATCCTCCTATATAATAGTTAAATAATTTTTATTAAATTATACAAGGATGACATACATAAATATGATATCATATATGATCTTATAATATTTTTTGTTAATAATATTTCTGCAGTATCATTGTTTTGGGTGTTAACGGATTCATTTTCCTTCATATTATTTGTTACGTAAGTCATGTTTGTTCTGAATAGAATGTATTTTAATCATATGTAGAATGATATTAAGTTCTTAAATATAATTTTTAACAATAAAATTAAAATTATTCTTGAATGGTTATGGTGGGGGATCAATCTCATCGCGTTCGTTGATACGGTAATCCGTACGTACAGACGAGCAACAATATCATTCTATTGATGGTGAAATCATATGTAATTTGATTGTATATATTGTATAATAAATCGTTGAAATGTTATATTTATTATTTACATCAATTTTACTTATTATTATACCAATCCAAAAAACGGAGTGTTTAATTTCAAACTACACCACGATGTGGATATGGTATGATGTACGTACGCATGTGTGGTAACTTTGTCATTCATTGGATGGATAGAATAATGAATATAGTTGTAACATATTTATAATAAAATATAAGTATGTAGAATATATTGGAGTTATTATTTTAGTATGAAAACAACAAAGAAATAAGAAGTGGAAGAAGAGAAGAACATGAAAGAGGTGATGGAATTATTACCTCTTCTTTGGATTCTTAATTTTATTTGAACAAAAGGGATCCATAGATTGGATTTATGATCAAATTAAGGACATTAGGTTGAATTGAGGATATTTAGTAGGATATTTTGGCCAGTTTTGGATGATAAAAATGACTTTGGAGGTGTGAATATAAGAGAAGGGTATGTACCCTTTTATAAGAGAGGTGAGGGTCACTTTAGGAACAACTTGATATATTATTTTATTATTAAATAATTTTCAGTTTTAAATGTCTCCAAATGGATTTATTTCTAATATAAGGTTTGTGTGGGTAGAAATATTCTCATCCAATAAGTTTTAGACAAGTTTATGTAACCATATTGACCTTATATTTTAGATTTAACTCTTCGTTAAATATTTTAACATTAACCATGTGTCCTTATATTTTTATATTTTATGGGTAATAAACGTACTATAAAAAGACAAGAGAACCCCAGGTGGTTCATTATAGACATATATAACCTTATAAAAGTCCTTTGGAAGATCCATATATTTTAAGGAATATTATAACGTTTAATAATATAGTGTTTGTTTTAAAAACATATTTTTGTCAATTTTGACATTATTCAGTATTTGGTTTTCTTGAAAGTCATAGAAACTTTATAACATCTACAAAAATTTATTTAATCAACTCTAACAAGTCATGTTAACCTATTAAAATCTTTTAACACAACAAAAGTTTCAATTTACATTTATTTTAATATTTATATTATCAATTATTTTATTCATTCATTAATAAGGTCTTTTCTCAATCATCATTGTGTCATAAATAAATTTAATTATTTAATGTCAAAAAATTATAAATAAAATATCACAATGTAGGAAATATTTTTATATTTATAATGAATATTTATAGTCTAATTTATCTTATGTATAACTCTATATTAAAAATGGATTAGTTTCCAAAAGTTGAATTTAACACTTTTAACTCTTCTTTTAATAAAATAATATTAAATTTTCAAATCAAATCCAGGTAGATCAAAGTGGATCAGATTTTATTCCTAAGTTTGAATTTGGTTGAAATACACTTATCTAATAGTATTAGAACATGTGTTAGGGTAATTATAATATCATTTTTACCTTTAATTACCCTATTTATTTTTAACCGTGGTAAATAAAATTCAAAAGTTACTATTCACCAAAAATTCTTTTCTTTCAGTTAAACCAAATTTCAATTACTGATATCAATCACGACCCTTTTATTTTAGAAATTCAATCCACATAAGCAGTAAAATTATGTTTAATGCAAATTTGAAAATGCGCCTAGATCGTAGTATAAAGATAGTAAGAAGTTCAATAAAATTTTATATATCTAATAATATTAAAAAACGACTCCAATGAATTAAATTGGACTTATATAGGTAATATTTATCTATTTTTAAATAAAATATATATAATGAAAATAAATAATTATTTAAAAAAAGTATGTTTTGAACAATAACCCAGTGTTTTCACTATTCACCAAAAATTGAAAACATTCAGAAAAATACCAAAAATTTACCCTAAGATAATTTGGATATTAAAAATAAAAAAATTAATTCTATTTTACAAAATTCAAAAAATATAAGTTTCATTAATTAATTTAATATTAATTCATGTTGTCAAAACCAAAAATCGGTTTTTTTAAAAGTCGAAACTATCATAAGATTGACATGTGTTTTTGTCCAATTTAAATGTCAAATTACTTATAATGAGCTAAGTTATATTAAATTATAAAAATATAATCTAATAATACTTTAAAACCACTCAAATTCATAATTTAAACCTATAAATTATTTTCATAAAAAGAGTTATTTTTAGTTAAAATTTAGTATTTTTCATTATTTATCAAAATATGAAAGTTATCAAGAAAAGTACCAAAACATTGTCCTGAATAAATTTTTATGTCTCACTTATCAAGAATAATTTATTTTCCCTAAACATAATATATAAAAGTTTAAAATATTTTATTTAAAAAGGCTTCTCTATTAAAAGTTGGAAATAATATATTTTTTTAAAAATTCTTCTTTTATCTAAAAAATTGAATTTGTACTTATATTATGTCTAATAAAAAAAATTATTAATGTTATAAATATATAAGATATATATAAAATTTAAAATGTTGTTTATACTATTTATAACCGCCTTTTGAATGCCTAGTTTCGTAAGTCGTCGTGTGCTCGAACTCGGTGTTGTGTGTAGCACAAGATATTGAATTACTTTTAAATGATAACGTACTATGAAATCATGGGATGTTACAATGATAATAACAATAGGATATCACAACATTCCTATCAAATATCATAAACATGAGATGTGGGATAATGATTATAATCTCTTACAACATGAATCACAAGGAAATTAATTTCATGAGCCATGAAATTTTAACTAAGGAATAAGATAACGGATTTGTTTTATAAATATAAGAATATAAAATTTTATGTTATGAATACTTTCCAAGTCCTTTATTAAATGTTATTATTGGGCTACGACCTGTGTACCTTATTCGGTCTTTGTCTTGCCACCCATGTGCCCTCTTTTATAGGAATGGGCAACCATCCATTTAACTTCTTATTTTCAGTCAAGGGCTAAAACTTGTGAATCATATTTATTTTATGCTAGGGATAAAAACACTATGACCTCTTATTTTTAGTATTGGGATACAATCTATGTAACCTCATTCTTTTAGTAATGGGCTATAACCCATTTATGTTCTTGTTTTTTCTATTGGGGTACTATAGTTGTACCCTTTGATCTCGTATAAAAATTATCAATACCCAATTAACTGTAGGGAGATATTGTTCACAACCAGCTCATTGTAAAATCATTCATACATGTTGCACAATATAATAAAACATTCATCATATCACGACCCATAAAAAGAGATTGGTTTCATAAACATCAAACCATAATAGATTAACTAAATTGGGTATCATTAAAATTTCATTATATCATAACCTATAAAAATATATAGGTTTCATAATTACTTCATAAAATCATAACCCATGAAAAGAAGCGGGTTTCAAAAGAATAAAACATGTGGATGTGAAACAGGGGTCTTATGCATTATTTATTCAAAATAAAAAACAATCAAGAAATAATATGAATGTTCCCTTTAGATATTTTACTATAAGGGAAGAGTAACATCAAAGGATGTTATCATAGATTTAAATAACATTGAATGATATTTTGAATACATTTCTTGATATAAGTATCTTATATTCTTTGAAAAATTAACATTAAAACCTAAAACCTCTTAAAATAATTTTCATTAAAATAATATAAAAGAATCTATAAAACCTTTTAAAACCAATTTCCTTTAAAAAATATCTCTTAGAAAATTTCATAGAAATTATCCTTTAAAAAATTAAAATATATCTTCAAATAATTGATTATAGGTAAATTTGTAAATGTCATAAGAGGGAAAAAATACATTCATTTTTTACAATAAAAATATTATATAACTACATCATTCATAATGTTTCAAGTATATTCCATTTAAAATATAACTATAATATAAAAAGATACAAATTTATTTTAAATTTTTTTGGAGAATAATCGAATATTTTTTGAATTTTTTTTTGAAAACATAGATTTCCCATCAAAGAGAGTGTTAACTTGGTCATTCATAAAAATTCATTCTGAACTATGTTATATGCCAAAAAGTAGAAATATATTACAAAAACATTAATATGGAAAGCTAATGATATTGTCTCAATAAACTCATATAACTTCGTAAGTTGGGATCATACTCTCAATGTAAGTAAAGAAAATTAATTTAAGCTTAAAATATCATGAACTAAATGAATTTAATTATATAGTAGGTAAAATGGAATTATATACACTTTAAAATTGAATCTATGTTCATAACAAAAAATGAGTGTCAAAGAAGGAAAATTGAGACAAAACTATTTCACCGATTTGGTAGCTTTTGAATAAAAAAACCATGAAATAAAGATAATAAATGTATAATTTAATACCCATATAATTAAATATAATACACATATAATAAAATCCTGTGTATTACCTAAACCACACAAAATAAAATATTTGAAAACATAACATATATCTCACAATAATAAAAAGTGAGTGAAATCCCCTTACATTGTGTCTTCACTTTCGTTGTACATGTTCTAACAACCTCTAAATCAGGTAACTCCTTTTAGGTTTTTCCAAAAGGATTCCAAGTATTTAATTCAGGTCAATGGAAGTATTTGAGTTTAAATATAGTATTTATGGGAATTTGATTGGGAAGATCTTGGCCAAACATAAGAGTTTTGAGAGGTTTGGGGAAGTGGGAGTGGTGGTTTCCTTTTATATGGAAGAAAAATGACTCACTTTCTATTTTTAAAAATGAGTTATGAGTACCAATTTGTTTCCTAAAAAATTCATAACAAACCACCCATAATAAATAATATAAGGTTTAAGGATAAATAATTTCCAAATAATGTGTTTTACACAAGTTTCTAGGCCATTTGGGCCCCCCGAGATTATAGTTTGGTCCCTAGCTAATATAATTTGATGTTAACTATTGTGAATATTTTTTATAACTTTTACTAATAATTTTGATCAACAATAAATATGATCTCATGAGACTCTATATATTATGATAACTATAATGGTTTATGTTTTTTTTCTAAATTTAATTCACATAAGTTGAAAAAATATGATCAATGCTCATCTTGCACACGAGATGAAGTTACTCGTTTTAAAAGTAGAAATAATTACAAAAGTATAACAAGTTTTTATTTTAAATTTCAATATGTAATTGATTCTAATGAACTGAATTGTCTTAATATAGGTATAATTTATCAAATTTTACCATAAAACATATTTTATGTCTAATTTATCCTTAAAAATTATTTAAACAAAAAGGTTAATTCTAATTTGAAATAAGTATTTTCTCTATTCATAAAAAAATGCTTCTTCTTAGAAAAATATAAAAAATGTATTCTAAGATAATTTCAAAATTTTAAATTAAAAATAGATTTTATTTTAACAAATTAAATTTCTAAATTTTTATAAAATTAATTTTATTATCAAAAGTGATTCATTCAAGAAACTTTTATTTTTAAACATTAAAGGCTATTGCCAAAAATCATATCTATCATTGTCAATTTGTTTATTTATATAAAAATTTATAGACAATATTTAAAAATTAGTTATTACAACTAATATTACTAATTTTAAAGGTTAGTTTATAATTATATAAATTAAATAATTATATCTATTAAATGATGTTTTGTATAAACTTGAGTGTTCCATGTAACATTCACCAAGTTGGTGTTTTGTGTAACATACACCAAGTCGTGGTTGTGTATAATGTAGACTGAGTCAATAGTCCATGATAATGGAATGTTTTAATTAGTTTTTATATATTTATTTATATAACTATTTGTATTTCCACTTGAAATAAAAAATATAAAAAGGTAAATTAATTTGGCAGAAAATATTTCACCAAATATAAGGGAGTTATTTTATACCCCATTAAAATGAATTTCTCCATTGAAATTCTCTTGGGTTATCAATATTTTTCTAATTATATGTTTCAATCATTGAAACCCACATCGTAATAATTAATTCTAAAACATACTTTATTAAGGTAAAGTAGGAAACATAGTGGTTACCCAAAGTAACATATAACTAGGTTTCAACATAGTAGAAAATATGTTGAAAGTGAAAACATGGACATAGAAGAAAAATATAACTATCAAGTTATGATAGAGAGTGATAGAGAACATAGTCTAGAGAAAATTAAAAATCAATAAGTCATAAATTTTTGATGAAGTAATACACCGTCAGATTCATCAAAAAAATATGTACTAGGATAATTTTTTTTGTTTCAAGATACTTTTTTTATAGATAATGAATTTTAATGAAAAGATATCATTCCATGATTTCAAGACAACCTCATCCTTTTTTGTTCCTTGATCCACTTCACCTTTTTCTCCGAAAATAAAGGAGAATTATTCATAATTTAAGCACTAATAGATTATGAGACTCGTTATATTCTATCTTATTTTTCATCGGTTTTAATCAACAATAGGTTTTTATAATAAGTTATCCAATATGATTAAATACCCATGTTGTAAGATCGTACATTATTCTATGAAACTTCATCCAATGTTTTCCTTAATCATTCCATAAATGGTTAAACTAATAAACCTTCCAAAATAGAAAAAAAAAGAATTACGGTCAAGATGTAAACATAATAATAATACCCTATGTGTCATCACAAACAACACATTTGAAAACTGTCATCATATATTCTCTTAAAAACATGTTCATAACATGAATTCACATAAATCATTTTTTAAAACATACATTCTTCTAAGAGATAATCCTCCGTTTATTCCAAAAATAATATGTTATATTAAAAAAGTATTTTTTATTTGATGCTTGGAATCATACTTATAAATATAGAAATTCAACATGATTTTATTAATCCAAAATTCAGGCAAGAAAATATAATCAATTCATAGAAGTATAACAAGTTCCACTATTGGATCAATAAGATTTTTATAGATCTTATTTTTATAAAATCCCATTGGAAATTCACCACTATATAGTTCCTCTACTATCATGGTTCCCATCATTCATTGTGATTTCATATCATATCCCTTTATCCTTTGTCTTTAGAGGTTGTTTGCTCTGATCGCTATTATTAATCGTTGGATTTCAGAACTTTTTTTGGTGAAATTCCAAAATTCCATATAATTTAATCCTTGATGTGTGTGGGGTGTAGCTTTAGGATTTTTTTTTCATTATTCTCATCATTATATAAATTTTTATGATCACTTTGGAATTCAGTAACTCAATGTACTTCCATTCGACACATAAAATATTTACAAGTCCCATTAAGTCAATTCCCTCCATGATTCTTTCCAAGCGTAGAAAACATGGGAAATATATTCTTCTTATCTTCATGGTATTTTAATTTCCCATTAAAATATATATCCCTTTTCTTGATAAAACCACAATATTGATACATAACTCCAACATCCAATTCATCTTTAATTAAACAGCAAACAATATCTTCATAGATACCAAAGTCTCTTATGGGAAAATCCCTTCTTAGACTTGGAATTAAGACACTACAAAACCTATCAACATTACATTATGGTTGGATGATAATTATAGAATCTTACATCGCAAGTCTCATGAAATTAGCCTCATAATCACCAAAAGATTCATCAACCTTATCCTTCGTCTCAAGAAAATCCTTTTTCATATTTGTATAAAAAATGATGAAAGTACTTATTCTACAATAAATTAATTAAATAATCCCAATCCATGGATTCAATTTCATGTTATTTCCTCGTTATCCTGATTAGAGTCTACCACTGGTCTGCTTCACCTTCTAACCAATATACAGCTTGAATGATTTTCTTAGGATCCGAACACTAGAGAATAGAGAATATCATTTCAGTGGTACTAATCCAGTTTTTAGCAATAGGTGGATTAGAAGACACCCTGAAAGAAGGTGGATGTCTCCTCATGAATGACTCAATTTAATGTGGTTCCCTCATTTTATCATTTGTAAGTTAATCATGATTCATATCTTGAGCAAACAATGTTTCAATCATAAGGAGTTTTTTCATTCCATCTCAAAAATAATTCAGATACTAAGAAGAACAATTGTATCATTGTCCCTCAAAATTTTCATTAATGCAGTTCCATCTGGTTCCATCCATTACCTAAATCCAGAAAACATAAAGTAAGAATCTATTATCATTTAGATGATGCATATAATCCTTAAAAGACACATATAGTATGTCTAAATAATGAAACCTTTTTTAATCTATGAAACAATAGGTTTTTCCTATGTTATTCACAGTCATCATCTATTCAAATCCATTGTAATGGTTCATGGAGAATTTGTGAATTTCCAAATCATATCTCTTTATTCTATCAAACTAGGTGCGCAGTAAGGCTCGTTTTTATATACCAGATTACCTCGAGTTAGGCCTAGAACATCTTGTTGGAGTTGTTATTCCTAGGTATGTCCATTTTAGATCCACATCCACTTATAGTATCCAAAAAGGTATGTATTTATAAGATACCACTCACTCTATCCTTTAATAATATTCTAGGACCTTTTTTTATACTTTTCCAGATCCATAGACTAATTCTTAAAAATATCCCTTTGTAAATTCTTAGAAATACCCCTAAGGATCTCACTAAGGTTTTCTAATCCTAGTTTCTAATGTTTGGCTAAACCTTTCCTTTGATACATACCGTAGAGAGATGGGATTAGAATATATGGACATTTCAATATTTTAGATAAATATTTAGTACATTATAAAAATAAATTCCCTCGGACTGTAATCCTTTAGTGTATTTTAAAACAAGGAAAACATGATCTTTTATCATAGTGAAATATCTTAAACATCTCTGTTATGATCTAAAACTTTAGTACTTCTACCAAAAACCATTATTCATTACCAGGGGAAATTAAACATGAAAACGGGTGAGCTCAGTTTTGTTAGTAAGGGTAAAAAAGGGAGACATGTCAGTATAAATAGGAACATAGGAATATAAGAATGTGATTGTAACATTATGAGATCACAAACCTCTTATTAAATATCCTAAATATAATTTTTTTGAAAAATCATGTAAGTTCAAGAAGAAATAAATCATAGGGAAATAAACATCATGATCCATGAAATTATAACTAATGAATAAGACATTGGATTCTTTCCATAAATATAATAATACAAAATATTGTGAACATGCTACCTACAATGATATATATAAATTGTTTGTCTTGTTCTATGACCCATATACATGCTTTAGGATTTGTATAGAAACCTATGTACCCTCTTTTTTTTATTAATGGGATTTAAACTATGTAACTTCGGGTTTTTAGGATTGGAATACAACTCGTGTACCCTCATTCTTTCATGCTTTAGCTACAACACATGTACCATTTTTTTGGGCTTGGGATACAAACTATGTACCCTCTTTCTTTTAGGATTTTCCTACATCCCCATGCACCTTCTTGGTTTCTATCATGGGATAAAACTCGTGTACCCTTTGATATCATATAAGTCTTATTTTTACCTTATTCAATAGAGTGTAATATAGGTACCACCCATATCATAATAAAATCATTCACACATTTGACAAAAATATAATAAAACATGCATCATACCATGAACCATAAAATGTGATAGGTTTTATTAACATCAAATCATAATCCCTGAAATGAAATGGGTATCATTAAAATTTAATCACATAATAACCTATGAATAGTTATAGGTTTCATAATTACTTCATGATAACATAACCCATGGAAATAAGTGGGATTCAGAAACCCAAAACCAGTGGAAGTGAAAAGTTACTACTAAGCATCAATCCATCAAAACATAAACCACTCAAGAAATAATATCAATGCAACCATTGGATAATTTCTTATTCGGGAATGAGTTACATCAACTAATTTTATCATAGATTAAAAATAACATAGAAGTATATTTTTAAGATATTTCTTGAGATAAATATTTGTTCATCATTAAAAAACACTTTTTAAATTGAAATCCTTTTGAAATTCTTTTTCGTAAAGAACATATAAAGGAAACATGAAACCATTTTGAAAATAATTTACTAGAAGAAATAATTTAAAAATTAATTTATTAAAATTAAACATTTTAAAAATAAAAACAAAATCATTAATGAATTGATGGTGGACAGATCTATACATGTTGTACAAGTTAAAAATAACATTCCTTTTTCATGGTAAAAACATTTGAAAAATTCCACATTAAAAAAGAGAAAAGAATATTCCTTTGAAAATATTTCTAAAATAAAACAACGGTTAAAAATGAATTCTAAATATTTTAGAGGAATCGTACAATATTATTAAAACACTTTTTAAAAAAATAATATTTCTAACCAAAGAGAGGGTTATGTATGGAATTCATAAAAATACATTCTTAACATTATTATGTCAAAAAGTGTAGAAATAAGGTGTCAATACACGAATATTTCATGAATAACTACTGTATAATAAATCTCATGATTATTCTTGAGAGATGAATCATTGTATTGCATTAAATGAATCTTATACATAAACAATCTCTTAAATTGTTGAGATTGTCTCAATAAAAGCATATAACATGGTGACATGGGATCATACTCTCCATGTAACAAAAGGAAACTAAAGGAAGCGTAAAATTACATCAAAATTAGAAATTTCATGATATAACATGTTAAATAAAATTATATTCACCTTGAAATAGAAATTAGGTTCATAAAAAAACTGATTTTGAATGAAGTAAATCTGATTCAAAACTATTTTACCGATTCAGTATTTTTTCAAACATAAACCCCATGAAAGAAAGGTTATAAAATGGTATTTGAATAACCATAAATTTAAGTATAAGATACATAGAATACAATCAATGGAAGTACATACACCAAAAAATAGTAATGAGTATAAAAAATATCATGTATCTCATGAACATAACAAGTGAGATAAAACCCCTTTTCCTTATGTCTTGACTCTCATTATACTCATTCAAACCACCTCTAAATTGCGTAACTCCTATTGGTTTGTTCCAAAATCTCTATTTGTATTTCCTTCTTCTAAAGGGAAGGATTGAAGAAGGAAGGAAGGATTTATGGGATATTTATTGTAATGATCATGTCCAAACATAAGTGGTTTGATAGGTGTGTATAGGTGCGAGAGGTAGTGGCCATTTATAGGTAAGGAAAATAAATCACTTGGAATTTTTGAAAACAAGGTAGGTGTACACATGTTATTAAATAGAAATAATCAGTCCAAAGAAATTTAAATCATTAATGGAATTATTATAAACATCCAATGGGTTTTGGATAAGGGTCTAGGTCATTTAGTCCCCAAAGATTAAGGTTTAGTCCCTAATTAAACTTAATTAGATAAAATCATTGTGATTAATGTTAACCAATTTTAAAGGTAATTTTGGTCAAAAATAAACATGTACTAAAAATATTGTAAATATTATAATCATTAAAATGTTTTTGGTTGGTTTTTTAAAGATTAATTAATTGAATTTGAAAAATAAGATTAATGCTCATCCCTCAAACGTGATGAAATTATGGGTTTTTAAAGTAGAAAGATATTGATAAGTTTATTATGATTTTATATTCAATTTGAATGTGAAATGGATTATAATGACATATTTTTTATTTATATATGTATAATTGATATAATTTGACCTTAAAAATAATTAAATTATTATTTATCATTAATAATTATTTACATGAAAACGCAGTTTTTTAACAAAAAAGTTGTTTTTTCTCTATTCTTCAAAAAATGGTGTTTCTCAAAAAAGTGAAAACAATTCACCTTAAGAAACTTATAAATTATAAATTAGAAAATAATGTTTATTTTATCAAATTAAATTTTAAAATTTGCCAATAAATATCTTTTTTAAAAGCACTTCATTCTAGAAAAATAGTATTTTTAAACATAAAAGAACTTTACCAGAAGTCATATATTTAAATATAAATATTTTTTATTAATATAAAACAATTAAAAAAATATTCTTAATGTATCTTTTACTATTTATATTACTAATTTTAATTTATAGGTTATAATTATCTCATATAAATAATTATAACTATAGAATGATGTTTCGTAAAAACATCGATGTTGCATGTAACGTAAGCCAACTCAGGGTTTCATGTAACATACACCGTGTCATTATTATGTATAACATACACCGATTTGATGTTCTCTGTGAAATGACTATTTTATATAGTGTTTTATCATATATATATAATTATTTCTAGTTTCACGGGAAATTGAAAATATGTTTGACAAAATCTCGAGGTGTTCCAACAGGGTTCCAAGGATGATGGTAATAATCACATATAGAAAAATATATATGAAATTTAATTTGGAATAATAGAATTTAATGTTGTGATATTAGTAATTTTTAATATGTTAAATAATCTAAGTTGTTTGGAATATAATTCTTAAATCTCAACATTATTCAAGATCCTATAATTAAATATTTTTCTCACTAAATAGATTGGTAGGTGAGTTTTATCAGATGTCCACCTAATAATATGATGTTGAATATATATGATGTAATTTGATAATGAATCCAAAAAAATTTAGTAATAATAAGGTTGATACAAATGTTTTATATATATGATATGATAAACCGCTAATTGTGTGTTTTTTATACATATTATTAAAGAGTTTCAGAATATTAAAATTTATCATATTAAAGGCATAATCCACATTAACAATCATTCACATTGCTTAAATAAATAAATATATATATATATAGAGAAATACATTTTTTGATGTACAGTGACAATTTAACTATCAATGTATGATATTTTTTTTTCCTCAATTTTTGTTTTTCATGTAATGTTATAGGTTTTAAATAAAATTTAAGTTCAGTGTGAGTAAGATTATTGTATTGAGATCTATAATATTATCATGATTCCAAAACAAAAGGATAATTTTATTTGTGTGCATTGGATGACCTACAAATTATACTACATGGTTATTTATAGAGATGTATTTGGTATAATGAGGGTGTATGGATCCAATTTTATTACCCATTAAATGAGGTTGGTGAGACCCATCGCATGAGAAACTTCATTCATCGATACATTATTTACACAATTATATATAATAATATATATAATATGTGGGTCATGGAGTATGTTTCTAATCATATAATTGGTTGGAGCTTAACAAATATTAAAATTTTTCCCTCGCATTGAAACATCCCATACTAGATTACCACTAAATAGGTTCTCTGAGCAAGTTCTTTATGAGACCTCAAGCACACCTATCATCACACTATTGGATTCCAACTAGAAGATGGGGAATAGGGTGTGTCATTAGATATACCATTCCTTCATATCATGTAATGACAACATAAGTAACTTTATATCACCAAATGATAAATAAATTGAGTGTGGACTTAATAAATTACTACAGTAAAGGCATAACGTAATAATAAATTAAATGTTTAAAAATCTCGAACAACCATATCATATATACAACACATTTCACCAAGTAGGGTAACCACAAATATTGGAGTATGTACAAGAAATTAAAATACAATTATTAGGATATACTAATAACTCTAATATAAACCACATATTTGTTCTCTAGACACAGTCGAATTGTGCCATCCTGGTCATAACAATCCTTGTGAGTGACTCCACTTGATCATTCGACTCCAAGCCCGGATAATATCTGTCATAAATCGATGCTAAACCTAAAAAAGAAAACATTACATCTTCACAGACAATGATATGTGTGTATAGGAGTCAGAAACAAACTCAGTTTTCTATCCTATTGATGAACTGATAATATGCTTCCACAAGTTCATGCTCATAAAATATGCTTATCATGGCTGAGAAATAATTGGAAAGATATGTAAATCGAATTACATGAATCCACTGTCGATTAATGGGTCTGTAATCCTAGTCAATTGGGTAGTCATTCATCGATAATATTTATTATCATATGTGATTGTATATATATTCCCAAATATATATATATATATAATTAAATTTTAATATACATCAGCATGCTGATTAAATAACATAAATCTACAATATTATGTATGATCACTATGTCATATTCCATTTTAGGTTACGAAATTAGAACTCAAAAGAACCATAAGGGAATGACCACTATGTGAACGGTAAGGATATTTTACTCATGAGATGGCATGACTGGCCCTCAATGTTTCTAATTTGGGATAAAATAATTTTCCCTCTTACTCAAGTGATCATTATAACCCAAAATTATATAAATATGTCAAGCACTATGTCCAACATTGTGATGAATTAATCGATTGGGGATAACATAATCATCCCTATAACATAAGAGATCATAATCATTCAATAATAACAACATCAGGGATTCCATTACCATATCATGGAAAGAATGATCATCCTCCATGAAATTAATTTTTAGGAGAGTGGGATCATCCTCAAAATAAGGGAGATTGTAATCATCCATGAGTAACATTATTATGGATGCCATGTCTCTATATCATAAAATAGGCTCAAAGGGCAGATCCCATGAAGAACTACTGTAATTCCCAATAATATAATAGTCAATAATGAAGTCTAAATAGCCAAATAATATGTAGTACCCTTGGGTATGCCGGTTAATATATGAATAAAAAGGCTCAAAATACAGATGTATGGAAATAAATCTGGGAATACTAATAATGAATAACACCGATCACCGTAAGTATGTCTAGAAATCTCCAAAGAAATAAAGAGGCATCACAATATGGAAATTAGCCACCAAATAAGAATAACCTCCTCCAATAATCTATAAATAAATACTAATAACTTTAATTAACATAAAAAATTATTGATGGTGGATGAACTCCTAACCCACCACTACTGTCGCAACCTCTATATCGTACAAGTTCAGAACAGGATCTAATGAGACATGTGCTACTATCCCTACCCTAACATTATGTACTAGATATAGGATCTTGAAACTTATAGGCACCCATTTAGTCCCTCAGATTAAGAAATTGGATAGGAAACCAACTCGGGATCCTCATAATGTTACATAGTTTGGGGCATCTTACTTGGGACCCTTAACAATAGAGGAGGTCAAGAAAGGCATCCTACGTGGGATCCTTGGAAATGTATAAAGGTATATGGATCCTATAAGAGATTATATAAGTTATCATTAAGCAATGGAATCCCACAAGGGGTTATCAATAACAATAATAAGATATAGGAATTCTACATGGAATTTCCATGGTCAAAACCTATATAAAGGCATCCTATAGTGGATCCTCGAAAATATATTTCTTCACGGCCTCCTCAGCTAGAAGAGCATATATCACAAGGGAAAAATCATCAATGGAAATGATACATGAGAAATTTTCATGGGAAATGGATAAAGACACATCTCAGATCAAGGTATACTCATTGTAGAAAACTAGGTTGGATTACTTGATAGAGAACACATCCATTTAAAAAAATCCTAAATAACTACTATGGAGGCCCAAAATAACCTCACAAGATTCACCATCACGATCCATGAGAAAAGATACCCAATATAGACAACATGTGGGTCTAATTATGAATCATGGAAATAATGATATGAATAATATAAAACCCCCTAAAAAGGGTATAATGGAGGAGTACATGACATGTAATCCCTAGTACATGGAAAGTATGCTCACATACCCACCTTGGAATGTACATTAGCAAGACTTGGTATATAAAATCCCATGTTCAAAAAATGTTGATCACATACAAAAAATGATATCTACAATGGTGACATTATGTTCTTCATTAAATATCATAGTTATGTATATATACTAGTTGTGTACCTCTACATATCATGAAACCCACACATGATCTTCCCTTATATTCTACACAGACATGTTCTCCAACACAGGCTGTCTTGTTGTGTAGAAGGATATACAAATGAGTCCCAATACACAGGGTGTATACCCCATAAACAAAATAAAGATTGAAAAAAAAAATCAAATTTCATGAACAAGAAGAACTTATTGTGTGATATCATGAATCAATGCATCATGTTCTTGAGATTTCTAAATGGGAAACCCCTAAAATCGCCCAAAACTGTGGTTATTCCCCCAAAAAAATAGATCAAACAAGAATGGGACAAAAGAAAAAAATATAAGTGGTTCAGAATAAGAAATGGTAAATATATGGTGATATACCAAAAAAACATAAAAAACTACCTATGTAAGAAATTCATTGAGGCTCCACCTGCTATCACGATCCACAGATGCAGCACAACAATCCGACTTGTCTCAAACTCTAGATTAAACCACCCTTCGTCCCCCACACCCTATCCCTTTTTTGTCTCATACATATAATGATATAAAATCTTTGGGGGAGTATGGAAGAACCTAGTGATGGAAAACATGAAAAAAATAAATATAAGAAAATGATAGAAGAAAAAAAAAGTGGTTCTGGCCTGGCACTAGTTCCCAACATTAGTTTGTATCCCACCTAAGAAATATTATAGCTTCTAGAATAAACCGAGTATATGGAATTTCAAAACAAAAATCCCTTAAAATTAAACTATTGAAAAAACCTACTAGAATAATTTAATAATTAGATTATTAATATTTTTTTTATTATTCTTTGAAAATTAGAATGAATCACAATTCATCCAAAATCAAGGGTTGGGGTAATCATCCTATTCTGGGACCAACTTTGTGATCAAAAATATTATCTGAGATCATATTCTAGGGTAGAATAAAATATTCACCACACAATAATATGATAGAAAATATTCAAATTTATTATCAAAATTTGTAGTCTAATTTTACATGGGACGTTAAATTCCCCTCCCTAGAAACCTTCTCATCCCACTGAAGCCTTGGTAAAAAAACTGGCATATATGTTCTCATCAATATAATATATGATGTTATATTACCTATAAATACCAATGAATGATATCATATTGTCAACAAAGCTTTTATATGGGAGACACCTAACTCTGATAGGTCATGTACTCCCCACCATAAAAATACCCTCGATATTAATTCACAAGAAAAACATGAGCACAATGTCCATAGAAAACAACAAATTTCAAATGAATACTAGGGTGACCACACCCAAACGACCAATGGTTCAGTCACCATCATATGTATTACCTTATAATTATCCTCGATCATGTCCTAAAATGATTCCTATATCTATCATGGAATGACAATTTAATTTAATGAAACTCGGTGTAAATCCAACACTCTACCATCACACACAAGATGATGTCATGAAAAAGAATGATCATCACTAACCATATGTACAATTTGATTACATAAAAAGTTGTGTATAGATCACTTTAGGACCCAATCATAAAAAATAGGATATACATGACTTTAACAAACTCTTGACACTAGGTCTCCTAATAATGCAAGTCTAAGTCGAGCATTAGGACAACCATGAGAGGGCACTCAACATATTTCTATTTTACCATCTACCATGGTGTTACATTCTCAATTTAAGAAAACTTTCTTGTAAACCATTCCCATTATAAGTCAGGAATCATAGTTCATTAACTCACACATGTTTATATACCTATTTACAATTTAATGGTTACATACTAAAATGGAACATAACTATTCACCTGACACATGCACCCATAAGTCATCCATCTCAAGGATAATTTGACCATGCTATATGTCATGTAAATATTATTAAGAAAGAATCACCCTTATAACTCACCTTAAAAATTGATTACCTTAGGTACACCACATTTTATTTCATTACCACCTGTCATTAATTGCCATTCCATTCATAAGCATCTACCAGCACTCTAACTGCAATGGGAATAGTGGAAAACAGGTTGAATGGGCTAGAAACATGAATTTTCCTTCCCATCATAGCTATCCATGATTACTCATCAACCCCTATTATCATCAAAATCTATAGTCATCAACATTCCTATAACACAAATCCCAGTCACTAATCATCCTTCTATCTCAAACGAACATATAGACATACTCATTACCTAAAAAGGACTCCCAAATCATATCCCAACAACCCTCATATGTTTCCCTCAATTTTAAAAAAAGTGATGACCTAAATGGGTCGATGTCAAAATAAAGGGTCTATAGGTCACCCAGTTAGGCCTACAGATCAAGTCACATTACTAGGTCACAATGTCTAAAACCCTATCCCAAAATATAAAACCTATCTAGGGGAACTAAATATTAAAATGAGCTACACATATGAAAACTATAAACATGGTTGGACCTCATTAAGAATCCAAATAAGGAAATAGTACCAATAGTTCATGAAACCAATTTAGAAGACATACTGAACTGACAGTCATCATGCATCCATATAGTATAATACCCCCCTTGTGGTCTAGATCATTAGAAATTTAATGCTACCTATCAGTATCATACTTATTTGAATCTTGTGCTCTATTGTCATAAAAGGTTTACTACACCTCTTATTCTTGAGGAATGATTCATCAACCTCAGTATCAAATGTCTCAAAATAGATCTACATCACCTTCCATCTGAATAAAATAGATAAACAATTACTCCAAATTGAGTATAATTCCACCTAAAAGCCATATGAGAAAACATAATTTTTTTTTTATTTACACATTAACAAAATGGCCTCATTAGTTAGTAATATCACACACTATAATGCCTATAACATACGAATCCTATAAGATAATAGGATTCATTAATGGCATTTTTATTTTCACATCAAATTTTAAAAATAAATCATTGGCTACATTTTAAATTCCAAGAGCCATAAATCCATAATAAATTATGAGATTTTTAAAACAAGTGCATCTCCCGAAGAGAAAAGTATATACCACTGCAACATCACATATAATAGAAGAAATCCAATACCCCTAGAAACCAATAAATCTCATTAGAAAAGGAGATTTTGATGAACTAATATAATACCCATGTCATGTTCCAAAAAATTCCTCATTTTTATATCTACCATATCCAAAATGGTAAATGAAATGAAAAGGAACACCTTAATACAACTTTGAAACGTCCCAACCTGTATGCAACTAAACCATTGATCCAAAATGGTTTGTTATGAGGCCTCAAACATGCTTATCCATATACTGGAGTCTTCCAAATAGCATCGATGTCATAGGGTTTGTATATGTTTATATTATTCCCACATATCAGAGTAAACACAATGGAAATAACTATATATCATCCAAGAAGAAAATTGAAATAGTGAGGAAGTAGTAAATTAATAGCATACTAGAATGATATAAAAATAAATAAAATTCTATAAATTCTAAAATATCCATGCTATACATATGACATTACTCAAACAATTGGCCCAACCACACAAGAAAGAGTATACAAAATTAATTAAAATAAATATACAATGTTATAAAACAATCTCTAACACAAACCACATACCAAGTCTCCAAACACTATTGATGTACGCCCCCCTTGAACATAAGAATCCCCTTGGGAAACTCAACATAATTATGAAACTCAGGTTTATATCCTTATCTCTTATAGATATGTTCTCATCCTAAAAAAAGACATAATGTTTTCATAGACAACACGGTTCATTTATAAGGTTGAAAATAATCTCTATAAGAAACCCTAATGATGAACCTATAATATTCTACCATAAGTGCATGCTCATTAAATATTCTCAGTGTAGCCATGAAACTACTGTATACATAAGTAAATCAAATAATGTGAAACCAGCATGAATTCCAGGGATCGTAATGCTAGTCAACTAGGAAATATAACATCATCAATTTATATTCCCTTATATATATATATATATGTGAATATACACTAGTAAGGTGAATAATTAATTTACATAAATATAAGTTGATCCTTGGGTTTGAAATCCTGATAGCCCAGACATCATGTGAAAGAAAATATTTTGGGATGTCATTCCAATCAATTCATGTATAATTATGTCAATATATATGTGCATAATTCAGATTTAAAATCCCTATTTCATCTAGTGTTGGTAGCACCTATGAATAATCTATGTCAATATAACAGGATAGACATCCTATCCTAGAATTCACGCATACTTATCTTCCATCAATGTAATTATTGATTTTATCTAGTATTTAGACATCTAGAAAATGGAAGCAAAGATAGATCCTATACTCATAATGAAATGTCAATCCAATCCAATTTCAGATACCTAGGTCCTGGTCTATATGATGGAACAACATTGGAACTCGGATGAACCCTAAGGGTATGAGCCATATGGAAAAAATAAGGAGATCTCACGAATGGTACATTATTACAAACCATTGGGGTGTATAATAAGGGATATATTAATAACCCCTATCACTCTAGAGATTATAATCATCCAATAGTATCCAAATATCCTAAAAACCATGTCCAAGACTGTAACACCCCGAGCTTCCACGATACGCTTCTCATTCAATAATGCAATAGCTTGCATTGTACGCAACTTCGAGTTCTAAAACACCGCGACTAATCAAAGTAGCCGTTATGAATACTAATAACCACTTTTTAAAATTATAGAAATTTTATATTTCAAAATCGACTTCATTTTTGGATTCAGAATATCGAAATTAGCCTAGGTTTAATTTTTTGTATTTTTCTGATAACTTCTAATTTTTTTATGAATAGTGAAAAATACTTAAAAACAACTTTTTTAATCAAAATAATTTATAGTGAAAAATTATAATATTTAGTGGTTTTAAATTATAATTAGAATATATTTATACCATTTTATCCAATGGTTGTCATTAGTATTAATTTATCATTGAAATTGGACATAAACAATTGCCAATCTTTTGATATTAATTGTTTCTTAAAAACACGCTATTTGTTGTGACAGCGGGAATTAATTATAAAATTAATTAATGCAACTTCTATGTTTGTAATTTTGTAAAATAGACATCATTTTTGAATTTAGAATATCAATTATAGCTTAGGGTGAAATTTTGGCATTGTTCTGAAAAACTTCAATTTTTGATGAATAGTGAAACCACTAAGTGGTAGTTAAATAACTGATTTTTCGTTTAAATGAAATATTACCACTTCTGTGATTTGATTTTCAAAAATCCGACATACATGGTTTTCATTAAGAAGTAAAATGTGGTTCAATGAGATTAAAATAATTTTTGGTGAATAGTAACTTTTAAGTTCTTAATCGCGATTAGACGTAATTAGTGTAGTTTAAGGTAAAAATAATGTTTTAATAATATAAGATGAGATTGAAACATCTACTAACCTCATTGGATGTGTCATGGCCGACCAAGAAAATCCATGGGTCAACATGGGGACCACATGGAGCCACTTTAGTTGGAAAATGACATAAATACCTTTTATTTAATGTTAAAGTAAAAAATGACACAAACATGAAATGTTTTACTAAAACAATTTTTACATGCGGTTATAGAAGTCATATTTTTGACTATAAATAGTCATTGGAAAGCTAAAAATATTTCCTACATTATAGTATTTTCTTTATAATTTTTAGACATTAAATAAATTAAATTATTTATGACATCATGATGATGCAGCGATGACCTCATTATTTAACGATTTAAATAAAATGAGAAGATAATGTAAAATCCAAGTCATACACTTGTCCAAATCCTACTGGATGAGGATATTTCAAACCCTTATCACCATAGCCTCAAATTATACAAGTGTGGGACCTTTTGAATCCGAAAAGCATTGTATAATAGAATAATATTTCATTACTTTCTAAAAGTGCCCCTCCTCTCCACTTATAAAAGGCCCCCACCACTCCCACCTTATTCACACCATCAAGCCATTTGGCTCAGACAACCTCTGCCCAAATACTCTCCCAACACCCCCCTATTACTCCTATAAGCCTCACTTTGGGCAGAACTCTTCCCAAGGAAGCCTTTTGCACAAATCAAAAGAGTTACCCGATTTTTAGGTATTGTCTTCTCTAATGTTGTTTTGATTTATTTAGCTTCTCCAACCCCTTAAACTCTTTTTATTCATTTATTTTGTAACAAAACCTTTATCCTCAATATACTAGGATGTTTTTATAAGAAGGATTAGAGCTACACTTACACACACCTACATCTAATGGTTAAAGAACATACTGTTTCTGTGGATGGCGAATTTCTGCCTCACGAAACGATGATTGTTCAACACTCATATGACACCATAAAAGGTGGCAATTAAGATGTAACTATATTTATATATGATATATAATATGTTTATGCTTTTCTTAAGGTTCTGTATTTTTCATTTATTTCATACCATTATTATTTCCATTATGGGTAAACGTGATATTTTCATTTTAGGAAGTGCGCACTACCGCCCCCTCAAAGTGATTTGAATCGTTAATACCATATGTGGGATGTATAAAAGACGGAGTAAATGATATTATATATGATGTTATACTAGAATTATAATATACCTTTATATCATTATTATTTCATTAAATACGAAATAGAAATGAAAGTAGCGTTCATGCGTACGTACGGCTTACCGTCTCCATGAATGGTGCATTTCATTTCTTACCTCTAAACATTATGGAATATTATAAATGCATGTATATACTAGATATATATGAGATATATGATATCTATATCATGAATATAATTCTGGATATAATGGATATATCACCACATGAACAACATGTAATTATAAGAATTTTATTTTTGACTCAAGTACCTAAGATCGACAAAATGACCGTTATAAACTTTAATAATTACATAATGTTCATAACATGGTAATAAGGGATATAAAAGGAATAATGAACATGAAAAAGGTTCTTAAGTAAATAGAAATTAACTCTAGTTTATTTTTCAGGAGGTTAAAGAACGGTCGAGTTAGGACAAGACGCAAGGTAAGGGAACTTCTTAACCCAATTTCCATTCTTTTGGTTAATCTCCTACTTTCAAATTATGTCATGATATTATTATGTCCTATATTGTATTTGTACTTTCTTTATGTGTACTTTTAGTGAATAAACATAATAGATCTATTTTATTTTAAAAATGATCTTGGTAAGGACTTCGTCTCAATCTCCTTTCATTGAGGCATATTTGGTTTTATACACAACTTTCCTTTATACAGTGTATAAACCCCTTTGACTTTTACGTTTATTCAAAAGGAATATTTTTATACGAAGCGTTTTACTAAACGAAAAAAGGGAATGTTTTTCTTTTCGTACTTATGCGGCGACAACGACTTCTCCGCCACCATGACCATTATTTGAGTTTTGGCTTCCTCTCTAAGCCATCACCTTTTTTAATGAAAAATAAATACAATGTTTTAACTTTCATTTATTTTTTTATTGAAAATGGTCTTGAAAGAGTTTTTATTATATCAATGTGTTGTATTGATATCTTGTTATTGAAATGTGGAAATGTTATGTTTCCTTTATGCATGTTTTATGTGATACGATTATGTTATGGTTTATGATATGTTTAAACCTACTCATACAAGGAATGCATTGGACTTAATAAGTGACGGGTGGAGCCCGCTATAGCTCCTTGATGCATCGGCAGGTCTCATGAGACAAACTAGTGTCTTGGCATGAGGCCATGACAAATTCTTATTTGTGGTCTTGGCACAAGGCCTTGATTACGTGGTTATGATAGTCTGACATTATGCATTCTGTCATTATTAAAGTGGTTATTGATATTGCATGTGATTATTCGACCAGATGAATATCCATGTGAATAAGTAAATGGAATTATCTCATTTTACTTTTGCCAAATTATGTTGAAGTTCATGTTTAAAAGGCTTTTGTTTTAGTTATACATTTCCTTATATGTTTATGTTTATTTGTGAAAGCTTCCGCAATATTTTTATCCTTACTGAGCATCTGAGCTCACCCCTTTCAATGTTTTAATTTTTCCAGGATGTGATGAAGTACATTATGAATGACCAACAGGGATAGAATGAGGGGATATGAAGACATGATGTTTTTTAGTTTTGTTTTACTTTATGATGTAATGTAAGACTTATGAATGTATCTAGTGTTTCCAAGACTACTAAACTTCGGTCTTTCGAGACATGATCTTTGTGATCATGCCAATGTTACGAAGTAATGCACCGACTCTGGGTAGCTGGGGTTGCGGCGTTACAGTTGGTATCAGAGGCAGTTTTGTACTATCCTTGGAAGCTAGATTTAGATAAACTCTTATTAGAGAACATAGCCCGAATATAGACTTTAAGGATTAGTATAGAAGAACTTCCTAAAATTTTGTATTATAGAGATTTTGTGAGTATTCCGAGCGATACATCCCTCTCTGGATACGAGCAGGTAGAGGCAGCTCTGAAACAGATGTACCTAGGGGTAAAACCTGAAAACACCTCTTTGAGCTAGTCTCGAACAGGAACTGGTGCACGACAACGGGCCTTGCTGCACTCTTGGTTACGATACTCCCGGGGGATATGCTTAGGATAATTCTAATTTTCTTTACAAACCACTATGAAGGGTTATGTGTATATACATTATCAAAGAAAACATTTCTTTTTATGATTATGGATTATATCCATAAATAGTTCAATTTATGTGAAGTGTTTTCCAAATATGGAATTATGTATTTTAATTTATAAACTAATCTAGTTTATGCCATTGTTTAGAAATGGCGCCTAGTGGAAGGAATGGAAACTATATCAATGCACGCACTCTGTGTAAGGATTTCCCTCCTGCTCAAGATAATTATTGTGGATCTGGAGATACAACTGGTGCTGATCAACTTATTACCATACTGGGACAACTCACTCAGGTTATGAATAATAACCTTACTCGTATAGAGCACCCTGATCCGCAACGTGGAGGATCAATGTTATACCGCTTCATGAGGCAACAACCACCAACATTTAATAGGGGTAAAAATCCATTAGTATCTGAGCAATGGGTAAACACCTTAGAGAAAATATTCCATGCCTTGGGGAGTAGTGAAAGGGAAAAGGTTATCATGGAAGTTTACCGCCTCACTGGAGATGCTGATCAATGGTGGTAATTGATTCAAAACACAATGGAAGTTGATGACATATCGAATATGGAATGGAGGGAGTTCAAATATCTTTTCTTTGAAAAATACTTTCCTCATGACCATAGAGCAGATATGGAAAGGAAACTTTTGAGTTTGAGACAAAAGGAGGATGAGAATGTCGCAAAGTATGAGGACAACTTTATAAGGTTAGCGAGGCATGCTGCAGATTATATACGTAACCCAAGAAGTAATATTGATCTTTTCTTTGATGGGTTAAAACCATTTCTCCATCGAGCATTAGTCTCACAAACATTCTCGTCATACGAAGATATAGTCTCATGTGCTATCAAGACAGAAAAGGAATTCTCTAAGTCTTATGACAACATAGTAAAGCAAGAGAAGAAGATAACGGTGGAACAAGAGACAGATAAAGAAAAAAAGGGAAAGAAGGATTTTCCATTATGTGATAATTGTGGGAAGAATCACCCTGGTACTTGCCTAAAAGGAATGGGAGTTTGTTATAAATGTGGAGAAAAAGGTCACCAGGCGCGTGATTGCAAGGGAATGAAAGAGGCTATCAATGTTGAATGCTACAATTGTAGGGAAATGGGGCATTATGCAAATGAATGTCCTAAGCGTCAGGGAAACTTACCCAGAAAAGGCCAAGGGATCAAGGACAATCTTATGTTTTTACTACAGTTGAAGCAGAATAACTAACGTATTGGTACTTTTGGACTCATGGATTATATTCTGGTTATTAGAATAATGTGATATATATATAAGGATTGTACTACAGTACTTGTTGATTTCAGTAAGGTTTTTATATGATGAAGGTAATTATATTTTTAGTATGTGACAATAAGAGAAAATTTACTTTGTTTGGGGAATCTGATGAATTGATTTTGGAATTAAGAGACCTTTTAGAGAAATTCTGGACAGAGGTATTTTGGATAACTATAAATGTTGGAGTGGATTAAGTTTATCTTTGGATAGTATTGTTTAAGGTTAAAAAATTTATGAAGATTATTTTTGGAATATTATAATACTATAGTTTTAGGAAAAGGACAACCTGCAGGGTGGGGCATAACCCGTCGCGTCGGACAAAGCTGCAGGAATCGAACCCACAACCATAGTGCGACATGCCTTTATTTCCTACCACTAGCCTATAGGAAGTCCCTAGTTATTACAAAATAATTTTACTAATCTAAATGGTATGTGTTAACATTTGGAACCTTATACAATTAGGATAAGTATAATATTTTTGAGTTCTATTATCTTTTTGAGTGAAAGATGAGTTGAAGGATTAAACTCTAATTGTTAAGCATAAATATATATATACCTATCTCTTATTCAATGAATAAATTAATTCTTAAACTTTAGTAAAGGGATATTAAAACAAAAAAATGTGTTATCCTAATACCTTATGTCTTGTTGAACTGATGATATTTTAAATCAACATATATTGAAGGCTTTGAGGCCCTCAATTTGACAGTTGATTGTGATTGATGACCTCAATCACTCCCTGCAAATATTTACGTTTTTCCTCAAATTATATGTCTCTAATTGCCACCAATGTTATCCTAATCGAGATCATAATTGGGTGGTGACTTTTTCATTTCCCTTTCCCTCTTATTAAGGCTAAATTTTATTAATCTTATTTTCGATGTGGGTTTTCCACAAAGGTATTTTGTCTTTTCAAACTTTTATTTTGAAAGAAAAAATTTCAAATTGTGAGGAAGAAATTTATTGAAGTAGGAGAGAATGTAACACCCCGAGCTTCCACGATACGCTTCTCATTCAATAATGCAGTAGCTTGCATTGTACGCAAATTCGAGTTCTAAAACACCGCGACTAATCAAAGTAGCCATTATGAATACTAATAAACACATTTTAAAATTATATAAATTTTATATTTCAAAATGGACTTCATTTTTGGATTAAGAATATCGAAATTAGCCTATGTTGAATTTTTGGTATTTTTCTGAGAACTTCTAATTTTTTTATGAATAGTGAAAAATACATAAAAACAACTTTTTTAATCAAAATAATTTATAGTGATAAATTATAATATTTAGTGGTTTTAAAGTATAATTAGAATATATTTTTACCATTTTATCCAATCGTGTTCATTAGAATTAATTTAACATTGAAATTGGACATAAACAATTGCCAATCTTTTGATATAAATTGTTTCTTAAAAACACGCTATTTGTTGTGATAGCAGGAATTGATTATAAAATTAATTAATGCAACTTATATGTTTAGAATTTTTTAAAATTGAAATCATTTTGGAATTCGGAATATCAATTATAGCTTAGGGTGAAATTTTGGCATTGTTCTGAAAAACATCAATTTTTGATGAATAGTGAAACCACTAAGTGGTAGTTAAATAACTGATTTTTCGTTTAAATGAAATATTACCACTTCTGTGATTTGATTTTCAAAAATCCGATATACATGGTTTTCATTAAAAGTAAAATGTGGTTCAATGAGATTAAAATAATTTTTGGTGAATAGTAACTTTTAAGTTCTTAATCACGATTAGAGGTAATTTGTGTAATTTAAGGTAAAAATAATGTTTTAATAATATGAGATTAGCTTGAAACATGTCCTAACCTAATTGGATGTGTCATGGCCGACCAAGAAAATCCATGGGTCAAGTTGGGGACCCCATGGAGCCACTTTTGTTGGAAAATGACATAAATACGTTTTATTTAATGTTAAAGTAAAAAATGACACAAACATGGAATGTTTTAATAAAAAAAATTTTACATGGGGTTATACAAGTCATATTTTTTACTATAAATTGTCATTGGAAAAAAAAAGATTTCCTACATTATAGTATTTTTTTATATAATTTTTAGACATTAAATAATCTAAATTATTTATGACATCATGATGATGCAGCGATGACCTCATTATTTTACGATTTAAATAAAATGAGAAGATAATGTAAAATCAAAGGCTTACACTTGTCCAAAGAATATTGTATGAGGATATTTCGAACCCTTATCAACTTATCCTCGAATTATACAAGTGTGGGACCTATTGAATCCGATAATAATTGTATAATAGAATAACATTTCATTACTTTCCAAAAGTGCCCCTCCTCTCCACTTATAAAAGGCCCCCACAACTCCAACCTTATTCACACCGTCAAGCCATTTGGCTCAGCCAACCTCTGCCCAAATACTCTCCCAACATCTCCCTATTACTCCTAGAAGCCTCACTTTGGGCAGAACTCTTCCCAAGGAAGCCTTTGGCTCAAATCAAAAGAGTTACCCGATTTTTAGGTAATGTCTTCTCTAATGTTTTTTTGTTTTATTTAGCGTCTCCAACCCCTTAAAATCTTTTTATTCATTTCTTTTGTAACAAAAACAGTATCCTCAATATACTAGAATGTTTTTATAATAATGATTCGAGCTACACTTACACACACCTACATCTAATGGTTAAAGAACATACTGTTTCTGTGGATGGCGAATTTCTGCCTCACGAAACGATGATTGTTCAACACTAATATAACACCTTCAAAGGTGGCCATTAAGATGTCACTATATTTATATATGATATATAATATGTTTATGTTTTACTTAAGGTTCTGTATTTATCATTTATTTCATACCTTTATTATTTCCATTATGGGTAAACGTGATATTTTCATTTTTGGAAGTGCGGACTACCGCCCCCTCAAAGTGATTTGATTCGTTAATAACATATGTGGGATGTATAAAGGATGGAGTAAATGATATTATATATGATGTTATACTGGAATTATAATACACCTTTATATCATTATTATTTCCTTAAATATGAAATAGAAATGAAAGTAACATTCATGCATACGTACGGCTTACCGTCTCCATGAATGGTTCATTTCATTTCTTACCTCTAAACGTTATGGAATATTATAAATGCATGTATATACTGGATATATATGAGATATAAGATATCTATATCATGAATATAATTCTAGATATAATGGATATATCACCACATGAACAACTTGTAATTGTAAGAATTTTATTTTTGACTCAAGTACCTAAGATCGACAAAATGACCGTTATAAACTTTAATAATTACATAATGTTATAACATGGTAATAAGGGATATAAAAGGAATAATGAACATGAAAAAGGTTCTTAAGTAAATATAAATTAACTCTAGTTTATTATTCAAGAGGTTAAAGAATGGTCGAGTCAGGACAAGACGCAAGGTAAGGGAACTTCTTAACCCAATTTCCATTATTTGGGTTAATCTCCTACTTTCAAATTATGTCATGATATTATTATGTCCTATCTTGTATTTGTACTTTCTTTATGTGTACTTATAGTGAATACACATAATAGACATATTTTATTTTAAAAATGATCTTGGTAAGGACTTCGTCTCAATCTCCTTTCATTGAGGCATTTTTTGTTTTATACACAACTTTCCTTTATACGGTGTATAAACCCCTTTGACTTTTACGTTTATTCAAAAGGAATCTTTCTATACGAAGTGTTTTACTAAACGAAAAAAAGGAATGTTTTTCTTTCCGTACTTATGTGGTGACAACGACTTCTCCACCGCTGTGACCATTATTTGAGTTTCGGCTTCCTCTACAAGCCATCACCTTTTTTAATGAAAAATAAATACAATGTTTTAACTTTCTTTTATTTTGGTATTCAAAATGGTTTTGAAAGAGTTTTTATTATATCAATGTATTGTATTGATATCTTGTGATTGAAATGTGGAAATGTTATGTTTCCTATATGCATGTTTTTTGTGATACGATTATGTTATGGTTTATGATATGTTTAAACCTACTCATATGAGGAATGCATTGGACTTAATAAGTGACGAGTGGAGCCCGCTATAGATCCTCGATGCATCGGCAGGTCTCATGAGACAAACTAGTGTCTTGGCACGAGGCCTTGACAAAATCTTATTTGTGGTCTTGGCACGAGGCCTTGATTACGTGGTTATGATAGTCTGGCATTATGCATTCTGTCATTATTAAAGTGGTTATTGATATTTCATGTGATTATTTGACCAATAGAATATCCATGTGAATAAGTAAATGGCATTATCTCATTTTACTTTTGTCGTATTATGTTGAAGATCAAGTTTAAAAGGATTTTGTTTTAGTTATACATTGCCTTAGATGTTTATGTTTATTTATGAAAGCTTACACAATATTTTTATCCTTACTGAGCATCTGAGCTCACCCCTTTCAATGTTTTAATTTTTCCAGGATGTGATGAAGTATATTATGAATTACCAGCAGGGATAGAATGAGGGGATATGATGACATGATGTTTTTTTAGTTTTTTTTACTTTATAATGTAATGTAGGACTTATGAATGTATCTAGTATTTCCAAGACTACTAAACTAATCGGTCTTTCGAGACCTGATCTTTGTGATCATGCCAATGTTACGAAGTAATGCACCGACTCTAGGTAGCTGGGGTTGGGGTGTTACAAAGATTATTATCAACCAACCGGTCATGCAATGTTTAATCGTTCATGATGCTTGGGAGAGAAAAATAATCTATGAGTATCAACTAAAGAGAATCCATGACCATATTTTAGAAAGAATAATCATCATTATTGAAATTAAAATTCAGGATATACGAATAATTCTCATTACTCTGAAGATATTAATCATCATTTAGTATAATAATTTGGAATTTCATTCATGTATATCATATCATAGGTTCAAAGGATGGAACTTATAAATCACCTCTAGATTTCCCATAATATAATAGTCAAACATACATGCTCAATATCCAGATTCTTGGTAGTACCTATATCTATGATAATAAATATAAGAATAACAAGGCTTAGTTGTTGGATCCTAGGAAATACATATTGGTATCACATTATCAAATAATACGGGTCCGAGGAAGTACGTCTAGGAATACTAATAGAAACGAACTGCATCATGTATTTCTCATCATCCAACATCTAGGATGTACCACAAGAAATCACTTCTACATCAGCTGTAACACCCCAGGTAAATAAATAGTATTACATTTTTATATTTATCCATATTTGTGAATAAAATATTAATATTACTTTAAAGGAGATGCTATGCTCGATGGCGTACCCGATACGCAACAACAAATTTCTTGGGAATCTTACGTTGCACTCTAATAATAATATAATATTATTTTAAATGGTTGTTAACGCCTAGCCGTTGTAATGTCAGGAATGAAAAGAACTAGCTACAAAATGGTTATATATGTTTGTCAAATATTTTTACTTTTTACAATAAATGTTAGAGGATTAAAAATGCGAATGAATCCAATTTTAAGCGTAAACATTCTAATATTCGTTAAAAGGTCGATTAACTGCCTTTTGATGGAGAACCTCTTTTAAATCCACTTTTTGAAAATTTTATGTGTTATATTTGAAAAAACAAAATTCTTCTTTAGAATCATGACATCAAAATTTACTTTGTGTAAATTTTTGGTATTTTTTCGAGAAAGTTCAATTTTTAATGAATTGTGAAAAATGTGGTATTTTAATTCAAAACCTATTTTTAATCTAATATATTTATATGATTATATTATCTTTTTAATTTGTTTTAAAGTTAAATTAGAATATATTTTAATCATTTAATCCAATAGTGGTCGATGGAATTAATTTCACTTTGAAATCAGACTTAAAATAGTGTCAATCTTTTGATACATTTTGTTTCGTAAAAAGATGCTATTTGTTTTGACAGCAGGAATTAATTAATAATTTAATTAATGAAACTTATATGTTTTTAATTTTGAAAAATAGACATCATTTTTGAATTAGGAATACCAAATATATCTTAGGGTGAATTTTTGGTAATTTTCTGAAAAACTTCAATTTTTGATGAATAGTGAAACCACTATGTGGTACTTATAAAAACTGATTTTCTGTTTAAATGAAATTTTCCACCTTTGTGTTTTGAATTTCAAATTTCTGACATACATGGTTTTCATTAAGATGTAAAATCTGGTTCAATGGGATTAAAATAATTTTTTGGTGAACAGTAACTTATTCAGTTTTTAATTGCGATTAGAGGTAATTAGTGTAGTTTAAGTTAATAAAAATGTTTTAATAAAATTAAATGACCAAGAAACATGTCCTACCCTCATTGGATATGTCATGGACGACCTAGAAAATCAATGGGTCAACTTGGGGACCCCATGGATCCACTTTGGTTGGGAAATGACATAAATACCTTTTTATTTAACGATAAAGTAAAAATGACACAAACATGAGATGTTTTATTAAAACAATTTTTACATGGGTTATAAAAGTCAGATTTTTGAATATAAATATTAATTGGAAAGCTAAAAAGATTTAATACATCATAGTATTTGTTTTATAATTTTTAGACATTAAATAAATTAATTTATTTATGACATCATGATGATGCAGCGATGACCTCATTATTTAACGAATTAAATAAAATGGAACGATAATGTAATATCTAAGACCTAAACATGTCCAAAATCTATTGGATGGGTGGATTTATAACCCTTATCAACTTATCCACGAATTATATCAATGTGGTACCTTTTAAATCTGAAACTCATTTTCAAATAAAGTAACACTTGCTTACATTCCAAGAGTGCCCCTCCACTTCTCTTATAAATGGAACCCACCTCTACCTCCTTACCCAAACTTCCTAAGCCTTTTCCTTGGACAAAATCTACCCATTTCATGTCTCCACATCCCTCTATAACTCCTTGATGCCTAACTTTTGGCAGAATCCTTTCCAAGGAAGCCTTTGAGCTCAAATCAAAGCAAGTTACCCGATTTTAAGGTAATGTCTTCGCTTGAGTCCTTTTGTTTTATTTTGCTTCTCCAACCCCCCCAAAATCTTTTTATTCTTTTATTTTGTAACAAATAATGTATCTTAAATATACTAGGATGTTGTTATAAGATGTTTTCGAGCTACACTTACACACACCTACATTTAATGGTTAAAGAACATACTATTTCCGTGGACGGCGAATTTCTGCCTCCCGAAACGATGATTGTTCAACATTCTTCTAACACCTTAAAATGTGGCCATTAAGATGACACTATATTTATATATGATATATAATATGATTATGTTTTACTTAAGCTTCTGTATTTTTCATTTATGGGATACCTTTATGGTTTCCATTATGGGTAAATGCTATATCTTCATTTAAGGAAGTGCGGACAACCGCCCCCTCAAAAGGATTTGATTCGTTAATACCATATGTGGTATGTATAAAGGATATATTTAATGATATTATATATGATAACATACTGGAATTAAAATACTATTATCTATCATTATGTTTTAATTCCATTAAATATGAAATATAAATGGAAGTAGCATTCATGTGTACATACGGCTTACCGTCTCCATGAACGGTGCATTATAGTTCTTAACTCTAAATGTTATGTAATATTATAAATGAATGAATATACAGTATATATATGATATATATGATATATACATCATGAATACAATTCGGGATATAATGAACCTTTGACCACATGAACAACATGTAATTGTAAGAAGTCCACTTTTGACTTAAGAACCAAGTATCGACAAAACAAACATTATTAACTTAAATGATTACATAATGTCTATGACATGGTAATAAGTGATATAAAAGGAATAATGAACTTTAAAAAGGTTCTTAAGGATGTTTAAATTAACTCAAGTTTATTATTCAGGAGATTAAAGAGCGATCGAGTCAAGTTGGACCCAAGGTAAGGGATCCTACTCCCCTCTTTCTTTTTAAGTACACTCTTCTATGTCATTCCTTTTAAATCTCATCATTCTTGTTATTGGGATGTTCTTTTATATTAATCTTACTGTAATTTTTATGTTCATCTGATGAGAGACCCTATTCTATCTCATCAATCCATTTTGGAAGTTTTGAGTGGCGCCGTTAGGCTGCCGAATTTTCGTAAGAGATCTAACCTCTCTCTTGCTTTTTAAGTACTCTCCTTTATGTGAATTCTTTTAAGCTCCTCTTTGTTATGTTGAAGGATGTTCTTTTATGTTACTCTTTCTATAAACATTATGTTAATATGATGAGATACCCTATTTGATCTCATCAATCCATTTTTGTAAGTTTTATGTGGCGCCATTTGGCTTCCGAGTTTTTGTAAGGAATTTTTCATCTCACTTTTATTCCAATGAGATTTATGCTACATTTGCCACAATTTTTTTTGAGTGGTGTATGTACTGCCCATTATTATAATCATTGTGTAATATAAATTTGTTTACGAGTATTTCAATCAATGATGTGTTGTCCTTCTTTCCTGGGGTGTATGTTTTGAATGATACCCAAGTCGGTAAGGGAACCTTTCACCCTCCTCTTTTTAAAAGACTTATTTTGTTGGGTCTTTTAATTTACATATTGTTATGTTGGGATATGTTCTCATATATCCTTATTGATGTAAATTTTATGTCCAAGTTATGAGATACCCTTTTTTAATCTCTCATCAACTCATTTTGATGTGACACCGTTAGGCTGTCAAGGGAACTTCTTAACCCAATTTCGATTTCTTTGGGTTCAACATGTAGTTATTGAATATGTCATCCTTTGAATACATTTGAATGACCTTTGATTATTTTACAGTTAATATCCACTTATATTTGGTGTATTCGTTTGTCACACATAACTATGTAGTTGATTTATCCTAAAACCAAGGATACCGTCTTTGTAAGGGACTTCGTCTCATTCTCCTTTCATTGAGGCATATTCTGTTTTATATAGAACCTTCTTTTATATGGTGTATAAACCCCTTTGACTTTTACGTTTTTTCCAAAGGAATATTTTTTATACGAATTGTTTATTAAATGACAAAAGGGAATGTTTTTGTCGTACGTATGCGGCAACAACGACTTCTCCACCGTCGTGACCATTATTTGAATTTCGGCTTCCTCTACAAGCCATACCTTTTTATTAAAAGAAAAATAAAAACTTTGTTTAACTTTTCTTTTAATTTGGTATTAAAAATGGTTTTCATAATGTTTTTATATCAATGTGTTGTATTGAAATCTTGTGATTGAAATGTGGAAATGTTATGTTTCCTTTATGCATGTTTTATGTGATACGATTATGTTGAGGTTCTTGGGCATTATTATGAAGACAGGTGGTTCCGTGGTAAACTAAGGGCGTGTGAGCCCGATATAGCTCTCCAATGCATTGGGTAATGCAAAGGAGTGAATCTTTAAGGTTTCTCCAAAGAGATTTAGGGAATATACTGTGGTGGGTATTCCTAACGTAACCAAGAGGGTTACTCCCTATGTAAGAATGTTATGAATGCCTCAAGTTACCTTTTATGTCCTATGATTTCCATGATTTATTCATGATTTGATGAGGTATGTTAAAGTGCCTATGTTTTATGGGTAAAGTATGATTTCATTCTTATGTATATATGAACTCATGTTTCCTTTCCATATTTTTATAACCCTTACGGAGCTTTTTATGCTCATCCCATGTTTTTGAAATGTTTTTCACAGGTCAAGGGAAAGGCACATGATATGGTGATAGTGTCAAGGATGTGTCAAGAAAGAATCCATGTTTTATTTTAAATATGTTTTCGTTGATGGGAATAATGAATACTGTCTTTTATGTAACCACTTTGTTTAAACGTGGAATGTAATGCAAGTTTCATGATCTAATTCTCAAAAACTCTAAACCTGAAAAGATCCCCAATATGTAATTTGGTAATAACTCATGATTAAGTAAGGTTTAAGGACAGAGCCTTATAGTTGGTATTAGAGGTCGGTTTAGATAACTTTAGAGGTTAGGGTATTCTTTAAGCATAAGTGGCATTACCATATTGGCTAGGATTTTAGAAAGTGTCCTAGTTTTTAGATAAAGTGAATGAGTACGTATATCTTAGTGTTTATCTCACTCATTAGTACATGATGGTTATGTTGATATACTCAAACTGACCTTTTTTGTTTTAGTAAATGGATGGATCTAGCAGGCACCAAAGTGACAATTGGTTTGAAGGAAACTGTGGTGGTTCTCTGATTAAGAGACTGGATGAAATGGGGTATTCAATGAGGAAACTCGTGGTTTTTCTATACCAACTTTCAAGGAGTCATGACCAACCACTTAAATCTTGGTATGTTCTATAATGTATCATGTACAACAATCGATGTGGAAGTTCAGGTAATAAATATAAAGGTTACCATTAGGGTTTATATGATCCTTACTTTTGAGGTAATTTTGGGTTATAATATGTTATGATGGAAAATGAAAGGCATGAGATAAACATGAGGTTAAAATATGTTATGTTTATTTTTTAAGATTTTATCTCGTTTTGGGAAATGTTTTGGGAATTGTGTAGTTTTGGAAAAAGGACAACACACAGACCATGTGACAACCCATCGCGTCAGATAAAGCTGCGGGAATCGAACCCACAACCAAAGTGTGACTGGTATTTATCGCCTACCACTGGACTACGTGAAGTCCCTGGTTAGTTTGACTGATTCTTTTTAGTTATATTATTTTATGAATTAAGAGTATGTTGATTTTGGGTTATCTATGTAAATTTATAAACCTATCATGGAGGATATGTGATTAGGTTAATTACTTTTCAATATGAGACATTAAGAGCAACTGATGTTGTTTGGAGATAAAAGTTACTATTTATCTTGGAAGACTATGTGACTAAATCCTTAAAATATTTAGGTTTCAATCTTAATTTGGTTTTCTTTAAAGAATTTTTATGGACAAATTGATTATCGAATGGTCCTCGTTGAAATTTGGGTTTTGTTGGACAAATTTTTGAGGTTAAGAATAGAATTTCTTTTCATAAAGGGTTATCTTTTTTTGGATTATTTGATCTTGTACTAACCATTTTGGTTTTGGTTTTGGTTAAAGTCTAAAGACATGGGAATTATATAGTTTTCTTTTGTGGATTAGGTGATTCTCTAGAAGTTGATTATAGTACTCTTAATGTGAACAAGCATTCCAAAATACTCGTGTTTTGGAGAAAATATGAGTTTGTGTAAGGAATATAATAAAATTTGAAAGTCAACATGATAAGTAATTATGATTCCTTATGAATAAATTCCTCAATAAAAATAACTTAAAACAAAAATTTTGTCAATTAACTTTTCCTACTGGGGAATCGAATACCGTTTAACCCATGATAAGTTTGTGATTTTCTTGTGGTTATCATTCTCCTAAACATATTTTCTATCACTCTCCATCGGAACATGACCCTATTTTTTCTCCTCCATGTCCATATTTTCATAATTGGAATCCTAGTATGGGTTAACTCGGGTGACCTTTGTACTAATCTTTCTTTATTTTAAAGTGACTGTTTTACTGACTCTTGTTCCGATGTGGGACATCCAAGAATGTTTCCAAGATCAATTTTAAAATTGCGAGGACGCAATTCCCAAAAGGGGGAAAGGATGTAACACCCCAGGTAAATAAAGAGTATGAAATTTTTATATTTATCCATATTTGTGAATAAAATATTAATATTACTTTAAAGGAGATGTTATGCTTGATGGTGTACCCGATACGCAACAACGAGCTTCATGGGAATCTTATGTTGCACTCTAAAAATATAATAATATTATTTTAAATGGTATTTAACGCCTAGCCATTGTAATGGAGGGAATGAACAGAACTAACTACAAAATGATTATATATGTTTGTCAAATATTTTTACTTTTTACAATAAATGTTAGAGGATTAAAAATGCGAATGAATCCAATTTTAAGCGTAAACATTCTAATATTCTTTAAAAGGTCTATTAACCGCCTTTTGATGGAGAACCTCTTTTAAATCCACTTTTTGAAAATTTTATGTGTTATATTTGAAAAAATAAAATTCTACTTTAGAATCAGGACATAAAAATTTACTTTGTGTAAATTTTTGTTATTTTTCCGAGAAAGTTCAATTTTTAATGAATAGTGAAAAATGTTGTATTTTAATTCAAAACCACTTTTTAATCTAATTTATTTATATGATTAGATTATCTTTTTCATTGGTTTTAAAGTGAAATTAGAATATATTTTTACCATTTAAACCAATAGTGGTCGATGGAATTAATTTCACTTTGAAATCGGACTTAAACTAGTGTCAATCTTTTGATACATTTTGTTTCATAAAAACACGCTATTTGTTTTAACAGTGGGAATTAATTATTAAATTAATTAATGAAACTTATATGTTTTGAATTTTTTAAAATATACATCGTTTTTGAATTTGGAATATCAAATATTTCTTAGGGTGAATTTTTCGTAATTTTCTGAAAGACTTCAATTTTTGATGAATAGTGAAACCACTAAGTGGTACTTATAAAAACTGATTCTACGTTTAAATGAAAATTTTCCACCATTGTGTTTTGAATTTCAAAAATCCAACATACATGGTTGTCATTAAGATGTAAAATGTGGTTCAATGGGATTTAAATAAATTTTTGGTGAATAGTAACTTATTAAGTTTTTAATCACGATTAGAGGTAATTAGTGTGGTTTAAGGTAAGAATATTGTTTTAATAAAATGAAATGAACAAGACACATGGACTAACCTCATTTTATGTGTCATGGCCGACCATGTCAATCCATGGGTCAACTTATGGACCCCATGGAGCCACTTTGGTTGGAAAATGACATAAATAGCTTTTTATTTAATGATAAAGTAAAGATGACACAAACATGGGATGTTTTACTAAAACAATTTTTAAATGGGGTTATACAAGTCAGATTTTTGACTATAAATAGTAATTGGAAAGCTAAAAATATTTTCTAAATCATATTATTTTATTTAATTTTTAGAAATTAAATAAATTAAATTATTTATGACATCATGATGATGCAGCGATGACCTCATTATTTAATGATTTAAATAAAATTGAAAGATAATGTAATATATAAGATCTAACCATGTCCAAAACCTATTGGATGGGTGGATTTAGAACCCTTATCACCTTATACACGAATTATATCAATGTGGGACCTTTTAAATCAGAAACTCATTTTAAATAAAGTAACCTCTGCTTACTTTCCAAGAGTGCCCCTCCTCTCCTCTTATAAAAGGCCCCCACCTCTACCTCCTTAACCACACTTCCAAAGCCTTTGGCTCGGCCAAACTCTGACCATTTCATCTCTCCACATCCCTATCTAACTCCTTGAAACCTCACTTTGGGAAGAATCCTTTCCAAGGAAGCCTTTGAGCTCAAATCAAAGGAACTTACCCGATTTTAAGGTAATGTCTTCGCTTGAGTCCTTTAGTTATATTTTGCATCTCAAACCCACCAAACTCTTTTTATTAATTTATTTTGTAACAAATCCAGTATATTAAATATACTATGATGTATTTATAAGAAGGTTTCGAGCTACACTTACACACACCTACATCTAATGGTTAAAGAACATACTGTTTCCGTGGATGGCGAATTTCTGCCTCCCGAAACGATGATTGTTCAACATTCTTCTAACACCTTCAAAGGTTTCCATTAAGATGATACTATATTTATATATGAAATATAAAATTTTTATGTTTTACTTAATCTTCTGTATTTTTCATCTATAGAATACCTTTATGGTTTCCATTATGGGTAAACGTGATATCTTAATTTAAGGAAGTGCGGACTACCGCCCCCTCAAAGTGATTTGATTCGTTAATACCATATGTGATATGTATAAAGGATATATTTAATTATGTTATATATGATACCATAATGGAATTAAAATACTTTCTGTATCATTATGTTTTAATTCCATTAAATATGAAATAGAAATGGAAGTAGTGTTCATGCGTATGTATGGCTTACCGTCTCCATGAACAGTGCATTTATTTTCTTAACTCTAAATGTTTTTTAATATTATAAATGCATGTATATACTGGATATATATGATATATATGATATATAAATCATGAATACAATTCTGGATACAATGAACCTTTGACCACACGAACAACATGTAATTGTAAGAAGTCCAATTTCAACTTAAGAACCAAGTATCTACAAAACAAACATTATTAACTTAAATGAATACATAATGACTATGACTTGGTAATAAGTGATATAAAGGGAATAATTAACTTGAAAAAGGTTCTTAAGGAAATATAAATTAACTCAAGTTTATTATTAGGGAGATTAAAGAATGATCGAGTCAAGTCGGACCCGAAGTAAGGGATCCTACTCCTCTCTTTCTTTTTAAGTACACTCTTTTATGTCATTTCTTTTAAAGCTCATCTTTCTTGTTATTGGGATGTTACTTTATAATAATATTACTATAATTTTTATGTTCATGTGATGAGAGACCCTATTCTTTCTCATCAATCCATTTTTGACGTTTTGAGTGGCACCGTTAGGCTGCAGAATTTTCGTAAGAGATCTAACCTCTCTCTTTATTTTTAAGTACTCTCCTTTATGTGACTTATTTTAAGCTCTTATTTGTTATGTTGAAGGATGTTATTTTATATTTCTCTTTCTATAAATTTTATGTTAATAAGATGAGATACCCTATTTTATCTCATCAATCCATTTTTTTTACGTTTTATGTGGCGCTGTTAGGCGGCCGAGTTTTCATAAGGGATTTTTCATCTCACTTTTATTCCCGTGAGATTTATGCTACATTTTCCACAATTTCCTTTGAGTGGTGTATGTAATTCCCATTATTCTACTCTTTGTGTAATATACTTTCGTTTATGAGTACTTACATCAATGATGTATTGTCCTTCTTTCATGGGGTGTATGTTTTGAAAGATACCCATGTCGGTAAGGGAACCTTTCACCCTCCTCTTTTTAAAAGACTTATTTTGTTGGGTCTTTTAATTTACATATTATTATGTTGTGATATGTTATAATATATCCTTGTTGATGTAAATTTTATGTCCAAGTGATGAGATACCCTTTTTTATCTCTCATCAACTCATTTTGATGTGACGTCGTTAGGCTGTCAAGGGAACTTCTTAACCCAATTTCGATTTCTTTGGGTTCAACATGTTGTTATTGAATATGTCGTTTTTTGAATATGTGTGAATTACCTTTGATTATTTTACACTTAATATCCACTTATATTTGGTGTTTTCTCCTTTCACACATAATTATGTAGTTGATTTATCCTTAAACCAAGGATACTGTCTTTGTAAGGGACTTCGTCTCAATCTTCTTTCATTAAGGCATATTCTGTTTTATACACAACCTTCTTTTATGCGGTGTATAAACCCCTTTGACTTTTCCGTTTATTCAAAAGGAATATTTTTTATACGAAGTGTTTATTAAAAGACATAAGGGAATGTTTTTGTCGTACATATGCGGCGACGACAACTTCTCCGCCGTCATGACCATTATTTGAATTTCGGCTTCCTTTACAAGACATACATTTTTTTAAAAGAAAAATAAAAACCACGTTTTACTTTTCTTTTATTTTGGTATTGAAAATGGTTTTCATAATGTTTTTATATCAATGTGTTGTATTGATATCTTGTGATTGAAAGGTGGAAATGTTATGTTTCCTTTATGCATGTTTTATGTGATACGATTATGTTGAGGTTCTTGGGAATTATTATGAAGACGGGTAGTTCCGTGATAAACTAAGGGAGGGTGAGCCCGATATAGCTCTCCAATGCATTGGGTAACGCGAAGGAGTGAAATGTTAAGGTTTCTCCGAAGAGATTTAGGGAATATACTGTGGTGGGTATTCCAAATCTAACCAAGAGGGTTACTCCCTACGTAAGAATGTTATGAACGCCTCAAGTTAACTTTTATGTCTTATGATTTCTATGATTTATTCATGATTTGATGAGGTATGTTAAAGTGCCTATGTTTTAGGGGTAATGTATGATTTTATTCTTATCTATATATGAACTCATGTTTCCTTTCCATATTTTTATAACTCTTACTAAGCTTTTTATGCTCATCCCAAGTTTTTGAAATGTTTTTCACAGGTCAAGGGAAAGGCACATGATGTGATGATAGTGTCAAGGATGTGTCAAGAAAGAATCCATGTTTTATTTTAAATATGTTTCCGTTGATGGGAATAATGAATACTGTCTTTTATTTAACCACTTTGTTTAAATGTGGAATGTAATGCAAGTTTCATGATCTAATTCTCTAAAACACTAAACCTGAAAAGATCCCCAATGTGTAATCTTGTAACAACTCAGGATTAAGTAAGGTTTAAGGCTGGGGCCTTTTATCAGTAGAGCACTTGTGAATTATAAATAAAAGACTAAGGTTGGAAGAATTTCTAACTGACCACTATTTTCAGAACATTTCAAGAACATATTCTTGGTACTAGATCTAACTTGAAACATGCTTCTATATCTACCCAAACCCACTGTACTCGATTTGGGTGATTCGAACATTAAATAACCCACTAGGTCATTAATTTCCTAAAACATGTGAATAATCCAACTCACGATCCTCAAAATTGTAGAAATGAAGGGGGTTCTTATAGGGGTGATAAGAACATAACATATATAAAGAGGTATATAATATGGGATCCTCAGAATGTTATACATGTAAGGGTATATAATAAAGAATTACTGAAGACATCATTATGTATGTTCTTCCAAAAAGGGATAAATGGTAATAATAATAAGATAGATGCATCCTTCATGGTATCCTCTAGGTCAAAATGTAAGCAGAAGAATCCTATATGGGATCCTCATAAAAAACATAACTCATAGAATCCTATGATAGAATGGTACATCTTAGATGGGATTAATCCTCATCGAGGAAGCTACATTAGTACTAGTTATAGTAAATGTATCATGTCCCATCTATGATCAAGGTTTTAATCTTATGATATAACTATGTCTGCCCATTAGAGGAAGTACATCTTCATTTATGGAAATTTCAAAAACAATGCCTAGGGATTCTTAAATAACCTCAATTATTTTACCATCATGATCCATGATGAAACATAATCAATATGAACTACTCATCCCTCTAATTATAACTCTAGGGAATAATGATACGATAAATAAGATCACATATAAAAAGTGTATAAAATGAGGATTACATGGATCATACCCTCAAGGCCTAACCTGGGCATGTAATTCATCCATAGTTTTCATAAAAAATATCATGTACATGATGCATTGATCTTGATCAAATAACATACCCACCATAAGGGAGTATCCTATGAACCTCACATGTCCTGACCATGTAAACATCATGGTCATGTACCTTTATAATTTAAGCAAACCACTTTGGGTCTTCCCATGTACTCCACATGGTGATATTCCCCTACACAGGAAATCTGGTATGGTACTCAGCTATAGGGATGAGTCTATTTTCATTGTGTGAATACACAATACATAGAATATACATTGAATAATGTTTTATTCCCCGAATAGAAGAAATATAGAGCGTCTGTTCTAATATCTAGACATTGTGTGCACAATATCTCTGAATGGGAAACCCCTAAAATCACTCAAAACCTCATTTGTTTTAAACAAAAATAATATATCTACCCCATAGTGTCCTAATAAATCATACATGGGTTTTTAAATAAGAAAAAGGGAAATATATGGGGATATGTGACAAAATATGAAAAAGGAAAACCTTTAAGGAGAATCTCTGGAAGCTTCTCTCATTCTGGTAATCCATTACTACCGCATGGTGACCTCGATCATCCCAAGATCCATGAAATAACATCCCTTATTCTATGCCTATCTTTATCAAACCTTCATTATCACCCTTGATTAAATGAGGAATGATCCCCCATGCTGTGTTTGTGAGAATCTTTGGACGTAAAATAAGAAAAATAAATAAAATGAAGAAAAGAAGAAAATAAACAAAAAAGAAAAAATAGGGCCCATCCCTACCCCGACACCTAACAAATGTTTATACCCCACCTAGAAATATATACCCATTATAAAATAAATTATGGAGAAATAATCTCATTATGATTTTTTATGAAAAATATATTCATGTTAGAACCCATAGTAATAAAATAATTTTTAATTTATTATTTAATAATTATTAATATTCACTTAAAATTCAAACATCTTATAATTCTTCAAAACCCATGTCCTAGTGTACATATCATACTTTGGGACAAACATAGTTGTTCGAAAAATTACATGAGATCATATGCTAGAGGAAAAACCATCTTACAACTTATCACATTTGATGAGAAAAAATGAAAATTTATTGTAAAAATTTCAAGTCCAGAAAAACATAGTTCCATACAGATATGATGAGTATGGAATGAGGTCCCTCGATTGAGATATACTTTAGGAGTGTGTTGCCTCAAATATATTATATATATTTCTATATATATTTTGAAAAGGGATCCAAGATATGTGTATCTAGAAGGGTGAATAAAATTTTATATACTCAATGATCATTTCTGTCTACACTATATAAATCTAGAAGTCATTAGTTTTCTATATGGGAATGACATGATTCAGGTACCATAGTAACTCAATATCTTTTCAAAAGGTAAAAGTTGAGAATGAATGTTTGAATATGATATAGACTGGAAAACTTTGTATAGAGACACACATGTTTGATAGAGATCACATCAGCCTACATTATTGATTGAGTTGCATTAACTATTTTCCAGAGACCACACATTTCTTAAATATATGTATTTTTATATTCATATATAGTATTCATGATATAAATTCTCATAGGTTCATACTGTGTGGTGAATAAATATGGTTTTAGTTTGAGTTAGAGAGATACTATATAAGTAGATTATATTTTATCCAAAAATAATTTTATAATTATAATCATAATTTATTACATATGATTTAATACAAGGTACGAATACTAATATATTTTCAAATGTTTTTTAAATGATAACCAAAAGGAGTTTTGGATATGGTATCACAAGTAATTGTATATCATATAAAAAATGTGGAAATAGAATAAGATCTATTAATATTTAAAACAAGTGGAGGATGTATTGATATATAAATTAAATCCATATAAATAAATATATGTGTGTCATTATTATTATATGGAATAGGTCATAATCCCTGAAAATTATGATTTTCAGGCCCATATGGGTACATATTTTCATACAATATGGGATTAGAACAAAATGAAAACTGGTACCATTTTTTGTTTGTATACTATATTATATAATTCTATATATCGTTACATAAAATGAATAAAATGAGGTTTTAAATGTTTTGATGCATTATTGTGTTCACAATCCATCCATGTAATATATTCAAGTGTATCAGTGCATGAATAAGTGGGATATAAATTAAGTTCCATCATTGATTTCCAATGAATACTAATTCCTTTGGATGTTAGTGGTTCGAGTGCATCAATGTACACTTGTACAATCCACTGTGTACACAAAAAGATTCGTTCATATTCCTGTTGAGGTATACTAATTTCTAACAAATCATAGTGGGTTTTAGATCTCTCTCAAAAATCAAGTGATCCAGGGAAAGCCCATGGATACATTATGGTGGTGAGAATATTTTTCTTACCACTTTGCGGTATCTATCAAACTCATATGAATGAGATTAATATTGATTTTATGGATCATTTATATATTGTATTCTAGATATATTCTTTCCATTTATTTAAATATTTTCAAACTATATTTCATGGAGATCCTGTGATAATAATTTCAATCACTTTAACTTTGCCTGATAATTTTTATTAGACTCTAAAAAATTCTGTTCGATAATGATTCTACATTATTATAAAACTATTTTATATTAATTATGAGAAATTGATTTCTAAATGGTTGGAAAATATCATTTATTAAAATATATTATAAAGGTATTTTAAATATTCTTAAAATTCCTGAGAAATGTTTTGATTAAAAAACTTTCCTTGAATATATTTGTTACAATAGATTTATCCATTGGTTTTGTTTAGGTAATTGTATTAAATAATTATTTTTATAGTTTTAATGAAAAAATAAAAATATAATTATTTTTAGGTGTTAAACCAGGATGTGATAAACAATGAGGTTGGGATCTAATCTTTGGGGTAAGGACAATCCCCATAAACCTATAATGCTAGGATATTTATGCACCATGTTTCCTATGTTGTTTCAAGGATCCATTATCAAGTGTATATTATTTCCCCCTAAAAAATTTTCACATGGGTAAATTGTGTTTTCACAGAAAAATGCTGGATGATCAATTCAATAGAGGTGTAAATTGTGTTCTCAAAAGTTTATTTTATAAAATATTACCTCCCTATTTGAAGTATGTAATTTAAATTTTCTTCCATAAAAATATATTCATTGGAAATATAAAATTTTTAGAAATAAAATTGAACACAAATATTTATTCTAGTTTGGGGAATATAAATAATCAAGTATTGTCCACCAATTCTCTACTCTTTGATATTGTTGATTTTCAACAAACAATCATTTTAACGGTGGATCCTACCTGAGTAAAAGAGGCTAGCAATTAGTACAAATTTCCATGATATTTCAAAAAGGACCACCCTTTACATGGACAATCTAAGATCTTAACCACACTCTTTTATATAGAGAAAACACATTAGAATGCGATAAACGTTTTAAGAAACATTTGTTGGGTACTTTTGAATGTAGCAACTAACAGTAGATAAGGATTTTCTTAAGATAATGATAGAATTAAAGAATATATTAGGATGATATTTAGTGAAAACGATAAAACTAATAATCTTAGAACTAGACATGTTGATTTTCAATATGTACATATCTCTAGTTTTAGACAGGAAAACAACTTTTCTTCTCTTTTCATTCTCTTCTGTCTTTTTTCTCTAACTATCGATTTTATATTCATTTTAAAAAAGAGAATAGGATTATTGTTACAGTAAAGTGATATATATAACAATCATGATGAGATATGTTATTATGGTAATATATCTAAACATTTGAAACATATAAATTTATTTTATATAAAAAATATTCTCAAACTTTATATTTTTCTATTTAAGAATGTCTCATAAAGAAGCAATTTATTTAAGTAAATAATATCATTTTGATGTACTTAGGAGGTATGAATGACAATCTAATATATTATCAATGTAATCATGATGTTAAACATATTAGATATATAGATTATTCATTATAGGATATCTTTTATAAGATAAATAATCTTCAATTTTTAAGATAATCAGTCTTCAATGTAGCATTAGATAATTATTACTATGTAAGAAAAAAATTAATTGTGACAAAGTATTAAATTTTCTTTAACATATTCTAGATATAAATTTTATTCTTTAAAAAATAATGCCCTTTCACACTATCACTCTCACTAACAGAACTTCCTTGAGTAACTTATAGAAAAATAGTAAGATAATATCCTTCGTGATACTTTATAATTTTGAATAACTAATGATTATTTTTATATTTTTTCAAACAAATTATTTTTATGAAGGGAGATAAGAATTTAAGCACACAGTGTAAGGTAATTATAATATTAAGGACCTAAAAAAACATAATACAATAATATTAGGTATTTTTTAATCATCAAAACACATAATGTATAGATATATTTCAACAATATAATCTCCAAAACAATCTACCCATTTTTGATGATCAAAAAACCCATTTAATGAAAAAAAATTCCTATAAAATATTTTAACTTTCCCTCAATGAAGATGATTCGTTTTCTTTTGTTTTAAATAAAATATTTCCTTCTCTCCCTTTTAACATATGAAAACATTTTGAAATAGAATATAATTTTTTATTTTCCTTTTACTTTAAAAAATTTTATAAAATAAAAATGTATTGAAATAAGGAATAATATTTTATATTTCACACATATATTAGATTTTAAAATAGAGTCTTGAAAGTAAGAGTAGTTTTTCTTGAAGAATTGAAATATTATAATTTTAATGGTATGGATAATAAAGATAAAAAAAAGTATGGTATTATGAATAATAAACAAAACATAAAAATATATTAAGAGTATTAAGGTAATAATAAGATTCTTGAGAAAAGTTAGGTAAGATAAGAATACCATTAGATAAATATATTAAGAAAATGATGCAAATGTTCTGAATCCATAAAGGTAGAATACTAAAATGTTTTTTGAATTACCAACCATCTGGTAACCAATTAAAAAAACTCAATGGTGATTATTATAAATATTGTTACTGAAAACATCATTTAGAAGGTGGATTATAGAAATATTGTTGTTGGACATGAGGTAAATAATGTGAATTCTAAGAAGCATATCTGGTTTTCCCAATAACATCACCTAGAATTTGTGAGGATTCTCCAACAGTAAAATGATCTTCATGAGAAAACCTAATAGGTGTTGACAGAATATTGCAAGCAACATGATGTTCTCTTAAAAAATCATATTTATCTTCATTATTAATGTGAATTTTAAAATATGGATCTGGTGGAAATAAATATTTAACATTTGTAAACCTATGATATTCCCTTTTGTGATCATTTGATTGATCAAATATTAATTGAGACATTGAGTGGGAAATGGGTAATGATCATTATTATTTTGTCTAAGTAACCTTCTCCCACACATTTTAAATAGATAATAATACAATTAATCAAATAATTTTACCATTTCATGCATGTGAAAATTTAATATATTCACAAGAAAATTCCACATTATGTGGGAAAATTTCAATGAATATTTTACAGTTCTAATTTATTAAAACAAATAGCCTTAATGTTTTTTAAAACTTCAAACCAGTTATCCGAGAACACCATTATAGACACAATTTATTTTACATGAGTGGGGTATTCATTTTTTGATGATTCTAAAAATGCATCATCCCATATTTTATAATATTCAAAAAATTATTTCATAATATTGTTAATAATTAAATCTTGTAAGTCATCAATTATCTTCTCTATGTCACCATAGTTGTTTGAAAAAAAATATTTATATCCTTCATAAAATAGTAATTATGAATCTTACATCCTTCTTTACTAGAAATGAATTTTCTTGAGATTTACTTTGATTTTTTTATCATGGAAATAATCTCTTTTGTGGAACTATCCACATATCCAAAATATTGATTTTCTATAGTCGGTAGTCTTTATAATTCAACAATATTAGTCCCATGGATGTTTTGAGATATTTATCATACCAAAAATTCTACTTGAAGAGAATCAATAACTATAATTACAGAGTCTATAGCTTGAGATAGATCAATTATTCTTAGTTGTAAATATAATTTAATCATGGTTCCTAAAAGGGGTCTCCCTGAACTCTTTTCTATGAAAAAAAATACTAGGAGATTCCTTTAATTAATGGAAGATTTTGCAGGCATAAAATTTTATAGATTTCATAATTATCGATTTTATTTAGAAATTTCGGATTTTAAGGTTCCAACTTCATATGCTATCTTTTGAGAGGCTCTGCTGTTGTCTTTTAGAAATCAACCTTTAATTTTCTAGTATTTCATTATTTAGAGTTTCTGAATGAACATGTTAAATACTTAACTATTTAAATTCACCACTCTCTTGTTTAACTAGTTTATTCTTAAAAATATTGGTTAATATGTACAAGTTACGTAATTCATGTGAATATATTCTTTTGATTATTTCTTTAACCATTTTTCTGTCTCCAAAGAGTGAGAATTAACTAGAAGAGGAGATCATCTTTAACATATAGATATTGTCCTATCCTAGACAATGGATAACATTTATGTAATAGTTATGGAAATTCATTCATTTAGAACATGGAATGGTGGATAAAAAAAGATGGAAGGCTCAGCTCCTAACAAACTTCTTGTGGCCTTGATGGAATTCAATCCCAAACCCTCCTACAAAGATTATGTGTTTCTTCTTCTTCATCAAAATTTCTTTTAGTCTCATAATGATGAGAAAATTCTTCCACCACTATTAGTGTCTTAATATAAATAGTATTATAACCATAAATATGAGTAGTGTCTATTTCATACATAGAATAAAAATTAATCAACAATTCCAAAAATTAATTACAAAGTAAGCCACTTTTTCTTAAAACACATTCATTGTGTTTTGTCGAATAATATCATGGTGGTGTGTCACTATAATCCAAAACAACTCTGGCACTCCAAAAAAATAAGTTTAATGTTATTTTGAATGGTTAGAATATTAGAAACTAATTTTGAACATGGAACATACACTACATTATATATCATTCCAGGTTCATAGGATTTTCTAGGATTAAGAAGAAAATCAATGAAACATCAGTGAAAATAATTTTCTCAAACTCACCATTTCATTGAAAGATCGTAGACTAAATGAACTTTTCATCTCTTATATTTATTATTCTTGGTTATTCACTTTCAATTTTTTCATTAATGTTAGTTTATAACAACCTTTTCATTATCTCTAGAGGTGTGTCTTCATCCATGAAATATAAATATTTGTAGTAGAATTTGTGTCCTTTATGAGGAACATTCAAATAATTTTCCAGTTTGACAGAATTCAGTGAAAGTTCATTCCGATAGATAGTTTTAGTGATAATTTCATCATCATAATTGATGTGGAAAATAAATTACTTGTGTAAATCATTAACATTTTCCATTAAAAATACCATGATTTCGAATGCATCAAAAACATATTCTCTTCCTTGATGAATGTTAACTTTCTTTAGAAGCATGTCTTTTCTATCCAGCCACAAGAAGTAAATAGATTTTAAACATAATAAATTCCTTGATATCCATTGACATTTCATCCTACTAGATAATGAATTTTTGACTCCTTTTAATTTTACCATTTTCATATAGGTTGAGTGATTGAATGTCTTAAAGTTTAAGGTTACAAGGGTTCATGAAAATATAATGAAAATGGTTGAAAATGATTTGTGACTCATTTTGCACAGAGTTTATACTGAATCATTTATGTTTGATGAAACCAAGGGGTCACATAGTAATGTTAGAGAAAATACTACTAAACATAGGTGAAGTGGTCTATCAGATATGTTCATTACTGAAAATAGAGACATAGTGAAAATTTTAAATAAAAGAAATAATTGTTATACTATTTATGTGGAATATGTTATATAAAATGTTACTTTTTAAAATTTAACAACCATAATTCTAATTTAATGATATATAAAATGTTAATAGATAAAGGTTTAGTAAACATTTCTGCAAATTATTTTATGTGAAAACACATTCTAAAGAGATTTTTTCATTTTGTGCATGATTTCATAGGAAACGTTGTCTTATGACAATTCTCTTCTCGGGGAATGATTTATTGTATTCTGTGAGAAATTTTTGCACTATTAGTATCACATCTAATTAGAATACAATTAAATTTAAATAAAAAATCCATTAAGGTTTTTGTCAACCAGAGAACATGTTCACAACAAATTCATACGACAATAAATTCATCTCCACTGGGTTATAGTATTACAAAATGTTACTTCATACATGACCAAAAAAATAGATATTTACAAATCAAATGAAAGGTTCCTAAATATCCTTTCCTAAATAATTTATATACAAAAAATCATGATTTGAGTATTAAATTAATTAAAAAATATTGTTTGTTTTTTGGAAAAATAAGAGAATGTGATATGCTTCCTTTTAAATGTATTTAAATTATTTTTGCATCATTTAAATGTTATTGTTTTGAATTAGACTAAAATATTACACAAATACATACTCAAAACATAATTTATGATATCCCTATAGTAAGGTAAAAACAACCATACTGATTCGTGTATACAACTCGTTATCACGTAGTTTTCCAGTTTTATCCGAGTCATGTTTGATATTGGATATCATACGGGATGAGTAAGTATTACAATTTTCAAGTTCATACTTATTGATTAATTCATGCTTGTTTTTTAATTGATTCCAAATAATTCCAAAGCCTTTTTGATAAACTTGAAATCCTATAAAATAGTTTTTTTCACCCATCATGATCATTTTTATTATTAATTCATAAGTTTTAAAAAATCATTGCACAAATATTTAATTATTGGTCTAAAAATAAAATCACATACATATATTTCAACTAGAATAATATTATAGAAATATGTCTTATTAAAAAATTTATCATCATATATTCGTACTTTAAAACTATATTATTATATAAAAGTAATTAATCTTTCATACCGTGCCCTTAGAGATTTTTTATGTCTATATAGATACTTGGAATGCTTGAATATATAATTTTTAAAATGTGGATCTTCACTACCAGCAGGTTGTTCTTTATAAACTTTCTCCATTAAAAACACACTTAAAAAGGAATATTTTACATCTTCCTATTATAATTTAATATTCATATATGATGCATATTCTATAATTAATTGAATATCTTCAAGTCAAGATATGGGTGAAAAGGTTTATTCATAATCTATTATTTCTTCTTAATTTTATCCTTTCACAAATATTCTAGATTTATTTATAGATATTAAAACAAGATCATCTTGAATTTTTTTATAACCCATTTTCCCGATTACAAGATAGCTCAAGGGTCTTCCATCTAGTTCACATACCTTACTTCTTTTAAACATATTTATCTTTTCTTCCATTGTAAAGAACCAAATTATATCTGATAATGAATTTTCTATGGATTTATGATATAGTTTCGATAAAAAGGTATAGAAATATATAGATTTCATACATTTATTCTAGTTCTCACTTCATCTTCTTAGTTTCCTATAACTATTTTTAAATGATGGTGTTTATGGTTTCTGGGTGTTCATGGAAACATATTTTCTGGTTCACTAGTTTTTACATTTTTGGGACTTGGTTTAAAATAATCATGTTACAAATCATAATTCATGTTTTTATTAAAGAATGGATTTGGTCACATATTTTTGTCTAAATCATATTGATCATTAATTTGAATTAGTTTTTGATAAGAGGGATATATTTCATCTAATATCACATGAGTTAATTCTTTAAAAATAATTGAACTTTTATTGAAATTCCAATAAGATTTGGAATTAGTTTAGTATACATGGAATATTACTTCATTATACATTGTATCAATCCTCCGATGATTATCCTTGATGTCCAAAATGTAAACATTGCATCAAAATACATTAAAGTATCCAACCATGGGTTTTCTAATGTTCTGTAACTCATAGAGTGTTTTCATAAAAATATGTCATATCAATACTCTTTAAATGATATAACATGTTGTGTAACGACCCGAAATTTTGAATAAATCTTGTTTCCTAATTTTATGTGTTATTTGATTTTATTTTTATACTCAACAAAAATGTTTCATTTGATAACATGAGTATAATTTAAATGATACCATTGGTTTTTTACTGTTATATGACCATTGGTCAATATGACCACTAGAAACTAAACCTTTTCATTATTGTTTCTAAATACAAGTAATCTTGGTTAATTAACATAGAAAGAAGATTCGATGGCCTCACCCAGTAGTCTCGGACCAATCGAAGCCCATCTAAGAGAACTTGGTAAGGAGGAAGCACCACTGGGCTTTGCTCTGGACCAAACCCAAGCTGAACTTCATCATATAAAGCTATAATGGGATTGCCTTCGCGAGAAGTTCAAACTGATAGAAATTACTACTCATGCGATGTTGGCTGAGCCTCCCTCTGATTTTCTCACCTTAGCACACCTTACACTTAGGTTTGATGCTGGTGTGATAAGGGGCTATGTAAGGAGACTGTAACTGCCTTGTGTAATCCTTTTTTTAAATAAAAATTGGGATTTAAAAATTGGGATTTCTTCTTATGATGAAGTCTATGAATTTTCAAATGACTGGATAAATATAGTATGCATATTTTTGATGAATTTTAGAAAAAGGATATATTAAAAATGGTTGTGTAAACCTTAAATAATTAAAAATGTGTAATGATTTTCGAAAAATGGTCTTCTACAATTATGTTCAGTACAATATTTAGAGTCTAATAAGATCAACATAATTTTTGATGAATAGTATATTATGAATAGTGATTTTATGATTAGGATTAGTAATGTGTCCAAATGGATTAGTAATCTCACTTAAAGAAAGTATTAATATAATCTAGGCATCTTGATTAAGTAATGCGATTCAATAAAATGGTTAAATAACAATTTCATAAATTATTATTCAAGTATTAGTTTTTTCGGTTGAATAGTGTTTTTTAATTAAAAATTAAATTAAAAATATTTAGAAAATTATTTTTATAAAATGGATTTCATTTTTGAACTCAGAGCATCGATATTATGTTAAGGTACTTTTTGGGGATTTTTCTAAAAATAATGAATTTTCGGTGAATAGTGTTTTTATTTAAAAAAATAAATTAAAAATATTTACAAAATTATTTTTATAAAATGGTGTTCATTTTTGAAATCAGAGCATTGATATTTGGTTAAGGTGAAATTTTGGGATTTTTCTGAGAAAGTTGAATTTTCAGTGATTAGTAAAAATACAGTTTTAGGGTTTCGGTATGTTTAATGACATCATAACTGTGTCATGATGATTTCATGAGATATTTTAAAAGATTTTCGACTAAAGAGGATGAATTATTGTGTGGGGGTCCCCATGTGGCCTAACTTTATGGGAAGTACCATGGGAGGGCCCATGCTTTTGAGAAAACCACTTTTGAGGTGTCCCTTGGCCATTAATGCCTTGTCCCCTCACTTTCCCTATAAATACCAAGCCCTCCTCTCATATTTTCGACTACAAAACCATCCTCAACGAAGTTCTGGTCTCCTTACCTCCCAAGGAGTCCTCCCAAGGTGCCCCCGAGCCCTCAAGGTCCCAACCTTTGAGTTTTAAGAGTTATGTTTTAAGGTAAGGGATTCGACCCCTATCTTTCTTTTCAAGTGATCTCTTTTATGTCATTCCTTTTATGCTCCATGTTCTTATGTTGGAGGATGTTCTTTTATACTACTCTTACTGCCATTTTTATGTTTATATAATAAGATATCCCCTCTTACTCTCATTATTTCGTTTTATGATGTTTTAAGTGGCGCCATTAGGCTGCCGAATGTTTAAGGGATTCTTTCACCCTTCTCTTTTTCAAAGTTCTACTTTCATGTCAAGTCTTTCAAGTTCCTTTTTATTATGTTGGGGTATAATATCTATATCTATCATACTGGACTCTTATGATCATATGATGAGAGACCCCATTTTATCTCTTCAATTCTGTATTTTGAAGTTTTAAGTGGCGCCGTTAGGCTGCCGAATTTTTAAGTGGTTCTTCTCCATTCTCGTTTTGAAGTTCTACTTTCATGTCAATTCTTTAAAGTTCCTTTCTATTATGTTGGGTTATGATATCTATATCTATCATACTGGACTCTTATGTTCATATGATGAGAGACCCCATTTTATCTCTTCAATTCAGAATTTTGATGTTTTAAGTGGCGTCGTTAGGCTGCCGAATTTTTAAGTGGTTCTTCACCATTCTCGTTTTGAAGTTCTTCTTTCATGTCAATTCTTTCAAGTTCATTTCTATTATGTTGGGGTATAATCTCTATATCTATCATACTGGACTCTTAAGTTAATATTATGAGAGACCCCATTTTATCTCTTCAATTCAGTATTTTGATGTTTTAAGTGGCGCCGTTAGGCTGCCGAATTTTTAAGTGGTTCTTCACCATTCTCGTTTTGAAGTTCTACATTCATGTCAATTCTTTCAGGTTCCTTTCTATTATGTTGGGGTATGATCTCTATATCTATCATACTGGAATCTTATGTTCATATTATTAAAGACCCTATTTGACCTTGTCAATTCAATTTTGTTGAATTTTAAGTGACGCCGTTAGGCTGCTGAATTCTCACTAGAGAAAACATTTTTTTTCGTTTCATGTTCTTCATTTCATATGTTATATTTTCAAATTTCATTACCATGTTCTTAAATACCTTATATTATTTCCCTATACTGTTTTATGGGTCATTTATGAATGTTTTTCCCATGTCCCCTCTCTTCTCAATGTTTTCTAAAACCTTGTAACATAGCCGTTATGCTGCAGAATTTTCGTCTAAAATACCTCTCTCTCTTTTCTAAAAATTATTTTATGTTATAAAGTGAATACTCAAAGATATTATATCTACAGGGGTATTAACATATATATAAAAATGTTTTATTTTAAATTAAGGGAATTACATACATGAAACCCTCTTTCCCTTTCCGTGGCTTTAAAGTGACGTAAAGATCATGTCTTTAAAGCAGTTTTTAAAACGTTATGATTATGAAATGAAACCCATTTATTTTATGCTATATGGGTTATTTATGAAATTTTTGATGATGATATATGTGGATCACATGATAATGAAGGAAAATTTAAGGGTGCGCCCTGATAGCGCTCCAATGCATTGGGTAATGATGTAACCACTAGAGATTACAATTTTCACGATACCTTGGTGAATTACCTTGGTAATTTTCAAATGACACCTTGGGGATGGACCTTGGTGATATGTTCATGATTGTCTATGTTAAATGATGTAGCCACATTTTCAAGTTATGAAAAATGTTATTTTTATTATGATATGCCTCCTTATTTCATTCTCATGCCTTAAAGTTCTTTTTCATGACCTTATTGAAGTATCTCATGTTCACATGTAAAATGATTCTCTTGTTTTCCTTACGGGGCTTTTTGCTCACCCTTTCTTTTGATGTATGCTCCCAGGTTATGTGATGCAGTAATGAACCTAGGATGAACATGAGGAGAAGCCTTTCAAGTGTTTTAGAATAATGTTTTATGTTTTCATGTTTAAAGTTCCTGGTTTCCAAGACACTAAACCTTAAAGATCCTCGGTTTTGTAAAATGTAATGAAAGTTTATGTTATAAAGAGGCGGGATGATATAGTTGGTATCAAAGGATGGTTTAGTTATTTGTGGAAATTAGGATATGAAAAATCTAGGAAGAACCCTATAAAAAAGTTTAAATATAGGAAATATTCATGGTATTTTGATGAGTATTGAGTAAGGGTTTCCAAGCAAACACATCCCTGTCTGGATACGAGCAGGTAGAGGTGGCTCTGGAACAGATGTACATCGGGGTAAAACCTGAAAACACCGCTTTGAGCTAGACTCGAACTGGAACTGGTACACGACAACGGGCCTTGCTGCACTCTTGGTTACGACACTCCCGGGGGATATGCTTTGGTAAATCCATAAGCTTAGTATGAACCATTATTAAAGGAAAAAGGATAAAACAAAATAAAGATTCACATAAGAATATTTGATCATGGATAACCTAGATTGGAACCTAGGGGATCACAAGTTAGGATATACTTTTATTCTACATGTTTATCCTTTTATGCTTAAAGTTTCTTTTTCAGGATTATTAGCTAAGTAAATAATCCCCTAATTATAGTTTCTTTTCTTAGTTAATGGTGGGAAATGGAAGAACATGTCCCAAAAACCAATGTGATAGGAAATGCGATGATTGTCGTATTAATATGACAGAGGTGATTAGGGGATTAAAAGATGATTATTATTTTGGAATACGTTTACTATTTTAGGGACCCTATATGATCGAGGTAAATAGATTACTACGGTATTTTCATTGAGGAGTAAGGTTGACTTATATTTTGAAGAATCGATGAATTTATGGTGGACTTATAGTAATTTAGGTTACTTATGGGAATGATTAACCTATCTTTGGTAAAATATGTTTAGTTTAGATAATTTTGTTATAAGATGTTAGGAGTGGTTGATGTTGTTTGGAGATGAACAATGAAGTTTATTTTGGAAGACTATGTTATCAAATCCTTCTTGTATTTGGGTTTCAATCTTAGTTTGGTTTATTTTAAGGAATTTTAAGGACCGTTATTTATGGGATGGTCTATGATGAACTTTGGGTATTACCATGGAACATTGAAGATTTAAAATTTGTTTCCATTCCTATGGGATTCTTCCTTTTTGAAGAGTTGTTTAACCTTACCCTTTCTGTTTTTGGGATAACGTTTAAAGATAGAAGAAATAGATATTTAATCGTTTGTGGATTATGTGATTCTCTAGAATATGATTCTTGTGTTTTTATGAGACCAAGTAGTTTTGAATGCTCATCGTTTGGGAGAAAAGATTAGTTTTGGTAGAAACTTATTAAAGGGTAAAACTCTACCTGAAGGTAGATATATTTCCTTATGTTTTTGTTCTATATAGTAAATTAATTCCTCAAAATTATGAAAAGGAACGTAAAACAAAAATTTTGTTGGTTTACGTTTCCTACTAGGTAATCAATGACCATTTACACACATCATAAGTTTGGGATTTCCTTATGGTTAACTTTCTCCTAATCATGTTCTCTATCTCTCTCCCTCAGAACTTGACCCTTTGTTTTTCTTCCATGTCCATGTTTTCCTACATGGAATCCCAGTGTGGGATAACTCGGGTGAGCTTCATACTTCACTTTCTTTCTTTTAAAGTAATAGTTTTACTGACTCCTTTTCCGATGTGGTAATTTCAATGAAATTTGAAAACCTAATTTTAAAAATCGCGAGGACGCAATTTCTTAAGGGGGGAAGATTGTAACGACCCGAAATTTTGAATAAATCTTGTTTCCTAATTTTATGTTTTATTTGATTTTAGTTTTATACTCAAAAAAATGTTTCATTTGATAACATGAGTATAATTTAAATGATACCATTGGTTTTTTACTGTTATATGACCATTGGTCAATATGACCGCTGGAAACTAAACCTTTTGATTATTGTCTCTAAATACAAGTAATCTTGGTTAATTAATATAGAAAGAAGATTCGATGGCCTCACCCAGAAGTCTTGGACCAATCGAAGCCCATCTAACAGAACTTGGGAAGGAGGTAGCACCACTGGGCTTTGCTTTGGACCAAACCCAAGCCGAACTTCATCGTATAAAGCTAGAACGGGATTGCCTTCGCGAGAAGTTCAAACTAATAGAAATTACTACTCGTGCGATGTTGGCCGAGCCTCCCTCGGATTTTCTCACCTTAGCACAACATACACTTAGGTCCTATGCTGGTGTGATAAGGGGCTATGTAAGGAGACCGTAACTGCCTTGTGTAATCCTTTGTTTAAATAAAAATTGGGATTTTTTCTTATGATGAAGTTTATGAATTTTCAAATGACCGGATAAATATAGTATGCATATTTTTGATGAATTTTAGGAAAATGTTATTTTAAAAATGGTTGTGTAAACCTTAAATAATTAAAAATGTGTAATGATTTTCGAAAAATGGTCATCTACAATTATGTTCAGTACAAAATTTAGAGTCTAATAAGATCAACTTAATTTTTGATCAATAGTAAATTATGAATAGTGATTTTATGATTAGGATTAGTAATGTGTCCAAATGGATTAGTAATCTCACTTAAAGAAAGTATTAATATAATCTAGGCACCTGGATTAAGTAATGTGATTCAGTAAAATGGTTAAATAACGGTTTCATAAATTATTATTCAAGTATTAGTTTTTTCAGGTGAATATTGTTTTTTAATTATAAATTAAATTAAAAATATTTAGAAAATTATTTTTATAAAATGGATTTCATTTTTGAACTCAGAGCATCGATATTATGTTAAGGTAATTTTTGGGGATTTTTCGAAAAATAATGAATTTTCGGTGAATAGTGTTTTTATTTAAAAAAAATAAATTAATAATATTTATAAAATTATTTTTATAAAATGGTGTTCATTTTTGAAATCAGAGCATTGATATTTGGTTAAGGTGAAATTTTGGGATTTTTCTGAGAAAGTTGAATTTTCAGTGATTAGTAAAAATACAGTTTTAGGGTTTCGGTATGTTTAATGACATCAAAACTGTGTCATGATGATGTCATGAGATATTTTAAAGGATGTTCGACTAAAGAGGATGAATTATTGTGTGGGGTTTTCTATGTGGCCTAACTTTATGGGAAGTACCATGGGAGGGCCCATGCTTTTGAGAAAACCACTTTTGAGGTGTCCCTTGGCCATTAATGTCTTGTCCCCTCACTTTCCCTATAAATACCAAGCCCTCCTCTCATCTTTTCGACTCCAAAACCATCCTCAATGAAGTTCTGGTCTCCTTACCTCCCAAGGAGTCCTCCCAAGGTGCCCCCAAGCCCTCAAGGACCCATCCTTTGAGTTTTAAGAGTTATGTTTTAAGGTAAGGGATCCGACCCCTCTCTTTCTTTTCAAGTGATCTCTTTTATGTCATTCCTTTTATGCTCCATGTTATTATGTTGGAGGATGTTATTTTATACTCCTCTTAATTCCCTTTTTATGTTCATATAATAAGAGATACCCTCTTACTCTCATTATTTCGTTTTATGAAGTTTTAAGTGGCGTCGTTAAGCTGCCGAATGTTTAAGGGATTCTTTCACCCTTCTCTTTTTCAAAGTTCTACTTTCATGTCAAGTCTTTCAAGTTCCTTTTTATTATGTTGGGGTATGATATATATATCTATCATACTGGACTATTATGTTCATATGATGAGAGACCCCATTTTATCTCTTCAATTCAGTATTTTGATGTTTTAACTGGCGCCGTTAGGCTGCCGAATTTTTAAGTGGTTCTTCACCATTCTCGTTTTGAAGTTCTACTTTCATGTCAATTCTTTCAACTTACTTTATATTATGTTGGGGTATGATATCTACATCTATCATACTGAACTCTTATGTTCATATTATGAGAGACCCCATTTTATCTCTTCAATTGAGTATTTTGATGTTTTAAGTGGCGCCGTTAGGCTGCCGAATTTTTAAGTGGTTCTTCACAATTCTCGTTTTGAAGTTCTACTTTCATGTCAATTATTTCAAGTTCCTTTCTATTAGGTTGGGGTATGATCTCTATATCTATCATACTGGACTCTTACATTCATATGATGAGAGACCCCATTTTATCTCTTCAATTCAGTATTTTGATGTTTTAAGTGGCGCCGTTAGGCTGCCGAATTTTTAAGTGGTTCTTCACCATTCTCGTTTTGAAGTTCTACATTCATGTAAATTCTTTCATGTTCCTTTCTATTATGTTGGGGTATGATCTCTATATCTATCATACTGGACTCTTATGTTCATATTATGAGAGAACCTATTTGACCTTGTCAATTCAATTTTGATGATGTTTAAGTGACGCCGTTAGGCTGCCGAATTCTCACAAGAGAAATCTTTTTTTTTCTTCGTTTCATGTTCTTTATTTCATATGGTATATTTTAAAATTTCTTTACCATGTTCTTAAATCCCATATTTTTTTCCCTCTATTGTTTTATGGGTCATTTATTAATGTTTGACCCATGTCCCCTCTCTTCTCAATGTTTTCTAAAACCTTGTAACATAGCCGTTATGCTGCAGAATTTTCGTCTCAAAATGCCTCTCTCTCTCTTTTCTAAAAATTATTTTCTGTTATAAAGTGAATACTCAAAGCTGTTATTTCTACAGGGGTATTCACATATATATAAAATTGTTCTATTTTAAATTATTGGAATTACATACATGAAACCCACTTTCCCTTTCTGTGGGTTTAAAGTGACGTAAAGATCATGTCTTTAAAGCAGTTTTTAAAACGTTATGATTATGAAATGAAACCCATTTATTTTATGCTATATGGGTTATTTATGAAATGTTTGATGATGATATATGTGGCTCACATGATAATGAAGGCAAATTTAAGGGTTCACCCTGATAGCACTCCAATGCATTGGGTAATGATGTAACCACTAGAGATTACAATTTTCACGATACCTTGGTGAATAACCTTGGTAATTTTTAAATGAAACCTTGGGGATGGACCTTGGTGATATGTTCATGATTGTCTATGTTAAATGATGTAGCCACATTTTCAAGTTATGAAAAATGTTATTTTTATTATGATATGCCTCTTTATTTCATTCTCATGCCTTAAAGTTCTTTTTCATGACCTTATTGATGTATCTCAAGTTCACATGTAAAATGTTTCTCTTGTTTTCCTTACGGGGATTTTTGCTCCCCCTTTCTTTTGATGTATGCTCCCAGGTTATGTGATGCAGTAATGAACCTAGGATGAACATGAGGAGAAGCCTTTCAAGTGTTTTAGAAGAATGTTTTATGTTTTCATGTTTAAAGTTCCTGGTTTCCAAGACACTAAACCTTAAAAATCCTCGGTTTTGTAAAATGTAATGAATGTTTATGTTATAAAGAGGCGGGATGCTATATGTTGTGTTATGGAAATCTTTATAAAAATGAGTGGGCATGATATATTTACATAACATAGTCCAATTAATTTCTGTTAATGTTCTATTTCTATTCTCCATGAGGCCACTTTATTGAGGAGCCTTGGTGAAAGAGAATATATGTTTAATTCCATGCATAGAGCAAGAAGAATAAAATTCATGATTCTCAAATTCTCATACATGATCAATTCATAACGACATGACTTTGACATATTTTTATTTGTTCACAAGTTTAAAAAACCCAGAAAAACATATAACATTTCACTTATGATACTTAAAACAACCCACTTAAATATTGAAAAATCATCAAATAACACATAAAAATGACATACTGGTAAGACTTGTATTTATAATTTTTCCAAAAAATTTATATGTATAGGATCAAGTGGTTTATAATTATAATATTATTTAATTGGTATTAAATATGAATTATGTTTCTTTACATTTTATCATCCTTCACAATGTTTCTCTATCTCTAATTAGAGATCAAAAAATTGTGAAATAAAATAAATTTTAGACAATTTTATCAAGAAATGAAAATTTTAATATCCAAGACTTTTATGCCAAATCCATGATTACTCAATTTAAGCAATTAAGAAATTTAGATTTTTTATGCACTATGAGTTAATATAAATTGCATAAACATTGTCTGCTCTCGGTGACTAGAATTTGATACATTTATCTTTAAAAACTATACATGCATTATTTGAAAAATTAACAGAATAACCATCATTACAATGTTGATAAATACTTACCATATTATGATTGAATCCTTCAATGTAAATTATTTCATTGATGAGAATATACTCAGGATTTCCAAATGAACCAATGTCAACAAACACTCCTTTTAGATTGTCTCCAAATGTGACATGACATATATCTTATTTGGATAGAGATTGAAAAATAGAGTAATATCCATTAATATTTTCCGAATATACACTTCCAATTTACCATCTTTAATTCTAATTTATATGCCTAGTTTCCTCATCAATGTGTGCCACCAAGCATATGTTGGACTATTGATTTGTGGCTTTAGAATTTTATTCAGATGACATAGATTCTCTAGAATCTTCAAAAGAACTCCACGTGGCCTTCATATATTTATTGTATTACTTGTATCTAGTTTTTTTAATATTTCTCTTTAGTCCTCTTTTTTTCCATGATTTTTGGATAGCTAGGTTTAATGTGTCCTAGCTTCTTAAATTCATATCATCTCAACTATTTCAAGTTTCCTCCATGCTTTCACTACATCTCAATGGATCTTATGAATCTCTAGATCTTATTTTATACTTTTTCGATAATTTCAGTCAAATTTAGTAAGCTCATAATTTGGTCATGATTTTCTTTAGATTTATTATTCCACAGATGCTTTAAATATTTTTACACCTTTTCTTTTTTATACAACTTTATAAATATGTACATTCAAGTTGGTAATTTTCTTTTTTATCATTTTGGGATCTTTATTTTCTATCTCTATTTTAGCCTCATGCGTCCTGAGAGTTTTGATGGGGTCATTTATCATGAAATATTTCACCTATATAATTTTCTAATAGTTGATGATATTACACTCCACATTTGAGGTAATAGTCTAATGACATTCAGTGCTTCCTCATGCTCATCGATATGTGTTCCCTGAGGAACAATGTTATTCACAATCTCAGTAAGTCTTCTATTCATCTGATTAATAATTTCTCCATAATTCATTTTGAATGTATCAAAAATGATCATGGATATATCATATAGAAGGTATTTAAAGTTTTAGTGCCTTCATAATCATCTACTATTTTAGATGAAATTTCATGTGTTTTCTCAAATTTATTGATTTTGTTAAACACATCTAGTCCCAACCCGTAGATAATTGAGTTCGGAGACTTGGATTTCAGATCATAGTTTGATTCAGTTGTAGCATCCCATGTTTTAATTTTATTTTTCTTTGTAACATCATAAGTCTTACCATCCTTGGTATAAACTTTAAGACCAAGATTCCCTAGATAAATAATCATGTGATCTTTATAGAAACCAAATATTTCATAATTGAAATACATATATCTAGCACTTGATATACCATATCAATTGTCATCCATAGTATCCACTTTAGGATTTATCTTTGGGATTCAACTTTGGTAGTATTAAACTCAAGAGTTGAATTATAAAATACCATTTTTTTCCCAGATAGTGACTGGCTTATTAAATAAAGAAGGGTGAATTGAATTTTTAAATATTTCATAAAAAAAGTATAACCTCCCACTTTGATGTATTTATGATATATTTTAATAATTTTGAATATATGCAATGGAAATGTAAAATATGCAGAAGAAAATTTGACAAAATTATATATATTAGTCTAGAGAACAGTAGTCCCCTAGTCTACTCCACAGACTCTCTACTCTACGAGAATGTTGATTTTCACTAAAAATCTATTTTAACAGGGGATCCCAGCTAAGTACACACTATTTTTACTTAGTAAGAATTTACAAGAACTCTAAAACATGATCATCCATTATAATGAATTTATATGTTCTTAACCATACTCGTACACTGAGAGGAATCATTTTAGAATGATCTACTAGTTTTATGAAATGTTTGCAGTGTACTATTGCAAGAACCAACTAATAATAGATAGGGATAATTCTGAACAGAATGATAGACATAAATTGTAGATTAAGATGATATTTAGTGAAATATATAGAACGGATAATATTATCTCTAGATGTATTTATTCTCATTATGTGTATATCTCTGATGTTAGGAAATAATATAGAATTTCTTCTAAATTTGTTCTCTTCTCTATATTTGATGTTGCTAACTGTTCGTTTAATATGTAGTTTAACCTAGATTATAGGATAACTGTAATGGTAGAACGACATAGATAGAAATATTGACGTGATATAGTATTAAGGACATATATCCCAACCTTACAAACATTGAAATTTCAGTTATAGAAAAAATATTCTCATACCATTGATTGTTCAATTTATTAAAGTCCTGTACAAATGGTCTTTCCTTAAATTGATAATATTATTTTGAGGTACATAAAAGGTATTAGATGACTTGACATGTGATTAGAAAATTTATCATGACATTATGTAATAACATTTCATCATACGATATTGGTTCAACATATTATTCATCAGAGGATATGTTACATAAAATAAAGCATCTTTTCTTCATAAGATATTATTTCTTCAACATTGAATAATATAAATATTCCATAAAAAGATTAAATTTTACTGTGAAATAGAATTCTCTTTTAATAAACATATTTTGTCTATATATATTCTTCTTAGAGGAATAATTTTATTTCACACATTCATTCTTACAGACATATGTTCCTTTAGTAACATAATAGTATAGAGTAAGATAATGAATTAAATGATACTTTTTTATTTTTAATAACAAAATATGTTATTTATTTTGTAAGACAAATTATTTTCATCAAGAAAGTTTTTAATTTTATAACATAGTATGAGATAATTATAATCTGAAACATATTACAAAATTGATCTAATAAAATTATATATTTTTAGAATCATTAGAAAAAATAAAGTGGAGTTGTATAGAAATAACAAACTATTTACAAAAAAGTGTACACCGGGTGGCCGATTAGTCATGATAATTTTATGATTATCCTTATTAAACTCAAATTATTAATAGTCTTGGTATTTTTTATCTATTAATATTCATTAAAAAGTTTGTTTTGAATGATTATGGGAATTCATTAAAAACAAGGTTTCTAATATGAATTAAAAAATTATTAATGTGTTCATTTATCCATGTTTCATACTGATTTGGGAAAATTATACCTTATTATTTATCATTGTTTACTAGAGAATATTTGGTTTATTTTTTAAAAAAATTCTTATAAAACACTCGGTGAGATGGAAATAACAAATTTTTTCTCAAAGCATGAATACATATTTAGCTATATGTAGATATAAATTTAATTGTTGTGAGGTCATTACATAATGGGTATTCTTGATACCAAGGTTCATGTCTCCACCTTGTGGGGATAAATAACATAGTTCAGTCTATATCAGGAACCATTTGGGTAACTATTAGTTTTAAAATTCAGGTTGGTTCATGAATACCCTTATTCCCCACATGTGAGACATTGAATTATTATTGGTACCACATGAGGAAATCTATTTTTTCAATCATGTTATCAAAACTCATTATTTTCCTATGACATTTTTTTGGTCAATGTCCTCTTTTTACATAGATAAATCATATTCTAGTTCAATTGTGACAAACCCCTTGGTGCTTCTGTACAAAATTTTGACATATTGGAAATTGAAAATTTTTCTATCATTATATTCATTATATAATATTCCATGATACTCTATACTTATCAACATTGGTTTGATTGAGAAATATAATATATTCACATGTTTTGACATGTTTCTTGATAGTTAGTGTGAAATAATAACAAACTTTCTCACTCTAACTACCATTCTGATGGATTATTCAATGATGTAATTTTTTCATTATCCTTATCTCAAATGGTTTCTAATTATTAAAGGTTTGGAATGAATTATGAATCCCTAAAAACAAGGTGAAATTATTATAATAAATTTAATTAAATGGAATCAACCATATAACATTGTAAACATATCCTCAATCCATCATGTATGTCATTTATTTAAACCTATATCAATATATTATGACCTGGGTTTCTTTAGGTTGGGTTATTTTAAACATAAAAAAATAGTTCTCTAATTTGGCTAGGAAATACATCCTTTATAGTGATTGTTAAAGATCATATTATAAAAAAAGTCATATCCCCCAAGAGTCTCTAACTACGTATGTACTATTAGGTTTACTCACTCTGAATGAGGGTGATGATCACAATAATTCTCAACCAACCCTTTCCATGGTGATAACCACTAGTTTCATCTGTTACATTGTTGTATAAAAATTTTAGTATCTATATAAAGGTTTATTTCTTGGAAAACCAATTACTTATTATATAAGAAATATTTTCAAAGATCATCCTATAATTAGACACATATTTTGGAATTTTTATAAGGTTATCTAACCTTAATACCGAAGGTATCTAGACTAATATAAAAAAAACTAAACCGATCCCTTGATACAAACAATGGAGACCCAAAAAAATAATTTATAAATAAAAAAATTATTTCTTAGTTTAATTAATACATCTCAAAATTAGTTACACAAGACAATGACTGATCAGTTTATTGTCTTAGAGAATATATTCATAAACATCTTATTTTACAATGCATGTGGAAATTTCTCCATAATTGTGATCTACTAGACCCTATCCTAAATATATCATATGATATAATCGTCTTCATAACCAAGGGAATATAAAAAAATCAATTGGTGAGTGTCAGTTATTATAATGGGAAACATATCAACCAATCAAAACTACTAGATCATATACATGAGAGAAAAATAAGATCAAGGAAAAAATATTAGATATAATATTCATGGTATCATAAGTAGAAATTAGAAAAAATGTTTTTCAATTTTAGATCAAATAAAAAGGACATATTTCCCAAAAAAGGCCATGAAAAACATTTAATTAAAGTATATAATGAATTTCAAAAAAATTATGAAATCATATAATAAAAAAATTGAAAATATTTAGAACATATAGTATCAAAAATGATTATAGAGTATAAAAAGGATCACATAGTAATTCAAATGTAGAAAAATATTGATAATAGATAGATATAACATTGTTTATCAGGCTTTAATAAATATTTACCATAATATAATGAAGATAGTATCACTACCTGATTCACTAGGTGGATTATGAATATCTTATGAATTATCTTAGAAGATTAGTAATCACTACCTGAATCCTATATTGAATCATGATTCTATAAATTATTCTCCTAGTGGAGTAGGGTTAAATACCTGATTTATACAATATAAGAGGTAGCACAATTTGATTCACATAGTTGATCGAGCATTCCATACTCGATTATTGTAGTGGAGAGATAATTCTTTACAAGATTTCCATAGTTATCTCATGAGATATACAACCATAACCTATGATTCTTTTGGTGATATAGAAACCCAAACATCATCACCCATACCTATTTTTTCTAGATTAAAATAAATAATTCATCTGCTAAAAAATAATCTTTTGAAATAAAATTTCATTGAAAACATTTCTAAGTTGTATCATATTAAAAAACATGACCATTTAATGGAAAAAGCATGACCACCCGAAATGAATATTTAAAAATATAACATAAGTATGGATTTAGAATCCAATCATTAACTAAGTAATAGTCCTTTTAAAATATAAGAGAAATCACAAAAATAAATTTTATCAATTTTTTTAATATCTTTTTAATAATATTTGATTTTCAAGTATCTTTCAAAAAAAATTAAAAAACTATAAGAAAACATCTAAACAGATTCCATCTAAAAAATTGTAAAATTGGGTCTATAAATAAATAAAATTAATGTAAAAATGATAAACATATGGGTAAGATTTAATTTAGAATATATACCCTTGAATTATTTTAAAACATCAATTTTATAGACACACATCATTAAATGGGTAAGGAAACATTGGTTTTAAAACAAGTAAAGGGGAAAATAATAAATAGAAATAAAATAAATTTGTGTCTTTACATGGTAAAGTAGAACATTGTTGGGATTTAAAATAATGCTTATGGAATAGAAAACCATTAAAATAAATGGTAATTATTATTCCAAAAAATTTATTTTCACAAATGAATATAATCAGGAAAGAAGAAGGCCTTGGTGTGAAGCATTATTTTCTATAAAATAATTTGGTAGAAAAACATAACATCATTATATGTTATAATATACATATCATGAATGATAATATTCCATGGTTTAATTCTTTATTACAAAGAAATTATTTGAGTCATGGAAACCATTATAGCATAATAATCATTCTAATAAAAACCTTTTGAAGGACAGAGGGCATGAAGATGGAGTTCAGATAACATGAATAAATTCATTTCATGATATTATATAAATCTAATAGTTAATACACATACTATTTTAAAAAACACATGTGTATAAAAAAATATGATTCAAAGAATGAAATTTGGAGTTGAAGGCCCTACCTTGTTTTCCTGTTTACTTGACCATGATCTAACCTAATCGAGTACTTGAATTTTTATAGGGAATTATCTTATGAAGTAAAGTCCTTATGAATATAAATAGTGAAAAATAGATTTCTTAAATGAGATATGGTTTAGGGATGAAAAATTTTATAGATTTATATGGATAAATTTGAAGAGAATGTGTGTCTTGAAGTGGTGGATGTGTTGGATTTTTACAAGTGAATTAAAGGTTATTTTTCAGAGTGTCCTTGTTTTCAATAATGTAATGATTCTATTAAAGAGTAGATGACAAAAAATACATAAAATATAGAGTTAATGTGATCCTCTATTGAATATCACCTCAACCAATCATTTAGGACATAATAATGAGTGTTTTGGGGTTTTCTAATTTTTTTTTCATTTACCATATTTTGTTTTACGTTGGTAATTAATTTTTATCCTTAATAAAACTTTTTACTAAAAAAATTATATTTCAAATTTTACATAATTTTTTCCTCCTAATTTGAATTTTGGAACTTATTTTTTCAAATTAAGTTATAAGATTTTTGAAAAGATTATTTCAAAATAAACACAATTAATCACATAAAAACATTTTTTAGGAATGCAATGTTTTTACACATTAAATTTAAATATATGATAAAATTATCAATGTTAATGATTATAATGATATTAATTTATTTGATAAAAATGAATTCCGGTTTATTAGTCTTTAATTTAATTAAAAAATAATTCTCGTCGTTAAAATACATGATTCAATGAAAACAGTCAAAATTGTTTTCATCAAATTCATATTTTAATTTCTTTTTAAACATGGTGGGAAAAGTATTTATAAGATCATAGAATATATTCAACATAATAATTTAATACATAAAATAATTATTTTATTAGATAATTGTTTTTAACATCTAGGATACTCATTCCAAGTGATAATTCCTCAAAAGTATAGTTTCTAAAAATATCGTGTTTTCTTTATTAAAAATTAAAAAATCAGATAAATATAATCATAAAAGTGATATTTTATAAGAAGAATTTAAAAAGTAATATCATTTTATAAATTATTAGTTAAAAAATATAAAAATTTTGGTGAAAATTATTGAAAATTATTTTTAGAGAGGCATATTTTATGAATAATTTTAATGTATAATCAGTCTATGCGGCTCTTTGCAATGAAGCTCTTGGTGATGAAAACTAGATGATGTTTGAGGATGACTTTCCCCCTCTTCCTGGTGGTTAGAGGGGGGAGGATGTTCTGTGTCACCACCTCTAGTTCCACAGCCGATGTTTATCCCGTTCAATAAACATAGCTTTCTCCCTGAGTTCTTGTCGTTTTATTTATGCCTGAAGGTTCCATATCTTCATCTTGGTGATCCTCAGCTCTCCATTTCACTATTTGAATTCTCTTAGGCTTTGATTATTCTGGATTTCACCTTAGTGGGTCAATTAAATCATCGCAGGCCTTTAGTTGATGAGTGTGATCGCTTCATCTTTAGTAACTGGGACTTGGAAAATCATGTGGTTGTGTGTCTTCTTGATAAATGCCACCTGATGATTCGTTTTGCATCAGAGGATGATTTAATATGTGTGTGGTCTTGGTATCCTCATAGATTTAATGAATGTAAGTTCTTTGTTCTCTGATGGACTTTTGATCTCTATATAAATCTTGACCCGCCTTCCTCCATGACCAGGGTAAGTCTTCCTCATCTTCCATAGCCATTTCAAAATCCAGAAATCATCTATATGTTAGGGAATTTGGGGGGTAGATTCATTTTTTCTGATGTTCTTAAATCTTATAAGACATACCCTATCAATCCACATTTTTGTGTTGAGGTTGATGTTTCGAATACACCGTTTTAATGGGTTTGGATTACAGTTGGTAAAGAGTGGCGATGGAGGTAAGCTATTGTTTTTTAATCATGGGTTGATTATTACTCGACATGCTGCCAATTGGGACATACGAATGATAAATTTCATTGTGTTTCCATGAAAATAAGGCCTTCTAATTTGGTGAAGGGTTTTGGTAATGTCACTTTCAGGGGATAGATTCTTTCTGATGTTGATAGGCCTGAAATTTCCTCTGGTCTAGGAATCTTGGTTGATTCGGCACTAAAAAAACCTACATCAGTACCTTATGATCATACAGTCACTACACTATTTCATAGACTGAACCAAGACCTTCTCTTAGGGGATGATGTGAATCATGATTCTATGAATGGAGCTGATCTTGGAGGTATAACTGGCTTGGAAGGACCTTTAGGGCTTCACCGAATTAGGATAAATTTTTCTCCATTCTGTGTGACGCTAGTAGGGAGGATGATGGACTGCTCAGTGATGTTGATGTTGGGTATAAAAAGAGAGAGATTCACATGAATTAAATTAGTGCATCTATGGTTCATGAGGTAGCCTGTGAAAGGCAAGACACTAATGAATCTCATCTTTGTCTGGTTGTTGAGGATTCTAATTCACAGATGCAATTCGGCGGTGACCTGGAGATCAAAGTCCCAACATATAAACGGTTTCAAGAACTGTATCATGAGGGGATCTCTAATGTGGAGGAGGTTTATCAAATGAAAGAATTTTCAAATATTCATCTTGATCTCTCACCTTAGAATGAAATAACCATAGATGGTTCAATGAGGAAGGAGGTGCATGGTGTCCATGATTTTGTGGAGCATCAATAATGTTTACCCATGATTGATTCTAACAGACAATATAACCAGTACCGGAGAGTGATTGATGGTTAGAAAAAATTTCTTATCACTGGACAATGGTGGGATGTCTCTAATAGTGACAAGAAAAATTAGTGTCATGGTCAGACCTTCCTATATTGATGTTGTTCAAGTTGGGAGGATTATGATGTTTGGAAATGAGGAAGTTATGCCTTCCCTAATAAGAAGAAGGCCGAGGACATACTACTCTTATATGTCGAAGCTAGTTTCCACTAGGTCTTCTTTCAGGAAGGAATGCACGACTATCCTGGATTTGAAAATTTGAATGAAATCTTCTATGGATTTTATATCTTTGTAAATATTTACTCTAACAAATAAGTATGCCAATATCCTATAGCACTATGAACGATTAGAGTGGGAATATGCTACTACGGATGAAGCAATCTATAGTGGATGTGGTGATGGGTATGTCTTTTATGTTATATAGTTTTATTTAGTGGTTTGTAGTACATCATTGCTTCACTTTTCTATTGTCTTAATAAATGGTTGGAGGCTTGCCTCTGACTAAGATTTTATATCATTGTTGGAGCCAAAATGGGGGATGAAGAAGAAGAAATGAAATTCCAGAATGGCCACCTCACGAATCCCCTTCACAGAGTCCCCCTGGCCCCGTAGCCACCGCAGTGCAAGGAGGCGGGATGCTCCATAACCGAAATTGATCCTTCCCATGGCAAGGTACGTAAGAGACCTTCCTGCGGTTCAAGCCCGACAGTCAGTGGTTACGACCTCCTTCACGTAGGTTCACCCACACCCATACCCGAAATATGTGGGTTTTGATCCCTGTCTCCTAGAAATGGTATGTAGGAAGCTTCCCCAAGGATTATCCCTAATCAGAAGTAAGAATTTTTCAGCACCCTTTCAGCGTTAATCCATTGTCTCCCCTTTCAACGGTAATCCGTTGTAGCCCTCTTTCAGTGGTAAGCCATTGGAACCCCAATCAGTGGTAAGCCATTGTCAATTTGAACTATGTTGACTTTGATTCTCTTCCACTGGTAAACGTAAGAATCCTCTCTAAGGTTCAATCCCTTCATTCATATATCATCCTAATATCTCTCTCGATCCCATGTGTTTTGGGAAGATCATGCCCCAACCCGGAGGTTTCACTTCCTCCGGGTCCCATCTGTGCATCCTTTTTCACAGGCCACCTCCTCAGGTGTCCCATCGTCCCACCAAACTATGTGGACTTTGATTCCGTGCCATGGGGATACATAGTATGTCTCTTTGAGGCTCAAGACCACCACCATCATCACCCCAAGTCGACTCCATAACACTCTCCACCCACTTCACTTAACCACCCATCATCCCTCTTTATTCTTATCCGAGCTGCCACTTTCCGGTAAGATCATGCCAATCTACCTCTTCGCTGCTCCGAGCAGTAACTGGGTAACTAACCACACATTGTCCCCAACATTTGTGTTCCCTCAAAGAGATACATATATCTGATACACTCTAGTCAGTGTTCTGGTCTTTCCACTCTGTCTCTACTAGACAATAAACTCGTGTTATACCCTATGTTAAACATTGGATGATAAGGAAAACCTCAGAGACATGTAAATGGAATATAATTCCCCACATCCAACGTGGGATGCCTTGGGCTTCCGCACCCTTTATATGGACAATAAGAAGAATAAAAAACCCAGACACGCCAGTGTTCCAACGTCGAGACACGTCAGTGATGCCCAATGTGACTACACCCATAACTAGAGGTTGCTACCCTGACAAGACCCTTTTGAATGTCCTGATAGAAGCAGCATAATTAACTAGTTTCCATGAAAGTATGGCTTGAGTAATAGTTTCATGGAAAACATCTTAATTCTATAAGGGACACATGGACTAGGTGACGAGTTCTGAGGAGGAATCCACATAAGAATGAACTGAACTCCCATAATCCTATTTAAATCAAGGAGAAGATGACCCTGAACAAGTGACGAATGTCGCCCGCCTTTGGAATGCGGGAATGCGTGGCAACAAACAGCACCTCTCGTCCTCAAGTAGATAGATGCGCGCGGACCGGAGAATGCATCAGAAATAGAAACGGTGAACCCGACGTGAATATAGTCTCTTCAACATAGAGACTAATAGCGTTCAAGGAATCAATGGATTATCATGTCATCAGTTCCAGTTATCCGGCCCTGGGTCCCGCTATGAAAATAGAAGGCCTGGTGTGAAACTCACCAGATGTTGGGGAAGTCAAAATTTTGCGCATCCTGATCTGAGAGATTGTCATTCTGGATCCCTCTTACCAGTCATGGAAGACTAAATGGCGTTGGGGCACTAGTTGTTGATTCATTTTTCTTTCAGCACTAATGAGTTAATCTCCCGGCATTCAGAAATGAAATTGCTATATCCAGAAATTGATCACTGCCCGCCCCTCAACGTAGGGGTAAGGGAAATGACAAAGAGGAAATCCCGCATGATTTTTACTCTTCCAAGATGGCCTCAATGTCCATAGCCACTGGGCGCCCGTGCCACATCTCCCCATCAGAAGTCATCCAACGAAGGGTGATGAATGACCTCGTATGCCAGTATGAGGAGGAGGGGATCATCCTGAAAAGGGACAAGGCCATCCTAGATTTAGAGGCGTCATCACCTCATCATTAACTCCTTCTCCAAGGGCTGTGCAGGGAGCCTATGCTCCCTACCCCAACATATAATCGTTTTGGGAGCCTGTCCCTGGAATGCCTCGACGACTCCCTTCCCTATGCCGATGAGGCAGGGGATGTCTGGGCTAGCCCGATTAGAGTCCCATTCTAGGTAATTTGGGTGAGGGCTCCCATTAGGTTGTGCCAGCGCTACCGCCCAGTCTTACGGGCCATGGAGTAGGTGAGCCACGTGCCTGCACCACCAACTCTGGTCCGTCCGACCTCACACCAGCGTCGGGTGCAAATTAACGAGGACACCCACCAAGGGGTGTCAACGTCAGCAGCTACTGTGTCCCGAGCCACCATTGACACATATCAACAAATTTCTATATACGTTGAGCAGGGGAACTTTTACGCTTGACCTGGATTGATTCCCCAAGCACCCCACCGGTTGGCTGGGTAAACTCTCGCAGTCGCCGGCACAGGCAGTGGCCGTGACTGACTAACCTACAGCGATGCCACCCAATATGGAGGCCATCCCCGTACAACAACCATGGGGAACACGAGTCTTCACCACCTCAAAGATCAACATGGAGGTTCGCCCCATGCCATCGTGAACCTATATGGGGTCCCCCCCACCCATGATGGCAACACTCTGTATGGGAGTCTCTCCCGCACTCACTACACCGGGTATGGAGTCATTCCTCCTTTCGTAGATCGCCGAGGCCGGGAAGTCGCACATATGGTCACTCTCCAACATGGGGGTACTCCTTATTGTAGCAGCAAGAAAAAGTCCTTCTCCCCCGGGAAATCATAGGGATAGGGAGAAACACCACTTCACCAGCACCTAGCCCAGAAGTCCTACCCATGTTCGGCCTAACCAGTACGAGGACCTTGCTCATATTGATGTTGCAAGAGGAAACAAGCATCGAGGCCCTACCTGTGCATATTTTAGCCTCAGCAGAGATCCCACCCACTCTTGAACTATCCATTTAGGTCCTCCCCATGTCACCTTCGATATCAGCCCAGGTTCTCCTCGCACCCCGGCTTTATCAGGTGGAAATCCTCTCTTCCCTAGCACTAGTATGGCCAAATGAAATCCTCATGACTGAAATAAACCATGTCCTGAAGAACCATTCGGGGGTAGGAAGGCGAGTTATCACCTCTATAAAAAGAGCACTTAGATGATTCAGACTAAGATCAAACTAATCCACTTCTCAGATTTCGAAGCACAGTACGACTGAGCGATGGAAACCTCCCCTCAGTCATCTATGTCAAGGACTATGGAAAGAACAAGGCACATCAGCCTCGTGCTCCCAGAAGAAGAAATCCATCAGATTTTGTCCTCCCTCTGCAGGTATATCCAGGAGGATGAAAATGTGGAAACCATGTATGTCACGGTTTTGCAATCACCACCATCGTTACCAGAAGTTCTCTCTACCTCGACAAGAGATCACATAGAGATATTTTGGGGACCAATGGTGGGAAAGCATCATCGCGGCATATCGCCAGTAGCCCTAGCCCTTGAGCCTGGATCTGTAGCTGTCAACACATCTTATCATGACATAGCAGCCAGGTCGCAACACTATTTAGAGGAAATCCTGAGATTCGGTGGCCAGTCATCCCACTTGCCATACTCTCAAACGGCTAGATTGACATCCCTATGGTTTGCCTCAGTTCCGTTGTCAGTCCCTTAGCCGCCTCTAGTTGATGAGTGGGGAAATGAAGGTCCAGACACTGAATCAGATCTTAGGAGCTTATGGAACAACCTCGTAGAGGACCACTTCCCTGATATGTTTTGGCCGGATGCAACGCCAAACTTTTGTGCACCAGAATCCCTCACCCCAGAGGAGGTTTAATATTTCCACCAAACCCTCTGGGTGATGAACAAACTTCTTCATCATCAGTGAGTGGTTTATCCCAATATCCAAGAGAATTTTGAATACATTGGTGAGAAATGTCATCTATTTGATTTGACCGCACTCTCTGTGGCCCGGCGCCACGAGCCTCTAGGCCGCCGTAAGGCCCTCCAACATCAATACGTTCATATTTTCAAGGTACTCTACCAGGTTATCAAGGAGGCTTCTCCCCATGACCAAATATATGGATGGGGGATGTATAATTCCTTCCCCATAAGTCCTATCCAGCCACATCCCGACTCGCAAGGTGATATCGAGGATATGACCCTAGGAAGGGTCACGATCAACATGGCCGACATAGTGCATGGGGAGGATGAGATGGAGCTTCTAGATAGGGATCTTACCCTTGGGGGAGTTCTACCTCTACTGGACCCATCAGGAAGAGTTACTCACTAGTACAAGAATCTGCCGGGTCTCCCTCCACCCACCAAGGCATTAGTGATCAGCCGAAATTCTGGTAAGGGTAAAGAGAACTTCGGAGCTACTAAACACTATGACACATCTTCCTCAGTAAAAAAGATGAAGGAGTGCCATGAGAAGGCCACATAGCACCAAAAACATAGCGAGTAGAATAAGTTGGTCGATGTCCTCCTGGATGAATGCGCTGTAGAGGGACAACCAGACTATGACAATCATAGACTAGTACTGTTGGGGAAGGCACAACTTCCCCTCAGCAAGCTACCACCGGGTGACCCTAATCATCATACTCTAGTAAACAGGGTTGAGGTTGAGGCCTATGAAAGGAAGGCACGATATATATAGCCAAATCTTCCTCAGTAGTGTAACAACCCCTGAAACCCAACTCGGTCTCCCTTAGCTTCCCAACCTACCCAACAGGTGGTTCTGGCAGCCACTCCACAAGCCACTGAGCCCGCTTACCTTGTTGAAGAACTCAGTAATGAACTGGTGGTCGGGGATCCCTATTAGGATAGGGACCCACCTAGAAAATCCAATGGCGGAACTCATTTCTAACCTTGAGGCATTGTAAACACGACAGGTGGCACTCTCACCTGATGGCAAGTCATACCCAGCATGGTTGGATGATATGCCAGCACCATCAGGTTGTAGAAATCCCACCTTTTCCCCCATCAACAGGACAGGGGACCCACCACATCACTTTTCACACTTCATTTCATGGTGTGAGCCCATGTTGGGGACTCCAACACAGTAGGAAGCCTCCAAACATCGATGCTTTGTGAAAATGTTAAAGGAAATGGTGTTCATCTGGTACATCCATCTCTCCATCAGGTTAATAGCCATTTGGGAAGACCTCTTGAGGAAATTCCTCTACTAGTTCAGTTATACCACCCATAAGACGAGTTTCTAAGACCTCTTTAAATGAAAATAAAGGTCTGATGAGCGAGTTGCAAACTTTTTCACCCGGTGGAAAGGGCTAACATACTTTCTTGACATTCCACTGACTTATCAAAAACTACTGATGAGGTGCGTGGGGAATGTTAAGGCTGAACTGGTTCCCTCTTTGATGACCCAAAACTACCCTTGGGGATTCCGAGACATCCTTGATATGTCCCTGCGCCTTGAAGAATCACTGCAACATGGTATCCAGGAACGTCCATTTCCTATTGTAATTCATGCGAGAATGGACTCCAGAGTAAAGACCGCCATAGTGGACCAAATAGATCCCCCTAAGCAACTAGAATTAATGCCAGTAGCCCCAGCCTTGCAGCCTCATAGAGGCCCTCCACCTCAGGTGTAGCCTCTGGCCCAACAGCACCCACATTCGAATTAGAAGGTTCTCCCACGTAATCCACCACTGCCTAGGTGAGATAACCAGGTGCCACCACCTCCATAGGCTCTTCTAGATCATCACTAGTGTCAGGCTTCAGGGGCCCACTTTCTGAGCAAAAGAAATTGGACCTACTCATTCAATGAGGCTTAGGTCCCCAGTTACTTCTGCAGCACCTTAGAGCAGGGGATTGTATGATTGCATGAGTGAAGAAGGCCGGAAGAGGATAATCTCACCGATCGCCCCTACTAATTCCCTTATCACCAAATACTGGGGAACCCCCTCAAGGAATGCTATGTGTTAAATGACTGGCTCTAAGGCCAGTTCGACAACAAAATAGTCCGGTTGGGCCCTACCAAGCCAAATGTGGTGTGCATCTTCATAAGACCATACATCAGTAGTGGCAGCTAGAGATAGTGGCAGTATGTTTCTAACTGTGGGTCCCAGAAATAAGATGACTTAATTGCTCGCAAAACAGTTTCCCATGCCCATGGTGTCATCCGCGCCTGCCTAAATTGGCCAAATGCTTCAAAATCCACATCCACAACTTCTGCATCATCATCTTGGTCGTCCTCCTCCAAGAAGAGTATGAATCAGCGGTGCAAGGGGAAATAATGCGTCCCATCGATGCCATCATCGTCTCACATTTTCAATGACTTCATTCCCTAGAAGATATTGATTCTCCCAGAATATTCCCGGTAATGGATGACTCTACAAGTGATAGTCAAGGATACTCTTCGGTTAACACCGTAGGGTTGGTAAGCCCCCACATGACTCCCGAGGATGGGGAGCGCCTGGCGAATCTCCCCAACGTCCCCAGATGACGTCAGCGTCAGCGGAGCCATGGTTATATGGGTCATCGAGTCACATTAGTTGGAACCTCTATCTATGCCATGCATGCCACTAATACTAGACAACATGCTTATCGAAGAGATCAACAAACACAACATTCTCATCTGGTGACATCAGGTCCTCCTTCACCGCCACCCGTACTAATAGATCATGCAGAGTCACCCAAAACTCATTGTGATCAGGTACGCTTCCCCATGGACCAACTGCAGTCGTTGGGTTCCCCTGTGAAATTTACTCCACATTCTTCAAATAGTGAGCAATAGGACCTTCCCAATGCCATTCAGTCGCTGATCCAGCTGGAAGGGTCAACCATACCTTCTGTAATAGAGTGACCCCCTATGACCTGGAGCTCGTGCCAAGAAAGGAAGTAAGACATACTCAAACATCTTTCCAACATCTCTAAAATACTATCCATCCTTGAGGAACTTTTCCTGTCATCAGATATTCATGAGGCCCTCACTATGGATTTAATAAGCCCAATCTAGTTTGAGACAAATGTAGCAATCGTAGAAGCCCTCCATGCAGAGGCAAATGAGAATGCTGAATTCCATGTCATTAGCTCATTCTCTGGAGAGGATGAGGGATCTCCCACACCGGGGCACATTTTTCTGCTTTACATCACTAGCTAGTTCAATGGCATGGAATTCTGCCATTGTATTGATGACACGGACTATGGGATCCACCTAATCCTGACTCGGACACTCTTAGAATTGGGGTTGTCTGAAGATGATCTGAGCCCCTCTGACCGAAGAAACCAGTGTTATGATAGGACGAAAAAGACCCTAGTCAGAATGATTCACTTGAAGACGCAATTTAGTGGCCTAGTTGCCAGAACTGAGTTTATGGCTGTCTCTTAGGACACTTTCTACAATGCATTTATGGGTAGACCACGGCTCCACCTGCATGCGGTAGTTCACTCATCTTATCATCAGTTACATAATTAATAAATCAATGGTTGGGTGGACATGAATCATGGTGAATCATCTACCTTTTCCTCTTGTAGATCCCTCTATCAGGATTCCGACTACTACAAGAGAAAAGGCAAGAAGATTAGACCAATGTGTTGTACCCCACTCTCTTGGATTTTAATGATCACAATCACTCTTATTTTGTTCTAACTTATTTTCAAGTGTTTTTGTTGATAGGAAAAAGGATGCCAAGGAGTTGGGCCAAGAAGGACTGAATGTAGACTCTCTGAGTCTACCGGCCAACCGGTGGATTACCACCGGCCAGACAGTGGTCTCCGGCAGTAGCAATGGTTTCTGTCCAGAGGCACCGGTCAGCCGGTGTGAGCTCCCCGGCCAGCCGGTATTGTCACCATCCAGCCGGTGTCTGACCACCGGCCAGCCGGTAGAACCTGGGCAGAGAGCTTGCTCTCTGTCTGGATCACCGGCCAGCCGGTGGCTCAGGACCGGCCAGCCGGTGGACCACCGGCCAGCTGGTGAGACACCACCGGCCAGCCAGTGTGCCCAGTCAAACTAGCCATTGGGCTTTGACCAGACTTGTACTTTTGACTCCCAACGGCTCCGAAGGCCTCTCCAACGGCTCCGAAGACCCCCAACGGCCATTTGGGTGTTCCTATCCTATAAATAGAGGACTAGGAAGCCCTGGAAACATATAGGATCCCACGGGAACATTTTTCGATCATTTGGTGAACCTCCGACGCATTCCTTCAAGGTTCCCCACTTTCTCCAACTCACTTCCACAACCAAGGAGCACCACCATAAAAGCTTGGGAGCGCTCTTCATCATCACCAATCAATCCATTGGCGCCCAAGACTTCTCCTCTTTACGGTTTTTATTGTTTTATCATTTTGAACATTATTTTGAGTTTGTGCATACAAACCCTTCTTTCTCTCATCCTCGCTTTGTTTGGGTTTTCACAGCACCTTCAAGGTGTGAAGAGGTTAGTCAAGTCTTCCCTGTAAAAGACTTGAGTCATAGGTGAGATATCCTTCACCTGTAAGATGGCTAGTGGGTTTCTTGCTACAACCAATAAAAAGCAAGCTGTAATAGGTTTCTAGGCTGCCTTAAAGTCTAGTGGGTTTCTTGCTACAAACATTAAAAAGAAATTTGTCGTATAAATCTCTCAACGGTTGAGTTGGGAGCGGAGACGTAGGCTTGGGATTTAGGCCGAACTCCGTTATCAAAACTGTGTCTTGCCTCTTTTATTTCGGTTGTGCATTAACTTTTTCTTAAATTGTTAAACTTTTTAAAAAGGCAATTCACCCCCCTCTTGCCATCACTCTCCATCCCAACAATTGGTATCAGAGGTAGTGTTTGTGTAATACCTTAACCGGTTTCAAATTCAAGATCCATTGTGATGGCTTCATCTTCTTTCGCCCCCGAAGGTTATTCATTGGGTCGTGCTCCTTTTTTTGATGGAACCAACTATACCTATTGGAAAACCCGCATGTCTACTTTTCTTAGAAGTATAGGTTATCCTATTTATAGAATTGTCATGCATGGTTACTCTCTCTCTTCTCCCGATGAATCCAAATGGACTCAAGCCGATATTAAAAATTTCTAGCTTGATGGAAAAGCCATGAACGCTCTTCATTGCGGCCTTGATCGAAATGAATTCAATCGAGTTTCCACATGCACTTCATCTCATGAAATCTGGAAACTTTTGGAGGTTACCCATGAGAGGACCAACAAAGTTAAGGATACTCGATTGGATATGTACCGTCAAGATTTTGAGTCTTTCACCATGCATCAATCTGAAAATATTACTGATATGTTTACTCTCTTTACTGATGTTTGTAATGGGAGAAAGTCTCTTGGAGATGATGTTTCTGCAGAAATGATGGCCAAGAAGATCCTTTGGGTCCTACCAAGCTCATGGGCACCAAAGGTGACCGCAATTCAAGAAGCAAAAGATGTCAAGAAAATTCCAGTTAAAGAGCTCATTGGATCCCTCATGACCTACGAGATCACCATGAGAAGGCAAGCTGAAAGGGAAGGCAAACTCATCAAAACTCCAAAGAACATCGCCTCCAAAGTTCATAAAGAAGAAAGATCCTCCTCCTCATCTTCTTCCTCTTCAAGCGGCGATTCAGAAATCGAGAACCTTGCCCGCAAGATGCACAAATTCATGAAGAAGAACAAAAAGAAGAAATCTCGCAAGGCTCGAAAGGAAGAACTCGACGAAAAATCCGAGACCGAGGTAATATGCTATGGGTGTGGCAAGAAAGGCCATTATAAGACCGATTTCCCACTCCACAAGACAAGGGCCAAGCAAAAGGAAAAGAAAAAGGCATTCAAGTAAACTTGGAGTGATAGCTCCTCATCCTCCTCCTCCTCAAAAGACAATGGTAAAAAATGTCTAATGGCATTTCATGAGGTAACCTCTTCCGACTCCTCTTCCTCTTGTTCTTCCAATTCATTCAATCATTTATCTTACGAGGATCTCTAACATGCGAGAGATCAATTGGAGGAAGGTTTTCACGAACATTCTTCCAAATTTATTGCTTTAAAAAAGAAATTCAAAATTCTTTCTTTCGAAAAGGATCAACTTCTCAAAGAGAAGGAAGACTTGTCCCTCAAGATCCAAAACCTTCCCGATGTTGATTCTATGGAATCAACAATCAAGGATTTAAGGAAATCCCTAGCTAAGTTCACCGAAGGTGAACATAACCTTTCGAAGCTCCTTGGATCCCAATGCATATCTAGAACCACCCAAGGGATTGGCTATTCCAAGAAAGCTTCCTCTTCCCATGCTCCTACTATTTTTGTAAGGGGGAGCTCCCAATATAAATTTTGCAACTATTGCAAAAATATCGGGCACTTAATTTACGAGTGCGACTGCAAAAATGCCTGGTATGGAAGGCCCAAAAACATTTCCTTTAACGATGAATTTTATAGGAAAAGACCCACCACAAGACAAGTTTTCTTTGAAAAATCCCTTTTAGCGAGTCTCTCCAGACCAAAATTTGTCTCGGTTCTAAAATCATCTCCCCGGTGATTTGTTGTTTTTATTTAGGGGGAGTTAGGATCGTTTAAGCCTTTTTGCGTTCTTCATTCAAAACTTTCAATTCAAAACTTTCAATTCAAAACTTTCAATTTAAAACTTTCAATTCAAATTTCAAAAATTTCAATTGGTTTAAAAACTCTATCTTGTTTTTCAATCCTTTCCTTCAATCTGATTTTATGCCCCGTGCTATTTTGATAATCAAAAAGGGGGAGATTTCCTTGGTTGATTGGGGGAGAAATATTTCTCTCATACTTTGCTTTACTTTTCAATTTATCCTTTAAATCATGCCTTTCATTTCAGTCTTTTACATTGCTTGTTTTGGTGATTGTGATCATCAAAATAGGGGGAGATTGTTGTACCCCTCTCTCTTGGATTTTAATGATCACAATCACTCTTATTTTGTTCTAACTTATTTTCAAGTGTTTTTTTTTTGATAGGCAAAAGGTTGCCAAGGAGTTGGGCCAAGAAGGAATGAAAGTAGACTCTATGAGTCAACCGGCCAACCGGTGGATTACCAACGGCCAGCCGGTGGTCTCTGGCAGTAGAAATGGTTTCTGTACAGAGGCACCGGTCAGCCGGTGTGAGCTCCCCGGCCAGCCGGTATTGTCACCAGCCCGCCGGGGTCTGACCACCAGCCCGCCGGTAGAACCTGGGCAGAGAGCTTGCTCTCTGTCTGGATCACCGGCCGACTGGTGGCTCAGGACCGGCCAGCCGGTGGACCACCGGCCAGCTGGTGAGACACCACCGGCCAGCAGGTCTGCCCAGTCAAACTAGCCGTTGGGCATTGACCGGACTTGTACTTTTGACTCCCAATGGCTCCGAAGGCCTCTCCAATGGCTCCGAAGACCCCCAACGGCCATTTGGGTGTTCCTATCCTATAAATAGAGGACTAGGAAGCCCCGGAAACATATAGGAGCCCACAGGAACATTTTTCGATCATTTGGCGAACCTCCGACGCATTCATTCAAGGATCACCACTTGCTCCAACTCCCTTCCACAACCAAGGAGCACCACCATAGAAGCTTGGGAGTGCTCTTCATCATCACCAATCAATCCATTGGCGCCCATGACTTCTCCTCTTTACGGTTTTTATTGTTTTATCATTTTGAGCATTATTTTGAGTTTGTGCATACAAACCCTTCTTTCTATCATCCTCCCTTTGTTTGGGTTTTCACACCACCTTCAAGGTGTGAAGAGGTTAGTCAAGTCTTCCCTGTAAAAGACTTGAGTCATAGGTGAGCTAGCCTTCACCTGTAAGAAGGCTAGTGGGTTTCTTGCTACAACCAATAAAAAGAAAGCTGTAATAGGTTTCTAGGCTGCCTTAAAGTCTAGTGGGTTTCTTGCTACAACCATTAAAAAGAAATCTGTCGTATAAATCTCTCAACGGTTGAGTTGGGAGCGGAGACGTAGGCTTGGGATTTAGGCCGAACTCCGTTATCAATTTTGTGTCTTGCCTCTTTTATTTCCGCTGCGCTTTAACTTTTTCTTAAATTGTTAAACTTTTTAAAAAGGCAATTCACCCCCCTCTTGCCATCACTCTCTGTCCCAACACAATGTGGTCAAGCATTCCATAGCTGTGACAGGCTCATGGATAGATCTAGATGATGCCTACATCTTCCCAATCCATCGGTTGGAGGCCATGACCCCTGATATGGGGAAATGTTTTTTTGTCTCTGGGATAAGAGGTAACCACATTCCAAGATCCAAGAGACTTCGGGACATCAATTATTATTCTTAAATGAATCACACCTTGGTGATCCATAAGCCCCCAACCCATATAAGGTATCAGGATGTCCACCCCATGGAAATGTCAGTGCGTCATACGCACCTATTTCGAAGTGTTAGAAATAACCAACTCAAGAAAACATGCCACCAATACTTGGAAATCATAAATCATGGCCCCTAGGGACAAAGACTAGATGGGATCAAATATACAGCCTTTATTGTTATGGTTTTAGCAGTACTGGAATCTCCTGATGTAGTGACCGGTACTGCTCAGGCTGGTACCAACCTCCCGTTGGAATCTACTGACCCATAGGAAGCTCCTCCCACAAGGGATACCTCTTCTGCAATTGAAGAAGATGATCTAGAGGATGCACCCACTTCCTTTGAAGAGGGAATCTCTACAACGGTTGATGGATTGATACAGGTGAACCTTGATAGCGAGGTGGACCCGAGACCCACACTGATCAGTGCTGCCATGCCCCTCGAGGAGCAACAACGAAACATGGACTTCCTTAAATAGCATTGTGATGTGTTTTACTGGGGTGACGATGAGATGTTAGGACTAGATACTCAGGTAGTCATCCACTGCCTCAGTCTTCCAGCAAATCACCATGGGTTGATGAAGCCTACCAAAAAGATGTACCCTTTTCATGATTCCATGGTCGAGGCCGAAGTCGATAAGCTCAACAGAGCCAACTTCATTAAATAGGACTTGTACCCCAAGTGACTAGCCAACGTTGTGACAGTAAGGGAAAAATATAGACATATTAGAGTCTGTATCGATTTCCAGGATCTCAACCGTCACTATTAGAAGGATGATTTTCCACTTCCTATGAAAGAATTGTTAATCGATGTTATAGCGAGGATCCGAACCTTTTCCATCATGGATGGGTACTCTGGATATAATCTGATTCGGATGGCCCCTGAGGATGAGAAGTCTAAAGCCTTCAAGGCACCACAAGGTATGTTTTTTTACTAGTTCATGCCATTCAGCTAAAAGAATATAGGTTCCACATATCAATGGGCCATGCATCATATATTCAATCCAATCCTTGGGACATTGTTGGAATGTTATATGGATGACCTGGTCATTAAATCTCATCCGCACCAAGACCATCTTAAGGACCGGGAGAAAGTGTGTGGCTTCCACCATTCTCGCCACCTAAAGATGAACCCATTGAAATGTGCCTTCGAAGCCACCTCTAGGAAGTTCCTTGGCTTTGTTTTTAGGTACCAGGGCATCGAGATTGACCCAAAGAAGATCAAGGCCATCAGCCAGATGCCTCCACCGATCAACATTCGGGAACATCAGGGTTTCCTAGGCCACATAGCCTATATACGCTAATTCATTTCAAATATGGATAGAAAATGTAAGCCCTTATATCATCTCATGAAGAAACACATCGCTTAATAATGGGATAAAGAGTGTGAGATTGTGTTTGAGGATATCCAGCAGTATCTTCTCCAGCCTTCGGTCTTAATGGCACCAGTCTTCAGAAAGCCATTGGTCCTTTATGTGACCTCCCTAGAAAGATCTATTGGCACCCTTCTCGCCCAGAATAACAATGAGGGTACAAAAAAAGGCTTTAATACCTCAGCCACATGCTCCTCGATATGAAGACCAGATACTCCCCCATCGAGAAGAGCTACCTTGCACTCGTATTCACAATACATAAGTTGAGGCATTACTTGCAGCACCACGAGACACAGCTGGTGTCTCAGGTAGACTCAATAAAGTACATTCTTAACATTCCCATGTTGATAGGCTATCTAGCTCAGTGGGAAGTGATTATTCAGTAGTTCGATATTAGGTTTTTCACTCAAAAAGCTATTAAGGGGCAAGCATTGGCAGATATCCTTGCCACCCATCCTACTCCTGCTGACCATTCATTGGATCTCGATTTTTCTAATGAGTCAATCCCCTATGTAGATCATTCCATGTCGTTCTGGCAGATGCACTTCGATGGTGCTTCCCGAAGTCCCACCGACAGGAGGCTCAATGATCCTAGGATCAACAGGGTAGGCTGGCGTATTGCCTTTATTACCCCTGCTGAAGCCATTCTACCATACTCAATCATGTCATCAGAAGGCTTCACCAAAAATGATGCAGAGTATGAGGCTCGTATTAGCCACCTCGAGTTGTCCCTCGAGATTGAGGTGCCACATCTACATGTGAAAAGGGAATTTTGACCTAGTCATCAAGCAGATCAACTGTGACTACGTCGTCAGAAAGCCGGAGCTCCTACCATTGTTGGAGCGCACTCTATAGCTAATGGCCCAGTTCCCATATAGAACGAAATTTACTCATGTCCCTCGATCATAGAATGTTCGTGCTAATAGCCTGGCAAGCCAGTCTACATCACTTGCCGGACCTGAGTAGGATGATCTGATTATCTACATGGCGCATCAAAGATTCATTGCTCCCATCACCCTAGGTGATGACGACATCCTACAGTTGAGCTATCATACTGCTAGAGCCTCCACGTGAGAACCCCCAGGTCCCTTAGATGCATCAGTTGAACTGTCTCCTGATTAGAGAGACCCCTTTTTCAAGTATCTCCAAAATTGTTATCTTCCAACTGATCGGGCCGAGCGTGTGTGAATCCGAAATCACACGCTACAATTTACCCTCTAGAGTGGTCCTAGTATTTAACAGATACTCAAAAAGTGCGGGTACAATGGTCTTACCCTCCGTCTCATCCATGGAGTCGAGATTTCCTAGGTCATGCAAGAGGATTAGGCCAATTCTTGTGGGGCTCGTCAGGTCGGGCCGAAACTATCTCACCAGATCTGAACACTGAGGTATTTTTGTCCATCCATGATCCATGACTACATTGGGTTCTCCAAGAGGTTTCATGCATGTTAGGTTCATTCAAACTTCGTGCATCAGACACCAGATCCTATCCACACTACCAAGTAATCTTTGCCCTTCACAGTCTGGGGAATCGATGTCATAGGACCATATCCACCGGTGACAACTCTCCAATTCCAGTTCATCTAGAATGCTATAGATTTCTTTTCCATGTGGGCAGAAGTGGTTCCACCCAAGGAGGTCAAGGCCTGCTCCATCGTTGACTTTATGAACTCCAATATCATTTACCAATTTGGATTCCCGCATGCCATCATTACTAATAATGGCCCCAACATCCGAGCAGCTGAGCTGAAGAAATAGTATGCCAAGTACATCATCTATTATCCACAAAACTCCAGCTACCACGCAAAAGAAAATTGGAAGATCAAGGAATTCAATTAGACCCTCTCTAACATCTTGCAGAAAATGGTTGGTCAGAAAAAGAAGAGTTGGCCAGAAAAGATTTTCAATGACCTCTAGGATTACCAGACGACGCGTAATTCCACCTAGGTGACTGTATATTCCTTGGTGCATAGAACTGAGGCCGTCCTGCCCATCAATATTCAGTTGCCTTTATTATGCACAATAATATATGACCAGAAGATACCAGATAAGGTTACTGAAATCCATCTCGCTGGGCTTGAAGCCCTCGAGGAGAACAGGCTTCGTGCCCTACACAATATGGAAAGGCACCAGAACAAGATGTCTAGAGATTTCAACAAAAAAGTTTGCTTCTGATCCTTCTTCCAAGGAGATTTCGTACTATCCCTCAGGACACCAATGATACCAAGAAAGAAACCACCCAATTTGGAACCCATATGGGAAGGAACAGTCATTGTACACAAGGTCTACCCTAATGGTTCATACTCTTTGGTGACTATGGGTGGTGAGCTTATAACTCCTCCCACCAATTCCATGTTCGTCAAGTGATACTTTTTCTGACACACAAGGCCTATCATGACTGTAAACTATTTTGTCTTGCATGAATTTAAACTGCACGTCGTCCCGTAAGATGCTAAAATTTCGGGTCCTGCATAACCCTAAACTGCTGAGGTCCCACATGACCTTAAACTGTATTGAGTTCGGTAAAACATTAAATTTCTATGTCATGCATGACATTGAGTTGTAAATCATCATGTAAGACGCTAAACCTCACCTTTACGAACTACATTTGGCTTGATTCCCATCCGCATGGGATACATAGGATTGGTCAGACGTTACGTCTAGAGTCCAACCCAAAACTCTTTTTTAACTATTCCCCCTAGGTATAGTTCTCTTGGAGGACCATGGTGTAGTGCATGCTTCTTTAGATCCCACTCATGTCCAAAGTATGAGGGTCGCACCATGTACTCCCTTCTCATTCTTCTATTCTTTCACGTCCTCACCACATGATGCTAAACCGCACGGCCTTCTAGAACTATGTGTGGTTTGATTCCAATATTTATGTGATACATAGGACTTCCAAGACATTTTGTCTGTTGGCCCAGCCAAAACATCATAATCTCCCCATGGGTCCCTCGACCCTCGGGCACTTTGACCCTTTTTTGGTCCTTTGATCATTCTGGTCCCTTGGCCCTAGTCCTCATTCGGGAGAGTTCGGTGTGATCCAGACTCCAAGTCCTCATTCACGTCGAGCTATTTTTCGACACCCCACACATTCCCACAAACATAGGCCCCTCCATGTTTCGCGAGCCCCATCATTTTGGTTTCCATTATATTTCATATCCAAAAGGGCCCCCGAATGGCATTGATATTCAGCCTAAGAGTTATCCTACCATTTTGGGAAAACAACCCCAATGATTTGATAGGTAAATTGGTAAAAGGATTATGTTGCGAATATGGTCAATGGTCGATGCCCAATTGGTTTCTTGGGACTCACAATGGGGGGGGGAGACGCTGTGTTGTGAATTTGGTCAACAACTATCCTTTATCATCGTTTCCACCCAATGGTCTTCCATATGCATGATGATACACCCTTTTTATTTAGGTGTCCCATTCACATGACATTAAACTAGGCATATATGGTCCGAGTTATATGAACCTTAACTAAGATCACCTTCATCCTCACTGTACGACGTTAAACTACAGACTGGCCGGGACATTCTATCCAAGACCCAGCCTTAGGACCAATGGCCTTTTTGGGCCCCTGGCCCAAGTTCTCACTTGGGGTTGTAAGGCGTGGTAAGGGATTACATCTTCATTCGTTCCCGGTTATTGGCCATGCCGTACAACCCCCTCATTTGGGTATACTACCCCAATATTTATCTCCTCTAAAATTATGCGTGGCTTGATTCACATCCTTATAGGATATTTAGGACTTCTCGGACATTTAGTCTTTGAGTCCAGACTCATCTCGGCCCCTTGTCCTGCATTCCCCTAGGGATAAGAGTATATGGTGTGGTATGGATTATGTTCTCATTCACGTCAGGTTTTGTAACAACCACGCAATTGACCTTTTTCTCCTGAGAGTTCTCCATCCCCTTGTCTTATAATCGTCTTTTCAAGTCAGCTTCTCGCAAGATAAGCCGCACAACCCTCTACAGTGATTTTCCAATGAGCTCAAGAGGACTCTGGTTTGGAATCTGGAGTGTCAGATTTTACCCGGACATGATTTCACCCATTTTTCAAGCTTTTTGTTCCCCTTCATCTGGGATTCCATAATGATTCACACCCGAAGGGACCCCCAAATGGCTTGGATGCTTGGCCCAAGGTCCCTTCTACCATTACAGGCCAACGTCCTCGAGAGGTTTGAATAGAAGATTGTTACAGGTCCCACGTTGTGAATACAGTTAGTGGTTGATGCTCATTTGTTGTTCTTATTCCAGGCTAATGCGATATGGATGTTGTGTTTTGAACATAGTCAATAGTTATCATCCATCTTCATGCCATCCCCTTCATGCCTAGAATATTGGTTACATGATTCACATTATTCCCCACCCTATCAGGTCCAAATTGAATTTTTACAATACTTTCACTATCCCTCAGTGAGCATTTTCATGTTTGGAGTACAAAAGTCGTGGTAAGGGCGTCATTTGGGGATCCACATTGCCTTCCCATTGGTGTGCATTTCAGGCATTGCAAAAAACATATTTTGCCCTTGTTTCCCACACCGAGATTGACTCACATAGTCTTAGAGATTATGTTATTGTCTGTACTTGGACGGTTTTCGCTCCCCTGTGGTCCGAGCTGTTAGACCATAAACTAAGATCTCTTTTAATAAATATTTACAGCTTGAATACCATTCACATGGGATAAGTATGAATGCCTAGACAACTTGTCTTTGGGTCCAGCTCAAGTCCCACTAATTTATCACTTATGTTCTACCTCAGGGCTTTAAATCTTATGGGACTGCATGGTGTGGTATGTGATTCTGTCCGCATACACATCACGTTTGCATTATCCTCACCACATATTCCCCTCTCTAGGATGTATCCCACATAATTCCTATCCCACATGAAATTCAACAATATGTAGTCATGAATGATGTTAAAAGGAACCTTCAAGAACTATGTGTGGACTAATTCACATCCTTATGGGATACGCAGGAACACCCGGACATCTCATCTTCATGTCCGGCTCAACTGAGAGCTAGCACCTCCTATCCCATATCCTCTTACCTTTTCTGGCCCCTCGGCCTAAGGTTTCTTTTATGGAATCATGCATAGTATGTTATGGGACTATGTCCTCATTCATGTCGGGTATGCTTTATCAGTCCATGAACATTCCCTTTAGAACCTCATCCTTCTTGTATATATCTAATCCATATGAATTTATACTATGATACCTAGTCCCACATGACTCTAAACTCCTACTTCTATCCTTCACAATATAAAAAATGCATGGTTGGTCCCATCACATGACCCTAAACTATGAAATTATAATCCTAGTTGCATGATGAAAAACAGAATTGCATCGTGGTGTCCTCACTCAAGGGGACATCATGTTTGGTATTAGTCACACACCATACCATTTGTGAACAACTTCATACATCTTGACTCTTGGGGTGATTCTTGGACTTTTTATCCAGGGCCCATCACTTCACTAAAAAAACACCATTCATCCTAAAGGACAAACGAGATATATCAAATACCGCTCTTTTCGGTGCGAGGGAAAGACCTGTGCTACCTTATAATCCCTAGCACTAGTATCTTATTGTTCAACTTTCTAGAACTACGTATGGCCTGATCACCATCCTTGTGGGGTATGTACGAAAGGTCGTGCACCTTGTCTCAGTCCCAGCCTAACCTTTGAATTTGGTCCCTCCACATGAAACCTCTCCTAGGAAGCGCATGGTGATTTGGACTCTAGTTCCTCATTCATATTGGGTTGTGAAATTGAATCACCGTGTGTCTCCCACATTTCCTACCATTCATGGTCCATGGTCTCTGACCCAAAATTAAGATCTCTCCATGGGAACCATGCATCACGTTTTTCTATTTCACCACCCTACACACAGTCCATTAAATCAAGCACCCCATAATGGTCCACCCTGGGACCTTAAGTCAAAATAAAGCGACTCTAGGACCCTTTTCCTTGGGAATGCGCTCGACTCCCTCCATATGATATGTTTCATTGTCGTTCTCAGATGTGTTTTGACAAAGATCCCGAAGTGAGGAATTTTCATGGGGACATTCCCCTCATTCCATGTCTAAGCTTCATGAACCCGTTTTTGGATCCTAATCCTATTCCACATCCGAAGGGACCCCACTTCTTGGGCTGGTCTCATACCACCACGGCTCACCTACCATATCGGGCCAACGTCCCTAAGGACCTCAAACAACATGTACAACATGCCTCATGTTTCGAAAATGGTCAGTGGTCGACCCTTATCGGTCTTTCCCCATATCTGGATAATTTGATTAGGATGATGTGTTTCGAACATGGTAAACAACCATCCTCTATCGTAACACAACCATCATTGTGGTCCCGATCTCGAGTATCATGATTCACATATTCCCACATCCTTATATTCAAGCGGAATTCAGACAAACATGGATTTACTTCTTCAAGCATCTAGGTGCGCTACGTGGATGGGATAACATCATGGGGATGAAATTCACCTAACATTCCTTTGACCATAACATGTTCCTTATTGTGTTAAGAAAGTCCCACCACTACTTCTTGTTTCCCACATCGTGCATGACTCACGTGGGCTTAGTAGTTTTGGTAGGATGTCTATTGGCGCAGCCATGTCTTTCATCATCCCACCTGACATTAAACTGTGCTCTCAGAACTACGTAAGGCTTGATTCACATCCTAATGGGGTACATAGGAATGCCCGAACTCTTTGCTTCGGGACCAGCCTAATTTTCTATTTTGTCCCTCAACCCGAAAAACGTCCTCCGGGGATATATGGTGTGGTATGGGACAATGTCCTCTTTCACATTAGGATTATAGCTACTGCACCACATAATCCATTCCTAGGATCTTCCCTTTTAGTACTAATCATACTGTATGATGTAAAACTACTGATCATTCCAGGTCCTTATTAGAGATGTCCTGTTCAGAATTGTGTCAGATTGTTGATCAGACCTATGCTCCCACCCAATGTGTTTTCACCAAGGTAGCTTAATTTCATGAGTGTTGGACTCCATTCAAACAGCCCATCACTCCACCCTTCATGATTTTCATGCCAATTATTCAGTCCCTTGTCCCTTTTCATGTCTAAAGGAACCCCCTAACGGTATGGATGCTCGGCCTATGGCATGCCTACTGTCATTAGCTAACGTTCTGTAAGACTAATGGATAACGTTTCGAGTCAGGTCCCGTGTTTCGAATATGTTCAGCATTCGTCCTTCATTTTTTATCCCCATTTCAGGCTAATGCAATTAGGATATTGTGTTTCAAACACAGTCAATAGTTATCCTTCATTGTCATGCCACCCCACAGTGTTTCAAATATAGGGTATCATAATTCACACTTCCCACTCCTCAACCCACCCCTTCCCTAGGTTCCTCAATGCTACCTTCAATATCCTCTGGTATAGAGGGGGGACGTCTCCGGCGGTAATTACATCCCGTAGAAATTATTCAGGTTTTATTTAATTATCCAGTGATGATGGGTGTAAAATCTTCCCAGGCATGGTCGTCAGCGTCCCTGAACCATTGGTGTTGGCACAACGTACTCCAGAACCACTAAGTTGGTTCGTCCCGAATTCCTTCTGGGATGAAGGCGCCATCCCTCATCCCGAATCCATACAAAGGAAACCTCTTACACAACAAGTAGTTATTCTGTCTCTCTGATAGCAGCGACACCAATGAGCCATTGTTAGAGTGGCTCCAAATTAACTCCCCAAGACCCAGAATGTTCTCCATATAATCCCTCCGGGAGTCATCCGCAAGGACACCCTCAAAAGCTTCTTAATGAGCCGTTAAATATTAAAATTTGGACTATTTTCAGGTTTGGTTTGTGAAGATCATTTGTGGAGCTCATTTGAAGATCCTATTCATAGAGCCCTTCCCCACCCTTCAAGCACAAGATCACAAAGTGATGTCCTGGAGTCAAAGGCTTGCAGTGCGTCATGGATCAGACGACTCGATTCATGGGGAGTAATCACAGAGTATGTAAATCTTCATGATTCAAGAGGGATAAAAGATAAATTCGTGGAGATAAGAAAGTAGAAAAGTGGGGTCAGCTCTCATATTTATAGTCGACGACCTTCAGAGATTTGTGGCGTGTCCTTATCACATCGAGCATTGTGGCATGCTTCGCCTGTGCGTTTCCTATCCACCTTGCGAGTCCTCCTCGCGAGACAACATCACAAATGAATGAGGGATATTTGTGATTGAACATGAGACTTTGACCCTTAATTTTCTATCAGCTCCAAGTATGAGTGGGGAATTTTTTGGCACCAAAAAGGGGGAAGAAGAAGAAGAAATTAAAAGATCGAATGGCTGCCCCACGAAGCCCCTTCGCGGAGTCCCCCTGGCCCCATGGCCGCCATAGAGCAAGGAGGTGGGATGCTCCATGAACTCCTTTGACTCTCATGAGCCCACCACATAGGAAGGATGCGTAATGCTCCATGAACACCTTTGAATTTCGTGAGCCCTCATAAATCAAGGAGGCGGGATTCTCTATGAACGAATTTGACGTTCGTGAGCCAGTTGCGGAGCAAAGAGGCAGGATGCTCCGGAAATGAATTCGACCTTCACGACCTGCCGCATAGAAAGAAAATCCGTCTTCACACTAAGCGAGCTCTTCTTCGCGGTGCCTCTTGCCTATAAATACCAGCCTCCCCCCAAGTCTAAAAGTCGGATAATCTGACCATTCAACTTCCTTGAACCTTAATCGCAAAGCACCCTCTGCACTGCGAACCATTAGCTACGCGATGTACTTTTGCTCTGCGAAGTGCATCCCCTTTTCCTGGTTTTCTTCTCAACTTTAGAGAGGGATGCCTTTCGTGGAGCCTACAGGCCTCCGTGAAGGAAGGGGATCCCTAAGGGGACCTGGGTTATCGCAGAGCATTAATTCTTCATGAAGCACCCCTCATGTACACGCGATACACATGCTAAGGAAGGGTCACTGTACATCATGAAGCATATTGCTTCACAAAATCTTTCTTCGCGAGGAACCTTTTCTTCATAAGGCAGTGCTCTGAGAATGACTTTTCACTTTGCAAATCTCCTCATATATTCTCTTCCACCCTATTCTTAGGCAGAGACACTCCAATTCGTGAACCATACCCCTTTTCAAGTACTCTCCACTATGTGGAGCACCAGAGCTTCACAAGGCCCCTGCCTATGAACCCCTATACTTTGTAATTACCTTTCCATCTGAACCTCTAGGATTTAACGAAGTGATTTCAAAGTCAACTAAACACCACTTTCCACTGCGTAGCTTCCACTCATTCTTCTTCGCATAGGCACGCTAACGACCATTACTTTTTCGTATAGTCACGCTAACGTGGACACCGAATGGGATCACCTCACGACACCCCCTTGCCACAACATTTCCTATACCTTCTCTTCACGAAGGTGCAGAGGGTACCGGTTATGTATGTCCTAGGGGTGCGGAGAGAACCCACCTCCTCCGAGCTGTTGGATGTTAAACTGCCAAGAACCCTAGTCCTCAACACAAGACGTTAAAATATGAATTCCCCCCATGCATCCTATGCTGGGAAAGGGAACCCATATTGGTGTAAGCCTATAACATTTCTTGTAGGATGTAACACCCCTTCTACTCCTGAATTCTTCCTGGCTGATGACCAGATGGGGGGGGGGAGGGCATCAGGTCCCTCCATTCTTCGGTTCCAGATCTCTCTCCCTTTGGGCTTTGTCGCCATCTAGGCCTCCATCCTGGAGTTGGTCCAAAAATTTATCTCCTTGTGCTGCTAACCAAGTGTAATCCCCACATCACTTCACATAGACACACCTTCTACGATGTGATCCTCAGGGCTTCGCTGCCACTTGTTTCTAACACCTAGAATCACTCATGTGGGCTTAGAGTAAGCATCAACCAAGAAATCCTCTTCGAGCATACTTGAGTGTAATCCCCACATGTTTCCCAAACTACGTGGACCTTGATCCTTGCCAAGTCAAGGTACATAGGAAGCCTCCCTGAGGTTCAATACCAACACCCCATTGGTTCCGACCACCTTCACGTAGATTCCCACCACCTGAACAACGTGGAATTTGATCCTTTACAAGTAGTGGTATGTAGGAAGACACTCTAAGGGTCAAGCCCAACACCCCATTGGTTCTGAACATCTTCACATCTGTTCCCACCGCCCGAACTACATGGTATTTGATCCTTACCAATGGGAGGTACATAAGAAGCCTCCCTGAGGTTCAATCCCAAAACCCCATTGGTTCCGACCACCATCATGTCGGTTCCCACCACCTGAAACATGTGGTCATTAATCCTTGCCAAGGTGAGGTATGTAAGAATCCTCCATGAGGTTCAATCACAACAACCATTGGTTCCGACCATCTTCATGTCGGTTCACCAACACATTGGGTTGTCTCAGAGTGTAAGCCCCAAATGCCCCTCCATTTCCCGATCTACGTGGACGTTGATCCTTTCCGAGGTAAGGAATGTAGGATACCTCCCTAAGGTTCAAGCCTGACACACGGTCGTTCCGACCTCCTTCACATCGGTTCACCCACACCCATACCCGAACTACATGTGTTTGATCCCTATCTCCAAGTCTGGGTACGTAGGAAGCTTCCCCAAGGTTTAGCCTCAACCAGCGGTAAGCTGTTGTCATCCCCCTTTTAGAGGTAAGACATTGTCTCCCCTTTCAATGGTAAGCCGTTGGAACCCTAATCAGCGGTAATCTGCTATCAAGATAAACTATGTTGACTTTGATTCCCTACCACGTGGATGCATTAAAATCTTCCCTAAGGTTCATGCCCTTCATTCATGTCACATCCTGATCTCTCCCTCGATCCCATGTGTTTTAAGAAGACCATTCCCCAACCAGGAGGTTCCACTTCTTCCAGGTCCCATGCATGCGTCCATTTTCACAGGCCACCTCCTCATGTGTCCCATCATCCCACCAAACTACACACACATTGATTTCCTGCCATGAGGATATGTAGGAAGTCTCTTTGAGGCTCAATACCACCACCATCGTTGCCTCGAGTTGACTCCATATAATTCTTCACTCATTTCACTTAACCAACCATTATCCTTCCTGAGTCTTACCCGGGCCGCCAAATTCAAGTGAGATCATGAAAATCCACCTCTTCACTGCTCCAATCAGGAACTAGGTAACTAAACATGCATTAGCCCCGACATTAGTCTTCCCTCAAGGGGATACATCTATCTGATCCACTCCAGTCACTATTTTGATGAGTCCAATCCATCTCCTCTAGTTGTTAAACTCATGGCATACCCTGTGTTAAATATATAAAGCTAAGGAAAACCATAGAGACATTCCCATGGCATATAATTCCCCACATGCGGCGTGGGATGCCTCGGGCTTTCGCACCATTGAAAAGCCCTATAATAAGGGGAAGAAACCCAGACGCGCCAGTGTTCCGACATCCAGACAGGCTATTGATGTCCAACATGACTACTCCCCTAAACGAAGGTTTTTGCCTTGACTGGACCCTTTGGAATGTCCCGACAGAGGCAGCGTAATTAACTAGTGTCCGTGAAAGTATGGTGCTAGGAAGAGTTTCATGAACAACATCTTATGTCTATAAGGGAGACCCAGACAAGGTGACGAGTTCTGAGGAGGAATCCATGAAAGTAAGAACTGACATCCCATAATCCTGTTTTGATCATAGAGCAAATGTCCCGGAACAAGCGTTGGATGTCACCCACCATTAGAAATTAGGAATGCAGGGAAACAAACAGCATCTCTCGTCCTCAGGCAGACGGACACGCATGCCCCGGAGAAAGCATCAGAAACCGTTATGTATAATTTTAATGTATTATTATTTATTTTAAATACAAATTTATATGATGGATGATAAATTATTTTTAGGTATATTTATATATACATGTTATATAAGTTAATTTTAATATAAGAAGGCATCACTTGGAAAAAAATGATATTAAACATAAAATGGTTCGAAAATTAATATTCCCATTTGATTCTATAATTAAAAGTTTCATGTTGTTATTTTACTGATATATATATATACAAAACAAAATAAGTCCTACACGTTATATGTATGGGTAAGAAAATAAATAATGGATTTTAGTTGTTGCAATTCAACAATAATGAATTTCACAATGAGCTCTACACAACCATGTATTTACCACAAATGATTTCTCTAAATCAGTAATTCCTCAATTTAATATTTGGAATAGTTGAGGGAAATCCATAACAAATATACCTACTTTATAAGATAAAAAATTTTATTTTATGGAAGAAATTTATTTTTGTTCTCAAATTATTTATATATTATTTATTTATTTTTTGAAAACAATATATCGATTTATACAATCTAATTTAACTATTTTATTTTAATGGTTATACTTAATTTTCATCATATATCAAGTATTTTTTTTAATTTTATTTATTTTATTAAATACATTATTCAATAAATTGTTTATTTAAGGGAAATATTCAATGAAATCTCAAGTTGTCACACTCCTTGGTAAATCAATTTTCATAATAGATTTCTTAGTTATTCCCCAATATATAAAATATATCAATTTTTTACTAAAATATCTCCCAACCTTTAAATAACTTTGCAAAAATATGATAAGTGGATTTGATGAAATTTTTCCATGCCCTATCTCAAACATTAACTAAATACTTTAGTTGGTGATATCATGATACCTTAAGTGAATCCCTGAATAATCAGTGGTCAAAATCCACTATTGTTGATTATGAAACCCTTCCCTAAAGAATATTTTCCCTCAAATAAATTTTACTTATATTAAGTATTATTTGAAACAAGTATTCATGAGGGGCCTATATAATAGACCTATTCTAAACTATCTCAAATAACCAACCCTTATTCTATTTATTCTTACTCAGCATATAATCCATCATATAAAAATTATAGAACAAAAAATGTATTATTTAAGTGGATTTCATTTAAATAATAAATATAAAACAATCCCACCATTAAAATGTATTTATAATAAATTTATAATAACATCAATTTTAAAATAAAACTAAACATCAAAAATAGTTGCATAGTTTATCATACAGGAAATAAAAAATATAAAAATTTATCTTTCAAGTATGAATTTATTAAATGGTATACACATCGTACTCTGTAATTCTATCTGATAGTATATGGACTATCACTAATGAAAAAATAATTATATCATTTAATTATTTCATGAAATATAACATATAAATACACACCAAATGTATGATTTTTGGGATTATTTAAACAATAATCAATAATTTTTCCCCATATGACCCAACTGATTTTCCATGAATATGAGGCTATGAAATTTATTTCTAGCTAATAGTAAAATGATGACCTTCCCAAGACTAATAAAAATTATAATTCTTAAATAAATGTTTAAAATATTTGAAATATTTAATTCGAGAATCTAAAATGTTTAACAAATAAATGGATTCATCCATATAGAAAAATTATATTCTTCAACAAATTCATGGTTCACCCAATAACAAAAAACAATTCCATGATAAAGGTAGGGAAACATACTATAAATCAAATTTTTATAACCAAAGGTAAATTAATTTGAGTAACAAGAAACTACCCATATCCTGACTCTAGGTTTTCACTAGATTAGAACTTAAAAACATATAGACCCTCCAACAAAACAAATATTATAAAAAACCTAATTTGTTAGGTTGTGAAACTCATTATTAATATCATAATTATTTAGTTCATTAATTAAAATTGAAATTCTCGAAATATTCTTCCCAAATAATTTTCATTATTTTATGATTACCAATAAAATCATTTATAATTCTAATTTTTTAAAGAAAATATACAGATCACATAAAAATTTATCAATTGTATTTCCCATATTTTTAACTATAATTCACTAATCAACCCATTCTAATAATAATGTCAATGGTTACTAGCTCAAGAACTAAAATTGTCTAAGATTATTATACACTACTTATCATGATAGTAAATAAAGGTAATTTAAATCTATGACATCACCTCTCCCCCAAAGGTGGTACAATCATCATATAAAATGGAATTAGCAATATTGTTAGAATTTTATATTATATTCCTAATGAATAAATAAATAAATAAGAGTATCCAATATCTTAGAGTGTATAATGTATTGTAAATTAAATGCGCTACATTAAACCAACAATAGAATTTTTTTCATACTAAATCTGTTTTTAATTGGCGAATCTTAAAAATTCAACTTTATTCTCATTGAACCTTTGATATTTTATCCTTTTGGGAATTTTAAAATTTTCTTATTTATTCATAAAAATTTTCTTTTTAGTATGAGGTCTATCCAATGTTAATATTTCTAACTTCACCGTAGATCCTTGTATCTGATTAAAACCTCCAATAATAACATTCAATGGAAGACAACTATCAAATTTCATAAAATGATCCAACCTTATATATTAATTAAATGTCTAATGATCAAAATTAAAATTAAATATTATTATTCCAAATGATATATAATGAAAATACCCCATCTCAATTCCCACAAGGATAAAACGAAAAAAATTTACCCATGGATCATTTATAATAAATTTTTTTACCCCATTGGAAATCATTCACATAATCAATTCTCAGACTGATTCAATTTTTACAACTCAATTGATGGATAAAACCACTCACATATTGGGTTATCTTATAAAAAATCAACCATTGACACTTTTCTAGCTAATTTGATACAATTGTGTAGCATAAATAAATCAACATTTAACTAAATCTTATGGTGATGTTCTATCTAGAACCATAAATCATCAAGATATTTATTTCTTACCATCTAAAAAATTAAATTAGATTTTAAAATCTCTTTTAATATATCATTACTAATTTTAATTAAATATATATTAATAAATTATTATTCTTTCACGATCCTTATAGTATCATAATAATAACATTTACAAAAAAACTTCTGAAATAAAATCCATGTATGGTCCTCATCATACTTATCTTTCGCCATTAACACGTACTATTTACTAGTAGGATACTATATATATATATATTGATAAAATAACTGTAAATGTTCAAATATTTCGTAAAAATAGAAAAATGTGACTATGAATTTATATATATCTTTCAAACACCAATGTTTTTGAGTTTCCTTTAAACATTGGGTGGGGTTATACCCTTAAAATTTAGATGTTTCTGCCATAATATAAGTCCCTTTCCAATTTTCCTCCCACCCCAACACTTAGATGGCATGGAATAAGTTGATTATAATTTTTTATTGATTATAGTATCATTTTTTCAATAGTTCTTCATAAATTATTATTAGTAATGGGTATGCTCACTCATTGACCATGTTTTGGAAAATTTTATTCAAATTTAATCAATACATGTTAATAAAATAATATTAATCAATTTGGTAGTAAAAAATAACACTTATATATAATAGAAAGAGTCTCTATATGAAATTTAACATGATTATGAATAGTTTTATGGAAATATAGTTTTCAAAATGATATTGTAAAACTTATAATATAATATTCAATGTTATTCTCCATGTAGTGTTACTGCAAAGGATTACTAATTACTCATACATATGTCTCTAGGATATGTGATGAAGGTGAAGGTTCAATAATTCTATCCATTAAAACCCTAAATCCATTATTTCTCCCATTCCTATCCAAAACCAAAATTTAATATCAATAATCAATTATACCTTTTACATAGTAACCCAAAAAATATCAACAAATTCTTACTATCAAGCCACACTTAAATCAATAATTTTTAAAGGTTCCTACATATGAACAATTTCTTTTAAAAATGTTAATAAAATTTATTTTTAGAGTAATAGAGATCAATATTCTTGAAAACATTTGGGGGAAAATTTTGAAAATAAAAATTTATTAATATTATCATGATCCATGAAAAAGTAATATCATATATATAAATATAATGATGCATCACTACAATATTTGTAACAACCCATAATATTTGTGTATTAATGGATTAAATAGTACCACCCATACCAATAAGGAGAACCGTTATTTTTTGGAGCCTACAAAATTTGAACTCTATAGTTATTTAAGGATTGAAAAATACTTGGGTTCAGATTAGTTAGCTCTTGGTATGTTACCTAGGACCAGTTTGAGCGAGGATAGAGAATATAGAGAAAACATATCTTCGAATATAGGTCTAGTTGTTAGTATGATGATCCATGTTATCATCTTTCATGTCCCTAGGGAGTATATACCATCAATATCTGATCTAAATAGTTGTGTCTTGTGGGATAAGACCTAAAAACCATGTTGATTTTGGTGGAATGTGTTGTCAATGGGGTCCACTTTTCATAATTGTATCAGAGCTATACCTAACCATACAAACAATGACAATGACTAAGTAAAAATGAAGGTTCGATAATATTGACATTTTCTCCAAAGGGATATAATATAACACCATGTAATGCTAATCGGTTTAAATAATAAATGTTACTACCCAAATCAACAATTTTTTGTTTTTTTCAAGGGGATTCCAGTTTAGAAAAACATAGTTAATAGAACATTTTCATTGAGTAGCTCCATGTTGGGTGAGCTCCGATTAAGTTCTTCATGGTGTGTGGGACTAAGGAAAATCAAATTAAAATAGAATGGATTTTCATATGTGGGAATCCATTAGTTAGATGGTCCATTATATTATGTTGGTAGGCATCGGGGAGGGAATAAAAACGTATATAGAGAGTAATGTGTTCATCCTATCATTATAGGACCCGGTGGTAAGGTAATGGTGAGGCTCATATACTATTATGTGGCTAGGTTTTTAAAATTTAAATATTCTTCAATCAATGGAAAAAACATTCCATGTAAAATTAAATATAAATGTACTATAATTGATACTTGACCTTTTTTTATACCAATACTCTCTAGTAACCCAAGGTTCATTATATATATCTATATATATATTATATTCAAACAACAAAACCATCACACCTACCACTGACTTCATAATAAAATGAAACATTATTGATAATACAATTTTAATATTCCTCATCATTATTATTGGTATGATACGAATTTTTGGAATATCTAATGCCCTACGGTGCATCTTTGGACCATCATATGATGGAAACTAGGGGAAAATGTTTAGCATTTTTTGGTTGATTTTCTTTCAATTAAAATATAAATACTCATAAAATTTTCTTTTTCCTGAAATTTAACCTAAATGGTTCATGTACCACCCTAAAAATCTAATATATGATTACCATTTAATAGGTCAATATGTTCAACAGTTTTCCCCACATAGAACACTGAACTAATATGAAACTATGATATAAATAGACCATTAGAAACCTACCATTTTAATTAAAAGGTATGGATTTGAATAATTTAATTTTGATTTACATGTATATAAAAAATAATTTATACTTTTAATATAAATTAAATTCAATAAGATTACAAAAAATGGATAATTAGACCATTTATTATTTTCAAATTTTTTTAAAAAACCCCTTTTACGAAATACAAAATATTATTTCAAGAATAATTTGATTAATAAAAATATATATTATATAATAATAGAATATTAACTCTAATTATGTTGTTAAATCATATGAAATATGAATAAAAATAGTTAATAACAGAAAATGTTATTTTATAAAAAAATTAACTTCATAATATTTTATGATATTATAAAAAATTAGTTTTTATGTTTTTGAATTTGAAATTTATAAAAATTATCTTCTTTTTCGAATTAATAATTAAAAAATTAATTAATAATGAATATTTTAGCTTTTTGATAATTGTGATATTTATTTTTAAAATAAGGTTTTCATGAAACATTTAATTTTTTAAAATTTATAATTATATAAGAATGATCCATAAGATTAAAAAACATTTTAAGACAACATATATGAATCAATGTAATAAAAAAATATTTTAAAAAATAATTTGGTATTATATAAATATATCAAACATTTATAGAACTAATTAAATTGTTACATTAATTTAAAAATGATTTATCTTAAATGTTTCATTGAATCATTTATTTTCATGGAATATTTTTTTGGATGGATTGAAAGGCTCATCTAGATTTTTTTTAATAAATCAATTATTTTCATTAATTTCAGCACCATGTATAATTTTATATTATAAATATTTATATATATTTAAATATAAAATGACATTTTTCTAAAAAAATATTTATATGTGATAATGTGTAACTAGTTTAAAACTAACATTTCAAACCATTATACATTTTATTAGATAAAATTATTTAAAATTTAAAATGAGAAGTAAACAATTAGTTATAATTTTCAATATTAATCTTTTTCATTAAAATTAATTTTAAGGGTTAAAAATTAATATCTAATGTAAAAGTAAATCATGGTAAAAGTTAAAAATTTAAACAAAAACCCTGAAACCACAAATTTTTCTCAAAAATAGAGCGGTAAAGGTGGGTGTCTACTAAAAATAGTTTTACAAACCTTTTTCATTTCTTATCAATTGACATGTGAATAGTTACATTCCATTATTGAAAATTTATGTGTTACTCCCAAAACTACACATATATTAACATATAAAATGGAAAAAAATATACCACATCAAGACTCAAATATCCTTTTAAATAAATCATTAAAATATTAATATTTTCCCATCATATAACCCTTTCCCATGATTAAAATCATCTAGTAAGCATTATTTATCATGAAAACTTCATTTCCAAGGATACCTCTATGGAAAATTCAAGTCACTGTTGTGAGTATTATCAACTAATTAGATTTTCCACATACATAATTCCATTAAAATTTATTATATAAAAAATAATATAATTATATTTGTACAATATATATATATATACTTTAATATTTCTATGTTGTGTGGTTTATCATTTTGTTGTCATATACCCCATCCATTAAGAAAAAAAATTTGTGCATTATGCAGACTACCACCTCCATGATGGAAATTATTTTTTTCTTCATTTTCATCATTCATGGAAGGATATAAGTGTGGAATTATATAATAAATATTCTGTTTATTAAATCATTTTAGTTTTTTATGACAAATTATACATCCTATTTTTGATGTGATCAACAATTGAATATTGTTAATTTAATCATTTCGAATGTCTGTACTAAGATAAAAACGTTTTATACTAATTGTGTAATATTTCTATTTGTATTAATTGTACTTATACATACTTTAAATTATGATATATCTCACTATTTAATACTAAATAATATCATTACTCTTCGGGTATAATTAAATTACAATAAAACCAAATCATAAAAATTTATTAAATTAAAAGATGTTCATGTTTGGGGAGGTTTAACCATAGATCTGATCTTTATAAAAAATTTATATAATGGATTGAAATAGAAACATAAATACTAGTATAATGTAATATAATTGTTTTAGTAGTTATATATTATCTACTAATTTAAAATTATTATTAAAAATATAAATTAAGAATACACCCCTCAATTGTTAAGAATAATTGATCTTTGATTGTTATCAATTTCATGTTCAAGGACAAATACAAAAACTCATTAAATGAATTTAAAACATATTAAATAAATATAAAACATCTATATAAATAACCATATTGACCAAATAATTATGAAATAATTAATAATAATGAATATGCACCTCACTATTAAGAACATAGTAAAAATGACGAAGACTATCAACACCTAATGAGTAAAATCAAATAAGTTCATGTTGATAATGAGTATTTATAAATAATAAAAATAAAAATATATTTTATTAATTTTATTATAAAATTATTAATATATATTTCTTTATATAGGTGGTCAATGTTCATTTATGGAATTCTGAACAAGAGGATACTATTTTCATCTCAAATTCTTCTATTTGAGGCGTGTACGGTATTATACTCCTAGTTAAATTTTTATGATGTATATACTACCACATTGAGATAGAATATCATCAATTATAATTTAATCATGGTATTTTAAATTCAATTATATTCACACTTTTTCATGTGGGTTTTATTAATGTGTTATCCATGACGTAAGTGTTTTCATGGTCTCAATTATAATTCATTGAGACATGTTTATGATACATACCGTGTCTTTCATTGAATGGTGTAATAACTACCCATGGATTATTTATAATCATATATTTCTCCCTTCATGGAAAATATTAATCCTAAATAACTCTTTTTAATGAAAATTATTCTCACCCAATTGATTCCTCAATTTTTATTCTTTTGTTAAATAAATTTTCATTCTTTGAGTTCTAATCATCCTGTTGGACTTAAAATTTACCAAGATTACACCTTTTGAAAATATCATGTATTATTATCTCAGTAATTTATAGAAAAATATAGATTACTACCACATTAGAACTTTGAAAAAAATTTCTCTTCCTGTGAGATGCTTCTTATAAGGGATATTGGAAACCCAAAACATAATTCTCGAGTTAATTTTTTTCCTGAACAATGTTCATATATGTTTTTATTATTCCACCCAAATATTTTGTTATCTGCTATTTTATAACCTATTTTTTTAAAATAAATTATAACTAAATGCTTTTAATGTCATATTACAATGTGAGTTATTAACAAATGTATGTTAAACATAATAAATTATTTTTCCCTTTCACATTTACATGTTTTTTCATCCTATCCACATTTCTCAAAACATAAATTTTATTTCATTTCAGGGATATATTATTGGGGACATTTTAAACAATAATTTTTTTCAATATATTCCATGACAGATTTCTAAATGATACCTTTGAACAAGACAAGTTAATTTTTATTTTACAACAACTGTAAATATATTTTCTAAAACACATTTTATGTTTTCATTTAATTATCCCTTATCATTTTCAAATTAGTTTACCATTATTGGGTCTATATTTCATGATTTTAATTTATATAAATATACCTTTCTCTCTCTTTTTGTGTGTGTTTATATATATATATATATTATCATTTGGGTAATTTAACTCTCAATATCAAAAAAATAGATTCTAGATCCCTTCTTTTGTGATAATATTTGAACCATTAATTTTTTGTGATGGTGTTTTTCCTTTATTTCAAAACATTCATATGTTTCCATTCTCCCCCATGGGTTTATTATTTTAAATCAATAATTAAATATTTCATTTCCTGGCTTATGATCATGTTATTATAGTACTAATGTAGTCATATACTCAGTTCTCTATATGATGTGAAATCATCTCTTACATAATTTAGATAATATGATGTTCACCTAGAATGAATGTTATTCTATTGATGTGCTGAAAATTATTGGTTTTTCATATGTTTATATTCCAATAAGTATTATTATTGGTAATTCTTTATATGTATTGTTTTAACACACACCATATATGGTTCATTTTTTATGATCATGTTTTTTATTTATCCGACACAGAGAAAAGTGTCAACAATTTTCATAATTCTTTGTTGCTAACATAGGTTGATCATGTATTTATATTCTTTATCATCCATTATATGGATATGAATATTTTTATTTAGTAAAAGGTTATATAGGGAATGGTATGAAGAATAATATTTACTCTGATGGTGATTGCATTGGATGTAATTAAGAAATAGGTTGGGACCAAAATTATATATCACCATGTTGCATCAACTAGTCTCGGGAGAAAAAAAATGTTTTTCTATTTGGTATATTCCTAAAACATTTAGTAAAATGTCTTGATAGTGGTTATAACCATGAGTAAATATTTTAGTATTAGGCATCTACAACATGTTTTAATAAATTTCATTATACATTCATTCAATATGGGATTAGTATTAATGAAATCCATGTTTCATTTATTTTCAATGATATAAAATGATCCTAACATCATACTGATTATGGATACTTATTATTACCATATCTATAGAAGATTATATATTCCATGTTTATTCCATTATTTCTAATGTCTTATATTTTTTTAATTGTGCATTATAACTCATCCCTTCTTATTTTTTCATCTCCCTAGGTTATGAAGAAAATTGGAACATGAGAAATGATTTTAAGGATAACACTATGAAGGAATTTGTGGGAGACATTAGAGAATCGTAATTTATTATGTAGTTTCATATATACTGGGAATGTTTTCAATCTAAAATAAATAATATTTTATTTATTAGTTAATTGTTTCTTAATTCTCCATATATTTATAACTAAAATTATCATCATGATATAAGAGTTTCAATTAATAATTTTTGAATTTTTAATTTTAAAAGATTTTATCAAGGGATTAATAGCTTGTATCAAATAATTTATTTACTGTATGTGTCTATAAGAGCCATATCCAAGAGTTTTCGTCTGGGTTGTCCCCATTGGAATCAATATAATATTTTAGAAAATTTTAGTTTTTATGCTATTTTTTAGTATAATTTTAGGTTTGATATGTTATAGTGAATCCTAATTTCAATGGTATGGATTACCCCATGGTATAATATATGAGATTTCATTAAGGTAATAATATAAGACTTACTTGGGGATTATGATTACATAACTTTGGTGAAATTATTATGAATATGTCAATGTATATAATCTAATCACGATGTTTTAATAAAGTCATCATTATTTGGTTCTCCTGGAAATTAAATCCTCTTATGATCACTATTAAGTGGATATGGTTCTGGATCAGATGCACCTAAATGTAATTACCCTAAAGATGAAATGTTTATTATTAACTAAACTATTACATAGTGTATTAAAAGGATTCCATACATCACTACCGGTTAAAAACTTCTAAGGAATATTATTTGGTTAATCAAATTCTCCTCATAAACCAATTTGAGAAATTAAATATGATTGTGTTAGAAAAAATAATATGAAAATGACCAAAGATAATCAAGAATTGAACAAGGAGAGTAATAGGTTAATCTGAATATATCATATGTTTTAAAAAAATTTACATGAATACATAATCTGATGGATATTTCTATTTCCATATTTTGGGTATTATCATTAAAATGTTAGTTTTAGTGGTTACTTGAAATAGGATCATGAAAATGAAGCCGATAAAGGTATATTACAAGAAACCACTATGACTTATAAGAAAATATTAGAGTATACTTAAATAGATGATAATTTGAGTATATTCCTATTATAATAAAAAATGTGAGTTTTATTATCTTTAATAATGTAGTAATATTGATATATTAATAAATTTAACACTCTTAGTTATTCTCACGAGTGAATAATATTGATCAATAATATTCAAGTATATTTAAATATTTATGAGAAAAATGTTACACATATAATGATTTTTCATCATCTTATTTACCTTAACTGTATAGAAAAATATATATACAAAAGTATTAATATCCAAGAATTGTGAATTTGTAAAAGGGTTATATTTGTTGGGGTAACTATTGGAGAACATGTGATTGAGGTATGGATAAATCTTCTGTTTAATATACACATGATGTTGAGATAATGAAGGGTGGTTTGATTTTGAATAAGTTAGGTATACATTAATTTATAAATAATGGATTGTTAATTGATTCAATATATTTTTAAATAAGTTTCCCTCATTTTTTGGATTATGATATTTTCTAGTGTTTGACCTTATAAACAAGTAGTTAATAACATTTGAGGGTTGGATATTGAATTAATTTTTAGAGGACTATATAATATCAATATGTTTTAATTTCATGGATATTAAAATAGGTATTGGGAATGGTTTTTATTGAGATTATATGATTTGGGTATTTACAGACATGGTTATATGATTTTAGTAATGATTTATTTTTTTGGAAGGATAAGTTAGATTTTGAGAGCATGCATTTCAGTTATAATTATTCAATTTAGAATATTTTATGATATTTCATAGAAATTTGGGATCTCTATTTTAAGTATAATGTTAATAACAGTGATAGAATCTAGAAAAAGAGATCTATGATGATCAAAAAAAGATATATGTTAAACTAAGAGTGATATGGGTTGATCAATGTAAAATACATTTTGGATAATCTGAACTATATTCTGACATGATAGTGTTTTAATTTGAGTGATCATGGAAATAAATTTTTCTATGGTTATTTTAGACAATTCACTTATAATAATCATAACTAATTTTAACTCTTTTTCTTTTAGTAATCGATAGAACCAGATGGAACCATTGTTATGTGGTAGATTACCTCAATGAATAACCCATTAGAATATGAATTAGAGTGAGAGATATTTTGATTATTCCAAACCATATATGATGAAATATGATTAAAAATGTGAACATATTTGAGGTAACAAACAAACCAAGAGAGATATATATATATTGTTTCATGAAACATCAAGTGATAGAGAAAATGAATGACATAAGATTCCATTTCCCATATGTCAAAAATGTGGGATGAAGCATGGGATAAATTTACTTAAAGGGATAGGTAAATGTTATAAGTAAGGAGTTGAATTTTATTAGACTCATATGTGTAAGGTAAATTAAAAACATATTGAAAATTTGATGCCTCAATTTGAAGGGATATGGGAATTATGTTACTCAATTACATAATAATAGGCCTAATAAAGGATATAGCTAATAACAACTACACAAACAGGGAAAAGATTATGAAACTACCACCAATGAATTATATTGTTAGTTTTCACAATGTATTTATCTATTTTCTATTCCATATGTTTTCACTAAATATAGGATATTGATTTATTAATACAAACACATAGTATTATGATTATCATATAAATAATTTTTAGGATTCTGGGAAGTTATTACTTATGGATCTAGATATAAAACTCTTATTAGAATTCAAATATAAATTAAGAATTCTTTTTCTCTATTTATAATGTTTTTATAATGTTTTTTTCTTAAATATACACATCTTTCCACATACTAAGTAATCCCATGATTATATAGAAGGGTATAGTTAATTATGACATCCTTGTAAACAATAATATAATAATATGAGTGAAATTGAAAGTTTTTAATTTATTTAATGTTTAGAGAAAATAAAAAAATAAATTAAAATATATCATTACCTTTAAATAAGTCATCATCTTCGATATAATTCTCCACAATGAACACCAAACTAAACCAAAAGTATGATATACATTCACCATTAAAAACCAGTCCATTTAATTAGATGGAAAGACTAAGAATATCATCATTATGAATTATATGTATCTAAAAATATTATCTAATTTTAATATGAATGAAACCGAATTACTTTACTTGGAATATCTAATAAGATCACTTATTGTTCGGAAAATCATTTTTCTTAAAAAATAATTTATCAAATATACATTTTAATTCAAGAAACATACGATTGATGAAAATTTTGTTAGATATTAATAAGAAATTAATATATATTTATTTAAAAGATATGAAATAAGAATAAAAAGTATATTCCTGATAACTTCTGCCATTACTCTAACCCTTAATTTATCCCACCCTTCCCTTCGATTTCACTCAACCAGAAGGTTGGAAATATGTCAAATAGATCCCCACAAATCTCGATTTCATATTTATATATTATTGTGTATTCCTCTCTTTTTCATCATAATTTGATTCCTCGATTCAAGAAATGTGTGCCTTTAGTTGACTCTTTTGAAGGATTTTTGTTTGGATCTTAGGGTTAACATTAGATTGAAACCATCAGACTCTTCGACTCCAAGCATACCGTGGATAGGTTTGCTTCCGAAGATGATTTGATTTTTTCCTAGTCTAGGTCATCACAAATCTGCAATAGATCTTATTTTCTCCACTTAAAGTGGTTTTATGATTTCCATATTTGGTAAAATTCACCATCTGTCATGATTTGGGTAAGGTTTCCTCTTATTTTGATACCATTTCAAAACCTAGATATTCTTTGTATGTTATTCAATCTAGTATCATGTTACCTATGTTTTGATTGTCAAAATAGGCTAGTGTGTCATCCCATTTCAGTGAGGATCTATTATCAAATTGATTTGTCTAAGACACCTATGGAATCCTGCTGGGTTGATGTTGGTGAAGTGTTCATTTTTAAACAACTGGTTATATTTGGGTTAGTGTATGAATTTTAATTTATGTGTAATCATATGGGGAATATGAACGAGGCCTATAGACATGGGAGTTTGGTTCAGAAGGCTTTAATCTTGAGTGAAAACCAATTGTGGAAGTCCCCTATGAGGATGTTTTTTGACATTGGTAGATGCTTGAATGTAGAATGAAATATTTTTTCAACAAATTGTGATGTATAAAATTCTTAGTAGATCATATAGACTACAATGATTTTTAATTCCATTGATGCCACAGTGGTAAGGCCACCTCAATCAATACCTTTACCACTAATGTAAATGTCAATTATGTGTTTAGAAGAATGTAATATGATCCTAATTTAATAAATTATCCAATTATAGTGGTTCCATGGGAAATGAAGTGGGATTTTTTGTTTTTATTGATTCTAATGATGCTTTTCACCACCATATAGAAAGGGATATAGATAAAACACACTCTGCGATGGAAAGGAATGCAGGTGAATATTATGCAACTCATTGTGAGATGGAAATAGATTCTCATCTTAGTGATGGGGAAGCTAATTTGGAGAAGGATCGTTTAAAGACTCCATTATGTGCATCATATGTGGTGGTGGTGTGACCAAGGAGAATTATTTGGAAAATTCCTTGTAAGAAGGTGGCATCCATTGAGTTGGGTAATCTCTTTGAATGATTCTAAATGATAAAAATGTTTAGGAGTTTGAGGATGATCAAGTTTTCCCATCCATGTTTGGAAAGAAGGTCTTTGAGAACAATTCTTGTGTTGGAGAAATAGAGGGAGTGGATCTAAAAGATAGGTCTTAGAGCGTATGGATAAATAGGAGTCAGATGGTCATCCACAATGAGATGAAGAATTGACCCTTTTCCACCCCCAAGAGTGACACGATCATCAAAGACATTTAACACCAAGAATAGATAGATAAATTCCACCTAGTATTAGTGGAATTATTTGGATGTGCTTGAGGAATTCTTAATGATTCTTATTTGTTTGGAAGAATATGTGGTTCAATAGACTCTATTACTCAATGATACTAAAGAGGAAGCTGAGATAATGACTGGGACACCAATGAGGGTGAATCTAAATTAGGAGAAACATCCCTAGATCTATAATTAAGACATGATTCTTGTTAGGGGATTCAATGGTGGAAGTATTATTATTGAGGATAACATCCATTCTTGTGAAAATTTGTCCCTTCAGTTTGATGATTTTCTAATGGATGAACAAGAAACTAATCCAACCAATCCCGATTGGAAATTTTTTTAAGGATGGAAAATATGGTAGGCATAAATTGTTCTTAAATGGATCTGTTAATTCTTTTTTTGGATGAACTCATGGTTTCTCACTTTTCCATTAAATGTGTCTGAATAATACATATTTAATTCTCATTCCGAATTGGTATCATTTTTTAATACCTCATGTCAAAATTGACATTATTACTAAGTTTTTTTCTTTTTCTGAAATGGTATGTTTTTAATTTATATATATAATTTTTAGGAAACATGTAATTTTTATGTCATTATCAATATAGAATAATGGTATATAATATTGAGATCCTTTAAAGTGATTAAATATTAATACATGGAATAACATTGTTCACTATAATATATTATTTGAGCTTATAAATCCTATATCAAAGAATATTAGTACTAATTTAAATGTAACCTTAGTTAGAATTTTTTTTTGGAATTTTTATTCTATAATCCATTTTCAAGGGATATAATGTTTTTTTGTAACATCTTATTAACATATATTAAGGTATATTCTTTGGTCTGTGATGTTTTCTTTTGTTTTCAGATGTTTTCGAGGTGATTTGTGACCTCTTAAGTTTTAAAAGGTTTATTAGAATCCCTTTGTGTTTTTATTTTTAGTTAATTTGAAGTGGAAATTAAATAATATTCAGTCTTATTTTTACCCTATATTGAGAATGGGGTCTACATAAGGGTAAATTAACTTCTACCCATACATAGGGTGTTTTCCATGTGTAACATAAGGGTAAATCATATTCTTCATAATGGTAGAATGATTTTATTTCTATTTTGTAAGGTTAATCCCTTATTCCCAATGTTCTTTAAAGGATTCCACTATTTTTCATTGGTTTTGTAAAGGTAACTGATATTTTGAAAAGTATTAATACATGAATATAATCAAAAAATATTGGATTAGGATTGAGTTATGTTATGGAAAATTATAATTTATTATGGAATTAAAAGCGAATACCAGATCTTTGAAATGGTGAGTGTCTATTTGTGGCCAAAATACGGGTAAATCTCCTTACCCTCAAATTATAGTCATGAGCTATGTAAGGGTAAAACTATTTTACTCATACACAATAATATTTATGTAAAATATATTTTAAATCCCATTTTCATTCTTCTATTTTTAGAAAACCATTGTAACACTTTAGAATGATTTTGAAACCATAAAATCATGTGAATTGTATTATTATCACTTATTAATGTTTTTAGCTCCTATTATAAAATATTTTAAACCATTCATAATCAGGATTCAATTATAATTGGAAACTAAATTGGGTTTTTATTTTTGGGCTTTAATGATGCGAATCATAGTGACATTAATATTTTTAAAAATACCAATAACATTAATGCCCTCAATTTTGAAATCCTTTTATGGGTAATGTAGTTGTCTAGATGCAAGGAATTCAAAGGAAGGATTTTATAGTTTTTTTTCCTTCACCTTTTTAACATAGACCTTATCTTCCTATTAAATATTCCACTACTCTCTCTACAGTTAAGGATCCCTGGTTGGGTGTTTAGTGAAATATATTTTTTAGGAAGGTTGTTTTGTAATGAAATATCAACTAGTTAAAATCATTGATATTTGTTTAAATTTTTTCAACTCATTAATAACTCTAGAGTTGAGGATATTGATAAATTATAGGGAAATTTCACATTCTATGGGAGAGGTGGATGAAATTATTTTTTAAAATTTATTCTATAAATAAAGTGTAATTTTTAGAAAAAAGATTTTGAATTCAAATGATTAATTTCAAGTAGGAATTTGATGTTCAATTTTTAGATTAAAATTCATGATACATTTTATTGTTTGAAATAAAATGAATTGATTTTATGGATTGAGATTTTGTTAAAATTCATTTTAAATTCGATTTTTTTAAATGACGTGAAATGATTTTGAATATTGATCATGGGTCCCAATAAATTGATTTAATTGAATTATATCCCCCTAAATGATTAGTTACCATGAATATCATGTGATTGTAGCTATTTATGTGGAGGTATATAAATTATTGTTAAATTGATATCTATAAATGGATTGTTGATTGCAATGATACTAGACTTTCATAAAGGTATGGGTTCATTCATTTTGATTCTCTGTTATTCCCATTATGCTTTTCGATAGTGGGATAGTGTGAACACCTAGATCTATATTTCACTAAGATTTTGTGGAAACATTTGATATGAACTAAACCCAATCATTATTATTTTGGTTTTATGTTAGAATATTACGTAAAACGATTTATACATGGTAGTTTTTATGAAATGCTTCACTAATGCATTTATTTTTTACTATTCATAAGAAAAATAATCATTTTTGGAAAATAAAAAAAAAACTCCCTTGGATTGATTTTATGATATTATTTTAATGATGAACATTATTTAATGAAAATATTTTCTAAAATTGGTTAAAATTATTTTTATATTGTGTGCATGAAGAGTGACTGAACAGTCTTTTAGAAAAAAGTAAAGTTTTTCTTAAAACATTTCTTTTATTTTACATGGTTATAACTTTATCACTATGCAGAATATATCAATATTATTTTTCTGATTCAGGTATAAAAAATATAATATATATAATTTTTTTGTTCTGTTCATACCCACCAATTTAATGGCTGTGTTATAAAAGTAATATTTAAATAATATTATATTTTAATAGAATATGGTGTTTCATTCAAACCTAGTTTTTTGTGAATTGCCATCCATCGAAGAGATTGAATTCCTTTAAAAATTAAAAATATTATAAAGTCTGAGTATTATATGTTTCTTTATAAACTTTTTATTCAATTGTACAAACTATTGAATATGAATTTAGGATTTTCAAATATCAGGGGTGATATATTCTACCACCAATAATAAATTTTAAGCTGGAAATTTAATCTTCATCTCATTAATCAATGGTTTGTAGATTTAAAATACCCATCTTGAAACCCCACATGGTGAAAATGGATAATAAAATATCCTCTTGATCGGGGATACATGTGATTACAAAGGTCATATAGAATCACACATAACTATGATTCTATGTAGTATAAAATTAGTTAAAAATGTATATTTTTACATGGAAGAAAATAAAAAACAATTATAGAGAGTTATATAGGTCACTATTCACTAGAAATTGAATGATAAAAATAATTTTTAAGTCCAAAAAACCATAAATCGATGATGAAAAAATATCCAATTACTTCAATGTAAATGAGGGGATAAGAATAAAATTTTATTTCAATACCATTTTTCTAAAGATGATGAATTCTTTTACCATCTAGATTGAAAATAAATAAAAATTTACTTACATGATATATATCTATTTCACTGGCACAATTTTAAAGACAATTTCCCATTGATGATTGTTCACTTCATTTCATACAAAAAAATGAATATCCCAAAATGAATATTTTTTCTTCCTAAAGTACTAAAATTAACTTTTAAAGGATCTTATGATCCATAATGAGTAACATGATATTATTCTCATCTTTACTAAAACCAATTTTTTTTTCACATGGCATAAAATAACACCAAATGTTGAACATAATCTTTACCATAAACCGTTTTTCTGATTAATTTTCCAAAATATGTCTTTTCAAATTATGAATAAAAAAACATTAGAGGTGGGTTACTAAGAAAATATTATATTGTCTAGAAAATATAATTTTCATATTAATGTCCCATTCTAAATATTTGAATACATTTTTCACCATAAAAACTTAGTGGAAACAGTCATGCTTCCAAATATAAATTATCAGGTTGTAAAATGTATTCCATTAATTAATACATGCAATAATCTCCAAAAAAGATGAAAAATCCATCAACCCTGTAACAAATATCATGGTCCCCAACAATATCCCCTGAAATATCATTATTATCTCATCAAATGGATCATATTAAGGGTTATCCTACCTTATTTATGTGTTTTACAAGAAGATATTATCTTCACTAAAACACTTTTCATTATCATAAGTCACATTCAATATATGCTCTCAAATCCAAAATGAAATATTACTTCAGTACAATCCATACACATTTTATTGATTCTTATAACCAAAATATCATTGATAAAATATTACTATAACATAATTCAAGAATCCAAATACAAGTACATTAATTTTTTATTCATCATTAGTAATATCATATGTTTGACCCTAATATATTATCTTACTTTTAAGAATATCCCCTTAACTCTTTCAGAATTAATTTTTATAGTGCCCCATATCTTTACAATTGAATCATTTAACATTTTATGTTTTATTAATTCGCTTTAAATGATGATAATAATGTTATTTTCTATCCTCACTTTATGAAAAAAATCAGTCCCATTAAACAATTTCAAGGTTGTTTCTTTTCCCAATTATCACCTATTGGAAAATACATTTTTTATATTTTTGCATTTATATATATTTTTCTTTGTTATATGCTTCTTCTATTATTTGAATTAGAATTCATAATACTTAAATAACTAATTATATATCTTTTTAACATATGATATTATGTCCTCATATGATGATAGTATTTTCAATAATAGTTCCCTTTGAAAGATTGGATGAATCCCATAAAATAAATGATCATTCATACTTACTGGAATTTTATCATTTATATTGTCCACCATTGAATCTACCGTAATCCATTTCGAAATATGGAATACACTATATTTGGTCATATCACTAGTAAACATAGTGTATTATCTTGAAACTAGAGAAATGAAAATCATATATTGTGAAATTTATGACCAACTAATCTCATAATCATGAAAATAATTTTTTTGATATCCTAATTTTAAAATCTATCACAATGGTAGTTAAATAAAAGCTGAATTATATTAATCAAACGACCCCCACCCCCACCCCCAGGAGTTTCATACCAAGTGCACTATAAAGACTATTTTTTCACGAGGTGACTACTAGGTCAATCGCAATGCTCCATTTTCAGATTTATTTACCATAGTTACATATATTCTAGAACAATACACACTTATATAATCTAAAAGGCCTATATTATTAACAAAACCAACATTTCTCTTCCTTACCAAAAATTAGGATGTTCTCATATGCTTATCCTAAAGTACTAAAATATAGTTATATTCAAGGATTATAATTTTTCTTAATCTCTTTGTCGTGGTTTCTAAAAAACATCCTCTTGTACTAATTATAGGGACATTAAACCTAATAGTCCATATCCAATGTATGCTTTATTAAATTGGAATAATATATAAGGATTAACATCCCAAAAGAATGAATAGTGTAGCATTCCTTGAAAATTACATACATTCATGAATTTCACATTAAAATTTAATACATAAAACACATAAAATAATTTTATTTTAGAATCCCATTATTCCCTTTGGTGTATATTTTCTTATTAATCACAATACACTTCAGCATATCTTGGTGAAAATAAAACATAATAAAGGTGAGAGATCAGATGCTCAGTAAGGATAAATTTATAGAATAATCTATTAATAAATAAAGCATAATTAATTTGTAAATATAAATAACTAAAGCACATCCAATTTAATTAATAACTTCATAATAATATTGTACGAATAAATATTGATCAAATAATGAAATTTAAATAATCACTTGATCATGGAACCTTACCATGGTTATTATAACTAATTTAATAATCATATAAAACAAAAATAACATAATCCATAATGATTGAATAAATATTTATGTATATCTATAACGTGTCGGAAAATACTTCTTCCATGATATATTATGTCGTCAAGGCCTTGTACCAAGACCTCAATATCAATGGGTGGGGCCTTATCTAAAAACTCAATATAGTTTTCTCATTAAATATGTTGATGAATTGAGTCATAATAGAAGTTATATACCATAACTAAAAACTTCCAATTAATTATTCGCATGAAAAGTGTGAAACATAATGAAAAAAGTCATATTTAATGTATTATAAGAAATTTAAATACTTTCCCTAAGTAATAAACATAATCTTAAACCATCTATAGTAAATTTAATGGTATATTCATTTTGAAACAATATTAAAACTATTCATAAACCATCTAGAGAAAAAATAATTATGGTTTTTTTAGTGTATATCCCCATTAAATCATATGTAACATATACATATTTCATCTTATATGGAAAATGATTTTGAAGGATTCCTTAAAATATTTCTTGAGAAAATAATGGTTCATTAAAAATCACATATAAATAATGAATTTAGAGAAAATACTAAAAAAAAATTCATTATAAATCCCACTAAAAACATGAAATATAGGATTCATATAAATGATGTTCGTGAAATTGGGTAATTCGTTACATTCCATATATGTTAAAAGGAACATTCATTTTTCACTTTAAAATGGTTAGAAAAGTTCCTTGTTCAAAAATTGAAAAGAATATTCTTCTGAAACAATTTTTAAAAAATTTAACCATGGTTATTTTCTTAATAAATCATTTTTATAATGTCAAACATTTTATAATTTTTTTTATAAATCATCATTTTTTTGTATAAGAATTTTTGGCCAAATAGAAAAATATTGTTGGATTTTATCAAAAACATTTTATCAATAATTTTAAGTACCAAAGAGACAATAAATGTTTTCATTATTGGAAAAATTCCATTAATATGTTGGTGAGAAAAAATTATATTGATTTTATAATTTAAATATATTTAATTATCCCAAGATATACATAAACTAAAATAATACTAAATAATAATTAGATTGTAAAATTAACCATTCCCATTTTGGTAAAATTTTTATATTAATCCCAATGAAAAAAATAAAATTAAATGGAAAATTAAATACAAATAATATAAATTAATTCAAGATATAACATTCAAATAATGTATTATGTACACTGCGCAAATGAAATAAGTTGTGAATATAGTGTATAACTCATGGAAGTACAAGTAATACAGGAAACCCAGATAGTGAGTCAACATTTCCATGTGTGTCCTTTACCTTTTTTAATATTAATTATATTTTAATTATTTTCATGATTAGTTACCTATTCCAATATTATTATTCATTTTATTTCAATAATTAACATGTTAAATAAGATTACCAAATCATTTAATTTTACATCAGATGTTTCGATGATATTTGGATTGTGTGTCAAACAAAACTTTTACCGGTTGACTGTAGTCCATAAATTCATTATCTAAAAACATATATAATAATAATCATGAAATTATTATCATATATATAAAAAATTAGAAATATAAAAATAATCATGAAATAAATTCATGAAAAATTATTGATGTTACAATCATGGATACAGTTGGTCATATATACACATGAGTAACATTTCCATTTTTCAATTATCATTATTGAAGGAATATATGTAATATTTTATTACTTAAAATTATAGTAATATCATATATTCCATATTATTTATTTTTAATATACTTATATTTATATATCATCCAAATTGTGTGGTGATGAATAATGATACACATCGCTTTGTGGAAGTTTTAGTCGACACATACATGAAAAACATTATAATTTTGTAGTCTAGGAAATAAAATGATATATTATAATTTATAAATGATTAATATTTCAATAATATCACAATAACTCCATATATATCACATATATTAATTAATTTTTATTTACCTTCCATGTAATTGTATAAAAAATAAATCACAAGACTTTGTGACATGTCAGTCCCCCGAAAACACGAGCAAAGGAAGCGTATCCCATATGAAATATAAAGTAAGAAATTTATATATGATAAATTTAATACATTGTTATAATTATGTTAAAAATATAATATATATATATATACATTATATACATCATCATACCCAACATTGACAAGTGGTAATGGAAAAAACTAATGGCATTTGTTTGTGAGGTGGTACTTTGTTTTGCACAGAACTGATGATTTCATAACCCATTAAATGGATGAAGGGATGGTTTTAGGTAGTTAAATTAAAATAAAAACAAAATATATATTTGACATAATTATATATTATATAAAATTGTTTCAATAATATTTCAAGGATTTGGACATTGAAATAAAATAAAAATTATTATTGAAGAACGACGTGTCTTCTTCTGGTAAACTTTTTAGGTTTGATGCAAAGGACTTACAAGGTTGAATTTATGCCAAAAATAATGATTTTTGGAGGATATGGAGGAATTTTTGAAGTGATATGGGCGGTTCTAAGTTGATCCAAATGGGTTATCTAGTGTAAAGAAGATAGGATATGGTTGGCCTTTTATAGGTGAGGTGAGTGGAACATTTGTAATTATGGAAAGAAAAAGATGATTTCACATTTTTCAAATATTAAAATGGTCGAAAAAAATTATTACCAATAATTAGAAAATATATGGTTGAATTATGTCTATAAAATACATTTTTTTCAATATATTTAAAAATTTTGTTCTAGATATTCTTAGTTTAACCCCAATGTAAATTAGTTTTTACCTTAACAATGATAAATAATTTTTCTATTATTACAATTAATTATGGTAAATAAATTAAATGAACACAATATATTATATAAATTTTTATGATTCATAATATGGAACTAAATTTTCAAATTTCCATTCATATAATTGGGAAATTTTAACTGAAATTTATTCTCATAAACATGATGAGAAAGATGATTTTCTAAGAGAAAATGTTCAAAATTTTACAAATTTTTTATATCATAGATAAATATGAAAATGGTGAAAATGATAAAAAAATTATTTATATAATTGAAATAATTTTACTTTAAAACTAATTCACAATATGATTTATCTTGAAAGAAATTCAAAACAAAGGTAGTTTCTAATATAAATTCATTATTTGTCACTATTAATTAAAAAATTAAACAATGAAAACAAATCAAAAAACGAAACCCCAATAGATTTTTGACATTATGATTTAAAATACTAAGTTAAATTCATAAAAAATTTAAATTTGGTAAAAATTTCTTTTATATTATTTGTGTGAAATGTGACTAAACTATTTTTTAGAGAGAAAAAAATCAATTTTTAAGAAACATATAACTTTTCCTATATATGGTTCTAATTTTATCTATAATAAATTGATATCCATTTTATTTATTTTATTAAATTGTAAATATTATAAACATATATATAGATATTACACTATTAATAAACACCAATTTAATGTTTGGTTACAATAGTAATGATTAAATTATAATATTTCAATAGAGTGTCATGTTTCATTCAAAATCAGTGTTATGTGCACTAAAAGTAAGTAAAGAGAATTAATTTGTTAAAAAATTTATATATCATAAATTCTCTAGTTTTTATGTTCCCGTGTACTCTTGGTATTTTGTTTCATACATTCTATCTAATAAAATGTTTATTTTTTAAAATATTAGTTGGTTACAATAAGAATACATAAAATATAAAGAATATGAAAATGCAAAATAAGAAGAATATATGTAATAACATAAATACTAAATTATGAGTCCCTGAGATTAAATCTTGGTTTTACATACTAATTTTTCAAATTCTTTTTTCTTACTTAGTGATATATTCAACACTTACATAATGTTTTGTATAGAGTATTTGAATTTGCTAAATAATATCCCACCAATAGTGTAAAACTAGTTGTGAAATAAGGCCTCTTTTTCAAAAACTATGGGATGATCTAATTGATACACAATGCACTCTTTTCATAGTTATTAACTTAGGGTGCTATTATGCTAGATCCACACCCACATGAAGTTTCATAACATTGATTTAAATTTTTGGAAACTACTTTCTCTATATTTTACATAATGTTTACTATTTTATTTATACATACACATATCCATATGTTTATACTTATATTGATCCATCACTAATCCCCAAAAATAACTATACTATTCTCTAATATCCAATATACTTACTTGGTACTTTGAAACATATTTCTACATGATTTTGAACATTAATATCCAATAAATACAAACCAATGATAGAAAATCCTAGAGTCTTCAGAAGACTCGATACATAAAACATCAAGATGGATCTAAAATATAAAAAATATATTTATTTTAATGTTCATAATTTTCTCCCAACTCTATATTAGCTGATAATGTTGGATTTGAAAACATGGGGAATAAATAAATAAATGTTATAGGTAAAAAATATCAGTTAGGGAATAAACATGATAGCAAAACATTGCATGTAACATCCTGATCGAGGTTCTACACACCGGTGCCTGGAGTCAGCCTGCGATAAGACATCACACACACCTCCCCATATGCCAAATGCTTCCAGATAGTAGTGAGGGACTAATATTAATTATGGGAATATTATACCCTATTTATCAAAGTATTAAAAGAGTGTAAAAAATATAATGAAATAAAATTATGTAATGGATAACGTGAAATAAGAACTATCACATAATGACTGAAGAACAATGCCAAATCCAATCCAAAATACTAAAGATTCAATTCCAAGTATATTCCATTTGTTAATAGACAAAACCAAAAAAAATAATGAAATTGAAAACTCTTAATAGGGTCCCAAACCAGAACTGGTTCCCTCATCCATTATTCATCTCGACTCATGTATCTAACACAGGGCCTTTTCCCTTATCCTATCTAGCAACCATGAAATATTTTATGGTACTAATCATGCAGCCCATGTAGGGTGTCAGTACAACTTATTGGGCCACTACAAACAATGTATAAAATAATATCTAGTCAATAATAGTATATTCTATTTTTTAAATAATAAATTAAAACAACAAATAAAACAATTTACATTTATTCAAATAATTCTTAATTTACCAAGTAACTCCCTAAGATCCCTAAAAAACAGAACGATATCAAATATTTGAATTCCATTGTTATGAGTCATATTTAGAATAAATTAAAGAATTACACTATAATCATTCATCATTTCATAGTTTAATTCCATTCTAAACATTTATATTTTATAATACATGTCTCTATTATTATCATTCATAATTTAATAATTGAATTCAATTTGTTACCATTCATATTTTTTAATACATAACTGAATTCCACTATTATCATTCATCATTTTGTAGTTTAATTCTACTGTTACCATTCATATTTTATAATACATGATGAAATTCTACTTTTACCCTTTATCAATTAATAATTAAATGTCAATGTTATTATTCATATTTTATAATATATGGTAAAATTATACTACCATCACTAATAATTTCAATATAGTATTTTGATGTAGTAAACCATGTTCCACACATGATTGTCACATATATCATAACATCCCAATTTAAAAAGTAACACCATATCACATTAATTAATTCAATAATTAATTAATCATGTTCAAAAAAATAACATTCACACCATTCCACTTAGTAATTAATTATTTAATTAACCTCATCATTTTCATAACAAATTTAAAAAAATTCTCCCCCTCAATCCATTTAATTAAATCATAAGTTAATTAATCACATCAATTCCATTAATTAATTCCCAAATAATTATTCAAACTCTACAATTCAAAATCCCACAATTAATTATTCATCTAATTATTCAAAATAATCAATCAAATATCCTTAATTAATTCAACAATTAATTATTCAAAATATAAAATTATATTATCCCATAATTATTTCAAAAATTAATTATTCAAAATATGAAATCCCAATATACCCAATTTCAAAATCCATTTATTGATTAATCTACAAGTTTAAATAATTCAAATGAAGAAAAAATTTGTCAATCATCCAATAGAAATTATTTAATTACATACATGTAAATGAAATCAATATGCTCGGATTTGATTTTTAGACCACCTCAATTCATTGAGGAGTGATTTCCTAATGTAAATACTCAATTTTTAGTAGATTAATCATGAATCCGTTAAAGAGCATGATATAGATTCCAAATCTAGATCCACGTTCTATCAATTCAAGATCTATAAAACCTAGATATATATCTGTAACCAATAGTGATTAAATATATTTCCAGGTATCTAAGAGTAATGGGAAAGAGATGAGAAATCAATCAGGAAGAGATTCAATTACTGGGAAAGGTGTAGATATTTAATCCACAAATTGAATTGTGAATAACGACAGTTGGGATTCCTATAAAATCATTTAGGATGCTCCAAAATTTTGAACAAACATTAAGAGAAACTTTGCTGTCAATTTGTGGTTAATATTGGTGGTTTGGTAAATTTTAAATTAATTTCTAGATTAAATTACATCCCATACATGGTTTGTTGCGTAGGTGTTCATAGTTTTCGAAACTTTTCACCATAATATAGTGCCTTTATTTGGGGGGGGGGGTACAATGTTACTCCCTTGAGGGTGGACGGCTTGAAATACTTTTTTCCATCCATGAAGTTGTCCACTGTCGAGGGTTTCATGGTTTTTTTGTGGCAGAGAACATGGGATTGGAAAGAATTTCACCAACTGTGAACTTCAAAAACATCATCCAAGATTCTCCATTTTCATACAAATGCACCACATAGTTAAACTAAGAAAAATAGTTCTCAAAATAAGATAAATTATTAACATAAAATCACATGATGTGGCTCCCTAAAATATCAGGATCTTACAATCTCCCCACACTATAATAGCTCATCCTTGATCTATACTCCCTAGTATCTCTATGATTCCGAATCAAAAATAGCATGCCACTAAGATCACATGTCCACTTATCATTTCCATTTTTCCTCTTGAACACAATAATATTTCAAAAAAACATGAACTATCTATTTGATCTTACCCTAGAACAATTTCTCATTTTAGTCAAACAAACATATCAGATTCCCCTTATATGATGAATCTTTCTGAAGATCAACATTAATCACTTGAGAAGGATCAAGGTGATACCACTTTAGTTGTGACATAAAAAGAAATTTTTAATTGTTCATTATTTAGGTGTAAGAGCCCTTAGGTATGCCACTTGCCAGATCCAGAACCTCAATTGATCCAACAAAACTCAGCCCTAACATGCCCTATCTTTGTATCTTGTACCGACCCAATCTAGGTTACACCAGATAGAATAAATGATCACAATTTGAAAACTCTAGGATTCATCCTCATCTACTATAATACCACTTCTAAGTACCCTGATTGGTTACCATGTTCATATGAATCAATTCAACCTACTCCAATATTTTCTATATAAGAACGTGTCCCAACAAGTCTGAACCACATGCTTCCAACCAGCATAGAGGCAATCTTCATAGCCTACCATAAGTAGTCTTGTATGATCCCATATTTATAGAATCATGTTGAATTCTATTTTAGGATTACTCCACAAGTGTTAGGTACTTATCATAAAACCCATAGTAGGCTAGAACACATGTCCAAATTATATCCTTAAGATCAAATTTAGTACATCTTGACTACCCATCTATCTGTTGTTGGAGTATTGTAACAAAACTACCATTGTAACAATTTACTTCTGTAATAAATTCCAAAAGAAAAATGTAGATCATGAATCATGATATGAAATAGTTTTCCATGAGACCCCTTGAAGATGAACTATCTCTCTATTGTACATTTCTCTGAACTGGTCAACTAAGAAAGCTTCATGTACAGGTGATACATGCGCTACATTTTTCAGTCAGTCTACAACCACCCAAATAGAATCATTCATTCAAGGAGTCCTCAAGAGACCAACCACAACATAAATTTTGACGACATACCACATCCATTATTCAATGTAAAATGAAAGTAGTAATCTTATGGGTCATTAATGCTTGACCTTCACCTATTTATAGGTGTAGCATTATGTTATAAACTATACTATCTTCTTATTTAGGCCCAACCACCAAAAATATCATCCTAGGTCAGGCTAAATTGTGGCCACACCTAGATGGAAAACCCACATCAATTAATGTAATTATTTAAACATCTCACACCATATACATGTTATCACTACAACCAAATTCCAAAAAAAAAGATCACATCCTCATCTATTCTCTAATTAGAAGATGGATCCCCACTATCAAGGATTTCCCTAAAGGTTATGCATTCCATATCCATATATTTCATCCTCATAATCTGTTTAAAAAGTGTATATTCCACTGAAATTAACATTAGAGTCAATTTCTGCTAACTCTCACGAACCATAACATGCATCTCATCTAGTAAAGTCATTACCTTTTGCACAAAAATAGTCTTCTAAAACACCTGACTTTGAGTCTTTATTCTTAAAGCATCATTCATAATATTTCCTTTCTAGGGAAAATATGAAAGCTCAAAATAAAACAAATGCATATACACTACCCATATTTGCTATTGGGGATTCAAATATCATTGTGAAAATGTATACTTAAATATCTTATAATCTGTTTACATAGTAAAATTTTCTTTTAATACATAATTTTATAAATAATTTTCATTATAAACTATATCTACCTACTCATGGTTGTGCAAAGGTTCATTCTATTAATCTGGCCTAACCTACCAATACTTGTATACCACAACTCAATCACACTTCATCGAAAGTACTCTATGACTGATTCTAGAAGATCCATAAAGCACCATTTACTCCTCACCTGGTGAAAGTAGAATGAATATCGGTTCCAATGCCAATCCCTTATCAAGCTCCTAGAATTAATTACCACATGATTTCGACAAATCAATCATTGTCCCATTTTTTATCAATCATAAATGTGGTACATAAAAAAGGTGAAAGTCTTGGATGAATCTATCATAATATCAAGATAATCCTATAAAGTTGCATATTTTGAAAATATTCAGGTGTTTCTCCCAAGAATACACCTCCTATATTATCCCTAGGTCTATTGATAGACCTTCCTTCTAGATGATATTACCCAATAACAGTACCAGATCAATCAAAAACATCCACACAAATATATTGGCATAGAGTTGATGCCCCATCAGTGTACTAAATAAGACGTCTTGATTTTTTTAGCATGATCGTCATTAGTCTTGGAGTACACCATGAGATCTTCCACACACACGACTAAAAACTGATCAATGTATGGGTTGAATATTTTATCCATCAATCCCATAAACACTACTGGTTAGTTAATCAACCCATGTTTCATTATGATGAACTCATTAATGAGATAACTAATTCTGAAAGCAGTATCAAGTATATATGATGGTAGAACTCTCATATGATGATACTACTATCTCAGGTTGATCATTAAGAAGATGGATGCTCCCCTCAACCATTCAAATTGATCTTTGATACATGGAAGAGGATATCAGTTCATCACAGTCATCATGTTCAACTTAAGGTAGCCAAAACATAAACTTATAGACCATCATCCTTCATAAAAACAAAATTGGAGAACCCCATGGTGATGTACTCGGACTAAAAAACCCCTTAACCCTCAAATCTTCCAATTGAGTCTTCATCTCTTGAATCTTTATTGGTTCCATTCAATATGGTGCAATATAAATTGTCTCATTCCCCATCATGATAACAATTGTAAATCCAAAACCAATCTTAGTTTGAAGCTTTGAGAAGTATTTTGGAATCTAATCATGAAACTTTTTCATTATGGGTTGAATGAAATCATACTCCACTCCCCCATCATCTATAAATAGACTAGAAATATGGGTTGTGAGCATTCCCAGATGCTAGTGGAATGTCCCTACATTACTCGACTGAAAAGTATATTCTCCACGATTGATGTAGTTTTCACCCTTAGGTGACACAAATGCTACCCTACTATAGTAAAAATCTATATGTACTAAGTATTCTACTAAAAATCTATACCAAAAATTAGTTCAAATTATTACATTTCAATAATATTAAGATCCCATAGGAAATTGATACTCTAAAACCTTGAGAGAATGAGATAGTAATTAATTAACTAACCAGCAGTGTTTATGGGATTGATGAATAAAAAATATCATATCATCTAATTAATTTAAAAAATAATTACTAAAAAAAAAAATATAAATATCACATAATAAATTCAGTAATTAATTATTCAAAATCTATAATCCTAATATCCCGAATTTTAGAATCCATAAATTAATCAAACTATTAATTTAATTAATTATATTTTGTAAAATAAATATCCAATCATCAAATACATACACGTACTAGAAATAAATACTTTTGGAGTTGAATTTTAGATTTCCAACCTCAATTCTTTGATGAGTGATTTCTTAATGAAAAAACCCAATTTGATGCAGATTAATAAACAATGTGATAAATAACAATATGTGTATCTGAATCCTATATCTATGATTGAAAAAAATCAGGATTTATCAAACGTAGATATAGATCATGAACAAGAATTGGAAAATTTTCCTTTAAATGATGGAAGAATAATGGGGAATAGATGGGAAACCAATTATTATGAGATTCACATACTATAGAAGGAGCAGATCATTGATCTGGATGTTAAAACACGAATTACAGAGGACATGAGCACCAAGTAATTGTTTTACAAACAAAAAATTGAGATACAAAATTAAGGGATTAGTGGGGAAGATTTTTTTGTTAATATGGGTGGTTTGGGAAATTGAAAACTAGTTTTGGGTTGAGTTAAATTTCATGAATGGTTTTTAGGGCAAGGGCACATGGTTTTCCAAACCATTATCCTTAACAATGTTCCAATATTATGGGGTTCATAGTTTCTCTTATGATGGAGCTTGATGTGAAAAAACATTCCCTATCCACTAAATTCTCCCCTCTCCTTGATGTTGCAATTCGATGGGTCAGGGTGCACGGTTTGGGAAAACCATGCGCCGACTGTGCACTACCCAAACATCTTCTAATAGTATCTATTTTTCATCTAATGATATCCCATTTTAAAACCCAAAAATTACACAAAACTAGATAGTAGTGTACGAAAAAGTAAACCATAGATATATCCATCAAAAGTAGGTATTTTATTTTGGAAAAGTGTCAAATGGAATATCATGATACCATAAAAGACAGTACTCATGAATAATCAAATGAAAAAAAAACAGGATTAACACGGTATCATAAAATCATTAACACACATGGAATTCTATAGAACATAAAAATTGACATATGAATTTTTCAATGATAACTTCTAAGAAAATATAATATGGTGGATAGAGTCCTGGCATATGTTAAGATCACTCCTTAATCCCATATATATTTTATTATGAAAATAAAACATTATGTAATTCATCAGATAATTATATAGCGCTAAAAATAATAAAATATAAATTATTATGTTTTACACCAAAAAAGTTCATTATTTTTAGACATAATAATTTTAATAAAATGAAATGGGTTTTATAATCTTGTATCATATCAAAATCAAAGCAGATTTAATAAAGAGAGAATTAGATTAAAAACGCACGGAATGTATTACCACATAAAATGAAAGGTAAGTTAAGATAAGTATAAAGGGGATACAATTATATTAAAAATTAAATTAATCCCATAAAATTAATTATAGATAAAAAGTTATTTATTGAGAGAATGGTCATAAACCAAAAAAATCATGGTTCGAAGAGACGCCTTACCTTATATTCAAGAATCATTATGTACTTGCACAAAACATAAAATATAATCAATTAAAATTAATTTATTAATTAATAAACCTTTACATATATAATAGATTTACAAAAACATTATTATGTTATTTTATAAAAATTTCAGTGAGACATAAATCTTAATTTCACAGTTCCTAGGGCACTTATTTCTTGCTCCCAAGGTTAAATCACTAGTGTAAAATTATTAAAGTTTATATTGAATGTAATTTTAACTATACAAGTAAAATAGAATAGTAATCATTACCTTCCAAAAATTTAAATAGTCCAAAATAAATCTTTGCCCTCTAGCATAGGGAAGAATCATTGAGTACAAACATTAATGTCTTGAGGTTAGTTTATTTTATTTGTTTTACTGATCGACATGATATTGTTTTTCTATTATTTCCATATATGTATATTGAATAATGGAAAAAAATAAAATAGAAATATTTATTTCATTTTTAATATTTATAATTCAATTTAAACTTTCCATGTAAGTTGTAATGTCAAATAAAAAATCATCATCCACAAAGGTGGTGAACCAACCTAATATAGTCAATGTTATTATTTTTAGAATAAAATCAGAAGAGAGGATGATGGATGATAGATATCTAATTAATGAAATAAAATTACAGAATCTATATTATACTCTATAGAACCAGGAAAATTCTAAATGAGTAACTTTTTATTCAATACCATGTATGACACGAAACACCAAGAACGCAAGAAAATATAATATCCTGATATATTATAGTATATTTACTTAAAATATATTAAATCTATTATGTATATTTCTATGAATAATGAATTTATTTTATCATTAATTTCATTCAATTTGAATCTTATATGGCTTGAATTTCCCTCAAGAACGAATTTGTTCTGTAGTTTGCATCACACTCAATACTGAGTTTTATAGAATAATAATATGTTTTTAAGATAGTATTTTATAATATAATAAGATAAAAACTATCCATGAAATTTATGGTTATTAAAATAATTAACTAATATATGAAAATGTATGGTTTAATTCATTGGTTACAAATTAATTATAAATCAATATAAGAACCATTGAATATAAAGGGAATGTTTTTGTAAAATAATATTTCTATGATCCAAAGAAGTTTTATCATAATTATTTAGATTAATTTTTATTATTGAAATATATGAATAAAATATTTATATTATATATTAAATCAATTATTTTTGAAATTCATCTAGTATATTTTATAAGAATAAGATAATAGGAAACACAATTTTACACATGAAAACCAATATTTTTATAAAAGTAGTTTTACCACCTTTTAGTAGTGAACCTATATTAAATATGAATTTTTAAACATTTTAAAAACATATAGGCAACAATATTATTTTTTTAAATAATAACATAAAAATTAACTTATGGTTATTTTTTGGTATTTTTCGATGTGGTCTCATTTTTATATGAATAGTGAACACTAATGTATATTAATTGAAAATGAATTTCATATAATATACTTATGAGGTTAAATTATAAAATATTCTGTTATTAATATCACATTATATCAATGATATATCAATTAATCCAAAATAGTTCATTGGAGTAGAATTTACTTTGAAACTGTATAAAAAATAATGAAAACTTTTGAACATTTTCACTTTAAAAACATGACGCGTCGTCGCGTCTGTAGGAATAATTTAAAACTAATTTCTAGCACTTTTTTATTAAAATTTAGATAAATATAATATATATTTTTTATAATAATATTTCATAATGTCTTCTAATTTACATTTGATTTTTACCACAAATACTAGTGAAAGTGATTAAAATTAATTATAGTGATTAAGAGAAAAATTAGATTAACTAGAGAATACACCGTAATTTTAAGGGCCAAAATGACATAAAAATGTTTTCAAAAACTATTTTATATCCATATATATACCATATAATTAATTTTATATAATTTTTATAATATATGAGAAAATATACATGGTAAAAACTTAGGTGGAATTCTCTTTTCAAATATTTACAAGAATGTCCCTCCTCATCCACAATAAAAAGTGACTCACACCTACCCCTTATATACCCCTCTAAATCCAGTTGCTTCACCAAAATTATAGAAAACAATATCTATAAATATCAATAAAATCATCCTAGGTTCCACACTTTAGGGATAAATACATCAAAATAATCCCTTCGGTACAAACTGAAAGGAGTTACTCAAATAAGAGTTTGCATCCCTCCTAAAGATCTTTTTATTTTCTTTTCATTCTCCACAACCTAAAATTTTATAATTACAGGCTTAAATAATAACCTCAGTATAATGAATATAATTATATTATTTCATATTAATCTTTATAACTACTCCTAAACACAAATCATCCAAATGGGTAATGAACATATAGTTCGTGTTCAACAAACTACAGCCTCACAAAATGATGATTGTTAATTTTTTCTTTACCGCCTCTCATAGATCGGAATAATTATGGACACGACATTGACATATTATATATGTGATATTTACTATATAATAATAAATTTCTAAATTTTTAATATCACATATGTTTATAAGTTCTATTTTGTGGTGATATGATAACATTGTTTGTGGACGTGTGGACTACCGACTCCTCAAATTGATGCAATATGTTCACACTATACATGAAATGTATTAAGGATTGTTTCAATAATCATATGTTATATATATGAATTAAATATAATATTTTATTTGTAATATAAATAAATATCATTCAATTTTCTTTCTAGTAATATGAAAAATAAAGGAAAGTAGTGTTCTTGAGTATGTACAACGTACCTTATCCATTAACGATGCATTTAATTTCCTATATCAAAATTTTAATAAATATTATAAATAAATATAATGAATACATATGATATGTATATAATTTATTCATTTATAAGATGGTGAAATTATGATCTATGTAATATGAACACCAAATAATAATTCAATACCTACTCAAGAAACAAGGCAATTAACACCTGAAATAGTGAAAATAATGAAACATTTTTAACAAACGAGTAATGAGTTATCATAAGAAAATAATATATAATTTTATAAATATTATTATGATTATGGAATAAATTATTAACATGTTTAAACCCCTCATACATGTTAAATTATTTTCTCCCAAGAAAATAAACACATGGTGAGGGTTTTTATCTCGATTTACATTCCATTAATAATTATTTTTTACTATAAAAAATTCACTATATTGTATTTTATATACAAAATTTTTTCATTTAATATCATTATTCACTTATAATTCATGGTATTTTATTTTTTACATTTAATTGTCTCTCCCAAGGGGTTTATCTTGAATCATTCTATGTGGTACAAGCTCTCTTTACAATCGTACTCTCTTTTATGATTTCTAACATTCTTGAGAGAAACAAAAACATTATTATAATCAATTATCATTGTATATTTAATTAATTATACTCATTAATTTGTTATGGATATTATTATTTCTTAAACATTATAAAATATTTACGTATGGTTTTCACTAAGATAGTTATTTGATTAAATGGCTAATTATTGATAAATATATATCTTATATATAGTAAAAATATTTAATCATGATTATTTTTAATTAATTAAATATATTGATCTATATAGAAGAAATAATTTTTACATGAAAGCCAATTTTTGGGGACCATTTAATGCAGGACCTATGGGATGTGGACTAGTTGACACAAGCCTCTCGATGTATCGTTAGTCATTGGAGAAAAATCATTCATCCAAATTAGAATAGTTTAAAATATATTATTTTGAAAATAAATTCATAATGTTCATGGAAAATGATACATATAATAATTAATAATTTTCATTATTAAGAATTAATTTATTATTATTATCCATGATATTATTGTATCGATATATTTTTGGATGAATTTAATTCTCATTATGTTGATTAAATGGAATGTGTTTTAGTTTCATACCATTCCATGTTGATTTGTTCTCATCAATTTATTATTGATTCTTTATTTCATTAACTTGCTGATCATTTCATATTTCCATCATTATGTTTCCTTTCCCAAGGATATTAATAAATATCATTTGAATGAGTTTCAGGGATTATAAGATCTTACTTATGTAATTCATTGTATTATTTTCACAATGTATTACAGATATCATGTATGTAACATGGTTTTCCAAAATTTTAAAATATATTTGTCTATTGGGATCTCATTCCTTGTAATCATGACAATGTAATAAAGTGATGCACTTTCTCTTAGATTCTATGGGCATAGGATTATATTTAGAATCAAATGAGTTTTAGTAAGAAACTGGGAAAGTATATTTAGAGAACATAGATTAGAGAGAATAACCCTAAGATAAACATTGAAGATAAGTATAAAAGAGCACCATAGAATTTTGGAAACATTGAGATTATAGTATATTTTTAGAAATAAATTGATGTCTTGATACTAAAAGTAGACATAGTTCTAGCATAGTTGTACCTAGGGGTAAAAACCCTTGAAAGGTGTGTTTGGTCTCACTCGAGCATAACAAGGCACATGAAAATGGACCTTACTATTCACCTAGTTTGAAACTCTCAGAGGATATGCATGGTATAATTATCATATTTTTTAAAGACCATTATGAATAATTTGAACTAAAGTATAACCCCATTGAAACCATGTACATAATTATGAGATTTTCTATGCATAAACTTATCAATTATTGGTAGATGTTAAACCATATTTATAGTTATACCATGTTCATAATTTTATGAGCTAATATAGTATATTCCATTATAACTAAATGGAACACAAAAGGATGAGGTGTACCAATACTAATGGACAATGTATAGGATTACCTGCTAAGAAAGTTGATATATGAGGTATTGGAAGTGAATAATTAATGGATGTATTAGGGTATCTTATTCAGTTTATGACACATTAGCTTTACTGGATGCAGAACCATGTTCTATAATGATATTGTCCTATGTTGGACCACATTATGAAATGGGGACCCCTTCATTTTGTTGGAAAACCAATCCAACGACAACTGGTTAATGGATTAATTATTTAAAGAATATATTATGGTATTAGGTGACTGTAAAAAGGGAAAGATTACACTTTTAATACAATGAATCAATAGTGATGCTGGACAATGGTGGTTATTGATCCATAATACCATGGAGGAAAAAAGAAATAAAACTCATGGAATGGAAATATTTTTAAGAAACATTCGTTGAAAACCATTTTCCTCGTTATCAACCAATTGAGATGAAGATAAATTTTATTAGTTTAAATCAAAATGATGAAGAAAGTGTTTTGGATAATGGATAGACCTTTAAAAAGTTATAAAGGTATGTTACATATTTTATATGCAAAAAAGAATGCAATATTGACTGTTTCATTCAAGGATATAAGTTATGTCTCCAAAGGGCACTGGTGTATAAAACAATTTCAAAATATGCTAAAATAGTTTTATGTTATATAAAGATAAATAAATAATTTCCCTTGTCTTCTGGATTCAAATTTAATAAACATAAGAAGAATATGGAAAAAATCATAGATAAAGAGATGAAACAAATTAAGTATTTTCCACCATGCGATAACTAGGGAATGAATCACCCTAGAAAATGCTTAAATATATTGGGAGTTTGTTATAAGTTTGGAGAAAAGTGTCACCATGATAAATAATTTGAAGGGAAGAAGGAAAAACTACTATTTAGTGTTAAAATTTCATGGAGACTAGGAACAATGCCAATTAATTCCCCAAGAATCAAGCAAATATACCACAGATGAAGCTTAGAGATCAAGTCCATTCTTATGGTATTGATATATCAAATGTGGAATGATTAATTTTCAACAATATTTGGATCCTTGAATAATATTATAAAAATTTTTTATTAATGATTTATTGGTTATAGGTATTATGGAATTAAAATTATTATACTACAGACATTTTTCATCAAGGATTTAAAAGCTTTTTTTAATTGGTATTGATAACCAAGAAACATTATTCAGTAACATGTAAACCATTTTTTTAAAATAAGTTTTTGAGAAAAATACATTCATTAAATTGTTCTAATTTTTGAGAAAATGTTGTTCAAATAATTAAATTATTGATTTTGATATATGATAAATTCAATGGAACTGATTAAAGATTATGTTTTGACAAAACAGTTTATGATATAATTGGTAGTGTTTACACCACTTTTTGATTTATTGAATATATCCACTAACCTATGTTTTACATATATAATAAGGAACAATTCATGATTCCAATAAATTTTTATAGTAATTACCATATTTCATGAAAATACATGATGAATGTGTTCACATGTTTGGTATCTGTGTAACACCAGAAGATATTGTGGTATGCTACTTTTAAAATATTGCATCTTTTATAGTTTATGCATTACAAAACCCCGAGTTTAGACTGGTAATGTACTATTAAAAATGTTCATTGGAATTGTAATGTGACCTTTTGGGATTGAAATCTGACCAATAAAATAATAATATCACCCATTAAAGAATAAATAAAATTTAGTTATTTTAAAAAATATCGTATATTTATATCATGAAATAAGTAAATAAATGTTTAATAAAATAAATTTTGTGTTTTTTTATACTCATAAATATTTAATTACAATTTTACAAAAAATATAGGTATTTAATAGAAATTATATTTTAATTAAATTAATTCATTAATTAATACTTTATTTTCTTATGATTATAAGATAATTTTATAACACCATAATTATTTTTGTCAAAATGTCTTAAAAATAGTCATAATATTAAAATCAGTATTTTTTTGGTAAGTGATGACTTTATTTAAATATTAATTTTATCGAATTATGAAAATTGTTTTTATAAAATGTAGTTAATTTTATAATTTGACATATTTAAAAATGGTAAGGGTGTATTTTTTTGGATTTTTCTAAAATAATTGAATTTTTGGTAAATAGTGAAATTCGGTAATTTGTCGTATTTAATAAATACATGAGTTATTGAGTCAAATAAGATGAATGGTTTGTGTGAGCTCATAATATAGAAGAATAATTCATTATTTTAATTTATTTAATGATAATTCTCAATCTATTCATATTCTTAAGCCAATATAAAAAACAAATGAATGAAATATTTACAAATACTCATCTCCTGCCACTATAAATACGAACCCTCACCACCTCTTCTCCTCACACTTCCAAATCCATGAATCTTTCTTGTAGTATTCCCATTACCTCTCCCAATACTCTAACACATGTTATTACCTTTCTGGTGTCACCAAAAAACATTTCAAATTTTATTAAGGAAGATATCTAGGTGAATATTCAAGAGGTAAATATTTTTTGTTCTCTTTCAATTTCATTTAAATTATTACCTGATTATTCTATCCTAAACTATTTTATAAAAAACAAATTATAAGTAAATTATCTTATATATGATATAATTTTATTATGTTACTTGAAAATCCATCATCGAACCCCTTCTCCCCCCCTTTTTTTCTAAAAATGTAAACATTGTCTCTAATGTGCCGATTTACAACAATCATGGACAATGCAACTTTGTTTTCCATTATTTAATTAAAGTATGGTAATAAAACAATATGTATTTTCAAAAAATATTTCATTATACAAATTATAATTTATTTATTAATTTGGAACCAGTTTATATATATGATATTAATAATAGGACAAAACAAGTTCATGATGATCGAAAAACTGCCAAAATGATATGAATGATTATAATTAATGTTATATCTATTAAGTCATCCATGTATATGGAAGGAAAATCATATATATGACAATTAAATCTTATTTATGTTCACTGATAACATATAATTTAAATTCTGGATAATTATTTCCATTTTATTTGATAATCCATTTATTTGTAAAAGTAAACTAGTTATTAAAACCATTGGAAAGAACACTCTCGAACGAAGAAATTAAATCTCATAACTCATCAAAAAAGCCCTAAATGAACTAAATAAAATTATACTATATAAAATAAATGTTTAAAAGGATCTATATAAATTTATTAATGAATCTAATTACATTATCCATGACATTAAGTATAAGGTGATGTCACTTTCAGACTAAAAGTAAGGATTTCTTCCTAAAACACAATTTTAATTCTGGTTATTATTTTTCACTCTTTACACGACTATAATTATTAATTATTTAATGTAATTATTCTAAATTATATTTATACATTCCAAAATCATGTATCTATGTTAATTAATCAACTTTTATTGTTGTATACCAGTTTTTGAAGGTTCCCTTATCAGTTCTTCCTAATACAGTAGCCCGATTAAAGGGAACTTTTTGATTTCTTACCCATTTTCATGTACCATTAATATTATGTTTTAAGAGATATATTTTTTTCTGAAACAAATAATTTTTTCATGAAAAAAAATATTTTTTCATTTAGAGTTTGAGAAAAAAAATTATGAAATATAAAACTGATTTTTTCCAAAAAAACTCTTGTTTAAAAACTAAAAGAATATTTCTATAAATAATTACATGATGATTTTATTAGTATATTTTTATATATTTAAACAAAAATGTTTAATATTATAATGTATTAAATTTAAATAACATTATTATCATTTTCCATATTTTATTAAATGATTTATGATTATCTTGACTATGGATGTGTTTTCCTGATACAACACACCATACTACTCAAAATTGTTTGTGATTGATTTATAGATTGGGAATGTTTTCTAAATTCAGTATGTATACATTTATTATGTTTAAACCCATTCATATAAGTAATTCATTGAACTTAGTATGTGATTTTTGGGGCCCACTATATCCCCTTTATGCATCGTTAGGTCTCATGGGAAAAAATAAGAAACGGATTTGGTTGAGGACATAAACATTTATTTTCATACATCTTTACTGAGGCCTCGATAGTATGTTTATGATGCTTGGAATTATAAATTCCCTTAATATGGTAATACTAATTTATAATCCATGTGATCATTAGACTACTGTAACATCCAGGTTTTTTCTTCATTCTCAAGTGATTATTTATATGGAATTATTTATTCATCATTATTAATTTGATATTATGATCATAGTTATGTCCTAATGGATCATGTTTTTTGTTATTAAAAATGGCTTATTTTTTATATTAGTTTACAATATATTAAATTCCCTTAATAAGAATCAAATATCACCCCTTTATTTTTTTTTGTTTTTCCCTGGGATGTGAAGATGTATATTATGAATTTCTTTCATGAAAAATCAAGGAGTTATGGATGTTTACAATGGAGTTGTTATGTTGTTTTTCCATTAAATTTATAATGTAAAAAAATTTAGTGTATCCGGGTTTCCTAAACTACTAAGCTATTTGGTTCTTCAGGATGAGACACCCTTATTTATAATAAAATTTTCATAATGTAAGGAAATGGATCTAGGAAAATGAGGACTATGGCTTTACAGTTGGTATCGAAGGATGTTTAGTGTAATCATTAAAAAATTGATTTATAAAAAAAATATTAAGAAGAACAAAAATAGGATATAATTATAATATAATGCTTAAATAATATCATATAATTTTGGTAAGGTAGATATTATGTGTGTATTCCTAGAAATTCATCCATTACTAAGTATTATTAGTGGACTTGGTTCTGGCATAGATTACATAAGGGAAACAACTCTGACACGGTGTTGATCGTGACTCAATGTAACCAGGTACATGAAAATGGGGGTTACTAAACACTTGTTTTGGCACTCCTAGTGGATATTATTAGGATAATTAACATTTTCATTACAAACCATTAAGACTTATTTAAAAATAAATATGTCTCCAAAGAATTCATGTTTGTGGTTATTATATCGCTATGAAAAAATTGTCAATTTATATCAAGTGTTTTGAAAGATGGAAATTGTGCATTGTGATTCATAACATAATTTAGTGTATTATATTTTTTAAAAATGGTTCCTAGTAAAAATAATAGAAATCGTATCTATACACTAATCCTGTGTAGGTATTTCCTTCCTATGACAGGTAATGATGTTGTTACTTGAGATTTGATTGGTGCTGAGAAACATATAACTATACGAGGACAATTGACTTAGGTTGTGAACAATAACCTTACTCATATAGAGAATCTCAATCCATAATGTGATGGATAAATGTTAGACAACTATATAAGAAAACAACCTTCATCATTCAATTGTACTACAAAACTATTTTGTAGTGGGGTAGTGGATAAGTTCCTTAAAGAAGATATTTCCCTCTTTGGGATGTAATAAAATTGATATGGTTGTGATGGATGTTTATCATCTCTTAGGAGAAATTGATCAATGATTATTTTTGATTCAATGCACAAAGTAGGAGTACAAAAATGAAATTATTGAATGGAAATATTTTAAGGATTTTTTCCTTGAAAAATATATCCCTCGCAATAATTGAGAAAATATAGAGAGGTACTTATTGAATATAGAAGATAAGGAGGATGAAAACATTGTGATGTATGAAGCCAACATTACAATGTTTTAAAAAATATTCATAGAGTACATTTTTAATCCATGGAGCAAGATTGATAGATTCATTGGTGGTTCAAGACCTTTCTTCTAAAGGGAACTGGTCACCCAGAATTTCTCATTATACAAAGATATACTCTCAGGTGCTATGAAGATAGAGAAATTAGTATTTAGTCTTATGAATTAATGGGAAATGAAGAGTAAAATATGGTGGTGGGGATATAATGGATAAATGAAATAATAAAAAAGGAGAATTTTCCAATGTAAGCTACTTGTGGAAGGAAGAAACCTCATGCTTATATAAAACGAAAATGAATTTGTTATAGGTGTTGAGAAAAATGACACCAGAATCCTAATTTTGAGTGAAAGAAATAAGATACCAATGTTTAGTGATATAATTTTAGAGATATTCGGTACTTTGAAAATAATATTCCTATGCATCAATGAACCGTTCCAAAGAAAATTCTAAGGGAGAATAGAAAAGCTTATGTGACTATAACTATAGAGGTTAAAGTTCCAAAGGATGTGGCGGACGGTACTTTTTTCATTTCCCCAAACATAGCCAATGCTGTGCTTGATTCAAGATCATAACATTCTTTTATATATTCCCCGTTTTCCATGAGAAAAATAAATATCCATTTTGATTTAATAAATTATTTTTCAGTTAAAATATTTATGCGGTGTATCATTACAACAAATATGTGTCAGTTAGACCCCTTCATAACACATAAATTTTCTTTAGTTTCAAACTATATCATTATAAATTTTATTTATTTTGATATAATCCTTTTTAAGGAAGGTCTTTCAAAATACGATTCGAAAATATATTAACAAAAGAAGGAACTGAAATTTTTTGAGGAATATGTATAATCCCATATATTTTTGGAAGAAATGTCATCAATTGGTTCTTATCAAGACACACTTTTAGTTCCTCTTCTAAATTATATTAAGAAAAAAATAATATATGGATGAGGAAATAAATCGTGAAATTAAATATGAAGTTATTTTTCAAGAATAAATTTATGTATTTCTAAAATATTTACATGGATATTATTCATGGAGGGATATTGAGATCTCTATTTATTTAATAAATAGTGTAAGACCTCTATCAAAGACTCATATAAAATGGCCTTATGGAATTAGTAAAGATGAAGAAACAAATAAATGAATTGAGTAATATGGTATTTATTCTCCCTTGTGTTTCTCTATGGGGATCACTTTATTTATTTGTCACAATGAAGGATGGATCTATGACACTATTCATTTATTATTGGAAAATAAATTTTATTGCAATAAAGAACAACTTTTATCTTCCTAGTATTGATGATTTATTTAATAAACATCACAAAGATCAATATTTATCAATGATTAACCTTTGATATAAAAATCATAAATTGAATGTGAGGATGGAAGATATTTCAAATGATATATTTCAAACTAGGTATAAATATGATGATTTTGTAGTAATTCGATTCTATAATGACTAATTCACCCTATGTTTTTACGGATCTAATGAAGAGAGTGTTCAAGGATGATATTGAGTATTGATTTTGTATTTATTGATGATATCATTATATATTCTAAAATATATGAGGACCATGTGATCCACTTTTAGGTCCTTCAGTAGTGTCAAAGAATAAAATAGATATATGGGATGTTTAGAAAGTGTGCATTCTAGATTTAATTTTTTTTCATGGCCAAATTGTCACAACGAATGAAATCTCAACTGATCCTGTGAAGAAAAATTCCATCCATGAATGGAAAAATCCAATAAACATAACCTAGGTACATAGTTTCATTGGTTAAATAGGTTATTATCAGTGTTTTGTTCAGAATTTTTCTAAATGGGCTAACCATTTAACCAAGATTTCTCATAAAGGGGTTAAGTTTCCTTGGAATAGAGAGTGTGAATAATGTTTCGAATAATTTAATATGATATTAGAGAATTCTTTGATATTGAATCTTCCATCAGTAAATTATGGGTTATTATTTATAATGATACATTGAGGAAATTAATACGTTGGGTCTTTATGATAAATTATGTAGTTATTTTCTATGTATAAATGAAATTAAAAAAACCATGAACAGAACAATACAACTCGTGATATTGATATAACATCTATAATATTATTGTGAAAATAAGTAGACATTATCTCTATGGTAAATGATGTGACATATATATAGATAACAAGAGTTTGAAATATATATTCTACAAAAAAATAACTCAACATGAGGAAAAGGTGATGACTGAAGCTACTCAAGGATTATGATTTTTCAATACAGTACCACAGATGGAAGGAAAATAAGGTAGCATATCCATTGAGTAGGAACGATTATGGAGTTTAGAACAAGATTAGGATTGACAATGATCCTGTGTACATGGATCTATAAAAGATGGGTTTGGTAACTATAAAGTAAATAGAGACATCATTAGGTTTTCATTTCATTTCCAACCAATCATTATTGTAAATTATTACATGTTCTCAGTATGATTATGATAAATTTCGAAGAAAAAATAAGGATGTGAATGATGAGAAGTTGATAAAATTCAATTTTTATGATGGAATTCTGAAATTTGGGAAAATAATTTTTTTCCCATGTATACCCAATCTAAATTGTAAATTATTGGATGATGCTTCTAGAAAAAAATTCCCTATACACCCCGATAACACTAAAATATATAGATATTTTAAGGAACATTTTAGGTTGGATAATATAATGTTGTAATGTATAGAATATCTATCATGATGTTTAGTATGTCAAAATTTTAAGGATGAAATACAACATCCTAGAGGATTTATACAAGCTCACCACATTTCTATATTAAAATAGGATGACATTGATATAGATTTTTTTCAATGGATTACCCAAAACTCAAAGAAATAATTATGTAATATGAAAAATGGTGGATCAACATACCGAATATAAACATTTCTACACTATAAGGGAGGATATTCCACTGGAGTGACTTGAACGAATCTGTTTTAAAAAAGTTATAAGACATCATGGAGTACCATTTTCAAATGTTTCTGACTATGATCTAAAATTTACATCAAAATAAAAGAAAATAATTTAGGAATCTTTAAGCACTAAGATTTATATGAGTAATTCTTCTCACACTCAAACTAAAAACAAATCTAAAATGAATATTGAAACATTATAATACATGTTGAAAACATTCCCATTTTATTTTTATGATTTATGGGATCAACATTTATCTTTGGTAGTGTTTTCCTACAAAAATAGTTTCCATTAAAGTATTATGATGGCACCGTAGGACACATTATATGAAAAGATATTTCAAATAGTAACTTGTTGTGATGAATTTTGAGAAACGAAACATATAGGACCAAAACATGGGTATGAAAAAATAGAAATGGTAAATACTATTCAGACCTATATCAATGATGTTCAAAGTAGAAAAAAATTCTATGCTGATAACTGAAGAAAAGATTTCGAGATTCAAATGTGAGATCCTGTTTTTTTAAAAGTGTCTCTATGGAAGGGTGTTATAAGATTTGAAAAGTAATGGAATCTAAGATCGATTTAAATTGGACCTTTTGAAATCCTTGAAATGATTGAAGTTTTAGTTATCATTTGGAAATTACACCAAGCCTTTCTATTATAAAAAAAGTGTTTCATATTTCATTCTTATGGTATTACATGTGAGAACCATCACATGTCCTCACATATGAATGAATATAATTGGAACTTGCTTCATCTTACTATGAAGAGCCTATCCCGATTATGGACACTAGAAAGTAGGTTTTGAAGAATCGGATGACTCAGCTGGTAAATGTACTTTGGAGATATCATAAAATTGGAGAGGTGACAATGGAACTGGAAGAATTTCTAATGAATAACTACTAGAATCTTTTTATAAGTTTATTTTATTGAAATTGTGAGGATGAAATTTTTTAAGGAGAGGAGAATGTAACATTGTATGATATTTTAGTATGTCCCTTTCAAAATTTAGTATCCTTGATAGTCTACACATCACACTACATTGAGATTAAAACCATAATATATTATTAAATATGAGCATTGGAATAGTAATGTGATTATTAGGAATAGAAATATGACCAATAGAATAGTAAAGTAACTCATTAAATTATGAAACCGATTTAGGTATCTTATAAATAAAAATATGGTATATTTATAACATGGAGTATGTAAATAAATGTTAAAAAATTGATATTTTAATTTTTTGATTTTTTGTTTTTCATAAAATTTTAAATAAAATTTTATAATTAATATAATTATTTAAGAGAAAACATATTATCATGAAATAGACTCAAAAATTAATATTTTTGGTTTTTTTATTATTATATGATTTTTTGACACCAAAAATAATATTTCAAAGTGTCATAAAAACATTTATAATATTAAAATCTTTTTTAGTACATATTGATTATAATTAGAAATTAAATTTATGATAGTCAAAAAAATTATTTTCAAAAAATGGTGTTTATTTTTTAATATACATGTTTAAATATAGTTAGGTTTATTTTTATTTATTTTTCTAAAATACATGAATTTTGGTGAATATTGAAATATGATAGTTTACCATATTTAATAAACAAATGATTTATTGAGTCATAGATGATGTATGGTATATATAATCCAATAATAATGAAATATAAATCAATATTTTAATATGTTTTGTTATAATAGTCAAACCATTCATATTCTTATGATAAAATAATAAATAAAGGAATATAATATTCAAAAACACTATTCTTCTCCCACTATAAATACCACCCCTCACCACCTCTTCTCCTCACACTTAGAAAGAAATTAAGATTTCATATATTTTACTAATTTAATTTCCAAAACATCTACAACATGTTACTTTATTTCTAGTCTCACAGAAATACAATTTCAAAGTTCCTTAAGGAAGTTCCCAAAGAGTAGAATTCAATAGGTAAATCCTTTTTCGGTCTCTTTCTATTTCATTTAATTTCTATCATTCTTATTCTATACATAAATGATCAATAAAAAATGAATTATAATTTTATTATATTTTATATATTTTATTTTTATTTTATTTTTATTTTATTAATTGTATATCCATCAGCATAGCCCTTCTCCTCACCCCATTTATTCTAAAAATTAAATCATCATCTCAGATGTACTGATTTACTGCCATCCTGGATGATGCAACTTTGTTTTCCATTACCACCTTAAAAGACAGTTATAAAACAATATTTGTTGTTATAATTTCATTTATTTTAAATATTTAAATTTATTTATAAATCTAGAACTTGTTTATATATAAGATGTTAATTAATATTACAATACCTGACCGTGATGATAAAAAATACCCCAAAATGATCTAAACTGTAATCATTAATGTTTTATCTAACGAATCAAATTGATATATAGAAAAAAATAACACATAAGACCATTAAATATAATTTTTCTTAATTAATAATATTTAATTTCAAATCACGAGAATTATTTCAGTTTTACACGGTCTTCCATATATGTGTAATAGTAAACTAATCTTGACAACCGAGGAAAAACCACTCTCAAAAGATGAAATTTAATATCATAACTCATGAAAAAGGCCATAAATGAACTTAATTAAATTTTAATAAATAAAATACGTTTTCAATAGGTTCTGAATAAATTAACTAATGGGTATTATTTCATTATCTAGGATATTATCTATAATTACATATCACTTTCAGACATAAGGTAAGGGTTTCAACCTGATCCTCTATTTTCATTAAGCTTGTGACTTCTACCTATTTTCATGTGTATAATAACTATTATTTTCATATAATTCTTATAAATTGTGTATATATGTTACAAAATCATGTGTCTATATCAATTAATCTGCATTTTATCGGGAAATACATGTTTTACAATGGTCCCTTATCAATTCCTCCTGATACAAGAGCTTGATCATGGGAACTTCTCTATTTCATAACAATTATAAATTAACAGTCAAAATATATTTTAACACACCATTATTTTTACAAATTCTGTAATTTTTTCTTGAGAAAATATATTCTTTATTTTATATTTTATACAAATAATTATGATAAATAAAATGATTATTCCAAAAGAACTCTTCTTTTCAATCTCAAAATGGCATTTCTATCAAGAAATCCTCAATGACATTTTTATGTTATTTTCATATATTTCATCACCTATAATAAAAAATATGATTTTTTTAAATTTAAATCTTATTATTATCATCTAACATATTTTATTAAATAGTTTATGATCATATTGACCATGGATGTGATATATTGAAACTATTTAACACGCTACTCATAATGGTTCAGGATTATGTTCACAGGATTGAAAAAGGCGTTTGAATTTATTATGTATATGTTGTTTATGTTTATCCCCATTGATATGATGATTTAATTAGACTTAATATGTGAGTATTTTGGAAAACTATAGTCCTTCAATGAATTGGTGGGTCTCATGAGACAAAATAGAAATGTATTTGGATAAGTACTTAAGAATTTATTTTCAGATGTCTTGGTTGAGATCGAAACTATATATTTATAATGTATGCTATTATGTATTCCCGAATTATGATATTAGTGATTGATAATCCATGTGATTATTTTAAAATATGAATACCCATCGTTAATATTTATTCTTGTGTGATTATTTATGTGGAATTAATTATAAATAATTTATTATTGCAATATTATATTAGAGATTATGTTCTAATGGCCTGTGTTTTTAATCATTTTCCAGGCAATATTATTTAAATTATCTTTCTATTTATTACATTCCCTTACTGAGAATCTAATATCAACAATTTATTATGATTTATTTTTACCTAATATGAAAAAATTTATATTATGAATGACTTGAAAGGAGAGTCTATGAGTTTTGGATGTTTCTAGTGGAGTTTCTATGTTTTGTACCATTATTTTTTTAATTAAAAACTTATGTTTGTATCTGGTTTTCTGAATCTACTAATATATTCAGTCCTTTGGCATGTGAAATACTTTTTTATATTACCAATGTATTATTGAAAGGCACCACCTTCAGGAAACAAGGATCTAGGGTTTAACAATGAATTGATGAAAGAGATAATTCATTTTAATAGATGGATAATGATAAGATCTTTTTGAAAATTCTGGGACCTTAATTTTAAAATATTAGATCGTAATAATTTGGAAATTTTATAGTTTATGAAATTATTTACATTGACCATTAGATGAGGTTTTATAGGTTAAGGTATTACATCCCCATAAGATGCATCATGTACTAGGATATAAAGTTGAAATAGTTCCTGTCATGATAAAAGGATAAGACTATTCTTATAAAATGGAAACATATATAATAATTATATTTCATTACATTTATATGGAGTTTAATAATTCCTATACTTTAGAAATGTTATTATAAATTTTTTTGTCTTAATACATTATTTTTTGGAACTAATTGTCTTTTAAATCATTATAGATATATGGATTTAAATCCCTCAATGTTCTATTTTTCTTTCAATTGTTTGTGATGGATAACCTAAATCAATACCTATAAATATATATAATTTTCCTCCAAATCCAGATTTTCACTTTCCAATAATTTCTTACTATATAGAAACATACTTATATGTTATTTCCGATGACCTTGGTATTTTTCATTCCTTCTTTTCAAGACGATAGTTAACCGACTTTCTCACGATGTGGGATGTTAATAAATCAGTTTTAAAATATCAAACAATTTATTAGCTTGATCAAGTTAAAATTAAATGATGATATTTATTTAAGGTGGGGGTAATGTAACACTGTTAAAATTATAAAGGAATAAATTTTTATTCGATAGCGTGTATGACATGCAACACCAAGCATGAAAGAGAATATAATATCTCAAAACCTTATAGTTATATTAATTTTTAAATAGATTCAACATATTCTACGTATTTAAATACATGAATCAATTTTTTCAATAATTTCATGGTACAAGTTTCTTAGAGGGATTTTGTTACACACAATAACGACTTTGTTTAGTAGTTTTCATTACACACAAGACCGAGTCAAACCGAACAATGATATATTATTAAGACATTATTATTTAATATAATAAGATACAAAATATAACTAAAATTTATGGATATGAAAATTCATAAATAACTTATTAAAATATACACTTTATTTAATTGGATACTAATAAATTACAAATGAATATAACAACCAACTCAATATAAAAAGAATGTTTTTATAAAATTTATTTTTATGCTCTAATGTAATTTTATCTTAATAAATTATATTATTTACTATTATTGAATGAAATTTATTAAATATATATGCTATATATTCAAAAAAAAATATTAGTAATATTCATCACATATATTTTCGGGGCATTAGATAAGAACAAACTCAATTTGACACATAAAAACCAATATTTTTATAAATGTCATTTTATGGCCTGTTATTGGCGCACCTACATTAAATATGAATTATGAAACTTTTATATATTAAATATGATAAAATTAACATTATTTATGATTTGTGAACATAAAATGATCTTATGGATAAATTTTTATTTTATGTGGTTCCATTTTTTATGAATAGTAAAGAATAATGAATTTTCATTCAAAACATATTTTTTATATAATTATTTATAATGATAAAATACATTATAAAAAAATATGTAAATAAAAATAATACCAATTATATATCAATTATTACAATGGATATCATTTTAATAAATTTTAGTTTAAAATTAGTTTTAAAAAAATATCAAATATTTGAACATTTTTTATTTAAAAACATGTTTTCTCATCTCATCTCTATAATGCATTTTTAATTAATTTTTGTCACTTATATGATTTTAATTTGGAAAAATGGATTCCATATAGATAATAATAATATTTTATAATGTATAATAATGCAGTCTTTTTTTTTTACCAAAACTATTAGTCAATGTGAATAAAATTAATTAAAGCAATTTAATGGAAAATTAGAATAATAAGGGACTAAACATTAAACATAAGGGAAACAATGACCTCTATACCATTAAAAACACATTTTATTTCCAAATATTTACCCTATAAAACAAGTTTTAAATTTTTTTACATTATTGGAGAAACTTAACATGGGAAAAACGTTGTTAGAATACCTTTTAAAAAATTAACATGAATCTCACTCCTCCTCCACTTAAAAAAACTCACCCCTCCCCCTTATTCACACATCTCAAAAAATTTGTATCACAAAAAATAGACTGAAATAATATAATATAATTAATAACCCCATCCTATAGTCCATAATTTTATAATAAATCCATCCAAGTAATCCCTTTCGTACAAACCAAAAGGAGTTACTCAAAGAAGAGCTATCATCTTTCCAAAAGATCATTTTGTTTATTTTCATTACCCCCCCCCCCACCCACAATTTAATTCTTCCATGATTAAATGATAAACGAAGTATTATAAATATAATAATATTCTTTATATTAATGGTTCTAACTATACTTACACACACTTCCATAAAATGTCTGATGAACATACTATTTGTGTACGGCGAACTACCACATCACGAAACGATGATTCTTCGTTTTTCCTTACCACCTCTCATGGTTGGGAATTATGATTGAATTCTTATTTATATATTTTATATGAGGTATTTATGTTTTCATAATACTTATTTTATTATTATATAACACATACCCGATTTTCTTCCATTTTTGGGGATACCATTATATCGTTTGGGGAAGTGTGGACTACCACCTCCTCAAAGGAATGTGATAGATTCACAGTATACATGGAATGTATTAAGAACCATTTCCATAAAAATATGTGAAAAATATGGCATAAATATGATTATATAATTGTAGTATAAATATATATAATTCAATTTTCAATTTTTTTATTGTTAAAATGAAATGATATTAGAATTTATCCATACGTACGACCTGCCGTCTGCATGAATAGTGCATTTCGTATCCTATCTCCAATTTTTTTGGATTATTATAAATATATATTATTAATATATATGATATTTAAATCATTTTTTACTTTATTAAAATGATTAAATACTGATATAAGAAATAGGGTAAACAAATAACAAGTCAAATCAAACTTAATAAACTAGGAAATTAATACCTAAAATACTGAAAATAATTAAAAATTGTTAACAAACAGGTAATTATTTATCATTAAAAGATAATATAGAAAGTTATAAATATTATTATGGATCTTTTTCAATTGGTAACATGTTTAAAACTCCTATACAAGAGGTTAAATTTTTTTCACCCAGAATGGAAACCTAAGGTAAGAGTTTTCTTCTCAATTTAAATTCCATTGAGACATATTTGTTACTTTACGCCAATTCATATTATTATGGTGATTACAATGATATTTTTTCATATAATATAATTATTAAATCATAATTTATTGTATTTTACATTTCACATTGAGTTATCACACCCAATTGGTTTATCTTCCAAATTTCTAAGTGGTAGAAGATTCCTTTGGAATCCTATATTATTATTTCAATGTTAAATTTCAGCTTAAACAATTAATTTATTATAATAATTTTTAAATGGATATTTCATTAAATATCTATATTAATGGGTTATTTATATAAATATATCCTGAAATATATAACATTTTAACATATGATGTTAACATTTGGAGTTTTTTAATTAGCTATGAGATTATTGATAAATATGTATATTCTATTCAATAAAGATATTTGATAAGGAATATTGTTCTTTAATAAAATAGATTATTAAATATATTAGGAATTTATTGGAAATGGAAGATATAGGTTGGAGACTATTTAATGAAATCCATATGGGTTGGGGATTGATTAATTCAAGCCCCTCGAGGCATCGATAGTCTCATAAGACGAATCAGTTAGCCAAATTGGAATAGTTTACACTTTTATATCATGATGGTAGAGGTATGATATTCTAGGAAAAATCTCATCTAATAATTAATAATTACTCTTATTAATAAATAATATATTATTATTATCCATGATATTATTGGTTCAACACATCTATGGATGTATTTAATTCCTATTTTATTGATTAAATTAAATCTATTTCAGTTTCATTCCATGGCTTGTCAATTTATTATCATCAATTAATTATTGATTATGCATTATATACAATTACTGAGAATTTTATCTAGTAATTATTTATATTTCTTTCCCCAGGGAATGAAGAGGAATCCATTTACTATGTTTTAATGATCTCAATATTTTCCTTAGGTGACAATTTATCTTCCTTTCCAAAAGATTAATGGGTATCATGTTTATAATTTGGTTATCCAAAACTGCAAAAATGTTCAATCCATTGGGATTTGATTCCATATAATCACGCTAATGTAATAAATTAGTGAAATTCATTTAGGCTTTTGAGATTTAGGAATCACATACAAGATTTATTTTTCCTTTTTTTATTGAATTGTTTTGGTTGATGTTGTGGAAATGAAAAATAGAAAACTCTGTTGAGGGTATTAACATCCCTGTTGATTATTTCCTCTTGGTATTACACTTATAGATACTTGGATTGGTATTTTTATTATAAATTTATTAGTAGGATTTGGGATAGAGTATTTGGAATAGATTTTTGTAAAAATTTGGAAAACTCTAAAGATTAGAAGGGGTGAAGATAATGGGTAGTGATGGGTAGTCTTTATAAAGGAAGGAGAATGGGGTTTTTTAATATTATATTAATTAGATTATTCTATTGGAGCAATACAACCAATATTGTTGATTCGTGTTACTGTTTATAGTAATTTGTTGATGGGATTAAAAACTAGTGGTTTCTTACATAATCCATGATAAAAAATTAATACATTTATCTTATAATGTTGAATAATGTATTTTACAAAATTTCACAATTCACCAAAAATTAAAATAATTTATAAAAATATAAAATATTAACCTAAATTTTTTAATGTTTACATTCCAAAAAGAAAATATTTTTTAAAAAAAATATTACTCGAAATATGAGAAAATGAATTTCTTAAAAAAATACAATTTTTTTAGAAAAATATTATTCTCAATATTATGATATTTTTTTTTGATGAATTGTAATATTACAAAAGGTCTCGTAAAATTATCTTATAATTTTAATAAAATGTAATATTAATTTATAAATAAATTGTATGAAATTAATATTTCATTTAAATAATTTTGTTTAATAAAAAATTCCAATTAAAGATTTTTGTTTTATATAATTGAAAACACGTATTTATCATTTTCAAAGAATATATTTACTTGTACCATGGTATGAATATATCATATTTTAATATTTTAAGAAGAAAAAAATATTATTTTTCAGTTACATACATGAGGAATCCAATATATTTATTGGGATTCTATTTTTAATAGTCATATTACTATTCAAAGGATTGAGTTACTATTCTAATAGCTAGATTAATATTTAAATGGTTATATATGTAATGGTTTTATGGTTTCCATACTTTATATAAATACCACATATTTCATTAAATATTCATTCACTGATATTTCACTCAGGAAAATATATTTTAGTTTTCAATAAAAAAATATTTCATTAAAAATATTATACTTCATTACTATAGTATTTTTCATGCATGTACTTATTTTTGTGGATATATCAAATCAAAATATTCATATTTTATGTATCCTATTTTCTGTTTTTTATACCATTGTAATATTTTTGAATATATTATACATTTTTTTTCTATAAATTTAATAATCAAATTAATATAACAAAATTTTGTTGGTAATATCATGTTGTTCATGAAATGTATACTACAATACTAAATGCCACATAGTCAATTGTAAGTAAATTATAATAATAATATTATTGGTCAATATGTGTAATGATTTTTGGTAGCTCAATTTTCATTTATTTAGTTTTGATCATCCTATTTGACATAAACTTTGGGTACATTATACCATTTGATTATATTATGTTGTATTCTGTCATTTTTTATACATATATTTACAATCCTACCACATAATCCCATTGAGAAATATTTTCTATTTCTTGGGATATGTAACCCTCAATGGATATTGGTAACTCAAATACATTTATTTGATTTATAAAGACTTATCTCGAACATTTTTCAATAATTATTAGGTTATCTAACTGTAATATTTTGTTATTCGAAATTTTATAATCCTATTTTTAAAGATGATATTTTAATAAAAATTATTGTTTTGTTACTCTTCTTTTAATGTGAGTTTTTAACTAAGATATATTTAAAATAATAAAAGGTTTTTGTCTTTTCACTTTCAAATGACTTTTCATACTATCATAATTTATCCATCAGAAACCTCATTTATATTTCTGGATATATTATTGGAGATTATTTATAAAATTAATTCGATCAAAATTATTTAATGTAACCTTCCCAAAAGATACCTTTAAATTATACATGTAAATATTTATTTAATATTAAAGAGAAAATATATGAAATATATATTATTTTTTATGATCGATTACCTTATCATTATAAAACAGATTAATCCCACTACGGTTTATGTTTAATTATTTATCCAATATTATATTTATTATCCGTTTAGAATTAAACTCATTATATCAAAAAAATTGATTCATGATCAATTGTTTTTTGATATCATTCGAAACATTATTTTTTCAAGGATCATTTTAATTTCTATTAATTTTTTTTATTTGTTACAATGGGGATATGTTCTTTCAAAACCATCCATATTATTTCTTTGGATTTTATATGAACATGTTATTCTATTATTGAATTATTGGTATAATCATTTTGTCTGTAATGTGTGAACAACACATTTTATATAATACACATTGGAAGATGTTCACCTAGAAATAATGTTATTCTATTGAAATGTGGAAAAGTATAGACATTTTATATGTTTTCATTTTAAAAAAATGATTTTATATAATGCTAACTATGTATTTTTTTCAACTTCCACCTTCTCTATCAGTATGGGTTATGATCATGTCATCCATGTTATAGACCTTATGAAAATTATTATCATTATTGATGACTATTAGATTTTAATATAGGTTGATCATGTATTTTTATTCTATATCATTCATTACACATATTGAAATATATATTTAATGTTTACTTCATTATAGAATGGTTTTAAATGTCTTATGGACTCTTATAGTTAATGTACAATATTTAATCAAGTGAAGGTTGGGGGCATGGAATTATATTTCCCCTTGATGTGTGGACAAATATCAAGAGGGAAAAATATTTTTCATATTTAGTGTACACATCCCAATTTATAAAGATATATTTAATAAAGTCTTAATGAAAAGTTAATATCATGGGATAAGGCCTTGACTACATGTTTTGATGTTTGGAATTATGCATTCCATTTATTAAAACATCAATATTATTGATATTGATTTTTCCATAAAGTTTCATGGATATAGTCTTCCCTCATTATCATGTTGATTATGGATTAATGTTCCTTACTTATACTTATCATTATATTTGTTACATGTTTATTCCTTGATTACCTCTATTACATATTTTCCCATAATAAGTGTTTTAGATCACTCATTATAATGTTTCAATTTACCTATGTTACGATGAAATGTAGTTCATATGAAATTTTTATAATGATTACCTGTGTGAAAGAATTTGTTGGAGAAGTTTTGGAATTTTTTTATTATTTAGATTCATATATAATGGTACATTTTTCGATTTGATACATATATTATGGGATTTATTAACTTATCTTTTGTACTACCACTTTAATGTTATAAAACTTAAAATTATCAAGATGTAATTGATCAGATGAATCCTTATTTATTTTCTAATTATGTTTGATTATATCCAAGATTTTATTATCTATATCAATGAATTTATATAAAGTATGTTTCTATAAGAACTGAATCTCAGAGTGAGGGTCTGTGGAGTCAATGATATTGTAATAAAATTATCCAAAATATATATAGATAATTAATTTTTCATCATTATTAGTAATGTTTCCATAATCCTAAGTGTAATAAATTTAAGACAACCTAATTCAAAAATGAAATTAATTCAATGTAAAAAAAATAATAAATGATAAAAAAATTAAAATGAATTTATATAAAATCTAAACTACCATCATTTTTTTAAAACCAAATATAAAAGAAGATTTAATAAACAATAAATTGACCCAAAGAATATCAAAACAAATTTATAGGTATACAATGAGTTATCCACATATAGTTTCTCCTGTTTAAATAAATCTATGTTTATATGGTTTATAGTTGATGAATAATAAATCCTTTCCTTTAAATATATAATAACAACCAATATTGACATGAACATGAAAGTTATACATTAAAGGTATGTGTGAAATAATACTCTACTGTATTTCACCACATAGAGTCATTGATTTCCTAGGAATGTTAGTACTAGTGTAAATTAAAAAAAAAATTATTTCCAATGATAGATTATAATTTGAATTTTAAAATATGTATTCAAATTATAAATAATACATAAATTATAAGAAAAATTGTTTTTAAAATGATGAAGAATCATCTAAGAAATATTTTATTGTTTTCAACATGTACCTACTTTATACTATATCAAAACATCATATCATGATTAACCCAATAAAAATATACTAGAAAACATAGATAAATAAAAGAAGGAAAACTGCATGAGTATTAATATGTAAACCATGTCATGACATTGAACCATAACTAAAAAATGAATATATATACTCATTCCCATCCACTTAATGATAGTGTATAAAACATCCTTACAAGATTTGGTTGTGAAATTCATTAATATGAACTCAATAATTGGACAGTTTAAATCAATATAAACCCTTATAAAATTTCAATAATGATCATACACATCAATCCATGATGTATAATAAAATCACTTATAAAATATCTTTTTAAAACATAAAAATAATTTTAATTAAAAATTAGTTTACCAAATACCACACCTGACATGGAGACATAAATATTTATTCATTCCCCAATATTCAGTTTATTTTTTAATATATATATTCTTTAAATTACCAAAAATAATTATTAAATGATTAAAATTTAAAATGGGGTTTTCACAATGTCAATATTCCCTAAAATATTTGTTTTTATAGAATATTAAGAAAACATTAAGGCTACCTACCTTAGAAGTTTTACTATAAAATTTTTATATTATCAAAATGATGTTTACATGGAAATTGATGATTCAAAGATCCTGAACACAACCCAACCTCAAAAATTTATAGTAAAAACGTATCATAGAAAAAGTAAAACACTCCATCATAATGGTTTTAATATAGTTATAATGAATGACAGAATGAAAGAGGAATAATTCAAGAAGACATACCATTGATATGAAACTAAAACACCCAAAAATAATGAATAATTTTATCATGAGTTTAAATATATCAACAATTTTCTTAGAGGTATTCATATAGATGAGAATTGGGGGATATGGAAGAAATAAAGAGTAGAGAAGAAAAAAATAAAAAATAAAGAATTTTAGAAAATAATTGAGGAACATTATGCTATACGATGTTTACAAAGAAAGTAATGTAATAATTTTTAAAGAGTTTTTTCAAATGGTGAGATTACTTAATTTATAAACCATTCACCTAAAAATTTATTAATATTTTCCCTTCATTTTCTATTTATATCAAAACATTATATAAAACTAAAACAATTACATTAATTAAAAAATATATGTGTCAAAATTCATTTTCCCAAGGGAACACATTCTAGATGTGATCACTCTCCCTTCACTTATAACGTTATAAATATTTTTTTACAAGGGATAATAATTTTTAATTAAATATTTCAATATCCCAATGATTATACCATGATACTCTTCCCATTATCACTTTTTCTCACTCAAAGATCAACCTCTATATTTTTTTGAAGGGATAAAACAACAAGCTACATAGATCCAATAAAGATCAATATTTTATAAAATAACCTCACTTAACACATAAATATAAGTCTATAAATAAAATATAATCAATTTTTGTGAAACATTTTGGTTACTTACCAATTTTTAACCATTGAGTCTTCAGTGAATCGTCACATACCTTCAGTGGTACAAAGTAAACAAGATATCAAAAATACATGGAGTATTATAACGTTGTATGATTAAGAAAATAGTGATATAGAAACTCTTGATCAATATCCATTAATATGAATCTAAAAAAATACTATTTATAAAATTATTTTTTAAATTCTTCCCATGTCGTTTTCTCATTATAAATAAATTAATAAATCATGTCTCTCATTCTTTATTATGTGGATTACATCCTAACTAACACTAAATCAATATATCCAATTTCGAAGAAAATATAATGATTAACATATATTCTTACACATTTATTAAATTAAGTAAAAATGTATAGTACACTACTTAAATTATAATTTCAATAAAATATATAATCCAACTCAGAAGAAAAATATTACAATACACAAAAATAGACGGTCCCCTCAGTAGGAATATAAATGAAAACTAAAACCTAAATCTATATTTAGATAAATCCATCATAAAATCCAACATCATTGTATAAAATATAATTTCTTATGGAATCATCTCAATAACATTTATAAGAATCCAAATATAGGTTTTTAAAGTATTTTTCCCCAGTTCAACTTTAATTATATATAGAATGAGAGAACTTATCAAATTATGAAATGTAGTAGACATGGTGGAAATAGAAACTTAGAAGAAATAATAACCCTTTATCAGTCATAATTTTTATTATAGACATTGTGAGAAACCTCTAATTACCTATTAGTGTTACTTACCCTTAATGGTATATCTATTAATGTAATTTGAGTATTATAGTTCTTTTTATAAACACCGCTTGTCACAATCTTAGAGTTAGTCACATCAGGAATGATACCAATTATTACATTTCATTAAAAGTGATAGACTTATAAATTTTCATATTATTATTAAGGACACCATATTTTTATATACTCATATCCCCCAAGAGAAACCAATCTAGAATCATACAGCTACATCCCATCTTTCTGATTTTATAGAGAATGATCTTTCCTCCATCATCCGATTTGAACCCATAAAAAACCCATAACTTTCATATTAAATAAAATTATAATTTAAATAAGATTCTATCAATTTAATTTCTTTATATATATGATATATAATACCTTCTTCATAATTATACATATGTTGAAAATTTTACACCTTAATAGATTTCACTTTTTTTCAAGAAACCATTTATACTTAGAAACATAATCAGTTAGATAAACTAGTTTATCCTCAATGGAGTTTTTAGAGTGTATATTAAACATCTAGAATAAAATTTATGAAAGAAATCCACACACATTTTTCATTAATTTTTAAAAAAATGAAAAACACCTAATAAAATTTTTTAGGATAACCTAAAATTTTAAAACACTAATGAAACCCCATGTGTTTAATTCAAATCTTCTCTATGTAACTGTTATTTTTAAAGAGAAACTTACTATTTTGAAAAGATTTTTATATATGTTCTATTAAAAAAATGTGAGATAAAAAAATTCATTCTTATAATTTTAAATAAATAAAAATATATTTATAAAACTATATAAATAAGGAGAAATTATTCATATTATGTTTAAAGATTATCCTCAACATTAGTGATAGAAATAACAACCTTCTCACTAAAAGTAAAATTAAGATCCACAAAACCTAAAAAAATTATAATTTACCATATCTATCTAATTCAATAGTGTGATGAATTATTATTTTAATTCCAATAGATAATGTGATATCATACATCATATTAAAATTCCACAAAATCAACACTATACTCTATGAACATGATGAATTATATTGCGGGTAGATTGTTATTTGGTACATTCTTCTCTTAAATTTTATTAATCATACTCTTAGACTTAATTCAGTAGTTTCGGACTTTGTGGCATACTTTACAAAACATAAAAGAATTCCCAAACCCATTAATTCAATTACCAAAGTTCTTTTCCACACAATTTAGGATTCTATGTGGTTTGGATTTTTCCCCCATTGTGACTTTCCATTTCAATTCCATAGGTATTTTGTTATGTATTAACCTCTATGAAGTAACCAAAGACCAAAAATTCCATCTCCACTATGACACCCTGACCCCAGTAAGCTGGAGCCTATGATTACATGTGATATTGGCATGGTTATAAGGAATGAAAACCCAAAAATTGATCATTTTAGTATTCATTAAGATACTAGATAAATATGTGAAACTCAAATTACACATGTAAAGGTTAGAAAATACAATACACAACAAAAACTAAAAATTGCAACCACATGTACTCAATAAACAATCAACTATTCATCACCTATTCAAGTAAACAATGAAAGGGGTGAGATCAAATTCTCAGTAAGGGTTAAAAATAGCATAATCATTAATAAAATAATAATTTAATCATAATCAATCTGATATAATCAATATGGCATAGTGAATAAATGAAAAACTCACGCCATTAATAAACTGAGAATGAAACTGCATCCATATGTTTTTTCATAGTGAAAAACTCCTTGATTATAAAAATTCATAATGAATAAAGAGAATTATTATTAATTGGACATCATTTATCTGGCACATGAAACCACAATATCGTTAAAATAGATTAGTTTTGTGGGTAGAATCCCGTTTGATTTTTGGAAACAAACTCAATGAGATTGTTGCCAACTGATTTGTCTCATGAGACCTATCGATACATCAAGGGGATATAACAGGCCCCACCAACCTCTAAATCAAAATAATTATTTATTCATAGATTCAATACAAGATAAATAAAAATTTACCTTATCTGTATAGAAGAGACGATAGGTATTCATCAATATTTCCACACTCAAAACAACATTCAAAATAAATACCGTATGTAAAATAGTATACGTATTAGACAATATTAATATCCATTATATGATAATATATATATTTAGACAGAATATAATATAAATTTAAAAGTGATCTAAAATTGTCAGTGGGTACACCACATAAGAAAGGGTAGGTGCAAAATACTAAGAAAGTTGCAACGAAGTGAAAATTTTTACAACGCTCATTACCACATTGTAATCTATTGAGTCATACAAAAAAAGTTGATAACAACCAAATGAATAATATAAGATCATGAATATAAAGATAATAATGATAATATATATCAAATGTAAGTACATCTATACAACATATAATAAATAATAAGTGAATAATGGAAATCCCACTAAATTGAATGTGAGATGAGAAAACCCCTTACAAACATTTTAGCATCGTAATGAGTGTTATTGTTATTGATTAAAGAGAGGTAAAGCGGTATCCAATTATTTATATGTCACAATGGAAGTATGGGAGAGGTTAAAAAACATAACCCATAATTATGAATTAAAAATAAATTGCCACATCATAGGGGAGATTATTTAACAAAAGTGAGAGAGAGGATCCCTTACAAAGAAAGTATCATTAAATTGAGGACAAATCAATGAAATAATTATGTGTGAAAAACATAAACCCACAAAATAAAAATTATATATAATAATAAAACAATCATTTGTCATTCACACATATTCTAGGAAAGACAAATCTAACGACATTGATGTTTAACACAATGAATGAAGATTGAGTTGAGGTAGCACTTACAAAGATTGTGTCATTAGAGTGATGAGAAATAAATGTAATACTTATTTGTGACAAATAAAAATCCAAAAAATATTAGTGTATATACATTATATAATAATCATAGTTCATTCACACATAATATTGGAACAATTTAACCAATGAAATAGATGTTTAACTCAAAGAATGAAAATTGAGTTAAGAAATCCCTTAACTTATGCATAAATGTGTTCTTGACTTGTTATTAGAGACCTTAATAAAAAAATTATTCTTATTAATTAATAATTCAAGAACCAATAATATATGAAAATTATTGATTATAACCCTTTTTAGTTCATTCGAGGACTTTTTTATTAGTTTGTAATGTTCAATTTCATTGTCCGGGCTCATATGTTTCATTGTTTTTAAAAGATCGGTTCATTTATATTCAAGTTCAGATAAATATGAAAGATGTAAGTGGTTGTACAGAAATTAATTTATATTCTTTTAGTGAACATACATGAGATTACATGGTTTTAAATTTAATTTGGTTACTTAGAGTGAGGTCAAATTATTATATATATAACCTTAGTGACAATCGTTTTGGTTAATCGGTGGGTTTGATTACAATGAACATGTTTTTATTTATAACATAATTTAATTTCTAAAAAAGGATTATAGAACTAAAAATATGATATTTTACATATATAATACTCTCGATAAACCAAAACAAAAATGCTTTCATGACCAAAATTAAATATTAAAATAGAAACTGATAAACTGTTGTCCTTAATTGTGCTAAATTAGCACATCTCAAACAGTGCTTTCATTTCTTCCAAATAAAGCGTGGGGAACGGATAGAAGATAATGAAATATCCCATTAGCATTAAAAAAATTACATTAAATGTATTTTACTATATTTATCATACTATTTGGGTTATGGTATGTGAGGAAAGAAACAAAGATAAAAGAACTTAAATGAAATGAAGGAATTGGAAAGAGGAATTTACCTCTTGAGGAAACCTCCTTTGAGAACCTCCTAAGGGGAGAGGTATTGGTATTTTGAAGAATATAGGAGTTTTGGACTTGGGGGAGGATATTGGGGAGTTATTTGGTCAAAATATTTTCAATTCACAAGGCTTTAGAGGAAGGAAAAGAATAGGGAGTGAAGGGGGTTTTTATAGTGGTGGAGAGGGGAGTTTTCTTAATATAAAATTCATTAATTTATTATTTCTCCATAAGACAATTAATAGTGAGTCTTGCATGACCAAGAATAGATATTTTTTCATGTGAATACTAATAAATTTTTCTTACATCGTTATATTATCAAAAATGAATCAATTAATCCATTATTTAGCATTTATTGTGAATTATCAGATTACACTATTCGTAAAAAATTCAAGTATTTCAGGAAAATACAAAAAATTCACCCGAACAATTTTTCAACGTGTAGAATCCAAAAATGAAGTCCGTTTTTGAAAAATAATTTTCTAAATATTATTAATTAAATATTTAATTAAATCATTATTTAATCGAAATATATAAACACTTTAAATATTCATCTTTATTTTTAAGGTGTCTAAATTTATTTATACACTCAAGGGTATGGATACCATTCATAAAAATCATATTAATATTCATAAGGTTAATTAATTATTCATAAGGGTAGGTTAATATTCATAAGGGTAGGTTACTATTCATTGAAAATAATGTCAATTTTATTTGACTTTAAGTATCATCTCCAACCCAACCGTGTATGTCATATTTTTAAAATTCAAATCACTGAGTAGGAAAATTAAATATTAGTGTCTATGTTAGGGATATATCATACAAGTAGACATGTTTTGTTCAATATAGGCTCAGTTATTCAGGAAATATAGGTTATAACTTGAACATATTTAAGAGAAACATACCATGAAGTGTTTGAGGTGATACATTATTCCCTCCTTCGGAAATTTTGTCCTCAAAATTTAATGTATAAACCCCACTAAAAAGACGTGTCTGATTTTTTTCATAACATCCTTAGGTTCCCATGTTTCTTTCTCTATATTATTGTTTCTCCAAAGAACCTTTTCTAGACAATTTCTATGATTTCTCAATACCTGATCCCTTTTGTTAAGAATCTCGATAGGATTTTCAGAGTATGACAAATCAGGTTCCAGTTCAATTACTTCATATGTGAGTACATGAATTGGGGCGGGCATGTATTTCTTTAACATTAACACATGGAACACATCATGAACTCTGGAGGTATTTGGTGGCATCGTTAAATTGTAAGCTACAGATCATATTTTTTCCATAATTTCAAGTAGTTTGATGTAACTAGGTCTTAGTTTCCCATTCTTACCGAACCTTAAGACACCCTTTCATGGAGATACTTTAAAAAATACATGATATCTCACTTGGATTCCAAATCCTTTCTCTAGTTGTCAGCATAAATCTTCTGCCTACATTGGCCTACTTCAATATGGGCGTGTATATTATCCACCTTTGATGTGCTCTCTTCAATATGTTCTAGGCCTATATGTTTTCTCTCACCAACATCGTTCCAACAAGTTGGACTTCGACATCTCTTTCCATATAATTCTTTATATGGATCAATTTGAGTACTAGAATGGAATCTATTATTGTAGGAAACTTATTCAAAATGAAAGTATTGATCCCATATCCCATGGATGTCAAGAAAGTATGACCTCATCATGACTTCTAAAACTTGAATATTCCTTTCAGACTGTCCATTGGTTTGGGGGTGATAAGAAGTACTCATACGAAGCTCAGTATTCAAAGATTTCTAGAGAATTTTACATAATTTTGATGTAAACCAGAGATCTCAATTGGATACAATCAATAGAGGTGCACCATGAAGTCTTATAACATAATTAATATAATGTCTTTCCAAGCACTCAAGTGGAAAATTTTCCCTTATATAAGGAAATGTGCTGATTTTGTGAGATGATCAACAATTCCTCATATTTCATCATTCCTTCTAGGATTCCTCGAGAGTCTGGTGAAAAAAATCCATCGTAATGTTATCCCACTTCCACATAGTAATAGGTAAAGGTTTCATAACTCTTTTGGTACATTGCCTATCTGCCTTCACTTGTTGAAAAGCTAGACAAATTGACACGTAGTCAACAATTTCCTGCTTCATATTATCCCACAAAAAATATTCCTTCAGATCTCTATACTTCTTGGTGCTACCCGGCTGTATAGATAAATTTAAGCTATGAGAATCGTCTAATAGTTCCATTTGTAGCTCAGGTACTAATGAAACGCATAACCTCTTCCCAAATTTCAGAACTCCTTATACATACACGATGTCAGCCAGTCTCCCATCCTTTACAGCATTACTTTTATTGTGCAGATTCTCATCATCAGATTGAGGTATTTTTATCTTCTCTAATAAATATGGTTTAACATTAATTTGAAAGATGATATATTTTTCCCTTCCTTAACAATTCCCATATACATCTTTTGTAGAAAAAAATATAGGATCTCTCTCAATCCTCATTTGAGTCAGAAGTCCATGATCTTTCCTACTTAATGCATCTTCCACCTTATTTGCCTTTCCCAGGTGGTAGTGTATTGAAAAATTGAAATATTTTAGTAAGTCAAGCCATCTCTTTTGCCTCATTTTGAGTTCTTTTTGTGTCAAAATGTATTTAAAACTCCTTTGGTCTGTATAAATCTCACATCTCTCTCTGTAGAGATAATGCCTCTATATTTCCAAAGAAATTATTAGAGTTTCTAAATCAAGATCATGAGTTGGATAATTTTTTTCATGACTCTTCAAATGTCTTGATGCATAAGTAATAAATTTATCATTTTACATAAGGACACAACCTAGTCCATTCCTTGATGCATCAATGTGTATTACAAATCCACCACTTTCAGATAAAGAGTAAAAATTTGAGCATTGACCAATCTTCATTTCAATTCTTTGAAGCATTTTGTATATTATTCTTTCCACACAAACATAAATCATTTATTTGTGATCTTGGTTAGTAGTTTTTCTAGTCGGGAAAAATTCTGAATGCAACACCGATAGTTACCTGCTAAGCCAATAAAACTATGTACCTTGATTGTGTTTGTTGGCGTGGTCAAATCATGGATTTCCTATGTCATTACATGGTCAACTAGGATACCATATTTAGAGACTATATGGCCTATAAAATAATCTAATTGAAGCCAAAATTCACACTTTCTAATCTTCCCATATAATTTATTTCATCTAAGAGTTCTCAAAATAATCCGCAAGTGATTCTCATGGTATTCGAGATTTTGGAGTATACGAGGATATCATTGATGTATACCACAAAAACATTATCAATATATTACATGAAAATTCTATTGATTAAATCCAAGAAAATATATGGTTCATTTTTCAGTCCAAAAGGCATAACTGTAAACTTGTAATTCCCATACCTGGTTTGAAATGCTGTCTTAGGAATGAATTCCATCCTCATACGCAACTGATGATATCTGTATCGAATGTCTATCTTCGAAAAGTTTTGAGATCCATGTATTTGATCAAATAGATCATCAATCCGGGCTAGAGGATATTTATTATTTATTATAATAGCATTGATTTTCCTGTAATCAATGCAAAGCCTCATGGATTCATCTTTTCTCTTGATAAAGAAGACAGGGGCTCCCCATGGAGAAACACAAGGTCCACTAAATTCGTTTTCACTCAATTCCTCTTATTATTTCTTTATCACTACTTTTTACAAAGTGTCCATTCTATATGGAGTCTTTGATATAGGTCTTACACCAAGAATTAAATCAATAGAAAACTCAACATACCACTCTGGATGATGTCCAGGTAAATCCACTGAAAATACATCAATGTAATCTTTCACTATGTGCACATCTTCAATTTGAAGATTTCATTCATCTCCCATATATATTGGTTTATATTCCTCTCCAAGTATTGCATTTAGTAGTTATACTAGGGGTGGTTCTAAATAAGAATCATTTGGAAATGTTTTTTTCCCTAAAGACAAGAGATTCTGCACCATTTTCAGAAATTGTATCTTTATTCTTCTTAAAATAAATCTTCACATCATAATTTGACAACCAATTCATACCAAAAATTATATCAAAGTTAGTCATTAGTATGATGAAAAATTTAGCAACTGAATCATGTTTTGGTGTCTGTAGGGGGACTAGTCGACATCCCTTTGATGCAATGGTACATCCCCCAGAAGTTTTGAATGACAACTTCTTTATTAAATCAAATAAGAAATATCTAATTTTCTTGTAAAACATAGATGATATAAATGAATGCATTGATCCAGAATCAAATAATGTGTTGGCTAAGTTTGAGGAAACAATTAACGTACATGCCACCAAATCATTAGGAACTTTAACCTCTAGTTGTAATTCCATAAGCCCCCTTGCTCTCTTGTCCTTTTCTAATTAAAATTTCCTTGGTGCTTAGGTTACTCATTTGAATAGTGTCCCATCACTCTATAATGTAGAATTGAATATATTTGAATTGTTTTTTCCCTTGAATTCATCATATCGATGACCCTTTTCTCTGTAGTTATAGTATACTCCAATGCCTTTCAGGCATTTCCTGAGATGGTTCTTTACACAGTTCTCACATAATGGGAATAGCTTTGTTCCCTTGCTCTTCTTGTTGCTTCTCCTTTTCCTTTTTTATCTGAGTACTGCTTCTTATCTTGGTTTCCTTTGAAAAGATTTGATCTAGAAAATTACTTCTCTATTTTGATAGAACATTATACAATTTCATTATATGAAGAAAATTATTGAGAATCCAGTGCACTTCAAAGACATGGCTTAAGACCTTCAAATAAATGATCAATTTTTTCTTCCAAGTCACGTACATAATTTACGGCATACCTGGACTGCCTTGTGACGGTATCTGTATACTTTGCAACAATGTCGTCTTCCCTTTGTTTTAAGCCATGTATTTTCCTCTTCATTTCAGTCCATTTCTCATGAGGGAAATATTTTTACAAAAAAAATTCCTTCAAATTAACCCATTCCATATCTTCTATTTATTCTTCCTCCATGGTATTCTGGGTCAAAGGCCACCATTGATCTGTGTCACCCTTGAGACAATATACTGCCAGCACTACCTTCTAACTTTCATTGCATCTTAATTCCATGAATATATTTTCAAGTGACTTGATCCACTACTCATCTACTATCAAATTAGTAGTCTGACTAAAATATGGGGGCTTCTTCCACATGAAACAATCCAATATAGTTGTAGCATGGTCATTCAACATGACCTAAGTAAGTTGTCCCAATATGGTCATAATCTTATCTTTTCTAACATTGACCATGCTCACTTTCTCAGTGGGTAAATCCCTACATTGTCAATGAGTATTGATTCCCCTTCTTATATTTGGATCCATTTATAAATAATGGCATATACTATATCCTTTTATGAATTTAAATAAAACTTAATATAGATTGAAATTCTATCCATAGATAATCTCACAAACATGTTTTATCTGAGGAAAAATATACATTTCAATCCTTCATAATGGCCTGTAAAAAAAATATGAATCATCCTAAGCATATCCCCTTGGAGTGTCGTTACCAAGAGTGAAGCATGGCCCATTATCATGTACCAGGATACCTCGGGTCATGCATGAAACTCTGTGTCGATGTTTTCACTCCTAGGTACATATGTGCCAGAGCCACCTCTACCTGCTCATATCCTGACAGGGATATATTTGCTAAAAAGATTCACATAATCTATTCCATACCAAAATACCAGGAAGTTCATGTACATTTATCCTCAAATACTACCATAGGTATTTGTTCCCTTCTATATATTTTCTACTCTACTCTTCAAGTTTCCAACTAAACTTCATCTAATACCAACTATAACACCCCTACCCCACTAGTCCGGAGCCGGTGCATTACTTGTGATATTGGCATGGTCAGAAGGAATGAAAATACTAAAGGAACAATCAGTTTAGTAGTCTTGGAGAAACTAGATATATATGTGAAACTCAAATTACATTGGAAAAGGTTACAAAATACAATACATAACAAAAATTAAAAACCGCAACCATAAGAACTCAATAAACTATACCCTCTTCATCTCCTATTGAAAGTAAAAAATGAAAGGGGTTAGATCAAAACTCAGTAAGGGTTAAAAAAATATTAATAATGAATAAAATAATAAGTGAATCATAATCAATTTGACATAATCAATATGACATGGTGAATAAATAAAAAACTCACGCTATTAATAAACTGAAAATAAAACTGCATCCATATGTTTTGTCATAGGTGAAACGTCAGGGAGAGTAATAACTGATAATGAATAAATATAATTCTTATTAATTTGATGTCATGTATCTGGCACATGAAACCATAATACTGTAAAAATGGTTTTGTTCTGTGGGTAGAAACCTGTCTGATTTTTGGAAACAAACTTTAAGGGTTTGTCGCCAACTAATTTTTCTCGTGATAACTACCAATCCATCAAGGGGCTATAGAGGGTCCCACACGAATATAAATTCAAATCATTATTTATACATATATTCAATTAAATATCAATATGAATTTCTATTATCCGTATAGAAGAGAGGTTAAAGATCATCAATATTTCCACAGTTAAAACAACATTCAGAATAAATATCGTATGTAAAATGGTTTACGACTTAGACAATAATAATATACATGATATGATAATATGGATATTTAAATGGATTATAATCTCAATTTGAATGTGATCTCATATGATCAGTAGTTCCACCACATAAGAATGTGTAGGCACACAATACTAAGCGAGGTCCAACGAAGTGAAAATTTGGACACAGCTCGTTACCACGTTGTAATCGATTGAGTCATATGAACAAAATTTGATAACCTCCAAATGAATAACAGATTATCATGAATATAAAAAGAATCATGATAATATATATCAAATGGCAGTAAAAATATACTACATATATGAAATAAGAGGCGAACAATGGAAACCCCACAGAATTGAAAGTGTGATGACAAAACCCCTTACAAACATTTCAGCATGGTAATGAGTGTTATTGTGAAGGATTAATGAGAGGTAAAGTAGTATGACATTATTTATATAACACAATGGTAGTTTAGTGGAGGTTGAAAAAATATACCCCATCATTAAGAATTAAAAATAAAAGGAAAAAATATAAGGGAAATTCTTGAACAAAAGTGAGAGAGAGGATCCCTTAGCAAGAATGTACCATTAATTGAGGACAAATAAATGAACTAATTATGTGCGGAAAATATAAACCCACACAATAAAAGTGGACATACATAATAAAACAATATCAGGTCATTAACATATATTCTAGGAAAGACAAAACCAATGAAATTGATGTTTAAGTCAATGAATGATGATTCAGTTAATATAGCCCTTACAATGATTGTGTCGTTAGAGTGACGATAAATCAACAAAATATTTATTTGTGACAAATAAAAATCCAAAAAATATAATAGTATATACCTTATAGAACAATGATAGATCATTCACACATATTCTTGGAATAATGTAACCAATGAAATAGATGTTTAACTTAAATAATGAAAATTGAATTAAGTAATCCCTTACCTTATGCGTGAAGGTGTTCTTGACTTGTTATTGGAGACTAGAATAAAAAAATAAGTCTTATTAATTCATAATTACAGAACCTATAATATATTTAAATTATTTATTATAACCTTTTTTAGTTCATTCAAGGCCTTTTTGATTAGTTTATAATGTTCAATTTCATTGTTCAGGCTCATTTGTTTACTTGTTTTTAAAGATCAATTCACTTATATTCAAGTTAGGATAAATATGAAAGATGGAAGTGGTCATCCAGAAATGAATTTATATGTTACTAGTGAACATCCAAAAGACTTCATGGGTTTAAATTTAATTTGTATACTTAGAGTGAGGTCGGATTATTATATATATAACCTTAGTGACAACCATTTTGGTTAATTGGTGGGTTTGATTACAATGAACATGTTTTTCTTTATAAATTAATACCATTTGTACAAAAAAAATTACAGAACTAAAAAAATGATATATTAAATATATAATAATACAGTCCAACAAATAATACAAATGGATTCATGACCTGAATTAATGATTAAAATAGAAATTGATAAACTGTTGTCCTTGAATGTGCTAAATTAGCACATATCAAATAGTGCAATCATTTCTTCCAAATAATGGGTGGGGAAACGAGAGAAGATAATGAAATATCCCATTAGAAAAAAAACATTCCATTACATGTATGTTACTAGAGTTATCATACTATTTTGTTGAAGGGATGCGAGGAATGAAAAAAAAAGAACATAGAAGAAATGAAAGAATTGGAAAGAGGAATTTACCTCTTGAGACTTGCTCCTTTGAGAACCTCTTAACGTGAAAGGTTTTGGTATTTTGAAGAAGATTTGAGCTTCTGGACGTGGGGGAGGATCTTTTGAAGTAATTTGGGTAGAATATTGTCAAGTCACAAGGCTTGAGAGGGGTGAAGTGAAGAGGAAGTGAAGGGGGGTATTATAGTGGAGGAGAGAGGAGTTTTCTTAATATATAATTCATTAATTTATTATTTTCTTCATAACATAAGTAATAGTGATTATTCTAGGACCAAGAATAATATTTTTATCATGTGAATCCGAATAAATTGTGCTTTCATCATCATATCATCATCAATGACTCAATTAATCCATTATTTAGCATTTATTGTGAATTATCAGATTTTACTATTCATAAAAAATTCAAGTATTTCAGAAAAATACAAAAAAATCACCCCAATCATTTTCAGACATGCAAGATCTAAAAATATAGTCCATTTTTTCAAAAAAAAATTCTAAATATTATTAATTAAATATTTAATGAAATTGTTATTCAATCGAAATATATAAAAACATAAAAATTCATCTTTATTTTTCAAGTGTCTAATTTTATTTATACACTCAAGGGGTTGGATACCATTCATAAGAGCCATATTAAAATTCATAAGGGTAATTTACTATTCAAAAGGGAAGGTTACTATTCATAAGTGTAAGTTACTATTTACTGAAAATTAAGTTAATTTTATCAGACTCTATATATCATCTCGAACACAACCGTGTATGTCAGATTTTTTAAATTCAAATCATAGGGTTGGGAAATATATGTTTAACGGCTAGGTTATGGATATCACCTACAAGTAACCATGTTTTGTTTCATGTAGGCACAATGATTCATGAAATATAGGCTATAACTAGAACATATTTAAGAGAAACATACCAGGAAGGGTTTGGGGTGCTACATCCTTCTTTTTTACACTTTGATAATTTTCTTTACATCATCCAATGTCTCTTATGAAAAAAAATATTTTAAAAATTATGTTTTAACCCCTGAAGAATTTATGGATTTTTCTTTTTTGATCATAGATAAATCCAGTGGTGTATCTTTTAAACCTATTAAAAATTCCATTCTGTATTCCAATGCATTCATCCACTTTTTATTTAAACTCTAAGAACTCCCCCTCCATCATATTGTAAAGTATTTAAGTAAAATAATTAGTTAAGAAAACATTCAAAAAATATTCCCATTCCGTTGAGTCCACTTTATATTTCTTCATTTTATTCTTAATAAGTTTCCACCAATAGTCGAAATCACCTTATAAGTGTTAGATATACAGAACAACGTTTTCATGTTTTGATAACTAGAGCATGTAAAATATCTTTTCAATTACATTAATCTAAATCTCAGTGGAAAGTTGATTTTTAAATCCACTTAAATATGGAGTGAAAACATGAATGAATGAATCATTAGATTTATCATCCATCCCTAATGCTTTCAAAAGCTCATTGTGTTTTGTTTTATTATTCTTAGATTTCAATTGTTGAGTGGTAATTATTATGATATCATGTACTCCATCTTCTCATTCCATTTATTCTTCAGGGAATTCATCGAATTTTCCTTTAGACCCATTATTGTCTTGGATCCTTATAGTTCAATCCATTACCATAACCATATTTTAGTTAATATTATTGATTAACAATTAACATCATAAAGGAAAAATAACAATAAATAAATTCAATATTAAAACATCTTATTTTTTTTTTAATAATTTAAGTATAAAATTGTTTTAGTTAAACTTTTATCATTTAGGGATAATATTTAGGATTAAATTTCACATAAATCATAACCTAATCCCTCAAATTAAATAGTAATTAAATACATTATAATTTTTATTGATGATAATATGATAATCCAAGGAATATTACCTAGGGGTTTCCAAAAATGTGCGCAGTTAGGCCCCTTTTACATCCACTAAGTCACGATTGACTTAATTTAAAACACACTATTTATTGGCTTACCACCCAAGGTTTATTTTTAAGGTTTTTTATCCACTTTTACTCTCTATATAGGGTTTCAATTCCAAGGAAAAACACACACTAAAGTATTTGCTAAAATCATTGGATAACATCCTATAAATAGACTCATTTTTTAGTTTCTACTATGTCTTTTTAACAATATTTACAAATAATGGGATTATCTAATATAAAAAAAACTAAAATTGTTCTTTTATACGAACTATATAGTCCTAAGAGAAATATTCCATTATTTTAAAAATTTCACTACATTTAACTCATTACATTTCATAAATAATATTATCCCATGAATTGATAAGATCATGGTCCTTCTATATTAGATACATAATTAGAATTTTTTGTTAAACCCTTGATAATTTCTTGTTAATTTCACTATTCTAGAATATCTTCTATACATCACATTTGTAAGACTTGTCATCATAAAATTATGATTAAAAACATGATAAAGGTTTGGGGACAAGCACATAGTAATGGATTAATAAACATTTCTTCATGGATGAGTACGAAATAATAAGTGAAAAACATAATCATTAAAGAAATATTAAAAAAAGAGTGATAATCAAAGGATATGGGTAAACTTCAATTTACAGTGGAAAAGAATTTAAATCCATAGAAGATCAACTTGGAATCGTTGTTGTTGTCACATGCCTTAGATTCATATAACATAAACATTGAATAATGATCAAATAAGATCATAATGAATTACATATGCTAACTATTGAGAAAAAAATAGTATAAATATCATTAAAATCTTGATTCATACCATCAATACCGATTTCTATGAGAATCTAAAATTTTGAGGTCCTAAACCTGGTTCACTCAAAATTAACCAAACCTGGTTGGCCACATGGTCTCCATAATTCTTTTAAATATTACCAAGAAGAAAATTTAGTAGCAATGGCCTATAGTTTTCTTTTAGGGTGACTATACCCTCATGGTCATAGTAAAAAACAAAAGTATAACAATTACAAAAAACAGAGGATTAATAAAATCATCCAAATATTATAATCCATTGGACAGTTTCAAAAACTATAAACCAAAACTTATCCAATATTATACACCAAATTATTATAATGTCACGTTAAATAAAAAAATACATATAAATAGATCAATATGGATTAAAAAGTCATAAAAAGCATAAAAATAAAGAACTACCTCCAATAGAATAAAAAACCTAAGCTACGTCCTATACTCATGTACCAAATTCTAGTATAAACAATCAATCATCAATGAAATGCTTATTCATGTTGTCCTTATATGCATCAATGAATTATGTTGAGGTATCAAAAGGTGACCTAAACATGTTGTGAGATATTCTAGATAGTCCACCAGAAACATTTGTTGTTTTTATCCATCCCATCGATATATAAAGATGTAGGGTGTTAGTAATATCATACACTATCAATAAAATATATATATAAAATATCATATCAGGTTATGAAAATGGAACCTATTTGATACCACCATCTTTGGCCTATGTTGAAATATCACTAAATGATTACAAGTAATTATTCAATTTAAAAAAAAATGTCTTATTAACTAGATCAAAGACAAGGACTCTCTATTTAGATCAAATTATTATATAGGATGAACATGTTTCATTTCATTTACAATGTAAAAGTGGAATAAATGTAGGACATCATGTAGGTAAATACATTACTGAATATGATTATGTAATTTGACATTGAAGATGAATAACCTAATTTTATCAATCAAATAATTACTTAGAAATTTGATACCATCCATGGAATTCCTTATGAGAAACATTGGTATTTCTCTAGGTATACTTTGAACCCATAACCAGACAAACCTATCCATCCCCTTCCACATTAAAATCTAGTTATGGATATATGTGTGGAATAAATTTATTTACCTATGAGTCCATCCATGATGTTATATTTATGAAACACTGGTTATACTCAAGGAATTAAATAATAAACATCACATTGATCATTTCCATGGAATTCTATACAGGCTTCCCAAGTTTCACTCATCTCATAATATAAATCTATGCACTAGGTGTTCCCATGATTGGTGCTTATATGTGAACCCTTGTATCTCCCATGGTATGATATACTCCATTTATTAGTTCATTTAAATTCAATAGTTCTGGTGATTTTTCCATGGAATTATGAGTTGGAACCCATGTATCTTCAATGGAATATCATAATTAATGGTCAAGGAATCATAGTGTTACCATACCATTTAATAATTTATTTAATTAAAAATTTAAATTTCATTTAAAGGAAAAAAAACTCACCTCATATTGTAATTCAAATTCTTATATTTTGACTATAAGGCCCTACAAGCAATCAATCCATTCATTATATTTAATTAATTAATTCCAATAAAACAATTTAAACATCCAAATTATGGATTTCAAGAATAAATATCAATAGGTGGACCAGATTTATAAAAAACTCATGTATATTTTTGATAGTTTAGAAATAGACTGAAAGGGGTGGTATTGCATGGGGTAAACAAACCTCATTGATGATTTCAGATCATCTAACATTTGACCACATAATTTATTTATGTAAAAATTCATTTTTGAGGAGAAACTCAAGATGTCCAGTTCATAAAACCATGGAGTAATATATAAATCACTATAATTTTAAGGAGAATAATTAAACCACCTACCTTAGATGATTAGTAGACTCCTCATCTATTATTTCCCTTTAACCAAGGCTTACATGGGAGAAATTTTGGAAATATAAATACTCCATTGAAATAGATTATATTAGATCACATGGATTAAAAAGTTTTTACGGTGATATAAAAAATTTTAAGAAGGTGCTGGATTGTGGATCTTACTGGTATCTATCTAATGCAATAAATGACATTCAATTTTGAACTCAAATAAAGGAGAAATCTCAAATCTTATTATGTAGGAATATGAATCTCTCATGTAGGGAGAGAGGAAATTATATATGGAGGGGAAAGAAAAAGAGAGATGAAATTTTAAATAAGGTAGGAGAAATGGGGACTTCACCTCTTTTGAAATATATCATGGTTTGGTCGTAAGGGTTTTGCAAACCCTGTGCATAACTATGTACCAAAACTCCTCATGTGGCATAACACATGCGAGCATGGTGCACGGATTAGAAAACTGTGAGCAACCTGTGTGGATACTATCAAATGAACTACAGTTACCCGCATCATTTTACATAGGTTTCCACCCAATTTTAGTAATGTTTTCCACTATAAAAAAGGCCACACTTTTTGGGCTGCATAGATTACAAACCATGCACCAATCGCATGCCTCAATATATTTTCTCCCAAATCTAGCTTCTTATAGCCCAATGCTCTGGAAATTCATGTAAACATCCTACAATCATTTAAGGAGATAAAATTCATTCAATAATAATTTTTTAGGGTACAAACTCTCAAAAAACGATTCAGAAGCCTAAATTTGAATTTGGACCATCCAACAAATGAAAATCTCAAATTATTTTGTAAATAATATATAGTCCAAAATATGGGACTATAAAAAATCTAGACCTAGGAACTTATCTTCCTTGAGAAGCCTTAAGGAAAAATGAAAACAACACCCATCCTAATCTGGTCATGATGTTTCATTCAAAATTTTTTGTTGCATTTTTATATGCCCAATGCACCACCAAGAATCATTTTTGGAATATATATCCAAGGCTGAAAATGTTGATTCAAGTACATAACCCACATCAAAACACTATGTATGTGCTTACATGAGGTAGCCTCACCTAAGACATGATCACATCATCATAAGTTTTAAAAATCATCCAGTTGTGATCTCCACCACAGGATAGAAAATTTTCACAACCAATACTAATTCAAGGTGATACAACTTTCCTAATTAATTATTTAAGCATTTCCTTATTTTTTTGAAGACACTCCTGGAATGTTTTTGAAAATTAAAGAGTAGTTGAATTATATTTGACCTATCATAGCTGGGTTGTGCTAAAATTTCCTGGAAAATACCCTGATAATTCTTTATGTTTCACCCATCTCATCCTGATGGAATACCTAAGGAAATTCCACTCCAAATCACCTAAATTTTTGAGAGAATCATTTTGAACAACATAATACTGACTACTTCAAAAACACTCAGTCCCAATAGATGAAATGTCACAAAAAATAAATTCTATATTCTTTCTTGAAGTTGTTATAATATTTTTTTTGTGAAATCTCATGGAATCCAATACATGACCTTCGATGATGTCTCATCACCGAGGAATCTCCCAATGAAAATATTTACCGTGTAATAACATTAGAATTGACACAATCCTAATTCAGAACCCATGGATCATCCTATGTTATAATGGGAATAACACCCACATCTAGATTTCACCCATATCTATAATCTAAATAATAATTTGAATTCACGAAGGACCCATAAGTACATTATTTAATTTATTAAATAGAACACGAGGGCAAAAATGAAAATCCCATGAGTATCCTCAAGATCTCGCAACCCATAGCACATGAGGATCTCCCACTAATGATCAATGTCCAAATCCTCACCTCATAAGGATACATTTCATGGCCCTAATAATATAATTTTACAATTAACACATACCTTTCCTAGATATAACATCTAGAATAGATAAGGAACTTCTCATCTTGTGCCTTAAGGAATGATTAAAACTTCACCCATTCCTTCTCCCTCAGAATAATTTCTATGTTGTTCATTCATATTGAAGTTACAATGAGGGTCACAAAACATAAAGGGACACCAGAATACTTAAAAATATACTGATTATATTAATGTAATCCTCATGTGAAACACCAAATAAGTTATTCAATAAAACCAAAAAAATCTATTAGGTTAGATTTTTCAGTGTATAGTAAATGCCCTATAAGTGTACTCAAGAAGATTTCAAGAAATGGGGCATGATAACCTCATGATTATATGTATAATGATATTTTATTAATATCTGTATATATACCCTCTATTAAATTTTTATATCAATCATGGGTAAATTTCCCTTTACAAACACATGGAGTTATGCCTCCAAAAGATGTGGGTCATGGTTCACCCACAGGTCAATCTTCTCACATCCCCTAGTTTATATTTTAATTATACCTTCTCACAAGGATATACATTTAAATTACTCTAAAGCTCCATTTCAAAAGTTTCATAATATCCACTTCAGTGAATACATAGATCATTGGTTCACCCCTTTCCATTCAATTATGTTCAATTTTAAAAATTTAATTAATGAAACCACGGCAAGATAACTTATCATTCAAAATGGGTGTACTATCATATACCATCAAGTTTGAGACATAACTTACTCTCCCATAGGTCATACATAAACAAGGAAATGTTTAATGTGTTACATGGAATTTCAGTTTCTAACATGTTAATAGTTCTCTTGGAACTCCTCAAAATCAAACTCCTATATGGTCCATGATTTATCAGACTACCTATCTCAAGTTTTTGATTCTGAAAATGAAAGTGTATAATGAAAAAACATGAGTCAAATCAGTTAACAAACAAAATTATATTTCCAATTGAATCTAATTTCAATTTCCCAAAAGGTATTATCTTCCTAGAAACTCATTCATCACCAATAATATAAATAAAAAACATAATACCATATTTTCATCATCCCTGGGAGGAGAATAAAACCACGCACAATGCCTTTATTGGAAAAACATCCTTCGGAAATCCCCTCTCATAGATTTCATAGGACAAACCAAATGATGAAAAAAATTATTTTTATGTCAAATGTGATGGAATCTTGGTCCATCCACATAGCCCAAATTTCTCAAGAAGGGGAACCATATCCAACTTGAAGGATTTTCTCACACTAAATATAAAAAGCATAAAACAATCATTAAGAGAGGTAAAACAAATGGTAGATAAAAAATTTAACTAAAAGGTCATGAAATATTATTATATGTGAAATGAAATCTACTTCCATGCATCAACCTACCAGGCCCCTGTACTTTTAGAGAATTATCATATTAGACTACTCCTTTAAGGGTCACAATTTCATCTTAAAAAGTATAGAAGCTAACACTTATTTGGTATCCACATATGATAATAAACCTTGAGCTATATCTTTTCAAAAAATCATTTTTCATCCATGGTGTTGTCTTATCAAATAAACAGCCTACCCGACTCAAGAGGTCCAACTAAAAGTACTTACCATGCTCAGTAATTGAGCATAAAATTATACCAGTTTTCCTCTTAAGCCACTACCATAATGGCTATCCTCTAATTTTAACATAAGGATACAAACATTGTACTATATTAAAACATGAAAGGTAACATGGGTCTACCATATATCTTTTACTGTTAAAAAACAATAGGAAAATCCAACCAAGATCTTACGGTAATACTCATGTTCCCATTTCAAGCATCTCTAAAGGGAAAAAAATCTAACCCATACATGAGGTTTCATTAAATAAACACCTCAAAAGGTTTCATTTTTGAGAATTTATTTTATTATCATTTATAAAAACATATAAATCAGTATATATTAAAGGATATAATGTACCCGTTTCTAAGGGACTATGTGTTAATAACATTTTTCAACTTCCACAATACATGATTAAAAAAACTATCTTCTAATTTTCATATAATTGTTTTTTTATAAATGGTTTACCAAAATGGTATTAGATAAAAAAATCCCTCACATTGTACAGAGGAAAATACTTATTAGGTTTTAAAAAACAATTTTATATTCTAAATAATTACATCATCATATCTCAAAAGAAGTAAAAAGGTCTTCAATCATTTTAATGAGAATCAGTTCAGTAAGATCCCACCAAAATTTTATATGTAACATTTAATAAGTGCACATATTATCCTTAAAACCCATCACATATATATCATAGGACCACCCACAATGGGTTATGTACCAATTCATATAACGATTAGGTGACCTATGAGGGTCCTTTCATACCATCTTGGGTTCATTTATGTGAAAAACATTAACATTTACATTATTATATAATAATTACTCACTTAGAGGGTTTATCACATAAAACCATACCCAAATAACCAACATGGGTCCAATTTTGAATTTAGGAATTTAGTCATATAGGTTATTATACTATAATAATAGAAGTACATGCCTCTAAATATATATATCATGGCTCAATTAGATATGACACCATTCCCAAATTATCAAGGTTTATGAATTTTTATTTTACAATTGGAACTTCATGTAACAGAAACCAGTTTTTTAATATCCTACTAAAAATATAACAAGTCGATATATATATATATATATATTTTGATTATATGGGTTACCCTTCAGAATTTAGAAAGGCTCGTAACCTTTAAAATTTGCTATCGAAATCCATTTAATAACAGCTATAAATGTTTCATCCAAGGAAACCAATATTCCATTGATCAAACATGTCATAATTGGTTAGTTAAGGTTCCATAATAATCTATTAATGGAATAAATTTTAGGATGATACAACCAAATTAAAAATCAATCATATATCATAATTATTACTAGCATGCTATCACATAGAAACAAATGAGACAAGACATGGAATACAACTTCACCTGAAAAGATCATGGTTAATCGTGTTTAAAATAACCCAAGAATTTTACATTGGAAAGCATGATTTATAATCAATGAAGTTGGTATATGAACAATAATGTTGATAAATCATAAAATCATGTCATAAAAATCATTAGGTATCAAGAAATAAACATTTCAATCCACAAGGAATTGTATATGAATAGAATGTAATTCTATGTGTTCCTATAATGATGCATGTAACAACACTTCCTTTCCATATCAGGCCAAGGGTAAATTACATAAATCAACAAATCGTACAAGTAAAATATTCACCCAAGGTGAAATAACACACAAATATAATAACATATCATTACGAACAATAGTATCATCCATGATAACATGTTATTTCCCTCATGTGGGTATTGGACATACCCAGCCATGAGCTATTTAACAAGTTCCAATGAAGTCATAGTATCTTATATAACGCCTCAATATAGTAAGGAAAAAGTAATATAGAAACTCATACCACTTTGTTTGATCCCTAACTAAATTCACTCAAATGTAACCAAACTCGGTGAGCCTCATGGCCTCAAACGTGCCACCACATATACAAGAGTATTCTAAATACCAAAAGTGTCTATGGTGGTAAAGTGGGTAGACTATACCCTCATGACTTGAGTATAAAATAGTAGTATAGTAGTAATAATAAACTATATAATAATTAAATATCCAAATAAAATAATCATTTGGATAGTGTAAAAATATATAAACCAAACCATATCCAATATCTTGTAAAAATTATGGTCATGTCAGGCTTTACAAAAGTAATACATTGAAATATAGTAGATATAATATATGATATTTTATATAAAAAAAGGGAAAAATATTAAAATACATCTCTCATAGTGTCATGATCCATTATTAGTCTTCTACTATAGTACCCCATAATATTACAAACAATCAAGCATACAATGTAAGCCACTTACCTTTTCCCCTATATATATCCATGAAGTCTACTAAGGTTCCATACGGTGATGTGAATAGGTTCTGAAGTACACTCAACTGTCCACCACCAATGCTTTCTACTTCCATATACCATATGGGTATATAAATAAGTAGTGTGTAGGTAATAATATAAAATTTTAATAAAATACATAAATCCCATGTTTTAATGGATTCTGAACAGGACACCCATTTGATACAACCTGCTTTAGCTTATTTCATAATACCTTTGAATGATTACGAATTGTTATTCAATTTTTTAAATGGGTTTAGGCCACTACCAATATACAATGTCCCCAACATAGATCGTGACAGTATAAGGGATTAACAAGTCACATTGAATTTACAACATGACAAATGACTAAAAGAAGGTCATCATGTTGGTAATTAACTGGCCGAATCAATGTGTGTTATTTGACTTATAATATGTGTAACTTGAATAAATAAATAAATTAATTAATTGGAATCCTAACTCATCCAAGTAGTTATGTATGAGGAACATTGGTATCACTCTAGGTATACTATAATCCCATCACTCTACAATGGATTCCATAGAATTCATTATAATAATCGAGGTATCTCTTGGGGTATAGTATAAATTTATTTCCCTCTAAGACCATCCTTGGAATTCCACATACAAAACCTATCTTTCACTAAGGGATTAAAATAATATACTACTAACTGATATCATTCATTGAATTACATGTAGTTAACTTAAGTGTCACATGTGGAAAAATATAAATCAACCCACAAGGTTCTCCCTTCCATGGAATTCATATGGTAACCCATGAATTTACCACATTGTGAAGTACAATGAAAATTAATTTATTTAATTTTATCAGTATTGATTAGTCTATACATGGAATTATATGTCATAACCCATGCATCACCCTTAGGAAATCATAATAAATTTTCATGGGATCACATACTAAACAAAATTTTTAACAATGCATTTAACTCATTATGTTCATTTCATTTAATGGAAAAAACACACCAGAGAAGGTGTTTCAAAAATATAAAATTTTCATTGAAGGCATATAAAGGTTTCAATCCATACATTATATTAAATAATTCAATTCCATTAAATTAATTTCAACAGCTATATTTAAATGGTGATAAACACACCTCTAAAGGTGAACGAGATTTATAAGATCCTCATGGTTGTTTAAGCTAGTTTAGCAATAAAACCAATGGTGTTGTTCTAAATGGGTTTCTCGGCCCTAATATATTATTGTGGATCCAATAATACTGGACCAAACATTAAATTAAATGAAATCATAATTTTAGAGATGATTCTTTGGAATTCATGTGTGTGGCACAATGACATAATATATAAAGACACCAAATATAGGGAAAATAATAAGAACTCCTACCATAGACAGAGAGTAGAATCCTTATTTATTATTTTTCTATAATTTTGGTTTAAATAGGGAAAATAGGGAAAATAGAAAAACACCCTAAAAATATGGAATAGAAGATCAAATTGATTTATCATTCCATATAGAGATATAAATAAAATAAATATGGAAAATTATTTAAGAGATTACCGATATTTATCCCACACGATGAACTGTGGTTGATTCTAAGAACAAAATATGGAATCCAACAATTTTATTATATAACTTTTCATTACATTATATAAATAGAGGATATTTACAAATCTAGTATCTTGGAAATCAGAAACAATAAAACATGAAAACATAAAATACTCTTTTAAATCCCATTGATAACCATCATGAAAATTTATTCCTATGTAAAATTACTTCATCTCATAACCTGGAGACATAAATAATAGGTAAGGGTGAGAAGATGGAATTGTATGGGTAAACAAGGGAGTCAGTTTACTTGTGATATCAATAAGAACTTGATGAAAAATATAAAGATATGAGAAATTGAAGAATTGGAATATCATGATAAAAGATCATGAATCAAAACGTCAATATGTGGCTACAACATTGAATTTATACATTCATGAACATATCACCATGGTTCATCCCCACGGTGTCAAAATATTTACCAAGGTTATTCACCAATGTATCACGAAACATGCCATCTCTTGAGATAAATTATTTACCCAATGCATTGGAGTTCTATTAGGGTGAACCATTAATATGCCTTTATTTTCATGTGAGCCCCATATATCATAATAAATCATTTCATACATAATGCATAATGAATAAAAGTAATGGGTTTCATTTAAAAATCTTGATGTTTTAAATGTTCTTAAAAAGAAGATCGTTATGTCATTTATAACTCATGGAAAGGGAGCAAGGGTTACATGTTAGTAAATTCCAGAAAAAAAAATTAATTTTTTGGGTTTATGAACACCCATAAAAATGAAATATTTCATGGTATTCACATAAATAAAAAAATAGAATTTATGGAGAGAAAGAGAGAGAAATTTTGAGACGAAATTTTTGTAGCATAATAGCTATATAACATGGTATTAGAAAAAAATAAAAAGAGATGGGACAAAGTTCAACCAATAATGAATAACACATAATAAATTATAGGTATTGAATAAACATTACATAAAATCATTGTATGGATGTATGAATGACATACCACATGAAAAGGAAACATGAAACAAAATAGAAGATGCAATTTCTTTTATGAAAATTCAGAAGCCTAACGTTGTCACTTTAAAATTAAAAAATTCATTTGATGAGAGTGGAAAGGGTATCTAATAATTTGAACATGAAATGGAATGTAGTGAAGATATATTAGAACAATCAACCACATAATAGAATGGAAGTATTAGATATAACATATAGAAAGTCATGACTTAAAAGAGGTGGGTGAAAGATTCCCTTCCCTTGAAGAGTAAATTCGAAATCTTGAAGGTATGGACCTTGAGAGGCTTGGGGGAACCTTGGGAGGACTCCTTGGGAGTTAAAATAACTATAAATTCATTGAGGAGAATTTTGGAATGAAATGAATGTGGGAATGGGTTGGTATTTATAGGAAAATGAGGGAATAAATTATTACTTTCTAAGGGACACCTCATCAGTGGTATTGGAAAATCCATGGGGTTTCCCATGGTATTGGATGCTTGGGACACCTCATGGCATATATTACTATTCATTAGTCATCCAGAATTATTACATCATTATTACAGCATTAATTATGTCATTAAACACCCGAAATACAAAACTATATTTTACTATTCACAAAAAATTCAACTATTTCAGAAAAATCCCCAAAAATTCACCCTAACCTAATATCGATGCTCTAAATTCCAAATTAACATAATTTTATGAAAATAATTTTATAATTATTTTTATTTTTATTTTTAATTAAAATCATTATTAACTCCAAACAAACAACTTTAAAACTATAATTCCTTCTATAACACGTTAATAAAGTAATCAAGGTCCCATAAAATTATCGTATAACCATAAGACAAAAAATTAACAATGTATGATTAAATTTTATGAAAATAAATTTCCATTTGAAATTATTAAATTAATTATAAAATTGTAAAAAATTATTTATGACCTAAAAATACACCTGAAAATTTACCATGATCATTTTTTCATATTGAAGATGTCTAAAATGTTTTTATACATTCATTGGTGAAGTTTATATTTTTTGGCTGATTTACTATTCATTATTATTCATATGGTTATGTTACTATTCATACTTTACTATTCACAAAAAAAAATTAAGTTGTTCTTATTAGACCCTAAATTTCTTACTAAACACAACTGTAGAAGAATATTTTTTTTAAATCAATTCACATAATTAATTATTTAATGAATAAAATAAATTTTAAAAAACCATGTTTTTCAAAAATTCAACAATAATATGGAACTATTAATTCTTAAAACATTTTTCCAGATATATGAAAATCACAAATTTTACCATATTAATAATTTTATTTATACTAAGGGATTACAAAAAGAAACTAAGACCTCATTATATAGCTCCTTATAACCCCTGCATAAGACCTAAGTGTAAGGTGTGCTATGCTGATAGAATCTTCGGGCTGCTCAGAAAACATTGCCTGAGTGGTGATTTATATCATCTTGTACTTCTCCCATGGGTGATTCCATTGAAGATTCACGTGTTGCAATTCAGCTTGTGCTTGGTCAAGAGAAGATCCTAGTGATGATACCTCCTTCCCATGCTCCGACAAATGGGATTCATATGGCTCGAGTCTACTGGATGAGGCTATTAAATATTCTTTCTGTATTAATTAACGAAAGTAACTTGTATTTATAAACAATAAACACAATGTAAATATAATAGTTTCCAACGATCATATTGACCAATAGTCATATAACAGGAAAAACCCAACGATCTCATTTTAATTATACCCACTTAATTAATTAAATAATATAGTTTTGTGGAGTATAAAATGAAATAACACACGAAGGAAACAAATATTATTCAAAAGTCCAGGACACTAATAAAAGGAGGAATCTTAAAGCCTCTATTAGTTGAAGATAAAACACTCGAGCTGGGGGATACAATGATGTGCATGGAGGGGAGTAAAAAATAAGGAGTTAAATTTAAATAAGTAATTGTAAAAATGTGGATTTCACAACATTAAAACGTTTTCATATTTTGGCCACATGATTTTTCAACCCAAATGCCTAATTCGGCAGAACTACAGCCTAATTGAAACCACCCAAGAGATCTAGGCTCACTATTTGAAAAACCATACACAATCTATGTGGCTCCTCTTCATTACACTATAACAAGTTACAAGGTTTTTTTTCTAGGGAACCACAGAGTTTTAGTAAACCATTTTACTTTAAGAACAAGCCACACACTTTGTGCCTCATAGTTCACATACTATGTACTAACCTTGATCCCAAATCTATTTTCTTATGAAAATGAGTTCTCAGGCCCTGAACCTTCGAAAACACATCTCAACGTCCAAGATACCTCCCAAGAATTATACATCATCCAAAAAACCCTCTCAAGGGTTCCAAATCTAAAAATATCCATTCATAATCTATAATGGAATTTTTTATCCACCAATCCAAATTATCTAATTAATTTAAAAAATATAACAAGTCTAGAACATGGGACCTTACAAAAAAATTTCATGGATACCTATTTCTTGATATACAATCTTTTAAACAATTCATTAGAGGATTATATAATACCCCTCTGATCATTATTCATACATAAGTGTGCCTCTTAATAATAATTCATTTTTTTAATTCAAAAAGAACCCATGGATATAGAATGGGATTCATAAAACATCCAAGTTAAAATCACTCTCCTATCATAAAAAACTATTGGAAATAAAAATAATATTCATAAAATATCCAAATAGTATAAAATAACATCATATATTAAAATGACTGATACAAAAAACATATTCACATAACATAATCACATAATAAAATAAAAATATAGGGTCAAATATGAAACCTGAAGAATTGAAGAGATGTTATTTGAATGTAATGAAAACTAAATCATGAAAATAATTTTTTTGAAAAAAAACATTCATTCATCATTATAAAAGTCAAAGTTATTTTTCATTTTTCAAAAATTACCCCTTGTAAAAAATGAATAGAAAAAAATTCCTGGAAATGGATTTAGTTCAAAATATCATTACACATAAATAAAATTGATAATATCATTCGTAATTTATTTCCACGGAAAAATTATGTTCAATAAAGAATTGTATAGCTCAAAGAAAAGTGTTTAAGTTAACATGTACCTTACCATTAACCTTGATTTCCAGAATTTTTTTTAACCTCATGTATCATAAACATAAACATATTAATTACCTATTTTATCACCACATTAATAATATTTTCCACTTATTCTATTTGTTAATAACAATTCTATTCTTTTATACTATTTTTATAATCACTTTTAAACATTAGGTACAAATAATCCTAACAGTTTGGAACTAAGTTTGTAAAATGGGTTTTGATCAAACATATTCATCAATATTTCATAATATAAAACCCATAAAAGTAGTAAAAGTTATGTTTTATAATGGTTAATAGTGTTTTAATTCATTCACATGTTTGTTTTAGTCATGTTTAATGAAGATGAAAACAACGATGATGTAGTTTAAGGTTACTTTCTGATATCAATAGAAAATATTACTACAATTGTTAGCATTGGTATTTTCTATAATGAAACCAATAAATAATATACATTAAATTTTTATAGAATATACAACCATAAAATGAAAACTAAAACCATCAATGAAGGAGGTAGTGATAAATATAACGCATCGTTCCATGGATCTGGTTGGCCACACGTTCTCATGGATAATGATTTTATTTTTGAAGGGAGGAAGAAAAAATTGATATGGTTATTCATTTAAGGAACTTTATTATGATATATATCATAAATTTTTAGATAATTACTATTTTTATCACTTATATTATTTGTTTTAGTAAAACAAAAGCTATATGTTTTTAGAGGATCTAGTCTGCACATATGCCCGATTCATGATTTTGTTTTTATTAAATGAAAAGGGAAATGTGGTTGTTGTTCATACCGTAATTGTAATAGAATGTTAGTATAATAATGATTCTAATATTAAAATTTTAATATGTTGTAATTTAATTTTATTAATAGAATGTGAACATAAATAAATAGAAATGAGAATGAGGATATTCGAAATTTATAGATCACATCATGCATTGTCTCCTTAGAAAAGGGAGTTATGCCTTTTAGGGGTGGTATTTTGAAATAACCATAACCTCTTCAATGTCTATATGAATTTTTGTTATTGATTTGGTAATATATTGTACTTAACATTGTTTTTTTTGGTGCGAGGATAAGTGTTGAGAGTAAAGGCCTATTTATGTGTGAAATAGGAAGGAATTTTTGTAAATACCGAAAACCAAATTAATAATGAGATGCTAATTTCATAGAAGGTAACTATAATATTTGGGAAATAATTTATAAATTGATGTATATGGTCGATCAAGTCCTCTACTATAATGTCATAGTTCCAGGTGATGTCCAAAGGTTCCCTAAACTCTATTGTCCCCATAACCTTAAGAGCATTTCCCCTAATTCTAGAGGCTAATGACTAGCAGCGAGGACCATGGGTGCGATAGTAGGGAAACTATCCCCTCATGGGTATAGTAACATAGTAGAAACTAATAGTAAATAGTAGAATAAGTAGTAATACAATTGAACAGAAGTAAACAGCAGAAGACTACTACTATAAACAACTACAACATATATAAATAAATGATGCATGTCACAATTATCAAGGAAAACTTCCAAACCTGTCACAATGCATGAAATACAACAATAAAGCCAAATTATAGAAAATAGTAAACTCCAACTGCTTCACAGGCATCATCATTGTCAAATTCTCTCTAATTCCAATGACAATCAAGTTCCTGATGAAGAAGTGAACTCTCTCTTATCTATACCTACAACCATATAATATATTTGGGTAAAAAATAATGACCCATATAGGGTGTGAGATAAATCCCAGTAGACAAACAACAAAACATCTATGCCTAACTATTAGAGAATATATACAGCAATAAAATTTGAAAAATAATGAAATAAACTATGAATTACTCAAAAGCAGACAATCCTACAGTTTACAATTACATTCATTGTTATTTATTAATTATTCAAACCGTTGAATAATGGGTCCTGGGATCTATCCTAAACATTATATCCCTCAGTGTAATAGAAACAACAGATTTCACATAAGACAATCTAAAAAATAGAGTAAACTAAGTTAAATCTTGTGCTTTGTCTTGGACTCATCTCAGAAAACTATCAATCATTCATAACAGCCCTTTAGGAATGATCTGATGGTCTAACCCCTTTGGATTAACATAGCACTAATCAATTGAATATGACTACATGGGAAGCCCTTATGGTGAATACACCTAGGTCCACATGACATCAATAATTTATACATGACATATGTCTAGCACCCATGGTCAATACCCCCTGGGTTAATATAGGATACATAATCATAAAATGCCTCTGTGTACCTCTCATAGTCAATTACCCTTTGGTTAAAATATATACCAAGGCTCTTATAGTCCTATGTAAATAAATATGGAAACCCCCACAATTTTCCTGGTCTATATCTCTAATTTTCCGAGGAAGAACAACACACATAAAACATTCATTAATGGCTATACATGCAATTCAGAATATTACATGACTCAACATTATTCAAATCATAAAAACATGCCTCAAATATAACCAATCAACCCTATCCTAAACAACTTAAGGCATGAAAAAACTGTATAGATCATATGAATCCTAGTCCAAACGGCCAGTAACAGTTAAATAAAAGAACACATCTATGGGGTGTCTCATAAACAAGGGTATACAGTCTTATTAATAGGAAAAACCCTGAAACAAACAACCAAACTATAGAAGGTATTAAATAGGGTCAAAATCTAAAATACACAATACCCCAGACATGGGTATTTGGCACATTAATCATATAATCCAAAGAAAATCAAAGAAAGAAACAAACCACCTACCTCGATGTTGTAGGATTATCATTCTTGAACTTCGGCCATTAAATCATCCTAAAATAGCATAGATATTCAAAAATATTAATGTTGTTCAACCTTGGATAACTGAAGTGAGAGAAGAAATTCAGGAGAGAGGCTCTAAAGGAAGAGAGAACTCACCAGTGTAAATCCCATCCACCTAGCGGGATCTCAATCAGAGATTGGATATAAGAACGATATGGTTTTGATGTTATTGGTCATCTCATCACTTTCCTATACAAAACATCGGAATAAGAAGATAGTTGTGGAGATGAGACATGAATACAATCCGATTAATCAAATAAAAAAAGTACACAGTGTGTTCATTTTATGTACAATCCATGTTCTATCCTCAACTAGCCCCCACATTAGGCAGTTGGCGAAGTCACCCACACTACCATGTACTCGGCTGTTGCAGAACCAGTACACAGATAAATGCAGCAACCGAGTACACATAGTGCACTCAAGAGTACACAGTGTTTACTCAAGAGTACACAGTGTGTACTTAAAGAAACCTCATTTCTTCAATTTTCTCTAAAACAACTTGAAATCAAGATACATACATGCAATGAAGATATGGGTTCATAAAACATCCCCCTTTAATGCAATTTGTCCCCTAGTTTCCCATCCATGGATGAAAAAGAAGAATCATCAAAAACTCATGGGCCACTATGATCATACGTTGGTATTCCTCTCCCAAATCTCATCCAATACTCACCTATGTTTCCAAAACACTCATACCATAGGAATATACCATCAACGAAGAACCTTCATGATGTGATCCGTGGTCCAAATAGGGTGCTCCTAAAAAGATGAATCCACCACCAACTCAACCTCCTTAGGTTGAAAACCATGATACTGGTCTGAAAAGTAATTTCGTAGATAAAAAACATGGAAGACATTGTGCATACGCTGGTACCTCTGAGGTAACTGAAACTGATAGGAAATCTTCTCGACCCTCACCAAAACCTCAAAAGGCTTGATGTATCATGGTGAAATATTTCCCTCCCTCAAAATCCTCATGTGTCTCAACCTCGGTGTGAGACATAAGAATACCTGATCTCTGACCTCTAACTCCATAGGTTTTATCCTTCAATTATTAAAAATATTTCTTGAGAGACTATATAGTAGTCATCCTATTCTAAATCAACTCCACCTACTCAGTGGTCTCTTAGAGAAGACGAGGTCCCAACATAACTTCTTCTCCTGCCTCTAGCCAATATATGGGTGATCAACATGGCCTACCATATAAAGCCTCAAAAAGTGACATTTAAATCATCTCGTGAAAGAGTTAATTGTTGAAAAAATACACTAGGTTTATGTGTCTCTCACATGAGCCCCCAAAATCTTGGACGTATGCTCAAAGAATTTCCTCAAAACCCCGAATTGTGCACTCAGACTAACCATCTATCTGTGGATGGTATGTTGTAGTCAGAAATACCTGCATGCCCAAATCCCTCTGTATTCTTTACCAGACACAATAACTAAATAGGGAATCCTTGTATAAAATTATAGAGTGTGGAACCCCATGTATACGTACATTCTTTCATATTTACAACCTTCCATGCTCATCAACACTAAAGGTTTCCTTGATCAGAAATTAATGTGCAACCTTCATGAGTTTGTTGAAAACAACCCAACCACATCATTCCCTGGATGCAACCTCAGAAAACCCATCATGAAATCCATTACGCCATCATTCCACTTCAACTCAGGAATGGGCAACTACTGGAAAATACATGCTAGTTGAGGATGCTTTGGATTCACTTGTTGGCAGCTAGAACATCTCATAAAAACCCATCTACATGCCTCTTCATACATGGCCACCAATACTGAATATGTAGATCTCGATACATATTGGGGAATCCTGGATGAACTACAAAAACTAAGGAATGAAAATCATGTCTCAACTCCTCACATATGTCTGCTGACACCCATAGGTATCCATGGAAATGGAAAATCTCTTCCTCACCTATGGTCCAGGTAGGATTAGGGTCCTTGCCTGAAATACTCTCCCTTAATAATAGGCCTTCCGAATATGATAGTTTCCTCACTCGAACTCGATCTAGAAGAGTACTGGTAATAGTTATAAATGAATGAAATGTATATCTTTTTCTATCATGCACCTCTAATTCCATCTCAGAGAAAACATCCATATATTGTCAGTCACTATTGGCCTCCTAAAGTACATGTATCTGAGTCATTATTGTCAACGCATCAGCCATTTCATTGCCTTTCCCATGCATGTAGGCATTCTCAAAGTCAAAAGAATAAAGGTAATGAAACTGCCGTCTCTATCTCAACATCAAATCAAGTTGTGTACATATATACTTGGGTTTTTGTGGTTAGTGAAAACCACAAAATTCTCTCCAAAAAGATAATTTCTCTGACAGAATAAAGCATGCACAACTATAGCTAACTTGAGATTGGGCATCAGGTAAATACTCTCATGTGGCCTCAACTGCCAAGAACCATATACAACATCTCCTACCTCATGCATAAGCACTACTCCCATCCTGACACCTGATGCATCATTGTAAATGCTGTAACTCTTGCTCAATGTAGTAAAATTAGTATCAGTGGTGAAGTAAATATTTCTTTAAGCTCCTGAAAGGATTAATCGTAGGAATATATCCACAAGTAATTTTCATCCTTCTTAGTTAGGCCCATTAGTGGCAATACTAAGTTTGAAAATTCATGTTTAAAGTTTCTATAGTTACCTACCATCACCATTTATCTTTATACATCAAATATGTTTTTAAAATATTCATTGGAAACTATAGCTCTCATTTTCTCGGGGTATACTAATACTATTGTCTCTAAGATGACATGACCTAAGAAGTGAATGTGGTCCATCCAAAAGATTGATTTTTATAGCTTTTCATATAACTGATTCTCTCTCAGTGTACTCAATATGATCTAAATATGGATGGAATTATTTTTTCAAGTGTAATAGTACACCAAGATGTCTTCCATAAGGACTACCACAAAATAATCCATGTAGGGATGGAACACTTGGTTCATCAGTTCCATTAAAACTACTGGCATATTCGTGAGACCAAATGACATAACCACATAATAGTATAGAATGAAACTACTTATAAATTCTATAAAAGGTATATTTGATGGTCTAATGTGCAACAGATGATAATCAGATCTCAAGTCAATCTTTGAGAAAACTTGGGATACTCGAATATGATCAAAGGGACCATCAATCCCCGACAAGGGATATCTGTTCTTGACTACCAACTAGTCCATATTTCGATAATCCACACAACTTCTTAGGGTACCATCCTCCTGGTCGCAAACAGGATAGGCTTCCCCCATAGATAATTACAGGGTTAGATGAAACCCTTCACCTCTAACTCCCCCAACTACTTCTTGAGCTCCTATAACTTCTGCGTACCCATCCTATAAAGAGGAATTGACATTTGTTCTACTAGCGGAACAACATCAACAAAGAAATATAGCTCACCATATTGAGTTAAACCTGAAAAGTAATTTGGAAAACACCACTAAAATGATACACCACTGGAGGAAAGTCCATCTATGAAGTCCCATGGTCATATAGATACAAAATAGTAATATGGGTGGTAATTCCTCCCAACCCATGATGCTAGGGTCCTACCCTTATAACATGGACAAACCTTTGTCCCTCATGTAGAAAATATCTTCCCTATGGTGATGTAATGCTCAGTATACAACGATAGCAGTAAAAAATTGCCTGAAAGGATACTAACTAGTCCATTCTGAGAATGAAATCAAAGAATGTTATCTCTAATAAATACAGGTCCCATAAGAAGTGACACCCACTAACCTCAAGAGGGAGCTCCTTGAACCGACAAACATTAGCCATCCTAATACCCAACGGAGTGTATAACATCATAATATCGTCAGATGTAAAGATACAGAGCCCAAGGCTTCCAATAATGGAAACATATATAAAACCATGGAAAATCCTTGTTTCAAAAAGAGAAGAAGCTAAAACTGAGCCAACAAGATCTGTACCTCAAACCATAGAGGGTCCGGGATCCTTCTCTTTCAGGGTTTACTCCACTGCAAAAGTATGACCTGTATTGCGGCCCTACAACCCTACCAGACTACCCTGAGCTGATACACCTAATTATTGCTGAAAACACCTAGCATAACTACTAGGTACACAACCACCCACTTGGCGTGGATGGCCCGACAAACTTTAGTTTCCTAACTAAGGAGAAAACAATGGTCCTGCTCCTGAATGTGGAGTCATAATTGATCCCATATCACTATCTAATGGTGAGAAAAACTGAAAAATACAATGAATAAGACCTATCTTGCTGCAACCTCGACACTCAACTGTTTATCTCAGGAACTGAGGTCTCTTGTTCCCAATAATTCATTAGTGGTATCACCTCACCTATATACCTTTAGATACATCCCTTCTAATGTAATTACCACAAAAATGCTCTATAAAGCGCTTCCTACTATCAGTGAAAGGAGTACCAAATCTAGATATTGAACTGCCCGGGATCACAACTCCAAACTCCCTCATATTGTGCTCGGTAATTAGTGTCTAATTCACTATATCCATCAATGAAGTCATCCTAAAAACATTCACATGTGATAATATTTCATACATGATACCATCCTCAAACCTCCTAGAAAGTGATAAATTATTACCTCCAAAATCAGGTGTGAAGAGATGAATCTTTCAGAAATTAGAAGATTACTCCATCACTGAAAGAGAACCCTTTTCCAAATGCTTGAACTCTAGGGATCGATTGGCCCTCAACGTCTCATAGTAGAATTAATCATAGAATATTCTTTGATACTCTTCGAAAAACATATCCTAATGACATTCCTCATGTGTGATAACATCCCACCATCGATTGGAAGAGTCACACATCATGTACATTACATGATTTAACCATTTCTCCGGAGGCATCTCTAAAGGATCAAATATAGCAAGCATGGCCTCCAAATATTACTCTACAGCATATGGTCCACCATCCCTTGAAATGTTGGGAGGATGCTATTACTGGAACACCCTTTTCAGCTCTGACATGGTTGGGATAAGATGTGTAGGACCCTAGAAATTCTGCATCATCCTCATAAAGTCTTAATAGATTTGTTCATCAACAATTGTGTTTGGTATAACAAGTGGTGCTAAGATGGGAATTATGGGAGGATTTGTGGGTAGTCCCTAATCTATCTTTTCTAGTGTCTAGTAATTTCCCATCACCTAGCGCACAACCGTATGAATTCTTGATGGCATGACTCTAAAAGGCCAATCACACACCTCAGTTTATGATTATTAGGGACTAAAACATAGAAATGAAAGATATAAACATGAGAATATATCATTTCAAAATAGGGGTTACATGGTGTGTATAACCCCCTATATGTCGTTTTCCCTTAATGAATTAACATGGGAATGTACCTTTTCCAAAACATGGTCCTGTAACACTCCTTACACACGACATTTTCCTCTTGAGACACATCATGTACATATTTTTCCCTCCTTCCCAAGTACTCCTACATAGCTAAGACACAAGGGGTCTTCCAGTGTAACACTACATTGAGTGTTCACCCTAGACACCACATGTACTAATTTAGTTATAACTACCCATTTCATTGGTCACATGATCAGACACACAGCTGAATCTACACGGTGTTCAAGAATGGGACACAATGTGTACTACATGAGTTTTATCCACCCGTGTAATTAGTCACATGACTAGATACAAGGTTCCAAATAATAATGAAATTACAATCAAGACACAATGTGTTCTACCAAAAATATAAAAACCCTATGTCTGTAATCAAATAGTCTGTCAAACGATTAACGTATACACTGTGTGTACATGGAGTAGACAGCGTGTGCTAAAGAAAAGTAGTTTCTTCCAAAACAGAAGAGCACATGGCATGTGTTCATAACCCCACATGTTTAGTTGTCTGGGTTTCTATGTATTAATCCTCTGATAATTTTTTGGAACCCCTGAAAACATTACGAAATCCATGTCATGAAAAAGTCCAACCTATGAGATCCCATACTCAATATGAATCAATATTTTTCATCATATTTCACATCATAAATTGAAAAAATTTAATTAAACTATAAACATGATCCACCAAAATCTGATCCAAGTGGGCCCATATCACCTCATAGAGAAAATCATTGGTGTCCATACTAATCAAAATTTACAGATTCTAATACCATATCAAAATAGCAGGTATTCAATCATGGAATCTATCACAACAAAATGCATATCTAGCACAACATATATCACTATATCATGAAATTAGTAGAGAACCCTAAATTTAATGACTATAATTCATGAGATGTGATCTCTATCAAGTGAATATATGATGCATCATATGGCATAGCCTCATATCATCATGTTGCAATAGAAATCGAACCTCAATAATATAAATGACAATAGTAAGATGCATGTGAATCACCCAATGATGAAATCAAATGAACTGTAACAATTGAAAAACTATAAATGATTCAATATTCAAAGAAAATTGTTTTCCCCTATATACAATATAGCTATTCCCAGACACATCTTATTACCAACTACATCCTCCACCCTATAACCATCTATAAACTTCAAATAGTAAGAATAGTTGAAATAAAAATCCTATAATACCACTTTGTAACTTCCTGGCTATAGGTGCCTCCCAAAGCTACCCTGAACCCGGTTAGTCACATAACCACAATACAATTTACCCAAATTCTAGAGGGCTCCGACTATAAGCGAGGACTCTGAGTACGATAGTGGGTCAACTATGCCCTCATAGGTAGAATAACATAGTAGAAACAAATAGTAAATAGTAGTGGACGTAGTAATACCATATAATAGAAATAAATAATGAAATACTGATAGTATAAACAACTAAAAATATATTAATTAATGATGAATTCCAGAATTATATAGGAAAGAATCCAAACAAGTCACAGTTATGGAAATAAAATACTACATCCCAGGTGCAGAAAATTGTAAACTCCAACAACATCACAATCATCAGGTTGGTTCCATGCCCTCCAGCTCCAACAAGAATCATGTACCTGATGAAGAAGGGAGATTTTCCTTCTATATACCTACTAAAAATAATTTATTTGTGTCCAATGGAATGACCCAAATAGGTTGTGAGAAGAATCCTAGTAGGAAACCACTAAAATAAATGTGACTAACTTTCAGTGAATATATAGAGAGGAAAAATATGCATTATGAAGAAATAAACTAAGAAGTACTCAAAAGTTAACAATCCTACAGTTTCTAATTACAATAATATTTATTTATTAATTATTCAAACCATTTAATAATGAATTATGTGACCAATACTACTCTATATATCGCTATATGTAATAGCAACAAAAAACATCTCATAAGACCATCTAAACAACCATGTAAATTTAAGTACAAATTTGTGCTTTGTCTTGGACTCGTCTGAGATTCAAATAAATTATTTAGAACAACCCTATAGGAATGATCTCATGATATAACCCCTTTTTTTTTAAATAACTCTAATCAGTTCAATATGACCACCTAGGAATATCTCATGGTCAATACCCTTGGGTCCACGCAACATCAATAGTTTATACACGGCCTCCAGGTATCTCTCACAGTCCATAACCACTGGGTTAATGTAGTAAAATAATTATAAATTACCTTAGGGTATCTATCATGGTCAATACCCCATGAGTACAAATATACACAAAGGTTCTCATGGTCCTATATAAATAAATATGGAAACCCCCACTATTTTCTTGGTCAAAGGTTTTCACGATCTAAGGATGATTAGTGCGCATACAACTTTCATTAAAGGATCTATATGCAATTAAAAATATTAAGTGGCTAATAATTATGAAGAGAATAAAAAAGGCATCTCATATAAACAATCAAATCCATCCTAAACAACTCAAGGCATGGAAATCACAGTATGCCTCATAGAAAACCTAGGTTAAATGGCCAATAATACTCAAACAAGGGAACACACCCATGATGTTTCCCATAAACAAGGGTATACAATCTTATGCATAGGGAAAACCCCTTAAAAAAACCAATCCATAATAGGTAATAAATAGGGTTAAAATAAAAAATACTCACTACCCCAAACATGGGTCTTAAGCACATTAACCATATAATCCAAATACAATCTAAGAATGGCACAAACCACTAACCTCGATGTAGTACGATGAACACTATTGAACAACGTCCCTTGAATCGGACTAGAATGTCATAGATATACAAAAAGGTAAAATATTTAAACCTTGGAAAACAAAAGATAGAGGTAAAATTAGGGGGAGAGCCTCTAAGGGAATATATAAATCACTGATGGGAATTCAACACACTTTGTAGTGTCTAAATCGGAGCTCAAATGGAGGAACGATAGGGGTTTGAAGTTCTCATCCATCTCGTCGCTCTCCTATATAAAACAAGGGAAGAAGAAGACTATTCTGGAGATGAGACACAACCCCACTATGATTAATAAAATTAAAAATAAAAGTACATGATATGTTCATTAAATATACACACTGTGTACTAGCCACAACTGTCCCTCGCTTTAGGCAGTTTACCAGGTCACCTACACAGTCATGTACTCAACCATTACCTAGCCAGTACATGGCTACACGTGGCTACTAGGTACACAGAGTGTACACAGGAGGACATGAAATTTACTTAGAAAAACCAAATTTCATCTTTTTTCTCTAAAATATCTTGAGATCAAGATCCATACCTAGTATAAAGATCCAGATTCTTACATCTACCAAACTTACATATAGGTCTTAAAAAAAATTCCCTTCCCTCTTGGTTTAACACTTTTTCCATTTTTTTATATAGGGAACAAGTTTTTGAAAAGTTAAATTATCATTTATGTTTGTAAATAAAATGGTACTTATTAAATAATATCAACCTAATAATTAAATATCTGAAATTAAATTTATTATATTAATTTTATAATGTTCCTAATAATAAATTTTTAATAACTAAATTCATAATTTATAAAAATAAATTTTTGATACATTTTACATTAATTATAAAATGTAATACACGGGTTTAAAATTGAATCAAGAATTTTTAAATTAATAAATTAACCTGTAAAATTAATTTTTTCACTTACAAAATGGTTTCATGAAATAATAATTCAAACTTATAGAATAATAGTGTTATAAAAGTCATTTTATTTGTAAAATCAATGTTTTTTATTAATCACCTAAAAATCAATTTTTTTGAAAATAAATTAATTTAATATTTTTATTATATGATAAAATATTAATTTATTTTTAAAAAATGATATTCAAAAATTAAAATATTCGACTTTGAAATAAAATCAATTTTTTTAGAAATATAAGGAATTTCTTTTGTATATTAATTAAACATCTAAAATTTATTCTAATCATAAATATGTAAAAAATCCATTATAAAAAAATATGATTTTAGGATATAAAATATTTTATATTCGTCTTAATTTTACTAATGAAAATTTTATTAAAAGTGGACTTTTTTCATCATTTGATATTAACTATTTGTACCCACTTATTCAATAACTACCTAACCTTGGTCTATATATATTATAATAAAAAGTGTTATGGTATCATAGGTATTAGTGTTGAATTTGGAGAAATATATAAAAATAATTATTTTTTAAGGATGAATAAATCAATAATATCTTGGATAATTACATTCTACCACCCATAAAAATAATTTCATCCAATAACTTTTATTTCTGGGATGAAAAAAGTGAGCATAATTTTGCATCATTACATCATCGAGAGCCCAAATATCATCCTAAAATTATTATTTCACCATATGACTATGTCTATATTAGTGTTATTATGTATTTAAACCTTACCTATTAAATCAAATATTTCCTTAGTATGTTCATCATATGAAATCTCATGTTCTAGTTTTAAATCTTCTTTGAAGAGTACATAAGATGGATCTAGTATATACATCCTCAGAGGTAACATTAGTAATAGATCATGTACATGATATAGGTGTTGAGCGAGTGTTAATAAACATGTTATACCCCATACAGAATCAATTATCTTGATGTGACCTATTTGTCTAGGTATTCGTTTCCCTTTATTTCTAAATATCATGATAAACTTTCAATTAGATATCTAAAAGAATACCTTATCTCCAAAATCAAATTATTTATATCAACATTGGTTATCTTCATAACCTTTCTATTGAATTTTTTTCTCTTTTTTTTGCCACTAAATGTTTTAAACATTTTATGTAATTTTATGGACATGGTATGGTCCTACTAGCTTCCTTACTCAAAATTCATCCAAACATTTTATATTCCTACCTAACATCCCATATAAATCTATTAATGGATCCATCTAAATTATTAATGAAAAAAATTGTTATATAATGACTCAAATTGGGGAGGTGTTGATACCAATATCCTTGATACACTATTTACTATGATATTGCCATAATCATAAGTGTTTGGATGATACTCAATTACTTATCATCTATCTTATGCTGATAATAAGTACTAATAATAAACTCTGTCTCTAATGTTTTCAAGAATATTATCTATAACCATGAGTAAAACCTCAAATATCGATCATATACTATAGTGAGTTGTACTCAATGCAGCCTTACCACATCCCTTAAATGTATCATTGAGATTATTCAAAGAGATAAATATTCATGGATGGAAATAGAATGTTATGACATAGTAAGGTAACTGATTATTACCCAAATATAATTGTGGCCTTTAAATATCGTGGGGACTCTTTGATGAAATATATGGTGGTTTTCCCCAATTTTTATAATTGTATGGGTAATGGTTTCATCAAATCCATTTGATTTTATTATAGATACATAACTTGTTGGAATACCGATCATTGAGATATGTATTCTATAATCTACCAATTCATTTTGACCCATAAAAAGGTTTTCATTATATCATTATACATTTACATTCTTCCTAGATAAATAAATAATGCTTTGTTAAATGGATCTTCCAAAAGATCTATATTCAATAACAGTTTTGATGAAATATATAGCTAGGTTCCAAACATTATAACTCAATATTTATCAAAGTTGAACACTAGAATATTCGATATCTTTTTTTTAGTTCTTGGTTATATTTATGGGTTTCATTGGTCTCCACATTAATGGATGGTTGAGCAGTCACATGGGAAAAATGATTTCTTCACATTCATTTTGAATTTAGGATTAATCCTTTGTAAATCAATAAATATTAGGTTTTTTATACCCACATCATAGATACGGTATCATGATCTTTCATGCTCAAATCATAATCCAACATTTTCACCTTCCTAGGGTGGTAATGTATTGGGTAGTCATAGTCTTTGATCAATTACAACCATATACATTGGAAATTTTTTTACTACTTCTATGTGAATGTATATTTCAAAATCTCGTTCTTAGTATAAAAATAAAACTTCTCCCTATAGAAATAATTGCATACAGTTTTTAATGTAAGGATCTCTACCTTGATATCCAAATCATGTTTGGGTAATTTTTCCCATGAGTTTTTAATTTTCATATGGCATAAAAAAATACCTTATAATTTTTCATCAAGGATCATCCTAATCCATTAGTAAATATATCATTGAATATTACAAACCCTTTCCCATTGTAGGGTATTGTAGGTAATTGTGTTATGATAAATCTCATCTTTGATAATATAAATTATTCTTCACATTTATACAATAACTGTAACTTTACTCCCTTACAAGCTAACATAGTTAGTCAATTATCCAGAAGTAATATATTTCCCTGAATAAATCGATAGTATCTAGTGAACACAAGATAACTATATGTAATGTTATTGTGGTGGAATTAAATGAATTTTCAATAACATTTATCTATAAAGGATCTACATATATACTTATGCTAGTGATTATGTGACCTAATAATGGAACATTTTTAGTGAGAATTAATATTTTCTAAATTGTGAAAAAAAATTATCATTTATCATTGCAATAAACATATTACCAAAAATGGGCTTCATTCTCTTACATGATCTTAATTTAAATAATAATACCATCCATGAAGAAAATCAAAAACTAATACATGTAGTTTTTAAAAAATCTTTTCCGCAGAACCATTACGGTGGAGAGGGAATTAGTCAATGTAAATTCCATAAAAATAGTGTAGTTTTTTACATAACTTATTTAATGTTTTTTTTAAATATCATATATATTACCCTTAACTAATGATATTTATATCATAGGTCAATCATGGTAATGTATTGAGATCTTATGAGATTATTGAATGATTATTTGATACAGGGTAGAGAATACTTATTTTTAATCATAATAATGTTAAGATCATGATATCAAATGAAAATGAACATTAATCCATCCTTTTTTAGACATATATGAATGGTGAACCCTATGGTGAAGAACTATAATTGATTAAATCCTGGTCAAAATTCACATATATATGGCCTCTTTGAGATATGATAGATCCATGTATAAGTTCTACATAACATTTATCCTCATACTCAATGGTAAGATAAATGATATCCCCTATAAATTCATTATTATATTCTCATATAATAGTAATGTCATTATAGTGGAATTCCAATCTGGTTATTTCTTCTTGAAATCTTATATTATAGTGATTCAGAACACATATTATAGAATTTTCTTCCAATGTAAGTTCATGATTATTCTGATACTAATACATGATAACATGATGATATTGGATATGTAATGGAATATAATTTCCCCACCAATTGATGTGTTCTTTATGTAGATAAAGAAAATCAATTACTATAATTTTGTCAAATTCAAATAAAGGAAAAAGATATTGATTTTCAGGAAATAACCTTCCTAAAATCCGGAATAATTTATATTTATATATCATATATGTGATCATTTTTCACTATGTGATTCATATATATTTATATATCCTTCATATTTGGTGGTGATACCACATTTTTAGAAAACATATATGATTCAAATGAATATGCTAAACCAAAATCAAATAAGGTACTTCAAGATCTAGAATATATATTAATTGTACCATTCATTACTTCGCTATCATAACAAACCATAGTAGTAGTGATCGAGAATTACCTTCCTTATTAACTTGGTTTATGAGGTTTTGGATCCAATTTTATTTTTTTCCCAAGGTTTTTCACATGGATTTACATTGTTCTAAAACTCATTAGACTTGATGAATTTTGGTGATGATATATAATTTGTTGGGACATTATTATCCACTATTATATTAGAAAACCTCATAACCTTACATTGTTATATTTAGGCTTAGTGGCCTACTTTACCACAATTAAAACACTTTCCTGGACATTTCTGTTATTAACATGGGTTCATTTTCCAAATATTTGTGCATGTAGGGGTAAGAAATTAATTCATTTCTTGTGAATTACCATTAAGTTTCTTGTTATTATTCCTTCCTTCATCTATATCTATAGTACATATAGAACCCATATTACTTCTCCAAATATATCAAGAATCAAAAAATTTCTTCATGGTTTCCAATGTCACTTATGTACAAAACATTTTAAAGGCTACTTTTTAATCCACAGAAGGAACGATCAATTTTACTTTCTAGATCATCAATAAAATGATAGGTTTATCTTAAAGGCATTGAAAAAATTTATTTGTATTTTTCAATGGATTCACCCCCCACCTTTTTAAAACTCAATTAATCTCCTCTCCATATTTAAGATAATAATTTGAGGAAAATAATTCATAATGAAAACTTTTATAAACTCTTACCATTCTATTGATTCAACAACCTATTTTTTTATTATATTTAAATGAGAAGAAAACAATTATTTCCCTATCATTCTAGTTGTCATAAATACACAATAACCATAAAATTTTATAATAATTAAATAATAGAAAATATATTTTCGACCACATTAATTGATTAGTTTCTAATAAGTTGATTAAAATATCCTCTAAAAAAGGGTGAAATTTATCATTTGAAAGACTAAATAACAAGTTACTCCTTCCATCATGTGTTCTAGACCTCGTTTTTATTTTATTTATTATTCATAGCATTTGATATTTTATTAATAACAATTTTGTGATGTTATACATTATTTCTCATTCCATTAGGGTTTTCTTTGGGGGAAACTAACATATCAACCCTCATAGACATTATCACAATGGTTTATTCATGTTCTAGAAATTATTAATAAAAAAGGTTCTAATATGTGTAAAAAAACTGACATCATAATGTAATAATAACCTGAAATAAATTCAACCATAGTATTTATTACTCTTTGAAAAAATTTAGTAAGTCTCTAATTCATTAAATTCATTCAATATAATTTTTTGTTAAAAATTTGGTTGGGTTTTCTCATAGTTCCAAACCTAATCAATCAATTTAACTTTGAAATACTTATTTTATTAGGGTTTATAAATTCAATATAATAAAAAAACACATCCCTTAATAGTTTCCACCAATGTGTCCAATTTGGAAACTTTGGCGAGCACCATTTTAAAGCATGTATCACATAACAGTTGATTCACTAAAAATGTTATCGTCGTTCATACATACATGATGACTACCACCTCCACAAAACGAGGTTATTCATGTTTCATTACCAGATCACAAGGATGATAAATATATGAAAATTTAATGAAATTATTTTTTATTTTTTATGTTATTATATTTTAATGTTAATCCAATTCATTTCTTCTTTCTATAATTATCATTGAATAATATAAACATTACACATGCTTATTTATGGTCTACCATCCCCATGATTAAAATGTAGTTAATTTTCTATATTCATCATTCATTATTGATTTTAAATGTATAATTTATGTATAGAAATTATAATTATATCAAGATTATTATTTTTGTATATGTTAGAACAATGACCTCTTTAAACCTATTCTACTTACTGGAGTCATTTTTGACATGTGAGATGAATACCATCAAAACATCCAAAATGAACTGATATGATTATATAATTTTATATTTCATGATAATAAGTGGTATTAAAGTAATAATTAAATTTTTTCTTAATGATGTAAATAAATAACATAATTTTATTATTTATGAATATAAGAAACTCAAATGATGATTAAGTATAAAGGATAAAGGATTTATTTTAAATACAATTATATAGTTTCACTTCCACCTCTTTTTTATCCATGTAAATTTTCTTCTAAATTTTATAGGATTGTTCTTATTTATTTTAAAATTGATTATAATGGTCAGTATGAAATATTTTAACTTTATTGAAAACTTTTCAAAAATTAATTTTTTAAAGGTTTTATATAAGGGTGAGATTACTTTAAAAAATTCATATTAAAAATTTAAAAAAAAAATTCATAGCCTTTCTCTTCAATGAAAATATTATTAAAATATTTTTTTATGTTATTATATTGATATAAATTAATTATAAATTGAATTTTATGTCACTTATTATTTTAATTAATTTTATTAAAGATAATAATTATGTGTAATTTTTTGACAAACATTACAAAATGAAAAAATGGAATATTTATTTTTTATATATACAGTGTCAATGAGTTTTCTTGATTCCATAACCATTCCTAAATGTTTGGATTCATTTATATGATTTCATTTTTTCTTCAAAGAAAAAATAAGCTCCTTTTGTTATTTTTATTTTTTAATTGAAATAGACTTCTAAAATAAAAGTGCATTGTGACATCCCAAAGAGTTTTTCATACATGTTGAATAATATTTCTCTACGGTTCTAATCATGATTTAGATCATGGAAAATGATTAAAATAAATGTGGATTTTGATATAGATCACATAGTGGGGTGATCCATCTATAGATTTTATGATAGGTTCTCCCATATAGAACTCCATTGCATTGAGTAATGATTTTGTTATCTAGATAATTATTTTGAGAAAAGACTGTATGGTTTTTTGAATTTTAATGGTTCCATAATGGTTCTATGAAGATGATGTCCCATGGAACGAACATTTATTTTCTATTATTTAAAATTACTTTTAATATAAATTTTTTATTTCAATAGGTATTATAATAATAATTGGTTTAGTAGAATGATTATTACCTTTTAGGGTAAAAAGTAATCTTTTTAATAAAATCATATTCATGGGTTCCCATGTTTACTAAGAAACCATCGCAATTATGATTTTTTTGTAATTAATCATTTTAATTTTTTTATTAAATTGTTGAAAAAGCTATTTCTAGATTCATGTAAATGATTATATTTAAATTAAAATCTTATAATGTTAAATGGAAACTTTCTTTTTTGAACTCATGTTCTTAAATTAGACTAACAGGTTAATGATTTTTATTTGGTATCCATTACTAGGATTTTTCTTATTATCCCATGTATTTTTTAAATGTTTTTAAATGTTTTATGGATGGGTATGAACAACTGATATGTTAAATTTAAATTTATTAATATTAGTTAAAAAAATAAAACATGATTTAATTAAAAATCTTTTTACTCTGGAAGAAATTGATAATATATATAAGTGTATTCTTTGTAATTTATGAGTTTGTTATATAAGAGTTATGAATTAATTCTCCAAAAACCAAATCCTAAAAGATTATGGGGAATGAAAAAACTTTAATTCTTTTCTATAAAAACTGTATTATGTTTTGTCAATGGTATGGTTCATATAAATGGTTTCAAACAAATAGACAGAATTTTATCCTTATCTACTCTCACTTATGAACATTGGGAAAATTATGGCTCTCCACCCAAGGGCATCATATCAAAAGGGTTTCCACAAGGGATTTTGGATAGAGTCCCACCTAGGAGGTGTATAAATCCATGGAGTTCTCTAATAAAGATAAATTATAGCCCACTGGTAATAATTACATACTAATATAGTTGTTATCTGAGTAGGGTTTAGATAAATTTAGAGATTATCATGTCTTTAGGAGAGGTTATCTTAATAATTATTGATACTATCATGAGTTTATGAGTTTATGTTTTTTCAAATCATAAAAGTCTTAGAAACCCATTTTAAGGTTTTAATTGGTGATAATATATGGTAAAGAATTATATTCTTCAATAATATTTTATTTTATTTTTGTTCATATTTCCATTAAGAACATTGTTACATATTTAGGATGTTACAAGAAAGGTATGATACAACCATTATTTTTTAAATATTTTTTAATATTTGATTTGTTATTGTTATCAATTTGGACATAATGGTTAAAATATTTTATAATTTATGTGGGGAATGAATTTATATTGACCATTTTAATTTTAACATGAATTAATTCATTTCATATTTTAATGATGTTAATTTCTACATAATAATGTACATTTATCAAGATCAAATGAAAATGATCTTTCACAAACTTATTATCCCATCCTGATGATTTAATAATTATGATCATGGAAGAATATGTTTTAAATGATTCTTAAATATTTTATAATATTAAAATCACATGTAAAGAACTATTTGATCTATCCAACACCTTTTTATTTGTTTAAAATTTTTGTAGTTCAGGGAAGGTATTTTATTTTAATTCAAAATATCTACTCATTAATCACATTAGAAAAAGTAAACATCACCAAGGACACCATTATATCTTTTATAGAGATAATGAAATCATGCCTGAAGATAAATGGGATATCAAAAACATAAAATTAAATAAATATGTCTATATTTTAGGTGTGATACATTTTTATATATTAGGAGTATAAAACATGATTGAGCTGATATTAGTGAAAACTGATGACATATTTCATTGCATTAATTTGTAAGAATAAATTATCAAGGAAAAAAATATAATAGGAGTTAATGGTTTAAGAAGGAAGTTTAATAGAGGATGTTAATATCACATATAGTCTAATATATTATAAATTTTATGGGAATTATGGATCACATAAGGATTATTCAATAGAATATTTTGTTTTCAAAATTTTAAAACATATATTATATTGATTAGATAATATTGAAAAGTGGGGAAATGTAAAGTTAAAAAATTAGAGAAAAACATTTAAGGGCATGTGATAAATTGACCACTAAACCTTTTTGTAAAATGTACTTGATGTTATGAAAATTATAGTCTAATAAGATTATTAGATTTTTAGGAAAAATGATATTTATAAAAAACTATAATGGTTAAAATGTGAATTGATGATAAATGGTATTTGTTGGCATTTTTATCATATTTTTTTGTAAATTTATAGGTATTTTATTAATAAAATATTTATAAAAATGAAAACCCATCAGAAGTAGAAAGGTCATGGGACTTAAACCCTTAACCGAAGGGATACAAGGGTAAAACACCTAACATTATCCTGTTTGAATTCATAGTGAGTATTAAATTAAACAAATAACATTAAAAATAAATATTATGTGATGTTGAGAAAATATTTTTTGTCATATAGATAACCATGTAATTGAAAATTGATTTGTTGATTAAGTGGTTTATGTTATTTTGGTAGAAGTTTAATATTCTTGGAAACATTTTTGATCAAGGTTAATTGGATTTGTTTGGATAATATCGGTTTATATTAAAGGAATTAATGTTTAATTATTCTGTTAAATCATTTTTATGACTCAGGTCATTTATGGAAATAATTTTCATCTTTGGAGATTATATAATGTTGTCGTATACATTTTCTAAATGAGGAATTGAGAGTGATTGATGTTATTTTTTGTTAGATAAAAAAATTTATTTTGGAAGAAAATGACATAAAACCATTAATTTAATTGGGATTAAATATTTATTTGAAATATTTTAATGAAATTTATTAATAGTTATTTTATAAATGATTTATATTGAACCATAACTGATATTATTGAATTTTTGAGATAAATGTATCATTTATTTATGTGAATGTATATTCAATTTGGGAAATAGCATTCCTTGGAATAACAATTTTCGTTTAAGATAATTTATAAATGCATGAGATATGGTATTTAATCATTTTTTGGATGTATATGATTATATAGAAGTTGAATTTACAACATCATACATAAAAATTCATCTTGATTACTCATCGATTGGTAAAAGGATGAGATTTTGATAGAAATTAATTAGTGCATTCCATATGTTTTTTCTAAATATTTTAATATATTTCTTCAAAAATAGTAAAATGATCATGAATAAAACATTTTTCTACATCCCTTATTTCTGACGAATCCATTGACTTTTTCACACATCTTTGGTTTATAGTTTTGTCGTCACTAATTTTCTCAAGATAATTCACTTTCATATGATAAATGATCAATGTCACTCTCTATCCTTCTCCAAACACTATAATTTTATTCCATGTCCATATTTTATCATCCAACTAATTATACCATATTTATAAACCAAGTCATTCCATATGGCCTTCATATTTTCTTTCCCCTTTTGAAGATGAAATTTTATTAACACTTTCTATGATATGCAATTTCAAAAAATGTATTTTTTTTAAAAAACCAATAATTACATATATCAATTATTAATTTCATGAATTAAATTTTTTATGTTTTAGTATAATCTAACAACCATAGGTTTCAAAGATATAATTTATGTTCGATATCTTGAACATCACACAACACTAATCTTAAATGAGTCAAGAAATATTATTATTTTAATGTGGGCATCATAACCTAATTACTAAATTCGAAGATATGTATTGTATTGAACATGTTTTTGAATATTTATATAGGTTATATTCAAAAAATATTATTAATTCATAAGGAAAAATATATCAATTTTTTGGTAAAGGAATTTTAAGCATCAAAATTAATTTTTCTTAAAAAAAATTATTTTTCATTATAAGAAACTATATTTTAAATTTTATTGGATAAAAATTTTATTATTTTTGAAATAATCATATCAAAACTTATCTTATATATAAATTTTTATATTTTTGAAAAATGATTAATTTTTCAATGAATAGTGAAAAGTATTAGTTTTTGAAATGGTGTTTTTTTAAAGAATTTATATAGTAAAATTGTATTTTAGATTATTTTTAATGTTTAATTAATTAAAATTAATTAAATATAATCATGTTGTTGACTTTCAAATAAATTTTATAATTGACTTTAGTATAAATTCATTTTTATACTTAAAAAATAACTTTTGGAGATCTACTTTTCATCATATTTTGTAGGGTTAATTTTATATTTAATTATTCAAATTATAAGTGTTGTGTCTTGAAAAATTTATTCTTTATCTAGAATATAGAGTTACATATTTGGTAAATATTTTCCTTTTACTTTTAGAAATTATGAATAGTAATTATAAATTATTTTATTACCAGAGTAATGGTAAAATGCATTAGTTAATGACAAAATCTAACACCCCATGATTTTCCAAATAAATTTAATATTCAATTTATTGAACAAAAATTCTCTATAAAACATATATTTCTTATTATTTAGCTATTAAAGATAATTTTTTCACCTTTGTGTTTAGAATTATGAAAATATGACATACACTGTTGCGTTCAGAACGATAATTCGAGTCTCATAAGACAAACCAAATTTTTGGTGAATAGTTACATACCCTTTGGAATAGTAATATGAATATTAATATTAACCTTATAAATATTAAATAATATTTTTATATTATTGTCTTAAAGTTATAAGATAATGACATCTTGAGTAATTATTCAAGGTGATTTAAAAAAAATTAGAGTTTTAAAATTGTTCTTTTTCGAATAAATTATTATTTTATTTTAAAAAAAATTAATAATATTTAAAAAATTATTTACAAAAAATGGAGTTCATTTTTCAATTATAAATGTTAAATAAGTGTTTGGGTGAATTTTTGGTATTTTTCCAAAATACTCGATTTTTTTATAGTTTGTAAAATATGGTAATTTACTATATATATATATACATTATCAATAAAATTCACTATTCCTAGAATCATGGATGTTGTTAAGAACAATTGGTTTGAACTCACATGAATATATTACTATTATGGGCCACATTAATCCACAAAAATTGGTTTTATTGAGGGAAATAATAAAATAATAAATAAGATATTAAAAAATCAACCCTCTTCTCTACTATACCCCCCCCCCTCGCACACCCTCTTCTATTTACTTCTTTTAAGCCTTGTGACATGTCTAAATTCTTCTCAAATCATTTCCCAAGATACTCCCCCATGTCCAATATGCCTTATTCCCATAAAAAGACAAAAATATCTCCCCTAAATAGGATCTCAAGTAATATTACTTCAATTGGTAAATTTCTCTTTTCATTTATTTTATTTCAGGTTCCATTATTTTTTTATTTACTTGCATCCTTTCCTAAAAATGTTCTGCTGAATATATCACCTTACATGTACTAGAATTTTGTTATGATAAAATAATAATTTTTCATCATCTCCACTTTCTCCCCCATTTATAATAGAAATGAAAACACCATCTGAGATGTGTTAATTTATCACATTCAAGGACAACAGGTTTTCAATTTATATTACCATAATAAATTCTGGTAATGAAACAATTTTCATGGTTGAAACCAACTATAAAATATGTATTATAACTTATCTATGGTTTTGGAATCCTTTTTTTATAGATGATATTAATTTATAAATCAAAATGATTTCGATGAGATCACAGACCACCAATTAACCCAAAAATGCCATTAATGTTTTATATAATGATTCGACTTCCCACCCAATAACCAAATGAATTTTATAACCATGTAATTTTTTTTCTTTCACTAATAACATAAAACTTCTATTCTGGAAATATATTCTAATTATACATGTTTATTCATACATGATTATAAGTAAACCAATCAAGAAAACCAAGAAATAAATCACTCCCAAACGATGAAATTGAATCTCTTAACCCATAAAAAATATATGAAGGAGCCTAAATAAGGTTATAATAAATAAATTAAATGTAAAGGGGTTCTGTAATCATTTATTTATGAACCTATTTTTGATTATTTTGGTAATAAATATCATGTGAGAAACACCATCAGACATAAGGTTAGGGTTTTCTACCAAAACTTCCATATTCATTAAGGTTACTCTTATTCTATACTTACCTTAATTAAAATATTATTTATTCATATTTACTACTCATATATTCGGTGATAATGATATATATATATATATATGTTTACCGACCAGAATACTACTTTTATTTATGGGGAGCTATATGTTTTAGAAGGATCATTGAAAATTTATTCTTGAAATACTAGCCGACTTAATGGAATTTCTCAAATTCATTCCAATTTTCAAGGGAACTCTATAATATATTATAACCAACCATTATATTTCTAAAAATAGTAATTTTATGTTAAAAATAATAACTTACATCAATTATGGTTTTATACGAATTTTTTTCCCAAATAACTCTTCTTTTCAAAGTAAAATAGTATTTATCTCAAGGATTACTCATTGACTTTATAGGTGTATCTTCATTTGTTTCAACACTCTCATTGATTATTATGTATTATTGTGATTAATATTTTCTAATATAATCTACCATATTTAATTTATTTTATATGATTAATTTTATAGTGGATGTTCTATCTCAAAACCAGTCACCAATTTACTCCGATTGGTTGGTGTTTATGCTTAATGTTTGGGGAATGTTATTGAAATTTAATATTTTAGTTTCAATATGAATTTATATGTTGTTTATGTTTATCCCCACTCATACAAGTAAAAAATTATACTTAATAAGTGTTTGGTGGGGAAATCTATAACCCCTTTATGCATCAATAGGTCTAATAAGACAATGTACGGTCTTGGAACAAGGCTTTGAAAATTGATTATTTATGTTCTTAGCATGAGGCCATAACGATATGGTTATGATGTCTGGAATTATAAATTTACTCATTATGAAACTAGTAACGGAATGTTCATATGGTTTTTTACTAGTATAATACCTTTTATTACTCTTTATTATTTACTTTTTTATTGAACTCTTATTCCCGCCCTAAAGTGTTTGTGTTAAATTTTAAACGAATCTGTTTTTTAGTTATTCGTCATGCCTAATGTCTGTGTTTATGATATCGTACATTGTATTTCTTACCCATAATGAGCATTTGAGCTCACCCCTTTCATATGATTCCTTTCCCTAATAAATTAATAGTTATATTGTGAATGACATATGAACATAACCTAGGAGTTATGGATGTTGTCAAAGGAGTTCTTAATTTGTTTTTTTGTTTCAAGTTGTAATATTGAACATATGTATGTATCTTGTTTCCCGATATACTAAAATAATTGGTACATTGGGATGTATATTCCTTATTTACATTACAATGTAATAAAATAAGGTAATGACTTGAGGAAACTGGGACAAGTTCCTTATAGTTTTTATCAAATTATGTTTAGTAGATAAAATAGAAACTAGATTTAGAAAACATCGATTCAGAAAAAACCTATAATACTCTTTCAAGATAAAAATAAAATGACATCCTATAATTTTTCTTATGGAATATATTATGTGGATTTTTCAAAAAAATACATATGTGTATGGATACTACAAGTTGATGTGGGTCAAGATCATAAGTACCTAAGAGATAAAACTCCAACAAGGAGTTTCGTGGTTGAACAGGGGTAGCAATAGGCCTTACTACGCACCTAGTTTGAAAAACCAAGGGTATGTTCTTATGATAATTCATATATTCATTTCAATACATTATACAGGAGTTAAATGTAACTTTCCCCAAAAAACCTTGTTTATGATTATGAGATAAGATATTTTTTGAATTTAAATTTTTTCAAATTATTTTTCTTCATTGAGATACACTATGATTCATAACCTAATATAATGTAGGACATTGTTTAGAAATGGAACCTAGTAGAAGGAATATAAACAGCATGAACATTTGTGTCCTATGAATGGATTTACCTGTGATGTAAGATAATGATGTTGGATCTGTTTTCATGACTAGTGATCAGAAATTTATAACTATACTGGTACATCTGACTCAGGTTATGAATAATAGCCATACCCGTATGGAACATCGGAATCCACAACATGGTGAGATTTGTTAGACTGCTTTATGAAACAAAAACCTCCATAATTTAATAGGACTATAAACCCATTTATATCATATCAGTGGATAAGTTTATTAGAGAAGGTATTTCTATCATTGGGATGTAGCGAAAGAGATAAGGTTTTCATGGATGTTTACCAAATATCAAGAGATGTGAATATGTGGTGGTATTTAATCCCAAACACGGAGGAAGATGAAAAAATATAATAAATTGAATGGTGGGATTTTGGGTTAATATTTTTAGAAAAACACTTCCCCCATGAAAAGTGAATAGATATAGAAAGGAAATTTCTAAATCGAAGGAAAAAAGGGATAAGAATATTGAAATGTATGAATCTAACTTCTCAAGGCAAGAATGACATGACATAGACTACATACGTAATCCATAGAGAATTTTTTATTGATTATTTTATGGTCTAAAACCATTCCTCTGAATGGACACTAGTCTCAAAACGTTTCTCATCATATAAAGATATAGTCTCATGTGCTATCAAGATGGAAAATGAATTCTCTATGTATTATGATTTTAAGGGAAAGCATGAGAATAAGAGGGAAGCTGGAAAATCTAGTAAATTAAATAAGGAAATGGAGAAGAAGGAAAAAGTTGGCCTTCCACCCTATTATAATTTTGGGAAGACACGCCATGATACTTTCATGAAGTGTATTTGTATTTGTTATATGTGTGGACAAAAATAACACCAATTCCAGGATTTTAAAGGGAAGAAAGAAGCAACAAATGTTCATTGCTTCAATTGTAGTGAGAGGTGACATTTTGAAAATTATTGTCCTAGGAATCAGGAAAACGTTCCCCAAATAAGGCCAGGGGGGAGATTCCATGCTTATACAGTCACAAATAAGGAGTTTTATGTTCCTAATGATGTGGTGGTAGGTACATTAATTGTTTCCTCAAACTTAGCCCATGCTTTATTTGATTATGGATCATCGCATTCTTTCATATCTTCCTAGTTTTTTATGAAAACTAGATATTTCCATTTAGATTTAATAAAGGAGTTTACAGTCAAAATTCATAAGGTATGTTTCATTGCAAACATTTTTTGATTGGTAGTCCCCATTAAGGAATCTAAAGGTTCTTTATATGCAATTTTTTTTGTCATACTCATGATTGAATTTTATATAATCCTCCGTATGTATTGGATTTCAGACCATGATGTGAAAATTTATTATAATAAAAAGGAGGTTACAATTTTTAAGTATGATGTGGAATCCCATATATTTTTGGAAAAAACATAACTATTCGATTCTCATCTAGATACACCGCTAATATCTATATTGAATTCAATTATTTTTGACTAAGGGAATGCAATAACTATGGGTGAGGAAATGAATGTTCAAATAGATTACATGCCTATTCTGAAAGAATATGTTGATGTGTGTCTATAGGATTAACCTGGACATCCTCTGGGGTAAGAAATTGAGTTTTCCATTTACTTAATTATTTATCCAAGGCCAATATCAATGACCCCTTATAGAATGGCCACTGTGGAATTAGTAGAATTGAAGAAACAAATAGAGGAATTGGGTGAGAAAGTATTTATTCTCCCTAGTGTTTCTATATGGGGATCCCCAATCTGTTAAGAATAAATATTGATATATAAGGTTTTCTATTGACTCTAGGGATATCAATGCTATAAAAATGAAGAATACCAATCCCCTACCTCACAATGATGATTTATTTGATCGAATTCACGGATCCCAATATTTCTCAAAGATTGATATTAAACATAGATATCATCAATTGCAAGTAAACAAGGAAGAACTTCAAAAGTCATTATTTTGAACCAAGTATATGAATTGAATTTGTAGAGTAGTGACTTTGGGACTGACTAATTTTACAAATGTTTTCATGGATCTAATGAATAGAGTTTTAAAGGGACATCATGAGGAATTTGTGGTTGTATTTAATCATGATATCTTAGTAAAATTCAAAATATATGAAGATCATGAAAATAATTTGTGCACTATTTTAAAGACACTTATAAGATATAAATTATATGGGACTTTTAGAAATTGTGAATTATTGCTTCAATAAGTATTCCTTCATGGCCACAATGTCTCTAATGATGGAATATCTATTGATCATGTGAAGACAAAGGCTATTCAAGGATGGCCTACTCTAATGAACATAAATACATAGTGTTGTTTTATTAGGTTAGCATGTTATTATTAGTGATTAGTTCAGAACATCACCTATTTATCCAACCTAATGACCACGATTACACATAAATGCGTTAAGTTCATTTGGATGAAAAAATGTGAGGACTATTTCGAAGAATTGAAGAGGAGATTAGTGAATGCTATGATCCTAATTCTACCATCAAGGATTGATGGGTTTGAGATATATTTTGATGCATCAAAGAAATAATTTGGTTGTGTCATTTGGTATAATGATACAGTTATTGAATATGCATCATGGTAGCTGAAAAATCATGATCAAAACTATCATAGTCATTATCTTGAGTTAGTATCTATAATCATTAATATGAAAATATGTAAACATTTTCTCTATGGAAAAAATGACATACATATATATGTATATAAAGAGTTTGAAATATGTCATCTCACATTAAGAGCTTGACATGAGGAAATAGAGATTGATATAACTACTCAAAGACTATGATTGTTCCATACACTACCACCTAGAAAAGGAAAATAATGTAGCCAATGCATTGAGAAGGAAGGATCATGGAGTTCACAATAAAATAAAGATTGGAAAGGATCCTTTGTACAAGTATCTATTGAGGATGGATATGTAAATTTTCAATGAAGGTGAATCATCACTATGTTTTCAATTTATTTCCCAACCATATTTATTGGAAAGAATTAAAACACCACAGACTGATGATGAGAGTCTACAAAAGAAATTATCGGTGTGAATGATGGAAATTTGGATGACTTTGTGTGTGAAGATGGAATTCTAAAAATTTGGAAAAGGATTTGTGTTCCGGTAATACATGAGATAAAAACGTTGTTATTGGATGATGCCCATAATTCAAATTTCTGTATACATCCTTGCCGAAGTAAGATGTATAGAGACATGAAGGAACATTTCTGGTGGGACAACAAGATGTGAGAAATTAATGATTATATATCAAGATATCTAGTTTATCATTAAGTAAATGTTGAAAGACAACGTACATGAATATTTATGCAAACTCTACCTATTCCAACATCGAAATTAGATGACATAACCATTGATTTTGTTACTATATTACACAAAAATCCATGGAAGAATGATGCGATATGAGTAATTTTTGATCCACATATGAAATCTACACATTTCCTCACTATAGGGGAAGATTTTCTAGAGGAATGACTAAAAATACTCTATATAGATGAGGTTGTGAGACTTAATGGAGAAAATCCTTTAGAAATCTATGGATATTGAGCTTCATTTGAGTATTTCATACCACCCACCAACTGACAAAAAATAATAAAGAATGATTCATACCATAGAGGACATAGTGAGATCATGTTCAAATGACTTTAAAGGTATGTGGGATCAATATTTACCTATAGTGGAGTTTTCCTAAAATGATAGTTTCAATTCAAGTATTAAAATGGCACCATAGGAAGCATTCTATTGAAAGATATGTTTTCCACCAAATTATTGGGATGAAGTTGGAGAAAGGAAGCTTGTGGGACCTAAGCATTATGAGGAGACAACATCAAAGGTAAAGACTATTCAAACCCATATCAAAGAAGCTCAATGAATAAAAAATAGATATTCCAATAATCAAATGTTGGATTTGTAATTTCAAGAGGAAAATCAAATTTTCTTGAAAGCATCTCCTTGGAAGGGCGTTATAATATTTTCGAAGAAAGGTAAATTGATCCCTAGGTACATATGACCTTTTTTAAATCCTATATAGAATATGTGTTTTTGTATAAATGTTTATCATGCTACATAACCTTACTAATGGAAACAATGTGTTCATTGTCTCATTGCTGAGAATGTACATGCCAGACCCAACACATGTCATCACTTCTAGAGGTATAGAATTAGAACATGACATATCTTACAGTTAGGAGCCTACCCATATTATAGACACTAAGGAATATGAGTCAAGGAATCAGAATAATTTACTAGTAATGATACATTGGAAAAATTGTAAAATCAAAGAGGCAACATGGGACCCTGAATAGCTTATAAGGAATACTTACCAAAATATTCTTATGAGGTAACATTTATTGAATTTTGAGGAATTTGATTAGTAATTATGGGAGGATGTAACACCCAAATATTTTGAATGTAAATTTAATAATGAAATAATGAAACCCTGAGTCTCTACAAAACAACACTTTGTTATAACATATCCAATAAAAAATATTCTCCCACCTCTGTGTTTTGAATTGTGAGAAACTCACATTCACAGTTGAATTAAGGAATATATTTAGAGTCTTATAAGATAAACATAATTTTTGGTGAATAGGGACATACTATAATGAATAGTAATATGAATAGTAGTATTATCCTTATGAATAGTGAATCATATTATTATTTTATTGTCCTATGGTCATAAGATAATGAGATCATGATTAATTTTTTTGGGTGATATAAAATGAAGTATAGTTTTATAATTGTTCGTTTTGAAAAAATTATTATTTTATTGATTAATTAAATATATAATATAGAAAAATAGTTTCAAAAAATGGATTTCATTTTTGAATTCTTCAAATCAAAAAATGGCTACTGATAATTTTTGTATTTTTCATAAATACATGAAATTTTGATGTGTAGTAAAATACAATAATTTACCATATATATACATTATCACCTAAATACACGATTCCTTGTATCATGGATGATAATAGCACACATGGTTCGAACTCACATTAACTTATTACTATTATGGGTCTCATGAGTCAACACTAATGGTTTTCATGAAGGAAATAATAAAATAATGTATAATATATTCAAAAATCACTCCTCTCATACACTATAACACACCCACCCCCCTCACACCCTCTTCTCTCACTCCTATCAAGTCCTGTTCTTTGTATAAATTATACTAAAATATCCTCCCATGAATTTCCTTCATGTGTTGCAGCCCATGGAATCATAAAAATACCAAAACCTCTCCTCTAAAGAATATCTCAAAAAAGATTACTTCAAGAGGTAAATTCCTCTTTTGAATTACATTATATCAAGTTCCATTCTATTATTTTTATGTCCTCAAATACATTCTTCAAAATGATGTGATGGCTCTATTTCCTTCAATGTACAAGAATTTTTTTATAATTGAGGAATAAATCTACATCATATCTCATTTCCCCCTTTTTATACTAGAAATGAAAACACCTTCTGAGATGTGTTAATTTTTCAAATTGAAGGATGACAGGTTTTCAATTTCTATTAACATCTACAATTCTCTTCATGAAACCATTTTTATGGTTGAAATGGACTATATTATATGTATTATAACTTATTAAATGTTACGTAATCCTTTTTTACTCTTGATATTAATTTATAAATCATAATGATTTTGTTGTGATGAAGAACCACAAATTAACCCAAAAAGTATCATTAATGTTTTATTTAAATTTTTATCTTCACTCACAATAAACCAAAAAAAATTAACCATGTGATATTATATTTGTTCACTAATAACATTAAACTTCTATTCTAAACAACCATGATCATTATACATGTTTATTCGTACATGAATATATGTAAACCGACCACAAAAACCGAGGAAGAAAACACTCCCAGACCATGAAATTGAAACTCTTAACCCATAAAAGGCCATTAATTAGCCTAAATAAGGTTATAATAAATCAATTAATTATATAATAGGTTCTAGAATCATGAATTTATGAACCTATATTTGATTATTCTGGTCATTAAGATCATGTGAGGAACTCCTTCTGACTTATTATTGGGATAATCTACTCGAACCTCCCTTTTCATTAGGGTTACACTTATTATCTACTTACCTCAATTGAATTCATACAAATTATTTTTTACTGCTCAGATATTCTGGGATAATTAATTATATATGTGTAACAACTATAATCCAACATTCATTTATGGGGAGTATTATTTTTTAAAAGGATATTTAAAACATTTTCCAGAAATAAAAGCCTAACTCAAGGGAATTTCCCAAATTCTTACCTATTTCCAAGGGCACACTATAATATATGATTAGTGAAAATTATATTTCTAGAAACAAAAATTTTACAATGAAAATAAAATCTTACATCATGTATTGTTTTATAAGAAGAAGTTTTTGAAAATAAATCTTCTTTTCAAATTAAAAAAGTATTAATCTCAAGGATTAATTATTGATTTTATGCATGTATCTTTATTTGTTTCAATGCTATTTTTGTTTTTTATGTATTATTGGGATTAATATTTCCTGATATCATATACCATATTTAATTGATTTTTTTTTATTAGATTGATTTTGGATGAGCTATCATAAACCAATCACTAATTTACTCAAAATGGTTAATGTTTGTGTTTCATGTTTGTGAAAAACTGTTGACATTTCGTATGTTAGGTTCAATATGAATATATATGTTATTTATTTTTATCCCCATTTATACAAGTAATTCATTATACCTAATAAGTGAGGGTTTGGGCCTACTATATCCCCTCTATGTATCAGTCGGTCTCAGGAGAAAAACTATGATCTTGGCACAAGGCCTTGAAAAAATTATTATTTATGTTATTGGAATGATGCCTTAACAGTATGGTCATGATGTCAACAATTATGAATTAACTCATTTTAAAACATGTAATTGAATGTTCATGATGTTATTAAACTATTAGAATACCCAATATTATTCTTTATTAGGGCATTTTTATTCAACTATTAATCCTGCCATAATGTGTTCATGTTCATTTTTAAAGGCATTTTTTTTAGTTATTTGTCATGCCTAATGTTTGTGTTTATAATATCTTCAGTTGTATTTCTTAACATTACATATCATTTGAGATCACCCCTTTCTAATGATTCTTTTTCCTATGAAAAAAAGAGCTATATTATGAATGACATGTGGATATAACCTTTGATTTATGGATGTTGTCAAAGGAGTACCTAATTTGTTTTTCATTTAAATTTTTAATTTTGAACTTATTTATGTATACTATTTCCAAATCTACTAAACTACTCGGTCATTGGGGTTAAATATTCCTTGATTATATGAAAATGTAATAAAATAAGGAATCGACTCTGGGAAATTTTGGTTGGGTCCATACATAAAAGAAATTTCATAAGGACTATAAAGTATCCATAACACTTTAACTCATTTTATTGAATTTTTATATTTTGTACATAATCATATAAAATTATAATATATGACATTTTTTTTCCATAGGTCTATGATTTTGACCATTATAATATTTTATGTAATGAAAACTAAAAAATATCCTTATCTTCGAATTAACATCCTAAAAATTTTGTCATAATGATAAATATAAGTAAATTTTTTTACGTAATAATTTAAAAGATAAATTATTTTTTTATCATGGTAATTTATTTCAAATTTTTATTGTTGAAATAATTACCTTAAATGCATATGTAACACTGATACAAAATTTATTCAATTAATATAAAAAATAAAATAAATGATTTTAAAACTTTTAGATGTAATAGGATCTTAACAAATTATTTTTAAAGATATTTTATAAGAGTAAAATGATATTCTAATGAGTTTTAATTAATTATTTTTTTAATTCCATTATTATAAATTAGTTTTATAAGTAAAATTAAATGAGTAGTTCCAAAATTGACTTTAATGTTAATAAAAAATAAGAAATATTTTATTAAATGATTTAATACTCTAAAACAAAATTTTTCCATCCATGTTATAGGGATATTATAGTAAATATAAAATATTTTCTATATATTGAATAAATATACTTTTATTGGGACTTTCTTGGCCCCAAAAGAGTAAATCTTTAATACCATGGTTATTGTCAAAAAAAGGATAACATTGGAAAAAATAACATGATAATGGAGAATAAATAACCTAAACCTATACATTTTTATTTGGTTGTAGGATTTATTCTCATCATAATATTAAATTTTAATATTATCATTATTTTTAAATAAAATCAATAATCTTAGTTTACATTGATTTAGTATATATATATATATATTCAAAGTCTACCCCTCCCCTCTCTTATAAGATGGATCCTTCTCTCCTATTTTCATTTCAATTTAAATAAATTTTGGATCAGAAAAGACCTACCAAAATACCTTCCTCATATACCAACATATTTCTTAGAGTCCTTATTTTTATCTAAAACCATACTATAAATGTTTTCGGTGTAAACTGTAAGTGGTTTTCCAAAGAGGTTTTTTTCTTAATCATGCATTCTCATTTTGTCACATCTTATACCTCATTAAAAATTTATTATAAAATAATGAAATAATAACACAAATATATTATATATACTATGATTTTATTATTTTTAAGTAATTACCCATGACCATCTCCTCTTTCATTAAAGGGGAATCGAAATAATCATTTGAGTGTATAGAAGACTACTACTGTGTGAACTGTTGTATTTTTTCTTTCTTCGTTACCACTCACATATTGTTATAATGATGGATTTAATTTATATATATATGAAATAATTGAAATTTTAATCACTATATAAATGTAATATATCATCTAATATATTAACTTTTCAATCACTAAAAATGACAGTGTTGTTTGTCCATACATGTGGACTACCACCTCCACCAATCTATTTGATTCATTTTTCACCACCAAATCGCATGAATGATATATAAAAGTATATTGAAATAAAAAATACGATATTTATGATATTATTATCTTTATGTAATGGTAAAATAATACATACCATTTTTCTATTATGATCGTTGAAAAATGGGAATTTCAATCATATGTACGTACGACCTTTCATCTCTATTATTGTAATATAGTTAATTTTTTATAACAATCATTCATGATTGGTTTTAAAAGTATAATTTATTTTTATAAAATTATAACTATTTCATGATTACATTTCTATGGATTATGAAAAAATGACTGCTTTAACTATAGCCTACCTACCAAAGTCATTTTGGACATGTGAGATGCATATCATCAAAACATACGCAGTGAATTTAATTGATTAAGTAATTGAATATGACATATTTATAACTGAAAAAATAAATAATAATGATTGTAATGGTTATTAAAAATTACAATAATTAACATAATTTTATTATTCAATACAAGGAAAACATGTGATGAGTCGAGCATGAGGTAAGATACTGTCTTACAAAATTCATCTTTTAATGTTTATCTTCCATATATTTTTATGAATTTCTCATGTTGCTAAAAATATGTCAAAAATATTATTATTTATTCTTCAATATATGATAATATTCATCTTTAACATTTTTTAATTTATTTTGAAGGTTCTTATAAAATTAGTATTTAAGAAAAATTACATAAGGGGAATATTGCTTTAAAATAATGTTTTAGATCATTTAGAGAATTATTTTAAATTTTTATCTTCCTTATCCATATTCATAAAATTATTTTTTAGAGTACATTATGCAGAAATTAATGAATTATAATGGTCATTTTATGCGACTTTTTAGCTTCATTCAAATTTCATTAAAAGGTAATCGCTTTACAAAATATTTCATATTTCATTAAAAAGGAAGAAAGGAATGTTCTATTTTTATATATATATTGTCAATGTTTTATCCAACCATTATTACCACTGTTTTATATTTTTATTCATTTATAAAATTTCCTTTTTTTTCTTCAATTAAATCAATTTGTTCTACTTTTTTATTATTTTGGTATTGAAAATTGGTTTTTTAAATGAATGGGCATTTCGATATCTAGACGTATATTGTAAATTGTTTTAAATGGTGTTATCATGGGTAAAATTTATGATATGGTCATCAAAGAAAATTCTGATAGTAGTTCATCTGGATATATCTCATTAATATGGATCATACCAACATTTCTTATACAGTTGGTGTGCCCAGATAGAGATCCAATGTATTGGGTAATGGTTATGTTCTCTAGAGATATCTATTAGAATTCAACCGTATAGTTATTCCAATTCCAAGGGTTATCTATGTTTTTTATAGAGTTGATTTCATAAGTCACCTAAATGAATTTTTTATTCTTTCAAATTAGTTTGAATAGAAATCATTTTATTTCAAAGTTTATGCTAATAATATTTTGAAAAATAGAATGATTTCTCCCTTTTAGGGTAAAAAGGTATTTTTGTAAGGAATTATATTTCATGGGTTCTCATGTTTTCTAAGGAACACTCATGATTATGATCATATCATTGTGTTTTCTTATAAATTATTTTGTGAAACTTTGGTCCAAAATTTTGTTTTGATGTGTATGTACATGATTATTTTTAATGTCAATGTTTCTTACATTAACGGAAAAAATCAAAACAATATAATTATTTTAATATAGACTAATGGATTTTTATTATTCAATTTATATCCCTTACTATGGTTTCCCCATAATATGATTTTCAATTATTTTCGCTGGTTTTAAAGATGGGTAAGAAAAAAAGAAAAATTCTTATCGAATGTCATGAAAATTAGTCATGAAAAGAAAACATATTTCATAATCAAAAGTTTATACAATAAAAAATAGACACTTTTTAAAAGTGTCAACTTTATAATTTATCAGTTTTTATGTAAGTGTTGTGACCTTATTATCTAAAACTATAAAGATACAATATCCTAGGAAATTAGAGAGAGTGAATTCATTTCTATAAACACCGGAATATGAATTATAGAATGTCAAGTCCTTGTCATTGGTATCAAACAAAATGAAGGAATCCAATTCTTTGGAACTCTTATGTGTAAAGATTATGATAAAAATGGTTCACCACCAAAGGTCATAATATGGAATGGTCTACCATATTTTATGGTGTATGAGTCCAACCTAGGTGCTTTGTCCACCCATAGAGTTCTCTAATAGGTATCAATTATATCCCATCAGAAATAAGTCTAGACCATTATACACAAGATCACAAAACATTCATCAATTTATCAAATCATAACCCATGGAATGTAAAAGGTCTTATAATCATTCCATAATTTCATAATATCATAACTAATTAAATATAAATGTGTTTTATAATGTTTTCTCTATTACATAATTTACCCATGGGGAATAAATGGATGTTATATAGTCATCCTTATATAATCATCATTATCTGAAATCTAGAGAAATATATTTTATATTATAAAAAGATCATATTCCCAATAATGATTAAAAATATATAATGTATGTTGACATAGTTGAAAATTACCATTTAAAGAACATATGGACCATTCATTTAAAACAAGATAAAAATATAATTTTCTATTAATAACATTTTCCCTAAAAATTCCTAGAATATTGGGATTTTCATTCTGTTGATAATAACCCATGAAATTTGTAAAGGAATATTAAAATTAATAAACTATCATCATGGATGGAAAATTAATACATATAGTATATCTTAAAGGAGAACCTTTTTCCACAATGTTAAAAAAAAGTCAAAAATGACTGGGTTTGAAAATGTAACATTAAATAATTACTTATTAAACATTAAAAATAAACAAAAAATGATATGAAATTAAACAATTATAAAAAATTAAAATATAGTTAAAAACATATATAATTTTTTTGAAGATCATGTATTTGGAGGGAAATCATTAATGAACAAAGTGGAAATAAGGTTAAATTTCCATTTATAATATTTTGTGAATAATTTTAAGTAAAAAAGAGGGTGAAATTGTACTAATACATAAATATTCTAGGAATAAAAAAAAATAAAAATATATATGGGTTTTAGACGATTATATCCATATAATTTTTATCAGTTGAAATTTAGCAAAGATTTTCTGGAAAAGATGTGAGATTGTACCATAAATCCCTTACCTCATGTCATATCTTTCTTCATATGTGTTAAATTGTCTTGTATAATAAATATTTATTTATAATAAATATATTGAAAAAAATTAATCATAAATTAAAATATATAACAAAATTATAATTCTCAGTTATAATTTTGTTAATATTTATCCATTAAAATGAACAATCAGTTTAAAAGATGTATGTTTTCTATGTATGATTCATTTTAATGGTTCCAGTACTTGAACCTTGTTAATGGTTTAATCATCTCTAAAATATTAGTAGTGAAATACCTATGATATTTATTCATCATAAATTATTTTATAATTATTTATATTAACTTATGTTTAAAAAAGAATCACATCACTTCTTGAAGGTTGTAGTCCACATGCATGCGTGTGCAGTGTTATAGTTTTCCAACAGAGTGTTAGGGGAGATGTCATATAAGATATTATAATTCCATAAGTATAATTATTTTATAAATATCATTTAAAAATAATAATTCAGTTATTATAAAAACTATATTTAGCCAGTGATAGAAAATGAATCGAATCACTATTTGTGGGTTGTAGTCTACGTGTACGCATGAGCGATGTATTTATTTCCCACCAACAGGAAAAGAAGGTGGAAAATGATTACAAAATCATCATATTAAAATATTAGTATATTTGTTATACTATATTTATCATGTAATCATGGATACAATAGGTTTATTGGAATTGGGAGAAGAAATTAAATTTAATTTACTCATTTAATAGTTATACAACTTTGTTGAGAAGCTTTCTTGGGATTACACCATAAACCATGAGAGGATAGAATTATTATCAAAATAGTATCACTATATCATGGGGATGGATGTTAAGGAATGATTATTTTTAGTTATTGTTTGATATATGAGGCTGTTTAAGTGTACAAAATGGAAGAGATGTTGTGTCATTTAATAGTTGAGGGAGAGGACACACAAGAAATTTAATAAAATGTTAATATATATTAATGAACTAATCAATTATAATGTCTTAAAAGTTACTCATATTTGAATTAGATATTATATAGGGTTGAAATATGAACAAAATATATTATCTAAAAAACATTTTAGGTAATTTAAAAACTTATCATTTTAGTTTTAACACGTATTAACTCTTAACATGGTAGGTGATTTTTTACCAAAGTTTCTATTCATAATGACCCAAAATGGAAGTTTTGTCATTAGAGAATTTATAAATTTTTTAAAAAAAAATTCAATTTTATAAATTTTAGAATCTATAATTGGTGTAAATAATTTATTTCAATAATCCCACAAAATGTAATGAAAAATAGTTTTCGAAAAAAATGATTTTTTATGAAAAAAACATAACTGACTTTATTTCTTGTCCTAATAAAACCATTAAATTAATGAAAAGTAATTTTATTAAAAATATAATCCATCATTTTCAATAAAAATATTAATCAGGGATTATTTATATAATTTAATATGATAAAAATCCATTACACATATGATGAAGAAATTATAAAAAATTAAACTTTTTAATGTTAAATGATTTTATCTTCATTCCTAACATTGTGATAACTAATTTATGAGTAAATAATAACTTATTAAAAAAATTATCAATTTTATTCATTGAAATAATTTTCCTTTCGTGATATATGTACTTTTGATTATATATAAATGAATTACATATAAAAATTTCATTTCTTCGAGGAATAATCCCTTTGGTAACTAAATTATTTTATTAAAAAAACCTGAGTTCTTTCATGTAAATTTTTTTCCCAAAAAAACAATATATATATATATATATATATTATAATTTTATTAATCTTATCTATACCCTCAAATCCAACTTTAACATTATATTTATATATATATATTATATCACAATTCTTTTAGACTAAGTGTTTTTAGTAATGAAAGATATTAAATATTTCATGTTTATTTCAATGGAAATTTATTTAATCATATAGGTTTTTATAAAACATATATGGCCTTATAAAAATATTTCATTAATTTCTAATTAATACTTATATAGTAACAATTTCATAAATTTAATATTATTTGTGAAAACTATATTTTTCATTATTCACATAATAATCACTAATGTTATAAAAATACAAAAAAAATTAATGATAAAAGTATTATTTATAATCTTAGATTCAATTTTTAGAAAATGTTTTAAAAGGGACCTTTATTTCTTTTAATTGTTATAATTGTGTATACCCACTTAAAAAACCTACCATACATAGGTCAATATCCATTTTAATACAAATATTTTTGTTTCATTAGGGTATTATGTTTTGTGTAGGGAAATCTGAAAAACATAATACTTATTTAATAAGGAATATATCACAAAAATCAAAGTTCATTATAATAATTATGTATTTGAACTAACATTAAAATCATTTAAGTTTACATTTATATTTAATCAATTTATTTTGTTTTTTTATAATTTTTAAATCATTGAATTTACTCCTCACACCCTTTAAATATCAGTTATCTTCACATAGGGAAAATAAATTCTATAAAATATTATCTCTTTAAATATTGTTTTGTTTTACTATATTATCTGATGGAAAATTAACTTATTCATTATCATACACTTTTGATGAAAAAGTGAGAAACCATGAAGTCCAACATCACCACCACACAACAATCATAACAAATAATGACCCAAAACAAACTATAGGATATACCCCTCCCCAACAACTACAACATGAAAACAAGACTCCACCAATGCATGACCATTCAACAATTTTTCTAGTGAAAAATTGCATAGGCCTGATGGCATAACCATACCCTATCAATCAACCAAATCCGAAATGGAAATCATTGGTGATGACTTCATGCTCTGAACCCCATTTGAATAATATCCCAATAGAACGTTGGTTGAGAAGCATCAAATCATCACATCAAAACCACATAGATTACAGATACAAAAACATACCGGTCATGAATGTGTTACTCCCAAACCAACCAACCAACCAAGAACAAAAAATTAAATGGGAACATTAATGATTTATTTAATACTACTAGCATTTTCACCAAACCAATTTCTAGGATAAAGATAAAACCTGGTCACTTGGAACCTCTATAATTATCCTTTAAAACTCAAAATCCAACTAATATCAGGATAATATATATTCTTCCATAATGATCTTTTATTTATTGAATACCCCTATAATAATTTATTCATGTTTGTAAATCCAAGCATATTTCTCCTTAGTGAGAACCACCATTAGAGACCTCCCCATCATTTTAGTTGCTTCCTCTTCTATTTCATCGAGAAACAATACATTTACAACAACTTCATATTTGGAACATAAAAGAAAATACAATTTTTGATAATCATGATCCCATTGGTTTTGATGTATCAATATATCAGTGGAAATATTCTTTTCATTTATCTTTTTGGAGGACCAAGTCCCTAACAGAGGCAGTAACAAAGTGTATTCATTCATCCCCTTCCTCCTCTTATGTTTTATATTGCTCTTCTGGATAAAATCTTCATCAGTTGAAAAATCAGTATCATTTCCATTGGGATCCCCCACATAGACCCCATATGAATAAATCTATTTCACAGTTACAGAATTCAAATCCTCCTTATAAAGGTCTTCAAACCAGTTAATCAATTTTAGCAAGGTCCTGACCAAAGAATCAATGCCCCTATCTTCCCCAGCTCAAGATGACTCATTCATATCAATTTCAGAAAAAACTCTCTCTACCAACACCAACTGTTCAAAAACCATATTACCCCCATGTATGTGGAATTACAACTGATCATCCTTATATTGGACCAAATAAGAACCCTTCCTCACACTGAGATTGTTTGGACCCTCCAAAACCCACCTTAATCTACTAAAATGTTCAAACACCATCGGGTTATCCTGGGGCACTGTATCCTTCTCCACTAGCTCTGAACCATAAACATTATCAATATACACATCATGAACACCATCAGTTTGTTCTAACTCTACAATACAAGGAGACTGATATCCCTAACCTCAACCTTATAAACTCAATGTCATTTGTTCCGGACTAGCCTCCACACAAAACACTAGATCTTTACCATTATCACTATCTTCCCTCCTTGTCGTATGCTTTATTTCCAAATGATGAACCTCCATAGAATGAGATTAGGATCCCATTCCGATAAACTATGAAGAGTGTCCCAAATGATTTCATGAAGAATATAATTCTGAGCTTTTTTCATAGATCACTTGTTGCTTTCACTTGTATTCCTCACCAATTATAATTCGTACATAATCGAAAGGTGAATGAGAGACATCCAATTCCATACAAACTGGAGGATTAAATGGGTGAAAAAAATCTTTACTGTGACTATCTAAGCATAAAAACCTACCGATAAGATTACCTATCATTCTAATAACATAGGGATTCTGGAACGACAAAGGGATATTTGGGAATATTACCGAAAATACAACGGAAGGAGAATAAAGGGTCATATGAAACTTTAGGACCCATGGAATAATAATAATTGAAACCCATTGAAGCTATGTGTGGTAGTTTACTAGTATTTGATGAGTTCCACCTCTAATTCAAAACGAATCATGGTATGGTGACTGTTGAGTAAGCCAACTGCATCTGACTCATAAAGAGCCCATGAAATGAAGACAAAACTATTGAACACATCAATTGAATGTATCCTCTACATAAACCAAGTAACCAATTTGAGATTCAAGAGTGAAGAGGTTTCTGTGAATTCATAAGTTGAGATATATAGATTAGGCAGGCCATCAATGAGGTCCGATACTTTAGGTCTTAACCAAGCCTTCGAGAATGGTATGAGGAAATCTTGATTATAGAACGAGAATAATGAAGTCCATGCTCTCCCGATGGGAAATGATGCTCCCTCCCCCATTAGGGGGGTGTTGAAGCCGACCTCATCACTGATAGGAGGAGATCATCTCTGGGGTTCAAGAGCCATGCCCTTATTTTTTTCATTCCTTTTGGTTCACTATATTATCTGATTCTAATAAATTGTTGTCAAATAAAATCCTTATAAATATCTTTATGGTATATTTATATTTATACCTCATCTCATTTATATTATATTTTACTACTAACCTTATATTATTGTTAATTGTATAATGGAAATATCTCTATATGACATATCAAAATTCAAAATATGAATAGACTCTTCACAGACAACCATTTTATGATATATATGACTTTGGATATTAAAACGAAAGTGTAGAATCTTACATTACAGAAATTAATATTGAACATTGGAAAATAAGAGTTCAACCATATAAACTACCAATTAGTGTTCAATATTATCTCATTGGTAAAGATTCGGCTATGTAAGTTTTAAATTAAAAAGGATGAATGTTTTTTATTATTTAACAAGAACACATATTTAAATTTGTGTTTTTTCTTTAATAAAATATGTTTTAATTTAGAAAAAATTCAAGTAAAAAATTACATAAAAAGGAAGTTAGTGATATTTAGATTTGAAATTTTGAGATCTAGGTATCAAGGATTCAAATTCAGAGAAGATGATGCCATTTATCAAATTTTAGACATATAGACAATAATTGTGAATAACATAAATTCACATAGAGAGACATCGTAAAAAATAGTCCTGATTGAACAAGTTATTAAATATTTACTAAATAATTTGAATTTAAATAAGGTATATATTGATGAAAGGATGAATTTTAAAGATTAGAAACTTGTTAAATGTATTCTTTTAGTTATGAAATATTAATTGGAGTTGAAGAAACTTTCATGATAAGGTACTTCCAAAAATAAATGTCTATTTTTCAAATATATATATTGTTTCTCACCCTTTAGATTCTAGGATATAGGGATGTGAAAAATATGAAGTGTTTGGAATGTTTAATTAATTAAATAAGGAACTTATTTGAAATAAATACTTTTCTAAATAATTTATTAAATACAACAAAAGGGATGATTACAAAATCATTACGAAAGGTAATTCAGAATAATATTATAAAACTTCGGATATCACCAGTTATGAATGTATAATTAAAGTTTAATAATTTTGAACTACCCAATACAAATGAATGAAATTTGAAAAGGAAATGAATAAAGGGAAAATATATTAAGAATCTTTTTGAGATTCTCAAGAATATTAGGACACTTGTGAAGAATCTTGAACTGTAATATAATCTACTAATTTGTTCTCTATTGGTACCATTAATGAGGTTTATGATTATGGTTTTGAACTTTATTGTGATTATAATTTTGAAAGTGATTTTATTAAAACAAGTATTTATTATCTGAATATAAATATTGATAAATTGTAAAGAGTTATTCTTATAATTTTTATGATGTATATGATACTTGAAGATAGCAGTACGAATCTTGCTAAGTAAATCATTATTATTACTCAAGTGAAAGAAATGATGAAAAAGAATATATCTGGTGAAAATTAATAATTCGATAATGATTTTAATATAAATAAAATGGATAATAAAAATATAAAAATGATATTAAACATTTAATAGACAATCATTCCATCTTTTTACAAAATATATAATGTTATAAAAATTTGATTTTTAAAAAATAAATAAAAAAACCAACATTGTATTTTTAATGATGTGAAACTACTTTATATGTATAGAATTATATTCATGAAAATCACCAAAGATAAAATCTACAGAGTTATATGTTTTAGATATAGAATGTATAGAAATTTTGCTAGTGAAGTCTCTCTCAAATTACCATAATTATTTAGACATAATAAAGAATTAATTTCTAAATATGTTACTTCAATAATTTTTTTAATACATGATTAAAATTTATATATGATATGAAAAGAAAATTTCCAATCCCATTGGACACAAGATTTGCCGTGTAACCAAACATTATGTTAATTAACTATTAGGGATGATTAATGAAATTTATTGACATATATACATGGTATATAGAAATTTGATTCTCTAGGAATATAACTATAGATCAATAAAATTTTATTTCATAAAAATTATGTGATAGAGGTACTATTACTTTTTTTTGCAACTTCCAATGGCAATGTTAAATATTTGGGTGAAGTAAGTATTTCAAATTCTATTATTATTATTAACGTTTTCAATGTTAATCATTTACAACATAAAATAATTAATATATAACAATTATTTTATGATGGAATGTTTTTAAAATTTTAGAATGATAAATTTCTAGTTTTTTAATATGTTTTTAATATAACACACTAATTAAATATATATATATATATATATATTTAAATAAAATTAATTCTATTAACAACTTGTAATATATGAAAACCCAAGTCTAATTGAATAATAATATAGTATATCATTATAACTTATCTGTTAAATTAGATTAACTAATATCAATAAAAACATTTTTATTCAAAAATATTTGTAATTTTTTAATATAAATAAAATATATTGATATGTAATTACACATTTTTTAATGTAATTATATCCTTTAAAAATACATTTTCTATAAAATGTTTTTATTCCTTTTTATTTGAATTTGATATATTTAATTTCATCCAATTGTAAAAAAAATCCTAAAATTAAATTAGTTTCTTAAATCATCATTTAAAAATTATTTTAAATTGGATTTATTATAATTTTCTAAAAATATAGATATTTACTTTTATAGTGAGTAGTTTTGATTTTTATGAAAACAATCTTTTTGTTTAAAGAAATTATTGACATCCATTTTTATAATATGGATTTAAAAGTAAAATTAATTAATATAAAATACTAATAGTAAAATTAATTTCATGATAATAAATTAATGATATATTTTTAAATAAAATATTTTTATACTTATGAATACATTTTTCTGGAAAATTCATTTCCATCATGTTTTATGGCTTTAATTTTACATTTAATTCTGATAATTATGTGAATTGAATTTGATAAAATGTATTCTATATTTTTAATCATAATGTATTAATGTTTTATTGATTCCACATTTATTCATGGTCATAATTAATATTAAATCTGTAAAAATATTTCATCGTGGTTATGGTTAAAATGGGTTTCTTTGGGATATCCCAACAGATACAATTATTTTTCCAATTAAACATGTATAAATACTATTATATATAAATATTTCAACCTAAAAACATCCCACCAAAAAATAGCAATATATTTGGAGTCATTTTTCAAAATTGCGCAATTATTATATTTTAATTTTTTATGAAATTATATATGGATCCTTGCCCCCAATTATAAAAGTACACACCTATGTTATCTTTATTACACAACCTTGAGTTAAATTTATCAGAAACACCTACCCACATATCACACCATCTTATCTATACAATGGGTTTAGATCTTTTTTCTCAAAATATCATTACAAGGGTTCTTAATAAAGGATCTAATGAAGGGTGATTGAAATGGGGCTAATCATCCTGCCCAAACTTTTAATAATAATTTATTCTTCTATGTCCTCTAATTTTATTAGTAATAATCACAAAATAATAAATTTAGTATACTAAAAATAATAAATTTTTATTATTATTATGAGAGTACCATTTTTATCCAACATTTACATCAAATGTGAACTGAAAGTTTCGCTCATGTGTACTTATTCACAATCACCACCGCATTGGGATACAATTCATTTTCTGTAACTGTATTCCATCAATGGTTTCTTTGATTAGTTCAATAATTATATATTATATTTATTATATAAATATGAATCTAAAATTATAATATCATATATTCTTTCTTACCTTCACATACTTTGGAAAATTATGACATCACATTTGCATACATTTGGACTACCACCACTATGAAATAATACGATTAATTTTCCATTCATGAATTACTTTGATGGGAAAAATGATATATTAAATGAATATATATCTTATTTATGATATAATAACTATTGTGTAAAGGTTAATTAATTTTTAATATTTTTTTTCAAACATCAAATAGTGAAAAAATAATTCATGTGTATGTATGGCCTACCATATACTAAAATGGGGTAATTCTTTTTTATTTATGTATATTTTTCGATGAATCAATATATATATATATATATATATATATATTGAATATATATCATATTTATATTATAAGGATGCATCCTTAAACAATTCATATTCTAGTTATTTAAAACAAAATAGATTTTAAATTCATTTCCCAATTATTTTTTAGGTTTATAATTTTATATAATTAAGGGAAAACTATTACATAATAAACCAATTCATTTAATTATAATAAATTTATATTTTTCAATAATAAATTAATTAAAATAAAACATGATTTATTATACTGACATATCTTCACAATTTTCCCTTGAACTCATCCTTGTCCAAACTATTCCTTAAAATCTATGAAAAACATTTTAAAACATTGGATTAGTATAAAAATATCTCTAAGATATGTAAAGAAAGTAAAATTTTAGTCTACCGAAAAATTGAAAAACAATTAAAAAATATTTTTATAAATACAAATTAGAATGCATTGAAAAATAACGTATGCACTATGGGAAATCATTTCCATATCACTCGTACATTAACCCTTAGAAACATAATCACCATATGATCTAATTACAAATCTAGAGTAATCAATTAGATGGAGAGCTATAATGGGGATCACCCTTCATATAAGCTATATTGGGATCACCCATTCCTCATGAGCTATATTTGGGGGTAAACCCTTCATATAAGATATATCGGGCTCATATATGAGATTTTATGAAGCACAACCATTCATATATAATGTCTGATGACCAAACCAATAATAAAAACCTTTAAAACTATTTTAAATCCATGTTTATAACGATTCTAGATATTAAAATACCCTTTTGATGTAAAATAAGTTTCAAATATATAAAAACCACACACGTTAAAAAGAATCCCATTTAATGGGAAAGAATATTGAAATATTATAAAGTAAATTGAAAATAATTAAAACAACATGAAAGTGATAAATTTTGTTCATTATGTATATATTAAAAAAACATTACATTTTTTTTAAACGGTGAAGCTTTGGTCTAGGAACAAAGCAAAAATTTATTGATAAGAAAATGAGAGATTATAGGAAGCGAAAGAAAGGGATTTTTTTACAATCTCTATCTAAAAGATAAAATAAATCAGAGGGAATAGAGTCCAGCCAAGTCATGCTTTGATGGACACCTTTGTTGGCTAGAGCATCAGCAACGACATTTGCTTGACGATAGGCATGAGTAGCTATAAAATCAATCCCATAGAGTAAATTGAGACAGTTCATCCAGCGGGCAGTGAGCGACCAGGATAGATGAATGGTGCCACTCCAGATGGCATGTGTGATGGTGGTTGAATCACATTCAATCCAAAGCTTTCTCCAACCTCTTTGAAGAGCAAAATCAACAGCATGAATAACTCCGAGTATTTCCGCCTCCAGAGATGAAGAGTGACCACAACCAACATAGAAACAACCTTGACATTGCCCAGTTGAGTCCCTGAAGATAGCACCACAACTGGCAGGACCAGGGTTGCCTTTGGAGGCTCCGTCAACATTCACTTTGATCCATCCTGGCATCGGAGATTGCCAAAAAACATCAAAGAGGCATTTTGGCTTTGGGAAGATACCAGGAACGTGAAGATTACGAAGGATCATAAGGTCACCAACCGAGTTGTTGCAACAGTCTTTTTGAATTGAGGCTGCTTCATGAATCGCAAGGAGGATTCGGGACTTCCATACATTAAGATGGAATGAGTGATTATTGTGAATAATATCATTTCTAACATACCAGAGTTCATGTAGAAGTTCTTCCATTTCCGCCAGAAAAAGATTTTTGACCTTCAGAGAGGCATCATGTCTAGTACAGTGCATTAAAAACATGTAAATAGAATCAGTAATGGGTATTCTGCAATTAAAAAGATCAAAGATGTACTTCTAAAGAGCAGAGGCCGTCACACAAGATAGAAAGAGATGATTTGCATCTTCCCTATGTTGGTTACACAGACGACATTTGGAACAAAGAGAGATGCCAAAAGTTTGAAGGCAAGATTCCGTGGGTAATCTATTGCGCGCAATGCACCAAATAAGGATGAGTCTTGAAGGCTTGATGTAGGGTTTATTGAAGTGATTCTACCAAGAATAAATAGATTCAGGATCAGAGAAATTATGCTTATAAAACTTTTTAGAATCCAGGATGCCATTGGGAGAAGGCTCCCAGACAAGGAAATCACCAGCAGAAGAAAAAGTATCATTATCAATAGCTTGCATAATGATATCTGGAAAATCCCAGTCAGAGGATTGTAAGACCTCCTTTATAGACTGTTGAGTATCATCAGGAAGAGAATCCAGAGTCAACAAAGAGATCAGAGGGTTACCACACCAAAAATTAATGGAAGAGTCAGCACTGACAATCCATCTAGAATCTTGCATGATTTTGTGAAAAGAGTCCCGAATGGATGGCCAGATAGAAGAGTTGATGAAGTTAAGATTACCTTTAGAAAGCTTAGAGAAAAATCTAAGTTTTAGAAAATCAGTAGCATTAGAATTGGAGTTAATGATGCGCCATGTAAGGCAGGCCTGTAAAGCATCATTGAACAACTTTAAATTTTTAATGCCTATTCCACCATTAGCCATGGGTTTACAACAAGTATTCCAAGGAATAGTAACAAGCTTCTTTTCGAAAATACTTCCAGACCAGATGAAGTTTTTAAGGTATGTGTTAATTTTTTTAAGAATACAAATGGTCCATTTATAGGCCATAAAGGAATGATCCATTTTAGAAACAATGGTCGATTTAACCAAACAGATTCTCCCAGCCATGGAGAGAGACTTCCCTTTCCAATTATCTAGTTGATTTGTGAGATGAGAAAGAATATTAGAAAAATAGGTAGCTTTGGGGCAACCCCAAAATAGAGGAACACCTAGATAGGTGAAAGGTAAAAGACCCTCCTTGATACCCAGATAATTAATAATACCAGATTTTCTTCTGACAGGGAAATTTCTAACAAAGTAGATAAAAGATTTGTTCCAAGAAATAGCTTGACCAGAGACATCCTCATAGTGAGATATAGTTTTCTTGAGAGCATGAAGACTTCTTTGGTCCCCTTTTATAAAAAGGATAATATCATCCGCATATAATAGGTGGGTAGGGGCATTTAAGTTTCTGGATACCTGAATAGGTTTGATCAAATTATGTTCAACCTGGTAGTTTATGAGTCTGCTAAGATAATCTTCGGCAATCACAAAAAGAATGGCAGAGAGAGGGTCCCCCTTTCTAACACCTTTAGTGCATTTGAAAAAGCCATGAGGGGTTCCATTAATCAGAATAGAGATATGAACTGAGTGAAAGAGGGTCTTGATTCTACCGATGAAGGAATCATTAAAACCAAAGTTCCTAAGAACATTGTAAATAAAATTCCAATCAATAGTGTCAATGGCCTTTCTAATATCCAGTTTGATGGCCACACAACCACCTCTAGATTTTTTAGTTAAGGCATTCATGAACTCAGAATCAAGACAAATGCAGTCCTGAATGGATCTTCCCTTGATAAAACCAAATTGATTCCAAGAGACGATTCTATTGCAGATAGGAGCAAGTCTGTTAGAAATAATTTTAGTGATGATTTTATAGATAGTGTTAATCAAAGCTATAGGTCTAAATTGATGGATCTCAGCATCATTCTCAACTTTAGGAATTAGGGTCACAAATTGAGCATTGATTCCATGAGGTAAAGATCCATGAGTGAAGAAAATCTTAACGAGTTTCCAAACATCATTTTGAATTATATCCCAATGTTTTTGGAAGAAACCATTATTAAAACCATCCGGGCCAGGCGCACTATCTGGGTTTAGTCTAAAAACAATGTCATTAATTTCATGATCAAGGGGAGTGCTTAATAGGGACTTATTATCACCTTCATTAACCAGCAAAGGAATGATGTCAAGTTTAAGATCAGCATTTCTGTCCGGACCATTTAAGATGTTATAAAAGTACGTGATAACATGATTCGTAATGGCTTCTTCAGAGTCTAAGACCATGTCATTATGAATGAGCATGGAAAGCGGACGATTATCCTTTCTAATTCTTTGATGATTATTATAAAATTTAGTATTTTGATCACCATCAGTAATCCATTTGGTTCTAAACATCTGTTTACAAATATTTTCTTTAAAAGTAAGAAGGGAATTAAGTTTCGAAGAGATATTAGCTTCCACCTGAGGATCTAAGTAAAAGTCAGAATGAGTGTTATGAGATAGAAAGCGACTGAGCTCATCCTCTAGGTGTGTGATGTCTAGATCAATTTGTAAGATTGAGTTTTTACACCAACATTTGAGAGCCTGTTTACGAACTTTCAGTTTAAATAAACAAGCAAAGTCATCTTTATGGTGTTTCATGGAGTTCCAAGTGTTAAAAATAAAAGTAACACAATCAGGGTTCGAAGACCAATTATTGTTTAATTTAAAAGGAAATATAGTTTTTCGAACATTCGTAGAAAGATTGACAAGGATTGGATGATGATCAGAGTTAATTCTAGGGAGAGTAACACTAGATATTTTATCCCAAGTATCAAGAGTCTTCATGTTCACAAAGGCTCTATCAGGTTTACTAGCAACGTTTTTATTGTAATGCTTTCTGTACCAGGTATATTTGGCACCGATAAGATTAACCTCAAAGAGGTTACAATCATCAATAGTAGATTTAAACACTCTAGAGGAAATGGGGAGATGAGTGGGACCAATTTTTCAGATGAGGTAATAATTGCATTGAAGTCTCCCAAAACAAGCCAAGAATCCTGAATGAGTTTAGCAATATCAAGAAGTTCAAGCCATAATATTCTCCTATCCTGATACATATTTTTGGCATAAACCATAGTACAATAGATGTGCTGACCATTCCATATGAAATCACAAGTGAACTGCTAATCAAAAGTTTTAATAATGTTAATATTTTTTAAAGAATTATGACAAAAAATCCACATGGAGTCAACCTGAGGACAGTTTTTACAAGATCGTAGAAAATTGTAATTGAGAGCTCCAAATCTCATAAAGGTCATTTTAAATAATTAATCCATTTTTAAAACCCATTTAAAAAATTTTAAAAATGATTTTTGATTCAAATTTTCCCATAGCAACATTCGAGAAAAATTATGAAATTAACATTTTGAAATATTTATGTCTATAAAACTAAATAAAAAATATCATTTTTATAACATGGACCAGATAGATATGGATTTAGAGGAATATATATTTAAAACATTTAAAATGATTTTTTTATTTAAAGAGTCCCCTATCCTGAGTCTGACTGATCACATAAAATAGTTTTATTAATGAATAATAATAATAGTTTAATGTTTACTTATATTTATTTTTAACTTATAATCTACAAATTATTAAGTTATCATTTTTACTTAATTATTTATGTTCATGTTAGATGTTTTGTAGATATTCGGTACTACAGTCCAAAATGAATTTGGTATGATGTCAATAGTCAAATTGGTCATTATTATATCATATAAAGAACAATACTAATGACATTATAATAAATTTTTTTCATTAAATATATGTTTAAATCGATTCATTATGTAAAAATATGAAAACTAAACTACATTACAATCATAGATATGGTAATTCATACGTACGCATGGTTAAGGTTTTCATTTTTCAATGATCATTATGAAAAGAAGTTACGTATTATATATATTTAAAAAATTATCATAATATAATAAATATTATATAAATAATTTAATTATATTAATTTATATCATTCAAGTGATATAGTGCTGAAAAATGATACGCATCGCTTCATAGACGTGGTAGTTCACACGTACGCACAAACGACGTTACAATTTTTATGTTCATAAAAAGTTAAGAATATAAATTATATATTTTCAATTAATAATGATAAATATGCCATTAAAATGATATATATACATTAATTCCATCATTATCACTATTATTGGGAGAGGAAGTGGAAAAATGAATTATATTTATTTGTGAGGTGGAACTTCATCATACAAAATAATAACAATCCTTTTACCATTTGCTAGAGGTGAAGATTGATTTAACTGATTATATTAAAATAATCTCATTAAATTATATTTAATACAATAGATTTATTATTTCATCGTGGATTAATAATATTTTATGTAATTATAAGATTAAATAAAATAGAAACACTAAATTAAAAATGATACCTCTTCTTCAAAATATCTCCGTTGTTAACACCTCTAAAGAGGGTGTTCTGTCAATAATAAGGCCTCTAGAATTTAGGGAGGTGTTATATTAAGTTATATAGATAGGTATTTTATAACGAAAATGTTTTTTATGTGTGACAAATATAAAAGAATGGGAGACATTTTATAGAAGTGGGGAGGGATAGTTGTGGAATTCGTCATATTATTAAATCTCTATAAATTGGTTTTCTATTCCAAATTTCTCTAACCTGATTTATTTCAATGATAGAATTATTTTTCTTCAATAATACTTGATCTAATTAAAATTAAATATGTTTTTACTATATTATAATCCTTATATTCTTGTTTTAACCATTATTTTTCATTTTTTATTATAAAGGTGACATCATGTAATTTACATTTTGAGAGTTAATATAATTATAATAAAATTTAAAACAACCAATAAATGAATCTATTATGAGTTTTTGAGTCTTATCAGAATTATTTTGATTAATTTTATAATATATTATATTTTATATCATTTTATAAAATATTATTTATTTTAAAATATTATTAATGGCAATTTTGACACTATTCATCACATGTCTTTAAAAATCTCATAGAAACATGATATCTCATAACCAACTCCTTTAAAATGTCACTATCATGTCAAATTAATCCATACAAATTGGGTGTGGAATTAATATAATCTAATTCTATATATATTAATATTTTTAATGTACATTCTTTGATTCTTCTTTTAATTAAATAATTCATGAATCATCATTGTTTAATAATTTAAAATAATTATTTTTTCACTGAATATTATAAATAAATTAACATGATGTTTATGAAACAATTTTCCTTTAAAAATACAATATATTTTCAAACATATCTCTTATATTACCCCATAATAAAAAAATTTCTTGTTAAAAACAAAAGTAAAACAAAATTAAATTTCCATTAAATATAATATTATTATGTTTATATTATCATCCAAAAAGACTAAAATTGTCTCATAACTGGTCTTTTGATTTCTAGAGAAAAAAATTATCATCTAAAAAATCATTACAAGTATTATTTTAATTATATATTATATATTATATTCTTTTTACCCTTAATTACCCGATTTACCCTTAACTGTGGTAATAATAAAATTACTAATGTTATTATTCATATTGTACAAAAATAAAAGATACATATTCTCTAACATTAAAAAGTCTGATTATAAATATGGAATCCATTTTTCATAATTCAAAACACATAGCATGTTGTAATTATTTAAAAATTAATATTGTTGACAGATTGAGAAAACATCTATTTAAATTAAAAACATTCAATAGATTGAAATGTTTTTATATCGAACTTCAATGTCAAAATTATTCTTATTACCTAAATATTATTTATTGATAAAAATACGATATAACTATACATTATAACCACTGAAATTTAGAACCTACCACTATAAATAAATTAAATGGTTTTTTTTAATTGAAATACTTTATTTTTTCACTATTAATAAAAAATGAATCTTATCCAATGAAATAAAAAATTACACTAAAGGAAATTTAATTAATAAAATTTCAATTATGTTTTTATAAATATAATTTATAAAAGTGATAGAAACTATATTTAAAAAATCACAATATCAAAAGGCCACAAATTTATCTTTTAAAAAAATGTTTCTTTTTCTTTAAAATTCGATTTTTTGCTTATATCTGGTATTTAAAAAAATAATATTATATTTAAACATTATATTGAATATATTTTATAAATATTTTAGTAATATAATATTATAAGGGTGAATTGAATATTTTTTGGTATAAAACACAGTTATGTTCAATTAAATAGTTCTTTTGAAAAAATATTTTAAAACGTTTTTACCTTAATTTATAATAAATATGTAAAAAATTATTATATATACATGTTTAAATCATATTTTCATAATTCAGTTAATAGTTTTAAGTCATACCATTCTAACGACTATGTTATAATTGTAAAATTAAATTATAATATTTAGTTGTTCACTTATGCTTGATATGGTATATCATGTTTGTTATCAAAAATAGTGTTTACATTTAAAAAAACAATATACTAAATTCTCCCCTCACTTAAATAAATTTCATTCTATAAATTTTAAAATAGGATAAAAACTAAGGGATGTCTTTCCAAATTACCTTTATTTAAATCCCACACCAAAAAATGAAACATCCACTTTCAATGAAATAAAGGTATGTATGATGGTTTTCTAAGATAACAAATTCAAGGATTAAATATAGGAAATCATGGATATGGAAGAGGGAACTACCTATCTTGTTCTGATGGAGAGTAATAGAAATAATTGTCATGATAAAGTTAACAATCATAACATAATAAATCATTGGTTGGTTAAAATGTCATCAATTTCATTGTATGATAAGTAAATGAAGAATTTTTTTGATTTAAAATCATTTTCATATATATCAGAAATATTTTACTACTTATACAAACAACATATTGAATCATATTTGAAATTTTAGTTACATCCTTTAATTAATTTCCACCAAAAACTCATCCCTTTCTCCAAATGATGATCATTGAAGTTGAATTTTCTACACCTAAAAAACTATAATCAACTTCTAAAAATTACATACTCTAATAAATATTAACTATATATTTCAAATTTCATTTCAAAATTAAACAAAACCAAAATGGTTAGTAAAATATAACATTATTCACCCAAAATAATAAACCTTATGTAATGAAAAGCTATTTAAATATCTAAAATTTAGGTGTAATACCCAAATTTCTCCATATACCATTCAATAAATAATTATCCTTAAAATTAAACAAAATATTATTCAATATTATTAAACTAATAATTTTATAAGTACTTTTTCATATTGTATTCAAAAATAAATTTTAAAAATAATCTCGAAATAAAATAAATTACTTTTAAAGTCTCATACAAAAAAGATGTTTTCGTAATCACGTATTCTCCAAGATAGGAAATAATTATAATAAATAACATTAATCTTCATAAGTACACAATAAAATGATAAATTCTTTAAAAATATAATTCATTCTTTACTTCTAAAATAAAATACCATAGTAATCTATTTAGATTAATCATATAGGGTTCCCAAAATAGTAAACATCTCTCAAAATAACATTAATCAAAAAATCATTTTCAAATATCATGGTTATGTATTTGATAAAATATATATTTCCAAAATCAAATTATTTTTAATGAATCAACTCATATAACTTAAAATAAAAGTTTATACCAATCAAGACATTACGAAGGCGAGTGATATGTGATGCATCATGAACACCCTTCTATTGTGGGTTCGATTATCACAACCTTACCGAACACATTGGGTTGTCACCAATACTGCATGTTATCCCTTATATAAATCTATATAATTCTTATAACATTCCCAAAATATGATGAAATACTAAATACTACCCAAAAAATGTTTTAACCATAAATTTTATCTCACAACATTAATTTTTCATTCCAAAAAGTATGAACCCATAAATAAATCAGAAATTAATTTCTCCAAAAATAAAATTAATCACTATATAATTCTATAACATAAGTTCTAAAAAGGTGTAATAATACATTGAACTTATTCCATATATTGTAATTATAAACTCAATATTAAATTAATCACTCTTAAGAAAAAAACCCTAATATCCAATGTTTTCTAAACCATGCTCTGATAAAATTTATAAGGACCTGACCTTATTCATCAAAGATTATATTTTAAAAAAAAAATAAATCTCGTTATTTTCCCCATGATATTTTAGATTTAGTGTTTTTTAAAATTAGGACAAACTCTTATATAGTAAAACCATACATTTTCTTAGACTCAATATCGATTTTTTATTCAAACAAAAAAATTTATAATAAAACATAACATATTATGATGATATATCACCAAAATTATCTATTGATCTCATACTTGACTCAAATATTACTTACACCCTATGAAATACATTTTTAAAAAAAATTTGGGCACAAAAATATTAGTATGTGACATAACAAAATAATATCGTTAGTCAATTGAAAACATAAAACCCCATTAAAAATAGTTTCATAAACACTCATTAGATAGTATAGAAAAATAATTTTGGTTCCTTAGTAAATCATTAACATATCAGTCTTACATTCCCCCATAAAAATGGATGAACTATAAGGTCTGCATCCATCTCCAGAGTACCCAATGAATTGGATAGCTATAATGTGGATCACCCTTCCTATAAGCTATATCATGATCACAAATTTTTCATGAGATATTTTGGGGCTCATCCCTTCATATATGTTATATCATGCTCACCCGTGAGATATAATGGGGATAAAACCATCGTATATAATTTTTGAGGACCAAAATTTAATAAAATCATTGTTAATTATTCTAAACTATTATGTAAAACACTACAATATATGTAAATACCCTTTTCATGTAAATCAGTTTTAAGAGATAAAAACCACACCCAATATAAATACTCCAATTTTTTTTGAATGAATGATGATAAAATATAAAGGAAACATTAAATAACTAAAGAATCATGAATTTGGTAAATTTCATTCATACCTTATTTGTCAAACATCATTATTATTGAAATAATCAATCCATTTTTAAAAAAAATTTAAAAAATTTTAAAATATATTTTTGAATCAAAGTGTCCCATACCACATTGAAAATTTTGAGAAAAATTGAAAAAATTAACATTTTTAAATATTCATGCCCTTATAAATAAATTTATAAACCCATTTTTAAAACATGTAGATGAAATAGAATCATTTATAATAATAAAATTTTAAAACATTTTAAATGATGATTTTCAATAAGGAGTCTATTACTCTGAGTCTGACTCATTATGTAAAATAATTTTCATCATAAATAATAAATATTGATCAGTTATTTAAATAATTAATGACGTTTATATTTTTTATTATTATTTTATATAACCAATCATCATGTCAAAATAATTACATAGTTATTTATGTTCATGTCGGGCGTTCATAATATATTCTATACTGGAGTCCAAAATTAATTCGGCATGATGTTAATAATAAAAGTTTTCTTTATTACATAATCTCCAAAAATAATATTCATGAAATAATATTCATATTTATACATAAATTATACATTTAAATTGTAATGTCCTGGATCCTTGTGGCACACCCTGGGTGCCCCAGACCCATTTGGTCACACGTCCTTAAGCGCATTTCCCCAAAGGCCTAAGGCTACCGACTATAAGTGAGGGCCCAGGTTTGATAGTGGGGAAACTATTCCCTCTTTTTTCAAAGTGTAATGCCACGGATAAGATAAATATCATAAATATGAAATATTGGAAGAAGTAAACAACATACCACGGAAACAGACAACTGAGTAAAAGGGAACCAGCAGTCATATATATAGAGATGCATTATATCACTAATTCTATGAAAACAGCCTGAACGGGTTACGCTGCAATACAATAAAATACAACTGAAGTACAAGGTACAAAAAAAACAGTGCAACAAGAACTCAGTAGCATCGTGAGCCTAAGCACAGTCCCTTGCTCTCTTCCTCCTCTATAACAATCATGCACCTGTGTAGGGACCCCTGCCCTTATCGACACCTACAATAATATAGTCTATTTGGGTCGAAGACATGACCCAAACATGGTGTGAGAAATAAATCCCAGTAGGCATCCACCAAAGCCCTGTTCCCAACTATGTGTGAACATGTTCAACAATAGTGTGCAACAATAAATGCAATAAATGAAGAAGTGCCCAAAAGTAACTAAATTTACCAGTTATATTTACATTTTAATATTCATTTAGCCATGCTAAGCCTATGCTTTAACTTGATAGGTATAATATATAAAAAATCACCACGGTGAATATTCATGATAACACTGTCCTCAGACATAAAAAACATACCCTCAGGTAATCAGAGTTTAAACCCTCAGGTAATTTCCCACAGGCATAACATATATTTCCCTTGGGCATAAGAAGTGTCGACCTCAGGGAAAGAATCCACTAACCACAACCATGAAAGGAGTTTCCCTTAGGCTAAAAAGAACACTTCCCCTCAGGCTAAATAGAACACTACCCCCAGAAAAAATAATACACTACCCTCAGGCACAAGTAACCGGGCCACGCCCAATAGATAACAAAGAAATTATATAAAATTCCTCTCAAGGCAATTTAAAAAATTCTAAATTTTACGGTATACCCTTGGGTAACATGGCCAAATGGCTAAATAGAGGAACGCACCCTCAGGGAGGTCCTGGATCCAAGCAGTGATCCCAAAGAGTAGTTTAAACTTTCCATTAGATTATCTATAAAATTCTAGATATCTTTTCAGCAAAGGCCTCACCCATACGACACCACAAACATGGGTTCGTAGCACAACAGTACACAATTTCAACCCCACAGTTGGAAAAAAACATCAGACCACCTACCCTGATCTCCCCTGATTGGTATACATGAACATCGCCTCCCAAAACTCATCAGAAGGGTGTAGATCTGAGATAAACAAATACACGCCCAACCTAAAATAACTTCCCCTCATGAAATATTTGGTAAGAATGGCTCAACGTGATATGAGGGATTACCCGTTCGGTCCCAATGTGATCGACGGATATGGAATCAGGTTCTCGGTGTGCGGTCGGGAGATCCCCCAAGCTCTGACCATCTCTCCAGCTCTCCTCTAGCATTCTAAGGTTTCTCTATGAACAGAGGAGGCTACTGCCTGTTTTAAGAAAAAAACAAACTACACGGCTTGTACTCTCAAGTACACAGTGTGTACTTCTCATCATTTAACTATTCTTATAGCGGCTACATTTCTCCACTAAACTGTTCATCCATCGACATGAGTACACAGTGTGTTTTCATTATTACATGGCATGTATTTTCAATCAACTGGAGGCTGTCTTCACCACCTTACTATTCACCGGCCGACTAACTACCTGGTGTGTAAATACCCACGACCCGGCATGTAGTCAGTTTTTACACCTTTCATTTCTGATAGGGCTACACACCCCATGTACTCATCCCACACGGCCAAAGTACATGGAATGTGGAAGAGTACACAGTGTATACCCAAAAAATTTGGGATTTCCCCCATTTTCCTTATTTTCTCAAAAACACTTAAGGAAAAAAGGAAAAGAACAAACTCGTACCTCAAAAAGAAGAACTTGGTTTTTACAAACTTCCCCCTGTAAAAGCAATTCATCCTAGAATTTCCCATAAAATGGTGGAAAAGATAATGTTCTGAACAAATTTTGGCACTGTGCATGTATGTCGGTCTCCCAATCCGAGGTTTCGTCCTGCACTCAGCCATGCTGCCATATCACCCATATATAAGGAAATGACCAACCTCGGAGAGCCATCATGCTTCTATCAACAACATGAATTAGATGCTCCTCAAAGGAGGCATCGACCTGAAGCTCAACCTCATTGAGCTAAAAGAAGGGAGACATGTCTGAGTGGTAACAGCGCAGGTGAGATACATGGAAGACGTCATGCATGGCTCGGTAACTCTGTGGTAACTGCAACTGATAGGAAACTGTCCTGACTCTCTTCAAAATATCAAATGGCCCCACATACCTCGGTGAAAGTTTACCCTCTCTCATGATCTGCTTGTGTCCCAACCTCAGTGAAACACGCAGGAAAACCTATTCCCCGACCACGAACTCTATGGGTCGTCTACGGAAATCAACATAAGATTTCTGATGAGACTGCGCAATAACCATCCGCTTCGGAATTAACTAGACCTCCTCTGTAGTCTCCAGTACGAGACGTGGTCCAAGTAAAGTTTCCTCACCCTCCTCCAACCAGCACAAAGGTGATCGGCATGGCCTACCATATGAATCCTTATAATGTTCAATCTCAATAGTTGACTAAAAACTATTATTATAGGAAAACTCAACCAGGGGTATATTCTTCTCCCATGAGACCCCAAATTCTAGGATACATGAACGCAACATGTCCTCAAGCACCTGTATCGTATGCTATGACTGGACATCGGTTTTAGGGTGGTAAGTCGTGCTTAGAAGCACCTATTTACCCAGTTCCCTCTGAATGCTCTGGTAGAAATGAGACATAAAATGGGCATCCCAATCTGAAATAATAGAACGAGGGACCTCATCATGACATACAATATCTCGGATATAGAACTTTCTGAGCTCGTCAACACTGATGGTCTCCTTGATCGGCAAAACGTGAGCTATCTTCGTAAGGCTATCCCCAACGACCCACACGACATCATTGCCTCGGGGTGTCCTTGGCACCCCGGTCACGAAATCAATCGCGACATCATCCCATTTCCATTTATGAATGGGTAACTACTGTAATATTCCATCTGGCCTCTGATGCTTCTCCCTCACCTTCTAACATGTGGAACATCTCGTAACCAAACTAGCTATTTCTTTCTTTATACCCAGCCACCAGTACTGACGTCTCCATTCACGGTACATCTTGGTAACTCTGGGATGCACTGCCCAAGATGAAGCATGAAACTCCCGCATCAGCTCCTCGCGTATATATACTGGAACCCAGACTCGTCTATGGAGATGCAGTACCTCATCATCGCCTATCGCCCAACCAGGAGAAGGGTCCTCACTTGCCACAGTCTCCCATAGAACTATGCCTTCTGAATCTGATATTTTTCTCATCCTCACATTATCCAGGAGGATATTAGTCACAGCTAAGGAAGAAAGATAGTTTTTCCCCTAACTATCGTGCGCCATCAAATGCATCTCAGAGAATAAAGACATAAGCTGCCACTCACCATTGGCCTCAATAACTGTCTGTGTCTGAGTCTTCCTTCTCGGTGAATCAACAGCTGCATTACCCATACCAGGTGTATAGGCAAGCTCAAAGTTGAAGGACTGAAGGTATTCAAACCACCATCGCAGTCTCAATTTCAATTCACACTATTTAAAGATGTAATTAAGACTTTTTTGGTCTATAAACAACATAAAATGTTGTCCCAATAGATAATGTCTCCAACAGTGTAACACATGAACAACTGCAGCCAACTCGAGAACATGCATCGAGTAATTTCCCTCATGTGGACTCAACTGCCGAGACCCGTACGCAACTACTTGATCTCCCTACATCAACACTACTGCCAGCCCAATATCTGATGCATCATAGTAGAATGTATAGATCTTCCCTTTCTTTGGAAGTATCAGGATTTGTGTTGATGTCAACCTACCCTTCAACTCTTGATTGGCTAAATCTCAAGCTTCTGACCAAACAAACATCTCACCATTCTTAGTCAAACCCGTCAACGGCGCTGGCAAGAAGAAGAAGTCCTGTATAAAGTGCATGTAATAACCAGACAACCCCAAGGAATATCGTATCACAAACTGGTTCTTAGGCTTCTCCCAGGACACTACTTCTCTCACTTTCTCTGGGTCCACCACAACTCCTGCCTCTGAGATAATATGACCCAAGTATTGTATCCAGTCTATCCAAAAGTGTCACTTTGAGAGCATAAAATATATCTGGTGCTCTCTTAGTGTACTCAATACGATCTCAAGATGGGTAGCATGGTCCTGTCGACTATGAGAGTACACCCAGATGTCATCCAGGAAAACTACCGCAAAATAGTCTATATAAGGGTGGAACACATGATTCATCAGCGCCATGAAAACTACTAGTCCGTTCGTGAGTCCGAACGACATCACCAAGTACTCATATAGACCATAACTACTCTTGAAGGCTTTGAGAGGTATATAAGATGGTCTAATGCGCAACTGATGATATCCGGATCTCAATTAAATCTTCGAGAACACTCGTGATCCCCGATGTTGATCAAAAAGATCATCAATCCTCGGTAAGGGATACTGGTTCTTAATCATCAGATGGTTCAGCTTCTGATTACACAAAGTCTGAGGGTATTGTCTGCCTTCTTCGCAAAAAGGATTAGAAAACCCCAAGGAGAAGTGATGATTCTGATTAAACCCTTTGACTGCATCTCCTATAACTGTCTATTGAGCTCCCTCAACTCAGGTGTAGCCATAATATAAAGGGGAATGGACACCAGTGTCGATCCTGGAACAAGCTCGATAGATAACTCTACCTCTCGCTCTGGTGGTAGACCTAAAAATCCATCCGGAAAGACATACCTAAAACGATAAAATACTGGAGGGAGATCCTTCTGACAATTCTCTTGAAAATAGAGATATAATCTCGCAATCTGGGCTGTTACTCCACCTTGCCACAATGCTCGGGTCCAGCTCGGCTCTCTTGGAAATCCCATTCTCCCATTATTATAAACTCTCTACCCTCTGGTGACGTGATACTCACCCTACGACGATAGCAGTCTACAAAGCCTCGAATTGGTACCAACTAGTCCATCCTAAGAATGAAATCCTAGCTCGTCATCTCTAAGACATAGAGGTCCCATAGTAATTGACTCCCACTAACTTCATGGGGGCACTCCATGCACTGAAACACACCAGCCATACTAGTCCCCAACAATGTGTCTAGAACCATAACACCAGAAGAAGAAGAAACTAGAGCCCAAGGTTCTCCACAATGGGAATAGATATAAATCTATGTGTAACCCCCGTATCGAAAAGTATAGAAGATAAAACATAGGCAACTAGAATAGTACCTCTAACAGCAGAAGGTCTGGGATCCTGCTCTTGTTGGGTCTGTTGCACTGCATATGCCTGCCCATTGTTGTGGCCCTACAACACAGCCTAGCTACCCTGAGCTGACCTGCCCTCTGCCTCGGAGATCCTGGTGTCTAGCTACCACGGCCACGACCACCATCTCTGCCTGAATTCCCTAACATATTCCAGTTTCATGACTGGTAAGAATCTGCTGGTCTTGCTCCTGCACGCAGAGTCTGCCCAGAACCTCTCTCACTAGCCACTGGTAGAAACGCCCTACAAAAGCACTACAGATGGCCCATATTGATGCAAGCTCAACACTCCACTGGGTCTAAGGGACATCAAGGTCTCTTGTGCCCCTCTCTACCACACTGGTGGCGCATGACTGGCCCACTTGTAGTATTACTCTAGTTAGTACAGCCACCGTAGATAAATCCATCTGCTTCTTCCTCTTACCAGTATCTATAGTACTAGAAACTGGTGTCGAACTTCCCTGGAACACACCACTAGCTTCTCGAAGGTTCCGTTCAGTAATCAGTGCCTGGTTCACAATAACATACACTTTATTCAACCTGAAAACATTCACCAGTGCTCAGATGTCATATCAAAGACCATCCTCAAAGCATCTGGCCCTCAGTGTCTCATCACCCGCCAGAATGGGTGGAAAACACTAATTCTCGATAATGCAAGCAGAATAATCCATCACTAACATGGCGCCTTGCTACATATTCATGAACTCTCAAGCTCGATATTCCCTCAGCGTCTCGAGGAAGAAGAATTCATAGAAAGCTGCCTGAAAATCATCGCATGTCGTGTCGCGATGATGCTCAGACTGGGTGGTAACATCCCACCACCTCTTGGCGGAGTCACACATCATTTAGTCACAAGCTTGAACCTCCACCCAGGAGGAATCTCAAGATGCTCGAGAATAGTCTACACTTAATCCTGCCTTGACTCTGCAGCCTATGGTCCACCATCCCTAGAAAACATAGGCAGATGCTACTACTAGAATATGTGTGTCAGCTCTGCCGTAGATGTGGTGGCCTTCGGTGCTCCCTGGAAGGTCTGCAAGAACCACATGAATCCTTCATGGAACTGCGCCTCCACACCTGTGTCCGGTAAAATGGTTGGTGTCGAATCTGGAACTACTATAGGATCAACTGGTACCACATGGCCCACTATCTGAGGATTATAATTGTTGCCGCTCTCTTGGTGGAAAACTGGTGGTAGTCTTAGCAGCATGACTATAAAAGGTCCAATGCATGCCTTAGATAAAGATTATCAAAGAATGAAAACAAGGAGACCATGAAGGGCAAATGAGAAAGAAAGAATTCAAGATTTACAAAACTTGACTACATAGCATGTATAAATACTATAATGTGTGTTCTTGCAAGCCATTCACATGGGGGTGTACTCCAGCTAAAACTGGTCGTGTAACACCCTAAACACACGGCGTGTCCTCAGACTACACGACATGTAATTGAATCCTTCTTCCCTACTCGGGTCCTTCTACATGGTTAGGCCACACGGCACCCCTAAAAAAAGTCTACACGATGTGTACCATAGGCACTTGTTGTGTTCATAGAATCCCCAGACCTACTTGTGTTCCTCGCTACAAGGTCGGCTACATGGCTGACACTACACGGCGTGTTCTAGGCAGAAATGGCATGTACAAAGAATGATAAGACCAAACCGTGTTGTTCGTGACACGGCTGAGTACCTGGGTCATATGACATGGCGTGTTCAAGGTAGACAAGGTGTGTATGTATTAAGGTTTCTGCCATCCATGTTGTTAGTTAGACGTGCGTACACCATGTCAAAACTACACGACATATACAACTGGTACCCGACATGTTTCCCCCAAGACATTCCCTACCCCGTGTCCCCGCCCACACGGTCTATGACATGGGAAGAGACTACACTGCGTGTTATGTGGGTACAAGGTGTGTACTTAAAAAGTTTTAATTTCTTCCCGAACAGAAGAACACACGACGTGTGTCCATAGATCTACATGGTGTGTCTACAGGGCTTTCCAGACAGTATGCCTCAGAAACAGCTCTGGATCCCATAAAAAAAAATAAACAGACACCTAAGTGGCAAATTCTGATCCGTGAGGGCCCATACTCCCCGTGAATCAACGATTGGCATCGTATACATGTTATAACAAGGAAAACCCCGTTAATGATCCAACAAATTCCAGTCAATTAGGGACCATACTCCCCTAAAAACAAAGTTTGGCGTTCATTATTTATGAACCCTCACACAATAATACCATATAAAATAGAAAGTATTTATCAAACCATCTAACACAACAACATTCTTTTCTATCTCATCAACTATCACAACAACATGCAATTTCCAATGCACCTATTTGGAATTAAATGAATGCATGACATGTGATTCTAGAATGTGCCTAAATGATGCATGAGACGAAATACCCTCATCTCATCGGGATGAAAGTAAATAGAACCCATGTATTAGATATAAATAGCACAATCACAATTATATAACCCAATGGTGAAAATCAAATAAACCATCATATTTTCAAAATCAAAAAAATTTCAATAAATGAGGTAGTCTGGCTTTTCCCTGCACACGGGTTAGCTACTCCCGAGCATAATTTATTACCAACCACCATTTCCATCCTACCCCTAACTAAAGCTCCAAACAGTAATTCAATGAAAAGAACACCTCTGATACCACTTTATAACATCCCAGATCTGGGTGCCACACCATGGGTGCCCTGAAACCGGTTGGTCACATAACCTCAAGCACATTTCTCCAAACGCCAGAGGCTACCGACTAGTAGTGCTGGCCTGGGTCTGACAGCGGGGAAGTTATGCCCTCTTTTGTTAATCTATAATGTAGTGGATAAGAAAAATAGCATAAAATGCAACAACAGAAGCAGTAAACAACATACAACTGAAATAGAAGACTGAGTAAAAGGGAACCAGAAATCATATATATAGAGATGCAACATTTCACTAATTTTATAAAAATATCTAGAACAGGATACACTGCAATACAATACAATACAACTCATGTACAAGGTACAACAAAACAAAATAGTGCAACAAGAACTCAGCAGCATCGCAAGCCTATGATCGATCCCATGCTCTCCTACTCCTCTTCAACAATCATATACCATTTTAGGGACCCTTGACCCTATCAACACCTATATCAATATAGTCTGTTTGGGCTATAGTCATGACCCAAACATGGTGTGAGAAATAAATCCTAGTAGGCAACCACCAAAGCCTCGTGCCCAACTATCTGTGAAAATGTGAAACAACAGTGTGCAGTAATAAATGCATTAAACTATGAAGTACTCAAATGTAACTAGCTTTAATGGTTATATTACCATTTTAATATTAAATTAACCATTCCAAGCATGACCTTTAACTTTACAGGTATAACATATAATATATCAAAATGGTGAATATTCATGATAACACTTTCCTCAGACATAAAAACCTTACACTCAGGTAAGCAGAGTCGAAGCCCGTAGGTAATTGCCCACATGCATAATAGATATTTCCCTCAAGCGAACAAAGTGTTGCTCTCAGGCACAGAATCCACTGCCCACATGCATGAAAATAGTTTCCCTCAGGCAAAAGAGAATATTTCCTTCAGGGAAAATAGAATACTACCCTCAGGCTAAATAAAACACTGCCCTCAGATGCAAGTAACCGGTCCGAGCCCAACAGATAAGCAAGAAATTATATAAAAGTACTCTCAATAAAATTTAAAACATGCTAAATTTTATGGTATACGCTAGGGTAACCTGAAAAAATGGATAAACAGTGGAACACATCCCCGGGGTGGTCCTGGATCCAAGCAGTGATCCTAAACAGTAGTTTAAACTGGTTATTAGATTATCTATACAATTCTAGATATATTTTCATCAAAGGCCTCATCCATAAGACACCACAAACATGATTTTATAGCATAACTATACACAATTTCAACTCCGCAGTTGAAAAAAAAACATCATACCACCTACCATGATCGCCCCTAATCGGTATATGTGAACATCGCCTCCCAAAAAGCACGAGAATGGCGTAGATCTGAGAAAGACAACTACATGGTAAACCTCAAATAACTTCTTCTTGGGAGAGATTTGGTATGAATGGATCATGTATAAGTGAGGGCTTACCTGTGCGGCCCCAACGTGATCGACAGATATGGAATCGGTTTCTCGGTGTGCGGTCGGGAGATCCCCCAAGCTCTGGATGTCTCTCCTGCTCTCCACCAGCATTCTAAGCTTCCTCTGTGAATAGAGGAGGCTACTGCCAGTTTTAAGAAAAAAATAACTAAACTGAGTGTACTTTTAAGTACATGGAGTGTACTTATACTCATTTACTTGTTCCTATGCGGCTACTTTTCACCGCCAAATTGTTCATCCATCGACATGAGTACAAGACGCGTTTTCATGATTACACGGTGTGTACTGTTGCTCAGCTGGAGACTACCTTCACCACCTTATTATTCACATTCCGACTTACTACACGGTGTGTAAATACCCACTACACAGTGTGTAGTTGGTTTTTAAACCTTTAATCACTGATAGGGTAACATGCCCTGTGTACTCATCTCACATGTCCACAGTACATGGTTTGTGGAAAATTACACGGCGTGTACCCACAAAATTTGGGATTTTCCCCCATATTCAGTAGTTTATTCAAAAACACTTAAGGAAAAAGGAAAATAATAAACTCGTACCTAAAAAACTAGAACTTGGTTCTTACATTAACCCATTCATTAAGTATGGATGTTGAAAATCATCTATGTTACTATTATGGTGATGGTAAACTAAACTTACTCATGTGTAATGTTTTAATTTTACAATGATTATTATGGATAGAAGTACGTATTATTTATCATCCTATAATTTTCATAATACAATTAAAATTACATTAATAATTTAAATATAAATATTCATATCCTTGGAGTGATAATGTGATAAAAATTGATCACATCGCTTTGTGGAGGTAATAGTCCACATGCACGCACAAATGAAATTACCATTTTAATGGGAATGGAAATGAAACAATATAAATGATATATTATCTGTGAATAATGATAAATATGTCATTAATATAATATTTAATCATTTATTCCATCATTATAACCATTCTTGAAAGACAGTGTTGGAAAATGAATTATAACGGTTCGCGAAGTTGTAGTTCTTTGTAAACATGAACGATAATCCTTTTTTTATTTGATTGAAGGGGATAAGGATTTAGATTATCATATTAACAAAATAAAATATTAGTATATTTAATAAATGATATTTAATCTGTAATCTTTTTTTAATAATATTTAAGTAATTTTAGGAATAAATAAAATAGAAACACTTTATTAAAAACAATACATATTCTTCAAAATATCACCTTTTATTAACACCTTAAGACCTCTAATGTGGTTGTTCTGCCTAAAATAATTACTTTATAGTTTTTTTATTGATTATAGAATGGTATTTTTGTAGATATTTTCCAATAAAAAAGGGTTTCAAGTGTGAGGAATAGAAAAGTATGGGCACCCATTTGTATTAGAGGGGAAGGGCACACTTGGAATTCATAAACTTATTAAATAAATATAAATGTATTTTCTATTAAAAATTGATCAAAATTGATTTATTTAAAATAGATAATTATTTGGGGTCTAAGAACTTTAATTAAATGATTAATAGGAAAATTCGACAATTTTTAAGCCTTATAATTTTCTATTAACCCTTATTTACCATTTTTAATTCTTAACGTGATATCATGTAATTGAAACTTTGAGAGTTAACGAAAATACAATAAACTGAAATACCACCAATAAATAATTAATTTATGAATTTTTTATTCTTATAAAAATTAATTAGGTGAATTTAATAATTTGATGATTTTTACATCCATAAATAAAATATTATATATTTTAAAATATTGTTAATGTAAATTTTAACACGATTTAGGACATATATTTTTCATAAATCATATGATATCATCAAAAAATCATATCTAAAATATAAATAACATGTAATGGTAATCCAAAAATTTTATGGATGACAATAATTATATAAAATTATATTTATTTTAATATTCTTAATATCATTTAATTTATTCATATGTTACTTAAATAATTTTGGCATAATTATTGTGTCCCCATTTAAGGTAATTATTTTATCACTAAAAATCATAGATAAATTACCATGATGTATAAAAATATTTATATTTAAAAAGACTATTTATAGTTGAAAATATCACTTATATAACCCCATATTAAAAATATTTCTATTGTAAAAAACAAAAGTATAAGAAAATTGAATTCCATTTGAATATAATATTATTAAGATTTTATTCTCATTCTAAAGGCCAGAAAAAGTCTCATAACTAATATTTTAATTTTTAAGGAAAATAATACTCATCTAATAAAATTATTACATATTTTAGGATAATTTTATAACATTTATAATATTATTTTTACCCTTAATTACATGATTTGTCCTTAACTATGGAAAAACAATTACATAATTTACTATTCATATTATCCATAAATAAAAGATACCAATTTAATAAACCTTTACCTCATAATTACAAATATGGAATCAATTTTAAAAATTCATAACATAGAATATTCTAAAATTAATTAAAATGTAATCCCATTGACAGATTGGGAAAATGAGTTTTCAAATTACAAACGTTAAAAATATTGAAATTTTTTTATATCCAATATCAATGGTATATTTATTCCAAAAATCTAAATTGGATAAAATTATAAAAATAAACTAATTATACTTTAAAACCATTAAAATTTATAATTTATATCTACAAATAAATTTCATGAAAAGTAATTTTCCAACAAAATTGCAGTATATTTTCACTGTTTATGAAAAACTAGATCCTATCAAAAAAATTTAAAAAATCAACCAAAATAAATTTTGGTATTCTGATATCAAATAAGAAGAATAGTTTTTCAAATATAATTTTAAAATTTTCAAAACTAGTTTTAGAACATGTATATCCTCAAAAGGCGGCAGAACAGTAATTATAGAAAAATAATAATTTTGTATATAATATTGGCTTGGTTCTTATATCATATCTTGAAAACACTTGATATGAATTTTAAACATTATATAGAATATATTATATAAATATAACATTAATATAATCAAATGATAGTGGTTTTATTATATTTTTAAATAAAACACACTTCTTTATATCTAAATAGATTTTTTTATAAAAAAATATTAAAAATGGTTTGAATTCACATATAATTAATTGGTAAAGGAATTAGTTATATATACACGTGTAAAATATATTTTCAAAATTCATTTAATTTCTTTCATTATAACCATTATAATGTATAGTTTATAATGGTAACATTTAAATTAGTTTATTTAGTTGTTCACTTAAGCTTAATGTGGTGTATCATGTATGCTATCTAACATCGTATTTCATTCTAAAAACTCATGATTTTAGGTATAAAATTATAATCATTATATAAATGAGGGAACCATGAACAAAGTACAGTGACTATAACTATAAAAAACAAAATTCACATGTCAATGGAAATAGTTAACATTCAGATATGAATATTATAATATGGAATTATAAATAATACTTTTTTAGATGTTATAAGTATATAAAATATGATATTATGATTATGTAAATTATTGTCTTCTATAAACATAAATAAAATTATTAATAATTTTAGAGAACCTTCAAATAAATTTTTACTTTTAGAAAGGGATTTATTTTTCAATCTCATTGTCTGTCTGGATTGTTTATGATTATGTTTTTTATAATTAAATTTTATGAGAAATATCTCAAGAATTACAATAATTAAATTTTTCTTTAGTTTTTTTAATATTACACACTTTAATTTTATTTTCCTCTATATAAGAACTCAACATAAAGAACTAATATTTTTATAGAAAATCATCTTCATTTCTCTCTTCGGTCAAAAAACCTTTTTCTTCTCTATCCGTTTATCCTAGAAATATTTTAGAAAAGGTATTTTTCAAATTATCCTATGATTGTTTAGATTCATTTTTACCAATGATTTACAGTTTGAAAAATGGGTTTGAATTAAAAATCATTTCTTTTTCCCAATGACATTCTTTTAATTTTAAATGAAAATTAGAAATGAATTCTAGTTTTATCATAACTCATATTTACAAAATTCCCCACCATCTTGAATGCTAAATGTTGTGAATTCTATATTACTATGATAACAGATTATTTTTATATAAAATTTTTCCTTAATATTTGTGAGATTAATTATTTAAAATAAAAAAATTCAATGAAAAACAATATTTTTCTCAAGAAATATTCTAGTGATATTTAAAAGTTTTCTAAATTTATAGCAAAATCCATTAATGTTAAATATGATTTATTGGAAATATGATCCAATTATGAAACCTAATTTAATTATTTGTTGGTTTATATTGATGACGATTTAGGAATGATTCTACAAAAAAATCATTCCAACGGGTTACTAATGATTCGATGAAACATTTATGAAACTCATTTATTTTGTAAGGATTATGCTAGGAGGAAATAATGAAATTTTTATGACTCATGATTACTATAATGATTTGGAATTACTCAGTCAATGAAACAAGTCTTCTAACCCCATAGTTCTATTTTAATACCTTAGTTTCCTTCCCTACACACCATAGGCTATTACTCAATATGGTATCCTATCGGACTAACGATTTTTCCCACAAATGAACACATATTATTTCTAGTCATATTTTTCCAAACATGCAAACACCATAGGAAACTACTTAGGAGGTCACCCATTCAAAACTCTACTACAACCCAAGAATAAATAATTGTAGATTTATAGTCAGATAGGCTTACTAAATGAATAATGATCCTTTTTGACATGGTTATTAACATATATCCTTTACTGTGTCACCTTTCCTAGGGTGTTACACTCTCCTCCACTTTGAAGCACAATACCCACTTTGTGTACCCCAAGACCCAAACCTAGTATGTTCCCATATACATCCATATAGTTATTGGATATGATAACATTTCTAATAATGCATCTTTCTCAAAGATATAAATGTAGCCATCTAACCCTATAGTTATTTGATAATACCATGCTTTCATTCCCAACACACCACATGCTATTACTCACTAAGGTTTCTTATCCGGCTAATGATTTCCATCAAATTTCATCAAATTTTCTTTACTGTGTTATTTTTTCACACTCATACACACATTGGGAAACATCCCAAAAGTTCACCCATCTATATCTGTACTCCACCAAAAGCATACATAACTATGGGTCAGGTAGGATCATTAAATGAATGGTACCCTTTTTTATATGGGTAATAGCATTTAGAAATTTTATGTCACTCATTTATTAATGTGTTAAATTTATATTCTATTGATTATTATAGGATAAATATTTTTTGATCATGTGTAACACATATATATGATTAACATTATTTTATGGGTTTACCTGGAATTATATATCCCCCATGTACATTGGGTGAAGATATATATCTTCTGAGAAAATAAATATTAGATTATTTAATTTACCTAATTAAGTATGGAACTCTATCCACTATGATATTTTTTGTTGTAAACCTAAACTATGTATATGATGGAATTGGAAATTAACCCATTCCACTACAATAGGCTTAGTAGTGAGCCTTAACTAATGTAATTATATTATATTCTTATGATTATTCCCAAAACATATATCTTTTGTAAATATTATTCTCTCATGGATTATGTTATTTGGTTTCCTTATGATTAATGTCTTATGAATTTCAATGATTTATGTCCTGAAGCAATATTATGATCTATGATATATATATGGTGTGGTTTTAAGATGTTAATATAATTTTATCATACCAATATTCTCTTGTTATGCTCAAATGTTCATTTATATCTCCCATTTTTAACCATAATTGGAATATCATCTCAACCATTCTAATGATTCAATTACCTAGATTATGATGAGTGGTTTTATGTAAAATATGAATATGATGGATTCTAATTATAAATAACATAGTGTAAAATTATGTAGATCTATTACTAATATGATTTTATGTAACCAAGTTTACAAAGATACTAAAGAATTAAAATTTTGGAATGGATCGTTACATTATTTTCTCAATATATATCCAATAAAATGTAATATTTATACATGAATAGTATAAGTAACATTATATGGTATTGGTGTACGTATTTGAAGTGGCCCGGACCCTCCTGGTCAATTACATTACCAAAAACTCGGTCCCACCAAAATGGTTTCACTGGTAATGGTGGAAGCATTACTATGACACCATTCATGGTAGCACCATGATGGTGGCACCGGTCATGGTAGCACCGGTTACGGTGTCTCACCATGATGGTGGCACCGCATATAGTGTCTCACTGAACCGGTGGCACCATGACTGTGGCACCATAACGGTGGCACCGCAATTGTGGCACACCAAAATGGTGGCACCATAATGGTGGCACTGTGATAGTGGCACACCGAAATATTGGAACCGCTTATGGTGTGTCACCAGAACAGTGGCACTGTGATAGTGGAACTGTGATGGTGGCACACAGAAATGGTGGCACCACTTACAGTGTCTCACCGAATAGGTGGCACCGCTCACGTGTCTCACCAAACCGTGTCTCACCCTTTTCTTTTCTCAGTTTCCTGAGATTTTCTAATTTCTCCCCCACAATGTATATTTTGACATAAAAGTGTTTAATACCTCTTTTAAGCCATTTAATTCCCATAAGTGATATCTAAAATTTTCCATGGGTTAGGTGAGCCTTAACTTACAAAAACTCATGGCTTCTCCTCAATGTCAGACCTTTTCTCGTACTTTCCAATTCCGCCCTTGTTACCTGTTTTCCACCAATTAGGGGGAATCCCTTGGACTCGTAGCCGTTATGCCCACCCCTCCCATTAGAATTATTAAATTTTAATTTATACAATCTTGTATAACCACCCAACTACATAGAAAAACCCCAATCGTCCTTAAAGAGGTTCTAGGATGTATATCCCGTGACTCCAAAATCACACAATTTTATCGCATGAGAATTCTTTTTCTTCGGGGTTAGATAATTTTCCTTCTTATCATTAGAGTCTTTGGAGTCCTCCTTACAAAGGAATGTGGTTCGCTTGTGGTATAACTTTTGTTCTCACTCTTGTAGTCCTCAGAGTTCCCCCTGTGCAAGTCGCATTCTTGGCGCATGGAGAAAACATAAATCATTGATCATCTAGGTAGGGTTCTACCTTCATCTCTATTTACTGTGTATCATTTGGGCTGGGTATTCTATTATTTCATTGGGTATGGATGAAATAAAACCTTAACAAATATAATAAACATACATTAAAATAATGATGAGGCATGATTGATGATGCTGCAGTACTCTTTTATTTTTTCTTATATGTTTTGAATTATATGGGCTTATGTCCACTAAAAATCGTGTTTGTTGGTGGTCCTTATATGCCCAATAATGAACCTTTGTTTTCTAGATAATTCTGGTATATAATGGTTGTAACATTGAAATTGGTTAAATCATGTAAATTTGATTGATTAAATGAAGACCCAGTGAGCAAGAATCCTTGTGTGATCACCCTGGATAACCCAATAGAAAAGAAGGAATTAAATGAGTAGTTTGTTAAAATCTGGAACCCCTCCTTTCTATGTTTTGGAATTATTTGTGGTTTTTCTACTTGATGCTTTTGGGGTGGCATTTTTTGGAATGGGATCCCCAGTTGTGGTTTAGTTGTTCGCTTTTGGATTTTTGCATGTATGTGAGGGCTTGGATTTGTTCCAGTACTTTAAGGGATCCCACGGATCCCTTTTGTTGTTGTGACTTTACAAAATAACCTTGTGTGAATGCTTAAATTTACACTTGATTGTTTCACTTTCTTTGGAATGTGACTATTCCTATTAGTCATCCGATAGTTATGAGTTATTTAAATGAAATTACATGAATATTAAAACAAGAATGGGGAGAATCGGGAGTTATTTCCAAGAGTGAGTCGTGACTTGGTTCCGGGTTTGTACTTCTTATGAATGAATAGTAATGATGGTGTTCGTGTATGGTCTAATTTTGTAACCCCTATGTTGGAATGAGTGATGTTTTACCTATATGTATAATTTTTATCTCTTATGTTTTTTATCCGAGACCCACCCAAGTTGAGAACTTCTTGTCGAACACCCCCATTACTTGGGGGAGGGTGTTTTTCCCAAAACTCATGTGTGTGACTGGTGATTTGCACCTTTTATTCTCTCTTTTCCAGATATCCCAAGACTCATTGTGTAGGATATGATGGCCTGAATTCCATTATAGCCCATGATTCTTCGGGCAGGGTGCATGGTGGTTGTTAACCCAGGTGTGTGTGGGCAGATTGATCCCAAGTCTCTTCAGGAAGAGGCCCAGGTGTCTTCAGGCATGGAAGTAGTTGTTTTGGCCTAAGTGTCTTCGGGAGTGGCAGTATTTGTTCTAGATCAGTTGTATGCAGGTTTAGATACGTGTGGTTGTGGCCTTGGTGTTTGCGTGCAGGATGTGTGGCCGTGGTAGCTCTGGTGTGTCCGAGCAGGGTATAGCAGTAGGACTGCGGTGAAAATGGAAGGGAAGTTCTGACACATAGGATGTCTTCAATAACTAGTGGGAAAGTGGTGTGGGGTATCAAACATTGATTTGTTATTAATATTACTTTACATGACTTGCGTTATTTAGGGAGTGTGCATTGGTGAGGTTTGGATGGGTAGTTTCTTTATATGGTTTTTGGCTATCTTCCTTTATCACGGGGTATTAAGAATGCATCCCAACTTGTACAAAAGAGATTTTGGTTTTCCCTACTGAGTATACCTATATAGTCACCCTATGTATATAAAATTATTTTCAGGATTCTAGGAGGACCTCAAGGAACATGCATGGCCATACTATTTTGGACTTTGGGATAGTTTCTGTTTCTTTTTTCTTTAATTTCTTCAGTACTATCCTTTGGAGTCTTTTTGTACGTTGTAGCAAATACATTTGGAACATTAATTTGGGAATGGTTTGTTTTAACATTAATTTTACCTCCATTTTTGGTGTTTTTTGAGATTTACTATCTTATCTTCTGATCCTACTAAATAAAAATAGTAATGTATTCCATTTTTTATGTGTGATTCTATACCCTTGGTTCTAGTCGCCACTCTAAGACATATTGAAGGTAGGTTTTGGGGGTCATTATCTGTCTTTCAACTTGAAGAAGGAAGGGTCTACAAATCTAGTGTACCTTCCCTTATCTTGGTGAAGGCGGGGTGTGAAAGAATGGTATCAGAGTAAGAGGTTGAGAGATATGACGGAGCTCAGAGTTAGAAATAAGTAGGACTGCCTGGGATGGTAGGGAAACAATGTTAGGAAATCATGGTGTGTGGAAAGGTCCCGGGAAGATTGGCTAGGACACCGGATTTTAGGGCCCACCGTGATCCGATGCAAGGACTCTAGGCCTACTGAATGACCAAGTGAGGCTATGCAGATTGCAGGGTAAAGACCCTAGGAAAGGTACATGCATCATAATGACTTGTGTTCTTGTATGTCCTGGGTATTTTGGGGATTTAAAATGAATAATAATTCTACGAAAAATTAATATAAATCATCTACACTACTCATGATTAGACATTGCTTATTTACCTTGTAGTTATGGAACATGGACGATGACCACACATATTATAAGCTATCGAGGCCCAGGAGGTGTTTTCAGTTGATCAGAAGAGGGATGACCGAGAGGAGGATGACGATCATTGGTAGAGGACACTTCAGGCCTTTCAAGAGTAGACCCTCGAGAAGTACAAAGGAAACATCTCATACATAGGTATGAAGGGCTGGCTCGAGGAGCTGGTGATACCTTTCTGCTTCATTCGGGCTCCGATGAAGTACTGGGTTACTCTGGCCATAATCCGGATGCGAGGATCCGTGCATCAGTAGTGGATTCTCAACATTGGGGAGAAGAGGGAGGTTGATGTTATGTGGATTTACTTTGAGATGGAGTTCTGGGCTGAATTACTATCCTCCACGATGAAGGCTGAGAATAGGCAGGAGCTTCTCTCCATTCAGCAGGGGAGTATGTCAATGACAGAGTTATGGATCAAGTTCAAGGATCTCATTCTCTTTGCTTCAGTCCTCTTCCTGGATAAGGAGTCTTAGGCGAGACATTCAGAGGAGGCACTTCAACCTTTTCTTCAGTATGTTGTAACTCCCTTCACCCTACCGACATACTTGGAGGTCCAGAAGAAGGCTGAAATGGTGAAGAGGATGAAAATGGTGGGAGTTCATCCATGAGATGGGATCTAGTTGGGCTCGTCAATGGGAAAGGCCTTCCACAGTAGGCCTCCAACGTCAAGGCATTTTTGGTTTTGGTCAGGGGGAAGCTTTCCCCAGCAGTTCTATTTCTGAACTCTCGGTCCAAATCCCTTCCTAGTAGGCCTTGGACTGAGATGCTTTGTCAATGGAAGTTTTGGGAACCTTTGGAATCAGTGACCGGACCGAGTGCAGTATAGTGGGGTTGGGCCTGTAGAGCACCTACCTTAACAACAGCTGTTTCCAGGCAGGACCTTTTAGCAGCCGCAGTAGGGTCAACGATCTCCCGCTTCTCCGAGAGCAGACATTGTGGGAGGAGGTTGAGCTCAGGGCGCCAATCAAGGACCTCAACCAGGGTGTGGTCAGGGATGCATCCATCATCCAAGGGGAAGAGGAGCTGGGTGTGGGCAGTTATGAGCCGTACAGGCAGTAGGACCAGATGTCGTTTGAGGTACGATCAGCTTGTTTAGAACTATTTCATGTGCCCTGTATGATTTAAGATCTTTCTAATCCTTTGTTACATCCAGTTTTCTCATGCCTTGGTTCTAGACGTAGATATAATTCCCATACCCCATGTTTTGAGTACGCCAGTCACAGGTCAGACCAGCTTGTCTCGTGTCTGCTGAGGGTTTTGAATGATTATGGGACCACATCAGTCGAGTGGGGGCCTTTTTTCTATAGATATAGCCATATGGTGTCATTCTAGGCAATGAATGTACATTCTTTTTATGTTCCATTATTGACTGATTTTGAAGGAGGATCGTGTTTTTAGATATGGGTGGCCGATATGTGACATTTATTGGCGAGCGGTGTTTCCAGAGAACATCAGAAAAGTAGAGTCCCTATTTTCCTTGGTAGATAAGTTTTTAGTAGAGTCAGCGGATATAGAAATGTTTTAAATCTCGGGGATCATCAGTGAGTTCATGGATTTCTTCCTTGAAGAGGTGGTGACTCTACCCCCTCAACGTGATGTTGAGTTTGTGATAGACTTGCAACCTAGTGCCCGTCCAATTTAAATGGATCCCTATCGTATGGCACCATCCGAGTTGTGAGAGTTAATGATTAAGATTAATGATTTGACGAAGAAGAATTTTGTTCAACGAAGCGCATTCCCATGGGGTGCCCCAGTCTTGTTCACGAAGAAGGTAGATGGTGGTCTCAGGATGTGCATAGACTACCAGAGACTGAATCAGGTAACGATCAAGAATTGTTACCCTCTCCCGAGGATAGACGTCCTTTTTTACTTGTTAAAGGGGGAAGATGGTTCTCTAAGATTGACATGTGGTCAGTATATCACCAGTTGAGGGTGAAAGAGGTGGATACCTCAAAGACTGATTTTAGGTGCAGATATGTGCACTCTGAGTTTGTAGTCATGTCGTTCGACATTAAAAATGCACCAGCTGTGTTCATGGGGCTCATGAACTCCATCTTCTGGGAATATCTGGGCCAGTTCCTAGTCGTATTCATTGAATACATCCTGATCTACTCAAGACTAGAGGATAATCATGCTGATCATCTTATAATGGTTTTAGAGGTCCTCCGACAAAACAAACTCTATAGGAAATTTTCCAAGTGCAAGTTCTGGATGCGAGAAGTGTGCTTCCTTGGAAACATGGTGTTTGGGTAGGGGATAGTAGTAGACCCTTTGAAGGTTGAAGTGGTTGTTTCTTGGGAAACGCCCAACAATGTGCCAGAGGATCATAGTTTCCTAGGTCTAATAGGTTACTACCATAGGTTTGTTCCCAAATTCTACCATGTTGAAGCACCTTTGACAGCCTTGACCGAGAAGGACAAGACTTATATATAGGGTGAATAGTGTCAGGTAGCCTTCGATTATCTGGATAGAAAGCTAGTTAGTGCCCCAGTACTGAGGTTCCCAGAAGAAGGGGTGACATTTGAGGTATTCTGTGATGCTTCAGGCCAAGGCTTGAGGTGTGTGTCGATGCAGCAGTAGAGGGAGATCTCTTATGGGTCTAGGAAGATACATCCTCATGAGAATAACTATTCCACCCACTACTTGGAACATGTGGTGGTAGTGTTATCACTAAATATGTGGTGGCACTACCTCATCAGGGAGCACTTCTTGGTCTTCACGGATTATAATATCGTGAGGTATATCTTCTCCCAGCAAGACCTTAACATGAGACAGTGGATGTGGATGAATTTTCTTCAGGATTATAACTTCACGATCTCTTACACTGAAGTTATGTAAAATATAGTGGCTAATTCCATGATGAAGAAGAAATATGCGGTTCAAGAGTTAGAAAATGCTTGGAAGGTGATGGAGGAGTTGGATTCCCTACACATGGATGCAAGGATGGAGGATGAAAGAGGTTGTCAATTCCAGATGACACTAGATTACACTCTGTCACAACAGGTGGAGGATTCATAGTGGGGGAAAATATAGGCTAAAGTGATGTGTGACCGTGTTAGCCAAGGTGATGCTTGAAAATGATGGTTGGAGGATAGGAAGAATCAGATGTTGTTTCAGGGGATGTTGTTCGTCCTTGTGGGAATGCACGAGAGAGTTCTTGGTGAGTTGCAAAAATCACCCCTAGCACTACACCCAAGAGTTTCCAAGATGCACTAGGGCTTGAGGGGTCAGTTCTGGTGGCTTGGGGAAAAGCAGGAAGTGGTAGAGTTCAAAGAAAAATGCCTCCTGTGTCTGCAGGTGAAGGATGAACACCTAGTCCTAGAAGGTTTTTACAACCCTTAGATGCCCCCAGTGGAATTGGGATGATATCTCAATGGATTTCATCATAGGACTACCCATGGTTCAGGGACGCTGCGGTTCTATCTGGGTATTAGTGGACCTGCTGACAAAATCATCTCACTTCCTCATTATAAAGGAGTCGAGAATAGTGGATGCCTTCGGATTGAGGTACGTTGATGAGGTGGTATAGTTTCATGGGGTTCCGAGATCCATAGTCTCTGATTGGGATACCCAGTTTTCCTCACGGGTCTGGAAAGGAATGCAACATGCTTTTGGAACCTGGCTATGCCTCAGCACTACTATTCACCCCCAGACATATAGGTATACATAGCGCACCATCCATACATAGGAGGATATGTTACCGGTATGTGTTATGGACATTGGGGGATTGTGGGTATGATACTTGCCTCTAGTAGAGTTTTCCTTTAACAGTAACTATAAATCTACTATTGTCATGGATCCATTTGAATCCTTGTATGGGAGACAATTCCACTCACCTGTGTGTTGTGTAGATGATGGGGATGCAAGTGTTCTTGGGCAAAAGGTGGTGTAGAAAACCACGAAGAATATTCAGCTTATATGAGAAAGTATGAAAGTGGCTAGGACCGACAGAAGTCGTATTCCAATCCTAGGAAGACATCCTTGGAGTTTCGAGTAGGGAACCACGTGTTCTTGAAGGTCTCCCATCGGTGTGGGAAACAGAGGTTTGGCAGGGGAAGTATGCTTTCTCCTAGGTTCATCAGACCCTTCAAGGAGTTGTGGTAGGTTGACGAAGTGGCTTATCAGCTAGCAGTGCTACTGCTACTATAGAGGGTGTATGATGTCTTCTATGTCTCTCAACTCTGTATGTATCTACAAGATAATTCGCACAACCTCGACTAGGGAAGGCTAGATATCAAGGGTGATGTGATGTTCATGGAGCAACCAGTGAAGATCAAAGATCATGAGGAGAAGTTTATCCATGGGAAAACCATTCCCTTGGTTCATGTGTTATGGAGGCATGGTGGCCTCGAGGAGAGTACCTGGGAATGGGAGGCACAAATGTGTGCCCAGTACCCAGAGCTGTTTTGATATTTATCTTGTTTTGATTCGTAATTGTTTATAATTTAATGCTAGACCTTGTTAACTTTGAGATATATTATTTTCTTTGTTCTCTAAATCCATGTGAATATCCCTGACTGTGGGGATGGGAGGATCTGATCCCTAATCAAAAAGCATTAAAATGGTTGCGTTTAAACCAGCGCAGGTGAGTTAGTTCTACATAAGGTGGATAGAATCTTGAAATAGTGGAAGGAAATCCATAATCCATTCGACTGCACAGGTTGATCGTTACTGGTTTGTGTGGTTGCTTGGAAAAGAAGAGCGGTAGGATAAGAGTGATTTTTCGGGAGATAGTTTGGAAGACGTGTTCCTAGGTTCCACAGAGGTTTACTCATGAGAGTTATCTTTTAAGGTGGTTGTTCAGACCCCACTATTTTCTTCCAGTCTAGTTTTTATTCTTGAGGATGAGAATAGTTTGAAAGGTATATGAGGTAATGGCCTGGACCCTCCTAGTCCATTACGTTACCAAAAACACAATCCCACTAAAACAGTGGCACTGGTCACGTAGAAAGCTTGACCACTGCACAAGTCACAGTAGCACCCAGACGGTGGCACCGGTCACGGTAGCACTAATTATGGTGTCTCACTATAAAAGTGGCAGCTCTTATGGTCTCTCCGTGAACCGGTGGCACTGTGATGGTGGAAAACCGAAATGGTGGCATTGCATACGGTGTCTCACCAAATTAGTGGCACTATGATGGTGTCACCGTAATAATGGCACCGTTACAGTCGCACACCAGAATGGTGGCACCGCTCACGTGTCTCACCAAACGGTGTCTCATCCTTTTCTTTTCCTAATTTCTAGAGTTTTTCCTATTTCACCCCCGCAATGTATCTTTTGACGTAAAATTTTTTAATATCCTTTTAATCCTTTTGAATCCCATAAATGATATCTAAAATTCCCCATGGTCCGGGCGACCCTTGAGTTAACAAAACTCATGGCTTTTCTGTAGAGACCCGAAGTTTGATGTACATGGACATTACATTACTTTTGCAGAATAATTAATACATAACAAAAACAGACACACAAGGACCGTAATAGTTTAGTGTCTTTGTAAACTTGGAACGTAATCCTCTAATCGTGGTGAAAGATCTTCAACATCTCCCATAAATATCTTCCCCTATTTTTTATTACCTAAAACCATTATTTATATCCTGGGGAAAAGAAAACATAAAAAGGGTGAGCTGAAATGCTCAGTAAGGGTAAGCATGGATAAAATAAAACATACCATATACATTTGAACAAAAAAACATAAACATAATGTTTAAACATCAAAATCTTGAGCAACGACATAAAACATGAAAGTACATAAGGCATAGATCATAATGGAACATAAACTGTGATAAAATAGAATGGGAATAAAACATGTAATTGTGGCAACCATTAAGCAGATGTTATGATTACCATTATAGCCAAGGAATTCCTGCCAAGACCATCTTAGTGGACAAAGTCCCTTTCTGAATCGAGTTCACTCCTCGATTCAGTCCTGAAACACTGAACCGGATAAACATACCATCACAACCATGTCTATCTCATGAGATATAAATCATTACCCAATGAATTGGAGGGAGATATAGGTCCCACCCAACTCATAATGAAATCATTCTTACTTGTGCCACAAAATAAACATAAAACATTCATCATAACCCAAAGAATAAAAATGGGTTTCATAAACATCATTCCAACATTTCATAATCCATATAAAACAAATGGATATCATTTCATCATAAGAAAAGTGAAACCATGTAAATCATAGAGACATTATACTTGAAACATACACATATGAAATAATTTCATCTTATATGAAAAATGGTTTTGATAAAACACTTGAAATGAATTCTTAAGTAAAATATCCTTTCTTCTTCAAAATAAATTTCTTTTCACAAAACCTCTTGCAATTTAAAAAGAAAGAGATTTTGTTGAAAATAGTCATGAAATATTTTGGAGGATTATTCATGAAAATAAGGCTTTATAAAACTGTAAAAATCCATTCGTGCCGTATAAGTTAAAAAACATTCTTCTCGTACTTTTGTCTGAAAAGTCAAAAAGTACCTCGTACGAAAAACGACAAAAGATTCCTTTCAAATCTTTTACTAAAAACTCACCGAAGGGTAAAATTGGATTTAAAAAATTATATGTTGATGGAAATAATATTATATATTGAAAAAACCTGGATGTGAATGATAAAATACACCCCAGTAAATTCCAATGTATAAACAATCTCGGATAAAAATGAGATTGTGATATTTCCCTTACCTTAGGTCTGATTTTCTTCGTAAGTGTCTGAAACACCTGTATAATGATTTAAATAATTTCATTGAATTATTACAGAATCATAATCATTGTTATGATTTCATATATGGTTCACTTATGACTTTATATTACCCATTCTTTTGTAAATTAATGTTAAAGTAACGTTTTGGGTAAAATCGTTTCATTTGTCGTTCGTGTTTTAACTTGTAATTATTCATATGATTACATAGATCATGGTTACTGAAATCTAGAATGTAAAAAATTATTTCTATATAATATATATTCAGAATATACATATATATAATAGATCGATAAATGGAAAGAAATATGTTGTTCATTGAGACGGTAGGTCGTACGTACGCATGAACGTTGTTTTCATTTCCTTATTGAATTTAATGGAATTAAGTAGATGACATACATATATACATAAATCCAGTATCATTATTATGTAATATATTTCATGATTACTTATTATATATACTTTATAATCATTCATGAATGGTTAATCATTGAGAATGAATCTCATCGCGTCATGGAGACGGTAGTCCGTACGTACGCACAAGCGATGATATCATTACCATAATCGTGGAATTTCATTAAATTGCATGTATAATATTTTAGAATCAATATAACTTTACAATAATCATATATAGTCAATATTTAAACCATTATACCCATTCAAGTAAGGTGGTGGTGGAAAATATAATACACCACAGCGTGGAGACGGTATTCCGTACGTACGCACGCGCGATGATTTCATTTTCCGTAGGATGGATAGATAGTGAAATAGGGTTGTTTCATAATTATAATAACATACCAGTATATTAGTGATACTTCTGAAATTACTTCATAATGAAAAAACTAATTAATAAGAAGTGGAATAAGACATAATGTTGAAAGAATCGGTAATGTACATTACCTCTTCTTTGAAGCGCCTCTTTGAGTCCTCCTCTTAGTGAACTAAAATTGATCTTTGAAGAATATGAGGAGCTCTAGGATGTTTCTAGGGAAGTGGAGAAGAGAATATTTCAGGGTTTTTCCATGCTTTAAGGATCAAAGTGGTGTGAGGAAGAGAGGGAGGAGGTGCCCTTTTATAAGGGAGGAGAGGGGCACCTTTGAAATAACAAAACTTTTATTTTATTATAATGTCAAATTCGGTTTTTAATAGCTCCAAATTATTATATTTCGATGAAAAGGTTGGGAAGGGTAGAAATCCTCTCATCCAATAGAATTTAGACATGTTTAGGTCATTATATTAACCTTATCATTTAGTTTTAACTCTTAGTTAATTAGATTGACCTTTACCATGTCACTTTTTATTTTTATATTATATAGTTAATAAACATACCATATACATCCAAGAGACCCCCAAGTGGTCCATTAATGATACAACTATCATGATATAAGTACCTTGGTCCATCCTTATATTTTGAGGAATATAATAACAATTAATAATATATTATTTGTTTTAAAAACTATTTTATGTCAATTTTGACACTATTTGGTAATTGATTTTTGTGAAAATCATAACAGAATGATTAGTTAGGAAAAAATTAATTAAATCTATAATAACATGTCATATTAACATATAGAATTATTAAAATTCATAAAAGTCTCAAATTACATTTATTTGGGTATTTATAACATCAATTATGTCAATATTTCATTAATAGGATAATTACTGCATCATCATTGTATCATAAATAAATTTACTTATTTTAAGTCTAAAATTACAAATAAAATAAAATTATGTTGGAAATATTTTTATATTTCTAATTAATATTTATAGTCGAATTTATCTTATGTATAACCCTATATTAAAAATGATTTAGTTATTAAACTTTGATTTCTACTATTTTAAACCTTCTTTAAATAAATTGATAATAAATGCCCTAATCTAATCCAAGTGGGTCTAAATGGTCATATTTTATTCCTAAGGTTGTTTTTGGTCAAATGAAACTTATCCAATAGAATTAGGACATGTGTTAGGGTAATAATAATAACACTTTTACCCTTAATTACCCTATTTACTTTTAATAGTGGTAAAAAAAAGAAAAAAGTTACTATTCCCCAAAAATTATTTTCGTCTCATTGAACCACATTTTAGTCCTTGATATTAACCGTGTCCTTCATATTTTCAAAATTCCACTCACAAAAGCAGTAAAATTATGTTTTATGAAAAATCTAGTTTTTTTTAACTACCACTTAGTGGTTTCACTATTCATCAAAAAATGAAGGTTTCCAGAAAAATACTAGAAATTAGGCCTAACCTATATTTGATATTATGAACTCAAAAATGATGTCTATTTTATCAAATTCAAAAATATCAGTTACATTAACTAATTTAAAAATTAAATCCCATCGTCAAAACAAATAGCGCGTTTTTTAAGAGATAATAACTATCAAAAGATTGACACTTGTTTATAACTGGTTTAAATGTGAAATTACATCCAATGACCAACATTGTATTAAATTTTAAAAATATATTCTAAATATACATTAAACCACTAAAATTAATAATTTATCACTATAAATTATTTCGATTAAAAACGTTGTTTTTAATTATAATTTATTAATTTTCACTATTCATCGGAATATGAAAGTTATCCGAAAAATTCCAAAATTTCACCCTAGGATAATTTCGATATTATGAATCCAAAAATGAAGTCTGTTTTGAAAGATAAAATTTATAAAATTTTAAAAAGTGGGTATTAAATTCATAACGGTTAGTTCATAATAATATAATAATATCTCATTTAGTGAAACTCGGTATTGCGTACTACCCATGCTATCGTGGAAGGTCGCAATTGCGTGTAATGAAAGACAAGTCAGGGATGTGTGTAGTGCAAGCTCCTTTTGGTGCAGCGTACATCAATAAAATTAAAAATAATATTTTTCATAAAATCTCAGGGTGTTACATTCTACCCCCCTCAAAATGAATTTCGCCCTCGAAATTTGTCGGGGTTATAAATGGTTTACTACTTGAAAGTTTCTTTAATAGAAACCCACATAGTAAAAAGTAATACCAAAACTTGGTTTTAAAAACTAATGTATGAAACATAACGGTTACCCAAATTAACTAATCACTTGGTTTCCACATAGGAGAACATAGGTGAAAATATGGATATGGAAGAGAAATCTAATTGTCATGTTCTGATGGAGAGTGGTAGAGAACATGGCTATGAAAAAGAAAATAATCAAAAATCCATAAATTTGTGATGATCTAGGGTACCATCCGATTCATCGGATATAAGTGCACTAGGACAACATTTTTGGTTTTCAAGATCGTTTCCCTAAAGTTAAAGAATTTGAATTAGAATAAATACTTACTTTATTTTGGTACAATATCACTGTTCTTCATGACTTGAACAATTTCCACTTCATCTCGTAAAGAAATGAAGTTGAATTTGTTATTTGTGAAGTGTTTGAAGATCATGTAATAGAATGACGGGTCATTCCATCTATCTCAAACAAAAGGTTATCAAAAGTTATCAAATATACATAATTCCATCTATGGTGAGGTTAATCGTATATGATTCCATGAATGAACTTATACTTCATATATCATATCGCGTAATAAAATAAAACTAGTTTCTACTAACCAGGTACTTCCTGTAGGCCAGTGGTAGGCGATAAAGTCCAGTCGCACTTCGGTTGTGGGTTCGATTCCCACAGCCTTGTCCAACGCGATGGGCTATCGCTCGTCCTACAGGTTATCCTTTTTCTAAAGCTATATTACTATAACATCCCATCAATAATATCGATAAATGTTTTATCCTTAAATAATACTAACTTATGTCCAACATAATCCATTCCAATATTTAGGCTTATCTAAAATACTTCGGTCCAAGCTCATAGTATAATGAAAATGATTACTTGAAATGTCACATAACAATCATGTGAATTACATCATTTATCCCCCAGATATCATAAAATATATCTTGTTGGTCAAATTACAATCATGTGAATACCTTAATCATGTATTCTCTTGAATAATGAATACCCATTTAACCTTTGTGAAAACATGAATGCAGTTAATAGTTAACACTTTCCATATACCAAAATCCTCAAAACTCTATATACTCAAACCATGATATCACTTAGTCCTTATATCATTCATGAGCTCATGAATACAATCAAACATCTCATTATCTTCTTATCCGCATATCATCTACTTTCCAAAAATATCTGAATAACCTTTCATGGTTACCGGTACCATTAAACATATACTTTCAAATACTTTAGAAAAAACAATAGTGTAACAATACTTAGATGATTATTTATTCCATAGTACCATACATTATTCTTTATAAACATACAATCATTCCACTAACTTCTTAAACCACTGATTGAGCTTCATCATTTCTTTCATCTGATATTTCATTTGTAGTCTCTTCATCATCATCCACATAAATACTACTCATATGACCATGATGATTCTCTTCATGAGATATTCCCTTAGGGCATTGGTTTGCAAAATTCCCATCCATTCCACATTTAAAACATCTAATCATTGTTGATGTCGTAGCAATACCATTATCCCTGTCCATGCTGTTAACTGAACCTTTTCCTTTTCACTTACTGGCTTTGTGTCCTTCTTTTCCACACCCAAAGCATCTTCTTGTTCCTTTGAAACAATCTCCCCAATGCCTCTTCCCACATGATTTACATGAGGTAAATTGAACTTTATTTCCTCTATGATCATCATGAAACTCCATCTTTCTCTAATTATCTGAGTTGGAAAATTTACCAAAGATGAGATTATTGATCATATTATGAGATTGATTATTTGGAATAATAACGATGTTTGGACTTCCAAATCCCATTTCATTTGGATTCTCATGAAGAATATCATTCCATTGTCCGTCATATCCTCCATTATCATGAATCTTCCGGTTTCCAGCCATTTTCTAAAACCCAAAAAAATAGTGTGAGAGGCAAAAATCATGCTATGGAAAACGACATAGTAAATGGGGAGAACCCTCAATATCTAACATCTTAAGTTAAATTCTAAGATCGTTACCATAGTTCTAGGACTATATACTATACCTATAGTAATCCTTAGGGACATCCCTAGACATACCTTAGAAATATCTCTAGAGATCTCACTAAAGTTTTCGCATCCTAGTTTCCAAAGGTTGACTAAACCTTTCCTCTGATACAAACTGTAGAGACCTGAATCATGACGTATATAGATATTACATTACTTTTTGCAGAATACTTAATACATAAAAAAATAGACACACAAGGACCGCAATATTTTAGTGACTTTGGAAACATGGAACGTAATCCTCTAATCGTGGTGAAAGATCTTCAACATCTCCCGTAATGATCTTCCCCTTTTTTCATACGTAAAACCATTCTTTATATCCTAGGGAAAAGAAAACATAAAAAGGGTGAGCTTAAATTTTTATTAAGGGTAAGCATGGATAAAATAAAACATACCATATACATTTGAACTTAAAAACATAAACATAATGTTTAAACATCAAAATCTTGGGTAACGACATAAAACATGGAAGTACATAAGGCATAGATCATAATGGGACATAAACCATGATAAAATAGCATGGGAATCAAACATGTAATTGTGGAAACCATTAAGCTCATGTTATGATTACCATTGTAGCCAAGGAATTTCTGCCAAGACCATCTTAGTGTACAAAGTCCCTTTCTGAATCGAGTTCACTCCTCGTTTCAGTCCTGAAACACTGAACCAGATTAACTTACCATTCCAACGATGTCTATCTCATGAGATATAAATATTTACCCAATTAATTGGAAGTAGATATAGGGCCCACCCATCTCATTATGAAATCATTCTTACTTGTGCCACAAAAAAAACTTAAAACATTCATCATAACCCAAGGAATAAAAATGGGTTTCATAAACATCATCCCATCATTTCATAATCCATATAAAACAAATGGATATCATTTCATCATAAGAAAATTGAAACCATGTAAATCATAGAGACATTATACTTGAAAACTACACATATGAAATAATGTCATCTTAGATGAAAAATGGTTTTGATAAAACACTTGAAATGAATTCTTGAGGAAAACATCCTTTCTTCTTCAAAATCAATTTCTTTTCACAAAACCTCATGAAATTCAAAAAGAAAGAGATTTTTTTGAAAATAGTCATGAAATATTTTGAAGGATGCTTCATAAAAATAAGGATTTATAAAACCGTAAAAATCAGTTCGTGCCGTATAAGTTAAAAAACATTCTTCTCGTACTTTTTCCGGAAAAGTCAAAAAGTACCTCGTAAGAAAAATGACAAAAGATTTCTTTCATATATTTTACTAAAAACTCACCAAAGGGTAAAATTGAATATAAAAAATTTTAGGTGGATGGAAATAATATTACATATTGATGAAACTTGGATGTGGATGATAAAATACACCCCAGTAAATTCCAAAGTATAAACAATCTCAGATAAAAATGAGATTGTGATATTTCCTTTACCTTAGGTCCGATTTGCTTTGTAAGTGTCCAAACCTCCTGTATAATGATATAAATAATGTCATTGACATATTACAGAATCATATTCATTGTTATGATATCATATATGGTTGACTTATGACTTTATATTACCCACTCTTTTGAAAATTAATGTTAAAATAACATTTTGTGTAAAATCATTTCATTTTTCCTTCGTGTTTTAACTTTTAATTATTCATATGATTAATTAGATCATGGTTACTTAAATCTAGAATGTAAAACATGATTTATATATAATATATATTCATAATATACATAAATATAATAGATCGATAAATAGAAAGAAATACACCGTACATGGAGACGGTAGGCCGTACGTACGCATGAACGTTGTTTTCGTTTCCTTATTGAATTTAATGGAATTAAGTAGATGAAATACATATATATATAAATCCAGTATCATTATTATTTCATATATTTCATGATTAATTATTATATATACTTTATAATCATTCATGAATGGTTAATCATTGAGAATGAATCTCATCGCGTCGTGGAGACGGTAGTCCGAACGTACGCACGAGAGATGATATCATTACCATGATCGTGGAATTGTATTGAAGTGTATGTATAATTTTTCAGAATCAATATAACTTTAAAATAATCATATATAGTCATTATTTACACCATTATACCAATCCAAGTAAGGTGGTGGTGTAAAATAGATTACACCACAACGTGGTAACGATATTCCGTACGTACGCACGCGCGGGGATTTTGTTTTCTGTAGGATGGATAGATGGTGAAATAGGGTTGTTTAATACTTATAATAACATATCAGTATATTAGTGATACTGATGTTATTACTTCATAATGAAAAAACTAAATAATAAAAAGTGGAAGAAGAAATAAAGTTGAAAGAATCGGTAACGGACATTACCTCTTCTTTGAAGCGCCTCTTTGAGTCCTCCTCATAGGGAACTAAAATTGGTCATTGAAAAAGTCCAGGACCTCTAGGATGTTTCTAGAGACGTGGAGAAGAGAATTTGGCATGGGTTGGCTGAGAATTAAGGCTCAATGTGGTGTGAGGAAGAGAGGGAGGAGGTGCCCTTTTATAAGGGAGGAGAGGGGCACCTTTGGAATAACTAAAAATATTAATTTATTATAAAGTCAAATTAGGTTTTTAATAGCTCCAAATTGATATATTTCGAGGCTAAGGTAGGGATAGGTCGAAATAATCTCATACAATATAATTTAGAAAAGTTTAAAGCATTATATTAACCTTATCTTTTAGTTTTAACTCTTAGTTAATTAGATTGACATTTACCATGTCACTTTGTATTTTTATATTATATAGTTAATAAACATACAATATACATCCAAGAGACCCTCAAGAGGTCCATTAATGATACACCTATCATAATATAAGTATCTTGGATGAACCTTATATTTTTAGGAATATAATAACAATTAATAATATAATATGTTTTAAAAAAACTATTTTAGGTCAATTTTGACACTATTTTGTAATTTATATTTGTGAAAATCATAACAGAATTATTAGTTCGGAAAAAATTAATTAAATCAATACTAACATGTCATAGTAACATATAAAATTATTGGAATTCATAAAAAGTATCAAATTACATTTATTTGGGTATTTATAACAACAATTATGTCAATATTTCATTAATAGGATAATTACTGCATCATCATTGTATCATAAATAAATTTAATTATATTAAGTATAAAAATTAAAAATAAAATAAAATTATATTGGAAATATTTTTATCTTTCTAATTAATATTTATAGTTGACATTATCTTATGTATAACCTTATATTAAAAATGATTTAGTTATTAAACATCGATTTTCACTATTTTAACCCTTCTTTAAATAAATTGATAATAAATGTCCTAATGTAATTCATGTGGGCCTAAATGGTCATAAGTTATTCCAAAGTTTGTTTTTGGTCGAATTACATTTATCCAATTGAATTAGGACATGTGTTAGGGTTATAATAATAACACTTTTACCCTTCATTGCCCTATTTTATTTTAACCGTGGTAAAAAAAAGTAAAAAGTTACTATTCAAAAAAAAATTATTTTCATCTCATTGAACCACATTTTAGTCCTTGATATTAACCATGTCTCTCAGATTTTCAAAATTCCACTCACAGAAACGGTAAAATTATGTTTTATGAAAAATTCAGTTTTTTTTAACTACCAGTTAGTGGTTTCACTATTCATCAAAAAATAAAAGTTTCCAGAAAAATACCAAAAATTAGGCCTATTCAATCTTTGATATTACGAATTCAAAAATAATTTCTATTTTATCAAATTAAAAACATATCAGTTACATTAATAAATTTAAAAATTAATTTCCATCGTCAAAACAAATAGCGTGTTTTTTATGAGATAATAACTATCAAAAGATTGACCCTTGTTTAAAACTGGTTTAAATGTTAAATTACATCCAATGACCAAAATTGTATTAAATTTTAAAAATATTTTCTAAATATACTTTAAACCACTCAAATTAATAATTTATCACTATTAATTATTTCGATTAAAAAAGTTGTTTTTAATTATAATTTAGTAATTTTCACCATTCATCAGAATATGAAAGTTATCCGAAAAATACTAAAAATTCACCCTAGGATAATTTATATATTCTGAATCCAAAAATGAAGTCTGTTTTGAAATATAAAATTTATAAAGTTTCAAAAAGTGGGTATTACTATTCATAACGGCTAGTTCATAATAATATAATAATATCTCATTTAGTGAATCTCGGTATTGCGTACTACACACGCTATCGTGGAAGGTCGCAAAAGTGTGTAATGAAAGAAAATTCAGGGATGTGTGTAGTGAAAGTTCCTTATGGTGTAGTGTACATCAATAAAATTAAAAAGAATATTTTTCATAAAATCTCGGGGTGTTACATTTTCTTTGGTGTCACACCATTTCCCATACATTCCAGTTCTACCCGAATCACCCATTTTACTCCTATTAGGGATAAAGCCTTTGACTCATAGTGGTTATGGCCACCCTTTCCCTAAGAATTATTAAATTATAACTAATTCCATCATGTTTAACCACCCAATCGCATGGAGAAACCACAATCGTCCTTAAAGAGGTTCAACGATTCATATCCTGTAACTCTAAGATCTCAAATATTTATCGCACGAGAAATCTTTTTCTTCAGGGATGGCCTCTTTTCTTTATTATCCTTGTTGCATTTGGATTCATCATTCCCAAGGAAAGTGTTGTGCCTATACTGGATCTGTTCTGCTCACTCTTGGAGTCCTCATAGTTCCTTGCCTGCAAGTCTCGTTCTTGGTGGGTGGAGAAAACATCGATCATTGATCATCCAAGTAGGGTTCTTCCTTCATCTCTGTTAACTTTATATCATGCGGGGCCGATTTCTATTTTTTATATGGGGATGTATTAAATAAAACCTTAACAAAGATAATAAAAAAACATTAAAAGAATGATGGGGCATGTTTGATGATGATCCTATACACTTTTGCAATTACTTATATATTGTGAATTATATGGGCATATGTCCACTAAAAATCGTGGATGTTGGTGGTACTTAATTGTACACTAATGAACCTTTTTTATCTAGATAATTCTTGGATTGAATGGCTGTAACATGGAAATTGGTTAAATCACATGAAGTTGTTTGATAAAATGAATGCCCAGTGAACAAGAATCCATGTGTGATCACCCCGGATAACCCAACAGAAAAGGACTTAAATGAGCAGTGTGTTAAAATCTGGAAACCCTACTTTCTCTGTTTGGTAAATATGTGTGTTTGTTCATCATGATGCTTTTAGGGTGGCATGGGTGGGTATAAGATCCCCTTTTGTGGTTTAGTTGTTGGTTTGTGGATCTCTGACCATATGTTGGGGCTTGGTTTGGTTCCAGTACTTTGAGGGATCTCATATATCCCATTTGTTGTTGTGAATTTAGAAGAGAACCTAGTGTGAATGCTTAAATTGCCACTTGATTGTTTCTCTTTACATGGCCTATGGCTATGCCTATTATTCAACCAGTAGTGAAGAGTTATTTAAATGGAATCACTTGAATATCAAAACCAGAATGGGGAAAATGGGGAATTGTTTCCATGAGTGAGTCGTCACTTGGTTGCAGGTGTTGTGCTTCTTATGAATGAATAGTAATGATGGTGTTTGTGTATGGGCTGGTTTTGGAACCCCTAGGTTGGGATGAGTTATTGTTTACTTATATGTATTCTTTTTAGCTCATATGTTTATTATTCGTGCCCCACCCAAGTTGTGAACATCATTCTGTACACCCCCATTTCTTAAGGGAGAGTGTTTTTCACAACACTCTTGTGAGTGAATGGTTATTTGATCCTTTCATACTCCCTTTCCCAGATATCCCAAGACGCTTTGAGAAGGTTGTGATGGACTGAAGTCCATTATATCCCATGATTCTTTGGGCAGGGTATGTGGTGGTGGTTGGCCTAGGTGTGTGAGGAAAGATTGTTCCCAAGTGTCTTTGGGATGAGGCCCCAGTGTCTTCTTGTGTGGCAGTAGTTGTTCTACCCCAGGTGTCTTCGGGCGTGGAAGTAGTTGTTCTGGCCCAGGTTTCTGGAGGTGTAGTGACATGTATTTGTGTCCTAGGTGTTTGTTGATGGGATGTGTGGTTGTGGTAGCCAAGGCGTGTGCGGGCAGGCCATGGCAGTGGGACTGCTATGAAAATGGCGGGGAAGGTCTGGCGCATAGGATGTCTTCAATAACTAGTGGGAAAGTGGTGCGGGGTACCCAAACATCAATGTGTTATGACTACTACTTTACTTGACTTGTGTTATTTTGAGAGTGTGCCTTTTTGAGGTTTTGGTGGATAGTTACCTTATTAGGTTCTGGTTTATCTTCCTTTCTCACGGGGCATTAAAATTCCTCTTTACTTGTACACATGAGATTTAGGTTTTCCTTAATGAGTATACTTTCATACTCACCCTACATATATAAAGTTGTTTCCATGTTTCCAAGAGGACTTTAAGGATCGTGCAAGACTGTACTAGTTCATTCTTTTGGACATTTTTTGTTACTATTTCCTTTCTTTTCATCAGAACATTCCTTTGGAGTTTTATTGTACCTTGTAGAACTTACTTTTGAAACATTCACATGGGAAAAGTTATTTTGGATTTACTTTTACCTCCTAATTTGGTGTTGTTTGGGATTTATTTTCATATCTCCCAATCCAACTAAATAAAAATGGTAATTCCTTCCATTTTTATTTGTGATTCTATACCCTTGGTTCTAGTCACAATTTTGGGACCAATTAAAGGCGGGTCTCAGGGGTAATTATCTATCCTTTAACTATATGAAGGAGGGGTCTAGAAATTTGTTGTCCCATCCCTCATCTTGTTGAAGGTGGGTCGTGATAGTTTTATATACCTCTGGAAACTAGAATGTGAAAACTTTAGTGGGAACCTTTAATATAATCCTATTTATATGATAACATCCTATATTATGGTAAAGAAATGATTCTGGTAATCATAGAGAAAAATCCATGTCTGGACACTACAAGAGGATTTGGTTTTTTGAAAGATTAATTTATGGGTAATATCCCTGAATAGAGTTGGTCTAGTATTTATTATTCATCATTATAGTGCATGGTGAGTGTGCCCTTAATATCCACCCTATTCAATACTGCCCTGGGATATGTTTTGGTTAATTACTATTTTTTTATGAGTTGTTATAAAGGGTTTGAATAGTTATTGACCACGAATGACCTTGGTTAAAACAAAACTGTCATATATTCAAAATAAGGAATCATGATTTAGAAATAATATGAATGATTATTCATGATTGATCACTATGATTAAAGGTTTACGAGGTTCTTGTTAACCATTTTGGATTTACTTTGGTATTAAAGATATAATGATAACTTTTAGGTGGTAATAAGTATGATTAAATAGTAAAGTACCCTATTTGAGAATAATTTTATAAATTCCTAAATGGTAAAATATTTTTCAAGGAATTTAGGTTTATATCCTCAATAAATTGATGATGAATTTGTGGAGAAAACCCTAAATATTATGATGACTTCATATCAATTATATGATACCTATCAAACTAATTGTTTTAATGTGTTTCCTAAAAATATTGTTATTATCAATATTATTGAACTTCATATTATCTTATAAATTCACGTATTAATTTATATAAATCAAACATAAATTGTGTAGGAAGGGAAGTCATGTTTGTTATTAAAAACCAACATATGATTTTATATTAGTATTAAATTAAATATAAACATCCAATAGAATGTAGATCCATTATATAAATATTTATTCTTATTCAAAAGGGTTATTCTAGGGGATTTGTTTGATGTATTTATAAAATATTGTCTATTTCTTACTCCAAATTGGGAATATTATTTTCCCATAGAAATCAAACCCAGTGCTACACTTATTTCAAAGAATCCATATATAATAGTCCATATATAGTTTTACGCATTAAAGAAGTAACTCTAAGAGATTCATGATAGGTGATTCATTTAACCATATGTGTCACCATTGGGTGAACCTATGCTATTTTCTATGTATAAATATTGATCAATATGACACTATATTTATTATTATGAATAGAAAAATATCAAAATCAATAATAATTATTATATTCCCCTTATTACTAATTTCAATGATTTGTTATGAGGAGATCAATATTTTTCCATTATTGGTATTTGATCTTCATATTATCAATTTGAGGTTAAAATTGAATGACTACCTATGAAAAAAATTCAATATATGGTGTTGATACTATGAATTTGTATTTATTTATTTGACCTTACTAATATCCCACCTATCTGTATAGTTTTATTAATTAGAGTCATTAGAGGTTAAATGCACCAGTTTGTGAACCTATCTATAAATGAAAATATTATATATTACATATTTAAGGTAGGGAATTAAGAACAAATTAGGATAATACTAGAGTACTTAATAAATGAGAATTTATAGGGAAAATGAACCAAGATTAAATTTTCAACACTAAAATTTTCCTTTTTGGGTTATTTAATCTCAAGATAGGGTATATTTGTGGATCCATAGAAGACAAAAGTAATTTAATTCTTAATTAGGACAAAAATGTAAACTGAGATCCATACTTCACTTTGTTTTTATGGATATTATTGAGGCTTTTTATTTAATTTCTCGTGAATTTCTTACCCACTCAACAAGTCAACTTGAATGGGAGTGAATTAATTTTAATCAAAGAATATGAGAAAAATTTCCAGGAAATTACGTGATAGTTATTAAGCTTATGTATTTTCAAATTACCCAATATTTGAGAATTTTTTTTATTTATAGTGATGCACCAAAAGGGGAGTATGATTATTCTTCATGAAGAATTATATGGTGATAGCTTAAGCCTAATGAAATTTGAGATTCACGAAAAAAAATTCCTAACTCATAATTTGGAGTTATCTATGGAAATATTTGTTTGAGTGAAATTGAGGCATTATCTTTATGAAGAAATAAAAGAAATGTATATTGATCCTCAAATTTTAAAGTATACATTCACTCTTAAATAGTATAATATATGACATATAAATTTTTTTATTTGAATAATTATTATGATATATCGATACATTTCCACCCTAGAAAATAAAAAATAGGTATAGATTTTATGAGTCGAATGTATAATTATATATTATCTAGATTGAAGATCACCAAATATCCTATATTTCATTGTTTTCAAACGATGGATATAGAAATCCTAAAGAAATATAGAAAATATTTTCTTTATAACATTTTTATTCAACCATATAGAGATATAATGATTAAATATGTGTAGAATGATATTGTTGAGATATAATAGATGGTGATAAATGTTATAGAGTTAAAATATAATTTTGATGGGATAATAATGTCCAATAACTGACTATGTTCATGTCAATAGTAAAATTCAAAGAAGATATTGGATGAATATTTATGTCTACTATTCTCTATTCATCCTTGAAGTGTCTGGATGTGTAGAGATCTGAATGATTTTTTTGGGATAATATAAAGAGGGATATAGAAGATTATATATTTCATTGGTTTGTATATAATCATATTAATAATAAGAGATATAATTCTAATAGTTTTTTGAAACCATTTCTCATACAAAAGTGTGAAACAGAAAAAATCATCATATATTTTTCCATTGGACTTACTAAAACTTCTAAAGTCTATAATGTCCTTTGAGTTATTTTTGATCCCCTTAAAAAGTCTACCCACATCATTTTTATCAATTTAAATTTATATCTTGACCATATTTCTATAATATACATTAATTAAGTGGTATGTTTGCATAGAGTTCCACATTTTATTGTATCTAATCATGATATGAGATTTACCTCAATGTCCAGAAAAAATCCACAGTAAACCCTATATTCATAGATTTTTTTAGTACTACATTTCATCCTCAATCTGATTTTTATTTTCAGAGAACTATTCAAACCCTAGTAGATTTGTTGATATCATGTTTTTTGGATTTCAGTGGAGGTTGGAATCAATATCTACCACTAGTTGAGTTTTCATACAATAATATATTTCACTCAAACATTCAGATGGATCATTATAAATCCTTATGTGGAAATCAATTTGGAATTCCAATGTGTTGTGATGAAGTTGGAAAAAAAATCTACTACTTGAGATGGATTTATAAATCGAAGAGAAATTCAAAACAATTCAAGAGGACTTCATGGCATCTCAGATTCAACCAAAAAATTATGCTGAGAATCATCCACATAATATATATTTCTATGTTGATGAGAAGGTATTTTTGTGAATTTCTCAATAGAATAAGTTTATGATATTTGAAAATAAGGTATATTTGTGTCGTGTGTATATTTTTTTCCTTGAATTTTAATGATCGAGTGGGAATGGTATCTTATCTGATGGGGATTTCATAGAAACTATCTCAAGTTTATAGTTACATCAATATATGAATGGTGATAATGTAAATACCTGATCGACTACATGTATAAAACTCAGGTTTTTACCATTATATAATGATATTTTATATGATTAACAACAACTATAATACTTGTATCATAATAATATTGTAATATGTAATAAAAATACTCATCTAGTTCAAGTTCACAGGTCGAATCATAAATCTGAAGAAGCTAGTTAGGAACTCGATGATGTGTTGGAATAGATATTTCCTCATTTTTTAGTATCATAGTGATGTAATTTTGATGAATAAAATAATCTTAAGGGATTAATTTAGATACATGATAATTTTTAACGTATCTATTTTTAAATAAATTTTATTACCACATTAGATTATGGTACATGCAAGCATGAGTCTAAATGAACAATATTATCATATAATATTATATCCTATTGATTAAAATAGAATAATTGATATTAATAACTAACTTTAAAAATATTTATATATGTGCAATTTATTTGAATAAATAAAATATATTGAAAAACATGTACAATTGTTTTTTTAAAATTTATTACATTCTTAAAAAATATATTTCCCCCAAAATGGTATTTATTACTTTTTGGGATCATATAATAAAATTAACATCTAAATGTTTTATAATTTATTTTTATAAATTTATATTCATTTTTGAAATCATTGTTTCCAAATTAGCACAAACTGAATTTTTGATAATTTTCTGAAAAGATTGATTATTCGATCAATAGTGACAACCAATAATTTTTACTGAAAATTATTTTTATGTTCAAATAATTTAAATTGTTTTTTCTTTCTAAATATTTGTTTTGAAAATAAATTTAGTTTATTTATATCATTAAAAATACAATAACATTAATTATAATTTTTTTGAATTGTTTTATTAAAACATATTGTAATTAAGAAAACATTCTTCATGGAAAACTACATTTCAGCATCTCTTGCGAGATTAATATTAAATTAAATTAAGAAAATTATATGAATTGAATTTTATATAATGTTTTCCAAATTTCCAATCATCAGTTAAAAATATTTATGATTTGAAATTCATTTTTTATCATAAAAATAGTAAAAAGAGAAAAATTTGTCACAACAGTTATGTTTAAAATAGATTTACTAATGATTAAACAAAGAGAGAAGGGTATTATTTTCAATTAAAAATGTTTAAATCTTGTTTTATAGAATTTATTCACCTCATCCTATCTAACCATAAAATATATATGCATTTTGTTACATTTTGTTCGGTATGAAATTATTCTATTTTAATCTTGTTAGAAATTACAAGTGTTTCTTCTGCCCCACTTATAAAAGGACACCACACCTTTCTATTTTTTACATAATCTTGATCCATTAATCATTACCAAAACCCAATAAATATCAAATAGGATTCAATATAAATGAATTAGTAATGTTTTTATTCATAAAATAACATTCCATTAGACCTTAACAAATGGTAAAAATCAGGCCAACTGAAGGGGAGGTTGTCATCCTACCCAACCACATTCAAATTATTTATTATTATAACACCTATAAACAAATATTATTCATCATTAAATAATAAATTTAGTATACTAAATATAATTAAATATTATTATAATTTTGTAACCATGATTATTCGTTATCATTTTTTATGAAATGAGATATTAAACTATCAAATAGTGGGTAGGTGTTGACTACCGCTGCCACGTAGTGATACAACTAATTTTCTATAACAATATAAAATGGATTATTATTATTTTTAGTTTAATATTTATATATTATATTTATGATATAAGTTCAAATTTTTAATTATAATAGCATATATTTATTTTTTTCCTTCCAATTTGTTGGAAAATGATAAGGTCGCTCCTGCATAAGTGTGGACTACCTTATACACTAGCAATGTGATTCATTTTCCATTTTTAATTTACATGGATGGTAATAAAGATTTATTTAATTAATATATTGGATTTATATGATATATAAATTATTTGATAACATTCTATTATTACATACCTTTAGTTTTTTCTAACTATTGTAATGGCAAAACATTGTTCATGTGTACAGAAAGTATACCATCTCCATGAATGGGGTAATTCATTTATCTATCTAAATATATTATGGATGAATATGGATATATATATAATTAATATTTATCATATTTATATAATGATAAAAATTCTATTTACTATGCATGCATGATCAATATGCAATTAGTAGAATTATTGAAATGAAATTCTCATAGAAAATTAAATATGTAACATGCATAAAATATGATTTTAATAAGAAAAAATTAAGTAATTTGGTTTTGAAATGTTATAATTGGATAATATATGATATTATAATTTTTATATTATTTTAGAATAGATTTATAATAAATATAAATTTATTTTAAATTATTTCACAGATCTTTAGATGAAATTTATACTTAAGATAATAGATTTATGTAAAAATATTATTATTTATGAAAATTCTTTTTATTATGTTTTAGATGGGGAAATTTTATGAGTTGACTATAATGGATACCCCTAATTTAATTATACAATTATTATTTATTTAAATTTCATGTTTTACATTCATTTTCCATTATTTAAGAAATCAATATTCAAGAATAATTTTTTTGAGGGAAAGAAAATTTATTTCTCTTGGATCAAAAACTATTTTTCATCCATATTCATGTTTACATAAAGTGTATTCATATATATTTTTTATATTATCAAATTAATGTTTAAATTCATTTTTATCCATGATTGAATTTTAAAAAGTATTTTGAAATAAAAATTCTATTAATTTTCTAAGTGAGGTACTTTTGACTTTTGTCCAGATATGTGAAAAGAATCAATTTTTTAATATATAAATCAGTAAAAATACATCCCACCATAATGATTGCTCAATGTTTTCAATATACCTTTACATGATTCAATATCCATTTTAAAATAAATTTTTTTTGTAATATACAAAAAAAAATTAATTTTAAATAAGTGACTTCAAATTAAAAAAAATTATTTTCATCAAGAAATGTTCTAGTAATCTCATAAAGTAGGTTATCATCTACAAAAAAATCATTTCATATTACATTGGCTTTACAAGTGTTATGATCTATGGACCCCATCTACTCTTAATCTTTGTATGGATTGTTATGATGATGATTATTTAATAACAATTCTATGTAACTTGTTTTTTTCTTAAGGGTTTATTTTGTTAAAATGAAACCATCATGAAACTTGTATCATTTTCCTTATGATATACTTAGATGTTATCCTTGTATAAAGAAACTGATTTAATTCTTATATGTAGGAAAATAATTATAACTTAAACCAATGTTATTCTCTTATAAATCATGATCTTTAATTACTTAATGATTCATGTCTTATACATTACAAATATTTTTTGTATGACTCAGGATAATGATCTATGATATTCTAGATATGGTTTTCAAGAGTTAATATCTTGTTCTCACACCCTTATGATAATATCATTCTTAATTAAACATTGATAACACCCTTATATACCATACATGGAATTTAATCTCACCCTTTTTTAAATATTATTTCAATGTGTTATTAATAATGTTTACAATAATGATATGTCTATGTAGGATGACAGTTATGGAGAATATACTAGTGGATGATGTATATATCTTATGAAAAGTTTGTTTATTTATCCATGTTTCCAATGACACTAAACATATATGATTTTATAATTGATCGTTATGTTGTGTATCAAAGGATAATCTAATAAGATATAATTTTTATATATGAAAATAATTCGTTTCTATAATTCTATATTAATTTATGAAAACTAAATAGATAATATCTATCTTATTAATATTTCTGAACTAGTGATTCAACATGTTAAATGTTTCAGTGTTGTACATGTTGATATTATTTTATAGTACATGAGGCTCATTCATCAAAATTTCAAAATTCTATAAAGTATTTATAAACAGCACTGAATTTTTTAATTTCTAAAAAATGAAGTGGAAAAAAATCATGTTTGTGATATTTTAATGAATAATGTGTATTATAGAGAGTCATTTAGAATAATCAAGCAAGTTATATCTTCTAAACCACTGTAAATGGATTATTTTTATTTATTTTTACATGTCTAGACTATATGAATTGATTAAAATAAGTATGAATTTATTTATAAATGAATTTAGATGATTTACAAAGGAACAATTTCATGCTCATAAATGTGAAACATTATCTATATTTTCTACCTAATATGGTTTATTTCATAATAATAATGGTTACATGATAATTGTTATTTGGATTGATAGAGGAATATAATTTTATAATATTTAATTTGATAAATTTTCTAAAACATTATTTATTTGCATACTTTTTATTCCTTGGGGACTACATAGAATAATGGAGTAGTGGAGTGGAATAATGGTAAATACTATTAAATATATAAAACTATGCTAATTTATTATATTCTTATAACTATTTTATGTAGTAACAAATTATAATTCCTATTTTATTTCATATTGACTTCATATTTGAAATATTATAAAAAATCATCATATAAATTATGAACTAGAATGAATCAAAAAGTGATCTACTAAATTGTGGTTTGATATAAATTACTTGTCTCTAAAACTAAGCATATTTGGGATAATTTTGATTAAAATTTAGACAAATGAATAGTTTTTTAATTTTTTAGTGTGAGTAAATATTAAAGAGTTTGTAGTAAACCAATATTTTAATATATGGTTTTCCCTGATTAATTCTTATATGTTTGATATCATTCTTAATATACAACGTCAAACTAAACTAAAATATTTATATTTTTAGACAATTAATTTATAGTTATTTACAAGGTATATGTAAATAGGTGTAACTGAAATTGGAACAATATAATTGTATATATATATATAGGTTATTTTATACATATTTAATTAATACATTATAGTTTTTATGAATGTAATTTTTATGTATTGTAGATTTTTTTTAAAAACTAAGTGTATTATTCTTAAATGGTGAATTTAATAAAATAAAATATTAATTTATTAATTTATTTTTTACTATTTTTTATAGAAATTAAAAATAAAAACAATTATTATTTAAAATTGATATTTTTCTTGTAAAAGAGTTTCTTATTGTAATTTATTATTTCATTTTAATGATAGATTATAAAATATGATAAATTTAAATTTAAACAATAATTTTCATTTTTTGGATTTTGAATGTAATGATTATTTTTGTGATTTTTTTTATTTTTAAAAAAGGATTCATTTTTAGTGAATAGTGAAAAATATTGTTTTTAAAAATAACATAAAATTTATGAAATTATTTGTTTATAAATATTAATTTTAATGTTAATGGATCCTTTTTTATGACCAGGTATTTATTTTATGACTATTTTTTTCAATTTATCATTCTATTTTTTAAATTTAAAGATGATGTTATATATTTTTTATAAACAATAATAAATTTGGAAATTTTTTATTTAATCATAATTTTTATCAATTTATAAATTCAACCAAATTAAATGGATTTAAATTTACAATCATTAGTTACAAATTATATAACAATAACCATTTTGTTTCTAGTCTTAAATAATTAGTTACCATAGGTAAAAACTAGTTTCCATTGAATATCTAAAATAGAAAAATTGAAAATTTGATTTGTAATTAGTAGAAAAAATTGTTTCAACCATGGTTTTGAATAGTTTTATAAGGACTGGATTGACTTTATCCTTTTCCCTCTATGTTATTTTTTGATTTTTGACATAGTTAACTTAATAGTGACTTCCCATTACTAAAACGTTTTATGTATTTGCAAAAATTTCATCCCTCATAACATAAAAAACGAGAACTCATCTTCTCACTTAACCTCATAAAAACCCCACACATATTATTCAAAAATATATCCTACATTATCTTAAGCATTATTATAAACATTTAAGATGTTTATTATTCTTAAAATATCATCCCTAAATGGTTTAACAACCTTATAAATAATTATAATACATTAAGTGAGGTATAAATTTCATACTGGTACATTCTCATTTATAGTTTTTTATGTCCATTTATTCCAAAAAAATCAATTGACTAACATTACAAATATTATATTAGTACAATAATATTATTTTATGTCATTATAATAATAGTATAATAATTAACTACCTTTCCCTCTTTCCTCTAAGAAAAATGTAACTATTATCCAATAATTTTGTAGAATACATCCTTAAAATGCTGGTTCTAATAGAAAATTTAATATATAGGTATAATATTATGGAACTATTTTATATTATAAAATGATAAATTATTTTACACTTTTTCCTATAATATATAAAACGAAATCATCACCCATGTGTACGTGTTGAGTATTTCTTCAGTGGAACGATTGATTTCATTTTTTTGTCATCAAATTATGTAGATTTCGCTAAAATAGATTTAATGGATTTTTTTTTTATGAAATTTATGTTTATGAATTGAAACATTGGATAGCCTATTTATAATATGAGGAATAAAAAATAGTTTAATATTCAACTGTTTAAAAGACCATTCTATGAGAAAAACTTATTTTTTATTCTACAAAATAACTTATTATATTTTATCTTCTTATTATACTTAATTACCATTTCAGTATATAAAACTAAAAGGCACCAAATTGTATCATTATTCTTATTCTATATTTATATTACAACTAAATTACTTTTTAATAATCCATTAATTATTGTATGTTGTTATTTGGGTTCGATTAACCATCTACTTGAAAAATGCTTTATATTTTTATATTGGTTGATTATGTGAATTTAATTTTTGTAATATATAAGATAAATAATTAAATAATGATTTTTTATAGAATTGTAATATAAAAATTTATCTCAATATTTGGTTAAAAACTTTTGTTTTATAAGAATCATCAAAACATAGTCAATGGAAAATTAATCTTTAACAATTATAACCATAACTCTATAAAATGAAATTATAAAATTATAAATAACTAAAAAATATAAATTCCCTTAGAATTAATTGTATTATAGTTATTAAATTTATGTTAATAATTTATAACATTTCATCTATTATGAAACTAGATTAATGTGTTCAAGATTTCACAAACATGATATCGAAAATAGATAATAACAAACTAAAATACATGAAGATAATAATTAAAATTGATGTATTTAACAATTTTAATATATATATATATATATTGGAAAAAGGATTCCTAATTTGTGATTATGATAGTAAATATTTTTATACGGGTGTTTACAACAGATATTGAATATGCATGAATTGAGGTTAGGGGCTCTTTATCTAAATTTTAATTTCAAGATACATATTTCATAATTTTCACCATATTTCGTTTAATATGGTTTGATTAATTCCTAATAATTGTGTATTAACATAATGATTGGGGTTGAATAGGCATATCATTTACCTTATTTAAATGACAATTAATATTAATATAAAATGATAAAAGAATATTTAACTATAATGTTACTCAAATAGTAATGTTTTTAATCTCAATTGACCTTCATTGAGTAATTAATAGGTATTACATGTAAATATTATTTTTTATCATGTAACTATTTCCCCATTACTTATAATATCATTTTTTTATCATATAAATTTCATATTCATTCATTCTCTTCATTTCATTGGACTATGATCAATATGTTACTTAATACATGAGGGTTTTTTATAACTAAATTTAATTCATTGAGTTGTAATGTTTGTCCTTGAACATCATCTTTCATTTAAAATTATAAAATATATTTCAATATTATTAAATAATTTTAGATGTAAATATACCATATTGTGGAATTATCTTCTTTCATTACATCAAAACTATGTGAAGAACAATCCTCATCCTCTTAGATGACAGTTTATCATCCATGTCCACGTTTTCCTCTTCTATCAATGTTTTATACTGATATTTGAAATAAAAAGTATGTTTTATTCCATGTTTCATTCATAATTGTTTTTTACATAGCTTCTAAAATGAAATTTTGATTTGGTCTTATGATGTGGGTTTTCAAAAATAGTTTTTTTCTTAAAATATTAAACTGCTTTCCCTCCCTTTTCATAATAATTGGTTTTTTTTCACTCAACACTTATTCAAGATAAAATATTTTTTCATTTAAATTTATCCATTTTTATGTTTCTTTCAAAAAAAAAAATTTAACAATCATTGATTTCATCTATTTAAAATAACTTTTTTAATAATTAGGTACATTATTCTATTATGAAAATATTAAAATTGATTTCAAAAAACAAATCATTATTTAAAATTACATTTTAATTTTCATAACAAAAAGTATATAACCTCATTTTATTCATATTTCATGATTGATGTAATAACATACACCTTATTTTCATGTATTTTTTCATTACTGGTCATTTTTTAATAAAAGAGGAAATTCTAGAATTTTTTAAAGTACATGCCGTGTACTTTGTGAGTACATGTCGTGTACTGATTTGTCGCAAGAGGTCGTGTGTTGACCATGTCATGGCCACACACATGGACGTGTGAGGGTGACTTAGAGGCCGCCTAAAGCGGAGTACAGAAATAGTGAGTACACGTCATATACTTCAAAAGTACACACCGTGTGCATTTTTTATTAAACTCATCAGGGTCACGTTTAATCAAAGAACGCTCTTCTTTTAGGTCTTGTTTGACTGAGTGCTCCATACAACCACATATCTTAGACGAAGCCATGAGCATGCATCCATCCTCTGAATCAAACACTATCGGTTACGTTGGAATTGCATCGGTGAGTTATCTCTTCTCCTAGAGCACCATCTTTTGTTTTCTCCTCTATCGTGATATATCATGGGTTGAACGTTTTAGATGTTTTTATACATTTTCAGTGTTCTATGTTGATTCATTCTTCAAGGTTCTGGAATATCAATCCCTCAATGTCAATTTTGGTGGTTTGTGCCATTATATTGAATGCCTTTGTGTTATATGTGCAAAATCGCTAATACCCATGAACGAGGTATTGCACTTTTACTGTTTTAGCCCTATTGTTTGCCTGCTATGATTTTATGCCTATGTAGAGGATAAATTGATTGTGGATAGGGTGAATTTATTTGTTTGATGGTTTTTCCAAAGCATGTTTTGGTTATGGCATATTGGTTTTGCTTAGCCTGTTAGGCTACCCTGTTTATTCCCATGCCTAGTATTGTAGGATAGTGTGACTGTCGTTCTAATATGATGATATATCATAGAATTATTTCCATGTAGTTCTTGAGGTTTACTTTGGCCGATACGCGTTCTATATTGGTTGACCTACATAGGTCCATGAGAACCTACTGAAGTAGACTATAGAGAGAATAGATGCAAGGGCTTCTCTAGAGTGTCTTTATAATTTTACGATGTTAGACAACAGGGGGAATTGACATTGAGTGCTTCATTAGAGTGTCGGTAGTTCCTCGACGTGGGACATAGGGAAAATGAGATGTTGACTGCTTCCCTAGAGCGCCTTTAGTATCATTACAAGACTATAGGAGGAATTGATAGTGAGTGCATCCTCAGAGAGTCTATACTTTTGATAAACCAGGGGTGAGACTGTGTGCGCCTCTTAGAGGGTAGCAAGTACTTGTTGGATTAACCAAGGGGTTATGCTGTGAGTACATCCTAATGTGTTACATGTTTCAGTTACCTTCATTGATTTGATGCTTACTAGTTTGTGAATTTAATTCTTGAACTGTGGTATTGTTTATTACTGAGTGATTCATTGTTTACTGCATTCTTTTTTGTCATTGCCTGCCATATACTCACGGACTGTTAGGAACATATATTTTGGTGGTTACTTACAAGTATGTAGTCTCATACCATGTATGGGTCATGCTTTTGGGCCCAAATATATTATATTGTTACAGGTATCGATAAGGGAAAACGCCCTTCTACTTGAGGTTCTTGATTGATTATGGAGATGGAGAGCATGGGACGAAGCTCTGGCTTGTGATGTTGAGGAGATGTTTATAGCTATTTTTTTATTTTATCTCCTACTTTTGTTTAGTACTTTGTACTATAGCATTGTTATTTTTTAGTGTGATTTCCTAGACATATATATCATTCAACATTTATATTTGTGCTCTAGTTGTTTTTTCCCTTTATTCTGATGTTGTTTACTCTTGTATAGATTATTACTTCTTCTATTTTGTATATTCTTTTCTTCCACTGTGTTACTCTGCCAATGATGGAATAATTTCCCCACTATCACATTGAAGTCCCTCACTACTAATCAGTAGCCTCTGGACTTCAAGGAAATGCGCTTGAGGGCATGTGACCAACCGGTTACGAGGTGCCTCTGGGTGGCTGCTCGAACTGTGATGTTATGAAGTGGTATTAGAGGAATTATTTTCTTCGTGGATTACTGTTTGGAGATTATAGCTAGGGACAGGATGGAATAGGTACTTGGTAATAAGTTTTGCCTAGGAGTAGCTAACTCGTCAATAGTGAAAATCCAATCTACCTCATTTATTTCAATTTTTCTAGTTTTTCAATTTTTGTGGTTGATTTGATTTTCCCCATTGGGTGACTCACATGCCTTGTGTTATTACCATTTATATTATTGAGGTTCTATTTATGTTGCCACCTGATGAGATGAGGGTATGCCATCTCATGCGGCATATAGGAACTTGCTAGAAATAACATTTCATGCATTCTTTCCATGTCATCTTAGATGCATTAGAGATTTCATGTTGTTGTGATAGATGTTGTGTAGAATATTCTTGTTGTTGTAATAGATGCCTTGATAAAAATACAAGTTGTTTGATAGGGTTTTGTTTGTGTAACATTTGTTTGATTGAATGCCAAATTTTGATTCTGAAGGCATTATGGGTCCTCATGGACCAAAAATTGGTGGATCATTGCCATGTTTTATTTTTTTTATAACATGTATAAGATGTTAAGATTTGATTATTAGGGAGTAGGGGCCCTCACAGATAGGAATTTGGCACTTTCAATGTTCATTTCAGTGTTTTTCTGAGCCCTGGAGTAGTTTCCGAGGCATACTATCTAGAAAAACCCAGAATACATGCCATGTAGTTTTGACTACACGCCATGAGTTCTTATGTTCATAAAGAAACAATTATTCTTAAGTACATGCAGTGTAATTTATGTACATGTCGTTTAGTCTCTAACTATGTCATTGGCCATGTGGGAAGAGACAATAGATATTGAATTACATATGAAAACACACCGTGTACCAATTTTAGCATATCGTGTAGTGTTGAACCTGTGCCCTCCCATGTAACTAACAACACATACGGATAAAACCTTATGTTATACATGTCGTGTTAGGATGGGACAAGTTGTGTAGTCTGACCTAGGTACCTGGCCATGTCATGAACAACACGGGTTGGTGTTATCCTTTCTCATACATGTCATGTCATTCTAAAACACGCCGTGTAGTGTTAGCCGTGTGTCAGGCCATGTCACTAAAAACACGAGAAAATAGAATCTTGTTTAGTACAAGTTGTGTCTACTTTGAAGACACTGTTTAGTCATGTCTTGGGAGAGTCGTGTGGCTTCACTGTAACGACCCAAAGATTCATTAATGGAAATCCTTCTTGATCTAATTAAATGTCTCTTTATGTTTATATAAAATGTCAACTTCTTTGGTTTTATGTTAAGAATTTTGACTGTTGCTAAAATAGTCGTTGAACAGTGATCACATGATTGGTATAAATATAGGACTTTAAAAATCCAATTTACTCAGACAAAGGAAGCGATGGCCTCATCCAGTAGAATTCCCCCATACAAAGCCCATTTGTCGGAGCTCGGAAAAGAGGTGGTGTCTTTGGGCTTCATCCTTGACCAAGCCCAAGCTGAGCTTCATTATGTCAAGCTCGAACGTGACCGTCTACGGGAAAAGTAGAAGTTGATAGAGATTATCACTCGAGCGATCTTATCCGAGCCACCCTAAGAGTCGATCACCATCTCAAAACGTACCCTTAGGTCTTATGCTGCTATTTTAAGGCGTTATGTAACAAAGAAGTAGTACTATGTTCATGTACATTATTTTTTGTATATAATAATGAATATAAATTCTAGTCATTTTTGATATATTGTAAATAGTTTTTAAAGTATAAATGGTGTTTTTAGTTATTATTTAATTAAGAAATATATTTTATTAAATTAAGGTATTATTTTATTAAATAATATTTTAATAAAATAATAATAATATTATTAAATAACTTTTTATTAAATATAAATTATCTTATAATTTTATGAATGCAATTTAAATTTTTATTAAGGTTTGAAATCCATTTCTGTCAAAACCTGTGAATTTTCGATAAATGTCAGTTTTTATTTTAAAAGAGTAAATTAACATAATTAGAAAATTATTTAGATAAAATAAATTTTATTTCTAGAATCAGGATGTCGAAATTATCCAACGGTGAATTTTTCATAATTTTCTGAGATAGTCAAATTTTTGGGTAAAAATTAAATACGTTTTAAATATATAATGTGTTTTATGACATCATAATGAACCAATAGTGATGTAATAAAATAAAATAATCTTTATGTTCGGCAAATATATGTTTTACCATTAAAATAATGTGATTTTGGGTTTGTTTTAATTATTTTTCAAATCATTAATGGACCCCTCAAGACATATTCAACACCTTGCCTTTTTAAATTAATTTCCATGGGAGTGTGACTCACCTCCACATAAGCAAACATAATATTTTAAAAAGTACTGACTTTTTCAAAATAAAATATTTTTTTACTCTTCCCTTTTCCAAATACCATGGGCAAAAACCATGGGATGGTTTGTGGTTTTGATTAATTTAATATAAGGCGTCCCAAACCTAAATAATAAAGAATTCTATCACCTTTCCTATATAAACCCACCCAAGCTCCAACTTCTTCCTCACTCAAAACCTTTGGAGTTCGTCCAAACTCTGCCCAACTCTCTATATAATCTTCCCAAGGTGCCCCAAGCTCCCAATAAGCCTCACACAAGCCTCTCTCTAGCCTTTGGAAGCACACTTCCAACTAAGGGTTTTTTCTTCCTTTCTCATTTTTTTCCAATTTTATTCAAGTTGTCTTGTCTTTTAATTTCAATTATGAATGTTGCGGTATGGCTTCTCACCACCCTCATACTGCCCTCTTTATGTTTGAATGATGTGAGGCCCCTTTATCATTCATTAAATTCCTCCCATGTACACCCGTTACTATGTCGAAATTCCGAAAGGAACTTCTCTCTCCTCTTTTACATTCAAGAAATACTTTTGTATCATGAATCTAAATTCCATTACAATTGTTGGGACATGTATCCATATGACCTCATTAATTTCAATTACATGTAAATATTATGAGGAACCCATTTCTCTCTCATCAACCATTTTTATGAATTCTTATGTCACCCTGTTACGCTGCCGAAATCGCACCAATTTTCTAAGCCGATTCCATCGTGTAGTGAATACAATGCCCATTTCTCCATCAAGGCTATTCAACTTTATGCCCATTTACTTATTTATTATAAGGTTTCATGTATGAATTCCACATTCCATTATTGTGGAATAAATTATTATGTTTTATGAATCCATGTTTTATGATCCATGTGGCACACTTATGCATGAAATGAAATGTTTAAGAAGGGTGTGCCCTTATAGCGCTCCAATGCATTGGTTAAAGTATAGTATCATGATACGTCATGTGAAATGAGTGTTGAATCATTCTAATTCAAGTGCAACAAGGGTTTACTCGTGATTTATGTGAAATGAGGATTTACTCATGCTCTATGTGCAATGAGACTTGGCTCATGCTAATTCCATGTTAAGTGTTATTGCCACATTTCCATGTTATGACTATCATTCTTTATGATGCCTTTATGTTCATGTTTCTTTTATGCTCTATTGATATGCCTATTTTTTGACATGTATTGTACTCCTCATGTTATTCCATGTGTACTCCCTTACTAAGCTTTATAGCTCCCCCTTTTCTTATGCATGTCCTCAGGTTATCCCATGCAATGCTAAGTACGAAGGAATGTAGTGGTCATGTAAAGGATGTTATCAATAAAGATGTTGTATTTAATGTTTCAAGTTTTTATGTAATGATACTAAGCTCGAAAGACACTAAACCTCTCGATATTCTTGTTGTATCAAGTGAAGTTTTATGTAATAAATCATGTTTATGTTTGTAATAAAAGAAGGGTTGACATAGTTGGTATCAGAGGGAGGTTTAGTTATTTATAGGATTAAGAAACCCTACTAAAACCTTAGATATAAGACTAAGTATAATAAAAAAATCCCTATGTTTTGGTAAGTACTAAGTAAGTGGTTTATCAAACAAATACATCCCTGTCTAGATACGAGCAGGTAGAGGCAGCTTTGGCACAGATGTATCCTAGGGGTAAAACCTGAAAACAATGATTTGAGCTAGACTCGAACGGGAACTGTTGGACGACAATGGGCCTTGCCGCACTCTTGGTTGTGACACTCCCGGGGAATATATTTTGATAAATTCAAAATCTTAGAATGAACCCTTATTAAGGTAATTAAAAAAATTCCCCTACAAATACCTGTTAGAAAGTAGATCATAAAAAGCCTAGATTGAAGCCTATAGACTCTTGATTAAGGAAATAAAAGGTTATTTATAAGTCATCAACTTTTGTCTTTGGATTACCCTTTAAGTGTTACCCCTAACTTTCCTTTTATTCCATCCAATGGCTGGTAATAGGAGGAATTGGGCTAACAATCATTGTGATGATCAGTGTGATGACTATACTAATGAGATGCCAAATCCAACGGGAGCGGAAATCACGAACGTTGTCACGCTTCTCTCTCAGCTAACTCACGTTTTGAATAGAAACACGGGTCGGGACGATTTTTCAACCCCCCCTAAGAAAGAACAACTCGCTATCGAGAGCTTCATGAGACAAAGTCCTCCTACTTTTAGGGGATCATCTGATCCCATGATCGCTGAACAATGGATCAACTCCATTGAAAATATATTCTCCATCCACAAATGTTCTGAATAATAGAAGGTTCTCCTGGTGGCTTATCGTATGGAGTGTGAAGCTGATCAATGGTGGATGTTGATGAAAAAAAAGGAGCCTGAGGATGAGATCGAGGCATTGGAATGGAAGGATTTCTGGAAGATGTTTTTCGATAAATATTTTCTGTGCACCCTTCTGCTTAAGATGGAATGAGACTTCCTTTCCCTTAAGCAAAAATATGAAGAATCTATTGGAGCGTACGAGGAAAACTTCAAATGGCTTGCACGATATGCTTCCGGCTTTCTCATTACCCCTGAATGCAAGGTTGACCGCTTCTTTGGGGGGATGAAGCTTAGCTTGCAGAAAGCATTAGCGATCCGTGACTTCGATAGCTATGAGAAAATTGTTCGATGTGCCCTCAAGTTCGAATTGGAGATCGGGGAATCACACGGGTTTCATGGGGACAAGAAGCGTAAGTTGGACTTCAATGCATATGGTCTGATGGATAAATCAAACGATGCTGAGAAGATCCAGAACCCCATTTACCAAAAGTGCGAAAAGAAGAACCCTGGAAATTTAATTAAGGGGAAGAGAAAATGCTTTAGGTGTAGAAGAGAATGGAACCTAGCTGTTAATTATCGGAAAAAAAGACCGATGGCTACGACAGAGGATAGGAATTCTCCGTTCGAACCTCAACGTGTTGTTAAATGCTACAAATTCGAAGAACCGGGTCATTTTGCAAATCAGTGCCCCAATCCAAGGGTTTTCGGAGGCAACCAACAACAACCAAGATAGAAAGGAAGAGATTTTTCCATCAGTTCTGCCGAAGTGAACCCCAACAACAAAGTGGTGACAGATACGCTAGTTATTCATTCAAGAATAGTGAACTTACTTTTGATTCAGGTTCTACACAGTATTTTATGTCTAGAAAGTTTAGTAGAACAATCCCAACCCCACCACAAATCATGGAAGTAATGATGTCGGTGAGTACGGAAAATGGGTCAATCATTGCATCCCATGAAAATAAGTCCTCCCCTATTGTAGTCTGTGGATTGAATTTCCCGTCAAACCTTGTTATACTCCCTCTGGTGGAATTTGATGCAATTCATGGAATGTATTGGCTTTCCTTATATAGAGCCAACATAAATTGTTGGGATAGGTAAATTACACTCCATATGGATAATCGACCCCCAATTATTTACAAGTGTCAGAAGGAAGATTAATCTCCTTTAACTACATCATCTCAAGCATGGATATTACTGCCATATGATCACGCGTATCTGGCTCAGATGATTGAGTCCAAAGAAGAAACCATCCTTGAAGAAATTTCTATTGTGAGGGAATTCACGGATGTGTTTCCTGAGGAACTGCTTGGTCTTCCTCTTAGAAGAGATGTGGAGTTCTCATTTAAACATATACCTGGGGCACTACCAATATCCAAGACTCTATATAAAATGGCTGTTATAGAGCTTGAAGAGCTTAAGAAACAACTACAGGAGAATATCGATAAAGGTTTTATACGCCCAAGTGCTTCACCATGGGGTGCTTCAGTCCTCTTCGTCAAGAAGAAGGATGGGTCAATGCGGCTTTCCATTGATTATCATGAACTTAACAAAATCATGATAAAGAACAAGTATCCTCTCCCAAGAATCGATGACTTGTTTGTTCAGCTACGTGGAGCACAATACTTCTCCAAGGTGGATTTGCGGTCAGGATATTGTCAAGTAAGGGTGAAGAAGGAAGATTTCCCCAAGAATGCTTTTCGCACAACGTACGAGCACTATGAATTCATAGTAATGCATTTCGGACTCACCAATGCTTCAGAAATATTCATGGAGTTGATGAATAGAGTCTTTAGAGATTACCTTGAAAAATTTGTGGTAGTCTTTATAGATGATATTCTAATATACTCCAAAACCAAGGAGGATCATGAGGAGCAATTAAAAACTGTACTAGAGACTTTGCGCAAGGAGAATATCTATGCAAAGTATAGCAAGTGTGAGTTCTGGTTGAAGGAGGTATCATTCTTGGGCCATATCATCATAAGAAATGGGATATTTGTGGACCCCTCCAAAACAGATGCAATTGAGGGATTTTTGAGGCCAACATCGGTAATTGATATCCATAGCTTCTTGGGGTTTTCTGGATATTATCGACGATTTGTGAGAAATTTCTCACGATTATTCAACCCTTTTACCAAGCTAACTCGAAAGGGAGTAAAGATTTCTTAGAGTGATGAATTCGAAGAAAGATTCAAGGAGTTTAAAAAGAGGCTTATCACTGCGCCCGTGCTCACATTACCACAAGTGGGGAACTTTTTGTAGTTTTCAGTGATGCTTCAAAGAAGGGCTTAGGTTGTGTGCTGATTCAGAATGATAAATTTATATCCTATGCCTCAAGGAAGTTGAAAATTCATGATTGAAACTATCCAACACATGATCTGGAGTTAGACACGGTGATCTTTGCCTTGAAAATCTGGCAGCATTATCTCTATGGAGAGAAGATATATACAGACCACAAGAGTCTTAAATATATATTCACACAGAAAGAGCTTAATATTCTCCAGAGAAGATGGATAGAGCTCATCAAGGATTATGATTGTTCAATACATTACCACCTTGGGAAAGCGAACAAGGTAGCATATGCCCTAAGTAGAAAGGACCCAGCAATTCTATCAATGATGAGAATTAAGAAGGATCCAATCTTCTTAGAATTGATAAAGATGGATGTGGGAATCATAAAGAAGAGAATATCATCAATCCTTTCACAAATGATTTATCAACCATCTCTTTTGGAAAAGTTAAAGGATGCTCAAAAGATTGATGTGGGAATTCAGGAAAAAGTGGAAGCTATCAAAAAAGGTAAATCCTTAGAGTTTAATGTTAATGAGGAAGGAATTTTGCGGTTTGGGAAAAGTCTATGTGTTCCATCAAGTCCGGAGCTGAAGAAGGAACTTTTGGATGAAGTACATAGTTCAAATTTTTCTATTCACCCAGGGAGCACAAAGACGTATCGAGATCTCCGAGAAAACTTTTGGTGGGATAATATGAAGAAGGAGATCACTGAATATACATCAAAATTCCTGGTGTGTCAGCAAGTGAAGGAAGAGAGGAAGAAGTCTAAGGGGATGATGCAAACATTGCCCATACTAGAATGGAAATGGGAGAACATAACCATGGAATTTGTCACCAGACTTCTAAGGACATCCAAAGGCAACAATGCAATCTGGGTTGTTGTGGATCGTCTTACAAAGACTGCACACTTCATTGCTATTCGGGTGGATTTCACTTTGGATCAACTGGCATGGATATTTATCAGGGAAGTGGTAAGGTTTCCTGGAGTACCACTATCTATTGTGTCTGACCGAGATCCAAGATTCACCTCTAAGTTTTGGAAGAGTCTTTAACATGATCTGAATACTGAACTGAACTTCAGTACGACCTATCATCCTCAATATAATGGCCAATCCAAGCAGACTATCCAAACACATGAGGATATGTTGAGAGCATGCTCAATGGACTTTAAAGGAGGATGATATCAACATCTTCCTCTGGTTGAGTTCTCTTATAATAACAGTTTCCACTCAAGCATCCAAATGGCACCATATGAAGCCCTGTATGGGAAAGGGTACAGAACACTGACATGTTGGGATACGGTCGGTGAACGTAAGCTGCATGGACGAGAAATGGTTGAAGAAATGGTAGAAAAGGTGAAAACCATTCAGCATCATATCAAGGCATCCCAGAGTCGACAGAAGAGTTATACAGATAATCGTCGACGAGACCTTGAGATTAAAGTTGGAGACATGGTGTTTCTATGCATATCACCGTGGAAAAAGGTCACGAGGATTGTAAAGAAAGGGAAGTTAAGTCCAAGGTACATCGGCCCCTTCGAGATTCTTGATCGTGTTGGGGCTATGGCCTATCGACTAGCACTTCCACCTACCATGGCCAAAGTGCATGATTTATTTCTTGTATCCCTCTTAAGGAAGTACGTACCGGACCCATCACATGTACTCTCTTCTGAGGTGGTACAATTGGAATATGATCTTTCTTATGAGGAGCAACCAGTGAAGATCATAAATCATAGAGAAAAAGTTCTATGAAATAAGACAATGCCCCTTGTCAAGGTGTTGTGGAGAAACCACAAGTTTGAAGATGTGACTTGGGAATCGGAGGATATGATGAAGCTGAGTTACCCACATTTGTTTTAGTGTGGGAAAAGGAAAATTTTATGGGAAAAATTTCTTATGGGGGGAATATTGTAACGACCCAAAGATTCATTAATGGAAATCCCTCATGATATAATTAAATGTCTCTTTATGTTTATATAAAATGTCAACTTCTTTGGTTTTATGTTAAGACTTTTGACCGTTGCTAATATATCTGTTGAACATTGATCACATGATTAGTACAAATATAGGACTTTAACAAATCCAATTTACTCAGACAAAGGAAGAGATGGCCTCATCCAGTAGAATTGCCTCATACGAAGCCCATTTGTCGGAGCTCGGAAAAGAGGTGGTGTCTTTGGGCTTCACCCTTGACCAAGCCCAAGCTGAGCTTCATCATGTCAAGCTCGAACGTGACCATCTATGGGTAAAGTGGAAGTTGATAGAGATTACCACTCGAGTGATGTTATCCGAGCCACCCCAAGAGTCGGTCACCATCGCACACCTTACCCTTAGGTCTTATGCAGCTGTTTAAGGGGTTATGTAACAAATAAGTAGTACTATGTTCACGTACATTATTTTTTGTATATAATAATTAATATAAATTCTAGTCATTTTTGATACATTGTAAATAGTTTTTAAAGTACAAATGGTGTTTTTAGTTATTATTTAATTAAGAAATATTTTTTATTAAATTAAGGGATTTTTGAATTAAATAATATTTAAATAAAATAATAAAATTATTAATAATTAATTTTTAATAAATATATATTATCTTATAATTTTATGAATGCAATTAAATTTTTTATTAAGGTTTGAAAGCCATCTCTGTCAAAACCCGTAAATTTTCGATAAATGTTGGTTATTATTTTAAAAGTGAAAATTAACATATTTAGAAAATTATTAAGAAAAAATAAATGTTATTTCTGTAATCAGGATGTCAAAATTTTCCAATGGGGAATTTTTCATAATTTTCTGAGATAGTCAAATATTTGGGTAAATATTAAATACCATTTAAATATATAATGTGTTTTATGACATCATAATGACCCAATAGTGATGTAATAAAATACTATAATCTTTAAGTTCGTCCAATATATGTTTTACCAATAAAATTATGTGATTTTGGGTTTGTTTGACTTACTTTTCAAAGCATTAATGGACCCCTCAAGACGTATTCAACACCTTGCCTTTTTAAATTAATTTCCATGGGAGTGTGACTCACCTTTACATAAGCAACCCTAATATTGTAAGAAGTTCGGACTTTTTCCTTATAAAATATTGTTTTCCTCATCCCTTTTCCAAAAACCATGGGATGGTTTGTGGTTTGGATTAATTTAATATAAGGGGTCCCAAACCTAAATAATAAAGAATTCTCTCACCTTTCTTTTGTAAACCCACCCAAGCTCCCACTTCCTCCTCACTCAAAACCTTTGTAGTTTTCCCAACCTCTGGCCTAATCTCTCTAGAATCCTCCCAAGGTTCCCCAAGCTGCCAAGAAGCCTCTGACAAGCCTCTCTCTAGCCTTTGGAAGCACACTTCCAAGTAAGGGTTTTTCTTCCTTTCTCATTTTTGTCCAATTTACGTTTAGTTGTTTTGCCTTTTAATTTCAATTATGAATATTGGGGTATGGTTTATCACCTCCTTCATACTTCCCTCTTTATTCTTGAATGCTGGGAGACCCCTTTCTCTCTCTTTTAATTCCTCCCATGTACACCCGTTACTATACCGAAATTCCGAAAGGAACTTCTCTCTCCTCTTTTACATTCAAGGAATACCTTTGTATCATGAATCTAAATTCCATTACAATTGTTGGTACATGTATATATATGATCTCTTTACATTCCATTTCATGTAAATATGATGAGGAACCCCTTTCTCTCTCTTCAACCATTTTTATTAATTCTTATGTCACACCATTACGCTGCAGAAATCACACCGATTTTATAAGCCAATGCCATTGTGTAGTGAATACCATGCTCATTTCTCCGTCAAGGGTATTCACCTTTATGAACATTTACATATTGATTATAAGTATTCATTTATGAATTCCACATTACATTATTTTGGAATAAATGATTATGTTTTATGAATCCATGTTTTATGATCCATGTGGCACACTTATGCATGAAATGAAATGTTTAAGAAGGGTGCTCCCTTATAGTGCTCAAATGCATTGGGTAAAGTATAGTATCATGATACGTCATGTGCAATGAGTGTCGACTCATGCTAATTCAAGTGCAATGATGGTTTACTCATGATTTATGTGCAATGAGGATTTACTCATGCTCTATGTGCAATGAGCCTTGCCTCATGCTAATTCCTTGTTAAGTGTTGTTGCCACATTTCCATGTTATGATTATCATGCTTTTTCATGCCTTTATCGTCATGTTTCATTTATTCTATATTGATATGCCTATTTTATAACATGTATTGTACTCCTAATTTTATTCCATGTGTAGTCCCTTATTGGTCTTTATAGCTCACCCTTTTCTTATGCATGCCCTCTGGTTATCCCATTCAATGCTAAGTACGAGTGAATGTAGTGGTCATGTAACGGATGTTTTCAATAAAGATATTGTATTCCATGTTTAAAGTTTTTATGTATTGATCCTAAGCCCAAAAGACACTAAACCTCTAGATATTCTTGTTTTATGAAGTGATGTTTTATGTAATAAATCATGTTTAAGTTTGTAATAAAAGTAGGGTTGTCATATTAACCATGTATAAGGTCCCGGGTAGGGGAAAAGTATTCAGGTACATTCCATGTGTTAGGACAACAGGCTGTGTGTTTGGGGTGTTACACGTCCAGTTGTGGTAGGAGTGCACGCCCATGTGGATGACTTACGGTAACACATCGTATAGGGAAAGTATACCCAGTGTAGTCATGTTTTACAAAACATTAATTCTTTCCTTCTTATGTTCTATTCTTTTCCTTCGTATTTTCCAGTCCTTGATAATCCTGAATCTGAGGTGTGTGTTTGAACTTGTTAAATCATGCCACCTAAACGTCTTCCGGTTGTCCTCCAGTTACAGGAAGTGATAAGACACTTGATAGGGCTGATCATGGACTTTCTGATGATCCTCCTTTTGTGCTAGTTTTGGCAGTAGTATTTGTACTAGCTGTAGAAACTGATTCACATTTTATGGAGGGCTTTCTATGGATGATGAAGACCTTCTAGGGATCACTACCTCCTACCTCGACTATGGAAAATTTGATGATGGTTTTCCAGTAGCAGCATCCTCCCACCTTCTCAGGGGAAGGATGACCTCAGGATACAGAGTCATGTCTAGAAGCCATGCTGATGATCTTTGAGAATTTAAAGATGCCTCCAGAAAGGCATGACAATAATGCTACCTAAATTCTAAGAGATTCCATGAAGAGGTGGGGGGATGTGATCTCACGGGCGGGCCATCAGTAGGTTATGGAATAGGGGCAGTTCCAGCGGATCATCTATGAATACTTCTATCCTGAGACATTGAGGGCCGATCGAGTCCAGGAGTTCATGATCCTGGAGTAGGGTACTCTTTTGGTTATGTATTACTCCACTCGTTTCACCAAGAGTCAAAATTTCACACCCCTCCTATGGGGAGATGGAGTTTTACTATCAAGGAATTTTGAGGATGGTCTCAGACAGGACATCCACTCGTAGGTGAATATCTTCAGGTTTTCTTCCATCTCCTCCATTGTCAAGCAGGTGCGGATCACAGAGCAACATTTTAGAGATTCAGGAGATGAGATCTTGGGAAGTTCAGCTTCTAGATTTAGTGATTCTCTCACTGAAAGTAGGAGGCGTCATATGGAGTCTACGCGTGGGGATCCAAAGTGGAGAGATACACATTTAGGTATCCAGGTGGTGTGCTACCTGTGCAGGAGGAGTGTCCATACGAAGCCGCAATGTCAGAGAGACCCATTGGAGTGCCGATCTTGCGGAAAGATGGGTCACCTTCAACATTTATATCAGGTTTTATCACCAGAATCTTGTGAAAGGGGTTCATCAATGACTTCTTGTACAGACGTAGCTCCACCAATTTTCACCAGTATGGGAACTAGAGTTCTTCTAGCCGTTCAGGCTGAGGTGGAGTTTGTGGTCGTGGTGGTCAATCGTCAGGCTATCAGTGACAATAGGGTTGATCAGCTCCTAGTGGTCTGGGAGGGTCACAAGGTCTTGGAGCAGGCCAACCTTTTTCAATGGAGCAGACCCATCAAGAGCAGGATCTCAGACCCTCTAGAGTTTGAGGTACGATCTTAATTGCCTCAATTTTAGATTTTTCTCTTTTCGATACAGGAGCTACCCATAGCATTATATCTATTACTATTGTGAAGATCATTGGCTTCTATATCTTTTCTTCATAATATCTTGATGCTACACACTCTGTGGGGGATGAGAACGGCTATTGTACGTTAGGGCAGGGAGTTCCCTCTATAGGTTAGTGGATGTCACTTCCATTGGGATTTCTATGTCCTAGAGATGACATGATATGATTTCATTCTTGGAATGGACTAGTTAGTTCCCTTCCATGTAATCTTCTATTTCTATCTCCTTAGTGTGATTTTTATATCACCATAGGGTGTATAGTTTCCTCATAAGGTAGAATAGGATGTCCAGGAGAGCAGAGCAGCTCTAGAGCATCATGGGATGGGAGGAGTTACTACCCAGATTCCTTGTCTGTAACTGGATGACTAGGGGATTTCATAGTCAGACTTTCCTCCAGTAGTGGATCATTTTAAGGATGTATTTCTAGAGGAATTTTCAGCTTTCCTCCATAGCATGAGGTATAATTTTTGATTTAGCTAGTTCTAGGAGTGGAACTGGGGTCCATTACTTCTTATAGGATGGCAACACCATAGTTGCAGGACCTCAAGAAGAATTTGGAGGAGTTTTAGGAAAATGGTTTCATCAGACATTGTACTTCTCCATGGAGTTTTCATATCCTTTTTGCGAAGAAGGTGGATGGTACACTCAGACATTTTGTGGACTATCATAAGTTGAACCAGTTGACAGTAAAGAACCGATATCACCCATCGAGGATTAATGATCTCTTCGATCTGCATCGAGGAGCCCAAGTGTTCTCGAAGACTGACTTGAGGTACGGTTACCATCAGTTATGTGTTAGACCATATGATATATCTCTTACAGACATTTAGAGTATGTATAGTCTATATGAGTATGCAGTTATGTCATTCGTTCTCACGAATGTGTCTGTAGTTTTCATGGCATTGATGAACCGAGTGTTCCATCCATACTTGGATTCCTTCATGGTTGTTTTCATGGAAGATATCTTGGTGTACTCTCACACTCGACACGACCATGATACACATCTTGAGATTGTTCCAATTACAATGAGAGAGCTTCAGTTATATGCTAAGATCTCAAATTCCACTTTTGGATGGATCACATTCACTGCTTGGGTCAAGTAATCTCAGAGACAGATGTATTAGTAGACCCAAAGAATGAGAGAGCAGTAGATTCTTCGGAGTATCCGAATAACGTATTTGAGGTGCGGAGTTTTCTAGGGCTGGTAGGATACTATAGAAAATTTTTATAGGACTTTTCAAGCTTAGCATCACCACTAATAGGTTTGACGAAGAAGGGTTCAAATTTCATGGGGTCAGATTCTTGTGAGTCACCATTTTAGGAGTTGAAGGGTAGGTTTACTTCAGCACAAATTCTAGTCTTTCCAGAGTAAGGAAAGAGCTATACTATTTACTGTGATGCTTCAAGTATTGGGCTGGGAGCTGTTCTTATGCAAGGAGCTGGAGTTGTTGCGAACGGGTCTCGACAGCTGAGGCCACATGAGAGGAACTACCTGATGTACGATCTCGAGTTGGAGGGAGTTGTTCATTCCTTACGCTGTTGGAGACATTATCTTCAAGGAGATCATTTTTTGGTTTTCACTAACCAAAAAATTCTCATGTACATTTTCACTCAGTGCGATCTGAATTTGAGACATTGAAGTTGGGTTAAGTACCTTCAGTATGTTGACTTTGAGCATGCCTACATGCCAGGGAAAGGAAACACAGTGGCTGATGCGCTGAGTAAGAGGACATAGATATAGGTAGTTCATGAGGTTAGTCATGAGTGGAAGCTTATGGCTCTGTTCTCTGAGATGCATTTGGAGGTGCACGACATAATGGGAGGACCTTTCTTTCTTCTGTAGTTGTTACCTCTACCCTTTTTGGTCATGTGCGAATGAGGAATCTATCAGATAATGAAGGCCCATTTCTATGAGAAATCATGTCAAGAGTGGACCCTATTCTTGAATGGACCATAAGTGGGGATGACGTCTTGCAATTTTGTGGGTGCGTATGTGTGTCAGCAGACATATGTGATGAGCTGATGTGGGACTTTCATTCCTTTGTTTGGGCAGTTCATCCTGGTGTCACCATGATGTATCATGATCTCCACCGTTAGTATTGGGGGCCTAGTATGAAGAGGGATGTTTCTGGTTTTGTTATGAGGTGTTCCGCCTATCAGAAGGTGAAGACAGATCACCATCAACCTGCAAGGATTATACAGTAGTTACCCATTCCCGAGTGGAAGTGGAATGATGTCGTGATGGATTTCATGACCGGTATTCATAGGTCACCTCAATGGAATGATGCAATATGGTTTTTCATTGACAAACTCGAGAAGGTTGCTCATTTCTTTCCGATCAAGAAGAATTTCAGTGTTTATGAGTTGGTAAGGCTATACATCTGAGAGATTGTACATCTACATGGATTTACACATTCCATTGTCTCTGAATGGGATTCATGTTTTACTTATCGGGTCTGGTAGGGGCTTTAGAAGGCTTTGGGAATGTAGGTACTTTTGATTACAGCTTACCACCTCGAGACAGATGGCCAGTCCGAGCGTACGATTTAGGTCCTTGAAGACATGCTTCAGGCATGCATTCTCGATTTTGGAGGTTTTTGGGAGAATCATATACCTCTAGTGAAGTTTTACTACAACATTAGTTTTCAAGAAACTATTAATATGGAACCTTATGAGGCTTTGTACAGTAGGCCATGTTGATCACCCTTTTGTTGGCTGGAGGCAGGAGAGGCAGCTTTCCTGGGACCTCGTCTTTTCAAGGAGACCACAGAGCAGATGGAGATGACTTGGAAGTGGATGGCTACTGCATAGTCTCGACAGAAATCTTATGCTGATCAGCAGAGACGACCTATGGAGTTTTGGGATGGGGATCAGGTTTTCCTGTGTGTCACCTTGAGGTTAGGGAAAAGAAGGATTAAGATATAGGGTAAGCTTTCTCCGAGGTACGTCGGGCCATTTGATACGTTAGAGAGAGTTGGTCTAGTAGACTATCGATTGTAGTTACCTCAGAGGTACTGGGTTATGCATGACATTTTTCACGATTCTCAACTCTGACGTTACTTTTCAGACCCGTCCCATGTCTTTCAAGCTGAGGTGGTTGACTTGGAAGTGGATGCATCTTTTGAGGAGCATCCAATCTGGATTGTCGATCATAGTAGAAAGGATCTCTGTGTCTGGTCTGTTCCTCTGGTACGAGTGTTATGGCAGCACAGACAGGTACATGATGATACTTGGGAGAGGGAGGCCGCTATAAGAGCACAATGGAAAGAACTGTTTGGGGTTTCTTCTTCTATGTCACAGTAGGGAAATTCAAGGACTAATTTCTTTAAGAGGGGAATTTTAGAAGAACCCGGACTTAATTTTCATGTATGACATTTCATTCAGATCCTTTTTTGAGAAAAAGAGGAAATTCTGGAAATTTTTTAAGTACACGCCAAGTACTTTATGAGTACACGCTGTGTACTGCTTTGCCACAGGAGGCCGTGTGCTGGACATGTCAAGGCCACAAACACGGCCGTGTGAGGGTGACTTGGAGGCCACCTAATGCGGAGTACAGAAACGGTGAGTACACACCGTGTATGTCAAAATTACACACCATGTAATTTTTTTCATTAAATGCACCGAGGTCACGTCTAATCGACCTAACGATCTTCTTTTAGGTCTCATTTGACCTAGTGCTCTATATGGCCACAGATCTTTGACAAACCCTTGAGTGTGCATCCATCCTTTGAATCGGACACCATTGATTGCGTTGGAATCGCATAGGTGAGTTCTCTATTCTCCTAGATCACCATCTACTAATTCTCTTATCTTTCATGAGATATAATTGGTTGAACATTTTAGAAGTTTTTGTAGATATTCGGTGTTCTATGGTTATTCAAGATTTGAGGCTTACATATAGCAATCTATCATGATGAGGTAGGAGGTTTGTTCCTTTCTGTTGATATTATTTGAGTTATATGTAAAAATTCGCCAATACGCATGAACAGGGTATTGCATGCTTACAGTTTTAGCCTTATTTTTTTCCTGATATGATTTTATTCTTGAGTAGAGGATGAATTGATTGTTAATAGAGTGAATATATCTATTTTGGGGTTTTTCCCATGCATGTTTTGGTTATGACATCTTGGTTTTGATTAGCTGTTAGGCTCCCTTGTTTATTCCCATGCTTAGTAATGGAGGATGGTGTTACTATCATTAAGATATGCTGATATGCCATATAATGCTAGGAAAGTAGTTCGTGTGGTTTAATTTGGCCGATACACATGATATAATTGTTGACTTACACAGTGCCATGAATACCTAGTGTAATAGACCATAGGGAGAATAGACATAAGGGATTCTCTAGAGTGTCTTTATAATATTAGGATGTGAGACCACATGGTGAATTGACGTTGAGTGATTCATCAGAGTGTTAGTAGTTCCTCAATGCGGGCCTCAGTGGGAATGAGACGTTGAGTGCTTTCCTAGAGTGCCTTTAGTATCGATATGAGATGATAGGGGGAATTTATATTTAGTGCTTCCTCAGAGAGTCAATACTTTAGCTAAATTAGAGGGTTGAGACAATGTGTGCCTCCTAGAGGGTTTCTAGTACTTGTTGGTTGCACTAGAGTGGTAAGGCTGTGAGTATATCCTAGAGGGTTACCTATTTCTATTACCTATTTTGAAATGCTACTTACTGGTTTGTGAATTAAATTCTTGAACTGTGGTAATGTTTTTGTCTGAGTTCTTCCTTGTTTACTGTGTTGCTTTTTCACATTTCCTGCCATATACTCACTGACTTCTAGGAACAAGTCTTTTGGTGGTTTCCTATAGGAATTTTGTCTCACACCCTTTTTGGGTCATGCTTTTGGTCCCAAACAGATTATATTACTATTGGTATAGATAAGAGAAAACACCCTTCTACTTTAGGTTCTTGATTGACTGTAGAGATGGAGAGCATGGGACAAATATATGGCTTGTGATGCTGAGGAGCTACTTATAACTGTTTAACTATTTTCTTTCATACTTTGGTTTATCACTTTATACTCATGACTTTTGATTTGTTTGGCTACATTCCTAGACATATTTATCATGCATCATTTATATATGTGCTCCAGTTGTTTCTTACCTTTATTCTTCCATTGTTTACTCTTGTATGGATTATTACTGCTTTCATTTTGTATATTGTTTTCTTCCGTTGTGTTACTCTGCCAATGAAGGAATAGTTTCCCCACTATCACACCTAAGGTCCTCACTGCTAGTCAGTAGCCTCTTCCATTCGGGTAAATTCACATGAGGCTATGGGGCCAACGGGGTATGGGGCGCCCCGGGGTGGCTTCCGAAACAGGGACGATACAATTGACCCTATAAACTAAATTTCACTTTTTTCCTTTTGAGTAAATAATATCATTATAAGAATGAACTATAATTTTTTATCTCTTCATTTGTGGAATCATTCATGTTATCTAATAATAATGGTGTTTTCTGCTATATAAACATACTATAATCATTTATATGATATTTTCGGAATATTCCATCAAAATTATTTCTATATTTGGATTTTAATAATGTTTAACATAAAAAATCATGAAACACATCTCTTTCTCAGGATAATAATTCTTTAATAAAATTATGAATTAATTACTATATGGGAAACATATTCATGTATATAATATAATGTTACTAGTCATGAAGGAATTATATATCCCGACAAGAAATTGTGTAAGTATTTATATCTTATGAGATGTTGTGTATAAGATTAGGGGGTGATCCTAATCTAACATGGGACTTTTTCCACTTTTTGGTGATGGTCTTATGATTAAACATTGAATAATGTTAATAATGTCATGAATTTTATGGGGGTCAGTATATTAAGATTCCAAAATCCCTTGATATAAATATATTTATTCTAAATCCTCGTTATATGATTCTTAGGTCATTATCCTTATGTTATTGAATATGAATATTATATTTTCTATTGTTGTTTCATTCTTACATTATCATGAATATATGTTTAACCTATACTAACTTATGATCACTTATGTTGTAACATTTTCTTATCCTTACTAATCATTTGATACTAGCCCCTTATTATATTTCCATTTCCCAATGTTAAAAAGTTATGTAGTCTTTGTGGTATGTCTAGAATATTATCATGTTTGTCAAATTAATTGGAGATATTGATAACTTTTTATAGATTAATTATATCACATATATTGTTTAAAAATATTCATTTGTTTAATTAAAACATGGTTTCTATATGTTAATGTATTTTTTATTTCTCCAAATTGTTAAACAATACATATTTTCTATAGTCCTTGTAAGTTGAGCTCAGTGTTTCATGTCATATAATCAATTTAACATAGTGTTATTTTAAAATCATAGGGTTATATAATATTCATATAGAGTTTAATAATTGGTGTATCCTTATGATATGAATACTCTTAGTATAAGTTTGCACACATTTTTTAAATTTTGACAATGGTCCAAGAAATGGTGAAGAAGCATAATGGACTAGAGTTTAGACCCATGACAGTATTAGTGGGTAATCTCAATTCCTTGGGGATTCTATGTAGCATGGTCACTCAATACCTAGTATATTCCAAGTAATATGTTCACTTCATGCCTAGGGGATTCCAATATGCACGATCACTTAATTTCTAGGGGATTCTGAGGATAATTTTCACTGAATTCCATGAGGATATTGAGTGAAATGTTTTCTTTTTTCTCTCTTTATTAGTACTATATCTAGTGGTTCATAACTTTTAAAATTTTTTATTTTCATTCCTCTATGGATTCCAAAATAGTATATCAAATATTTTTGGTTTCATGTTAAGTGCATGAACACTCATTTTATGGTTATTTGTTTTTTACATATGTGTTTTTTCTTATGTACTATTTTTTCATAGATATTTATTTCTTGTTTTTATTATATTGAGCTCATCAGACTAAATAAACATCATTTATTTGTTGGGTGTGGTGAAATTTAGTATTGTCCTACTGAGTTGTACTCACAACCTTATCAAGAATCAATGACACATGGGTACATAGGAATCCTCACGTTTTGTTAGTTTGGCATGAGTTAAGGCATGGGTTTGATCAGTTAGTGGGATACTATAATAAAATAATGGAGACTAGGATGATGTAAGGTTTTGAGATATAGTGCCACATGTACTTTTATTCTTTTCTATGATGTTAGTGATTGTATTAGGGGATGATCAATATTTATTCTATATTTTCAACATTACTTCATTCTGTAGGTATATTTTTTATTAAGCATACTATAATTGTATAATGATAACTTGTTGGGGGGGTTTTATATACTCTGATTGAGGGTACATTTACCCCCATCAATGCCACCATAAGAACTCACTGATATTAGGAATCCTTTATAATACGGGGAGGTACACCTATGTTCTTATGGCATTAGGATATTTATGCAATGATTCAGGTCATGATATTATAGATCAGTTGTATTTATGATATACCTAACATTGTATCAAACATATTTTTTATAACATGACTTGATGATGTTACATTATTGGGCATTTCATTCATCATTAATGTTTATTAGGTTATATATATTATGTCATCATTATTAATTCTACTATTGTTAGTATGATGACAGTGTATAGACTCCCAATAGTATTTCTATATAACATCACCATTATTTAGTATCCTCTGATTAATGAGAAGCTATGCTTGAGTCCACATAACCCCTGTGTTTTTTTTCCAGTTCAATAATCAACATTGGGGGATATTTTGTGGTGGTATCATTTCTTATTTTATTGGTATTAAATTTTTTTGGAAATGTAAACAATGTGTAAGAAGTTGTGGAAACATGTTATGGAACTTGTTTCTAGGAGAATAAAAGGCACATATAATGAAATCATATGTGACTAGGGGAAGGTATTTTTTGTTTTTGTTTTTTATTTTAAAGATGAGTTAATTTATATACACTGATAGACATGGTTTTTTTATTTATGGTATTTTTATTCAAATTTTGGACTGGAAGGAGTGTGTGTGTTCATGTAAAATATAGTAATTTTTGATGTACACATCATTTTCATGTTGTCTTGTCACTTGGTAATAGAGTTTTAGAAAAATTATTTTCATTTAATGAATCATCATGAATTTATATGTGGTTTTTCATATAAATTTAAGGAGGAATATTATTTAATTATTCATCAAAATAGTTGAAATTGTAGTATATATTCAATTATTTTAATTTCTATATGGAATCAGCTACATGAATTTTCAATTATATCATATAAAGTGGATTCCTCTATAACTTCTAATTGATATATTGTTTACCTAAGACGTTGTTATGGGAACTCTTACTGAATGTAAAATTGAATTCTTAAAATGTACATTATATATGTGTGTGGATTGAAAATGGGTATGATTTTACTAGGGTTATAGGGGATAGTGCACTAGTTTTGATATTCTTATGATATGGGGAGTGCATGGTAGCATAATGTGATGAATGTTATTGTTTTCCCTAAATTTTTTTGTAGTATTAAATTATACTGGGAATTGTGTTGATATGTGTCACTGGAATTTTATTAATATTCTATAATGAATACCACCTACAATGTGATTGGACGAGTATGGTGAGAATTCCCCGCTAGCAGTATTTAAAATGCCTCCTATGCTTCCAGGGTATCTTGTGGATTGTCAACTCCAATATAGAATACTAAATGTCATGTAGTTGATAGAGTGTGAGATGATACGAGTAGTACCTATCATGTCTTATTTGACCAATTAGTTTCATCTACTTCACCCACTATAGTTTACTAGTGAGAGTGGTCCCTATGTGGATTAGTTTTTTATCTATTCCACCCAAGTATTTTTTTTGATCATCTAGATACAACCCCATAGAAGAGGGTGAAACTCACACTGTTTATGCATTGGGTACCAGTGAAGTTCTAGTGTGACATATTAGTGTACATAGACCTGTATGTTGATTTTTCCAAGGACATCTAAATTAGGTTCTTTGATCATATTTATTTAGATATATTGATGGATGATAGGCCCTGGGATTTAATAGATTTTATTCAAATAAGGATGAATATATTTGATCATGCTTCCCATTTATGTGATTTGTTTCATTTATCCCTAATGATGTGAAGGGATATGATTCACAAAGACAATCACTTTGGGGATATCCTGGGTTGAGTGACATAGGTTCAGTTAATTTTAATTTCTCCTTTAATTGTTTTTAGTGGTTGTGATTTAGACCTTGATCATAGACACAAATTGGGTGAGAGAAGAATCTCAAGAAAAATAGATTATACTAGGGTATTTGGTGTCATATAATCATGTATAAAAACTTCTCTTTCAAAGATTCATGCAAGGATAATAGTGGTCAGAGTAGTCTAGGTAATTGGTTTTCAACTCCTTCATAGGGGTTATTATATGTAGTATTATCAGTGTGGGATATGAGGTAATACCTAACACTAGTGACCTAACCACCTATTAAGAGATACTTTTATTGAAATATTTATCACATTCAGTGTTTTTTTTGATATCTTATAACTTATAGAGTTGTGGAGTATTTTAGAAGGTATAATTATCGGGAGTTAGAGTAGTTATACAATGATAGTATGGTAGTTTTTGTTCTATTGGGTATATATTCAAGATAGGTTTATTATATAACTAGGATAAGTGCGTTAATTATAATAAATAATTTCTTCATGGTGAACACACTTAGGGGCCTAGGGTCATGTACCATCTCTATTAGATGTAGTATAGCCTACTCCTTCTAGTTCAGATGTTGGTCCTTGGAGTATTAGAGGAATGATACCAGTAGAATCTACTCTATCTTAAGACATATTTTATACTGTGTAATTGAATTCATTCATAAATTATCATTTCATTAATTAATTGGTTTTATCCATTAATAATTTATATGGGGTGATTTCTATCAATACACCATTGTGGATGTAGTCTAAGGTAATTCTCCAATATGGGTAAATTTCACTAGAGATCCATCGCTATCAATTTATCTAAGATATCTTTATTTTATAAATTCATTTTTTAATTATTCAGATTGAGTGGTTCTTATAATAGTGAACCCATATTAAATATTAGTTTCAATATGTATCTTTCACTTATCTCGATGGTGGAATCTATGTAAATTCATATGAGTGGGTTTTATATGTAGGTAATGTGGGGAAAATCCATCAATAGTTAGGTGGGTTTATCCTTGTTGGATAGCCTTGTGCTGGATTATTGTAATGTATATTGAGATATATTTATGCCCATGTTATATCTATTTCATGATGTTTTCCCATATTGGTTCTCTAGGATTCCACAAAATAGAGACATTAAGTTTACTATGATATCATTTTTTCCAGATATTATTTCTATTTCACAATAAGTTGTGTCTTATATGGATCTTCATATGCTTAGGATCAACTAGAGGACATGGATAATGATATATTCATATGGGTGAGCACATCCACTTAGGGTTCTATAGGATTATTTTTCTAGAAGGAATATTTTTATTTAAGGATTTCTATTGATTAACAGAATCAGGACCAAGTGATGATTAATAATTTGTATTTTATACCACTTATTGATGATGTTTTTGACTACATTGGATAAATCAAGGTGTTTTATATGATCTAACTGAGGTTATTTTGTCACCAGTTGATGGTGTGGCCGTCATACATTGAATGTACTTCCCTCGAGAGAAATTATATTTTGTATAACTATTTGGTGATGTTATTCAGTTTAAATAACGAATCAACAGTGTTTATCAATATATTGAATTAGAAATTTGAATAATATCTTTAAATAATAGTGTTTTTTTAAATACTCTAAGGTACTCCATGTCAATGGATGAACATGTTAAACACATAGAGATTATTTTGAATACACTTAGGTATCATCTAGAATATTCCATGCTCTCAATGATATACTTTTAGATTGATATGATTCTCATCAAGGATCATATAATATCTTATTATGGTGTATTAGTAGATCCTCCTACTTATAGGGTATTATCTTCATGGTTACATCCCATTAATATTTCTTATATCAATAACATTTTATTCATATAAGGCCATTATAAAAGGTTTATCCAAGACATATCCCATATTTCATCATCTATGACTATCCTCCCCAAGAATGAGTTGTGTTTTATTGGTATCAAACTTATGATAATTTCCATTATGAGTTTAATAGGGTATTGATTGGATTCTCATTCTTGACCTTACCCAAGAAATGTATGGAGTATACCTTGTCTTGTGATGCATCAACGTTTAGTTTGGGAGTGGTGCTGATAGTTGTGTGATCACATACAAGTCCATGAAGTTGGGTCCTTATAAAAAAAATTATCCAACCCATGATTTAGAGGTGGTATTTCTAGTTTTTTTCATTATATTTTGATAAAATTTCATGTTTTTTGAGAGTTTTATATTGTATAGATACCCTAAAAGACTAATGTTTATTTTCCCACTGTGGGACTTGAACCTTTGAAACTATGTGTCGGTAATGAATTTAAAGTCATTTAATTTTTTTCTTAGAATATAACAATTATAGGTTTAATGTGGTTACAAATGGAATGATATAGAATATGCAGACTCATGTGGTGTAGATGTATAGAAATGAGTGGAATAAAATTGATATGGATGACAATATAACGTGGTTGTGTGAGTATTTGGTTTCGTTATTTCGTATGAATAATGCATCAATAGTCATATAGATCACATTAATTGAATTTTTAATTAATTTCTCTAAAAATTCAGGGATTTATTTTAAAAAATATTATCATGTAATGAATGTATTGGGATCAACACTTGCAAAACATAGATATTATTTTGGATACAATTAGGGAGCATCGAATAAGTTACATTCTCTCAATGTTTCACATATAGATTGATTAGGTGAAAATAATAGGTTATATTATATATAAATATTCAATATAATTTTTCTCTAGGAAGTATATGGTAGTTTTTTAATGGGTGTATCCCATGATTTTTTTTTGTATTCACAGGTTTTGGGCTTTGTGGTTATTACCAAAAGGTTATCTGAAACTTCTCCCACCTTACTACACCAATTAATTGACTCCCCAAGAATTTATTAAGTTTGATTTATTTGATTATATTGATAATTTATTTAAGAAGTTGAAAAGGAGTTTCACCAGTGTTCCAATCCTATATTTACCTAGTACAATTTAGAATTAATCCTTGTACAACAGTGCTTTATGGTTCAATTTGGGGTGATTTTGATGAAATATAGGCATGTGGTTGCATACAGGTTCAAGCAGCTGATTCCTTATAAATATAATTACCCATACCACAATTTTAATTAGATGTATATGGTCTACTAATTGTGAATTTGGTGACATAAAATTTTTGGAAATGGGTTTATGGTGTAGACATATCATAATATCGTAAGTATATTATCCAATGGTGGGAACTTCACCTTCAATAATAGTGGTGGGTCAAGAATTTACATTCATTTGATTTTGAGCTAAATTATAACCTTATGAGGGGTAATTTTATTTAAGATACACTAATCTAGTAATTACAGACTCATGTGGTGTGGGATTCCTATAGTGAGTTGAAGATAATTGACCCCTTTGTTGATTTTTTATTAGTTATTCATCAGTATAAGGGACCAAAAACCATAAAATAATTATCTATAGGCTCTTCAATCCTTAATAAGGTTAATAGGATTCAATTTTAAAATAATTATTACTTATGGATTATGTAATATATAAATGGTGGGGATCCACTACCAGACTGGTCCCTTGATGATGATACTATTAATTATGTCAAATTTCATGTTGTGGTACCCAGACGCATGCGTGGGGAGATTATGAGGTAGTCTCATGTATTGAAGTGGGAATTATATCCATGATTCAATAGGATATATCAAGATGTACATAAGAAATAATAAAGTCTTGTATTTTTAAGGGATATAGTAGTTTTTATCAAAAGCCCAACGCCTTATTAGTAATATAAGATTGATCACTAGCGACCCACTGGTCATCTCAAGTAACTTCAAATTCTAGAGTGTATGTGAGATGATGTATCTCTGTATTTTTTACAATGGGTTTTTTAGGTAACCTTGAGGTATTGGCGCAGTTTGGAAAATAATGGGTAAACTAACTGAGGTGGATTATTTCATACTGATTCAAGAGACCTCCTCAATTTATTAGATGTGAAAACTTTTTGTTTGAGATGTATTGTGTTTTCACAGCATCCTATCGATTATTTTCGTAGATACAGATTCTCATTTTACATATCATTTCTAGAAGATATCTAAAATATATCTTTGTAAAAAAGTACATTTTTTAACTGCTTATCCTACACTTACTGATAGGTAGTCCAAGAATACAATTCCGATCCTATAGGACATGTTAGAAGAATGCATCCAAGATTTCTGTTTTTCCTAAGAGTATCACATATAATTAGTTTATTTTTTCTTCAAAATTAGTTATCAAGAATCAATAAATATGGGCCCCTGAATGACTCTATATGTAATTTCATTTTTAACGTGTTTTGGATGAAGGTTGATTAGTCAATATTTTTTTCTTAATATTATTTTAAAAAAATCATAGTGCATCCAGTGGATCTGAAATAATTTATTGACTATGTTGAGTGCGAATAAACAATACACCAACCATATGAACCATCTTCTTGAGATTTAGGTAAGTTATCAAATGTTCTTTTGACTATCACATTAATTGGGACACTGTCATATTTGAAGATATAGAAGTATGGTGCCCAATTATATGGGGATATTCAAAATCAATATGAAGGTCTGTACAATTTTATTCCAATTAGACCACCTAATCATTTCGGTTTTATGTATTATATATTCCAATGCTTCTATTTATTTGATATTTTCCCAATCCATCCCATGTAATTAATAATAATTTTATCACTATAGATGTGAAACATATTTTGAAGACTGTGTATCTCAGATAGTGGGTGAGAGTTAAAAAGATCCTCATGGTAACATATTTTCTCTATTATGAGTACAATTTTTTCATGGTTTTATCCTAGAATAGACATGGTATTTGGAGTTGGATATTCTTCCTTAGAGGTGAGAGATGATCATTGATGGGTCCAAGTAATGTATGAAAGTTAATTTTAGTGAAAAATAGCTATATAGTTGGGAATATATAAAACCCCACCCATTTCAAGGTTATAATCCATTGATATTTTTCTAAAAAAATTATTTTTATTTTTTTATAATTTTTTAGGCTCATGAGTATTTCTCTATAGAGGATTATGTGAAATGAATTGGGATTGTGTATAAAAAATTTAAAACTACAGGTGGTCACAATATAACTCCAAGGGATAAAAAAATGATGGACATGGGAAAAGGAAAATGTGTCTTCTAAGAGTAGTTTTTTTGAAACGCATGGTCGCACATTACAATATAATTAAAAAATTTTGGGGGATCTTTTTTTAGGCTGGGTTGTGCTATAGCCGAAAAGATCACTGTGCCACCCATACAAAAAAAATTAATTAGTTAATTTATTAATTCATTGGAGGGTGGATTAATTTTATAGGTTCTATAACTTCAATTATGAATGTCTCTCCCCTGAAAAACCCCTGATATCTCTCTCTTATAATTGTTTTTCTCTATCATTCCTTGATGTAATAATTCATTTTCCTTTGTGATATGAATCTTAAGGTGAGGTTTCCCCTAGTTTTTATCATCATCAATCGGTATCACAAACATTTCATATATTTTATCCCTATTTTAGTGTTTTATTATACATATTTGATTCCCACTATTTCATCTCAAAATAGTGGCCAGTATTCTATAGATTTGTATCTATTAACAAAATGTAGTGGTCCCTAACTATCTCGTAAGTGTTTCTTTGTATCTATGATTTTTTTGTGTAGTCATGATGACCTATCATGTGTTTAACCTATAATTCAATTGTATTTTTTGTTTCATGTAATTTTAATTTCCTAATGATCCATTGAGATAATAATGACCCCTAAATGAAAGGCAACACCAACGAACCCATACTAGAGTGGTGAGGGATCCTACATGGCATCCAAGAGACCCCGGCTCAAAACTTAGTGGAGGTGAATTTTGGGGAACTATAGCAGCACTATGGAAGGTAATGTAGCATTACTCTAGTAGGTAATGCAGGAGGTATTATTTTTATTGTAGCATTCAGAACTATTCACATGATTTGGGCCCTCGGGCCACTAGCTTGGGCCTACCGGTCTCTAGGGCCTTCAGGTCATCCAAGGCCTTCAGGCCATAGAGACCATGGAGTAGACCAGTTCAATGTGAGGAAATCCCCAAAAGAGGATTAGAGAAACAAGAGTAGTAGTCACCTGAAGCAGAGTTCACCAGATTGGAATAATGAGAGGGTATGGTAACCGCCATAGGGGTCGGGCACCGTGCAACTTTGTATGGGGAAATTCTAGCTAATCAGAAATTCAAGGTGGGGATATAATAGATCAATGATGATGAATCATGGGAGGGGTAATATATGTGGGTTGGTCCTACGGGTCATGTAATGGTCATAGTATGCCTCTAGGCCTTCAGGTCATGTATTGGCCTTCGAGTCGTGTCATACCTTGTGAAATGGGCCTAATGGTCATGTAAGGGTTCTCGTTCAACCCTTAAAATTGGTATTGTCCATTGTAAAATAAAAAATAAGGCTTTTAGCTCATTCAGGATAATTAAATGGCAACCAAAGTGGATTCTTTTTAATTGTTTTCCTACAAAAATGAAATAATATCAGATATGAACTTGAAATAATTATCTTGAATTATATATGGGAAATGGTGAATGGTTAATGATGATATACACTATATATTCTAAAGCTGGGTTCTTACTAGCTGATGTGTCGCCTATTCAAGCCTCTACATCCCCCATTTCACTAATTCCATTCATATTATACCCCCCAAAATATCACGTCCCCCTTCTAAATATTATCCCGCTCTACGACTTCGCCTAGGGATCCCGCTCCCCCCCGAATCCCCCCTCCCCGAATTCCCTCTCTCGCTAACATCTTAAAATCCCCACTGCAGCCGTGACTCCGCCTCTGTGACTCCGTCTCTGCGACGCCGCCTCAATAACTCCGCCTCCACGGCTGTGCCTTCGCCTTCGCGTGATCCACCTACGGCTCCTACATCTTCGACCGCTCGTGTTTTCTATTGGCTTCACGTCCTGCTTTCGCATCCTCTCCTCTCGATCTAGGCTTCCATCACATGAATGTATTCATGTTCCATCGCTTGAAACCCTTTGTACCCCTCCTTCCCTATTCCAGATTCTGTTTCCTCAGTTTCTCGTACCGCTCGCACAACATGCCCTATCGACCTATGCTTCCCAATGATCTCAGTAGTTGTGTTCGACCAAATCCCAGTTCCCCTCCACCCCTCCTCGGTGATCACGGTCCACCAAGATGTCCTTGATGGGAGGCCTAGGAAAATGGTATTGTATTTAGGTGATGTAGTTTTCACTCCACCGGTGAATTTTATACTGCATTGTATAGAGAAAAATATATAGAATAAGGTGAATGTTTGTCATCATTATTATTTCGAGACCTTCAATAAGTAATTTTCAAATTTTCATTTGGATTAGTAGTGTGCATAATGAATTACTAATTTACATCATAAATTTATCCCTGTTTCTCCTTCCATACTTATGTGTTATTTTTTGTTCCATAAATTTATTGAAAGTTAAATTTAATATGTAAACTTCTCTCAATGGTCACCTACAATTTAGGATCACTCCTCAATTTTTTTGGAAACATTATTTCGGAACATGGAATATTGATCCACCTATGGAATTGAATGACTGTTAAAGTATTTAACAACCCCAGATCAAAAACTCACATAATCAATCAGCCCCTGGATATTCATTCTGATAGAAAAAATTATTATAACCACCATTAATAGTGTATTTATAATGTTTATGTAATATTGTTTGTGTCTCATAGCATAGGATGTGACCATAATAAACTATATTGCAGATGGGGTAATACTATTGCTGAGAGATATGATGGATGATCCTCTATTTACCAACTACAGGTTTTATGTAATCCTTTTTTGCGACTAATTTTTTATTTTCTGATATGTCATTGTAATCCATCTTTTAATGGGTCCTTACATTGTTTTATTTTGATAAGATCCTGTTAGTGTAATTATGGTGTATGAGGCCCATGAATGATCCCATAGAAAGATTAATTATTGGGACTCCTGAAAAAGGTAATTTTTTTGTAAGATCAATCTATGTGAAATATTTCAAGAAACCAAACATTTCATGTGTGTCCTTTTTTATGTTATCATCATAAATCTAGATCCAAAATTATCAACCAAAACATCAACTCATTATCTCATTATGTACAATTTAAGAAAAATCAATGTCTGCTTTTTTTCAGAGGATGTTTTGTTTCAAGGATTAATATGCGATTAAGTTTATCCTTTCTTTTTGTGTGGTGGGTGTTTCTGTTCAATCAGTTTGATCACACCTATTTTATTTATTGAGAATTAGCATAAATATTCCTGGAGTGGATTCCCTTGACCTTGGATTCAAGGATGATATTTTTATCTTATCTGCTGGTAGATTATAAATTTTACATGCTGGATGATTTTCATGCATCACGTTTTTCACGCTGGACGGGTTTCATGACTTGCTGGATGGATTTTATGAATGGCCTTTTTTATCAGTTTTTTTGCTCGATGTTTTATCATTAAGATGTAAGTTACTCATTATAGAATATGAAAATGGTGGTGGTTTTTGATACTGCATGTTTTAATGCCAATTGTTTGTTGGGACTCCTAAAAAGGTAATTTTTTTGTAAGATCAATCTATGTGAAATTTTCCACGAAACCAAACATTTCATGTGTATCCTTTTTTAACATATCATCATAAATCTAGATCCATCATTATCAACCAAAACACCAACTCATTATCTCATTAGGTAAAATGTAATTAAAATCGATGACTACTTTTTTTCAGAGGATGTTTTGTTTCAAGGAATAATATGCGATACAGTTTATCCTTTCTTTATTGTGGGGTGGGTGTTTCTGTTCAATCAGTTTGATCACATATATTTTATTTATTGAAAATTAGAATAAATCATCAAGGAGTGGATGCCCTAGACCTTGGATTCAGGGCCGAACCTATTATCTTACCTGCTAGTAGATTATAAATTTTACAAGCCAGATGATTTTCATACATCACGTTTTTAATGCTGGACGGTTATCATGACATGCTGGATGGTTTTCATGAATGACATTCTTTTATCAGTTTTTTTTCTTGGTGTTTTATCATTAAGCTGGATGTAACTCTTTATGGAATATGAAAATGGTGGAGGTTTTTGATACTTCATGTTTTAATGCAGATTTTTTAGTTTCATTTACTCATGGTAGACGTCGTTAATAATATGGTGTTCTGTTCTACATTCAGTTTTTCAAGTACATGACCAGTTTTATGGGTGGAAGTTACCCATTTAATGACATTTCATTCCCTTCTACTCATCATTAAATGTTTACTATTTTATTTCACTATTATCTAATTATTTTACCAGTTGTTTTGAACACAATAATATGAATTGGTAGAGAATGCATGTATTATGTCGTAAAATAGGCAAGTTAACCACTGTTTTGTAACTACCCAAAGTTACATTAATGGAAATCCATCTTGATCTAATTAAATGTCTATTTATATTTATATAAAGTGTCAACATTATTGGTTTTATGTTAACAATTTTTCCCATTGCTAATATAGCTTTTGAACAGTGATCACATGATTAGTATAAATATAGGGCTTTAACAAATCCAAATTTACTCAAACAAAGGAAGCGATGGCCTCATCGAGTAGAATTTCTCAATACGAAGCCCATTTGTCAGTACTCGGAAATAAGGTGTCATCCATGGGCTTCTCTCTTGACCAATCCCAAGGTGAGCATCACCATTTCAAGCTCAAACGGGATCGTTTATTGGAAAAGTGGTAGTTTATAGAGATTACCACTAGGGCAATGTTAGTTGAGCCACCACAAGAGTTTGTCACCATCGCACACCTTACCCTTAGGTCTTATGCGACTGTTTTAAGGGGTTATGTAAAAAATAAATAGTACTCTGTTCAAGTACATTATTTTTGTATATAATAATGAATATAATTTCTAGTCATTATTGATAAATTGTAAATAGTTTTTATAGTAGAAATAGTGTTTTTAGTTATTATTTTATTAAGAATTATATTTTATTAAAATAATTTATTTTTGAATTAAATAATATTTTATAAAAAAATATTATTATTATTGTTAAATTAATTTTTATAAAATATAAATGATCTTATAATTTTATGAATGCAATTATAATTTTTATTAAGGTTTGAATGCCATTTTTGTCAAAAACTATGAATTTTCTATAAATAGCGGTTTTTCTTTTAAAAGTGAAAATTAGAATATTTAGAAAATTATTTAGATAAAATAAATATTATTTGTGGAATCAGGACGTCAAAATTATCCAACGGTGAATTTTTCATAATTTTCTGAGACTGTCAAATTTTTGGGTAAAAATTAAATATCGTTTAAATATATAATGTGTTTTATGACATCATAATGACCCAATAGTGGTTTAATAAAATACTATAATATTTATGTTCGGACAATATATGTTTTACCATTAAATTTTTTTGATTTTGGGTTTTTTTGAAATACGTTTCGAAGCATTAATGGACCCTTCAAGACTTATTAAACACATTGTCTTTTTAAATTAATTTCCATGGGAGTGTGACTCACCTCCACATAATCAACCCTAATATTTTAAGATGTTAGGACTTTGGCTTAATAAAATATTATTTTCCTCTTCCCTTTTCCAAAAACCATGTGCAAAAACCATGGTATGGTTTGTGGTTTGGATTCATTTAATGTAAGGGGTCCCAAACCAAAATAATAAAAAATTCCCTCACCTTTCCTATATAAACCCACCCAAGCACCCACTTCATCCCCACTAAAAGCCTTTTGAGTTCATCCAACCTCTGCCCTAATCTCTCTAGAATCCTCCCAATGTTCCCCAATCTCCCAAGAAGCCTCTCACAAGCCTCTCTCTAGCCTTTGGAAGCACACTTCCAAGTAAGGTTTTTTCTTCCTTTCTCATTTTTGTCAATTTTCTTTAAGTTGTTTTCCCTTTTAATTTCAATTATGAATGTTGGGGTATGGTTTCGCACCTCCCTCATACCTCCCTCTTTATTTTTTAATGATAGGATACCCATTTCTCGCTCATTAAATGCCTTCCATGTACACCCGTTACTATGCAGAAATTCTGAAAGGAACTTCTCCATCCTCATTTACATTCAAGAAATAGTTTTGTATCACAAACCTAAATTCCATTACAATTGTTGGGACATGTATCTATATGACCTCCTTAATTTCCATTTCATGTAAATATTATGAGTAAACCCTTTCTATCTCATCAACCATTTTTATGAATTCTTATGTCACACTGTTACGATGCCGAAATCGCACCGATTTTCGAAGCCAATGCCATTGTGTAGTGGATACCATACCCATTTATTTATCAAGGGTATTCACCTTTATCCAGATTTACTTATTGATTACAAATATTCATGTACGAATTCCACATTCTTTTATCGTGGAATAAATGATTATGTTTTCTGAATCCATGTTTTATGATCCATGTGGCACACTTATGCCTGAAATGAAATGCTTAAGAAGGGTGTGCCCTTATAGTGTTCCAATACATCGAGTAAAGTATAGTATCATGATACATCATGTGAAATGATTTTTGACTCATGCTAATTCAAGTGCAATGAGGGTTTACTCGTGCTTCATGTGCAGTGAGGATTTACTCATGCTCCATGTGCAATGAGCCATGGCTCGTGCTAATTCCATGTTATGTGTTGTTTCCACATTTACATGTTATGATTATCATGCTTTATCATGCCTTTATGTTCATGTTTCTCTTATTCTCTATTGATATGCCTATTTTCTAACATGTATTGTAATCCTCATGTTATTCCATGTTTATTCCCTTTCTGGGCTTTGTAGCTCACCTTTTTCTTATGCATGTCCTCAGGTTATTCCATGAAATGCTTAGTACGAAGGAATGTAGTGTCCATGTAAAGGAAGTTTTCAATAAAGATGTTGTATTTAATGTTTTATGTTCATGTGTAATGATCCTAATCCCCAAAGAAACTAATCCTCTCGATCTTGTTCGTTTAATCAAGTGATGTTTTATGTAATAAATCATGTTTAAGTTTGTAATAAAAGAAGGGTTTTCATAGTTGGTATCAGAGGATAGGTTTAGTTTTTTTTGGTGTTAGGAAACCCTAGTAAAGCCTTAGATACAAGACTAAGTATAATAATAACATCCCTAAGTTTTGGTAAGTACTGAGTAAGTGGTTTATCAAACAAATACAGCCCTGTCTGGATACGAGCAGGTAGAGGTGGCTCATGCACAGATGTATCCTAGGGGTAAAACCCAAAAACACCGCTTTGAGCTAGACTCGAATGGGAACTGGTGCATGAAAATGGGCTTTGATGCACTCTTGGTTATGACCCTCCCAGAGGATATGTTTTGATAAATTCACAAGCCTAGTATGAACCCTTATTAAGGGAATTAAAAAAATGCCCCTAAGAATATATGTTAGAAAGTAGATCATGAAAAGCCTCGATTGAAGCCTAAAGACTCATGAGTTAACGAAATAAAATTTTATTTGTGAGTCATAAACTTTTTTCTTTGGATTACCCTTTATGTGTTACCCCTGACATTCCTTTTATTCCATCCAGTGGCTGGTAATAGGAGGACTCGGGCTAACAACCGTTGTGAAGATCAGTGTGATCACTGTACTAATGAGATGCCAAATCCAATAGGAGCGGGAATTGCAAACTTTTTCATGATTATATCTTAGCTAACTCAAGTTTTGAATAGAAACACGGGTCAAGAGGAACATTAACCCCCCCCCCCCAAAAAGAACAAGTCGCTATCGAGAGCTTCATGAGACAAATGCCTCTTACTTTTAGTGGATCATCAAATCCCATGATCGCTGAACAATGGATCAACTATATTAAAAAGATCTTCTCCATCCTTAAATGTTATGAACAAGAGAAGTTTCTACTGGTGGCTTATCATATGGAGGGTGAAGCAAATCAGTGGTGGATGTTAATCAAAAATATGAAGCCAGAGGAGAAGATCGAGGTGTTGGAATGGAAGGATTTCTGGAAGTTGTTTTTCGATAAATATTTTCCGTGCACCCTCCGACTTAAGATGGAAAGGGACTTCCTTTCCCTCAAGAAAAAATTTGAAGAATATATTGGAGTGTACGAGGAAAACTTCACAAGGATTGCATGATATGATTTCGGCTTTGTCGTTACCCCTGAATGCAAAGTTGACCGCTTCTTTGGTGGGATAAAACGTAGCCATCGGAAAGAATTAGCCATCCGTGACTTCGACAACTATGAGGAAATTGTCTGTTGTGCCCTCAAGGTCAAAATGGAGATCGGGGAATCACAGGGGTATCATGGGGACAAGAAGCATAAGTTAGAATTCAATGATGGAGGTCCGATGGATAAATGAAATAGTGTTCAGATGATCCAGCACCCCACTTGCCAAAAGTGTGGAAAGAAGCACCCTTGAAATTTCCTTAAGGGGACGAGGAAATGCTTCAGGTTTGGAAGGGAAGGGCACCTAGCTGTTAACTATCAGCAAGAAAGACCTGTGGTTGCGACATATAAGAGGAATGCTCCGTTCGAACCACAACGCGTTTTACAATGATACAAATGCAAAGAACCGGGTCATTTTGCATATCAGTGCCCTAATCCAAGGGTTTTCGGAGGCAACCAACAACCTCCAAGAGAGCAAGGAAGAGCTTTTTCCATCACTTCTACCGATGTGAACCCCGACAACCAAATGGTGACAGGTACTCTAGTTATTCATTAAAGAATAGAAAATGTACTTTTTTATTAAGGTTCTATGCATTTTTTATATCTTGAAAGTTTAGTAGAACAATCCTAACACCACCACAAATCATGGAAGTGAAGATGTCGGTGAGTACGGAAAATGGGGAAATTATTGAATCTCATGAGTATAAGTCCTCCCCTGATATAATCTGTGGATTGAATTTCCCGGTGCAACTCGCCATACTCCCTCTAGTAGAATTTGATCCAATTCTTGTCATGGATTGGATTTCCTTATATAGAGCCAACATAAATTGTCGGGAGTGGGAAATCACACTCCATATGGAGAATTGGCCCCCGATTCTTTACAAGTGTTAGGAGGAAGATGAATCTCCATTAGCTCCATCATCTCAAGCATGGATATTACTACACTATGAGCATGTGTATCTGGCTCAGATGATTGAGTCCAAAGAAGAGTCCATACTTGAAGAGGTGACTATTGTGAGGGAATTCGCAGAAGTGTTTCCCGAGGAACTATCTGGTCTTCCTTCTAGAAGAGATGTTGAGTTCTCAATTGAACTTATACCTAGGTCGCTACTAATATCCAAGACTCCATATAGAATGGTTGTTGTAGAGCTTGAAGAGCTGAAGAAACAACTACAAAAGAATCTGGATAAATGGTTTATACTCCCATGTTCTTCACTATGGGGTGCACCAGTCCTCTTTGTCAAGAAGAAAGATGGGTTAAGGTTGCTTTGCATCGATTATCGTGAACTTAACAAAATCACGATAACGAACAAGTATCCTCTCTCACGAATTGATGACTTGTTCGATCAGATGTGAGGAGCACAATACTTATCCAATGTGGACTTGCGGTCGGGATATTATCATGTATTGGTGAAGAAGGAAGATATCCCCAAGACTGATTTTCGCACAAGATACAGGCACTATGAATTCATAGTAATGCCTTTCAGACTCACTAATGCTCCAGAAATCTTCGTGGCCTTGATGAATAGAGTCTTTAGAGATTACCTTGAAAAATTTGGGGTAGTCTTTATAAATGACATTCTAATATACTCCAAAAACAATGAGGATCATGAGGAGAATTTAAGAACATTACTAGAGACATTCCGCAAGGAGAATCTCTATGAAAAGAACATCAAGTGTGAGTTATGGTTGAAGGAGGTATCATTCTTGGGTAATATCATCACAAGAAATGGGATATATATGGACCCCTCTAAAACTAATGCAATTGATGGATGGCCGAGGCCAACATCGGTAATGGATATCTGTAGATTCTTGGGGTTAGCTGGATATTATTGACGATTTGTGAGGAATTTCTCATGATTGTCCAACCCTCTTACCAAGCTAACTCAGAGGGGAGTAATGTTTTCTTGGAGTGATGAATGCGAAGAAAGCTTTATGGAGTTGAAAAAGAGGCTTATCACTACGTCCATGCTCACTTTACCAACAAGTTGGGAACTTTTTTTGGTATTCAGTGATGCTTTGAAGATGGGATTAGGTTGTGTGCTGATGCAGAATGATAAAGTAATATCTTATGCCTCAAGGAAGTTGAAAGTCCCTGAGTGAAACTATCCAACGCTCGATCTAGAGTTGGTGGTAGTGATCTTTTCCTTGAAAATATGGCAGCATTATCTCTATGTAGAGAAATATGAGATATATACTAACCACAAGAGTCTTAAATAAATATTCACATAGAAAGAGCTTAATATGCACCAGATAAGATGGATAGAGCTCATCAAGGATTATGACTGTTCAATACATTACCACCCTGGGAAAGCGAACAAGGTGGAAGATACCCTAATTAGAAAGGATCCAGCGATTCTATCAATGATGTGAATTGAGAAGGATCCAATCTTCTTAGACTTGATGAAGATGGACATGGGAATCATAGAGAAGGGAACATCATCAATCCTTTCATAGATGATTGATCAATCGTCTCTTTTGGAAATGTTAAAGGTTGATCAAAAGGATGATGTGGGAATTCAAGAAACAGTGGAAGCTATCAAAAAGAGGAAATCCTCAGAGTTTAATGTTAATGATGAAGGAATTTTACGGTTTGGGAAAAGACTATGTGTTCCATAAAGTCTGGAGCTGAAAAAGGAACTTTTGGATGACTCACATAGTTCGAATTTCCCTATTCACCCAGGGAGCACAAAGATGTATTGAGATCTCCGAAAAACTTTTGGTGGGATAATATGAAGAAGGCGATCGCTAAATATACATCAAAGTGCCTGGTGTGTCAGCAAGTGAAGTTAGAGATGCAAAAGTCTAAGGGGATGATGCAACCATTGCCTATACCAGAATGGAAATGGGAGAACATCACCATAGACTTTATCACCAGACTTCCAAAGACATCCGAAGGAAACAATGCAATCTGGGTTATTGTGGATCATCTTACAAAGATTTCACACTTCATTGCTAGTCAGGATGATTTCTAATTGGATCAACTGGCACAGATATATATCTGGGAAGTAATAAGGTTAAATGGAGTACCACTATCTATTGTGTCTGACCGAGATCCAAGATTCACCTTTGAGTTTTGGAAGAGTCTTCAACTTTCTCTGAATACAGAACTGAACTTCAGTACGGCTCATCATCCTCAAACTGATGGCCAATCCAATAGGACTATCCAAACACTTGTGGATATGTCGAGAGCGTGCTCAATGGACTTTAAAGGAGGATGAGATCAACATATTCCTCTCATTCAGCTCTCTTATAACAATAGTATCCACTCAAGCATCCAAATGGCACCAGATGAAGCCCTGTATGGGAAAAGGTGCAGAACACCATCATGTTGGGATGAGGTCGGTGAACGTAAGCTTCTTGGACCAGAAATGGTCAAGGAAATGGTAGAGAAGATGAAAACCATCAGCAACATATCAAGGCAGCTCAGAGTCAACAGAAGAGTTAAGCAGATAATCATCGATGAGAACTTGAGTTTAAAGTTGGAGACATGGTTTCTCTACGCATATCTCCATAGAAGAAGGTCATGAGGTTTGGAAAGAAAGGGAAGTTAAGTCCAAGGTATATCGGCCCCTTCGAGTTTCCTGATCGTGTCAGGGCTGTAGCCTATCGACTAGAACTTCAACCTACTATGGAAAAAGAACATGATGTCTTTCATGTATCCCTCTTAAAGAAGTACATACTGGAACCTTCACATGTACTCTCTTCTGAGGTGGTACAATTGGAAGATGATCTTTCTTATGAGGAGCAACCAAGGAAGATCTTAAATCATAGTGAAAGAGTTCTATGAAATAAGACAATGCCCCTCCTCAAGGTGTTGTGGAGAAACCACATGTTTGAAGAAGCGGCTTGGGAATTGGACGAAATGATGAATCTAAGTTACCCAAATCTATTTTACAGCGGGAAAAATAAAATTTCGAGGGAGAAATTTCTTAAGGGGGAATATTGTAATGACCCAAAGTTTCATTAATAGAAATCCCTCATGATCTAATTAAATGTCTCTTTATGTTTATATAATGTGTCAAATTCATTAGTTTTATGTTATGAATTTTTACCATTGCTAATATAGCCATTGAACAGTGATAACATGATTAGTAGAAATATAGAGCTTTAACAAATCCAAATTTACTCAGACAAAGGATGCGATGGCCTCATCCAGTAGAATTTCCCCATATGAAGCCCATTTGTCAGAGCTCCGAAAAGGGGTGGCGTCCTTGGGCTTCGCTCTTAACCAAGCCCCAACTGAGCTTCACAATGTCATGATCGAATGGGATCATCTACGCGAAAAGTGGAAGTTGATAGAGATTACCACTCGAGCAATGTTAATTGTGCCACCCAAAGAGTCTGTCACAATTGCACACCTTACCCTTAGGTCTTATGTGGCTGTTTTAAGGGGTTATTTTATAAATAAATAGTACTATGTTCCTGTACATTATTTTTTTAGAATAATGGATATAATTTGTAGTCATTATTGATACATTGTAAATGGTTTTTAAAGTACAAATAGTGTATTTAGTTATTATTTAATTAAGAATTCTATTATATTAAATTATTGTATTTTTGAATTAAATAATATTTTAATAAAATATTATTATTATTATTAAATTAATTTTTATTTAATATAAATGATCTTATAATTTTATGAATGCAATTATAATTTTCATTAAGGTTTGAAGGCCATTTTTGTCAAAACCGATGAATTTTCGATAAATAGTGGTTTTTATTTTAAAAGAAAAAATTAACATATTTAGAAAATTATTTAGATAAAAAAAAATTTATTTCTGGAATCAGGATGTCGAAATTATCAAATGCTGAATTTTTCATAATTTTCTGAGACAATCAAAATTTTGGGTAAAAATTAAATATCGTTTAAATATATATTGTGTTTTATGACATCATAATGACCCAATAGTGATGTAATAAAATACTATAATCATTATGTTCGGCCAATATATGTTTTACCATTAAAATAATTTAATTTTGGGTTTGTTTGAATTTCTTTTCAAAGCATTAATGGACCCCTCAAGAATTATTAAACACCTTGTCTTTTTAAATTAATTTCCATGGGAGTGTGACTCACCTCCACATAAGTAACCCTAATATTTTAAGTTGTTAGGACTTTGGCATTATAAAATATTTTTTTCCCCTTCCCTTTTCTAAAAACCAATGGAAAAACCCATGGGATGGTTTGTGGTTTGGATTAATTTAATGTAAGGGGTCCCAAACCTAAATAATAAATAATTCCCTCACCTTTCCTAGATAACCCCACCCAAGCTCCCACTTCCTCCCAACTCAAACCCTTTGGAGTTCGTCCAAAATCTTCCCTACTCTCTATATAATCCTCCCAAGGTTACCCAAGCTCCCAAGAAGCCTCTCAATAGCCTCTCTATAGCCTTTGGAAGCACACTTCCAAGTAAGGGTTATTCTTCCTTTCTCATTTTTTCCCATTTTATTTAAGTTGTATTACCCTTTTAATTTCAATTATGAATGTTGGGGTATGGTTTTTCACCTCCCTCATACATCCATATTTATGTTTGAATGATGTGAGACCCCTTTCTCTCTCATTAAATGCCTCCCATGTACACCCATTACTATGCCGAAATTCCGAAAGGAACTTCTCCATCCTCATTTACATTCAAGCAATAATTTTGTATCATGAACCTAAATTCAATTAAAATTGTTGGGACATGTATCTATATGACTTACATACTGTCCACTACATGTAAATATGATGAGTAACCCCTTTATATCTCATCAAACCTTTTTTTGAACTCTTATGTCACACTGTTACACTGCCGAAATCGCACCGATTTTCTAAGCCAATGCCATTCTGTAGTGAATACCATGCCCATTTTTCCATCAATGTTATTCAACTTTATGCACATTTACTTATTGATTAAAAAGTTTCATGGATGAATTCCACATTTCTTTATCATGGAATAAATGATTATGTTTTATGAATCCAGGTTTTATGATCCATGTGGCACACTTATGCATGAAATGAAATGTTTAAGAAGGGTGCGCCCTTATAGCGCTTCAATGCATTGGGTAAAGTATAGTATCATGATACATCATGTGCAATTAGTTTTGAATCATGCTAATTCAAGTTCAATGAGGTTTTACTCATGCTTCATGTGCAATGAGGACTTACTCATGCTCCATGTGCAATGAGCCTTGGCTCATTCTAATTCCATGTTAAGTGTTGTCGGCACATTTCCATATTATGATTATCATTATTTATCTTGCATTTATCTTCATGTTCCTCTTATGCTCTATTGATATGCCTATTGTCTAACATGTATTTTACTCCTCATTTTATTCTATGTGTATTCCCTTACTGGGCTTTGTAGCTCACCATTTTCTTATGCATGTCCTCAGGTTATCCCATGCAATGCTAAGTACGAGGGAATGTAGTGGTTATGTAAAGGATGTTTTCACTAAAGATGTTGTATTTCATGTTTTAATTTATTATGTAATGATCCTAATCCCCAATGAAACAAAACCTCTTGATCTTAATTGTTGTATCAAGTGATGTTTTATGTAATAAATCATGTTTAATTTTGTAATAAAAGCAGGGTTTTTATATGTTTGACCGCCATATATTTGCAGGTAATATGTGCATTAATTTTCCTAAATTCAATATGAAAATTCAAGACACTCTATTTTTAGTTTGATTATTTTCTAGTCAAGTAGATGATACTCTTTTAATTTTTATTTCATTTTTTATCTGTTCATTGTAGTTCAACTACTTTAGGACTGACTTCTGGATTGAGGTTTTTGGTATGTAGAAGGAAAAACTGAAATAACACCTCTATCCAGACATCCTATGGATCAAACATCTGGGAACCTCCAATGACAATTTTTTTTCAGGATTATCTATCCAAGGTAGGATATCTATCTTCTTCAAACCACAACATCTATAGTTTATTCCCTAAATATATCTTCTCTTTGAGGGACATGTTTGTTCATAATATGCATCCAGGGTCTTCTTGTGTTGTATTCCAAACAAGTTTTTAGGTAGTTTGTACTATTTTCCACGATCTAGTAAACCCATTGTTGATGTGTTTCTAGTGAGTATGTTATGTTCACTAATTTCGTATGGTTTTAAACTGATGTGGGATAATATATTAATTTTTTCATATAAAGATTCAGAAATATTTCAATTTATTAAATGAAAAGTCACATTAAACAGTTACAATGATTTCGTGATTTTATTGGATTACTACATTACCTGAATATTATACTTTTCAGTTCAATAAGATTCAAAAACAGTTCCCAGTAAACCTTCAACATTTTAATCAACAGTATCTATATTTTCAATATCTTGTTTTAAACCTTACCTTACTATAGTTTTTATTAGTACGAATTGGTAGTACACTGAAATTGTGATGCTTACTGTTGAGGGGAGCATATGTAATGCCTTAGTCTGTCAAACACGACCGTCTTCATTTAACACTGCATGTTTGAGTGAAGACAATTCCTTTATAGATGTGATCACCTAGAGTATTACTGAAATGAATAAGGTGTTATTTTACTATTTAGTAACATATTTTTTATGTTTTCTTGTCAGGAAAACAGTTGGACAGCAACTCACACACCTATTGTAGATCAAATCATTTAGTTATTGAAAGAAGAAACATACATCTAGGTTTGTTTTCTTAGTTTGTTTTCAATCTACTTGATGGTTTCAACCAACCTCTTTATAGTGTATTCAAGATATTTCTGATTTAATTTAATGTGCAGGTATCTCTAAAAGTCAATAAATGTGCATGTTTTATGTCACTATTATCCAAGATTTGAATTAATCATCTCTGTAATGGACCTTTGAGAGACTATGTAGTTAAATATCTCATTTGTTGGTGCACTCCATTATTCCATTCCCTGTAAATTTTTATTAAGGAGAATAAGAAACCCAATAAATACCCTACGTGGGTCTATAGTAATGCAAACCAAGGGCATCCCCTCTGATAAGATTGACGCATTATGGCTTTATTCTACTAGTCTGGATAATACACACATTCACTGACCTATGGACATCCATGGAAGCCAAGAAATCAGCCACCTTGTTCCCCTCTCTCCAGGTATGGGATCGGATAGTGTTCTGTCTAAGCATCACACGACATCTTCTGATGATATATTAAATTTTAAAAGGTGTGGGATGATTTCCTTTCAGTGCTTCAATAAGGAATAAAGAGTCCACCTCCACTTTAGATATATCAACCCTCTCCTTAGAGCATATAGTGAGCCCTATATAAAGGGCACGGGATTCTGCCTGGATGGTCATCCCTCTCAAAAAGGAGCAAGAGAATGATAGCACCCCTCCTCCCCTTGAATCTCTGACCCCCCCCCCCCCCTCCCGAGATCATCCCCGTTTTGCAGGATCCATCCGTGTTGAGCTTGTTCCCAAGGATAAAAGGATACCATCTGATCCACTTCCCAGTCACAAGGGGAGGGACAAACTGAGCTGCCTGCATGCATAGGAAGGGAGGGTTCTTCTGCCAGTCCTTGTTATAAGAGACCAAGTCCAGGAGTGCAAATCGAATACGAGCGATGATGGCTCTACCTGTTGGGATCTCTCCTTCAAACCTAGCTTGATTCTAGGTTTGCCAGATGCACCAACACCCCATGCTGAAGGATGCGGCCTGGGCCAGATGAGCCTTCTCCGTGGCCAGCGAACCTTCGAACCACCTATCTAGGAACATAGATAGTGACTCCTCAGTATTTTGATACTTGTCGCGTCCAAGGAAACTCCAAACTGCATGAACCCAGTCGCCACCAAAAAATAGATTCTCTGAGCTTTCCTCCCTTCACCAGTTGCAACAGTGGAACCCCGAGGCAAAGCTGGTGCACTCTATTACTGATTTTGTATTATTGAAGAACATATTTACAGATAATAGAACATGTGTTCTGAACCCCCCCCCCCCCACCCACCCACATGCAAGTCACTGTCTTACTATCAATACATTGACATCCTCTTGTATGGTATTATTTCATTGTGTCAAATTTATTCAATCCCATGAAAAAATCATTGTTAATATGTAAAATAGGAACTAAATTTAGGAATACATGCTAATGTGTTTATTTTCTTGAGTTTTGATTTGATCATGTTCAATTATATTATAGGATATATTTATGTTTTGAACTAATATATTTTAGTTTCTCATTATTTTAGTGCATGTGAAGGGGGTGCATACCCGGATGTTGTGGTTTTTACTTTGAAGACCACACCCACTAATGAACTAGGGTTGACCTACAGGAACTGTCCGTCTATTGAAAATTTATCTATAACACATGTTTGGGGTTATAAACCCAAAAATTCTTACCCTATTCATTTAATTTAATTTCCTTTAGTTACTTTTCTATATAATAACAATTTTTTCCTCTTTTATGGGCTAGAAAAAATCTGGACAGCACCTCAAACAGCTATTAAAAATCGATTCGTACTATTGATAGAAGCTGAAACAAACATCCATTTTCTTGTTATTTCTTTGTTTTCAATGTATTTGATGGTTCCCCCATCCTCCTTATATTATATGCAAGTCATTACCCATTAATTGTGTAGGATTCCCTAAAACACATTTAATGTGCAGTTATAAGGTCACTGTTATCCAATATGTGATTTAATGATCACCGTAATGGATATTTCAGAGACTATTTAGGTAAATATCTCCTTGTTTGGTTCACTCCAATACTGTTTTTGTTCCATTATAGAAAACTAATGAAAACTCTTATTACACTTCAAATTTATAATAACTACTTCCATACAATTTTGTCTAAATTTTTAATTTATGTATAGTGTTTTAAATATTTTTTTAAATGGTTTTCTTCTGGATAAGGTTCCCAATAATATTGGAGATGGGTCATGGTGTCAGCATGGTTGGCAGTGGGTGGTCGCAAGCACCGACCACCAAAACAATGTATGGAAGTGTCTTGAAACTTCGCATTCATTCAATTTTTTAATTTCAATTTTTTTAAAATTTCATAGTTTTTTTATTTCAAACCATATCTTATATTTGATTTATCTATCAGTATTCATTTTAGTGCCCTCATTACAGTTATTCTGATTGAAATTTAAAATAGATTCAATATTTCATCAAAATTTAAAAAACCATATACTTGAACTCTATTCTTTAATCTTTGTCAACTATTCGAATTGTGTCTTCATATTCCTTACACTCCTATTCCATTATCATACACCATTACTTTATAATTAAAATTTATTCAATATTACTATTTATTCTCAACTTTTATAAATACTAATATCTTTTGTGGTATTTCACTTTTAGATTTGTAACATTTTATATGTTATAGGAAATATTGTTATGTGAGTTCATTGTGCTTTAACTCTTTACGTATAGGAAATCAAGAGCGGTCTAAAAATTGCAGTCATTGGGATCTATAACAACATCGAAAAAGATATCTTGGTACCCTATTACGTCATGTATTAAAATTTCATATTGCATCAAATTTCTTCCTTTTTAATCCATTTCATATATAAATTATGTAACATGTTAATATTTTTTTATACTTTTCATAATTATAGGTTTGATACACGAAGAGTGGTCATGGGGTTTGGGATGATGTAACTCCAGAACACCTATCACATTTCCTGTCACGTGATTTTTTTCTATCCTCTAGATCCTCGTAGAATTGGTTTGTTGATGCGGCATTCTGGTGACTTTTGAGTTTTTTTTCTAACAAAATTTTGAGTTTTTATAATCACATATTATTTGTTACATTCAGAATTCTATCTCAATAAATGACTATATATTGTTCCTTCTTTTCCATAACATGTACCACTAAATTATTGTTTCAAACATTTCCAATTATAATATGATTTATTATGTTACAAAATTTGTATTCCATTATTGATAATTTGAATTTTTCTTATATTTTCGTGCAAATGCACTAGCGGAGTACTAGTTTCTAATATAGTAAGGATATTTTTAAAATTAATGTATATTTATATCTCTGTGGAATTTTAAATGATGGATAATGGATTTTTAATGCATGACCATTATTAAAGGTTAAAACAGAGAATAGTTTTCCTTGAAATTATATCATAATGAAATGTGGATAATGAGGATTTATAAATCCCTAATGGATAATTGTGAGTGGAGTATATGTATTATTCTTGATATTTATTTCCTAGTGTCCATATCCTATGGTTTCAATGATGGTGTTTTCAAAAGGAGGTTCTCTGATGGTTCCGGATATGGTGTTTCTATTGAGTGGACTCTTTTGTTCTATGATGGGAATATTTCACAGGGTGATGTTCATGTTTTTTATGGGTAAATTTCCCCATGTGGTTTTTATTTTCTATGTATGGGTATATTTAATCAATGTAGTTACATTTTTTAGAGACAACTAGCTCTAACTAAAGTGGGTAAGGTCAATTTTGAGTGTAATCATGGAACAAATGGACTATAGATATTCATATTTAATTTATTATTTCTAATTAATTTATAAATGGTTGATACATATGAATATAATAATTCAGTATTGATATGATTATCAACATTTTTGGTGGAGCCCTATTATGTCACACTCACACCCTACCCAAGTTATAATTTGGTACTCATGTAGGCTACATGGTTTCTAGATTTGACAAGGTAATGTCACCTATGACTGAAACCTGATTTTAATAGCTATGATAGATCATGGGAGATTAAGATCAACCTATGAAATTTCTCCATTTTCAAGGATTCTTATAATTTTGTTTTTTTTATTTTGGGTTACTAATGTATATAATCTACCCACTTGGGATCGAATGTATGTATAATATGTATCACATTGAATCATAATAACACCGTGAGATTTTATGAGATAGATTCTTTTTAATGTCATTGATGTATTGTGTTGTACGCTACACCATGATTATATTGTGCTATATGAAACACCGTAATATCTTGCAGTATACACAACACTATACATGACTTTTGTTACACACAATTTCATGTTCTTTTGATAGAATTCATTTCACGCAACACTAAGTATGTATTTTTATCAATGTATAAAAGAACAATTTCTGGATTCTGTTATATAAAACACCAAAGGAATCTTACACTAAAATAAATATAGATGATTCTTTCATTATTTGTAAAAGAGACCTTCTTCGATGGCTTGCGTTGTATGCAATACTAAGTTTCACTGAACAATGATATATTTTTAAAGTATTATTATTTAATGAGATATAAAATATTTTTAATTAATAGTATTGACCACATTTTGAATTATATATAACATTAACATTTATATTATGTATTTTCTAGAACATGGTATAATAAAAAATTTAACATTTCAGATAAAAGAATAATTTTTCAAAAAATACAGTTTTTCTACCATTCAAAGGAACACCAATTTTAAATCTATATTTTAACACATTTATATAATCTATTTTAATAAATAATCATTTTATTTTTAATAGGGACATTAAAATTTATATTAAAATAATTTTTGGTGTTTTTTGATAAAATTGTTATTTTAATGAATACTAAATAAATACATCATTTAAATTCAAAACTACATTTTCAAATAATTTATTTATATAGTTTGAATAACATTTTTCATTGTTTTAAAAGTGTAATTGGATAATATTTTTTATCATTTAATCCTAATTTGGTCATTAGATGTAATTTTACATATAAAATGTACATGAACACATGTCAATCTTTTTAATGTTTTTACTTCTTAAAACCTTACTTTCGGTTTTGACACTGGTAATTAATTTTAAATTAATTAACGAACCTTATGTGTTTTGAATTTTGAAAAATGGATTCCATATTGAGAATCATTTGCTTTAAATTTTGTTAATAAGTTTGTTATATTTATTTGGATATTATGAATAAAAAATATAGTAATTTTTATTTCTCATAGTTAGAGGTAAATATGGTAAATTAGGGTAACCAACAATATGATAAAGATAATGAAATTTCCCTAACACGTTCCAAAATAATATTTTATGAATTAAATTCAAACAATATATTTTAATGGTTAGAATCAGTTCATTTAATAGAATTTTTTCTATGAAAGTGATGTAATTCTATTTAAAACAAAATAAAGTGACAACATATCATTCTATTATCTCTTATAAGTATAATATTTTTAATATATTGATAAACATGATAGAACATAAAAAATAAATATTATCCGAAAATATAATGAAATTATATAAAATATTTAAATATATTATGAATTTTTAGAGATTTAATAATTACCATTAATGATGACAAAATACTGATATAGAAATTATTTTATACATAAAAATATCAAATAAATGGGTTAAAAATTAGTATAATAAATATCATATAAATCAATTAATGTGCTAAAAAAATTTGTAGGTTAATATTACATGTTAGGAGTGTATTAAATAATTTTTTTTATAATTTATCTTATTTTTGGATTTTTTTTAATGTCAAATAAATGAATTGTGTCAAAATTGACACTATTGATATTTTAAAAAAATAACTTATTATTAATTTCTTTTTAAAAATTTTTTTTAAAGATTACAAAGTGAAAATTATATGGTCCAAAAATATATAATGTATCAAATTATGGAAAATTAAAAACAGATAAGTAAATATTTATAACCATTAAATATTTAAAATATTGTGACCCCAAAAAAATTAAATAGATTAAATAAGGATAAATAAAAATATTAAGGTTTAAAATAAAATCAAAACATGTCTAAATTTTATTGGATTATATTATTTATACCCATATGCATCTTATATTATAAATAAATGAGTTTGGGTGCATTATAATCTGAAAATTAATTTATAATAAATTAATATATCATTACATTCCAAAGGTTTCCCTCCCCTCTCTTATAAAATTGCACCTCTACTTATTCATTAATCACACCATAAATGCCATTTTTTAATCCGAACCCTACCAAACTCTTCTAAAACATTCACTCACTTTATCCTATAGTCCACCCTTTGGTTAGAAATTCATCTTAAAGAGTCCTTTTGTGCATACCAAAATGAGATACCCAAAAAAGATGTAATTGTTTTATCACTGCATTCAAAATTATTTTCTTCTTCTACTTATTCTTCTAATGTTGTTTCCATAATAATGTATAACTTCATTATCTTAAAAATTCTAATATATTTATTATAATTATATTTAAAACATATAACCCTTTTAATCCATCCTATGAATAACAATATCACCATGCGTGGGTACGTACGAATTACCATCTCCACGTCGTGGTGTAATAGTTATTCAAAAATACTTTTTATGGGTATATTTATCACTATAATGGATGTAAATAATGAATATAACATAAAAATTATTACTTAATATTCATATAACATCCAATTCCATACAATTTAACCATCAAGGGAATGATATCGTCCTTCGTGCGTATGTACGAATTATTATATCCATGACTGGATGATATTCATTCTAAACCTTAACCATTCAATAATTATTATAAGGTATATATATATATATATAATAAATAAGAATTAAATATATGACATAATAATTCTATTTTATTTATGTATATATATATTTTTCATTTACTTTATTCTATTCAATTAAATAATGAAACGAAAAAATCATTCATGTGTACGTACCACATACCGTCTCCATGAAGAGTGTATTCTATTTCATTTTTCTATCTATTATATATATTTATATACTGAATATATATGAAATATAAATCATTTCATAAATTTTTTTAATTAACTAAATTATGATCTATGTAATAATATCATGAATAACAGGTAAAAACACCTATGATAAATAAAATGATTATTACCCAAAATGGTGATTTAACATGGAATTGATAAATGAGAAGATAATATAAAGTCATAAGTGAATAATATATGATGTGATAAATATTATTATCGTTCTCTTACTAGTTAATAATATGTTTGAACCCAATATAAATGATTTTTTGATAGATATAGATGTAATCAGACCTAAGGTAAGGGATAATTTTATAATCTCTTCATCATCTGATATTTTTTATATGTAAGTATTTACGACGGTATATTTATCATCATGTCCATGTTTTTTAAATATATAATTTTATTTCTATTGTTATAGTAATTAATAAATAAAATTTTATCCATTTTTTATTAAATTATTTTGAACATATATTTCTCTCATTTTCCATATGACGTACTTTTTGAAATTTTCTACAAAAATACAAGGAGGATGTTTTTTAACTTATACAAAATGACTTTATTTTTACATCTTCATAATTACTTATTTCTATAAAACATAATCAACATGATTTTTGGATTATTTTTAAATAAATTATTTTATTTTAATATTGCCCGGTATTTTGAGAAAAGAAAACAATTTTCAATAAGAAATGATATTTTCCTCTGGAATTAAGTTCAAGTGTTTTATCAAAAAAAATTCCGTATAAGATGACACAGGATTATATTTATATCCCTATTATTACTTTTACATGATTTTGTTTATGATAGTATTATTTTTACAAAATCTATTTCTTTTATAATGAGTATGATGTAATGATGTTTATGAAACCCATTTTATTTCATGGGCTATGATATAGTGAATGTTTTTTATTTTTTTTTGGAACATGTAGGAATTGTTTCATTATGAGATGGGTGGGACCTATATATCCCTATACTATATTGGGTAAATATATATATCTCATGAGATATACATGATTGGAACAACAAGTAAGTCTTGTTTAGTAATACAGGAATGGAAAGATAGGTAAATCTAGTTCAGTAATTTTTGACTGGAACAACAAGTAAACCTAGTTTAGTAATGGACATTATCCACTATTATGGTATTGGAAGAAATGCCTTGGATACTATGGAAATAATATTATGTACTTACTTGTTTTCCACAATTCCATGTTTAATGCAAATATTATTTTACCATGGTTAATATTATTTTATAAACCCTACCTTAAGTACCACCAATATTTATTTCATGACACAATATTTTGATATTTAAACATTATTTTCATGTTTTTACATTTTTTGGTTTATGGTTTTTTTATGTTCCTATATTTACCTTACCATGAATTTGAGATCACCATTTTTATGTATTCTTTTTCCTAATATATAATGAATACTTTTAGGTAAGATAATAAAATGGGATGTTCTTTATGTGATACATTGAAGACCTTTCACCAAGAGAGAAGATTATGTTCCAAGTTTACAATGACACTAAAATATTATGGTCTTTGTGCTCATATTTACTTAATTTATTATGTATTCCATAAAAAGATATTTAATTTCCATGTATGTCAATGCTGGGACATTAGAGTTGGTAACAGAGTGATGTTTTAGAAAACAATTGGAATCTAGGATGTGAAAACATTAGTGGGATCCCTAGGTATATTTATAAGGATGTGTCTTGGGATGGACTATGGATAATTCTAGTATAGTTTAAAATCCTATTTTTATTTTGATAATCATGAATAACCTAGGATTAAACCTAAGATATCATAGATTGAAACATTATAATTAATTTACCATACATATGTGTTTTTAATGTCTGATATGTATTTATCACACGTTTCATTCTAGTCTTATTCAATTACCAAAACTATATATATCATGTTTAACGACTGAATGTTTTAGATTTGGAAATTATTGGAATAATGAAGTTATATTTATTAAGTGAAAATATCATGAAGAGAATACTGATGATTGCATGAGGGTAGGTTATAATATTGAGGATAAGAAGATAATAAATGACATGTGAATGGTATGTGATGTTATTCTAGTATTGTTTACTTTTAAAATAAGAATCATGAGGTTGATAATCCTAAAGACATGATTCATATTTCAGTAATGATGATCATGATGCATCCTGTGTAATGGTTGTAAAATAATGTTGGATGACTGAGGTATATATGTTTTGGAATTCATATATTATGTTATATGAATCAAGAAAAAAATATGTGTTTTTTAGTATAGGTATTTCATTAAGGATTGGAATGTATATGTTGAAAATGTCTAAGGATCCAAAAAAGTGATTTAAGGTTAAGGTGATATACTTAAAGAACGCATGATTAAGGTAAAGATAACCCTTAATACGTCCCTTATGTTTTGATAATGATTTTTAGATATATTGGATATGAATAAGTAAATTGGAAGATGGTAGTTTCTTGGGAACCAATTAAGGAGTTATTGACAAGTGGGTTATGCTATCATGGATGAAGTATATAACTTTTTGGGATTTATGAAATATTTACAATAAATTTTTGAATAAGGAAACATACATGGTTTCAATATGGATATTTAGCAAATTTTTTTATTACCATGACTCAATATAATGCATGATGAAGTCATTCAAAAGATTTAAATGTGACGAACAATATATATCTTATGATATATGGGGTATTAATGAAGGTATTCACATTCTTGTTATGTAACCTTTCTTATAATTGTTTTTTGGCATAGTGAGTTTGGATAAAAGTATTTTGGATAATCTTAAAGGTTGGAGTGGATTAAGTTGGACATCAGATGGTATTTTTTTAATTGTAAAATAAATTTGTATTATATTTGGAATGTTATAGTTTAAAAAAAGAAGAACATGCAGGATGGGCAACAACCTATCGCATCAGAAAAGGCTGTGAGAATCAAACCCCCAACCGAAGTGTGACAGACCATTGTCACCTACCACTAGCCGATGAGAAAACCCTGGTGAGTATAAATTATTTTTATTTTATTTAAGTGGTGTGAGATATTTAGTATAAGTCTATTTTTTAAAAAATATAGGATAAATATCACTTTAGATAGACTAATGTATGTTTGATAACTTGTGGAACCATTTTTATGATAAAGACATATGGAATGGCCTATCATTATATTTATGGAACATATGATCTGCTAACACTTTAACAATGAAAAATTCAACTTCATTTATTTGAATAAGAGATCAAGTTCATACTGTTCAATGCACAACCTTGATTAAGTTGTACTGAAATCAAGTAAGTATTTATTCTCATGTTCTTCAGTATTAGGAAAAATATCCTCAAATCCAAAAAATGTCACCCTAGTACCTTCTTATAAGATTAACAATATGGTCACTTAAATCATCATAGTTAAATAGATTTCTGGTTTTTAACTTTCTCCAAACATTGTTCTCTATTACTACTCATCATAACTCGATGGTTATATTTTACTTCCATATCAGTTTTTTCACTTCCCTCTTATGTTATCCTATGTGAAGATCCAGTGATGACTTACTTTGGGTAACCGTTATGTTTCTAACATTCCTTTTTAAAATGAAGTTTATGTATTCCTTTTTATGATGTGGGTTTCTATGAAACAAACTTTCATGTAGTAAACCTTTTATAACCCTAATGAGTTTTGAGGGGGAAATTCATTTTAGGGGAGGTATAATTTAACACCCCAATATTTGATGAGACATATTCCTTTTTAATTTCATTGATTTCTTGTGTTTTATGGTACACAAAAATTATATTATGCTATATGAAACACCATATTAGCTTCTAGTATAAAAAACACTATACTTGTCTTGTGTTACACACAGTTTCATTTATTTTGATAGAATTCATTTCACGAAACACTGAGTATGGATTTTGTTCAATGTATAAAAAACTATGTTTGGATTATGTTATACGGAACACCAATGGAAGCTTTAACTAAACGCAACATTTTCTTGGCATGAATTACATGGAAGAGAGACCTTCCTTGATATCTTTCATTGTATGAAATTCTGAGTTTCTCTAAAAACAATATATTATTAAAAAATTATTATTTAATGGGATATAAAATAGCCGTTATGAATAGTATTAACCACATTTTTTATTTTATATTAAATTAAAATCCATCTTATGTATTTTCATGAACATGATATAAGAACAAATTCAATTTTTCAGTTAAAATAAGTTTTTTTTAAAAATGATGTTTTCCACCTTTTAATTGTACACCCATTTTAAATCTAGTTTTAAACACTTTTATATATTCTATTTGAAAAAAATAAAAGTATGGTTTAGAATTGGGATGTTAAAATTTACATTGGTTTAATTTTTAGTATTTTTCTTATAAAATTCATATTTAAATGAATAGTGAAAAATAATGCATTTTAATTCAAACCCACTTTTTCATATAAATTATTAATATAGTTATAATATATTTTTACTTTTTTTAATGTGTAATTGTATTATATTTTTATCATTTAATACATTTTTTTCATTGGAAGTAATTTCACATTTTTATTCGACATAAACACATGTCAATCTTTTGATAGTTTTTACTTTTTAAAAACCCGCTCTCTCGTTTTGACAACGAGAATAAATTTTAAATTAATTAAAGAAAATTATTTGTTTGGAATTTGGAGAAATGGACTCAATATTTTTAATAATTGGGTCCAAATTATGTTAATTGGTTACTTTCATTTTTTTGTATATTATTAATAGTAACTATGGCATTTTTTATTTACCATAGTTAAATGTAAATATGGTAAATTAGGATAACAAACAATATGATAAAGATAATAAAATTACCTTAACACCTAAAAAATACTATTTGATTAATTAACGTCAACCAATATCACCTATTTTTTGGAATTTATTCATTTAATGCTCTTTTTTCCATGAATGTGATGTAATTATAATTAAATCAATAAGAAGTGACCACATGTCACTATATGATCTCTTATAACGATAATAATTTTAATATGGTGATTAACATGATAAAACATCTAATATAAATAGTATATAGAAATATAATTAAATTATCTACATAATTTTAATTTATTTATAATTTTTAAAGATTAAATAGTTACCATTAATGAATACACAATAGTGATGTAGAAATTATTTTATTTATATAAATATAAAATAAATGGTTTTAAAAATATTAAAATAAATATCATATGAACTAATTAACGTTATAAATAAATTTTCAAAGTTACTAATACATTATAAAATAGTATAAATATTTTGGTTTGAATTAATCTTCTATGTAGATTTTATTTAAATTAAAATAAATGAATAGTTGCAGAATTTACACTATTCATATTTATAGAAATAACATATTATTAAATTATTCGAAAATAAAAAAAAATAATTTGAAAATTGCAATTTGAAAATTATATGGTCTAAAAGTTAATAAATTAACCAATTAAGGAAAATTTACAGCACATATGTAATTATTTATAACCATTTAATATTAAGAATATTATTACAACAAATAAAATTAAATAGTTTAAATAAAGATAACTCTAAATGATAGGGTTTAAAATAAAATCAAAACATGCCTAAATATTATTGGTTAAAATTATTTCTACCCATACACATATTTTATTCAAACTAAATGAGTTTGGGAGAATTATAAACCGAAAATTAATTTATAATAAAATAATATTTTTGGACTTTTTAAAGACCCTCCCCTCTCTTATAAAAGGGCACATCTCCTTAGATTTTAATCACACATCAAAAGCACTTTTATTCGGCCATACCATACCCAAATATCCTCCCAACATCCCTCATTTTATCATAGAGTCCATACTTTGTGGAACGAGCCATCTTTATAAGTCCTTTTGTGCATACCCCAATAAGATACCTGAAAATAGGTAATTGTTTTTTCACCTATTTCAACATTATTTTCTTCTTTTACTTACTCTCCTTTTGTTTTTCCATAATAAAGTAACAAATATATTATATTATACATTTTTATATGTTATTATAATCATGTGATAACTTTATAACTTCTTTTATCCATCCTATAAATAAAAATATCACTATGTGTGCGTAGGTACGGCTTACCCTCTCCACGTCGTGGTGTAATTGTTATTCAACAATACATAATTTAGATGGGTATATTGATGAGTATAATGGATTTAAATAATTAATAAATCATAATATCTATTCTTTAAAATTCATATATCATCAAATTATATACTATTAAACCATCAGAGGAATGATATTATCGCTTGTGCGTACGTACGTTAGGCCATCTCCACAACACGATAAGATTCATTCTCCATGATAAAAAATTAATCAATTATTATAAGGTATATATAATAAATAATATATAAATATATGAAATAATTATGAGACCATATTTTCCTGTATATATATATGTTTCATTTAGTTTCTTCTATTCAATTCAATAAGGAAACAAAAACAACATTCATGCGTACGTACGACGTACCGTCTCCATGAACGGTGTATTCTATTCCATTTATCTATCAATTATATATATTTATATACTGAATATATATGATATGTAAATCATGTATTACATTTTGGATGTAATTAATTCATTATATAAGTTTTAATATTAAGAATAAAAAGTCAAAACAATTATGATATATAAAATGATTGTTACCCAAAACGTTGCATTAACATGGAATAGATTAATGAACAAGTAATATAAAGTCATAAGTGTATCATATATGAAATCATAAATATTATAATGTTTCTATTATTAGTTAATAATATTTTTAAACACACTATACAGGATTTTCAAACACATATTGAAAAAATCAGACCTAAGGTAGGGGATAATTTCATAATCTCATTATTATCCGAGATTGTTTATACATCAGTATTTATTGGGTTATATTTATCATTAAAATTCAAGTTTCCAAAATTTATAATATTATTTCTATTCGTATACTATTTTTTATAGTAAATTTCACCCATTTTTAGTATTTTTCACGGTATGGAAGGAATATTTCTTTCGTTTTCCATATGAGGCACTTTTTGCCTTTTCTGACAAAAATTGAGGGAATTTTTTTAACATATACAACAAGAACATATTTTTACATCTTCCAAACATCTTATTTCCATAAAACATTCTCTACACGGTTTTACGTTTATTTTCAAATAAATTCATTTCTTTTAATATTGTGCGGCATTTAGATAAAAGAATTTATTTTTGAAGAACAAAGGATATTTCCCTCAGTAATTAAGTTCAAGTATTTTATCAAAATTATATAACATCTACGATGAAATAGGTTTATTTTTCTATCCATGTTTTCAATTTTAATTTATTGAGTTTATAATGGAATTATTTTTATGAAATAATATTATTTTATACGGGTTGTGATGGAATGATGTTTAAGAAACCCATTTTATTTCATGGGTTATAATATGGTGACTATTTTTTATATTTTTGTAGAAAACATAAGATTTGTTTCATTATAATATTATTGGGACCAATATCTCACCCTAATTAATTGGGAAAATATTTATGTCTCATGAGATAGACATGACAAAAATGGAAAGTTAATCGGGTTTAGTAATACAAGGTTGGAATGATAGGTAAATCTGGTTCAGTAATACATGGCTGGAATGGCATATAATCCCAGTTCAGTATTGTAATTTGTCCACTATGATGGTTGTGGATGCAATTACTTGGCTACTATGAAAAAAATATTATGTTCATATTTGTTTTCCACAATTCCATGTTTTATGACAATGCTATTTTATCATGGTTAATGTTCCATTATGAACAGTGGCTGATGTACAGCCAAGATTTGTTTCATGACTCCAGATTTTGATATTTAAATATTGTGTTCATGTGTTTACATTCATATGTATATGGTTTGTTTTATTTTATCCATTTTTACCCTTATAGTGAATTTGACTTCACCCTTTTTTATGATTTCTTTTTCCAAGGATATAAAGAATGGTTTCAGGTAGGAAAACAAAAGGGGATGATCTTTGTGGGATATGTTGAAGACCATTAAACAAGTTAGAAGATTATGTTCTAAGATTCCAAATACACTATACTAATAAAGTATTTTGGTGTATATTTGTGTAATATATTATTTGTTTTTAATGAGAAACATAAATTCCATGTACATCAATATTGGTTCATTAGAATCACCCTCTTCTTTTTATAGCATATGATGTTGACAATACTTTCTTGTTTTCTTCTTTTATCTATGATATTTTTTATATTAGATATATGATATTTTCATTGTCTTCAATATTATTTCTACTCTTATGAGTGGGTATAGTCTCTCCAATGTATTTTTATAGACCCATGCCACTACACATTATCCTCGAGCATATGGGAGGCATACCTGAGACTATATAACAGCCAAGTCTATTTGTATAAGGAATACTTCATGAAAACATTATAGTCATTTGGATTTGTATAATATTCATTTTAATCTACGTATGTATAATCTAATTTTTATAATAATTATTCTAAAAATCATTATTTTGATTCAACAATTATGTAAGAATGATTTTTTAATGTTTAAAGTTCAAATGAATTTCATAATAATTAGCGAGAGTAATGAAAGAAAAACTTATCCACGTGTTTTGATATTTTTTAGTTTTAATAGAGTATATATAGGAATAAATGAATAATTTTCAAGCCATATTTAATTGTAAAATTCAATGTTTTTCAAAGTGAATTATTTGATAAATATCAAATAATATCATAATTAATCTTTTGATAAATGTGAATTTAAATTTGATTATTATCAAGAACTGGTCTTTATCTAATTATATGTCAGAAGTTATTTTAAATATATTTGTGACCTATGAAGAAATGGAAAAAAAAATTATGTCACAAAAAAGAATTTTCAGGACATATTTCCATACAGATTTATATATTGCAAGCCAAATTAATAAAAAAAATTGATTTGAATATGTGAATAATTTGTTTCATCTAATGATCCAAAAGTAATGATTACTCAATAAGTCAAATGATTGTGCATAAAAATAATAAAGGGAAGTTCCAACAATAATCAAATGCAAGTTTCCTTTATTTTGAAGGAAGTAATATTAAAATAATATGCATGATAATTTTATTAATATAATACAAGAAAAAATAAATAATAATGGTAAAATTAGAGGCACCCTTTATATAGTAATATTCTCGTGAAACTGTGGTATAGTCATTCAATAATGTATAGAAGACCCATATATTTTTATCCTTCAAAAAACAATTATATATAAAAATATGAAACCCAACACATATGGGAGTTCATGAACATCATAGAAAAAGAGTAAGAAACTGATGTTGTTACCATTATCTACATCTATTGAATTGAGACTCTCATATTGAGTAGACTACTAAAGTATCCTGATAGAATAATAATGATGGAATTATAATATGAATAATATAGATGATTTGAATACATATAGATATCACATTCAAAAAGAATCCTATAAATAACTATATTAGGTTGTTAACCCGATATGAATTCTAGGATGTGTGATTGAACATAAGTAATTTACACGGACACTAGATAATATAGTGTGATGTCGTGTAATCCTGGTTTGAGGATATAAATTTTTTTTATATTCACTTAGGGAATGTTTATATTATCTTCCCATTAATTATGTACCAATTTATAACTACATTTAATCACTACAAACATATAGTGATAATAAAATCCATGTATCAATAAAATAGTCAAACTGAGAAGGGATTATGGGTTCCATACCTTGTCAAACACTAATGTTTTATTGTGTTTGTTTAATTATTCTTTTCACGTTGTGGTCGGGGTTGAGTGTGATCCAATTGATCCAAAAATCATTGAACTAGATAGTTGTTCAAGATTAAAGCTGGTATAATTAAAATAAAATACAATACAAGGTAAATAAATAAAAATGATCCACCCCCACCCCTCATGTCCATGCATAATCTGAGTTCTATAAGTGGTTTCAAAGCCAATCCATGTTTTCCATAGATTGGTTTTTTGTCACATATGGTTTTATAAAACAAACATAATGTTCAAATTTTAAGAAAATTTCAAGGTTTCTCAAATGGATAAATAATCATATAACCCTTTTAATGATAAATTGTAGGTTTATACAAAACCCATGATAAAAAGTGTGAAATGTAAGCCATGAGATTTAAAAGGATTTCAAAGAAGGATCTACCACCAAAAAAATTGATCACGGTTATAACTTCTCATATTTTAAATAATTTAGCAGTGAAAATTATGAATAAATAAACTAATGTTATATATAGTATGAGGATGTTGATTCTATACATATATTTGAATTTTCCTACTCCAAAATTAAAACATATAGGAAGAAGTATCTCATTCATGTAATCATCTATATAATTTCTATTACAAATTAACTTATTGGTGAAAATACATATCTAAAATAATAAATTAATTAATTTATTATGCACTTGGAATAATATTTGTAACGATGGATTCTCTCACAATTCATTTAGAAGCAATGTAATAGGAAATATAACTTTAAAATGAAAAGATTTAATTTTTTTAAGAAAAGTTTTGAAAAAATTATTTTAAGAAAATTATAATATAAATTGTTACTATAGAATTTATCCATGAATTTAAAAAAATTATACAAAATTATGTTAATATAAATGATACTCAATTGTGTGTAAATATAAAAATAATAAGAGTCATATATAACTCTTATAAGAGTGAAGAAAATTTATTGATTGTGTAAACTAAATAGTTTTAGATAAAATGATAACATAATATGACGTCAGTTGGGGATGAAAATTATTAAATCATCATGATGTTCCTATAACATGATATAAAATTTAGAAATATGGAATCTATATAAGTAGGAACTTCTGATTTTTTGGAGAATAATGATGCCACCACATAATATTTTGAATGGAGTCTTATATGAAAAATGGATCATGACTATTGAAAAAATAATTCTAGAATCATATCGATAATGATCTATATGATGTTACTATAAGAATATAAATTATAACCCACAAGTCTTGATATGTACTAATGTTGTTTAAATTTTTTGGCATAGATTAAAAATAAAAATTTATAAATACATAGATGAGGAAAAGTACAAATACACTACAAAATTATCACGGGTAAAAGTTAAAATATTAATAATATTAAAACCCTAGAATATATAAAGGAATTAAAAAATATATCTATACATATAATAATAAGAAATAATAAATTTGATGATATATTACTTTAAAATGTAAATAAATAAGGTTCATTGGAAACTAAATGTGACATTATATATTTATCAACAAATAAACTATATGTTGGTATAATATTCCAAAATATAGAGTGTAAAAAAGGACAAAAAATTGAGTAGAAAAGTTAAAATTATAAAGAAACATACTTTATGGATGAATATTTCACAAAATAGTGTTAATCTATCTCTCAAAGTATTATTTGGATACATGGATAAACCTGGTGGGCACTGTAACATAAGTGATCATTGCTGTAGAGATTTTTCTAAAGTACCAATCCAACACAAATAAAAATACAATGAATATAAAATCCTATAAGAAAATAAAATATCATTTAAATAGGAATAATGGGTATACCTTGGGGAGAAATCAAGTAAGGAAAACTACGAAACTGTGGAAGATAATAAATAAAATAATCCCAACAGTTGTGAGCAGAATGGTGTAAATTATGTCTCATCAAAGAATGTATATTTATTTTATTATGTGTAAAATTGATGCAATATTTATTTTTTAAATATGTATTGGGATATTAAAATTAATTGAAAAAAATATAATTCTAAAAAGGTATTAATCTATAAGAAATTAATTGGATTTTATTAATTAAAGTGATCCCAAAATTAAAAATTACCGATCATTTTTAAAAGGGAACCAATAAATCTATGATGAAATCATGTTAAAAGTATAAGAAGTTTAAATATGAAAGGAAGTAATTCGTGAATATTTATCCAAACTAATTAAGAATGTATAAGAGTTGAAAAAAATCAAGATTTTATTGAATGAAAAAAAGTTGTGTCACATAAAAAGAACTCCAATTTGACAAGATCTTTTCTATGAATGAGGGTCATAGAGTTATTTAATATTTTTTGAATGATCCAATAAATCTATTCACAATGAAACAAATTTTATTAATATATTTCTAAATCAAAATCTTTTTTAAAACTATTAATTTCAGATGAAAAGTAACATTGGACGAGAGTTTATTTTTAACAGTATTTAATAAGGATATTCCACCAATGTTCAAATAAAAAAAGTTGGGAAAATACCTGATTCCCAATGAATTTTATAATTATAAAAATAAAAGGGAAAATATCATTATTATCTCTCCCTATGATAAATCTATAAGGAATGGAAAATATTTGTTAATGAATAATTGTCAACCTTGTTTTTACCACTATGGAGGAAAAAATCCCCAAAAAATTCCATTTTATTTGTTTATATAAAAACATGTATTGAATTGAATTATACAAGAATAATGGGGTATATGGATGATGATATAACTATTTATTAGAAAAAATTAGATTCCTTCATGAATTTTCATTTTTAAAATCAACCAAGATGACATGTTGAAAGGAATAAATCCCTGAAAAGGGATAAATAATGAATAAGAGATATCAAAAATTATATTTTCCCCAAATATAATACTTTAAATGTATGTATAAAAATTAAAATATTGAGGTATATTAATAACACATTCTACTATTTTATAATTATCATAAATATTTTTATAATGGGGGTGTTGCGTGATGTTTTTGGTAAAATAAAGGTGGAGTTTTTTCCACTTAAAACATGATATTTTTTTATCAATATTGGAAATAATTGAAGGATTTATAACTCTAAAAAACATCTTAATGTCTTTAAGTATAATTTGAATCTGTCTAATGTTAATCTGTTCTATGTAATCATCATTTATTTCTTCAAAAAAAATTATTAATCAACTGTGTAGTGATGATATATCAACTGTTAAAGATAAAATTAGTTGTGTAATCATAAAAAAGATAAACATAAGGAGTCATCATTCTTTAATTTATAATTTTTAAGGAGGAATGGAGGATATTTAAGAATAAATTAAGAATATATAATAGTAATTTAGTTAGATACATGCTATGTTTATTGAGAAGTATTTATCGAATAAATATCACTAAATATATGAATAAATATTTAGATGAATGATAATTATGATCTAATGATGATAGAGTATTGATATTTATGGAATCCAATATCAAAAATAATTTTAATATATTTTTTTTCTCAAATAAGTAATGGATTTTCTATACACTATAAGGATGAAGTTTCAAATCATAATTCCATGAAATGATAGTGAATTAAACAATTTTAAGGTCAAGGATTCAACTGTGTTTTGAAGATGGAAATAATATTGAAAATTTTAGTGAATCAAAAAGAAATATTTACATGGAATTCAAATATATTTTAATAATAATTAAAATGATAATTTCCTTCTATAATTAATGTGTTCTTCCATATATGTTATGGAAATTGTATTGAATGATATTAATGAATTTATATGAATATGGATCCACAATGAAATGAAGAATAATTTCGTTATGAATGAGACCCTTTAAAACTGTAATTTTATGAAGAAACTATAGTCAGTAGAAGAAGAATATAAGACCTTAATAATGTGGTAATTTAATAACTCTAGTATCACAAAAGATGAACTCAATGAACATAATAGTTCCTATACATTTTGGAAATTGAGTAAGTTATTGATTTTTTTTCCACTATCTATATCAACTATATCGAGACTCTCAGATGGAGTTGACTACTAAATAATATTGATAAGATAAATATGTTCTCATTATACCGTGATGATAAAATATGGGTTAAATAATTATTTATAAAAGGTTCATGTAAGGATCAAATCAAGGACAAATTGAGGTAGTCAATCCAGTCACATAGACTCGGTTATATAAAATAACAAGGATAATCTGGTGGGATACAAGATCACATAGTTGGATCCCTTGTAGGTATAGTATGATGTTTTTCAATGGGGTTATATTAACTTAAGAAATATTGATCATAGAAACCCTACCCCTTTCTTCCAATTCCACATAACATTTAATCACTAAAAATATATTGTGGTAATAATAGTAATATCTAGAAAAATGATTCAAACAGTGAAAATATTTTTACTTTATAGATTTTGAAAAATCATTTTTGCATATTGTACTTGATTAAATTTGATTTTTATATTGTAGTGAGGGTTGTGTGGGAACCAATTGATCCACACCTCTTATCTATAAAAAACAATCAAAAGAAAATGTGGATGAATTAAAATGAAATAGTAATCTTGTTAAAAATAAGGTATGTGAATCCCCCCTAATTTTCCTTAAATGATTTAGTTGCAATAAGTGTCATACCTTTTAAGGGATATGGAGTGTGAAAATTAGATGTTAGATCCTTGATATGTGAAGTATTACAAAAAATCAATTTTTTATAATTATTTTATTATTTTATTTATTTATTTTTACTTCTAAATCTATAACCCCCCCTTGACTTGTAATCCATATAACCATTTTAGTAAACCATTTACATCCTTTGAAAGTTACATAGATACTAAATATATCTAAAAATTATAAAGTGTGATAATATTAATGAAAGATATTATGTATCTTCTCTACATAATCACATTCTCTGTATAGTAAATGCTTGGGTATTTTCCATCGAATTTCAAGAACCTATTCACCTTTCAATACCTCATTACTAGAAATGAATGTCCCCATTTGCTTGTATATATGCATATTGTTATTCAAATGCTATCATTCAATGGGTTATTAAAAGAATGTAACATTCCCAACAACATCCTTCTAAAATTCCTAAAGAGTGTATCATAGTTTCATTTCCCTATAAAGAATAACCATTGAATAAATATGAAATAAAAATTAATTATTTCCTTTTATCTAGAGAGAAAACCCTAAAATAACATACTCCACCAAGAAAACCATGTCAATCCTAAAAACACCCTTATCAAGTGAAAAATATTTCATAAACGAATTCTTCAAGAACCCCAAATGAGTTAGCTACAAAACTAAGGTTGACCACCTAAGAATGACTCAAATATTCCAAGAGTCCATGAATATCACTGAAGGTGAAAATCTCAATAGTGGAGGGGATTAGAAACATTATAACACATGAAAATATTTTAAAATAAAATTAAAACCCCTTCCAATAAAAAGGTGAAAAAATTAAACAATAATAATGAATATAATAAGTAAATTAATTTCATACAACATAACCAAAATGAGAGACTACTATAAAAATAAAAAAACTACACAAACCATTAAGATGTAGATTGAACTAGTAAATTTTTATACAAAAATATCGAATGAAATAATTTAAAACCACTAATATCACTCAACTAACGTTGTTCATTGAGATAACACCATATTAAAACATCACCAAAATACCAAAAAATTAATATAAAATTCAGAGTTAGCATATCTACATACTCAATGGAAAAGCCCCTAAGGACATATAACAAAGTCAATATAATGAATTAATAATAATAAAATATATAAAAAATGTAACACATAGAATAACCAACCAAAATCATAAAATTATTCTTCCAAATTATTTTTTTCATAAAATGTTTTAAATTTGTAAAAAAAACAATGGGGTTTATAATAAATAATAATAATTTTTAAAAATAAGCTTTATATTAATCAAAATAAAATTAATTAAAAATAGCTTATATGTGATCCCAAGGTACGTTTACTTCAAAACATTTATGGATGATTTAAATTGATGTGGTTGTGTATAACATATGAAATGGAAGTATAAATAAGTTGAAATGTTCATAGTTTTCAGGTTATAAAAATTATTAAAACAATTCAATTAGATCATGTTGTATAATATATGATCCAATAATATTATGACTATATATGATATTATGGTGTAGTATAAAAACTCACTCCATTTGGGATACAGTAATAAAATTATTTATTTTTCAAGAAAAATAATAATTTTGTAGACATGGTTTGGTTAATAACGAGTCTTGATGGGCTTACTATTTCCTTTTGGGATTCAAGGTAAATATTTTCTAGTGAACTAAATTATTAGTATAATTAATAAAAAATTTATAATTAGACTATTTATACTATATTTTTTAATTTTATATTAATTTCAATAGTACTATGGAATATTGTAGATTTTTTGGAAATGCATAGTATAGTTTATACACTTTTCCTAGTGATTAATTTAATTAATAATTTTATATTTATTGAAAAAATGTTTATTATAATGATATTACAAATAGTTTTGATATTGTCTAATCTATTAGACTAGAATGAAGAATAATAAATTATGAATTAATGTGGCTATGGAAAAATAAAAAGGAAATCATGGCACCACGTTATATAGCCATGTAGTGTGGGTTTGTCCTAAAGAGATAATCGTCTAGAAATCATAGTATTGAAGACATAACTCAAGAGGATATTACAACACAAAAAATTGTCATTTTAGAGCTTTATTATCTTTCAGTGACTCAATATATCCAATAATAGAATCATGGGAGTACACTAGGATACAAAAGTATTTTCACGGAAAAGACAAACAATGTGTTAAAATCTTTATGGAGCCTCTTGGAAGCCCATAGACTATCCTTGAATGGAATAATATTCTTATTATGGAACAAAAAATTATATCACCATCTTGAATAATACATTATAACTAATGTAGGTTACTTCTTATAACTAACAATGTGTGAGAACATAGTGCATAATATAATCTACCATCAACACTCTCAATATAGTGAGGCTCTATATTTTAAATTTGTAACAACATATTGATGTATCCATAGGGAGAACCAACATTGGATAATGTTTCAATGCTATGTAAAGAAAATTTCTAACATTGGATGGCATTAAATCCTTGGATGTGATTAGTGCCTCAATGTATCCCCAAATCTAGGTGAAAAACTTCATTTTTATATCAATGTACTTTGTATTGATCATTAATTTTATATAACAAATTATGAACCCATGTACAAAATCCTAACACAGTCTTGGTTATCACATGACTAGAAATTAATGAAAGGGGTTGTTCATCATAGTAGATTACAAGAGCAGGGGTGAATTGAGTGTATATAAAAATTTATGTTAAAAAGATCACTTAAAAAGTTTCCCCAATAAAAATTAATATATCCAAGTTAATCAAGGTAATACAGTTATAAAAGTTTTACTATTCAACTAACTTCTCAGAAGATTGATTAATTATCAGTAATATCAATATAAGTTATTGATACAACTTTTGAAGCTATTATATTGAGGAAATATAGTTATAACTTTTATCCAAGAATAAATATCAAAGTCAAATCTGGTGTTTTCGAAAATATACAATAAAGTAGAGAAAAACTAAATTAAATGTCTTAGTAGATAAACCAATTGGTTCAGACTAAGTCTGAGACCTAATCCATTCCAGTTGTTGATCCTATTTCACAATGCAATTATATAAATAAACTTGATCCACACCTTGTATCAGGGTAAACAATAGTGCACAAGACTGTCCATGTCACATGACCTCTTCCACTTTTTTTGTGGGTAAAAACTCCAAGGTCACAGAAGGACCTCTTCCACACATATCTATGGTAGTAAACATATGTAATAAGTGTTGACATGAAGGATATCTTGTATCCTTCAGTTTAGTACAAGAGGAAATCTGTGTTTTTAATACAGACAGGCATAGACACTGTTCAAAAGCTAAAAATAGTACACAATAGGGAAAAGATGATGAGAAAGGGTTATAATTTCTCTGAGTTTTATTATATGAAACTTTTATACTTTTAAGATTAAGTAGATGTATGTATAGATTCCTATTGTAAAAAATAGAGTATCATATGTATGGTGCTCTGGTGTCTAATTTGATGATGTAAGATGTCATGGACATGTTCTTCATAGAGGTGGTACTATGAAGATGTTTTTCGGTTTTGATATATGGTAGTCCAAAAATTTGGAATCTCGATTACTTCATGTGTTCTTTAGTTTTAATATGTTTCATGAATTTGTTCCCTTTTCAAAAGTGCTCGCACTTCAATTCTATGTATTTTTTCGGTCTGGATTATCTTCTATTTTATTTTTTGCTGAAGAAGTGGGAACCGACAAGATGTATGTATTCTGTACCTCGTACCTTATAAATTCTGGTGACATGTCTGTAAGGAAACATTAATTATGTTAGTGGCTTTAAATTACTCAAATATGACAGTTGGTAATTAAATTGAAAACAAAAAAATAGATAATGAATAGTGTCATAGTTTTTCTTGAAATGGTATCACATGGAAATGGTGTCACCACAAAATGGTGTCTTATTATTTTTCTTTTTGAGTGGTGAGATAGTCATGATGCCACAATTTAATTAAGATCATGATCAGGTAGCACAGATGTGGTGTTAGTATAATGGTGTCTTGTCCTTAGCCAAACTTTTAACAGTGTATTGGTGATCGTAGCAAGGAACTTGTTTCATAGACTTCAGGTGATCTGAAACGTGTTACGGTGTCTGGATCATGGTGTTTGAGGCATAGTGTGTGGTTCTTTTCTATAATACTTTTACTGGTGGTAGATTCACTGTTTATCATGATTAAGAAGTAATATTCACATAATGAATTAGACATAATCATTCATAGAGGAAAGAATTATATAATAAAATTAAATATAGTTTATAATAATAAGACATGATTTATAGGAATCAAGATCTTGTGAAATTTTATTTAAATCACAGGGAATCAAACCATCCCTACATATTATTTGAGATAGATTAAATAGGTTTACCATGATTTTTATACATTAAAATGTGATTAAAACATGTGGAGTCCAACAGTATCCCCCTTTTTGATGATCCCAAATCATATGACTTAGATTTCAGTTATTACTGTGCATTCTCCCTTTATTGGGATTATCAAAAATATTAGATGAAAAAAGAAAAAATGAAAAAAATGAAATTATATAACCGAATAGACAACTAGAGTACATATTGCATTATATAGAAATATATGTTTCAATACAAATAGTATGAAAAAGTAAAAAACATCCCTACCATGATATAGTTTTCACTTCTATTGAGCACTATCGGTCATCTATTTTACCTTAGCAGTAATATCAGAGGGAGACATAGGAGCAGATGTATATGTGGTAGAAGGGAGTGAGCCAACTGTCAGAGAAGAAAGAGGGATCCCTTCAAAAACAAAATGTTCCCAAGTAGTATTGGTTGTAGACTGTGTCATGGTTAGGTCAAGGATAACAGGTCTGATATGGCTCAGAGACTAATATATAGACATTGAGTCAAAGGAAAAATCAATAGGTGAGGAAAGAGTTAAACCAAGTTACAGATAAGCAGCTGCAAGAGCCATAATGGTCATGCTTTTCACATGAAGATAAGTCTTCAACAACTGAATGAATTCAGTAATGATCTCACCACCATAATTCATTGCCTTCTAAAAAATCATATTTTTTCTCCATGAACATGTACAATAGAGGATTTAAATCTTTCATATTTTGTACTTGAGTCTTGAAGCCTTCAGTTACTGGAGGAATTCTCAATTTTTTTACAAGATATTTTATATGATTTTCTATATAATGCTTAGATAAAATCCTATTAAAGTTGAAATCCACTTTCATATAAATTACATCATAAGAATAATTTCCTATATCTGAATGAATACTCAGTAAATCAAGTACTTTCTCACTATTCATAACAACCATAGATAAAATCTCCATGTTAAAGACACTTACCACTAATTGAAGTTCCTCCTTAAAAATAGTTCAAAATATATCACTTTCAAAGGGTTGATGTGGCTGTCTAGAGGCATTAGAGGCTTTAACATCATAAGTGAGGGACTGGAGCTAGTTAAGAACATTTTTTAGACCCCCTTGTACTCATTAGTTAGTTTTTTTAGGCCAAAAACAAGCTCACGCATCTCATTGACTATATGGATGCTTCTTTTAGCCACATTGTCAAATTTTGACGTCATGTTTGGATGAATCAAAGATGAAACATTTAGTGGAATCTGACCACTACTATACTCAACAGGATGAGAAACATGATCTTGTCTTGATTTCAACACACCTTTCATATATTCATCCATAGCTCGGAGAGACTTCACCTCATCAATCAACTTCTTGTTTTCAATTCTAACCTCTTGTATTTCATGAATCATTTTTTGTTGAATTTTCCACATACTTTTCTCTAATAGTAACGAAAAATATATTTCAGTTAGGTTTTTCATAGGAACATGATATGTGTACATGATATTATAAAATCCTTCTAATATAGTAATTCTAAAAAAATTAAAATCACATTGACCTACGGAAGCAGAAGGTTCTTGTGAAGGTTCAGAAAAATGAGATGAGATAGGTTTGTATCCCTTAGTAAAGATTACGTTTAAAGAAAAAACCTATTTTAATTGAAACACAATTGAATGATATATTCCATTAAATGAATACTCCTTGTAATTATCCAAATAAAAGTATATATGGAACATATACTAGGTATCCACAGTACTTTGATCAAAAGGATTATGAATTTAAACACTTTCTAGACTGGGGTGATTCTCCCCCTGAACAGGTGCATCTCTTATAGGAATATGAAATTCAGTTTCATGATTTCTTTCTAACGTTTCAACTCTAATAGCCCCACCCATTTATTTTCAAGCATGATGTAAGGCTTGTTCCATTATTTCCTCAGTAGATAGTATAATTTTAGGATTATCTTGTTCCTCTGAATGTTCGTCAATATCAGCCTCTTCCTCAATAGAATGTTCTTCTTTTAGATTCTCCTCAAGAACAACATTTTATTTAACTATAACAACAGATTGATCTCTATAATCTGGTTCATCCTATAGATCATCACTTCATTCAGTGATAGGTGATTCCTTCTCCACTATATTTTGTGGAAAAACAATACCACTATCTTCCTTATGCAAGATAGTTCCTTCCATAGGTGCAATAGATGACCCTTCTTCTTCATCAGAATAATCAACAACTTCATCTAGTTCCAAACTAGGATCTGATATGTCCTTAGGTCTTGAAGGATACTCAACCAGATTAAACTTTTCATATAACCATTCATTATCCTCCACCAAAGACTTATTCTAATGATTCCAACTTATTTTCATCCTTTCGATTGTAAACTCTGAGATATAGAACATCGTCTTTGATAACTTCTTCATTCTATCCAACAATTACTTTAGCATATAGAATTGTAGAGATATTCCTTGAATAGAACAAAGAGGCAGTCCTTGATGTTTTATTAATCAAATCACACATGTGAAGTATAATATACTTATACAAATTAATCTTAGGACCATTTTTAATAAGATATATCAAGAATACATCTTGATACCTGAGGGTACAAAAATAATCCTTCCTTGTAAAAATCATATTTTTGATAAACATAAACAAAAACCTCGTTTCACTATCCAACTCCACAAGAATTTCTGTTATATTCTTCTTATTTCCAGTAAATCCTTCTATGGCCTCTTATAAGGAAAAAATAACATTAGGAGGAGGACGAACACTCTGGAAGTCCTTAAACATTCATTCAAGGGGTATCCCTAGGAAGGAAGCCCATAACCCTGAGGAAAAGGTGCATCCTTTTCCATTAATCCACCATCTTACAAAAAAAATAATATTCATCATTGAATTAATGCTTGATAAAATGAGAAAACTGAGCAACAAGTTTTTTATAAATCTGCCTTGTCTCCTTTTTGAACTAGTTTATCAATACATGCTCTTCCAGTAATTTCAAAACTAAGGACTTATTTTTCAACAACCACTTATGAAAGATTTTTTTTTCGGTAATACTATACTATCAAAATGATTCTGGTTCAATGGTCCTTTGGATGATAATTTCAGTGCTCTGTTTACTTCATTCATATATTTGTATTTCTATGGATTTGATAAAGATGGTCACATCATTCAGGGTATTTGACAAGGGCTCAAGAGAGAGAGATGAAGGGGTGAATGAGGACTTCTGTTTGAAATAGATGGGTTCCAGTTTCAAGAGAAGAGAGATCGTGCAAAGGAAATATTTAATGACATTTGGTTTTTATAATTTATGGATTTCAAGCATCGTTAATTCAAATGTATGGGATAAAATTAATAAAATAATCAACACAACAATACGGTTAATAAAATACTCATAAAATGAAAAGTGTCATTATAGTGAGACTGAAACAGATTTTCATGATGTTAGGTTTACATTGTGACTCAAATCGGTGAGACTGTCACATGTTTGATAGTATTTACAAGATAGTAACCGAGAGATAGTAACTGTGATACCGTAAACCGGAATTAGTAACTTCAAGATAGTAACATGTAGAACTATCACAGTGAGACAATAATCTTAAGACAGTGACTTGTGAAACCATAAATCATGAATCCCTAAACTATGATACAGTAAACTGTGAAACAGTCGGTTCTGAAATAGTACACTTTCAACTTGAGATTTATCATTCCTAATTAATTTATGATGTAATATTTCCATTTAGAAATTAATGGTTTAGTGAATATATTAGCAAGATGACATTCAGTTCTAATTAATTCCAATGTGATATCACTTTTTTTGATGATGGGGTCTCAAAAAGTGATGTATTACATCAATATGTTTTGTCACGGAGTGTGAAACATGATTTTTTAATATGTTAATAGAACTTTTATTGTCACGATTTATAGGTAAATTCTTAAATTGATATCCATAATCTAGTAATGGGGGTTTTATCCCCAAAATTTGTGCACAACAACTACCATTAGATATGTATTCAACTTCAGCAGCAGATAATGCATCATAGATTTTTTTCTTACTACACCATGATACTGGAGACTTGAAAAAAAATGTGACATGTTCTAGAGGTTATTTTTCTATCTAACTTACAGCCACCAAAATCTACATCAGAATATCTAAAAAACGCAAATGATTGTCCTCTAGGATATAGAAGTGCTAGATTGGGTGTATTCTTGAGGTATTTTAAAATCCTTTTAACAACATTTAAATGTTATTCTTTGGGATTTCCTTGAAAATGAGAACATATACATACAATAAACAAAATATCATGTTGGCTAGTATTTAGGTAGTGTAAGCATGCAATCGTTCCTATTTAAGTGGTTTTATCAATACATTTTCCATCTTTAACAAGACGTTTTTGAAATGTAGTACTATTTAGAGCATCACTACTTTTAGTGATATTCAAGCCAAAATGTTTTTGAAGATATTTAGTGTTTTTTCTTTGATTTAAGATAATACCATCTTCATTTTGAAATATTTCAAATCCAAGAAATAATTTTAGTTTACTCATTAAACTCATTTCAAATTCATTTTGCATCATTTTATAAATCTCAATACATAAGGAATTTTTTGAAGATACAAAAATAATATCATCTACATATATTTGAAATATCAAGAGATCATTGGTATTCCTTTTTTACAAAGTTTAGGATCATCTATTACTTTTCTAAAACCTTTTGAAATAAGAAATAAAGTTAATATATCATTCCAAGCTCTTGGAGCTTGATTTAAACCATACACATATTTTGATAATTTAAAAACATGATTTGGGGAGTGAAGATTTGAGAAACCATAGGTTGTTCAACAAAAACATCCACAACTATATACCCATGCACTCTTGACATCCATTTGATATAGTTTGAAATTCATATGGGCAGAACAAGCAAGCATGATTCTGATGGTTTCAATTCTAGTGATGGGTGAAATGGTCTCCTCATAGTAAATATATTGTTCTGGACTCTAGCCTTGTGAAACTAATCTAGCCTTGTTTCAAACTATGTTACCAGCTAAATCTACCATAATTATAAACACCCACTTTGTGCCTAGGGTAAATATGTCTTTGGGACTATTAAAAAGTTCCCAAAATTTGTTCATTTCAAACTAATTAAGTTATTCTTGCATATAAATTACCGAAAATTCATCATTTATAGAATCATTAATGTTTTTAGGTTCAATTTGTGGAAAAAAACATGATATTCAACCTGATTTCTAAGGGAAGCCATATTTTGAGTTTCTTTATCTAAATCTCCTACAAAACCACCTAATGAATGGTTCTTAAGGGTTCTAGTAGCTCTAGAAAAAGAGTGGCTAGAGATTTCAGGTTCTACAACAGGTTCAGGTTCATTATGACTTGAATTTGGAGAATTTTCAGAACTGGAAGTTTTTATAGATTCCGTTATAGGATAGTTAGAGGATTTATCATTGATTTCAAGATTTGATATATCATCCTAAAGATTCACTAGAGTGTTCTTTGGATCATGTCGATCTATCTCCTAAAACATGTTATCAATGGATTCCTCCAGACATTTTGTTCTTTTATTAAACACTCTAGAGGATTTAATAGATATCGAATATCCTAGAAATATTCCATCATAATTCTTGGATGAAAACCTATCAAGATTGTCCTTAGTATTAAGGATATAGAAATTACATCTAAATACTTTAATGTAAATTACTTTTGGTATTGAATTGTTCCACAAATAATATGGAGTAATTTTAAGAATAAGTCTAATAAATACTCTATTAATAATGTAGCATGTTGTATTTATAGCTTCAGCCCAAAATTAAATAGTTATGTCATTATTACTAATCATGGTTATAGAAATTGCATGCAAGGTCTATTACTTCTTTCTACCACTCCCTATTTTGAGGTGTTCCAGGGAAAGAGAAATTATGATTATAGCCATTTTGTGAGAAAAAGAATTCAAACTCTTGATTTTTAAATTCATATCCATGATCAATTCTTAGAGATTTAATTCTATGTCCACTATGTTTTTCTATAGTTTTAATACACTTTGTGAAGTGACTACAAGTTTCACATTTGGGAGCCAAAAAGAAGATCCAAGAAAACATAGAAAAATCATCTAAAAGAATAGAAAAATAATGCTTCCCATTTAAACTAGAAACTATGTATGGTCCAAACAAATCTATGTGAACCAACTTGAGAGGTTGAGAAGTTGAAACTTATTTCTTTGGTTTGAAGGATATATTGTGTTGCTTTCCCTTTTTACAAGAATTGCACACTTTATCATTTGGAAACTCTAGTTGTGGTAGATCTTTGACTGAACCTTTTCTAGTTAGCTTTCTAAGGGAATGAATATTGCAGTGTCCTGGTCTTCTATGCCAAAGGCAAGAATCTTTGTGAAATACACATAAACATGAATTATTTTGAGAACCCAAATAATCTACGTTAAAAGAATATACATTTTCATTTTTTAATGTAGGAAATAATAATTCATTTTTAAAATTAATGACATTGCAAGAATAATTTACAAATTCAACATGAAATGGATCTTTATATAGTTGTGAAATACTAAGTATATTATATATCAGTCCATCAAAAAAAAGTTCTTTTGAAATTAAAACTGAGTTTGAGTGAATTATTTATCCAACGATAATTACTTTTCCATTAGAATTGTATCCAAAATTGACATGTCCACAATAAATTTTTATTAGGTTTGTGAAACATGAGTAGTCTCATATCATGTGTCTTGAACACCAACTATCCATGTATCATAAGATTTTATAGGATCTCTTCAAACACTTTTCCTACAATTTAGTGAAATAAAAACATACTTTGGTAGCCATAATTTCTTGGGTCCAGTAATATTAGTAACTAGTTGTTTAGGAACCCACATTTTCCTCATAGGGTTCCTATAAGATTTATGTTAAGTATTTGAGATGTAAATAAAATTTGGTGCAGAAAAAATTCAAAACATTAGAGAGTGTATCATAATTTCAACTACCATAATGTTTTCTTAAACTATGAGAAAAAATGTATGTTCTAGATTTAGAAATCAAATCGGTTTTTTAGAAAAGTTCTTTTACCAGGTTTATAGCCAATAACATTAATGTATTTTGGGGTAATTTGTTTACCTAGAATTTGTACCAAGGTATATTTACCATTAGTAATAATTTCAAGGTCCTTTTTCAATTTCTAATTAGATTGCATTAATTTATAGTTTTCATTGATAAATTGAACATTTGTCTCTCTTTCTATAGGAAGTTCAGATTTAATAGTTGAGGTAAGAGAATATTGTTTTATTTAATACTTGTATTTATCTTTATGTTTATTACATGTCTCTTCAATAGTATTTCAATACTCAAACATTTATTCTTTTGAAATAACTTCAGAATCACTTTCATATTTAGAATAATAGGAATTTTGTACAGGAGATTCTAGGGTTACCTCTGATGTGTTTATCATGAAACACATATTGTCTTTGTTAACATGTTCATCATTTGAAGACTGTGAGTCACATGAACTGTCCTCCAAAGAACTCTACGTTTCTTTCATTCCTTTATTATAATTTCTATCATTGTACTCATATTTAATTTTGTACATGAGCATGGGATAATCAGCCTTTACATGTCCCTTTCACTTACATTCATAACATACTATCTTGTCAGACTTTTCATTTCTTTTCCAATCATTCTCCCATCTTCCCATTTGAACATATCATCCTTTGAATTTAGGCTTTCCGAAAAATTGATTCGTTCTGTAAAATTTCTTAAACCTTCTGAAGAATTGGTTCATCTCCTCTTCATTTTCAGGTAATTAGTGTTCACTACTAGAACTCTTCCCAAAGACTTAAATTTTATCCATTTCATTATGTTTATAGGTGGTGGTCTTCAATGCCATATATTTTTTTAGGTTCATCATCCTCTTTCTTGATGAATTTCTGCTCTTCTTCATGCATTATATGTTCCCAAATGAGTTCTTTTATAATTAATTTGCTGATGTCACATGACTCTCTAATAGAGACATAGGTTCTTCTCCGTCTACCAGGTTGGAATTTTATAATCCCCATGATTTTTTCTTTGGTAGTAACTTATTATACTTGAGAAATCGTTATTTTGACAATTTTGTTGAACTTGATATACATGTCATAAATAGGCTCATGGGGCTTTGTTTTAAAGATATCATATTTTCTAGTATATGTATTAAGTCTCATTTCATTCACACAAGAAGTTCCTTCATATGAAATAGAAAAAGTATCCCAAATTTCAGGGGTATTTTTAAATACATATATTATAGTAAAATTCCTCATCTCTTAAAAAGAAATATAAGGCATTCATGGCATTGCAATTATTATTGTAAAAATTCTTGGTTGGGTTATCCCAAATAATTCTATCAGTAGAAGTAATATTATAATCATCTATAATTGATGAACAAATTTCAAAACCCATAATTTCTTAATGAATTTTAATTTTAATATTCCATTGGGAATAAAAAGTTCTATTAAATAATTGTGGCCTATTTCTTTCTACACCTTCGAGTTTATTATCCATAATAAAGAAATACATTTAAAGAGCTAGAAATTTATAATTAAAAAAAATTACATATCTTTAAAATATAAATATATTAATAGTTGAAAAACTCTAAAAATGGAGTCTTAATAAGAATAAAATCATTTTGATACCAAATATTGGTTGGAGTAGATTACTCAAGAGTTGGGGGTGAATTTACATTCTATAATAATTTCTGTTAAAAATTTAACTTAAAACGTGTCCCCGATAAAAATGAATACAGCCCAGCTAATCAAGGTAATACGGTTATAATAGATTGAATATTTGAATAACTTCTCAAAAGATTGACCAATTATAAGAAATATAAATTTGATTTATTGATACATATTTTGATTCTATTCTATTGGGTAGAAATATTTATAACTTATATACAAGACTATTTATCAAAGTAAAATATAATTTTTTCTGAAATATACAATAAAGTAGAGAAAAACAAAATTAAAATAAAAAGTGGATGAAACAAGTGGTTCATTCTCAATATGAGACCCAATCCTCTCCACTAGGTCATTAACTATCACCATGCATTTTATATTAATAAACCTGATTTGTACCCTCGATTAGGGTAAACAATAGTGTAGAGGACTGTTTAGGTCACACGACCACTTCTACTGTTCTTTGTCGGTTAAATCTTCCAGGTCACACATGGAGCTCTTCCATGCTTATTTGTGGGTGTAAATAGATTTAATAAGTTATGAGAGGAAGTATATCATGTATCCTTCAATTCAGTACAAGAGATAGTGTGTGTTTTAATTACAGACACACACACACACTGCTCGAAAACTAAAAATAGTACACAAGAGAGAAAAGATAATGAAAAAGGGTTATAAGTGCTCTGAGTGTTATTCTATTTAGCTATAGACATTTAGGATGATGAATCTGAAAGTATCGAGTCCTATTGTAAAAAAATTAGTATATCAAGTCTAGTGATCTAGTTTCTAGTTCGATAGTGTATGTTTTCTAGCTCATGTTATTCTTGGAGGTGGAACTGTGAAGATGTTTTTTGGTTCTGATCTACGGTAGTCCAATATTTGGGAATCTAGAGTACTTTAGGTGTTCATTAGTTTTTATCTTATTTTATAAATCAGTTCACTTTTAAAAAATTCCAACTCTTCTATTCTTGGTATTTTTGCTGTCCAGCTTATCTTCCATTTTAATTGTGGGTGCACACATTGGAACTAACAGGTTGAATTCTTTTTTCTCCTAGTACCCCGTAATGTCAGGTGACATGTCTATAAATAAACATTAATTATTTTAGTGCCTTTAAATGACTCAAATATGACCACTGGAAAATAAAATTAAAACAAAATAATAGATAAAATAAAGGTGTTACATTTTTTCTTGAAATGACATCACTTGGAAGCAGTGTCACCACGGAATGATGTCTGCTTCTATTATTTTGAGTTGTTAGATAGTCATGATTCCACAATTGAATTTTGATCAGGAATCAGTATAACGTATGCGATGTTAGGATCCTGGTGTCTGGTCTTTTTCCAAACATTGAAAGATATCTTGGTTATGGTAGAAAGGAACCAGTGTTACATACTTCATGAGATCTAAAAACTTGTTATGGTGTTTGGGTCATGGTGTTTGGGTTATGGCGTCTGGTCCCTTGTAGAAAACCAGAACCAGTGGTAGACTCACAGTTTGTCAGACTTATGCAGTAATATTCACATGAAATTAACTTAATCATTTATAGAAGAAAGCATTATAGAATAAATCATAAACAGTACAACCTTGGTGACAAGAGAATATTGGATTCCATGTTGGTCTCATGTAAGACAACGTGATAAAAAATGGTTCACCACACTAAAATTCATATACAAATTGGAAAATGTATCAATGAAAAATCCACAATTAACCCAATCTTAGTGAGTTGAATAATCAATATATTTGTGGATTTGGGAACTGAAATAATTGATGATGTCTACTATCATGTAGAAAAAACAACACACACACACACACACACATATATATATTTAAATTCAATATTTTAGATATCTAATATACTAAAAAAGTATAAATAATTTTGTTTCCTCTGATCTCGATTGAGATATGGGAGGAAATCCCACTGAATCCTCTTTTTCACCGAGAAGACCATGGATAATTATTGAGATGTATTTTTCACGGAACTCAATGATGGTTTCGTATAACATGTAACTAATTAACATGCATTTTAGTGTATTTTAGTTATATTTATTTTCCTCATAAGTAAGATAAAATTCATTAGAATCCAATTCTATTTTGATTAAATCCCAGGTGACCTTTCACTCATTTGTTTCCCTATATATCTCATTCACAATTTATCACACCAACTTTATTGTTATTTTACATAAATACTCAATTATGTGGACTTTTGATTCATTTATATCACTATGTCAATAACTTATCACTCTAGAGTATACTGTTTGACTAACTCTATGACTTTTTGGTTATTTTCCCATAGAATGATAGTATTTTAAAGAAAACAAATTCTTTATTTCTATGGATAATATTTTGTATTTAATTTTTTCTAGGGATGAAATTTACCCAAACATTCATAAAATTTAAAAAAATTTCCTTTTTATTATAGTTAGGCTTGTATAATACTAATAATATTTTGACATTATTATTGTGGGAAGGGTTTGGAGTTACTTGTACCTATGTGCACAAAAAAATAAAAAAATAGGAAAACTAATGAAATTATAAAACAAAAATTACTTAATAACTGAACTATAATATATTTTTAACTCCACTATTGATTATTTTAATTTATATTATATTATTTAGTCCAATGGCACATTATTTTATTTAACTATGAAAATATTTTTGTTGAAAATTTAATATGAATGAATGGAGTTGTCAAAGCGGTATTAATATGAAATTTGAGAGTGTTTAGGGCACCAATTTTTTATATAAAATAAATTAATATTGGTGTAACCCTATTCCATAATATAGATTGTGAAGATCCTGCGTTAATAAGATAATAAAATAATATATCAAATCAGTTAATTAATGAGGGTCCAATAAAAAAGTTAAATCCAAAATGTAAGAAATTGAGTCCATAATAAAATCTAAGAGAGAAGAGTGGATTATCATTTAGTGAAATAATAGAAAACAACACCTGATTTATAAGAAAATATTTGATTTGTTTCACAATATATGGATGTGTAAAAGATATAATACATTTTACAATAAGAAATTCATATTCCAAATCTGGAATAGGTGTTCCAAAAAGTACATGAGTGGGACGAGAATACATATTTAAGCTATCCAATGGTTTTTTTTTACATGATCAATAAACATATGATGTTCTTAACATTTCACAATCCATATTAAACATAAATAATATTTTTTGAACAAAAACTGGGTATTTTGTGTATCCAAAGAAGTGGTACCCCATGGTATTATAGTAGTATTTGATGAAGATGTTTCTTCCATAGATCCTCAATTAAAAAAGTTGTTATTTTCATCATGATTAGTAGATGGGTAACACAAATGAGGTGGTTCCAAATTAGAAATACAAATTTTACAAAATATTAGGTATAATTAATCTAGATTTCTAGTAAAATGGATTAAAAAAGAATTGGTTTGAATGAAAACCAATACAACTTTTTTTTTCTATTTTTAGTATATGTTTTATTTTTGTTTTAATGATTTAAATTTCAATACATCAAGTGACTCTAAATTTTATAGAATAGAAGGATTAAAAAATGAATCAAATAAAGAAAGTTTATGGAATGAGAAAAAGTTACATGGGAGGGTAATATTATATTCTTACTTTTATTTTAGTTTTAATTCCCTTAATTATGATTCACTACATTTGTTTAAAATTGTACTTACTGTATATAGAGTAGTAACAATGTATGTGGGGTAATAAGTGTACATATATTATGGGTGACTAATCTAATTTGAGTGATTTTATTAATCATTCTCTTGGAGAGAAACATTATAAGGTATCATTAGAAAACATTGAAAAAACAATATAATTGGAGTGTAAATTGATAGAATGTGGGTCACTAAAATTATAGAAAAAAATTCTAAATATTTTTAGCTTAAACATGGGTGAATTTTTTATTGTGAAAATTTTACACCTATGGGATCTAATTTGAAAAAGAAATTTATAATCGATATGAACTAAAGTAAAATGAGAAATTGGGAATCAACATAATATTTTATAAGATAACATGGTATATGGTGTGTGTGTGTGTTTGTGAAAAATAAATTCCATGAATAAGAGTAAAACAAATATCTTTGAGATGGTTTAACAAAACCATCTATCATACCCTTACGATTGTAATTAGTCATAGGGGATGCACATTGTTAAGGTTGTTTTTGTTCAAGATAGGCTATATTCACTGAATATATGAAAATACACATGTAATGGCGCACAAGCATCAAAAACAATGTCTGTTTTAATACTAAGGTTAATCGAATGTAAGGGGAATTTCAAAATATTACAAAAAATGGTTATATAAATTATAATATTGTTACATAATTTCAATAAAGGATTCGTGAAATGGAGAAGTCGAAAAAATCATGATAGATAAGTATTTATGAATGAATTTACTAGAAAAAATATATAAACAATGTAATCTACATTAATTTAACCCTAATTGACCCAAAAATCAATTTTAGTTGAACTGAAAAATGTAGAAGAATTTTTATTTAGAGTATTTAAATAACAAAAACTAATTTCTTATGTTTAGAGGAAAGTGATTTGCATAAATTTTTCATTAATATTCATTAGTTTTTAGTATTATTCTTTTTTATTTTATAGAAAATTTAGTGGTTATTTGGTATATTTTATATACTTGGGAAACATGTGAATAATTAATGAAAATAGCCTAATGTGATGAATTTCACTGATTATATGATATTTTTTCAAATAAAGATTATGATCATGAAACCTATCTTATTTTTTATATTGAATAATATAGACTAATATGATAATGAAGAATAATTTATGAATTCAGGTAGATTTTTAAAAATGAAAATGAATTACTAGAACAAAATTGGGTGAATAAAATAGAGTGCATCAGATATCTGGAGTTAATCATCCAACCAAACAAGTTTCAAGGTCATAACATGAGATATTATTCTTCTTTCAAAGACATTGACATCATCACTTGAGTTTCCATCACCATCTCAATTTACCCTAGAATAATATCTATTGGGTAGGATAGTGCCCAACTAGACAATAATAGTGAAGCCTAAAAATTCACTACTGTGATAAAAAACCCTCAAAAAGACCCATGACCTAATAGTAGAATCTAATGTATTCCCAAAAAATAACATCAAATTACATATCCCACAACTTTAGTTCCATCGAGACAATGTAGTCTACATCCCATGTAAAATATACAACATAAAACTAATTAAAACTACAATATCCCTTTAATTATCTACGCAATAAGAGGCTCTTTATTTGGGAATTTTAAATTCTATAAAAAACTAGCCTCAAGGAGGCCCAGTATATCCTCAGGTCCATATATTTTGTGAGAATATTTTTGAATATTGAGAAGTTTTTAGTACCTATTTATATCCTTATATCTAGTAAAAATATTTAGCTTTCCATTTAACAGAAACTATATTAATTAGAAATATAATATAACACTCTTTGAGCCCATATATATAATCTTAAAAATAACTTAGTCATCGCATCCATGGGGATTTATAGTTTTTTGAATAAGATAATGGATAGACATTGATGCCATCAGAGTCCCACATTTCACACATACAAGCTAAAGGGACCATAAATACTCCCCTATAATAAACCACCTAATCAAATTGGGAAATAACTCAACAAACAATCCATGAGTCACCTAGTCCTCAAGAGAGTGAGATTAGGATATTGTGGAGTTAGAAACTAAGATAAATAAACGATAAAATACATATCCACATAGATGTGTCTTTTTGATATTCAAATGAAATGGGATAGTCATCTAATAGCATTTGGAAGATTACCCAAAGGTGGTTCCTATTTGAGATGTAAGACATAATAGAGAAGTGTATAGACCCTTAATTGGAAAGAGAACACATGAGGGAGGGCTTCGAATATTTACAAAGGAGAATATATCCTATGGTAAACTAAATCTAAGGGAGGGAACATGTAATTCAAAAGAGACTAATAGGGGTAAGAAACCACTAATCCATTTTATTCCCCACTTGATATTTTATTCATTTTATTTTATTTTATTACATAAGATGTATATATTATCAATGGAGGGAGTTGTTTTCAATTGATTCTGTCATTATTGGTTTATTTTTAATGCCTTTTCTTATTTTTCATTATTTTATTCTTAATTATTCTACAATGATTTATATGGATTGATGCTCATAGGGGGGTAGGTTATGTTGTGATAATGGAATCTCACCTATGGAATTAATGTTTATGACACTAGAATAGAGGGAAGATAATTGTAGGGAGGCGACAAAATATACCTGATGTGATTGATAACCATCTCAATTGTACACGAAAATACCCTAACAAAACATAGCCTATTTAAAATTTGGTATTCCATGAATCAAAGATATTTTTTTGGGAATTTTTTTGATTAGTATCTGGTATGAAATCCCCGGGGAACTTCCATTCACATAATCATGTTCTAGGAAACTCCATCAGAGTTTATCTTCATGTAACTCTACTGATGTTTCTAATTTCATCTGTATAAGTATTTTAGTTTTTTATGATGATTTTTATATATTGATTTCCCCTGAAATTGAGAAATAGTTCATCATAATCTAACTCTCTCAAAATTGAATCATATGAAATATTTCAATTCAATTCATTTTCATATTTCTCATTCACACATTCCCACACCACCTATTTAATTATCTTATTCTAATACATAATTGAGAGAATTTGTAATTCACTAATATCAGTATAAAGATGATCTTGAACATTCTTGGTTAGTGTTACAAAAACCATGTTCATATAAAGGTAAATTTATCTTCAAACGATAACATTTTTTACAAGATTTATCACATCCTTAAATTCTCATAAGATCATATACTAAATCTTATATGATTATCAAAATCTGCGCCTCCTAATTTATAAATGTAACACATTATAGGATCTTTGTGGCATATATCACCATAATTATTACTCTTTGAATAGAATATTGTGAATAATATAGATTATTTCATCCAAATAGAAAAGGGCCCATGTAAACCAACTCCCCCACAAATAGTACCCAAATCCATAAGATCTAGTAATTTATTTAGTGTTTGTAGAGATTATGTTGATAGTATCCGCATAAAAAATATAAAACATACTACCACATAAAAATTCATAAATGGTTTGAAATAGGCCATACTTATATTGTTCACATTAACAATTTCAAACTTCTTATCACACCCAAACAATAAATTGAGGTGAAATAGATAATAATAAGCTACTCATCATATGTTTCGACCAATTAATTTGATGATAGTATAAAAATAAGAAATATTTCATCTACTAATCATTTCAAAGTGAATCTAATTGTATTAAATTAAATAATATAAAATCATTAATAATTAATAACTCACAGAATCCAGTATCCATAATTGTTACACAAGGATTATCTATCCATGTAACATTCTTATGAAAATCATATGTAATCGAATTTTCCATTTTATGAGCATCATCACCATAAAACATTATTATCATATTCTTAAAACTAACATTTTTAAAAATAATAAGGTACTCATCCAATTATTCAAAATTATATCCTCCACCTATATAGTAAACTCTAGAGAGAATCATAAACACATTATTAAAATACATAATCTATATAACTTTTACAAAGATGTCTGGAGGAAAAATTATCTATTACAGTCGAAAAATCGTGTTAATGATACTTCAAGATAGTGTCAATCACTTTCCAATCATCCAGTCATAGTGACATGAAAAACCAATAGAGAATTTTTTACCAATCAATGAACCAGAATCCTTATATACCACCCTGTTGTATTGAATAAAAAATACATGTAAATAAGATAATGACCACATTTCTTTCATAGATCAATATTTATACATAAATTAAATTTCATATAGATTCAAAAAATCATTTCATATAGTGGACATAAAGATATCTATTACACCATAATTTTTATCCTATATAATTTCTATCAAAATTCAGCATGAAAATAACCCATAAATTACATATTCATATCAACATAATCATCATTAATTTTGTATTGTAATTTATTGTCACTTATTGATCACCATGTATTATTCAATATTAACAATCATGAAGAACATCAAAAAAAATATCATGTTGTTTTGAATCATTAATAAATACATGTCATTATAATTATAATTCTAATAAAAAGACCCATCATAAGCTTCTCGTATATCATGATGATCACAATACTCATTGGGAAGTCCACATACACACTATCATAAAAATTTGATTTTTATAATTTATTCGTCTAATAACCATAAATTGATCTAATAGATGATAGTTTCGTAATATTCTCACAAAAAATGTTTCAAGTGGTAATATTTTAATTTTCAAGGGTTATGTTTTAATCATTAATGATGTGTTATATTTTAGAATTCAAAAAAGTACATCTAAATAATCATTATTGATCTTAATAATAACACTTTCAGAATTTATGTGGAATAATAAGTGAGGTTGAATATTGACATACATATTTTATATGATATTTATGTTTACCAATCCTGAAGCATGGAAACATTCCATTTCTTAGATGATATCCACAACTTTAGGAGTGGTTCTCTCTCTATATTAAGCTACCCATATGTGGATTAAAAAAACATAATATTTTATTATTAAATAATAAATAAATTAACTCTGCCACCCTCCCATAAATTTATCAACACCCCATATGAATAAAATTTTATTATCAGTTCAATGACTACAAATTTGACTCCAACAGCTAAACAACCCATCATAACTCTCTATCATTATTACCATCAAGCCCACTACACTAATCCAATACCTCACATACTTCTCTTACATATGTCACCACATCAAATGAGGCTGAACCACCATCACTAAGTGCATTCTTCTTCATTCCACTGGAATCCTCTTCAAAGCCCCCAATTCCAAAATCCCATATGTCAATGATTACACACACTACTACATAATAAATTATCTTTAGTGATACTTATTATAATTTCAATAGAAATTTACTGATAATTGGTATAAATTTAACATCTCTGACTAGATGTTCTAGTAAAGTTCACCTTTATTAATACTTGGAAATGAGATGATAAGTTGTACTCTTTATCTATTCTCTTTTAGCACAAATAAATATGCCCCTTTGTATATTTGTAGCACTAATAAATGTGTTCCTTTTATTATTAGTAATGTTATTTTTTGAAATGATAAAAGTAATAACTCATAAAGAATAATTTAAACACTATTAAATACCAAATTAAATCATATAAGTATATTTATTTTGATATAGATATAATATATTTTCTTAAATTTTATGTGTTTAATGCTAAATTTTTACGTAAACATAATATGAAAATATTTAGTGAAATTTGGATTTTAAACTAATTTGAAAAATAATATTAATTTAAAATGTACTAATTAATATAGATTAATATAGATTTAATTATAATTAGATGATAAAAATAATAATTAATTAATTAATATTTTAAAATACGTTGAGAACATGACTTGAACTTAAAATGACCATAACAATTTATCTAGGTGTGTGTTTGGACCCCATGAGTTATCAAACCTAATATTGAATAATTATTTATGATTCTTCATAAAGGGTTTACCCTATAATAATATTTTTCTTGATCAAAAAGGTATGTGAGGCCTCCAAAACTAATTTGTTCATTCTAATTCCCTAAATTTTATACATTAAATGGAATTCAGGCTTTTTTTAATCGGGTCGTATTTTTTTCATCAGCAATGATTGAATTTATTCTATGAAATTACATTCATATGGATATTAGTGTGTTGAAATATTAACATTCTTCATATTTTAGTGTTATTTATGAATTAAAACAAAATAATATATGCAAATTTTCAAATATTTACATACTAATATTTAATTATTTAAATAAATATGCCAACAAATTAATATGTAAATATTTAGGTTTAGCTATAGAAACTATAAATAAATGATAATTTATTTAATGACTTTATTTAATATAATAATTTATCTATTTTTTTAAAATATCAAAAAATTTAAATATATTTATTTATTCAATTAATTAATTGTTTATATTGGTTTATATATTAATTTATCTATGTCTGTGTAACAATAAACATATATATATATATATATATATATATATATATTTGTGTGTGTGTGTGTATTCTAATACATGTATATAAATATTTATATATATTACAACAATTATATCTTCCAAAACCTATATATATATATTGATATAGAATCATATAGCTAACTGTAATTGTTCTTTGGAGAATATATTTGATAGGGGTTCAATTCATACCGCATTAGAATTAATTCATGATTTATGTGATAGTGTTTTATGTCATTCTTCGACTTGTGTGTGTGTTTATATATATTTATATACATACATTCAAATACAAATATAAATATATATACATATATATATATATATATATAAATACATACCTGACACACACACACACAAATATATATGTAGACCCACACACAAATATATTTTCTAAATTATTTTAAAAATAACTATATACAAAACTTAATTATATGATTATATATAGATAAATAATTTATGAAAATATATAAATATATCTATAATAAAATAAAAAATATATATGAAACAATTCTAATATCAGTCACTTTTCATAATGAGGTCAAAGGTTTCAATCAAAATAATGCTCATTGGTCAAAGAGGATAGAGTGTCTATTACTGAAATGAGTCTTCATAAATCCCTAAAACTTGAATTTTTTAAAGGGTGTAGGGGTGTTCATCGCTAGATTTTCATGGATTTGGAATTTTTTAAAATTTTTCTAGTTTTTTTAGAACTAATAAATAAAGGATTTTTGATTCCTACGGTGGCGGAAAAATTTAAAAAATATTTTCCAACCTTTAAGAAGTGCTACTTTATTTATCTTTTCAGGGCAACTTTTATGTGTGATGGAAGAATGATGAAAACTTCACCCTATATCAATTATTTTTTAGCACTAAAAAAAGATTCCTCTATTGGTACTTATTTTAGAAATTGTAAAAGTAATTTTACTATAAAATAAATTAAAATAGAAACACTTTTTAGCAGTGATGAAAGATATTTTTGTCAATAATAATGTATATATCTTTAGTTTTGATTCTTCCACTTCTTAGACATGTGAATTCTCCAATTTTAATCTGATAATGTGCTTCAACCATCAATTATATATATAATTTGACAATCACAACCCTCAATATATATGAGGTTAATCATGGTGATAGTTCACAATAACAATTTTATGATATAATATCCTTTTATATATATTCAATAAAATTATTTTTAAAAACCTTTTTCTTCATAATAGTACATAAATTAAATATATATGATATTAATATTTAACACAAATTCTATTAATTATAAAAATGTTATTATATAAGTTATAAGAATAAAATAATTTCTTTTCCATGATAATTAATATAAAATAAAATAGTTAATATATAAATGATGTAATTGATCATATTATTTTTTTAATATTATCTTTTATTATGGTTATAACCAATAGAAAATCCTCAAGAGTTTAATGCGGATCTACAAACCAAAATGAGGGCCAAGCAAAAATGATTGATTAATGATAATAAAATTGGCCTAGGTTAAGCCTGAAATCCAACATAATATTATGTGTCTTATAAAGAAAGAAATATTACCTATTAAATAAAATTAAACCCATTTAAGTATGAGGTTGTATTTTTATAAAATCCTTCATTAACAGTAACAAATTAAAAATAGCACCTGCAATATTTAATTGAATGAATTATTAATATTTTAATTTTTTAAATATAATAAACACTCTTTAGTTGAGCCAAAAATAAACCCTACTCTAAAACAAATTTCCATGATCAACACAGTCATCAGAAAAAAAAATTATATGGTTATATTTTAGGTTATATAACTCTTTTCCACTTGTGAATGAAATTTTGTAAATAATCATTGAAATTGAAAAACTCTAAAATTAAATTTATGTATTATTACAAAAGATGAACCTTAAAAATAATTTAATCATAAAACTTAAAAACTCATCCTAATAACCTTAGTTTTTTTATCATGTTAACTATATAAAGGATTAAAAAATCACCTTCTCCAGATGATAACCCTTCAAGAACCATTAATAAACAATTCAGAAAAATAATTAAAAAAACCCAATGATAATCTGCAACCTAAAATTTGATTAATTATCCATTAAAACATCCTTTATCATGTATTAACTTAGGATCCTCCATCAATTTTGATAATGGAATCATCCACCACCAGAATAACTAATGGGTTATGTAACCAAAATTACTTTTTTATTCCAAAATCATATTTGATTCACGATCTCAAAAGTCCAACCAACCCCTGATAAAAGTATAAATTTTATTATAAAACCTATGAATCATCCTATAAGAAAAATGAATTTCATGATATGATATAACCTCTAATGGAAAATTGTAAATCCTAAATTAGCTCACCAATAAGAAAATTTAAAAAAGATAATTTCATAATATAAAAAAATAACATATCATAACCCTATATTTGAGTAAACTTACCACTGATTTTAATTTTATAAATTTTTAATAATGGGATATCATTATATTCAATAATATTTAATTAATTACTTAAAAACATTATCATATCATGGATAAGGGAAAAAATTCCATGCTATGAAACAAATACATAGATCTTGATAGGAATGTTACTATAACACTTTATCATTATAATATTTATGTAAGTAAAATTTTAAAAATTACTAAATTAAATATAAGATAAATGAATAAAATAATCATAAATAATGATTTTTATTGGTTCAACACTTCCACTTGAAATCATTGAACATAACATTCTATTTTATGGATTATCACTTGATTCTGTATTTATTGTTTATATATCCTTCCCTCATTCAATAAAATATTTCTCCAAACTCAGGTTACACCCTCTACACACATGATTGTACCAATAAAAATCATCTTCTTCAGTTATTTTCATTCATTGTTTTGATTATAAGCTCAAACTCCATCTAAAATTAAACAATCATGGGGAATTGTTTAAATAAAACATCATTTTAATTTAACTAAATTAAACTTATAAATCCATCAATAATTTCAACACTAATTATTCTTCCATTACTATTACACTATTACCTCCAATTATAGAAACTATTTCCTTTCATTATGTGTATGTAAAAAATACTCTAAAACTAACACTCATCATTTCATCATATATTTGATGTTTAAAATGACCCATATTCCCATAATAATTGATTCCCTAGTATAAGTTACTATAAAAAGAACCTCTAAATTGATAATATATATCATTAAAATTTCATATAATTAATGTACCCAAATTTACTTGAATGTATGATATAATGGGATCCATACCACAATAATCCAAAGTAAAAAATTTACTTGTCACTCTAATGACATAAAACTCTCTAACATTGACCTAATGAATGTATATGAATAAGATAATTTTCATAAGTGATAAAAATAATATTATTTTCATGAAAAATTCATCAAGATGAAAACGGTATCACGAGTTTTATCATTGAAATAGAAACCAATATACACTAGTGGATGAAAATGGGATACATGTTTCTAGTTATCTCAATATCTTAAAATGATATCACTATGGTTGAAACCCATAATGTTAAACACTCAAGAGAACTACCATTTACAATGATTAATTATAATTTTATAGCATAACATCCCCTATATTATATTGTAATTTAAAAATATAGTCTTTATATATGAATATAAGACATTCACTAGAATTAGTGTCTCTTTTCTCTTAAACGTCAACATATTCATAATAGTTCAAAGAAAATGTCAATCCATGAACTATAAAAATGATCTCAAGATACATAACATATCATGAGACATTTTAGAAAATAAATAAATAATATCGTTTCTAATACACTCAAGAAAGATGTTCCCACATATATGATTTTCTAAAATCTCATCACATAGTAAGTCATAAAAACTATTCAAACTCGCATATAAAAATATTTATTTTATACCTTTCAATTAATGCATCAAAAAATACATATAAAGTGAAACATTTAACACATTAAATCAAATAAAAATAAACTATAACTGAAACAATAATGAAGTATTAACTCTTTTTCAAACTAATAATACCTTAGACATAATTAATATGCACCCATTACATGCCTACTAATCAAAAAAATATTCATGAAAGGATATATTAGAAAACTAATTTCAATATTATGGAAAATATAATATGTATCCCATTGATACAAGGAATTCCACTTACCAGGAGGCTCAACCTACATGGCTAAAATCAAATAATGATTCTTTTACAATACATCATATACTTAGAGGATTCCACTATGACCTCTATCATAGATATGACAATTAGTTAAGTCACCTCATAATCAATAATTGGCGGTGGAAAGATAATTTTTATGCATTTATTATTAGCTGAATAATTCACTGATAAATATGTTACATGGAAATATATCTTATTCAATTGAATTGTAAACCCATAATAATTTTTTATTGCATTGAACATATCATTGAATTTCCACAATATTTATCCCAGGTCTATTCCTCAATTACATAAAAATATATCTATATATCATGTTGTGATCACTATATAATGCATTTAATAACCAAAATGTACCCTATAGTCAATGATCTAATTATTAGAGTTGGTCATTGGAAAATCATATTCCTTACTTGGTAACGTATTGTCCTCTACCCCAATGTTGGGTTCTCTCACATGACTGATCATGTTCCTATATCTCTTGAATTATATTCCGATTATTTTTAAATAAATGATTATTTTAAATTTTTATAACACAAAACTCTGACCTATATATCAACCAAATGTTCTAATTGCACTCTTTTGTGAAATATATCTATTGAAACCCTATATAAGTCATTAAAAATAGAGTGTTCCTCCCTATTATATTCTCTAATGATATATGAGTTGGGGACTAGTTCCAATGGTATAAATATCCCAAAATGGATCTATTGACATCATGTAAACTTCTTAAAATACAATAAACTAATCTATATATCCCAAACATAATAAAAGGAACATATCATTATATAATTATTATTATAAGAAATAAATAAATTTTATGTAACATAAAAAATGAAAAAAATATCTACTAATGCCTAACATATAGATAAACCCAAAAAAACTTATATTCTTTAATGTCCAATGAAATAGGATCCACACACGAAAATCCTTATATAAACCATCACCATCAGTTTAATTACACTAAAAATGTACTGAAACCATATACATATAAGTATTTCTGATAATATATTCATGTTATTCCATTAAGATATATAACCTTGTCAATATTTTACTTATATAATAATTAATATTATATAAAATACAACACATAGTTAAATTGTCCCTATACTAATCCCCTAATAGTAATCTTTAATGTGTTTTTAAGGGTGAAATATATCATCCCCAAAAACATATAATATATTATAACTAGGATAAATTAGATTTCAAAAAAACATATTTCATCATTCATATATTTAACTCATTGAAGGATTATATTATAAAATATTACAAAAATAATTACTCTATAAATAACCTAGTTTGTACAATATAACACATGCTAGAAGAATATATAGGGACCCTATAAGCAAACTCCCACCAACTAGTGCCAATATATATAACATCTAACAATATAATACAACCACAATGGGGTAATAGTTGTAATTGTGGTAGTTTTAACATCATTAATTTTATATATTTTACCACACCCTGACCAATCAATGGGGTGGAAGAAGGCCTATTACTTGTTTCCACAGTAATATTTTTAAACCTAATTCCACACCAAAAATAATTGGTGAAATAAAAACAAGAATGATAAAATGGGTATTCATATAATTATCTCACAAATTAAATGTAGGTTTATGCTCAAGAAATTCATCTCAAAATATTGTATTCATAGATAATGGTAATTTTTATATTATAATAATATCAAAATATAATAAGTAATAAATAAACAAAAATTATACCCATGAAAATGCAACCAATATAATCTATCCTCAACAATATTGTCCCATATATACAATTTAGGTACAACATAAAGAGCGGGGTAACTTTTAGTCAAATGAAAATAATAATTTTTTGACCCAATAAAGGGTTTAATTTACATGATGATTACAAATTTTGTAAAACATATATATTAGAGATAGTAAATACACCACAAATAAGGTCATGGGTTGAAATGATACATGAATAGAATAAATAAACATTAAGATAATAAACACCTTATATAAACATTAATGAGAAAATTATAGTATTTAAATAAAACAGAAATTAGTGGTTATTAAACCAATCACTCCTATATATGATATAATTATAATCAGTTCACCATAAAATCATAGAGGACATCACATTATTCCCAATTTGTAAGGGAAACCTACACAAAAACCATATGTAATGCATTAAAGTATGTAATTCATAAACATTAAATTTAGAAGCACTAATCTAAAACCATTATAAGATTTATATTCACCATGGTTAAAAACACATCTCTCTTACTTAACAGATGCCCACAACCCAATGGTTTGCAGCAGCTCTATCTTTTTTAACAGAAAGACTCAACATAATGGTTGGTAGTAAAAATGTTTACATGATTATGATAAGAGCATTATAATTAAAATCCTAAAATTATATATCTTATTATAAATACTCTAAAAGAGAAACACTGTTAACTGTAAGTTCACTCGTTATCTATATTTTTCAAAACAAAAAATGATTAGATTCTATTTTAGAAACATTCTATGAATTTTTGTTCATATATTACATGAAATGATAGAAACTATTTATATAGATATCTGTAATGGTAGAATTATAAAAGCTTCATATTCAGTTGTATTGTATCACAAGAAGAAACATCCATCTATTGATAGATTTGAAATCACAAAAAAAATCATATAATGACATTAATCAGTGTGAATATATTGGTCCATATTCCATCAAAATCAATAAAAACAAAAAAAATTCATATCACACAAAATATGAAATATATGATTCATTTATTATGAAAAATTGATTTTATTCGTATGAAACACAAAAAACTAAAACAAATCATAGGATAAATTAATTTCATATTTGGGTAAGGATGAAAAGTTGACATTGACCTAATAATATCATCTATAAAAACATCATCAATAATCATATTATCCAATCCATTAGTGAAAAATCCATAATATTGATATCTTTGTTGCCTTATAACTTGAGTTCTCCATATGTACAAGGCCCCCATATCAATAATCACAACCTCACCCACTACATATGAAGAAACATTTAGGCTGAAGCTTAATAATATCGTTGTTATATATAATAAATAATAACATTTCTATAATATATCAGCAGAACACAACATTCAATGTCACTATTGTATATTTAATTTAACACCCAAAAATTTTATGATATATTTATCATTAAATAAATTTTATTTATTAGATAGATTACTTTAAACGCAACAACATGTTTAGATAAACTGATATATGCTATGGGATTATTATTATTTCATGTGAATTTTATAGAATAGCCATTGGATTGGTAGTATAAATAGATCTATAAATATATGAAAAATTATTTTTTATATGTGAATAAATGGAATTCTTCTGTTTTTAATAGGTTATAAATTAAAATAAAATTTTTTGAAGATAAAAGAAATGTTTTTATTAAAAATATTCTTATATGAATGATTTATTTTCACTTAACAAATTTAATTAATATATAATATTAAAATCTTTTATGATGTTAGACTATTTTTTCTAACAATAAAGATATAAAAAACCAAACATAAATGAATAATGAAATATTAATATTAAATCTGATCATTATAATCTAGTCATTAAATTTGTGATAATGAATAATATTAATTGAACTATGAAATATATAATGGTGATACTCATTTATAAGACATTATTTTTTTAAGTAACAATCTAATTTTTAGTAATGTCATTTTATTCATCAAATAATATTCTTTCTTCATAAATGGGTTTCATTATTTAATGAGTTTCTATTATAATACATTCCAAAAAAAAATAAATTAAATTTATTTGAAAAAAGGTTTCTATTTTTAAATTTATAATTTTAAAACTATATCATGGTGAAATTGTGAGAATTTTTTTGAAAATTATGATTATTTAATGAATAGTAAAAGTACTGATATTTATTGAAAACAACATTTTTATTAAAAATATTTAAAAATTAAAATTATAAGCTGGATAAGTATTAAAATTTCAAGAAATAATATTTATTAATAATAAAATAAATTATTGTTTTTAAAATTAATTTTACACTTTAGTTTAACATAAAAACATTATGTACTTAAAAATTGAATTTATTTGAAAAATTGTTCTTTATTTCATTTCTCTAGTTTAACTACGAAATAAATTATTCCAATTATATATTTTTAATTTTAGAAAATAAATTCCATGAATGGAATAAAGACTTCAAAATTTATTGAATGGGTTCCTTTTCTTTTTTATCAATATGTATAGTAACCTTAGTAATTTTTGATACCATGATAAAGGGAAAATTGAGTAATTAAGGGTTAAAATTATATGATAAAGACTATAATATTATCCTAAATCTTGAAAAAAAAATTATTCTATGAGTACATATCATTTATGATCATAATAATGTTGAATATATGACCACTATCCTTTTGGAGGTGATTATGACCTTTATAATTTTTTGTTTAATGAAAAAAGAAAATTTCATACTCTTGTTTTTAACATCTATAATATTTTTAACATGTGTTTAACAAGAATATATGTTTGGTTATAAATTTTGTTCTAGAATATATTATATTTATATTTTTCATGGAAGTTTATTTATAATTTTTATTAAATAAATAATTAACCTAAATTGTTACAAAACACCGAGAAAATAATTATTCAATTAAAGGAAAAATAGAATAAATAATATTAAAAATATTAAAATAAACATAATTTGAGACAATTAATGGGATTCATGAATTTTCCCAATAAAAATTACACGTTAGGGATATTATGAAATATTCAGTTTGAATTTTACATGTTTTTTAATGTAATTAAAATTAATCTAATGAATATATCTAAAAATTATCATTATTGATTTATTATAATAAATTATATTTTAGTAAATGATTTAAAAATATTAGATTTATTCGTGTCATTATAATATGTTTTATTAAATTTTCTATGGTCCATTAATTGGTCATTTTTTCAATTTATTGAAACTATATTGACCCTCAATGTTTAAAAATTCTTGTTTTCAATGTAAGTGTAAGAGAGGTTAATAAAGGGTTAAAACCATAGGAAAATGGTAAAAAAATGAAAAAAAACTCAAATATTTATTGGGTGAAATGATTTATATTTATACTAATAACATATTTTAAATTCTATAAGTTTATGACATTTAGAATTGAAAATCTATATATTTACTAAATTTTTAATTTTTCTCTACTATGGGTCACTCCTGCATCAACACCCTCAACTATCCTATAACCCCCTTCTAACAAACTTTTGCCTTACCCTCTCTCCCCATCACGAGTTTCCACTTTGATTTCAACAGTTTCAAAAGCTCCACGGATCTTCCTTCCTCATCATCCAATGATTTCACCGAAATCAGCCTCTTAAATCTAGAGTTTGTGATGCATCTCACTACTCTGTCTTACCCTCTTTCTATCTCTAACCTATTGAAACATCTATACTCTATAATCACTCTTATCGATCTCATCCCCTTCGCAAGTTACCTATTCTAAATATCCTATTTTAAAATCATTAACATTTTCCCTTCCTCATCGTCTGACGATTTCACAAAGACTGGTCGCCCAAATATATAGACAACGATTATTTTAGACCCACCTTCTTCACCTATTCTGATATCTAAAATCTTGGGTTTAGTAAGCTACACTATTCGGTCTCAATATTATTATGTATAACTTATTTCGTAGTATTTTACCCTCACCATTATTTTCTACTGAAACCTTCGACAGCATCGTGAACCCATCATCCATGAAATGGTCTCCACTATAGAAACTACTCACACAACTACTTGATGGATTTTACTTTCATGGTCATATCATGACATTGCCTCTCCCAGGAATATAAAAGATTACTCGATATATAAAATTTAGTCTTCAAAATACCCCTGTCTCAGTATGGTAGGAGGTGAAATTTAATTTTGTATTTCTTATGCATTATGGTTTCCATATTATTTAATAATGTGTTTCTAGATTTATGATGATCATCGTAGAAGGTTGAAATCGATTTTTTACTATTCAGTATTAGTATGTATTGAATGAATACCAATAGGATATGAGTTTTTACTAGTTAATATGGCCAATTAATTATTCATTATTATGTATTCGTATTTTTAAACATTATTGTATCTACAGGTAAATATGTTGGATTAATGTGTAGGTGGTACGCTCTAGGATTATTACCTCATATTCAACCATGATAACTCCTTCTGAAAACTAAAGATCCTGGTACAACAACAGCATTATTCTATTGAAATTTTATCATATTGGTCATCAATTATATAACATATAAATGTGATTAGGTACCTTTACATCAACTAAATATGACTTGACATGTTTAAGAGTATTGGATAATTTTTACATGTATATTAGATCATTAATAGATCATTTTTCAAAGCAGTAGAATTTTTTTTACTTGAGTAGAAGTCATGCATTTTGTTTGGGTGGTGGATCATGTGATTTTAAGAGATGCGGTTCATTGGTTTTATTTCTTCAGGTGATCATTTATTAATGTAGTGGATCATTTATTTTAGAGTAGTGGATAATTTTATTAGTTCAAGTAAATTTGACATGATATTTTTTGTGATAATTGTGTCTTTTCATTCAATTTTATTTCAGTTATTAGTTTATATTTTAGTAGCAGATTAGGTTTTAGTTTATTTTTTACTTCATCCAATTAGATTTAATATGTATTCATACTTAATGATTTCTACTATATCGATGGTGTATCCTTATTTTAGATCATTAATTTTGTGTTACTTTCTATTTTTTTTTGTCTTCTAATATAGTGGGTTTGGTCGATGAGTGTCATTAGTGCAATACCTGATCATGTGTTTTGCGAGATCTCATATGCTATACCATGGAGATTAAATAGGCTTAACTTATCAAAACCCCTTCTAATATAGCATTTGGGGCTTCATGGATTCTAAGTGCCCTTCACTGGTTCTCCATGAGTATTTACCCTTGTTTTTTAAGCACTAGGTTTGGTTCTCTGTAGTACTTTTGATGATGTTATACACATATCTATGTAAAAGTATTAACTTTTGTGAAAAAATGCATTGAATCATTTTTATGATGTTAATGCTTTTTTATATTTTTTTAGTTTTTTTTTATATTATAACATTTGGAATTAATTAATTTTTGTTCACATAAAACCATTCAAATTAGTCGAATAGTTCATGACATTAATCATCAAATTGATATTTTAATATATAAATTAAAGATAATTTATATATATTATTTTATAATATTTATACTATGATTTTATATATTTTCTTTATTTAATTTCAATTTCATTAGTAGTGCTTAACTGCGTGGGTTTGATTTCTCCAATTTTTAAATCAAATCAAATTTGAATTTTGAAAACCAGTAGTCCACTAAGTTTGAATTCCTTATTGAGATCAAGATAAATCTCAAGCATGAGTACTCTAATTTATTGATGCTAATCAACAAAAATATGTCCCTTCCTAGTATGAGTTATTTTGGTTTTTCTTCTTGTACAAAATGTTAAATTTCTAAATTTTTGTTTCAGCATTCAAGGTTATCTATAGTTAACATTCTGTAATAAATTGATATGTTTATAAAAATTATATTATCTTATCTTGGTTTTGGCCCATCCCTTTTATATTAATATTCAAAATTTAGATTTTCATATTTCAATATTAATTAATATTTTTCATATTTTTAAAAATTATTTTGTAAGCATGAAAACATAGTGGAATTGATTGACGTTTAGGATTTAGTTGCAGGTGTCATCGTCATTTATTAATTTGACAACTTCATCTGACATTCAATGAATGATTAAAATAGAAGCATCAATATTTTTTGTTGAATTATTTATCAATATTAATCATTGTCTATTGAATTTTATCATTTTATCTTTTTACATAATAATTATTAAAACCACTCCCTTCACTTTTAGTTGTCATAAAATTTTATTTTACTACATCTTGATATTGTTTTATAGCAATTAGACCACCAGGTATAGGTGTTCGATTCCAAACTCATGGGGTAATCTTCTAAGACCATATAATGATTCAGACTTGGAAAATAAATAATTAGGTAAAACTATAGATAAGTTTAGGTATGATTTGTGTATTCTATATAATATCAATAATATATTCCAATATAGTTATGTGCATTTCTTTTATTACTGTATCATTCATTTTAGATTTAGAGGTACCACTAGATTCTCTTGATTGTCTACATCTTCTAAATAATCATATTGGTTGTCATCATCTTTTCATCTTCCTTTTTATAAAATGTTAGTTTACTATATGTAAATACCAGTTCTATATTTGTTCAACATGAATTAATTTATTCCTCCCTCTTTTCATCCATGGATTTAGAGGTTTTCAAGCATATTTCAGTTGCAATACTCTTTTAGTCGGGGACAACAAAATTGAGTACATATTTTATTCTTTCATACCTATATTTATCCAATTTAAAGTGCATCTTATTAGAGATTTTTGAAGTAGAATTCACTATACACATGATAAAAGAAGTGGATTTCATATTGGAGGTTTTTTAAGTAGATTTCAAAAACCAGTTAACATGATAATTCCAATATTTAAAAAACCTATACATATGATATTTCTAATATTTCCAATATTTCAAAAACCTGTACAGATGATATTTCTAATATTTCAAATTCATATTTACCTATTTTTATCCCAATAAATGTGTATCATATTGGAGGTTTTCGAATAAAGTCTTATTTTTAATGTACACGTGATATTTCCAATATGTCATATTAGAGGGTTTTGAAGCATATTTCATTGCATACTTGATAAAAGAATATTTTGTTAAAAAAATAAACAAATCATCAGTTGGAATAAAAAATTCCCATGATGCCAATTAAGTACTGGTTGTATCTTCTTATATATTTTATCCTTTATTATAGTGTATCTTATTCAATATGACTTTAGTGAATTTTCATTTTAAAACTATGTTTTGGAAACATGAAAGCACTGGATGTTTAGGAGTCAGCTGCAACAACGACATAAGATTTGAATCAAAAACTAAAAAATGTCTCACTACTCAGGCATTAAGATATTGATCTTCATTGTATTTTATTTTCATTACACAATTTTAGTGGAAATTACTAATTCTTTTTGGTATCATTTACATTGACTATATCGTTAAAACAAAATGCATTTCTTCTTCTCATTTCAAATTCATAAACATTATATTATTGTTTTAATGATTACATTTGACACTATTTTTTCTACTTATTGATATAAGTCATTTGTTGATGTAGAATAATCTGTTGATTTAGTTTTATGCTGATGAAACAGCATAACTAAATGACAAGAAATATAGAGAAATTGTAGCAATGACAATACAAGTCAATGAAGTGTATCCTCGTTTCAAGAAAAATATAAAAAAATAGAAAAAATTGAATTCAATGTGATGTTAAAATTTCAAGGTAAAAGAAAAACATTATTGAATCAATTATTTTAAAATTTTATTTTACATTTATACTTCCACTTTTAAATATACTTTTATTAAATTATACATTAAACCTATAATAGTAACTATTAAATATATTTTTATCATTTCTACTGATAAATTAATGTTTAGTTAGTATATTTTACTGTTTCCTTTTTATGAGATATACTGATCCTGCTACAAGAAACCACTTTTCGATCATTAGGATGTGAGAATTTCAGCAACAATGTGAGGATTCCAAGAAACCACTTTGTAGTCATATCTTTTAAAAATTGGAGTCATTAGGTTGTGAACAAAATTGTATCCTTTCAAATGATAAATGAGGATGTCAACATTACAGTAAAAATGCTAGAAACTTCTTTTAATCTATTAATTACAGGGATATCTCTCACACTATGTGACTACTAAGTGAAAAACGCATAATTTACAAACAGTAATAATTGTTATAGTTTCCACCCATGTTTTTTTAAAATAAGTACTTCTCTATAGACATATTCTTATTTGTTCTATAATTCAAAACATACTTTAATATGTTACTATCATAATTAATATATTCATGATTCAATTTTAATTTTTACTATTTATTATTACAAATGAAAAATAAAGTTTCATTCTTTTTTATATATTCATTATGATACAACATATTTTCTTGTATCTATTTACATCGGGTTTTTTCCTTTTCATTACTTTACATATATAATCTATGATACATGTTTTTAATTTTCAATTATTTTCATTATTATCTATCACTAATGTTGTAATTTTAACATTTTTTAACTTATTTTCATTATTATATTATAAAACAATTTATAATCATTTGAAAACTAGATTTTAATTATTGTTTTGTGCATATACATGGGTGAGGTACTAGTTATTTATAATAATTTAGTATTATGATGAATTGAAAGAGTGCCCCTACCCTCCCTTACATAAGTCAATATCTTCTTCTAAGTCATTCACACATAAAAAAGTTTCAACCAATACCTTTCCCCAAATAATTCAAAAATATGTACCCTCATCCTATTGGTTTTTTATACATAACAACAACCATATAGGTCTTAATTTATTAATCAAATGATACTCTCTAAATAAGAGTAATATATTTTCACTGCATGTTTTAGATTTTTTTCTTCTTCCACCCCATTGAAATATTATTTAACAATAAATATATAACAAAAATTATATCTTCTATATACATAATTGTTTTTATGTTAATGGATCAACCTTTACACTTATCCTCTTCTATCAAATTGGAATCTAAACCATCATTCATGTGTCCCTCAGACTACCACCTCATGAATTGATGTTATTATTTTTCCATCACTAAATCTTGTAGATATATTATAATGATGTAATTATATGTATATATTATATTAATTAAATATTTATCATTAAGAAAATTGTATATATAACTTAAATTCTTTCAATTTCATTCCTTGAAAAATGTTAATGTCATTCATGCATATGTGTGGACAATCACTTTCAAGAAGTGATGTGATTCATTTTTCATCACAAAAACATATATATGATATATAAAAATATATTTAAATAATTAATATGTTATTTTTTAAATTATTATAATTATAAAAAATTAAAATATTACCTACCTTCATTCCATAATTATTTTTGTAAAATGGATATGTAACTCATAGATACATACAATCTACCATCAAGATGATTAAAACATAGTTAATTTTTTAAAAATAATTATCATAATTATATTTATTGATATAATTCATGTATATATCAGATAATTATATCATTAATATAAATCTAGATATGATAGAATATTGTCCAGTTTAACGTCATTTGACCTACAGAAGTCATTTTGTACATATGGGCCGAATATCACCATAATTATTTTTAACATAAATGGTTTTTTAATTTTATATAACATGTAAATAATAAGGAATAATAAAATATTAATGGGGTTTTAATCCAATAAATAATAATTTTTTTTATTTTGGAATAAAATGAACATATGCGTCCATTCAGACTCAAGGAAAGGGAATTTCTTTTGAAAATTATCTTTAAAATCTTCCCTTAAAACTCTTTTTTTTGTTCCACATCCATATTTTGAAAAAATGTTTTATATTGGGTTTCAGAAATCCTGAAATTATATTTTAGTTTCCTTATTATCCATGTTTGAATGTTTTATAAAAAAAATTTATGGTAATATTTTGGTTGTTTTCCAAACCAGATACTTTTTGACTTATTTGACAAATGTATAGAAGGAGTTTTTTAACTTATATAGAATTAATAGATTTTCCTACCATCATGACTAATAGTTTATTTAAATATACCACTAAATTTTTGAATGATATTTGAAAATATAAATTTTTCTTTTATTATTGTGAATATTTCTGAATATGTGATTCTAAAATGAGAATGTTATTTTCCTAAAAAAATGTTTTTGTGATGAATGATTTTATATAGCATATTATTGTTCATGTAAGTTATTTATAATGAAAACAAGTTCATTGATAAACCAAAATTATTAGTTCTATGATAGACCTCTAATGAATGAGTTATGGAATTTGACCTTATGGTTATTCTAAGATGAGATAGAGTAAATTGATTGGGTTTCTCCAAATAGAAAATGTGAATATATTATGATGGATATTTGAAGATTACCTAAGAAAATTAATCCACAATTACCTATGTTGTTTACTATAAGATTATATTTTGAATAAAACATGAATGTGTTCTATGATAAACTTTTGTAGTTACTCCAATTTTATTCATGAAGCTTATTCCATATCTATGATTGAAAAGTATTTCTTTTTGAGAAAAAATTTATGAAATATTTGAATTTTTAAGACAAATTTATGAGCTTATAATTCCTTATATATTTCTAATGAAATGTTTTAAATAAAATTGTAATTATGAGATGATTTATATGGAAATAAAAGTGTTTATTTTTATCCAAATGATTATTTTGAAAAGGGAAAAAGTTTATAATTATTCATGGTATGATGATTTCAATCATTATGTTATATCATATAGTGATATTTTTGTGATCATAGCATGTTTTTAAAATACTTTTCATAGGTTTTAAATATGGATAAGATATAATAAGACTCGTTTTTTAATGTCGTAAATATCTTTGAAAGAATGAAAAAAAATTAATGGTTTTGTATTGGTGGATAATTTGGATACTATGTATAGTTTTCCATGTTATGATTTATTGAATTTTTATTTAAGTATTATTACATAATTATATAAAAATATTCATATAAAATATAATTATGAATTAAATTATGTGAATTATAGTATATAGTCGCAAATTTATTATTTTTTATATGTAGGGTCAATCACCATTTAGTGAACTTAAAAAGGAATGTCCTCTTAAAAACTGGGAAACGAAGAAACCCATAAAAAACTGGAAATATTATTTAATGAAAAAAAATGATGAAAATGATTATACTTGTCCAAAGGAATAAAAAATAATATAAATCAAAATAGAATGTCTTTTCACCCCCATCATCAGACATTACAGTTCTGAGATCAGTCAAAATGGTATGTTTCCCCTCTTCCCAGAAGTTTCACCATGCTAGATGCAAAACCTAGTATAACACCTCTCCAAAAATCATAAACATGTCGAGTATAGTCGGATGAATGGTTCTAAACCACCCTTACCTATTTCAAGTATCCCACTAAATAAATCATTTAATGAACACAAAACAATTTCATGTTTCTACAATACAAAAATCTGACTGAGAACACTGAGGAAGGGTCAATGGCATGGTACCCATCCATATATAAAAAGATATTATTAATTTCTAAATTATGAGTTCCATAATACCCACCCGGAATTTTATTAAGCCCAAATAATGGAATATTAAGAAAAATAATCATCCTATAAATGCAATGAGAAAGAAACTAAAACCCTTGAATAAATCTGTAACCCAATAAAAAACAATACCACGAAAACAAACACAGAACATGTTGAAATTCCCAAAAATCATTATGAAAATTACCTAGAAGTTATTTAAATACTATTTTAAGAAGTTATTTATATTATATCTCATCATAAAATTATTTTTTATCCAATTTGGATCCATTTTATCTTGGGAGTGACATTATCTTATTTTAATACTCATAATAATTACATTTGTTTGACTCCCCTCACTTATAAAAGGGAACCCCATCTTTTCTCTTCTCCAGACCACTAAATCTATTAGGCCACAAAATTCTGATAGAAATATCTTATAAACGTATCTATCTATATCCTAGTGGTTTTTACATTCATAAAATCACAAATTAATGGTCATTAAAAAGATATCCAGTGGATGTTTCTCAATGATGAGATATATGTTCTTACTAATATTCTACAAATTTAATTATTCTTTTATTTTTTATTAATATATTTAATACATATTAAACTAATTATTCAAATATAATAACTCTAATAATATTTTATCATGATTATGGAACAACATTTTTCCACCACCTTTCCATTAAATGTTAAATTAAAGTATCACCCGTATGCATGTTTGGATTACTCCCTCCATGTATTGATGTGATACATTTTTCATCACCATAATTAGTAGTTTGTTATTATGATGTATTTAATGTTCATATATTGACATTATGAAATAATTATTCTTCTATAATAATAATAAATTATCTTACCTCATGCCATTCTATCCATTGGAAAAAGATAACATTTATCGTGCGTATATGTGGAATACCACCTTCATGAAGTTATATGCTTAATTTTTAATAAAATTTATATATAAAAAATTATGAAATTATAAATAATGAATAAATAAAAAATTATTTAATTATTAAGAATCTATATATGATAAAACCATAAACTAGGTGAATGTATTAGAACAATTGAACTGAAGCATTCATGGAAGGAAGACCAATTTTCACCTGAATGTTCGTTTTAATGATTAAATTATTAATAAAAGGATAATTTGATGTTATAAATAAATGATTCATATTATGCTAAATAAATATATCGTTCTATAATATATTTATAAAAAAAATTATATTTATTATGCATGATATTTTAATGAATGTGAAGGATGATAAGACTTGTGGTAAGGGTTTATGTTATAATGAAATTTATTTTCAGTATTTTAAATAATAAATTTTATTTGAATAAAATTATGTAGATCTTATCATTTAGACCCAATATATTCTCTTATCCTATGTTTATTCTTATAATATTTATATATTCTAAATAATTTCCACTCTTATTTTCTTAATATAACTGACAAATGTTTTTTAATGAAAATATGACCTTATTTCATCTATAGTCATAAAAAATTTCCTTCTATATTCATGCTCTTCATAATTTTTATATGGATGTCTCTAATGAAATAATAAATAATTTAAAATTTTTATTTTCAATCCCATTCACTTATTTTACAATTTTCTGTATGGAATAGTTTTAATTAATCCTTTTCTAAACAAGTTGTTTCTCACACTTTATAAAAGTGTGAAAAGTATGTTCTATTTATATGTATACTATATGAATGGATTTTCCCACCATCATAGAATTTTTTTTTGTATTATTTTAAAATATTACATGGTTATTTTTATTTTAAATAATTTCCTCAATATTTTTCAAATTTATATTTAAAATAATAGAAAAACAAAAAAATCCTTAATATTTTCACATAATGGTCTAAATTTTCATGTAATGGTATTTTCCAACTATTAAAACATTCAATAAAGAATTGTATCATTTCCTTGGGATATAATTTTTTGATAACATCCACATTATTTCTCTGTCTTTCATATTATGATGTTTATTTAATGATGATTCTATGAAACCTTTTTTAATGGGTTAATTATGCTATGATGAAACATTTAGGAAACTCCTTTTTTCCATGAGTTACAATATAATGACATGATAAAATATTTTGGAAACCCATTCCCCCTAAATGTGTTGTGATATTATTATATGATGAATGTTTTCCGATCTATTGACACACTTATGTAAGGTATTAATTATGGAATGGGTGGGCACTAAATTATAGAGGACTACAATTCATTTGGTAAAGAATGATATCTCAAGAGATTTTAGGATAGTAGTTGGGATTTAACCATCTTTACTAAGGGACTCTGACTACTATTATAATCTTGGTGGTAAGCCTTGATAACTGAATGATGTAATGGGAGTGAACCCAATTATCATTGATGGTTATTTAAGTGATCCATAACTAAGTAAATAATTTTATATGCTTATGTTTATGTCACAAACTTCTGTCATAGGATTATAAAATCCATTTGGGGATCATATCTATTTATTAATGATTCAAAAAAATTATTTATTTTTTATTTTTTATGATAAATCTCTATTCCATGATTTAATATTAATAATTCTTGGTCTCTTTTGTATGATTATTGTAACTTATAATCTTGTACACATACCATTATATTTATCTTATTCTTACTTATGAACATTGATCTATGAATATTTTATTTATCCTTATTGGGAATATAACTTCACGTTTTCTTAGGTTTCCTGTCCCTATGTTAGGAAGAATGGTTTTGAATAGGGTTTGTATGAGAATTATACTATGTGAGAAGAACTTCTTGGGAGATATTAATTATAATTCATGAACCACGTTGATTATGTATCTAGTATCAAAATATATTACACATTAATAGTTATGGGGAATTTATTATTATGAGTGGTATTGAATATTTATCTAAAATGATGTAATGTATAGGTATAAAATTCCCATTTTTCCTCAGTTAGTATCAAATTGGGGTTTAGTTATTTTTGGAAATTAGGATTATATAAATTTTCTAAAAACCCCTATGGATAAGACTTTGTATATGATAATATCTTAATCATTTTTCATGTAGTATTTGTTTCATTTTTCTAGAAAATACATTTTTGTAATGATAACGGAAAGTTGATGTAGTTGATAAAATTATTAAACTATGGGTAACAACTCTAAAATGGGTGGATTTTGTATTAACTCGATCCTCACTATTTCATTATGAGTGATCCTAAAACTTCATAACTGGATAGAAACACTTAGGGGATATTCTTGGGTTAATTCATATTTTCATTATGAAATATTATAACGTAATTGAATATATGATAACCATGAATTACCAATTTTAAACTTAAGGTGTCCAATAATAAAATAATTTTCCATGATTTAGACACACTATGAATTATTTATCACAATTACAGGATTACTAAATATGATTATTTTTTACTTCTCTATGCTTTTTGATCTTATTCAATGGTTGAACCCGGTAGAAATAATGTTATTGAATTTTATTTGTATATTGTAATGAAAAAATTCATGAGAAAAAAAATAAATGACATATGGGATGTGAAATATGGTATTTATACTCTCCCAACTCTCTCAATTTTTGAATTATAACATGAATCATGTTGAGCATTCAATCATCCAAAGGAAAGAACAAATAAATATTGATCCTTTTATATAGAAAAAACCACATTTCTTTAAATTTTCCCCTAATATAGTTATTGTTGAGAAATAGATCCATGATATAGAAAAGTTATTATATATTCTTTTTTGTTCAGATTAATAGGATTTTATTTTGTTCTTGCATCGTTTGGAAGGTTAAACTGACTAATGGTGGAATCGTATCACGAATATGATGCAGGTGGTGGAAGTTGACTATATGACATGGGATAGTTTTAGAAATGTATTTTATAATTATTATTTATCCTAAACCTTTTTTATGAAAATAGAAATTTATTTTCTAGAAATAATGTAAATGTAGGATGATTCAATTTATACCAATGATGAAAATCTCACTAAGATTTCATGGTGTAGTTCTAGTTTTTTTATTGTTCCTGAAAATAATGTAGACTGGTTATTTATGTTCATGAGAACAAGTCTCTAGAAGTAATTTTATATAAGAGAAATTGATAGATATGAATAAATAAATTAATGTTCTCTAAAAAATGTAAATTATAGACTCTATGTGTTCTCATAGTTTTAGGGAAAAAATGAAAAGAATAAAAATTGAAGAAATTTTAATAATAATTTCATTGATAAAATAAAATTAGGTATCCTTCATGTAATATTTGTGGAATGAAGCTTGGAATAAATTTCATTATACATCATGTTAAATTATTTATGTGTGGAAAATAATACCATTGGGAAAGATAATATTGAAGCAATTTGAAGAGGCTAGTCAATGAATGGAATGGTGGAAAATGACAACTGAAATTACCACCCCTAATACAATGATATAATTACAAGTAATATGAATATTATTCCAATAAATGCATCAATATAATGGTTAATAATGACAATAAATTTTATAAACCTTTTAATAGAAGAGACAAATGGAAGTCTCTTTCAATCACGACTCCTAAGGTAGGTCATTATTTTAATTATTGAAAGGTACATATAACATCCACTCTAAAAATAAAAATCCTTTATTAAATTATTTATTTACAAACTAATTTATATATGAAAATTTTTCTAAGGGTATCATGTTTCCACAAAAATGATTATATTTTTAGTTTTTTTTAAAACATATAATGGTATGAAGATCAACTCCCCAGTCCATAATACCTCTATGATAGAATATTGTAGGAATATGCTTTCTAGAAATCATGTAATTCTTTATATAGTGAAATTTAATGTGATTTTATACATTTATTATATCTATCTTTATAGATCCCAGATCAATTGATGAGAAATATATATTTAGTTTTTTGTTTTGAATTAAACATCGATCCCTATTTAGTATGAGAATTAATATGAACTTCTGATGGAATTCACTTTAATTGTATACAACATACTACCATTTCATGAAGTATATTTATCTCAATTGTTTGGGTATAAACTAAATATCAAGGATATACCTATTTTTTCATTATTGTGATAATGTATTTCCTGAAGACCATCCAATTTTCTCCTAAATCATGATGTATATGTTTCAATAGATCACATAGATGTTACACAAATTTCAATGGATCCATATATGAAGAACCCAATTATGTTATAGAAATTAAAGAAGTGTCTCTTAGAGAAGATTTATATATGATCAATAAATATTAGTATGTCACCATAGGGTGAACCTATTTTTTTAATAAGAATGATGGGTTCTTTTTTATTTAAATTTATTTTAGAGGGAATAAATATTAACTATAAAGAACAAGTATTCCTTACCTGATATTAATGAATTGACTGATCAATTGTGCATAGATAAATATATTTAATATATTGATTGTAACAACCCAAGATTTTATGAAAAATATTCTTTATAATTTCAATAATGTCTTGTGTTGTACGCCACACCAAAAGGAGCTTGCACAACACGCATCCTTGACTTGCCTTGCATTACACGCAATCGCGACCTTCCTCGATAGCGTGTGTAGTACGCAATAACGAGTTTCACTAAACAACAATATGCTATTAAAATATTATTAAAACTAGCCATTATGAATAGTAATAACGACCTTTTAAAATTTTAGAAATTTTATCTCTAAAAATGGACTTCATTTTTGGATTCGGAGTATCGAATTTAGCCTAAGGTGAAATTTTGTTAATTTTTAGATAACTTTCATATTTTGATGAATAGTGAAAATTACTAAATTTTAATTAAAAACAACTTTTTCAATAGAAATAAATAATAGTGATAAATTATTAATTTTAGTGGTGTTAAAGTATATTTAGAATATATTTTTACAATTTAATACAATTTTGGTCATTGAATGTAATTTCACATTTAAACCAGACATAATCAAGTGTCAATCTTTTGATAGATATTGTTTCTTAAAAACACGCTATTTGTTTTAACAGCTGGATTTAATTATAAAATTAATTAATGCAACTTATATGTTATGAATTTGGTAAAATAGGCTTTATTTTTGAATTCGGAATATGAAATATAGCTTAGGATGAAATTTTGGCATTGTTCTGAAAAACATCAATTTTTTATGAATAGTGAAACTACTAAGTGGTAGTTAAAAAACAGAATTTTTCATAAAACATAATTTTACCACTTCTGTGAATGGAATTTCAAAAATATGAGAGACATGGTTAATATCAAGGTCGAAAATGTGGTTCAATGAGATGAAAATAATTTTTGGTGAATAGAAACTTTTTACTTTTATTTACCACGGTTAAAAGTAAATAAGGTAATTAAGGGTAAGAATGATATTAATATTATCCTAACACATGTCCAAATTCTATTGGACAAATTTATCTCGACCAAAAACAACCTTAAGTGTAAAATATTATCATTTAGGCCCACTTGGATTAGATTAGGACATTTATTATTATTTAATTCAAAGAAGAGTTAAAAGAGTTAAAATCACAGTTTATTTACTAAAACATTTTTAAATTAGGGTTGTACATAAGATAAATTCTATTGTAAATATTTATTAGAAATCTAAAATGATTTCCTACATAATGGTATTTTATTTGTAATTTTTAGACATCAAATAAGTTAATTTATTTATGTCACAAATATGATGAAGTAATTATCTTATTTATGAAATATTGACATAATTGATGTTATAAACACCAAAATAAATGTAATTTTAGACTTTTTATGAATTAAACTAATTTTATAGGTTACTATGATATACTATTGTTGATTTAATCAACTTTGTTCGAAAATATAATTCTGTTATGACTTTCACAAAAATCATATATCAAATAGTGTCAAAATTGACACAAACTAGTTTTTAAATCAAATATTATATTATTAATTGTTATTTTATTCCTAAAAATCTAAGTTTCGGCAAAATGACTTAGATAAGGATATATATATTAATAATAAACAATTTGGGGTTCTTTTGGCATGTTATAGTAAGTGTATTGACCATATAGTGAAAGAAAACAAAAAGACACGGTAAAAGTTAAATTATTTAACTTAGAGTTAAATCTAATTGATAAGGTTACACTAATACCCTAAACTTGTCTAAATACTATTGGTTGATAGGATTTCGACCCATCCCCACTTTAGATTCAAAATAAGACCCTTTGGAACCATTATAAACCGATTTTGACTTTAATATAAAATAATATTTTGAGATATTCCTAAAGTGACCCTCTCCTCCCTTATAAAAGGGCACCTCCTCCCACTCCTCCTCACACAAATTTGAGCACTCAAGCTCGGCCAACCCCTGCCATCTTCTCCTCTCCACTTCCCTGGAATAATCCTAGAGGTCCTGGTCTTCTTCAAAGACCAATATTAGTTCCCTAAGTGGAGGATTCAAAGAGGCGTTCCAAAGAAGAGGTAATATCCATTACCGATCTTTTCAATTTCTTTCTTCTTCAACTTCTTCTTCTTTAGTTGTTTCATTATAAAGTAACAACATAAGTATTAATTACATACTGATATGTTATTATAAATATGAAACAACCCTAATTCACCTTCTATCCATCCTACAGAAAAAATGAAATCCCCGCGCGTGCGTACGTACGGAATACCGTCTCCACGCCGTGGTGTAATCTATTTTCCGCCACCACCTTAATTGGATGGGTATAAAGGTGTAATGAGTAACTATATATGATTATTATAAAGGTATATTGATACTGAAATAGTATACATACACTTCAACACAATTCCACAACCATGGGAACGATATCATCGCTCGTGCGTACGTACGGACTACCGTCTCCACGACACGATGAGATTCATTCTCAATGATTAACCATTCATGAATGATTATAAAGTATATATAATAAGTACTAATGAAATATATGACCTAATAATGATACTGGAATTATTTATATGTATTTCATCTACTTAATTCCATTCAATTCAATAAGGAAACGAAAACAGCGTTCATGCGTACGTACGGACTACCGTCTCCATGAACGGTGTATTTCTTTCCATTTACTGATTTATTATATAAGTGTATTATGAATATATATATATATATAAATCATGTTTTATATTCTGGAATTAAGTAATAATTATCAAAGTAATGATATGAATAATTACAAGTTAAAGACACGAACAACAAATGAGACGATTTTACCCAAAACGCTACTTTAACATGAATTTACAAAAGAACGGGTAATATAAAGTCATAAGTGGACCATATATGATATAATAACAATGAATATGTTTCTGGAATAAGTCAATAACATGATTTAAATCATTATACATGAGTTTCGGACACTTACAAAGCAAGTCGGACCTAAGGTAAGGGAAATATCACAATCTCATTTTTATCCGAGATTGTTTATTCGCAAGTATTTACTGGGGTGTATTTTATCATCCACATCCATGTTTCCTCAATATGTAATATTATTTCCATCCAACTACAACTGTTTAAATCCAATTTTACCCTTCGGTAAGTTTTTAGTAAAAAAATATGAAAGGAATCTTTTGACGTTTTTCATACGAGGTGCTTTTTGACTTTTCCGACAAAAGTACGAAGAATGTTTTTTTAACTTATACGGCATGAATGGATTTTTAAAACATTATTTTCAAGAAGCTTCCATTACAAGTTTTCAAGTTTATTTTTAATCAACTTCTTTTAGTTTAAAATTTAATGAAATGTTATGAAAGGAAAATGTTTTTGAAGTAGAAAGGATATTTTCCTCTAGAATGGAGTTCAAGTATTTTATCAAAATTATTTTCCATCTAAGATAATAAAAGGGTTCTGTTCTTATCCCTATTATTACATGGATTTGATTATGTTGTGATGGAAATATTTTTATGAATTCCTTTATCCTATATGAATTGTTTTATGATGTCATGTTGTTTAAGAATCCCATTTTTATTACATGGGTTACGCTATGATGTATGGTTTATGATTATGTGGCACACATAAGAAAGGATTCATTATAATATGGGTGGGACCTATATCTCCCTCCAATGCATTGGGTAAAAATTTTATATCTCATGAGATAGACATGGCTGGAACGGTGGGTTATACCGGTTCAGTGAAACAGGACTGAAACGAGGGTTACTCGATTCAGAAAGGGACTTTGTCCACAAAGATAGTCTTGGCAATGAGTCTTGACTAACAAGAAATGATTCTCTATGATTATGTGTGTATGAAAAAAAGTTTCATGTTTTATGTTATGATTATTGTGATTACATTTCACTGCCATGATTTATCCCATGTTATTAAATTATGATCTCTTTTGCAGGTTAAGATTTCCAAAAGTAATGTGCTTATGTATATGATGTGATTGATATTTCTTTTGTTTACCCTTACTGAGCATTTGAGCCCACCCTTTTATGTTTTATTTTCCCCAGGATATAAAGAATGGTTTTAGGAAAAAAATAAGGAAGATCTTTAGGGGAGATTTTGAAGATCTTTCACCATGATTAGAAGATTATATTCCGAGTTTCCAAAGACACTAAACTATTACGGTCCTTGTGTGTGTGTTTTTGTTATGTACTAAGTATTCCGCAAAAGTAATGAAATGTCAATGTACGTCAAGATACGGGTCTCTACAGTTGGTATCAGAGGAAAGGTTTAGTCAACCTTTGGAAACTAGGATGCGAAAAAGTTAGTGAGATCCCTAGAGATATTTCTAAGGTATGTCTAGGGATGTCCCTAAGGATAAGTATACACATAGGATATGGTCCTAGAACTACGGTAACGATCATAGAATTTAACCTAAGATGTTATATATTGAAATTACTCCCCCTTTATTATGTTGTTTTCCCTAGCATGATTTTTGCCTATCACACTATTCTTTTTGGGTTTTAGACGATGGCTGGAACCCGAAGGAACCGTGTTGATCAATGTAATGGACAATGCAATGATTGTCCTCCTGAACAAACAAATGTTATGGGAGATGGAGTGCAAAATTTTATTGCTATACTTACACAAGCTATGAATCATTCTGGACTTCCAAATGACCAGAGAAGGGAACAATATTCTATTGAGTCCTTCATGAGGCAACGTCCACCTTCTTTCTGTGGGACTTCCGATCCACATGTTGCTGAACAATGGATCAGTACCACTGAAAAGATATTTTCAGTTCATCAATGTTCTGAACATGATAAAGTCATCTTAGCAGTATATCGTTTGGAAGGTGAAGCTGATCAATGGTGGAATCTTATCAAGAATACGAGGCCAAGAGATGAAATTGAGTCCATGGAATGGGACGAGGTCAAGAACTTGTTTTTCAGTAAGTGCTTCCCTCGTATTTTTCGAACAAAGATGGAAAAGGAGTTTCTTGAGCTGAAGCATAAGGATGATGAATCTGTTGGTATATACGAAGCAAATTTTACAAGACTTGCAAGGTATGCATCTGGCATTATCATCCAACCTGAAAGTAAAGTTGATCGATTTTTCAGTGGCTTAAAACCAAGTCTTCGAAGGGCATTAGCTATAAGAGACTTTAGTAGCTATGAAGAAATTGTGTGTTGTGCTATCAAGGTAGAAATGGAAGTTGTGTTACATATCCATCTCATGGTTTTGACAAGAAACGAAAGATGGAGTTCAAGGAGAAATCTCAGAATAATGGTGAAAAGAAGATGAATGTTTCTTTATGCACAATGTGTGGAAAGAAGCATGGTGGAGATTGTCTTAAAGGGACTAGAAAATGTTTTAAGTGTGGAAAAGAAGGTCATCGAGCAGCTGAGTGTCGATGTAATGGAAAAAGGTTTTCTAATGATGTGAATAAATCAAACACTGCAGAGAACGCACCACCAACACTTCAATGCTTCAAGTGCAAGGAAATGGGGCATTATGCTAATAAATGCCCTAATCCAAGGGTTAGTGATGATCATAATGAGAAACCACTGAAGGCAAAGGACAATGGGAAGTCACATGCGATCACTATTGGCGATGTTGAATATGACAACGATGTGGTGGAATGATTAAGTGTTTATGTAATGGGATTCCAAAATAATATTGTATCATGGAGTATTGGAATATTTATGTAGTGGTATAATGTGGTATTCAAAGTGATTGAGATATTTTTGGAAATAAGATGATATGTGCATAATGAAGGGAAAATGAGAAAATGAAATGTTTAACAGTATTCATGAGCTCATGATTGATATAAGGACTAAGTGATATCATGGTTTGAGTATATAGAATTTTTGGATTTTGGTATGTGGAAAGAGTTAACTTTTAACTGCATTCATCTTTTCACTAAGGTTCAATGGGTATTCAAGAGAATACGTGATTAAGGCCTTTGAATGTTTGGAATGTGACCAACAAGACATATGTTATGATATATGGGGATCAACGATAGTATTAAATCTCTGGTAATCGTTTTCACTATATTATGAGAGTGGACTGCAGTATTATGGATAAGCCTAAAGATTAGAATGGATTATGGTGGACATAAGTTAGTATTGTTTAAGGATAGAAGATTTTCTATATTATTGATGGGATGATATAGTATTAGAAAAAGGACAACCTGTAGGACGGGCGACAGCCCATCGCGTCGGACAAGGCTGTGGAAATCGAACCCACAACCGAAGTGCGACTGGCCTTTATTGCCTACCACTGGCCTACATGAAGTCCCTGTTTATTAGAAACTAGTTTTATTATATTAAGCAGTATGATATATTAAGTATAAAGTCCATTTTAGGAACCATATATGATTAATCTCACTATAGATCGACTTATGTATATAATTTTTTCTAAGCTTTTGTTTGAGATAGATGGAATGACCCGTCATTCTATCACATGATCTACTAACACTTCACGAATAACAAATTCAACTTCATTTATTTAAGAGATGAAGTGGAAATTGTTAAAGGCACGAACAACGGTGAGATTTTACCAAAATAAATTAAGTATATATTCTAATTCAAATTCTTTAACTTTAGGGAAACGATCTTGAAAACCAAAAATGTTGTCCTAGTGATCTTATATCTGATGAATCAGATGGTACCCTAGATCGTCCCAAATTTATGGCTTTGTGATTGCTGGCTTTTCCATAGACATGTTCTCTACCACTCTCCATCAGAACATGATGGTTAGATTTTTCATCCATATCCATATTTTCACCTTTGTGTAAACCCAATGATTAGTTTACTTGGGTAAACGTTACGTTTCATACATTTGTTTTTAAAAATTGGTTTTGCTATAACTTTTTACGATGTGGGTTTCAATTAAAGAAACTTTCGAATAGTAAACCATTTATAACCCCGACGAATTTCGAGGGCGAAATTCATTTTAAGGGGGGTAAAATGTAACAACCCAATATTTTATGAAAAATATTCTTTTTAATTTCAATAATATCTTGTGTTGTACGCTACACCAAAAGGAGCTTGCACAACGCGCATCCTTGACTTGCCTTGAATTACACGCAATCGCAACCTTCCTCGATAGCGTGTGTAGTACGCAATAACGAGTTTCACTAAACAACAATATGTTATTAAAATATTATTAAAACTAGCCATTATGAATAGTAATAACCACCTTTTAAAATTTTAGAAATTTTATCTCTCAAAATGGACATCATTTTTGGATTCGGAGTATCGAATTTAGCCTAAGGTGAAATTTTGTTAATTTTCAGATAACTTTCATATTTTGATGAATAGTGAAAATTACTAAATTTTAATTAAAAACAACTTTTTCAATCGAAATAGATAATAGTGATAAATTATTAATTTTAGTGGTTTTAAAGTATATTTACAATATATTTTTACAATTTAATACAATGTTGGTCATTGAATGTAATTTCACATTTAAACCAGACATAATCAAGTGTCAATCTTTTGATAGATATTGTTTCTTAAAAACACGCTATTTGTTTTAACAGCGGGATTTAATTATAAAATTAATTAATGCAACTTCTATGTTATGAATTTGGTAAAATAGGCTTCATTTTTGAATTCGGAATATGAAATATAGCTTAGGATAAAATTTTCGCATTGTTCTGAAAAACATCAATTTTTGATGAATAGTGAAACTACTAAGTGGTAGTTAATAAACTGAATTTTTTATAAAACATGATTTTACCGCTTCTGTGAATGGAATTTCAAAAATCCGAGAGACATGGTTAATATCAAGGACTAAAATGTGGTTCAATGAGATGAAAATAATTTTTGGTCAATAGTAACTTTTTACTTTTATTTACCACGGTTAAAAGTAAATAGGGTAATTAAGGGTAAGAATGATATTAATATTACCCTAACACATTTCCTAATTCTATTGGACAAATGTATCTCGACCAAAAACAACCTTAAGTGTAAAATATTATTATTTAGGCCCACTTGGATTAGATTAGGACATTTATTATTATTTAATTCAAAGAAGAGTTAAAAGAGTTAAAATCACAGTATATTTACTAAAACATTTTTAAATTAGAGTTGTACATAAGATATATTCGATTGTAAATATTGACTAGAAAGCTAAAACGATTTCCTACATAATGGTAGTTTATTTGTAATTTTTATACATCAAATAAGTTAATTTATTTATGAAACAATGATGATGAAGTAATTATCTTATTTATGAAATATTGACATAATTGATGTTATAAACACCAAAATAAATGTAATTTGAGACTTTTTATGAATTCAACTAATTTTATAGGTTACTATGATATATTATCGTTGATTTAATCAACTTGGTTCGAACATATAATTCTGTTATGACTTTCACAAAAATCATATATCAAATAGTGTCAAAATTGACACAAAATAGTTTTTAAATCAAATATTATATTATTAATTGTTATTTTATTCCTAAAAATCTAAGGATCGGCCAAATGACTTAGATAAAGATATATATATTAATAATAAACAATTTGGGGTTCTTTTGGCATGTTATAGTAAGTGTATTTACCATATAGTGAAAGAAAACAAAAAGACACGGTAAAAGTTAAATTATTTAACTTAGAGTTAAATCTAATTGATAAGGTTAAAATAATACCCTATACTTGTATAAATCCTATTGGTTGATTGGATTTCGACCCATCCCCACTTTAGATTCAAAATAAGACCCTTTGGAACCATTATAAACGGATTTTGACTTTAATATAAAATAATATTTTGAGATATTCCTAAAGTGCCCCTCTCCTCCATTATAAAAGGGCACCTCCTCCCACTCCTCCTCACACAAATTTGAGCACTCAAGCTCCGCCAACACTTGCCATTTTCTCCTCTCAACTTCCCTAGAATAATCCTAGAGGTCCTGGTCTTCTTCAAAGACCAACCATAGTTCCCTAAGTGGAGGATTCAAAGAGGCGTTCCAAAGAAGAGGTAATATCCATTACCGATCTTTTCAATTTCTTTCTTTTTCAACTTCTTCTTCTTTAGTTTTTTCATTATAAAGTAATAACATCAGTATTAATTACATACTGGTATGTTATTATAAATATTAAACAACCCTAATTCACCTTCTATCCATCCTACAGAAAAAATGAAATCACCGCGCGTGCGTACGTACGGAATATCGTCTCCACGCCGTGGTGTAATCTATTTTCCGCCACAACCTTAATTGGATGGGTATAAAGGTGTAATGAGTATCTATATATGATTATTATAAAGGGATATTGATACTTAAATAGTATACATACACTTCAACCCAATTCCACGACCATGGGAACGATATCATCGCTTGTGCGTACGTACTGACTATCGTCTCCACGACGCGATGAGATTCATTCTCAATGATTAACCATTCATGAATGATTATAAAGTATATATAATAAGTAATAATGAAATATATGACCTAATAATGATACTGGAATTATTTATATGTATGTCATCTACTTAATTCCATTCAATTCAATAAGGAAACGAAAACAGCGTTCATGCGTACGTACGGACTACCGTCTCCATGAACAGTGTATTTCCTTCCATTTACTGATTTATTATATAAGTGTATTATTAATATATATATATATATAAATCATGTGTTATATTCTGGAATTAAGTAATCATGATCTAAGTAATCATATGAATAATTACAAGTTAAATACACGAACAACAAATGAGACGATTTTACCCAAAACGCTACTTTAACATGAATTTACAAAAGAACGGGTAATATAAAGTCATAAGTGGACCATATATGATATAATAACAATGAATATGATTCTGGAATAAGTCAATAACATGATTTAAATCATTATACAGGTGTTTCGGACACTTACAAAGCAAGTCGGACCTAAGGTAAGGGAAATATCACAATCTCATTTTTATCCGAGATTGTTTATTCGCAAGTATTTACTGGGGTGTATTTTATCATCCACATCCATGTTTCCTCAATATGTAATATTATTTCCATCCAACTACAATTGTTTAAATCCAATTTTACCCTTCGGTGAGTTTTTAGTAAAAAAATATGAAAGGAATCTTTTGACGTTTTTCATACGAGGTGCTTTTTGACTTTTCCGACAAAAGTACGAAGAATGTTTTTTTTAACTTATACGGAATGAATGGATTTTTAAAACATTATTTTCAAGAAGCTTCCATTACAAGTTTTCGAGTTTATTTTTAATCAACTTCTTTTAGTTTAAAATTTAATGACATGTTAAGAAAGGAAAATGTTTTTGAAGTAGAAAGGATATTTTCCTCAAGAATGGAGTTCAAGTATTTTATCAAAATTATTTTCCCTCTAAGATAATAAAAGGGTTCTGTTCTTATCCCTCTTATTACATGGATTTAATTATGTTGTGATGGAAATATTTTTATGAATTCCTTTATCCTATATGAATTGTTTTATGATGTCATGTTGTTTAAGAATCCCATTTTTATTACATGGGTTACGCTATGATGTATGGTTTATGATTATGTGGCACACATAAGAATGGATTCATTATAAGATGGGTGGGACCTATATCTCCTTTCAATGCATTGGGTAAAGATTTTATATCTCATGAGATAGACATGGCTGGAACGGTAGGTTATACCGGTTCAGTGAAACAGGACTGAAATGAGGGTTACTCGATTCAGAAAGGGACTTTGTCCACAAAGATAGTCTTGGCAATGTGTCTTGACTAACAAGAAATGATTCTCTATGATTATGTGTGTATGCCACAAAGTTTCATGTTTTAAGTTATGATTATTGTGATTACATTTCACTGCCATGATTTATCCCATGTTATGAAATTATGATCTCTTTTGCAGGTTAAGATTTCCAAAAGTTATGTGCTTATGTATATGACGTGATTGATATTTCTTTTGTTTACCCTTACTGAGCATTTGAGCTCACCCTTTTATGTTTTCTTTTCCCCAGGATATAAATAATGGTTTTAGGAAAAAAAAGGAAGATCTTTATGGGAGATTTTGAAGATCTTTCACCATGATTAGAAGATTATATTCCGAGTTTCCAAAGACACTAAACTATTACGGTCCTTGTGTGTGTGTTTTTGTTATGTACTAAGTATTCCGCAAAAGTAATGAAATGTCAATGTACGTCAAGATACGGGTCTCTACAGTTGGTATCAGAGGAAAGGTTTAGTCAACCTTTGGAAACTAGGATGCGAAAACGTTAGTGAGATCCCTAGAGATATTTCTAAGGTATGTCTAGGGATGTCCCTAAGGATAAGTATACGCATAGGATATGGTCCTAGAACTACGGTAACGATCTTAGAATTTAACCTAAGATGTTAGATATTGAAATTACTCCCCCTTTATTATGTTGTTTTCCCTATCATTATTTTTGCCTCTCACACTATTCTTTTTGGGTTTTAGACGATGGCTGGAACCCGAAGGAACCGTGTTGATCAATGTAATGGACAATGCAATGATTTTCCTCCTGAACAAACAAATGTTATGGGAGATGGAGTGCAAAATTTTATTGCTATACTTACACAATCTATGAATCATTCTGGACTTCCAAATGAGCAGAGAAGGGAACAATATTCTATTGAGTCCTTCATGAGGCAACGTCCACCTTCTTTCAGTGGGACTTCTGATCCACTTGTTGCTGAACAATGGATCAGTACCACTGAAAGATATTTTCAGTTCTTCATTGTTCTGAACATGATAAAGTCATCTTAGCAGTATATCGTTTGGAAGGTGAAGCTGATCAATGGTGGAATCTTATCAAGAATATGAGGCCAAGAGATGAAATTGAGTCCATGGAATGGGACGAGTTCAAGAACTTGTTTTTCAGTAAGTACTTCCCTCGTATTTTTCGAACAAAGATGGAAAAGGTGTTTCTTGAGCTAAAGCAGAAGGATGATGAATCTGTTGGTATATACGAAGCAAATTTTACAAGACTTGCAAGGTATGCATATGGCATTATCATCCAACCTGAAAGTAAAGTTGATCGATTTTTCAGTGGCTTAAAACCAAGTCTTCGAAGGGTATTAGCTATAAGAGACTTTAGTAGCTATGAAGAAATTGTGCGTTGTGCTATCAAGGTAGAAATGGAAGATGGTGTTACATATCCATCTCATGGTTTGGACAAGAAACGAAAGATGGAGTTCAAGGAGAAATCTCAGAATAATGGTGAAAAGAAGATGAATGTTTCCTTATGCACAATGTGTGGAAAGAAGCATGGTGGAGATTGTCTTAAAGGGACTAGAAAATGTTTTATGTGTGGAAAAGAAGGTCATCGAGCAGCTGAGTGTCGATGTAATGGAAAAAGGGTTTCTAATGATGTGAAGAAATCAAACACTGCAGAGAACGCACCACCAACACTTCAATGCTTCAAGTGCAAGGAAATGGGGCATTATGCTAATAAATGCCCTAATCCAAAGGTTAGTGATGATCAACATGAGAAACCACTGAAGGCAAAGGACAAAGGGAAGTCACATGCGATCACTATTGGCGATGTTGAATATGACAACGATGTGGTGGAATGATTAAGTGTTTATGTAATGGGATTCCAAAATAATATTGTATCATGGAGTATTGGAATATTTATGTAGGTGTATAATGTGGTATTCAAAGTGATTGAGATATTTTTGTAAATAAGATGATATGTGCATAATGAAGGGAAAATGAGAAAATGAAATGTTTAACAGTATTCATGAGCTCATGATTGATATAAGGACTAAGTGATATCATGGTTTGAGTATATAGAATTTTTGGATTTTGGTATGTGGAAAGAGTTAACTTTTAACTGCATTCATGTTTTCACTAAGGTTCAATGGGTATTCAAGAGAATACGTGATTAAGGCCTTTGAATGTTTGGAATGTGACCAACAAAACATATCTTATGATATATGGGGATCAACGATAGTATTAAATCTCTGGTAATCGTTTTCACTATATTATGAGAGTGGACTGATGTATTATGGATAAGCCTAAAGATTAGAATGGATTATTTTGGACATAAGTTAGTATTGTTTAAGGATAAAAGATTTTCGATATTATTGATGGGATGATATAGTTTTAGAAAAAGGACAACCTGCAGGACGGGCGACAGCCCATCGCGTCGGACAAGGCTATTGAAATCGAACCCACAACCGAAGTGCGACTGGCCTTTATTGCCTACCACTGGCCTACAGGAAGTCCCTGTTTATTAGAAACTAGTTTTATTATATTAAGCAGTATGATATATGAAGTATAAAGTCCATTTTAGGAACCATATATGATTAATCTCACTATAGATCGACTTATGTATATAATTTTTGCTAAGCTTTTGTTTGAGATAGATGGAATGACCCGCCATTCTATCACATGATCTACTAACACTTCACGAATAACAAATTCAACTTCATTTATTTAAGAGATGAAGTGGAAATTGTTAAAGGCACGAACAACGGTGAGATTGTACCAAAATAAAGTAAGTATTTATTCTAATTCAAATTCTTTAACTTTAAGGAAACAATCTTGAAAACCAAAAATGTTGTCCTAGTGATCTTATATCTGATGAATCAGATGGTACCCTAGATCGTCACAAATTTATGGCTTTGTGATTGCTGGCTTTTCCATAGCCATGTTCTCTACCACTCTCCATCAGAACATGATGGTTAGATTTTTCTTCCATATCCATATTTTCACCTATGTGGAAACACAGTGATTAGTTTACTTGGGTAAACGTTACGTTTCATACATTTGTTTTTAAAAATTGGTTTTTCTATTCCTTTTTACGATGTGGGTTTCAATTAATGAAACTTTCAAATAGTAATCCACTTATAACCCCGACGAATTTCGAGGGCGAAATTCATTTTAAGGGGGGTAGAATGTAACAACCCAAGATTTTATGAAAAATATTCTTTTTAATTTCAATAATGTCTTGTGTTGTACGCTACACCAAAAGGAGCTTTCACAACACGCATCCTTGACTTGCCTTTCGTTACACGCAATCACGACCTTCCTCGATAGCGTGTGTAGTACGCAATAACGAGTTTCACTAAACAACAATATGCTATTAAAATATTATTAAAACTAGCCATTATGAATAGTAATAACCACCTTTTAAAATTTTAGAAATTTTATCTCTCAAAATGGACTTCATTTTTGGATTCGGAGTATTGAATTTAGCCTAAGGTGAAATTTTGTTAATTTTCGGATAACTTTCATATTTTGATGAATAGTGAAAATTACTAAATTTTAATTAAAAACAACTTTTTCAATCGAAATAAATAATAGTGATAAGTTATTAATTTGAGTGGTTTTAAAGTATATTTAGAATATATTTTTACAATTTAATACGATGTTGGTCATTGAATGTAATTTCACATTTAAACCAGACATAATCAAGTGTCAATCTTTTGATAGATATTGTTTCTTAAAAACACGCTATTTGTTTTAACAGCGGGATTTAATTATAAAATTAATTAATGCAACTTATATGTTATGAATTTGGTAAAATATGCTTCATTTTTGAATTCGGATTATGAAATATAGCTTAGGATGAAATTTTGGCATTGTTCTGAAAAACATCAATTTTTGATGAATAGTGAAACTACTAAGTGGTAGTTAAAAAACTGAATTTTTCATTAAACATAATTTTACCGCTTCTGTGAATGGAATTTCAAAAATCCGAGAGACATGGTTAATATCAAGGACTAAAATGTGGTTCAATGAGATGAAAATAATTTTTGGTGAATAGTAACGTTTTACTTTTATTTACCACGGTTAAAAGTAAATATGGTAATTAAGGGTAAGAATGATATTAATATTACCCTAACACATGTCCTAATTCTATTGGACAAATGTATCTCGACCAAAAACAACCTTAAGTGTAAAATATTATCATTTAGGCCCACTTGGATTAGATTAGGACATTTATTATTATTTAATTCAAAGAAGAGTTAAAAGAGTTAAAATCATAGTTTATTTACTAAAACATTTTTAAATTAGGGTTGTACATAAGATAAATTCGATTGTAAATATTTATTAGAAATATAAAAAGATTTCCTACATAATGGTATTTTATTTGTAATTTTTATACATCAAATAAGTTAATTTATTTATGACACAAAGATGATGAAGTAATTATCTTATTTATGAAATATTGACATAATTGATGTTATAAACACCAAAATAAATGTAATTTGAGACTTTTTATGAATTCAACTAATTTTATAGGTTACTATGATATATTATCGTTGATTTAATCAACTTGGTTCGAACATATAATTCTGTTATGACTTTCACAAAAATCATATATCAAATAGTGTCAAAATTGACACAAAATAGTTTTTAAATCAAATATTATATTATTAATTGTTATTTTATTTCTAAAAATCTAAGGATCGGCCAAATTACATAGATAAGGATATATATATTAATAATAAACAATTTGGGGTTCGTTTGGCATGTTATAGTAAGTGTATTAACCATATAGTGAAAGAAAACAAAAAGACCCGGTAAAAGTTAAATTATTTAACTTAGAGTTAAATCTAATTGATAAGGTTAAACTAATAACCTAAACTTGTCTAAATCCTATTGGTTGATAGGATTTAGACCCATCCCATCTTTAGATTCGAAATAAGACCCTTTGGAACCATTATAGCCGATTTTGACTTTAATATAAAATAATATTTTGAGATATTCCTAAAGTGCCCCTCTCCTCCCTTATAAAAGGGCACCTCTTCCCACTCCTCCTCACACAAATTTGAGCACTCATGCTCGGCCAACCCCTGCCATTTTCTCCTCTCCACTTCCCTAAAATAATCCTAGAGGTCCTGGTCTTCTTCAAAGACCAATCTTAGTTCCCTAAGTGGAGGATTCAAAGAGGCGTTCCAAAGAAGAGGTAATATCCATTACCGATCTTTTCAATTTCTTTATTTTTCAACTTCTTCTTCTTTAGTTGTTTCATTATAAAGTAATAACATAAGTATTAATTACATACTGATATGTTATTATAAATATGAAACAACCCTAATTCACCTTCTATCCATCCTACGGAAAAACTGAAATCACCGCGCGTGCGTACGTACGGAATACCGTCTCCACGCCGTGGTGTAATCTATTTTCCGCCACCACCTTAATTGGATGGGTATAAAGGTGTAATGAGTAACTATATATGATTATTATAAAGGGATATTGATACTGAAATAGTATACATACACTTCAACACAATTCCACGACCATGGGAACGATATCATCGCTCGTGCGTACGTACGGACTACCATCTCCACGACGCGATGAGATTCATTCTCAATGATTAACCATTCATGAATGATTATAAAGTATATATAATAAGTACTAAATAAATATATTACCTAATAATGATACTGGAATTATTTATATGTATGTCATCTACTTAATTCCATTCAATTCAATAAGGAAACGAAAACAGCGTTCATGCGTACGTACAGACTACCGTCTCCATGAACGGTGTATTTCTTTCCATTTACTGATTTATTATATAAGTGTATTATTATTATATATATAAAAATCATGTTTTATATTCTGGAATTAAGTAATCATGATCTAAGTAATCATATGAATAATTACAAGTTAAAGACAAGAACGACAAATGAGACGATTTTACCCAAAATGCTACTTTAACATGAATTTACAAAAGAACGGGTAATATAAAGTCATAAGTGGACCATATATGATATAATAACAAATGAATATGATTCTGGAATAAGTCAATAACATGATTTAAATCATTATACAGGAGTTTCGGACACTTACAAAGCAAGTTAGACCTAAGGTAAGAGAAATATCACAATCTCATTTTTATCCGAGATTGTTTATTCGCAAGTATTTACTAGGGTGTATTTTATCATCCACATCCATGTTTCCTCAATATGTAATATTATTTCCATCCAACTACAATTTTTTAAATCCAATTTTACCCTTCGGTGTGTTTTTAGTAAAAAAATATGAATGGAATCTTTTGACGTTTTTCATACGAGGTGCTTTTTGAATTTTCCGACAAAAGTACGAAGAATGTTTTTTGAACTTATAAGGCATGAATGGATTTTTAAAACATTATTTTCAAGAAGCTTCCATTACAAGTTTTCAAGTTTATTTTTAATCAACTTCTTTTAGTTTAAAATTTAATGACATGTTAAGAAAGGAAAATTTTTTTGAAGTAGAAAGGATATTTTCCTCAAGAATGGAGTTCATGTATTTTATCAAAATTATTTTCCATCTAAGATAATAAAAGGGTTCTGTTCTTATCCCTATTATTACATGGATTTGATTATGTTGTGATGGAAATATTTTTATGAATTCCTTTATCCTATATGAATTGTTTTATGATGTCATGTTGTTTAAGAATCCCATTTTTATTACATTGGTTACGCTATGATGTATGGTTTATGATTATGTGGCACACATAAGAAAGGATTCATTATAAGATGGGTGGGACCTATATCTCCCTCCAATGCATTGGGTAAAGATTTTTTTTCTCATGATATAGACATGGCTGGAACGGTAGGTTATACCGGTTCAGTGAAACAGGACTGAAACGAGGGTTACTCGATTCAGAAAGGGACTTTGTCCACAAAGATAGTCTTGGCAATGAGTCTTGACTAAAAAGAAATGATTCTCTATGATTATGTGTGTATGCCAAAAAGTTTCATGTTTTAAGTTATGATTATTGTGATTACATTTCACTGCCATGATTTATCCCATGTTCTGAAATTATGATCTCTTTTGCCGGTTAAGATTTCCAAAAGTTATGTGCTTATGTATATGATGTGATTGATATTTATTTTGTTTACCCTTAATGAGCATTTGAGCTCACCCTTTTATGTTTTCTTTTCCCCATGATATAAATAATGGTTTTAGGAAAAAAAAAGGAAGATCTTTATGGGAGATTTTGAAGATCTTTCACCCTGATTAGAAGATTATATTCCAAGTTTCCAAAGACACTAAACTATTACGGTCCTTGTGTGTGTGTTTTTGTTATGTACTAAGTATTCCGCAAAAGTAATGAAATGTCAATGTACGTCAAGATACGGGTCTCTACATTGATCCTTATTCTAGATATCATCAATTATGGGTAAAAATTAGGATATAGTGAAAACATCCATTCAATTTAGGTATGGACATTCAGAATTTATAGTATTGTCACTTGGACTAAACATTGCCTCCACTATATTCGTGGATCTAGTGGATAAAGTATTTATAAATTACATTGATCAGTTTGTGGGATTTAATATAAATGTTATTATTTTATAATCCAGGGGAACAAAATACCATGAAGATCAGTTATGGATTTTATTAAATACCATTCTAAATGATAATTTGAATTCAAAATTCAACAGGTGGGAATTAATTCAATTAAAATATGCCTTATTGGGTTACATAATCTCAAGTGATTAAAAATAGGTGGATCCTTTAGAAGTTGAAAGTAATGGGTTAATGGCCTAAGAAAATTTTTCTTAGGTTGTATAGATGCTATGATCAAATTTTGAGGAATTTATCATGGATATCAAAACAAATAACCATGATGAATCAAAATTGATTGATGTTCCATTGGACTGAGGAATGTGATAAAAATTTCAAGGATTTGAAACTAAGTTTGGATGAAACACCATTTCATACACTACCCTACACTTTAGAAATGGTTTTGATATATTGTCATTAATAAAAGATTTTAATGTAATTATTTTACATGAATAATTATATGGTGATAGTTTATGCCTTACTCAAATTGAAAATTCATTAGAAAACATACCCGACTCATGATTTACAGTTGGTTGTATTAATTTTTACTTTGAAAATATGGAGGAATTATCTTTATTGTGAAATATTAAATATATATATTAATCATGAAATATTTTATCACTTATTCATATAGAAATATTTTAATATGATCTAAATTAAATGGTTATAATTGATTAAAGATTATAACTTCTCAATACAGTACAACCCTGGGAAGGAAAACAAGGTGGTTGATTATCTATGTTAAAAGGATCATGCTAGTTTTTATATGATGAGGATTAAACATGATCCAATACATATGGATTTACATAATATTTATACTGAAATAATAGTTAATGAAGATATATCTTACAGTTATTATTTGAATGTTAATCCATCCATCCATTTGATGGTTAAATATGAGAAAGAAGGAGGATGTAAAACTACAAAAGAATGATGAGAATTTTCTTGAGTTCAAAAATGATTATGATATAATTATATGGTTAATGAATTTGGTATGATTCCCATGAATGCCAGATTTTAATAAGGATATTTTGGATGAATCCCATAGTTTATCATTCTATAGTCATATTGTATGTAATATAATCTATAGATATTATAAAGATCGTTTCTAGTGCGATAACATGAAAAGGAAAACTGCAGAGAATATATCTCGATGTATGGTTGGTTAAAAAGTTTAGGTTGATAAATATAATTATATATATAATTCTATAACCATTTCCCATTAAATAATTTAAATGTGATAAATTTACCATTGAATTCATATTTAGCTCCCCAAAACATCTAAATGGTAGAATTTTATGTATGTTCATGTCAATCATCTTATGAAATCAGCATATTTAATTTTTAACATAGATGATTTATATCTTTATCACATTTCTAGAATATAAATTAAGGTACCGGTAAAGATACATGGAGTACCAAATTCTAATGTATATGATAAGGATATGAGGTTTATCTTGATGTCCTATAGAATTCTTTAGCAGGATGCAGGTATAGAGTTGGACTTCAACAATACAAACCATTCTCAAAATTATGGTCAGTCTGAAAGGACCATTAAAACCATATAGGATATAATGATATTCTATACTATGGAATTAAAAGTTGTTTGTTATCAAAATATTTTTTTTTATAACTTTCATACAACAATATATTTCACTCGAGCATTTAGATAGATCCATATGAATATATCCATAGAAGAAATTATAGACCTCCCATGTATTAGGATAAAATTAGATAAATAAATATATTAGGACTTGATATTGATTTTTAAATTTCATAGAAGGTTAGATTAATTTATTATAACTTTAGGGTATATGAAATATTATATAAAAGTTATGCAAACAATTGTTAGTGACACATTGATTTTTCTATTGATGATAAAATATTCCTATGAATATCTCCTTAGAATTTGGTTATGAGATTTATAAATAAGGATAAAAATGTCCCTATATATATGTACCATTTAAAATTATTGATCACATCAAGGGGTTTGGTAATCTCTTGGAACATTCATTGAATCTCTCTCAATTTTACGATCTATTCCATTTATCTCTCTATATAAAGTACAGAACTGACCTATCGCACGTATCCAACTCAGAGTACATAACATTGTATCATGATATCTCATATGATGAAACACATATGGATATTATGATTTAAGAGTGAAATATATTAGAAAAAATACCACTAACAAGGTTGACATTTGATAGATAAACCATATATTTACGGAATGTACATGGGAACCCGAAGATGTGATGAGATGAGAATAACCTCAATTGTTTGTATAAGTGTGATAAAAAATTGAAGGATAAAATATTATCACGGTTTATAATACAAAACACAAGTATTTTATGATATATTTATCTTTAAATAAATTTTATTTCTTTCATATCTTGATTTACCCACAACACTAAATTTATAGACCAGGATATACTATTAAATTATTATTGTTTAATGTGAAATTTATCATATATTCATTGTATTAGAGGGTATGAAAATGAATAAAAAATTGAAAATTTATTTTTATATATATAAATAAATTAAATTCAATAGTTTTTAATTAAATATAAATAAGAATAAACGTATTTTAGGTTAAAATAGTTGTTTTTTTTAAAACATGTTTTTATACACATAATGTGTTTCATCATAATAAATTATACTAATCTCTATAAATGAAATATTAGAAGTAAATGTGTATATGAAATATTCAATCATATATTTTTATATCCATATAATATTTTTTACATGGAAATGAATGAAGGAAACTCAGGTTTATGGTTAAAAATGCATTTTTCTAAAAATAGATTTGTTATGATATGTGTGTTTATTTTAATATAATTTTTTTCCACTTGTGCAAATTTAATATTGTAAAATATGTTCCATATTTTAAATAATAGTAATTAATATTATGAAACATGTATAACACATTTTTTTCATTATGAATAATAAATAAGGTAAAATTTCATTAATAAGATAATGGTTTAAAAGGGGTTAATGAGGGGTCCATGTGAAGAGAAAATGTTAAAACTACATAAAAACATCACTAGATCCTATTGAAAGTAAACAAATTCAATTCTATATCGACTTATATTTAAAATTTTGATGTTTTTTCCACATTCACATTATAGTGTGATTATTTTATTATAATATTCTTAATAATTACAAGTGTGTCACCCCCCACACATATAAAATGGAACCCTCTCTCCTCTATTCTCCAAACCACACAATCCATTTATATTAACAATAAACTACCCAAATAAATTCTATAATTACTTATCCACATTCTATATTTTCTTATTATATTAATATCTGAGGCTAATGGTCCTTAATAATATATTTAATGATGGTTTCTTAAAGAAGAGGTATAAGTTCATAACTATCTTTTTCAATTTCATTCTTCTTATTATTCATGTAAATTTGTTTTATACATACTAACATAATAAATATAGTTTCATAAAAATACATATATGTTACTATTAATATGTGAAATCAATTTTTAGGCATCTTTACATGAAATTGGACTTGAAAGTATGACTTTTGTGTATGTGTCAAATGTCACATCCATGTATAGATGTGATCCATTTTACACCAGATGAATACATGGTTGGAAAGTTTGATATATTTAATGTTTATATATGAGATTTAGGATCTTATTATTCTTATATAATTATAATATATTATATACCATCATTCCATTTCATTCATTTGAAAATGATAACGTCTCTCTTGATTATGTGTTGACTACCACCTCCATGAATCAATGTGATTTATTTTTCATAAACACTTTATAGGAATAAATATAATAGATTATATGATGAATAAATAAGACACATATTTAATTTATGGGATTTTATATATGGTTAGACCATGACTAGGGTGCAATTACTAAAACCATTGAATCAAAGTAGGCATAGAAAACATATGAATTTTCACCCAAATGATCATTTTAGTGAATAAATTACTGGTAAAGGGAAAAGTATAAAATAAAAGTGAATATTAAATCATAATTTATGTATGAATATGGTTATTTTATACATTTATAATAAATATGTATACTTATTATATGTGAAATTTCAATTCAAATGATGCACTATGGGACTTGATGTCATGGTTTATGCTATAATATAATTTTTTCAAGATTGTCTGTGACTAAAATTTATTGAGTTAAATTATATGGATATTATTCATTCAACCAAATATATTTCATTTAACTCTGATTATTACAAGACTTTTTATGTATTAAAATAATTTTTCAATGTCTGGTAATTAGAATTATTGATAAATTATTTTTAAATAAAATTCTACTTTATTTCATCTTGGGTTATCAAAATTTTTCTTCAATACTCATTCTCTAAAAAATTATTTAATAGAATTTATTACCTATATAGTAAATATTTAAAAAAAATTAACATTCAATCTCTTTTACATAATTTTATACGGTTTGAAGTTAATCTTTAAAAAACTTATTCCCTATAAATTTGTTTCTTACATTTTGAAAAATTGGGAAAAAATGTTCTCTTTAATGTACATGGTACGAGAGGATTTTATCATCATCATGGATACTATTTTTATTTAATTTAACTAAAAAAATTTCATGGTTATTTTAGAATTAAATAATTTTCTCAAATATTTGTAAATTTTCTGGTAAAATATTATCATTTTTTTTTATTGTTTTCATGTTTTAAAAGAATGGTTTGAATGTTCTCTTATCAGTATTTTTCATATATTTAAATGTATTTCAAGGATTTTTATGCTTCACTAGGGATATAATATTATTATATCATCACATTTCTATATGTATATCTCAGTAAAATGATAATATAAGGATGATTACATGAAACCTATTTCTTTCCCATAGGTAAAATAAGTTTTGATGAAACCTTTATGAAACTCATTTCTTTTCCATGGGTTATAATATGATCAAATTATGAAATATTTAAAAAACAATTTTCTTTATATTGGTTTTGATATGATGATATGACGAACATTTTATGACCTTTTCCACACATACATATGTTTTTTTATTATGTTATGGGTGGGCCCATAATTTAATATCCCTCCAATTCATTAGGTAATTAATGTTATATAATGAAATAGGAAGGTCTAGAATAGGGAGTGAAGCTAGTTTCGTAAGATACATTTTCAAAAATGATAGACTTGTGGGTGAAGCTTGACTAAGAAAATTATAGAATAGGTGGTGAACCCAATCCACTATAATATTATTAGATGAAATCCCTGGCTATGAAATTTTTATATATAATTATGTCTATGTAAAAAACCTATGTCATGTGCTTGAGATTTATTCTCATGGATCATGGTTAATTGTTGATTATTATTCACACTTATTTCTTATATATTTTCTTATGATAAATAATTATTCCATGATTTATGATTCATAATATTTGAATAATTTTCTGTAATTATTTTTATTTAATTATAATATTCTCATACCCTTATTTTTATCTTATTCTCACTATTGATCATTTATTTACAACTCTTATGTTTACCCATACTATTCATTTGAGATCATCCTTATATTTCTATTTCCCATGTTATGAATAAAGGTTTTATATAGGTTATGTCAAATTAGTGTTCTATTTTTGAATATATATGTGGGATTTGTTGAAGATATTTCCTAAAATAATAAGATTATATATACAGTTTCAGATGAAACTAAACGTTAACAGTTCTAGGGAGTATATTTTTTTGAGATATGTTGAATATTCATCTAAAATTATAAAATATATATGTATAAAATGATCAGGTCACCTTAGTTAAATAACTAGGGTGAGGGGAATATATTGAGTATAAATCACCATTCTATAGTCAAATAATTGTTAATTATCATATCATTAAAAAAATTTACACCTATAAAATAAGTACATTCCTCATATAAGACCCTCCTATAATAAATAACAAAGGATATGAGAATATCATAATTCCTTTTATCACATCACATGGAAGAAGTTCATATTAGAGTAAAAGTAAAAATATATCACATAACAATCTCACATCATTGACACAAAAAAATAAACTTCATTACAATGTATAATTTATGTCATTTTATTTAGAAATATACATTAAGAGAAGAACAAAAAAAATCATATCATAAATTTTCTGGTCACATTATAAATATCATTTCAAATTATTCAAGATCATTTATTATCCTATAATACCCAAAAAATATTCATTATTTCATAGAATCATGATTAAAATAATAAAACACCTATGTATAGATGAATTACTAATTGAAAAAATTCATTATAATTATACCCATCATATTGGATCCCAGAAAGATATCCATTTTTAGTATGATCACCATAATATTCATTAAAAAATCCACACATAAATCAATTTCTTTAATATTATTTTATCAATTTCATCATAATATGGGATTTATATAATCCAAAAAAAGACAACATTTTGATATATTTACAAAATTGGGGTGCTATTAAAATTTACAAGTGTTGTGTCCCCATTAATATTACTATCTGATATTTTAAAATGAACAAATAACTATCTAAACTATATATATTGGCCCTGAAAATATTATCATAAACTAATTACAAAATTTTGTATGATCAACTAATCACTTAAAAAGTTTGGATGCCGAGGCGAAAAAATAAAATTTTCTCTATTTATAAATACAAATACATAAATAAATACATATATACATGAATATATATATTATCAAGTGTGTAATTCATACCATTTTTTAGTTTATATATCCTTAATCACACCGATTTTATTTACCAGCTGACATAATACCTTTTTAGGGAATGTTCTCTATTTAAATTAGGCTAGAATTATATTTTTTAAAAAGTATAATATTTTTTATGTCAAATTATATGAAATAACTATTACACCCCTACTAATGTATCTCTTTCACCAATTCAAAAAAATAGGCATGTAACTTCATTTTTTTCCACATATAAGGTTATATTTCTTATGCTCCAGTCACTCTATAACTATATATTCATCTAAAAAAATTAATCAGCTCCCCACCATATAGCAAACCATATAATATTTAAAATTAACATGGCTCAAATTTTTCCATCAAAACATGAATCTTGATAACCAAAATTTTGAAACACTTAAATTCAATTATGCCTGAGCACTACTATTGGATTTTTCATCATTAATTTCACAAACCTCCCATAACTACTCAACCATATCTTATCATCACCTATCTCAATTAAATCTCATCTCCCCCTTATTTTGGAATCTTTCCCACCTCACTTCAATCCAAACAAACATTTTCATATCTATTCATCCTAGTGCTAGTTTCAGCCACCTCAAACCCAATAACTTCAAAAAAAAATCATTTATGACACAATTCCACAATCATCACACTCATATTAACTCCTGATAACATGATTTTTTGTAATCACATTTGGCCGTGACAATTTTTCGATAACCAAATCCCCTCATAACTGTTATGGCTAAACATATGGATGACCAACCAGATTGATGGCTAGGGAAAAGACCATTTTTTATTTTCAATAAATTTATTTTAAAATAGGTGTAGTTTTAAAATAGTTTAATAACTATAGTGTTATATAGAGAGATAAATAATCTTACTGGGTAATTAAAATGATTCTAAGAAGTACTATTATATATTTATTTTTAATAAAACAATTTAGAATTTTGGTTAATTAAGATATTGAATTTAAAATTTAATTAATTTTAGAATCATGATTTATTTTTAAGGATTATCCAAAACATATTACTTGAAATATTTCCATATCCTTTTTAGGATATTTTGGAATTCCTCATCGATTCATGTGTTCAAATGGGTGTTTATGTGAAATAATTAATTATTTAAAAAATAGAATCTGGTTGAGCATGATCTTTGTAATCAAATTTTGTCAGTGTTAAATAAAAATTTGTGACCTTGGAAATAATAAATTGATAAAATTTAATCTAAGGACCTTTTTCATGATATCATTTTATCTCTCAAAAAATTAAACAACAGTGTAGAGTGTCCCAACCTAGTTTTCCACTCAGTAGAGCTATGGATTAGTTGTCCACTGGGCCTTAATAATGGATCACCATATGTCTAAGGGTGTCGACTAGAAAAGTGGGCGTGATTAATTAATAGTGCAGAGATTATACCCTTATGTGATGATAAGAATAATGGTCTATGTATATTATAAAGAAAAACCAAGGACCATAAATAGATTAAGCATCAAATAACATAGTGTAATCATGAATAAACAACAGTGGTGGTATGAAAACTGAAACCAATGATACCATTTGTAGATAATATTCATTCATAGAAAGTCATAAAAAACACTATAAAATAAGGGTTTCATGCTTCCAACCACAACAATACATATACAAATATATAAAACCAAAATTAAATATCATCATAATGCGAAATAACCACCTAGTCCACTTCCATCCATCCCATGAAAAATTAATATCTATGATCACTAAATTAAATCTCTCAAGACTGACCCATTACCTGATTTTAAAAGAAAAAATTATACACATGCCCTAAGGGGCTTTTTGTGGTGTGAGAATGAACTCATTAGTCCACCACCAATGTGTTTCCTATTGACATCCAAAATCATTTAGGTGTATACAATGTTTAAGAAACAGAGAGATTTAATAATTAACTCACTCCACTTGTTCTCAACAACCACAAGTGAGCATTTACTTGCTTTATCTAACATTGACATATCCTTAAATACATACCCTAACATATATATATATATATATATATATATCTGTGTGTGTGTGTGTGTTATCCACTACATCTATGCATATATGTATTTTTAGTGGTGAGGACCCATTGCATAGTGCCCACGAGTCCCATTATGAATATCATAACTAGAGAGATCTGAACACCTCCCATAAATTTATAACTAGTAAATCATACCATCTCACACCTCTAATTCCAATAATCATCAATACAGTGCCCAAATATATTTTTCATCAAGTCCTTGTACCCCTGGATCTCTACTCATTATTTACCTATTGGCTCAGAAGCCCGGCATTATGAGGCATGGAGATACCCATACACAAATAAATAATTCACCTTTATCTCAAAAACATGACATGTCGAGGCCTAACGATATCCAACGTCACATAATCCAGGACAACTATCATTAAACATAATGGAAATCATCCTCCCCCAATTAAGGGCATCAACACCATCTACTAATGGTCTAGAACCATAAATATTGCTTTCTATGGTGAGAATATATTACTAAACTAATGGTCAACATAATAACCACAGTTAGAACATCTAGAGAGGCCTCTAACAATAATAAGCAGTTAAAACCACCACAATTCTGTAATTTCATTTTTCACAAGACATTAATTTCTTGTCGAACAACAAGGGTGAGCCTCAATAACTATCCTAACCTAATGTACATTATCTAGAACCTCGTTCCCCTACAAAATCATCATTAAATCTTGATGTTCAATGCCATCTCAAGTCACATGGTCCATTCACATGACTTGAATACCTCATTGCCTAAAATATCATTGATCGATTGATCTCAACCTGGTGATCATCATCACTCCATGTATCTCGTTCCACACCCTAAACCTGACACCCATGTCGCCTTATTCCATTTGATAAACATCCCCCCAATCATCAGTCCTTACTCATCATGTTCTTTTGGAAACCATAATATTACATAACATTTTGTTATTTTAAATTAAATTCTATTACCTAAACTCTCCATATAGTAAAAACCCACTTACGTGGATTGGATTGTATATAAATATTATAGTTCATTCTTATCGTCATCACATATAATAAATTATCAAATCACAGAGAAAGAATTAATTAATTAAGAGTCTTACTAGGTCAACCCAACATGAAATTTTACTTACACACCCCAAAACACCGATAAATTCAATGATAAATCTCCAAAACACATATATTATAAATGTTTGTGGTGACTCAACCCCCATCAGCCTCTAAATCAAGATGAAATAAGAGAAATAGTGTTTTTAGACACATGTAGTTAAAATAAGAAGGATGATATTAGGAAAATATGTCATTCCATATGTATAGAGAATCAAAAAAATGATTCTAGATGACTTAAGGACTTACCGATATGACTCCGATGAGAATAACTCCATTTCAATTTGAACACAGATGAAGGATTCTAGATAAAGCCTAACGGAGAAGGAAGAAATATATATCCCCATGTTGGGTCTGTGAAAGGTAGAATAATTTGGATGAAAATATAAATTTAAGGGATGGTAACATCAATCATTTAAAACATTTAAATGACCCACATAATTTGGATTTCATGCAAAAGTAGTGTGGTGCTCAATGCACAAGGAACACATTATTCATGGTTAATAGCATGGTTTTTGATGTTATGGTTATAACATGTGTATCCCCTATTTTAAAAATAGTTTATTTGTCACGAAGTCATGCTTACCCACCTTCATGGTGTAAAAAGTGATTTCTAATAAAATATGTGGGTCGTATACTTGTACCTATGAGGCTACACAGTTAAATCTAACCATGAACCTCTTTCTGTGCTTTTCTATAACAATGTTTCTAGAGTTTTATGCAACAAAAACTCATCTGAAACACTAAGGAACATGAAGTGACTTAATCCCAATTTTATAAAATTCATTGGGTCAAGAAAACTCCCATAATTAAATTCCAAATATCTAGAGAAATGTTTTTCTGACCACCAAACACAAATATTAAAAAAGGATGAAGAATTAGACTCTCTAGAAAACTCAGGACAATAGAATCTCTCGACCTAAAAGTATTTCATCACTATGCTATAATTTCTCACACTGGTATTCTACTCAACATAGCCATATCAATTACATCCACCTGATCTGCCTCGTTCATCAATTCATAGGCTAATTTCTCTAGTGGCTCTCCCCACATTAGGAATTACCTACCTGGTCACTTCCCAAACAAAAATTTAACATTTCTATGGTCCACAAACCATACCTAGAACTGCATGTACTCCAATGAAATATCATCATTCCCACACCTCATTTAGTTCTCAATCATTCTTATATCACTAGAACACACCTAAATTCCTACATTTCATCAGATGCATAAACTTATTTTATCTCAATAGATGGTCAAAATAATCTTGCAAAATTTATATTTTCATATTCTTTCCTATTAGATTCCAAATTAATATACACATCATATAAGAATTGCATCATAATGATTCCCATAGTAAGTCATAGTTCCTACACACATCATATATATATCACCCATCATTACCAATTCTAACATACTTACCAATGACTTGTTAGTCCAAAAACTATACACAACAAACTCATGCACCAAAACTAGCCATACCAAAACTATATAAAACTCAAACATTCCCATATAATACCTATAAACTACATTGGATCCTCATCTATCCCTATACTTAGCAGCTAAAATACATGCACATTGGCTAAAGACCAACTACCCAAGGTCTATCCCCCTTACTAATCTTCACCTGATACTAGCCACGGACCCCACTATTGGGTCTCTCAATATCTACAAATATACCACCATAGCCTATTGAATTACTACTACCTACTCCTTTGACTAATATCAGTCCTACCTGATATCCTCAAGTCTATCCAGGTCCCTGACTCCCTACTAATAGAGAAGTCTTCCCATATAACCTATCTAAATAGAACATATAACTACATTCCTAGCACTCCTTTTGTGCTTTATCACACTAATTCTAGACATACAGTGGATGAATATATCTGAATACCTAATACATAGAGTACTAGCTAAATCTCTAGCCTCATTTCCCTATTGAAACTCCCTACAGTCTCACTTATGACTACATGAAGTATCACTTCTAGACTCTATTGACACTATCACACACCTTTAATATGATCAATAACTTAATTTTCCCATAGATATCATTTCTATATTGACCACCTTAGAGAAAGATATCAACCTATATATATTTACCTGAACCATGATGACATCATGTAATCCATCCTTAAAACAATGCACCTGAGCAATTTCATCGCCCACCATAGCATGTGAAAACCGGTAATGTTCTATAATGTTATCCACATAATCAATAGTAGATATGTACCCCTATTGGGAATTCATGAACTCGAGGACCCAGTAAACACTCATCTTCTTTGGGAATAATTATATGAATAACCTCATTTCAAAATCATTCTAGGCGAGTCCCATGTATCTTCCAGCATGTACTTGTACATCCCACTAGCACTTTACCAACCCAATAAGAATATACACGGAAGTATTCACAATCTATAGTGACCCAATCATTTTACACATACCATTACCATATTTTAAGAATAAGTAAACATCAAATTATAAGACAATGATTATATTTTCAAGTGTCGTTGAGATAAGTTACATAATTGAACATCATGATCCCAAAATATGAATATCTTTTATTTAATCATCATAAAGAGATAAAAATGTATTTTAATCCCTTAAATAATTATAGGATAACCTGTGAGAACACATGAACAAATGGATGAACTTAAAATATCATTAAGGAATTAAACATAATAATTATTCTTAGCACATCAGTTGGAAGGCATAACATGATGACATAAAACAGCATGGAACATGAAAAAACATATAGAGTCATAATATATAGAAATTGGGATCGTATAATCATGGAATCATAGTAATGTGGAAGTAATTTAAAACATGACTTTATCATGAGTCAAGGATCATTGCACATAGAAGAGCATGAGTCAAGGATAACCACTATGGCTGTTGCACATGGGGCATGAGTCAAGGGAAACCACCAAGACTATTACACATGATGTCTCATGAGACTAAAAACTACCCAATGCATTGGATTTATATCTAGGTGAACTCAAAATAACATTTTTATGAATATTTTTTCCATATAAATAATCATACATAATCTATTACACATAAACATAAGGGTGACCCATAGAAATAATTGGGTATCATAATCATTTCAAAAGGTAAGACACAAGGGAATATTATGATAGTGTCCATGAAATAAAGCATTTAAAAAATTTATGGAAATTTATAATGTAAAATAGGGATAGGTAATAATAATTTATTTAAAACTGAAGTTAATACATGTAAAACTAGTGTTTAATAAAAATTATTAAACAAAATATTTCAATGTTGTTTAAGGAAAATAATAATGATTATTTAAAATGAGAATTGTATAATTGTTTCAATAATGAAAAAATAAACCAAGATATATTTTCAAAATAATGTGATTGATTTTATAAAATAATGGTGGATTAAAATATATTATGTAGTGATCTTGAAAATAGGTAAGAAATCAGGATGTTCTATTGAATCAGTTGTTCTTTTTATGAGTATTTGAGAAGGGAACCTTATTAAATATTGTATTACACCAATAAAAAAATGATGATATGATCTGAATACATGATATTGAAAAATGTAAAATATATTTTTATTAATTCCACAAAAAATAAATTATCGTTACATTTGTAAAATAGAGACAAAACATAATAGGAAGGAAATATCAAGGTTCAGTAAGGATCTCCTTATTTATGTCTAAAACGATTCTTTTCTTGATCTTAATGTCATGAATAATAAAATTAGATTCCATAATTATTAATTATGTAAAAATTCAAACTTTTAATTGATTTTTCCTAATTATATTTATTTCATGTGTGGCCTCTTGATGAATTATAGTGTTCAATTAAATCATTGGTGAGTGTTTGTGTTCTTATTTATCATAATCGGTTCACTTATATTTGAGTATGGAAGTTAATATGGAATGGGTATAATTATTTAGAATTGTAATTATATGTTATTAATGAAAAAATATAGGTTTAATTGGTCTCATTGTTTATTTTTTCCATATTTGAGGATGAATCATAAGATAACTTGTTAACAATAGTCGTTTATAATAATTTTAGTGGTTTTTAGTTACCATAAAAATAATTTTCTTTTATCATTTAGTATTATGTATATATGATTGTTCTAGAAATTAAAAAGTGTTAAAAAAATAAATTCTAAAATATAATTCACTGTTATAATAATTTTAAGACCATATTTGAAGTAAATAATGAAAATTAAAACTTCTCCTCCAGGAATCCAATAAATCAATTCCTCATGGGACACATTTTTTTTTGAATAAAAGGGATGGAAGATGGGGTTTGATGATGGATTATTCCATTTGAATAACAAAATTCTATTATATGTAAATTAAAAGAGTTATCTTTCTATTTGAATGGGGGAGGTGAGGAGATATTATGAATGGAAATATTTTCGAACTAAATTAACCCAAAATAAAAAGGAATTTACCTCCTAAATTTATCCACCTTGAGAACCATATTAGAGAAAAGGTTTCTGTAATTTTCATGATACCATGATATCATAACCAAGGGGGAGGGTATTGGGAAGAGTATTTTTAAGAATTTGGAATAGTCTAAATTCTTATATGGTTTTAGAATTATAGGTGGTGAGTGATGGTATTTAGAGTGGATGAGAGGAGTATTTTCTCATTATTGTATTCATTAATTTGTTATCATGCCTCAAGACTATGAATAGTTTTATAATAATCAATAAATATATTAAAATAACGAATGAATGTTATATATTATGATATTTTACTTGTTAATGGATCAATTAATAGTTTATTTATCTTAAAATGTATATAAATCATAAATTATCAAAGTTCACTATTCACTAAAAATTCATGTATATTAGAAAAATCCCAAAAATCCCCCCAAGTATTTTTTTGACATGGAGAATTCAAAAATAAACTCTATTTTATAAATGTAATTTTCTGAATATGATAAATTTAGTTTTTAATTAAAATCATCATTTACTGACAAAATACAGATTTTAAAATTATACCTAATTTTATAAAACATTGAAAAATTTAATAAAATCTCATCGAATTATATTTAAATCATAAGAAAAAAATAATTTATGAATTCATTTTTTAAAAAATTAATTTTAAATTAACATTTTAATGTTAAAATTGTAATTAAATATTTATGATTAATAAAATATATACACTTAATTAATAATTTATATAAAAATTATTTAATTAAAAAAAAGATATAATTATATCATATTTTCGTTGATGAGTCCCCAAAATTTTATAAATATTTTTATAGGTAAGGTTTCTAATTTATTGGTCAATTTTACTATTCCTAAGTGTCACATTACTATTCCAAATTTCATGTTATTATTTGACCAGTACGAGTTTTTTAACTTCTAGAAATAAATCTTATTTCATTGATTCATCATTTATACTATTTTTATTATGTTCTTAATGTGATTTTATGTGATTTATACTATATAAAACAATTATATGAAGGTAATTTTCAGTGATAAAATTTTTGGTTGGTACATTATTCTAGCCTTATAAAATTTCACCCTGGAAATTTAATTTTACAAACTATGGGTAAAAAATGTGAGAGTAGTTCTCCTTCATTACTTCCTCCCATTCTATTATTGTCTCTTCATACATAGGGTTTCACCATAGTAATTTGACCAAGTCAATGGTCTTGTTTCATAAAACATTATCTCTGTGATCTAAGATATTAACTAGATTTTCTTCATAATTGAAATCACTCTCCAACTATACCACATATAAATTCATTACATGTGATGTATCTGATATGTAAGTTATAAATATGGATAGGTGGAATAAATCCTATACTTGAGACATGATTTTTGGAAGGGCTAGCTGATAGGCCACATCTCCCGCACGATCAAGAATCTTAATGGGGCTGATGTACCTGGGGCATAGCTTTCTTTTATTACCAAATCTCATGATCCTCTTCCATGGAGATATGCATAGGAATTAAATGTCTCCAAATTTAAACTCAATGTATCGTCGGTGATTATTTTCATAAATCTTTTTTTTTAAATTTGGTAATCATTGATGTTTTAATAAATGGTTTTTACATTCTCCACCATTTCTTCGACCATTTCATGTCCTAGAATCTTACGTTCACTATCCTCATACCAACATGCAGTTTTTATATATCTGTTCACCCAAAGGGATTCATATGGATCCATTTGGATTCTTGAGTGGAAACTGTTGTTATATAAGAATTTTAGTAGAGGTGTATGTTGATCGCATCCAACATTGAAGTCTATAAAACGTTATTTTCACATTTTTTAATTGAATGAATATTATACTCATATTTTCCATCAGTTATAGGATGATAGGTCATATTGAAGGTTAGATTAGTGCTTACAGCATGTTGGGTAGTTTTCTAGAACAGGAAGGTCAATCTGAGTTCTCAATCCAATAAAATAGAAAGTTCTACTCCAAGAACCCTTACTACTTATTTAATGTATATCTATGCATTTTTGTCCAATGATAAGTCCCCTTGAATTGTGATAAGGTGAGGTGTCTTTATAAGATGATCCACAACAACAAATATTATATTGTTTCATCTAGATATCTTTGGAAGTCTGCGGACAACTTCTATGGTAGTTTTCTCACACTTCCATTTTTTATGGGTAGTGGTTCCATGACCCCTTTAGAATAATGTCTTTCACCCTTCACTTACTAACATACCACACACATTGATGTATATTGAAGGATCTCCTACATATTATTTTCCCACCAATAGTTCCATCAAAAGTATTGATACATATTTGTGCTCCCAAGGTAAATATAGAAGGTTGAGTGATGTGTGAAATTTAGAATCTCCTTCTATATCTTAGGATCAGATGGTGCACATAGTCATGACCAAAATCCAACAACTCCTTTCGAAAAAATTTTAATCTCTGAGGATTTACCCTATCTCATGGATGATACATTATTCTATATTTCCACATCATTCCTTTGAGCATCCTTTATTTCCTCCATAAGGGATGGTAGAGAAATCATTTGATAAAATATTGATGATGTTCCTTACATAATGATTCACTTGTCGAAAATTTTAAAATCTAAGAAGATGGGACCCTTTTCAATTCACATATTTGATAAAGATGTAGGATCATTTCTACATAGATAATTTTCTTCTATATTTTCCTTCGCTTGATGGTAATGGTTTGAGCAGTCATAATCATTGATGAGCTCTAACCATCTTCAATGGTTCATATTAATCTTCTTCTTCTTTTGTGAATATATATTTTAGACACTTATGATTAGTATATATCTCATAATTCTCCCTATATATAAAATTATACTACATTTTCAACACTAATATTATAGTTTCTAACTTCATATCATGCGTAGGATAGTTTTTTTAATTTATTTTAAGCTAACTTGATACATAGGCTATCACTTTATCATTTTTTATTAATACATAGCCTAATCCCTTCTTAGAATAATAGTTGTATACCACCTAGAGTTTTCTACTTGTCAGTAGTGTGACCATTGGTGTATTTAGAAGCCTCTTTTTCAACTCTTTGAAGAAGCCTTCACATTCACTCATCCATAAAAACATCACTCCCATCCGAGCGAGCTTGTTTAGTTGATTTCAAAATCATGATAATTTATTCAAAAATCTTCTATAATACCCTATTAGACCATAAAACTATGGATCTCTATTATAGATATTGTCTTATGCCACTCTTTTATTACCTTTATCTTTGAAGAGCCCACATATGTTCTTTTTATAGTGATAACATACACCAAGAATGATACTTACATCATCCAGAACTCACATTAATTGCACATTCTATGTATATTTTACCTTATGAAAGTCTTTATCATGTTATTCAAATAATCCTTGTATTCCACCTTGATCTTGGAGTGTATAAGAATATCATAGATAAAGATTACAACAAATATGGTGGTGTAATATATTAAGACTATATGTATTAATTACTTGAAAGTTGATGGATCATTAATTATTCTAAAGGTAATCACTATGAGCTTAGTTTGTCCTTACCATATTCAAAAGGAAGTATTAAGAATATGTTCCTTCCTCACATTTAATTGGTTATTTGTTGACCGAAGGTCTACCATAGAAAAATAAATGGCACCACAAAGCTAATAGAACAATTAATTTATCCATGTTAGTGGGTATATATTCTTTATCAGGATTTTGTTAATCCAATGATAATCCATGCATAGGCACATTGATCCACTATTCTTAGTGATAAAGAGGACTGGTACACCCCATAGTGAAGAAATCATACCAATAAAACCCCTATTTATATAATCATGTTACTAATTCATCATCTCATCAATCTCAACAGTGGCCATTCTATAAGATGTATTTGATATAGGTAGAGATCTAGGAATAAGTTCAATTGAGAACTGAACCTCTCTATTAGAAGGAAAACAATGAAACTATTCAGGGAATACATCAATATTGTACCTCGCAATGGGTATGTCTCTGAGAATTATTATTCCCATTGTATCAATCATTTGTTCTAGGTATGATATCCCATAATTTAGAAATATCCACACTTGAGAAAATGATTTTTAAGAAGATTCATCATCCTCCTTATACTTTTATATAATTGGAATATACATCAGGATTTGAAGTAGAAACTCTCATTCGTGGAAGTTGATGTTGGATTTCTATAAATATATCCAATCCATGCCCAAAATAGCATAATCTTTTCTAAAGGGAGTAGGAAAAGATTTTCAAAGAGTTTCAATCCATAAACATTAAATGGGAGTTGTTTTAAATATTTAATCCCCTAATTTTCCTATATTATTTTCTCAAAGACAACTCAAAAACCATATTTTGAGGGGTTGTTTGAATAGTTCTATTAAGCCTTCCATATATGAAAGAATATGTAGAACAAGAATAAAATTGTACAATTTCTATTTTTTGAGTGAAAAATAAATGTAATTTTCCCCCGCATAATTTTTAGGATATACTCCAGCTATAGTGCTAGAATATGCCCTTCCATGCTGCCCTGGTAGTTGTTTTTATTGATTTCCCCCAACAACCCTTTGTTTACGGAAATGGTCGACATAATTACCTTGTTCCTGGAAGTTGTGACACCATACTATAGGGTTATTATTGATCCAAACTAACCCTTATTCTCCCACATTAGTGGGATCCTTCATATCCATATGGCAGTTATTACCTATATTCCCCATTCTTCCACATTTGATGAATTTTCAGGTACCACTTAAACAGTTCAAATGATGCTTATTCCTATAATTTTGACACATGTGATTTTGGGTCTTTTTTCTATCAGGATATTTTTCTACTAATCCTACAATTAGAGAATCAATTTTCATATTTTTTTTATTGGGGTCATGAGACCACATAATGTCTCTGATATCCGTTTTATCAATAACTGAAAAATAGACAATCTCTTCACGGATATTAATCTTTGGAATCTTCATTGCATTTCATAAATTTCTCTTTAGCCTTTTAAAGAAGTGATCCACCTTTCTTTCCATTTTCTTGACAATGATGGAGGTTTATCATTTATGATTTGTGATCATTTCCACGCACACCCTTATAGACTCATATTAATTCAACATCAGCCCAATGAATTACCTCTCCCTCATTAGATGGATGTTTTGGTGAAAGTATTTTTTGAAAAATATTTTTATGAAATATTCCCATTCTATGGAATGAATTTCTTCTTTATTCATCATTTTTTTATTGGTTTCCACAACTAATCATCTTCCCAATCAAAACAATATTCCACCAGTGAATCTTTTTCTACACTTGAGAAATGGTGGATAGAGAATATCTTTTCAATAGAGTTAATCGACCATTCTGTGAGGAGAGGATTAGTTGACCCATTAAACATTGGTGGCCATTTCCACATGAAATATTCGATGGAATATTTCTCTTTCTTAGGAGAAGGATGGTGTTCCATACAATTCAATTTATGATTCATAACATCACCAAGTCACGAAAGTATTTTCACGAAGTTTTGGGAACCCATCCCCATCATATTTTCTATATTAATAAGGAAATATTCAAATTTCATATCACATTGATTGGTGGAATGAGTTCTTATATTCTCATATATTAACTATGAAAATGATTTTACTGTTTGGGGGGATTGAATACTAAAATAAAAAGAATAATAAAAGGTATCTTTGAAGATAAAAGGTTAAATTATTAAAGGAAAAGTATATCCTAACTTATGAATCCCTATACTGCATTATTGGTTATCCAATATCTTTCTCCTTACATATATTTTTATGGGTATATTTTTTCTTCCCTTAATAATGGCGCATAATGAGCTTGTGAATTTACAAAAGCATATCGACCAAGAGTGTCAAACCAGGTGTAATGTAAAGCTCACTGTCATTTACCTGGTTACCCTGAGTCAGGCCTAGAGCACCTTGTTGGAGTTATTACACCTAGGTACATCTATTCTATATCCATATCCACTTGTGTTATCCAGTCGTTGATGTATTTTATTTATAATCTACATACTCTATACAAAAAAAATTATGGATGATTGCTCATATTTAGCCTTATCCTTATGGTTATTACTAATATACTATATTTCTAATCTACAAAATTAACTAGACATCCCTTTGATTCAACCTATAGAGGCCTTAACATTTTAAAAAAAGTAATTACATGATTTTATGCATAATTAAATGAAATTAATATCCATGTATTGTATATTTTATTGTCTTTGATATTGGTTATATAATTAAACATCAAGATTCCAAAATATGAACATCTTTTATTTAATATTAATAAATATTTATTAACTTCATTTGATCCCATAAAATATCATTGGATAATCTCTTGTAACACATGAACAATGGTATGAGCTAAAAATCCAAAAAATGAACTAAAAAAGAAGAATAAATCCTTTCACATGGTATAGAAGGCATAAAATAATGATATAAAAGGCATGGAACATTAGTAAACATATGGAATAATAAAATATTTAACATGTGATGATATAATCATTGAATCATAGTAATGTGGAAGAAATATAAAACATCACTTTTTCATGATTCAAATCTAATTTTACCTAGAGAAGAATGAGTCAAGGCTAACCATAAATACCACTGCACTTGGAGATTGAGTAAAGGCTAACCACGATGACCGTTGCACATGACATCTCGTGAGACTAATCATTATCCAATAAATTAGATCACTATCTGGGTAAACCCATCATAACATATTCATGAATATGTTTTCCACATAAATAATCATACATAAGCAATCAAATATAAACATAAGGGTTACACTTAGAAAATAATTTGGTATCATAATCATGTCAAAAGGCATAACATAAAGAAATATTATGATGGTGTCCATAAAAGTAATAAAATAAGTAATAAATGACTATTAATAAGGTTAAATAGGAATATATCATGATAAGTGATGTCAAACTGAAGTAAATACATATCAAAATAGTTCTTAATAATCATTAGAAATTAATCATTTTATGTGGTTTCCAAAAAATATTAATGATTATTTAAAATTCAAGAGGAATAAATGTTTTTATAAAACCATAAATGAACCAAGGTATATTTTTATATAAAAAATTAGTTATTTTATAAATATAATGGTGGATTAAAATAAATTATGGATTGTACTTGAAAAACAGTAAAAAATCAAGAAGTTCCCTTGAATTAGTTTTTCTTTTTCATAATATTTAATAACGGATCCTTATTGAAACATGCATTACCCCCATAAAATAAGGATTATTGATCTGGATACATGATTTTGGAACATATAAATAGAATTTAGTTTAAGTAAATAAAATTAAATAAGATTTACATTGGGAAAACAGATATAAAATGAAACTTGAAGGAAATATAGGAGATTGAAAAGATTCATTACCTTATGTCTAAAACGGTTCTATGCTTGATATTAATGTCCTTTTTAATAAAATTAGATTCATTTATTAATAAGTTCAAAAAAAATTATAATTTTTTTTAGTAAAATTTTATCATGATCTTTTTGGCCTTGATGATGAGTTATAGTGTTCAATTTCATCGTTCATGAGTGTTCGTTTTCATGGTTTTCATGATCAGTTTTCATTTATAAGAGCATCGAAGTTCATGTAAAAAGGGTATAATTCTCCCAAATTTCTATTATATGTTATTAAAAAAACAATACTATTTATATATATATTTTTTCAATATATGAGGAAGAATCATTAGATAATATGTTAACGATAGTCATAATGATTAATTTTAGCGGTTTTTTCGATCACAACGAACCCAATTTGTTTTATGATTTATTATTATATATATATGATAGTTACAAGACATAAAAGGGATAAAAATATTTTTTTAAAACTTATTCCACCATTAAAAAAAATTAATCCCATATTTGAAGGAGATAAAATAAAATGAAAATTTTTCCTCCGCGATGGACATAAATAAACACCTCACAAATAACGGTTTAATTTTTATAATAAAAGGGTCAGGAGAAGGGGTTTGATGATGTGTTATTGCATTAAAATCACAAAATTAATGTATACATAAATTATGGTAGTTCTCATTCCATTTGTATTAGTAGAGTTGAAAAGTGATTAGGAAAAGGAATAAATTGAAATGAAATTAAAAGAAAAGAAAGAGAAATTTACCTCTTGAATTTCTCCTCCCTGATAACCTCTTTAGGAAATGTTGTTGGAAATTTGATGGGTCCAAGTGATATTTGATGTGTTGGAGGGGCTTGTGAAGATTATTGGGAATAATTTGGAAAATTAACTATACTTGGAAGTTGTTAGAAGAAGAGGTCGTGAGGAGTGGTATTTATAATGGAGGATAGGGGGGTTTTCTCATTATTCTATTCAATTGTTTTTTATTTTTCCTCAAGACTATGAATAGATTAATAATTATCACTAAATATATTAAAATAATGAAGGGAATTTAGATATTATGTTTCTTACATTGTCAATGACTCAGGTAATAATGTATTTTACTTATACTTAATATATACCATAAAATACCGTACTCCACTATTCTCTAAAAATTCATGTATTTTAGAAAAACCCAAAAATGTACCCAAACCACTATTTGATGTTTAGAATTAAAAAATTAACTTCATTTTAGAAAAAATTCTAAATATGATAAATTTAATATTTAATTAAAATCATATTTTACTCTAAAAATACAAATTTTAAAATTACAACTTATTTTATAGCATTTGGAAAATTTCAATTAATTCTTATAAGATTATCCTAAAACTATAAGACACCAAAAAATTCAGTTGTGAATAAATTTTTAGAAAATACATTTTAATTAAATTATAAAATTAATAAAAAAAATTAATTAAATATTTATGACTTATAATATACCGATACCTAATTAGTAATTTTTAAAACATTTATTTACTTAAACTATGATATAAATATGTCATATTTTCATTTATTAAACACCCAACCATTATTTATACTTTCATAGGAAAGGTTACATTTCTATGAACTATTTTTACTATTCATAAAGATTTCATTTCTATTCCAAAGGTCAAGTTATTGTTTCGTCAGTCTATGTTCTTTAACATTGAGAAATACTTCTAATTTCATTCATTATTCATTTATATATATTTTATTATATGAAAAATTTTATTTCATGAGATTTATAATACATAACATATTTATTATTATGAAATTTTTGTTGAAAAAATTTTGGATCATTGCACCCTCTGACCTAAGGGTGTCCCTACTTGGTCAAATATTGTTTACAATGATTGGGTCCAATTCTCTGCCGCATGTGGTCCACCCTAACAATAAAATAATGTTGGGTTCCATCAATGGAAATCTCGAGTCAAATGTTCTATAAATGGCTGAACACCCTAATTGAAACTATGTATGACACAAACAAAACTCACCCTAAGATGTTCATCTAGCCATTTCCCAAAACCTACCATATTTTTATTGATACATCTTATATTGTATAGTGTACCTATGGATCCTGAACATCTTGAAACTCTATGGGATCATCATAATCCTTAAGAGGCTCATCTATTGCATTCTCTATATGCACCATATCTTTGTCCTCCTGATGCTCTACTGGAATCTATCAAGGTGGCATCACATTAAAGGACAAATATCATGATCAAAAATCCATAATAGTATATATATCACATATATAGAAATCAATAATATGAATTATGTCTCACCACCCTTACAATCCACTACTACAACCATGTCACGTGACATCCAGCATCATTTCCCATTACCTACCCATATCAGAGTCTAGTAACATATATAATCTAGCCTCATGGGCCCCTACCCACCCATGCCAAATTTAGAAATCACAATCACATATATCAATGTGGTGTTTCTGAGTAGAATTACATTAAAATTATATATTGGGAAATATTTTGTAGATTATTTGTTGAAAAATTAAACCATTCACCACATTTTTTTCACCCCTTCCTCCATATAACAGTGTGAGACCAATATATCAGATAACAGTATCACTAGATGCAACATGTCTGTGTTGGCTGTGTAGAGTACCACAAAAAATGACATATAAAGAACAAATATTTTTCTTTTTTATTGAAACATTATGCAGTACAACCATCTTCATGCATTCCAGGTTCCAAACGTTACTTATAAACACATACATATATCATGCCCCACTATGTGCCTACAATGATGCACACAGAATTCCCTATTTCCATACTGATCCCAATTTGAATCAAAATAACCTATAAAAATTACACCCAAGTGCGTCATTCAAGGTGGAAAACAATTAAGTTATAAAAAACAAAGAAGAACATAAATTTCTCACTCTTATAAACTTGGTGTATCCCCCATGTGTGGGACTACAAGCACCCAAACAGGAGGTCTTTACCCAGTTCTCACTACATCCTAGTATATGGTCTACCATATCCAAAATAGTTAAACCAAAATGGAAAATGTAACTTATATGATGCCATTTATATCCTTTCAACCCTGTTTCCAACTAAACAATGATCTGTATCCGTTGGATAATAGTCCATAATAATGATTCCTCATATGCCAAAGGCTACTAATTAATGACAAGAGACTAATTATGTGATATTTTGGAGAATATATGTAACACCCTGAGATTTTATGAAAAATATTCTTTTAATTTCATTAATTTCTTTTTTTGTATTCTACACAAGGATTACCTTGCGCTATACGCAACACCATGTTAGCTTGCAGTATAATCAACACTATTCTTGGATCGTGTTACACACAATTTTGATAATAGTTATTCTACGCAACATTGAGTATATATATATATATATATTCAATGTATAAATGAAATATGGTTGGATTCTATTATACGAAACAACGAAGGATTCTTTCACAACACGCAACCCTGACTTGGTTTGCATTACACGCAATCGCGGCCTTCCTCGATAGCGTGTGTTGTACGCAATACCGAGTTTTACTAAACAACGATATATTATTATAATATTGTTATGAACTAGAAGTTATGAATACTTTTAACTAAGTTTTGAATTTTATAACATTATTATTCATCTTACACATTTCTAGAACATGGTATAACAACAAAATAAATTTTTCGGGTAAAATAAGTATTTTTCAAAAAATGCAGTTTTGCCGCCTTTTGATGGCGCACCCAATTTAAATCTAGTTTTTGACATGTTTATAAGTTTAATTTGACCAAATAAAATTCTTCTTTTGAATAAAGATATAAAAATTTACATTACATGAAGTTTTGATATTTTTCCGATAAATTTCATATTTTAATGAATAGTAAAAACACGCTATATTTTAATTAAAAACAAATTTTTTCATCATAATATCTTATGTGGTTAAATTATAATATTTAATGGATTTAAAGTATAAATAGAATATATTTTTACCATTTAATATAATGTATGTCATTAGCATTGATTTTACCTTGAATTCATAGGTTAAATCAATTCAATCTTTTGCAATGTTTTAAAGAAAAACCCATTTTCTTCAACAACTGGATTAATTTTAATTTAATTCTTGCATCTTTTGCGTATTGAATTTGGAAAAATGGATTCCATATTTGGAATCAGTGGGTCCAAATTATGTTAATAAGCTACTTTTTATTTTCGGGCATTGTGAATAGTAACTACGGTAAATTTTATTTACTATAGACAAAGGTAAATCGGATAATTAAGGGTAAATATAAGCTTATAAAATTACCCTAAAACTTGGAAAAATCCTACTAGATGGCTAAAAGTAGACCCATATAACCTAAGGGTCGGATTAGATTCATTTTATGGACTTTTTTCCATGAAAATAATTTAATTATTATTAAAACCAAAGAATGTGACAACATGTCACTTTATTAAATCTTATAAGTATTATAATCTTAATTCAGTGATAAACTTAATGAAACTTAGAACATGAATAGCCTATAGAAAACTAATACAATTATATACATCATAGGAATTTATTTAGAATTTTTAGGGATTAAATAATTATCATTTATTATGACACAAAGATGATGCATTAATTGTCTTATTAATGAATTATTGACATAATTGATGTTATAAATGACCAAATAAATGTAATTTTAGAATTTTTATGACTTAAATTAATTTTATAGGTTAATATTACATGTTATAGTTTATATAAGTAACGTTTTTAGAACTTATCATTCTGTTATGAATTTCATAAAAATCATGTACCAAATAGTGTCAAAATTGACATAAATTAGTTTTTAAAACAAATATTATATTATTAATTGTTATTTAATTCCTAAAAATATAAGGTTCGTCCAAAGTACATAGATAAGGATAGATATATTAATAATAAACAACTTGGGGTTCTTTTGGCTTGTTATGGTATGTTTATTAACCATATAGTGTAAGAAAACAAAAAGACGCGGTAAAAGTTACATTATTTAACATAGAGTTAAATCTAATTGATAAGGTTAAAATAATAACCTAAACTTGTCCAAATACTATTCTATGAGAGTAGTTCGACCCATACCCACTTTATCTTCGAAATAAGACCCTTTGGAACCATTATAAACCGAATTTGACCTTAATATAAAATAATATTTTGATATTTTCCTTAGTTGCCCCTCTCCTCCCTTATAAAAGGGCACATCCTCCCTCTCCTCCTCACACCACTTTGAGCCTTCAAGCTCGGACAAAACCTGCCAAATCCCCTAATCCACTTCCCTAGAAACATCCTAGAGGTTCTGGTCTCCCTCAAAGACCAATTTTAGTGCCCTAAAAGGAGATCTAAAAGAGGCGCTTCAAATAAGAGGTAATGTCCGTTACCGATTCTTTCATACTTATTTCTTATTACACTTATTCTTATTAGATTGTTTCATTATGAAGTAATAACATCATTATCACTTATATAATTATATGTTATTATAATTATGAAACAACCTTATTTCACCATCTATCCATCCTACGGAAAATGAAATCACCGCGCGTGCGTACGTACGGAATACCGTCTCCACGCTGTGGTGTAATCTATTTTCCACCACCACCTTAACTGGATGGGTATAATGGTGTAATGAGTAACTATATTTGATTATTATAAATTGATATTGATACTGAAATAGTATAAATACACTTCAACACAAGTTCACGATCATGAGAACGATATCATCGCTCGTGCGTACGTACAGACAACCGTCTCCACGACGCGATGAGATTAATTCTCCACATTAACCATTCATGAATGATTATAAAGTATTTGTAATGAATAATAATGAAATATATGACATGTTAAATCTAATTTATTTATATATATATATATTTATGTCATCTACTTACTTCCATTCAAGACAATATGGAAAGGAAAACAACGTTCAAGCGTACGTACGGACTACCGTCTCCATGAACCGTGTGTTTCATTTAATTTATCTATCTATTATATATATATATATATATACTGAATGTATATGATATATAAATCATGATTTATATTTTGGAAGTAAGTAAATAATGATATAATTAATAATAATGTCAAGAAAAACAAGTCCAAACACCTACGATAAATGAAATGATTTTACCCAAAACGCATCTTTAACATGGAATTTACAAAAGAACGGGTAATATAAAGTCATAAGTGAACCATATATGATATCATAACAATGAATATGATTCTTTAATAAGTTAATGACATTATTTAAATCATTATACTGGAGGTTGGGATACATACAAAGCATATCGGACATAAGGTAAGGGAAATATCACAATCACATTTTTATCCGAGATTGTTTATACATTGGTATTTACTGGGGTGTATTTTATCATCAACATCCATGTTTTCTCAATATATAATATTATTTCCATCCACCTACAATTTTTTAAATCCAATTTTACCATTTGGTGAGTTTTTAATAAAAGATATTAAAGGAATCTTTTTTCGTTTTTCATACGAGGTACTTTTTGACAATTTCGACAAAAGTACGAGAATAATGTTTTTTTAACTTATACGGCATGAATTGATTTTTAAAACATTATTTCCAAAAATATTCCTTTACAAGTTTTCATGTTTATTTTTAATCAACTTCTTTTAGTTTAAAATTGTATGACATGTTAAGAAAGGAAAAGTGTTTTTGAAGTAGAAAGGATATTTTCCTCAAGAATGAAGTTCAAGTGTTTTATAAAAATTATTTTCCATATAAGATAATAAAGGGTTCTGTTTTTATCCCTATTATTACATTGATTTGATTATGTTGTGATGGAATTATTTTTATTAATTCCTTTATCATATATGAATTGTTTTATGATGTCATGATGTTTAAGATTCCCATTTTTATTACATGGGTTATGCAATGATGTATGGTTTATGATTTCGTGGCACGCATAATAATGGTATCATTATGAGATGGGTGGGAACTATATCTCCCTCCAATGCATTGGGTAAAGATTTTATATCTCATGAGATAGACATGGCTGGAACGGTAGGTTATACCGGTTCAGTGAAAAAGGACTGAAATGAGGGTGACTCGGATCAGAAATGGAATTTGTCCACTAAGATAGTCTTGGCAATGGGTCTTGACTAATAAGAAATGATTCTCTATGATTATGTGTGTATGAAAAAAAGTTTCATGTTTTAAGTCATGATTATTGGGATTACTTTTCACTACTATGATTTACCCCATGTTATGAAATTATGCTCTCTTTTGCAGGTTAAGATTTCCAAAATGGTATGTTCTTATGAATATGATGTGATTGATATTTCTTTTGTTTACCCTTACTAAGCATTTGAGCTCACCCTTTTATGTTTTATTTTCCTAAGGATATAAAGAAAGGTTATAGGTAAAAAAGGGAAGATCTTTATGGGAGATGTTGAAGATTTTTCACCACGATTAGAAGATTATATTCCGAGTTTCCAAAGACACTAAACTATTACGATCCTTGTGTGTGTGTTTTTGTTATGTACTAAGTATTCCACAAAAGTAATGTAATGTCCATGTACGTCATGCTTTGGGTCTCAACAGTTGGTATCAGATGAAACGTTTAGTCAACCTTTGGAAACTAAGATGTGAAAACATTAGTGAGATCCCTAGAGATATTTCTAAGGTATGTCTAGGGATGTCCCTAAGGATAAGTATACATATAGTATATAGTCCTAGAACTATGGTAACGATATTAGATTAAACAAAATATGTTAGATATTGAAGTTATGCCCCCTTTATTATATTGTTTTCCATAGTGTGATTTTTGCCTCTCACACTATTCTTTTTGGGTTTATGAAAATGGCTGGAAACAAGATGATTCACGATAATGGATGATATGATGGACAATGGAATGATATTCTTCATGAGAAACCAAATGAAATGGGATTTGGAAGTCCAAACATCATTATTATGCCGAATCAGCAATCTCATAATATAATCAATAAATTAAAATTTGTTAAGTTTCCTGACTCGGCTAATAAGAGAAAGATGGAGTTTCATGATGATCATAGAGGAAAGAAAGTTCAATTTCCCCTATGTAAATAATGTGGGAAGAGGAATCAAGGAGAATGTTTCAAAGGAACTGGAAGATGCTTTGGGTGTGGAAAAGAAGGACACAAATCCAGTAAGTGCAATGGAAAAGGTTCAGTTAACACCATGGATGAGGATAATGGTATTGCTACAACATAAACAATTCTTAAGTGTTTTAAATGTGGAATGTACGGGCATTATGAAAACCAATTCCCTAAGGGAAAGTCTCATGAAGAGAATCAGTATGGTCGTATGGGTAGTATTCATGTGGATGATGATGAGGAGACTACAAATGGTGTGTGAGATGAAAGAATTGTTGAAGCTCGATCAATGGTTTAAGAATGTTGTGGAATGATTACATGTTTATCATGCGTAATGTTTGATAAGTAATCTCATGGTACTATGGAATAAAGATACATCTTAGGATTGTTACACTGTTGTCTTTCCTTGAGTTTTGAAAGTGTATGATTAATGTTACCAGTATCCATGAAAGGTTATTCAGATATCTTTAGATGATATGCGCATAATGAAGGGATAAGGAGAAAATTAAATGTTTGATAGTATTCATGACCTCATGACTGATATAAGGTTTGAGTATATAGAATTTTTGGATTTTGGTATGTGGAAAGAGTTAACTTTTGACAACATTCATGTTTTCACTAAGGTTTAATGGGTACTCATTTTTTTAATAGAATACATCAATAATGTATTCACATGATTGGAATGTGACCAACAAGATATATGGGGGATAAATGATGGTATTCACATGCTTGGTTGATGACATTTCAAGTTATCGTTTTCTTTATACTATGAGCTTAGACCGAAGTATTTTAGATAAGCCTAAAGATTGGAATGGATTATGTTAACCATAAGTTAGTATTGTTTAAGGATAGAACTTTTTTTTATATTGTTGATGGGATGTTATAGTAATATAGCTTTAGAAAAAGGACAACCTGCAGGACGGGCAATAGCCCATCGCGTCGGACAAGGCTGTGGGAATCGAACCCACAATCGAAGTGCGACTGGCCTTTATCGCCTACCACTGGCCTACAAGAAGTCCCTGGTTAGTAGAAACTAGTTTTATTTTATTAAGCGGTATTATATATGAAGTATAAGTTCATTTTTGGAACCATATACGATTAATCTAACCATAAGATGGACTTATAACTTTTTCTAACCTTTTGTTTGAAAGAGATGGAATGACCCATCATTCTATAACATGATCTGCTATCACATCACGAATAAAAAATTCAACTTCATTTCATTAAGGGATGAAGTGAAAATTGTTCAATTCACAAACAATAGTGACATTGTACCAAAATCATGCAAGTATTTCTTTTAATTCATCAACTTTAGGGAAATGATCTTGAAAACCAAAATTTTTTTCCTAGTTACCTTATATCCGATTAATCAGATGGTACCTTAGATCATCACAAATCAATAGCTTTGTGATTGTTGGCTTTTTCATAGCCATGTTCTATACCACTCTCCATCAGAACATGATGGTTAGATTTCACTTCTATATCCATATTTTCACCTATGTGGAAACCCAGTGATTAGTTAATTTGGGTAACCTTTACGTTTCATACAATTGTTTTTAAAGATTGGTTTTGGTATTCCTTTTTACGATGTGGGTTTCCATTAAAGAAACTTTTGAATAGTAAACCATTTATAACCCCAAAAAATTTCAATGGAGAAATTAATTTTAAGGGGGGTAGAATGTAACACCCCGAGATTTTATGAAAAATATTAATTTGATTTCATTAATGTCTTGTGTTGTATTCTACACCAAGATTACCTTGCGCTATACGCAACAACGTATTAGCTTGCAGTATACACAACACTATTCTTGGATCGTGTTACACACAATTTCGATAATAGTTATTCTACGCAACATTGAATATATATATATATATATTAAATGTATAAATGAAATATGGTTGGATTCTGTTATAAGAAACAACAAAGGATTCGTTCACAACACGCAACCCTGACTTGGCTTGCATTACATGCAATTGCGACCTTCCTCGATAGCGTGTGTTGTACGCAATACCAGGTTTTACTAAACAACGATATATTATTATAATATTGTTATGAACTAGCCGTTATGAATATTTTTAACTAAATTTTGAAATTTATAACATTATTATTCATCTTACACATTTCTAGAACATGGTATAAGAACAAAATAAATTTTTCGGGTAAAATAAGTATTTTTTAAAAAATGCAGTTTTGCCGCCTTTTGATGGCGCACCCACTTTAAATCTAGTTTTTTACATGTTTATAAGTTTATTTTGACAAAATAAAATTCTTCTTTTGAATCAGGATATAAAAATTTACATTAGATATAGTTTTGATATTTTTCCGATATCTTTCATATTTTAATGAATAGTAAAAACATGCTATATTTTAATTAAAAACAACTTTTTTCATCGTAATATCTTATGTGGTTAAATTATAATATTGAATAGTTTTAAAGTATAAATAGAATATATTTTTACCATTTAATATAATTTATGTCATTAGCATTGATTTTACCTTGAATTCGTAGGTTAAATCAATTCAATCTTTTGCAATGTTTTAAAGAAAAACCCTTTTTCTTTCGACAACGGATTAATTTTAATTAAATTTCTGAATCTTTTGCATATTGAATTTGGAAAAATGGATTAAATATTTGGAATCAGTGGGTCCAAATTATGTTAATAAGCTACTTTTTTATTTTTGGGCATTGTGAATAGTAACTACGGTAAATTTTATTTACTATTGTTAAAGGTAAATCGGGTAATTAAGGGTAAATATAAGATTATAAAATTACCCTAACACTTGGAAGAATCCTATTGGATGGCTAAAAGTAGACCCATATAACCTAATGGTCGTATTAGATTCATTTTATGGGCTTTTTTCCATGAAAATAATTTAATTATTATTAAAACCAAAGAATGTGACAGCATGTCACTTTCTTAAATCTTATAAGTATAATAGTTTTAATTTAGTGATAAACTTCATGAAACTTAGAACATGAATAGCCTCCAGAAATCTAATACAATTATCTACATCATTGGAATTTATTTAGAATTTTTAGGGATTAAATAATTATCATTTATTATGACACAAATATGATGCAGTAATTGTCTTATTAATGAATTATTGACATAATTGATGTTATAAATGACCAAATAAATGTAATTTTAGACGTTTTATGACTTAAATTAATTTTATAGGTTAATATGACATGTTATTGTTGATATAAGTAACTTTTTTATAACTTATAATTCTGTTATGAATTTCATAAAAATCATGTACCAAATAGTGTCAAAATTGAGATAAATTAGTTTTTAAAACAAATATTATATTATTAATTGTTATTTAATTCCTAAAAATCTAAGGTTCGGACAAATGACTTATATAAGGATATATATATTAATAATAAACAACTTGGGGTTCGTTTGGCTTGTTAGGGTAAGTGTATTAACCATATAGTGTATGAAAACAAAAAGACACGGTAAAAGTTAAATTATTTAACTTAGAGTTAAATCTAATTGATAAGGTTAAAATAATAACCTAAAATTGTCTAAATCCTATTGTATGAGAGTAATTAGACCCATATACACTTTATATTTGAAATAATACCCTTTGGAACCATTATAAACCGAATTTGACCTTAATATAAAATAATATTTTGAGATTTTCCTAAGGTGCCCTCTCCTCCCTTATAAAAGGGAACCTCCTCCATCTCCTCCTCACACCAATTTGAGCCTTCAAGCTTGGAAAATCCTACCAAATTCCCTTCTACACTTCCCTAGAAACATCCTAGAGGTTCTGGTCTTCCTCAACGACCAATTTTAGTGCCCTAAAAGGAGATCTCAAAGAGGCGCTTTAAAGAAGAGGTAATGTCCGTTACCGATTCTTTCATCCTTATTTATTCTTCCACTTCTTCTTATTAGGTTTTTTCATTATTAAGTAATAACATCAGTATCACTTATATACTTATATGTTATTATAATTATGAAACAACATTATTTCACCATCTATCCATCCTATGGAAAATGAAATCACCGCGCGTGCGTAGGTACGGAATACCGTCTCCACGCTGTGGTGTAATCTATTTTCTGCCACCACCTTAATTGGATGGGTATAATGGTGTAATTAGTAACTATATATGATTATTATAAATTGATATTGATACTGAAATAGTATACATACACTTCAACACAAGTTCACGATCATGAGAACGATATCATCTCTCGTGCGTACGTACGGACTACCGTCTCCACGACGCGATGAGATTCATTCTCCACATTAACCATTCATGAATGATTATAAAGTATATATAATGAATAATAATGAAATATATGACATGTTAAATCTACTGGATTTATGTATATATATATATTTATGTCATCTACTTACTTCCATTCAAGACAATAAGGAAAGGAAAACAGCGTTCATGCATACGTACGGACTACTGTCTCCATGAACGATGTGTTTCATTTCATTTATCTATCTATTATATATATATATATATAATGAATTTATATGATATATAAATCATGTTTTATATTCTGGAAGTATGTAAATCATGATATAAGTAATAATAATGTCAAGAACAATAAGTCCAAACACCTACGATAAATGAAACGATTTTACCCAAAACGCTTCTTTAACATGGAATTTACAAAAGAACGGGTAATATAAAGTCTTAAGTGAACCATATATGATATAATAACAATGAATGTGATTATTTAATAAGTTAATGACATTATTTAAATCATTATACAGGAGGTTTGGATACGTTCAAAGTATATCAGACATAAGGTAAGGGAAATATCAAAATCTCATTTTTACCCGAGATTGTTTATACTTTGGTATTTACTGGGGTATATTTTTTCATCAACATCCATGTTTCCTCAATATGTAATATTATTCCAATCCACCAACAATTTTTTAAGTCCAATTTTACCCTTAGGTGAGTTTTTAGTAAAATATATGAAAGGAATCTTTTGTCATTTTTCATACGAGGTACTTTTTGACTTTTCCGACAAAAGTACGAGAAGAATGTTTTTTTAACTTATACGGCATGAATGGATTTTTAAAACATTATTTTCAAAAATATTACTTTACAAGTTTTCAAGTTTATTTTTAATCAACTTCTTTTAGTTTAAAATTGTATGACATGTTAAGAAAGGGAAAGTGTTTTTGAAGTAGAAAGGATATTTTTCTCAAGAATGATGTTCAAGTGTTTTATCAAAATTATTTTCCATCTAAGATAATAAAGGGTTCTGTTTTTATCCCTATTATTACATTGATTTGATTATGTTGTGATGAAATTATTTTTATGAATTCCTTTATCGTATATGAATTGTTTTATGATGTCATGATGTTTAATATTCCCATTTTTATTACATGGGTTATGCAATGTTGTATGGTTTATGATTTTGTGGCACGCATAAGAATGGTATCATTATGAGATGGGTGGGACCTATATCTCCCTCCAATGCATTGGGTAAAGATTTTATATCTCATGAGATAGACATGGATGGAACGGTAGGTTATACCAGTTCAGTGAAACAGGACTGAAACGAGGGTGACTCGATTCAGAAATGGACTTTGTCCACTAAGATAGTCTTGGCAATGGGTCTTGACTAATAAGAAATGATTCTCTATGATTATGTGTGTATGCCACAATGTTTCATGTTTTAAGTCATGATTATTGGGATTACTTTTCACTACTATGATTTACCCCATGTTATGAAATTATGCTCTCTTTTTCAGGATAAGATTTCCAAAATGTTATGTTCTTATGAATATGATGTGATTGATATTTATTTTGTTTACCCTTAATGAGCATTTGAGCTCACCCTTTTATGTTTTCTTTTCCCCAGGATATAAAGAAAGGTTTTAGGTAAAAAAAAGGAAGATATTTATGGCAGATGTTGAAGATTTTTCACCACGATTAGAAGATTATATTTCGAGTTTCCAAAGACACTAAACTATTATGATCCTTGTGTGTGTGTTTTTGTTATGTACTAAGTATTCCGCAAAAGTAATGTAATGTCCATGTACGTCAAGCTTTGGGTCTCTACAATATATCCTCAAGTTATGATCATAATAATGGTCCATATATATATAACACATTAGAATATGTACTATAAACAAATGAATCATACAAACACAGTGGAAGAATGAACAAATATAAGCAGTAATAAACAAACCCAAATCTATAAGACCATTTACAGATAATAATCATTTCATATTAGGCCATACAAAACACTAGACAATAAGGGCCTCCCAATGTCATCCATATTATTATATATATATATACACCAAAAGGAAGATTGAGCTAATGTTGAGGGACAACCTGGTCCACTACCATCCATCACATGAAATGGTACATTTTTTATCATTAAGGTGCACCTCTCTGTTCTAATCTGTTACCTAATATCAAAACCATAATTTCTACATTCATCATTAGGGGCCCATTTAGGGTTTGAGTATGAACACTATAGGACAAAATCAACATGATCCTATCTTAAATCCATAATTATATAGGTGTATGCATAATATAAAAAAATGTCAACACAAACACAATTAATAATTAACATCACCCATTTGTGCCAAACAAGAACAAGTGAGCATTTATCTACTTCAACCAATACTAGTATATATATGAATAAATGACCCTAAATATATATATGTCACACAATACATGTATGAATATATATTTACACTGGTGAGGACCCATGGATTAGTCCACAAGAATCCCCTGATGAATATCATAACTAGAGAGCTCTCAAAACATCCAATAAATGTATAACATACAATTCATATCCTATTGAAACAGAAGTGATAATCATCAATTACTTGGTGTAAAAATAGAACACCTATAAATTCCATATTCCCATATACCTCTACTCAGAATGTCCCCCTTTTCTCAGTAGCTCCACATCTCGTTGCAAAAAGATACACATCCTATAATTAATTAATCACTATCATCTCAAAAGCCGGACATCTTGAGGAATGATAATATTTATTCTTCAATAATCATATCCCACTTTATTCAAAAAATACACTGATCCTTAGCTCCCAACTGATTGTCTCAACACCATCTCCTGATTGTCCATTTCCATCCACATGGATATCTATGATGTGCGTCTCCAACATAACTGGTGGTTAACACTATCTAATATGTGACAATATGTACAGAGGCCACCACCCAAAACAAGTAGTAAACATCACCTCAACTAATTACTATTTATGTTTACATGACTCTAGAAGTTAGTTTTATGATAACAGTCAGTGGTAAATACCAACATAACATAATCGATAACATATGTCACCTCATTCCTCTTGGAAATAAACATCAACTCCTAACGTTCAACATCATTCCATGTCACATGGTCGATGAACTCATACTAATTACCTATTTACCTCAAATCCTAATTACCATGTCACCTCAACTTGTATCTCAGCCATTCCCTCAACCTGACGACCATGTCTCCTCAGTCCAGGTGATCAGTATCACATCAATACTTATTAAATACACAACATGATCCCATAGAACAAATCATATCATATTAAATTTAGATAATGTAAATTACATTAGTTTTCCTGAACTTCCCAAAGGGTCAAAATAAATTTACCAAACATGGTGTGTATATAAATTTTTGATTTCATGATTATCACCATCCCATTGAATCAATTAACCAATTATAATGGAAGCATAAATTAATTAAGGGTCTTACTTAGTTAATCCAACTTGTGCATTTTTAATCACACCCAATAACAGTCTTAAAAATAATGAGAAATATAGGTACCACTAACATTTTACTCGTAGGTGATCTCTCATGTAGTATTGGACTCTAACTTAAGACAAAATGGTGGATATCACAATTCTAGAGAAATCGCTATAAAATAGAAGAAAATAGATTGCATGGATTTTTCATTAAATACAAATAGATGAAGGAATATATAAAGTTATTAGATATTAAAACATACTAATACTCATACAATGAGTATGATGGTTTTATAATTAGAGATTAGATGATGGATTTAGTCCAAACCCTAATAGAAGAAGAAGAAATCTAGATTCCTTTGTGTATGTGGGGGAATGGTAGAAGGAGTAAGAAAAAGATAACTATAATGGAGGGTAAAATAATTCATTTAACATAATTCAATGACCCACACAGTTTGGTTATAGAGTTTTTCTAACTGTTCAATAAACATGTGGTGCTCACTTCCCAAGAACTATAATGTTCATAGTTAGGTGCATGCTTTTCCAACCCTGGCATATGCCACTTGTATCTAATCAGGTAAAAATACATGGTTTATGCACATTATCCACACCCATGCACAGTATTTGAATATAAGTATCAATTGAAATTTTTGTTCTACTTAGTTACACATAAGATACTGCATGATTAAATCTAACAATGTTTATATGTCTCTGCTTTAACAAAACTGAGTTTTCGAGGTCTGACGCACCTGAAACTCACTCAAAACCTTGAAGAACTAAACGAACCTAAAACCCCATCTAAAAAGGCCTTGGATAAAAAAACTCCTTGAATTATTTTATAATAATTGATATAATGGTTGTTTAGACATCCAAACACCAAAAATCCAAAAGGGTGATAAATTTGAAACGCTAAAGAAACACAAGATTTTACACAATGTGTGTTAAATTTAATTAATTTTTTATGTTACAAATACCTAGTCTCTTTGGCTTGAATATATTTTTACCAAAATGTAAACATAATATTTCAAGATCAAAGAATCTATTAATAAAATTAATTGTTCATTTATTATATAAAATAAAAATTTTCCAACTAGGGTATGAAATTAACAAAATACTTCTGGGAATTAAAAAACATAAAAATTAAAATTATTAGGTCCATTAAAAAATAATTATATACAAACAATTCTGAAACACACCTTCCAATAATACTTAATTCTGAATTTAATTTGAAACATATTATTATATAGTAAAATATTTAAAATTATTGTGCCTTCGAATTGCATGGAAAAACAAAGGGGGTGAAATTTCTATTATAAATTAATGTAACTGAATGTAAAATTAACTATTGAATTCAATTAAATAAATAAATATAGAATAATTTAAAAAAAATAACAAATGGTTTTTATAATAGTCTACATCAACAGTATACTATATTTATTATATTTACTACCTATAAATCATTGAGGATTGAGTCCCATTATTCAGAATCATAATTTTAACGATTCATTAACATTATATGGGGATTATTCAATTTTCATTATAGGGGTACAACCCACTGATTTTATATATCGAATAACCAAGTTGAAAATATTATTTTACTTCAAATTCAATCAAAATTAATGTGAAACATTTTTTTGGATACAAATTCACAATTAGTAATGGTGTGCCCCTTATTGTAGTAGAATTATTATACAAATTATTAGGTAAAAAACAAAACAGTGACTTTTTTATATAGAGGTGTAAATGTACCCAAATTATCATCTAAATATATAAAACCTATATATGTAAATTGTATTTAAAATTTTAAATATCATTAATTCTCACCAAATTCAAACCTGATGGACCATGAATAGTCGTAAACTAAAATTTTTAATATGGTATCATTAACCAGGTTGAAATTGTAATTTTACCATTAAAATATGAAATTAACAATGTAATATCAATAACTTCGTAAATTCTGAACACAAAATTACCTTGTATCTATATTCTATTAGTAAAATAATATAGTTATTTTAGAATATAATATCCATAGATAATCTTTATATAATTTTCACCAGTTTTATGTTTCTTTATTTAAGGGTTTTTTGGAACAATATATAGTAAGGTAATGAATTTTTGAGTTGCATGAGTACCCAAATTGGTAAATTTTTTGTTTTATGTTTATTGGAATTTTATTACTATGTATTAATTGTTAATTTCACTAATGTACTTCATATGTTAATTGAATAATCTTAGAGTCAATATATTTTTTTAAAAAATAATTATCAATTAATGCCTGTTAAACAACTTCATGACACGATCCATTTTGATGGATGATTCTCATGTATATTGAATTTTTTTCGACGTATTCCTTTTTTTTAAAAAAATATTATAAATTAAACATGGTTCACCATGTATTTTGATGATGTATATTTGTAAAACTACTATCTATGTTGACATAAATGTGCTACCTTTCCATAAAAAAAGTTATATTAGTTGATGTATTTTGTTATGAAATTATCTATAACCAAATCTGTTAAATAAACTATCATGGATAAAAAAATTTCTATAATGATGTGATGACACATCCACAAGATGAAATGAAATGATTGAACAAGCATGTTTAAGGGGGAATATTTTCAATTTGATAGTATTTTGAAACCATGGATATATTAGGAGTTCTAAGTAATGGTCAATGTTTATTTATTTGGAGATAATTTATCCAAAATATTGATTGAAAAAAATTTCCAAGCCTTTTACACAATAAAATGTGGAAATAGATATATTAAATCCAAAAATAAGTAGATAGTTTATATATTAAGATAAGAATCCATTATTTACTATAAATAATATATTTAATACATTAAATAGAAAACCATTTCCATTATTACATTGAATCACAACATGTTTTTAAAGGCTACAACAAAAATCAGGATTTATATCTCACATTATTTTCTTAAACACATGAGACGATTTTGGGTGAGATTAATTTAAAAATATAGATGGTTTCTAATTCTATTTATTGGGTAGAAAAATAGTTATGATAAAGGGTATGTCATAACATTTTGAGGATTCATTAGATAGTTTTAAAGAGTAAATAAAGTTGTTATTCATTCCATGAAAAAGGTGTGTTATATAAAATATAGGGTACATTGATAGATTAATAATAATATTTTAAATACATTTATCTTTATAATTTAACACTAAAAATTTCAATATCATACAGAAATAATTTTAATTATATTGAAATTGAATAGAAACACTTACTATATAATTGAAAAATTCTTCATAATAACATACTAGTCAAACTCATTTTATACCAATTTTCTCAATGTGGGTATGAAGATAAAAAGATTAAATTTCTCTAAGTCTTAGTATGAAATAATTATTAGTACTTTATAATCATTAAATAGTAGATTAGTAATTAATTATTACACTGAAAAAATATCATTTTTATGCTCCTTATACATAGCCCATTGGCTGAACTAACAAAAAAATGTTGTATCATTATGATTTAAATTTATTTCTTTTTTTTATTTTTTTTTGGTATAAATGATAGATTTATAAGTTCACTCTGACATTTAAATAAGATTATTTTTATGTAATTATATAAAAATAATACATACTCTAACTCACCAATTATTAATGTGATTTTGAAATATTGTTTGTAATAAGTTTTATTAGAAAAAAGAAATTATAGTTGGGAATGTTATATTTTAAAAAGCCTTGAAAATGTGAATTGTTTCAATATAAATAAAGGGCCAACCATAAAAGGGATTATTATTATATATTTAATAATGGTATGAGTTTAATATTATAATATACTATATTGGATTCATTATTCAAAAAAAACTAGGAAATTATAAATAGTAATTAGTTGGAGAATACATTAATTTAATCATAAAAATATATTGACCCTATCTGTTAAAGTTTAAGATGATATACCGAAAAACACTAAAATCATGTATATGTGAATGTGATGCGACACTTCCTCCTATGATTATGGGATAAATCGTTAATAATTTATAAAGGGAAAAAATATAATGGTGAAAAACCCTTACACCTTATTCAACAAGTTTGATTAATTAAGGATATACCCCAGCGATGGAAATTATAGATTCATTAATTGAATTTTTCATATATTTGAATCGTTATGATGAATAATTCATAATTTTTATGATATAGAATTTTTAAAGAAGTTATTAAGGTGAATCTCAACATTTTATAATGTAAAGGACATGGAATTCAACGAACATTATCTACCTCATGTATCACGTGGCCAGTTATAAAGCAACATAGTGTTACAGGAGAAAACAGTGAACTTGAAATAAATGTAAATGCACACATCTGAAGAGATAAATTCCAAAAAAAATATGATATTGATATGAAACATGAAAAAGTTGATGAATATGTTAGTATTGAATTTTTATCACTCATATCTTGAATAATTGAAAATTTATACGTTTATTATTTAAGATAAAATATTATTTAAAATAATTAATCATATAATAGTTTTCAAAAATGTACTAAGGTTTTTAATATAAATTTAATAATATGAGTTTTCATTTTTTTATCTTAGAGAAAATAAAATAATACCTTATTAGAAATAAAATGATAATCTAGTTTTTTCAAGTATTAGAAAAGAATCTCCCAATAGGCGATTTATATGGGCAAAGAGGAAGTTGATAAAAAATTCTCCCTTGAGAAATAAAAAATAAATTTAAAATCATACATATAATATTTTATTATTTAAATTCATGATGAGGCTAAAATATAAATCAATGATGATGTCCACATAGAATTATTTTTTAACATAAAGTACATCTTAATGGTTCGTTTGGTGATTTATATCCCGAATAAATATAGAATAACAAAATGTAAGTTCTTTTTATGGTATATATTAAATATTTTGATGATAGAAAAACTAAAATCATATAGATCAACAATATTGTGGAATAAATATCTCTTTTATATATAAATGATGAATTTATAGTATATTTTTATGGAATTATATACTAAATAATATAACACAGCCAACATTAGGGACTCGATGATTTATTATTGTAACTATGATTAATCCAATATTTTTTTGCAACATTTTTCATAGAACAATATGAAGTATATCATATTTAATACATAAATTATGTTTCATACAAATTAAGATATCATATAATAATTAAATGTAATTTTATAGTTCTTTAAATAAATTCAACAATGTTTATGTGAATTATTTAAATGTAAAATGATAATTCCATATATAAAGTCACTTATTACATGAGTTGAAATGTATTTAATTAAAAGAATTTTTGTAAAATATTCAACAAAATGGTTAAACCTATATTTATTATTAAATGATTATCCTTGAGTTTTATAGAAAAATTATTATACTATATTAGTGGAAATATAATGTATTCATGGAAAAACAATGAAAACGTTTTATATTCTTATCCTCTCCAAATATGAGAAGTTTTTTATACGCCATGGCTATTTATAAAATCATACAGAGAAGAGTACTAGGAAATTCATAGAATTTTTGGACACCATTGTCAGTTGTAATAATCAGGTTTCAATTAAAAAAAACATCAACCACACTATATAATACACTACTTCATCAATAGTAAAATATATTAATCACATTGTATAATTTTTTAAGCTACTAATGATAGATCATGAGGAATATGGGTTTTTAATGTTTTTCCACCCAATTTGGGTATTGATATTTCCCTAAAACCACATTCAAAGTTATGAAATTAATTTTCATGATTTTTAAAATATTTTTTTTAAATTTTAATGAAAATTCATTATTCTATAAAGAATATTCATAAAATAGATAATGAAATAGTTACTATATTTTCATGTCAAATAGATTGTTTTTATAGTGAAATATAAATCATCCATCATGGAAATGTGGAAAAAGTTATGAGATAATGAATCCCAAATAAAATATGTCTTGTGGTCTTCCAAAATTATGCACTAAAATCTGATTATGTAGTGAATATAATACTACTTGATCACGGTAAAATAATATTGTTCCTAAAACTCAAAAATAGGGTAATGTATATAATTCATTCAAAAATAGGATACTAAAATAGATTTTAAAAGTTTATGTGGTAATAATGGTATTATTTGAGATAAATTATTTAAGTGGAAAGAATTTTAGACAATGTTAAAGACTTATTGTTATCATACTCGGCTGTTATGTGTTTTATCTTCTCAGGAAAACATTTTCTTCATAAGAAAATAAATTAAAATAAAATTCTAAATTTATTAATGAAAATATTAATACCTTTTAATATGTTTATAAATATTAAATAAATAAATATTGAATATTTACTTTTTAGTTTCTCATTATTTTTCATTACACATAAAAATAATTATTATTATAGCCCCCAAATGATTCCATAAGTGACTTTAAATCAAAATAATTTTCTTAGTTGATTAGATATAGATTTAGGGTTTTTTTACATGGTAATTAAAATATATCATTATGTAAATTCTTTACCTAGTTAATATTACATCATAAAATATAAATATGTTGGTAATGTTTATATTTCTTGGATAATTAGATATTTTAATAAATTATGAAAGATTACATAAGATACCATTAAATATTTTTATATGAATAGTTTAGAATATAATATGAATGTAATGTATTATACTTATATGTCATTTAATATCCTAAAATCATGTCTAATTATAAATTATTTAGATGTATATCTCATATTTAAATATTTAAACATTTATTTTATTAATTTTTTCATACTTTTTTATATTCATATTTAATATTCATGAATATAAAGTTTCTATATAATGAATAGATCCATTAGTTAGATTAATGTATTCAAACATCTTCTTGTAAATGTTATACCATTTAATTAAGGTGTTTCATGTTAGGTTCACTATAATATTTGGTTTTATTCAATCATGTTTATGTTTTTTTGTTATGACCTTTATTATAAGGTCCAAGTTGGAGTAAACCACCACTATAATTGGAGTAAACTAGTGATTACCAATGAAACTACTCATAAAATCATTTTATGTTTATTGGTTAGTGTTATTTTATGTCAAATGAAATAATGTGATGATGTGAAATAGACTGTGAAAGAGCACACATGAAAAAAGATTATTTACAAGGTTCACTCACTCTTTTTATTGACTATATTATCCTTGATGAATAATATTTTCAATACTATTCCATATGTTATATTTTTAATATCAAAAATATTTAAGGATGATGGAAAATTTATGTATTAAACTCAATTTATAATAAATATTGATAATTTTAAATAAGACAATCCATCATTGTTTACTATCCAAAGGTGACTCTAAAATTTAAATTATGTGTGAACCATTATTCTTCTCCTCGGTCCCATCTAAGAATACTTACAATGACACTTTTTATGGGTGGTCAGTTATCTCACATTTTCATCTCATTTTTCATCACACGAGGATCCTATTTTTTATAAAAAACCTTCAAATTGAGGATATGGGTATCGTGAAATGTTGCACGGATCTAAAAGATATGTAATATATGTATTTTTAGATCTTTAATAAAATATATTAATTTCACAGCCTAATTTAAGTATGACCCCTTTTATTTTGGAATAGTCCACTGGTCTCCTCAAATCCAATGAAGCCCCATATTTACATGGCCGAAATACTATATCATGAACACCTCCTCCATAATTTCATACTTCATATTACATTTTTATCCCATTCAGATTATTAGGAAGTTTTTCACCAAATTTTCATGGGATACACATCATATCAAAATATATTCCCCACAACTACTCTTGAGTAACTTTATACTGAAACCATCATATTTTTTATTGTGAATACCCAAATAAGAGTAAAACTCGTATACTGACTTGGATCATCATGAAATTGTATATTTCTTCATGTCCTGATATCCTCACACATAGAGAATCATCAATTAATTTCAATCAGGCTCAACTATAATGAGATTACAACTAATTCATGAGAATATTTTCAATTTATATAGTATAAAAACTTCAACATGGATCATCAATGAATTGTCTCACGAAACAAGTCACATTATGCCTCTAATGCGATGGCTAACAAATGATAAAAATATGTAACATAATGGAGGTTTTGAGATTCATTAAACCTATCAATAGAAATAAACATACTTTATTTTTCATTCTACAATTGATAAAAAACCTCCTCCATCATTATCAATTCACTTTATGATTGGTTTCTCAAAACCTATAAATCTCTCTAAGGGAACCTAAATATCTCCCTTTTTATTTGATAGAAACAAACGAAAACAAAATTTGATCATTAAGGTTATATTTATCTTCTTTCTCATAATATCTACCTTAAAACATATAAAAATAAATAGTGTCTCACCATATTTGCAAGAATAGAACCATTAATCATGACCCTTTTTAAACAAATTCAATGGAATGAAATACGAAAAATAATAAAGAAAAATTATAGAGATATTATGAGAAAATGTACACTCAAAATCACATTTCCCATTCTCTTTGATGAATAATAGTTTAATATCAATAGACATCAACCTTGAATGTTGTACTAGATTAATTTAATATTTGATTAAATATCGGTTATCACACCCAATCAAAAATGTTTCATGGATATCCTCCATAATAAATTTGAGTTATGACTTCATCCAAATCATTTGAGTTTTGTATTCTGATATTGTGACATAATTATCATCTATTCATCTAAAATGGATTGAATTTACATACTATGGTTGAAAAGAAACATGAATTCTTATAATAATGAATGCATATCTTGAAGAATATTTTTACTCACCAAAACAGCCATCCAAATCAACATAATTATTGATATAAAGATAAAAATATGTCACTTTTTCATGTTTTAAACAAAAATAAAGTGTCTCTTACATGTAATGAAAGATATATTTATCTTCCATAATATCAGGTACCATATGTTATTTTTATAATCATGCCAAATGTGAAACTAAAAACATTATACCATGTCTGGAGACTATCAACTAAATTAGGGTACAAAAAAAATTATTTTATCTACACTACATACTTTTTCATATATTGAAATCTTTGTCAAAAATTTTATAAGAGAAGGGAAAACTCTAGATTCTTTTAGATTTGGTTCTATATAAATAAAAAAAATTTACTTTTGAATACCAATATATATATATATATATATAATATTATTATATAATTATTTTTTTGTGTGTATAATCAATGGGAAAATGTCCTTAGAATACTCATCACTTAGTAGAGTTACAGTAGTTCCCCACAAAAATGAGAACCTGTAAAATATTTTACAATTTTCTTAAAGATATATTTTGTATGGTCTAGATACATTAATCTAATTGGATTTTAATGATGTTTTAATATAAGGTTCTATGTGATGACAAATAATTTATATTTATTCTCAAAAATTACACACTTTGTGATCTCCATGTATAGAGGTCATGAGGACAAACCTTCCAATAATAATTCCTTATGTTCTAGGTTTCATTGTATATTCCTTTTTATGAATGTGTGTATCTATCAAAAAACATGAGATTTTTATTGATTTTTTAGAATTTCATGTATGCATTAAAATTGTGATAACATATGTTCACCATGAGGTATCATATGTTGACTACTTCATAATAATTATCAAATTAATTGAATAGTTTAAGAAAGTATTTTTCCCTTCCATATCATAAAATATGTTATCTCCATATCATTGATTTAAATGGAACTATATAACAAATTCCATGACTGTGGTAGTTTATTAATGAGTTCATTTCATAAAGATAAATAATTATAAATCAATAATATACGGTGATGACATAAGTATTAATCTTTCTTGATGAGATATTTGAACCCAATGGGTTTATATTACATAAAAAACATTATATGGTGGATGTTGTAGTTCCTATATTAATTTCCTTTTATATTGGTTTCATGATGTTTGTATAAATACTAGTATTGAAATTTAGCAAATATTTTCTATTCCAATTGAGAACAGGGGATATAGGAAACACAATAACTATATCCAAAATCTATTTGAATTCTATTAAATTTAAAATTATCAATACATTTATTTCTAACTTGTGGAATATTATTTATTTAATGTATGTTGATTACAAAAATTCAGTCATGATATATTCCAATTTCAAATATATGAGTTGAATTTTACCTCATTATTTTTTTCTCAAATGATCTTGAGTAAATATTAATTTATTAATAAATTTAATTAATAGATAAATAAAAATACTTATTTAGTAACATGAATTTTAAAATAAATATTTATTCTCAATTTTATAGAATATAATATTTTTTATTTTATCAGATGAATATTTTATTATTCAATTATTATTATAATCTTATTGGAGGATAAAGGTTCAGTTTAATAAATTAATTTAAATTATATTTTTAATATCATTACAATAAAAATTATTTTATTTATTTAAGAAATGATTTTAAAATGAACACATGCCAAGGGATATAATAATAATAGTATAATTATTACAATTATTACAATTATTATTATGTAACAAGGTAAATAATTTAGAAAAAATAATTTGATAAGGAATATTTTTCATTATCGTTATTTTAACCCCAAGTACTAATTCAAAACAAGGAGATAAATTTCATTCTTCTTACCCCTTAGGAACATATAAAAAATAAGATATCGTGGTAATGATCAATGATGAATAGAATGAAAAAATTATTTTATTTATGTTGTCACCTAGAGATTCATGGATATTGTTTAAAGGTCTATAAATCATGTGTGGATACACTTATAAGAATCCTTACTTTTATTATCTACCACAATGGGTACAGAAAAAGAGTAAAGATATATTTACATAAAGAATAATATTGAGAATAAGGTAATTTTTTATGTATTAAATTATAATTATATTTCTTATAGTCCTCTCTAGATATTCTGGGGTGTTTTCATGAATTTCATTATATATTCAATATTGATATCATTGAAAACCCAAAATTGGGCACCAACCTGACACTTTAGATGCGCCCTAAAACTGTCAATTTTTTAGAAGTAGTAATTTTATAATTTAATATTTTTTATTTATTTTATTAATTTTTTGTTTCATTTCTATTATTCATTATCATATTTTCATTTGAATTCCATAAGTCATGATGAAGCATTAATTTTAGGTTGTATGGTCATGAAATGGAAAAACAAATGTTAAAACTTATTAAATATCTCATATAGAGTTTCTAAGGTAGTTGGTTTCATAAAATAATTTCACTTCATGTAATGGTACATTACATGCCATGCATGGGATATTTTTCCACAAAAGGAACACACCACACAATTCATAATGTGTCACATGGGTTAGTGCACAATATCATTACCCGTCATGTATTGAATACTAGTGCAGCATGTGGATTAATAGGAACTACCTAGTGTGTAGCTATCATGTTTTCATTTTTCTAGTTTCCCATGTCATTTATCGCATTTCCTTCTACACCAGGTATACATTGGGGTATTTGAAAAGTTATTTGTCGATTAGTACTCTATAATTTTTAATATCATGTAATATATTTCATTAGATGATGTCTCACTGTCATTGTATACTATGTGTACTTCATGAATTTTTTATATTTATACATAGTGTGTATTTATAGTGTGTCATGTGATCAGAAATTCCATGAATAATACTAGCTTGGTCTCTATTTGAATATTATTTGGGTATATCTCAACATGTCATGTGAGCTTTCATGCTATGTATGTATAAACTACATGATGAGGGTTGAACATAATATCTTTCACAATGTATATCAAGTGACAATATATATTTTTAAATACTAAATTCCAAAAATCTTATTTAATATGATGTAGAGAGTATATTTTGTGTGTCCTCTAATGTACACCTCATGTAACTAAAATAATTTTAAAACAAAATAACCTAAAATAAATTTATTTTAATAATAAATCTTGATATTAATATTATGTATCAAGGATTATATGTTGGATAAAATATAATATAAATAATTAATTCATTAGTTAGTATATTAATTTATAAATTAAAAAATATTTTTCTTAAATGAGATATTTTATAATGAATTATAGTTACATTAAATGACTTTATGAATGCATTTTTTGAATGATCATGAGCTTTGACCACGTTATGTATGCATTAGATTTAATTTATATAACTATTTATTGTGTAAATCTATGTTATATTTATTATTAAATAAAATATTATGATCTATATAAAATTTATTTATCTTTTATAATGTATAGTCTTACATGTAGACTGATTATTTTATGTACTTTGAAAACCTCGCTTCCCCCTCTTTCATTTCAGTAAAAAATTATAAATGATGAATTTCTTAGATATAGGATTTTTTTTCAAGGCTTGATTTTTGTCAATTCCAAACAATAGATAAACTACTAAATAGTTTCTATTACATCATGAACTAAGAGGAGGCTAATGGTGTTATTAACTAAGGCTATATGTTGGTTGATCACTACATGATAAACCAACTAGAAGATAAAATCTCAGGACCATACCATAACATTATTTTATTTTGTCAATGTGCGGTTATTTATTTATTTATGTGTTGAGTGTCTCATTTTAGTGACTAATCACAATAATATAACATAAATAAATTAACAATAAAACTTATATATAATGAATAAAATATATAAAATAGATTTTATTAGGTATATTTAATTACTTATACAACCTCACACATAGACTAATTAGAATATATATATATATATATATGAATGATTATATAAGATATCATATACAAATGAAATTAATATACACAAATTATTTTATCAAACATGGTTTATTATTTATATAAGATCCATATAAAATTAAAAAACATGTGAATAAAAACATAAAGGTGATTCTCACAAAAGTCATGCATAAATTCATTAATTAAATTTTTCATTACCAAAACTAATTCTATTTCATTAGATATCATTTAATCATAGTTAATGTGATGGTTATGAAATAATCAATGGAAATTTCAATTATCGAGAAGTATTAATGAATAAAATGGAATACTTATCCAAATTGGTATTAAGAGTTGGGATTGTAGTCTTATACATACAATTTAGAGAAAAGTATTGAAGAAACTGAGTATAGGATTTCTGGATTGGGTACTCCACTCGAAAAATCTAAGAATAAGGAGTAATTATATTTAAAAGGTAAATACTACCAAAATATCATCATGTAATTATCTAGATATATAATGGGTTATGAGAAGGGGAATATGGATCCTTATAAATAGAATACACTACAAATAATAAATTCTAAATTCAATGGTGATGAATGTAAGAATTTGAAAAATTATTTAGAGACATAACTACATAATTAATTATTAGATAACTCATAATAAAGATAAAGCAATAAAATATTCTTTTAATTATTTTATATAATGGAATGTAATTAAACTGCATCATTTTCTCTATCATCAATCTTAGAGATAGAAGAAATTTACTCTTATGGAAAATTCAATAAATGGTATAGGTTCATATGGATTGTATAATTCCATGAGGGAATGGTATATTTGTTGATGTCTCATATTCTTAATAAAACCCCTCTGATAGAAATTAAAGAAAACAAATATCCTTGAAGGAGTCATATAGATGATTCATCTGATTTAGGTTGCATCATGTTCTTAGCTATATCTTGGTATATTAAGATTCAACATAAATACAAGAATTTATTAACTATGATGAATCGACTATATAAATTTGTAAATAGTAAGAGATAAAAATGATAAATGATATTTTCACTACACTATAAAAGTGTAAACTAGAAGATGGATACTAGTCCAGTGATTACATACTCAAAATGATGAATTATATAAATCAATTAGTTATTTAGGTCTACTGTATAGAAAAAAAATATCAATAAAACTATTTCTTTCATCCTAAAAACACTGATTCTACATTTTCATTTAGAATTATAAAATTAACAATATAGATAATTTATTTAAATGACTTTTTACCTTTCATCACCAAACTAAAAAGGATTGGTGGGAATTTTTTTAATTTGTCTTCACAATGAAAATTTTAAGGACAATGTCGAAAAATATATGAAATGTTAAATCTAATATATACTTTTCAAATTTCATTAATGAAGAAAAATTTAAATAAGGGTAAATTAACAGGAATATATTTATCACATTTGGAAAGAATGACCACTAGAAGTGGAATTTCATTGATATGAATATGTAAATAAAAAAACTATTCATTCATGTATATTAATCATTTCATGTAATATTTATGTATCATACCATGGGTATTAAATAATTATTTTACTTTTATATTTATACCCTAATACAGTAATAAAGGAAGATTAGAAATATTACAAGTAAGATAAAACTTCATGTAGCTAATGTATCTTGATTCAAAATTAATCAAAGTCAGTATCATAATTTCCGATTTATAATTGGATTTATTGTCAACATATAACTTTTTTTATTTTTGGATACCAAAACATTATCTTAGTTTCAGTTTTTAGGAACATTGAAAAATTATTTCATGTTTGAAATGAATATTGTTATCTTATACCAACCATAAATAAAATTTTAATCATACATGAATAAAAAAATTATAACATCATAAATCAATAATTAATATAAATTATAAGAATAAAAAATACTCATTTTTTAAATGTTAAATCATGCTCAAGTAAAACTATAAGAAACAGTCAAGGATATATCTATAAGGAATAATATATTCTTTAATGATAAGATTCATTAGTATTTAATATTTTTACATAAAAGTTTTAATGGAATCTAAATCCATTTATATAGTCCCCAATTATAAAGCATGGTCATTTAATGAAAATTATTTAACGTATAATTACAAATTACAACCCCTTAATATTGAAACGGTTGTTATAAATTTCAAATTAAAATTGGTTAACCAAGTGTCAATAAATAATATTAGGTTTTCATTGATACTAAATATAGTCTAAATTCTATTTTTTTGTGGGATTACAACATTATACTATCTTATCATTGAATCCTTATACATTTGGAGTCATTATTCTTGATAATTAATGTATTATAATTTAATATTTTAGGAAATTCCAAGTGTCTTTCCCCTCAGTTATAAAACGACACCACCCCTCACTCCTTACACCATATTGAGCCTTATATCTAAACCATACCCTACCAAAATCCACATTAAACCCCAATATACAAATTAAATAGTTGATAATTATGCCAATATACAGTCTTTATCATCCTTAAGAGGGTATCTAAATAAGTTTTGTCAAAGAATAGGTGATCGCCTTAACCGATCACTTTATTTTCTAATTCTTCTTTATCTCATACAAATATATGGTATTTATAATAAAAATAATAATCAATATACTTACATTTTATTATAAATCCACTATTATTTACCCTCTTTAACTTCACATTGGATGTCAAAGTATCGCTTGTGTCTAAGTATGTCTAACAATATCCATGTAGTGATATTATTTATTTTCCATCACCATCATTTATGGAGCAATATTATAATGGGATTAATTTTTATATATGATATTTAGAATATATTTTTAGTTATAGAATTATAATATCTCATATACCTTCTTACCTTCCAATTTTTGGAAAAATGATATGTACGTGTATATTACCACCTCCACGAAGCGATGCGATTTATCTTTCATTTCCATTTTACATATATTCTACAAAGGATATATTTAATTAATAGATATTATATATATATATAATATGGGAATTATTCAATAAATTTTATTTATTAATTATCATAATCTCATTTTAACTATCAAAATGTAAAAATAGTGTTCATATGTATATATGGTGAACTGTCTCCATGTATGGTGTAGTTAACTTTTCTATCTCAAAATTTTATAGATGATTTTAACAATTTATATAATGAATATATATTATATTTATATCATGATTGAAATATTTAATATATTCGGATAATGATAAATGTAAATGTAACAGATTGACCAAACTAAAATAATCTTGACAAGCGAAATAGTTAACCACAGGAAATGATAACTTTAAGGAATTACTGAAAACATGGGTATTGTATTGTTATAAAGGGTTAATATATGATATTATAAGTTTTTTTTATGATTCTTGGTGAGAATTATGATCTTTTTAAATTTATTATACATGATTATTTTGTGATTTTTAAACAAGGTGAACTTGAGGTAAGGGTTCTATGATACAATCTAATTGTTTATCAGAATTGATTATGATGATATTTCTAATGAAGATTTATTATTATCTATATCTCATAATATAATTAATTATATTTACCTATGGTAATTTATTTTTAATAATGTTTTCCTCTTATATTACTCTCTTAATGTTCTCATGTTACCAATAATAATTTTTTTAGGAAAACCTATTTTATCTCTCACTTTAGTCAAAAATTCGTTCTCTTCCTTGTCCATGTTTTCTAAAAAAGTATTCAATTACATTTTTAATATTATCCTGGTATTTTTTAAAATATTTTTTCTCATGTTTTACTTATTTTTAAAATTGTTTATGGGAATATTCTCTTTATTTTCCTAATGAGGAACTTTTTTTAACAAAAGTGTGAATGAAATGCATTTATTAATGTATATTGTATGAAATGAATTTCCCATTTTCATAACCAGTCAATATTTAGAAGCATACATTATATGTTTCAAAGGTAATTTTCAATAAATATGATTTATTTAATTTTAGGGATGTTTTTTATATTTTATAGGAATTATTTTTAAATTGTAATGTGTACTTTATTCAATAACATTTTAAAGATATTTTACATGTATTTATATTCATCATCATAAAAAATAACTAATTTTACATTATTGGGGATATGATCCAACGATAATATCAATATCCTTTTCAAAATGGTTTACGTTAATTATTAAAATATTTTTATTAAACACATTCCATTTCCCTAGGTTATTCTATGGAAAATTGATGAAATGTTTATGAAACCCATCTTTTTATTGGGATGTGAAATAATTTAATGTTTATTAAACACATTACATAACATGATTTATGATATTTAGAATCATTTATGATCATGTTGAAATAATATGTATGATTTTCATTATGTGATGGTAGTGACCTATATATAACTCCAATGAATTGGGAAAATATTGATATCTCATGAGAAAAATACGATTGGAAAGAGGAGTGATCTCTGTCTAGTAAGGGACTCTTTACAGTATGATATCATTGGGTGTAAACATTGATTACTGAAATGTATTGGGGAGTGAACCTATTCCACTATGAAAGTCTTGGAAATGAGCTATGACTACTAATTAATTGATTTTATATCCTTATGTTTTTACCATAAAATTATGTAGTATAACAATGTTACGCACTCACGGATCAGGATCTTTGATTCCGTTATGTTTCATATCTTAGGAGATACCAATAATTATTCCTTGACTCATGATTATGATCTATGATATGTTGTCTAATATTTTCAAATGTTATTTTTCATGTTCTCAAACCCTTATGTTCATGTTCTGGTCAAGTTCTCATTGATATCTCCCTTGTTTACGCTTAATAAGCATATAATATCACCATTTCATTATGTTTTACTTCCCCATGTTATGAATAAAGTTAAAAAGTATAATATGTATAAGAAGGGTGATAGTTATGAAAAATATTTTTGGGAAATAATGTTGAGTCATTATGATCTAATCGTTTATGTTTCCATGTTTAGAAAAGAACTATGCATATATGATTCTGGTTTGGATCATTATATTGTGTAATGAAAATTAATATATTATTATTTTATTTTTATATATAAATAGGAAATATATGAGTAATTATAGTCGGTATTATAGTAAGGTTTAGTAACCCTTTGGAAACTAGGATAAGAATACATTAATGAAAACAATGGGGATAATTATAATAATAATATATAATCCTAATGTTTTTGTAGCATTCATGAATTAAAAAGGTTAAACCTATGGCTTCATAAAATAATTTTCTTGATTTAGATATAAATTAAATTAGTTTTAATTGTTATGTGGTTTCCCACTAAGATTTTTTGTTTTTTGACATTGTTTTTTTAATTGGATGGAAACAAAAGGAATCATGTTGATACTGAATGAGATGGTCAATAGATTGAATTTATTCATGAGAGAATAATTGAAATAAGAGATGTAAGGTAAAACATTTGGATTATGTATAATCATATATATCATCATATGGTTAATAATCTTAATAATGGTCACATGCATATAGTACCTACAAATAGAATTACAGAGGTTCATAAAGACCTCGTATGAAAGAATATTCATCTTGAAAAACATTTAGAATGTGGGTAGAATAACTCAAATGGACGTATTTTAGGAATGAGAAGGTATTTTGAGTGCATAATATAAGGGAACAAAGAAAATAAATCCCTCGAAAATTTAAAATTAATGGTAAATAAATTTACGAGAATAATCATCTCTCTAAGTTATAATTAATGGTTTAATGTTTTAAATGTTGAAAGAATTTGAATTATGAAAAATTATTTCTGTGGGGGGAATCTTGAGAATACAATCATCAATGTTGTTAAAGTAATTCTTTTACCAATTATGATTAAGTGTATATGAATGACAAATGAATGGTGTGGGATGTTTTAATATTATTTCATATGTTAAAAGTAGGAAGTCATATTAAATTGATGTTGATGAATTGTAAAAAATCACATTTTCATGAAAACATGGATCATTTTTTTCTAGTTTAAATTTGTTGATTAATTTTATTGATGGTTCCATATAGCCTTTAGAAGGTCTCATGTGAGTCTAGGTATTTTTTGGAGCTTGGACCTCCCGAAGAGGCAAGATGAACCACCCAATTAGTGAATAGTAGTGTTAATGTTGTAAATCAACTATGTAGGGAACATAGTGAGCATGAGGGGGATACACTGTTTAACTAAACCATGAAATCCAGATAAATGAACTTTATATTTGTCTCAAAACAAATTAAAGATCGATTTGGTATGGGCTACGAACGGTTTGTGAAAACAATATGCCTACATATATGAAGGGGGTTCATGTACAATGATGGGGGGATGGTTGGAACATAGTTTTTTCAACTATGTATAGAAACCATGTGACCCCTTATTTGAATGTGTGTCTTCCATTTTATAGGAAAAGTATAAATCACATACCTCTTTATCTTTTATCCTCTAGTGAGAATGTAACCCTTTTCTTCTCCTATAGTTCTGTTTCTTATCTTCTCATTAGGTATTTCGATTACTCTCTTATCTGATCTTCATTTTCATTTCCTTTAGAGGCATTGGACCAGTAATATTATGTTATATAATTTATTTTATTCCATTATTTTTTATCTTTCCAAATGTTGTAGTATTTTGGTATGATATCATATGTACTATTTTTAGGGAATTGGTCTGTTCTTTCAATTTCTCCAAGTCTCACTCAATTCAAAGGCGCACGATGGATAAGGGGGAGATATGGGCCTAATCAAGGTGTTATAGTAATTTTCACACAAAAAAATTGTATTTTATTGATTTTTGTCATCATTCCACTTGTCATACAGTTTTTTTGTTTCCTTAAATTTTATTTCATTTTTCTAAATAAATGTATCCAGTTATAGAAAACCTTTGGAGTCTTATTGAGTCTTTATAAGATGATTACCTCATTAATTTCCACAAATTTGGGTGTGATAAATTTAATTATCTCTTTTGTATAAATTTTGATTGACCATGAACACAATCCAAGGGGCAGAATTGACCTTAAATTTGTTGGCTTTTTATATAAACAAAAAGGCTTAATTTAATTGAATGGTGGCAGCTGACATAGCCATTACCTATGTGATATATTTATCCATATGAATTTTATAACTTGTGATACCCTTAGATAGATGGCATTAAATGGATATAAATGACTTAATTAGAAATTCCATATTATTATTATGATCAGGTCAAGGATATTGGATCATGAGAAATAGTTAAGAGACTTATTGAGTATGGAATTTCACACTCACTTATGTTGGGTGATGACCAAGAAATCTTACACTATTTACACTATATATATGATGGGAATTAATTTCCATGTTCTATCTCATAAGAAGATGGGAATAAGGAATCACCCCAATATCTCTAGTGATGAGCATGTTATATCACATTCATATGAGATTCATGTCTTGTACCTTCGGTTGAGCCTATAGCTTATTAAACTAGTTATAGACACCTAAGTTTTTCCCCAGGTCTAGATAGCACCTAGTATCCATGTATATACTTATATATGTCCTCATGTATGTGGTGTAGATTCATGTATACTTATTATATATCTGATTATATATATATATATGCACACATTAAAATAATCAGACTTATTCTAGCCTATGCCAAAGCAGGTAGTGTCTTCCAGGTGTCATTCGAGAACCTTTGATAGCTAGTATTTATTTCAGAATATTTTATTATATTTTATACTTGTGCACTAGTATACTATATAAACTAACTGAATTATTCTAGACACCATTAGTGGTGGCCTACATAGTTTATATCACACCCAACTTGGTCTGCCTTCGATACAAGAGTAGAATTCATGTTAGCATGTATGAATAAGGGAATCCACTCTGTCACTAATGCTTTATATTTTTTTCTTATGAAATGGATAATGGGAGAAGAGTATCAAACATATGCTCATGATTTTAGTATATATGTCTTTTTTTCTTTTTTATTTTGGTATAACATCTTGTATATATCAATCATATTGTATTTGTAATGCCCTGACCCTAGTTGCTTAGAGCTGGATCGTTATTTCATTACATTAAAATGATTACAAGAGAGTTGTATCCCAAATGACCAAATAGTTTAGTAGTGATGGAAGTCTAAATTCATATATAAGTTCATAATTTCAACTTGAAATGAAATTCAACATATAAATTCCATTAGGAGAATCTAAAACTCTTAGATTATCCCTTTAATTCATTCATAATATACTTCTCCACATACTGGGGAAAAAGAAAAAAGAAAAAAGGGTTGAGATCAGATGCACATTATGGGTAAATATTACAACTAATGAAATCATAAACATAAACAATAGGCATGATCAATAACTAAAAACCCATGTAATTAAAAATAAACATGATCATAATAAGGTACGAAATAAAACTATTTAAATAATTCCCTAAACATAACAATGGATATTATACTAATTAAATAATCACATGGACTATCAATTTGACATTTAATAAGTAGGGAATGCATACTGTCTGAAATCATAATCATTCATTCAAGGCCTCTTCCCAAAAACATGCACAAACAGGTAAAAACCCTAGCTAGTTTGTCTCATTTGACCTACCAATACATCGAGGGGATATAGAGGGCCCCACTCATTACAAAAAATTACAATATTTCCTCATATTAATGTGGATAAATATAGGAAACATATATATTCATATGTGAACTATCATATAAAATGTGAATAACTTTCCCCAATCATTATATATGAACACTAACCATTCAGAGTAATATGGTGAATTCTATCAAGATAACACATCCATGTTCAAACTAATGGTAAACCATTAAATAAAATATGGTAGATTATATCATAAAATATTAATCCCAATTAAACATAAGACTCAACAAGATAGTTGAAATAGATGAAAATACTAATATAAATCATCGAGTAATTCTTTAGATAAATACTCTTTTACTTTGAAATGAAGAGTTCCATTGAAAAATTATTGGTATAAAACCATAAATGAAATAAGATATTTTAAGAATAATATGATTGATTTTTGAAAAAAGAAATATTTTCTTAAAGCATATTATTGTTTGACTGTGAAAATAGGTAATAATTCGATAAGTTCCTTTGAAACAGGCTTGTTTATCAGGAATAACATTTGAAAGATCCTTTTAAAACATGTAACTCCCCATAAAAGAAAGAAGAAATATTTTTTCTACACATATTTAAAATATTCACATAGTATTAAAGATTAATAAATAAGTAAAATTAATAATTTAATAGATGTAAGTAGATATTAAGAGTAACATGAAAAAATGTAGGTTCATGTAAAAAACCCATTCCTTATGTCAGAACGTGTTTTACACATGACATTAAATTTCTGGATAATAAACATAAATCCCTTAATTAATTAATATAGACCTATATATTTATTTATTTTATTAATTATTGTTTTATTATTTCCATTTACAACCTTATTAATATGTTATATGATTGAATCTTGTCATTCCACAGTGTTCATTCCTGGATTTCATGATCGGTTTGATTGATTATATGTAATAGAGTTCATCTAAAACTTGAATAATTACATAAAATTGAAAAATCATGATATTAAAAAATATATATAAGTTTTAATGGATATATTTAAAAATTGGTAATATATCATGAAGATGAATCATTAAATAATACATTTAGTGATGATCCTTTAGATTATTACGATGGTTATTGATCATAAAGAATTCATTTTATTTTATCGTTTAGTATTATGTAAATATGTTACATAAAAACATAAAAATAGTTATAAAATAAATTTTACAATATTTATAAACAATTTAAATGGTTTTATAAAAATTCATAAATAATAATTTGAAGAATGAAACTTCATCATCTACGAAATTTGTAAATTGGCACTACTTGGAAGATGATATCGTTTATAAAATAAAAGAGGGAGAGGAAAGAAATTAATAATTATAATTGCATTAAAATGATATAATTTGATTATATATGTGATACTGGAGTTATTATGATCATTTTTATAGAAGTGGTTAAGATATAAAAAGAAAATAAGATAAATTGAAATGAAATTAAATGAAAAGGGAAGAGGATTTACCTCCTGAAATAACCTCCTTGAGAACCTCCATAAGGTAAAGGGTTTTTGAATTTTGGAAACACCAAGTGATCCTAGAAATGGGTAGGTACTAGGAAAGTGTTTTTAGCTAGAACATTTAGAAGCTTAATGGATTAGAGGAGTAAAAAGAAGAGGGAGTTAGGGGTGGTTTTTGTAGCATAGGAGAGCAGGGTATTCACATTATTTTAAGTATTATTTTATTATTTTGGATCATGCCTATGAATAGTATTTATTATTGTGACATGAAAATGTATTATGTCAACATGAGTTTGAACCAATTTCTATTTACATTATCCAAGACTCCAGAATGATTCATAAATTCATTTATTTCGCTCATTTCTTAAATTATTGAATTTCACTATTCACTAAAAATTCTAGTATTTTGGAAAAATACAAAAAATTCACCCTACCATTTTGAAACATGTTGAATTCAAAAATCAACTCAATTTAATAAAAATAATTTTCTGAATTAGATAAATTTAATTTTTAAATAAAATTATTATTTTCCTTAAAAATGCTGATTCAAATTTAATACTGATTTTATAATACATTCAAAAATTAACTGATATCCCATAAAATTATCCTCAAATCATAGGGAAATAATTTATTTACATAGGAATACATTATATAAAAATTAATTTTATTATTTTATTAATTTAAAATTTTAGTTCATTATTTATTGCTCAAAAATATACAAACACTTAATTATAAGTCTTTGAAATTTCCACATTCCCTTATATGGTGGCCAAATATTATTTCTACTTACATGGGTGAGAATACTATTCATAATGGTATATTAAAATTCATAAGGGTATGTTACTATTTCTTATGGTAAGTTACTATACACAAAAAAATATAAGTTGATCCTATAAGAAGCTAAATATCTTACTAATAGGAACCATGTATGTATGTTTTTTGAAAGTAAAATAAAATAAGTGGAAAAAATATATTCATTTCCTCGGTTATAAAAAAGTGTTTTACCATAGTGACTAAGTGTTTAATGCATTCAATATAATTTTTTTTATAAATTCTTTAGGTGTTACATTCTTCTCCCCTTACATAAAAGTTTTCCACGAAATTACCTGAATGTTACCTTATAAAAATATTTGGGTAGTTATTCCTCATAAGTTCCTCATTCTCTCATGTGGACTCTTCAATTTTACGATTTTTTCAAAGTACCTTTACCAATTGAGATGTTTGATTCCTCAAAACCTTTCCTTTAGTGTCCAAAAATTAGATATTATCTTCACAATAAGATAAGTCATCTTCCAATTATATACCATTATAAGTGAGAACAAGTGTAGGTTCTGGAATGTACTTTCTCAATAATGAGTCCTATAACACATTGGGTGCCTTATAAAGGCTAGGTGGAATTCCCAATCCATAAGGCACAACTCCAATTCTCTCAATAATTTCAAAAGGCCCAATTTACCTAGGGATAAGTTTCCATTTCTTTGCAAATATTATTAAACTGTTCAATGGTGATACTTTCTATAAAATTTTATCTTTCTCTTGAAATTTAAAATTCTTTCATCCATTATATGAATTGTAATTTTTCCTACTCTGAGATACTTTGATGTGGGTTTGAATAGTTTTTACTTTTTCTCTTATTTCCTCCACAAGATATAGGCCCACAATCTTCATTTCAAAAACTTCATCCAAATATGTTGGTGTAAGATATCTCGTTCTGTAAAATGCTTCATTTGGATCCATTTTAATACTACAATTGAATGTATTGTTTTCATAAAACTGCACTATAGGTAAATATTGATCCCATATACCATTAAAGTAAATTGAATAATATCTCAACAGGTCTTCAAATGTCTATATCATCCTTTTTGATTTCCCGTCAGTTTGTGGGTGATATGTAGTAATCAATCGATACTCAATATCCAAATATTTTTTCATAATTTTCTATAATTATGATGTAAAAAGTTTATCAGGATCATACATAATTATGAGAGTTTCTACATGAAATCTCACAACATTATTTATATAGTGTCATGTAAGGATTTCTAGTGGAAAATACACCCTTTTAGTGAAAATTGAGTATATTTTGTTAGTCAATATACAGTAAACCATATTTAATATTTCTTTAATGGAATTTTGGGTAATCCAATGATAAAATCCAAGGTGATTTCATCAAAATTTCATGTATCAATAGGTACAGTTTGTATGAATCTTCTAGGATATCATCGGTTGGCCATTACTTGTTGATCGAACAAACATCTTAATACAAACTCGGAAATTTTCCACTTCATGTTGTCCAACTAGAAATATTCCTTCAAATATCTTTGAATTTTATTTCTTCAAAGGAGTATAGAGATATTTTAGTAATGGGAATCATCCAATAACTCCCTTTTCTTCTCGAGTATAAAGGGAACACATAACCTCTTCCAAAATTTAAGAATCCCATCCTCACATAGGAATTCATCCAACATCCCATTATTCACACCACTAATTTTATTTTGAGGATTATCATCATCAAACTGAGGAGATTTAATTATTTTCAATAAATATGGATTTTCAACTAATTGAAAATATAATGATGTCTTGCCTTCTTTGATAATTCTTATATCCATGTTCACTAGATCCATGAATAGAAGATCCCTTTCATTCCTCATTTTGTTTAAAACTCCCAGATCCTTCCTACTCAATGCATCAGCAACCTTATTTTCCTTTCATGGGTGGTAGTGTATGGAACAATCATAATTCTTGAGTAGCTTGATGCATCGCCTTTGCCTCATGATGAGTTAGCTCTATGATAATATATATTTTAAACTCATGTGGCTTGTACATATTTCTCATTTTTTCTCCATAGATATAGTGACTCCATATCTTCAGACCAAATATTATAGCTTCAAAATCAATATCATGATTTCTATAGTTCAATTCATTATCCTTTAACCGCCTTGCTGTATAAGGAATAACTCTATCATTTAACATAAGTAAACAACCACGTCATTTATTTGATGCATCACTGTAAATAAAAAATCCTCCATTTCCCAATGGTAGAGTCAAGATCAGAGCATTCAATAATCACCTCTTTAATTATTCAAAAAACTCTTCACATTCTTTTATCCATATGAACATAAACCGCGTTATGAGTAAGAATGGTTAACGGGTTGGATAATCGGGTGAAATTTGAATGAAATTACGAAAATTACCTAATAAACCAATGAAACTACATAATTTGGTTGTGATCATTGGAGTAGGAAATTATTGAAACACTTTTGTCTTTGTAGGATCAACAAACATTCCATCCTTAGAGACAATATATCATAGAAAAGATACCAATTTAAGACAAAAATTAACCTTGTAAAACTTCCCATATAAATCATTTCTTCATAGAGTTTTCATAATAATCCTCAAGTGATTCTCATTGTGTTCATAGCTTTGGGAGTATACCAGGATATCATCAATAAATACCACAAAAAAGACCTAAAGATATTCATTGAAGACACTATAATTAGATCTATTAAAATAAAGGGTACATTAGTCAGTTCAAAAGGAATTACTGTAAACTCATAATTCCCTTTCCTAATTTTAAATGTTGTCTTTGGAATATCTTCTTTCCTCAAATTCAATTGATGATATCCATATTGAAGAGAAATCTTGAAAAAATATTGGGATATGTGGAGTTGATCAAATTAATCATCAATGCCAGGAAAAAGATATATGTTCTTTATCAAATAGAATTGATGTACTTGTAGCCAATACACAGCCTCATCGATCCATATTTATTCCTAATGAAAAGGACATGGGCTGACCATAGATACACATGAGGATGATTAAATCCTTTATCACTCAATTACTCTAGTTGATCCTTAAATTTTATTAATTACACAATGGCCATTCTATAAGGAGTCATTGATATAGGTCTTTAACTAATAACTAAATCAATGGAGAACTCAACATCCTTCTGTTGTGGACTTCAAGGTAAACCCTCTGAAAAAACATCAATGTATTCTATCAAAATAGGTATATCCTCAATTTGAATATTTATTTCCTCGTCCAAAGATATTGTGCACTCATTTTCCCCATGAACTGTATTCAATAAAACTACAGGTGGAACTAGATTAAAATTAGATAATGATTTTTCTTCTATAAAGATATGGGATTTTACATCTTCTTAAAAAATGTAACCAACTTATTCATGCAATGTATTTTTTCAACATAATTTTAAATCCAATACGTACCAAGTATTATATTAAATTCAATCATGGTTATGATGATATGGTTAGAAACTAAAAGAAGTTTGTGTTTCATAAGGGAGACCTATTGACACATATTTGTTAGAATGATACTTCCCTTAGGATTTTTTACTAAAAACTCTTTTATTAACTCTAATTTGAAATACCTAATTTTATTTGAACACCAAGAATATATAAAAGAATTTGAGTATCTAGAATCAAATAAATAATTGGGTAAGTATGAGGAAATGATTAAAGTTCCTGCCACCACATCATGAGGATCTTCAACCTCAGCAGTTGTGATCGCATATGTTTCACCTTTCTCTCTTGTCCTTCAATGTGGAATGTTTCCATGACACTTAGAAAAATTAATTTAATAATGTCCCATATATTTGAAATTTTAGCATTGAACATTGGTGGCTTCTTTATTTCCCTTAAAATCATGGGATTGGTTGCCTTTTCCTCCAAACATGTAACACAAATGCATACCCTTCATCAAAGTAACAGGGTGTTTCATCCAAAAATTATCATAGGATGGAAAATCTATTGTTCCCTTCATTACTTTTTCTTTATTTCCATTTACATAGTGTTTAGAAGACATATTATTATCTTACATTCCTTTGAATTCATAAGACAAAAATAATTCTTTTTGTCTTGATAGCATATGAGACTATATCTTCGTATCATGAAAATAATTGGGAGAGTAGTTCCCTTTAGAAGATTGGTTTTAGACTGTAAGATAATCAACCAATATCTCTACTTAGATTTATTATATAGTTTAATGAATTCCTTGATAACATTTTAAAGTATGCATCTAACTTTGGAACATTCTCATCATATTTTTTCCTCATATTCAGAAATTATTTTTCCATATACACTCATAGAATACAAGGAAAGTATTTTTATAAGATCATTTCCTTAAAATTCCTCTATTCAATATTTTCAATATCAACCTTTTCCTTTTCATCTTCAATTTTTTACCACCATTGATCATTATCTCTCAATGAACAATTAACATCCCTGAGAATATTCCCCATTTCATTAATTCCCAAATTAATAAATATCTTCTGTTCAGAACTTATCCACTACTCTGTTATTACTTGGTTTGTGGTCCCATTAGATAATGGAGGTTGATGTTTGATAAAGCAGTCTAACATATTTCCTCAATGTTGTGGATTGGGATGCTCCATATGGGTAAGTTTATTATTCATATCCTGATTCATTTTTCCTAATATAGTTATAATTTTCTCACCACCAGTGGAAGTTCTATAACAAACATCATTATCTTGAATAGGAAAGCAATCCCTACATGGGATATGCGCATTCTTGAGATTTACCTTCCTTCCACTTTACAAGATTTGTAAATTATGGCATACACCAGATTAGGTTATGAATCAAAATTTATAATCTCAATTGAAAAAATACATAACATAAATTTAAATCTTATGCATAGCTAAACCCATATTAATAAACATGGTTCCCTTGTGGAAAATTTTAATTTTAAATCCTACATTATGTCTTTTAAATAAGATTTGAATTATCCTATGCATATCCCTTAGTAGTGTTAAACCAAGTGTGCAGTAAGGATCATTGTCGAGTACCAATTTTCCCCAGGTGAAACCCAAAGCACCTTGTCATAGTTGTTACTCCTAGTTGGATTTGTACCAGAACCATGTCCACATGAAGTATCCTGAGCAGGATGAATTTTCTAGGAAGACCTAAATAATATCTTAATTTCTTAAATTTTATGATGTTATTTTATGTTTATCCTCCAAGAATAAATTAGTTTTTTGATCCATATTCTATGTTTTCTAAATCTAATTTCTAACTTTTCATGTAAACTTTCTCTAATACCAACTATAACTCCCTGAACCTATTCTCTAAAATTCGGGGCCTAATTTCCTTACATAAGAATTATTAAATGAAATTAATATCCTAAAGGAACTAATAGTTTAGTAGTTTTGGAATTCCAAATACATAAATATTTTCAAAATTACAACTTGAAATGACATTTAACATATAAATTCTACTAAGAACATCTATAACTCTTAGATTAACCATGTAAGTCATTCATAATATACTTATTCACATCCTGGGGGAAAATATAACATAATGAAGGGGTGAAATCAGATTCTCATTAAGGATAAATATTAAAATATAATAAATCATAAAAATAAACACTAGGCATGATGAATAAACAAAATACATGACTTTAAAAATAAACATGATCATAATATGGAAGGAATAAAAAATGATTATATAATTCCTCAAAACATAAACATGGATATTATAATAGTCGAATAATCACATGGACTATAAATATCTAGTTTCATAATGATGTAATTTATAATGATGGACATCATAATTATTCTGTCAAGGCCTCGTGCCAACACTATACATAAATGGTTAAAAACCCAAACTAGTTTGTCTCGTTAGACCTATCGACTCATCGAGGGGTTATAACATGCCCCACCCATCACAAAATAATTCCAATGCATTCTTCATATGTATGGAGATAAATATGAACAACCTATACATTCATATTGATACTAACATATGAAATGTAAATAACATTCTCCAATAATTAATTATGAAAACTATCAATTCGTAGTAATGTTGTGATTGGTGTCAAGATAATGCATCCACAGTCAACTAATAGTAAACTATTATATAAAATATTATAGATTATGTAAAAAATATATTATTACTAATTAAACATAAGAATCATTAGAAGGGTTTATATTCACAAAAACTAGTATAAAATCATATAGTAATTCTTAAGATAAATACTCTTTTACTTTGAAAAAGAAGAGTTATTTTGGAATTTTTTTATAAAACCATTAGTGAAATAAGATAGTTGTTCATATTCAAAATATGGATTTTATAAAAATAATGGTTTTTTAAAACAGATTATATAGTACAATTGGAAGTAGGTAAGAATTCATGATGTTCCCTTGAAAGGGGATTGTTTATCAGGAATAAGTTTTGAAAGATCCTTTTAAAAAATTAAACTACAAATGAAAAAATAAGGATTATGTTTTGTAAATATATATATATATATATATATATAACATTAGAAAAAAATTCATTAGGAGTACAAATAGAAAATTAACATTTTTATTGAGGTAAGTAGACAATGATAGTAACCTAAAAGAAAATGGAGTTTCGAAACAAAAACCATTATCTTATGTCTGAACTTGTTATACACATGACCATAACTTATTGGAAATTATATTTAAAACCATTAATTTATTAATTAATAACCTTAATTACATTTATTTTATTAATTATAGTTTTATTATGTTAATTTATGTCTATCTTGATAAGTTATATGATTGAATTTCATCATTCCAATGTGTTCATTTCCTTGATTTCAGAATCTGTTCGACTGATTATTAGTAATGGAGTTCATTTAAAAATTTATAATTCTCATGAATTAGAACTTAATGTTTCTAATCAGAATCCAGATATTTAAATGGTTATATATATTTATATATTTATATATATGTGTGTGATTTTTTACATATTATGAGGTTCAACCATTTGAAAATACATTTAGTTATAATTGTTTAGATTATTACGGTGGTTATTGATCATAACAATCTCATTTTGGTTTATCGTATAGTATTATGAAAATATGTTACCTAAAAACATAAGAATATTTCTATTATAAATTTTACAATATTTATCAACAATTAAAATGTATTCATAAACATCCTTGATGAATAATTTTAAGAATGAAACATAATCATATACGAAGGTAGTCAATGGGCACCTCCTAGATGATGATTTCATTTATAAAATAAAAGAATGTGAGTAAGAAGATTGATAATGGTTATTAAATTAACAATTTATAATTATATTATATATATGATACTATATTTATCATGGTGAATTAGAAAAATGAGGTTACTATAGAATAAGAAATGAAGATAAATTGAAATTTAATTAAATAAAAAACGAAGGGGATTAACCTCTTCAAAAAACCTCACTGATACCCTCTTAATGGGAAAGGATTTTGTAATTTTTGAAATAAAATGTTCTCTTCGATGTGGGGAGGGACTATGTAATTTTATTAAAGAATAACTTTAATAATCTTTAAGGATTTTAGGAGTGAGGAAAATATGGAGTGAAGGGTTGTTTTATAGTGGAAGAGATGAGGGGTTTTCCATTATTTTAGTCATTTTTTATTATTTTGGATCAAGACTATGAATAGTCTTTATTAATGTGACAAAAAATAGTAATACGTTCATGTGTGTTAGAAAAAACTTCCATTTACATCATCCATGACTCAATAATTATGCACAAATCAATTTATTTAGCATATTTCGTAAATTATTAAATTTCACTATTCACAAAAAAATCATGGATTTCAGAAAAACAAAATCCCAAAAATTCACCATAACCATTTCGTTATGTGTAGAATTAACAATGAACTCAATTTTATAAAATTAATTTTCTATGAAATAGATATATAATTTTTAAATAAAATCGTTATTTTCATGAAAATACAGATTTTAAATTTAAAACTGATTTTATAATACTAACTAAAATTAACTAATGTATCATAAAATTATCCTGAAATATTAGGAAAAAAATATATATATTAATAAAAACATTTTATGAAAATAAATTTTATTAATTTTTTACTATAAAATTGTAATTAAATATTTATTTCTCTCAAAAATACCAACACTTAATAATTAATTTTTAAAATATTTGCTCTCACAATTATGATGCCAGAATTTTATTTATACATACATGTGTGGTGTCAATATTCATAAGGTTTCATTAATATTTGTAAGGGTATGCTATTATTCATTAGGGAAAGTTACTATCCACTAAAAATGTAATTTTATCCTCTCAGTCTCTGATGATCTTTTAGATCACAACTGTGTTGGTCATTTTTTCAAAATTCATATCATTGACGCAGAAAAATTATAATCATTGGATAGATTATAAAAAATTGTTTTTTCATAGAGACACATAGTTTCATTAATTCAATATAAAATTGTTTTTAAATTCTTGGGTGCTACATTATTTCTCTATACTTGTAACAACCCGAGATTTTATGAAAAATATTCTTTTTAATTTTATTAATGTCTTGTGTTGTACGCTACACCAAAAGGAGCTTGAACAACACGCATCTTTGACTTTCCTTGCGTTACACGCAATCGCAACCTTCCTCGATAGCGTGTGTAGTACGCAATACCGAGTTTCACTAAACAACGATATGCTATTAAAATATTATTAAAACTAGCCATTATGAATAGTAATAACCACTTTTTGAAATTTTATAAATTTTAATTTTCAAAATGGTCTTCATTTTTGGATTCGGAATATCGAAATTAGCCTAGGGTGAAATTTTGGTATTTTTCTGAGAACTTTCAATTTTTGATGAATAGTGAAACCACTAAGTGGTAGGTAAAAAAACTGAATTTTGTATAAAACTTAATTTTACCGCTTCTGTGAATGGAATTTCAAAAATCCGACAGACACAGTTGATATCAGTAAGTAAAATGTGGTTCAATGTGATAAAAATAATTTTTTGGTGAATAGTAACTTTTTACTATTTTTACCGTGGTTAATAGTAAATAGGGTAACTAAGGGTAAATATGATATTAATATTACCCTAACACATTTCCTAATTCTATTGGACAAGTGTAATTCGACCAAAAACAAACTTAGGAATAAAATATGACCATTTAGGCCCACTTGGATTAGATTAGGACATTTATTATTAATTTATTTATAGAAGGGTTAAAATAGTTAAAATCAAAGTTTAATAAGTAAATCATTTTCAATATGGGGTTATACATACGATAAATTCAATTGTAAATATTCATTAGAAATCTAAAAAGATTTTCCACATGATGGTATTTTATTTGTAATTTTTAGACATCAAATAATTTAATTTATTTATGACACAAAGATGATGCAGTAATTATCTTATTAATGAAATATTGACATAATTGATAATACAAATACCAAAATAAATGTAATATAAGCCTTTTTATGAATTCCACTAATTTTCTAGGTTACTATGATATATTATTGTTGATTTAAGCAACTTGTTTTGAACATATAATTCTGTTATGACTTACACAAAAATCATATATCAAATAGTGTCAAAATTGACACAAAATAGTTTTTAAATCAAATATTATATTATTAATTGTTATTTTATTCCTAAAAATCTAAGGTTCGGCAAAATGACTTAGATAAGGATATATATATTAATAATAAACAATTTAGGGTTCGTTTGGCATGTTATAGTAAGTGTATTAACCATATAGTGAAAGAAAACAAAAAGACACGGTGAAAGTTAAATTATTTAACTTAGAGTTAAATCTAATTGATAAGGTTAATATAATACCCTAAACTTGTCTAAATCTTATTGGTAGATAGGATTTCGACCCTTCCCCACTTTATATTCGAAATAAATCCCTTTGGAACCATTATAAACCGATTTTGACTTTAATATAAAATAATATTTTGAGATATTCCTAAGGTGCCCCTCTCCTCCCTTATAAAAGGACACCTCCTCCCCCTCCTCCTCACACCAAATTGAGCACTCAAGCTCGTCCAACCCCTGACAAAATCTCTTCTACACTTCCCTAGAAACATCCTAGAGGTTCTGGTCTTCCTCAAAGACCAATTTTAGTGCCCTAAGAGGAGGTCTCAAAGAGGCGCTTCAAAGAATAGGTAATTACCGTTACCAATTCTTCCATCTTTATTTCTTCTTCCACTTCTTCTTCTTAGGTTGTTTCACTATGAAGTAATAACATCAGTATCAATCATATACTGATATGTTATTATAAGTATGAAACAACCCTATTTCACCATCTATCCATCCTACGGAAAAAGAAATCACTGCGCGTGCGTACGTAGAGAATATCGTCTCCACGCCGTGGTGTAATCTATTTTCCACCACCACCTTACATGGATGAGTATAATGGTGTAAATAATAACTATACATAGTTATTAAAACATCATATTGATTCTGATATATTGTATAATCTACTCCAATTCAATTCAATATTTATGGAAATGATATCATCGCTCGTGCGTACGTACGGACTACCGTCTCCACGACGCGATGAGATTCATTCTCCATGTTAACCATTTAAGAATGATTACAAAGTATATATAAGAAATAATAATGAAATATATGACATTATAAAGCTACTGGATTTATTTATATATATATATATATGTATGTCATCTACTTACTTCCATTCAAGACAATAAGGAAAGGAAAACAGCGTTCATGCGTACGTACGGACTACAGTCTCCATGAACGGTGTTTTTCATTTCATTTATCTATCTATTATATGTATATATATACTGAATATATATGATATATAAATCATATTTTATATTCTGGAAGTAAGTAAGTCATGATATAAGTAATAATAATGTCAAGAACAACAAGTCAAAACACCTACGATAAATGATACGATTTTACCCAAAACGCTTCTTTAACATGGAATTTACAAAAGAACGGGTAATATAAAGTCATAAGTGAACCATATATGATATCATAACAATAAATATGATTCTGTAATAATTCAATGACATTATTTAAATCATTATACAGGAGGTTCGGACACATACAAAGCAAATCGGACCTAAGGTAAGGGAAATATCACAATCTCACTTTTATCCGAGATTGTATTTACTTTGGTAATTACTGGGGTGTATTTTATCATCCACATCCATGTTCCCTCAATATGTAATATTATTTCCATCCTTCTACAATAGTTTATATCCAATTTTACCCTTCAGTAAGTTTTTTTGTAAAAGATATGAAAGGAATCTTTTGTCGTTTTTCATACGAGGTACTTTTTGACTTTTCCGACAAAAGTACGAAATAATGTTTTTTTAACTTATACGGCATGAATGGATTTCTAAAACATTATTTCTAAGAAGCTTCCTTTACAAGTTTTCAAGTTTTTTTTTAATCAAATTCTTTTATTTTATAATTGTACGACATGTTAAGAAAGGAAAAGTGTTTTTGAAGAAAAAATGATATTTTCCTCAAGAATGGAGTTCAAGTGTTTTATAAAAATTATTTTCCATCTAAGAAAATAAAAGGGTTCTGTTTTTATCCCTATTATTACATGGATTTGATTATGTTTTGATGGAAACATTTTTATTAATTCCTTTATCTTATATGAATTGTTTTATGATGTCATGTTGTTTAAGAATCCCATTTTTATTACATGGGTTATGCGATGAATTATGATTTATGATTATGTGGAACACATAAGAAAGGATTCATTATAAGATGGGTGGGACCTATATCTCCCTCCAATGCATTGGGTAAAGATTTTATATCTCATGAGATAGACATGGCTGGAATGGTAGGTTATACCGGTTCAGTGAAACAGGACTGAAATGAGGGTTACTCGATTCAGAAAGGGACTTTGTCCACTAAGATAGTCTTGGCAATGAGTCTTGACTAACAAGAAATGATTCTCTATGATTATGTGTGAATGCCACAATGTTTCATGTTTTAAGTTATGATTATTGTGATTAAATTTCACTACCATGATTTATCCCATGTTATGAAATTATGCTCTCTTTTGCAGGTTATGATTTCCAAAATGTTATGTTCTTATGAATACGATGTGATTGATATTTCTTTTGTTTACCCTTACTGAGCATTTGAGATCACCATTTTATGTTTTCTTTTCCCCAGGATATAAAGAAAGGTTTTAGGTATAAAAAAAGGAAGATCTTTATGGGAGATGTTGAAGATCATTCACCACAATTAGAAGATTTTATTCCGAGTTTCCAAAGACACTAAACTATTACGATCCTTGTGTGTGTGTTTTTGTTATGTACTAAGTATTCCGCAAAAGTAATGTAAAGTCCTATTTAGTCAGAGGGAGGTTTAGTCAACCTTTGGAAACTAGGATGCGAAAACGTTAGTGAGATCCCTAGAGATATTTTTAAGGTATGTCTAGGGATGTCTCTAAGGTTAAGTATACGTATAGGTTATAGTACTAGAACTACGGTAATGATCATAGAATTTAACCTAAGATGTTAGATATCTTGGATACTCCACCTTTATTATATTGTTTTCCCTAGCATGATTTTTGCCTCTCACACTATTCTTTTTTTTGGGTTTTATAAAATGGATGGAAACAAGATGTTTCACGATAATGGAGGATATGATGGACAATGGAATGATATTCTCCATAATGAAATGGGATTTGGAAGTCCAAACATCATTATTATGCCGAATCAGCAATCTCATAATATGATCAATAAAGTAAAATTTGGTAAGTTTCCTGACTCGGCTAAAAAGAGAAAGATGGAGTTTCATGATGATCATAGAGGAAAGAAAGTTCAATTTCCCCTATGTAAATCATGTGGGAAGAGGCATCAAGGAGAATGTTTCAAAGGAACTGGAAGATGCTTTGGGTGTGGAAAAGAAGGACACAAAGCAAGTAAGTGCAAAGGAAAAGGTTCAGTTAACACCATGGATGAGGATAATGGTATTGCTACGACATCAACAATGGTTAAATGTTTTAAATGTGGAATGTACGGGCATTATGCAAACCAATGCCCTAAGGGAAAGTCTCATGAAGATAATCAGTATGGTCGTATGGGAAGTATTTATGTTGATGATGATGAAGAGACTACAAATGATATGTGAGATGAAAGAATTTTTGAAGCTCGGTCAATGGTTTAAGAATGTAGTGGAATGATTACATGTTTATCATGTGTAATGTTGTATAAGAAATCTCATGGTACTATGGAATAAATAGACATCTAAGGATTGTTATACTGTTGTCTTTCCTTGAGTTATGAAAGTGTATGACTAATGGTACCACTATCCATGAAAGGTTATTCAGATATTTTTGGAATTTAGATGGTATGCGCATAATGAAGGAAAAATAAGATAAATAGGTGTTTGATTGTATTCATGAGCTCATGACTGATATAAGGAGAAGGTTATATCATGGTTTGAGTATATAGAATTTTTGGATTTTGGTATGTGGAAAGTGTTAACTTTAAACTGCATTCATGTTTTCACTAAGGTATTCAAGAGAATACATGATTAAGGACTTTGAATGTTTGGAATGTGACCAACAAAACATATCTTATGATATATGGGGATCAACGATGGTATTAAATCTCTGGTAATCGTTTTCACTATGTTATGAGAAGTGGACTGTAGTATTATGGATAAGCCTAAAGATTGAAATGGATTATGTTGGAAATAAGTGAGTATTGTTTAAGAATAGAAGTTTTTTTCGATATTATTGATGGGATGTTATAGTAATGTAGTTTTAGAAAAAGGACAACCTGCAGGACGGGCGACAACCCATCGCTTCGGACAAGTCTGTGGGAATCGAACCCACAACCGAAGTGCGACTGGCCGTTATCGCCTACCACTGGCCTACAGGAAGTCCCTATTTATTAGAAACTAGTTTTATTATATTAACCAGTATGATATATGAAGTATAAAGTCCATTTTAGGAACCATATATGATTAATCTCACTATAGAATGACTTATGTATATTTAATAACTTTTGCTAACCTTTTATTTGAGACAGATGGAATGACCCTTCATTCTATCACATGATCTGCTAACACTTCATTTATTTAAGAGATGAAGTGGAAATTGTTCAAGGCGAGGACAACAGTGAGATTGTACCAAAATAAAGTTAGTATTTATTCTAAACATTAGGGAAACGATATTGAAAACCAAAAATGTTGTCCTAGTGCTCTTATATCTGATTAATCAGATGGTACCTTAGATCGTCACAAATTTATGGATTTGTGATTGTTGGCTTTTCCATAGCCATGTTCTCTACCACTCTCCATCAGAACATGATGGTTAGATTTCTCTTCCATATCCATATTTTCACCTATGTGGAAACCCAGTGATTAGTTTATTTGGGTAATCATTACATTTCATACTTTAGTTTTTAAAGCCAAGTTTTGGTATTCCTTTTTACGATGTGGGTTTCTATTAAAGAAACTTTCGAATAGTAAACCATTTATAATCCCGACGAATTTCGAGGGTGAAATTCATTTTAAGGGGGGTAGAATGTAACAACCCGAGATTTTATGAAAAATATTCTTTTTAATTTTATTAATGTCTTGTGTTGTACGCTACACAAAAAGGATCTTGCACAACACGCATCTTTGACTATCCTTGCGTTACACGCAATCGCAACCTTCCTCGATAGCGTGTGTAGTAGGCAATACCGAGTTTCACTAAACAACGATATGCTATTAAAATATTATTAAAACTAGCCATTATGAATAGTAATAACCACTTTTTGAAATTTTATAAATTTTATTTTTCAAAATGGACTTCATTTTTGGATTCGGAATATCGAAATTAGCCTAGGGTGAAATTTTGGTATTTTTCTGAAAACTTTCAATTTTTGATGAATAGTGAAACCACTAAGTGGAAGGTAAAAAAACTGAATTTTGCATAAAACTTAATTTTACCGCTTCTGTGAATGGAATTTCAAAAATCCGACAGACACAGTTGATATCAGTAAGTAAAATGTGGTTCAATGAGATAAAAATAATTTTTTGGGGAATAATAACTTTTTACTATTTTTACCGCGGTTAATAGTAAATAGGGTAACTAAGGGTAAATATGATATTAATATTACCCTAACACATGTCCTAATTCTATTGGACAAGTGTAATTCTACCAAAAACCAACTTAGGAATAAAATATGACCATTTAAGCCCATTTGGATTAGATTAGGACATTTATTATTAATTTATTTAAAGAAGGGTTAAAATAGTTAAAATCAAAGTTTAATAAGTAAATAATTTTCAATATGGGGTTATACATAAGATAAATTCGATTGTAAATATTAATTAGAAAGATAAAACGATTTCCTACATGATGGTATTTTATTTGTAATTTTTAGACATCAAATAATTTAATTTATTTATGAAACAAAGATGATGCAGTAATTATCTTATTAAAGAAATATTGACATAATTGATAATATAAATACCAAAATAAATGTAATATAAGACTTTTTATGAATTCCACTAATTTTCTAGGTTACTATGATATATTAGTGTTGATTTAATCAACTTTTTTCGAACATATAATTCTGTTATGACTTTCACAAAAATCATATATCAAATAGTGTCAAAATTGACACAAAATAGTTTTTAAATCAAATATTATATTATTAATTGTTATTTTATTCCTAAAAATCTAAGGTTCAGCCAAATGACTTAGATAAGGATTTATATATTAATAATAAACAATTTAGGGTTCTTTTGGCATGTTATAGTAAGTGTATTAACCATATAGTGAAAGAAAACAAAAAGACACGGTGAAATTTAAATTATTTAACTTAGAGTTAAATCTAATTGATAAGGTTAAAATAATACCCTAAACTTGTCTAAATCTTATTGGTTGATAGTAGTTCGACCCTTCCCCACTTTATCTTCGAAATAAATCCCTTTGGAACCATTATAAACCGATTTTGACTTTAATATAAAATAATATTTTGAGATATTCCAAAGGTGCCCCTCTCCTCCCTTATAAAAGGACACCTCCTCCCCCTCCTCCTCACACAAAATTGAGCACTCAAGCTCGGCCAACCCCTTCCAAAATCTCTTCTCCACTTCCCTAGAAACATCCTAGAGGTTCTGGTCTTCCTCAAAGACCAATTTTAGTGCCCTAAGAGAAGGTCTCAAAGAGGCGCTTCAAAGAAGAGGTAATTACCGTTACCAATTCTTTCATCTTTATTTCTTCTTCCACTTCTTCTTCTTAGGTTGTTTCACTATGAAGTAATAACATCAGTATCACTCATATACTGATATGTTATTATATGTATGAAACAACCCTATTTCACCATCTATCCATCCTACGGAAAAAGAAATCACCGCGCGTGCGTACGTACGGAATATCGTCTCCACGCCGTGGTGTAATCTATTTTCCACCACCACCTTACATGGATGGGTATAATGGTGTAAAGAATAACTATATATAGTTATTACAACATCATATTGATTCTGATATATTGTATAATCTACTCCAATTCAATTCAATATTTATGGAAATGATATCATCGCTCGTGCGTACGTACGGACTACCGTCTCCACGACGCAATGAGATTCATTCTCCATGTTAACCATTTAAGAATGATTACAAAGTATATATAAGAAATAAAAATGAAATATATGACATTATAAAGCTACTGGATTTATGTATGTATATATATATATATGTATGTCATCTACTTACTTCCATTCAAGACAATAAGGAAAGGAAAACAGCGTTCATGCGTACGTACGGACTACCGTCTCCATGAACGGTGTTTTTCATTTCATTTATCTATCTATTATATGTATATATATACTGAATATATATGATATATAAATCATATTTTATATTCTGTAAGTAAGTAAATCATGATATAAGTAATAATAATGTCAAGAACAACAAGTCAAAACACCTACGATAAATGAAACGATTTTACCCAAAATGCTTCTTTAACATGGAATTTACAAAAGAACGGGTAATATAAAGTCATAAGTGAACCATATATGATACCATAACAATGAATATGATTCTGTAATAATTCAATGACATTATTTAAATCATTATACAGGAGGTTCGGACACAAACAAATCAAATCGGACCTTAGGTAAGGGAAATATCACAATCTCACTTTTATCCGAGATTGTATTTACTTTGGTAATTACTGGGGTGTATTTTATCATCCACATCCATGTTCCCTCAATATGTAATATTATTTTCATCCTTCTACAATAGTTTATATCCAATTTTACCCTTCGGTAAGTTTTTTTGTAAAAGATATGAAAGGAATCTTTTTTCGTTTTTCATACAAGGTACTTTTTGACTTTTCCGAAAAAAGTACGAAAGAATGTTTTTTTTAACTTATACGGCATGAATGGATTTCTAAAACATTATTTCTAAGAAGCTTCCTTTACAAGTTTTCAAGTTTATTTTTAATCAAATTCTTTTATTTTATAATTGTATGACATGTTAAGAAAGGAAAAGTGTTTTTGAAGAAGAAATGATATTTTCCTCAAGAATGGAGTTCAAGTGTTTTATAAAAATTATTTTCCATCTAAGAAAATAAAAGGGTTCTGTTTTTATCCCTATTATTACATGGATTTGATTATGTTTTGATGGAAACATTTTTATGAATTCCTTTATCTTATATGAATTGTTTTATGATGTCATGTTGTTTAAGAATCCCATTTTTATTACATGGGTTATGCGATGAATTATGATTTATGATTATGTGGCACACATAAGAAAGGATTCATTATAAGATGGGTGGGACCTATATCTCCCTCCAATGCATTGGGTAAAGATTTTATATCTCATGAGATAGACATGGCTGGAATGGTAGGTTATACCGGTTCAGTGAAACAGGACTGAAACGAGGGTTACTCGATTCAGAAAGGGACTTTGTCCACTAAGATAGTCTTGGCAATGAGTCTTGACTGACAAGAAATGATTCTCTATGATTATGTGTGAATGCCACAAAGTTTCATGTTTTAAGTTATGATTTTTGTGATTACATTTCACTACCATGATTTATCCCATGTTATGAAATTATGCTCTCTTTTGCAGGTTATGATTTCCAAAATGTTATGTTCTTATGAATACGATGTGATTGATATTTCTTTTGTTTACCCTTACTGAGCATTTGAGCTCACCCTTTTATGTTTTCTTTTCCCTAGGATATAAAGAAAGGTTTTAGGTATAAAAAAAGGAAGATCTTTATGGGAGATGTTGAAGATCATTCACCACGATTAGAAGATTTTATTCCGAGTTTCCAAAGACACTAAACTATTACGATCCTTGTGTGTGTGTTTTTGTTATGTACTAAGTATTCCGCAAAAGTAATGTAAAGTCTATGTACGTCAGGCTTCGGGTATCTACAATACTATTGTTGTATATCATCTTGAAATGACATCATTTTGTATTTGAATCTTCTTATGACCTATTATTATTACTACTAAATGTTCATTTCCTATTCCCATTATACTTATTTATGGTATTTTTATTATTTGTGTTGTCTATTATATCATTCTCCCACTATTTACATTTATTTATTTTTACCATTGTGCTACTATGATATGAGGGTATAGTGTCACCATTGAATAACATTGGACCATCACTTCAAGTTAGCAGCATCCAACATATGGGGAGGTGTGCTTGTGTAAATTTCACCCACCACTCAGGGCATCACTAGTGTGGCTATTAGTTTGGAACGTTACTAAATTTTATAAAATCTTATTTTCCTTTTTTCATAATTTTTTGTTATTGAACATGATACTACTATGTAATGTAATTTGGTAAAGAGCTTATTCATCGGAGTACCCAACCCATATACAGGGGAAACGAAAATTACCTAAGATGGGGTTTTGATGTTATTTTATTATGTATGGTATATTCGATACTATTTCACCATTGGATGACCCACATATTTTTTGATATTATTAATTTTTATGTTATTGATACAGACATTGTTTTACTTGGCCTAGTATGATAAGGAGGAATCATCACATCCATCATTATAGGCACATTTGGACTTATATTCCATGAATTTTTTCAAACCACATTACATTATATTTTACTTTTCTACTACATATAGTTAGTCCATGAATTACTGTATATGGGATTGTGCTATGATTTCTTACAATGATAAGATTGTAACAATTGGGCCCTACTGACAACATAGATAGAAATCCTTAAAAGGTTCCATAATTCACATCCCACCTAGTTCCACAAGTTTCCCCCACAACTTGTTGTCCCCTCCTTGGGCCCCACCCATGTTCCCGAATGGGTCATCAGACTAATTATTTTTTCCACTATCCAACACATGTTATTTCAAATGTGTTTTTTACTAACTCTCACAAAACCTGTGAATCTTCCCATAAGGTCACCCATTCTAATCACTACTACAGGCCAAACATGCTTCACTATGGAGATATAACCAGTTAGGCTTCTAAAAGGAAAGTCGAAACTTGTTTATATGATCCATATCATTTATTCTTTTTAATCATTTATCATTGTGGGGTGTTACATTCACTGCACATTTAGAGCACAACGCCCTCATTATGGACCCTAAATTTCAACCAATGAAGTTCCACTGAACTAAAGGATTTGTTCCTCCTCTAATAACAATGCAACAAATGGGAACAGAAGACATCACAAAAAACCCCCACCTTTACATTGTTTAGGCTCCTTGGGTGCCTGGTACCACGAGTTTCCTCAGAGACATGTGGTCTCCTCCCTAGGTCCCACATTTATTCCCAAAATAGTCATCAAACTATTAATTGTCCCCATAAACCAAAACATATTCCTTTTAGTGTTTTTTCTTCACCCTCTCCCAACCTAGAAAAATATTCCGAATCTCACTCATTCATATTACTACTCTAAGCTAAGGACACTTAGTTTTGAAGTATGAATTAGGTAGGATCTTGAAATTAAAGGTGCACCTTGTTTACATGAGCAATATCATTTACTGTTTTTAACAATTCACCATTATGTGGTTTACAAAAATAATCAGATTAATTAAAGTGTACGTATCATTCTAAACAGTTTTTTCTGAATATATTTATACTTTCACCCTAATTGGACAATTATAGCATGTTTTGGGTTCTGGATCTACTAGTTCCACAGAATAATATGGCATTAGTTTTTTTATTAAATAAATTCAAAATTGAAATTTATAAATTAAGTACATAAATAATGTTAGAGTGGTAATTCATTTAATAAAATCATTTGATATGACCTTTTATATCCTGATACCAGATGTAAAGGACAGGTTGGAGATACGTCAATTTATAAGTGTATAAATTTTATAAATTGGGAAATTTGATTCATATAATTGGACCGTGATACATGAAGGTTCTGGGCACAGCGACAATGCGTTGGTGGATGTGACCACTTGGCTTTTTTTCATTAACAATGATCAATCTGGGATCAATAAAACAATAGACACCATTCTCTATAGATCAAATCACAGAAATGAAGAAAGAAAATAAATGTCCCGGATCCACAAAGTTGGATCATTACAGGTTGGTTATAATTAATTTAATCAGTTTAAAAAAAATACCTTTTGGGTGTTCTTTCATTGTTGATGTTCTTGATCACGTTCTGATGTGATTCGTTGTTGCGTCGCAGAAGCCATGTATAGACTTCCTATAGATATGATCCACACGTGCACCTCGTATCTCTGGACATCGCCAAAAGATTCTATGGGTTCTAGCGTAGAGAAACATTTTCTTGTGTTGTCTGCCTTAGATTTTCTTAATCCAAGGGAAGAGGATCTCTCTCAGTCTAGGGAGAATTCTTGGAGGAATAGGTTCTTTCGGCCTTGAAATAATTCTCTAGAATTGTTGTGCACAATGATTCTCTGGTTTAAGGAAAAGAGTTGGGGTTGTGAGGATATTTATAATCGGGTTTGAGGTTGTATAGTTATGACAACAAATAAAAGTGTTACGCATTTTATTTATTTCATTAACTCCCTTTTGAAAACCCCATGTCGTTTCATTAATAACTTGACATGTTCCCACACTAATTATAATAAATATCATTTACAAAATGATATTTCCTCAAAATATCGACTGGAAAAACTACACTGCATGTGTTAATAAATACACTGGGTGTATCTCTAGTTTTCATTTATTCATTTCCTTTCCAAAATACAAACTACACGGGGTGTACATTTAATAATGCATGGTGTGTACTTGATTTCAAAATAAAACTACACAGAGTGTAATCATTGATACATGACGTGTACATGTTTTATTTTATTCTACCTCCAACATTAAAAATATTTAGGCTTCTTAAATAATTATTAAACCACGTAAAGGAATAATCTTTATTCTACTTGAGATACCTGGATACACTTAGTGTGTGACCCTCTAGGTCTATTTCTCGTTGGAATTAGGTGATCTTGCCTAAAGTCAAAGATTACTATCTAGCAACGGGTCAAGGAACCCAAGAGAATGAAGTTGAGGTCCCATAGATGTGTCACCTCATACGAATACTTACTGTGTAATTTAATCCCTTTGCCTCAATATCTCATCAAGTAGGTTTCATGGAAGTGCCATAAACCTGTATGATTGATCTATCATTCATTGAATTCCAGAAATAAACTCGTCATTAGACCATGTCCATGGAATTTGTTCGACGGTTCTATATCAACCAAAGGGCCTAAGATATCTACTTCCATAAATATTGATGGGACAAATCTTTCCCCGACTTATCCATTAACAACATGTCATTCGTGATGCACCCAACGTACCCTACTTCCCACCAACTGTCTACGTAATAGTTTTCATCAAAAAATTTAAGTGTGCGAGTCATGACAAGAGTTAATGATAATATTCCAGTCTAAGGACCATTACACACGCTCGTAGATGGAAATGTTTGACGACACCAAGACATGTGGAATTTGTACTGGTTGGTCTGTTCTCATAATCTCTAATATTCGAGATTACCAAGTGCGAACTCCTTGAGAGAGAGTCTCATCTTTTTATGAGTACTCGCACATGATGGTCTGCATACATCGTGTCCAATCATAGTATGTCATCCAACCATAGAAATTTATTTAAGAATATTGTTATAGAATTTCAATGTTCTCATCATAGCGGATATCTACCAAGACCTTATCAATGGAAGAAATATTCATGGACATTATTATATTATAGTCATGCAGAACAATGAATAGTATATAATAAGTTAACATTCATGTTATCAAAGCATAAAACAATTGGTTCTCATGACACCAACCCTTACAAACTCCCACTTGGACTAGAGACAACTGCCTATGACTTTTAGTCTTCTAGACCTCACAAGATGATCATGTTTCTGCTGAGTCAAGGCGTCAGTCAAGGGGTCTGCCACGTTATCTTCCATAGAAATACTGCTCACGGTAACTCCACCTCTCTAAGAGAAATCCCTCAAAATATGATACATCCAAACTATGTGCTATGTCTGCTGATTAGACCTTGGCTCTTTTGTATGTTCCACCACTACAGTATTATCACAATAGAGTGTGATAAGATCATTACTGCTAGGTACTACATCCACCTCTCGGACAAAGCTTCGCATCCATACTGCTTTTTTAGCTGCCTCAGATGCTGCGATATACTTGGACTCCGCTGTAGAATCTACTACCACACTTTTCTTTGAGCTCTTCCAGATCACTGCACCTCCATTGAAACTGAAGATGTACCCAGACTGCAACTTCATGTCATCTTGATCAGTCTGGAAACTAGCATCTACATGTCCACTGATGACTAGTTCCTCATCTCGCCCATAAACCAAGAAAATATCCTTAGTACAGCTCAGATACTTAAGGATAGTCTTGAATTACATCCAATGGCGGTCTCCTGGATCATCATGATATCTATATGAACCCGGTTTTTCATTTTAGGTATGTCTTTCCTTTTTCTATATTTTTTGAGAGAAAATGATGTTTCTGGATATTTTTTAAGTACACGCCATGAAATTTATGAGTACATGTCGTGTACTCTTTTCCTACTTGAATCCGTGTTCTGGCCGTGACCAGGCCACAAACACGGTGTGTAGTGGTGATGTGGAGGCAGATTTTGGCAGAGTACGGAAAGACCTAGTACATGACGTGTACTCTAAAAGTACACGACGTGTACTTTCTTTTTTTTTTATTAAACGGACTGAGGTCATGCCTAATCACGATAAACATCTTCGTCTAGTTCATGTTCGTCTGAGAGAGCCGGGAATCTGTGTATCTTCTATGAGCCACCGTTCCTCGATCCATTCTCTATTTCGAGAAATTTCGATTGCATTAGAATTGCAACGGTGAGTTCTCCCTTCTTCTCGAGCTTTGTTTTCAAATTCCTTCTACTTCTCAAGCATTTTCTCATATCTATGACGTTCAAGGGAGAATCAGTCAACATGGTTAAAGTATATCAATCTCCTAGGATCGAGGTGGGTGTTTTGTGCCTTTCTGTAAGATGTTTGGGAATATTTAGCATAAATTCAACCAATTCATGCAAATGGGGAATTGTGGGTTTTCTATTTTTCCCCTATTGTCTGTCTTCTTTTCTTGATTTCTTGTGAAGAGATCATTGTTTGAAAAATCGGATAACTCACACTGTATTCTTGTGATTAGCCTTGCTTGTTTTTCTTCTTAGGCGTTTTTCCTGTATCCATGCCTAGTTGTATGATAGTGGGGCTGTTATACTTTTATGTTGTTGTGCCTTAGAATGATAGTCAAGTAGTTCTTGAGGTTTACTTGGGATGATACGTGCGTGCTGAGCATGTTTATTTGACATAGGACTATGAGAACCTAGTGTAGTAGACCATATGGAGAATGGACGTATGGGCTTCTCCAGAGTGTCTTTTAATACGATGTGAGACCACAGGGGGAATTGAAGATGATTTATTCCTCAGAGAGTCTGTAGTTCCTCAACACAGGCCACATGGGTAATTAGACATTGAGTGCTTCCCCATAGAGCCTTTAGTATGATATGGGACTATAGGGGGAATTGACAGTGAGTGATTCCTCAGAAATCCTACTCTTAGCTGAACCAGAGGGGTGAGACTGAGTGTGCCTCCTAGAGGGTTGCTAGTACTTGTAGGTTGAACCATAGGGGTTAGGCTGTGAGAGCTACCCAAGGGTTACCTATTTTCTACTTGTTGTTGGATGTTTACTTATGTACTTTATATGCTAGAACTATGGATTTTAGCTGCCATGTGATTTTCTATTTACTGCTTCCTACACTTTTACTTGCCCTATACTCATTGACTATTAGGCACAGATCTTTTGGTGATTACCTACTGGGATTTTATCTCTCACCCTATTTGGGCCATGCTTTTGGGTCGAAGTAGACTTTGTTGTTAGCGGTATAGATAATGGAAAGCGCCCTTAGACTTCTGGTACTTGACTGCTTGGAGCTGCAGATCAAGGGGCCAAGCTTAGGCTAGTAATGCTGCAGGAGTTGCTGTTATTTTAGTACTTTGTTCTTAATTTTATTTCAGAACGTTTTTGTGTTTGCTGCATTCCTTAGATATTTGTACATGTTGCAACATTGTCATCATTACTATATATTCATTTTTTCCACTGTTTGTTTTTAGTTATTTTCGGTTGTTTACTTCTTCCGCTAATTACTGTTAATTTATTTTCTTTGTATACCTTACTAAATGAGAGCATAGTTTCCCCCAATAACTTACCAAGGCCCTCGCTTCTAGTCAAAAGCCTCTAGCATTTCGGGAAATGCGCTTGAGGTCATGTGGTGAACCGGGCATGGGGCACCTCTGGGTAGCATCAAGAACCGGGGCATTACAAAGTGGTATTAGAAGTGTTCTTTTCTCTTGATTTACTGTTTGGAGCCTTATCCAAGCATAGGACGGAATAGGTACTTGGTGTTATGTTGTGCCCAGGAGTAGCTAACCCATGTATAGGGAAAGTCCAGACTACCTCGTTTTTTGTAGTTTTCGTGTTTTGAGATTTACAGTTGATATGATTTCACCTATAGCGATTCAGATGTCTCGTGTTGTTGTTGTTTTGCTATTGCAGTTCTATTTCTATCGCAAATGGATGTGATGAGGGTATACCATCTCATGCACCATATAGACACTTGATAGAAATCACATGCCATGCATTCTTGCCAGGCCATCTAGGGTGCATTATCGATTTCATGTTGTTGTGATAGACTTGTGCTGATTTTTCATGCTGTTATGATATATTCTATGATATAATCTCTACTACTTGATAGAGGGTTGTTTGTATTGTACTTTGCTTCAATGAATGCCAAATTTTGGTTCACGAGGTGTTATGGGCCCTCTTGAATCAGAAATTGGTGGATCATTGACTTGTTTTTCTTTGTATATGACTGTATAGGATGCAAAACATTGATTCGCAGGGATTATGGGCCCTCAAGAATCAGAATTTGGAACTATCATGCCTTTTTCAGTGTTTTCTAGGCTTCGGTGCAGTTTCAGAGCTACTGCCCAGAAAAACCCAGAATAAATGGCGTGTACTTTATATATACACGCCATGTAGTTTTAAATCGTGTCTTTGACTATGTGTGCCGAAACACGGGTGGTGAAAATCGCCAAGAACACGTCGTGTATGGCAGGTACACCCCGTGTAGTAGTGAGTGTGTACCCGGCCGTGTAACTAACAACACAAGTCAGGGAAGCTCGAGTAGAACACGCCGTGTTGGATACCAACACGCCATGTAGTCTTGTCCCGGAAACCCGACCATGTCCTGAGCAACACGGGTTGGTGTTACCTTCTTCCATAAACGCTGTGTTTGTTCGGAACACGATGTGTAAGGGTCATCTGTGTACTTGGTCGTGTTTCCAACAACACGGGTCGGGGAAAAGTCTTCATGTACACACCGTGTTTGTTTGGAACACGCCATGTAGACTCATCCGTGTAGCCGTCCATGTAGCCAACAACACGGGTTGTTGAAACCTTGTCTACTACATGCCATGTCCACCAGGCACACACTGTGTAGTCTCGGTTTAAGAAGACCGTGTGGGTTAGCCGTGCAAGGAGACAATAGTAGGGAAATAGATTTAAGTACACGTCGAGTAGATTTTACAGATGTCGTGTAGTCTTGTTTTGTAAATCTTGTTTGTTTCCTTCTCCTATTATCGTCTTGTAATCCTTGGTTCTATGTACTTGTTTTTATAATCTAAGGTATGTTTTGATCTTTCAGAGGTATTCCACCGAGACGTCCTCCAGTTGTACGTCAGTTGTCAGACAGTGATCAGACGATAGATATGGATGATCAGGGACTTCCGGTCGATCCGCCTGTCAGGCCAGCCTTGGCACCGGCTTTCATACCTATTATAGGTGCTGATGCGCAGTTCAGGGAAGGATTTATGAAGATGATGCAAGGCCTTTCAGGGATCATAGCCTCCTGCCATGACTATGCAAGACTTGACGCGGGTTTTCCAATAGCAGCATCCTCCCACCTTCTCATGGGAAGGAGGAACTTCGGCTGCAGAGTCATGGCTGGAAGCCATGTTGACCATCTTTGAGCATCTAGAGACGCCTCAAGAGATGCAGGTAAATATCGCTACCTATATTCGACGAGACTCCACCAAGAGGTGGTGGGACGTGATCTCATAGGCGAGTCATCGGCAGGGTATGGCTTGGGAGGAGTTTTAGCGTTTCTTTTATGACTACTTCTACCCGGAGACCCTGAGGGCCGACCAATCCCAAGAGTTCATGAGCATAGAGCAGGGTATTCTTTATGTTATGGAGTACTCCTATCGTTTCACTGAGCTGTAGTATTTCACACCCCTCTAAGGTGGGGATGGGATGTTCTTAGCTAGGATGGTTGAGGATAGTCTCAGGAGGGAGATCCGCTCGCAGGTGAATCTCTTCCAGTTGACTTCCATCACTTCCATCGTCAACCAGGCACTGATTGCGAAGCGCAATATGAAAGCCTCTAGAGCTTCAAGTTAGGGCGGTTCTGCTTCCAGAGATAGTATTCTTCCAGATGATAGTAAGAAGTTTCATAGGGAGTCTACATCCAGTGATTCGAGGAAGAAAGATGCATCGTCAGGAAGCCAAGTGATATGCTACCAGTGTGGCTGGTTAGGGCACACGAGGCCGCAGTGCCAGAGCGACCTAGTGGAGTTCCAATCCTGCGGCAAGATGGTTCACCTACAGTGTTTCTTCCAGGTTTTCTCACAAGAAGTTGGTGACGGGATTTCTTAAATTACTCCTTGTTTAAGAGCAGCACCACCAGTTTCACACCATTTGAGGATCTGAAGTTCTTCTGGCCATTCTGGCCGAGGTGGAGCTGGAGGTCGTGGCAGTCAGCCACTAGTCTTTCAGCGTCAACAGGATGGATTAGCCCAGACCGGTCAGGCAGGGTCGCAGGGCCGCGGTGCAGGCTAGTCTTTCACCGTGGAACAGACCCATCAAGAGCAGGATCCCCAACCTTCTACAGTTCGAGGTACGATCTTAGTAGCCTCGGTTTTATTTTCAGCACTTTTTGATACTTGTGCTATGCATTGATTTATCTCTGTTGCTGTCGTGGAGAGTCTTGGGCTCTGTATCTTTTCTTCTGCCGAGTCGTTGACACTAGACACACCTTTGGGGACAAGGACATCTAGTGTCTGTCAGTGTAGAGAGTGCCCTCTCAAGGTTGTAGGGTATCGTTTCTTATGGGATCTCTACGTCCTAGAGATGACAGGCTTTGATTTTATTCTATGGATGGACTAGTTGGTTCCCTTCCAGGCAGTCATCGACTATTATCACCACAAGGTGAGTTTCATTTCACTAGAGGGTGAATATTTTATCCATAAAGGTGAATGGTATGTCCGGGTGAGTCAAGAGGACTCGAGCATCATGGGCTAGGAAGGGTGATGAAAAAGATTTCTAGTCATTATCTGGATGATCATGGGACTTCACAATTGGACTTTCCTCCAATGGTGTATTGTTTCATAGATATATTTCCAGAGGTCTTTTCAGTTTTGCCTCCGGAGTGTGAGGTGGACTTCACGATTGATCTTGTGCCATGAGCATCACTGGTGTCCATTCCTCCCTATAGGATGGCTATACCTGAGTTGCGGGAGCTCAAGAAGAAGTGGGAGGAGTTGCAGGAAAATGGTTTCATTTGACCTAGTACCTCTCCTTGGGGTTCTCCTATCCTGTTTTCAAAGAAGTCAGATGGTAACCTTAGGCTCTGTGTGGATTATCGGAAGCTGAACCAGTTGACGGTAAAGAACCGATATCCCTTGCCAAGGATTGATGACCTTTTCAATCAGCTTCGAGGAGCTCGGGTGTTCTCGAAGATCAATTTTAGGTCCGGTTATCATCATTTGCATATTACACCATCAGATAAACCTCTGAAAGCCTTCAGGAGTAGGTATGGTCTCTACAAGTATACGGTCATTTCGTTCGGTCTCATGAATGAACCAGCAGTTTTCATGGAACTGATGAATGGATTGTTCCATCCTTACTTGGACTCCTTTGTCGTGGTCTTCATGGATGATATCTTAGTGTACTCTCAGTCTCGACATGACCATGATACCCATCTTGAGATCGTTCTGAGTACACTGAGAGAGCATCGGCTTTATGCTAAACTCTCGAAGTGCCACATTTGGATGGATCAGATTCACTTCTTGGGTCACGTCATCTCAGAGGCAGGAGTATCTATGGACCCATATTAAGTGAAAGCTATAGTTTCCTGGGAGTATCCGAAGAACATTTTTGAGGTACAGAGTTTCGCAGGGCTGGCTGGATACTACATACGCTTTATTCCGGACTTTCACGCTGAGTAACACCATTAATAGGTCTGACCAAGAAAATAGAGCAGTTTTTATGGTCAGATTCTTGTGAGTCAGCCTTTCAGGAGCTGAAGGGGAGGTTGATGTCGGCACCGATACTAGTCTTTCCAGAGCCGGTCAAGGGCTACACTGTTTACTGGGATGCTTCAGGTATCGGGCTGGGCGTTGTGATTATTCAGGGAGATGGAGTTGTTGCATACAGTTCTCGGCAGTTGAGGCAACATGAGAGGAACTACCCGATGCACGATTTTTATTTGGAAGCTGTTGTTCATTCCATACAAATTTGGAGACATTACCTTCTAGGAGAGCACTTTGTGGTTTTCACTGACCACAAGATTCTCAAGTACATCTTCACTCTGCGTGATCTGTATCTGAGACAGCGCAGGTGGGTCGAGTATCTTCAGTCTATTGATTTTGAGCTTGGCTACACACCGGGAAAGGGAAATGCAGCGGTAGATGCATTGAGCAGGAGAACACAGATTCAGGCAGTTCAGGAGGCCAGTAGTTAGTGGCAGCTGATTGCTCTCTTCATTGAGATGCATCTAGAGGTGCACAACAAACAGGGAGAGACTTTCCTATCTTCTGTAGCTGTTACCTCTACACTACTTGATCGGGTACGGATGAGGTAGCTATCAGACTCAAAAATATGAGTCCTATTGGAGAGTGTGTTAAGAGAGGACCCTCTTCTTGGATGGACAGTGGGCGAGGATGAGATCTTGCATTTTGAGGGACACGTATGGGTGCTAGTAGACATGCGCGGGGAGATGATGAGGGATTTTCATTCCTCAGTTTGGGCAGTTCATCCTGGAATCACCAAGATGTATCTGGATCTACACTACCAGTACTGGTGGCTAGGTATGAAGAAAGATGTTGTTGGTTTTGTCATGAGATGTTTTACTTGTCATCAGGTAAAGGTAGAGCATCAAAGACCCGCATGGCTTTTACAGCAGTTACCCATTCCTGAGTGGAAGTGGAATGATGTTACGATGAACATCGTGACTGGGTTTCTGAGGTCACCTCGGAGGAATGATGTTGTTTCAGTTGTCGTTGACAAACTCACGAAGGTCGCACACTTTTTTCTGATCAAGGAAACCTTCCGTGTTGATGATCTGGGACAGTTGTACATCCGGGAGATTGTATGTCTACATGGAGTTCCACACTCCACTGTTTCATACAGGGATGTGCGCATTACTTCTTGGTTCTGGAAGAAAATACAGAATGGTTTGGGTACATAGATACTTTTGAGTACATCATACCATCCCTAGACTAATGGCCAGCCCGAGCGCACGATCCAGGTGCTTGAGCATATGCTTCGAGCTTGCATTCTAGACTTTGGCGGTTCCTGGGAGAAGTGTATTACTCTTGTTGAGTTCGCCTACAACAGCAGCTTTCAGGTGACCATTCGAATGGCACCGTACGAGGCTCTGTACGGTAGTCCATGCCGATCACCCTTATGCTCATTGGAGGCAGGAGAGGCAGCCTTGCTGGGACATCGCCTTGTTCAGGAGACCTCTGAGCAGTTAGAGTTGGTTCGGACGAGGATGGCTATAGTACAGTCTCGACAGAAATCTAATGCTGATCAACAGAGATGACCTTTGGAGTTTGAAGTCGGGGATCAGGTTTTTCTGCATGTCGCACCAAGGATGGGACACATGAGGATTCAAGGACAGGGTAATCTTTCACCGCGGTACGTTGGGCCGTTTGAGTTTTTTGAGAGAGTTGGTCTGGTTTCCTATCTGTTGCAGCTACCTCCGAGGTACCGGGCCATGCATGACGTCTTCCACATCTCTCAGCTCTGACGTTACTTTTCAGACCCATCTCATTTATTTCAACCCAAGGAGGTTGAGCTCGAAGTGGATACGTCGTTTGAGGAGCATCCTATACGGATTGTCGATCACAGTACGAAATTTCTATATGGGTGGTATGTTCCTTTAGTACAGGTACGTTGGCAGCATGGGTGAGTATAGGACGAGACCTAGGAGAGGGAGGCCGATGTACGATCCTATTGGCTGGAGCTGTTTAGGGTTTCTTCTTCTACACCTCTCTAGGGAAATATGGGGATGAATTTCCTTAAGGGCGGATGTTTGTAAGAACTCGGTTTTTCGTTTTAGGTATGTCTTTCCTTTTTCTGGAGTTTTTGAGAAAAAATGATGTTTTTGGAAATTTTTTAAGTACACACCATGTACTTTCTGAGTACAGGCCATGTACTCTTTTCCCACTTGAAGCAGTGTTCTGGCCGTGTCTGGGCCACACACACGGTGTGTAGGGGTGATGTGGAGGCCGATTTTGGAGGAGTATGGAAAGACCTAGTACACTCCATGTACTCTAAAAGTACACGTCGTGTACTTCATTTCATTAAACGGACCGGGGTCACGCCTGATCGTGATAAATGTATTTTTCTATGTCATGTTTGTCCGAGAGTGCTGGGAATCTGCAAATCTTTGACGATCCACCATTCCTCTGTCCGTTCTCTTTTTCAAGCATTGTCGATTGCATTGGAATCGCAGTAGTGACTAATCTCTTCTTCATGATCTTGGTTTTCCAATTCCTCCTCCTTATCAAGATATCGTGGGTTGAGAGTTTTGGGAATTTTCTCAGATCTACGATGTTCAAGAGAGAATCAATCATCTTGGTTCAAGTATATCGGTCTTCTAGGATCGAGGTAGGTGGTTTGTGCCTTTCTGTAGGATGTCTGTGAATATTTTGTGAAAATTCCACCAATTCCCTTGAATAGGGAATTGTGGGTTTCCTGTTTTTCCCCTTTTGTTTGTCTGTTTTGCTTGATTACTTGAGTAGAGATCATTGTTTGCAAAATTGTATAATTCACACTGTATTCTTCTGCTTCTCCTAACTTGTTTTTCTTCTTAGGTGTTTTTCCAGTTGTCATGCCTAGTTGTAGGATAGTGGGGTTGTTATACTGTTATGCTATTGTGCCTTAGAATGATAGCCAAGTAGTTCCTGAGGTTTACTTGGGATGATTCTCAGGCGCTGAGCATGTTTATTTCACATAGGACTGTGAGAACCTAGTGTAGTAGACCATATAGAGAATGGACATAAGGGCTTCTCCAGAGTGTCTTTTAATACGATGTGAGACCACATGGGGAATTGACGATAAGTGCTTCCTTAAAGAGTTTGCAGTTCCTTGATGTGGGGCACATGGGGAATGATACGTTGAGTGCTTCCCTAGAGAGCCTTCAGTACGATATAAGAATATAGCTGGAATTGATGGTGAGTGTTTCCTCAGAAAGTCTACTCTTAGCTGAACCAGAGGGGTGAGACTGAGTGTGCCTCCTAAGGGGTTGCTAGTACTTGTAGGTGGAACAATAGGGGTTATGCTGTGAGAGATACCCAGAGGGTTACCTATTTTCTACTTGTTGTTGGATGTTTACTTGTGTACTTTATATGCGAGAACTATGGATTATAGTTGCCATGTGCTTTTCTATTTACTGCATCCTGCACTTTTACATGCCTTGTACTCATTGACTGTTAGGAAAAGATCATTGGGTGATTTCCTACTGGGATTGTATATCACACCCTGTTTGGGCCATGCTTTTGGGCCCAAGAAAACTTTGTTGTTACAGGTATAGACAAAGAAAGGCACCCTTCGACTTCCTGTACTTGACTACTTGGAGCTGGATAGAAATGTACCATGCTTAGGCTTGTGATGCTGTTGGAGTTGCTATTATTTTAGTACATTATTCTTACTTTTATTTCAGCACATTGTTGTGTTTGCTGCATTCCTTAGATACTTGTACCTGCTACAACATTATCATAATTACTTTATATTCATTTCTTCCACTGTTTGGTTTCAGTTATTGTTTGTTTTTTTCTACTTCTGCTAATTAATGTTAATTTCTTTTCTTTGTATACCTTACCAAATGAGGGAATAGTTTCCCCAATAACATACCAAGGCCCTTGATGCTAGTCGGTAGCCTCTGGATTTTGGGGAAATGTGCTTGAGGTTATGTGGCAAACTGGGCATGGGGCACCTCTAGGTGGCCTCCAGAATCGGGACATTACAATATCTTCCTACTGAACATAATGTGTAAGAAACATCTAACCTTTTACATAGCATAGAAAACACGACTGAACCAATCACAAATGCGTAAGGGATCCTTTCCATTTTCATTCTTTCCTCATGTGTCTGAGGACATATTTTCTTGAAAATATGAATGCCATGTGACACTGGAAACATTCCTCTCTTGGATTGTTTCATACTGAATCTCTTCAGTATCGTGTTAAGGTATGTACTTTGACTCAGGCCCAGCATTCTCTTGGATCTATCACGATGGATCTTGATCCCAATAATATATGTTGTCTTGCCCAAGTATTTCATGGAGAAGAATTTATTTAACCATGCCTTAACTGACTGTAAAGTAGGTACTTCATTTCCAATTAGTTATATGTCATCCACATATACTATTAGGAAAACAATTGTACATCCACTAAACGTTTTGTAGATACAAGGATAATATTCATTCTTAACAAAGGAAAATTCGGTTGCGGCTTCCTCAAAAAGAATTTTCCATGAACTTGATGCTTTCTTTAATCCATAAATGGATTTATGAAACTTTCATACCTTGTTGGCATCCTCTGGAGTCACAAACCCTTCAGGTTGTGCCATGTAGACATCTTCCTGGAGGTTTTCATTAAGGAAATCTCTTTTGAAATCCATTTTCCAAATTTCTTATTCATGGTAAGCGGCAATGGCTAATAGGATTTTTATGGATTTCAGCATTGCAACCGGTGAAAAGGTTTCATCATTGCCAATTCCTTGACACTGTATAAAACCTTTGGCAACTAGTCATTCCTTATAGGTTCTTACTTGCCCCTCCATGTTCAGTATCTTCTTGAATACCCATTTATTACCAATAGGCATTACATCAACTGTAAGATCAACCAAAATCCAGACTTGGTTTTTGTACATGGAATCCATTTCAGAATTCATGGATTCTTGACACTTGGTAGCGTCTGTGCCTTCAACTGCTTCCTTATAGGTAAAAGGATCATCATTGTCAACCAATAATGAGTCACCATCCTCGATGAAAAGAAAACCATATCGTTCTGGTTCTCTCACCTCTCTCATGCTTCTACGTAGTTCTTGTGTCTATAGAACTGATTGTTCTTCCACTGGGCTTTGTAGAATCTGCTCCTGTACAATCTCTTGTGTATCTTGAGCCTTGACTTCATCGAAGTCTATCTCACTCCCACTATCCCTTTTGGAGATGTGCTCCATCTCATCGAATATGGCGTGTCTTTCCACTGTAACATTTTTTTTTGAGGGGTTGTATAGTTAATATCCCCATGTTTCCTTGGGATATCCTATAAAGATAAACTTTGTGCCTCAGGGTGAAATTTTGTTAACTAAAGAGGCCTTAACAAATGCTTCGCTACCCCACACATGTAAAATCGATAACATGGCTTTTCATCCACTCCATAAATCATATGGAATACCATTTATCGATTTAGTTGGTACTTGGTTTAGTATGTATACTTATTTTTGTAATGTATATCCCCAAAATGATAAGGGAAGATTCACATGACTCATCATTGATCTCACCATGTCCAACAGGGTGTGATTCCTCCTTTCACTTACACCATTATAATGAGGTGTGTAAGGAGGAGTGAGTTGAGATAAAATCTCAAACTCACGTAAGAAATAAATGATGTCCTGATTATGATATTCTCCTACTCTGTTTGAGCAGAGTTTCTTAATATTCTTACTAATCTGGTTCTCAACTTCATTCTTGTATTCCTTGATCCGATCAAAAGATTCTATCTTATACCTCATTATGTAAATATATCTTTACCTTATAATATCATTAGTAAAAGTTTTGAAGTATGAGAACACACCCCTTGTTTCAACTAGAAATGGTCCACACACATCTGTGTGAAATAATTCTAGAATCTCTTTAGCCCTCTCACCATTCCCACTAAATGGGGATTTGGTCATTTTTCCTTGTAGACAAGCATGACATACACCGAGTGGTTTTAGTTCGAAATAATCTTAATACCCATCTTGATGTAATTTTATCAAATGTTTCTCATTGACATGACCTAGCCGGTGATTCCAAAGTTGGTTGTGGTATGAGTCATGTGAATTAACTTTTTCATCAATTACCATTACTTGGTTTGTGTAGTCAAACACATAAAGGTCGTTATATAAATGTTCCCTACAAAAACAAATGCTATCTTTATTAAAGTAGAAACATCCACTTCCAAAAATGAAGATGAATCCATCATTATCTAATCTAGATACTAAAATAATGTTTTTATTTACAGAGGGTAGATAATAAAATCCTTTGAAAACCAAGACCATCCATATAGGCAATGTGAGGTGGTAGTCTCTGACAGCTACAACAGCGAGTCTAGCTCTGTTGGCTACCCGTAGATCCACCTCACCTCAGTCAATCTTTCTAAATCTACATGGTTCCTGTATTTGGATACAGATGTGAGCACAAAAATTAGTATCTAATACCCAATTTGTAGAAATAGATAGACTTTATTCGATAACAAACGCACATGAAGTTCCCCTTTCTTACTTTTCTAGGTGTAGTTTTTCTTCTAGTGGCCCATCTGGTGACATGAGAAACAAATAGCCCCATTTTCTCTTGCCTCCCATTTGATCTTCCTTTTCTTGGAAGGCCTTGAAGGATCTTTGGGATTAAATCTCTTTACATTCGCTTTCCTTTTATTCACCAAGAGGATAGAAGGATTTTCACGCTTGATGTCATTGTCCACTTGGCGAATGAGGATAAAAAGATCTGAAAGAGACTTCTCAATGTTGTTCATGTTAAAGTTCTCAACAAAGTTAGAGATTCTCTAGTGGAGTGATGCAAGAATGAGATCGGTACCTAGTTCTTCGGGGAGTTTAAACCATAGAACCTCTAAGCGCTCAATGTAGCTAATGATCTTGACTACTTGAGGCCCAGCTAGGGTACCCTCTCCAAGCTTTCTCTGGAATAGAGATTTGGATATCTCAAACCTTTCCTATCTTGCTCTCTCCTGGTATAGAACCGGAGTTGCTCGAGCATGCTATAGGCATCCATATCTTCATGAGACTTCATAAGCTCACTAGAACTTGATGATATCATCAAACATTGAACATCAAGTGAATCGTTCAAATTTTGATCATAGACCAGAAAATCTTCATCACTTGGCCTTTGGGTGGGCGAATCCGGAAGTGAGGACTCCAGCACGAAAAACTTTCGTTCATGGCATAGGATAACCCAAAGGCACCTAAACCATTCCTAAAAGTTAATGTTGGTGATGATATTTTCTTTATCCAGAATTAATCGTAGAGAAAATGTGGTTGATGAGTTTTTCATTTCGATTATACAAATTAAAAGAGCATATTTATCATTACTTTCTTGATTACATTTTTTATGACATATAATTAATTTTATTAAGTCTCTCACTATTTTATCAAGTCCCAATGGCCCTCACCATTGAACTCAGAATGTCTAGTTGCTTTGACATTCTAGTGGCGAGGATCCATATTCCCCTTCGCATAAACCCAACAAGGGTTGGTCAAGCTATTTGAAGGTATTTAGGTAGGCAGGTCTTTGCCAATTGTGAGCTTACAATTCCTTGATCTGTTGAGTGGACTCCCCAATCAGGAAATCCTGACTTGGATTTCCTCAACTATTTCCTCCAATATTACATCAAGTATATCAAGGACTACTCTTCTTGATGTAATATTGTTAAGTCAATCCAAAACCTTTCATAAGGTATTCCTTAATAAAAGTAAGTGTCCCAACAAGGGTTATTCAAACACATAGTTTTATTGAATCTTGACCTTAATCATGTAACAGAAGTCTTGGTCTGACTTAATATGGTATTTGAGGGATTTTTTTCTTTATGTGTAATTTTTCATTATCAAATTCTCTTTAATATTAAGTGATGCTTTCTTAAGTGATTAACCATGTTCTGATAATGTTTACGCATAGTCCAGTTTTTTTATTCTATCTATACATGATTGTTTATTTCATTAATTATGTGATAAAGACAAAACATACATAATAAATAAACTATGAAATCAGACAGGAATAAAATAAGATGGTATGATCATGAGCTACTATTGGTTAGCTTATCTAGCGGTTTGATATGCTAACCCTGACCTAGGTAAAAACACCTTGAATGGATGGTTTGTGTTTGGCAGCTCCCACCTGTCCACATTTGTATCTTCTTAAGATGGTTTCGCCTCAGCTTTGTGTTTTGAACTGTCTCCCATGGCTTGGGATATCCTCCATTACATGGGATTACATTAAAGAAACCATGGTCACGCAGGCCCTACATTTTATAGGAAGAAGGCTCGTAGGCCAAAAAATTTAAATTAACCACGTTTAAATGAAACCATACACACATAAAAAGGGTCTTTTGGTCTATCTCAAGATCATCCATTGCATTCAATTAAATTTACGCATATTTAGAATTCAAATTCATTTAATCATTCTTTTATTTAATATAAGTCGTGCTTGAATTCAATTAATTGTGATCTTATAATTAATCAATTAATTATCATAAATTCCTCTATGAATTTCCTCGAGATTCTTCTCATCCATATTCCTTGTACAAGTCTTTGTACTTTTGGTGGAAACATGGTGAAATTTCATTTCTGTAAAGAACACGACGTGTAGTTTATAGTTTCATGGCGTGTATTTCTTTTCACCCTTTATCCGAAGTACATGTCGGGGGCTTTGGCATGTTTTCTCTAATTTGGAATTTTTGGAGTACACGGAGTGTAGATAAATCATACATGGTGTGTACTTCCTTGTTACGCGGTAACCGACCTGGCAATCCCATGTACGTGGTACGCGGCTTCTCCTTTGTACATGGTTTCACTTGGGCAGGATCGGATTACACGACGTGTCGCTCCAATATACACGCTGTGTATTCCGAGTCCCACACACATCATTCATTTCTGGTCAACATGGGGTGTTAAATGGTTAGGTGTAATCAATTCACACGATGTGGTTTGGCGGACCAGTATGGGTTTTTTTAGCCTAAGTACGCAGTGTGTAGTTTTCCATTACACATCGTGTATTCCTATGTTGTACAGGTAGAAAGAGCGGCTCCTCAAGATGATTTCCTCGTTTATATTTTAATCAAAATTAAAATTAAAAGGTCATTTTTGTGATGTGAATCGAGAAACGAAAGAGGAAGAGAGGATCTTTTTTATTCATATTTATATAACGATTTATTTTGAATTGAATAAAATATAAATGTGTATATTATCAACGAAAATTAAATAACATTAATCAATGTTTTAACTTCCCTCTGATACTATTTGAATGTTCCGGATGCAGTAGAAGAACATGGGTGGATGTGACCACTTGGATTTTTTTCATTAAAAATGATTAATCCAGGATCAATATGACGATAAACGCCAGTCTCCATGGATAGAATCACAGAAAAGAACAAAGAAAAGAAAAGTCCTGGAACCACAAAGTAGGATCATTTCAGGTTGATTATAATTAATTTAATCAATTGAAAATAAATACATTTTTTGGATGTTATTTCTTCATTGGTGTTCTTGATCACGTTCTGATGTGATTCGTCATTTCATCACATAATCCATGTATAGACGTCCTCTGTTGGTGCTCCACACATGCACCCCATATCTCTGGACGTCACCAAAGGAGTCTCCGGGTGCTAGAATGGAGAAACATTTTCTTGATTTTTCTTCCTTAGATCGTCTTCATATAATGGAATAGGATCTCTCTCAGTCATGACAGTGTTCTTGGAGGAAGTGGTTCTTTCGGCATTGAAACAATTCTCCAGAATTGTTGTGCACAACAATTCTCTTGTGTAAGGAAAAGTGTTGAGGTTGTGAGGATATTTATAATCAGGATTGAGGTTGTAGAGTTATGTCAATAAATAAACGTGTTACGTGTTTTATTTATTTCATTAACTCCCTTTTAGAAAACCCCATGTCGAGTCATTAATTCCTTGACATGTTCCCACACTGATTATAATAAATATCATTTAATAAAATGATATTTCATCAAAATCCTGACTGGAAAAACAACACGGCGTGTATTAATAAATACATGTTGTGTACTTTTTTTTCATTGAAAACTTCACGACATGTACATTCAATGTACACGGCATGTATCTCTTGTTTTCATTTATTCATTTCCTTTCCAAAATGAAAACAACATAGTGTGTACATTTAATAATACACGACGTGTGATTGTTTCCAAAATAAAACTACACAGCATGTAATCATTGATACATGGCTTGTACTTGTTTTATTTTATTCTTCCTCCAACATTAAAATGATTTAAACTTCCTTGAATAATTATTAAACCACTTATGGGTGTAATCTTTATTCTACTTGAGATACTTGGATACACTTAGTGTGTGACCCTCTAGGCCTCTTTCTCATTGGCATTTGACGAGCTTGCCTAAAGTCCAAGATTACTATCTAGCAATGTGTCAAGGCACCCAAGAGAAAGAAGTTGACGTCGCATTGACATGTCACCTCATAAAAATTCTTACTGTGTAATTTAGTCCCTTTGTCTCAATATCTCATCAAACAGGTTTCATTGAAGTGTCATAAACCTATATGCTTGATCTGTAATTCTTTGATTTCCATAAATAAACTCGTCATTACACCATGGCCATGGAATTTTTTCAACAGTTCTATTTTAATCAAAGAGCCAGATATATCTACTTCCATAAATATGGAAGGTACAAATCATTCCTCAACTTATTCATTAAAGACATGTCATTCGTGATGCACCCAACGTACCCTACTTCCTGCCGACTGTCTACGTGATGGTTTTCGTCAGCAAATCTGAGTGCATGAGTCAAGACATGAGTTAATGATAATCTTGCAGTATAAGGACCATTACACACGCTCGTAGATAGTAATGTACAATGACACCAAGACATGCGGAATTGCTACTAGCAGGTCTGTTCTCATAATCTCCCATCTTAGAGATTACCAAGTGCAAACTCCATGAGAGAGAGTCTCGTCTTCTTACATGTACTCGCACATGACGGTCTATATACTACATGTCCTATCATATTATGCCATCCCACCATAGAACATTATTTAATAATACTGATATAGCATTTCAAGGTTCTCATAATAGTGGGGATCTTCCATGACCTTGTCAATTTAACAAATATTCCAGGACATTATTATATTATAGTCATGCAGAACAATGAACAATATATAATAAGTGAACATTCATGTAATCAAAGTATAAAACAGTTTGTTCTCAGGACACCAACCCTTACAAACTGCCACTTGGACTAGAGCCAACTGCCTACAACTTTTAGTCTGCTAGACCTCACATGATGATCATGTTTCTGCTGACTCAAGGATTTAGTCAAGGGGTCTTCCATGTTATCTTCCGTGGAAATACTGCTCACTGCAACTTCACCTCTCTGAGAAAAATACCTCAAGAGATGATACTTCCGAAGTATGTGCTTTGTCCGCTGATGTGAACTTGGCTCTTTTGCAAGTGCCACCGCTGCAGTATTATCACAATAGAGTGTGATAGGATCTTTACTGGTAGGATCTACATCCAACTCTTGGACAAAGCTTCGCATCCATACTGCTTATTTAGCTACCTCAGAAGCTGCAATATACTTGGACTCCGCTGTAGAATCTACCACCACACTTTTCTTTGAGCTCATCCAGCACACTGCACCTCCATTCAAACTAAAGATATACCCTGTTTGCGACTTCATGTCATCTTGATCAGTCTGGAAACTAGCATTTACATGTTCTCTAATGACTAGTTCCTCATCTCCTCCATAAACCAGGAATATACCCTTAGTACCCCTTGGATACTTAAGGATAGTCTTGATTGTCATCCAATGGCGGTCTCCAAGATCATCTTGATATCTGCTTACCACACTTAATATGTAAGCAACATCTAGCCTTGTACATTGCATAACATACAGGACTGACCCAATCGTGGATGCGTAAGGGATCCTGTCCATTTTCATTCTTTCCTCATGTGTCTGAGGACACATTTTCTTTGAAAGATGAATGCCATGTGACACTGGCAACAATCCCCTCTTGGATTGTTCCATACTGAATATCTTTAGTATCTTGTCAATGTATGTACTTTGACTCAGGCCCAGCATTCTCTTGGATATATCAGGATGGATCTTGTTCCAAAAAATATATGTTGCCTCACCCAAGTCTTTCATGGAAAATAATTTGTCTGACCATGCCTTAACTGACTGTAAGACATGTACTTCGTTTCCAATTAGTAATATGTCATCAACATATACTATTAGGAAAACAAATGCACTTCCACTAAACCTTTTGTAGACACAAGGTACACATTCGTTCTTATCAAAGCCAAATTCAGCCACGGCTTCATCAAAATGAATGATCCATGACCTTGATGCTTGCTTTAATCCATAAATCGATTTCTGTAACTTGCATACCTTGTTGGCATCCTTTGGAGTCACAAACCCTTCAGGTTGTGTCATGTAGACATCTTCATGGAGGTTCCTATTAAGGAATGTTTTTTTGACATCCATTTTCCTAATTTCATAGTCATGGTAAGAAACAATGGCCAATATGATTCTGATGGATTTCAGCATCGCAACCGGTGAAAAGGTTTCATCATAGTTAATTCCTTGATGCTTTCTAAAACCATTGGCAACCAGTCGTGCCTTATAGGTGGGGGCTTTCACCACCATGAGGTGATGGATTTCATCCTTAGTTTCTTGCATCATTTTAAGGGTTTGGATGTGAATTACTATGTATCCTGCAAATATGAGGTAAGAAATGGAAACCGAAAATGATGAAGGATTTAATGTATCTAGGAGGTTAGTTTGAGAAGTTGTGAATGAACATTGAGATTCTGCACATTAGAGAAGCTGTGAATGAACATTGGGAGTCTAAAAATTGAGGATGCATTAATATGAGCATCAGAACAGGAAGCTTTCTCTTGAGCATGTCATTCGGATTTGGATGTTCGAGAGGGTATGTCTCTGCCATCAGTACCATGCCCGTGCATCTTTGCATGGGTCAGCTAGCAGAGTGATCATGCGATGGTGAAAGCTTATCATCATGATGCAGTCACTAGGGAGGAGCAGATCGTGCAGTCATGATCTGGGTTATCATCTTTCATGGTTTTAAATGGTTGTAATGTATGGATCTTGTGGTTTCTCACTTTTTCCTCAAAAGTGTTTTGATAATAAGAATTTTAATTTTCAGTCAGTTAATAGGATTTACATCAACTAGAAGATCTACCAAAAACCAGACTTCATTTTGGTACATGGAATTCATTTCAGAATTCATGGCTCCTTGCCACTTGGCAGCGTTTGTGCCTTCAACTGATTCCTTGTAGGTAAGAGGATTATCATTGTCAACCAATAATGAGTCACCATCCTCGGTGATAAGAAAACTATATCGTTCTGGTTCTCTCACCTCTCTCGTGCTCCTATGCTGTTCTTGTGTCCCTGGAACAGACTGTTCTTCCACGGGGCTTTGTGGAATCTGTTGTTGTACCAACTCCTGTGTATCTTCAGCCTTGACTTCATCAAAGTCTATCTCACTCCCACTATTTCATTTGGAGATGTGCTCCCTCTCAAGGAATATGGTGTGTCTTGCCACTGTAACCTTTTTGTCTGAGAGGTTGTATAGGTAATATCCCCTTGTTTCCTTGTGATATCCTATAAAGATACACTTTGTGCCTCAGGGTGAAAATTTGTTACCTGAAGAGGCCTTAACAAATGCTTCGCTACACAACACATGTAAATTCGATAACATGGCTTTGCGTCCACTCCATAACTAGTATGGACTACCATTTATCGATTTAGTTGGTACTTGGTTTAGTATGTGTGCTGCAGTTTGTAATGCATATCCCCAAAAAGATAATGGAAGACTCGCATGAATCATCATTGATCTCACCATGTCCAACAGCGTGCGGTTTCTCCTTTCACTTTCACCATTCCACTGAGGTGTGTAAGGAGTGAGTTGAGATAAAATCCCAAACTCCCAAAAGAAATCAATGAAGTCCTGATTAAGATATTTGCCTCCTCTGTCTGATCGGAGTTTCGTAATCTTCTTACCAAGCTGGTTCTCAACTTCATTCCTGTATTCTTTGAACCAATCAAAAAAATCTGACTTATACCTCATTATGTAAATATATCCATATCTACTAAAATCATCAAATCTTCCTCTCTTCCTCTCTTCATTCTCTAGTTTTTTGGGGAAAAAAGTTTTTAGTTGAAGTTTTTTATACAAGAGCACTTGAAAGGCGTTAATACCTTCAAGATATCCAAGTGTAAGGTATTTATATTTTATATTTATTTTATTTATTTTATTTGTTTATATTAATTTTAATTTATGTTTATTAGTTCAAATTAAATTAGATTAAAATTGATTTTTATTTGTATTTATTTTTAGTAAGAAATTGATATTGTTAGTGATAATTATAAATAATTATGGTCAATTTGCAATAAATAGAGATTATTATCGATAATTAGTGGAATTTAGTTATAATTAGGGATAATTAGTAATAATTAGTATTAATTAGATATAAATAGTAATAATTAGATATAATTAGTAATAATTTGATATAATTAATAATAATTAGATATAATTCATAATAATTAGTAATAATTAGATATAAAAAGTAATAATTAGTTATATTTAGTAATAATTAGAAACAATTAGTAATAATTAGATATAATTAGTAGTAATTAGATATAATTAGTAATAATTATATATAATTAGTAATAATTAGGAATAAATACCAATAATTAGTAATTATTAGATATAATTTGTAATAATTAGATATAATTAGTAATAATTAGATATAATTAGTAATAATTAGATATAATTAGTAATATTTAGATATAATTAGTAATAATTAGATATAATTAGTAATAATTAGATATAATTAGTAATAATTAGTAATAATTAGTTATAATTAGTAATAATTACATATAATTAGTAATAATTAGATTTAATTAGTAATAAATAGATATAATTAGTAATAATTAGTAATAAATATATATAATAAGTAATAATTACCAATAATTAGTAACAATTACAAATAGTTAGTAATAATTACCAATAATTAGTAATAATTACCAGTAATTATATATAATTACATATAATTAGATATAATGAGATATATTTTGTAATAATAAGATATAATTAATAATAATTATTAATAATTACCAAAAATTAGTAATAATTAACAATAATTAGTAATAATTTCTAATAATTAGTCATAATTACCAATAATTATATATAATTAGATATAATTAGATATAATGAGATATAATGAGATATAATTAGATATAATTAGTAATAATTACAAATAATTCATAATAATTACCAATATTTATTAATAATTACAAATAATTACAAATAATTATAAATAATTAGTAATAATTACCAATAATTAGTAATAATTACCAATAATTAGTAATTATTTCCAATAATTAGTAATAATTACCAATAATTAGTAGTAATTATCAATAATTAGTAATAATTACTAATAATTAGTAGTAATTACCAATAATTAGTAATAATTCCAATAATTCATAATAATTACCAATAATTAGTAAAAATTACAAATAATTAGTAATAATTACCAATAAATTAGTAATAATTACCAATACTTTCCAATAATTACCAATTATTCCCAATAATTACCAATAATTTCCAATAATTACCAATAATTACGAATAATTACCAATAATTACAAATAATTACCAATAATTACCAATAATTACCAATAATTACCAATGACTACCAATAATTACCAATAATTACCAATAATTACCAATAATTACCAATAATTACCAATAATTATCAATAATTACCAATAATTACCAATAATTAAGAATAATTACCAATAATTAGTATTAATTACCAATAATTAGTGATAATTAGATATAATTACCAATAATTATATACAATTACAAATAATAAGTAGTAATTTCCAATACATAGGAATATTTACCTATAATTAAGAATAATTACCAATAATTATGAATAATTATCAATAATTAGAAATAATTACCAATAATTACCAATAATTTGGAATAATTACCAATAATTACCAATAATTACAAATAATTACCAATATTTACATATAATTTCCAATAATTACCAATAATTACCAATAATTACCAATAATTACCAATAATTACCAATAATAATTACAAATAAAAAAATATATTATCAATATCTATGAAAAATCAATATAGATATTATTAAAATATTAGAAAATTTATAAAATATTAAAATTATCAATATTCGCAACAAGATTTTCTCTATTCTTAACATGTTCAAATCTCAAAGGGACGCCAATTATTAGGTCATGCACAATAAAAAGTTTTTGTTAGCCATTTCCAATGTAAACCTTACAATTTCCCTTATTTTGTTGATCACCTTGAAATTAGTGTATCAATAGGACAACCCAAGTCATGCCCTTCTCATCAATAAAAATTATCTCACATGACCCATTAGATAGACCATTTTTCCTTGAAAATTTAAGTGAAAGATACTGATGTCCTTCAAATTTTTAAGGAAGAATGATCTTTGTAAAGGGTCATGTGAGATGATTCTTCGAGAGGAGAATGACAATACTTCGGTCATCCTATTGCAACACTACTTGCATGGTGATCCACCATGGAAGGGCAATTATAGAGTTTACATTGGACATGACTGACACATACTTTTTATTGCGCATGACCTGACAATTGGAGACCCTTTGAGATTTAAACATGTTAAAAATAAAGCAACGCCTGTTGGGAATATTGATAATTTTAATATTTTATAAATTTATTAATATTTTAATAATGTTAATAATGTTTTTTCATAAATATTGATAATATAATTTTCTTATTAGTAATAATTAGTAAATGAAATCTACTTGGACAATGAAGTGAAAATTTGTAATCATCTTCACAATGATGATTACAAAATTTCCTTTCATTATTCAATTAGTTTTCATTTCTCTAAGTATTTCTAAATTAGTAATAAATTTTAATAATTAGTAATAATTAGTATTAAATTTTAATAATTAGTAATAAATTATATTACTTAGTAATAAATTGTAATAATTAGTAATAAATTATCATAATTAGTAATAAATTGTAAGAATTATTAATAATTAGTAAACAAAGTCTGCTTGGATAATGAAGGGAAAATTTGTAATCATCTCCACAATGATGATTACCAAATTTCTTTTCATTATTCAAGAAGTTTTCATTTTTCTAAGTATTGCTAAGTACTGTTAAATTAGAGATAAATGTTAATAATTAGTAATAAATTGTAATAATTAGTAATAAATTGAAATAATTAGTAATAAATTGTAATAAATGAGCCGTTGGAAAAAAGAGTATCCTTCAATCCACTGGAAATTATTTCTCCCTTAATTAATGGTAATTATTAAGAAATAGTTGTAATTATTTATCTTCTTTTTTCAGATAGTGTTTTTATAATTTCAAATTATTCAAAAATAGTGATGATTTTATATTTTATGTACATAAATATGGAACAAGGATGTCGACATCAATCATTAATAGATGATCAAGTTTGGATAAATCAGTGCCAAAATCCAAATGATTCGGGTTTAAATCCTATATACATTAAGGGTGCTAAAGCTTTCTTAGCATTTTCATCATCAAAACCGAAATATGTTTTAGAAAGCACAATTAAGAGTCCTTGTAAAAAATGTGCTTTGAGAATGCTTAACACAGTTGAAAATGTTTGGGGACTTCTCTTGCGGTTTGGTTTTCAACCAGATTATGTTTTTTGGTATCAAAATGGTGAACTCAGTTCCAGAGAAGATCTTAATGACTTGATTCTGGATCCATCACAGTTTAAAAATTTAGTGCATGATGTTTCAAGTCCATATATGCCACAAACTGAAACTCACGATGATATTTATTTAACTCTAGAGTTGGCACTATCTGAATTTTATGAGTTGTTGAGGTCTGGTGAGGATTTATTATATCCTGGTTGCAAGATAAGAAAATTACAAGCGGTTGAAAAATTTATGGCTATTAAATCAGATAATGTAATGTCAGAAAACTATTTTTATCAGATATTTTCTTTGGATAAAACACTGTGAACTAAAAGAAATGTTATTCCTACAAATTACTGTGAGAGCAAGAGGCTAGTTCGTAATATGGGCCTTAGTTATTGGAAGATTCATGCATGTCCAAATGATTTCATCTTATTTTCTTTGTTAAAACACTGTTACCTGAAGGAAATATGTTGCCTAAAAATTACTATGAGAGCAAGAGGCCAGTTCGTAATCCGGGCCTTAGTAATCGGAAGGTTCATTCATTTCCAAATGATTTCATCTTATAAGAGATGCTAGAACTGAAACTCATATGGATATTGATGATGCTGAGGAGGAAGATGAGGACATTGAAATTGACAGCTATGGAAAAAATGATGAAGAGGAACATTGACACTGTTAATTGTTGTTTATAATCCCAACTAATATATATCTATATATAATAGTTATTTTCAGTTGTCTGCTAAAAACAATAATTTTTGTTTCAGACGGAACCTGATCTATATCGCGAGTTGTAGGAGGCTAACCTTCTGTTGGATGAGGGAGATTTTGGATCATCTAACCCTCAGCTTACTTGTGGTTCAAGGGGTACGCGGAGGGGGTGCAGTCTTGCCCGACTGATGATTCCTGACCGTATCCCCAAGCAACCTCCACATCGTGGTTTCGATCCACACACACGGAGGTATGGTAACCTGTATATTTTAGTTATCTTTCATTTATTTATTTATATATATACTAATTGTTTGATTATTTATTCCTTTTTCATGGTTTTGCGCATGTAGCTATTGGACATGGGATGGATATCTTGTGCAATTTTTTTTCCCATCCATGGATCACATGGGAACAAATTCTCATGGATGTGCGACGCGACCTGTTCCATCACTAGTTGGTACGTAAATAAATAATATTTATTTTGAAATTTATTTTATTAACAAAATGATATTATAAATTACTTGTTGGGTTTATGGTATCCTGTTGAAGATATCATGCACGACGCTATCCACGCGGCATGGCGGGTTTCTATGTGTGACCATTTCTGTCAGTTTTTGCACAATTTGAGAAGGACAACGATTAAGAAAGAAATAGTGATAGAATTTGATGAGTTATGTACTCCCCACCGAACAAAGTACATTTCTTCTCACATTTGGTATGGATTATGTTTACACAGGTTGGTTGGTGGATTTCAGAGAAGATCTTCATTGGGACAGCAGAACCGGGGGTCATAGGAGGTGATGCATTGAGCTGGTAGTCGTAAATTCAGTTCGCATAGAGAGCATCTTGTAAATATAATTTTTAAATATTTTATATAACTTTAAATATAAACAGTTTATTTTATATTTTTGTAGGCAGTCGAGCATCCCGATATTACAGAGTTCGACGTTTTTTGGAGGATGTACAGTGATCCAGTCACTAGAGAGATCAGAGGTGATCTCCAGCGTGAGATTGTTGTTAGTATTGTTCTATTTGGTTTGAAAATTAACTACATATAATATTTTCACAATTTTAATTTCAAATTGGAATTGAAGGAGTCATAGGAGGCTACGACCTCTCAAACACAAGCTGAGGGTCAGGACGAGATGACAGAGCGGACCAGTGCTCACCATTTTGATGAGGCGGTATGGATTCAAGAGACTCAGTATGGCTTTTAGAAGGGCCGAGTAGTTGGTATCGGCTCTCAATTGACTATTAGCACTTATTATGGTACCACAACGATGTTAGTGTCCAGCTCGAGAGGAGCTCAAAGAGAGACATCATCTTATGGCTCATATTATCAGAAGCAGTTGTCAACTCAGGCAGAGCTTATAGGGACTTTGCAAAAGCAGAATGAAGAGATGAGTCCATGATAGTAGAAGCAGGAGCAGCATCATGAGGATCAGATGCATCGATGGCAGCAGCAGCAGCAGCAACAGCAACAGCAGTATGAGGAGGAGATGCATCAATGATAGCATCAGCATCACGAGAAGATGGAGTACATACACCGTCTGACTCGTAGTTTAGGGATGGAGTTTCTTCCACCATCTCCTTCAGCTCCTCTACCTCCTCAAAAGACGACCCCAGTGATTTTTTTTATGTTAAAAACATTTGAATTTAACCTTGTAATATGAATTATTTACATTTTTTGTCTTTTATATCAGTGAAAATATTACATAGTTTAATTTATAATATTTTATTCTTTTTTAAATTTTTTTTGAATATTGAAAATTTTAATTTTTTTTATTTTTTTATTATTTTAATAATATTAATATTATTTTATTAAATATATTTTTTTAGTATTATATTTTTTTGTTTGTTTATTTAGTAATAATAATAATGATAATATTTTATGATTTTTTATTTTTTTTGAATATTGATAATTTTAATATTTTTTATTTTATTAATCATAGTAATATTATTTTTTCATTAATTATAATTTTATTAAATTTATTTTTTCTAAATTAATTTATTATTTGCGATGGGACCTTTTGCGATGGGACCACATCGCAAATAGTCCAAATAATTATTTTTTAAAAACATATTTGCAACCAGACTACTTACCCATTGCAAATACATTGTTGCGACGAGCCCATCGCAGAACGTTATATATATATATATATGACTGGACGGTGGGCCCGTCGCAAAAACTATTTGTGACGGGCCCGTGACAAAAAATTTTCTGTATATATAATACATATAATCAGAGACTTATTCATGACGGTGATATTTCCCATCACAAATACCATTATTTGTGACCGGACCATCGCAAATAATGGTATTTGCAGAAGCATTTTCTGCAACGGGCTATTTGCGACAGGGCCCCATCTCTAAAGCTTATTTGCGACGGGATCCTGTCACAAATAAGCTATTGCAAATACAAAGAATTACAGTAGTGTAAAGAATGAAATTATACATTTAATGAAATTATGACTCCTTATTTTCATAGTATATATAGTAAATAAATTACTAAACTCTATGTAATGTATCTTAAGACCAAACATTTCTCCTCTAACTTTAAATTATTATGAATTTATGTTGTAAAATCCCTTAATATGGAACTCTCTCATGTGTCCAGAAAGGGTATGTTATGAGACCTAAAGTGGGCCTCTCCATATTCTATAAGAAGTCGTCTAGTAGTGGAGTTGTGATAAGTATTGTGGGGAGACTATACCCCCTATATTCAGAGTTTAAAATATAGTAGAAAATACATAATAATAACAAATAAATATATCAAAGTGATGAAATAATAGATATTACAAATTACAATGGAAACCAACAATAAAATCCTACATAAAAGTTCAATGAATAATAAATTAATAATGTAATAATGTTTTGGAATGTAAATTTGTGTCATTCTTGAAACAATATAAGAAAAATACTAGAATAATAAAACAAAGAATCAATAGTCCTTGGACTTGAACACAATGTCGGTCCCATCTCCAAACTCTATCCTGTCCATCAATGATAATCAATAGAAAGGTCTCTTCCCCGTGTCAAAACCAACATCCACATAATCTACTCATGTACCAACAAGATTCCAGAATAAGTTTTGTGTATAACTCATTTGGTCAAAACCATCGTGTCTAAAAAACTAGTATCATAAAAAGTGTAAGCATCAAAAGTGATAAATGAGTGTATCGATTAAGTTAACAACTAATAAACTACAAAAACAACCTTCTTCCCCTCCATGTTGCAATATCATTGAGAATGTCTCACAACCATGAAAACAAAAACCATATAACCATTTTAAAATAAAAAGATTTGGTATCATACAGAAATATCTTTGATCACATATTATAACCACACAAAGAATAACAATAAACAATGAATAATCATAAAAATCTTTCTTAAAAATCTATAATAATTACGGAATATAGGTCAAATCCCTATAATCATTACAGTATGGCACTAGTCCAAGCCTAGTCAATATTAGAATTATAGAGTCTGGTTCAAATAACTATAAGAATTAAAACATTTGGTTCAAGTCCCTATAATCATTACATCATGGTATTGGGTTTATCCCACTAAATATAATAAATAAATCATTTAGTTCTAAGCCCTATAAGAATAAAATAATACTAGTCAAATCCCTCTATGCATTATAACATGGGACTGGGCTTATCCCACTAAATTTAAGATCTAAAATACATGAGTTTTCATGTTTTAAGGACATGCCATACGATACGTTCTATACAACAGATATAACACAATATCACAAAATAATCATCAATGATGAATAATGTGAATTACCATTTATATTTCAATTTCTTATTTCATTTCTATCATAATTGTTCCAAAGTAAAATCAATAAGAATTAAGTCTTAACATAGGAACTCTATATCATGTAATCACCTAAGGAATCATGTCATACTAAACACACATTAAGCAATTATACAATTCAGTTAATTTCAAGGTTCACTCACTGAATTTGTAGCCATAAGCTATGTATATAACAAATTGAAGACAACATACTCTAATGAATAATCCCAATGATTATTTAATTAATTTATATACCTGTTACGTTGGAAAATTCAGAATATTACATATACTAGGAAATTAGAAAACCCTAAGGTTAATATTTATGCCCCTTCCTTTAACTGGAGAAGAACACAATGCTTTTAATTGAAAATTCTCATGAGGAATAATGTGAATATTATAAATAAGATTATCATTGAACAAAAATAATCATGTTCAAAACAAACAATGAACACAATCAAGGGATTTCACCATAACAGTTGTAAAACCAAGAGAGATATAGAAAACCTCACCAAAAACCACCTACCAAGGACCGATCATGTTCTTGTAATATTTATATAGTTGGTTAACACTAAAAAATATCTTTTAGTGTTTTATAGGTTCTATAAGAGATGACTGTAGAAAGATGAATTGAAAAATTATCTGCACTTCTTACATTAAAATAACATGTTAGTGAATTATACACCATGTAATATAATTAAACTTGTAATTATTTTCAATGGGATTCACAATAAAACCCATCACCTTCGATGAAAATATTAATATTCTCTCAAAAACATTACATGACGGTTAATCCATTTACATGATGTGTAAGTGTTTTTAAAATGGTTTTTCATCCCATTTCTCTAATAAACAATCCAAACCACCATTAACGCCTCTTATCATACCTAGAACTCATTGTAACACTATAACATCCCAGTTAAATAAAGAATATGTCATTTTCATATTTATCATTATTTTTGAATTAAATTATAATTTTACATTAAAGGGGATGTTTTTTATGGTGTATCTGACATGAAAAAATTGATTTCTCTGAAATCTTATGTTGCACACAAGGTTGAGTGATATTGAAATAATAATAATAATATAATATTATTATTTTAAATTGTAGTTAACGCCTAGATGTTGTATTAGAGGGAATGAATAGAACCAACCATATTATGATTAAACATGTTTTTTAATATTTTTACATTTATCTATTAAAATTTAGATGATAAAAATAATAATGAATCCAATTTTAATCATAAATACTCTTATATTTTTAAAAGGTATTTTTGCCACCTTTTAATGGAGAACAATTATTAAATCTAGTTTTTTTTCACTTTTATTTATTCCATTGTACAAAATAAAACTTCTTCTTTAGAATAGGGACATCAAAAATGACTTTGGGTTAATTTTTTGGTATTTTTATGATAAAGTTCATTTTTTAATGAATAGTGACAAATACGACATTTTAAGTCAAAACTGTCTTTTCTTCTAATTTATTTATATTGTTATATTGTAATGTTAATTGGTTTTAAAGTGTAATAGGATTATATTTTTATCACTAAATGAAGTTCTATTCATTGCATGTAATTTCACTTTGAAATTGGATATAAACACATCTCATTTTTTTGGTAGTTTTTACTTCTTAAAAACATGCTTTTTTCTTTTGAAAATGGAAATTAATTTTAAATTAATTTCTCCAACTTATGTTTTTTAAAATTTTAGAAATTGATTCTCTATTTGGAATCAGGAGTTCTAAATTTTGAAAATTTGTACCTTTTAATTTTATACATTATGAATAGTAACTTCAATAATTACTTTAGTTACCATGGTTTAAGGATAAATCTGGTAAATAAGGGTAAAAATAATATTATAAAAAAAATTAAACTACCCTAACATGCATCATAATAATATTTTATGAGATATTTTCGACCATGAGAATCTTTGGGTCGATTTTTGGACCTCATGGAGCCACATTGATTTGAAAATGGAATTTTAAGAGAAATATTTTAAAGTAAAGAAAAATAAACATGGGAATGTATTTTTAAAAAAATCAATTTTATTATGGGGTTATATAAGTGATATATTCAACAATAAATAGACATTAGAAATCTAAAAATATTTCCAAAATCATGGTATTTTATATATAATTTTTATACATAAATTAAATAAATATACTTATGACACAATGATGATGTACTTATTACCTTATTAATGAGTGATTTAGATAAATGAGATTATAAAAATTAAAAATAAATTTAATTTGAAACTTTTCATACAATGAAAAAATTTTATATATTATTATGACTTATTATATTTTAATTAATGATTTTTTTTATATTAGTTTTTATAGATTTTTAGAAAGTCATGATTTGAATAGTATAAAATTTACATAAAGTGGTTTTAAAAAAACCTATTTTATCAAATCGTATAATAGTCATAAATATCTAATATTAAGCCAAATGGAATAGATAAAGAGGAAAATTTCATTAATGAACCACTTGAGGTTATATTTTCATATTATAGTAACAATATTAACCATATAGTATAAATAAAAAGAAGACAAGGTAACAGTTAAATTAGTTAACTAAGTGTTAAAGCTAAACAATAAGGTTTGATATGTGACCTAGAAAATTCTAAAACCCATTAGTTGAGAGGTTTTAAACCCAACGGAATCTTATCTTTGAAATAAATGACTTTGGGACCCTTTTAACCAAATATCATTTTATTATAAAACAATACATCGAAACATTCCTAAAGTGTCCCTCCTCACTCTTATAAAAGGGCGTCACCTCTACACATTTATTCACACCTATCAAGCCCCTTGGATCTTCCAAACACTGCCCAAATAAGTTCCCAACATCCATATTTTTCTCCTATAATACATACCTCAGGTAGATATAAATTCAAGAAATCCTTATGGCTCAAATCCAAGGGAGTTCCATGTTTTAAGAGGTAACATGATCTCTAAATTACCTTTTCATCATTTCACTTCTTCACTCTCTATTCTATTCTTATTATTTTATTACATAAAAACACTAGTAACCTCAATATACTAGGATGTTGTTATGATAAGTAATCTAACTACACATATACACACCTCCATCTAATGGATATAAACATATTATTTTTGTAGACGATGAACTACTGCCTCATGAAACGATGATTGTTCAATTTTCCCCGACCACCTCTCATGGTGGCCATTATGATGCCACCATATTTATATATGATATGTATATATTAAATTTATATTATATCTATGATTCTGTTTTATTATTTTAAGAATACCTTTATGCTTTTCATAATTTTTAAATATGATAATTTCATTAGAGGAAGTCCGGACTACCGCCCCCTAAAAGTGATATGAATCGTTCATTCCATACATAGAACATATAAATTATGGCGTTAATGAACTTATGTAACATATATAATATATTATTTTATATGGGATTTATAATATACCCATGTAACATTTATTTTTCATTCTTTTAATTGTGAAAATGGAATGAATGTAGCATTCATGCTTACGTACGGCTTACCGTCTCCATGAACAGTTAATTTCATTTCATATCTCCAAATGTTATGTACTATTATAAATAAAAAATATAGTGGATATATATGATATTTAAATCCGGAATATAATTCTAGAGATAATTTAATTTTGATCACAATGATAATATGTAATTATAACACCTTCATTTTTTACTCAAGTACAGAATATCAACTAAAAGATTGATTTTAACTTAAACAATTATGTAATGTTTATAACATGCTAATAATTGGTATAAAATGAATAATAAACATGAAAAATTTTATGAAAAAATATTAATTTACCTAATTTTATTATTCAAGAAGTGCAAGGAACGTACGAGATGAGTTGGATTCAAAGTAATGGGCTTCATCTCAATATCAATTCATTGAAGAATATTTTGATTTAAACATGAATATATTTTATATAGTGTATAAACCCTTTTTAATTTTAATTTCACTCATAGGGAATATTTTTTCTACGAATCATTTAACTAAATGATAAAAAGAATGTTTCTTTTTAACGTAGGCGATGACAATGACCTTTTTACCCCTGATAAAAATATTTGATATCTAGCTTCTCTTACATCCCGTAATGTTTTTAAAAAGGAAAAATTACCAAATAGCTTTTTTATGTATTTTGTTTTTGAAAATGGTTATGAGAAATTATTGATTATGTCAATATCTTTAAATTTTATATTTTTATTGGAATGGGGAAATGTTATCTTTCATTTATAAATGATTTATGTGTTATGATTATGTTATGGTTCTTAGACATTGTTTATGTATATAGGTGGTTCTGTGATAAACTAAGGGAGAGTGATCCTAACATCTCTCTCTAATGCACTGGGTAATGATATAGAGGTAAACGTTAATGTTTCTCTTAAGAGATTTAGGGAATATACTGTGATGTGTATTCCAAATGTAAATACCTAAGTAGCTATGAAATTTACAATGTAAGTATATTATATATGGAATAAAGTTAACTTTATGATTTGTGATTTCTATGTGTTATTCATAAATATTATGATTTCATGAGGTATGTTAATGATCTTATGTTTTATGATTAAAAATTATTGTTTCATTTATTTGTATGTATTGATGGACAAATGTTTTCTTTTCATATTTTATATCCCTTGCTTAGATTTTTATGCTAATCCCATGTTTTTGAAATGTTTTTCACAGTTTATAAAGAATGGTAAGAGAAATTAATAATTCAAGAATATATATGTCAAGAAAATAAATCTTGTTTTATTTTAAAGTGTTTTATTATTATGAAAAACATTGGATATAGAAGAAGTGTCTATTTGTAATTTTTTAGATGTAATGTAACAGTTATGGCCAAATTCTCTAAAACTCTAATCCTAAAAATATTCCCAATGTCGAATTCCAAACTTGACTCAAGATTATGTAATGTTTAAGGTTGAGGCTTATAGTGGGTATCATAGGTCAGTTTAGACATCTTAAAGAGTTAGGATGTTGTTAAATTAAAATACATAAATTAATTTATGGTAAGATTGAAATAATATGGAATTTAAATATTACCATGTTGCTTATCATAAGATATTTCTATGTTCAAAATGGTTTCTTATAGAGGAAATAGGGTAGCTATTATGGGACGACATCAAAAGGAACACATCCTCCTAAATCAGCAACCTGAGTTGGTCAGAATCATAAATGAACATTTTTTTGTAGTGATGGAACAGTTGGAATTCACTATTAATGGTGGTATTATCCTTGCATGAGATCATCCATATCAACCACAGAGAAACATGTCAGTAGTTAATCATTTCATGATTCATTATCTCCCATCATTCAGAGGATCGTCTATCCTTATACTAGCTGAAGGGTTGATTAAAGAACAGTAAAATATTTTCGATGTCATGAGGTGTTAAGAACATCAAAAGGTTAGTATTTATATTTACCATTTTGAAGGATAATTCTATACGTGGTGGTTGATGGTTAAAAATATCAGGCAAAGTGAGAATATTGATGCTCTTTATTGGGATGAATTGAAAGGAATGTTTCTTGAGAAATATTTTCCAAAGGCAGTTCAACTTAGGATGGAAAATTAATTCCATGATGTAAGGCAGGATGATGACTCAGTGGATTCTTTTGAATCAAAATTCACTTGACTGGAAAGGATTGCTCCAAATTTCATACGAGATCTTGATAGTAAAATCAATCATTTTTACCTGGGATTAAAGCCAAATTATTAAAGGTCTTTAGCTTCTTGTGAGTTCAAATGTTATGAAACAATTTTTCGATGTGTGGAGAATGTGGAAATGGAATTTTCTAATGATCAAGTGTTCTTTAATAAACAACAGAATAAGAGGTATAGGTGGATGAAAAAGGGAATAAATCTTCATAAAAGTCTAATGGTAAGAAAATTATGTTTACAATTTGTGAAAATTATGGTAATTAGATCACTGGGGAATGCCTTTTGAATTCTGGTATGTGCTTATGATGTGGTTAAATGGGATATAAGGCTTCTACATTCACTGAAAAAAATCAGGGTAATTATAAGACAAATTATCATTTATAGTTAGTAAAATGATTTAAGTGTAATGAAATGGATATTTATGCAAATCAGTGTTCCACAAATAACTCAAATGATGTAAATCAGTTGGACTACAAGGATATAGGGGTGGGGAAATTATTTATAACTACATGAGAAGATGTTGGGCCTTGAAATGAAGTAGTATCAACTACATGGTTTATTTATTCAGATTAGGAAAATTTGTTTTTTTATTCAAGGTCTACATATTCTTTCATTTTTGAGAATGTTTATAGTAAATTAGGAATTCCATCTCAAGATATGAATCCTAAAATATTGGTAAAACACCTAGATTAAATGTTGAGACAAAAAAATATAAGAACCTTCTTGTACTTGTGTGTGGACAGTGTCTACCTGAAAACCTTATTGTTTTTTCTCTAGAAGAGTTTGATGTTATTTGGGGTATGAATTGGCTTTCTATTTATCATAATATGATTTACTGCAGGACTAAAGAGGTTTCTTTTCATAATGAATTTAAATTGTGTACAATAATAAAACCTTAATTTTGATAACATATTATGAAGATAACAAAATAGTAATATATGGAAATGAATTTTACCTTCTGCATATTGTTGAAAACAAAGGAACTATTCAGATTAACAATCTACCAGTGGTCAGGGAGTATCTTGATGTTTTTATTGATCAGATTCCTAGTATAATACCTGATAGAGAGGTTGAATTTATAGTTTACTTACTTCTTCATTCTAAGATAATTTCAAAACCCCCTTATCTAATAGATCAAATTGAACTTTTAATGTTAAGTAAGAAATTATAGGAGTTATTAGATAAAGGATTCAATCGACCTAGCACATCACCATTGGGTGGTTTTATCATTTCTGATAAAAAAATATTGTTCAATTATACTTCACATTGATTATAGCGGCTTGAATAACATAACTGTTAAGAAAAAGTTTATTTTACCTTATATCGATGATTTGTTTGATCAGCTCTAACGAGTTATGTATTTTTTGAAGGTTGACTTGAGGTTGCGGTACCATCAGTTGAAATTAAAGGATGTAGACATTATGAAGACTGTATTTCATAATAGATATGGCCATTATGAATTTTTAGTTTTTATTTTTGGGTTAAAATTTTACCTGCTATATTCATGGATCTTATGAATAGAATTTCCCATGAGTTCTGGGATAATTTTGATGTTGCGTTTATTGATGATATTTTTCTATATTCTAAAATTTATGTAGACTATGAAATACATTTAAGGGTTGTCTTACAAACCATAAAATAAAAGAAACTATATGGGAATTTCAACTGGTGTGTGTTTTGGTTACCAAAAAAAATTAATTCCTTGGAAACATTATTTCAAAAGATGGTATAATTGTTGATCCTTCAAAAACAAAGTTGTTAAATAATTTCCAAGACCCAAAAATATAACTAAGATTCATAGTTTTCTTGTCTTAGTAGGTTATTAAAGATGTTTTTTTGAAAATTTTGGCACTGTTATCTAGCCCACTGACTATGTTAACTCGAAAATGTCTTACGTTCGTTTGGAAAAAATAATGTGATGAATGTTTTGAGGAATTAAAAAGAATATTGGTGAATTCTCCAGTTTTGGAACTCCCTTCCAGAAATGATAAATTTGTTATCTATAGTGATGCTTCATTGAAAGGACATGTCTAATTTTTATGAATAATGATTATGTAATTTCTTATTCTTCTTCTCAGTTGAAACCTCATGAGGTAAATTACACTACACATGATTTGGAACTAGCTGGTATAGTTTTTTCTTTAAAAATTTGGAGGCATGTTATATATGTTGTAATGTTTGAAATATATAATGATCACAAAAGTTTGAAGTATATATTCACATATAATGAATTAAACATGAGAACAAAGAGAAGACATGAATTAATCAATGATTAGGATTTCACAGTTCATTACCATCTAGGAAATCAAATCAAGTGGATGATGCTTTGAGTTGAAAAAGTAATGATACATTTACCACGTTATGTTTGAAAAAATATACATTGATTAAAGATTTGATGAACGTTTGAATAGAAGTTTCAGGTATAGAAGATCCCACTAGTTTGTTTCAGGTTTCTGTGAAATAATCTTAATCAGACAGAATTAAGAAAGTGAAAAATGAAGACAGTGAGTTGTAGAAAAAGGTATAATTGGTTCATAAGGGTAAGCATCTAGAATTTAACATTGATTATGATTGCTTTTTGAGATTTTTGAAGATACTATGTGTGTATTTTAATTCAATATTGAAGAAAGAGTTATTATGTGAAGCTTAGAGTTCACCATTTTAAGTTCATCCTTGTAGCACTATGATGTTCGAAAATTTTTGGGAGTATTACTGGTGGTATGGAATGAAAATTGATATTTATAACTTTAATGGGAAGTGTTTAACTTGTAAATAGGTTAATTTAGATTTGTAGTTACCAAAAGTGATGATTCATCCTTTACTGTTACCAGAGTGTAAATGGGAAAATATATCTTTAGACTTTGTTGTGGGGTTACCGAAGTCATCTCGAGGTAATAATGTGATTTAGTTTTTTGTTGATCGATTGAATATATATGCTCATTTCCTTCCATTTTAAGATAAATTCTATCAAGATCAACATTCCCGATTCTATGTTAAGGAGATAGTTAGGTTAAATGGACTTCCCCTCTCTATTGTATCATATTGTGATCCCAAGTTCATTTCTCACTTTTGGAATGACCTTTAGAAGTTATTGGGTACTGAATTTAATTTCAGTGCATATTTTAATCCTCAATAATATGGGAATTCATAAAGAATAATTCATAAATCGAAATTTATTCTACGTTTTTGTTCAATGGATTACCAAGGAAGTTGGGAGAAACATCTTTCCTTGATTGAGTTTTCTTATAATAAGAGTTTTCGTTATAATTTATAAATAGATCTATTTGAGGCATTATAGTGAAATTGGTGTCAAACTCCAAATTTTTGAGATGATGTAGGTGAAAGAATGTTGATGTGACCATAATTAGTAGAAGAGATCGTATAAAAAGTTTAGTTGATTTACAAGCAAATAAAAATAGCTCCAAGTAGGTAGAAACGTTATGCGGATAACCAGAGGAATGATCTTTCTTTTGATGTAGGTCATCATGTCTTTCTTAATTTTCTAATTGGGATTGTTTGATGTGTTTTGGTAAGAAGGGAAAGCTAAGTACAAGGTTCATTAGACCCTATGAAATCTTTTGGAAATTTATATCAGTTGCCAATAGAGTGGATTTACCACCATGTTAATTCCATGTACACAATATTTATCATATTTCAATGTTGGGAAAGTATATTATGGATCCATCTCTTGGTTTGAGTCCATAGGTAGTTCAGTTAGAAGAAAATCTCTAGTATGAGGAACAACCAGTCTGAATTCTTGACGGAAGAGAGAAAATGTTTTAGAATAATTTAATTCAACAGGTAATTGTTTTTCTGTAAAACCATATGGTTGATGAGGAAACATGAGAATCTGAAAATTCTATGAGGGATAAATAGACCCACTTATTTGATATGTGAATAAAATTGCGAGGATGCAATTTCCAAAATGGGGGAAGGATGTAACATCCCAAGTAAATAAAGGATATGAAATTTTCATATTTAATAATATTTTTGGATTAAATATTAATTCTACATAAAAGGGAGTTCTATGTTTGATGGCATACCAAACACACAAAAATGGGTTTCTTGGAAATCTTATGTTGCACATAAGACTGAGTCATACTGAAAAATAATAATAATATAATATAATTGTTATTTTAAATGGTAGGTAATGCCTAGTCGTAGTATTGGTGGGAATAAATAAGAACTAACCATATTATGATTAATCATTTTTGTTAAATGTGTTTGTATTTATCTAGTAAAATTTAGAGGCTTAAAATGGGAATGAATCAAATTTTAAGCATAAATACTCTAATATTTTTAAAAGGTACTTTTACCAAATTTTCATGGTGATACCTTTTTTAATATAGTTTTTCCACTTTTATATATTCTATTAGATAAAATGGAATTCCTATTTAGAATCAGGACATCAAAATTTACTTGGGGTAAATTTTTTGTAATTTCTAATAAAGGTCATTTATTAATGAATAGTGAAAAATACCACATTTTAAGTCAAAACAACATTTTAATATAATTATTTATATAGTTAGATATTCCTTTTAACTAGTTTTAACCTTTAATTGGATTATATTTATATCATTTAATCCAATGTTTCTTATTGGAAGTAATATCACTTTGAAATTGGACATAAACATAGGTGAATATTTTGAGAGTTTTTACTTCTTAAAAGCACGCTTTTTTGTTTTGACAACAGGAATTAATTTTATATTAATACCAATAACATATTTGATTATAATTTGGATATATGGATTATATATTTTTAATCAGGTGGTACAAATTTTGTAAATAGGTACCCTTTATTTTTAGACATTCTGAATAGTAACTTAATTAATTATTTTATTTATCATGGTTTAAGGGTAATTCTATTAAATAAGGGTAAAGAATAATATTATAATAAAATTAAAATACTCTAACACGTGAACTAATAATATTGGATGAGATATTTTTGACCATGTTCATACTTGTGTACATTTTGGGACCCCATGGAGCCACTTTGATGTGAAAAAGACATTTTATAAGAAATCATTTAATGTAAAGATAAATAAAACCTAAACATGTCTTTTTTGAAAATTAAATTTTTATATGGGGTTATATAAGTGATATATTCAACTAAAAATATTCATTAGAAGTAAAAAAATATTTTTTACTTCATGGTATTTTATTTATAATTTTTAGACATCAAATCAATAAATATACTGATGACACAATGATGAGGTAGTGACTACCTTATTAATGTGTGATTTATATAAATGAGATTATAAACATTAAATTAAATTTATTTTACAACATTTCATTCTATACACTAATTTTATGGATGATTATGACTTCTTATATTTTAATTAATGATGTGTTTTCTAAGGAATCGTGTTTTTATAGATTTTTAAAAGGTCATGATACGAATAGTATACAAATTGACATAAATGAGTTTCTTAAAAAATTAATATTTTATAATATGATATAATTGTCCCAAAAATTTAAGATTCAGCCGAATGACTTTTCTAATGTTGAAAATTTAATTAATTAACCACTTTAGGTTATAATATCATTTTATTCTAACTATATTAACCATATCGTATGAATATACAAGAAGGCATGATAAGAGTTAAATTAGTAACATAAGTGTTAAAGAAAAATGATAAGGTTGATTTTGTGACCTATAATTGTCTAAAACCTATTGTTTGAGGGGTTTTCAACCCAAAACGATATTAACTTTTAAATAAATTACTTTGAGACCATTTAAAAAATAAAATCAATTTATAATAAAATAATACCTCAAAACATTCATAAAGTGCCCCTCATCCCTCTTATAATAGGGCATCACCCCTTCCCATTTAATCACACCCTCATGACACTTGGATTGTCCAAAATCTTCCCAAATAAGCTTAAAAATCCCTTTATTCCTCATCTAATCCTTACATTAGGCATAAATAAATCCAAGAAATCCTTATGGCTCAAATCAACGGGAGTTACATGTTTTAAGATGTACTTTCTTCTCTAAAGTTCCTTTCCATTATTTCAATTCTTCAATATCTATTCTATTATTATTCTTTCATTACATAAAAACACTAGTATAAAAAATATACTAGGATTTTTTATGATAATTATTCGAACAACACTTACACACACCTCCATCTAATAGATATGAACACATTGTTTCTTTGCACGACGAACTGCTGCCTCACGAAATGATGATTGTTCAATTTTCCCCTACAAACTATCATTGTAGAAATTATGAAGAAAATATATTTATATATTAAATATATATTATATTTATATTATCTCTATGATTATATTTTACTATTTAATTCATACCTTTATGATTTCCATAATGTTTAAATATGATAATTTCATTTCAGAAAGTGCGGACTACCACCCCCTCAAAGTGATATGAATTATTTATTCCATACATGTAACGTATAATGGATGGATTTAATGAACATATGTAACATATATAAAATATGATATTATATTTTTATTATAATATATATTTGTATCATTTTGTTTTTATTCATTTAAATGTGAAACAAATGAATGTAGCGTTCGTGCGTACGTACGACTTACTGTCTCCATGAACGGTGCATTTCATGTCTTATCTCAAAATGTTATGTACTATTATAAGTAAATATATATATTGGATATATATGATATTTAAATCATTAATATCATTCTTTAGATAGTGTAATTTTGACCACATGGACAATTTGTAATTATAACAAGTTCATTTTTGACTCTAGTACAGAATATCCACAAAACGACTGTTGTTCACTTCAATAATTATGTAATGTTTATAACATAGTAATAAGTGGTTTTAAAGGAATAATAAATGTGAACAAGGATCTTAAGCATGTATAATTTAAAATAAAATTATTATTAGTTAATAACAAAGAACATACATGATTAGTTGGATTCCAGGTACGGGACTTCATCTCAATCTCCTTTTATTGAGGCATATTTTGATTTATACATGAATTTATTTTATTTAGTTTATAAACCCATTTAAATTTTAATTTCAATAAAATGGAATATGTCTTCTATGAATCATTTTACTAAATTAAAAAAAATAATGTTGCTTTTTAATGTACGCGATGACAATGACCTTTCTTTCACTGTAAAAAATAAATTCAGATTTGGTCCTCTTAATCAGCCGTAATTTGTTTCAAAAGGAAAATAAATAACAAATACCCTTTTAGGAATTTTTTTTTGGAAATAGTTTTAAAAAATTATATATATTTCAATATATTGAAATTTTATATTTTTATTGTAATGTGGAAATGTTTTATATCCTTTATGCTGGTTTTATATGTTATGATTATGTTATGGTTCATGTGAATTTTTTACATATACTGGTGGTATTGTGATAAAATAAGGTTTTGTTAACCTGAGATAGCTCTCTAATGAATTTGGTAATATGAAAAAGGTAAATGTTAATGTTTCTTCTATGATATTTAGTGAATATAATGTGATGGGTATTCAAAACATAACTCTCTATGTAGCTGTGAAAGCTACAATGTAAGTATGTTATGGATGCCACAAGTTACTTTTATGATTTATGATTTCGACGTGTTATTCATAAATATTATTATTTCTTGGGGTATGTTAATGAGATTATGTTTTATGATTGAAAAGTATGGTTTCATTGATCTATATGTATTGATGGACTAATGTTTTCTTTCCTTATTTTATACCCCTTACTAAGATTTTTATGAGATTCGCATGTATTTTAAATATTTTTCATCGATTATAAGGAAGGGTAAGATAAATAAATATATAAAGAAGATTTATATCAATAATATAAATCCTGTTTTATTTCATGGAGTTTTATTTTTGTGTAAATAAATTTTTTAAAGAAGAAGTGTCCACTTTATAATTTATGAGATGTAATGTAACAGTAATGGATTTATTCTATGAAACACTAAACCTGAAAAGATCTACAATGATGAATTCTTGAATTAACTCAATATTATGTAATGTTTGAGGTTGGGGAGTTATAAACACTTGGCCTAATTATACCCTTGCATCATTAATACAAACTAACATACATCTTTGATCATTTTTTCCCAACAAAGGTTGTCCACATTGATCCTCACTAGTTTTTCTAAAGTTTGATGCACCCTAAGACTGTAATTATTCAAAAGATAGAAATAGATGATTAAAAACAAAAAAAGGGTTTAAATTTGAGGAAAAATTTAAAATAAATAATTTTAATGAAAAATCCAAAGAGATATGTACATGTATATGAGACGGGCTCTTTTAACCTCCCTGTCATATAATATCTCATCCCTAAGCTACTCTAAGAATCATTTTGGGGTCTAGGATAAAAAGTATAGACATTATGTTCTCATACTAGGCTCCCACTCCATGGTATCCTACTAAAATTACCCATTTGTCCAATTTTCATGAACCAATGATATTGTCCTACCCTATAGATATCTCTCACTACGATCCACAACCCGTATCAGATTCTCCACAAAGAATGCATTAGCATAAACCTGGATCTCTTCCACATATATCACATGAGAAGGGTCTGAAAGATATATCTTAAGGTGTGATATGTGAAATACATTGTGTGTGGTAATATAGTATTGCATAAGGTCTAAATGGTTCGCCACTACATCAACCCTTTCCACTACCTTAAATTGCATGACAAACATGGGCAATAGTCAACCCTATATCTTGATATTATGTTGTCACAATTGTCGTAACACTTAGAGGAAAAAATAATTACCATTATAAAATTAAAAAGGTTTTATATAATGGTCATCATTTGATTAGTTTTTTTTATTTAGGGTCACCAATAGTTTTGTGATTAATTAAACATGATATGACATCTCTTCCATGAGACTAGGCCCAACAAGCATTGACTCATGTGCTTACAGCCAACAAAGTGGAGAACAGAATGACCTACCATTAAAATATTCAAAGGGGGACATTTGGATAGATTCTTGGAAGCTATTATTATATTCAAACTTCAGAAGTCAAATATGTTATTCTGGTGAACTACCAAATTCTAAAACACTGGCCCATTATATATCCTCGAAAACCAAAATAGTCCACTTAGATTGACCATATGCCTGAGGGTGATAGGTTTTCCTCAAAAGAACTGGAGATTTTGGATCCTTATAGAGACCCATCCAAATAATTGATGTGAAATTAGGATCTCTTTCGAAAATGATACTCCTCATAACACTCTGAAAATAACCTACCTCACGCTCATAAAAAATAATGAGATCATCAATAGTGATAGTCATCCTAATAGGTAAAAAGTTGAATAACTTAATTAGTTTATCCAAAAATACCCATAAAACATCATTATAATGTGTTGTTATGGGTAATACTTTCAAAATATCTATAGTAACGTCATAAAACATTCACTCATTAAGATCCAAAGGCTACAAAATCTCGACATTCCCCAGATGCTCAACTTTCACCTTATGATGAGGGATGCATCTAATAATGAAGCTTTACCCCTCCATATTTATTCTTTCCCACCATTACTTTATATAGGGATCAAAACACTTGTTTTTCAAACCATGATGCACCACCCATCTAGAATCATGATAATCCTTCACATGCCCCTCACATAATCCTATAGGAACCCATACTTGGAAAAGGAAAATAAGAGAATTACAACTTCCAAGAGACCATGATGATGGTTTCTCCCCACCATATAATTTGTTTCATATAATTAAACCCTCCAAATTAGGTAAATACGTAGTTTTAATCTAGTTATAAAGCATGGTTATCAAATATGTTGATGTAATATCCACTCTTCCATAAGATTCCTAAACATCTATATTCAGGTCTTCAAATATATCCACTATCTACAACTCATCTTAATATTTTTACCGCATACATCTACATCAATCATTATAATGAATCAGAAAATGTGTTTCCCTTACTTGATGTATAATCCAACTCATTGTTGAAATAATTTAGATAATCAACCAACCACTTTTACTAGTGGTTCCAGTATCACTGGTAAACTATGTACCAAGTATTGTATGGTTCTTGTATAACAAAAAACCCTCACCCATGAGATAGTGTCTCTAACATATCAAGGAATGAACCACTACTACTAACTCCAGATCATGAGTATGGTAATTCCTCTCATGCGGCCTCATTTTCCTAAAGTTGTAAGAAACCACTTGATCCTCTTGCATTAGAACTGCTCTGAGTCCAACTCTGGAAGAATCATAGTACATGGTATATTCGTTAACATATATAGGTAAAGTGAGGATAGGTTTTGATATCATACTTCCCTATATTTATTAAATATATCTCTCATGAGAATTATACTAAACAATTATCACCCTTTTCTTGGTCAGTCCAAACATTGGTGCTTCAAAATAGGAGAAATCATGGATAAAGAATCAATAATAACCACCGAAACAAAAAATCACTAAATATCAAATAGTCTACAATGATGTTCCCAAGATACCATAGCTGAAACTCTCTCTAGGACCACAAAAACTCTGGACACTAAGATTTCAGGGCCTATGAAGTGCACTTTATCAATACAGAATGTATATTTGGTCAGATTAGCGTAAAGTCAATTATCTCTTAATGTACTCTGGATAATTTTAGGATGTTGGGAATGATTTCTTACTGATTCGTAGTACAATAATATATCATCAACATGAAATCAAAAAATTATTGAAATGATCATAAATGCATAGAACAGGATATTGGTTCTTGAATATTATCTAGTTTAATGTCAGATAATCCACATATAAACACGGAGACCAATCATCATTCTTAGAGTAGAGAAATAAGAGATCCTATATAGGTGTACTAGGATATATGAATACTTTTGATTCTATAGCTTCAAGATACACTTTCAACTTTGAAATCACTACCCACAATTTCTTTGGAGAAAACTATCATTACAGTTCTTATTTATACTCGAAAAAGAGATCCCATTTCTCCATGTAGAAACTACCTGGCCCTTACTTGGGGTCTCTCTCAGACCCCCTTCAATTATGAGTTCTAGGTTCATCATATCCTCAAAATTGTTCAAACAAAAATTTGTTACATGTGACTTTATATCATAGTAAATTCTATCTTGAATACTTATCTACTTACAAATCTCATCAGCATCAAAATATGGGGGAATGTATTGAAGGTCCGTGAAACATCCAGCATACCCAGTATTAACATGACTTCTAGTGTAAGTTGTAAGAACTCATGAAATTTTACATCACTCAATGTCTTGGGATATAAATGGATCTAGGACACTGTCTCAAATTCATTTAAAGATATATAATCCTATAACCCAACATGCTTCAGAATATCCCACAAATACTTGGTAGATATAAACATATACAAAGATACATTCACCCTATTATCTTCTAGTGTCTGAATATTTTTATTGATATTTCGGATGAATCCATTCCAGAATATAGCTTCCCCAGGTCCTCCTTTCCTAATGATCATAGGTGGCTTCTACATATGAAATCTTCTTGTTATATTGGTCAAGAAAATAAATGGCCTAATATGAAGATTCTCCCATTCCATAGATGGAATAACACTAAATAAGTTGTCACAATTTTGGACATCCATCTAATCATCAAGTACTACATGATGCTCTGGTTCAGTTGTAGTATGATCATTCTAATTTCCAATCTTCAAATTCTAAATTCGAAGATGACAAAGATGCATTTTCTATTTAATAAGAATGAAGACCTTGGAGCATTGTGTAACAATATGTTCAACCTCAACATGTGAATGCAATACAGAACCACTAACTCCTAGTCTCTCAAAACATGGATTACATGTGTTTTATTTGGACATGTATTTTATTCCATTTTTTAGATAAAATATATATCTAAAATCAAAGTTCAATAGACATGTATATATCACATGCAAATATTTATTCCCCTATCATGAACAATGCATGTCCATATATCTCTATATGCGTATTCTGAACTATTAATACTCTTCTCATTCCATAATGGGACTTGAATATAAATCTCAAGAACCAATACCATCATTAAACAATAACCCCACACAACATGTGAATCACCTAATGTGAAATAATATCAACTATAATAAGTAAATAGTATAAACAACAATCCATCCCTAGGAACTAAGATTTTCCACTATGCATGGGTCAGATAATTTAATTAACAATATCCATAACATGTCTCGAAAAATCCTAGTATCCTTTCCACCTTTCCCAAATAGTAAATAAAAAATAAAATAAAATAATTCAACTCTAATACTACATTATAACATCCTATAATTTGGATCTCACTCACATGGCTAGAAAGGGTTGGTCACAAGACCTAAAGTGTGCCTCACCATATTCTAGAGGCTTCCAACTAGGATTCGGGGTGTGATAACTATATTTGGGATAATATACCCCCTAAATTCAGAGTTTACAACTCACAAAAAAATAGTAACAATAAATATATCTCAAAGCACAGAAATAATAGAAATAATATAATATAGCAGAAACCAACAATAAAATCCTACTTAACAATCCAATTTATACTAGAGGAATAATGAAATATTGTGATGGATTATTAATAAATTTCATGATAGAAACAATATGGGTAAAATCAAAAAATGCTCAAATAAATAATTAACAATCCCCAGTCCCAAACCCCAGGTTGGTCACATCTCCATACTACATCCCAAACAAAAAATACAATCAACATAAAGGTATTTTTCCCTTTTCCAAACCTACATCCACATAATATGATCAATTACAAAATGACAACCCAAATAGGGTGTCAGTAGAACTCAGTAGGTAAAAATCCTCATTTCTAAAAAACTAGTATGATAATAAGTGTATATTATAAATGGTGGATAGGAGTATTAATTAATTTAGTAATTAATAAAATGAATCAATTATATGCTTTGGATCCATGTTGGAATATCTATTAGAATTCCTCACAACCATGTCAAACACAACCATATAACAATGCTCAAATAACCTGCTTCAGAATCATTACAAAATATCCTTGGGGACATCTCAAAACCATGATAACCAAAACCATAATCAAGGAATAATAATAAAAATATTGGTAAAATCCAAATAAGCATTAGAGAAACTGTTTTAAATTCCTATAATAATTTCAGCATGTCACTTTACTAATCCCACCCAATATAAGAATTATATCATCTAGGTCAATTCTATATAAGCCTTACAGCAACCGAGTCAAATCACTGTAATCATTACAACATCTAGGTCAAATAACTATATGCATTAAAACATCTAGGTCAAATCCTTATCTAAATTACAGTATGGGACTTGTCCAAGCCAAATTAATATAATCATTACAAGACCTGGTTCAAAGCCCTATAATAATTAAAACATCTAGGTCAATACCTTTAAAGCATTACATCATGGGACTGGGCTGAGGTCACTCAATATAAGAATTGCCTCATATAAGTGTGCTTGTTCCAAGGCTATGCTTGATATATAATCATACCAGTAAGGATTAAAAGAAAACTATTATAAAACATGAATATTAGAATATCACATCATAATCCTCAATGTCAATAAAGAGAATTACCATTTTTCTTTTAATTGTATTTTTTTATCACAATTGATCGATAGTATAATCTACAAGGAGTATGCCATAACATTTGAATTCTATATCTTGAAATCACATAAGGTATAATGCCTTGCTAAACACACTTAAATAAATTTTCCAATTCAATTAAATTCACATGTTTCTCATCCAGTAGGTAGATATTAGCTTGGTCAATAAATAATTGAAGCCAACAGAATGCAGGGAATAATCCCATCCACTTTTTAATTAATTTAGATTCATGTTATGTTGTAATAACCATAATATTTCATATACTAATAAATTATCAAACCATAAAGCCATTACATAGACCCACTACCTTGGATCAGTAAAAAAATGCTTCTAATTGAAAACTCTCACAAGGAATAAAGATTAGATTATCAGTAAGAGGATCCTAGGAAAAAACAGATCATGATCAAAATCAACAATGCACACAGTCAAGGTATTTCACTATAACTATTGGATAAAAAAGGGATAGAATGAAAGAAAAACCAAAACCACATACTACGGGATTTATCATGATCATAAAACATTTAGAAGGTATATTTTCACTATAAATAGGTGGAGGGTACCCTAGGTTTTAGTGGAGATAATTGTAGTGAGATGATGGAAATATCAACCACATGGAATATTTTACACATCAGGTCAATGAATTACATGTTATGTAATATTGTTCCATGTCTTATAATTAAATATAAATGGATACACAAAAAACACATCACCTAAATGAAAAATATTAAAATTATCCCAAAAAATACCTAAAGTGTAATACATTTAAATGATATTTAAATGTTTTGATTATGGTTTTTAGTCTATTTCAAAATAAAACAACTCGAATCCCTTTTAAATTTTCTCAACTTACCAATGGCATGTGGTAACACTTGATCCATTTATACATAGACTCCATTATTCCAAACAGACATAAATCCATAAAATTTAATTCATTTTCCCCAACAAAGTCTCTCTGCATGGATCCTCTCTAGTTTTCTCAAGTTTCATCACAACCTAAGACAATGCTTATTCAAACGACAAACATACTTGTTGGAAAAAAAATTAATGATGTGTAAAAACTAAAACCAAATTATTTTAATGAAAAACTCATTGTAGGACTTACCATTAAAAATACATGATCTTATAAAGGATATCTTAACGCCCCCTGATTCATGGTTTTTTTGTTGTTAAATTACACTGGAAATTTTTTTATGTCACTCTATTTATCATTGGGTGTTAGTTTTCTATTCCATGTCCATAATTTCACATAGAACTGATTATCTAACATTTGGAATCCTAGTTTACTGGTGACCTTAATACATAGATTTCCCTCTTTTCAAGTGGATGTTTTATTTACCCTTTTTATGATGCTGATTTTCAACAAATTATTTTTCAAATATCAAACCTTAAATGAGAAAAGGTAAAAATTTAATGGGTTACATTTATTAATTGGTTGTATAATTTTACACCCCATGATTCTATAATATATTTCTATTTAAAATATTTTATTACATCGACAACATTCCTTAAACATAAAATAATGTTTAAACAAACCATAAAAAACTATTAAAATATTATTATTTATGATATTTATAATCTATCCATTAACTATGTTGTTATGAATAGGATTAACACCACTATAAAATATATAAAAATTTTATACTCAACATAAATCAATTTATAAATTCTTTTTAATTAATGAAACTATTTTTAGTAAAGTTATTCTATTTTTAAAAAATACATTTTCTGAGAAAATAATATTATTTATTATTTTCATAAAGTATTATTATTAATTCCAAGAACATTTTTAAATTTTATTTTTTAAATAAGAATAAATTTTTAAAACATCATTATAAAATTATCTAAGGATGAATTTTGGAGAATTTTCTGAAAAGTTATTTTTTCATGACAATATTGAAAAATACTTATTTTTATTAAAATTGGATTTTTATTTTATAAATGTGAAAATAAACATTTTAAAATGGTTTAAATTTAAAATTATATTGATAATATTTTACAAAATAAAATTGAGTTTATTGAAATAAATTAATTGTTTTAATTTATAATAAAAACATCTTTTTGCGTAAAAATAAATTTTCCTTGAAATATATTCCTATTCTTGTGTTGTTTTATTATGATAATAAATTAAATTTATGCCTATTGGTAGATAGTTTTAATGATTTTTTTATTATATATTCAATAAAAAAATTAAACATTCATTTAATATTTTTACTATGCATGGGATAAGAATAAATATTTTTTATGCATAAAAGTTATATTTTTCTAAAAGCGGTCTTTCCCTCAATTTATGAATTTATTTTGAAATTAATTTCTTCTACTTATATGTATTGAATTTATTAAAATATATTCCATATTTTGATTTATGTGGTCTGAATTTTGTAATTATACTGCTTCTATTTTTTTGACTAATATGAATAGTAATCGTGGTAAAATTTATCACCTTGGTAAAGTGTAGATCTAGTTAATATATGTTAAAACTAATTAATAACCACATAATTATATAAATCTAATTTTTATATGTTGAATGGAATTTAAAAAATATCACATTAGTCCCTAAATTATGATTTTAATCTAAAAATTTCTATAGAAATGACTTATTTATCTTTGTAATCAAAGAAAGTTACAAAATATCAATCTCTTAGTTTTAAATATCCATTATATGTTTTCATTGGGAAAATAATTATGGATAAATATTAATATTAATTATTTGAATAATGAAATTATTTTAATGTTGGTAATTTATTTATAATTATTTGGTATAATATAATTGCCTTTATGTCTTATAGAACGCCAAGACATTATTTCCCCAATTGTTGGAAAAATAAAACAAATGATATTAATAATATTAAAAGTTATATATTTTGAGTAATATATAGTGTTACATGAATTTTATATGATAATATGATGGATTATAATTGTGTTAAAATTTAATATTAAAATTATAACTTTTTGGTTTAGTCTTTTAAGTCAAATTAAATAAATAGTGTACAACTTGAATCTAATGATAGTTTATGAAAATAATAATTTATTAAAATAATAATAAAACATTAAACATCATAAAATATGCAATAGTTGAAAAAATATGGTCTAAAAATTCATATATTTTCCATTTATGGTCAATTTTTCATCTTTTAATTTAAAATCACATCCCTTCAATATGGAAAAAGATATAACCATAGATAAAAATAAAATTTGTTAATTAAGGGTTAATCAAAATATAATGTTTAAAATAACACTAAAACCTTTCTAGAATCTACTTATTTATGGTATTAAAAAACTATCTTATATTAACTTTGAATCCCTATCTAATTAGTTAGATTTTTCATGAGAATATATTTATTATAATTTAATGTTTTTAAATTTCAAAACTACCCCTCAACAAAATTATAAAAGTAAACCTCCAACCTTATTTATTTTCACCACATTGAGCCTTATATCTAGGCCATACAATTAAAAAAACCATTATCAACATCCATTTCCAAATTTTGTTTGGTTCTTGTATTCCCAAAAAACCATCTATAGTGTCTTTACTGGGGATCTAAATAGATTCTTTCAAATAGGATCTAATCACCTTAACCAATCACTTGATTTAATACTTCTTATTTTCCTACTCAAAATATATAATATTTATCATAAAATTGATCAAAATATATTTATCAGTTATTATTGTTATTATTAAATTATACATATACACTATCTTTCCCAAGAAATGGGATGTGAAATTATCTCTCATACATATGTATGGATTACCATCTCCATGTAGAGATAATATTCATTTTTAATCATTCTCTTATATTGATCAGTATTATGAGGCTTTTAATGATTATATATCATAATTATGACATAATTATTATTATATAAATATAAAATTGTATATAACATCCTACCTTCCAATATATTGAATAAAGATGGCATCCCTTATGTGTACGTGTGGTCAACCACCTCCACAAAGTGATGTGATTTTTTTTACATTTATATTTTACATAGATTGAAATAAGGATACACTAAATTAATTTTTATATATTGTATATGAAATTAAAAGGATTATATAATGGTTAATTATTATATTCCTTTCTTTATTTTCCTCTATTGAAATGTTAAAACAATGTTAATGTGTACAAAAATGCAGTCTTAACATAAATATACATTACATCATTTTTTGTGAATACATAAAACATTTCACAAACAAATACCAAGAGACTATATTAGTTTAGTGACTTTAAAAACATGGAATCATAAAAAATGATACTTGGGTGATCTAAAGTACCCCCTAATAGGATCTTAATGAATATAAACCTTCTTAGACATTCTATACATGATACATATCCTCATATACAGGTGAAGGAAAACTTAAATGGGGTGAGATCAGGTTCTTGGTAAGGGTAAATATATGAGATATGTAAGCACATACATTAAAATAATGGTATGAAAACGTGATAATGACATTAAAAGGTAACAACGTTAATATCAAAGGTCATGAACATGAATCATGGTATAAAGATTGGATGTTAAAAATACATGAATAATAATGGAAACAACATTAAAAGAATTTCATAAGAATACGACAAGAAATTTGTGGCATACTCGTAAACATATAAAATCATCTATCAAAGAGACCTTCCAAGACCTTATAAACATGTTTGGATTGATATAATAACATTTTTACATGTTTCAATCTTGGAATTACCTAATGTTTACCCTCTTATTTCAACCTTGGGATATCCACCTGTGTACCCTCTTGTTTCTGGATTAAGATCTTATCTTCTTTCTGGCTTGGGATCCCTCCTATGTACCCTCTTATTTTAAGATTGGGATTCCCTCCCATATAACCTCTTGATCTCATAAAACATTTATCATTACCTAATGAATTTTAGGGAGATACAGGTCCCTCTGGTCATATAATAAAATCAAATATACATGTTCCATAAGATAATGAAACTTTTATCCAACATTGACACAAAAAATAGATGGGTTTCACAAATATCATATCATAACCCATAAAATGAAATGTGTATCATTAACATTAAATAATATCATAACCTATGGAAAATATATATATCTAATAATCATTTCATCCTAGTATAATTTTTGAATGTAATTGTGTTTCATAAGAATTTATCATGGTATAGCCTATTGATGGGAAACGAGTTACATAATAATATAACCGGTGGAAGATGAACGTTTTTCATAAATATATAACCCAATAATGAGTATCATGTTTTGATAAACATCATAACATACAAAAATAAACAATTTAGAGAAGAAATATGAATAGAACCTTTTGATCATTTATTAGAAACACATGAGTAACACCAACAGAGGTAATTCTACATGGATTATAATTTTTAAGTATATTTCAAAAAACATTCTTCAGTAAAATGCCTTTTCTAATTTATGAAATTATTTTTATAATGTAACACCTTTTTAAAAACTTTTTCAAAAAAATAAAATTAAAAACATATATAGAAATATTGAAAACATTTTGAAACCTATTTTCCATGAAAACATATAAAAGAATCTTAAAAAAATTTAAAGACCATTTTCTTTGAAAATGTAAAAAATAATCTTGAAATTATTTTGAAAACAATTCTCCTTAAAAATAATTTGAAAACATATAAAAGAATATTTTAAATCAATGTAGTCCTTTTTATTGAGAACATCCTTTTGAAAACTCATAAATGAATATTTCAAAAGAATTTAAAATTATTTTTAAAAATAAATCCTTTCGAAAGACATTTTTATCTTTAAAATAATGAATTTTTTGAATTTTGGAAAAAAATATTTACAAAAATTTTTGAATTTTTTAAATAAAATTTCAAGGGAATGATGACGGGTAAATCTGTATGTGCCGAACATTTATTTTACACTGTCAAACCCATAGAAAAGTGCCTCGATCTGAAAATGAAAAGAAAATTATTACTTTTTAAAAAAAATTAAACAGAAAAACATGGGTAATTTTTTTAATGATCATATGATAACTGAACCTTTATTCTTTGAAATATTGTTTAAAAAAACATGGTTTTATGGGAACACATATTTCCAATGGAGGAGAGAGGTAAAGTCATGCTTTTATAGAAACACTTTCCTAACTATATTATATACAAATTAGTGTGAAAATGGTACCAATAGTTTAGTAAATTATGAGAAACCACAGGATGAAAAATATTATGTGTCTTCATGAAATACTGATCATAATATTTCATCAAAAGAAGCATAATCATAAATAATATTGAAATGCGGTGACATTTTTTTAAATAAACTCTTACCACGTGGTAAATTAGAACCATATACCCCATTTAATATATTTGAATTAAATTAAACATAAAATATCATTAAAATAATGATATTATCAATTTATTATTTACAAGGAATATTATATACCTCATGAAATCATATATGTGCATCACATGGCATATGTCTCAAATAAGGAAATTTGAGAAAAAAGTACATTACCGATTTCATAAATTTTGAAACAAAAACCCCATAAATGAAATATCATCAAATGGGTATTTAATTACAAAAAAAATTAATTATATTAATAATATACTACATAGAAGGTAATTATATACACAGAACAATGTATTGGGGTGGGGAATAAAGCATGTATCTCACAAAAATATAAACTGAGATGAAATTTCCTCACCTTTTGTCATGACTCTCTTCGTACTCATACAAATATTCCTTATACTATTTATATAATTTTATTATAAATATATCACATAACTGTATTATTATATCTAATACCATATATAATTTAATTATTACTTTATATTACCCTTTTGTTTACAATTTTAAGTTTAGTTTTCACTTCGGGTAATATTTTCTTCATTTTTTACAAGTGTCATAATTTGTTATATATTTGGTCCTTATACATATATAATGATTTAAAGAATGTAAAACATGATTAAAATATCATTTATATTAATTATATTCATATTATAATAATCTATATAATATAAGTATAAAATTAAAGACACCATTCTTAGAGACTATCGGTTGTACACACACAAGAATGGTGTTTCTGTTTTCAGTTGTAATATTGAAAGTAAAAAAAGTAAATGAAATATGTATATATATATGTAATATAATTATATTATAATTATTATTTTATATATATCAGAAAACTTTACCAAACCCATCCTTAATAAATTCCATGTTGTTTCTGAATGAATCACATCGCTTTGAGAGGGAGGAAATCCACAATTCGTCAAACGAAATTACCATATTTACACAAAATTGAATGTATAAAGATGTTTATTGAAAAAGAATTAAATAAGATTTAATAAATAATAATTATCATATATATTATATATAAATAGTTTTTCCTTTATAATTTCCACCATTGGATGTGGTAAATGAGGGACTAATAATATTCCCTTCACGAGGCAGTTTTTCACCGTATGCGTAAGCTGTATGTTCATTACCCATTGGATTGAAGTGACTCTAAGTGTAGGTAGAACCCTTAGATTGAAAACATATCAATATATCAAGGATAATTTTTTTATATAATCATATAATAATTATGGTTAATTGGGTGATGAATGAAAATAAGATAATGGAGCTTTAGGGAGGATGTTACCTCTACATTGGGTAACCCCTTTTGATTTTACAAGAGGGAATCCTAAGATTTCTTTCTTCACAAAGTGGGGATTCAAGGATAATGGTAGAGACTTTTTTAATTGTATTTTGAAGATATTTCCTTAAAATAAGTGGTTTTAGAGGATTGAGTAAGGGGGATAGGTGGTGGACTTTACAGGGGAGGGAAATGACTCACATGGGTTTTTTGAAAACAAGTTAGGGTACCAACATTTTTACAAACAAAACGTCATAAAAAACAAACAAAAAACTAAAAAATTAATGTTTCATGGATTAATAATGGATTTAAAATGGAGTTTTTATAAGTTTCTAGGTCTTTTTGGCCCTTATGTTTAAGGGTATATCCTTTGTTAATCTTAATTTTTTCATAATCCTTATAATTAATGTTAATTACATTCATTTATATTTTTCATCAAAAACAAAATTAACATAATTAGACATTATAAATTATTCTAATTCCAAATATGGAATCCATTTTTCTAAATTCAAATCGCATAATTGGAATAAATTTATTTACATTTAATCTTTTATATGAGATGATAATTGGGGTTTTTTTAAGTAAAAAACATTCAAAATATTGTTGTGTTTTTATGTCCAATTTCAATGTAAAATTTGTTAAAATGTCACAAATTTGATTTATTGATGTATATTTGAGATATTTATACATTAAAACCAAATTAAAATATAATTTTACTATATAAATAAATTATATCAAAAATTAGTTTTGAATTAAAATTTGGTATTTTTCACTAATCATCCAAAAATGATGTTTCTTAGAAAAATCCCAAAAATTCAACCAAATATAATTTTGACATTATAAATTCTAAAATTAATTTTATTTTATCAAATTAAATTTCTTAGTTTATCTAAAATTAAATTTATTTTGTTTGATATAAAGAAATGAAAATGAAATTATTTGAAAAAACATTCTTTTTAAACATAACAATACATAACCAATAATTATATTTTTCATTATAATTATTCTTTATTTATATAAAAAATTTATAAATAATATTTTATAAGTAGTTATTATTTTACATATTACTAATATTAATGTCATGATATAATTATCATGTTTAAACAATTTTAGCAATAAAATTATGTGTCGTAGAAACTCAATGTTATGTGTAATGAAAACCAAGTCAGTGTTGTGTGTGACACAAAACATGTAAGTGTATTGTGAAATTAATGTTTGAATTAGTTAATTAAAATAATATTAGTTATATAATTTGTTTCCTGAAATTAATAATATCAAAAATATTAAATTAACTCCAAAATAAATTCACAAAATATGAGGGTGTTACATTCTACCCCCGTAAAATTAAAATTTCCCTTGAAATTCGTTGGGGGTTATTAGAGAATTAATAAATGAATTTTACATTAATTCAAACCCACATCATAAGAATCACCACTAATACTTTAGAAAATAATGTTTAAAAAATAAGTTTTTCCCAATGTAACACAAAACTGGGTTTCCACATAGGATAACATTGTGGGGAAGTGAAAACTTGGATGGGGAAAAGAAACGTGAACATCATGTTATGATGGAGAGTGATAGATAACATGGTTAACATAAAGTATCCAATAAATGTTAAAATCTAAATAGGCTTAAAAACTTACATTGGTATCATCCAAAATAATTAAAATAAGACAGACTATTATTTCATGATTCTTTCATAAAGTTTAATAAATTTGATAATGAGATAAAATTACTTGATTTCAGCCCAATCTCATCATTTTTTTGCCTTGATAAACTACCACTTAATCTCTTATTTAATGAAATTAAGGTTAATTTTTTATTAATGAAGAATCTAAAGATCATGAGATCTAAAAATATAATGATAGGTCTTTTATCTTTCATTGTCACAACCAATGGTTAGGAGATGTTATCCAATATGTATAAATTGACATATGGAGATATAATAATTTAATCTCAAAAACATCATGTGATTTTTAATTTAAATTTTCAAAAAAAATTAACATTATAACCCTCAAAAAATATAATTCAATTCTTATTCCTTAAATAATCTCGTATCTAATACAAAAAACATTTTCATTTCAAATTGTGTCCATCCTTATCTTGAGAAAATATAAAATGTGATTTTATTAATCTATAATCCATATAGGGTAGTATAATAACATGGAATCCCACAAAAGGACGAACAATAATATTCTTCATAGGTGTTATTAATATAAAATTAAATATAAAAATATAATAACTAAGTATGGGATGATATGAATTTATTAATTATCTTAGTTCACATTATCCATTATGATAGCATAAGATTCTATTTTTTCCTTATCTTTTATATATTTTCATGTCTTACCGTTCACATTAGTCTTTATATTGGGTCACTTTTTATCATAATGGAAGAAATCTGTGCAATTATAAAACTGAAGTGTGGGAGGTTCATTATGTGGGAATTTATCATTATTCGCATCAATGTCAAACATCCTCCCATAACATGGATATTAAACCACTAGATGGACTTCCCTTCCAAACTTAAAAAAATTATTAGTCCCATTAAGATAATTCCCTCTATGTTTTTTCCCACAATTTGTGCATAATAGAAGGATCATTTTCTTTTCCTCATTATTGTTAAAATTTCCATTGAACTCTATCTTCCTTTTTATTTCAAAATAATGATAATGATACACAACTCCCGCCTCCATTTACACATATTTATAACATTTAAAAACTTATTCATAGATTTTAAATTTTGTTATATCTAGGGAATTTTCAAGACATGGATTCAAATCCCCAAATAATTAATCAATTTTTCTTTTGTGTTGATTGATAATACCCGAAGAGTACCATGAAATCCTTGTAAAATTTTCTTCATAGGCATGCAAAGATTCACCATCCTTCTCCTAAAGATCTAGGAATTTATTGTACATATTTGTAAAAATAATACAAGGAAAGTACTTATTAAAAAATTAGTTCTTGAAATCATACCAATCCATAGAGTAAAATTTATCTTACTTCTTCATATTCTTGATTAGAGTCCACCAAGGATCTTCATTACCATCTAACTGATAAAAAGATAGAATGACTTTCTCATGTTTCAAACATTGGAGAATAGAATGTAAATTTTCTGTGGTTCTTATCTATTGTTTAGTAATAATTGGATTAGAAGACCCTCTGAAATAAGGATTATTTTTCTTTATGAATGACTCAAGGGAATGTTGTTTCATCATTTTCTAATTTGGGAGTCCAGCATGGTTCATAGATTGATACATTTGAGGGATTATAGAAATAATATTTTTAATTCCTACACCAATTGAATTTATTTTGTCATGAGGAAAATAATTTCATTTTCTATTTCAATCACCATTAACATGGTTCCATTAGGTTCTAACCATTTACTAAACATTGAATTTTTAAGTGATAAAACAATTATCATAGTGGAAAACCACATAATCAAGAAAAATAAATACTCATAGGATGACTAAATTGTGAAACCTTCATTAATCTATGACCCCATATGTTTATCCAAGGTTATTAATAGGAAACATATTTTTAAATAATTAACTATCGTTCGTGAATAGTTTTTTAATTCACAAAGAATATCCCCTAGGACTGTACCCTTAGATGTGCATTAAAGCTCATTTTCATGTACCAAGTTATGCCAATTCAATCCCAAAACACCTTTTCTATGTTGTTACTCCTAAGTATATATACTTCAGAACCATTCCCAATTATTACATCTATACAGATATTTATTTATAGGAAACCACCCACTCTATTATTTATCATAATTATAGGTCTTTTCCCTATATTTTTTATCATCCTAATACTTATTCATGGATACATCCCTAGATATATCCTTTGAAATATAACTAGGTAACTCACATAATTTTTATTCATCCAACATTCCAATGGTTGAATAAATATTCCCTCTAATACCGACTATAATAAAATAGTCTTAATAGAAATAGAAATTACATCATTTTATAGAATACATAAAACATTGCACAAATGGACTGCCAAATATTTTATTACTTTACTGCCTTTGGAAACATGGAAATGTAAATGATGATACATGACTTAAAAAAAATTATCCCCCGCTAGGTTATTCAAGACTATAACCCCTCTTATATACACCATTATTAATACATATATTTATATCCTAGTAAGGAAATATAAAACGGGGTCAGCTCTAATGCTCTGTAAGGATAAAAAAAGAGAAATATTTAAGCATAAACCTAAGAATAAGGGTATGAGAAGTGATCATGACATTATATGGTCATATCATGTATATAAAATATTATAAACATGAATCATGAAATAAATATTGGTAGTTCATAAGAATAATAATGGAAAAAAGAGCATAATAATAACATAGGAATAAGGCATGAAATTATTATCATATATATAAACATAAAAAATAATATGTCAAGGCTATCTATTCATACCTTCACAACACGATTGTATTTGGGTAATAGTTGGTGTTTATGCTTTGATATTTGGATTCCCTCTTGTATACCATCTTCTTTTTGGATTCAGATGTCTACTTATATACCCTCTTATTTTGGTCATAATATTCCCTGTTGTTTCATTCCTGGGATTTCCTCATGTTTACTATATTGTTTTAGGCAAGGGGCTTCATCCCATGTACTATCTTGAGCTCATAAAAAATTTATTATTACCTAATTCCTAAGAGGTAGATATACGTCCCACCTGTCACATGATAAAATCATACATATATGTGCCACAATATAATATAACTTACATCAGACCATGAACCATAATAATATATGGGTTTCATAAGCATAATATCATAACCCATGAAATGAAGTGGGTATTATAAATAATTATTCATGACATAACCTATGTAAAATATATAGGTTTCATAATCATTTCGTCCTAGAATAATCTATACAAAGATTTGGATTTCATGAGAATTCTTCCTCGTATAACCCATTGAAGGGAAAAAAGTATCATAATCATCAAACATGTGAATGATAAATGTGATTTTATAAAAATATAACACAATAAATAGAAATAAATTTTCTTAAAAAATTTTCCATCAAAACATAAACCATTTAGAGAAATAATATCAATAGAACTGTTAGATTATTTCCAATAAAGGAACGAGTAGAACAAAAGGATTTCATGTTAGATGGAAAACAATTTGAGGTATATTTTAAAAAACGTTTCTGATGAAAATATCTTTTATTATTTATAGAATTATTTGTAAAACAAAAAACCTTTTTAAAACTACTTTCATAAAGATAATCTTGAAAATATATAAAAAATGTTTGAAAACATTTTGATAACCATTTTCCATGAAAAAATATAATAGAATATTTAAAATAGTTTGAAAAATATTATCCTTTAAAATAAATTTAAAACATATAAACCATGATTTGAGATCATTGAAGTCATTTTCTTTCAAAACAACCTTTTGAAAACATATAAAGGAATCCTTCAAAATCATTAAAAACACTTTCTAAAAAAATTTGTAAAAAAATTTCATTGAAAACTTATTTAAAGATGGTTTTATATTAGGGAAAAAAATTTTGAAATAATTTTTTTCAATATTGTTAATGAAGCATCAAGGGAATAACGGATTATAAATATGTACATGTCGTGCATTCTTTTTTCATCGTAAAAAGATTAGAAAAGTGCCTCAAATGGTATATGAAAAGGGGATTCATCTTTTCTAAATAATTTTTTTAAAAGGTAAAACATGTGTAAAAAATTTATTTTAAATATAATAAGTGATTATATTTAACGATTTTGTAAACATTTTTTTAGAAAACATAGTTTTAAAGGAACACAGATTTCTAACCAAAGAGATAGGTAAAGAATGGATTTCTTAGAAACACATTCTTAACTATATTAATTATATGAGTTTGAAAAAATGGTACCAATACTTGAATATATCATTAATAAATATAGTTTAGTAAAATTCATGTGTGTTCTTCAGATATGTATCATAATATTTAATCAAAATAATCATAATCATAAACAATATCGAAATGTTATGAGATTGTTTCAATAAACTCGTATAACTTTCTAACATTAAACTATACTACACATTTAAGAATATAAAATTTAATTAAGCTCAAAATATAAATAAAATAGTGAGGTTCATAATATATCATTTCAAATTTAGAATATAAAACTCATGAAAAAATATAGTTTCATAACATGGCATGTGTCTGAAGGAAGATAAATTGAGACAAATTTAATTTACCGATTTGGGATACTTTGGAACGTAATCCCCATGAAATAAATATCCTCAAAAGGATAATTAAATACCAATAAATCTAATATAATAATCTTAGAGTATATCCTTGTAATGTATATGCACCACACAAATGTAATGGGTGGTGAATAAAGCATGTATCTCATTGAAATAAAAAGTGACATCAAATTCATTTACATTGTTTCTTAAATATCATCATACTCATAAAAAATACTATATAATAAATATTTTATTTATTTTATAAATCTATAAATGAACCATATTCTTATATTTGATACCATATATTCTTTTAATGTGATTTTATATTATCCTCTTATTAAGAATTCTACGTTAAGATTGTTTTTCGGGTAATATTCTCTTTGTTTTTCGTTTGTGTATTAATTTGTTATAAAATTGGTCTATATACAAATATCATGATTTAAAGAATGTAATAATTTATATAAATATCATATATATTTATTCAATTTTTATTATAATAATCTATATAATATATAATTATGAAATGGAATACACTATTCAAGTAGACGGTAGTTCGTACATACGCATGGACATTATTTTTATTTTTCATTATAATAGTGAAACTAAAAAAATAGTAAATGAAATATATTTATATAATTATATTATAATTATTAAATAATATATATCATATATGTTCACTAAACCCATTCTTAATACATTCCACATAGTGTGTGAACGAATTACATTGCATTGAGGGGTGGTAGTCTTCACTTACTGAATCGAAGTTATCATATTTACACAAAATATAAAGTATACAGATATGTGTTGTAAAATAATTAAATAATATTAAAAAAATAATTATCATATATATAATATAAAAATAGTTTTTCAATAACAATTTTCATAATTGGAGGAAGTAAAATAAGGAATAACAATCATCGTTTTGTGTGGTGGTAGTTTGTCGTCTATATAAATAGTATCATCATTTCCCATTTGATGGGAGTATATTTATGTTTTGGAGAAATAATTAGCATAAAAAAATATAATTATGTTAATTTTTTTATAGTCATAGAATAATTATATTTTAGGAGTTTTAGAATGAATATAACAGAGAAGATCTTGAGGGAGGATGTTACCTCTTCTTTGGGTAACTCTTTTTGGTTTTCACTATATGAATTCCTTGGATTTATTTCATCCCAAGTTGAGGCTTCAGGTAGGAAAGTAGGTATTTTGGAAAGTTAATTGGGATGATATTTAATTAATCTAATTGGTTTGAGAGTTGTGTGGAATGGGGATAGTTGGTAGCCTTTTATAGAGGAGTGAAAGGACGCACTTGGAATTTTTGAAAATAAGAAATGTGTACCCACATTTTAACCAAATAAAATTCACCCACGACCAGAGAAAATCAATAATTGATGGTTTATGGTCAAATAATGTACATAAAATTATTTATTAAAAATTGGATAGGTCACTTGGTGTAACATCCCAGGTAATTAAAGAATAAATAATTTTCATATTTATTAATATTTGAGAATTAAATATGAATTTTAATTAAAAGGGGTTGCTATGTTCGATAGCGTACCCGATACACAACGATGAGTTTCTTTGAAACTTACGTAGCACACTAGTAATATAATAATATTATTTTAAATGTTAGTTAACAAGTAGCCGTTGTACTGGCGGGAATGAATAGAAATAACTAAAATATGAATAGATATGTTTTTAGATGTTTTTACATTTACCCAATAAAAGATAAAGGCTTAAAATACGGAAAGAGTTCAATTTTAGGCTTTTATACTCTAATTTTCACTAAAGGTTCACTTATCACCTTTTAATGGTGAACCGTCATTAAATATAGTTTTGATCACTCTTATAATTTATTTTGGATCAAATATAACTCTTCTTTAGAATCGGGACATCAAATTTTACTTTGTGTAATTTTTGGTACCTTTCTGATAAAGTTCATTTTTTTTTATGAATAGTGTAAAATGTTGTATTTTACATCAAAACTGCTTTTTAATCTAATTTATTTATATGATTAGATTATCTTTTGAATTGGTCTTAATGTGTAATATGAATATATTTTTACCATTTTATCCAATGGTGGTCATTGGAATCGATTTCGATTTGAAATTAGACTTAAACTGGTGTCAATCTTTTGATACTTATTGTTTTGTAAAAACACGCTATTTGCTCTGGCAGCGGGAATTAATTATTAAATTAATTAGTGTGACTTATATGATTTGAATTTTGTAAAATAGACTTCATTTTTGAATTCGGAATATCAAATATAGCTTAGGGTGAATTTTTGGTAATTTTCTGAAAAACTTCAATTTTTGATGAATAGTGAAACCACTAAGTGGTAATCAAGCAAACTGATTTTTCAGTTAAATGAAAGTTTACCACTAATGTGTATTGAATTTTGAAAATCCGACATACATGGTTATCATTAAGAAGTAAAATGTGGTTCAATGAGATTAAAATAATTTTTTGGTGAATAGTAACTTATTAAGTTTTTAATCGCGATTAGTGGTAATTAGTGTAGTTTAAGGAATAAATAATGCTTTAATAATATAAAATGACTTAGACACATGTCCCAACCCCATTGGTTGTGTCATGGCCGACCAAAACAAGCCATGGGTCAACTTGGGGACCCCATGGATCCACTTTTGTTGGGAAATGACATAAATTACTTTTTATTTAATGTTAAAGTGAAAATGACACAAACATGATATGTTTTGCAAAAACAATTTTTAAGTGGGGTTATACAAGTCCAAATTTTGATTATAAATAGTCATTGGAAAGATAAAAAGATTTCCTATATCATAGTATTTGTTTTATAATTTTTAGACATTAAATAAATTTAATTATTTATGACATACTAATGATGCAGCGATGACATCATTATTTGACGATTTAAATAAAATAGAAAGATAATGTAAAATATATGAACTACACATGGCCAAAACCAATTGGATGAGTTGATTTCGATGCCTTATCACCTTATCCACGAATTCTATCAATGTGGGACCTTTTAAAACCGAATCACATTTTCAAATAAAGTAATGTTTCTTTACTTTCCAAAAGTACCCCTCCTCTCCTCTTATAAAAGGCCCCCACCTCTACCTCATTTCACACACTCTTCAAGCCATTGGCTCGGCCAACCCCTGCCCATTTGCTCTCTCCACATCCCTCTCCTCATCCTAGAGGATTCCCTTTGGGCATAATCCTTTCAAAGGAAGCCTTTAGGCTCAACTCAAAAGGAGTTACACTTTTTAAAGGTAATTCATTCTCTCATGTTCATTTGTTTTATTTTGCTTCTCCGACCCCCTAAACTCTTTTTATTTACTTATTTTGTAACAACACCAGTATCTTCAATATACTAGGATGTTGTTATAAGATTTATTTGATCTACACTCTCACACAACTACATCAAATGGTTAAAGAACATACGGTTTCTGTGGATGGCGAAATTCTGCCTCCCGAAACGATGATTGTTCAATACTCATTTAACACCTTCAAAGGTGGCCATTATGATGTCACTATTTTTATATATGATATGTAATATGTTTATGTTTTACTTATGCTTCTGTATTTTTCATTTGTGTCTTACCTTTATGGCTTCCATTATGGGTATATGCGATATCTTCATTTAAGGAAGTGCGGACTACCGCCCCCTCAAAGTGATGTGATTCGTTAATGCCATATGTGGGACGTGTAAAGGATGGATTTAAAGTTATTATATATGATGTTATACTGGAATTATAATATACCTATATATATCATTATCATTTATTTCCATTAAAGTATGAGATATAAATGAAAGTAGCGTTCATGCGTACGTACGGACTACCGTCTCCATGAACGGTGCATTTCATTTCTTATCCCCAAATGTAATGTACTATTAAAAGTACATGTATATAATGGATATATATAATTAATGATATATCTAAATGATGAATATAATTCTGGAATTAAAATATACATAAGTCTCATTTAGTTTTAATTCCGTTAATATGACAAAGAAATGAAAGTAGCGTTCATGCGTACGTACGGCTTACCGTCTCCATGAACGGTGCATTTCATTTCTTACCTCTAAATGATTATGTAATATTTTAAATACATGTATGTACTGGATATATATGACATATATGATATCTACATCATGAATACCATTCTGGATATAATGAAACATTGACCAAATTAACAACATGTAAGTGTAAGAAGTCTATTTTTGACTTAAGAACCAAATACCGACAAAATGAATATTATTAACTTAAATGATTACATGATGTTCATAACATGGTATAAAAGGAATAATGAACTTGGAAAAGATTCATAATCAAGTAGAGATTAACTAAAGTTTATTATTCAGGAGATTAAAGAACGGTCGGGTCAAGTCAGATACGAGGTATGGGAACTTCTTAACCCAATTTCCATTCTTTGGGTTAATCTCCTACTTCCAAATTATGTCATTATATTATTATGTCGTATCTGGTATTTGTACTTTATTTATGTGTACTTATAGTGAATACACATAATGTATCTATTTTATTTTAAAAATTATCTTTGTATGGGACTTCGTCTCAATCTCCTTTCATTGAGGCATATTTTATTTTATACACAACTTTCTTTTATACGGTGTATAAACCCCTTTGACTTTTACGTTTACTCAAAAGGAATCTTTTTTATACGAAGCGTTTACTAAACGACAAAAGGGAATGTTTTTGTCGTACGTATGCGGCGACAACGACTTCTCCGCCGTCGTAACCGTTATTTGAGTTTTGGCTTCCTCTACAAGCCATACCTTTTTTTTTTAAAAGAAAAATAAATACCATGTTTTACTTTGGTATTGAAAATGGTTTTCATAATGTTTTTATTATATCAATGTGTTGTATTGATATCTCGTGATTGAAATGTGGAAATGTTATGTTTCCTTTATGCATGTTTTATGTGATATGATTATGTTATGGTTCTTGGGCATTATTATGAAGACGGGTGGTTCCGTGATAAACTAAGGGCGGGTGAGCCCGTTATAGCTCTCCAATGCATTGGGTAACGCGAAGGAGTGAAACGTTAAGGTTTCTCCGAAGAGATTTTAGGGAATATACTGTGATGGGTATTCCAAACGTAACCAAGAGGGTTACCCCCTACGTAAGAATGTTATGAATGCCTCAAGTTACCTTTACGTATTATGATTTATATGATTTATTCATGTTTTTATGAGGTATGTTAAAGTGCCTATGTTTTATGGGTAAAGTATGATTTCATTCTTATGTATATATGAACTCGTGTTTCCTTTCCATGTTTTTATAACCCATACTGAGTTTTTACGCTCATCCCAAGTTTTTGAAATGTTTTTCACAGGTCAAGGGAAAGGTACATGATAAGATGATAGAGTCAAGGATGTGTCAAGAAATAATCCATGTTTTATTTTAAATGTGTTTCCATTGATGGGAATGAAGAATACTATCTTTATGTAACCACTTTGTTTATATGTGGAATGTAATGCAAGTTTTATGATCTAATTCTCTAAAACTCTAAACCCGAAAAGATCCTCAACGTGTAATCTTGTAATAACTCAAGATTAAGTAAGGTTTAAGGCTGGGGCCTTATAGTTGGTATCAGAGGTCGGTTTAGACAACTTTAGGAGTTAGAAAAGTGTTAAATTATAATATGATTGAAATGATATAGCATTTACGGATTACCATGTTGCTTCGCCTAAGATATTTCGGTGTTCAGAATGGTTTTCCGCAGAGGAAACAAAGCATCTATGTTGGGACGACATCAGGAGGAAGACAACCTTCCAAATCAGCAACCTGAGATGGTCGGAATTGGAACTGAACAGTTTGTTGCAGTAATGGCGCAGTTGACTCAGGTGATAAATGGTGGTGGTATCCATGCACGAGATCAGCCAGATCAACCGCAGAGGAACATGTCAGTGGTGGAACATTTCATGAGGCAACATCCCCCATCATTCAGAGGATCATCTGACCCTGTGCTAGCTGAAGGGTGGATTAAAGCACTGGAGAAGATTTTTGATGTCATGGGGTGTTCAGACAATCAAAAGGTTAGTCTTGCTATTTACCGTTTGGAGGGTGAAGCAGATCAGTGGTGGTCTATGGTTAAAAATATCAGGGATGCCGATGAGATTGATGCTCTTGACTGGGATGAATTCAAAGGTATGTTTCTTGAGAAGTATTTTCCTAAGGCTGTTCGACTTAGGATGGAAAAGCAATTCTTGGAATTGAGGCAAGAGGAAGACTCAGTGGCTGCCTATGAAGAAAGGTTTACTCGATTGGCAAGGTATGCTCCCAATTTTATCCGGGACCTTGATAGTAAAATCAATCGTTTTTACTCAGGATTAAAGCCAAATTATCGAAGGGCATTAGCTTCTCGAGAGTTTAAAAGTTATGAAAAGCTTGTTCGATGTGCTGAGAAGGTGGAAATGGAGTTTGCCGATGACCAAGTGTTCTATAACAACCAGCAGAAGAAGAGACCGAGGTGGCAGGAGAAAGGTAAGAATTCTTCAAAGAAGTCTGATGGTAAGAGAACTAAGTTTCCAGTTTGTGATAAATGTGGCAAAAGGCATGCTGGGGAATGTCTTCTGAATTCTGGGAAGTGCTACCGATGTGGTAAGATGGGACATAAGGCTCGTGATTGCACTGAAAAGGATCAAGGTGAAGGTAAGAACAAATTTGATTTACAGTTAGTGAAGTGTTATAAGTGCAATGAGATGGGTCACTATGCAAACGAGTGTCCGACAAGGAGCTTGAGTGATGGGAAGCAGTTAGACTACAAGCAGAAAGGGGTGGTGAAATCCTTTGCAACAACTTCAGCAGATATTGGGCCATCGAATGAAGTGGTATCAGCTCCAGGGAGCTCAGTATTTTTCGAAGATTGACTAGAGGTCAGGGTACCATCAGTTGAAAGTAAAAGAAGCAGACGACTGCGTTCCGTACAAGATATGGCCATTATGAATTTGTAGTTATGCCCTTTGGGTTAACCAATGCACCTGCTGTATTCATGGACCTTAGGAATAAAATTTTCCATGAGTTCTTGGATAAGTTTGTGTTTGTGTTTTGAGGTTTGTGAAGAGGTTATGTGTGCCTTGTGATTCACAGTTGAAGAGAGAGTTGTTATGTGAAGCTCATAGTTCTCCGTTTTCAGTTCATCCGGGCAGTACTAAGATGTATAGAGATCTGCGGGAGTATTACTGGTGGGATGGAATGAAAAGAGATATTGCTGATTTTACTGTGAAGTGTTTGACTTGTCAGCAGGTTAAAGCAGAGCGGCAGTTACCGAAAGGGATGCTTCAGCCTTTACCAGTTCCAGAGTGGGAATGGGAGAATATATCCATGGACTTTGTTGTTGGATTACCGAAGACATCTCGAGGTAATAATGCAATCTGGGTTATTGTTGATCGCTTGACTAAATCTGCTCATTTCCTTTCTATACGAGATACTTTCTCTCTTGATCAACTTTCCCGTTTGTATCTTAAAGAGATAGTCAGGTTACATGGAGTTCCTCTCTCCATTGTATCAGATCGTGATCCCAGGTTTACTTCTAACTTTTGGAAAGGCCTTCAGAAGTCTTTGGGTACTGAGTTAAATTTTAGTATAGCTTTTCATCCTCAATCAGATGGACAGTCAGAACAAACAATTCAGACATTGGAGGATATGCTACGAGCTTGTTCTATGGATTATCAGGGAAGTTGGGACCAGCATCTTTCTTTGGTTGAGTTTTCATATAATAACAGTTTTCATTCCAGTATACAGATGGCACCATTTCAGGCATTATATGGGAAGTGGTGTCGAACTCCAGCTTTCTGGGATGAAGTGGGTGAAAGGAAGTTGATGGGACCAGAATTGGTAGAAGAGATGGCAGAAAAAGTTCAGCTGATTCAGAAACACATGAGAACAGCTCAGAGCAGGCAGAAGAGTTATGCGGATAACCGGAGGAAGGATCTATCTTTCGAGGTAGGTGATCATGTTTTTCTCAAGGTTTCTCCTTGGAAAAGTGTGATGAGATTTGGTAAGAAAGGAAAGTTGAGTCCAAGGTTCATTGGACCATACGAAGTTCTAGAGAGAGTTGGATCAGTTGCATACCGAGTGGCTTTACCTCCGAGTTTATCTCAGGTACACAATGTTTTTCACGTTTCGATGTTGAGAAAGTATATGCCAGATCCATCTCATGTTTTGAGTCCAGAGGTAGTTCAGCTGGAAGAGAACCTATCTTATGAGGAACAACTGGTCCAGATTCTTGACCACATGGAGCAAGTGTTACGGAATAAGGCGATTCACCAGGTAAAGGGTTTTTTGGAAAAACCATGTGATTGAAGAGGCAACGTGGGAATCTGAAAATGCTATGAGGGATAAATACCCCCACTTATTTTGATAAGTGAATAAAATTGCGAGGACGCAATTCCCAAAAGGGGGGAAGGATGTAACATCCCAGGTAATTAAAGAATAAATAATTTTCATATTTATTAATATTTGAGAATTAAATATGAATTTTAATTAAAAGGGGTTGCTATGTTCGATAGCGTACCCGATACACAACGATGAGTTTCTTTGAAACTTACGTAGCACACTAGTAATATAATAATATTATTTTAAATGTTAGTTAACAAGTAGCCGTTGTACTGGCGGGAATGAATAGAAATAACTAAAATATGAATAGATATGTTTTTAGATGTTTTTACATTTACCCAATAAAAGATAAAGGCTTAAAATACGGAAAGAGTTCAATTTTAGGCTTTTATACTCTAATTTTCACTAAAGGTTCACTTATCACCTTTTAATGGTGAACCGTCATTAAATATAGTTTTGATCACTCTTATAATTTATTTTGGATCAAATATAACTCTTCTTTAGAATCGGGACATCAAATTTTACTTTGTGTAATTTTTGGTACCTTTCTGATAAAGTTCATTTTTTTTATGAATAGTGTAAAATGTTGTATTTTACATCAAAACTGCTTTTTAATCTAATTTATTTATATGATTAGATTATCTTTTGAATTGGTCTTAATGTGTAATATGAATATATTTTTACCATTTTATCCAATGGTGGTCATTGGAATCGATTTCGATTTGAAATTAGACTTAAACTGGTGTCAATCTTTTGATACTTATTGTTTTGTAAAAACACGCTATTTGCTCTGGCAGCGGGAATTAATTATTAAATTAATTAGTGTGACTTATATGATTTGAATTTTGTAAAATAGACTTCATTTTTGAATTCGGAATATCAAATATAGCTTAGGGTGAATTTTTGGTAATTTTCTGAAAAACTTCAATTTTTGATGAATAGTGAAACCACTAAGTGGTAATCAAGCAAACTGATTTTTCAGTTAAATGAAAGTTTACCACTAATGTGTATTGAATTTTGAAAATCCGACATACATGGTTATCATTAAGAAGTAAAATGTGGTTCAATGAGATTAAAATAATTTTTTGGTGAATAGTAACTTATTAAGTTTTTAATCGCGATTAGTGGTAATTAGTGTAGTTTAAGGAATAAATAATGCTTTAATAATATAAAATGACTTAGACACATGTCCCAACCCCATTGGTTGTGTCATGGCCGACCAAAACAAGCCATGGGTCAACTTGGGGACCCCATGGATCCACTTTTGTTGGGAAATGACATAAATTACTTTTTATTTAATGTTAAAGTGAAAATGACACAAACATGATATGTTTTGCAAAAACAATTTTTAAGTGGGGTTATACAAGTCCAAATTTTGATTATAAATAGTCATTGGAAAGATAAAAAGATTTCCTATATCATAGTATTTGTTTTATAATTTTTAGACATTAAATAAATTTAATTATTTATGACATACTAATGATGCAGCGATGACATCATTATTTGACGATTTAAATAAAATAGAAAGATAATGTAAAATCTATGAACTACACATGGCCAAAACCAATTGGATGAGTTGATTTCGATGCCTTATCACCTTATCCACGAATTCTATCAATGTGGGACCTTTTAAAACCGAATCACATTTTCAAATAAAGTAATGTTTCTTTACTTTCCAAAAGTACCCCTCCTCTCCTCTTATAAAAGGCCCCCACCTCTACCTCATTTCACACACTCTTCAAGCCATTGGCTCGGCCAACCCCTGCCCATTTGCTCTCTCCACATCCCTCTCCTCATCCTAGAGGATTCCCTTTGGGCATAATCCTTTCAAAGGAAGCCTTTAGGCTCAACTCAAAAGGAGTTACACTTTTTAAAGGTAATTCATTCTCTCATGTTCATTTGTTTTATTTTGCTTCTCCGACCCCCTAAACTCTTTTTATTTACTTATTTTGTAACAACACCAGTATCTTCAATATACTAGGATGTTGTTATAAGATTTATTTGATCTACACTTTCACACAACTACATCAAATGGTTAAAGAACATACGGTTTCTGTGGATGGCGAAATTCTGCCTCCCGAAACGATGATTGTTCAATACTCATTTAACACCTTCAAAGGTGGCCATTATGATGTCACTATTTTTATATATGATATGTAATATGTTTATGTTTTACTTATGCTTCTGTATTTTTCATTTGTGTCTTACCTTTATGGCTTCCATTATGGGTATATGCGATATCTTCATTTAAGGAAGTGCGGACTACCGCCCCCTCAAAGTGATGTGATTCGTTAATGCCATATGTGGGACGTGTAAAGGATGGATTTAAAGTTATTATATATGATGTTATACTGGAATTATAATATACCTATATATATCATTATCATTTATTTCCATTAAAGTATGAGATATAAATGAAAGTAGCGTTCATGCGTACGTACGGACTACCGTCTCCATGAACGGTGCATTTCATTTCTTATCCCCAAATGTAATGTACTATTAAAAGTACATGTATATAATGGATATATATAATTAATGATATATCTAAATGATGAATATAATTCTGGAATTAAAATATACATAAGTCTCATTTAGTTTTAATTCCGTTAATATGACAAAGAAATGAAAGTAGCGTTCATGCGTACGTACGGCTTACCGTCTCCATGAACGGTGCATTTCATTTCTTACCTCTAAATGATTATGTAATATTTTAAATACATGTATGTACTGGATATATATGACATATATGATATCTACATCATGAATACCATTCTGGATATAATGAAACATTGACCAAATTAACAACATGTAAGTGTAAGAAGTCTATTTTTGACTTAAGAACCAAATACCGACAAAATGAATATTATTAACTTAAATGATTACATGATGTTCATAACATGGTATAAAAGGAATAATGAACTTGGAAAAGATTCATAATCAAGTAGAGATTAACTAAAGTTTATTATTCAGGAGATTAAAGAACGGTCGGGTCAAGTCAGATACGAGGTATGGGAACTTCTTAACCCAATTTCCATTCTTTGGGTTAATCTCCTACTTCCAAATTATGTCATTATATTATTATGTCGTATCTGGTATTTGTACTTTATTTATGTGTACTTATAGTGAATACACATAATGTATCTATTTTATTTTAAAAATTATCTTTGTATGGGACTTCGTCTCAATCTCCTTTCATTGAGGCATATTTTATTTTATACACAACTTTCTTTTATACGGTGTATAAACCCCTTTGACTTTTACGTTTACTCAAAAGGAATCTTTTTTATACGAAGCGTTTACTAAACGACAAAAGGGAATGTTTTTGTCGTACGTATGCGGCGACAACGACTTCTCCGCCGTCGTAACCGTTATTTGAGTTTTGGCTTCCTCTACAAGCCATACCTTTTTTTTTAAAAAAGAAAAATAAATACCATGTTTTACTTTGGTATTGAAAATGGTTTTCATAATGTTTTTATTATATCAATGTGTTGTATTGATATCTCGTGATTGAAATGTGGAAATGTTATGTTTCCTTTATGCATGTTTTATGTGATATGATTATGTTATGGTTCTTGGGCATTATTATGAAGACGGGTGGTTCCGTGATAAACTAAGGGCGGGTGAGCCCGTTATAGCTCTCCAATGCATTGGGTAACGCGAAGGAGTGAAACGTTAAGGTTTCTCCGAAGAGATTTTAGGGAATATACTGTGATGGGTATTCCAAACGTAACCAAGAGGGTTACCCCCTACGTAAGAATGTTATGAATGCCTCAAGTTACCTTTACGTATTATGATTTATATGATTTATTCATGTTTTTATGAGGTATGTTAAAGTGCCTATGTTTTATGGGTAAAGTATGATTTCATTCTTATGTATATATGAACTCATGTTTCCTTTCCATGTTTTTATAACCCATACTGAGTTTTTACGCTCATCCCAAGTTTTTGAAATGTTTTTCACAGGTCAAGGGAAAGGTACATGATAAGATGATAGAGTCAAGGATGTGTCAAGAAATAATCCATGTTTTATTTTAAATGTGTTTCCATTGATGGGAATGAAGAATACTATCTTTATGTAACCACTTTGTTTATATGTGGAATGTAATGCATGTTTTATGATCTAATTCTCTAAAACTCTAAACCCGAAAAGATCCTCAACGTGTAATCTTGTAATAACTCAAGATTAAGTAAGGTTTAAGGCTGGGGCCTTATACTTGGTTTCTTAATTTTATGGTTTAGTTCTTAGTTACAAAAATTTATTCCATAATTGTAGTTGATAATTTTATTTAATTTCACTAATATTTTAAGTCAAATAATAATTTGAAATTAATATAAATTAAAATTTTTATTGATAAAAAATATTTAATCCATTTTTAAAATTCTAATCACATAATTTTATGATGTTAATTGAAATTTAATCCCATAAATGGGGCGACAATGTGATCGTTTTAAGTAAAAACATTTAAAAGCTGTCTATGTTTTTATATGCAATTTCAATCTAAAATTTGATCAAATTAACTATATTAGATAAATTGATTTATATTTAATCTAATTTTAATTTAAATAATAATTATAATATAACTTATATACTTAAAAAATAGGAGAAATATAAATTTTTAATTAAAATTCATTATTATTCACCATTCACCCAAAAATAATGTTTCTTAGAAAAAAACCATCCTAATAAAATTTAAACATTATAAATTATAAATGGATTTTTATTTTATATACCTAAATTGTTAAATTTATGTAATGTTATTTTAATTGTTTTCATAGAAGGACCTGAAAAAAATGCATTTGACCAAATTATTTTTTCAAACATATAAAGACTTTTTAAAAAAATTTGGTTTTTATTGTCATTATGTTTTATTTGTATAAAAACTTTATTTGTAATATTTTAATAGTTTATATTAATATAAATATTTATAAATTTTACTTCTAGGTTATAATTATCTCATTTAAATAATGATTTCAATAAAATGATGTGTCGTAGAAACTTAGTGTGGCATGTAACACATGTCATGTCAGAGTTGCATATAGCATAAAATAAGTCAATTACTTGTGGAAAAATGTTTTACTTAGTGAATTCACATAAAATAATATATATTTTGTGTCTATTGAAATTAAAAATATCAAATATCATAAATTAATTTACAAACATCACTAAATCATGGGGTGTTACAATGCCTATGTATGACCTACGGTCTCCATGAATGGTGTCATTCATTTTTCATCTCTAAAATTTATGGATGAATTTAAATTTGTATACAATGAATATATATTATATTTATATCATTGTTACCTTATGTAATATAATATAAATATATTCAAGGTTCATGTACTACAACTAGAGAACTGAAATACTCATGATAAATAAAACCTTTTGACACGCATAAATGATGATTTTATGAAATTATTGATAAAAAATGTTGAATTATTATAAACAAATCATATATGATATTATAAGTATTTATTTTATTCTATTATAGAATTATAAGTAATTATAAATTCATTATACTTGAGTTTTTATTGCATTAAGGACAAGGATGATTCAAGGGAAGGGTTTTATGTTATAATCTCATTAATTATCAGGATTGTTTTTGAAGATTTATAAAATATTGATATATTAGGATATATCTCTCAGTAATAGAATAAATTTTCTCCTCATATGGATACTTTTTAATACATTTTTACATTAATATTACCCTCCTAAAGTACTCAGGAGACCATATAACATGTTTAAGGAAAATTGATTTTATCTCTCTGTAGTTAAAAACCTTTTTTTGTCCATTTCTATGTTTTTTTAAAAAGTCAGGTATGTTTTAACTATTCTACATGGATTTTTTATATTTATTTTAAACAATTTTTATTTATTTCATAAAATTATATTAATCTTACTATTTTTTCGAAACAATTAACTTTTTAATTTGTTTTTTACAAAAGTTCGAAAGAAGTGTTTTTTAATATATATGGCACGAATAGATTTTCCTTCTCTTATAAACACTCAATTATTTAAATATTACATTATAATTTTCCATGGTTTTTTTCAAATAAAATTTTTTCATTAATTTTTGTGATGTTTTCTAGATTTTAAAAAATATAATTTTTAAATTAGGAAAGGTTATTTTCCTAGAGAATGATTTAAAATAATTTAATAGTATTTCTATCCATCAATAACAATAAGTGTAGATTTTACATTTATTGGTATATAACCCAAGGATATCATCCTTATCATTTCATTATATGTTTTATAATAATTATTATTTTGTTTTTTTTAACTCATTTATTTTATATGGTTTATGAAAAGATAATTTTATTAAAATTGTATGAAACACATTTTTACCCAAGATATGCATGATGTAATGTTTATCAAACACATTTGTCTCCATGTGTTCTGATATGATTAATGTTTTTATGATATTTTGGTAGACATAAATATGATTTTTAGTATTTTTTGTGAGGTATATTTATATCTGTCTAAATCATTGGTTAAATATTCAGATCTCAAAAAGAAAACATGACTAGAATGGGGAGTGAACCCAGTACTATAAGGGACTTTTCCAAATGTTATAGTTTTTGGAGCGAGAATGAAAACTATGATGGTTTGGGGAGTAAACTCATTCCACTCTGATAATCTTCAAAACGATAATCGACTACTAAGGAAATGACGTTATATTCTTATGTGTATGCCACATACTTATGTCTTTTGACAATTTTATGCTCTCATGTCTCAAGTTTTTTTATGCCTTTATGATTCATGTGTTACGAAATGAAATGATTTATTCCATGACTCTAGATTATTATATATGATATGAAGGGTATAATCATCAAATTTTATGTTCATGTTCTCATAAAAATATGTTATTATTATTCTCAACTGATCATTGATATATCCCTTGTTTACCCTTACTGAGTATCTAAGCTCACCCTTTATTTTTTTTCCATTCCCCATGTTATGAATAAATTTAATAATTATGATATTTCTAAGAAGGGTTATAGTTATGAAAAACATAGTTGGAGAATATCTAGATCTATTATGAATTGTTTATTAATGTGTCAATGTTTTTGAAGGAACAAGACTTATATGATTATGGTGTGCAACATTATGTTATATAAATAATATTCATCTATTAATAATACAAATCTATGTATCAAAAGTTTGGGTCATGATAGAGAATCTATAATTAGTTATGGAAGATATGTGTGAACTATTATAATCAAAGTCCTGAGTTAAATTAATTTATTTATTCATATTCCATTAAACATATTTATAAAATTTAAATGTGAGTAGATAATATATTTAGTTAAAGATAAAAATTCTCTAGGAAGGTTATTCAGATAAAACTTGAACCAATAATTCATCAATCATCATATTTAATGTATAATTATTCCAAAACTCACATTGATTTATAAAAAACAGAGTGGTAATATTAGTAAAAGTGGTATCTATGATGAGTATTATAATGATTGTATGTATTTTGATTCTCATTTTTGAGACACTATTTAAAAACAATGTTTCTAACAAATAACCAAACTCTAACTAAAAATCAAAAATTGATATCATATAAGTTAAAATATTAAATAAATGTTTTATGTCACCGATGTGTGGGCTTAGATGAAAACAATTTGTAATATATTATTTTAATAATGACCTTTCATCTACTAAATAAAAATTAAATATTAATTAATTACACATAAGGTTTCTCAATATATTATATAAATTATAGTGATAAAAAAAGTAATAGTCAAGATGGAGACAATGTCTTTATAATATGGTGAACATCATTAATTTTTATGGTGGGAATAAAATGAACTTCAAGTCAAGGATCAAGATAAAAATGAGTTCACATTAGAATTTTATTTAAAAATCATTAATTGGAAGAGTTACTCTAAAGACATGTACTGTATGGGAGAGATAACACCAAATATAGATGGTTTTAAATTCTATGAGTTAATTGATGTAGTATTCATTAAGGGTAATATTTACTTATCCTATAAAGAAGTAGTAAATTGTTAGAAGATAAAATTGGATCATTTTTATGAACGTAAAATTAGATTATATATACTAAAATCCTATTTTCTTATAGATTTTTCTCTTATTGAAATAATTATCATTAGTGGGTATTCAAGAAGAAAATGGACATGGATGGTACAATTTATTCCTATAAAGCATGAAATGTTATTAAATAAATTGAGAAATGCCATGGAATTTTTTATAGGAAAACATTCCCACTAATTTACATAATAAAATATATTATAATTATGCATTCCATTCCATCATTTCTGGATTATGAAATTTAAAAAAAATGATTTCAATATCACTTCCTTAGTGGAAAACTTTTGGAATGTGTCTATATAAACTATCTAGAAGGGTTTTTGACTCCAATAATTCCAATAAGGTATACAGGATTCGTAGATCAACATATGTGTTGTGGAAAGAATCAAGATCATATAATTATTTTTATTATATACAAAGATATTGTGATAATGTACTTATAATATTCATCACATCAATAGGTTTCTATAATTCCCTATTATAATGAACAACATTAAATACTATCACAATTTACTTAAATAAATATTTTTATGGTAAATTTACATAAATATATTTCGACATAAATTATATTTAAGTATCTTTTTTAGTGGCTCACATGACTTTGGTACTTCTTTTGATGAAGTTTACACTATGTAATATAAAATAAGAGATGTTTTGTGGATAGAACCACCAAATGGAATTATATTTTTTATTTTCTATTGGATATTTCTTTCTATTAATGTGTATTTTAGTATTTGTACTTTAATTATTAATAATGTTTATCATGAATCACATCCATTGACGTACGGTTGATAATCTGGAAAATATATTCTAATGAAAGGGTGGCATATATCAGGTGCATAATTAGTGATAAAACATTAATTGTATTAGTTAACAAGTACTTTCCAATTAAATTTAATGGATACATGTTTATATCCATACCATTGATTGAATTATAAAAGTACAAAAAATCTATGGTCATGGTTTTTTAAGGACGAGTCTATTTTAGTAATCGTATGAAATTTAAATAAATTATATAGGTTAATGACCCAATAATACATCCTAATTTATGATATATTGAAATATAAGGGTATTCTATTTCATATTATCATTTATTGGGAGGTTGTTGTATTTTTTATGTTATAATTGTTTTTATATGGGTATGGTGATATGTCATTGGATCCTAATCCTATAATTTAGGTATGTTTAACAAAAACTACAAAGAATAGGGCCTATAGTGTCACACACTAAATGTGTCTCTAGAATTATCTCAAAACATATATTTAAAATTATCCCTTCCTCCCTCTTATGAACATAAATAGAACACAATATTGTGGTTTTGATCAATGATGAGTTCTATAAAGCACATGCTTCTCCCACACTACCACCCAACGATTCAAGATTTTTTTTAGATTCATGGAGTGTGTGTGGATACATATATAAGAATAATTACAATTATTCTCAACTATTTGGATAATTTTACTATAGTAGACATATAATTTGATCAAGAAGATTACTTAGAATAATAAAATTATATATATATTTAATTATAAATTAATGTTTCCTGATCCTCCGTAGAAATTATTGGTTTTTTTGTCAACATTTTCAAATAATCCACATTTGTATCACCGAAAAAAATTGGGTACCCACTCAATTCTTTAACTCACCCAATAACCTTTATATTCTTCCAATCTACGATTCATTAATAACTCACAAGCATATATTTTTTGTGAAATCATGAAATGACCCATTGTGTTTCTGTATTTCAATAATAAAATGTAATCTCACAAATATTTCATATCTGAAATTATTTTTTCATTATGGTAATAAATTCCACCCCACTTTATTCATTATTTTGAATAGAATAATTTCATATAAATACACAATGTAGTGACCTCGACCCCAGTAACCTGGGGCCAGTGTCTTTTATTGTTACGTTGGCATAAGATATAAATAATCACATCTCAAATGACCAAATTGTATAGTAGTCATGGTAAACTAGATACATACATTATATTATTATTATTACAATTTTTTTAAAAAAATTATCAAATTATTTTCTTTGATATACTTATTATTATTTATAGTATATCCCTACATATTGATCACAAAACATATCCTGGTATACTAGGGAAAATAAAACATAGGAAAGGGGTGATCTCAGATTCTTAGTAAGGGTAAGAATAAAGTATAATCTATAAATAAATAACTGATAATAAATATGAAAAGTTAAATAACAGAAACATGTTCCATTTGATAAATAACATGTGGATAATTTAGTAGTAATAAATTATTATCAAATAATTACATATAAAAAATTACATAAACATAAAACCTAACCATTTATATAATAACTAATCAAATAGTCACATGGAATATAAATAAATAAATTCATATTAATATAATTCCTAATTATGGACATCTAAAACATATTTTTAGTTCTTTTTTTCAAGATATATAATACCATCGAGGCCTTGTTCCATGACTTTTTTATTAATTGGTATGGCCTTGGCTAAACCCCTATCATGTTTTTCTCATGTGACAAGCTGATGTATCGAGGGGCTTTAGTGGAATGCGCAAATCACATAATAAGTCCAATAAATTCCTCAAATAAAAGGGGTGAAACATAATTAAAAAAATTGTATTGAAAGACCAACATATGAAACATTAATACATATCCCAATCTATAAACATAATCACAAACCATCCAATGTAAAATGGATAATGGTGATAAAATTTTAAAACCCTAGTCAAACTGATCATTAACCATATAGATAAATAACAATGATGGTATCAACACAACATATCCTCATTAGATCATAAGAAAAATTGGGGGTGTAAGTCATTGATGGAGTGAATTACCATGAAAATATCAGTAAAATAATTTTGAGAAAAATAACCTTTTTATTTCAAAAAATACCTTTTAAAAAATTAAATTTTTTTTTTGATAATACATTAAATTTAAAATTTCCTTTTAAAACATTTAAAATAAATATTAAAACATATATCGTTCATGATGTTGAAATGTTTTAGTCATTTCATTCACATTAAAACAATTATTCCTTTTAAATTCATAGTAAATCAAAACATGTATTATTTTGAAAATTACAAGAATATATTACTAATAAAATAATTAAAAAATAAAAAAAGAGTAAAAATGTAATTAATAAATCATTGTTAAAACGATAAAAACATTTATGGAAAACATTTGTTTTTATGGAAAATTATTTTTATCTACACGGTGAAATAAAGTGAAAAATTATTTAAACAATCATCATTCATTTTAAGTACCAAAGAATAAAAAATTGGTACTATTACTCAAAAAATAACATGAATAACAAAATTTGATTAAAAATAGATTAATTGTAACATAAAAATATTATATAATTCCCTCGATTGATACTTAAACAAATACAATCCAGAATAATGTTCATATTGTAAAACAAAACCTTAAGACTTTGGAAGATTTTTTTTCACAAACCCCATGAATGAAATAAATTTATGTGAAACATTACATTATATAAATATATATTAATTAAAGATATAATATAAAAAATGGAATTATATACACAAAATAAAAGAAATATGTGCGGAATATGGAGTATACCTCATGAAATTAAATGTAAGACGGGTAACCCTTACCTTGAGTCTAACTCGTCACATACTTTCTTTATATTCATAAATAATAAAAATATATTAATTATTTAATTGATTAAGAAAATTTTTCATGTTTATTATTCCATTGTTTCACTTATTTACATGTTATATATGATTACCTAATTAATTAAATTTACATATATTTTTCAATGACATTTCTATGTCTCAAAAATATCATTTGTAGGTTGATATGGTCGAAGAGGTAATTATTTAAAAATATCCCAAAAAATAATAATCAAATAATTTTAAAATTTGAAAATCAATAATACTTTTACAAACAACCATGACATATGTTTAAGATAAATTACATATGTTATGATCAATGAGATGGTTTGTCTTAAAAATGCATGAGTAACGTTTCCATTATTTAAATATCATTATAGAGAAGATGAAAGTAATATTTTACCCTTAATTAATGATAATAATATAATAAATACCATAATAATATCTAAATATATAATAATATATATAATTTATGTGATGATGAAAATAGATTTTCATCAATACATGAATATGGTGGTCCACACGTACACGAATGACGTTATCATCTTTTATTGAGTGAAAAGGTAAAAATGATTATTTATGTTTTAATAATGATAAATATGTCATTAATATTATATTTATTTAATTTATATCACATATATACATTAACATTAAAAGTATCATTTTCTTTTTAAATTGTTAGTGAAAGACAAATCACATCGCTTCAGGAAGCAAAAATCCACCATACATAGGAGTGACATTATCTTATCCCCTATGAAATTGAAATTAACACACACACATATATATATATGATATAATGAATAAATATGCATAATAATGTTATAGATATCATATATATATATATAATATCCATCATTATGCCCAATCATTAGATGTGGTAATGGAAAAATGAATGACATTAGTTCAATAGGTGGTTGTCCGCTATACACACAAATGAGGATTTTGTTACTCATTTGATGGAAGTAATGTTGTTTATATATCATTTAATTACCAAAAAAATTTATAAGTAAATTAATATTACATATTTTATTATATCATCATATTTTAATGAAAATTTAAGAAGCTGGAGGAAGAAATAAAATAAAAACTCTCGTTGAAGAATATTACCTCTTCTTCGGGTAACCTGTCTAGGTTTTCACCAAAATCATTTCTATGTAATATTTATTCCAAAAATAAGGATTATAGGGCTAGGTTATTAAATTTGATATATTATTTGGTTATATATTATCTGAAATAAATGGATCATATGGATTTAATAAAATAAAAGAGTGGTCGCCTTTTATAAGTGAGGAGAGTGAAAAAAGTAAATTTTTTAAAAATAAAATAGTGTACCAATATTATTCACACTAAAAAGGGTAAAAAATGTATAATTATCAATAATTTAGATTTATAATGTATATATAAGTCCATAAAGTAGGTTTCAAAAAAGTATTCTTGTCATTTTAACCATTATCTTTTTAGTATAACCCCCTGGTAAACCAGTTTTTACATTACCTATGGTAAATATATTTTTTTATTTTTCTTATTAATTATGGTAAAAATTATTTTTTAACATTATATAGAATAAATTATTTTCATTGAAAATATATAATCCATTCATTTAAATTATATTCACATAAGGGGATCATGTTATTTTGAAATTAATCACACAGACGTGACAAGAAAGCGAGTTTCCAAAGAGAAAATGTTCAAAAGGTCACAAAGTTTTTATATCAAAATTAAAAATAAAAAACGATTTCAATTAACAAAATCAGATTAATTGGTATATTATTTTACTAGTTTTTCTTTAAAAACCAATTTAAATTTAAATTTAACATTAAAAATCATTTATATAAAAATGTTGTTTTCAATAAAAATTTATTATTTTCCACTATTCATCAAAAAATGAAACATTTCAAAAAATATACAAAAAATAACCCTAATATGGGATTTATATGATTAAGAAAATATGAAGTTTATTTTTTCAAAAAAATTACGAAATTGGAAAAGAAAATTATTATAAATTATGTGCTCAAATCGCGACTACAACATCGTTCAGATAAATATTGTTTTCCAGAAAGAATTTCTTTTTCTTTCGAAGGGTTACAATTTTATCTCTAATAAATAGGTATCCATTTTATTTATTCTAATCATGTATAATCCTTGTAATTTTTATAATTTATTAATTAATATTATTACCCTTCAATTTCATGGATATCATTTGACGGTATTTAATATTGCAGTCCATTTAGACTCGGGGTTGCATGTTCCACAAGCTATCACAGATATTAAAATTAAAGAATAATATTTCATGGGTTTTCCAATCTCTGTTTTTTGTGTCTAAAAATATATTAAATAAAATGCCCATATTTTTTAAAATTTTATTTTCACATTCTCCCCAACATAAATAAATTTTTTCTTCCAAATTTAAACATGATCTCAGTAATCGAGGGCTTGAGATTTGAAAATTATTTTGATGAAAACCCACATTATAAAATAGAACTAATAAAACATCTTCTGAAAAGAGAGAATGGAATGTACTCCATTCATATGTAATAACATATAACTATATTTCTAAGTATTAGAACACCTGTGTAATATGAAGATTTGAGAGAAAATCATAATAATTATAGAGAGTGATAAAGGTCTTTGAAAAAAAATTGAATGATCAATGGAAACTTAAGTACATCAAAACCATAAAACTTTAACGATTAAAAAGACCATTGGTACAAAATAAATGAAATGTACTAGGATATCATTTTTTCAATATCTTCATCTTTTATTTTAGAAATTATTTTACCATCTAGATTTAAAATATATTAAGATATTCTTACTTAACATCTTTCTATTTAATTGGCACAATTTCAAATTTTGGTTATGCTTTGATCATTTTATAATTCATCTCTTACTCCAAGAAATGAATACCCAAAAATGAATTTATTTTTCCTAAATCACTATAATCCACTTTTAATAGATCGTAATATCTTTCATAGAATGATAATTAATTCCTTAAATATCTAGTTATTATTTTAACAAAATGGTTGTTATAGGCGTTCCAATATGAATAATTCTCCATATGATGAAGTAATACCTTAATCTCTAAAACATCATACAAATTTAAACATAATCCATTTCATAAATGGTTATCACTGTGAAACTTACAAAATATAAAGATCCAAAACATTAGATAGAATTTCACTAAATTTTATAAATGGAGTTAACATTAATCCACCAAACAACATAATGTATTTTTAATTTTCACTTACAAAACTTTTGAATACATTTATCATGTATTCTCGTAGAACATGGTAATAACCTTAATTATAATAAAACCTGAATGAACATTAAATATTATATATAGTTTATATAAAACATATATTGTATGATATATTCCATAAATATGAACATGTTTTAAAATCCATCAATAATAGCATAAATGTGTTTTTTTGAAAATAGTTAATTTGTTCCAAGGTTGTCGGTATTACCCAATTTGGTTTATCCATATCAATGATATCTTTATCCCAACATCATTATCTCAATATAAAAACATATTAATTGTTATCTTTCCTTAATACGTGTTCTTTCAATGATGTTCAATTTTCCACTGAATGATTTTTTTTGTCATCAATACCATTCAACATACTCATTAAAATCATTAATGAAAAATTACTATAGTATAATCTATATACATTTTATAATTCATATAACTAATATATCACTGTTAAAATACTCAAATTAAAAAATTATTGAATAAAAAAATGCACATTAATCCTTCCAATTCATCTATGGCAATAGAATTAACATAACCACTATACATTTGCTGGCTTTGAGGTATATTCCTTTGGAACATGTGCCATTCATTTTCATATCCCCCATCATAATAATATTGGATAATTGAACACATAAATAAAATTATTCCCCATTAAATCATGATAATTTTTTCTATTCTCTCCATACTTATATAAAACTACCATTCCAATTAAGTATATACTATGGTGTTTCTATCTACTATTATCACATTTGGGAAAATTCATCTTTCCCATTTTACCATTATATATATTTTTATCTTCCATCCTTTTATTATCTTTCTTCCATTAGAATCCATAGTACATATAGAATTATTTCATTATATTATAATAACATCATATAATGTTCTCATATGATGAGAGTTTTATAGAGACCAGATTCCTTCAAAAGATTGTCTTAATACCACCAACAAAATGACCATTCTTACTATTTAGATTATGTGAATTGATTTAGTTCTCAATCCTTCTGATATGCACCATCTCTAAATTATGTAATTCATGAGATTTGGTCATTTCAATATAAAAAATAATGTCTAATTCCATAACTAGTGAAATAATAAACATAAATTGAAAACTTTTTTCATAAAAGATCACATAATCAAAAACATGGGTCCTTTGATAGTATAAATATTTTAGAATATTTAATAATTATTTTTAAATAAAAGATGAATTATCCTAAAAATATAACCTAGGAGTGTCAAAGTTGTTGTGCATTAAGGCCCATTTTCAAGAACAATGTGATGATCATGCCAATACAAATGAACCCTTTTCAAATTTATTACCCCAACGTATATCTATTCCATAACCACATCCACTTGTAATATCTAGACATGGATTTATTTTCTAATTAAAAATACAATATCCCTTCCCTACCAGAACGGTAGAATTTCATTCTATACTTATTCTCAAATCCCATAATAGTGTTATGTTTCTTAATAAATGTTTTCTTAAATCAAATTCCCAAGGATTTAACTAAACATATTTTGATACCAACTATAGTGACCCTGACCCCAATAACTAGGAGTCAGTGTCTTGCTATATTAAATTAGTATAGGATATAAGGAATCACATACCAAAGGAATGAATATTTTAATATTTATGGAAAAACATATACAGACTTGAAATTAATATTAAAATTGAAACCATAAAATACACAATTGATTTTCATTGAGAATTATTATATTTCATAAAGTGTATCCCTGTATATAAAACACAAAACACTTCATGTCATCCAAGGTAAAATAAAACATAAGAAATAGGTGAACTCAAATACTCATTAACTGTAAGAGTACAGTATAAGATATGAATAAATAAGTCATAATAAATATGGAAAGGTAAATAACTAAAATACATGACATTTAATCAATAACATGGGCATAATATTTCAAGAATAAATAATTATCAAATAATTATACATAAATAGTGACATGTGTATGAAACTTGACCATGGATATTCTAACTAACAAAATAATCACTTACAATATCAACTACTGAATTCATAATGATGTAATGAATAATTATAGATAACTATAACATACCATCAAGGGATTCTTCAACTTTCTCTCATAAAATTAATGACTTGTGCCAATACAACACTTTAAATGAGTAAGGTCTCATCCAAAACCCAATCAATTTTATCTCTTAGGACCTACTAATGCATCAAGGGGATTCAGCAGTCCGTACCCATTATTTACTATGTCTAAAAAATTATTCATATAAAATCATTAAAATTAAATAAATATAAACATTTTTTCGTTCAATTATTAATATACAAAATTTTAATACATACCCTAATCAATAAACAAAATCATAAACCATCAAAAGTAAAATCGTGATTGGTAATAAAATTGTACATCCCGATGAAAATTTATCATAAATCATATATAAATTTTTTTAGGATGGAATAAATACAACATATTCTCACTGTATTATTAGTAAAATATAGGTTTTATGTTGTTTATGAATATAAATACCACGAAAAAATGCTTAAAAATATTTTTGGAAAAAATCACCTTTACATTTATAATGATTTTTTATAAAAAATTCAAAAACATTTTGAATACAAATTTAATTGAAAATAAAATTTTACAAATTGTAAAATAATAATTAAAACAATTCTTTTTATGAAAGTGGAAAATATTATTCAATCCATACACGCTAAAACAATTAATCCTATAGCATTTTTTGTAAAACCCAAATAAGATTTTTTTTAAAAAAATTACATGAATATTCATTTAAAAACATATTTTCAAAAGTAATAATGGATAAAAAATAAGTTTAAAAAAATTATGATGTTAAAAACATTTTTTATGACATTTCTATAAAAAATATTATGAAAGAGGATTTTGGAAATAAGAGGGAGAGATTGTTGGATTTTATTAAAAACAATTTTCCGAATCATTTTTCATTCTAAAGACCAAGAAAAATGATACTATTAATTGAAAAAGATCATTAATAACCAAAGGTGAGAAGAATAAATCTATTTTATGATATACATATCATGTATTTATTCTAAGGGAGGCTTAAACAAAAACAATCTTAAATAATTAATGGATTGTGAAAGAATCCCTTATATCTTTGGTAACTATAGTATGATAGGCCCCATGAAATAAATATATATTTAAATAAAATATAAATACCATGAATTTAAATTAATTATGGATATAAAATAACAAAATTATAGTATATACACCACCGAAAATAAATATGAGTTGAATATTGAATATGTCTCACCGAAGTAAAAGTACGACGAGAAACCCTTACTTTGAGTCTGACTCATCATGTACGTTAATTATATTCAAAAATAATAAACCTATGTTAATTATTTATTTCATTAAGAACAGTTTTTGATTTAATTATTACTTTTCATTCACTTATTACAATGTTATATATGATTACTTGATCAATTAATTTTACGTTGGAGTTTTTAATGTTATATTTCTTATGTGTCAAAAATGACTTTAGTAAGACAAAAATGGTTAAAGAAGTCATTATTTAAGCATATATAGAATAATAATTAATAAATATTTATCATATTTGTACATAAATTATAGTCTTAAAACCAATCATTAAATAAGGTTATGATAAATTAAGTGTATACTGATAATGGAGACAGTAAGTCGTACTTACGCATGGGAAACGTTTTCATTCTTAAATGATCATTATAGAAAAGATATAAGTATGATTTTATCCTTAATTAATGATAATAATAATATAAATACCATATAATTTCTATAAATATTCCCATATATATCATCAATGTTATAATGAAAAGTGAGTCATGTCACTTTGTGAAGGTGGTAGTCCACACGTACACAAACAACATTATCATCTTTTAGTTATTGAAAAGGTAAAAAAGAAAAGAATGTATTATCATATAAGAATGATAAATATGTAATGGGTATAATAATTATTTCGTCTATGCAATATATATTCATTAAACATACCCTTATCATCATTCATGTAAATCATTAGTGAAAGATGAATCACCTTGCCCTGTGATGCAATAGTCTACCATACACATGAGTGATGTTATCTTGTCACCTAATGAATAGAATGTAAAAAAGGTATGTAAATAAAATAAATCCCTAAATATAATTATTTTATAAATATTATATATATATATATATATAATTTTTATCCATAAATAATACACAATAATGAAAGATGGTAATGTAAAAAATTGATTGCATCAGTTCGAGGGCCGATATTCCGATGTAAACATGAATGATGAATTCGTAAACTATTTAATGGATATGGGGATGGTTTTAGGTCATTAAATTACATAAAATTATAATTATATTTATTATATTTATATTTTAAAATAATTATGTTTTAAGAATAATTGAGTGTGTTAGAGGAAGGAATAAAATAAAAACTGTCGTTTAAGAACGTTACATCTTTCTCGAGTAACCTCCTTAGGTTTTTTTACAGAAATCCACCCTATGTTTTATTTATGACCAAAATAAAGATTCTAGAATAAGGTAATGTAATTGGGAATTTAATTTGGGTAGTTATTGAACAATAAAAGATGGTTTTTATGTGTTACTAATAGAATAGAGGGGTGGCCTTTTAAAAGTGAGAAGAGTGCCATATTTGTAATATTTGAAAAGAAAAAGGTGCACCAACATTTTTGAAAATCAAAAATGGTTTAAAATGAATTATTATAAAGTATTATACATTATAACGTTTTAATAAGGTAATAAAATAGATTTTATTCAAGTTTTAGATCATTTTAAACCAAATCATTTCAGTTTAGCCCTCGAAAAACCCTTTTTTACCTCTACCGTGGTAAATAATTTTTATTGTTTTTACTATTAATTATGTTCTGAAATTAACTTAATTAAATTATATAATATAAATTATGATTATTAAAACTATAAAATTTATTATTTCAATTTAAATTTAAATAAGTGGAATATTTTAATTTCAAAATAATCTCGTAGATGCGATGAGAATGCTGTTTTTTAAAGTGAAAATGTCTACAATTTTACAAAGTTTTTATATAACAAATCAAGAATAAAATGATTCAAATTACCTAAATTGGATTAATTGAAATATAATTTATGTAATATTACTTTAAAACTAATAAAAAATATAATTAAAATTATAATTAATTTAAACGATAAGGAAATTTTCAGTTAAAATTCAATATTTTCACTATTCATCATAGAATGAAACATTTCAGAAAAATAGAAAAATATAACCCTAAGATAATTTTGATATTTTCATTTGAAAAATTAATTGTATTATTTAATATAATTTTATTAAAATTATTAAATTTCTTTATTCAATTTATATGAAAATCATGAAAAAAATTCCTTTTACAAAATATCGTTTTCCGAGAGTATTTTTTCATATGGTTCTAATTTTATCACTAATAAATATATATAAACTTTATTTATTTTATACTTGTGTAAAAAAAATTTATTAACTTAGGTAATATTATTCATACCATTAATTTTAATGGCTACGTTATAATGGAATATTATTTTACGGTTCATTTATATTTGGGGTTTTGTGTTCTTCAAGTAGGCAAAGAGATTACATTTAGAGAAATATACATTGGGTTTTTAAGGATGGTGTTACATGTTGCATTTTATTTCAAATAAAATTTTCTTTTTTTATAATTTTATGGTTTTTCAAACAGTCACAACAAATGATTTTTTGTCATATCCCATGACATACATATTATACTCTAAATTTCCTATCTTAAACTCCCTGATCCTTAATCTACTATCTAGATTAAAATACAAAACTCAGTGAAAATTTTTTTTCTCATATAAAACCTTATTTAGAATAATTTTTTTTAGCACAACCATCATGTATATAAACATTCTGTTGTTAAATGTAGACCTCTTTATTAATATAATTATGTAGTAATACTGAATTTACATCCATTTAGAAAAATATTTAATTCTATTGATAATATATCATAGTAAATATTATGATCATATCATGTCTTGAAACAATATACAATTTATAATAAAAAATTAAACCTATATTTTGACGCTAAAAATTTCATATAAGACAAAAAACCCCATAATTCTTTTCTCTTCCCATTGAGTATATTTATAAATACTCACTTCAACCATATCACGTTATTATATATAGGAAATTAAATAAATTCCCAATATTCATTCTTATCAATCTGATTCATCACTTCTTCAATCACTATTATCTAATTCTAATATTTCAATGACTCTTCAACACTTATTGGTTTAACTTGTGAAATAAATCTAGCGTGATTTAAAATTCTAAAAATTATTTAGGTTTTCACAACCATATTTCCATCCTGAACGTTTTTTTCAATATTAATATATATTTTAATCCTTTGAAACATAGATCCTTCTTTCTCCATGTGTTCCCCAAAGTATGAAATTTCAAATCAATTATGAAAATTTTAAAATTATAATTTTTAGAAATAATCACTTCAATATTGTCCATGATTATATATTATAGCTTATTAAATAATATAAATTGATAATGAGGTTTGAAAATATTTCTATCGTTTTAAAACAATCATATACAATATATAAAATATGTTTCTCAAAACCAAATAAAAACATTATTTACTTCTTCCACTGGGTGTACATATGATAAATACACCGTTATCATATGTTTTATAAACATTCTCAAAATAATTACCTTTGATCTTACTGTAATAAGGGGTCCTACCAATCTATATACATTTCATGTTCATATTAATAATAAAACACCCTCTAAGCTGTGTAAACTAATTTAGGTTAAATAAACCTTTAACCAAGATGTATAACACCGCTTTTATAGATTATCACAATATGAAATTTGATTAACCATGATCTTCTTACGTGGTTATTCTCATTTCCACCAAATATTGTTTTTTATACTAAGTTATTTAATATTATTAGGGTGTGTATGGATCACTATATTAATTATTTACTCCATTATTCTTAAGATATACATCAATGTATCCATTCTTGTATTTTTATCCATTATCTGACTAAATTATTTTGATATCGCATCTCATTTTTTTCATCACACCTATAAAAATTATCAAACAAATCAATAACTTTTTTGTACTTCACATAAAATATACATGAGTCATATGAGTAAAATAATCAATTAAAATGATGAAATACATATCAATAATTTTTTCATTGTAATATCATAAAACCCCAAATATCTAAATATACAAACTCATGAGGTTTATTTTATTAATATCCACCACCTTATTCATATTTTCACCATTTTTCCTTCGTGACATGAGCCAAAAGTGTTGAACATTTCATGATTTAGATTTGCAAGATTCTTTTAATATTCGTATGTTACTAGAATATATATGTTATTTAATGAAAAATTACCATGTATTCTAAAAAAAATCAATCTTATAATTATTTATTAAGTATCATGAACGTTGATCATCATAATCTAAATAATTTTACATTGGTTTGTTATCTCATCAATATTATAGTTTCATCTTTCAATGTTCTTATGAAACATCCTTTCTTATTAAATATTACCTCATTCCCATTGTCATAAAGATGATAAACACATAATACATTTTGTATTAAACCATCAAACAAATATTTCTCAGTTATCCATCACTACTAAAAGTTAATGACACTCCATCCTAAATTTATATAAATTATTAGGTTGTTTGTTTTCAAACAGGTGTGATAAAAAACCACTATAAAGTATCCAAGGTGTTACAACTTTTAGTACTCTATAATAAACCTCAACCACCGATGTTTTTTATTGATTACACCACATATTTATATATTTGGAGTTATTATTACTCACAAATACCTATATTAGTATAGTGAGACTCTTGTTTGTGGTGTTTCTAAGAAAATAATATTTCCCACAAGTTTTATTAAGAGAATTAAAGTATTTATGAAATTATTCCTTCCCTTTCATATTTTTTCTCAGGTATTCTATTTAAACATGATGTTTAATAAATATTAATTCCACGACTCTCATTAATTAGAGAAGTGAAATATTTTAGTTACACACAAGGGATTTGTGTCCATAAAACATTCATCACAAACATCTTCTATCAAAGTGAAAACTCCAAGATTGGAAATATAATTTATCAAAATATTCTAATTGATATTCCATGAATTTCAAATTTATTAATTATTTTAAATATACTTATAAATTGTAAATCCTTACCTTCACTATGTATTTTCATATTAGATTAGCTGCAAGTAAAATGTGTTTATAACACATGGAAAAATTTTGTTTGTCTTATAATTAGTTTAAACTATATTCAAATATATTTCTCCCAGAATTTCCCAATTTATTAACTGAGCTTATAAGGAACCATATCTAATTCCTTAGATTATTTCATAGTACATACACTATGAATGTCTTGATAAATAAAAAGTGGTATAGTTTTGAAGTAGTTCATTAATTTTAATCATTTCTGTAATCATTGTATAGTGATGTGTTATATAATCAGAAAAGATTATTATACTGAGTAGAAATCCATACACATAAAGTTATTTTACCTATATCATATTCCATGGTATGTACTATAATTTTATATTATAAATTCCTAAATAATGGTTCAAAAATATAAAAAAATAGAGTTTCATTGAATGTTAGTTATAACTATACAATGGTACTTCAGAACGAATCCGGGATAAGTTCATAATATATGGTGATGTGGGAATTCTATTTATCATGGTGATACATACTAGTATTCCTTATAATAAATTTCATCTTATATCGTAGTAAAGTTAGTGAAATAAGATGGAGGATTTTATTAAATTTGGTGATTGTTATATATATAACTACCTAGTATGTTACATATTCTGATACATCTCAATGTGAAATAAGAAACATGTGAATTTTTTGTTCTAGTTTTTGGAATTATAATACGGAAATTATTATCGCAATATATATTATAATAATATTTTCGACATGGTAGTATCCAAAAGTTTTAGCTTATAAAAATGGTGAACAATTCATATACTAAGAAATATTACCTATTGCAAAATTTTACAAAAAAGTGGAGACGTAGAAGTGAACGGAGCAGCCATAGAGAATATTTTGTTAATACCATACAAAATGTTCATACCTCCTTTGAATAATAAATATTATGTGGTATAATAGGAGGGGAAATTTGTTTATTATTGGATCTAGTGAAAGTGGGTGTCTGTTTAACATCGTATCCTAGAACCAACTAACTCAATACATTCAATTACTAAAATATATATAAATTATTTTAGTATATAATGATTACAATTCAATGAAACTGTATTGGGATAATTTTATTATAATATATATTACATAAATGTTTTATAATAGTTCCCATATTTAATGAGAACCTAGAAATAGTATGAAATTTTTAAAAAAAATTATCACTTATAGTCTAGATATAAAAATCTAGTAAGAAAAAAAATGATGGCCTACTATCAAGTGTTGGATTGTCATAATACATTGGGACTTCTTCTCATGAAGTGTTTACTTTTTATTCTATAATAAATTTGGTGATTATGATATAATAGACAAAATCAATTCCACATAATTTATTTTCCATTGCATATTCCTAAATGTGAATGAGTATATTGGTACTTAGAATTGATATTATTATCGATTACTATCCAGAATCACATTATTTGTCTTATTGTAAATAAAACTATGATGGAATATGATCATAGTGAGATATCATACATTAGGTGCATCATTAGTGAAATAAAATTATTTTAATAAATAATAAAAAAGGACATTCCTATTCTATTTAATTAAAAAATATACATGTTTTTAAAATTGGAGTGGAATAGTCCGATGAAATCTTTATTCATTATATTCAATGTATAGGTAAATTTTAGAAAATAAAATAAAGATAAATAAATTATATATGGTGGTTGTGATAGAATAATATATTCTATGTGATCATATATTGGAAGATAAATTTATTACATTTATTTCAACCATGGATGGTGTGTCCCAATGTTTTATTGGGATGGGATGGGTGTTGTTGCAGAAAATTTTTGTTAGGTCAAAACTCTTTTATCAGATGCTTTTTAGTAGCATTTATTAATGGTTCTGAAAACACAAAATGGATCCCACATATATTACAATCTACTAATCTACTTTACTAAGGAATGTTGTCATTGAGGTTTCTCACTATGATTCTTAAGAACTAATACTGTTCAAGAGGTTGGGATTTCATGTTTATCACACCATATTAGAGAGAATTATATCCTACTCCCTGAATCTATAATTTATTTAATTCATGTTCATATCTCTTCCTGAAATCCCTTTACAAGAATGGTTACACAAATAATAACAATCGGTTATCATCATATAACGATTCAAATGTCAAAACAGATTGGTTGTATTTTCAAAATTTGGACATATATATGTATCATTTGTTTTTTACCAACTAAACAATCTATGTGTATCAGAGGTTCTATAATTTTATATTATTATTACATAGAGTTTCTACTCTATAGGTCTCAATTTTTTAAACAAACACACCTAGGCTCCCTAGAGATTATCAATTTCCATGAAAGAAGTAGATATTTATGGTGTTAGGATTGGACACATCAAATGGATTCCTCTATGTTTTTGTGAATTAAATAATAACCCATGTATTTGGTTATAGTTAATGAGGGTTGTTATACATTTTTAAGGATGTGTTACAAGTACTAATATGTGCAGTTTAACATTGTGTGGTTGGGAAAACATGGTTAAATATTTTTATAAGTTGTTGGTGTTGTACATATGAATGAGAATTCCTTTTTTGTTGACCATGAAGGGAATATGTCCTAATAAGGATGGGTAGGACTTACAAGGAATATGGACCTATGATGATAAGTCTTATTGATAATATGGCTCGATGATAATAATTTGACAAGAACTTAATGTAATTTGGCTCTATAGGTGGGGCATGTTTTTATTAGGAATGTGGTTTGATAAGAGGATGAACCAAAAGAATAACGGTCATATCAACTGGGATTCCTAGAAGAAAATATATATATCCGTATGAGGGGAGGATATAAATTATCTCATGAGGAATATGGACCCATGAGAATGGATATAGAATATTGAGGATGTTTGGTTTGAACCTTATGGTGTTATCCTTCGTATCTCATCCATATAGGAATCAGAGACCATGTAGTTTAGATGATATGTTTACGGTCATGTGATAATACTATACCATATAGTTTAAAATATTATGATAAAGTTGATGAAATAAAGTTTGATTTAATGTAAATAGGATTTGTCCACGTAGATTATCTTCATGTTCATAGGATGCCTCTATCATTAATGGTGAAATAACTACTGATTGAGGAGGGCCTATCCATTTTATGAATACCCATTGAGAAAATAACATGGTTATTTGGAAGTAAACCTAGGAAGGGTCCCAATGTGGAACTTCAGGGACACTAACGACATGATCTACCCATATCTATAAAATCACATGAGTTTTACTAAGTTTGAGAAATAATATATAAAAAAGGATAAAATGCATTATATGAGAGTGTGGAAATTAGTTTGAATAGTTTTTACACATTGAGGTTGTCTAAGGATCATTTTTTATCATTATCTTTTTGATGATTTCTGATTGATGAAATAGCTAGTGGGAACATATTATGTATTATCTCTAGAGTGATTGTCATCCTTTCATATTTCTTCCTATTCCTAGCCTAGGATGGGGTATAGAATATGGAGGTAATAAAATGGTGAAAATAAAAAAAAGGATATTGTGGTAACACTCTACAAGGGATTCCCCTTTCAAATTAAAAGTAGTGGAGACAAGGTAGAAGTGCCTTAAAACTTAATCATTTCTCAGTCAAAGTATACATAACCAATATAAAAGAGTGATTGAAAATTAGAAGGTTTGATGTAATACATTTTATGAAGTACTCATGAGGACTTCTTCTAGTTCAGGTACTATAAGAATTGTTGTAAGTACTATGCCAATGGGGATTCATTTATTCTCAGGTGGACTTAGGAATCCACCAAGAATTAGTGTACATCAATAATAGATGTTAGTTAACCTTATTTTGATGCATAATTTCAGATAATTATCATTTGTTCCCTTAATATTAGTGACCCCATTATCAAGATAATTTTAGATTATAAACCCTTGGGGACCTTATCTTCTTGATAGTGACACATGGGAGTAATATTTTATAAAGGTAATAAAATATCTAAAGATGACCACACAAGTGTGTTTAAATTTATTCTTTTAATCTGATCGATTTGGAGGAGGTAGTTATTATTGGGAGTCAAAAAATGAAATTTTCGATGAATGAGTTCACTACCATCATAGACAGTGTGTTCATAGTTCTTTGTTACAATAGTAGAAGGGGATGGTTTTTCCATATAAAAGGTCTAGAAAAATACCAATCCCAAATTATACTATGGTAAGTGAAAAATTATTCCCCCATGTAATTATAGGGTTTAATGATATGAACTTACCCAAGTTGATTCAAAGGTGATGGAAAGATGTCTTCACTGAAGTGATTTTAGGGTGAAGTGAGAAGACTTACCTTGGTGATACTAGGGTGAGGTTACAAATTATTCTCTCAGGTTATGGTAGGGAGAAGTGATGTATGATTCAAGAGGACATTGGTAAATATTGACCCATGTTCAAGGGGGTCTCTATAGATTCCTTTATAAATGGAGTGCACAAGTGTACAGTTGAGTAAGGTTCATTGGCACTAATTTTATCATACTATGGGGGAATTGGTTCCTCATAAATGTTATTTATTTTTTATATCTTTGGTGAAATAAAATTACATCTCTTTTCATCATTTATCATCAGTTTAGGGAATAAAAATTCTACCAAGGGAATTTGAGGAAATATGGGAAAGACAAGGGGGTGATTTTTTTCATCTCTTTTTCATCCAAATTGTGAAAATGGGGAATAGAAAGGGTTCCATTTATAGGGAAATTAATGACCTTATATGAAGGTGGAATATAATGTTGGTTAGTCACAAAGTTGAATCTTATTTGTGTTGATTTTTTCTAAAATATATGTACCAAAGTGCCAACTAGGGTACAAATAATGGTTATTAATGATGATTACATATCTTTTATGCGGGAATATTTATTCACATGTATGAGGTATTCCTTTATCGATATCTACATCCCTTTAATGAAATGATAGCTCCGAAATCCACCCCCCCCCAATCAATATTGTATCTATACAGAAAAATGAGTATTTAATCATGAGTTAATAGTAGCATTAATGTGAATTAACTTTTGAATGATTATGATTTTTTGTATAAGGGCTTTTTTTGTTTTCACTAGTGGGATGAGTAAATTGTTCCTGTTTGTTTTCCATGTCAATATTTCTTGATTACATTATAAATAAAACTCTGATCATTACTTATAAATATTAGGTGTCGGAAAACCCACCCCCAATCTATTTGTTCATTTTCATAAAGGATAGGTTTTATTAACATCTTTTTTCCCTATTCCTTCAGATTAACACAAGGTATCCACTCACCTATGCATTTTTTCTAGTCATTAATGCATTAATGTTTCTCATAAAGGTTACAAAAATATCTTACATGTGGCCTCACAATATGAAATAATCTAGAATGGGTAACATAAAGGAAGAATATAGTCAAAGTGAAAAAATTGGATGAATTTATAGGGTAACCTTCGTGAGAGAGAAAATTTAGACATGGAAAAGTTTTCTCCAAATGTTGGGACAACAACTTAAGAGGGTAAATTTTTAAATTTTCTATTTTTTCACCAAGTGTATATTATTTTTCTATTATTTTCTTAATTAATATCACAAAATATAACAAATTTATTTTTAATAAACCATCATGTCATTATTATGTAGCTCTAATGGCTAATGTAATTTATCTTATTTTGGAGGACTACTTTTCACATTCATCAATAAAATTATTGAAATTAATAGACCATGATACTACATCTCATGAATCTATTTTCTTTGATTCCTAGAAAGATACCTAAAAAAGAATAATATAGAGTTCCTTGAATACTAGTATCTTATACTATATTGTCTTGGGATTCTAATGGATATAATTATTCTAATATGATATAACCACATGTAACAATATTAGTGTAACAAGTATATAAATATTACATAAAAATATTTCTACCATAGGTGAATACATAAAAAAGGGATAGTGTTATCTATGTTCTGGATACACCATAATATGGGTACTACTTATATAAATCCCCATATTTTTGAGATGAAGAAACATTATTTCTCCTCAATTCTTTATTTTTCTACCACCAATCAATCAAAATGATTGAATGATTAATTGGAATTTCCTGTTAGAGGAGTAATCATTAGTAAAATGATTACTAGGTTGGTAAGATATGTGATATATTTGAATATGAGAGAATGTTTGTTTAAATTTATGAATCTATTTAGGTTTCTCAATTGTAACTATATAAACACAAAAAAAAACCTTAAGTTGTTGAGAAGATTGATCCCTCAAAACAAAAAAAAATTCATCCAGTGGAAAGTGATGGAGGAAAAATTTTATGTTATGTCTAAAATTTTTAGTGGTTACCATCCTTGAATCCATGATTGAATAATTTGTTCCTTTAAAGTCAGCATGGAAGGATGGTAAACTGATACCAATTTGGGGTCATAATTTAATAAAACTAACATTGAATTTCATGTAAAAATACCCTCAACCATGAGCAAAAATCCATTCAAAAGTATTTATGAATACCTTCCTAAAACCCTAGTAGAAAGGGATAAGTTTTAAGAGTATAATGGAATACCCCACATTGGAAAAGTGGGAAATATTGAAAAATTATTGGCATGTGATAGAACAAAGTTAATATAATGAGCAGGGTTATATTATTTATCTGTATTTCCCTTAGAGGACCGCAACTGAATGGTTTGTTAGAAATATTGTTAAGAAATTATTTTCTTTATATTAGTGTTGATAATAGTTGTGTGTATTTATGATCATTACTTATGTATGCCATATTAGTTCATGTAGAGAATATGGGACTCGAATCACCTGTTTTGGGAGAGATCGACTAGTTAATGATGAATACTTACATGGTAAAGGTATCTTTTAATTTTATGGAACCATTTTAGGTGTTATGTGGATGGATAGTGATGAACTTTAATATGTATATAGTACTCGGTGAAGTTATTATTTTTGGATTTTAGTTTTTCCCTTTAATTCATCTTATCTTTATAATTATACCCCCTGTATTTAATGTGTGGATCATCTATAAATATTCTTTTTACCTACATTGCCCAAATTTTTCCCATTTGGTGATCCCCCCACTATGAAAAAATTCAGCAATTTTTCTTTTTAAAATGAGTCTAGGTAACATATTATTTTGTTGAAAGACTATTTGTCGGATATATTAATATATGGTTATACTTTCTTTTAAGATTATCTGCAATACATGATTACATGATATTTTAAGTTCATCTAACATCAAACCATCTCACCACTAATGTATGATCAAATAGATAGACGTCTAATTTTAGAAAGTAAAAATTGGTAATAATTCCCTCAAAATCCTCTAAGACGATGATCAAGTCATCTCTTCTGAGTGAATCTATCAAGTTAACCCCTATATATACTAAATCATGGAATATTTATATCCACAATTCATGTTATAGAAAATAATAACTTATTTTTATTTAACATCATGAAGGTGAAAATGAGGGAAAATGTATCATCCAAGGAGTGATAGAAATGAAGTCTTGGAATCTCCAAAATGACCATGACCATGGGTTTATCAATGAAATGGAGTAGGAGATCCTTCAGAACCTGCAATTGGATTAAGATGGTCACGTCATCATCATAGGGAATATTCAACAGTCCCTTTTGATTATACATCAATTGAGATAAAAATTCCAATAAAACAAGTGAAGTTGTATGATTTTGTGTCCTCTTACAAATTCTAAAAGGAGTCCTGAGAATAAATATGGTCAGAGATAGCCCATTTCTGGCAGTGTGTGAACTCTGATATCAATGATTTAAATAATACTATCTATGTTAGTGTAAAAAAATTCTAACTTAGGGAAATACATGAATTTATAGACATCAATTAGGATACTTATCCTATGAATCTAAGAATATTAATTCGAGAGCTGGAGATGATCATTTATACCATAAAAATATAGGTTCCTTCCATGAAATGGGTAAGGGAAATGACATGTTGGGGAATCACTAAAGGGGTGGTCGAATGATCTACTAGAAAATGGGATGTATTTTTTTATCATGTGTATTTAATCCTTATAAAGTAGTTCTTATTCTATTCAAATTTGAAATTGGAAACTATTATTAATAAAATACATCAACTATATTGACAAAATGTATAGGAAAATCACAAAAATGAAATTTCTAATTTATACTACTTATGAAATCCATATTGGGGTGGAGATGTCATCTCTTCAAGAGATGGGGTATTTATACTTAGGGTAGTGTATTATATAGGAAGGGATAAAGGGAGGATATTCTCACCTGTTTCATTTGATAATGGTATTTCATATGATGCATAGTAGTCTTTCTCTATCTGAAGGTAGACATTAGCAGAAAGAAAATCTATTTTCCAAATGTTTCTGCCATTTTGGTCAGTTTTTATAACCCATCCCTGATCTTTTCAACATATATATCTGACCACATTTGTTAATTAAGAAATCTATTTCTCTCTCTCTCCTCACTTAAGGGGTATGAGACCAATCATGTGGCTGCTGAAGAAGATACCCTAAATGGATTTTATATCACAACTGATGAGACTATACCCCAAGAATAAAATTTATCAATACAAATAATCAAACCTAATTTTATTAAACAATTAGTAGATAATATTCAAATTATAATGAATGTATATGATTATACTGTCATGTAATTGTTGTTGACTTATCTTTCCATAATAGGGACTATTATGTTTGAATAATCCTTATTCACACTGTAGGGTTTCTTGGTTTCCATATATATTATTGTCCCTCAAACTATCTCCAAAAGAGTGTGATTGGAATCGTGGTTTCATGATGCAAGCTACGACCCTCCTATCGATGTTATTTCCCATTTGTAAACCCATATCCAATATATTGTGGGGTTTTCATTTTGGAGGTAGGTCAAGGATCAGTTGTTGGTCAAACCATGAAAAGAAATAGAGTTATCCTAGTTTGAGAGGTCACATAGAGGTGATATGTTTTGATTATTAGGATGTATTCCCTACACCATTTTCAATAATATTTTCTAAAAAATTAATAGTTTATGATGTCAAAAAATAGAATAATTAAAACATACTAGGAACCCATATCCACATGAACCTCTAGACATCAACCCTTCTGGGTTGTGTATCTCACATTCCATCTGAATAGGCACTCATTAGGTGCATAGTGGGTGGATTTGAAGAATGTTATAATTTGGACCATGATCCACGAATCTCGATCATTGTCTCTACTAAGGGAGATATGACATAGTTTTAAACTCTATCTAGTTCCCCAAAAACAGTTGATGATATTGTAACACACATTGATATATTTATATTCCTTAAAGAGTTTATAATTTTATATAAAGAGATGAGAGTTTTAAGTCTCTTTATTTGTGCTAAATTAGTCTCCTTATGGAAAATGTGAAAATCATAATTCTTAAATTAATCAGAATTATATGTATAATATTTTCATAGTATTCCATCTATAACAGTTCAAGATTTCTAATGCCTTAACAAATGAGAGATCACTAGTCCAAAATCATGAAATGGAAGAATCTAATTGGTTATCTAATGCATGTCCTAATAGTAATCATGAAATCATGCTCCCTCAATAAATTCCAATATCATATGCCAATAATGTCTAGAATATGGATAGAAAATCAGACCCATTAGCTAATAATCCCATGGGTAGGTACCTATATCTTCCTTGATTCGTTCTCCATTTCCTTTTTTATTTTCCCAATTGTTAAATTATTTATTCATTTTACCACTTCCAGTGGAGTCATCTTCAATGGTCAGGCTTGTAAAAAAGGTACTCACTATGATTCCACCATCAGAGCAAGAAATGGATTAAACCACTCTATAATCTTGTTTTTTCTGTGTTACATACAATTTTTTATTGAGTAAATTGATTACAGGTTATGTATCTCCATCTGTGAGTGGTTTAGATGTTGACAATGGAGGTCAAGAACTCTTTTCATGTCTCTTGATGTTTTATCCAGAGAAACATATGGTGGTTACTTTTAGAGACACCCCTATATGGCCTTCAATCACAACTTTATCGGCTCTATATATTGTTTACCACATTGGTATTTAGTGGATTTGATTATCGTACGATCCATTATACAATGAAAGAGGTCATTTGACCATGGGAATAAGAGAATGCATCATAAAATATTCTTATCAATGAGATATTTCTAACACAATATTTTTCTTTTCAAGATTCAATGTCTTATTAAGAAATCACACATGCCCAACAGCTGGCATAATTTTAGCACTGAGTTGATGAGAATTTTATTTAAGAAATATATATCCAATATATTTTAGATTCCACCAAGATGGAGTTAATACTGCTCAACTTGTTTCTTAATGAAATTAAAAAATAAGCACTATATTTTTTTGTTATTTGGATATAAAATATGCATCTTGTATAGGATACCAAAGCTATAGAGCTTGTCGGGATTCAACAAAGTATTTATAAAGATCAAGTATCAATCCAGTGAATCAATAAGTTTATTGATAGCATTCTCTAATGTACCATTACAATGAATAAGGATACTCTAATTTATGTATAATATTCTCATTTTTATCAATGAATAACATGCATTTTTTTCAATTTTCCATTTTTAGAATTTTGATTCACCTTTACAAAAAAACCAAATTACCAACCATTTTAGTTTGAAGATTTCTTCTTGGGGTGACCGAAGGATGGGGGTAAGCATAAATTAAATAAAAATATCTATGAAAACCCAACTAAGGATATAATAAATCAAATTAATAATCACTAACATGAATTATATGGTTGTAAAAATATGAATTATTTTTCAATAAAAAATGAAATTGTTTTAATTAAAAACTTTTATTATAAGTTTTAAATTAAAATTTTATTTTATATATTTTTTAATTTTAAATTTATATGTTTAATATTATTTTTTAAATCATAATATCAAAATTTACTTTGGGAGAAATTTTGGGATTTTTTGAGAAAATAATTATTTTTCTGTAAATAAAGAAAAATAATGATTTTTATAAAAAAAACCTTTTATTTTTAATAAATTAAGCAATTTAAGGGCTCCAATATGTTTTTAATAAGAAATAAATTAACATAAGAATTATTTATTTTATATTTAATACAATTAATTAATTTTTAATCAAATTTATATTCATTTTTAATGTTAGTTTTTTGTTTAAAGATGTGTTTTTCTAAAAACTGTTTTTAAATGCATAATGTTTCAATATATTAATTACATAAAATAATACCAAATTGAAATTTATTAAATATAATTTATGGAATACATATCATAAAATATATTTTTATTTTCCAAAAATTATTATTATTAGTCTAAGAGTTAATATATAATAATCATTTTCTAAAAAAATACTCTTCTTAAAAAACTAACTTTCACATCGCGACTGAGCGATTAAAATTAAATTAAATTTTGAAAATTATGTGAATTTAAATTATAAAAATTGATTAAATATTGGAAATATGAATATTTTATAATTTCAAATATTTCAAGCTGAAATGTTTTCCAATGTGATTGGTGAATAAAATTAAAATTAATTTCAATGATTAAGGTAAAAATGAGTTTACCGGTGTAGGATCGAAATAATGATGTATATGCTCAATATACAAGAGGGGGGGTGAATTGTACACTTTAAAAATTCTTTTGGAACCTTTAATGTTGTTTACGAATAACTATTTTTACATTAGATAAGGAAAGTTCTAAGTTTAACAAAGTTAACCTAAGAAAATTCACAACACCTCTAACACCAATTGAAACTTTGAATAAGGAATGAAGTTATAAACATCAAGTTCTATGTACTTGCTTAAAACTGGAAAGAGATTCTGAAAGTAGGTTCCAGAATTATGGATCTTGAAATTAAAACATAACTAAAGATTACAATATGAGATTCTACCTTATAGAGTATAGAATCTAAATGGAACAGAGTACAAGTAAGGAAGTATAATAAAGTTATACTTTCCGTACAATAAAAAATGCAGCAGAAAAAAACAACTAGTAAAACTAAAAGTAACAAGATATATGTCTTTTAACCCAAAGAGGAGGGTATCCAACAACCATAGATAAAGGTCCCTTGATTTATACTTTCAAGCAAGTCTGTCTTACCCACACCAGGGTAAGCCCTCGATACGAAGATCGGAATCTTTATCTTGCTATCCCCGCAAGCCTTCAACTTCAAGGTAGTTGGAACCTCTATCTTCCTCAGCAAGGGAACCCTCGAAATTTAAGGTAGTGGGAACCCCTGTCTTCCTATCCTCTGAAGTCCTCGAATGTAATCACCAACATTCGGAGTTTCACGAAGAAAAACCTGAATGATCGGTTCAGTACGCACAAGGCATGAAAAGATTTCTCTCTCTAGAAATCACTTTAACAGTGTGTGGTCTCTAGATCGATCCAACTTCGTTGTATATTGAGCTTTTTCAAATGCGCTCCTATTTATAGGGTCAGTCAACCTCCTTTCCAACGGTCATATCTTCCTTAAAAATCAGAGGGACTTGTACACGTGTAACTTTACCAACAGTTAGTTTATAACAGAATAAACGACATCGTTTTATAACAAAACAGGTGTAACAGAATGTATGACATCATTTTAAGTCTAACTCAAAATTTTGGAGTGAAGGTTCGGAGTATAAACAAAATGTCAAAGAGTAGACAAATTATAAAAGTGTAAGCAAAATGAAAGTTCAGAGTCTAACCAAAAATAATATTCGGAGTCTAAATAAATTTGGAGTGTATAAAGCAAAGATAACCAGATTCTGTTTAACAGGTGAATTCAGAATGAGAGTTCGGAATGACAATTCATCATCAGAATTCGTAATGAGAATTTGTGATCAGGATTCTTCATTAGATTTCAGTGTGGAACTTCATGAGAGTTCGTATTCAGAATTCAAAGTGTAACTTTATTAGAGTTCGTATCCAGAATTCGGAGTGAAACATCATTATAGTTCTTATCTAGAATTCAGAGCCTAAAAAAAATTCTTCATATCAACGTTTTAAACGATTCTGAGAATATAGAAATGAAACTGATTCTTATATTTGAGATATATATGGATGAAAATATGATAAGGATAATTTTCCTTATAAAATAAATTTTCCTTATAAAAGATATTTTCCTTATAAAAGTGATTTTCCTTAAAGATAAGGTGTTTGTGATTTTCAAAACAAGAAGGAATGGAAAAGTCATAAGTAAAACCTTTTTGAATCAACAATCTCCCCCTTTTTGGAAAGTACAAACATCCTTACGAAAAAGAAAGACTATGGAGAAAAAACATTAAGGCTTATCTCCATTTGCTTATGGATGTTGATGTATACGACTAACTCCCCCTTAGGCTTTGAAACTCTAAGTATCGTATTCTAGATTCCCGGAATGGAATTTCATTAAAAATAAGAATGTCTTATTTAATGAAAAACACCCCTTAGAGAAACTCTATTAGAGTTCTTTTTCATTCTCCCCCTTTGTTTAGGTTATTTTTCCTTTTTTTCATATTGTTAGGGTTCTTTTTCCTTTTCCCCCTTTGTGATTTTCTAAAAAAATTTGAGGGACTGGAAAATAGAACAATGTACCTGAAAAATTAGTTACAACAACAAAACAGACAAGCAAGCAAGATTTTCATTAAGTTTGAAAGTCCAAAAACAAAGAAGCGAAGATACAACAAAAGATCAGATTTGTCTATTTTGGATCTTTTTCCTTCATCATGAGACCCTTGAGAATGGTCTTTATCTTCTTCAAGTCCTTATGATCTTCCTCTACTTGCTTCTCTAACACAACTATTCTTTCACTTTGAGCTTCAATATTTTCTTCCTGGGCTTGAAGCTTTTCTTCCTGAGATTTTAAAACATGTTCTTGTTTTAACAACTTCTCTTCAATCTCAATCCGACAATCCCCTTAATTCCTCCAGTTTTGAGCAACAGAATTCAGCTTTCCCTAAAGATCTCTGTCTTCTTGCATCCAGGTATTATTCTCAACGGTCAAATATTCTTCAAAGGAAGAAGTAAGTTCATTTATCTTCCTGTCTTCTGTCTCAAAATCATCCATAAAATTATCTTGTTATTCATCAAAGAGGCTCATCTCTTCTATAGTTTTCCTCGAACAACCAGTCATTATCTTGAAAAACCTTTTGTGGGCTTCATTGCCAACAAAAAAAAGTTTTGAACTGAGCCTCTATCTCAACACAATTGTCCATAACCATGGATATAGAGTCTGTTCTCTGATTCAAAGTATGTTGGAGCATCTGGCATCTTTAATCAATACTTGAGAAAGTCGGAATAGTACCCACCAACATCTTTAATGACTGAACAACAAAGTCATGCCCCAACGAAGATGACTCTAAATCCGAGACTTTTCTTGTAGAATTTCCTTCTTGAAAATGCTCATCCTTCTTCTTAGAATAATCACCAACTTACCTTCTCTTTATATCCACTGAGCTCGGGGTATCGACAACAAGTTTCTTTCCCTTTTCCTTTTTCAGAATGGATTCCTGTTCCGGGGTTTTATGTTCACTATCAGACACTTGAACAATATTGCCTTCCTCATTAAAAACTTTTTGAGCACCATCCTCTACATTCTATATTTGATCAATATCATGTAGATGTTGTTCTTCCTCTACAGGATAAGCTACTTCTTGTTCTCCTTTCTCCTCATACTTCCTTGGAGAGACTAACTTAGAAGACTCAGCTTCTGAAGTTCGGAGCGACAGATGTTCCGAAGGTGACCCCTTATAATCGTCTGCTTGCTTCAATAGATATTCGGTCTCATCACTACCTTCAGTAACTGCTTCTTCCTATTTCTCAAACTGCTCAACTTACTCAACATGCTTATCTTTTTTCTTCTCCAGAGTGACATAGTTTCTTCCTAGAGTCTCAGTTAGAGATTCCACAGAAAATGATCTCGGAACTGGAATGTTTCTGAAAGCCATCTCATTAAACTTTAATAAAGTTCGAACCACCTTAGCTTCAGACATCTTCTTCTTAAGATTCTTTTATTTCACTTGTTTTTCAAGCTTATCCCCTGTTTTTTCCTTCAAGGCTTTAGCCTCCATATGATCCAAGCCAAACTGAGGCTCCCCTTGAACTCTCTTCTCTTTGATTTCCCTCCACTTAACAACTACCTCATCAGGGTAAGAATTATTTTTCTTCGGTTTTAGAGGTGCGGAATGAAATTCCATAGATATGGGATTCTCTGCTTCAACTTCATCTTCTTTCGACTTTCTCTTCTTCACTGTCTTAGAGATTTCAGGTTCAGCAACTTTCGGAACCGCTTTTTCTTGAGCTGGTAAATCAACGAATTTACTAGTATTTTTTATGAAGGCAACATCCATCCTTTTAATAGTACCATCACTCACCAACATAATTTTTTAAACTCTTGTCTTAGACTTGCAAGCCTCCTTGAATGAATCAAGGAACCGAACTATTAACTTCGAGAAGATTGCTGGATACATTATGATCTGAGCTCTCAGATTCCCTTTCTTAACATTCTCAATGGTAATAAGAATGTGTTTCATCAGATTAAACTTCTGTAGATTTATCAGAAAATCTAGAATATAGATCTCACTTTTCTTCAAACTGTCTTTGTTTCCCTTTCTCTGTACAATAAAGCCATGTACCCATAATTCTAGAATCCGAAAATTCGTAGACTGATTAGCAATCTTTGGATCCTTGTCATCTGACAGTCCGGGAGTCTCTAATGCCCTTTCCTTGTTGAAACTTCCTTTTGAATCTGGAAAAACATGCGAGATGAACTCGACTTCTCCTTTATAGGTCAGCCCTACAAAGCTAGCTGCCTTGACATAAGAAAGCTTATAAGTCTTTCCATAAGACATAAACGAAAATTTCTCCCTATCATTTTCCTTAAAAAAGGAAACTGTCTCATAGAACTCAAAAAGCAATTCCGAAAATACTTCATCTTGATTCCCAGGCTTAGACATAGCAACACCTTCCCATCCATTAAGCTTTAAATTCTTGGATATAATAGAATAATATTTATTGTAAAAATGAGTATGAACAATCCTTTCTCTATATACTAACCACTTGGAAATTGTCTTAGAGGAAGACATGTCTTGAGAAGCTTCTTACACAGAAATTTGGATCTGAAGACTTCTGAGAAGTTCGGAACAAAGATTGCTGAAGATCGGAACGGCCTTAAAATAGAGAGGCAGAACTTAGGATTGATCGATGTGGGATGACCATTTAGGTCCCCATTAAATAGGAAAATAAATTGACTGTTTGTCTTCCAAATCCATCTAATGGTTGAAAAAGCTTTGATCTGATCTGACGGTTGAAAACCAATTCTCATGAAAACTTGAATCCGATCTTTTGAGTTTTTTACTAAAACAAGTATTTAAGAAAACTATAGTCCGAAAACAACAAAATATATGAAAATACCAGCTAGTAAAGTATGATTATGAAAACATGAGTAAGGAAATCATACCTTTCGGATTGTCTTAGGAGGATTATTCGTAATGGGTAATATTCTTCTTGAAAAAAAATTAACTACGAAGAAACTTTATTATGAAAATACATAGTTCGAAAAACTCACTACGAAAAACAAACTCAGTACAGAAAACCCAGTATGAAAACAATAATAATAAAAACGAAAAATCATTATAAGGATTTCAATATGAGAATGTCATTACAAGAGTTTCAATACGAAAAGATCATTATGAAAGACTCGGTACGAAAATCTCGTTACGAAAATACCAGTACGAAATTTTCTATTATGGAAGTTTTCAATACGAAAAATTTCCATTCCAGAAGTCTTCTATACGAACATATCCATTCTGGAAAATTTTAGTTCTGGAAATTCCTATTCCGGAAATTTAGTTCCGAAAAGTTTGAAAAAATAACTTTAAAAAAAATAGTTACTCTAACAGTCAAATGTACTCCCCCCTATAAAAAGGAGTTTATTACTGTATGGATACTTTCTCAACAGAAAGTTAATGAGGAATCATTACCTAATGGTTATCATTCCTAACTTTTGTTTAATATATTCAAATTTATCGGAGTGTAGAGATTTTGTGAAAATATCAGTAAGCTGATCTTTTGTTCCGATAAACTGAAAAATAATATCTCCTTTTAGTGTGTGATCCCTAAGAAAGTGATGCCTAATATCTATGTGTTTTGCATGAGAGTGATGTGCAGGGTTCTTACTTGGGGCAATGGAACTTGTGTTATCACACAAAATTTGAGTTTTAGTAAAACTCAAACCATAGTATGTGAGTGTGTGTTGCATCCACAACACTTCAGCACAACAGCTTCTGGCTGCTACATATTCGGCTTCAGCAGTGGAAAGTGCTACAGAATGTTTCTTCTTGAAAGACCAAGAAACTAGTGAATCTCCTAAGAAATGACAAGTTCCGGATGTACTTTTTCTATCCATTCTACATCCACCAAAGTCAGCATCAGAAAATCTTTTTAGATCAATCTCATTTCCCGAAGTATAAAATAATCCTAGATCCATGGTTCCCTTAAGGTAGCGAAAATTCTTTTTACTGCCTTTAAGTGAGATTCCTTAGGATTGGATTGATATCATGCACATAAACATACTAAGAACATTAAGTATGGTCGACTAGCTGTTAAGTAAAGTAAACTTACTATCATATATCTAAAAGATGTTTGATCTACTTGTTTCCCAGCATCATCAAGATCTAAAGAGTTTGAGGTACCAATGGGAGTACTTATACTCTTAGTGTTGTCATAACCATACTTTTTGAGAAGATATTTTATATAATTATGTTGACATATGTAGGTTCCTTCTAGTTTTTGAGAAATTTGAAAACCAAGGAAAAAGTTAACTCACCCATAATACTCATTTCAAACTCATAATTCATTAGATTTGAAAAAGAGTTGGTTAAAGATTGCTGAGTTGAACCAAATATGATGTCATAAATATAAATTTGAACAATCAAAAAAAATTTCTTATCTTTATTTATAAAAAGAGTTGGATCTGCATTTCCCTTAACATAGTTATTTTGAAGAAAAAAACCAGTGAGTCTATCATACCATGCTCATGGGGCTTGTTTAAGACCATACAGAGCTTTGGTAAGTCTAAAAACATAATCAGGATGTTTTTTATCTTCAAAAATAGGAGGTTGTTCAACAAAAACTTCCTCTTGGACATAACCATTATGAAAAGAACATTTCACTTCCATTTGAAAAAGTTTAAACTTAAAGAATACTGGAAAGGCAAGTAGAATACGGATAGATTCAAGTCTAGCTACTGGAGCATAGGTTTCTTCATAGTTTATTCCCTCTTGTTGATTATAGGCTTTAGCAACAAGTCTAGATTTATTTCTTACTATAACTCCATGTTCATCACATTTGTTCCTGAAAACCCATTTTACTCTAATAAAAGAAGTTTCCTTAGGTCTTTCAACAAATATCCAGACTTTATTCCTCTCAAATTCATTTAGTTCATCTTTCATGGCTTTGATCCAATCATCATCACCTAAAGTTTCATCAGTGCTTTTTGGTTATAATTGGGAAAGAAATGATAGGTGTTCTATTTCATTTTATAAGGAACTTCTAGTCCTCACATGTTGATTTACATCACCAATGATACTATCACTGGGATGATTCTTAAGAAACACCAAGTTTGGGTTTTGAAAAGTCTGTTCATCAACATTGGGTAGAAAATCTTCTGGGGCAAATGTTTCAAAAATATCTTCTTAAACATTTTCCTTATCAGAAGGATCATCTATCAATGGTTGACCATCAATTTTTGAAAACACATCTGATGATGTAGGTTGGGATAGTTGAAAAATAAAAGGATCAGACTCATTAAATTTTATATGAGCTGTTTCTTCAACAGTACAAGTATTTTTTATTGAAAACTCTATATGACTTAGAAGTTGTGGAATAACCAAAGAAAATTCCTTTATCGGATTTTGGTGTGAATTTATGTAAGTTATATTTAGTTTTCAAAATGAATACTTTGCAACCAAAAACCTTTAAGTAGGATAGTCTTGGTTTTCTCCCATTCCATAACTCATAAATAGTTTTATTAAGAAAAGGACTAATCAAAACTCGATTTATAGTATAACAAGCAGTACTCACAGCTTTAGCCCAGAAATGTCTACCTATAGAATATTCACTCAACATGGTTCTAGTTATCTCTTGAAGAATTATATTTCTTCTCTAAACTATACCATTTTGTTGAGGAGTTCTAGGTGCTGAAAATTAGTGAGTAATACCTTTTCTACTACAAAAATTTTTAAAATCAGAATTTTGAAATTCTCCTCCATGATCACTATGAATAGATTTCAATGGAAGGTTTTTCTCATTTTTAACATGAGATCTAAAACTTTTTAAATAAGAAAAATCTTTAGATTTCTTTTCTAGAAAATAAACCCAAGTAAATATAGTGTAATCATCAACTAGAACAAAAACATAGTATTTGCCTCCAATACTTCCAGTTTGGGTTGGACCTAAAAGATCCATGTGCACTAACTGTAATGCATCAGTTGTTGAGACTTCACAAATTTATTTAAAACTAGATTTATGTTTCTTGCCATATTGGCAAAGATCACAAACATTAGAAGAATCAAATCTATGCTCCGGTAGATCCTTAACTAGTTTCTTTTTAGAAAGTTTGAATAAGTTCCTAAGGTTATAGTGGCCAAGTCTTCTATTCCATAACCAGGAATGATCTTCCATTTCACTTAGCCAAGGTAAATCTTGGCTCCTATGGTCTTCTATATTTGAGGTGTAAACATTCTCTTGATTATTGGCTGAGAGAATAAATTCTTCTTTGGAAGTGTGAACTAAGCACTTATCATTACTAAAATTCACAAGGTATCCTTCATCACATAACTGACATATGCTAATGAGTTTGTGATTAAGACCCTTAACAAAAAGAACATTTGAAATCAAGGTTTTACCTAGAAGAACAATATTACCAATACCAACAATATCTCCCTTAGAATTATCGCTAAAAGTTACCTTTCCTCCTTTCTTTTTGATAATCTTTTCAAAATAGATTTTGATTCCAGTCATGTGCTGGGAACATCCACTATCCATGTACCATGTATTGCTGCTGGTACTCTCTTTATTTTCCTAAAATTAAGAAGAGAATTAGACTTTCAGAATCCAAACTTGTTTGGATCTGAGATTTCCAGATAACAAAATTTTAGGTGCCCACATCTTCTTAGAAAAATAAGCTTTGTGAAATCCTAGATATTGGGTTTTGTTTAAGGAACAAATATTTGTCCAATGACCACCACCTTAACACTTGGTACAAAATGGGGAACTTTGAGGAAAAAAATAATTGTTACTAAAAATTGGTTTAGCATGGGTATAACCAAATCCGGATTTCTTTCTTAAAGGTCGTATTTGGGAATACATTTTATCAAAATTTTCTTTACCATTGGTAAAGTTTGATAAACACTTCTTTAAGGAAAAAATTACTGACTTGAGTTTTATAACCAAGTTTTTTTCCTCAAAATCATTAGATTTAGAACTACAGATAGCCTTGAAAACACTTTTCTTAGAAATTACTTTATCTAACTCTTTAGAAAGTTTTTTCTTCTCAGAACTTACTTACTCGTGATTTTTTGAAAAACTTTCAAAATCAGCATTTTTCTTATCGAGATCTTTAGAAATATCTGATATTTCTTTTGTAAGAATAGAATTCCAAGAGTTTGCCTTATCATGTTTCTTATTAAGTTTAGAGTTCTCAATATCAATAAGTTCAGCAAACCTAGAGACTTCTTCATATGTAGGTAAAGTATTTTCTTCATCAGAAGAGGATTCTTCATCTGAGGATTTATAATACTTACAATCGTTAGAATTTAATGATACATTGGTCAATATTCAGCATTTCGTACCTTAGCCATAAAACAATGATTGTCAATAGGTAATCTGGCTATAAGACCAAGATTCTTCTATCTTGAAGATTCATAATCAGAAGATTCGTATGAAGAGTCACCACCACTAGCACTCTAGGTATAATTTTCATTCAGAACATTATTAGATTTGGATTTATAATACTTCTTTATGTTCCTGTCTGAATTCCTTTCTTTCCTTTCTTTATTTTTGAGAAAAGGGCAGTCTAGTCTAATATGTCCAGATCTCTTGCATTCATAACATGTGACTTCTCATTATTTTTTATCTTTCCTTTCATTTTTCTTATACTTGGATTGGAAACTTATTTGGCCAGCTATCTTGTTCATCCTTCGAGCAAGATTTTCTAACTCATTTTCAGAGATTTCACTTTCACTAGATTCAGATTGGACAACCACCTTCTTAAACTTGGATCTGGTTACTCTCTCAAGAGTCTTAGCTTTCATATGATTTTATGTTATTGTAAAAGAAACAGTGCCATTTCCATTTTTCTTCTTGATGTTGTCATCATCTCTTTTCATTCTTGTTTCATGTTGGAGAAGAGTTCCAAATAACTCATCAAGATAACTTTGAGTGACCTTATTGTTCTCATCTATAGAAGTTCTTTTGGATTCCCACACATTGGGCATAATATCAATTATCTTATCTGCAAGGGCTTCATCATCTAACCCTTTCTCTCCCATAGACTGTAATATATTGACTATAGTCATAAAACTCTATTGAAATTTACAAATTGGTTCACCGTAAGGAAAATTGAGGCTATGGTATTCATCTCTAAGCATAGCTCTCCTAGTTTCAATCACTATAGAAGTTCCAAAGTGCATAACCTCTAACTTATTCTAGATACAATTAGCTGTTTCACAAGAATAAATTTGGATATATATATTTCTAGTCATTGAACAAAGTAATGTATTGCGTACCTTATAATTTAGTTGATACTCTTGCTTTTCCTGGTTAGTGAAAGTTCTAACTTCCTTATCAGGAATTTTATAATCTCCAGTAAGCATAACAAAGTTGTCCACTCCATTATTGATAACAAAAGTCTTCATTCGATCTCTCCATTACTCATAGTCATTACAATCGAAGATTGGTGGTATTGTAGGATTTAGATTATCAGTGGAACCAACATTAATTCCTGCCATACTTAAAATAACCTTTGGCACAAAAACTTGTTAGTAGAAAAAGTTTGTAACCATAAAGTTCGGAATGACAAAGTTCAGAATGAAACCGTTTGGAATGATAATGTTTGGAATGACAAAAAATATTTCTAAAAAAGTACGAAAAATAAAGGAAAATGAACAAGAAAATATTAAAAGTGAGTATAAGTATTTCAGAGACCTGCTTTGATACCAATTGTAGGATCGAAATAATGATGTAGATGCTCAATATACAAGAGGGGGGTGAATTGTACACTTTAAAAAATTCTTTGGAACCTTTAAAGTTGTTTACGGATAACTCAGTTTACCTTAGATAAGGAAAGTTCTAAGTTTAACAAAGTTAACCTAAGAAAACTCACAACACCTATAACACCAATTGAAACTTTGAATAAGGAATGAAGTTATAAACATCATGTTCTATGTACTTGCGTAAAACTGGAAAGATATTTCAAAAGTAGGTTCCGGAAATATGGATCCGGAAATTGAAACATAACTAAAGATTACAATATGAGATTCTACCTTATAGCATATAGAATCTAAATGGAACAGAGTACAAGTAAGGAAGTATAAGAAAGTTATACTTTCCTTACAATACAAAACGCAGCGGAAACAAACAAGTAGTAAAACTACAAGTAACGAGATATATGTCTTTTAACCCAGAGAGATGTGTATCCAACAACTTTGGATAATGGTCCCTTGATTTATACTTTCAAGCAAGTCTGTCTTACCCACACCAGGGTAAGCCCTCGACACGAAGATTGGAATCTCTGTCTTGCTATCCCCGCAAGCCCTCAACTTCAAGGTAGTTGGAACCTCTGTCTTCCTCAGCAAAGAATCCCTCGAACTATAAGGTAGTCGGCACCTCTGTCTTCCTATCCTTGGAAGTCCTTGAATATAATCACCAACATTCAGAGTTTCACGAAGCAAAAACTGAACGAGCAGTTCAGTACGCACAAGGCATGAAAATCTTTCTCTCTATAGAAATCATTTTATCAGCATATGGTCTCTAGATCGATCCAACTTCGTTGTATATTGAGCTCTTTCAAATGAGCTCTTATTTATAGGCTCGATTGACCTCCTTTCCAACGATCATATCTTCCTTAAAAATTGGAGGGACCTATACACGTGTAACTTTACCCACGGTTACTTTATAACCGAATAGATGACATCGTTTTATAACAAAACAAGTGTAACAGAATGTACGACATCGTTTTAAGTCTAACTCAAAAGTTCGGAGTGAAGGTTCGGAGTGTAAACAAAATATAAAAGAGTAGACAAATTATAAAAGTGTAAGAAAATTAAATGTTAGGAGTCTAACCAAAAATAATATTCGGATTCTAAATAAATTTAGAGTGTATAAAGCAAAGATAACCAGATTCTGTTTAATAGGTGAATTCGGAATGAGAGTTAGGAATGACAATTCGTCATCAGAATTCGTAATGAGAATTTGTAATCAGGATTCGTCATTAGATTTTGGTGTCGAACTTCATGAGAGTTCGTATTCAGAATTCAGAGTGGAACTTTATTAGAGTTTGTATCTAGAATTTGGAGTGGAACTTCGTTATAGTTCTCATATAGAATTCGGAGCCAAAAACAGAATCCTTCATATCAAAGTTTTAAACGATTCTGAGAATATAGAAATGAAACTGATTCTTATACTTGAGAAATATATGGATGAAAATATGATAAGGATAATTTTCCTTATAAAAGAAATTTTCCTTATAAAAGCAATTTTCCTTATAAAAGATATTTTCCTTATAAAAGTGATTTTCCTTAAAGATAAGGTGTTCGTGATTTTCAAAATAAGAAGGAATGGAAAAGTCATAAGGAAAACCTGATTGACTCGACAGCCGGTTGATTAATCATTAAAAATAATGGGTTAAATGACTTAGAAACTTGTCAATAACACATTTTATGGAAATATTTTGATCTTATACCTTGTATAATTGTTTTTTTAATATTATTATATTAACATGATAAGGAAAAATGTAAGTGGAATTCACTCTTTAAAAAATTACACTTTTTCCACTCACCACACATAAAAAAGTCCTCCCCCTATCATACTCTATTCACACCTATCAAGCCCTTTGTATAAAAAATTGATAAATAAATCTACTATAAAAATCCATAATCTAATCCTAGAAAAATTAATTTGAGGATATATTCATCCAAGTAAGTCCTTTTGTGTGAACAAAAATAAGTTACCTGATGATATGTAATGTTCATCAATACACGTTTTTGTTTTATTTCTTTCTCCACACCCTATAATTCTTATTATAACTTGATTATATAACAACCAAAATATTATAAATTTACTAATAAGTTTTTATATTAATATTAATACCAATAAACACAAACACATCCTTGAAATATATTTTTAAATCATCATTCGTGTGTATAATAGAATTCTTCCGTGCAAAATGATTTTATTATTTTTTCCATTACCAACTCTCATGGTTAGGTATAATGATAGACATACTATTTATAAATAATATTAATTATATTTATAACATAATTATGACTATAAATTCATTATATAATATATACCAATTTTTATTTTATACTTTTGGGGATACGGTAACTGGTTGCGCCCAAATTTACCCTATAGGTATGCAGTCGTTGTAGTACAGGTAGGGATCGAATCCACAGGGACCGAAGAAGGAACCTAAAGACACTCTGATATTGGAAGGATTTGGCTATAAAGTGGCCAGCAATTTAGATTGATTTTATTTGAATAACTACTGATTTAATATAATGAAAATAAAATAAAACACACACTTACTTAGTCTAAAACAATTAAGGGAGATGACTTGATCGTATGTTGTTACTAGGGTTAGATTGGATGTATTTATTTTCTTATAACGTTCGTTTCACTAATTCAAAACGCATCCAGAAAATGATATAATTCTTCAACATAATTCACCAATTTAATCCCTTCACAATTCTAAGTCTAATTACCAATGCACTTAGTGGATCAATTTAATGATCACTCCAAGGAATTGGATCGTACTAGCACTCGAAATGTGTCATTGTTAAAGTTGGCAAAGACGAAGAAAGAAAGAAATCGTCAAATGGAAATCATAAAATAATGAAATGATTACAGAAATTAAGATCATAATATAACACCCAATCTGCCCCATTAAACTCCCTAGGACCAACCCATAAGGGTTTATCCCTCCATTGATTTTATGATCTCAAAGGAAGCGGAATGCAGACTCATAGGGGTGGAATTGAAGAAGCAAAAACAAAACAATGAAACGATCACTCCAACGTTGTGTGAATAAATTCACAAGTGATGGTGTGAATAAATTCACATCTTGAGGAAACGGTATCAAGGTAAAATAGGAATAATATAATAGGAGAAGAAGAAGAAGTTTTATTGAAAACTAAGGTGATTGAAACAACTTACATGAGAAGGAAAAACTCTACAAGGACAGTTTGGCATAATAACATTACAATGAAAACAAAGCTCCCCAGATCCTAAATACACCACCACTACTGCGTTAAATAGGAAACAAAATGAATCCTTGGATGAGCCCCCAACATCCCATGTGTCGTTAATTAATTATGTTGGGGAAAGGTGGGTGGAACATTAATGATGAGAGACTTTTCCACTTCTTGCCCCGAAGTTGCAGCCAACTTGCATTCACCGGAAATACGCGCCTAAAGGACCTTCTAGATGGCCGAATTGGAGTGGTCCCTAGAAGACTTAAATGAAGCTCCTGATGTCCCATAACATCCTGTAACTTATTAGCCCAAAATACGCTGTGTTTCGGGAGATATCATTGAAATAGTGGGATGTCTTTCTGGGCCACAGAATCTGGACCAAAATTAAATCTTCAACTTGGGACACCTTAATCGCCACCGTTGAGAACGAATTAGCACTATATCCAGAAGAATTATTTGTTCCCCTATATGTCTTCTAGTCTCCTATAAATTTTTGGCTTCATTGGTCTGTATTGTGGGCCCCACAATCCGATCAGTGGGATGATATCCAGTCAGATTTCTCCAGAATTGTTTTCTTTCTTCACCAAAAATCATCATCATCCTTTATGAATACTCCATTGATCCCTGAATGAAAAAATGTTCATATTTAAGTTTATATACATTTCCAAAAATATCAAATTAAAATATGGATAATTACATTCTTTGAAATCAGATGAAACATTGGGCCTAAATTGGTGCATATTAGGCATGAAGTGCACAAATGCTAAGAATGGATGTTCAAAATTAAAATCCACTAACTCAGGCCCATAAGATCAAAAATAAAAATTTAATACCATTACAATGTAATCAAAATATGTGTTTTCATTTGATAATAACACCCCCAACTTGAGTTTTGCTAGTCCCAAGAAAAATATATCTCACAAAAATGAAATTCAACTGACCTTTTCCAAAAACATTTTAATACACATTTCTCACCCAAAGATCGCTTACCAAACAATTATGAAACCAACCAAAATAATTTAAAACAAGTTATGTCCATAAGCATATCTCAAGCCCAAGCCCATTCCTTTGTTGAAATTTAATTCCATATTTCATTCAAATCCAACTAAGCATGATGAAGTGTCGTGTGTCACAATAGACACGGGGGTTCATTTTCATTCGAGGGAGAAAAGATGGAAGCACTACGAGCAATCAAATTTTAATAATAAGATGAGAACTCACATTGTTTTTCTTCTTTTTTTTCAATTTTTCCATGGTAATTGAAATTGAACTCAATCGAGTCAACCCATGTAGCAAGACTTTGCCGATGACTCCCAGGCTCAAAGACCATAGGGCACCAAGTGAAGCTCACATACTCGGACATCATCTCGATTTAACTCAATCAAAAACAAATTCAAATTACCACAAATAGAGATAAAATTCCCAACTATGGGCCATACAACTATGGAGTCATGGTCCCCAAGTTCTGAAAGCCACACATTAGGTCAATTTATTTCTCTATGCGCAATTGATTTTTTTAAATACTCAGGTTAAAATTAAAATGATCGCCAATCCTATGCTATTTATAATGGGTCCCCAAGAACTCACACTAAAACCCCACAGTATAGAGGACGTGCATTGTGTTTTTTATTAAATGGATGAAAATATAACATTGAAAAATCTCATCGGACAACCGAACTTTCCAATATATATGCACATGAACCTAAAATTGCATTAAAATCATAATCAAGGCATGAAAAATTATTTGATATCCAATTTTAGAGTTTGGAATGTGTGTTATCATGTTCTAGGTTAATGACATTTTTCCTTCCACACATTTTCATCTCCCCCCCAACATAGAATAACATTATCCCTAGCGTTTAAAGAATTCAAACATATAAGGGGGTAGGAAAGAAGTTCAACGAAGACATTGAAAATGAAAATTATGGAATGAATTCACCTGGTGGTTGATGTTGAAAATGCATTCCCATGTCTCCCTTCAGTTCTAGATTATCTCCCAATGGCTTGGACGGTTGTGACAAGATTTTCCCAATGACCTATGACATGCCTTTATTTTTTTTTTTTAATATATTTATTTCTTTTTATATATTTTTATAACCTAAAAAAATGTATAAATAACATAAACTGATGATACATTGTCTTCTATTAAATTTCTGGGTATGGTATTACTCAGGGATTACACCATGTGACCCATATGAATATGTTGCTCCCCTTTCATACCCATCCTTACTCATAAAATAAGAACAGGTCAACAATATATTTTTTAATATACCAACAAAAATATAAAATAAAATAAAATAAACTGATGATACATCGTCTTCTTTATATTTTCTGGGCAAGGTATTACTCAGGGATCACACCGCGTGACACAGATGAATATGGTGATCCTCTTTTATAACCATCCTTACTCATAAAAGAAGAACAGTTGAATAGTATATATTTTTTTAAAAAATAAAAATAAAAAAATGAATCACAATGATTTGAAACATAAAAACCACGGGATGCCTCCCGTGCAGCGCTTAATTTAAAGGCTTTAGCTTGACTTGAACCCCCCAACATAGCCAATTCCAACATTAAAAATGTTAATGACCTCATCTTTCTCTACTTCAACATGATTGAGAATGCGTATCCCTTGTGGTTGGTAAGAAGATTTGGAATTTAATTCCTGAACGATCCTATTTTCTAAAATGAATGGAAAAATCCAAGGAATATCAGATATGGTTGATCTTTTTTCTTCTGTAGTCTTTCTTAATAAATCAAAGATCAACCCCCCTTTTTGGATTTCATGAGATAAATGAATGAGACCCCCAAGCTCTTTCTTAACAAAAATGATAGCATACTCGAGTGGGGAAGGAAGGACAATGATTTTGATCTTGGTTTGGATAGGACATTTAGACACAGGTTGAGAATTTGAATCCAACTCAGTTTCATTTCCCAAAAATATTGTTTCATTTTGAACAGAAGATTCAACCAAAAAATTGGAAATAATAGTGTTAGGAATTTTCATGGACTCAATGTTTTTGATTTCTCTCAGTGGTTCAGTGATTGGTGTTTTTGAAAAATCATCAATAGAGTTACACTTAGGAGACTCAATCCACGAAGTCAAATTCCCCTCTTGTGAATACATGAAATCAATTTCCTCCTGATTTAAAGACCCTTTAACAATTTCTTAATTCACTTCCCCTACCCCAAATCCAAAGGTCGGTTCTTAAATTAATCCATGAGAGGATTGTGGGAAACTAGACACTCCACATAAGGTTTTGGAAGGTACAATTGGTGTGGGGATGAGTTCCTCAGATGTATTAATGCGTTGTAGTTCTAATCTCAAATATGATACCTCAGAAGTCATTATATCCATTTGATTACACAATATTTCAATTAGTGTTTGAGGAATAGAATTTTTATGTGGTTGATCATCATGGATATCCCTAAGATTCATCTCTTCAACCATCCTTGAGAGGGCTGGAAATTGATCCTTTAAACAAGCATCATCCCATTGATTATACATCTCATCAGGTGTGTGGTAATTAATCAAGCGTTGATCAAAAAAATTTCAAATTTAGGGGCTTCCCAATATTCATTTTCCATTTCACTCCAGTATGATTTTGTGACATGATAATTTGGAAGATACTCCATTGGAGAAGATAGAAAGTTAGATTCTAGATTCTCAGGACACACACAAATAAAAAGGGGTAAAGATAAGAGAGATGAGGTGAGAATAGAGAATGTGGGGTGAGAAAAGGATGATAGTGTGTCAAGTTACTTTCTTGGGTCCTCGGAAATGGCGCCAAAATTTGGTTGTGCCCAAATTTACCCTACAGGTATGCGGTCGTTGTAGTATAGGTAGGGGTCGAATCCACAGGGACCGAAGAAGGAACCTAAAGACACTCTGATCTTGGAAGGATTTGGCTATGAAGTGGCCAACTCTTTGGATTGATTTTATTTAATAAATACTAATTTAATATAATTAAAATAAATTAAAACACACACTTACATAGTCTAAAACAATTAATGGAGATGAGTTGATCCTAAGTTGTTACTAGGGTTAGATTTGATGTATTTATTTTCTTATATTGTTCATTTCACTAATTCAAGACGCATCCACAAAATGATATAATTCTTCAACATCATTCACCAATTTAATCCCTACAAAATTCCAAGGCTAATCACCAATTCACTTAGAAGATCAATTTAATTATCACACCAAGTAATTGGATCGTACTAGAACTCGAAATGTGTCATTGTTAAAGATGGAAAAGACGAAGAATGAAATAAATCATCAAATGGAAATAATAAAATAATGAAATGATTACAAAAATTAAGATAATAAAATAACATCCAATCTTCCCCATGCAAATCCCTAGGACCAACCCATAAGGGTTTAGCCCTCCATTGATTCTATGATCTCAAAGGAAGCGGAAATCCGACTCATAGGGCCGGAATTGAAGAAGCAAAAACAAAACAATGAAACGATCACTCCACCATTGTGTGAATAAATTCACAAGTGATGGTGTGAATAAATTCACACCTTGAGGCAACGGTATCAAGGTGAAAATAGGAATAACAGAATTAGCGAAGAATAAGAAGTTTTATTGAAAACTAAGGGGATTGAAACAACTTACATTAGAAGGAAAAACGCTACAAGGACAATTTGGCATAATAACATTACAATGAAAACAAAGCTCCCCAGATCCTGAATCCACCACCACTACTGCCTTAAATAGGAAAAAATGAAGCCTTTTACGAGCCCCCAACATCCCATTTGCCTTTAATTAATTATGTTGGGGAAAGGTGGGTGGAACATTAATGATAAGAGACTTTTCCACTTCTTGCCCCGAAGTTGCAGCCAGCTTGCATCCACCGGAAAGACGCACCTAAAGGACTATCTAGAAAGATGAATTGGAGTGGGCCCTAGAAGACTTAAATTAATCTCTAGATGTCCCCTAACAGTAGGTAAAATATCAGCCCAAAATAATTTGTGGGTTTGGAGATAGGATTGAAATAGTGGGCTGTTTTTCTGGGCCGTAGAATATGGCCCAAAATTAAATCTTCAACTTGGGCCACCTTAATCACCACCATTGATGACTAATTAGCACTATCTATAGCAGAATTATTTGTTCCCCTATATGTCTTCTAGTATCATATAAAATTTTGGCTTCATTAGTCTTGTATTGTGGTCCCCACAATCCGATCATTGGGATGATATCCAATCTGCTTTCTCCAGAATTGTTTCCTTTCTTCACCAAAAATCATCATCATACTTTGTGAATACTCCATTGATCCCTGAATGAAAAAATGTTCATATTTATGTTTATATCCATTTCCAAAAATATCAAATTAAAATATGGATAATTACATTTTTGGAAATCAAATGAAACATTGGGCTTAAATTGGTGCATATTAGGCATGAAGTGCACAAATGCTAAGAATGGATGTTCAAAATTAAAATCCACTAACTCAGGCCCACAAGATAAAAAATAAACATTTAATAAAATTAAAATGTAATCCAAATATGTGTTTTTATTTGATAATGACACCCCCCAACTTGAGTTTTGTTAGTCTCTAGAAAAATATATCTCACAAAAATGAAATTCAACTGACCTTTTCCAAAAACATTTTAATACACATTTCTCCGCCAAAGATCACATACCAAACAATTATGAAACCAATCAAAATCATATAAAACAAGCTATTTCCATAAGCATATCTCAAGCCCAAGCCCATTACATTGTGGAAATTCAATTCCATATTTCATCCAAATTCAATTAAGCATGAGGAAGTGTTGTGTGTCACAATAGGCATGGGGGTTCATTTTCATTCGAGGGAGAAAAGATGGAAGCGATAGGAGCAATCAAATTTAAATAATAAGATGAGTACTCATTTTCTTTTTATTCATTTTTTTTTCAATTTTTCAATGGTAATTGAAATTGAACTCAATCGAGTCAACCCATGTAGCAAGACTTTGCCGATGACTCCCAGGCTCAAAGACCTTAGGGAACCAAGTGAAACTCACATACTCGGGCATCATCTTGAGTTAACTCAATCAAAAACAAATTAAAATTACCACAAATAGAGATAAAATTCCCAACTATGGGCCAGACAACTATGGAGTCACGATCCCCAAGTGCCGATAGCCACACATTAGGTCTATTTATTGCTCTATGTGCAATTGGTTTTTTTGAATACTCATGTAAAAATTAAAATAAATGCCAATCCTTTGTTATTTATTATGGGTACCCAAGAACTCAAACTAAAACCCCACAATCTAGAGGATGTGCATTGTGTTTTTTTATTAAATGGATGAAAATATAATAGTGAAAAATCACATCGGACAACCGCACTTTCCAATATATATGCACATGAACTTAAACTTGCATTAAATCAGAATCAAGGAATGCAAAATTATTTGATATCCAATTTCAGAGTTTGGAATGTGTGTTATCATGTTCAAGGTTAATGACATTTTTCCTTCCACACATTTTCATCTCCCCCCCCCCCAACTTAGAATAACACTGTCCCCAGTGTTTAAAGAATTCAGACATAGAAGAGGGTAGGATAGAAGTTCAACGAAGACATTGAAAATGAAAATTATGGAATGAAGTCACCTGGTGGTTGATGTTGAAAATGCATTCCCATGTCTCCCTTCAGTTCTGGATTATCTCCCAATGGCTTGGACGGTTGTGACTAGATTTTCCCAATGACCTATGACATGCCTTTAAATTTTTTTGATATATATATTTCTTTTTGTATATTTTTTTAACCTAAAAAAAGGTATAAATAACATAAACTGATGATACATTGTCTTATCTTAAATTTCTGGGTAAGGTATTACTCAGGGATTACACCGCGTGACATGGATGAATACATTGCTCCCCTTTCATACCCATCCTTACTCATAAAAGAAGAACAGGTCAACAATCTATTTGTTAAAATACCAACAAATATATAAAATAAAATAAAATAAACTGATGATACATTGTCTTCTTTATATTTTCTGGGTAAGGTATTACTCAGGGATCACACCGCGTGACACAGATGAATACGGTGCTCCCCTTTTATACCCATCCTTACTCATAAAAGAAGAACATGTCAACAGTATATATTTTTTTTAAAAAAAATGAATCAGAATGATTTGAAACATGAAAACCACGGGTTGCCTCCCATGCAGCGCTTAATTTAAAGTCTTTAGCTCGACTTGAACCCCCCAACTTAGCCAATTACAACTTTAAAAATTTTAATGACCTCATCTTTCTCTACTTAAACATAATTGAGAATGTGTATCCCTTGTGTTTGGTAAGAATATTTGGAATTTAATTCATGAACAATCCCAATTTCTAAAATGAATGGCCAAATCCAAGGAATATCAGAAATGGTTGATCTTTTTTCTTCTGTAGTCTTTCTCAATAATTAAAATATCAACCCCCTTTTGGGTTTCATGAGATAAATGAATGAAACCCCAAGCTCTTTATTAACACAAATGATAGCGTACTCGAGTGGGGAAGGAAGGACAATGATTTTGATCTTCGTTTGGATAGGACATTTAGACACAGGTTGAGAATTTGAATCCAACTCAGTTTCATTTTCCAAAACAATTGTTTCATTTTGAACAGAAGATTCAACCAAAAAATTGGAAAGAATAGTGTTAGGAATGGGCATGGACTCAATATTTTTGATTTCTATCAGTGGTTTAGTGATTGGTGTTTTTGAAAAATCATCAATAGAGTTACACTTAGGAGACTCAATCCATGATGTCAAATTCCCCTCTTGTGAATACATGAAACCAATTCCCTCCAGATTTAAAGACCCTTTAACAATTTCTTGATTCACTTCCCCTACACCAAATACAAAGTTCAGTTCTTCAATTAATTCATGAGAGGATTTTGGGAAACTAGACACTCCACATAAGGTTTTGGAAGGTACAATTGGTGTGGGGATGAGTTCCTAAGAAGTATTAATTCGTTGTAGTTCTAATCTAAAATTTGATACCTCGGAACTCATTATATCCATTTGATTACACAATTTTTCAATTAGTGCTTGAGTAATAGAATTTGTATGTGGTTGTTCATCATGGATATCCATAAGATTCATCTCTTCAACCATCCTTGAGAGGGCTAGAAATTGATCCTTTAAACAATCATCATCCCATTGATTATACATCTCATCGGGTGTGTGGTAATTAATCAAGCGTTGATCAAAGAACCTTTCTAATTTAGGGGCTTCCCAATATTCATTTTCCATTTCACTCCATCATGAGTTTGTGACATGATAATTTGGAAGATACTCCATTGGATAAGATAGAAAGTTGGATTCTAGATTCTCAGGACACACACAAATAGAAAGGGGTAAAGATAAGAGAGATATGGTGAGAATAGAGAACGTGGGGTGAGAAAAGGATGATAGTGTATCAAGTTACTTTCATGGGTCCCCGGAAACGGTGCAAAAAATTTTTTGCACCCAAATTTACCCTACAGGTATGCGGTCGTTGTAGTATAGGTAGGGGTCGAATCCACAGGGACCGAAGAAGGAACCTAAAGACAGTCTGATCTTGGAAGGATTTGGCTATGAAGTGGCCAGCTATTTGGATTGATTTTATTTGAATAAATACTGATTTAATATAATGAAAATAAATTTAAACACACACTAACATAGTCTAAAACAATTAATGGAGATGAGTTGATCCTAAGTTGTTACTAGGGTTAGATTGGATGTATTTATTTTCTTATAATGTTTGTTTCACTAATTCAAGACGCATCCACAAAATGATATAATTCTCCAACATCATTCACCAATTTAATCCCTATACAATTCCAAGTCTAATCACCAATGCACTTAGAGGATCAATTTAATGATCACACCATGGAATTGGATCGTACTAGCACTCGAAATGTGTCATTGTTAAAGTTGGCAAAGACGAAGAAGGAAATAAATCATCAAATGGAAAACATAAAATAATGAAATGATTATAGAAATTAAGATCATAAAATAACATCAAATCTTCCCCCATACAACTCCCTAGGACCAACCCATAAGGGTTTAGCCCACCATTGATTCTATGATCTCAAAGGAAGCAGAAAGCAGACTCATAGGGGCAGAATTGAAGAAGCAAAAACAAAACAATGAAACGATCACTCCACCGTTGTGTGAATAAATTCACAAGTGATGGTGTGAATAAATTCACATCTTGAGGCAATTGTATCAAGGTGAAAATAGGAATAACATAATAAGAGAAGAATAAAAAAGTTTTATTGAAAACTAAGGTGATTGAAACAACTTACATGAGAAGGAAAAATGCTACATGGACAATTTGGCATAATAACATTACAATGAAAACAAAGCTTCCCAGATCCTAAATCCACCACCACTAATGCGTTAAATAGGAATAAAAATGAATCCTTTGATGATCCCACAACATCCCATGCGCCTTTAATTAATTATTTTGGGCAAAGGTGGGTGCAACATTAATGATGAGAGACTTTTCCACTTCTTGCCCCGAATTTGCAGCCAGCTTGCATCCACCAGAACGACGTGCCTAAAGGACCTTCTAGAAAGCAGAATTTGAGTAGGCCCTATAAAAATTAAATGAAGATCCGGATTTCCCCTAACATCTGGTAAAATATCAGCCCAAAATACTATGTGGTTCGGGAGATAGGATTAAAATAGTGGGTTGTTTTTCTGGGCCGCAGAATCTGGCCCAAAATTAAATCTTCAACTTGGGCCACCTTAATCACCACAATTGAGGACGAATTAGCACTAGCTCCAGAATAATGATTTGTTCCCCAATATATCTTATAGTCTCCTATAAAATGTGGGCTTCATTGGGACTGTATTGTGGGCCCCACAGTCCGATCAGTGGGATGATATCCAATCTTCCTTTTCCAGAATTGTTTCCTTTCTTCACCAAAAATCCTCATCATCCTTTATGAATACTCCATTGATACCTGAATTAAAAAATGTTCATATTTAAGTTTATATCCATTTCCAAAAAATATCAAATTAAAATATGGATAATTACATTCTTTGAAATCAGATGAAACATTGGGCCTAAATTGGGGCATATTAGGCATGAAGTGCACAAATGCTAAGAATGGATGTTCAAAATTAAAACCCACTAACTCAGGCCCATAAGATCAAAAATAAAAATTTAATACCATTAAAATGTAATCAAAATATGTGTTTTTATTGGATAATCAGTAACTTCCCTAATGTGTATGGTGGACTACGACCTTGCAAAGGGATGTGATGTATATTTCACTAATGTGTTACATGTAAGGTTACAATAACAAATTTAATGAATATATATGATATAGGTGAAATATTCATGATATTAATCACATAATTATATTTATGTAAATAAGATCTATCAGTTTTTCTTACCATTTGACACATTGAAAATGGATAACGTCGTTTATGGATGTGTAGGCTACTACCTCCTTGAAGAAATGTGATTCTACATTCCTCATCACCACATCACACGAATGATATATAAAAGTATATATATTTAAAAAATATGGTATTTTTTATTTATTTTTCATTATTTAATGAATAAATATGACATACCATCTTTTCATAGTGATCATTGAAAAAATGGAAACGTTACTCCAGTGTACATATAGCCTACAATCACCAGGATAGTAACGTTGGTTCATTTTCGTAACCATATTCCATGATTTATTTTAAAATAATATTTCTTGTATAAATATGAAATTTATTTCATGGATATTATTCTGTATATGTTTAAAAAATGACCCCTTTGACTACAGTCAACCTACCAGAGTAATTTTTGACATATTAAAGGAATATGGTCAAAACATCTGACTTAAATTTTATTGATTATGTAATTATATATAACATGTTAATAAATTAAATAAAAGTAAAAATAAACATTATAGTGATCTAATTAAAATAAAAAAATAAACAATAGTTTATTATTTAGGAAGATAAAGACACACGTGAAGAATCAGACCCAATGTAAGGGACTTCATCTCAATATTTTTTCATTGTGGCATATCTTGATTTCATAAACATATATATTATTATGAGGTGCATATATAGAACCTCTGACATTATATAACATAATGTTTTCTATTATAGTGGTATTTAATTATTTTTATAATTTTTTCTTTCATGGGTCTTATGATTCAAATATTTCCATGGTGATTAGGGATTTTAATTAAATGAAAAAAAATTCTCTATAATATTTTCCTTCCTGCTCTTCTCTTTTCCATGTCCATGTCCTTAAAATTATTTATTAACGTTTCTATATTGACAGAAATGATATATAAAGAACATATCTGTATCTTTTACTTTATTTAATTTTTTCATGATAAATCTTTTTATGTGATTTATATATACAGATGTGGAAAACGATAGGACTATTAGATTATTAACTTACAAAGAAATAATGACTTCTACACCTCCATGATAATTAATTTATTACAATAATCCATTTAAATATTTCATATTTTATTCAATTTATAAATTGTTTTCATATTTTGGTTTTGAAAAAAAAATCACAAGAAAAGGGTAATATGGTATTAGAAATTGATTTTTAAAAGTAAATGGTATTTTTATATCCAATAATGATTTGTTTATGAGTTTAATAGAGTTTTTAAAATTTTTTGGAATGAAAAAAAGGAAAGGATAAAAATTTTTTATTAATAATATAGAAATTGAGAATTATACATGGGAAATGGGTGAGAATTTTGGGTTCACCTAGATAGAATTAGGTGATCCCATTACAGCTTAAACATGGGGTGGCCCAGATAGCATCAGGTAATCCCATAACAACGTAAGCATGGAGTAGTCTGGATGGAACTATGTGAGATCGTAATACCATAAATGATGTATTCCCATAGAAATTTCTTTAATTCAATACGTGATGATAATTTTGGAAGTCAACCATATGGTTATTCAAATTAAAAGGGTTTTGAAAGGGGTTTATGATTATTATGCTCAATGTCACAAAAAGATGTTTTACTTTATTTGTTGACGCCGAAAAAAGTCTGTAACTCTCGGAGGAAGTTTCAAAATGATGAAGCAAAGTCATATTCGGAATCTGAGGCCTGATCCAGAGGCCCGGGAAGTGGTGTACGAAAAATTGGGTGAAGTGTGCGGAAAAAATGTCCCGCGCGAAAGGCAACCCAGGATGCGCAGGAAAATCCCGGTGCCGGCGCGAAATAATTTTGCGCCCGCATCCCGCGCGGTTGATAATTTTGCGTCGCCGCCCCTGTCGCGCAATCATTGCGCGCACCGCCCGGATTCCACGCCGGAGTTCGCCTTTAAAGAGAAGGTGACCTCCAATGATTTGGGGGTTGAGGAATCTGAAGCGACTCTCGTGCGTGCAATTCGACTCCCCCCACGCACAAGATGGCTTCCAGGTAATCCCTTGTTTCACGCAACCTTGACCCAGAGTTTTCCTCTGTGCGCAACTCCACTGGCTTCAATAAATTTTCCCCCTCCCCAGGGTTTCAGACTTTGCGCGCAATCCAAGTCTCGTGTGCGCAATACCCTACTGTTCGTCGTCCCGGTGTTTTGTGCGCAAACCTTCCCTTTTGCATGAAAAGCCTAGGACCATTCACCTTGACGCCCCTTGGATTCCCCCTGCATCGGCACCTGATATCTCCCCTACCGGGCATGCGCGCCATGCGTTGTTTTCCCGTACGGCCTTCGAGGCTCGTGCGAAGTAACCTCAAGGTCCCTTGGGTCGTGTTTCCTATTGTGTTACTTTGCCTTATTCTTCTCTTCATAGGCACGCTAACGGCTATTTCTTTTTCTCATAGCCACGCTAACGTGGACCCCCCTGTAGTTTGCCCTGCGGCCCCCCTTCACTATGGCCTTGTCGATGCCTTCCCTCCCACAAGGGGTAGAGGGCGTTGGGCATGTAAGCCCTAGGGGTTTGGAGCAAACCCACCTCATCCAAGCTAAAGGACGTTAAACTGTGGTCTGACCCCGTGCTTCGCACGTAGGGTCCCCCCAGCTCGGGCATTCTTTACGCCCACATGTCTCCACGGGAATGGACTCTTCCTCACATGGAATGAGATCCTCCTTGTTAGAGAGGCGTTTGTCTGCAGGGGAAGGGCCGACTCAGAGCATAAGCCCCTAGCCTTTCTTAAGGATGACTGCACCAATGCATCTCCGTACTTCCCCCCTGCCAAGGCCAGTGGAGTCCTTTTCCCACTGCACTTTTTCGCACCACGGGCCTCCACCCTGGAGTAAGCCCCAGAACCAAAGGCCGCTAACCACGCGTAAGCCCCTATTTCCTCTTTGGGCCGCTCAACGCATAAGCCCCATTCCGCTTCTCACGGACGCACCCTTCGCGACGTGATCGTCTGGTCTCTACTGCCTCTGGTTTCCCACACCGAGCATGACTCATGTGGGCTTATAGCTCGCATCGACCATGACATCCTCTTATGGACCTCCCTAGAGCGTAAGCCCCATCCCAGCAAACTACGTGGACTTTGATCCGTGCTAACGCACGGTACGTAGGAAGACTCCACGAGGTTCAAGCCCACCACCCGGTCGTCCCAACCTCTCCATGTCAGTTCCCTGACCACCTTGGGCCACCTCAGAGTGTAATACCTGAACCCCTCATCCCGCATGACATTAAACTGTATCACTTCCCGCATGACGTGAAATTGTATCATGTCCCGCATGACGTTAATTTGTATCTTGTCCCACATGACGTTAAACTGTATTCCCCCTCTTGGGCCGTCTCAGAACGTAAGCCCCATGTCTCACTCTACCACCCATCCTGATCATTACCCGGGCCACCACATCCCAGTGAGATCATTCCACCCCATCCCACTCCATGGCATCTGGGAAGCTGCCCACGTGCTGGCCCCAACATCAGTATTCCCCCCTAGGGGCCCTTCAACCTGATCCATCTATGCAAGACGTTAAACACACGGCATACCCCATGTTAAACATGGGAAGCTGAGGAAAACATCAGATGGTACACATTCCCCACATTCGATGTGGGATGCCTCGGGCTTCCTCACCCTCGAGAAGCCCTGTGATGAGGGATCAAAGATAGACATGCCAACGACGACCCAACGTGACCATTCTCCTCACCAAAGGATGCTGCCCCGACAAGACCCCTTGGAGCGTCTTGACGGAAGCAGCGTAATTAACTGGCGTCCATGTAGATATGGAACCAGGAATGAGCTTCATGAACCCGTCTTAAATCTATGAGGGAGACTCGGACTAGGTAATGAGCTCTGAGGAGGAATCCACGGATGGAAGAACTGACATTCCAGCATCCTGGTTTCAATCAAGGAGCAGACGTCCCAGAATAAGGAACGGATGCCGCCCACCTTTGGAAAGCGGGAATGCGGGGTAACAAGTAGCGTTTCCTCCCCACAGACGAATGCGTGTGCCCCGATGAAAGCATCGGAGCAACAAAAATGATGAACCTGACGTGAAGCTCTTCTCCTCAACACGGAGAATGGTAGCCATCGGGGCGTCGGCTCAAACAAAAAATTGTGAACCCGACGTGAAGCTCTTCTCTTCAATATGGGGAATGGTAGCCATCGGGCGTCGGGTCACACAAAAAATGGTGAACCCAACATGAAGCTCTTCTCCTCAATCCAGGGAATGGTAGCCGTTGGGGCGTCGGAAGAATAGCATGTCACCAGGTCCGGGTAACCCTCACCGGGATGCGAAACCGCCAGGGGTCGAGGCCGTCAGGATGTTGACCACTCCGTTCTGCGACGTCGTCAGCGTGGATCCCTCTCGCCGAACATGGAAGAAGGAATGACATTGGGCCTTGGTTGTTGATCTCATTTCCTGTTGATACTAATGGGTTCATCTCCCTGCTTCCAGGAATCAGATCACTACATTCGGAGCTCAATCGCCACCTTCCCACCGGTGCAGGGGCAAGGGCAGTACCGACGCGGCTACCCCGCGTGGTCCCACCCATTCCACGGTCGCTCTGACTTCGATCGCCGTAGCAGCTGGGCACTTGCAACCCCTCTCCCCGTCAGAAATCATTCAGCAGAGGGTGATCAATGACCTAGTTCGTAGGTATGACAAGGAAGGGGTCATCCCCACCAGGGGCATGGCCCGTTTGGATCTAGAGGTGGCTGCACCTCACCACCATCGCCGCCCTCGAGGGCCGCGCAGGGAGCCGCCACTCCCCACGCCGAAGTTCAACCGCTTCGGGAGCCTATCCACGGAGCGCCTTGACACATCCCTCCCCTACGCCAATGAGGTGGGGGATGTCCGGGTCCACCCGATCGGTGATCCGTCCCATGGGTTAATGGCAAGAACCCCTGCCAGGCTGCGTCGACGCTGCCGCCCGACTCCCCGAGCCGAGGAGCAGGAAATCATCATGCCCGCACCGCCGGTTCCGGCCCATCTGACTCGATGCCGACGTCGGGCACGAACGGGAGAGAATGCTCGTCCTGGGCATCAACATCAGCAACCATTGTGGCCCGAGCCACTGCTGACTCCTGTTACCCCGCACAAGTTGAGCAGGGTCAGCCACGTTCCCGACTCGGATCACAACTCGACCGCCCTGCAGGCAAGTTGGGTCGAATCTCCTGGTCGCGGACACTGGAAATGGCCACTGCGGACCAACCCTTGGTAGTGCCACTCATCACGAAGTCTCATTCTGTGCCACCGATCTGGAAAGTCCAAAGCTTCTTCGCGGAGACTAGGCTCCGGGTATGACTCCTTCTAGAACCCGCTTCATGGCGTATGAGGTCACTCCCCCTACTGTCGGCCACGAGCATGGAGTTATCGTGTATCCAGTCGCTCACTCGCATGGAGGTCCTCCCCATGTCCCTTTCGACATATGTCCCGGTGCTTCTCGCACCCCGGCTTTCAGTCCCCTTTTCCCCAGCTCTATTGTGGCCGGAGGACCCTATGACGGAAATCATCCTTACCCCGAGGAGCTACCAAGGGTCAGGAACTCCGGGCGTCATCGCCGTAGGAGGAATGTTAGGGGAGTCCAGACAGAAATTAGACCAGTCCGTTTCTCAAATTCTGAGGTGGAATACAACTCGATGATGAAACCTCCCCCCCAAACATTTGAGTTGAGGGTGGGGATGGGGAAGTGGCACGTCAGCCTCATATTCCTCGAATGCGAGATCCGTATGATTCCCTTCTCCCTTCGAAGGTATATCCAGGAGGACGAGGACTTGGCGTACCACTAGGGATCAAGCCCGCAGTTTCCACTGGCCTCCTCAGAGGCACCTCCCGCCCCTGTTAGGGTGGGTGAGGAACTTTTCTGGGTACCAATGGAAGAATCGTGAGGCGATACACCTTCGGCGAGCACCGACGCTGTGACAAGAGGCCCATTCACCGACCCATCCTATCGAGACGTGGCAGCAAGGGCACTGCAACCCCGAGAGGATGACCCAGGGATCGACGGCCAATCTTCCTGTTCTCCGTATTCCCCGCCGTCCAGCCCATCGCCTCGGTGGCCTGCCTCGTCTCCATTGCCAATTACCCGACTTTCCTTGGTGGACGAGTAGGGGTGGCAAGTTCCGGACCCCCGAACCGGAGCCATGGAGCTTCTGGAATGTTCTTGCAGCATGACACTTCCCTGAGAAGTTTTGGCCGGTCGCAGAATCATATTTTGATGTGCCAGAGTCACTCACCCCGGGAGAGTTTGAATGCTTCCGCGAGATTCTTCGGGTGACTCACTCCCACCTCCTCCATCAGCTAGCGCCTTATCCCAGGAGCCAAGCGCATCTCGAGGAGATCGGTGAGCAGTGTCATCACGTCGACCTAGCAGCACTCCCCACGGTTCGGCACCCCGAATCATTGGACCACCATGAGGCCCTCCAGCAACAATGCGTCCAGAGTTTTCAAGTACTCCACAGAGTTATTGAGGAAGCCACCCCCACGCGCACGTCCACGGATGGGGGCAGTACGCTGCTCATCTCTTCTGTGCGATCCGCCGACAGCCTGATCCACTGGGTGACCCTGAGGGAACATCGCCAAGGGCAGTCGCAGTTAACATGGCTGACCATTCAGATGAGGGAAACATTGTGGAGGCCCTCGACTGGGACTCACCCCCCGAGGACGGGCTGCTACTGGACCCATCTGGGAGGATTACTCGCCAACATAGGATCCTCCCAGGTCTTCCTATACCCGCGGAGGCACTGACACTGGGATGAATCATTGGCAAGGGTAAAGATCCCATTGGATCTGTCAAACTCGCTGACCCATCTTCCTCAGTGCAGAAGGTAGCGGAAGATCCTGAGAAGGCCACGCTGTGCCAACTGCTAGCTGAGCAAAAGAGGCTGGTTGATGTGCTCTTGGCCGAATGCATTGCAGAGCGGCGGCCTGACTACAGTGACCCTAGACTAGGACAGCAGGGGTAGGAGCATCTACCCCTTGCTGAGATCCCCCTGGGCAACCGTGACCATGTCATGTTCACCGAAAGGGGAGATACAGGAAGCCACGGAAATAGGGCGAGATATGTTTCGTTGAACCCTCCCGAGCGGCGAGACAACCTGGGGGACCCTACTCGGTTTCCTCCCGCCACTCCGAGAGTCGCTCCGCCAGCTGCCCCGCGAGATGCTGAGCGTGACTACCATATCGAAGAGCCTGGAAATGCGCTTGTGGTTAGAGATCCCCGCCAGGACAGGAATCCACATCCGGATGATCTGATGGAAGTACTCATCGCCCGCTAGGAGGCCCTGGAAACTCGGCAGGTGGCAATCCCGCCAGATGGAAAGTCATACCCAGTGTGGGTGGATGACATGCCGACTCTGCCAGGATTTGGGAACCCCACTTTTGCCCCCATTAATGAGACTAGAGACCCGCCACAACACTTGGCCCACTTCAACTCAAGGTGCATGCCTATGTTAGGGACTCCGACACAGCAGGAGGCTACCAAGCTCCGGTGCTTCGTTCAGACACTGGAAGGACTAGCATTAGTCTGGTACAGCCAACTCCCAATTGGATCGGTGACTAGCTAGGAGGACCTTCATCAGAAATTCCTCTACCTGTTCAATTCTACAACCCGGAAGAAGAACATTGCAAACGTCTTCAGGTGAAAGCAAAGGCCCGACGAGCGAGTCGCGGACTTCATCGCCCAGTGGAAGGGGCTCACGTACTCTCTTGACATTCCGCTGACTCAAGAGCAATTACTGAAGATGTGTGTGGGGAACGTCAAGGTAGAGTTGGTTCCTTCACTGATCACGCAGAATTACCCTGGAGGGTTCCAGGACTTCTCGGAAAAGGCTCAGCGCCTCGAAGAAGCCCTGCAACAGGCCGGTCAGGCATGCCCGCTGCCTCCTGTAGTCCCTACGAGGAGAGCTGCCAGAGCCAAGCCTGCTGTTGTGGCCCAAATAGAGTCCCCCAGACAGCTAGAGTTGCTGCCAGTGAGGCCATCTCAACATGCTCATAGGGGTCCACCCCCACTGCCTCAGGCCCAACAGCGAATGCCTCAAAATCGAAAGACGCCTCCGCGTAATGCACCACCACCACCTAGGCAAGGTAATCCGGCTTCGCCTCCTCGGCCTGCTCCTCCGGCCCCTGGCCATGGTCAGCCCCCAAGAGTCCCCTTTCAAGATAGAAGGAATCAGACTTACTCATTTGGAGAGGCCTAGATCCCCAGTTATTTCTGTAGTACCTTGGAGCAGATGATCGTGCGACTACCTGAGTGCCAGAAGCCAGAAGAGGCGTGTCTCACTGATCACCCTAACTACTGCCCTTATCACCAGATCCTGGGTCATACCATCCAGCAATGCTATGTGTTTAAGGACTGGATCTATGACCAGATTGACAACAACATAGTAAGGTTGGGCCCAGCCCCGTCACAGGTGGCAGGTGTCTTCGTAGGATCAGATGGCAGTAGTGACGATGGGGATGGGTGGGAACAGGTTTCCGACTGTGGGTCCCAGAATCATAGTGACTGGATGGCCCACAGGATGGTGGCTTGTGCCCATGGCATCATCCGTGCCCGCCTGAGTCAGCCAGAGCCCTCGGAGTCTGCAAGCACCGATTTGGCTTCGTCGTCCCAGCCTACTTATTCCCAGAAGAGCAGGCAATGACGCAAGAAGAAAGAACGTGCCCCGCCATTGCTTTCATCTTCTCGCACGCTTAGCGATTTCAAGCCCCCGGAGATGGGGATCCCTCCGAGACCCTGTCCGGTAGTGGATGACTCCTTGAGTGAAAGCATGGGGTACGCTTCGGTTAACACCGTAGACTTGGTAAATCCCTTTTTGGCACCCAACGATGAGGAGCGCCAGGTGGACCTCCCCGAAAGACCGGGGTATGCTTCGGTTAACATCATAGAGTTGGTAAATCCCTTTTTGGCTCCCGATGATGAGGAGCGCCAGGTGGACCTCCCCAATGTCCCCAGCCGTCACCAGCGTCGACGGAGCCGTGGCTACGTGAATTTCTAGGGCACGACAATCATCACCACTAGTCAGGCCATGCACGCTACTGAGACTAGGAAGCATGCCCGGTACAGAGAGCAGCACTCGCGGCTCCCTCACCCGGTGACAACAGGTTCGCTTACACCACCGTTTGTGTTGCTAGATTGGGCGGAACCTCCTTGACTGCGTCGCAACCAGCCCAGCCCTGCCACTGGCCGACTACGAACGTCCGGTACTAGCATGACAGCCACCTCCCGGGCTTCAGCTAGTGAACAGTGGGACATGCCTAGTACCAGCCAGTCACCGGTCCCGCCAGCAGGGCCCATCATGCCCCCAATCGCAGAGCGACCTCTGATAAGCAGAATCTCGTGTTTGGCGCGAATGTATGATGTCCTGAAACATATGGCCAGAATTCCGGCAAGGCTTTCCATCCTTGAGGCCCTTCACCTATCGTCTGAAATGCGTGAGGCGCTCGCCGAGGCTCTAAGGATCCCCCTTCAGTTTGAGATGGAGGTAGCGGCCGCAGAAGCCTTCCACACTGAGTTGATTGAGGACGCCGAATGTTAGGCGGTTATCTCGTTTTCCAGTGAAGATGAAGACCTTACCATACAGGGGCACATCTGCCCGTTGTACATCACCGGCCAGTTTAATGGTGTGGAAGTCCGTCGCTGTCTTGTCGACATGGGTTCTGGGATTAACTAGATCCCAACTCGGACACTGCGAAAACTGGGGTTGTCCGAGGATGATTTAACTCCCTCCGACCTCAGAATCCAGGGGTATGAAAGGACTGAGCAAACTCCACTCAGCAGGATTCTTCTGAAGACCCAGTTCAGCGTCTTAATTTACAATAATGAATTCATGGTTGTCTCTTAGGAAACAGCCTACAATGCATTTATGGGTAGTCCATGGCTCCATCTTCAGGCAGCAGTTCCCTCATCATACCATTAGTGCCTCAAATACTCCCTTAAGGGTCGAGTGGGTGTGATCAAAGGAGATGTGTCTCTGTTTGCCTCTTGTAAAGCTCATTACCTGGACACTGACTATTACAAGAGCAAAGAAAAGCAAATCCTGGCAGGTGAGGTTGAGCACGACGCTATCACGAGTGATCCCTGGGTAGGTTTGGATGACTCATATGTCTTCCCAATCCATCGATTGGAGGCCACAACTCCCGATATGGGAGAGTGCTTTGTTGTCTCGGGTACCAGAGGAAGCCATATTTCTGGGTCTAAGCGATAGCGGGAAATCACCTCGTACTCTTATACCAAAAAGGATCAGGTGACCCCGAGCCTCCTACCCCTGTACAATATCGGGACGTTGGGCTCATGGAAAGGGCAGTACGTCATATGTGTCTGTTTCGCCAAGCCGAAATCGATCGGCTCAAGCCAACATGTCCCCACTGCTTTGATGTCGTAAAGCGTGGCCCCTTGGGACAAAGGCCGGATGGGATAGGATCAACCGCCTTCGTCGCCATGATCTCCGCGTTGCATGAGTCTCATGTCATGACGACCTCTGCTGCCCAAGCCGGTGCCAGCTCCCCATCAGGTTCGAGCAGCCCCAAAACGGATCCCCCTGTGGACGATCCTTCCTCATGCAGAGAAGAAGACATGGAAGATTCTCCTCCTGCCTTTGAGGAGGGCGTCTCGACCATGATCGACGAGCTAGTATAGGTGAACCTCGGTAGTGAGGCGGACCCGAGACCCATGTTGGTCAGCACCACTATGCCTCCCGAGGAACAACAACAGTACATAGACTTCCTCAGACAGCACTGTGATGTGTTTTCTTGGAGTTATGATGAGATGTCAGGACTAGATCCCCAGGTAGCCATCCACTGCCTTAGCCTCCCAGAAAACCATCGCGGGTTCAAGCATCCTCCCAGAAAAATGCACCCCTTTCATGGTGCCATGGTTGAGGCCGAAGTTGATAAGCTCATTAAGGCCAAATTTGTCAAGGAAGTCCAGTACCCCATGTGGCTAGCCAACATTGTGCCGTTAGGAAGAGGAACAGGAAGATCAGGGACTTCATCGACTTCCGTGATCATAATCTCCATTGTCTGAAGGATGACTTTCCCCTTATCATGATAGAGCTGTTGATCGATGCAACGGCCGAGTTCCAAGCCCTCTCCTTCATGGATGGGTACTCCAGGTACAACCAGGTCCAGATGTCCCCTAAGGATGAAGATTTCACTGCCTTCAGGGCCCCCCAAGGCACTTTATGCTACCGGGTTATGCCCTTTGTCATGAATAATGTGGGTGCCACCTATCAATGGGAAATGCACCGTATATTCAAGCCGATCCTCGGGACACTGGTGGAGTGCTACGTAGATGACATGGTGGTTAAATCTCATCAGCGCTGGGACCATCTCAAAGACCTTGAGAAAGTGATCGGTTTCCTCCATTCTCGCCACTTGAAGATGAACCCGTTGAATTGTGTCTTCGGGGCCACCTCCGGAAAGTTTCATGGCTTCATTTTTAGGTATCGAGTTATCGAGATCGACCCCGAGAAGATCAGGGCCATCAGTCAGATGCCTCCCCCGAGTAATATTCGGGAGCTTCGAGGCCTCCAAGGCCACTTAGCCTATATACACTTATTCATTGCGAATCTGGCTAGAAAGTGTAATCCATTCTCCCAGCTCATGAAGAAAGGCGTCGCCAATGGGTGGGATGAAGAGTGTCATACCGCTTTTGAGGAAATCAAGCAGTATCTGATTCAACCTCCAGTCCTGATGCCACCAGTTCGCGGAAAGCCGCTAGTCCTTTATGTGACCACCCTGGAGCGATCCCTCGACGCCCTTCTCACCCATAAGAACAATGAGGGAACAGATAATATCCTCTACTACCTCATCCATATGCTCCTCGACGTGGAAATGAGATATTATACCATTGAGAAGAGCTGTCGGGCGCTCGTATTCACCGTACAAAAATTGCGGCACTACTTGCAGCACCACGAGGTACATATGGTCTCTCGTGTAGACCTGTTGAAATACATCCTGAGCCGGCCTATGTTGACCGGCCGATTGGCACACTGGGCGGTGATCCTCTAGCAGTTATACATTAGGTTCGTACCTCAGAAGGCCATCAAAGGACATGCATTGGCAGACTTCTTCACTGCCCACCCAACCTATGCAGACCAGCCACTGGATTTTGGCTTTCCTGATGAGTCAATCCTATCAGTAGATCACACCACCCCATGCTGGAAGATTCACTTTGACGGTTCCTCCCAAAGCCCTGCCGGTAGAAGGCTCAACGATCCTAGTCTTAACTGAGTGGGCATGGGTAACATCTTCATCACCCCGGAGCAAGCCGTTCTGCCATATTATTTCTTGTTGTCAGAAGGCTGCACCAACAATGAGGCAGAATATCATGCCCTCATCACTGGACTCAGGTTGGCTCTGGAGGTTAACGTACCCCACCTGTATGTAAAAGGGGACTCTGAGCTAGTCATCTAGCAGGATAACGGTGACTATGCTGTCAGGAAGCCGGAACTCATGCAGTTGCTAGGGTGCACCCTCCATCTAATGGCTAAGTTCCCCTCCCGACCAGATGTCATTCATGTTCTCCAGTCAAAGAACAGTTGAGCAGATGCTTTGGCCAGCCTGGCCGCATCACTCCCAGAGCCCAAACAGGATGACCTATTCATCCACGTGGCGCACCAGAGAGTCATTGCTCCTATTATCCCAGAGGGTGATCGTGGCCCGCGAGTGAACCATCTCACCGCTGGTGCCCCTGCATCAGGACCCCCCTGGGGCTTCAGGCATGGTGATCGAGACAGTTCCTGACTGGAGGACACCCTTGGTTGAATATCTCCGACACGACAATCTTTCGATGGACCGAGCAGAGCGAGAATGAATCCGGCGCCGCGTGCCGCAGTTCACCCTTCAATGCGGTCCCAGTCGTGAGCAGCTCCTTTACAGGCGTTGGTTTGACGGTGTTATCCTTCATTGTCTTCAAGGATTTGAGATCCCACAGGTCATGCGGGAAGTGCACACTGGTTCCTATGGTGCCCACCAGGCCGGGTCGAAGTTGTCCCACCAGATTCGGAGGCTGGGATACTTCTGGCCCTCCATGATCCACAACTGCATTGAGTACGCCAATAGGTGTCATGCATGCCAATTTCATGCTATCTTTGTGCATCATCCACCGGAGCCTCTCCATACTACTAAGTATTCTTGGCCCTTTGCAGTCTGGGGGTTGGATGTCGTAGGGCCTTACCCGCCGGCGACGGCCCGCCAGTGCCAGTTCATCTTGACCGCTACGAATTTCTTCTCAATGTGGGCAGAGGCAGCCCCGCTCAGGGAAGTCAAGGTTGGTTCTATCACTGACTTCGTGAGCTCCAACATCATCTACTGTTTTGGAATACCTCACGCTATCCTCACGGATAACGGAACCAACTTCCGAGCAGCCGAGCTGAAGAGATTGTACGCCACGTACAACATTCTCTCTACCCACACCTCCCGCTATCATGAACAGGCGAATGGACAGATTGAGGTGTTTAACAAATCCCTCTCTAACATTCTGCAAAAAATGGCTGGTCAGAACAAGAAAAGTTGGTCGGACAAGATCCCCAACGCCCTCTGGGCTTGTAGGACGATGACTCAAAATTCCACCCATGTGACTCCGTATTCCCTGGTATACGGAGCTGAGGTCATCCTCCCTATCGAGGTCCAGCTGCCCTCATTGCGCACGATGTTCTACGACCAGCAAACACCCGATAGAGTTGCCGAGATCCATCTAGCCGAATTGGATGCGCTGGACGGAAGTAGGCTTCTCCCTTTACATAACCTGGAAAGGCATCAGAGTAGGATGGCTCGAGCTTCCTATAAGAAGGTTCACCTCCGCTCCTTCCTACAAGGTGACTTGGTGTTGGCTCCCAGAGCACCAATGATTCCCGGCAGGAAACCACCCAAGTTGGATCCCAAGTGGGAGGGGCCTTTTATTGTCCACAAGGTCTATACCAATGGCACGTATTCCCTATTGACTATGGATGGTGAGCGTATCACTCCTCCCACCAACGCTAGGTTCCTCAAGAAGTACTTTGCCTAGCTAGTATGGTCCTACATGACCTTAAACTGTAAGGTCATGCATGACCTTAAACTGTGTGGTCCTGCATGGCCTTAAACTATCTGGCCCTGCATGACCTTAAACTGTATGGTCCTCCATGACCTTAAATTGTATGGTCCAGCATGACCTTACACTACACTCTACCCTACATCTGGGATCCATGGTCCGAGCTCTAAGACCTAAAACTAAGATCCCTTTGGTCTGAGTTCTATTACCTAAAACTAAGATCCTCTTGGTCTGAGCTCTAAGACCTAAAACTAAGACCCATATTTCATCCTACATGACGTTAAACTATATTTCCAGAACTACGTCTAGCTTTATTCCCATAAAAATGGTAAACGTAGGAATGCCCAGACCTTTCATCTTTGGGTCCAGCATGAGGTCTGTTGTCGCGTCTGTTTGGCATTTGGGACCTTGACCACAGGATCATGTGGCGTGGTGTGATATTATTTCCCCATTCACGTCGGGTTTGCAATAGCTGCACCACGTGCACCCTGTCCTCAGGATTTAGCCCTCCTATGTCCAATGGCATTTAAAGACGCTTTCTAGAACTGTGTATGGCTTGATTCCCATCTTTATGGGATACATAGGACCTCATGAACACCTAGATGTCAGGTCCAGCCCCATCTCTTAGGAGATCCCACGATCTCCCAGTTCCTAGAGTGTTTGGCATTACGCCCCCTCTTTTTCCCGGGGATCCGCCATCTTTTGGCTCCTCCTGGACTGATCCCTCTGACCCTTTCTAGTGGTCTGGTGATGTGCTCAGGGTACTCTGGTCTAGAACTTGGAGTGCCAGATTCGACTTAGGGAACTTCCATCCACTTTCCAAGCTTCGTGTTCCCCTTCATTCGGTCCCCCGTCATCCTTCACACCCAGGGGGACCCCCAAGAACGGCCTGGATACAACGCCCAAGGGCTCTCCAACCGTCATGGGCCAACGCCCCCCAAGGGTTTCAGACCACAAATTGATACGAATCCCGCGTTACGAACATGGTCAGCAGTTGATGCTCATTTGTTTGTCCCCATGGCTAATACGACAGGATGCTGCGTTGCGAACGTGGTCAGCTGTAATCCTCTGTCGTCACGTCGGCTTCCCCTGGCACTGAATGTTGGTGGCATGGTTCTTGTCATGTTTTGCCCCACTGTGTCAAGGTGGAATCTCGACACTCCTTGTACTAACCCTCAGTACACCCCCGCGCATCAGACAGACTGAGTTACATAACGGTGTCTCTTGGGGCTCCCGCGATCTGAGCGCTAGAGTGTGTGCTTGGGTCTCTTCTTTACGGGTTGCGTGCAGCTTGACCCTCATCCCCATGGGGAACGAAGAGTCTCCCAGACATTTCGTTTTTGGCCCAGCATAGCTGGGAGCTAGCATCTCCTGCCCCCCCTGATTGTTGAACCCTCGTAGGCCTGTTTGGCCCGAGGCTCCTCTCTCGGTTGGTCCAAACCATACGACCTTAAACTATGTTGTTGGTCCAATCCAAATGACCTTAAACTGTGTTGGTGGTCCAAACCATATGACCTTAAACTGTGTTGTCAGTCCAAACTATACGACCTTAAACTGTGTGCTGGTCCAAACCATACGACCTTAAACTATGTGATTTTCCAAACCATTCGACCTTAAACTGTGTTGCGGGTCCAAACCATACGACCTTAAACTGTGTGATGGTCCAAACCATACGACCTTAAACTGTGTGTCGGTCCAAACCATACGACCTGAAATGTTGTTGCTGGTCCTATAACACGACCCTAAACTGTGACATTATCATCCTGGCCACAAGATGAAAAAACGGCACTGCATTGTGTTGACCTCGTTGTAGAGGACATCACGTTGGGTATTGGTCTCGTGCCATGCCATTTGTCAACGCCTATCACGGCTTGATGCTTGTGGCGACACCACAGCCTACTAATCTAGGCCTGTCACTTCACAAAAAAACCTCTCAACTTAAAGGACAAACAAGATTTATCAAATTCCGTTTCTTTCAATATAAGGGCCACGCCCGCACTCCCATTTTCCCCTGGCACTGGTATCTTACCATGTCACCTTCCAGAACTATGTATGGCTTGATTCTCATCCTTATGAGATACGTAGAAGCGCCTGGGGAACTTCCCCGTGGGCCCAGCCTACCTTCGTTTTTGGTCCCTCAACTCGAGCATTTCCCCGGAGAGCACATGGTAAGTAGGGATTAGGTCCTCATTCATGTCGAGTTTTGTAACCGCCTTGTCGTGTGTCCGTTTCTCCCCCTTCCAATTCACGGTCCAAGCTCTAAGACCTAAAACTAAGATCCATATTTCATCCCTCATGAAGTTAAACTATATTTCGTCCCGTATGATGTTAAACTGTATTCCGTCCCGCATGACGTTAAACTATATTCTGTCCTGCATGACGTTAAACTGTATTCCCTCCAACATGACGTTAAACTATATTTCATCCAAAATGACATTAAACTCTACTTCAAGAACTACATGTGGCTTGATTCTCATACTAATGAGATACGTAGGACCGCCCAGACATTTCGTCTTGGGTCTATCCTCAGGGATTACAGAACCTCGTCCTTCCTTATTGTCGGCCCCTTGGCCCAACTTCATGGGAAGTGGTGTAATTGGGACATCTACCCCGAGCAGGTTCGGGATGCCCCATGGTAATAATGGGAAGCAGCAGTTCTCTCGCTAAAGAGGTCCTTCCTAGAAATTAGGACGACCCGTGATCAGGTCGGTATGTCCTCCTAATGCGCCTTCGCCATGGTGGTGCAATATCGAGAGTGTTGGACTCTGTTCGAACAAACCACCACTCCACCTCCCATGATTTGTGTCCCCCCTTATTCGGATCCTCATTTCTTTTCATGTTTGACGAGACCCCCTAACAGTATGGATGCTCGACCTATGGTCCGCCTACTGTCCTGGGCCAACGTTCCGGAGGACTGGTCATGTTTGACGGGACCCCCTAACAGTATGGATGCTCGACCTATGGTCCGCCTATAGTCCTGGGACAATATTTCGGAGGACTGGTCATGTTTGACGGGACCCCCTAACAGTATGGATGACGGACCTATGGTCCGCCTATTGTCCTGGGCCAACGTTCCAGAAAACTGACCAATGATATTTGAGCTAGACCCCATGTTGCGAACATGGTCAGCGGTCAGCCCTCATTTATTGTCCCCATTCTAGGCCAACATGATACGGATGTTGTGTTTCTACCACAGATGACAGTTATCCTCTATGGTTGCGCCCCATTGGGTTCTGAACTTGTGCAGCGTGATTCACCCGTCCTCTCCATCCCCCTGTGTTTGGATGGATTTCGATGCCTCTGGCATCGCCCCGCTTGTGTGTTAGATCACATTGATAAGTCGACACATCAATAGGCCTGAGGTCTCCTCAGAAGTCCAGGTTCGATTTTGGACACCTAAAGCTGGGTCAATGCCCCATAGTTGAACGAAATGATGGTACAAGCATCTTCTGCTTCTCGCCTTGGGCACCACCCACCGAAGCCTTGGGATGAGTTGTTATTCGTTTAGAAACTATGGTTGAGCACAATAAACAAAGAGTACAAATGAGTGGATTTGGACATATATTGGATTGAGACGATGAGAAGTACATGTAGAAAGTTCATGAGATGGAAAAAAATCCCTTAGGGATCAGCATGCTGAAGAGATCATTCCAGCACTACTACACTCTGGCTGGAAGCCTCCAGGGCAGCTTCTCGTTCATTGAAGACTCTCTCCTCATCAGCCACCACAGAGCACAGCTCGCCATCCCAAGCTTTTGCCTACGCCCGCTCGGTTTGAAGTACGGTCATCTGGTGACTCGCCTCCACTAGTTGTTCCTGTGCATCATCTAGCTGGGCCATCAGTTGCTCCACGAGCTCAGAGCTTTTTGCGAGGAAGGACTCCTTATCTGCCGCCTACCCTTCGAGGTGTCGGACTTCCTGCTCCACCCTCAGTAGTGCTTGATCACTCTCCGATCCTTACCGGCACTAGGAAATGTCGGTGTGCCAGCTGCTATCATGTGTCTTCTCTGCCATGTAATCACGAACTGTCAGATGAAGACGCTGAGCGTCAGCCCCTCCGGCACACAGGAAGCACAACCAGTTCTGAAGTGATCCCATCCGCCTCAGCCAATCTGACTGGGGTTGTCTGAGGAAGCGCTGGATACACTTCCACCCCTTGAGCCATGTCATCCGGCTCTCCTCGGATACCTTTGAGTCTGAGTCATCTATCTCCTCGGGGTCAGCGGGTCAGTATATGGGGAAGGCAGCCAGTAGATCGGCAGCAGGATCCGCCACAGGGACGCCTTCATGAGGAATAGAATCCTCGACGTCTGGGCAACCTTCTTCTCTCGCCCCAGTAGCAATGATGCCTCCACCAGCTTCTGACCTCATCTCAGGAACAACACCGCTGATGTTTGTCGCCCCCTGTTCATCAAGTGTCGGGGCCAACTCAGTGCAGGGAGCATGTTCTGAATGAGGTAGTATGTTCGCCGTTGGTCCACACATGGATGGCCTAGGCTCCACAGCCTGACATGCCTCCAGTGTTGAGATCACTGCGCAAGGCATACGCTGGTCAGACGGGATCTTTTGACACCAAGGACCAGTAGTGAAGCGTAAGACATACAAGAATCTGGAGCATCGTTCCCCAGTGTTTCGGCCGCTGCAGGAGCCGCCTTAAGGGGAGACCACTCCGCACTTATTAATTCAATGATGGGTTTCATATCCCCATCATGTCCCACTGGTTCCTCTCCTCCCTCCTCTGGTGGGGATGCCCGTCCAATGCTAAACTGCTCCGGAGTAGGATGGGGAAGTGAGTTAGAAGTTGTAAAGGAGAATGGATGATTAAGGGAAATGAAGACAGAGACTAACCTCGAGAATCTAGGTTATGTCGAGATCAGAGTCGGCAATCTCTCCGCTCTCTGAAACACTCCCTTGGTAGGTCGCCCCTTGCGACCCCTCACCTTTGGGCTCTTTTTATTTTTCTTCTCCCTCGCCTTCTTCCTCTCTTGTTTCCTCCTCCCCCTCTGGCTCCTCGTCACTATTGCCTTCTCCCAGTTGCATCGCTTCCAGATCATGCTCCTGGCCGAGCATCACTTTCACTATGAAATTTGGCTCCGCACGCCGCCCCTGTTAGCATGCGTATGCATCCATGGCCGTTAGATAAACATGCCGCTGATGGAAGTTTACTCGGTCGGTAATTTGAACGAGCCCGACCTCTGGCAGTTGCATACCGTTTTGCATTATCTTCTGCTAGATGGCTTCGATGCTCAGAGATTACTGCAGGGTCTTCCGGGCCGACCACAGAGCTGGGAGAATTGCGTCTTGGGAAGGTTTGAGCAGATATCTTATCTGCTTCCCGGGAAGTTTCCTGGCCGCCTCATGTGACCCCCTGCGGGTAACGAGGACGTGGCAGCACCATATGATGTCACCGCCACCGAAGTCCCAGCCTGTGCAGGCCTCACTGCCTGACGCGCCCTGGGTTCCCCCGTTCCTATGGCACTGTGCCTTCTTTCCCGTCGCCAGATTTCTGTGCGAGTAACCTCGAGTTGCCGGACGCGCTTGGGTAATATACCCTCAGGGTACGCAATGGTCCAGTGTTCGACGTATTTGGTTGGTAGGCCGGCATCGACCCTAGTGGGAGAAAGGGTAATGACATCGCCATAGCCAAAAGTGGTAAACATCATCCACATCTGGCGTAGGATGAATGGATTCTTCTCCTGCCATATAGTCATGAATACAATTTTCGGCATTCGTTGGAGGCACCTGAACTTCCTGGTGAATCGGTATGGCACGTACGGCTCACAGATCACCTTCCCATCGATCCGAGTCATGAGCACCCCACCCCGAATTCTCTGGAAGTACTCCTGATGTTCCATAGAGCCTCGACCGTTGTCCACCAGCTGGCCGATCGGGGTGGGGAACAGGTTGAAGTTGAAGTTGGCATGGTTACCGATGCGGATCCTCATGCCCTCCTCATTGAGCGTCATCGGCACCACCTCAGCAATATTTAGAAAGGACGGTCACAGATCGTTGCCCGGAGGACGGACGACGTTTGGGAAAGTATACCCGCCGAGATGAGTCGCCACCCAGCCATGGAATATCTGGAAGGGACCACATACTCTCTGAGGTGACCCCCCTCGTGAGATGCGCCCTAGAATGGTATACAGCTTGGCCAGTACTGGGATGCCCAAGTTGAACTATTTGTTGGCAGCCATGGAGCCTGTCATCACCAATGTTGCTGGACAGACGCCCATCCTCGCGTCCCGCACCGGTAGGAGCCACCCCCTCAAGAAGGCGGCAAAGAACCCGACATACCGGACGTTCGGGTCTCTGGCCTCAATGACGCGGTAGCCCCATGATTGGTATTTCCCCGCCTCCAGGGTCCTCCAGTATGACCCGTCCTTGCTCCTCTGATCCACGGTTTGGCACCGTTTTCCCGGTCCCAGCATCTTAACGGCCGGATCCTTCTCATGGAACAGGCTAAACCAGCCCTTGTAGGTGATGTCCTTCAGGAAGTCCTTGACCCCCGGCCTCTCTATGGCTAGCTCCAACAGGTGCCGCGTCAACATGGCGTCCACGACCGGTCTCCCCAGGTGTTCTTTGGAAGAACGAACTCACGTATTGGTAACCCCCCCAGTGGGATACCTCCGATGTAGTGAACGTCCCAGAGACTGATGCTGACTTCTCCATGATGAAGGTTGAACGTGTTGGTGTTCGGAGACCACCGGGTGAATAGCTCCGGTCCAAGTTCAGGCTGGCGGTGGAAATGGAACTGTGATGTCCATACCACCTCGAACAGGCCGATATACCGCAGTTCGTCCCTGAACTGGTCGTAAGTATGGTGAACCCAGAACACCCTGGCCCATTTGTTGGTGAAGTTGCCCCTGGATCGTAGGTCCCAGTCCTTCAGCCAGCCCTTCCTGTCGTCCGTGATGCTCTGACGGAAGGTGCTCGCGTAGAGGGATGAAGAATCCTCTGCCATAGGCTCGTCCCCAGTAATGGTCCTTTTCCTCGGGTTCGGGACATATACATCCATATGTCTATTTTCCCTAGCAGGATGGCCATTGTTGGTGATGTTGTAGCAAGGAAGTTCATCCTCCCGGGTCACCCAAGACCACGGCGTGTCCACCTCGATGCCCGGCAGGGGCACCTCCTCCAGGATGCCAAAATTCCAGAGTGGGAGGTTGTCCGAAAAGGGATACGTCTTCTAGGCCAGAGTTAGCATATTGAACAAGGTCAGATTGTTGGAGACAATCACCTTGGTGCTATAAACCTCCTTGTTTGCCACCATCTCTGTCCTACGGGCAGCGGCTTCCCCCTCATCAACTTGGTTTGCAGCCATCTCGAATCTTTCGGGAGATGGGAGAAATCAGGATGCATTGCGCATAATCGGAGAGTTCTGCACGAAATCTGAATGAGTTGCGCGAAATCCTGGAGATGAGCACGCAATCGGCACGCGAAGCGCAAAAAATCCTGAACAGGCACGAAATCACGGCCGAATTTCAGATGGAATTTCGCGCTGCCAGAGCATTTTCACGCGCAGCAGCGGAAGCAATTTCGCGCATGAGAGTGATAATCTTATCGCGCAGAAAAAGCAGAGGTACAGATTTGGGACCGAACGCCCCTTTTAATAGGCAAGGCGAGGGTTCTGCACCATGCTGAAAGAGGATTCCACACACATCAGTCGGTTTTTCATGCCCCATCGTAATTTTGTACGCAACATGACCAGGGGACTGAGCAATTCGGTGTTTCAGTGTTTCCCTTGGAATCCGATCGTTTCGACCACTCACCGATCCAATTACAAGTGGGGGGGAGGCATTTCTTGACACCGAACAAAGTCCGTAACTCTAGGAGGAAGTTTCGAAATGATGAAGTGAAGTTATATTCGGAATCCGAGGCCCGATCCGAAGGCTCGGGAAGTGGTGCGTGAAAAATTGGGTGAACTGCACGGAAAAAATGTCCCACGTGAAAGGCATCTCGGGATGCGAGGAAAGTCCCAGCGCCGGCGTGAAATAATTTCCCGCACGTGTCTCGCGCGGTTGATAATTTCACGCTGCCACCCCTATCGCACAATCATTGCGCGCGCTACCGGGATTCCATGCCGGAGGTCTCATATAAATAGAAGGTGACTCCCAAAGGTTTGGGGGTTGAGGAATCCAAAGCGACCCTCATGCGCGCAATTCGGCTCCCCCCGCGTACAAGATGGCTTCCAGGTAATCCCTCATTTCGCGCAACATTGCCCCGGAGTTCGCCTTTGCGCACAACTCCACCAGCTTCAGTGAATTTTCCCCCTCCCCAAGGTTTCATCCTTTGTGCGCAATCTGTGTCTCATGCGCGCAATACCATTCCGTGCGTGCAAAACCCTACGCGTAGTTCTCTCTCCGCACACAATTCCCTTGCTCCAATAGCGCGTTGTCCTGGTGTTTTGCGCGCAATCCTTCCCTTTTGCGTGCAAAGCCCAGGACCCTTCACCTTGACGCCCCTTGGCTGCCCCCTGCACCGGCACCTGATATATTTCTTATCGGGCATGCACGCCATGCGTTGTTTTCCCGTACAGCCTTCCAGGCTCGTGTGAAGTAACCTCAAGGTCCCTTGGGCCGTGTTTCCCATTGCGTTTCTTTTCCTTATGCTTCTCTGCATATGCATGCTAACGGCTATTGCTTCTTCACATAGCAACGCTAACGTGGACCCCCCGGTGGTTTTCCCTGAGGCCCCCCTTCACTATGGCCTTGCCGATGCCTTTCCTCCCACATGGGGTAGAGGGAGTTGGGCATGTTAGCCCTAGGGGTGTGGAGCAAACCCACCTCGTCCAAGCTGTAGTACGTTAAACTGCTAAGCACCTCGTCCTTAACACAAGACGTTAAACTGTGGTCCAACCCCGTGCTTCACACGCAGGGTCCCCCCAGCTCGTTCATTCTTTATGCCCACTCGTCTCCACGGGAATGGACTCTTCCTCAAATGGAATGAGATCCTCCTTGTCGGAGAGGCGTTTGTCCGCGGGGGAAGGGCCGCCTCAGAGTGTAAGCCCCTAGCCTTTCTTACATATGACTGCACCCATGCATCTTCGTACTTCCCCCTGCCAAGGCCAGTGGAGTCCTTTTCCCACTGCGCTTTGTGGCACCACGGGCCTCCACCCTGGAGTATGCCCTGGCACCAAGGTCCGCTAACCACGCGTAAGCCACTGTTTCCTCTTTGGGCCGCTCAACACGTAAGCCCCATTTTGCTTTTCACGGATGCACCCTTCGTGATGTGATCATCTGGTCCCTGCTGCCTCTTGTTTCCCACACCGAGCATGACTCACGTGGGCTTGGAGCATGCATCGACCATGAAATCCTCTTATGGGCCTCCCCAGAGCGTAAGCCCCATCCCAGCGAACTACTTGGACTTTGATCCATGCTAACGCACAGTACGTAGGAAGCCTCCACGAGGTTAAATCCCACCTCCCGGTCATCCCAACCTCTCCATGTCGGTTCCCTGACCACCTTGGGCCACCTCAGAGTGTAAGCCCCGAACCCGTCATCCCGCATGACGTTAAATTGTATCTCGTCCCGCATGACGTGAAATTGTATCCCGTCCCGCATGACGTTAAACTCTATCTTCTCCCACATGACGTTAAACTGTATTCCCCTTCTTGGGTCGTCTCAGAACGTAAGCCCCATGTCTCACTCCACCACCCATCCTGATCCTTACCCGGGCCGCCACATCCCGGTGAGATCATGCCACCCCATCCCACTCCATGGCATCTGGGAAGCCACCCACGTGCTGGCCCCAACATCGATATTCCCCCCTAGGGGCCCTTCAACCTGATCCATCTACTCAAGACGTTAAACTCATGGCATACCCCGTGTTAAACATGGGAAGCTGAGCAAAACCTCAGATGGTACACTTTCCCCGCATTCGATGTGGGATGCCTCGGGCTTCCGTGCCCTCGAGAAGCCCTGTGATGAGGGATCAAAGACAGACATGCCAACAACGCCCCAACATGACCATTCTCCTCACCAAAGGTTGCTACCCCAAAAAGACCCCTTGGAGCGTCTTGAAGGAAGCAGCATAATTAACTGGCATCCATGTAGATATGGCACCAGGAATGTGCTTAACGAACCAGTCTTATGTCTATGAGGGAGACTCGGACTAGGTAATGAGCTCCGAGGAGGAATCCACGGAAGGAAGAACTGACATCCCATCATCCCGATTTAGATCAAGGAGCAGACATTCCTGAACAAGGAACAGATGCTGCCCACCTTTGGAAAGCGGGAATGCGGGGTAACAAACAGCGCATCCTCCCCATGGGTCTTAGGATTCAAATATTTCCATGGTGATTAGGTATTTTCATTAAATGAAAAACAATTCTCCATAACCTTTTCCTTCCTACTCTTCTATTTTCCATGTCCATGTCCTTAAAATTAATTATTGTCATTTTTATATTGACAAAAATGATATATAAAGAACATATCTATATCTTTTACTTTATTTAATTTTTTTAAGATGAATCATTTTATGTGTTTTATATAGACAGTTGTGGAAAACGATAGAAGGACTATTATATTATTAACATACAAAGAAATAATGACTTCTACACCTCCATGAGAATTAATTTATTACAATAATCCTTTTAAATATTTCATATTTTATTCAATTTATAAATTGTTTTCATATTTTGGTTTTGAAAAAAAAATCAAAAGAAAAGGGTAATATGGTATTAGAAATTGATTTTTAATAGTAAATGGTATTTTTATATCCAATAATGATTTGTTTATTAGTTTGATAGAGTTTTTAAAATTTTTTGGAATGAAAAAAAGGAAAGGATAAAATTTTTTTATTAATAATATAGAAATTGAGAATTATACATGGGAAATGGGTGAGAATTTTGGGTTTACCTAGATAGCACTAGGTGAACCCATTACAGCTTAAAGATGGGGTGTCCCAGATAGCATCAGGTAATCCCATAACAACTTAAACATGGAGTGGTCCAGATGGAGCTATGTGAGATCATAATACCATAAATGATGTATTCCCATAGAAAGTTCTATAATTTATTACGTGATGATAATTTTGGAATTCAACCATATGGTTATTCAAATTAAAAGGGTTTTGAAAGGGTTTTATGATTATTATGCTCTATGTCACAAAAAGATTCTTTACTTTATTACTATAAGATTTAATTTTTTTTCTTTAAGAATTTTTTATTAGAATTTTTTATTAAATATTCTCAAATAAATTTGAAGATAAGGTAAAAACAATTTATAATTATTCATGTTTTCATTGGGCGAATGGTTTAATATTATTTATACACTTTTCTAAGATTTTTGTGCCCATTATATGTTTTTAATTTTTTTCATGGGATGGGTAAGGGAAATGATGATGTCATGTTGAATGTTGCGAACAGTTTTCATGAAAAAAATAATCTTTTTAAATAATATATATATATTGTTAAAAAATGGATACTAATTGGAAGTGTCATATTTATATTATATGGTTTTATAATGTATGATTTATGGCACAATTTTCTAAAACTCTAAACAATAAAATATCTTCAAAGTGAAAGAATTTAAATAATTGATTGACATTGAAGATTATATAATATTAAATTTTTAGTCATTATAGTTGGTATAAAAGTAAATTTTAGATAACTTTAGGGGTTAGGAAAATATTAAAAACGTTCCTTTTCAATCTTTTACTATAGGGTTATTTTTAAGAGAAATAAAATTTTAATATTACCATATTACATAGAGTAATCAAATTATGTTCACAATGGTATTCCATAGTGGAAATAGGAAAGATATATTTGGAAGGAACCAAGAGAAGAATATCCTTCTAAATCCCCATCCTGTTGTGGCTGGAATGGGAATTGAATAGTATATTATAGTGATGGATCCTTTGAGACATGAAATATATGGTGGTGGTATCCTTGATAGAGAAGAACATTATCTACCATGAATGACTATTAATTGTTTGGAGCATTTCATGAGTAAAAATCCCCTATAAATTAGTGGATCATCATACCTTCCAGTAGTTAAAGGATGGATCAAAGCTTTAAATAAGATATTTGAGGTCATTGGATGTTCAAAATTTCAAAAGTTAAACCTTATCATTTATATTTTTGAAGGCAAAGCTGATCAATGTTGGACTTTGGTTAAGAACACCATAGAGAAAGACGATACTGATTCCATGGAATAGGAAACATTAAAGGATCTTTTCCTTGAGAAATATTTCCCAAGGTTTGTTTGACTCCGTATAGGAAAAAAAATTAGGAATTAATGTAGAAGAATGAAGTTTATATAGTATCATATTATGAATAATTCATAAGATATTACAATTATTTATTTGATTTTATTTGGGAATCTTATAAATATATTAACATGTCTTTATCCGGGTTGAAACCAAGTCTACAAAGAGCATTGTCCACATGAAAATTTCAAATTTATAAGAGAGTTGTTTTTGGTAATGAGAAAGTTGATAAGGAGTTTGATAAAATATATGTTTATCGATATAGAAATAGTAAGAAAAGGTTACGGTGTTTGGAAATTTTGAAGCAACAATCTAATAATTCAATATTTAATTCTCTAAAATGTTCCATGTGTATTAAACCATAGTTCAAATAATTCTTTATAGGATATGGAAACTCTTTCGGTGTGGTCATTTTGGTAATAGGATTCATGAATATAGAGAAAAGGTCCATGAACAACCAAGTAATGGGGTAAATTAACAGAGACATTAAGAAAGATCTTGGTAGAAGTATTAAAAAACAATATTTATACGTAACCTTCTATTATAATCAGTGTGATAATCATTCCAAAAAATATTATTGAGCTAGCCAAATTAGTGTTTGATATAATTCTTGGTATGGATTTTATTTTATTTTATCATGATAATATATATATTAGTGATAATAATGTTATGTTTGATGATTTCATGCCTTTGATAACTTACTAAGAAGCTCAAAAATTTATTAGAGATGTATGTGAAAGTTAACTACATCATATTGTTTAAAATAAATAAACTGTTCAAATTTGGGATGTTCCAGTAGAAAATGAATACATGTATTTCTTTTCAAATGATATTCTTAGTGTTATTCCAGATTGGGATGTTGATTTTGTTATTGACTTAGTACCTGATTCTAATACTATATCAAAGCACCCTTATCAAATTGCTCAAGTGTAACTTTTATAGTTCAAAATGGAATTGGAGGTTTTATTAGATAGAGGTTTTATCTGACTAAGAACTTCACCATGGGGTGGTCCTATTTTTTTATAAAAATAACGATGTTTGAATGAGACTATTCATTGATTATAGAGAATTGAATAACATCACTATTAAGAACATGTTTCATTTTCCTCATATCGATGATTTATTAGATCACCTCTAGAGAGTATAGTATTTTTCAAAGGTTGGCCTGAGGATGAGTTTCAGTGAAGGATGTATACATTGCAATGACTAAATTTTAGACTAGATAAGGGTACTATGAAATTATGGTTATGGCATTTGTGTTATCTTATGCACATTCTTTATTTATTGGCCTTTTGAATAGAATTTTACATGAGTACTTGGACAAATTTATTGCCTTTTTATTGATGAAATTTTGGTATATTCTATAATTCAAGTGGAACATGAAAGGAAATGGAATTTTTTATGAATACATTAAAAGAAATGAAACTATATTGTAAATTATGAATGTCTGGATTTTAGTTGAAAAAAAATCATTCCTTGGACATGTTGTTTCTAGTGATTGAATAACTATTCACCCTTCTAAAGAAAGTAATTGTAGAATGTAAGAGACCTAAAATATCACAAATATTCATATTTTTCTTGGATTTTTAGGTTACCACTGGTGGTCTGTTGAAAAAATAGCTTGAGTTTCTATCCCACAGACTAGGTTAACTCATAAAAGAGTTATATTCATTTAGGCAAAAGAATGTGATCATTGTAATCAGAAATTGAAATGAAGATTGTTAAATGCTCTAGTTTTATCTCTTTCATACAAGAATGGAGAATTTTTCATTTACAATGATTATTCATTGAAAGGACTTGGTTTATTCCTACTGAAGAAAGTTCATGTAATTTATTTGGCTTCACACTATTTGAATACTCATCATTTAAATTACCCTACACATTATATGGAATTATGAGTTATTGTAATCTCATTAAAAATCTAGATGCCTAATTTTTTAAATGTAAATTGTGAAATATAAAATGATATGAAAAATTTTAAGTATATTTTCACTCATAAATAATTGAACATGGGATAGAAAATATGGATCAAACTAATCAAGGATTATGATTGAAATATTCATTATCCTCCTAGAAAAGAAAACATAGTGGATGATGCTTTGAGTCAAAAAAATAATTCTTCATTAACCATGTAACACTTGAAATGATATAAATTAGTTTATGATTTGATAATTTTTAGTCTGGATTTTTTGGATTAGCGGACACCATCTATTTTGTTTTCGGTTTTAGTACAATTCATATTTTCATAAAAAATTAAGAGATCTTGAAAATAGGATCAATCCTTATAGGAATAGGTAAAATCTATTTAAAATGATTAGTTTCCAGATTTTAATACTAATTAAGAAGGTTTATTAAGATTTGGAAATATATTATTTCTACATTATGGTTCCTACTTGAGGAAATAATTTTCGACTAAAACTCATAGTTCTTACTTTTCCATTCATTAGGGTAATAATGAGATATACACAGACCTTCGGAGGTATTACCGGTGGGATGGAATTAAAAGATAAATCTCTATATCCACAAAGAATTATTGGAATTAACAGTAATTTTAATTGTAATGATAGTTACTAAAGGGGATACCTCAACCTTTTCCTTTATTGGAGTTTAAATTGGAAAATATATCAATATATTTCATGGTATTATTTCAAAATGCATCTCATTGTAATAATTTAATTTGTCTCATTGTTGATAAATTAACTATATAATCACATTTCTTTCCCATTAGAGATATATGGTATTTAGATAATAAATCTATATTGTATTGAAAGGTGATAGTATAGTTAAATAGAGTTCTTCTCTCCATTATCTCAGACAATGATCCTCGGTTCACATATAATTTTTTGAAATCACTTCCGAAGTCATTGGGTACTAAATTAAATTTTAGTATAACTTTTCACCCTCAATCTGATAGAAAGTTTGAGTAGCTGATTCAGACCTTGAAAGATATTATTTATTTTTACTTAGTGGATTACCATGTAAGTTATCATAGACATTGATTTTGGTTGATTTTTTTTATAATAATAGTTTTGATTCCAATATATATGGAACCATTTGAGGCAATATATTGAAACATGATTCAAACAATTGAATTTAGAGATGATGCAAGAGAAATTAATTTAATGGGAACCAATTTAGAATATTAAATATATGAGAATGTTTAGTTGATTCAACAACACATGAGGACAACTCCGAGTAGGCATAAATGTTACGTGGATAACAAGACGAATGATCCCTCTTTTGAGGTAGACTCTCATTTCTTCCTAAAATTTTCTTCATGGAAAAGTGTGATTCATTTTGGTAAGAATAAGAAGATATGTACATATTTCATTCAACGATATGAAATATTATAGAAGGTTACATTAGTTACCTACTATGTTTCCTTACCTAAAATCTTATCTTTAGGTACACAACATATTCTATGTTTCATGGTTAATGAAATATGTGTTGTATTCTTCACATATTCTAAGTCTTAAAGTCGTTTTGTTAGAAGAAAATATTTTTTTATGGGGAACATACATTTAAAATTAAAAACCATAGGCTTTAAGAGTTGGGAAATAATGTAATTCATTTGATTTTGGTTTCATGGAAAAACCATATAGTTGAGTAGACAACATGGGATTTTGAAAATGCTATGAGGGAAAGAAAACCCCAATGGTTTAATAAGTGAATAAAATCAAAATGATGAAATGAAAAAATTGAGGGAAGGATGTAACAACCATGATAATGATATAATAAATCATTTTCATATTTATTAATATTAATTATATAGTTATAGAAATATGAACTAATTTTTAATCAAAAATGAAATTGTTTTAATTAAACACATTCATTATAATGTTTTATTTATAAGAATAATTTCTAAATTTTTGATTTTTTCATTAATGTAATGGATATAAATTTTGAAATTAGAATATGAAAATTTACTTTCCATGAAATTTTGTGATTTTCCAAAAACAATTAGCTAATACTGAAAAATACTGATTTTTATAAAAATTATTTTCTTTTTAATAAATTAAATAATTTAAAATACCAATATGTTTTGAATATTATTTAAAGTAATCTATGTATTATATATATTTTATTTAATCCACTTAATTACTTTTTAATCAACTATGTATTGTTTTTTAATATAAGTTTACATTTGGGTTTAAGGACGAGGTTTTCTAAAAACTGCTTTAACATACATAATGTTTTACCTTTTAATTAATTTAAATAATCCATAATGGGTAGTGTTTTACGTAAATTTGTATACTATATATTATTCAATATTAATTGAGTTTCATATTACGACTATTATTATTATAGTTAATATATGATCATATTTTCCTAAAACAATACTCTTCTTATAAACCCTTTGTCACGCAACAACTGTGAGATTTTTATTAAATTAAAATATTCCAATTATTTGAATTAAATTGGGTAAAATTGATTAAAATTTAAAATAATCATAATTTATTTTGAATAATAAGGTGTAATTTATTTTTGTCATAATTAATTAGTGAATACAATTAAAATTAATCACAATAGTTAAGGTAAAAATTAGATTACTTGGTCACTAAACATTGAACATAAGAGGAAAATTACCTATAAAACTATCAAGCGATGATTTTATAGAAATATTACACCATTATAACTACTCTCTTCGAGTTCGGTGCATTATTATATCCACTTGGCTGGGAAAAAACGTTGGTCTAATTTATCCTTTCCAAAATTTATATGTTTTCCACTCACCCCACTTATAAATTGTATCCACATATCCTCCTATATTCAAACCTCTAAATTTATTTATCTTAGATAATACCTGAAAAAATAAGATATTAAATTCCAAACTATCATCGTATAATCTTTAAATTGGTAATAATTTCTAAAAATGAATTCTTTTGGTGCAAAACAAAAGCAGTTATCCAAAGAAGAGGTAACGTTCAACAACACACAATTTTTTTTATTTCATTTCCACCCATTCAATTAATATTACTATAAAATTATTATATAATAGACTCAATATCATCAATATAATTATATTTTTTCAGTTAATATTATTACTTATAAACACACAATATTACATTAAATTGGTTATGAAATCGTTATTTGGGTGTATGATAGACTACCACCTCACGAAAAAATATTGTCTGGTTTTCCATTACCATCTCTCATAGTTGGGAATAATGATAAAAAATGTTTATATATAATATTTATAATATATATATATATAACCTAATTATACCTCTATATTATTTATATCATATACACCCTTTTTAAATTTCATACTGTAGGGGATACGATAATGTCACTCATGTGTACAGTAGACTACAGCCTCATGAAGCGATATGAAGTGTTTTTCACTAATGTGTTGCATAGAAGGTAAAAAGGGTAACTACAGTGAATATATATGATGTAAATGAAATAATTATGATATTAATTACATAATTATAATTATTTAAATATAATATATCTTCTAATTCTTACCATTTCACACGCTGAAATGGTGATCACATCAGTCATGGTGGTGTGGAATACCGCCACATCGAAGGGATTTGATTCTTCTTTTTTTATCCCGACGTCAGAATAATGATATATATATAAGTATATATTATAAAATAATATTATATTTATTATATAATTAGGATTTTTTACATATAAAATGATCCATACATACTTTCCATAGATCATTGAAAAAATCAAAACATTACTCAAGCATACATATGGCCAACCTTCTCCATGGTCGTAACGTAAGTTAATTTTCATAACCAACATCCATGACTGGTTTTACAAGAATAATTTATGAGTAAATATAATGATTATTTCATGATTATTAGCAATGATATGTTTATATAATAAACCCTTTGACCATAGTCAACCTCATAAACTAATTATTTACACATAAACGATATATAGTCAAAACATCCCACATAAACTTAATTGATCATGTAAATGTATATAACATTTTAATAAGTGAAATAATGAAAATAATTTACTTTAAAAAAATTCATGTTATTAAATAATTAACATATATTTATTATTCCAGGATATGTACACACACATAACAAATCAGACTCAAGGTAAAGGACACTGTCCCAATCTCATTTCATTGAGGCTTGTCTTGATTATATATACCAATATTATTGTGTGAGGTGTATATAGAGTCTCTTTAACATTATATATCATGAATTTTCCTGTTATAATGGTATTTATTGTTTTTTTATAATTTTACTCTTTCATGGGTCTTACAATTCAAATTTTTTTAGGAGGTAAGGTATATTTCATTAAAGGAAAAAACAATATTCTTAAATGTTTTCCTTCCAACTCTTCATTTTACATGTCCATGTCTTTAAAATGATAATATTAATGTCTTTATATTGACCAAATGTATTGATAAATTAATATTTGGGTCACAATTACTTTATTTAACTAGTTTTCAATAGGTATACTTTTAAATGTTTTATATATAATGTTTTGTTAAATAATCCAATAATTGTTCTATTCTTAATGTACATGGTAGAAATTAATTTTTCTCTACTGTGAGCATTGTTTGATTTGTAACTTGATTTTAAATATTTCATGTTCTATTCAAAGAAATCCCTTTTTGGGTGTTTTGGATATGAGAATGGTTATTCAATTGAAAATGGTGTTATGGTTTTGAAAATAGATTTTTAAGGGATAGGGGAATTTTGGTATCCAGAAAAAAAATTTATGAGTATAAACAAGTTTTTCAAATGTTTTTGTAACACACTAAAATTATAAATTAAGAATATTGTATTTAATGTAGTGTTTGAAACGAAACACCAAACTTGTAATGAAATATAATATCCCAAAAAATTATAATATATTCACTATTTAAAATAAATTAAATCTATGATTTAGATTTAAAATCACTAATAATTGAGTTATCTTATGTCTCCTACAACAATGACTTTCTTCAATGAATTGCATTATCGTTAGAAAATGTTTTACTGAGCAACAATATTTTAATAAAACATTATTATTTCATATAATAAGATATAAAATATATATTAAATTACTATTTATGTATATTATTAACTAATATATGAAAATATATTGTTTTTATTAGTACAAAATGAATTCATAGGTTACAAATTAATTTGAAATAAATATCAAAACAATTTGTATTTAAAAGAAATGTTTTTATGCTTATAAAGTTTTTTATCCTAATAAATTAAATTAATTACAATTAGTGAATTATATTAATGAAATATATATTTTATATATTCCATAAAAAAATTTATATTAATCCAACAGAATTGATAGGTAAAATATTAGATTAAATCTAGTTTTATATTTAAAAATTGTATTTTCTTAAAATAAAATTTCAACGCCTCAAAATTGTGAACCTATTTAAAATCGAATTTTAAAAAAATTAAATTTATTATGAAAAAAACATTATTTTTGAAATATAAATATTAAAACTATATTTCAGGGATATTTTTTTTAATTTTCATTGTGGTTTTATTTCTTGATGGACAGTGGAAAATAGTGACTTTGTATTCAAAACTACTTTTAAATCCATTTTATTTATAATATTAAATTAAATTTTTATTAGTTTTAATGTTTAATTATATACATTTTAAATATATTAAACAAAAATAGGAAATTTAAATTAATTTTACATTTAAATTTATTATAAAAACATATTAATCTTTTGAACTTTTTTTTAAAAACTCTCTTTTTCATCAAGATTATGGGATTAAATTTAAATTTTTTTCTACCGCATATTTGATTGGAATTTTGAAAAAAAGATTGAATATTTAAAATAATCATAATTTTTTTCAAATTATTTAAAACATATTATTTGACCAAATAGATTTCTGAAAATGGTAAAAATTAATTATAACGATTAAGAGAAAAATAGTGTTACAAGGGACTAAACCTTAAACTTAAGGCCAAAAATTACCTAGAAAATTTTCCAAAGGCCATTTTTGTTCATATATAGACCCTATAATCCATTTTATCAAATTTTATTTTTTATTTTAGCCACATTTCATGGAAAAACATGGCTAGAATTCCATTTTCAATTATTTACATGAATCCCACTCCTCCTCCTCTAAAAAAAGTCAATTAAGAATCTCACTTATTCACACCTCTAAAAAACTTTTTAACAAAAAAAATATGATGAAATGAGGTCTAAAAATTCCTCAAATCATTCTCTAATCCTCCCTTAGTTCATAAATTCATCCAGGTAATATATTTGGTGCAAACCAAACGGAGGTACCCAATGAAGTGGAAACTTTCTTCCTCATGATATTTTGTTTTATTTTCATTATACACCCACTAAAATATTCTTATTAAATGATTAAATAATAAAATAAGTACAATAAATCTACTTATTTTTTATATTAATTGTTCCACTGAAAATTACACAAACATTCATCAATTTTATAATGAATATACTCTCTTTGTACGGTGAACCACTACCATGTGAAACGATGATTGTTCATTTTTATTTTACCACCTTTGATGGGTAGGAATTATGGTTTAAACAATATTTATAAATATTATAATTTATTTTACTAATTTCTTAATACTTATTCAATTTTTATGTTACACATACAATAATTCATTCAATTTTTTTAAGTATGATATTTTCATTTGTGGACGTGTCGACTACTGCCTCCTCAAAGTGATCTGATTTGTTCACACTATACATGGAACGTATAGAATAAGGTTTTAATTAAATTATTTTACATATATAAATTAGATATTATAATTCAATTATAATATAAATATATATCATTAAACATTAATATATTTAAATATGAAAAAAAATTAATGTATCATTCATATGTACGTACGACCTACCGTCTCCCTAAACGATGAATTTCATTTACTATATCAAAATTCTATGGATTATTATAAAAAAATATAATTACTATATATGATATTCAAATAATTTTTTAAACACTTTATATGATGAAACATTGATATAATTAACACGATAAATAAGTAACAAGTTAAAACATAGTCTACAAACTATGAAATTGACACCCAAAATAGTGAAAATAATGAAATATTGATAACATATGAGTAATATGATATTATAATATGATCATATTTGATATTATGAATTTAATTATAGTTATATAATAAGTTATTTAAAATATTAAAACAATTATATAGGAAGTTAATGTACATTAATCTAAAAGTAAATGCAAGCTAAGGGATTCTTGTCTCACATTTCCTTTTGTGAGGTATAAAACATTTTCCCCTATTAATTATTTTTTATGGTAGATATAATTACCATATTTTATTTTATATCATTATTATTTATCACCCACATGTTATTTAGAAATTATTTTAAATTATTAATTTCATGAGGATTATAATTAAAAAGTTCCCTAGTAGTATGGGACTTTGTCTCAATTTTCATTCATTAAGGCATACTTCATTTTTGTGCACCTAATTTCATATATATAGATTATATAATTACATTTTGACATGTAATATTATAAATAATTAAATCTTCACTTTAATTTTAGTTTGAATATGAATTCTTTTATCTGAAGGGATTTGAACTTAAAATTACATGTGGTGAATAAATTTCATAACTCAATCCCTTTTTCAATAGGTTATTTTACTTCCTTGTTATCATTGATATTATATTATTATGTGTATAATTATTTTGAATATCTATTTATGTTTTTAAAATTAATATATTTGTATTTAAATTTTATAAAGTTAATCAATTCATTGATCAATTCTTACTTCAATGTTATAATCATTGTAGGGGGCTTATATCCCAATATCATTTTATTCAGGATTGTTTACATTTGAATTTCAATTCTAGAAAATTATTTGACAAATTTCCCTAAAAACCATAAATATCATTTTACTACATATATTCATCACCTTTTTCAATTAATAATACTATTTTCCTTCTTTTGTACTCAAAAGTTTTTATAAAAAGTTTTCATGAAAACCTTACATAATTTCTCTCTTTAGTTAGAGAACATATTCTATTCTAAAACCCCTATTTTATAAAAAAATGAATCATTTTTTAACCTTTTAAAAATAATTTTTTAAATACCTTTCTACAGTTTTTATTGTATTTTTTTCAAACAAATAATCTTTCCACTTTAGAAACAATGGACTTTTATATCCTTTTTACCTTGTAATTGGCATATTATTTTTACCTCATACTAGATTTACGGATTTACCTATGGTAATTTCATTGAATCTTACTCTATAAATTTTAAATTCTTATTTTTAAAGGAAATATTTTTAAAAAGATATTTTCAAAAAAAAATTATATATAAATATTTTCAAAAATGAGAAGGATATTTTCCTTTATAATTTTTTAAATGGTCTTTTTATAGTGTTTTTATTCATCATCGGCAGAAAACATTTATTTTATTCCACTGGTTCTACTTTTTGTTAATATCATCCTTTTTATTCCTTTTCATGGTTTTTAATGATTTGGAAAAGGATATTTTTTAAATTCACTTCCTTAATTCATTTTCATAGTCTCTTATAAAATATTCAATTTCTTAATATCACTATACATTGAATTTCTCATAATTATCTATATCATTCATCATGTATTTTATTATTGCCTAACCCATATACAATTTTTAATTATAGTGTTTACTATGATTTTTATTTGATTATCTAGGGAAATATTGATGAATATTTCTTCTTTGTTCAATATAAATATTTGATAATGCATGTTGTTTATTAATTAAATTAATTTATCGATATAAGGAATGGTTTCTAAATGCTATGATAGCTGGGGACAAGACATCATATTGTCTCTAGATGCATTGATAGGTTATGATGAGATAAATTACTTATGAAAATAGGTTTCACATTTTAGTTTTAAATAGCTCAGATGGTAGATCTTGACAATAGAGGTTTTTATATACCTAAGACTTTCTATCCAATATTTAAGTATTTTATTTATTTTTATTCATTATTTATTATCCATGATATTTTCATAATAGAGAATTCTATTGATACATTTTAGTCTCATTTTATTAATGAAATAGAATCTATTTTTATTTTATTACCTTTCCATATTGATTATTCCTTATACATTTATTTTAATGGCATGTGTTTCTAGTTATTTACATTTCTATATGGTTTATGCACTTATTTATCTATTTATTGATTACATGGAATGTGTGTTCTATTCTTTAACATACCATAATTATTATTCACATTGATTCATTATTTTATCCACTCTACTTACCATTACTGAGTATTAGAGATCACCCTTATTATGTTTATTTTTTCCAATATTATAGGATATGTACTAGAAAATATATGCAAGGAAATACTAAAAAGAATAAAATTATCCTTGAAAAGGAAAAAAATTATGTTTTAATTAATGTATTTATTTGTAATAGAAGACTAATGTATTTTTCTATTTTACCAATACTACTAAACTCTTCAGCACTTCAGGATTGGATAATTTGTAATCATGCCAACATAATGGTATTAGACCATGGATCTAGTGTTACTGGGATCGGGTCACTCTAGTTAGAATCAAAGGAAAGTTTAGCAACAACCTTGGAAACTATATTTAGAAAACATAAATTAGTGAATATAAACCTGAGGTAGACATTGAGGATAAGTACAGAATAAAATACTAGAGTTGTGTTATATTATATAACGTGTTAGTATTCCTAAGAATTAATTCATGTTAAGATAATACTAATGTATGTGGTTTCAGAATAGATGTACCTAGGGGTGGTAACTTTGAAAAGGTGCATCAGGCCTGACTCGAGCGTAACCTGGTACATAAAATTAATCCTATCTTTTTACCTCGTTTGAAACTCCCATACTATATGCTTAAGATAATTAACATTTTATTTTTAATCCATTATGAATGATTTTAATATATGATGAAAATGAATGGCCTAGTGTGAACATGATGTTTCCTAGAAAAAATATAATATGCCTTGAATTAGAAACCCTAAAATTGATCATATGGTTCTTTCACTATGATAATTGTTTCTCACACAATGATTTTGGTATTTAGTCAATGGATGGATCCCAAACAAGTTAATTTAACATTGAACATGATGGGAAAAAGAGGTAGAAATTAGAGAACAAATGAGGTGTTCATATGAGTAAAAATATCTTATTTATTCCTAATTAGTTTTCCTAAAATATGATTAATAACAAATAAATTATACAACTCCAAAACTCCTCAAATAATGGATTTATAGTGTTTCCTAAGAGATCAAGTGCTGGATACCATGGATAGATGATGTTTTGATTTCCATCATGCAGGAAATGTGGAAGGAGGAACCCAAGAAAGTGTCTTGATAGAATAAAGAAATGCTTTATCTATGGGAAAGAATCACATAAATAAAATAATTATCATGGAAAAATTAATAGTACATTGGAAGAAAATAAAAATCATCTTAAAGTTCTATTTACGATTGTTTTCCATAAATGTGGGTAACGTTGGAATTACCGAATTCAATTTCCTCTTCTAAAGGATAAACCATGGACAGTTGAAGAACCTATGTGTAACTAAATTGATGATGTATTTATGTATTGAGGTTGTGTTTGTAAACTTTAGTAAATGGTTATTTAGGGATGAAAATTATTTTAAGGATGTACATCACGTTTATTTCGGAAGTTATATTAATATGGTTTTAGAAAACCAAAACCTTAATTCCAGGTGATGAACCATAAAATTCAGAAAGGTGGTGGGGCTTGAACCCATGACAGAAGGGCGATAAGGGATTAACACCAACCACCAAACTATAAAATTCCTTGTTAAATATGTAATTGTATTTAGTTAAAAGGATTAATGACTAAATAATAATGATGATCCAGTAGTGTTACTTTTTGAGTTTAGAGACTAATTACTTAACCGTATTAGTTTTTTAAAATATTTAGAGAAAATTATAATTACTTATCTTAGAGTCATTATGATCCATTAAATGTGTATTTTAGTGATTCAAGAATGAATGTTAATTTTTGGATATCTATTTCTTGAAGTAATGGATGAATTATAAATTGATCAAAGAAAAAAAAGTGGATAAAATATGTGTTTATATAAATTTTTCAAGTAAGTATATTTCCTTATATTCATATCAAGTAAATGAAATAATTAACATTATGAAAAGGATATTAAACCAAAAATGCTATCATAATACCTTCATTTTTGTTGAACCAATAATATTTTAAACCAACATAGATTTATGTTTTTTAGGACCTCAAATTCCCATTTACCATTCACTTTCTTATGCTTGATGACCTCGATCAATAACTATAAGTATTTTTTCATTCCCTCCATGTAAATTTATCCACTTACCCCTAATATTCTCTTACATAAGGACCTAGTTATATTTTAGTCCACGCAACCTTTGTACATCCCATGCTCTATTTTCTAGAGGATGTTTCACAGAACCTTCTCATGATGTGGGAGTAAACCATAGGAAATATCAAAAAAAAATAAGGTCGAATTTAAATTGTAAGGGTGCAATTTAATTTATGTGGAGTGAATGTAACACCCCAAAATTATAAATTAAGAACATTGTATTTAATAGCATGTATGAAACACAAGACTAAGAATATAAAGGAATATATTATCATGTGACATTATAATATATTTACTATTTTAAATAAAATAAATACATGATATATTTTATAATTTATACAATACTGTGTTATCTTTTGTTTCATGCAACAATGACATTCTTTGAGGATTTGTGTTACAGGCAAGACCGAGTTTTACCGAACAATATATTAATAATGCATTGTTATTAAATAAAATAAGATATAACATTGAAGTTAAATTTTTTTATGAATATTATAAACAAACATATGAAAATATATGGTTTATAAGAATTTAAAATGAATTAATAGGTTACCAATTAGTTATAAATTCATATAAAAATCAATTGAATATAAGGAACATATTTTAGTGGTCACAAAGGTGTTTTATCATAATAAATTAAATTAATTAAAATTATTAAATTATATTAATGAAATATATATCTAATATATTCAATCAATTTTTTTTATTAATCTAATATATTTGATAGTAATAAGATAATAATAAATCTAATTTTATGTTTAAAATTGAATTTATCAAAAAAAAGGCAATTTTACCACCTTTTAATGGAGAACCTATTTTAAATCCATTTTATGAAAAATATATAAATTTATTAGGAAAAAAAAATATTTATTTTTAAATTTATACATTAAAATTACATTATGGGGATTTTTTTTGAGGTTTCAATTTTGGATAAATAGAGACAAATACAAAATTTTATTTCAAAATAGAATTTTCCTCTAATGTATTTATAAGGTTAAATTATATTTCTAATTATTTTTATTGTTTAATTAGATAAATCATACATATATTAACCCAATTTATTTAATTTTTATAACTTTATATTTGAAAATTAATATAAAACATAAAAATCTTTTAAACATTTTTACTTTGAAAACGCTCTTTTTCATCCTGCCTATGGGATTAAATTTAAAATAATTTCTACCATTTATGTGATATTAATTTATAAAAATGGATTAAATATTTTAAATAAGAATAATTTATAATTTTTATGAAGTTAACATTGGTTTGGATCAAAAATATTAGTTAAATTGATTAAAATTAATTATTGTGATTAAGAGAAATATTAGCTTAACAATGGACTAAAACATAAACCTAAGGCCCAAAATGACCAAGATACTTGTCCAAATGACACTGTATATTAATATTTTGTCTCTATACTATCTTGGATTGAGTTTTTTATATTATTTTATCCATGTTACATGGAAAAAAACGTGGTCTGACTTCTCTTTTTAATGATTTATAAGAATATCACTTCTACTTCATTATAAAAAGGCATTCACCCCTAAAAATTCCTCACATATATACAGACACTTTTTCTAAAACAATATTCTCAAATATTTTCTATAATTCACTCCCCTATTACTATTATCCTCCCTTTGGGAATAAATTTTTCCAAGTAATTCCTTTTGCTAAAAAAAGAGTTACCCTGAGAAGAGGTAACATCCTTCCTCAAACACTTTTCTATTATTTTCATTCTCTAACCCCCTAAAATATTCTTATTAAATGATTAAATAATAACCTATGTATCATTAAAATACAGATATATTGTTATATTAAGGATTATAATGATACTTACACAATCTTCTAGCAAATGGGTAACGAACATACCGTTCTTCTACAGTAAACTATCGGCCTGTGAAACAATGATTCTTCATTTTTCATTTACCACCTCTCATGGGTAGAAATTTTGATTAAAAATATGTTTGTATATATTATATATGAAATTAATAATTTATTAATAATTATTTATGTTTTATATGACTCATACCTTAATTCATTAATTTTTTTTTAAAAGCGATTATAGTGTTTGTGAATGGCTGGACTTCCGCCTCCTCAAAGCAATGGGATTAGTCCACACTATACATAAAACTTATAAAATATTGTTTGAATTAATATATTTAAAACATATTAAATATATATGATATTTGAATTATAATATACATATTTATCATTTACTTTTCAACCTTTAAAATATAGAAATGAAATGAAAGTATTATTTATGCATACATAAGGCCTACCATCTCCATCAACGTTGCGTTTAATTTCCTATCTAAAAATTTTATGGATTATTCTAAGTAAATATATAATTAATATATATAATACATAAATAATTTTTTACATTGTTTAGATTATTAAATAACTATGTAATTAGTAATAGAAAAAAAGAACAAGTCAAAACATACTTGAAAAACTAGGGAATTAACCGCCAAAATAGTGAAAATAATTAATTATTGTTATCAAATGGGTGAGAATATATTATAATAATATATTATATGACATTATAAATAAAATTATTATTACATTATAAGTTTTTGACATGTATAAAACAATTATATATGATACTGAATGGTGTTCACCCAAAAGGAAATGCAATTTAAGGGATTCTTGTCTCACTTTACGTTCTATGTGGCATACCCAATTATCACCACATAATTATTTTGTGTTGTATATATAAATAAGATATTAAATATTATATCATTAATAAATTTTCATTAATTTTATTTATAGTTTCATTTGAAATTATTTCATTCACGGGGATTATAATTAAAAAGTTACCAAGTAGTAAAGGACTTCATCTCAATTTCCATTCTTGGAAGCATGACTTATTATTGTGCATCAAAATTAATGTATATTGTAAAAAGAATATCAATTTGACATGTAATATCATTACTAAATAATTATTCATGACATTTGGAGTTTCAAGTTGAATTATGTTATTTTAGGATGTTTGAACATAAAATTTCCATCTAGTAATGAAATTTCATAAGTCAATTACTTTTTCATTAGATAATATTATTTAATCGTGGACATTAAAATTAACTGATTTTATTTCTAATGACATTCAATAACTATTGAATTATTCCTTGTAATTATATTTTTATTTCTAGTTGATTCACATAATCAATTAATTTATGAATACTCAATTCAATATTGTGATTGTTTTATGGGTTTACTTCACTAACTCATTTTAATCGGGATTTTTTACATTTGAATTTACATGAAAGGAAATTTTTTGATGATTATATACCAAACCCTAAAATTTTGTTCTAATAATTTTATTCATGGAAATTATTAATTAACTGTATCATTTTTCATTATTCGGTACTCAAAGTGTTTTAGATAATGTTTTCAACAAACCTGACATCATTTATCTATTTAGTCGAAGAACATGTTTTATACTAAAAACTCGATTTTATATAAAGGTTTTAAAATATATAACATTTTAAAATTTATTTGTTAACGAAATTTTTACCCTTTTCCTTTTTAAAATGGTTTTTATGGTAATCTTTCTTTCTATTTTCAAATAAGGCAATTTTCTACCCTTTTACCTACAAATAGATTGTTAATTGTACCTCATTTGGAATGTAAAAATTTACCCAATGTCAGTTATTTAATTCTTAGTATTAATTATTGAGAGGATTATTTTTATAGAAAATGTTTTTAAATTTTATTTTCAATGAGATCTATTTTCAATCTTTTTCCAAATGAAAAGGTTTTTTTCCAAAATAATTATTCTAAAATATCTTTTTATGTTATGTTCATTAATAAATGAAAAATACCATTATTTAACTTCACATTAGATAATATATATTGATATCATCCTTATTATTCCTATGTAAGGTTTATGATTGATTTGGCCAAGGATAATTTTGAAATTTACTTCCTTGATTCAGCTTCATAGTCCTTTTTCAAATATTCAGTTTTATATGATCATTAGACATTTAATGTCACCAAACTATCCTTACCATTTGTCATTGTTACTTTTATTTTCTAAAACATATACAATTTTTACATATGGTGTGTACTTTGACAGTTATTTTATTATCTATGGAAATATTAATAATTATGTATCATTAATTCAACATGAATATATTCAAAGGAATGTTTTTTATTTACTAAATTGATTACTCAATATAAAAAATTTCTTGGACATGTAGTGTTGGGTGGGTCATGGAATTTATATCACCTCTAGATGAATTGACATGTTCTCATTATAAAAATTAGTTAAACAAATTAAATTGGGTTTTATCTATATTTTAATACTATCTAGAGGAAATATATTTTTTGTAGAAGTTTTAATGTGCTTGAGACATGAGGTATAATAGTTTCGAATTAAATTCATTTTGATTAAATGTATATTATCCACTATATTTTCACTATGAAAAATTCTATGGCTGAATTTTATTCTCGGTTTATTAATTAAATCGGATTATTAATTAAATGGAATGTTTTTTCAGATTATTACTTATTTTTTGCCTCTAGAATTGGGGATAACCTTGTTAATTAAAGGATCAAACATTCCAATCAGTTTCTAACGGGTTTGTTTTTAGAACCGGAAACATCCAATGATTCCATATCCATTTGGGCCTACTTTCCAAATGTAGGCGCTCATTAGTTATAGACTGATCAGGACTAATAATTTTCATTGGTCGAGAGGATGGGAGGTCAGACTCATCACACCTTTTTTAGTGTAATTATTGTCTACTCTAGGACTCTATTTATAGATTTAAGTTATCTTCGTGAATCCTTATTACATTACTGAGAAAAAAATGAGCTTTCCTTTAGATCTAACAATCAATGATTGATATGTAAGAGATTTAGAGAATATTTTATATGTATTTGAGGTTCTTCATTTATAAGGAATCATATGGATTTGTTTGAGATTCTTAGTCAATGGTATCCTTTAATACATAAAAGTATCTTGGTCATTATGATGACCATACTAGTTTTAAATCCACTCAGTGGGGAACTTGAAGTTTATTTTCATTCAGAAGGACATTGAATATTTTTTAGTTGGGATCATACCCGCAGATGGGCTATCTACGTATCCTTTCTTTTGGAAAAGGAATCAGAACCCACGTAGTTCGAGTAATGGAGTATGATGTTTATTTATGATTTATGGCTCAAAGAAAGGTTTCATAATTACTTTTAAACTCTAAACTCATGTGATTCATGCCCGGTGTGAGAAACAAGAGGTATTGGTAAAACCTGACAATTATGCCATAACAAAAAATGATATGGGGCTTATGTATGTATGATTGCCCAAATATATGAAGATTATGATTTACTTCAAGGAAGAAAATCAAGAATTAGGTACATAAAGGTATATGTACTTCATGGATATTTGGATACTCTAACTTGGGGATTACTCCTAAGAAAGATGCCTAAATTAATAGGGGACTTATGATTGGGTTTTACTCCTGAGAAGGAAGCCCAAATCAAAAGTAAATTAAGACTGTTTAAGAGAAATTAAGACTGGGGATTACTCCTCATGAGGATTCCCAAATGAATGGGATTTGAAAAATTAAGGACTTGGGGCTTACTCCTAAAGAGGATTCCCATATATATGACTGGGGCATACTCCTAAGGAGGATTACCAAGTTTATGATTGGGGATTACTCCTAAGGAGGATGACCAGGTTAGGGGACTTGGACTGGGACTTACTCCTGAAAAAGGAAGACCATATTTTTAGACTTTGAGACGCGGGCTTATTCCTGAAAAGGAAGCCCAGGTTAAGGAACATGGGTATTACTCCTAAGGAGGATGCCCAAATTAATGAGGACTTGGGGATTACTCCTAAGGGGGATGCCCAAATTAATAAGAATTTAGACTGAGGATTACTCTTGAAATGGAGGCCCAGGTTAAGGATTCTCTCATCTTAAAGCATGAGGCTTAATGAATGTAATTTCTAACCTTAGTGACATAAAGATATGTAAATCACTAGGTTTTAAGAGATGTTCCACATAATTCCTTTCAGATAAGGAAGCCAATAAGAAAATCCTACCATAAATGGCTTTGGAGAATGTTCTGAAGGCTTAATCTTGAATTGGATAGGTGGATAATCATAGGATAGGTGAAATAGGTAGGAGGGGGCACCTAAAAAAGAAATGGGTACACAAGTACTGTTGGGCGAGCAAGTACTGTGTTGGCGCGCAAGTCCTGGCCATGCAGGTGTACCAGCACGCCAAATGGGTACTTGCACGACGGTCAATCCTTAGTGTAGAACTTGGGAGAGGCTTGGATCAAGCCTTTAATACTACCCCTGAAGTCTTCTAGAAAAGAGTCTCACAAGTTATGTGGAAGGGGTAAGGCAACGCGCAAGTATGGACATTTCCCTTAAGGGCTGGCCACTTAGGAGTGAAAGTGTTGATGAGTTTCAACACTTGGGCTTTCCTCCCCCTCTTTAGTTATTTTGTTCTAGGTAATAAATTACCTTAGAAGTGTTCGGAAGCCTTGAGAAGAGACTAGGGCATTGGGAACACAAATTTAAGGATTTAGAATCTTTTCGTCTTCAAAATGGGGGGCCCGCATGTGTATTTATAGGCTGGAGAGACCCTGGGAGAAATTTCAAAGAGGGCGCGCAAGTCACATGCGCGACCACTGGGAGGCGCGCAAGTGTACTTGTGTGACCTTGCTGGAACATGTTCAACTGAAGTGCATTTTAATCTTGGTTCATGCCTTTTTCGATTTTTGATGTTTTCTTCAAAGGCTGAATCACTTTGGGTTCATGATATTTCCTGTTACATTCCTTTATGCTCTAAGATATCATGAGTCATGATCGGTGTCATAAATAATAGGTATTGGTAAAACAAGACAATTGTTCCATCATAAGAAATGATATGGGGCTTATGTATGTATGACTGCTAAATAGATGAAGATTTGGATTTACATCAGGGAAGAAACTCAGGAATAAGGTCCATAAAGGTATATGTAATTCATGGAGATTTGGATACTCTAACATAGGGATTACTCCTGAGGAAGATGCCTAAATTAGGAGGGGACTTATGATTTGGTATTACTCTTAAGAAGTAATCCCTAATCAAAATTAAATTAAGACTTGTTAGGAGAAATTAAAACTGGGGCTTACTTTTAAGGAGGATGACCAAATGAATGGGATTTTAAAAATTAAGGGACTTGGGGCTTACTCCTAAGGAGGATTCCCATATTTATGACTGGGGATTACTCCTAAAGAGGATGCCCAGGTTTATGACTGGAACATACTCCTAAGGAGGATGCCTTGGTTAGGGGACTTGGACTGGGACTTTCTCCTAAAAAGGAAGCCCATATTTGTAGATTTTGAGACTAGGGCTTATTCTTGAAAAGGAAGCCCAGGATAAGGAACTTGGGGCTTACTCCTAAGAAGGACGCCCAAATTAATGAGGACTTGGGGCTTACTCCCAAGGAGGATGCCCAAATGAATGAGAATTTGGACTAGGGATTACTCTTGAAAAGGAGGCCCAGGTTAAGGATTCTCTCATCTTAGAGGATGAGGTTGAATGAATGGAATTTATACCCGTAGTGATATAAAGATATGTAAATAACTAGGTTTTAAGAGATGTTCCATAGAATTCCTTTTAGATAAGGAATCCAACAAGGAAATCATGCCATTAATGGCTTTGGAGAGAGTTCTGAAGGCTTAATCTTGAAGTTGATAGGTGGATAAGAATAGGAGAGGTGAAATAGGCAGGAGGGGGAACCCAAAAAAGAAAGTGGCGCGCATGTACTGGTGGGTGTGAATGTCCTAGCCATGCAAGTGTACCTGCGCGACACATGGGTACTTGTGCGACAGTCAATCCTTAGGGTAGAACTTGGACGAGGCTTGGCTCAAGCCTTCAATACTACCCCTAGAGTCTTCCAGAAAATAGGCGTGCAGGTTATGTTGAAGGGGTAAGGAGACACACATGTGTGGCCATTTCCCTTAAAGGATGGCCAGATAGGCACACAAGTGTTCATGAGTTTCAACACTTGGGTTTTCCTCCCCCTCTTTAGATCTTTCCTTCTAAGTATGAAATTACCTTAAAAGTGTTCGGAAGCCTTGAGAAGAGACTGGGGCACATGGAGCTCAAATATGTGGTTTTGGAATCTTTTCATCTTCGAAATTGCGGGGGCCCATAGGGGTATTTATAGGCTGGAGAGACCCTGGGAGAAATTTCAAAGAGGGCGCACAAGTCACTTGCACAACCACTGGGAGGCACGCAAGTGTACTTGCGCGACCTTGCTGGAACTTGCGCAAGCTAAGTGCATTTGAATCTTAGTTCATGAATTTGTCTATTTTTTATGTTTTCTTCAATGGATGAATCACTTTGGGTTGAAGGTATTTTCCATTACATTCCATTACACTCTAAGATGACATGAGTCATGCTCGGTGTGAGAAACAACAAGTATTGGTAAAACCAGACAATTGTGCCATCATAAGAAATGATATAGGGATTATGTATGTATGACTTCCCAAATAGATGAAGATTAGGATTTACTTCAGGGAAAAAACTCGGGAACAAGGTCCATAAAGGTATATGTACATCATGGAGATTTGGATACTCTAACTTGGTGCTTACTGATGAGGAAGATGCCTAAATTAGGAAAGGACTTATGATTGGGTTTCACTCATGAGAAGGAAGCCCAAATCAAAATTAAATTAAGACTACTTAAGAGAAATTAATACTGGGTCTTACTTCTAAAGAGGATTCCCAAATGAATGGGATTTGAAAAATTAATGGACTTGGGGCTTTCTCCTAAGGAGGATGCCCATATTTATGACTAAGGCTTACTCCTAAGGAGGATTTCAAGGTTTATAACTGGGGCATACTCCTAAGGAGGATGACTAGGTTAGGGGACTTGGACTGGGACTTACTCTTAAAAAGGAATCCCATATTTGTAGACATTGAGACGGGGGATTATTCCTAAAAGGGAAGCCCAAGTTAAGGAACTCGGGGCTTACTCCTAAGGAGGATGCCCAAATTAATTAGGACTTGGGGATTAATCCTAAGGAGGATGCCCAAGTTAATGAGAATTTGGACTGGGGCTTACTCCAGAAAAGGAGGATCAGGTTAAGGATTCTCTCATCTTAAAGGATGAGGTTGAATGAATGGAATTTCTATCCTTAGTGAGATAAAGATATGTAAATCACTAGGTTTTAAGAGATTTTCCACATAATTCCTTTCAAATAAGGAAGCCAACAAGGAAATCATGCCATAAATGGCTCTGGAGAGAGTTCTGAAGGCTTAATCTTGAAGAGCATAGGTGGATAAGCATAGCAGAGGTGAAATATGTGGGAGGGGGAACCCAAATTGAAAGGGGAACAAAAGTACTGGTGCGCGTGCAAGTACTGCATGGGCGCGAATGTCCTGGCCGCGCTGGTGTACCTGCGCGTCACATGGTTACTTGCCCGATGGTCAATCCTTAGGGTAGAACTTGGGTGAGGCTTGGCTCAGGCCTTTAATACTACCCCTAGAGACTTCCAGAAAAGAGGCGCGCATGTTATGTGGAAGGGGTAAGGCGGCGCACAAGTGTGGCCATTTCCCTTAAGGGTTAGCCACTTAGGCGCGCAAGTGTTGATGAGTTTCAAAACATGGGATTTCCTCCCCCTATTTAGATCTTCTTTTGTAGGTATGAAATTACCTTATAAGTGTTTGGAAGCCTTGAGAAGAGACTAGGACTCCAAGAGCTCAAATCTGAGGTTTTGGAATCTTTTCATCTTCGAAATGGGGGGTCCCACAGGGGTATTTATAGGCTGGAGAGACCCTGAGCGAAATTTAAAAGAGGTCGCGCAAGTCACATATGCGACCACTGGGAGGTGCACATGTGTACTTGAGTGACCTTCCTATAACTAGCGCGACCCAAGTGCATTTCAATCTTGGTTCATGCCTTTGTCAATTTTTGATGTTTTCTTCAAAGGATGAATCACTTTGGGTTCAAGTTATTTCCCATTACATTCCATTAGACTCTATGACAGAAAAAGAGCATCAAAAAGAGTCTCCCCTCAGAGATGGATCCGAAAGAAATGAGTATGGGACTCTGAGGAAAAGAAGATAACCAAGGAACATGCGGAGCACAAGTGTTGAGCGCGCAGAGTGCGGAGGGCATGTGTTGGACCGCGCAAGAGTCGTCGCATAAGGGTGCGGCCTGGCCTATAAATACGCAGTCATTCTCATGCAAAGCCACCAGATCTCTAATTTCTTGCTCTTGGCGTGCATGTTGGTCTCATCGCACTAGTTATTTTTTTCATTGTTTCATCTCTATCGCGTTGCTATCAAGGTATTTGGACTTATGCGATGATATATGCGTGCCAAAAACATGCGCGACACATCCATACATGCGCGACCCTTGAATACTTTCCCTCCAATTTTAGACTTGCGCACCTTATTGCCTTGGCCATTTATTAGAATTTCATCACATCTTTTATAAAAAAATCAACCCATTTAAGAGTTAATTTATTAAACCTTTGTGCAGATTCAATGGCCCCCAAGAGAATCAGGATGGCTGATGAACTGGCTAACAAGCGAATTGATGATATGATGATCATCATTGGCCATGATTACTATACCGTCTGCAACAGCACTCTCCCAGATTTGGATAAGTATTTGAAGAAGTATCATCATGACTTCCCACAGAGCATTTTTCTATGTTTGTATGGATATGGTCATCTGTGAGAATTTATAATTCTAGAGGCAAAGAACTATCTTCCAATTTCATGGTTTCAGAACTACACCAAATTTCGGTAGCAAATATCTCATGTGGAGGAGTATTTCTAAGTGATGGAACAGTGGAGAAGGCCTCTATGATTCATCATAGCCCTTGTACACTAGATCCGAAACCTCATAAGCCTGAGCTACAACCAAATTGTTTTCCCTCAATTTTCTGAAACTCTCTGATGGATCAATCCAAAGGCTGGAAGAGAAGTTGGGGACTTTCGTCCTTGAGGAGGTGTGAATCCAACTTGGATGTGGGCATACTGTGTGCGACAAACCTGTGCAGATTTTGTCAAGGATTTGAAAGGAGTTGAAATATACAAAGCCGTCTGGGTTGGGAAAATATATGTTTATAGGCATGATAACTTCGTGTTAGAGATACTCAGCCATTGGAGCCAAGAAACCAATTCTTTCCATATGACTCATGGAGAAGTAGGCATCAGTCTGTGGGATGTCCACAAAATCTCTGGGGATCCAATTTTGGGTGATATGTATGATGAATTCATCCCTCCCAAGGTTACATGGAATGATTCAGAGAAAACTTCGGCTTTACCTCGGGAATTATTTAAAAGTTTCCACAAGCTCAAGAGTTTAGAGATCTCCTTAACTCATTATAGAAAGGATATTCATCCAGATGAATGGATGAATATGTTTCTTATCGAGAAGCAAGAGAAGGATCCGAATGAGAAGATATCAAAGGAGAAGGGATCCAAGAAGAAAAGGCCCACTCGTCCAACCACCTGTCCAAAAACAATGAAAAGGGGTGCTCCTCGCACATTCTGGTCTACTATGGAAGTGAGAATTTGAGAAGTGGGGATATGAGGTGAATCAGAGGATCCCAAAGAAGACTAGTCTAGAAGGATTTTTGGCCTTGTGGTTCAGTGTTTATCTTCTTCTAGTCAAGGAGTCAAAGGGAGGCGTCAAGCCAATGACCTTCGTTATTGTAGCTAAGTTGGGTGAAAGAAAAATGGTTCTGTTGGATACCCCCATTTTAGAAAATATTCAAAAGAGTTTACTCTATGTATTCATGGGTAAGTCTCCTTTGAGAAGAGTGGGACCATTCCAAGTTTTTTTTGGGATAGTTCACCACTCACATCTGAACGTATAATGTACATAATGGTGTACAGATTCCTGGAAGTTATTTCAGGCCATCAGTGCAGGCATTCTCTAGAATTTCTCCACTAGCTATCAACTCTTCTGACATGAAGGTGAGGCTGAGAATGTATAAGGAATTTAATATATTTCCTTATGGAATTCGACCAACTGGGCGGTTTTTTGATGATGGAATAGCTAGTATTGATTTAAGGTCATACATGCTAGCCTGCAGAGATGGTTTTCTGGTCGCCAGGATTGATAGAGAGATTATATGTGAGGCCTATATTCCATATAGATTTTCACGTCAATTAAAGTGTTTTTAGAAGACTGTTGTATCTCCCCCTGTGCATGTCAGGTTAGAGAAACATCCGATGGTTTCCCGGCAACTATGGTTGTTGACATCTATGGAGAAGATTGGGGCAGTGTTTCGTCTTCCAGTTGAAAAAGTGGCATATAACATGACTACATGGTATGCCAAGAACTGGATAGAATCATACCCTAAAGGGGTTCTGAATCATCCGGTTTATCAGGTGGGAAAATAGAAAAGGACTATAGAGAAAGAAACCCTTCCTCATGATGTTGATGCTTCCCCACCTGAATCTGATTCGCCAGATTCCCCATCTTGGACTAGCTCACCAAATTCTCAAGATGGGGATGATGAGGCACAACAAGTGTCAAAGCGGCCTCATCCCCGATATAATCCTATATTCAAAATCAAAATACCCACTCCATCAACTCCTGGTGAGTTACATTATTGTGGAAATTTAATCACCGTTACTTTATAAAGTAATATGTCTTATTTTGTTATTCTCTATCTGTAGTTTCAGGAGTTGGGAAGAAGATAATTTCTAAGATTGTATGACCTTCCTTGCAGCCTTCTGTTAAAAGTACTAAATATCTAAGACCAGAGGCTGTCTAGACATGGTAGATTTTATATTTTGGTGCTGAAAATGCCAGACTAGATTTATGTGAGGGGCTACACCTCCCTAGAATAGGAAATCTTGTGGATTATACAGATATTCATTACAAGGATAACCATGATGAAGTGCCGACTTATATCAGAGAGATGGAAATGATCATATATGCCACTGACGATTCCATTCGTGTCACCAAGCGGGGAAGGAAATGATAGATCGTGGCGCCACTGAGGGGACTGATGCTTCTGGAGATGAGGAGTGGCACAAATACGTGGCTGCTGGAGATGTATGATTTCTTTCCTTATTTTCCTTGCAACTTGATTTTAGTAAAAGCTTTGTTACTCAAAGATATTATTTTCTTCATCTTGCATCTTACAAAGAAAGGAACTAATAAGGTTCCTTCACCATAATATAGCCCTGGTGGTACTCTCATCGGGGCTGTCGTTGAATATCCTTGTGAGTCGGGCAAGATATCTCTAGGCAAGCAGGCCTTGAATAATGAGTTGGACATGGATTTCCATTCTCCAATTCAGGTACCTATTATGGAGACTGCCGACACTCCCAAAAAGCCAAAGAAACAAAAGAAACGATGGAGGAATTCCACAGCCAAACACTTCATTCGTAGTGGTAAGTCCTTTGGGTAATCATGACTCTTAAACCATGAAAAGATTTCTCATTTTCCTTGGGATTTCAGAGGTTTATTCAATTTCTCCTCTAAGGGTGAGGACTGACCCTCCTTTAAGGACCACGGAGGGTGCTGTGGAATAATCGCAAATTCAGGCTGACTTGGCTGCTCCTAGAGAAGATCTAGCATCTATTCCCAGTATCCCTCCTACTACTGTTTCCAGAAGAGAATAACCTGCTTCTAGTAAGTTAACAATGCTTCATAAAATGTTGAATGAAACATCGACTGAATTCCATTCTGTGATACTTCAGGTTCAACCCCTGCATTAGAGATTTTGGCGGCTATTTCAACTAATGCCACGATTTTATCTGAAGATGCTATCTAGGGTCAGGGACTGCAGGATGATGGTCACCAAGAAGACACATGAAATGCTCCCACTGGTGAGATTAACTAGTATTATGAGATGACATTAGATGAAATTATGGAACTTGTCGCATCTTTCGAATATTTTATAAATCATGTTAAATTACCATGTAATTTAGAAGATTATGGATGTGAGTGTTATCCTACATCCTATTAAAAATAACTTCTTATTATTTGTCTAATCATGATCGGCTCAAATGTGCAGTTCTGTCAGAGCAAGCTGCTGAACTACACATGCCTGAAGGGGGTACGGAAGACCCTACTATTGGAGAGGAATTTTCCCAAGTGGAGCTAAACCCTGTAGAGCTTCCTCGAACTCACCCTGAAAATCCTTTTGAAGCTAGGAAAGATGGGGAGAAGCCTTCTCAAGTTACTGATCTACCATTGGGTACGGGATAACAATATTTGCGACTATACTTAATTTGTAAGACAGTAAATCAAATTTTTTTATTCTGTGAAACTAACCAATGTTTTCAATTGATTATGCAGGGCCATCAATTTTAGTGTCTAGATCTAAAGGTGAAGCTTCAGCCTCCGCCCCAATGGGAATTGAATGTAAAGAAGCACAGGTCAAGGGGGAGGAGAAAAACTGTGCACTTCCCTAAGTGTGTTGATCCCGGATTATATTCCCCCTGTGATAGTGATTCTGAGTCGGATCTAGAAGTACAAAAGGCGGTCCAATTTTCACAATGCAAGTCATGAAAAATATGTGGAAAATCATATATGAAGTGCCTCTTGAAGAGCTTTCATCAAATATCTCGCGACTTTCATCCCTGTTTGTCATGCTGGGACTTGGCAGTTTTGGATATCAAAAGATCCATGATGCAAGGAAAAAAGTCATCTTAAGGAGGTAGTAGGTGAAAAAGTGCCGTGAAGATCTGACTAGGGTGAAGCTATCAACAAACATCAGTGAATTTGAGGCTCTGGTATCCCGAGATGAGGTTGACTATGCTGCCAAGATGAAGGAGCTAAAGCATAAGATGAAAGATAAATTTATCCAGCCGATGCACCTTAAGTAATAGTTAGATGCTATTGTTGGGGAACTTTTCCAACTCAATAATTCAATGGAGGTAGCTCAAATGAATGGTATTAAATCCATCGCATATGCTAAGAAAGAACTCCATCAAGCTGAAAAGAATGAAGTGGGTCGAGTGCATGAGCTTCAAGTAGCTGCTGATGAAGCTCGGGATGTTGTACATCAAGTGAAGACTTATGTTGACAGCCTCTTGTAATTTCTTGGAAAATATAAGAGATTCAAATCTTTGGATGTCCTTCTAATTTTAGTGCATCTAATGAAAAAAACTCTCATCTTCAATAATTTGTGTTTGTATTCTTTGATACCAAATTTAAATTTTACCTAAGCCAATGGGACTAGTAAGCATATTTTGATTTTTACTAGGATTATTATAAATAACCCTACAGACTTTTGAAACCATTTTATTGCTCAATGTTACCTAAAATCATACAAAATTTCTGTTTTAGTGTGCTGGAACTTGACTTTTATTCAGAGTTCCCTTGTCTTTTGTGGGCAGTTTAAATTCATGATTGTCGGACATAAAATGGATAATGTTTATGGTCGAAATAGCTTTGGCCGAATGGATTAGAATTGACTCAATTCCTTGATAATTTATCTGGAAACATATTACTACACCCAAGTATGAGGGAAAATATGTAAACTATGACTTAAAAGATTCTGAATCTGGGGAATGATATGATAAAGGACTAAAAGGCATTAGAAGAATTAGTTCCCAAGAATAAAGTTACCATTATTAAACAAACCTGTTAGGGGGTTGAATTATGCAGGGCCACCTAATGCCATTGGATTCATTGTCAAATAATAGCATCTTTTGGCTAACAGGTCCATTATGTAGACTATTTATGCAAGTCCACCTAAGGGCACGTACAGCATAGTCAGGAAAAAGAACTCTCAAAATTTTACTTTTCTACTGCTAAAAAGCCAGTGGATGTTTATGGGGATTCAAATTTTCCAATGCATAGAGTTTGCTATATGGGAGAGGTACTTAAATATGGAGAAGATATCTCCAAACAAGATCGTCTAAGAACTGGATGAATTTCGCTCCTATGAATGTATGACCCAAACATAGGGAAGGAAAATATAAACCATATACTTGAATATTTTCAGATCATGAAAATGAACACGGGACAAATATGTTGAGGATGGTTATTTTTTGTGGATCCTTACATATTTTAGATATGACCAATAAGTACAACAGAGGTTTTCTTTCCATGAATGAAGTTACCACTATTTAAAAATCCCATTAGGGGGTTGAATTATATAGGTCCACCTAAGGGCATTGACTGCATAGTCAAATAATAGTATCTTTTGGCTGAAAAGTCTGTTATGTAGACTGTTTATGACAGGCCACCTAAGGGCATGTGCTGCATAGTCAAGCAAAAGAACTCCCAGAAAATGGACATTTTGTGACCAGAAGTTGAGAAAAGGGTTATGGAGATTTGAAAAATATTTATGGTTAGGATTATCACATATAAAAATGGGCATTTTTTCAATGCATTAAGAGATACACAGACCAATGCTAACCAAAATCATGTTGTGGTTGGGTCCTGAATTGAAATGTTGTACTTCAGTATGTATCCCATAAAGATGTGAATCAATCCATACGTAGTTCTTGAAATAAAGTTTAATGTCGTCTGGGACAAGAGTATAAGATATTTTAGTTTAGGGTCATAGAACTCGGACCATTATAAGAAATACACTGTGTGTGTTTTCATGGGGACTTCTATGCCAGGGTACTGAAAGTGGAATTTGGGGTTAGGCCCAAAAGACTTGGGGATGTATTCAAGGGACACTCAAAAGTTCCTATGTATACCATAAGGATGGGATTCAATCCCACATAGTTCTAGAAATACCCTCTGTAAAAATTTGGTTCGTACATGTGAAGGGTAAAAGGGGACTTCAGTGCAATGATGGTTTAACCCGAGATAAATGTTTTAGTTATTTCCATGTATGCACATAGTCTTTATAATATAACATAATTGAAAATCAATGTAAATAATGATTCCCTCTTAGGTGATAGTATCATAAAATATTGTATTTCATTGTCATATGGGATAGAAATGTTGTATAGTTTAACGTCGTATAGCAAGGGTGAAGGTGAACCAATGCAAAGATATTGATTCTGGGGGCAGTTTCACAAATCAACAATGTATGAGATGGAGGTGAACCGATGTGAAGAGATTGGTTTTGGGATTCAACATTGGGAGGTTGCCTACATACCCATCCTGGAAGGCAAGGATCAAAGTCCACGTAGTTCAATTAAATGATGAATTAGTCCTAATTTTTTTCTTGTGGACAATGACCTAGAAAATGGTGTTAGGAATTACACATGGTTAGCGGCCCAGAGAAAGGGTTATGGTTAAAGATTACTCTAAGCTCACGTGAGTCATACATGATTTGAGAAACAAGAGGTAGCAACAACCCAAACGATGCATAGTTTAATTTCATGTAAGACATATGAAGCGACTATGCAATTTAAAATCTTGCAGTGAGAATTATTGACGCTGCACAGTTTAGTGTCATGTAACAGGACAAAAAAATACAGTTTAACATCATGTAGGATGTATTAAGGGATTTCAATACAGTTTAGCGTCATGTAGTTAGGATGATGGGGACAATACAGTTTAATGTCATGTTGGAAGAAAAAGAGGAATGGTGCAGTTTAATGTCATGAAGTAAAGACAAAAGAGGACATAGTTTAACGTCATGTTGTACGTATTAGGGACTTTTTCATAGTTTGACGTCATGATGGATGAAGGTGCGAATAGTTTAAGGTCATGTGCATGGACCAATGTTATGTAGTTTAATGTCTTGCTAGACGTAAGGGACTTCTGTACAGTTTAGCGTCATGTAGTTAGGACGTCACAGTTTAACGTCATGTTGGACATAAGTTCCAATAGTTTAAAGTCATATGCATGGAACCTGTTTGTATTTTGTGTTCATAAAGAAATTATATTTAGAAATATGGCATTGGTTGGATTAGTGATGAGTTCTCCATCCATTTTGATTAAAGAATAAGCTCCATTGGAGTAGAACTTATGTATTAAATAAGGTCCATACCATTTTGGTTCAATCTTAGGAGGTTTCCATCCTAGTATCATTAGAGTTCTTAGAACTAATACCAATTCTACCTGAACGAATGAATGAAGATGAACTTTCTTGTTGAAAGCTCGTGCTATTTTATTATGATAGACTTCCAAGTGGTGCAGAGTGCACAATCTTTTCTCTTCTAATTGTTCCAATTCATCCAACCGCTTTTGAGATTGTTCATCTATAGATGACTGATCACAAATGGGTATTCTGAGTGTGGGTAGTTGAACCTCAGTTGGATAGACTACTTCTGTACCATATACCAATTAATATGGATTTGACTGAATTGCAGTGCAGGTTGCGGTCCGACAAGCCCATAAAGCATGAAAACATTTATCAGGCCATGACTACTTATCTTTATCCACCATCTTTTGTAGTATATTTGACAGAGTCTTGTTGAAAGCTTCTATCTGTCCATTGTCCGCTGCATGATACCAAGATGAATGGTTAGATTTGATTTTGTATTCTTGATACAACTTCATCACCTCAGATGAACAGAAGTTGGTGACATTCTATGACAATATGGTATGAGGGAAACCAAATCTGGTAATGATGTTAGACTTGATGAAACTAACAATGCATTTAAAACTAACTTCTTTGAGGGGTATTTCCTTTGCCCATTGGGAAAATAAGTTAGTAGTAGTAAGAATATACTTAAAATTCTTGGTTGTAGCTGAAGGACAAGGTCCCACTACATCTATTCCCCATGTGGAAAATGGCCACGAGTATTTACCTGTTTGAATCAACTCTGGGGGTTGATGAATGAAGTTGTCATGTACTTGGAAAGAATGACATTTCTTTGTGAAATCAACACAATCTTGTATCATTTAAGGCCAAAAGTATCCAATCCTTCAAATTTGATCAGATAGCCTATGTTCAAATTGGTGGGCACCACAGACTCCTGCATGCACTTCTTACATGATAGCTATTGTCTCTTCACCATTAATACATCTGAAGAGAACTCCATCAAAACCACACTTTTAGAGAATTTTCTATAGCTGATCTAGGCTATCATAAAGAGAAAAATTGACCACACATTGCCGGATTTGTTCTTTCTCAGCTCTATAAGGTGGAAGTATTCCATTTTGAAGGTATTCCCTGATAGGTCTCATCCATCCTGTAGTATGACCATATGGTTCAGGAATGAGACTAATTTCATTGATATCCTCGGTTTTGGTTTGAAGATAAGGTGAAATTTTATGATGGAAGGAAATACTGATAGTTGTCTCGTCCCAATTTGAATCTGCCAGAGCTGTGGCTATATTCGCTAGTGCATCAGCTTGGACATTTTGTGACCGTGGGACATAAGAAAATGTCAGTTATGAAGGGAATTCCGCCATTAACTCTCTAAAATAATCATACAAGGTGAATAGTTCTTATTTTTGGATAGCATAATCCCCATTTACTTGTTTGATTACCAGGTCTGAATCACCTTTCACCTTTAAGTGATTCGCTGGTGCTTAAAGCGCCAACTCCAAGCCTGCATTGAGAGCTTGGTATTCTGCTTCATTATTTGTACCGCCTACCAACAATGAGAATGAATAAGGTAACACTGCCTTTTCTAGAGAAATGATCACAATTTCTAAGCCAACTTTGTTGAATTTAGGATTTTTCATTTTCCTCCCTACTAGACTTCTAGAAGCACCATCAAAGTAAATTTCCCATGTTTGAAGAAATTCATGAATAGAGAAAATTTCCTCATCAGGGACTTCAATATTTGAAGACGTGTCTTCCACTGAACGGTGTTCGGTAAGGAAATCAGCCCGAGCATGGCCCTTTATTGACTTTTGAGACACATATTGAATATCAAATTGTTGCAAAATAACTACCCACCTTGTCATACGTCATATAATCATTGGAAGACTAAGTATGAATTTGAGAGGTTTATTGCGAGATAAAAATTGGACCTCGTGATGTTACAGGTAGTGTCTCAACTTCTGAACAACAAAGATTAATCCTAGGCAGTACTTATCAATATTTGAATATCGGGTTTCCGCTTCAAGCATAGTCCAACTGAGATAGTAGAGGTTGTTTTCATTCCCAACATCATTCTTCTAAGCAAGAAATGCACCCAATGATCGCTCTAAAGCTGTCACATAGAGGATAAGTCATCTTCCTTAAACAAGTGGCATTAACACCGGTGGACTCAAGAAGTACTTCTTATGAATATCGAATGCTTCTTGAAATTCTTAAATCCACTTGTAAGTGACTCCTGTATTCATCAATTTGGTGAAGGGTAAACTTTTTCCAGCCAAATTGGCGATGAAACTCCAAATATAGGCTAAGTTTCCTTGAATTCCTCTCATTTCATTCAAATTTCTAGGAGGTGACATACCAAGGATTGACTTTGTCTTCTCAGTATCGACTTCGATACCACGATGGCATACAACAAAGCTATGAAATTTCCCTAATGTTACCCTAAAATCACATTTTAAGGGGTTCATCATCAAATTATGTTGTCGAAGTTTGCAGAATATGATTTCCAAATCTTCCAAGTGATTAAAATGATGCATAGATTTGACCACCAAATTGTCCACATAACATTCAACGAACTTCCCTAAAATGGGTTTGAAGAAACGATTCATGGAACGCTGATATGTTGCACCTGCATTCATTAGGCCAAAAGGTATTACCCGAAAGCAAAACACACCCTGAGGGGCTCTGAAGGCTGTAGATTCTTCATCTTCTAGATCCATTCAGATTTTATTATACCTGGAATATCCATCCATGAAGGAAAGTGCTTCATAGCCAGCTGTTTCATCAATTAATAGTTCTGTAATCGGAACTGGAAAACCATCCTTAGGACAAAGCCGATTAAGATCTCTGAAATCAATGAAAACTCTAATTTTCCCATACTTATTTTTCACTAGAACAATATTATCCAACCACTTTGGATATTGAACTTCTCTGATGAAGTTAGCTTTGATAAGATTATCCACTTCAACCTCAATTTTAGAAGCATAAGTTGGGTGTGTTCTTCTAACAGCTTGTTTGAATCCTCAATGTTCTTCTGGAAAACCCAAATTATGAGTGGAAACATCGGGATCAAGCCCTAGCATCTCTGTATAGTTCCAAGAAAATATATCTTTATTTTTCTTTAAGAAGGAAATATACATCTCTTGCTCTTCAAGAGTTATAGCCGCACTAATTAAAGTGGGGTGTGGATCTTCTTTTGTACCTAGATTTATTTCTCTGAGTTCATCCATGGTGGTAGAGATACCCTCTTCAAATGCTAGATGAGCATCCTGGAGATCTTCCTCTTCTTCTTCCACATGTGTTATTTCTTCTTTTTCTACTTTCATAGTAGATGATAAAGAAAAATTTTCTTGATCAGAAGAGATGTTAAAATTTTCACATCTGGAAGAAGAAGCTTCCATTTCCGACATAATTGATGATGAAGGGTCTTTTTTGGGTAATAAAGAGGAGATGATGGATTGAGAATTGACATTATCATTCACCTCTGACATTTCTATAACTTATTCTGGCCTGGATGGTGAAGTATAGACTTTTTAGATTTCAACAGATGAAATGAATACATCTCCAATTGAGCTTTCATCATTGCTTGGTGAATCACCACTTTCTCCCATGATCTCTGGCTTGATTGTCGTGATTGACATTATGGAGGTTTCTATAAGATTATTTTGATTTGGTTCTATCATGTCAATTTGACTGATGGGAAATACATAATCTATACTCACATGTGCTAATGGGTTTACTAGAATATTTTCCAAACCATATGGAGCATTAACTATGGTAATCTCCTTTGTTGTGGATTCTTACTTTCCCTTCATGTGGTAGAATTCCGCCTTAGTGTATTGAGATTCACATGTCTTGAACGGGTCCTTATCGCCATACAATGTCCCAACTTGACCATCGAAAAAATATTTGAGACATTGATGGTATGATGAAGGGATAGCCACATGTTGATATAGCCAGGGTCTTCCAAGCTAGATGTTGAAGGTTGAGTCTTGATCAACAACCATGAAATCTGAATTGGATACAGGATCTCCAAACTGAGTTCTAAGTGTAATCTCACCTAGTGGTTCTTGTTCATTTTTATCATATCCTTGTAACGTCATAGTAGAATGAGATAAATCAGATTCCATGAGGCCCAATCGACGAAGTGTACGAATGGGCATGAGGTTGACTCCTGAACCATTATCAATGAAAACTCTCCAGATGTCTACACCATTGACCTTTCCATATAAGTACAAAGGTCTAATATGTCAGTGCACGATATCATCTTCATCTTCATCAGTGAAAGATATCACTGCATGGAATTCTGCAAGATTATTCTCTACATGGTTGGCTTTGGTTGCAGTAATTTCAGTTTCAAACTCTTGAGGACTTGAAAAATACTCAATGAGTGCCTCCCTAAGATCCTTTGATAAATTCAAGGCATCCAGAATTGATAACTTGGTCGGTACTTGGGCCAGCTATTTCAATACATCATAATTTTTATCCAAAGGTCTACATTTCCCAATAGGAACATGTGTTTTAGCAGGTGACATGGAATTCGATTCTTTGTAAGTTGATGCATCTTGTACCGAGATAGGAGTTGGTAATACTCCTGGCTTTAGAATATTAGACCGATTAGGTCTATTTACTTGCTGAGAAGAAGAAGGTAGAATCTCCAACTGATCTTCCAGAATAACTGTGCTAGGACTGAATCTTCCTTGTGTAGAAGAACATGCTCGTTCTTTTTGAGCTCGTTGAAGAGCTCTACCACGATTTTCTTCAACATAAATAGTTCTAGAAGGGGTAGAATTAGAATAGTGCCCTCTGAAAGATCCATGTCTTTCACTATAACCTGAGCCACTGGAACATCCTCTGATTCCTCTGTTTCATACGGGGAACCTAGGTTCATCGAATTCAAAACTATGAATGGCATAAGGATCTATTAAGTGAATCATATTGCCAGAATCGAAGATTAACTCTTCATCCGATGAAGACTCTTCTTGACTAGCCAATTTAGGTTATGTTGTTTGATGGGGTGGTGCCCGTTGATTCGAAGTGGATGGCATAAAATCTATCATAGTCAAGGACAACTTGGGTTTTGGAACATACTCATCTTCTTCTGATTCTTCTTATTTCTTTGAATTATACCATTTCTTTGAGGATTTCCCCTCTAATGAAGAGGGTATTGCAGCGGAATTCATCGCAGAAGACACAGTTGGTTTCTTCAATTGTCTTAGAAAAATAGCATGAGTTCGGTGGATTGTTTTTCTAACCATCCAATCATCATATTTTTGTGCATTTTTGTTCTTGACTTCTTGCCACTCACCTTCCTCCTCTGGATCTGAAGCAGTAACACATGCTACCTAAGCTAAAGAACCTTTCAGTTTGACTTCTCCTAAATCAACCATTTTTTACAGGAGGTCTTTGAAAACAAAACACTCCTGAATGGGATACACCAACATCTGATGAAAAGCGAAATAATTTGGATGGTCTTCATCTCCTTTCTTTTTTGGCCTCTTGGGCCTTGGCAATTGAACCAAATTATTTTCCAGATCCGAAATGATGTAACCAGGAACATGCTCATTTCGAAAAGAGTAAACTTTGTTCTTTAGATCCTCAAATTGTTTCCATCTTTGTCCTCTTTGATCATCTTGATTAAATGTCCTCTATTGCTGACACTCAGAAGGTGGAGACCTTCAAGAAGATGAAGGTTTTGAAGTAGAAGCAGGTATTGGTGCTTCTTTAAGCATAACTGTAGCAGTATCTGCTTTACCCATTCTCCTTCCTGGAGCTGATGGAATTACACAAGCTTTATCCTTAGTCTTTATAAGAGAATCTTCAATCTGTTGAGTGATTGATGTAAGGTCTCAAAAACCTCATGTGTATTTCATAGGGATCATTGGTGTACGCAACTCATCACATAAATTTTCCACACAGATTGGCAACAATTCCTCTTGAGGGAGTGCTAAGCTTAGAGAATATGTTAATCCCTTCCAAATAGCAATGAAATCTGAGACCCTTTCATTCTCCCTTTTCATATATTTTTTAAGTTCAAAAACTGTTGTCTATGGAAACGTTGAGATGAACTGAAAAAGGATATTTTGGTGAAGATCCTCCCATATGGTAATTGACCAGGATTGCAAGCTTGTGTAACAAATAATTGTAGGTCCTTGTAATGACTGTACAAAACACATGAGCTTAACTGGTTCTTGTTGCCGAAGGGTTCCCATCATAGGATCACAATGAGAAACAAAATGTGTTATGTGTTACTCTGGGTCTTCCGAACCATTAATGATTGGGAATGTGGTACTTGCAAAATTTGATGGGGGAGGAATTTCATCAACCCACTCAGGGTAAGATCTCTTTTCTGGTTGAATTTGAGTATGCTTTCCCTCCATAGATTCCAACTAAGCTATTAATGACTCAATAGTAATAATTAATTTTTGAGAAACATCCAGTTGAGCTTGGACCTGAACAGGTGCAATGACTGGAGCTAGTACAGATGTGGTGGATGATACTGCGACTGATGGTAGCACTTCCACTTCTTGTTGAACTTAACCCATAGGATTAGACCTGTGGGGGGGGGGGGTACTGATAAAGGATTATATTCTTGATCCATATCAGTAGCCACAAAAAATTCCTTTGACTGAATAACTCCAGCATGCTTAGGAGGAAGACTACCCTGATGTTATTCTACATTCATCCTCCACAATACCTTCATTTCTTTCTCTTGTTGTGCAAATCATTGCTCTATTGAGAGCGATTAACCTTCTCTAGAGGATGTGTATGTAATCTGATTCTTTCCTTTCCCCTTGTTGGATACCTTTCAAAGAAGGAGTAGTGGGTTACTTGAAGGATTACATAGGTTCTAAGTAATCCTTTGATTTTGTGTACACACACCTTCTTCATTTGTTTCTGTGCGTACAACTTCTTGAGCAGGAACCTCTTCATCTGATCCCTCTGAGTGAACCTCATCTGGTGGATCAACAACAATGGCATTGATGACATTAATTGATTCATTATTCATTTCATCCCTTCTATCAATATTTCTGCAATATTGTCTTATTCCATGTCTTTGATGAGACATTTCCTTTTGTTGATTCGATCCCTCAGTAACTTCTTGATGAACCGTAATTTGGAGGGACTATCCTGATAATTTGTCTTTTCGTTCCTCTTGAGGCTTCTTCCCCAATTGAGATAAGACCGACTTTCTCTGAGGAAGATATTGATTATTTGAAAAAGTCCCCAGTCTAGTGGATTGGGGTTCTTCCTGCTCAACTCCTCGAATCCTATTTGTTGATTCCAAGGGTTTAGTTAAAAGAGTCCCCAGTCTGGCAAGCTGGGGTGTCTCTTTAGTTGCTAAATCTGTGACCTTCTTGAAAGCTCTCCTAATCTTGCAGAATATAGTCCGGATATTAGCCTGATGCATCAACCTACATCCACTTTTATCACTCGACTCAAAATAACGTTGGATGATTTCTCACACTTCTGTCACTTGGTGATGTGCTTGCTCCAAACGAGAGGCATGTTCAATATTCTCATTTGATTGATGTAGGAGTATTTCAACAACTTGTTCTCTGTATGCTTGATTTTGAGAGGAACTAGTTGAAGCCTATTCTTGGTCAAGATTTTGATTACAAACAAAACCCATTGACTGTGGCCGGCCATGGGAAATAACATTGCATGAGACCATTTTTGGCGGGCTTTGCTGACTGGATAGTACAGTGAAATGTATCACTCCATGAACACCCCATCCCTTGATATGAATACTAGATGGGGCATTGGAAATTAACTAGCACAATCTTCTTTGTGCGCCAATGCATGAACGCTGAAGGGATCTCTGCTACTTTTCAGCCTTCGGATACCGAGAAACTGAGAGAGATGCCAAGTCAATTTGGCGTTGTAACCCTTATATTATCTGGATATGATTTTCATATTCATCATAAGATAATATTTTCATTTTCAACTAACAAAGAGTTTTCTATATGTTAAGACTAATATCATGAATTCCATCATCCATCAACATCTCTGGAATATCATACTGAGAGTTGGCCAAAGGCCAAAACATGACTGGCACTTCACCTTTTTCTAGTTGTTTTCTCATATTTAGTACATCCTCATTATCATTCAATGAAGATTATTCTACCTAATTAGACTAGAGCTGGTGCTTCCTTGTTGCTTCATTGTATTCAACAAGGTCGGTAGAGAATTCACTGATCAAACTAGAAGATGAATGACCTAGGGGTGGTTCAAAGAATGACCTACACCCCAGGCTATCTTCTGATTGAGAAAGTGTTTAACTTGTTAGTGGTAAAGCATAGAACATGAATGGCTTCACATTTTCTAGTGCCTCAAGATAAGATGGATTTCTCGTCACTGCATTGTCCTTTGATAAATTTTCCAGACAATGCGAATTACTACTGCGGAGAGGACTTTCACAGCTAAATTCATCATCATGGGGAGGACCACCATGGTGGGTTACAGTAAAAGATAAAACATTTTTCTCCTTGGTCTTTTGACCACACGTAGTGTTCTTGTGTCTCTAATATGGAGATGAAACTTCGAGATCGACCGAATCGTTATGAAGCAAGCCTTTATGAGGAAGTATCTGATGCAGACCTTTGGAATTAGTGTTCCCACTATTGGGAACCAAAAGAGTAGAATATTGAATTCTAACAGATAATTGTATGAGGGCTTCAATAACTCTAGAATCTAGTAAGGCTTTGTTACAGATTGGCCCTTGATTTCTTGACTGTACTAGGCGGGTCTTATTTTTGATGACTTCTTACTCACTTTGGGAACCAATTGTTAATGAAAGTGGTTGTTATGAGTATGTGTATGTTCCTACTCAGGAGAAATGATTAGGTTATGCTGATTATCTATACTTAAATCATGTGTATATGCCTGACTTGGTTTTCCGTATGATATGGGGGAGTACGCCCCACAACCATCTTGGACTAGAACAGAGGTGTGTGTCTGTTCCAGAGTGAACTATTGATGTGTCACTCCACTAGCAGGGAAAGATTTATGTGACTTTCCCTGAGATGCTGCTGAAGCTATTATAATATCCTGGCAGGCATCCAGAATATGAGCAGGGATTTACTTCTACTCTTTCACCATTGATAAAATATTCTTGGTCACTTCAGCTGCCGGAATGGGGATGTAAATCCATTCTATGTTTGGAGTAGGTGAGTGTGCCTACTCTTATCCTCCTTTTCCTGTTAGTGAATCCTGATAGTACTCAAGCGTTGGGGCAGAGAGTTGAGTCTGCCTCTTGTTTGTCTCCAGAGCTTTCCGACTGACTTATCCAAATTCTACCAAACAAGACTGTTGGTGGGATTGATCAATACTAAAAGGTGTATGTGTCTGCTGATTGAACTCTGCCGAACGTGGTTGACAAACCTCCTTCAACACTAACAGATGAGGCTGCTGGTAGGATTGATGAGTGTAATAAGGTGTATGTGCATGTTTACCAGTTGTCAACACATTGGGTTGGAGGGCTTCATCATATGTAGCAGAAGAGCCTACTGACTAGCTGATGGTTTATAAGTAGGTGTATGTTCTTGGCTATAGTACTCCGCCAGAATTTCCTGGTGGGATTGGCGTAATGCTTCCAGATGAGTCTGCTGGACAACAGAATTAATATGGATGGGTGTTTGTTCCCTCTCATTGCTTGATACCATGTTAGGTTAGTGTACTTCTACAAAAATAACAGAGATGTGAACCAACTCACTGTTGACCAGATTTCACCTTTGGCGGTTCTTCTTGCCTGCTCGGGTTCGAGGAACCTGAGCCGAATGCCTGGAGTCGATACCCTCATCATGTTGATGGTGCACAACTGCACGAGTCTGGCGGTGATTGTTGACAGGAACCCTTGGGAAGGACTCTTGTCTCCTTGAATTAAGGCCCTGAGGGACCTGCTCATTCACCTCCTCAGAATATGGGAGTGAATGGTGATTGTGTTCTGGGGATAATGACCCGAAACGGTTGGAGATGGTGGTTGGTACCACCTGCTTCTTGATCACTGGTCGTCGTTGTCTGGATGACCAGGGTGAGTTGTTCACCTGGAGGGAATGTCGAGTAGCCTCCAAAGTTGGAATGTCACTATGTTGATGATACTCCTTAACCAGTGAATTCGATACCTAGTGTTGAAGATGTTGAGTAGGTGATGTCGTCCTCAGAGCGGACGATGATTCAGGTGGAGCAGCAATAGATGCATTCATAGCCAAGGTGTTCACAACAGAGGTATTCACATATGTGAGCTTAAGAAAATCCATTCTCATAATTCAGAAGATCTTGGAAAAGAGTGCATGTTTGATATGACAAACCTAATCAAGATAAGTCCAGCCACTACACCTTTTGGATATGCACATATGTTATTGATTGTTTTTTTGTCCCTCTCATAGAATTTAGATAGGGGCCTGACAAATAAGTAAAACATCACTTTAACATGGTTAAGGATTCACATCAGGTTCACCATTTTTAGTTTCCTTTGGAATTGGGGATGACCTCATTGATTAAAGGTTCAAACATTCCAATCAGTTTCTAATGGGTTTGTTCATAGAACCAAAAATATCCAATGATTACATATCCATTTGGAACTACCTTCTAAAGGTAGGCTCTCATTAGTTGTGGACTGATGAGGCTTAGAAATTTTCAGTGGTCTAGAGGATGGGAGGTCGGACTCATCACACCTTTTTTAGGGGAATTATTGTCTACTTTGGGACACTCTTTATATATTTAAGTTATGTTCGTGAATCCTTATTACATTACCACGTATTAAATGAGCTTTCCTTTAGATCTGACAATCAATGGTTGTTATTTAAGAGATTTTTGGAATCTTTTATAGGTATTCAAGGTTCTTCATTTATAGAGAATCATCTGTATTTGTTAGAGATTCTTAGTCAATGGTATCCTTCAATACATAAAAGTATCTTGGACATTATGATGACCATACTGATTTTAAAGCCACTTAGTGTGGCACTTGAAGTTTACTATCATTCAAAAGGACATGGATTATTTCAGAGTTGGGATCGTACCCGCAGATGGGCTACCTACGTATCCTTTGTTTTGGAAATGGAATCAGAAACCACGTAGTTCTAGTAAGGGAGTATGGTGTTTATTTATGATTGATGGCTCAAAGAAAGGTGTCATAATTACTTTTACACTATAATATCACGTGAGTCATGCTCGGTGTGAGAAACAAGGGGTATTGGTAAAACCCGAAAATTGTGCCATCATGAGAAATGATATGGGGCTTATGTATGTATGACTGCCCAAATAGATGAAGATTAGGATTTAATTCAGGGAAGAAACATGGGAACAAGGTCCATAATGGTATATGTACTTCATGGAGATTTGGATACTCTAACTTGGGGCTTACTCCTAAGGAAGATTCCTAAAATAGGAGGGGACTTATGATTGGGTTTTACTCCTGAGAAGGAAGCCCAAATCAAAAGTAAATTAAGATTGGTTAAGAGAAATTAAGACTAGGGCTTACTCTTAAGGAGGATTCCCAAATGAATGGTATTTTAAAAATTAAGGGACATGGGGCTTACTCCTAAAGAGGATTCCCTTATTTATAAATGGGGCTTACTCCTTAAGAGGATTCCTAGGTTTATGACTGGGGATTACTCCTAAGTAGTATGCCCAGGTTTGGGGACTTGGACTGGGACTTACTCTTGAAAAGGAAGCTCATATTTGAAGACTTTGAGACTGGGGATTATTCCTTAAAAGGAAGCCCAGGTTATGGAACTTGGGGCTTACTCCTAAAGAGGATGCCCAAATTAATGAGGACTTCGGGCATACTCCTAAGTAGGATGCCCAAATTAATGATAATTTGGACTGGGGCTTACTCTTGAAAAGGAGGCCGAGGTTAAGGACTCTCTCATCTTAAAGGATGAGGTTGAATGAATGGATTTTCTAACCGTAGTGACATAAAGATATGTAAATCACTAGTTTTTAAGAGATGTTCCATATAATTCCTTTCAGATAAGGAAGCTAACAAGGAAATCATGCCATAAATGAATTTGGAGAGAGTTCTGAAGGGTTATTCTTGAAGAGGATAGGTGGATAAGAATAGGATAGGTGAAATAGACAGGAGGGGGAACCCAAAAAGAAAGGGGTACGCATGTACTAGTGGGCCCTCAAGTACTGCATGGGCACGCAAGTCCTGGCCACACAGGTGTACCTGCGCCACATTTGGGTACTTGCGCGATGGTCAATATTTATGGTAGAACTTGGTCGAGGCCTGGATCAAGCATTTAATACTACCCCTGGAGACTTCTAGAAAAGAGGAGCACAAGTTATGTAGATGGGGTAAGGCGGCGCGCAAGTGTGGCCATTTCTTTTAACGGATGGCCACATAGGTGTGCAAGTGTTGATGAGTTTCAACACTTGGGTTATCCTCCCCCTCTTTAGATCTTCCGTTCTAGGTAAGAAATTACCTTGGATGTGTTTGGAAGCCTTGAGAAGAGACTAGGGCACCAAGAGCTCAAATCTGAGGTTTTGGAATATTTTCGTCTTTGAAATGGGGTGGACCACATGGGTATTTATAGGCTGGAGAGACCATGGGAAAAATTTCAAAGAGGGCGTGCAAGTCACTTGTATGACCACTGGGAGGTGCACAAGTGTACTTGCATGACCTTGCTGGAACTTGCATGACCCAAGTGCATTTGAATCTCGGTTCATGCCTTTGTCGATTTTTGATGTTTTCTTCAAAGTATGAATCACTTTGGGTTCATGGTATTTCCAGTTACATTCTTTTAGACTCTGTGATAGAAAAGGATCGTCAACACATTTCCATATTGATTATTCGTTATACAATTTTTTGAATGGAATGAGTTTCTTATTATTTACCTTTACATATAATTTATGCACTTCCTTATCTATTTTTTGAATACATGGTATGTATATTCAACTATTTACCATGATTTAATGATTTTTCACATTGATTCATTACTTCATACAATGTACAAACCCTTACTGAGAATATCTTCTCACCAATATTATGTTTCCTTTCCCTATGAATCTAAGAAGTGTATTAGGAATGATATGCAAGGGCATACTAGATGGAATAAAGTTATCCCTGAAAAATAATGAAAAAAATATGTTGTAATTAGTGTATTTATTTATAATAAAAGTCTCATTAATGTATCTGGTTTACCAATAATACTAAACTCTTTGGTCCATCATGATTTTGATTCATTTTAGTCATACCAATGTAATGGATGTGGACACTATCTCTGGGCATACTGGGGTCGATTCTCTACAGTTTTACAATGTAAAATTGCAAGTATAAAAAAATTGTATTCGATATATATGGTACTTGAGAATTATAAAAATGAAATGGGTGTTCTCAGATAGTTTTGGGTGAGATAGTTACATTTTAGCATTGGTGGTTCATAGATTGTCCGGTAATCCCATTACATCTTAAACATGTGGTGTTCCAAATAACGCTAAGTGAGCCCATTATAGCTCAAATAATTGATGTACCTAAATAGTGCTCTAATGCATTGGGTAAAGATAATTTTAGAAGTATTTCGTATGGTTATTCCAATTAAAATGAGTTTTAACGGGTTTTATAAATATGAGGTTCTATGTTACGAAAAGAGGTTTTAATTTAATATTATGGGATTTAATGATTTATAGTGAGAAAAATGTTTGTGTTCTTCATGTGAGAATGTTTTATTTCATATTCTCAAATAACATTGATGATAAAGTAAAATGTTATATGAGTATTCTTGTTTCTATTTCACTAATGGTTTTATTTCTTTAATATATCATAATAATATTTTTCCCCATACCATTTTTTTAAATGTTTTTCATAGGATGGGTAAGGGAATGTATAAAGTCATGATGAAACTCATGAATAATTTTTTGAAATGAAATAATGTTTTGTTTAAAGGTTTTTATATGGTAGATAAAATGGATACTAATTTGAAGTGTCCACTTTGTATTATTTAGTTTTTTGATGTATGAGTTATGGCCTAATTATCTAAAACACTAAACATGAAAAGATTCTCAATGTGAAAGAATGAAAATTCATGACTAAAACTCATGATTTTGTAATTATTATGGTGAAGGTCTTATAAAAATAATAGTGTTAGACCACTGATATGAATGAGTAAACTCAAATTGATAAGGATCTTAAATGGGAATTTATGATGTGGAATACCTTTCTCAAATGGGTTTTCACACCCATAAGTCGTGTTTTTATGTATTTCATATAGATCATTTTGACAAATAAAATATATTTTATAGGATGAGTGAATTCTATATATTTTTTCCAGTTCAAGTGGCCTAGATAACATTTCCGGATATCTATTATCATTATTTTATGGCCCCAATGATATTTACTTCTTTAATTTTATTATGCTAACTCTTTATTGAGTGTCATATTGTGGCAGACTTAGAAGAAAAATGTAATAATTTTATAGGTATTCACTTTTTTAGTTTATCATCATAACGATATTTTTTCTTTTTTAAACTGTAAGACCCCGAGCTTTAACGATACGCTTCTTTTTCAATAATGCAATAGCATGCATTGTACGCAAGTTCGAGATTCTAACACACTACGACCAATCAAAATAGCAGTTATGAATAGTAATAACCACTTTTTGAAATTATATATATTATATATTTCAAAATGGACTTCATTTTTGGATTCAAAATATCGAAATTAGCCTATGTTGAATTTTTGGTATTTTTCTGAGAACTTGCAATTTTTATGAATAATGAAAAATACTTAAAAACATCTTTTTTAATAAAAATAATTTATAGTGATAAATTATAAAATTTAGTGGTTTTAAATTATAATTAGAATAAATTTTTACAATTGTATCTAATGGTGGCCATTACAATTAATTTCACATTGAAATTGGACATAAACAATTGTCAATCTTTTGATATATATTATTTCTTAAAAACATGCTATTTGTTGTGACAGAGGGAATTAATTATAAAATTAATTAATTCAACTTATATGTTTGGAATCTTTTAAAATAGACATCATTTTTGAATTCATAAAATAAATTATAGCATAGGGTGAAATTTTGGCATTGTTCTGAAAAACTTCAATTTTTGATGAATAGTGAAACCACTAAGTGGTAGTTAGAAAACTGATTTTTCATTCAAATGAAACATTACCACTTCTGTTATTTGATCCAACATACATGGTTGTCATTAGGAAGTAAAATGTGGTTCAATGGGATTAAAATAATTACTTGTTGAATAGTAACATTTAAATTTAATTAATCGTGATTAAAGGTAATTTGTGAAATTTATGGTAATGATAATGTTTGACACTTTTCCTACACTTATTAGATGAGTCATGGCCGACCAAGAATATCCATGGGTAAACTTGGGGATCCCATGGAGCCACTTGGGTAAGAAAATTACAATAATAACTTTTTATTTAAAGTAAAAATAAAATTGTCACAAACATGAGTTGTTTTACCAAAACAATTATTAAATGGGGTTATATAAGTTAACTTTTCGACAATAAATATTAATTAGAAAAAAATTATTTCCTACATCATGATATTTTTTTTATAATTTTTAGGAGTTAAATAAATTAAATTATTTATGACACCATGATGATGCAATGATTACCTCATTAATTAACGATTTAAATAAAATGAAAAGATAATGTAAAATATAAAACATAAACTTGTCAAAACCATTTTAGATGAGTATATTTCGAACCCTTATCACCTTATCCTAAAAATATATAACTATTGGAACATTAAAATCCAAAACGCATTATATAATAAGGTAACATTTCATGACTTTCCAAGAGTACCCCTCCTCTCCTCTTATAAAAGGCCCCCACCACTACCACCTTATTCACACCTTCAAAGCTTTTTGGCACGGCCAAAATCTACCCAAATACTCTCTCAACTTCCCTCTCTTACTCTTAGAAGCCTCACTTTGTGCATAATTCTTCCCAAGGAATCCTTTGGCTCAAATCAAATAAGAGTTACCCGATTTTAAGGTAATGTCTTCTCTTATGTTATTTTGTTTCATTTTGCTTCTCCAAACCCTTAAACTCTTTTTATTCATTTCTTTTGTAACAAAACCAGTATATTAAATATATTAGGATGTTTTTATTAGAGTTATTTTATTTACAGTTACACACACCTTCTTCTAATGGTTCAAGAACATACTATTTATGTGGTTGAAAAATTTCTGCCTCATGAAATGATAATTATTCAATTTTCCTTTAAAACCTCTCATGGTGGACATTATGATGACACTATTTTTATATATGATATATAATATGTTTATATTTTACTTAAGATTATGTATTATTCATTTATGTCATACCTTTATGGTTTCCATTATGGGTAAACGCGATATTTTCTTTTTAGGAAGTGCGGACTACCGCCCCCTCAAAGTGATTTGAATCGTTAATTCCATATGTGGGATGTATAAAGGATGGATTAAATTGTATTATACATAATATCATACTGGAATTATAGTATAACTTTATATAATTATAATTTCATTCCATTAAATATGAAATTGAAATGAAAGTAGCGTTCATGCGTACGTACGGCTTACCGTCTCTATGAACGGTGCATTTCATTTCTTACCTCTAAATGTTATGAAATATTATAAATGGATGTATATACTGAATATATATGATATATATGATATCTAAATCATGAATATAATTTTTGATATAATGGATATTTCACCACATGAACAACTTGTAATTATAAAAGTTTATTTTTGACTCAAGTACCAAAGATCGACAAAACGACCGTTATTAACTTAAATAATTACATAATGTTCATATCATGGTAATAAGTGATATAAAAGGAATACTAATGTTGAAAAATGTTCTAAAGAAGTTATAAATTAACGATAGTTTATTATTCAGGAGGTTAAAGAACAGTCGAGTCAAGTCGGACATGAGGTAAGGGAACTTCTTAACCCAATTTCCATACTTTGGGTTAATCTCCTACTTTCAAATTATGTCATGATATTATTATGTCCTATATTGTATTTAGAGTTTCTTTTTGTGTACTTATAGTGAATACACATAATAGGTCTATTTTATTTAAAAACGATCTTTGTAAGGGACTTCGTCTCAATCTCCTTTCATTGAGGCACAATTTGTTTTATATACAACTTACTTTTTTACGGTGTATAAACCCCTTTCACTTTTACTTTTATTAAAATGGAATATTTTTATATGAAGCATTTTTACTAAACAAACAAAGAAATTTTTTTCTTACGTATGCGGTGACAACGACTTCTCCGCCACCATGACTATTATTTTAGTTTCGGCTTCCTCTATAAGCCATAATTTTTTTAAATGAAAAATAAATACCATGATTTAATTTTATTTTATTTTGGTATTGAAAATGGTTTTGAAAGTATTTTTTATAATATCAATGTATTGTATTGATATCTTTTGATTGAAATGTGGAATTTTTATGTTTCCTTTATGCATGTTTCATGTTATACGATTATGTTATGGTTTATGATATGTTTAAACCTGTTCATATAAGGCATGCATTGGACTTAATAAGTGACGGGTGGAGCCCGCTATAGATCCTCGATGCATCGGCAGGTCTCATGGGAAAAACTAGTGTCTTGTCACAAGGCATTGACAAAATCTTATGTAGACTTGGCACGGGGCCATGGATAAGTGGTTATGATAGTATGTCATTATGTATTCCATCATTATAAAGGTGGTTATTGATATTACATGTGATTATTCGACTAGTAGAATATCCATGTGAATAGGTAAATGGCATTATTTCATTTTACTTTTTCTATATTATGCTCAAGTTCATGTTTAAAAGGCTTTTGTTTTAGTTATACATTTCCTTAAATGTTTATGTTTATTTATGAAAGCTTCCTCAATATTGTTATCCTTACTGAGCATCGGAGCTCACCCCTTTCAATATTTTAATTTTTCCAGGATGTGAAGAAGTATTTTATGAATGACCTGAAGGGATAATATGAGGGGATATAAAGACAAGATGTTGTTGTAGTTTTGTATTACTTTATGATGTAATGTAAAACTTATGAATGTATCTAGTGTTTCAAGGCTACTATACTAATCGGTCTGTAACAGCCCAAGATTTTATGAAAAATATTTTTTTAATTTCACTAATGTCTTGTGTTGTACTCTACACCAAAAGGAGCTTGCACAACACGCATCCTTGACTTGCCTTGCATTACACGCAATCGCAACCTTCCTCGATAGCGAGTGTAGTATGCAATACTGAGTTTCACGAAACAACGATATGCTATTAAAATATTATTAAAACTAGCCGTTATGAATAGTAATAACCACTTTTTAAAATTTTAGAAATTTTAGATCTCAAAATGGACTTCATTTATGGATTCGGAGTATTGAATTTAGCCTAAGGTGAAATTTTGGTACTTTTCGGATAACTTTCATATTCTGATGAATAGTGAAAATAACTAAATTTTAATTAAAAACAACTTTTTTAATCGAAATAATTAATAGTGATAAATTATGAATTTGAGTGGTTTTAAAGTATATTTAGAATATATTTTTACAATTTAATACAATGTTGGTCATTGGATGTAATTTCACATTTAAAGCAGTTATAAACAAGTGTCAATCTTTTGATAGTTATTATCTCTTAAAAACACGCTATTTGTTGTGACAGCGGAAATTAATTTAATTAATGCAACTTATATGTTGGGAATTTTGCAAAATAGAAATCATTTTTGAATTCGGAATATCAATTATAGCTTAGGGTGAAATTTTGGCATTTTTCTGAAAAACTTCAATTTTTGATGAATAGTGAAACCACTAAGTGGTAGGTTAAAAACTGAATTTTGCATAAAACTTAATTTTACCGCTTCTGTGAATGGAATTTCGAAAATCCGACAGACACGGTTGATATCAGTAAGTAAAATGTGGTTCAATGAGATAAAAATAATTTTTTGGTGAATAGTAACTTTTTACTATTTTTACCGCGGTTAATAGTAAATAGGGTAACTAAGGGTAAATATGATATTAATATTACCCTAACACATGTCCTGATTCTATTGGACAAGTGTAATTCGACCAAAAACAAACTTAGGAATAAAATATGACCATTTAGGCCCACTTGGATTAGATTAGGACATTTATTATTAATTTATTTAAAGAAGGGTTAAAAAAGTTAAAATCAAAGTTTAATAAGTAAATCATTTTTAATATGGGGTTATACATAAGATAAATTCGATTGTAAATATTCATTAGAAATCTAAAAAGATTTCCTACATGATGGTATTTTATTTGTAATTTTTAGACATCAAATAATTTAATTTATTTATGACACAATGATGATGCAGTAATTATCTTATTAATGAAATATTGACATAATTGATGTTATAAACACCAAAATAAATGTAATTTAAGACTTTTTATGAATTCCACTAATTTTCTAGGTTACTATGATATATTATTGTTGATTTAATCAACGTGGTTCGAACATATAATTCTGTTATGACTTTTACAAAAAACATATATCAAATAGTGTCAAAATTGACACAAAATAGTTTTTAAATCAAATATAATATTATTAATTGTTATTTTATTCCTAAAAATCTAAGGTTCTTCCAAATGACTTAGATAAGGATATATATATTAATAATAAACAATTTGGGGTTTTTTTGGCATGTTATAGTAAGTGTATTAACCATATAGTGAAAGAAAACAAAAAGACATGGTAAAAGTTAAATTATTTAACTTAGAGTTAAATCTAATTGATAAGGCTAAAATAATACCCTAAACTTGTCTAAATTCAATTGGTTGATAGTCTTTCGACCCATCCCCACTTTAGCTTCGAAATTAGAACCTTTGGACCCATTATAAACCGATTTTGACTTTAATATAAAATAATATTTTGAGATATTCCTAAGGTGCCCCTCTCCTCCCTTATAAAAGGGCACCTCCTCCCCCTCCTCCTCACACCAAATTGAGCACTCAAGCTCGGCCAACCCCAGACATTTTCTCCTCTCCACTTCCCTAGAATAATCCTAGAGGTTATGGTCTTCCTCAAAGACCAATTGTAGTTCTCTAAGAGGATGTCTCCAAAAGGCGCTTCAAAGAAGAGGTAATTACCGTTACCAATTCTTTCATCTTTATTTCTTCTTCCACTTCTTCTTATTAGGTTGTTTCATTATGAAGTAATAACATTAGTATCACTCATATACTGATATGTTATTATAAGTATGAAACAACTCTATTTCACCATCTATCCATCCTACGGAAAAAGAAATCACCGCGCATGCGTACGTACGAAATACCGTCTCCACGCCGTGGTGTAATCTATTTTCCACCACCACCTTACATGGAAGGGTATAATGGTGTAAAGAATAACTATACATAGTTATTAAAACATCATATTGATTCTGATATATTGTATAATCCACTCCAATTCAATTCAATATTTATGGAAATGATATCATCGCTCGTGCGTACGTACGGACTACCGTCTCCACGACGCGATGAGATTCATTCTCCATGTTAACCATTTAAGAATGATTATAAAGTATATATAAGAAATAATAATGAAATATATGAAATTATAAAGCTACTGGATTTATGTATATATATATATATATGTGTGTATGTCATCTACTTACTTCCATTCAAGACAATAAGGAAAGGAAAACAGCGTTCATGCGTACGTACGGACTACCGTCTCCAAGAACGGTGTTTTTCATTTCATTTATATATCTATTATATATATATATATACTGAATATATATGATATATAAATCATATTTTATATTATGGAAGTAAGTAAATCATGATATAAGTAATAATAATGTCAAGAACAACAATTCAAGACACCTACAATAAATGAAACGATTTTACCCAAAACGCTTCTTTAACATGGAATTTACAAAAGAACGGGTAATATAAAGTCATAAGTGAACCATATATGATATCATAACAATGAATATGATTCTGTAATAAGTCAATGAAATTATTTAAATCATTATACAGGAGGTTCGGACACTTACGAAGCAAATCGGACCTAAGGTAAGGGAAATATCACAATCTCATTTTTATCCGAGATTGTTTATTCTTAAGTATTTACTGGGGTGTATTTTATCATCCACATCCATGTTTCCTCAATATGTAATATTATTTCCATCCACCTACAATTTTTTAAATCCAATTTTACCCTTTGGTGAGTTTTTAGTAAAAGATATGAAAGGAATCTTTTGTCGTTTTTCGTACGAGGTACATTTTGACTTTTTCGACAAAAGTACAAAGAATGTTTTTTTTAACTTATACAGCACGAACGGATTTCTGCTATTTTATAAAGCCTTATTTCCATGAAGCTTCCTCTAAAAGATTTCATGACTATTTTCAATAAAATCTCTTTCTTTTAAAATTGCTTGATGTTTTGTGAAAAGAAATTGATTTTGAAGAAGAAAGGATATTTTCCTCAAGAATTCAATTCAAATGTTTTATCAAAATTATTTTCCATCTAAGATAATAAAGGGTTCTGTTTCTATACATATTTTTACATTGATTTGACTATGTTGTGATGGAATTATGTTTATGAATTCCTTTATCTTATATGAATGGTTTTATGATGTCATGTTGTTTAAGAATCCCATTTTTATTACATGGGTTATGCAATGATGTATGATTTATGATTTAGTGGCACACATAAGAATGGTATCATTATGAGATGGGTGGGACCTATATCTCCCTCCAATGCATTGGGTAAAGATTTTATATCTCATGAGATAGACATGTCTGGAATGGTAGGTTATACCGGTTCAGTGAAACAGGACTGAAACAAGGGTTACTCGATTCAGAAAGGGACTTTGTCCACTAAGATAGTCTTGGCAATGAGTCTTGACTAACAATAAATGATTCTCTATGATTATGTGTGAATGCCACAAAGTTTCATGTTTTATGTTATGATTATTGTGATTACATTTCACTGCCATGATTTATCCCATGTTATGAAATTATGCTCTCTTTTGCAGGTTAAGATTTCCAAAATGTTATGTTCTTATGAATACGATGTGATTGATATTTCTTTTTTTTACCCTTACTGAGCATTTGAGCTCACCCTTTTATGTTTTCTTTTCCCCAGGATATAAAGAAAGGTTTTAGGTAAAAAAAGGGAAGATCTTTATAGAAGATGTTGATGAACTTTCACCACGATTAGAAGATTACGTTCTGAGTTTCCAAAGACACTAAACTATTACGATCCTTGTGTGTGTATTTTTGTTATGTACTAAGTATTCCGCAAATGTAATGTAATGTCAATGTACGTCAAGCTTCGGGTCTGTTACAGTTGGTATCAGAGGATAGGTTTAGTCAACCTTTGGAAACTAGGATGCGGAAACGTTAGTGAGATCCCTAGAGATATTTCTACGGTATGTCTAGGGATGTCCCTAAGGTTAAGTATACGTATAGGTTATAGTACTAGAACTACGCTAACGATCATAGAATTAAACCTAAGATGTTAGATATTTAAGGTACTCCCCCTTTATTATGTTGTTTTCCCATGCATGATTTTTGCCTCTCACACTATTTTTTTTGGGTTTTAGAAAATGGATGGAAACAAGATGATTCACAATAATGGAGGATATGATGGACAATGGAATGATATTCTTCATAATGAAATGGGATTTGGAAGTCCAAACATCATTATTATGCCGAATCAGCAATCTCATAATATGATCAATAAAGTAAAATTTGGTAAGTTTCCTGACTCGGCTAATAAGAGAAAGATGGAGTTTCATGATGATCATAGAGGAAAGAAAGTTCAATTTCCCCTATGTAATTCATGTGGGAAGAGGCATCAAGGAGAATGTTTCAAAGGAACTAGAAGATGCTTTGGGTGTGGAAAAGAAGGACGCAAATCCAGTAAGTGCAAAGGAAAAGGTTCAGTTAACACCAGGGATGAAGATAATGGTATTGCTACGACATCAACACTGGTTAAATGTTTTAAATGTGGAATGTACGGGCATAATGCAAACCAATGCCCTAAGGGAAAGTCTCATGAAGAGAATCAGTATGGTCGTATGGGAAGTATTTATTTTGATGATGATGAAAAGACTACAAATGATATGTGAGATGAAAGAATTGTTGAATCTTGGACAATGGTTTAAGAATGTAGTGGAATGATTACATGTTTATCATGTGTAATGTTGTATAAGTAATCTCATGGTACTATAGAATAAATAGACATGTAAGGATTGTTACCAGTATCCATGAAAGGTTATTCAGATATTTTTGGAATGTAGATGATATGCGCATAATGAAGGGATAAGGAGAAAATTAAATGTTTGATAGTATTCATGAGCTCATGATTGATATAAGGACTAAGTGATATCATGGTTTGAGTATATAGAATTTTGAGGATTTTGGTATGTGGAAAGAGTTAACTTTTAATAGAGTTCATGTTTTCAATAAGGTTCAATGGGTATTCAAGAGAGTACAAGATTAAGGCCTTTGAATGTTTGGAATGTGACCAACAAGATATATCTTATGATATATGGGGAGTAAAGACAGTATTAAATCTCTGGTAATCGTTTTCACTATATTATGAGAGTGGGCTGTAGTATTATGGATAAGCCTAAAGATTAGAATGGATTATGTTGGAAATAAGTTAGTATTGTTTAAGGATAGAAGATTTTCGATATTATTGATGGGATGTTATAGTAATGTAGTGTTAGAAAAAGGACAACCTGCAGGACGGGCGACAGCCCATCGCTTCGGACAAGGCTGTGGGAATCGAACCCACAACCGAAGTGCGACTGGCCTTTATCGCCTACCACTGGCCTACAGGAAGTCCCTGTTTAGTAGAAACTAGTTTTATTATATTAAGCAATATGATATATGATGTATAAGTCCATTTTAGGAACCATATATGATTAATCTCACTATAGATTGACTTATGTATATAATTTTTGCTAACCTTTTGTTTGAGACAGATGGAATGACCCGTCATTCTATCACATGATCTGCTAACACTTCACGAGTAACAAATTCAACTTCATTTATTTAAGAGATGAAGTGGAAATTGTTCAAGGCACGAACAATAGTGCGACTGTACCAAAATAAAGAAAGTATTTATTCTAATTCAAATTCTTCAACTTTAGGGAAACGATCTTGAAAACCAAAAATGTTGTCCTAGTGATCTTATATCTGATTAATCGGATGGTACCTTAGATCATCACAAATTTATGGATTTGTGATTGTTGGATTTTCTATAGCCATGTTCTATACCACTCTCCATCAGAACATGATGGTTAGATTTTTCTTCCATATCCATATTTTCACCTTTGTGGAAACCCAGTGATTAGTTTATTTGGGTAACCGTTAAGTTTCATACTTTTGTTTTTAAAGATTGTTTTTGATATTCCTTTTTACGATGTGGGTTTCTATTAAAGAAACTTTCAAATAGTAAACCATTTATAACCCCAACGAATTTCGAGGGAGAAATTCATTTTAAGGGGGGTAGAATGTAACAGCCCAAGATTTTATGAAAAATATTTTTTTAATTTCACTAATGTCTTGTGTTTTACGCTAAACCAAAAGGAGCTTGCACAACACGCATCCTTGACTTGCCTTGCATTACACGCAATCGCAACCTTCCTCGATAGCGAGTGTAGTATGCAATACTGAGTTTCACAAAACAACGATATGCTATTAAAATATTATTAAAACTAGCCGTTATGAATAGTAATAACCACTTTTCAAAATTTTAGAAATTTTAGCTCCCAAAATGGACTTCATTTATGGATTCGGAGTATTGAATTTAGCCTAAGGGGAAATTTTGGTACTTTTCGGATAACTTTCATATTCTGATGAATAGTGAAAATAACTAAATTTTAATTAAAAACAACTTTTTTAGTCGAAATAATTAATAGTGATAAATTATGAATTTGAGTGGTTTTAAAGTATATTTATAATATATTTTTACAATTTAATACAATGTTGGTCATTGGATGTAATTTCACATTTAAAGTAGTTATAAACAAGTGTCAATCTTTTGATAGTTATTATCTCTTAAAAACACGCTATTTGTTGTGACAGCGGAAATTAATTTAATTAATGCAACTTATATGTTGGGAATTTTGCAAAATAGAAATCATTTTTGAATTCGGAATATCAATTATAGCTTAGGGTGAAATTTTGGCATTTTTCTGAAAAACTTCAATTTTTGATGAATAGTGAAACCACTAAGTGGTAGGTTAAAAACTGAATTTTGCATAAAACTTAATTTTACCGCTTCTGTGAATGGAATTTCGAAAATCCGACAGACACGGTTGATATCAGTAAGTAAAATGTGGTTCAATTAGATAAAAATAATTTTTTGGTGAATAGTAAGTTTTTACTATTTTTACCGCGGTTAATAGTAAATAGGGTAACTAAGGGTAAATATGATATTAATATTACCCTAACACATGTCCTAATTCTATTGGACAAGTGTAATTCTACCAAAAACAAACTTAGGAATAAAATATGACCATTTAGGCCCACTTGGATTAGATTAGGACATTTATTATTAATTTATTTAAAGAAGGGTTAAAATAGTTAAAATCAAAGTTTAATAAGTAAATCATTTTTAATAAGGGGTTATACATAATATAAATTCGATTGTAAATATTCATTAGAAATCTAAAACGATTTCCTACATGATGGTATTTTATTTGTAATTTTTAGACATCAAATAATTTAATTTATTTATGACACAATGATGATGCAGTAATTATCTTATTAATGAAATATTGACATAATTGATGTTATAAACACCAAAATAAATGTAATTTAAGACTTTTTATGAATTCCACTAATTTTCTAGGTTACTATGATATATTATTGTTGATTTAATCAACTTGGTTCGAACATATAATTCTGTTATGACTTTCACAAAAATCATATATCAAATAGTGTCAAAATTGACACAAAATAGTTTTTAAATCAAATATAATATTATTAATTTTTATTTTATTCCTAAAAATCTAAGGTTCGGCAAAATGACTTAGATAAGGTTATATATATTAATAATAAACAATTTGGGGTTTGTTTGGCATGTTATCGTAAGTGTATTAACCATATAGTGAAATAAAACAAAAAGACATGGTAAAAGTTAAATTATTTAACTTAGAGTTAAATCTAATTGATAAGGTTAAAATAATACCCTAAACTTGTCTAAATTCTATTGGTTGATAGTATTTCGACCCATCCCCACTTTAGCTTCGAAATAAGAACCTTTGGACCCATTATAAACCGATTTTGACTTTAATATAAAATAATATTTTGAGATATTCCTAAGGTGCCCCTCTCCTCCCTTATTAAAGGGCACCTCCTCCCCCTCCTCCTCACACCAAATTGAGCACTCAAGCTCGGCCAAACCCTGCCATTTTCTCCTCTCCACTTCCCTAGAATAATCCTAGAGGTTCTGGTCTTCCTCAAAGACCAATTTTAGTTCCCTAAGAGGAGGTCTCCAAAAGGCGCTTCAAAGAAGAGGTAATTACCGTTACCAATTCTTTCATCTTTATTTCTTCTTCCACTTCTTCTTATTAGGTTGTTTCATTATGAAGTAATAAAATCAGTATCACTCATATACTGATATGTTATTTTAAGTATGAAACAACCCTATTTCACCATCTATCCATCCTACGGAAAAAGAAATCATCGCGCATGCGTACGTACGGAATACCGTCTCCACGCCGTGGTGTAATCTATTTTCCACCACCACCTTACATGGAAGGGTATAATGGTGTAAAGAATAACTATACATAGTTATTACTACATCATATTGATTCTGATATATTGTATAATCCATTCCAATTCAATTCAATATTTATGGAAATGATATCATCGCTCGTGCGTACGTACGGACTACCGTCTCCACGACGCGATGAGATTCATTCTCCATGTTAACCATTTAAGAATGATTATAAAGTATATATAAGAAATAATAATGAAATATATGACATTATAAAGATACTGGATTTATTTATATATATATATATATATGTATGTCATCTACTTACTTCCATTCAAGACAATAAGGAAAGGAAAACAGCGTTCATGCGTACGTACGGACTACCGTCTCCATGAACGGTGTTTTTCATTTCATTTATCTATATATTATAGATATATATATATAATGAAAATATATGATATATAAATCATATTTTATATTCTGGAAGTAAGTAAATCATGATATAAGTAATAATAATGTCAAGAACAACAAGTCAAGACACCTACAATAAATGAAACGATTTTACCCAAAACGCTTGTTTAACATGGAATTTACAAAAGAACGGGTAATATAAAGTCATAAGTGAACAATATATGATATAATAACAATGAATATGATTCTGTAATAAGTCAATGACATTATTTAAATCATTATACAGGAGGTTCGGACACTTACGAAGCAAATCAGACCTAAGGTAAGGGAAATATCACAATCTCATTTTTATCCGAGATTGTTTATTCTTAAGTATTTACTGGGGTGTATTTTATCATCCACATCCATGTTTCCTCAATATGTAATATTATTTCCATCCACCTACAATGGTTTAAATCCAATTTTACCCTTTGGTGAGTTTTTAGTAAAAGATATGAAAGGAATCTTTTGTCGTTTTTCGTACGAGGTACATTTTGACTTTTTCGACAAAAGTACAAAAATGTTTTTTTTAACTTATACGGCATGAACGGATTTCTACTGTTTTATAAAGCCTTATTTTCATGAAGCTTACTCTAAAAGATTTCATGAATATTTTCAATAAAATCTCTCTCTTTTAAAATTTCATGATGTTTTGTTAAAAGAAATTGATTTTGAAGAAGAAAGGATATTTTCCTCAAGAATTCAATTCAAGTGTTTTATCAAAATTATTTTCCATTTAAGATAATAAAGGGTTTTGTTCTATACATATTTTTACATTGATTTGACTATGTTGTGATGGAATTATGTTTATGAATTCCTTTATCTTATATGAATGGTTTTATGATGTCATGTTGTTTAAGAATCCCATTTTTACTACATGGGTTATGCAATGATGTATGATTTATGATTTTGTGGAACACATAAGAATGGTATCATTATGTGATGGGTGGGACCTATATCTCCCTCCAATGAATTGGGTAAAGATTTTATATCTCATGAGATAGACATGGCTGGAATGGTAGGTTATACCGGTTCAGTGAAACAGGACTGAAACGAGGGTTACTCGATTCAGAAAGGGACTTTGTCCACTAATATAGTCTTGGCAATGAGTCTTGACTAACAAGAAATGATTCTCTATGATTATGTGTGAATGCCACAAAGTTTCATGTTTTATGTTATGATTATTGTGATTACATTTCACTTCCATGATTTATCCCATGTTATGAAATTATGCTCTCTTTTGCAGGTTAAGATTTCCAAAATGTTATGTTCTTATGAATACGATGTGATTGATATTTCTTTTGTTTACCCTTACTGAGCATTTGAGCTCACCCTTTTATGTTTTCTTTTCCCCAGGATATAAAGAAAGGTTTTAGGTAAAAAAAGGGAAGATCTTTATAGGAGATGTTGATGATCTTTCACCACGATTTGAAGATTATGTTCCGAGTTTCCAAAGACACTAAACTATTACGATCCTTGTGTGTGTATTTTTGTTATGTACTAAGTATTCCGCAAATGTAATGTAATGTCAATGTACGTCAAGCTTCGGGTCCGTTACAGTTGGTATCATAGGATAGGTTTAGTCAACCTTTGGAAACTAGGATGCGAAAACGTTTGTGAGATCCCTAGAGATATTTCTACGGTATGTCTAGGGATGTCCCTAAGGTTAAGTATACGTATAGGTTATAGTACTAGAACTAAGCTAACGATCATAGAATTAAACCTAAGATGTTAGATATTGAAGGTACTCCCCCTTTATTATGTTGTTTTCCCAAGCATGATTTTTGCCTCTCACACTATTTTTTTTGGGTTTTAGAAAATGGCTGGAAACAAGATGATTCACGATAATGGAGGATATGATGGACAATGGAATGATATTATTCATAATGAAATGGGATTTGGATGTCCAAACATCATTATTATGCCGAATCAGCAATCTCATAATATGATCAATAAAGTAAAATTTGGTAAGTTTCCTGACTCGGCTAATAAGAGAAAGATGGAGTTTCATGATGATCATAGAGGAAAGAAAGTTCAATTTCCCCTATGTAATTCATGTGGGAAGAGGCATACAGGAGAATGTTTCAAAGGAATTGGAAGATGCTTTGGGTGTGGAAAAGAAGGACACAAAGCCAGTAAGTGCAAAGGAAAAGGTTCAGTTAACACCAGGTATGAGGATAATGGTATTGCTACGACATCAACACTGGTTAAATGTTTTAAATGTGGAATGTACGGGAATTATGCAAACCAATGCCCTAAGGGAAAGTCTCATGAAGATAATCAGTATGGTCGTATGGGGAGTATTTATGTTGATGATGATGAAGAGACTACAAATGATATGTGAGATGAAAGAATTGTTGAATCTTGGACAATGGTTTAAGAATGTAGTGGAATGATTACATGTTTATCATGTGTAATGTTGTATAAGTAATCTCATGGTACTATAGAATAAAGAGAAATGTAAGGATTGTTACCAGTATCCATGAAAGGTTATTCAGATATTTTTGGAATGTAGATGATATGCTCATAATGAAGGGATAAGGAGAAAATTAAATGTTTGATAGTATTCATGAGCTCATGATTGATATAAGGACTAAGTGATATCATGGTTTGAGTATATAGAATTTTGAGGATTTTGGTATGTGGAAAGAGTTAACTTTTAATAGAATTCATGTTTTCAATAAGGTTCAATGGGTATTCAAGAGAGTACAAGATTAAGGCCTTTGAATGTTTGGAATGTGACCAACAAGATATATCTTATGATATATGGGGAGTAACGACAGTATTAAATCTCTGGTAATCGTTTTCACTATATTATGAGAGTGGACTGTAGTATTATGGATAAGCCTAAAGATTAGAATGGATTATGTTGGACATAAGTTAGTATTGTTTAAGGATAGAATATTTTTGATATTATTGATGGGATGTTATAGTAATGTATTTTTAGAAAAAGGACAACCTGCAGGACGGGTGACAGCCCATCGCTTCGGACAAGGCTGTGGGAATCGAACCCACAACCGAAGTGCGACTGGCCTTTATCGCCTACCACTGGCCTACAGGAAGTCCTTGTTTAGTAGAAACTAGTTTTATTATATTAAGCAATATTATATATGACGTATAAGTCCATTTTAGGAACCATATATGATTAATCTCACTATAGATCGACTTATGTATATAATTTTTGCTAACCTTTTGTTTGAGACAGATGGAATGACCCGTCATTCTATCACATGATCTACTAACACTTCATGAATAACAAATTCAACTTCATTTATTTAAGAGATGAAGTTGAAATTGTTCAAGGCACGAACAATAGTGCGACTGTACCAAAATAAAGAAAGTATTTATTCTAATTCAAATTCTTCAACTTTAGGGAAACGATCTTGAAAACCAAAAATGTTGTCCTAGTGATCTTATATCTGATTAATCGGATGGTACCTTAGATCATCACAAATTTATGGATTTGTGATTGTTGGCTTTTCTATAGCCATGTTCTCTACCACTCTCCATCAGAACATGATGGTTAGATTTTTCTTCCATATCCATATTTTCACCTTTGTGGAAACCCAGTGATTAGTTTATTTGGGTAACTGTTAAGTTTCATACTTTTGTTTTTAAATATTGGTTTTGATATTCCCTTTTACGATGTGGGTTTCTATTAAAGAAACTTTCAAATAGTAAACCATTTATAACCCCGACGAATTTTGAGGGCGAAATTCATTTTAAGGGGGGTAGAATATAACAGCCCAAGATTTTATGAAAAATATTTTTTTAATTTCACTAATGTCTTGTGTTTTACGCTACACCAAAAGGAGCTTTCACAACACGCATCCTTGACTTGCCTTGCATTACACGCAATCGCAACCTTCCTCGATAGCGAGTGTAGTATGCAATACTGAGTTTCACGAAACAACGATATGCTATTAAAATATTATTAAAACTAGCCGTTATGAATAGTAATAACCACTTTTTAAAATTTTAGAAATTTTAGATCTCAAAATGGACTTCATTTATGGATTCGGAGTATTGAATTTAGCCTAAGGTGAAATTTTGGTACTTTTCGGATAACTTTCATATTCTGATGAATAGTGAAAATAACTAAATTTTAATTAAAAACAACTTTTTTAATCGAAATAATTAATAGTGATAAATTATTAATTTGAGTGGTTTTAAAGTATATTTAGAACATATTTTTACAATTTAATACAATGTTTGTCATTGGATGTAATTTCACATTTAAATCAGTTATAAACAAGTGTCAATCTTTTGATAGTTATTATCTCTTAAAAACACGCTATTTGTTGTGACAGCGGAAATTAATTTAATTAATGCAACTTATATGATGGGAATTTTGCAAAATAGAAATAATTTTTGAATTCGGAATATCAATTATAGCTTAGGGTGAAATTTTGGCATTTTTCTGAAAAACTTCAATTTTTGATGAATAGTGAAACCACTAAGTGGTAGGTTAAAAACTGAATTTTGCATAAAACTTAATTTTACCGCTTCTGTGAATGGAATTTAGAAAATCCGACAGACACGGTTGATATCAGTAAGTAAAATGTGGTTCAATGAGATAAAAATAATTTTTTGGTGAATAGTAACTTTTTACTATTTTTACCGCGGTTAATAGTAAATAGGGTAACTAAGGGTAAATATGATATTAATATTACCCTAACACATGTCCTAATTCTATTGGACAAGTGTAATTCGACCAAAAACAAACTTAGGAATAAAATATGACCATTTAGGCCCACTTGGATTAGATTAGGACATTTATTATTAATTTATTTTAAGAAGGGTTAAAATAGTTAAAATCAAAGTTTAATAAGTAAATCATTTTTAATATGGGGTTATACATAAGATAAATTCGATTTTAAATATTCATTAGAAAGCTAAAACGATTTCCTACATGATGGTATTTTATTTGTAATTTTTAGACATCATATAATTTAATTTATTTATGACACAATGATGATGCAGTAATTATCTTATTAATGAAATATTGACATAATTGATGTTATAAACACCAAAATAAATGTAATTTAAGACTTTTTATGAATTCCACTAATTTTCTAGGTTACTATGATATATTATTGTTGATTTAATCAACTTGTTTCGAACATATAATTCTGTTATGACTTTCACAAAAATCATATATCAAATAGTGTCAAAATTGACACAAAATAGTTTTTAAATAAAATATAATATTATTAATTGTTATTTTATTCTTAAAAATATAAGGTTCGTCCAAATGACTTATATAAGGATATATATATTAATAATAAACAATTTGGGGTTTGTTTGGCATGTTATAGTAAGTGTATTAACCATATAGTGAAAAAAAACAAAAAGACATGGTAAAAGTTAAATTATTTAACTTAGAGTTAAATCTAATTGATAAGGTTAAAATAATACCCTAAACTTGCCTAAATTCTATTGGTTGATAGGATTTCGACCCATACCCACTTTAGCTTCAAAATAAGACCCTTTGTACCCATTATAAACCGATTTTGACTTTAATATAAAATAATATTTTGAGATATTCCTAAGGTGCCCCTCTCCTCCCTTATAAAAGGGCACCTCCTCCCCCTCCTCCTCACACCAAATTGAGCACTAAAGCTCGGCCAACCCCTGCCATTTTCTCCTCTACACTTCCCTAGAATAATCCTAGAGGTTCTGGTCTTCCTCAAAGACCAATTTTAGTTCCCTAAGAGGAGGTCTCCAAAAGGCGCTTCAAAGAAGAGGTAATTACCGTTACCAATTCTTTCATCTTTATTTCTTCTTCCACTTCTTCTTATTAGGTTGTTTCATTATGAAGTAATAACATCAGTATCACTCATATACTGATATGTTATTATAAGTATGAAACAACCCTATTTCACCATCTATCCATCCTACGGAAAAAGAAATCACCGCGCGTGCGTACGTACGGTATACCATCTCCACGCCGTGGTGTAATCTATTTTCCACCACCACCTTACATGGAAGGGTATAATGGTGTAAAGAATAACTATACATCGTTATTACAACATCATATTGATTCTGATATATTGTATAATCCACTCCAATTCAATTCAATATTTATGTAAATGATATCATCGCTCGTGCGTACGTACGGACTACCGTCTCCACGACGCGATGAGATTCATTCTCCATGTTAACCATTTAAGAATGATTATAAAGTATATATAAGAAATAATAATGAAATATATGACATTATAAAGCTACTGGATTTATGTATATATATATATATGTATGTCATCTACTTACTTCCATTCAAGACAATAAGGAAAGGAAAACAGCGTTCATGTGTACGTACGGACTACCGTCTCCATGAACGGTGTTTTTCATTTCATTTATCTATCTATTATATATATATATATATACTGAATATATATGATATATAAATCGTATTTTATATTCTGGAAGTAAGTAAATAATGATATAAGTAATAATAATGTCAAGAACAACAAGTCAAGACACCTACAATAAATGAAACGATTTTACCCAAAACGCTTCTTTAACATAAAATTTACAAAAGAACGGGTAATATAAAGTCATAAGTGAACCATATATGATATCATAACAGTGAATATGATTCTGTAATAAGTCAATGACATTATTTAAATCATTATACAGGAGGTTCGGACACTTACGAAGCAAATCGGACCTAAGGTAAGGGAAATATCACAATCTCATTTTTATCTGAGATTTTTTATTCTTAAGTATTTACTGGGTGTATTTTATCATCCACATCCATGTTTCCTCAATATGTAATATTATTTCCATCCACCTACAATGTTTTAAATCCAATTTTACCCTTTGGTGAGTTTTTAGTAAAAGATATGAAAGGAATCTTTTGTCGTTTTTCGTACGAGGTACATTTTGACTTTTTCGACAAAAGTACAAAGAATGTTTTTTTAACTTATACGGCACGAACGGATTTCTAAAATTTTATAAAGACTTATTTTCATGAAGCTTCCTCTAAAAGATTTCATGACTATTTTCAATTAAATCTCTTTCTTTTAAAATTGCATGATGTTTTGTGAAAAGAAATTGATTTTGAAGAAGAAAGGATATTTTCCTCAAGAATTCAATTCAAGTGTTTTATCAAAATTATTTTCCATCTAAGATAATAAAGGGTTCTGTTTCTATACATATTTTTACATTGATTTGACTATGTTGTGATGGAATTATGTTTATGAATTCCTTTATCTTATATGAATGGTTTTATGATGTCATGTTGTTTAAGAATCCCATTTTTATTACATGGGTTATGCAATGATGTATGATTTATGATTTTGTGGCTCACATAAGAATGGTATCATTATGAGATGGGTGGGACCTATATCTCCCTCCAATGCATTGGGTAAAGATTTTATATCTCATGAGATAGACATGGCTGGAATGGTAGGTTATACCGGTTCAGTGAAACAGGACTGAAACGAGGGTTACTCGATTCAGAAAGGGACTTTGTCCACTAAGATAGTCTTGGCAATGAGTCTTGACTAACAAGAAATGATTCTCTATGATTATGTGTGAATGCCACAAAGTTTCATGTTTTATGTTATGATTATTGTGATTACATTTCACTGCCATGATTTATCCCATGTTATGAAATTATGCTCTCTTTTGCAGGTTAAGATTTCCAAAATGTTATGTTCTTATGAATACGATGTGATTGATATTTCTTTTGTTTACCCTTACTGAGCATTTGAGCTCACCCTTTTATGTTTTCTTTTCCCCAGGATATAAAGAAAGGTTTTAGGTAAAAAAAAAAGGGAAGATCTTTATAGGAGATGTTGATGATCTTTCACCACGATTAGAAGATTACGTTCCGAGTTTCCAAAGACACTAAACTATTACGATCCTTGTGTGTGTATTTTTGTTATGTAATAAGTATTCCGCAAATGTAATGTAATGTCAATGTGGGTCAAGCTTCGGGTCCGTTACACGGTCTTTCGAGACTTGATCTTTGTGATCATGCCAATGTTACGCAATAACACACCGACTCTGGGTAGCTGGGGTCGGGGCGTTATAGTTCGTATCACATGAAGTTTAGTAGGAACCTTGGAAGCTAGATTTAGATAAACTCTGATTAGATTACATAGACCTAAGATAGACTTTGAGGATTAGTATAGAATAACTTCCTAGAATTTTGGTATTATGGAGATTTTGTGAGTTTTCCGAGCAATACATCCCTATCTGGATACGAGCTGGTTGAGGCGGCTCTGGCACAGATGTACCTAGAGGTAAAACCCAAAAACACCGCTTTGAGCTAGACTCGAACGGGAACTGGTGCACAACAACGGGCCTTGCTACACTCTTGGTTACGACACTCCTAGGGGATATGCTTAGGATAATTATCATTTTCTTTACAAACCATTATGAAGGGATTATGAGTATATACATCCTCAAAGAAATTTTTTTTTATGATTATGGATTATATCCATAAATAGTTCAATTTATGTTAAGTGTTTTACAAGTATGGAATTATGTATTTTAATTCATAAACTAATCTAGTTTATGACATTGTTTAGAAATGGTGCCTAGTAGGAGGAATGGAAACTGTATCAATGCACGCACTCCATCTAGGGATTGCCCTCCTGCTCAATATAATTATTGTGGAGATGGAGATACAACTGGTGCTGATCAGCTTATTACCATACTAGGACAACTCAATCAGGTTATGAATAATAACCTTACTGATATAAAGAACCCTGATTCGCAACGTGGAGGATCAATGTTAGATCTCTTCATGAGGCAATAACTGCCAAAATATAATGGGGGTACAAATGAATTAGTATCTGAGCAATGGATAAACTCAGAGAAAATATTCCACACCTTGGAAAGTAGCAAAAGGGAGAAGGTGGTCATGGTAGTCTACAACCTCACTGGAGATGCCGATAAATGGTGGTCGCTGATTCAAAACACAAAGGAAGATGAAGAAGTATCAAGTATTTAATGGAGGGAGTTTAATGAAATTTTATTAGAAAAATACTTTCCACACGACCATCGAGCATATATAGAAAGACAATTTCTGAGTCTCAGGCAGAAGGAGGATGAGAATGTCACAAAGTATGAGGCCAACATTATAAGGTTAGCAAGACATGCTGCAGATTATATACGTAACCCAAGAAGTGAGGATGGTCATTTCATTGATGGGTTAAAACCATTTCTCCATAGAGCTTTAATATCATAATATTTCTCAACATACGAAGATATAGTCTCGTGTGCTATCAAGACAGAAATAGAATTCTCTAAGTATTATGACAACAAATTAAAGCAAGAGACGAAGAGAACGGTGGAACAAGAGACAGATAAAGGGAAAAAGAGAAAGAAGTATTTTCCATTATGTGATAATTGGGGGAAGAATCCCCCCGGTACTTGCCTAAAAGGAATGGGAGTTTGATATAAATGTGGAGAAAAAGGTCACCAGGCTCGTGATTGAAAGGGAAAGAAAGAGGCTATCAATGATGAATTCTACAATTGTATGGAAATGGGGCATTATGAAAATTAATGTCCTAAGTGTCAGGGAAACTTACCTTAGAAAAATCCAAGGGATCAAGTATAATCTTATGCTGTTACTACAGTTGAATTGGAATAATTAATGTATTGGTGCTTTTGGACTCAAGGATTATATTCTGGTTATAAGAATAATGTCATATATATAAGGATTGTACTACATTACTTGTTGTTTTCATTATTGTTTTAATATGCTGAAGGTAATCATATTTTTATATGTGACAATAAGAGAAACTTTACTTTGTTTGAGGAATCTAATGATACAATTGATTTTGGAATTTAGATACCTTTTAGAGAAAGTCTGGATGGAGGTATTTTGGATAACTATAAAGGTTGTAATAGATTAAGTTGAACTTTGGATAGTATTGTTTACGGTTAAAACATTTATGAAGATTATTTTTTGTAATATTATAATACTATAGTTTTAGGAAAAGGACAACCTACAGGTTGGGGGATAACCCGTCGCGTCGGACAAAGCTGTAGGAATCGAACCCACAACCATAGTGAGACAAGCCTTTATTACCTACCACTAGCGTACAAGAAGTCCCTGGTTATTAAAAAATAGATTTCCTAATATAAATGGTATGTTTTAATATTTAGAACCTTGTACGATTAGGATAAATATAATATTTTTGAGTTCTATTACCTTTAGGAGGGAAAGATGGGTCTGTGGTAAAACTTTATTAATGAATGAAAGTCTACATGACAAGTAAGTATATTTCCTTACATTCATATTAAATCTCCTACATAAATTCCACAACTTTATGAAAGGTAACATAAAACAAAAATGTTTTCGGTTAACTTTTCCAATTGGGGAATCATTGACCGTTTAACCAATCACAAGTTTGTGATTTTCTTATAGTTAACTTTCTCATAATAATGTTTTATACAACTCTCCATCATACCTTGATGGTTTTTCTTTCCTCCATATCCATATTTTCATAGAATCCTAGTATGGGCTATCTCGGGTGACCTTTGCACTTCTCTTTCTTTATATTAAATTTATATTTTTATTAACATTATTTCTGATGTGGGTTTCCACAAAGGTATTTTCTATTTTAAAAATTTTATTTTCAAAGAAAATTTTCAAATTGTGAGGATGAAATTTGTTGAAGGAGGGGAGAATGTAACACCCCGAGCTTCCACGATAGGCTTCTCTTTCAATAATGCAATAGCTTGCATTGTAAGCTAGTTCGAGATTCTAACACACCGCGACCAATCAACATAGCCATTATAAATATTAATACCCATTTTTTGAAATTAAATATATTTTATATTACAAAATTTACTACATTTTTGGATTCGGAATAACAAAATTAGCCTATGTTGAATTTTTGGTCTTTTTCGGAGAACATCCAATTTTTTATGAATAGTGAAAAATACTTAAAAACAAATTTTTTAATAAAAATAATTTATAGTGATAAATTATAATATTTTGTGGTTTTAAATTATAATTAGAATATATTTTTACCATTTTATCCAATGTTGGTCATTACAATTAATTTCACTTTGAAATTGGATATAAACAATTGTCAATCTTTTGATATATATTGTTTCTTAAAAACAAGCTATTTGTTGTGACAACGGGAATTAATTATAAAATTAATTAATTCAACATATATTTTTGGATTTTTGTAAAATAGGCATCATTTTTGAATTCGGAATATCAATTATTGCTTAGGGTGAAATTTTGGCATTGTTCTGAAAAACTTCAATTTTTGATGAATAGTGAAACCACTAAGTGGTAGTTAAAAAACTGATTTTTCATTTAAATGAAACATTAACACTTCTGTGATTTGATCCAACATACATGGTTTTCATTAGGATGTAAAATGTGGTTCAATGGGATTAAAATAATTTTTTGGTGAATACTAACTTTTAAGTTTAATTAATCGCGATTAAAGGTAATTAGTTAAATTTAAGGTAAAGATAATGTTATAATAATATGAAATGACCTTGAAACTTGTCCTACACTTATTTTATGAGTCATGGCCGACAAAGGAAATCCATGGGTCAACTTGGGGACCCCATGGAGCCACTTGGATAAGAAAATGACAATAATAACTTTTTATTTAGAGTAAAAATAAAATTGTCACAAACATGAGTTGTTTTACTAAAATAATTATTACATGGGGTTATATGATGTAAAATTTCAACTATAAATATTCATTGTGAATCAAAAAATATTTCCTACATCATGATATTTTTCTTATAATTTTTAGACATTAAATAAATTAAATTATTTATGACATCATAATGATGCAGCGATTACCTCATTAATTAACAATTTAAATAAAATGAAAAGATAATGTAAAATCTAAGATTTAAACTTGTCAAAAACCTATTGTATGAGAATATTTAAAACCCTTATCACCTTATCCTAGAAATATATATGTTTGGGACCTTTAAAATCAGAAACGCATTATATAATAAAGTAACATTTCATGACTTTCCAAGAGTGCTTCTCCTCTCCTCTTATAAAAGGCCCCCACCACTACCACCTTATTCAAACCATCAAAGCCCTTTGGCTCGGCCAAACTCTGCCCAAATACTCTGTCAACTTCCCTCTCTTACTCCTAGAACCCTCACTTTGGTCAAAATTCTTCCCAAGTAAGCCTTTGGCTCAAATCAATTAAGAGTTACCCGATTTTAAGGTAATGTCTTCTCTTATGTTATTTTGTTTTATTTTGCTTCTCCAACCCCTTAAACTCATTTTATTCCTTTTATTTTGTAACAAAAAAAGTATCTTAAATATACTTGTATGTTGTTATGAGAATTATTTGATTTACACTTACACACACCTTCGTCTAATGGTTAAAGAACATACAGTTTCTGTGGTTGGAAAATTTCTGCCTCACGAAACGATGATTGTTAAATCTTCTTTCAACACCTCTCATGGTGTCCATTATGATGAAACTATTTTTATATATGATATATAATATGTTTATGTTTTTATTAATCTTCTCTATTTTTCATTTATGGCTTACCTTTATGATTTCCATTATGGGTAAAAGCGATATTTTCATTTTAGGAAGTGCGGACTACCGCCCCCTCAAAGTGATTTGAATCGTTAATGCCATATGTGGGATGTATAAAGGATGTAGTAAATGGTATTATACATTATATTATACTGGAATTATAGTATACCTTTATATAATTATAATTTCATTCCAATAAATATGAAATATAAATGAAAGTAGCGTTCATGCGTACGTACGACTTACCGTCTCCATGAACGGTGCATTTCATTTCTTACCTCTAAATGTTATGTAATATTATAAATGCATGTATATACTGGATATATATGATATATATGATATATATGATATATAAATCATGAATATAATTTTGGATATAATGGATATTTCACCACATGAACAACTTGTAATTATAAAAGTTTATTTTTGACTCATGTACCAAAGATCGACAAAACGACCGTTATTAACTTAAATAATTACATAATGTTCATAACATGGTAATCAGTGATATAAATGGAATAATAAACATGAAAAATGTTCTAAATAAGTTATAAATTAACTCTAGTTTATTATTCATGAAGTTAAAGAACGGTCGAGTCAAGTCGGAGAAGAGGTAAGGGAACTTCTTAACCCAATTTCAATTCTTTGGGTTAATCTACTACTTTAAAATTATGTCATGATATTATTATGTCCTATATTTTATTTATAGTTTATTTTTGTGTACTTATAGTGAATACACATAATAGTTATATTTTATTTAAAAAATGATCTTTGTAAGGGACTTCGTCTCAATCTCCTTTCATTGAGGCATACTTTGTTTTATAGACAACTTACTTTTATACGGTGTATAAACCCCTTTGGCTTTTACTTTTATTCAAAAAGAATATCTTTATATGAAGCATTTTTACTAAACTAAAAAGGAATGTTTTTTCTTACGTATGCGGCGACAACAACTTCTCCTCCGCCGTGACTATTATTTGAGTTTCGGCTTCCTCTATAAGCCATAACTTTTTTTAAATGAAAAATAAATACCAATATTTAATAATCTTTTATTTTGATATTGAAAATGGTTTTGAAAGTGTTTTTTATTATATCAAGGTGTTGTATTGATATCTTGTGATTGAAATGTGGAAATGTTATGTTTCCTTTATGCATGTTTTATGTTATACGATTATGTTATTATTTATGATATGTTTAAACCTGTTCATATGAGGAATGCATTGGACTTAATAAGTGACGGGTGGAGCCTGTTATAGCTCCTCGATGCATCGGCAGGTCTCATGAGACAAACTAGTGTCTTGGAAAAACGCCTTGACAAAATCTTATTGTAGACTTGTCACGAGGCCTTGGCTACGTGGTTATGATAGTCTGGAATTATGCATTCCATCATTATGAAAGTGGTTATTGATATTTCATGTGATTATTTGACCAGTAAAATATCCATGTGAATAAGTAAATGGAATTATTTAATTTTACTTTTTCCATATTATGCTCAAGTTCATGTTTAAAAGGATTTGGTTTTAGTTATACATTTCCTTAAGTGTTTATATTTATTTATGAAATCTTCCGCAATATTTTTATCCTTACTGAGCATCTGAGCTCACCCCTTTTAATGTTTTAATTTTTCCAGGATATGAAGAAGTATTTTATGAATGACCTAAATAGATAATAGGAGGGGATATGAAGACAAGATGTTGTTGTAGTTTTTTATTAATTTATGATTTAATGTAAAACTTATGAATGTATCTAGTGTTTCAAGTCTACTAAACTAATCGGTCTTTCGATACATGATCTTTGTGATCATGACAATGTTACGCAATAATGCACCGACTCTGGGTAACTGGGGTCGGGGTGTTACATAAACTATAGATGATTTATTTATTTGAATCATGTGAGGATAAAGTCTAACAAGTAGATATTCAAATTTTTATTAGGATTTCTCTTTAAAGGTTTTCAAACTGGTGAGTTTTTTTCATATTTCTTATACATTTTCGGTCAGGTAAGATGGGATAAGGTAAATAATTTTTAATTCCTAAAATCATTGAATAGAGTTCATACCATTTATGGTCATGATATATTGACCAAATATTACTATAGTTTAAGATCGTATAGCATTCACTAATGTGAACACATTTTTTCATGATGTTTTCACCGTATATTTCTATAGTTTAAGGTCAAATATATTTGACCATAGGTTGTTTCAATTCAAGTTTTTATAACTTTTACAATATGCCACTATAGGTTATTCTCATATATATTTGAAAAAATCACGTATAGTTTGAGGTCATGATGCATGTACCACATGTAACATTAGTTTATGTTTTCATATATTTTACTATAGTGGACTCAATTTGAGGCCATTATATGTGATCCACATATTGATACATTTCAAGTTTAGATAACTTTGACCATATTCTACTACATTTTTTGGTTTTATAGCTCTTACCATTGGTTTCTTCAGTTTAAAGCCATATATATTTGATAAAAGTGTATATGGTTTATGTTCATGATGTGTGGTCCACATATTGTTTCATTTTAAGGTCTTATAGATTCAACTAATGTGAACATAGTTTAGTCGCATCATATGTGGACCAATTATTTTTTGTAATTTAAGGTCATATAGATTTGACATAGGTTTCTATAGATTAATTTCATATATATATATGACCGTATATGCGAGATCATTTCCCTTAAAAGGGAAAGAAAAAAACTCAACATCAATAGAGAGCCCAATGTTAGAGTAGACTCCAGTAGAAAAGTGGGAGTTCAGGTTATGATCATCACTCTTTGACAATTGAATCCTATGGTTTAGAGTCACATCATGTGGATTGTAATATCCAGTGTTTTTTTATTGGAATAAATTAAAAGTGGATTTGAATTTTTTAATTTGGTGGATGATCTGTTTTATAAATCGATCTTTCGAATAGAATTCATAGTGTCTAAACCCTTTAATGTTGTTTAGACGTGGTTCAAGGTTTGAGATCTCCCTTAGGTGTTCTATTAGGATTCTAGATTATCGAGCCCCAAAATTTCCTATTTTGGCTAGACTGGTAAGGGTGTACAGTTTCTCTGACACCACACATCCCACCAGTGAAAACTATGTGGCACTTTCAGGTGAGCAGAAGTGAACCCCATGAGATACACAGGATTTCCAAAACCATGTTCCTATAATGTATTCATAGTGCCATTTAGGTAGTGTGTTTGCATTGTTCATTGCATGTTCGGCACATGTTTGTCTAATCATGTGGAAAAAATTTTGTGACCCTCTCCCCTTAATTAGTATCATATGCAAGGTTAGTGCATGGTTTGGCCAACTGTGTATCCAAACTATGCACCGCATTAAATTGGTGGAATTATAATTTTCACCTTATTTCATATTTCATTCTTCCTCACTCTATTATTATTCATCCTTTATAAATAAAATTTCTTCTATGGGTTCCTCTTCTCCTCTCCTAGGGATTGAGAGATCTTCTTCATCTAAAGTAAAATTCGAGCATCATTATTTTTTTTCCTCTAGGTAAGCTCCTAGTTTTTATTACTTTCATTATTCATTTATCACCCCTCTCACTTAATTATTTTGTGTGAGATCATTTTCCGTATTTCAGGGTGGATGTATGTTCGTCAACTTTTTCCAACCAGAATAGAATCAATCATTAATATTGGGAATCTGAGATTTCCTATATGTGAGGTAAGTGTTCATTGACCATTACCGTCATTTCATTTATTTCTATAAAATTTATTGTTCCATGAGCCTAACATTTCTTGCATCACCACAATTGTTTCAAATTAAAATGAATTTATAACTTCCTCATACCTTTGGAAACCTAATCTAGTGGTGAATCAACCCCTTGGGTTTTTCTCCTTGACTAAAGCCACCCCAACGGATGAGATTTACCATGGACTCATTTTACCCCACTATTATAAAATTTAGTAACCCCTATGTGATGTGTGGTATCATATGATAAATTCATATAGTTGTTAATTAGAATGATTTGGGTTATGATCCATGTGTTATGATCCATACATTTCCCTTAAATAAAGTGGATGAATTCAACTAATTTTCCAAGTGCATAACTCCTTATGTTCTATTCACTAGAGAATTTCCCAATGAAATTCCATGACAATTATGCCTAATATGGCCTAATTTATTAGATTAAATAGAATCTCCTTTAAATTAAACATAATATATGTGTATCTTGTTTAGTTACATTACATTTGTCCCAAGGGTGAAACAAGGGGTTCCAACTTAAGGACCCCATGGATGGACACTTTTTCCTTTCTTTTAGAACCATTAATGCCTTATAAACACACTGGGGTGACATTATATTTTCCTAGAATTAGATCTTCATGAATTTTATTTTCTATTTCTAGACAACTGAAACAAGTTCCTTTGGGGAAAGCCCTTGGATAGGATCGATGACATAATGGTTGTAACATTCCATGATAGAGACTCAATCCCCTACGGCTGATACCATGTAGAGACTCAATGATTAGTTCTTAGAATTTATTACACCATACCTGGAGGTAAACTTATGACTTCATTCTTGGGTCACCTTGTACAGGATCCCTAATTATTGGCTTATGTCGATCCCCTTGAGCTATACTTGGAAATTATCATTGAATTTATATAGATAAGATCTGGTTAAATCATAATTTTTATAAATAACGTTTTTTAAACTAAATTAAAAGGGTAAATAGATGTTTCCAAATGATAATGGATCCCTTTGTATTGGAAATGTTGGGACATTTCTTCTTATTCCAATACCTATCTTGGATACTTTCCACCTTCTAACACTTTATACCTCTCACTTTACCCTTACTGGTTCCCTTGGTTCAATCTCACAAACTTAATCCAAAGATGGTAAATTGGATGGGTGTCTATGTGGAAACCCTTCTCATGTATTTAATATTTATTTCTATAATTCATTAATTTCTTAGGGGAAACATATCATTTTATATTGCATGAAATGGATTAGCCTAGACATTATGGGTGGAAGCCTACCGAGAGGGTATCTCACACAGTATTTTAGCCTCCATTTCACTATTTTACTTAAACATACCTTTTTGGTTATAGGACTCAAATCCTTTGATATCTTCTTATTTTTTCATTCTTATACCTGCGAGTAAAGAGTGTGATACTTTTCTAGTACTCAGGATGCTCGAGGAGCTATCATTTGGGCTTCTATTCTTTTATTGTATGGTACATTCATGTTTTTATTTTCAACTACTTTTACGTGTACCGTCTTATGACATACATGAATTATTGTATATTGGAGACTACCTATTTTATTTATTTATTATTATTACTCTTCCATTTATTTAAATTTCTTTATAATATCGATTTTATTAATATTATATTGATATTCCACTCTGATCTCGAGAGTATAGCCTCCCTACCATACTACAATTATACCATCACTAATAGTTGGCATACTCTTCCATATGGATAGGTGAACTTGAGGCCATGTTGTAACCGATTAGGATATCGTTTTAGTGTTCAATTTGGCTAAGATATTATAAAGTGGAATTAAAACCTCTTTTCAGTTATCTTACTATTTTGGGCTTGTAGCCCGGAGACTAGAATTTTTTTGGAACTTGGTAAATATTTTTTCCTTTTAGTGATCAACCCACGTATGGGAAAAATTATAAGTGGCTAGGTATGGAAATGTTTTTCATGTTATTTTCTATTATAGTTGATTTTTATTTAATCTTTAGTGATTGGATTATTTTCTATTTCTTAATGATTTATGAGATTTATAATAATTACCATTGTACTGGTATAGAAAAGAGGATTAATTACATATATCATGATAAGAACATAGAAATTCACATTCCATGCATATTCCTTGCCATGTATATTGAATTGTCAGTAAATTTGAAATTTTTTATGTGCCTTAAGTGCCATATATATTCAGGTTATATTCTCTATTAGGGTTTTTTAGTAACATACTTATATTTTACCATCTTAGTTATTTCTTTCCATTATGTCCTAAAATATGTTTACATGTTTAAATTATTGTACTTTCCTTGAGAATTATGCCCTGATTCCATGTTATTAGTGTTATGACTAGTTTGTTGCTTGTTTTTCCATGTTTCCTTACAATGTTTAAAAATATGAATTTTTTATGTTTATAATGCGTTCTTATGATTTCTAAAATATACAATTGGTAATTAATGGAGACACCACACTAATCAATTATGACATGTTTTAGCCATGAATCATTGGTTTCATAAGATATAACATTGTGTTTTCAGTTAAATGGGATCCAAATTCCTATTGATAAAGGGAGTGAGTACTTTATGAATGGAAAAATGGGGACCCATATATTCAAAATCTTATAGATTCACTTTACAAACATAAATGTTTTTTTATAAATGTTAACACTGTCGAATTTATCCTTATTCTAAAAAATGGTTCTGGATAAATGGGAGACAATTTTTCCAATTCGTAATGAGTATGGGTATGCTATTAATTGGAATAGAATTGACCCATATAATCAAACCATTATAGACATACACTATATATTTATAAGATGTTTTATAAATATTTAGTGGCATAAATTTCCTTTTAATCATAGATAAAATGGTTTTGATTATACGGGAGTCTCCCAAAACTTGTTATATGGATGGGTGCATTATATATTGATGTTCCTAACCTATAAAACTAAACCATCTATTAAGATCCTCCTATCAGTAAATATCAATGAATATAATTATTTCTGATTTATTACTTAAACATTTTGGCCACCTTTATTAGGGAGTATACGTCCATTGCATTGGGCATTATAGCCCATTTTCTAAATCTCAAAATACTAAGCTTGACCCAAGAAGATCAATTGGGGCATGTTTATTTAGGAATTAACAGCTAATGGTGTTTAAAATAATAATGTTTAGAATGATTGGGTTTCTCTTAGTGGTGCCTGAAATGGAATAATGGGGAAATTGTAGGTCTTTATTTCTTTTCATGTACCTGATAGCATAAACTCTATGGGGGTGTGATAATGATTTGTTTTGGTAGAATTTTAAAGTGCATATGTCCTTCTATATAGTTTTTCATGTCAACGTAAAGAATTAATCTTTTTTAACAAGAATAACCCTTTAATTATTATAAGACCTTTTTATCTACTTTGAGATATTTTCTGGGAGGCCTTATAAAAAATGAAAGGTGTTTTAATTGGGTTTGTGTAATAAAATGGCCTAATTATAATGGGATCTCCATAAATTATAAGGTTTAAAAGGAAGTTAATGTAAATTCTCTATTTTGGTTTTTGTGAAGGATTGGTATTAGTTTTTCCATGAAGAAAAACCTTTTAATACTTAAGGGGATAATTATGTTTTGTTTTACTACACAAAAATAAACTAATAGGTGGTGTTCTTGTTCTTTCCCTCATGTGAGGGTGGTTCTGTGTTCCTTGAGTTCACCTTAAAAAGAGTGTGTAATAATTTTTTGTAAGTTTCTTCCCAAATAAGTATGAAGTTAAATTAATTTCCCTTAATCATAGTTTCCCTTCATAGGCTTGACCAAATCCTAGTTATTAGATTCCATTTCAGTAAGGGGCTATCCCGTTGTTATTATCACCATCATATCTTTTGAACCCTTTCTTATTTTTAATGATCAATTTCTCTTGGGTGGTATTGGTCTAGTGCCATAGTCTTATGTAGGAATATAAGTTTATAAAATGACACACTATTTTGATGATTTTTCATGTGTTGTTTTGACCCTTTCTCTTAGTGTGATAATTATTAAATGCTTAGTTTTAGTGAGCCAGACATGCCAAGGGCATGGTCTTCCTCTTAAGTAGGTCATGGGACCCTCCCTTATTCTTCCACTTAAAAGATGTAGGACTATGTGCATCTTGACTTAGATTAATATTCACATGGGGTAATATGGATTCAAGTTCAATACTTTGTAGGCTATATGGTACTCAAATTCATATAGTTTATAATGAAATTGATTTTATCTGGGATGTGTTGTTTTCTCGTGTAATCACATGGTTGTATGTGTTGGTATGCATGGTACCGTTTTCCTCTTTATGTTTTGCAATTTATTTTTAATGATCATTGGTACTCATATAATCCTTAAGCTGTTACGCTTTGAACACTATTCATCTTCGAAGTATAGTGACCCGATCTTCTGATAATCCCAAAATAATCCCATTATTTGGGATGAAGTTTCAAAGAGGATTAGGTGTTTAACATGTTGGTCATACATTTTAGAAATTGTGTATATTTCCATGCCATAGGGAGAATGTGACTTGGAGAATCATCACATGTATGTTGATGTGTGAATCTATTCTAGCACTCTTAAGTGTCTATTCTATTCTTCTTTCAAGTTAATGCTTTTAAAAAGATTTTTATCCACATCCAAAAACTACATTCAGTGGTAAATAGAGATTGTGTCATGGGTGGGGTTCTATCTTAGCAAATCTGATGATAAGGAAACTCCAATGGAGAAGAATGTAACATTATTTCTATTAAAAATTTTTCTTCTTAGTAGATGAAACACAATCTAGAAGGACCATCTTTAAATGGTCTATTTTATTTTGAATTCCTATTGGACTGGTGAGTCATATAGTGTGTCTATACTTGAATGGAACCACAACTGTGAATTCTTTGTGGGGTACAAATCCTATTTAAACACCATTCGCCAAGAATAGGCTTTTTTTCATGATTAGGTGTGAAAGAATGCCTCTGGTGGTGAAGGTATCATTTTCTGGTTGTTGTTGTATCATTAGGTATTGCCGGTAACTTCTATGGGATTCGACTTGTAAAGTTTTGATAGTGCTTCCATTTTTCCTTTTAGAAATATTTTTCTGATAATGTACTGATCACTTCAACCCCATAGTTGTAGGATTGTCTCGAATCCCTTTTTTGAATTGTTCAAATCCCCTTAGTGTACTCTCAATTAAATGATGAACATGTTCCCCATCTTAGTATCATCTAGGTACAATGATAGATCTTTGTAATTTTTCTATTATAATGTTTTAAAAGTAGTTGGACATGTTGGGTGGTCTATATCAAAGTGCATAGTAGAATTGTGGTTTTAATTAGAATCATGGTTAGTCAGGAGTGATACATGTGTCCCCAAGTAGGAACATTATGGTTGGAATCATGGAAACCAGTTGTTTCCCTTTGACATGATTCAAAACAGGATTCTTCTTTGGGATCGGTATGATTTCTTGGTATGTCGAAATTCATATTTCTACCAAAATTTCTCTCATAAATGTCATTTAAGGTTTTACCAATATGGTCTTCTCATAATCCGATTAATGATTCAAATTTAGCATGAATCTGCTTTTGTATCCAAATGTGTTAGGTCGTAGTATATTCTGATGTTCATGAAAGGGAACAATAGCTTCAATTAGAGTTTTGACTACAATCTACTTACTATATTTCATGATAATGCTCTATGAATCCTTGAGGTGACTTCATCTAGGGGAATTAGATATAGATTTTCAAATGAATCATTCATCTAATCTGGGTTCCTTGAGGGTAGTCGGGAAGGGATTGTGTGACTTGATGCCCATCTCTCTTGTTGTGCATGGTTAGTGAGGAACTGTTGTGTGGCACATCATTGGGATGAGATAAGTGTAGTGGGTGTCAGCCAAAGCTTTTTCATGATAATTGGATTGACCAGGACTTTGATTATGATTAGAATTTGAATAATCATTTGAGCTAGGAATCATGACATGTGCATCATTTCAATGCTAAAGGAATACTTTAACTGAACTTTCAGATTTGGATGTGTCATGTTTTGGTTTTACCCATTAAAAATCTAGAAACAATTGTGTAAAAATTGTATCCTAATTATTTAATTAGAAAACATGTATATCATGTCTCTAGTTTGGTGGTCTCGGTTAAGCTTCATCTTAATTCTTAGTTGAAAATTGAAATTGTGTCATGGGGTTTTACAACTTATGTTCCGTATTTTAAGGTGGAAGTCAAAGGTGTGACAGGCCATGGAAATTAAGCACAGTCATTTGAATGAGGCTTCATGACCTAAGTAGAATGAGTGATGTTCTAAAAATTTCCCCAAGGGTTCTCAGTGATGAGAATTCCTAAGATGGGGAGATTTTATGGTCCCTTGTTTTTGGATTGGATAAAATTCCAAAGGTATTTGAATTTTATCATTTGGTGGATGGTCTATTTTGTAAACTATGCTTAATAATGGAATCCTGAGAGTTGTAACACGTGAATGTGTTGTTATTATATGCGTCTCATGGCCTGCGAGGTCCCTTGTGTGTTCTATCATGTTTTCAGAGTTCTTGGCCTTAAATTTTAATATTTTGGTTGGAATCGTAAGGGTTCAGGATTTTCTAAAAATATGCATCCCACCATTGCAAACCACGTGGAATATGCAAGTGAAAAGGAGCTACCTACATGGGATGTGCATGATTTTAAAATTTATGCACCCAACCTGCATGATTTGTGACATTTAGATAGTGTGTCTGTACTATTAATCACATGGTTGGCACACATTTTGGATAACTGTATTGTCAAAATTTTGTGAACCTATCCCTTTAAGTAGTAGCCAAGGAATGGTTAGCACATTGTTTTTTCAAATTTTCATAAAATATATGTGCCTCATTAAAGGGGTTGAATTACTATTTTCCCTCTTTCTTATTTCCTTCTCCTCCCTCTTTTCATTGGCCTCCACTGCCCATAGTCTCTCCTCCAAAGGTTCATCTTCTCCTCTCATAGGGATGGATAGATATCATTTATCCGAAGATGGATTTTAGAATCGTCATTCCCTGATAATTCCTCCCAATAAGATACTCATTTATCTTGATTTCATTTTTTGTTTATCATGCCTCCCATTATTCTATTTTGATGCGAGCATATTTTAACTATTTTCAAGGTAGATGTATGTTACATTAATTTCATCTATACCCGACTAAATCATGACTTGATATTGGGTCTGTGAGTCTTCTATTGTATAAGGTAGGTTCTCTAGGACCATCACCTTCATTCCATTTATTTCCATAAGATTATTCATTGTATTGTGATCCATACCCTTCCGATGTTGACTGAAATTAAAAAATTACATTAGATTGATAGCTTCCCTTTGACTTTGGGGACTTAATATATTGGAGAATCAACCCCTTTGGTTGATCACCTTGAATAAATCCACCCCATTGTGTGAGGTATAGGATAAATACCTTTTTCCCCTTTGTTTGAAAAAGGTTTAACACCCTTTGAGTTATGTGTACATATAATAAATGTCTAAATTTTATAATTGGTTTGATTTTGGTGATAATCCATGTGTAAAGTCCAATATACATTACATTAAATGAATTGGAAAAATTAAATTAATTTGAAAAGTTATTAATTACTTATGTTTAATTCCCTAGATGGTTTCCCAATGAAATTACATCACCATTTTTTCTAATATGATCTAATTTATTTATTTAAATGAAACACCACTTCAATTAAACTTGTTATATATTTAATTTCTGTTTAGATATATCAATTTAGTACCAAGGGTGAAATAAGGGCTTCCAACATAAGGACCCTTTAGAAGGAATATTGTTCATTTAGGTTAATATTTTTAACTCCTTTTAAACACGCCTGTTGCGACACTATCTACCCCTATTATAGGATCACCATTCATTTTTTGTTTTACATTCAAACATTTGACACAGATTCCCTAGGGGAGACCATTTTGATGGTAATGTTGTTATTATAGTTATATGATGCCATGAGAGAGACTCGAGGCCCTATGTGTGATAACAGATATTGAATCATAGGTTAGTTCTTGAAATTTTTTACACAATGCCTGTAGTGAAACTTTGTACTTCATTTTTGGGTTCCCTTGGATGGGTTCCTTACGAAATTTCTTATATCAATCCCCTCAAGTGATACTTTTAAATTCTCAAAGAATTTTCATGGAAAGGATCAGGGTGAATCGTTTTTTTATAAATATGTCTTTTATAAAGTTAATTAAAAAGATAAATATATTTTTTCGAATGAGAGTGGATCCCTTGGAATTGAAAACATAGGGATGTGTCCTCCAATCCCAATCACAAGCTTGGGGAAAATCCACCTTCTTGCACATTTTTTCTCCCACATTACCATTACATGTTTCCTTAATTTAGGCTCATCATATTAGGGAAATGTAGTTAAGTTGGATGGGTTTCCAAATAGAACCCAGTACAATGTATTTCATAAATTATTTCTCCCATGAATTTACTTCTCATGGAACACAATTCAGTTTATACAACCTGAAATCTATTTGAATGGATACCATTGTTGGTGGCCTAATGAGATTGTTTCTCACAGCCTTTTTAGGCCAAAATTCCATTTAGGTACCTGAATAGTCCTCCATGATTATAGGATCATGATCCTGGGATATATTCTTGTCCTATCATGCCTGTACCAAGGTGTAAAAAGCACAAAACCATACTGGAACTCGGGATACATGGGGAGATAGCCTTTTGGATTTTTTTTATTGTATTGTATTATACATTACTATTTTCTTTTCTTTTTCTTTTAATTGTAGATTCATCTGACATACAAGAATTGTTGTATATTGGTGATGAAAAACTTTATTCAGTAATTATTATTCATCCTCTATTTCTTGTCATTTATTAATACAATTTCTATTGTCTATTTTTTCCTTAGTATTATATTGTGACAGTCTGATCTCGAGGTTATAGTCTCTACATTGTACCACCATTATACCCTATTTTCCATTAATATGCTCTGGAGTATGAGTAGGCAGACTTGAGTCCTTGTGGTGATCGATCCTACTACCATCTTAGTGGTTAGTTGGTCTAGGATTTTATAAGGATAAATTAAAATATCAAGAGTGAGATGTCAGATTCTTGCCTCCAAAAATGAGTTTGATGGGAAATTTAATATCCTTAAGGGTGTTGAATCAACATGAATATTAAATTATTTATTTTTTATGTTAGAAACCAGAGAGTTTTATTTAATATTTATGATATGAGACATGAACATTTTTTATGAACATAGGCCATATTTGAAATATGGGGTTTTTTGCAATGGTTTTAGCTTGTATGGATATTAGAGGATCATTAGGATGAAGATGTATCTGGTTAAGAGTCCATATCAGAAGAACTTATATAGATACATATCAAGGAAATATTATAAATAGTCAATTATTGGTGTCATTTAATGTTTTATATACTCATTATCAATTTAAAGAAAGTTTTTAGGATTTAAATACATTTAGAATGATGTAGGTTTATGGAATCAAGGTAAATTCAACAAGGGTTCATGGAACTATAAAGGATATTCCGCACAATATATTCCACAAAATGACATAGAATGGGTGGACATATTTTATGTTCATAGTGCATGGAACATAAATGGGACAAGAGAGTAAGTAAAAAATAGGTTTGTTGATGTAATGTGAATGGAGGTCCCAATGCCACTACAGATTGTTTGAAAGGGTATGTGTACACAATTTATATTTATAATGTGCATACATGATGAAAAATAATAACAACCAAAATGGGGGAAAAAGGATAATAATTTCCCATAACCTTTTGAATTTTGATTGATGACATTGTAAATTGCGACATAAAATTTCTGGATCATGAATATTTATCTGGAAAAGTTAAGTAAGGGATGACCACAGACCATATTCAAATGATGTGTTCTAAAATGATGTTATACAGGGGTATAGAAATTCAAGAATTATCTTCTTCTAAGGGAATATTCCATTAGTTAATAGGGCATATCAAGGTGAATATGTTGATTCATATTGGGGGAACAGTATTCATAGTTATGAGTATGTTTCCTTTGGAGTCTGATGTGATCATTATCAATAAACCGGGGAGGTTTGAGGAAATCCTAGATTCTTAAATTTTGAAGTTTGGTTCATGAAAGGTAAAAGTTTAGATATCATGGTTGAGGAATATTATGTTTTAATTTTTAGTTAATATGTTTTTTTATAATTCCATTGAAAGGGGTGGAAATTAATGAATACTTGTCGTTGGTTTCAGAGAATATCGTCAGCATGTGTATCATATGGTAGCAGGATTTAAACCATTATATCCCATATTTTGTATGAGAGGATCCCAATGTTAGGATGTAATTATAAAAAGGGGTACTTTATCACAATATTTTTTATTGGGGATAACTTTTTTTAGGAACCTTCACATGGATTCAACTCAATTAGGGTGACTGGGATACATATATAAATCCACTCAAAGAAGCTTAAAGTCGTCTAAGGTGTACCATGTGTTTTGTAGTTTAAAATCATGTAAAAAAGACTCAAATTACATTATCTAAAATTGGGAATATTTTATCATATAGTAGTTCTATTTATATATCACCAATACTAGGATGGTGAAATCATTTCAGTTCTAACCATTCTCGGTGTATATTCATTAATTAATTTCCACTCATAAATCCTACGTATAATAGTTGAAGGAATTTTTGTTGACATAATTTAAAATTAATCCTTGTAAAAATGATCATTGAATCACTACATATCCAAAAGTAATGATGATTCAATTCAAATATAGTTCTTATTATCACCCCTCCATTAATTAAGCTAAAATACAGGAGAAAATATAGGGTGATTTTTTTAGTTCAGATTTTAGTAGGACCTAAGATTAGAGATCTTATCATATTTATGTTTCTTGACAGAATAGGAATCAAGCTACAAGTTTATCTTGATTAAAATTCTCTCTACATAGATTTGACTCATATATAGAAGAAAGGTAATTTCTATGCATATGTTTTTAAGTGAGGTAACCCTTATCGAATACTATATCATAGATTTGGCCCATATGAAAGAGGGGAATTTTAATGTTTTGGGTTTTGATAGTTTCATATTCACGTATGAAATAAAAAACTCATCTTATTATGAAAAACCTTCATGAATAGAGGGTGATATAGTCGAACACCAATATTAGGTGGGGTAATTTTGATCTCTTCAACTCGACATAAGATCAGAGATCTTGGGTGTGAGTATGGATCCTATGAGGATAATCAAGACAAATGTGGTTCTTGAATTATAATTCTATATGAAAATAAATCTCTTACATAGTAGTGAGGGAATTTATCATTAATGATTTTTTTTGGGATTGTGATTAGAGATCTTGTAATCACTACGTATCATGTGAGGATAGGAATCAAGTCATACCTATTTCTTTGAGAGAATGATTCCCTGCACATATCTAACTCATACACATATAATATAGAACATAGATATCCCTTGGGACCAAGAAAATTGTGTTCCAAGGATTACTGTATAGATATATATCTTATATAAAAAAATCAAGACAATTAGGATGGGATCCCATGAAGCATGGTCTGGTTGAACTTTTATGTTTTGAAAAGTGTTCAATATCTTCTAATCAAGTGAGTATAAATCTTCCATCCACTTATGATACAGTTTATATTCAAATAGATCATTGTATATTTCAGTGTAAAGGGAGGATGATTGAGAAATAATTGTAAGGGATAAACTTTTCCCCTATACATGTGAATATGGGTTCACATGATTATTAATATCGGTATTGGTGAAATAGTCCAACAAACCATGTAGAAATTTTTTAGTCCACAATTTCTTGCCTCTATGTACCATATTCTGGTTTATATTTGATATAGTCTTGTTAAAGCATATATCTATCCATTTTATGCTAAATGATATATGTTTTAGTGGTTAGAAAGAATTTCATATTGATTATACAACCATTTCAAATCATAATAGAATAAATTTTTTTTTGTCCATCAATATTGTATAAGGAACACCAAATATAGTAATAATGGTTTTATTCACAAAGATAGTGATATATTTTGTACTATCCTCCTTGTGGGATATACATTGTTACCACATGTATAATAAATCAAGGTAAAATAATGATATACTTTAACTAAATGATTATAGGTGGGGGATATGTCCCTATGACATTGATTTCCTACGCCGAAATATTACATGTGTGTTTGAAAGTATGTAACAATTATAAGGAATTATGGATAAATTATAATTTATTGGAATAGTATTAAACTTCCTCATGAACTCCACACCATCATGCATCATCATTTTCTAAATTTATCTGATCCTTCTAACCTGAAGAGAGTGCTTGGTTTTTATCTCATGAGAACCACAAGTGCCTTTATAGGGTTCTGGATTAATGTTCAGAGTCTCTCCTCATTAAATTCATATGTAGAGGATTCCATAAAATCCTCATTTATAAATGGTTTCCAAATAATTTAGGTTTTTAGGAATAGTAAAATTGACTACTCAACATCAAATTTGGTCTTTCTTTTATCAGTCCGACAGAATAATCCCTCTTTGGATGTTGTCAAATATTGGGGACATCCATTCAATAGTGGTATTAGTTTGTGAAGATATTGAAATTTCTAAATGAAAGTTAATATTTAATTCATTATTCTATTCAATATCACTGATAGTGAATCAGGATACAATCTTATAGTGAGAAATGTTGATAACTGTCTTATCTTGGTAATGATTTTTTCCAGGGTGGTTTCTATATTATCCTACACATCTTCCAAATCATTTTCTTAATGTGTAATATAAGACAATTTTAACAAAGATGGGAAAATTTTCATGAACCCCAATACGTACTGTAACAATCAAATATTAATAATAGTATGTAAACATTTCTTAGGAATCCATAGTATAATACACAGAACATTTTATAAGAATGTGACTAAAACCTAAATTCAAAATATTTATAAATTTAATTTGATGAGATGAAATTTATTTTTGAACTCATCATTTCAAAATTATCTTATAGTGATTTTGTCATGACCCGTCCCATCGGGGCTTGTGTTGTGACTACCCCAAACCCGCCTACTATAGGATAGGGGTTGGCGACTAGCACTAGAAAGGTGTATCCCTAAAATGAGAAGGGATTGCCTTTATAACTGAACAATAAAACATTCCAAAAACACAACAAGATGCATCCATGAAGTTAAACTGTAGTAGTAAAAGTGTGTACATAATATAGAGGGGTCAGAATACAGACCAACTAAAATGGTAAAACTATAACTAAAAATAGAAAATAGCTCCTATGATCATCCACCATAGATCCTACATGAAGGGTAGGTACATCTCATCTCCACTACTCTCCACGTCGATCAGTCACCTCCATGTACGACCTGGTCCAAGATCCTACAGTCTCAGCTAAACTGCTCTTCGTCTGCACAAGACACAACACGGTGTGACAAAACCCCATCTAGGTGTGAGTATAACAATAAAAGGTAGGGACCTCAAGACCCTCGAAGGTCTCTCATAGTTCCACAAAGGAAATCCAAAACCATGATCTCAATCACAAAGCACAAAGCAATAGACACAGCTAAAACCAGTTATAAATTAAGCAAAGAAGTAAAAATGATTAATCATATGGCTAGATCATCTTATTATGTTAAAAGGCTCTACTGATGACCCACACAGGATCAATACATACTAACCCCCACAATACCCACACAGAATCGATAGGTACTAACCCCCAAAATACCCACATCTGATTGATAGATACTAACCCCCCTCAAGACCCACACGAGATCAATAGTTACTGATTCACAAAGAATCGCTAGGTACTAATTCACACAGAATCGCTAGGTGTTGATTCACATTGAATCAGTAGGTTTTGATTCACACAAAATCACTCGGTGCTGATTCACACAGAATCGCTCGGTGCTGATTCAAAGAGAATCTATATGTAATGACCCGTAAATTTCAAGGCAAATTTCCTCATATTTTTCTTTGGAATTTTACGAGTACGTAGTTTCTGATGGAACCTGATTCTGAGGCCCGGTGTGCCCGAAATAAATTTCCAAAGATTAGCTCAGGTACGTTCAGTGAACGAATGAGCAGGTTTACCTAACTCTTGAACCGGTGCTCGGAACCGAAATCTGAGGGCACCGATGAAACCGCAGCATCGGTAATTGCTTAGGAAGACTTTTCTTGGAGTTTCGTTTTCCTGGGAGGAGATGATAAAAAAAGTGAGGAATAAAAATAATATTTTTGACTATTTATTTTTATTTCTTTACCGATGGTAAAGCGTTGTGGAAAAGGGAGGTGCGAGGAAGTTGTGGTGGGGCCTAAACGATCCCCCACCTCCTTGAATTTCCCCAACACCCCATTAATTATCCTCTCTAGCAATTATTTTTCAACTCATCCACATTAATTTACATGCCAATATAACACCTCATTAAATGGGACAACATACGTTAATTAATTAATGAATTCAATTTGATTTTCAAATTAATGTTGGCATGTGTGTGTGCATAAAATAAGATAAGGTCTTATTTTACTATTGGCTGATTCGTTGTGGGGATCAAAGAGGAGAAGACTCTTGCACTCTGAAGAATTCTCCTTCCTCGTTGAAGAACGCGAAGAACGTCAAGACCTCGACGAAGAAGGTTGACACCGCAAAGGACGACCGTCGTGCTGTCTTCTCTCCTCTCCACAGCTGGTGAGAGACGCCTTTTCCGGAGAACGACTATGCGCCGCTTTCTTCATCGGGTGAACACCGACGGCGTATGGAGCCTCTTTCCGCAACGTCGTCTCCCGCGACGCCGTTTCTCTATGATGATCCTCGTTCGGTGACTTCTTCCAGGTAGGGTTTGGTTTTTTTCGTGAGTAATTCCTTGCATTCTTCGTTTAATATTCGGGCCACCTGTTATCAATTTAACAGCAGGAGGTCAGACCGCCCGAACATGGCAGGTCCTCCTCCCCCTTTGATGTTGTGTTTGTTGAGGCTCGAACAAAGGTGGCGCGGTGCGAAGACACCATGTGGAAACAAGAAGGAACACGACGAAGGAGCGCGACATCGTCGCGCCGCGCTGGAGAACAATGAAGAAGCCGCGGCCGGAGCGGGGCTGCAGCGGAGGGACGTGGCGCTGTCGCGCCGCGCCGGCCGGACAAGGCCTGGGCTCAAGGCCGCGGCGGTGCAAGGAGCGGTGGTCGGAACCGCTGGCCGGTGGCACTCATAGGGATGGGACCACGGGGTCCCGTGGTGGCAGTGCTGGCCGTTTTGGGAGGACCGGGGGTCGTAACCCCCGGATGGCTAGGAGGTGCCCCCCCTCCTCATGGGGGCCATTCGTCAATCAGGGGGCAGCGCCCCCCCCCCCCACCCTGTTTTTCTACTCGTCCGTTCTGGATGAGCCGCCTAGTCACGCTGGCCGCTCCCACGCCCGGTCAACCGGCCGCACCGGACCGGGCTACTCCATGCCCACCAGGCCGGGCTGGGCCGGGCCAAGACCCCCCATTTCAGACTGTTTTCTGTCATTTTCCTATAGCTTGGGCTTCAGACCTTCGATCGACGCGCCGTTAGTTGCGTTGGGATACTTGGATCGAGGTGGTCATTTCGGTATATTACAATCAAGGTTTAGGAAAACTTGGGGTACGGTTGGGTTGGATTGATCACGAAACCAATCGGGCCCTCGAAGCGGAAATGCTTATAACATGAGCTCTAGACGCCCGATTGGCGTTCCGTCGACATTTTTGGATTCTTCTTGGTGAGACAGACCTTTTGGATTACTCCGCTTGAGGTTGGGATGCAGTTGGAGTACGGTTGGGTTGGTTTTGACTTAAAAACCTACCAGGCCCCTGGAATGAAAAAGTCAATAACTGTCAGACTGTGTGTCCAATTGAGGCGCCATCTATCTCATTGTGTTCCTATTGACATGATGGAACTTTGTGATACATGAACTCTGGTCTACATGATAGTTGATGTATTGACCTCTTGGCTTGTGGAGCGGAACCTCCCGGAATGAGCGTGCTGTGTGTTGAAACCCTAGAGCTGGTTGAGCCTTGACCACTGCTATCTGATCGACTCGAAGTGTTTCGATAGCCCAGTGGGGAGCGCTTGGTTGTAGCGGCAGACCCATGGTGGAGGAGCGCTTGGTTGTAGCGGCAGACCCGCGGTACTCAACATAAGGAGTACCTCTATAGGCTATGAGGGGGAGGGCTTGGTTGTAGCGGCAGACCCATGGTGGGAAGCGAATGGTTGTAGCAGCAGGCCCATAGTACTCGACAGGTGGAGTACTAAAGCAGTCCAAGGTTAGTGGGAAGTTCTTGGTTGTAGAGACAGGCCCACTGTACTCGATTGAGGAGTAGTTCCCTAGCAGCTATGGGTTCAACGGTGAATACTATCATACTGGAATCCTTTATGGGTTCGACGACGATGAAAACCATACTGGAATCCTCAGTGGGTTCGAAGATGAAGACTATCGTACTGGAATCCTCTGTGGGTTCGACGGTGATGGAAAACGTACTAGAATCCTCTGTTAGTTCGACAGGGATGGAAAACATACTGGAATCCTCCTTCGGTTCGACGGTGAAGACTATCGTACTGGAATCCTTCGTGGGTTCGATGTCGACAACAACCGTACGAGAATCCTCTGTGGGTTTGGTGGTGATGACTACTATACTTGTATCCTACATGGGTCTGACATCTTAGCTGGTCTAGTATCATACGTGGGTCCCAACATAGATGAATCAGTGGCTACATCTGATCATCTCTATCATCTTACGAAGAAGTATACCTGTGTGAGATGAGTCTTGAATTTCAATCATTATCTTCGATATGATTGACTTTCGTTCCTATGTGGATTGGGTTGTGCTTTCCTGTGTGAATTGGGTTGTACTATCCTGTGTGGACGTGATCGAACTTGGGTTTGGATGTTGGAGCTGAGCTGGAATTGATGACTTATGTATATATATATGGGAATATACCTAAGTAGTTTTGGATGTTACTTCTTGATTGTATCATTCCTTTGTTGATTATCCTTTGTGGATTCTGGGAGACCTTTGGGGGACTCAGGGTCCCTACTGAGTATCGTTTACTCCCCCATGCATGGGCTTTTGCAGCACTATGTTGTGTTGGTTGCAGACGAAGTACTTCACTGATCGAGGATGAGGCTTGTAGAGTTGGACGGTTCCCAGTGGATGATCACATGACAAGTCAGTGCCTAGAAGTGGATTTACGATGATTCGGTACCTGGTGGTGGACCGCAGGGTGGGTCGTACACGGGGCAAACGGCAACACCTGAGGAGCTGATGAGGTTATCGGTACCCACCCTTGAGGTTGGATTTCCAGGGGAAAGCTTGGCGTTGTTGCTTTACTTTTCAGTTGTTGTACTTCCTTTCCAATTGTACTTTACTTTCAGTTTGGGTTTTGTATTCTGGCCCACTTACTTTTCCGCACTTACTTTTGTACTCAGTTTACCTTGTGTTTACTTCTTCTGGAATACTCTGGGGTGTTTGTTTACTTTATAAAGGCAATGTCTTCCCCTTTTTTCGGGATTTACGCCTTTGGTGCTAGTCGCCAGCCCCTGGCCTATGGAAGGCGGGCTTGGGGTAGTCACAACACGGGCCCCGAGGACGGGTCGTGACAAATTGGTATCAGATGAGTTTGGTTCTACTGCAGAACTCACGACTCTGATCTTTCTTCTATGTGAAGAAATAATGTTAAGGGTATTGAGTGTGGTTATCAGTCCAGGGAGTCCAGTGTTGGTGCGGCGGCCGACGTATCCGTACACCAGGACCCCGACTTCTGATTTCTGACTCAATGCAAGAAAACATTGATTGCTTGTGTGTTTCAAAAGTTTTCTTTGTGAATACTTTGTGTCATCTCACCAGCTATACTGTTTTGACCATGGGGTACTTGTATATTTTTAGGATGGCCCCACGATGGTAGCCATCTAGGGTTCAGAGCTTTGTGCGAGATGATATCCCACCGAGCGACGAGGCCTCAGTGCAGGGCCCTTTTTCAGCGGAGGCTCCAGCAGTACCTCTACCTGCCGAGCCACCGATGCCACCAGCCCCAGCCGCTGAGAGTGCACATTGCCTTAGCACACTACACGAGTTCAAGCGTCAGATACCGCCTAGGTTCCATGAGGAGACAGACCCTCAGGCATCCGAGGATTGGCTGGAGGCGGTTGTATGGGTTTTCCGGTTAGGGGGGACAGCAGCTGATCTCATGGTGATCCTTGTAGCGAGCCTCCTACACGCGGTAGCAGGCAGATAGTGGAGCCTGATGCTCCAGATGCATGATGAGGCATCACTCTTTTGGATGGACTTTGAGATCCTCTTCCGCTTGAAGTTCATCCCATCCACCCTCCGTGCAGTACGCATTCAAGAGTTACTACAGCTGCGGCAGGGCAGCATGACCGTGGCCCAGTACTCGACGAGGTTTACCGATCTCTCTCGCTATTCAATGGGCATGGTAGGAGACCTGTTCTTCAGGGCCCGAACCTTCGAGTAGGGGCTCAGGTGGGAGATTAGAGCCTTATTTTTTCCTCACAGCATCCCGACGCAGACAGTGGTGTTGGAATGATCCCTCTTAGTAGAGAGTTTCCTTGCTGAGCAGTCTCCAGCAGCAGGACCCACCACTAGCCGGCATGCGTCCGAGTCTTCTGTAGTGGGTAGTAGACAGATGACACAGAGGTCCAAGAGGACCAGACCTACAGGTGATCGACCACATGACACAAGATCATGTGTTCGAGGAACCTGGCGTGGAGAACGACTTACTAGGAGCGAGCTGTGTTACTCCTGCGGCGGGGTTGGTCACATGGCTTGTGATTGTCCGACCCACCATACAGATGATCACCAGATAAATGAAGGACCTCCTAGGCAGAGGCAGAGGTTTGATCGGGGCGGATTGCAAGAAGCAGAAGACCAAGGCAGGGGAGCTGGCCATGCTGTGGGTGGTGGGCGATGCTTTGAGGCCCTCCCACCACCACCACCAGGAAGACCACCCCGACCATAGGGAACGGGTGGATAGGGGAGAGCTCAGCTTCATGTAGCTGAGGCCTATGATCATGGAGCTATGGGAGAATATGGAAAGGAGCGGGACTAGCTCCAGACATGGAGACTTTTGTTCATGTTGCTTATAGCTTTGTTTATGTTTGTTTATAGATGCTTTGTGTCTTTGTACTTTGAGCTCCGGTAATAAAAGACACGTTTCTTTGTGGCATTTACTTTTCTATCCTGTCTTTTTGTTGTTACTAAGTGGTTCCGTTTTAAAAACCATTGAATTGACCCTCATTTTTGAGATACCTACTAGAGGAGACCAAGGGACCACACACTGATGCCGACAGTGTGACTCAACCCTTGGAGGTGAGAGTAACAATTGGATTTCTTTGTAGTATCATCGAGGCCTTACAACATCATCCTTGGTATGGATTAGTATCATCCATGTCGGGATTGACTGTATTAGGCAAAGAACGTGGTTCATCCACGGGATGAGACCATATTTCTCTTATCGGAAAAGAAGAAATCTTAGCAGCTCTTGTAGGACCAGATAAGGTCCAAGTCATCCAGGAGTGGATGACGACATCTTAGATCCAACAAAAGTCTTATGCTGACAGGAGGCGGAGACCACTAGAGTTTGAGGATGGCGACCATGTCTTCTTACGGGCCTCACCTCGACGTGGATTATGGAGATTTGGTCAGGGCGGCAAGTTATCTCCGTGCTTCATCAGACCATTCCAGGTTCTCAACAGGATTGGCGAGGTGTCTTACCGCCTGTCTCTACTACCTCAGTTGCACCGGGTGCACGAAGTCTTCCACGTATCTCAACTGAGGAGATACATGCATGACTCGCCACATGTCATCGACCATGCGGGGTTGGACATTGACGATGGGGCGACTTCTGTGGAGGTCCCGGTGGAGATCGAGGATCGACAGTAGAGGTCATATGTGGGGGGTCTATTCCTCTAGTGCGCATCAGATGGCAGCACGGTGACCTCCAGGAGAGCACTTGGGAGCGGGAGGCTCAAATGCATGCTCAGTACCCTCATTTATTCCCCTAGTTTGTGATGTATCTTTACGGGGATGTAAAGCCTTGAGGTGGGAGTAATGTAAAGAACCATAAATTTCAAGGGAATTTTTTTCTTAATTTTATTTGGAATTTTATGAATACACAGTTTCTGATGGCACCTGATTCTGAGGCCCGGTGTGCCCGAAATCAATTTCTGAAGTTTAGCTCGGGTACGTTTAGCGAACGAATAAGCGGGTTTTCCTAACTTTTGAACTGTTGCTCGAAACCGAAATCTGAGCGCACCGATGAAACCACAGTGCCGATAATTGCTTAAGAAGACTTTTTCTGGAGTTGTGTTTTCTCGGGAGGAGATGTTAAAAAAAGTGAGGAATAAAAATAAAATTGTTGACAATTTATTTTTATTTCTTTACCGATGGTAAAGCATTGTGGAAAAGAGAGGTGCAAGGAAGTTGGGGTGGGGCCCACACAAGCCCCCTCCCCCTTCAATTTCCCCATCCCCCCCATTAATTGTCCTTTCTAGCAATTAGTTTGCAACTCCTCCACTTTAATTTACATGCCAATATAACGCCTCATTAAATGGGACAACGAACATTAATTTATTCATGAATTCAATTTGATTTCCGAATTAAAGTTAGTGTGTGTGTGTGAATAAAATAAGATGAGGTCTTATTTTACTTTTGGCAGATTCGTTTTGTGGATCAAATAGGAGAAGACTCTTGCGCTCTAAAGAACTCTCCATCCTCGTTGAAGAACGCGAAGAACGCCAAGACCTCAGCGAAGAACGCCAATGCTGCAAAGGAAGACCACCATGCCGTCTTCTCTCCTCTCTATAGCCGGTGAGAGACGCCTTTTTCGGAGAATGACAACGCGCCGCTTTCTTCATCGGGAGAACATCGACAACGTACGGAGCCTCTTTCCGCGACGCCGTCTCCCACAACACCGTTTCTCCGCGATGATCCTCGTTCGATGACTTCTTCCATGTAGGGGTTTGGTTTTGTTCATGAGTAATTCCTTGGGTTCTTCGTTTAATATTCAGGCTACCTGTTATCAATTAAACGGGAGGAGGTTGGACCGCCTGAACACGGCCAATCCTCCTCCCCCATTGATGTTGTGTTCGTTGCGGCTCGAACAAAGGCGGCGCGGTGCAACGGCATCGTGCGGAAACAAGATGGAACGCGACGAAGGAGCGCAGCACTGTCGCCAAACGCCATTGAGACTAAAAGAAGATGCGACCGGAGTCGGGCCACGATGAAGGGGTTCGGCGCCATCGCGCCATGCCAGAGAACCGAAAAGAAGCCGCAGCGGAGGGACGCGGCGTCGTTGAGTCGCGCCGGTCGGAAAAAGCCGCGGCGGTGCAAGGAGGGGCGGCCGGAACAGCCGACCACCGGCACTCAGAGGGACGGGACCACGCGGTCCCGTGGCGGCTGTTCCGTTCGGCCAGCTGGGCCGGCCATTTCGGGAGGTTCAGGGGTCGTAACCCTCGGCTGGCCAGGAGCCCCCCCCCCCCCGCCCCCTCGTGGGGGCCTTCTGTCAATCAGGGGGGCAATGCCCCCCCCCCCGTTTTTCTGCTCGGCCGTTTTGGCCGAGCAGCCTGGTCACGCGGGCCGTGCCCGCGCTAGGTTAACCGGCTGCCCAGGCCGGATGGGCCGCACCGGGATGGGCCGGTCCACACCGGCAGTGCCAGGCCATGCCCAATTGGGTTGGACCCGAACCTGGTTCGGGTCAACCCGGGGGGGGGGGGGGGGGGGCAGGGCCCAGACCCCCCATTTCAGACTGTTTTTAGTCATTTGCCCATATCTTGGGCTTCAGATCTCTGATTGATGCAATGTTAGTTGCGTTGGGATCCTTGGATCAAGACGGTCGTTTTAGTGTATTACACTCAAGGTTTAAATGAACATGGGGGTACGATCGGGTTGGTCCGAACACGAAACCAACCGGGCCCTCGGAGCGGAAACACGTATAACATGAGCTTCGGACGTCCGATTGGCGTGTCGTCGACTTTGTTGGATTCCTCATAGTGAGAAAGAAATTTTGGTTTACTCCTCTCAAGGTTTAAAAGTAGTTCGTGTACGACCAGGTTGGTTTTGAATTAAAAACCAACCGGGCCCCTCGAATGAAAAAGCCAATAACTCTCAGACCGGGAGTCTGATTGACGTGTCGTGTGTCACGTTGTGTTTCTATTGACATGAAGGAACTTTGCGATACATCAAATCTAGTTTATGTGACAGTTTATGTGATAGTTTATGTATCGACCTCTTGGCTCATGGAGCAGACCCTCCTGGAATGAGCATGCTGTGTGCGGAAACCCTAGAGATGGGTGAGCCTTGACCACTGTTGTCTGATCGACTCGGAGTGTTTCAATAGCCCAGTGGGGAGCCCTTGGTTGTAGAGGAAGACCCACGGCAATGGAGCGCTTGGTTATAGCGGAAGACACACGGTACTAAACAGAAGCAGTACCTCTGTAGGCTATGAGGGGGAGCGATTGGTTGTAGCGGCAGACCCATGGTGGGAAGCGCTTGGTTGTAGCAGTAGACCCACAGTACTCTATAGGTGGAGTACTACAGCAATCCAAGGTTACTGGGAAGCTCTTAGTTGTAGCGGCATTCCCACTGTACTCGATTTAGGAGGACTTCCCTAGCAGCTATGGGTTTTACGGTGAATACTATCGTTCTGGAATCCTCTGTGGGTTCGACGATGATGACAACCATACTGGAATCCTCAGTGGGTTCAACGGTGATGGAAAACGTACTGGAATCCTCTGTGGGTTTGACGGTGGTGGATAACGTATTGGAATCCTCCATGGGTTTGACGGTGAAAAATATTGTACATGAATCCTCCATGGGTTCGACGATGATGACAACCGTACGGGAATCCTCTGTGGGTTCGGCGGTGACGACTACTATACTTGTATCCTACATGGGCCCGACATCTTAGTTGTTCTAGTATCCTATGTGGGTCGCAGCGTAGATGAATCAGTGGATACATCTGATCATCTCTATCAACTTATGAAGAAGTATACCTATGTGAGCTGATTCTTGACATTCAATCATTATCATCGATATGGTTGACTTTCTTTCCAATGTGGATTGGGTTGTGCTTTCTTGTGTGGATTGGGTTTATTATCCTATGTGGACGTGATCAAACTTGGGCTCGGATGTTGGAGCCAAACTGGAATTGATGACTTAGTTATATGTGTGGGCATATACCTAAGTAGTGTTGGATGTTACTTCGTGATTGTATCTTTCTATTGTGGAATATCCTCTATGGATTCTGGGAGACCTTCGTAGGAATCGGGGTCCTTATGGAGTTTCATATACTCACCCCTGCATGGGCTTTTCCCGCACTATGTTGTGTTGGTTGCAGATGACAGACATCACTAATCAAGGTTGAGGACTGTAGAGCTAGACGGTTCCTGGAGGAGGATCGCACGACGAGTCGGTGCCCGGAAGTGGATTTATGACGAGTCGGTACCTGGAGGTGGAACATTGGGCGGGGCATACATGGGGAGGACGACAGGACCCGAGGAGCTGAGGAATCTATCTGTACCCACCATTTAGGTGGGATTTCCAGTGGATAGCTCGGCATTGCTGCTTTACTTTTCAGTTGTTGTACTTCCTTTCAAGTTGTACTTTACTTTCTGTTTGGGTTTGTATTCTTGCCCACTTACATTTCTGCACTTACTGTTGTACCCAGTTTACCTAGTGTTTATTTCTGCTGGCATACTCTAGGGTGTTTGTTTACTTTATAAAGGCAATGCCTTCCCCTTTTTGTCGGGATTTATGCCTTTGGTGCTAGTCGTGAACCCCTGGCCTATGGAAGGCGGGTTTGGGGTAGTCATGGAACAGGCCCCGAGGACGGTTCGTGAAACGCTGGGTGTTGACTCACACATAATCACTGGGTGATGATTCACACAGAATAGATCTGTGCTGATTCCCACAGAATCACTCGGTGCGGATTCACACACAATCTCTCAGTGTTGATTCACACAAAACTTCTTGGTTCCCATTTACACAAAATCGCTCAGTGATGATTCACAAAGAATCGTTATGTGCTGATTCATATAGAAAATGTACAACTACAACTGAAAATAGAAAATAGCTCGTGCGATCATCCACAATGAATCCTACCTGAAGGGTATGTACTTCTCGTCTCCACTACACTCCACGTCAACCAGTCACCTCTGTGTGCCACCTAATCTAGGCTCATATAGTCTTAGTAAAACCGCTCGTCGTCTGCACAAGACACAACAAGGTGCGGGAAAAGTCCATGCAGGAGTGAGTATAGAAATACTTAGTATGGACCCCAATACCCCCAAAGGTCTCTCAGAATGCCACAGAGGAATAACACAAGCATGATCTCAATCACAAATCACAAATAAATAGACACATCTCAAACTAGGTACAACTAAAGTACAAAATTATAGATCATTATTCGTAGATCTGGATCATATTTTTTTGTTTAAGAGGAATTGTTGCTGATTCACACAGAATCGCTGGGTGCTGATTCACACAATATCAGTGGGTTCTGATTCACACAGAATCATTGGGTGCTGATTAACACAGATTCACTGGGTCCTAATTCACAAAAATCACTAGCTGCTGATTCACATAGAATGGTTGGGTGTTGATTCACTCAAAATATATTCGTGTTGATTCACACAAAATCAATGGGTGCTGATTCACACAGAATCATTGGGTTCTGATTCAAATAGAATCGTTCGGTGCTGATTCACACAGAATTGATCTATGTTGATTCACACAGAATCACTAGGTGCTAATTCACACAAAATCTCTAGGTTCTAATTCACACAGAATATCTAGGTGGTGATCACACAGAATCCCTTCGTGCTGATTCACACAAAATCTCTCTTCATTCTTCTCGTTTCAGCCAGCCACATGATTCCCGCACATAGTATGCATGTCTCTGGGAGAAACTTCTCCTTAGTCCATTAGTCATATTTCAACTGGCATGAAGTATCATGTAAATTCTACCCCATTATTCTTCAGGTCATAAGGATTCCAACTCAACAGACAACGCGTCAACCGAACGCCCGGTCTGTATGTTATTGGCATTTTTTGTGCTGAGGGCTCGGTTGGATTCAGGGTTGATCCAACCCAGTCACACGACAACAGTCTCCAAAACTCTTTTAGAGTATCTCAAAATCACTGTCTCACTCCAAGGATCCATTTTCCATAGACGGTTCACCAAACTGACATTTGGTTCACAATATAGAGCCTTTTAACTGTTTTTGGGACCAAGAGAGGTCTGGGTTCGGTCCGACCCAGTCAGACTGACCCGGTTTAGGTCAACCCATCTCAGCCCGATTGGGCTGGGCTGCAATGACACAAATGACCAGTTAGTGTGACCCACATAGGGGTCGCATGGTCTGCCTAACAGAAGGCTCAATGGAGCCATTCGGCTCCTTGATTGGCAGTGCCGGGTGGTGTCGCCTTCCTATCTGTGGGACCCGCTAGGAGCAGGTCCCCTTCCTCCTCTGTCAGGGATTCAATTTTCAGCCCCCACCTTGATCTCGAGTGGCTCATATAGATGTTAAGTTCTTTTAATTGGTGGTGACACTGGGCGCTACCTCATCATCCGTAGGACCCACATGGAGCGGGTCCCGGACATCGTTGTGGGCAGTCTCACCATGGCGCATGATGGCGCGTCGCCTCCCATCTCCGCAGTCAGCCACTATCAGTCAGTTTTCCAACCTCCACATTATCGAGTGGTGAGGCCCTCCTCTGCAGCCGATGAGCACCAACACCGATTGCTGGCACCGCCGTACCGGTACCTCATCAGAAAATCTCTTACGGGCCACTGGGTGAGCTCCGTTAGTCCATTTTCCTTTCCTCTCATGCCTTCGGGCGTCCTCGGATGCTTCTGTCACTATTCGGATCCCAGATTCCATATTCTAACAAGTTATAAGCTCATCCACTAAAGAACACGACATGAACGAAGCAACAGAGGGTTCACGCCTTATTTTTTTTGGACCATGATCTCTGCGTTTGCATCACAACAAGCGTAATATTATTCAATTCATCAAGATAAACATTAATAAAATAAAACCCCTACCTAAAGGGTCATTGTTGACCTCTACAGATGGCGATGCTTCTACGTTCGAGGGTATTGCTGACGAAGAAGAGGATTCATGTGTATTTACTTCTGTCGTCCGTCAACCTCAAGATCAATTCCACATTGGGAATCATAAAATCATACATTATTCATCAGTGGAAGGGATCATGGTAATTTTCTAGAGGTTCCTCATTGTCATGTCAAAAACCCTCGCTCAAGCTTCCATTAAATTGATGGGTATTTGACTATGTTTCACATCATTAATGTGGTTAATTTATGAACCACATTTAATGTTGAAATGTTGAGTTTACAAAGCTAAATGGTCAATCCATTTAATGGATTGACAAGTCACTGGTCCCCACCATCACTCAACAGTTATAGGAATGAAAAATAAAATAACTTTGTCGAGTTGTTTTTTTGTAAGGTAAAAAATATATCTTTTTCATCCAACCTACCGTGGTTGAAGTGATGCTTCCCTTACATGAATCCCAAAGTTGTGAATTCAGTAGTGTTCTAGGATTTTAATTCCAAGAAATGATTCAAAAGATAGAAAATGATACTCATGTGTTTACTGAGTGTACCTTTAAAAAAAGATAAAAAAATTCATTTCGGGCACACCTGGTCTCGGAATCATGCACCGTCGATTTTTACAAACTCTTAATAACCCAAAATAATTTTAAAAAATAAATTTAATTTTAGGGTCTTTACATTATCCCCACCTTATGGATTCTCATCCCCAAAAGATATAACAAAACAGGGGAAACAAATGGGGGTATTGAACATGAATCTAAGCCTCCCACTCCCATTTGCTCTCCTGGAGGATCCCATGATACCAACAAACTCAAACCAGAGGAGTTGACTATCCACAAAAGAGCCTCTCCTATCGATCCCCTATCTATACTAGGAACTTGGCAATTGTCGCCCCATCATCGATGTCCAGCTCACCCCAGTCGATAAAGTGCTATGGATCATGCACATATTTCCTCAGCAGTGACACATGGAAAACATTATGCACCTAGTGCATCTGTGGGGGAAGAGATATATGGTACGCCAATTCACTTACTCTTCATAGGATCAAGAAATGTTTGTTGAACCTCGAAGATAGCTTTCCACCCTAGACAAACCTTTGTACCCCTTTTCGGGGTGATACCCATAGGAAGACATGGTCTCCCTCCTCAAACTCCAAGGGTCTCCACCTCCTGTCAGCATAAGACTTCTACCGACTCTGTAAAGTATTCATCATCTCTTGGATGATCTGCACCTTCACTCTGGTAGCTTGTACCAACTCTAGACGAAAAAGTGCTGACTCCCCTGGGTATGTTTAGCAAAGAGGTGATCTGCATGGTCACTCATATAAGCCGTCAAACAAATCCATACCGATAGTGGAGTGGTAAATATTTTTTTATGAAAACTTCAGAAGGGAAGGTGGCCTTCCCAACTACGACTAAAATCTAGGACACAAACACATAGAATGTACTACAGTGTCTGTATGGTCCGCTCCATCTGACCAACTTTTTAAGGGTGAAAGGTGGTGGTCAAGAGTATCTGAGTCTTGAACACCTCTTGCATTCCCTTCCATGTAACGCCCCGACCCCAGTTACCCAGAGTCGGTGCATTATTTACATAACATTGGCATGATCACAAGAAAGATCAAATCTCGAAAGACCGATTGGTTTAGTAGCCTTGTAAACACTAGATATATTCATAAGTTTTACATTACATCATAAAATGAAAAACTACTACAATAACATAATGTCTCCATAATCCACACTCATATCCCCACATAATATCCCTGCAGGTCATTCATAATTTACTTCTTTACTTCCTGGGAAAAATAAAACAGAGAAAAGGGGTGAGCTCAAATGCCCAGTAAGGATAACAATATAGCGGAACATTCAAAATAAGCATAAACATTTAAGGCAATGAATTACTAAAACAAAAGCCTTTTAAAATTGAACTTCAACATAGTATGGAAAAAGTAAAATGAAATAATGCCATTTACTTGTTCACATGGATATTCTACTAATCGAATAATCACATGCAATATCAATAACCACTTTCATAATTATGGAATGCATAATGCCAGACTATCATAACCACATAGCCAAGGCCTCGTGCCAAGACTACAAATAAGATTTTGTCAAGGCCTTGTGCCAAGAAACTAGTTTGCCTCATGAGACCTACCGATGCATCGAGGAGCTATAACGGGCTCCACCCGTCACTTATTAAGTCCAATGCATTCCCATATGAAAAGGTTTAAACATAACATAAACATTCGTATTAAAACTAGCATACGAAATGTCAATACTTTCACTATAAACTATGAATGGTATAAAAATAGAACATTCACAGTCAAACATATCACAAAACCTTCAATACAATATAGAAGTTTTGTATCATAATAAATCAACTTCAAATAATCTTAAAATCCATCAAAGGATGTTGACATAGATGAAATCAAAATTCTTTTTAAAGAAATATCTCCTTTTATTTTGAAATAATTTAAGATCCATATAAAATAAAACATTTTCTTTGAAAATATTCTTATAAGCTTGTAAGGGAAGCTTTGAAGATTTTATAACGGCGGAAAATAGCCGCACCCGCCGTATAAGTTAAAAAAAACATTCTTACCTTAATTCTGTCGAAAAGGTTAAAAAGGACCTTGTTTTGAAAACGACCGAAAGATTCCTTTATAAACCACTTATAAAAGTCAAAAAGGGTATAAATGACTTTAACTCATATTCTAGTAAATAGTAAAAATGTTTTGAAATACATTTTTAAGAAACATGGATGTGGATGATAAAGAGATCTCAGTAGATTATTACGTATAAACAACCTTGGATAATGAAGAGGTTGTAAAGTAAACCCTTACCTTGTACTTTTCCTTGGTTGTGGTAGGTTAACCTCCTGTATAATGGTGAAATAATTGTTATTAAATTATACAAGAATCATATACATTAATATGATATCATATATGATCTTTTAATATTGATTTGATAATAATATCTTAGTATTATCGTTGTTTCAGGTGTTAACTTACTTGTTTTCTTTCATATGTTTTGTTACGTAAGACATGTTTGTACATGATAGGTTGTATATTATTCGTATCCAGAATGATATAAAGTCCTTGAACATCATTTTTAAATCATCAAAATGATAATTATACTTTAATGGTTACGATGGAGAATGAATCTCATCGCGTTCGTGGAGACGGTATTCCGTACGTACGCACGAACGCTACTTCCATTTAATTTTTATTTTAAAAGAATCTAATCCAAATGATACATAGGTATATTACTATTCTAGTATAATATTATATTTTATATATGTTACTTAAGTTCATTAACACCATCCTTTATACGTTCCATGTGTGGTATGAACGAGTCATATCATTTTAAGGGGGCGGTAGTCCGTACTTCCTCAAATGAAATTATCGTATGTATATACAACATGAAACGAATAATGGTATGAAATAAAATGGAATTACAGAAGCTTATATATAAAATATATATCATTAATATCATATTTAATTACAGTGCCATCATAATGGCCACCATGAGAGGTGGTAAGATATATTTGAACAATCATCGTTTCGTGAGGTGTTAGTTTGCCATCCACAGAAACATTATGTTCATCATCCATTAGATGGAGTTGTGTGTATGTGTAGTTTGAATCCTTATTATAACAACATTCTAGTATATTTAGGATACTGGTGTTGTTACAAAAGAAAGGAAATAAAAAGAGTTTGGGGGTTGGAGAAGCAAAATAAATGAAAATAATTTAAGAGAAAACGTTACCTTTAATTTAGGTAACTCACTTTGGTTGGAACCAAAGGACTTCTTGAAATGCTTTCTGCCTAAGGGTAAGCTTCAAGGAGGAGGATAGGGATGTGGGGAGCTTAGTTGGGCAGAGTTTGGATGAGCCAAGCGGCTTGAGAGGTGTGAAGAAATGAGAAGGAGGAGTTCCCTTTTATAAGAGGGGTGAGGGGCACCTATGGAAAAGCTAGAGATATTAGTTTATAATAAATTCATATTCGGTTTCCAATGGCTCCAAAGTTGACTATTCAAAGTTTAAGGTGGGGATGGGTCGAAAACAACTCAACCAATAGAATTTAGACAGGTTTGGGTACTTATATTAACCTTATCTTTAAGTATTAACTCTAAGTTAATTAGTTTCACTTTTACAATGTCTCTTTGTATTTTTATATTATATGGTTAATAAACTTACCATATACATACAATCGACCCCCAAGTGGTCCATTAATGATGAACCTATCATGATTTAAGTCTCTTGGCCGATCCTTAGATTTTTAGGAATTTAATATCAATTAATAATATAATATTTGTTTTAAGAACTCTTTTATGTCAATTTTGACACTATTCAATAGTTGATTTTTGTGAAACTCCTAACAGATTGATTACTTCGAAAAAAGTCAATTAAATCAATCCTAATATATCATATTATAATAGAAAATTAGTTTAATTCATTAAAAGTTTCATGTTATATTTATTTGGGTATTTATAATATCAATTATTTTAATTTTTCACTATTATAGTAATTAATGCATCATCATTGTGTCATAAATAAAATACATTATTTAATGTCTAAAAATTATAAATAAAATATTATTATGTAGGAAATCTTTTTATCTTTCTAATGAATATTTATAATTTAAAATCCAACATGTATAACACTATGTAAAAATTGTTTTTCTAAAAGATATATGCTTGTGTCATTTTTGTATTTATTTTAACTTAATTAAAATAAAGTGTCATTATCACTTGCAAGTGGATCCATGGGGTCCCAAAATAGACCCAAAGATGCCCATGGTCGACCATGTATCAACCAATAGGGTTAAGACACGTTTTAGGGTAATTTAGTATTATTATAATATTATTTGTTTAACCCTTATTTACCAGATTTACCCTTAATCATGGTAAATAAAATATTTACCGCAGTAATTATTCAAAATGTCTAAAAATAAAAGTTACCTATTTACACAATTTGAACAACCTGATTCCAAATATGGAATCCATTTTCCTAAATTCAAAACACAGAAGTGGCAGAAATTAATTTAAAATTAATACCCGCTGTCAAAACAAAAAGCGTGTTTTTAAGAGATAATAACTATCAAAAGATTGACACTTGTTTATGTTTGGTTTAATTTTATAATTATGTCCAATAACCCAAACTATATTAAATTGTAAAAATATATTCTAAATATACTTTAAAACCACTCAAATTAATAATTTATCACTATTAATTATTTTGATTAAAAAAGTTGTTTTTAATTAAAATTTAGTAATTTTCACTATTCATCAAAATATGAAAGTTATCCGAAATGTACCAAAATTTCACCTTAGGCTAAATTCGATATTCCGAGTCCAAAAATGAAGTCCATTTTCAAATATAAAATATATATAATTTCAAAAAGTAGGTATTAATATTTACAACAGCTAGTTTAATTAGTTGTGGTGTGTGTTAGAACTCGAGGTTGCGTACAACACACGCTATCGCATTATTCGAAGGGAAACGTACCGTAGAAGCTTGGGGTGTTACATTCTCCCCTCCTTAAAATAATTGCGTCCTCGCAATTTCTAGGGTATTACTGCATAAAAATACTCGGGTGGTTCTTTATCATAAGTTCCTCGGGTTCCCACGTTGCCTCTTCCATCTTATGATTTCTCCACAAAACTTTTACCAGACGCGTCGTCCGGTTTTTCAGCACTTGTTCTCTCATATCAAGAATCTTGATGGGCTCTTCGCAATAAGACAGATCGGGTTCCAGTTCTAATTCCTCATAGGTGAGTACATGCATTGGATCAGGCATGTATTTCCTCAATAGAGATATGTGGAACACATTGTGAACTTTGGAGAGACTTGGCGGCATTGCCAATCGGTAAGCTACAGCCCCAATTCGTTCTAGAATTTCGAAAGGTCCGATGTACCTGGGACTCAATTTACCTTTCTTACCAAAACGTATGACTCCCTTCCATGGAGATACCTTCAGGAAAACATGATCACTGACTTGAAATTCCAAATCCTTCCTTCGATTATCGGCATAGCTCTTCTGCCTACTTTGAGCTGCTTTGATGTGATTTTGGATTACTTTCACCTTTTCCACCGTTTCCTCCACCAGTTCTGGGCCTACAAGTTTTCTTTCACCAACGTCATCCCAACAGGTTGGTGTACGACATCTATTTCCGTATAACGCTTCATATGGTGCCACCTGAATACTCGAATGGAAGCTATTGTTATAGGAAAATTCTACCAGAGGTAAATATTGATCCCACATACCCTGAAAGTCAAGTGAGCAAGATCTCAACATGTCTTCTAAGGTTTGAATAGTCCGTTCTGATTGTCCGTCTGTCTGAGGGTGGTATGCAGTGCTCAAATGAAGTTCAGTATCCAGGGATTTCTGAAGACTTTTCCAAAATCTTGAAGTAAAACGGGGATCCAGATCAGAAACAATTGATAAGGGTACTCCATGAAGTCTCACAACTTCATTAATATATAGTCTTGCTAGACGTTCTAGGGGTAGATCTTCTCTTATAGCAAGAAAATGTGCTGACTTGGTAAGACGATCAACAATAACCCATATTGCATCGTTCCTTCTAGGAGTCTTTGGTAGCCCCATGACAAAGTCCATCGTAATATTGTCCCATTTCCACTCCGGTATGGGAAGAGGTTGCATGACTCCTCCAGGCTGTTGCCTTCCAGCTTTGACTTGTTGACAAACCATACATCTTGACACAAAATCAGCAATCTCCCTCTTCATGTTGTCCCACCAAAAATGTTCCTTCAAATCTCTATACATTTTGGTGCTCCCAGGGTGTATAGAGAAATTGGAACTATGAGCATCATCCAGCAATTCCCTTTTTAGATCAGGTAAATCGGGAACACAAAGTCTCTTCCCGAATTTCAAAATTCCATCTTCATACACAAAGTCTCTAAATCTCCCATCATTCACAGCTTTAATCTTATTTTGGAATTCTTCATCATCGGTCTGAGAACTCTTAATCCTTTCTAGTAAATATGGTTTGGCAACCATTTGAAAAAGCATTGATGTTTCACCTTCCCTGGTTATTCCCATGTCCATCTTCTCTAGATCCATGAAAATTGGATCCCTTTCAATTCTCATATTGTTCAAAACTCCATGGTCTTTTCTACTCAAAGCATCTGCCACCTTGTTTGCCTTCCCCGGGTGGTAGTGTATCGTACAATCATAATCCTTGAGTAATTCAAGCCATCTCCTTTGCCTCATGTTGAGTTCTTTTTGTGAGAAAATATACTTCAAACTCTTGTGATCAGTATAAATCTCACATTTTTCACCATAGAGGTAGTGCCTCCATATCTTCAAAGCAAAGATCACAGCTGCTAACTCGAGATCATGAGTAGGATAGTTTTGTTCATGAATTTTCAACTGTCGTGATGCATATGCAATAACTCTATCATTTTGCATAAGGACACAACCAAGTCCTTTCTTTGATGCATCACTATAAATAACGAACCCATCATTCCCCGATGGTAGAGTCAATATAGGAGCATTGACTAATCTTCTCTTCAGTTCTTCGAAACATTCTTCACACTCTTTTGTCCAAACAAATTTAACCCCTTTACGTGTGAGCTTCGTTAATGGTTTAGCCAATCGGGAAAAATTCTCGACGAAACGTCGATAATAACCTGCCAAGCCAATAAAACTACGTACCTCAGTTATACTCGTAGGTGATGGCCATTCTTGGATTGCTTTGGTCTTAGAAGGATCAACAGAGATTCCATCTTTAGAGACAATATGGCCAAGAAAAGAAATCTCCTGAATCCAGAATTCACACTTGCTAAACTTTCCATATAATTCATGCCTCCTTAGAGTCTTCAAGATAATGCGCAAGTGATTTTCATGATCTTCGTAGGTTTTGGAGTATACCAAGATATCATCAATAAATACCACCACAAATTCATCGAGATACTCCTTGAAAACTCTATTCATCAGATCCATGAATACAGAGGGTGCATTAGTCAATCCAAACAGCATTACAGTAAACTCGTAATGCCCGTACCTGGTTCGAAATGCTGTCTTCGGAATGACTTCTTTCTTCACACACAACTGATGGTATCCAGATCGAAGTTCAATCTTTGAAAAGTATTGAGCTCCATGCAGTTGGTCAAATAAATCATCAATACGAGGTAGGGGATACTTGTTCTTTATCGTTATAGCATTGATCTCCCTGTAGTCGATACATAACCTCATAGATCCATCTTTCTTTTTAACAAAAAGAACAGGGGCTCCCCATGGAGAAACACTAGGGCGAATAAATCCCTTATTACTCAATTCCTCTAGTTGTTTCTTTAGTTCGACTAACTCTACAGTGGCCATTCTATAAGGGGTCTTCGATATAGGCCTTGATCCAGGAATCAAATCAATGGAAAACTCAACTTCTCGTTCTGGAGGATGTCCAGGTAAATCTTCCGGAAATACATCTACAAATTCTTTCACAACAGGTACATCCTCTATTTGAACATTCCTTTCCTCACCCGCAGTTATTTCATTCTCTTCCTCCCCAATAATTGAATTTAGTTGAGCTATTGAGGGTGGATCTAAATAAGAATTAGGTGGTGACGATTCTTCTCTAAAAATAAGGTGTTCCTTATCATTATCATCAAGAATCGTAACCTCTTTCTTCTTACAATAAATCTTTGCATCATAGTCCGAAAGCCATTCCATACCGAGGATTATATTAAACTCAATCATAGGTATGACGATGAGATCAGCAGATAAAGAAAATTTATGTGCTATAATGGGGACTGATTCACAAAACTTTGTTGCAATGATACTTCCCTTAGGAGTTTTAACCGACAACTCCCTTATTAAATCAAATTGGAAATATCTAATTTTCTTAGCAAACTGGGAAGATATGAAACAATGCGACGATCCAGAGTCAAATAATGCATTTGCTAAACTTGAGGAAACCATTAAATTACCTGCCACCACGTCTTTCGGAGCTTCTACCTCTGCAGTAGTGATAGCATAAGCCTGGCCTTGATCCCTTGGCCTTTTCTGAGGTAAGTTCTCCTGACGCTTAGGGCATGCATTTGCATAATGCCCCATCTCCCTGCAATTGTAGCACTGAACGTTGGTAGCTTCCTTCTTCCCCTTGCAATCATGAGCTTGGTGGCCTTTTTCACCACACTTGTAACAGACTCCCATTCCCTTCAAGCAAGTACCAGGATGTTTCTTCCCGCATTTACCACAAGATGGATATTCAACCTTTCCCTTATTCCCCTTATTTCCATTCCCAGATTGATCAGCAGGTCTCTTCTTCTCTTGCTTTGCTTTAAAGTCATAAGACTTAGAGAATTCCTTTTCGGTCTTGATAGCACATGAGACAATGTCTTCGTACGATGAAAAGGATTGTGAGACTAATGCTCGACAGAGAAATGGTTTTAACCCATCAAAGAAACGATCAATCTTACTTCTTGGGTTGCGAATATAATCTCCAGCATACCTCGCTAACCTTGTAAAGTTAGCCTCATACATTGTGACATTCTCATCATCCTTCTGTCTCAGACTCAGAAATTGCCTTTCCATATCTGCTCGATGGTCGCGAGGGAAGTATTTTTCTAAAAACAGATCTTTGAACTCCCTCCATTCCATATTTGATACTTCATCATCTTCCTTCATGTTCTGAATCAATGACCACCATTGATCAGCATCTCCAGTGAGGCGGTAAACTGCCATGATAACTTTTTCCCTTTCACTGCTCCCCAAAGCCTGAAATATTTTCTCTAGGGAAAATATCCATTGCTCAGCTACTAAGGGATTTGTATTCCCATTGAACGTTGGTGGTTGTTGCCTCATGAATCGATCTAACATTGATCCTCCACGCTGTGGATCAGGGTGCTCCATACGGGTAAGGTTATTATTCATAACCTGAGTAAGTTGTCCCAGTATGGTGATTAGCTGATCGGCACCAGTTGTATCACCAGCCCCACTATAATTATCTTGAGCAGGAGGGCAATCCCTACATGGAGTACGTGCATTGATACAGTTTCCATTTCTTCCACTATGCGCCATTTCTAAACAATGGCATAAACTAGATCAGTTTATGAATCAAAATACATAATCCCATACTTATAAAACACTTAACATAAATTGAACTATTTATGGATATAATCCATAATCATAAAAATGTTTTTCTTTGAGGAAGTATATACTCATAAACCCTTCATAATGATTTGTAAAGAAAGTGAGAGTTATCCTAAGCATATCCCCCGGGAGTGTCGTAACCAAGAGTGTAGCAAGGCCCGTTGTCGTGCACCAGTTCCCGTTCGAGTCTAGCTCAAAGCGGTGTTTTCGGGTTTTACCCCTAGGTACATCTGTGCCAGAGCCGCCTCTACCTGCTCGTATCCAGACAGGGATGTATTGCTCGGAAAACTCACAAAATTTCTACAATACCAAAATTCTAGGAAGTTCTTCTATACTAATCCTCAACGTTCATCTTAGGTCTACGTGCTCTAATCAGAGTTTATCTAAATCTAGCTTCCAAGGTTTGTACTAAACTTCCTCTGATACCAACTGTAACGCCCCGAACCCAGTTACCCAGAGTCGGTGCATTATTTACATAACATTGGCATGATCACAAGAAAGATCAAATCTCGAAAGACCGATTGGTTTAGTAGCCTTGGAAACACTAGATATATTCATAAGTTTTACATTACATCATAAAATGAAAAACTACTAAAATAACATAATGTCTCCATAATCCACACTCATATCCCCACATAATATCCCTGCAGGTCATTCATAATTTACTTCTTCACTTCCTGGGAAAAATAAAACATAGAAAAGGGGTGAGCTCAAATGCCCAGTAAGGATAACAATATAGCGGAACATTCAAAATAAGCATAAACATTTAAGGCAATGAATTACTAAAACAAAAGCCTTTTAAAATTGAACTTCAACATAGTATGGAAAAAGTAAAATGAAATAATGCCATTTACTTGTTCACATGGATATTCTACTAATCGAATAATCACATGCAATATCAATAACCACTTTCATAATTATGGAATGCATAATGCCAGACTTTCATAACCACATAGCCAAGGCCTCGTGCCAAGACTACAAATAAGATTTTGTCAAGGCCTTGTTCCAAGACACTAGTTTGCCTCATGAGACCTACCGATGCATCGAGGAGCTATAGCGGGCTCCACCCGTCACTTATTAAGTCCAATGCATTCCCATATGAAAAGGTTTAAACATTACATAAACATTCGTATTAAAACTAGCATACGAAATGTCAATACTTTCACTATAAACTATGAATGGTATAAAAATAGAACATCCACAGTCAAAAATATCACAAAACCTTCAATACAATATAGAAGTTTTGTATCATAATAAATCAACTTCAAATAATCTTAAAATCCATCAAAGGATGTTGACATAGATGAAATCAAAATTCTTTTTAAAGAAATATCTCCTTTTATTTTGAAATAATTTAAGATCCATATAAAATAAAACATTTTCTTTGAAAATATTCTTATAAGCTTGTAAGGGAAGCTTTGAAGATTTTATAACGGCGGAAAATAGCCGCACCCACCGTATAAGTTAAAAAAAACATTCTTACCTTAATTCTGTCGAAAAGGTTAAAAAGGACCTTGTTTTGAAAACGACCGAAAGATTCCTTTATAAACCACTTATAAAAGTCAAAAAGGGTATAAATGACTTTAACTCATATTCTAGTAAATAGTAAAAATGTTTTGAAATACATTTTTAAGAAACATGGATGTGGATGATAAAGAGATCCCAGTAGGTTATTACGTATAAACAACCTTGGATAATGAAGAGGTTGTAAAGTAAACCCTTACCTTGTACTTTTCCTTGGTTGTGGTAGGTTAACCTCCTGTATAATGGTGAAATAATTGTTATTAAATTATACAAGAATCATATACATTAATATGATATCATATATGATCTTTTAATATTGATTTGATAATAATATCTTAGTATTATCGTTGTTTCGGGTGTTAACTTACTTGTTTTCTTTCATATGTTTTGTTACGTAGGACATGTTTGTAAAGGATAGGTTGTATATTATTAATATCCATAATGATATCAAGTCCTTAAACATCATTTTTAAATCATCAAATGATAATTATACTTTAATGGTTACGATGGAGAATGAATCTCATCACGTTCGTGGAGACGGTATTCCGTACGTACGCACGAACGCTACTTCCATTTAATTTTTATTTTAAAAGAATCGAATCCAAATGATACATAGGTATATTACTATTCTAGTATAATATAATATTTTATATATGTTACTTAAGTTCATTAACACCATCCTTTATACGTTCCATGTGTGGTATGAACGAGTCATATCATTTTAAGGGGGCGGTAGTCCGCACTTCCTCAAATGAAATTATCGTATGTATATACAACATGAAACGAATAATGGTATGAAATAAAATGGAATTACAGAAGCTTATATATAAAATATATATCATTAATATCATATTTAATTACAGTGCCATCATAATGGCCACCATGAGAGGTGGTAAGATATATTTGAACAATCATCGTTTCGTGAGGCGTTAGTTTGCCATCCACAGAAACATTATGTTCATCATCCATTAGATGGAGTTGTGTGTATGTGTAGTTTGAATCCTTCTTATAACAACATCCTAGTATATTTAGGATACTGTTGTTGTTACAAAAGAAAGGAAATAAAAAGAGTTTGGGGGTTGGAGAAGCAAAATAAATGAAAATAATTTAAGAGAAAACGTTACCTTTAATTTAGGTAACTCACTTTGGTTGGAACCAAAGGACTTCCTGAAATGCTTTCTGCCTAAGGGGAAGCTTCAAGGAGGAGGAGAGGGATGTGGGGAGCTTAGTTGGGTAGAGTTTGGACGAGCCAAGTGGCTTGAGAGGTGTGAAGAAATGAGAAGGAGGAGTTCCCTTTTATAAGAGGGGTGAGGGGCACCTTTGGAAAAGCTAGAGATATTAGTTTATAATAAATTCCTATTCGGTTTCCAATGGCTCCAAAGTTGACTATTCAAAGGTTAAGGTGGTGATGGGTCGAAAACAACTCAACCAATATAATTTAGACAGGTTTGGTTACTTATATTAACCTTATCTTTAAGTATTAACTCTAAGTTAATTAGTTTCACTTTTACAATGTCTCTTTGTATTTTTATATTATATGGTTAATAAACATACCATATACATACAATCGACCCCCAAGTGGTCCATTAATGATGAACCTATCATGATTTAAGTCTCTTGGCCGAACCTTAGATTTTTAGGAATTTAATATCAATTAATAATATAATATTTGTTTTAAGAACTCTTTTATGTCAATTTTGACACTATTCAATAGTTGATTTTTGTGAAACTCCTAACAGATTTATTACTTCGAAAAAAGTCAATTAAATCAATCCTAATATATCATATTATCATAGAAAATTAGTTTAATTCATTAAAAGTTTCATGTTATATTTATTTGGGTATTTATAATATCAATTATTTTAATTTTTTACTATTATAGTAATTACTGCATCATCATTGTGTCATAAATAAAATACATTATTTAATGTCTAAAAATTATAAATAAAATATCATTATGTAGGAAATTTTTTTATCTTTCTAATGAATATTTATAATCTAAAATCCAACATGTATAACACTATGTAAAAATTGTTTTTCTAAAAGATATATGCTTGTGTCATTTTTGTATTTATTTTAACTTAATTAAAATAAAGTGTCATTATCACTTGCAAGTGGATCCATGGGGTCCCAAAATAGACCCAAAGATGCCCATGGTCGACCATGTATCAACCAATAGGGTTAAGACACGTTTTAGGGTAATTTAGTATTATTATAATATTATTTGTTTAACCCTTATTTACCAGATTTACCCTTAATCATGGTAAATAAAATATTTACCGCAGTAATTATTCAAAATGTCTAAAAATACAAGTTACCTATTTACACAATTTGAACATCCTAATTCTAAATATGGAATCCATTTTCCTAAATTCAAAACATAGAAGTGGCAGAAATTAATTTAAAATTAATTCCCGCTGTCAAAACAAAAAGCGTGTTTTTAAGAGATAATAACTATCAAAAGATTGACACTTGTTTATGTTTGGTTTAATTTTATAATTATGTCCAATAACCAACATTATATTAAATTGTAAAAATATATTCTAAATATACTTTAAAACCACTCAAATTAATAATTTATCACTATTAATTATTTTGATTAAAAAAGTTGTTTTTAATTAAAATTTAGTAATTTTCACTATTCATCAAAATATGAAAGTTATCCGAAATGTACCAAAATTTCACCTTAGGCTAAATTCGATATTCTGAGTCCAAAAATGAAGTCCATTTTCAAATATAAAATATATATAATTTCAAAAAGTAGGTATTACTATTTACAACGGCTAGTTTAATTAGTTGTGGTGTGTGTTAGAACTCGAGGTTGCGTACAACACACGCTATCGCATTATTCGAAGGGAAACGTACCGTAGAAGCTTGGGGTGTTACATTCCACAAGTGGGATGTAAAATGTTTGTCGTGATATGAGACAATAGTCAATGGAACCCAGTGATGTCTCACAATCTTTTGCACATAGAGGCATCCCAATCCCTCTAATGATCCCTGCTCTTAGATGGGTTGGAAGTGGGATGACTTGGTGAGTTATTCAATGATCACCTAGATGGAATCGTGGCCCCTGGACATATGTTGTATCTTTGTCATAAATTCCATGGAGATACCATCCCACATCCACACTAATACCTCAAGTGGATGAGCTAATCCTACCGGTACCTCACGCTCGGTGCAATCGGGATACAAACTCTGCCACTGCTTTCTTCATCCCTGGCCACCAGTACATATACCAGAGGTCATGGTACATCTTTTTCACTCAAGTATATGCCTCTAAAGGGGATGTATGGAACTCACTCAACACCTCCTCTCGTAGTTTCAATGGAACCATAGTGCATCCTCTGAAGAGAAATATGTGCCACCCACCCTAAGAAAATCCATCAAGAGCCTATCCTGAGGATATCTGAGCACATCGAGCCTCACAGTCTATGTCTCTAATCTATGCCTCCCTGACTCGCTAAAGAAGTGGGGGAGTAACTGTCATTGACTATAGGTAAGAAGGTCCATCACTATCCATGAAAGATAACTACAACGCGACTAGCTACTCTATCACCTCACTCAGCAACTATAGACAAGACCACCTACTGAATGCATCTTCTACTATGTTTCACTTCCTAGGAGTGTAGAAAATCACAAAGTCATAGTCTGTAAAGACCCGTAAAATTCAAGGAAATTTTTTTCTTAATTTTCTTTAGAATTTTACAAGAGCGCGGTTTCAGATGGCATCTGATTCCGAGGCCCGGAGTGCCCGGAATTAATTTCCGAATTTTGGCTCGGGTACGTTCAGTGAACGAACGAGCGGGAATTCCTAACTTTTGATCCGGTGCTCGGAATTGAAATCCGAGGGCACCGATGAACTCGCAGCGCCGATATTCTCTTAAAGAGACCTTTTCGGGAGTTGCGTTTGTTTCGGGTTGAAAGTTAGTTTTTGGGAGATTTATAAAAAAATTGAATAAAAAGTGTGAATTATTTTTATTTTACTTTTTGTAGGTTAACTCCTCTCAAAGGGAGTTAGGAGTGGGACCCACATCCACTTAACCTCCCTTGGGAGGATTAAGTGAGGTGGGGTCCACACGAACCCCAACTCCTCAAATTCTCTCAAAACCTCCCCTTTAACTCTTTTCATTTAATGTTGTCAACTTGAGTTACTTAATTAATTATGGGAGTTTAACCTTTTTGAATTTCAAACTTTTGAAATTCTAATGTGTATTGTAATAATAAAATAAGAAGTTTTCTTATTTTATTTTGGGTTGTTTGTTTTGTCTCCTTGAGAGCTTTTGGAGAGCCTCTTCTTCTTCTTCAAACTCAACGAAGAACGCGAAGAACGTCGTTCTTCAACGAAGAACTTCTCCGCCGAAGAACACGATCCATCCGCGACGCCGTATCCGCGACGCGACGTACTTCTTCCGCGTCATCTCTTCCGCGACGGTTTTCCGCGACGAACGCCTTCGACAACGACTCTTCCTCCGACGTCAAAGGAATCGACACCGATATTCCCCGACTACGTCAACGTGTGACTATCGAGGTAGGGGTTCTTGAGTTCGTTGTTTTCTTTATTATTTGACTTTCCTCAAGACTTGACGTAGAACGCTCAAGTTCCGACGAAGAACGCCGCTCCGCTCTTCTTCGTCTTCGGTGTCAACGAGAGAGAACACCGCACCTTCCTCGGACAACCTTCGTCGGCGTACAAGGATTCGCCAACGACGTGCCTCTTCGGACGCGCCTCTTCGTCGTCGAATTTGACGAACGACGACCGCGACGCCCGACCTCCGCGACGTCGTCTTCCGCGGAACGTAGACAAATCTTCGAACCTTATACCCAAGGTAGGGGTTGTTGAATATTGTTAATTCATCCCATTTCTTGCTCGTGGATTGCATGTCTACGTAAGGCTTTTGAATATTTTATATAAGTGTTGTTGTTAACGCGAGGGGGGCCGGACCGCACGAACACGGCCGAAACCCCCTCCATCGTTCTTGTTTATTTTTGCGGATGGAAGCAAGTGGCGTGGTGCCGTCGCACCACGCGGATGATTGTACGTTTATTTGACGCAACGCCGTCGCGCGCACACCATGGAAGAAACATCAAGAACGCGACGCCGTCGCGCCGCGTTGAAAGAACTTAAAGTGCGGCGGAGGGGCGCGGTGTCGTCGCACCGCGCCGGACGACGAACGCCGCGGCCGGTTCCGGGCCGCGGCGGGACGAAGAGACCGCGGCCGGTTCCGGGCCGCGGCGGAAGAGAAGACCGGCGGCCGGGCCGCCGGCGTCGGAAGCCGAAGAGGGGACCGGATTTTTCCGGTCCCGTTGGAGAAAACCGGCCGGCCAGCTGGCCGGCCGGATGCCAATAAACCGGGGGAATTAATCCCCCGGCCACTTCATGAAACCCCCTCTTAAAGAGGGGGCGGTTTTCTTGTGGGGGGCAAAGCCCCCCCCCCGTTTCTGCCAATCAAAGCCCCCCACATGGGGGGGGCGGTTTTGCAAGAGAGGCGCGGCTATATGCCGCACCGCCAGACCTTCAGCGGGAGAATTAAATTCCCCCCGCGCGGCCTCCTTAAGCGGCGCCGGCGCCGGCCGCCGCGGCCCGCCGCCGTGCCGCCGCCGCCGTGCCGCCGCCGCCGCGGCCCGCCGCCGTGCCGCCGCCGCCGCGGCCCGCCGCCGCGCCACCCCGGGGGGGGGGGGGGGGGGGGGGGGGGGGTCGGGCCGGGTCGGTCCGGACCCGGACCCCCCCGTTTCGAACCAGATTTGGTTTTTGGCTCATAACATGAGCCTCGGACCTCCGAACGATGAACCGTCTGCGGCAACGCGATCCTTGGATCGAGACGGTCGTTTCGGTATATCGCACTCAAGGTTTCGGGTTACTTTGAGTTCGGTCGGGTTGGTTCGTTCACGAAACCAACCGGACCTTCGGAGCGGAAACGCTCATATCTTGAGCTACGGACGTCCGATTGACGTGCCGTCAGTCGCGTAGTGTTCCTCTTAGTGAGACGGATCTTTTGGCATACTCCGCCCGAGGTTTGGACGCAGGTGGAGTACGGTCGGGTTGGTTTTGCCTTAAAAACCAACCGGGCCCCGGAGACGAAAAAGTCAATAACTCACAGACCGGGCGTCCGATTGACGCGCCGTCTGTTTTATTGACTTCCTCTTGATGAGACGGAACTTTTGACATACTCCGCCCGAGTTTTGGATTCAGTCGGAGTATGGCCGGGTTGGATTGTACCCGAAATCCAACCGGGCCCCTGGAACGGGAAAGCTGATATCTTTCAGACAGGACGTCCGTTTGACGAACCGTCAGCGGCATTGGTGGTTACGTTGAGTAACGGTTCCTTGAGTATACCCTATGGGAGTTCGGGGTACAGTTGAGATACGGCCGGGATTGGTTCGTTCTCGAAACCAACCGGGCCCCTGGGACGAAAAGGCTAATAACTCACAGACCGGGAGTCCGATCGACATGCCGTCTGTTGCGTTGAGACCCCTGTGACGAGACGGTTCTTTGAGACACTTCTTCGCGGGACCTTGTGATACTTGGAGTATCGACCAGTAGCTCGTGGAGCGGACCCTCCCGGAGACGAGCGTGCAGAGTACGGAGACCGTGTAGCCGGCTGAGACCTGACGACTGCTTGACCGACTCGACTTGGAGTGAGTCGACTAGCCCAGTGGACGGAGCGCCCGGTATTTGGCGGCAGACCCACGGCGGACGGAGCGTCTGGTAGTTGGCAGCAGACCCGCGGTACTCGACAGGAGGAGTACCTCAGTAGGCTATCTGGGTAGCGCCCGGTATTTGGCAGCAGACCCTCAGCGGACGGAGCGCCTGGTAGTTGGCAGCAGACCCGCAGTACTCGACAGGAGGAGTACTTCAGCAGTCTTAGGTTAGTGAGCAGTACCTCGGAGTCATCACAGGACCACTGTACACTCTAGAGACGGAGCTCTTCAGCAGTTACGGTTTCGATATTGAAAATCCTGGTTTGAGCTGAGACTTTTGACCTTGTGTTTACTTCATGATTGAGATGGGTCACTTGCTAACTTTGGTATATGTATGGGCATATACCCGGGTAGTGGTTATCCGTCGTTTTCACAATCCTTGTGTTTCCTCATGATTGAGATGGGTTACTTGATAACTTAGGTATATGTATGGGCATATACCTAAGTAGGGTTTATCTGTTGAGATCTTCTTGTGTTTATCCTTGTTGGTTTTTGTGAGACCTTGAGGGTCTCGGGGTCCCTACTGAGTATCGTTATACTCACCCCTGCACGGGCTATGCCCGCACCTCGTTGTGTTGGTTGCAGACGACGGACAGTGCTGACAGAAGCCGAAGGTTCAAGGACTGGACGGTACCTGAAGGTGGACTATACGACGAGGCGGTACCCGGAGGTGGACCACTGGGCGGGACATACTCGGAGCGGATGGCGGGACCCAAGGAGCAGAGGAGCTATCTGTACCCACCCTTCAGGTGGGATTTCCAGTGGACATCTCAGCGTAGCAGCTTTACTTTTCAGTCGCTGTTTTCCCTTTCGAGTTGTACTTTACAGTTGGGCTTGTATTTCCGGCCCCTTTTTACTTTTCAGCACTTCTTTTTGTACTTAGTGTTTTACTTCCGCTTGCTTACTCTGTGATGTTTGTTTACCTTACAAAGGCAATGCCTTCCCTTTTTCTGGGATTTACGCCTTGGTGCTAGTCGCCAGCCCCTGGCCTATGGAAGGCGGGCTTGGGGTAGTCACGGCACGGACCCCGAGGGCGGGTCGTGACAAATTGGCATCCGAGGTGGTCGGTTCTACCGCAGACTCTGATCTTTCTTTCTGTGAAGCAATAGTGTTAAGGGTGCCGAGTGTGGTTTTCAGTCCAGGGAGTCCAGTGTTGGTGTGGGCGGCCGACGTATCCATACACCAGGACCCTGACAACTGATTTCCGACTTTGTGCACGAAAACACTAATTGCGTGTGTGTTTTCAAAGGTTTTCCCCCTTAAAACAGCTCAAACCAGGTCAGCTCACCAGGTATAATCGTTTGATCGTGTTACGTTGTTTCTTTCAGGATGGCCCCACGACGGCAGCCAGCTAGGGTTCCGAGAATCGAACGTGACGACAGCCCACCGAGCGACGAGGCCTCGGTGCAGGGCCCTTTGTCAGCAGTGGCACCGGCGGTAGCTCTACCTGCCGAGCCCCCGATGCTTCCAGCAGCAGCCGCTGACGATGCACGTCGCCTCAGCGCACTGCATGAGTTTCAGCGCCAGCAACCGCCCAGGTTTTGCGGGGAGACGGATCCCCAGGCTGCAGAGGACTGGCTGGAGGCAGTGGTACGAGTGTTTAGGCTAGTGAGGACACCAGCAGACCTCATGGTGATCCTCCCTGCGAGCCTACTACACGCAGCAGCAGGACGATGGTGGAGCTTGATGCTCCAGGTGCACGATGAGGCATCTCTACTTTGGACGGACTTTGAGAGCCTCTTCCGCTCGGAGTTCGTCCCAGCCACCCTTCGTGCGGTGCGTATCCAGGAGCTTCTGCAGCTGCGGCAGGGCAGCATGACGGTCGCTCAGTACTCGGCGAGATTTACCGATCTCTCGCGCTACTCGACCGACATGGTACGGGACCCATTCTTCCGGGCCCGGACCTTCGATCAGGGTTTGAGACACGAGATCAGGGCATCGCTGATCTCCCTCAGCTTACCGACTCAGACAGGAGTACTGGAGCGGGCCCTTCTGATTGAGAGCTTCCTTGCTGAGTCTTCACCAGCGCAAAGACCCACCGCAGGGCGGCACGTAGCGGAGTCTTCGGTAGCAGGTAGCCGACAGATGACTCAGGGGTCCAGACAGACCAGACCTTCAGGCAGACGACCTCAGGGCACTGGCTCAGCAGTGCAGGGCACACAGCGCAGAGCCAGTCTTTTGAGTGGAAGACAGTGCTTTGCATGCGGCGGGCAAGGCCACATGGCTCGTGACTGCCCGACCCGCCATGCGGAGGAGCAGCAGACGGTTGAGGAACCACCTAGGCAGAGGCTGAGGTTCGACCGTGGCGGTCCGCAGGGAGGAGGCGGACGAGGCAGAGGAGCTGGCCGAGCAGCAGGTGGTGGACGACGCTTTGAGGCTCTGCCACCACCACCACCAGGAGGTCCGCCCCGACCACAGGGAGTAGGTGAACATGCGAGAGCACAGCATCAGGCAGTTGAAGCTTACGAACATGGAGCTCTGGGAGCCGATGGACAGGAGCAGAACTAGTGGATACATCCTTGTACTTCTGGTTCCTTGCTGCTTTTGAGTAGCGTCTTGTATTATGAGCTGCAATAATAAAAGACGCATCCTTTGTGATGTTTTCATTCCTGTCCTCTTTTGTGATGTTACTAAGAGGTTCCAGTTGACTGTTGACTTGACCCTCACTTGTGAGACATCTACTGGAGGAGACCAGTTACCACACACTGATGCCGACAGTGTGACTCAACCCTTGGAGGCAAGAGTAATGGTTGGATCTCTTAGTAGTAGCGTCGAGGCCTTACGACGTCATCCTTGGTATGGATTAGTATCATCCATGTTAGGATCGACTGTTTTAGGCAAAGAATGTGGTTCATCCAGGGGATGAGACCAGGTTTCTCTTATCGGCAAAGAAGAAATATCGCAGCTCTTGTGGGACCAGAGATGGTCCGGGCAACGTCAGAGGAGGTCCAGGTCATCCAGGAGCGGATGAGGACAGCACAGAGCCGGCAGAAGTCATACGCAGACAGGAGGCGGAGGCCACTATAGTTCGAGGATGGTGACCACGTCTTCTTCCGGGTCTCACCTCGATGTGGTATTCGGAGATTTGGCCGAGGCGGCAAGTTGTCTCCACGCTTCATCGGGCCTTTCCAGGTCCTCAGTAGGATAGGAGAGGTGGCTTATCGCCTGGCTCTACCACCTCAGTTGCACCGGGTGCACGACGTCTTCCACGTGTCTCAGCTGAGGAGATACGTGCACGACCCGACGCACATCATTGACCATGGGGAGCTTGACGTTGACGATGGGGTGACTTTTACGGAGGTCCCGGTAGAGATAGAGGACCGACAGGAGCGGGTCCTACATGGGAGATCAATTCCTCTTGTGCGCAACAGATGGCGGCACGGGAATCTCCAGGAGAGCACATGGGAGCGGGAGGCTCAGATGCGTGCTCAGTACCCTCTTTTGTTTCCCTAGTTTTTGATGTAGCTTTACGGGGACGTAAAGCCCTGAGGTGGGAGTAATGTAAAGACCCGTAAAATTCAAGGAAATTTTTTTCTTAATTTTCTTTAGAATTTTACAAGAGCGCGGTTTCAGACGGCATCTGATTCCGAGGCCCGGAGTGCCCGGAATTAATTTCCAAAGTTTGGCTCGGGTACGTTCAGTGAACGAACGAGCGGGAATTCCTAACTTTTGATCCGGTGCTCGGAATTGAAATCCGAGGGCACCGATGAACTCGCAGCGCCGATATTCTCTTAAAGAGACCTTTTCGGGAGTTGCGTTTGTTTCGGGTTGAAAGTTAGTTTTTGGGAGATTTATAAAAAAATTGAATAAAAAGTGTGAATTCTTTTTATTTTACTTTTTGTAGGTTAACTCCTTTCAAAGGGAGTTAGGAGTGGGACCCACATCCACTTAACCTCCCTTGGGAGGATTAAGTGAGGTGGGGTCCACACGAACCCCAACTCCTCAAATTCTCTCAAAACCTCCCCTTTAACTCTTTTCATTTAATGTTGTCAACTTGAGTTACTTAATTAATTATGGGAGTTTAACCTTTTTGAATTTCAAACTTTTGAAATTCTAATGTGTATTGTAATAATAAAATAAGAAGTTGTCTTATTTTATTTTGGGTTGTTTGTTTTGTCTCCTTGAGAGCTTTTGGAGAGCCTCTTCTTCTTCTTCAAACTCAACGAAGAACGCGAAGAACGTCGTTCTTCAACGAAGAACTTCTCCGCCGAAGAACACAATCCATCCGCGACGCCGTATCCGCGACGCGACGTACTTCTTCCGCGTCATCTCTTCCGCGACGGTTTTCCGCGACGAACGCCTTCGACAACGACTCTTCCTCCGACGTCAAAGGAATCGACACCGATATTCCACGACTACGTCAACGTGTGACTATCGAGGTAGGGGTTCTTGAGTTCGTTGTTTTCTTTATTATTTGACTTTCCTCAAGACTTGACGTAGAACGCTCAAGTTCCGACGAAGAACGCCGCTCCGCTCTTCTTCCTCTTCGGTGTCAACGAGAGAGAACACCACACCTTCTTCGGACAACCTTCGTCGGCGTACAAGGATTCGCCAATGACGTGCCTCTTCGGACGCGCCTCTTCGTCGTCGAATTTGACGAACGACGACCGCGACGCCCGACCTCCGCGACGTCGTCTTCCGCGGAACGTAGACAAATCTTTGAACCTTATACCCGAGGTAAGGGTTGTTGAATATTGTTAATTCATCCCATTTCTTGCTTGTGGATTGCATGTCTACGTAAGGCTTTTGAATATTTTATATAAGTGTTGTTGTTAACGCGAGGGGGGCCGGACCGCACGAACACGGCCGAAACCCCCTCCATCGTTCTTGTTTATTTTTGCGGATGGAAGCAAGTGGCGTGGTGCCGTCGCACCACACGGATGATTGTACGTTTATTTTACGCAACGTCGTCGCGCACACACCATGGAAGAAACATCAAGAACGTGACGCCGTCGCGCCGCGTTGAAAGAACTTAAAGTGCGGAGGAGGGGCGCGGTGCCGTCGCACCGCGCCGGATGACGAACGCCGCGGCCGGTTCCGGGCCGCGGTGGGACGAAGAGACCGCGGCCGGTTCTGGGCCGCGGCGGAAGAGAAGACTGGCGGCCGGGCCGCCGGCGTCGGAAGCTGAAGAGGGGACCGGATTTTTCTGGTCCCGTTGGAGAAAACCGGTCGGCCAGCTGGCCGGCCGGATGCCAATAAACCGGGGGAATTAATCCCCCGGCCACTTCATGAAACCCCCTCTTAAAGAGGGGGCGGTTTTCTTGTGGGGGGCAAAGCCCCCCCGTTTCTGCCAATCAAAGCCCCCCACATGGGGGGGGGGAGCGGTTTTGCAAGAGAGGCGCAGCTATATGCCGCGCCGCCAGACCTTCAGCGGGGGAATTAAATTCCCCCCGTGCGGCCTCCTTAAGCGGCGCCAGCGCCAGCCGCCACGCCGCCGCGCCGCCCCGGGGGGGGGGGGGGGGGGGGGGGTCGGGCCGGGTCGGCCCGGACCCGGACCCCCCCGTTTCGAACCAGATTTGGTTTTTGGCTCATAACTTGAGCCTCGGACCTCCGAACGACGAACCGTCTGCGGCAACGCGATCCTTGGATCGAGACGGTCGTTTCGGTATATCGCACTCAAGGTTTCGGGTTACTTTGAGTTCGGTCGGGTTGGTTCGTTCACGAAACCAACCGGACCTTCGGAGCGGAAACGCTCATATCTTGAGCTACGGACGTCCGATTGACGTGCCGTCAGTCGCGTAGTGTTCCTCTTAGTGAGACAGATCTTTTGGCATACTCCGCCCGAGGTTTGGATGCAGGTGGAGTACGGTCGGGTTGGTTTTTCCTTAAAAACCAACTGGGCCCCGGAGACGAAAAAGTCAATAACTCACAGACCGGGCGTCCGATTGACGCACCGTCTGTTTCATTGACTTCCTCTTGATGAGACGGAACTTTTGACATACTCCGCCCGAGTTTTGGATTCAGTCGGAGTATGGCCGGGTTGGATTGTACCCGAAATCCAACCGGGCCCCTGGAACGGGAAAGCTGATATCTTTCAGACAGGACGTCCGTTTGACGAACCGTCAGCGGCGTTGGTGGTTACGTTGAGTAACGGTTCCTTGAGTATACCCTATGGGAGTTCGGGGTACAGTTGAGATACGGCCGGGATTGGTTCGTTCTCGAAACCAACCGGGCCCCTAGGACGAAAAGGCTAATAACTCACAGACCGGGCGTCCGATCGACACGCCGTCTGTTGCGTTGAGACCCCTGTGACGAGACGGTTCTTTGAGACACTTCTTCGCGGGACCTTGTGATACTTGGAGTATCGACCAGTAGCTCGTGGAGAGGACCCTCCCGGAGACGAGCGTGCAGAGTACGGAGACCGTGTAGCCGGCTGAGACCTGACGACGGCTTGACCGACTCGACTTGGAGTGAGTCGACTAGCCCAGTGGACGGAGCGCCCGGTATTTGGCGGCAGACCCACGGCGGACGGAGCGCCTGGTAGTTGGCAGCAGACCCGCGGTACTCGACAGGAGGAGTACCTCAGTAGGCTATCTGGGTAGCGCCCGGTATTTGGCAGTAGACCCTCAGCGGACGGAGCGCCTGGTAGTTGGCAGCAGACCCGCAGTACTCGACAGGAGGAGTACTTCAGCAGTCTTAGGTTAGTGAGCAGTACCTCGGAGTCATGACAGGACCACTGTACACTCTAGAGACGGAGCTCTTCAGCAGTTACGGTTTCGATAATGAAAATCCTGGTTTGAGCTGAGACTTTTGACCTTGTGTTTACTTCATGATTGAGATGGGTCACTTGCTAACTTTGGTATATGTATGGGCATATACCCGGGTAGTGGTTATCCGTCGTTTTCACAATCCTTGTGTTTCCTCATGATTGAGATGGGTTACTTGATAACTTAGGTATATGTATGGGCATATACCTAAGTTGGGTTTATCTGTTGAGATCTTCTTGTGGTTATCCTTGTTGGTTTTAGTGAGACCTTGAGGGTCTCGGGGTCCCTACTGAGTATCGTTATACTCACCCCTGCACGGGCTATGCCCGCACCTCGTTGTGTTGGTTGCAGACGACGGACAGTGCTGACAGAAGCCGAAGGTTCAAGGACTGGATGGTACCTGAAGGTGGACTATACGATGAGGCGGTACCCGGAGGTGGACCACTGGGCGGGACATACTCGGAGCGGATGGCGGGACCCGAGGAGCAGAGGAGCTATCTGTACCCACCCTTCAGGTGGGATTTCCAGTGGACATCTCAGCGTAGCAGCTTTACTTTTCAGTCGCTGTTTTCCCTTTCGAGTTGTACTTTACAGTTGGGCTTGTATTTCCGGCCCCTTTTTACTTTTCAGCTCTTCTTTTTGTACTTAGTGTTTTACTTCCGCTTGCTTACTCTGTGATGTTTGTTTACCTTACAAAGGCAATGCCTTCCCTTTTTCTGGGATTTACTCCTTGGTGCTAGTCGCCAGCCCCTGGCCTATGGAAGGCGGGCTTGGGGTAGTCACGACACGGACCCCGAGGGCGGGTCGTGACATAGTCCTGGAGGAACTCTAGACATCGTCACTATCTCAGGTTCATGTGCTTTTTTGAGAAAATATACTGGATACTCTTGTGATTATCATAGATTGTAAAATGTTCTCCCATCAAGTAGTTCCACCACATATTCATCACAAAGACCACTACTTCTAACTCCAGGTCATGGGTAGTGTAGTTTTTCTAATGTTGTCTCAGCTATCATGATCTGTAGGCGGTCAGTACTCACTCCTACATCAAGACAAAACCTATTCTGGTCCCTGATGCATCACAGTAGACTACATTCCCAACACCGTCTTATGGTATCCCCAAGATGGGGTCACTCATCATTCTCTGCCTCAGCTCCTGAAAACTCTATCAGCACTTCTCCATCCACAAGAAATGCCTCCCCTTCTTTTTCAATGCTGATAATGGTGCTTCTACCCTGTAAAAGTCATGTACAAATCTCTAGTAGTACCCAACCTATCCCTCGAATCTCCACACCTCAGTCACACTCCTTGGTGGATCCCAAAAAAGAAATTCCTCAATCTTCACTAGATCTACAACAGCTCTAGCCTCAGAGATAATGTTCCCTTCGAAGTGGACTTCCTATATCCTGAATAGGGACTTCAAGATCTTGTTGTAAATATTGTGCTCTTAGAGTGTATCCAAGACTATCCATAGGTTTTTGAATGTGTTCCTCCTCCGACGTTGAGTATATCAAGACGTCATCAATGAGGACCACCATAAATTGATCAAGGTATGGTTGGAAGACCTGCCCATGAGCCCCATGAACACTGTTAGAGTGTTGGTCTTGCCGAAAGTCATGACCAAGAAATTGTAATGGCCATACCGACATCTAAAGGTTGTCTTCGGTACATCCAAATCTCATACCATGAGCTGGTGATAGCTTAATCTAATGTTTATCTTCAAAAACCATCGAGCATCCTTTATCTGTTCGAAGAGATAATCAATCCTCTAGAGTGGATACTTGTTCTTCATAGTCACCTAGTTCAGTAACTGACAGTCTATCGTAAATGCAATGATGCCCTCATATTTCTGATACTGGAAAAAATTTAATAGTTATTCCACTTTTTCATTAAAAATACTCACATGCACTATTTAATGATATTTAAGGCATAAATGTTTTTGACATATCATTCTGGGAACACTAGGACTCACAATCATGTTCTGTCAATTTTCACTGTCTCCTAATATTTTCATATAATTAAAAAAATGATACAGATTTTCTGGGACATTAAATTCTCCTCACCTTAGGGATTTATATCCTAGAAATCCAAAATAAATGGAAAGTAAATAAATGAGGGTAATGATCAGGAATCTGAACCTCCCGCTCTCATGTGCTCTCCTGGAGGTTCCTATATTACCACTGAACTCATACTGGAGGGATAAACTAACCATGATGTATTTTCTTTTATAGATCCTCTATATCCACTAGGAACTCCGCAAAAGTCACCATACAGTCAAAGTCCAACTTGCCCTAGTCAATAACTTTTGATAGATCGTGCATGCATCTCCTCATCTATGACGTATGGAAAACATTATGCACACAGTGCCTATATGGGGGAAGATCTAGGTGGTATGCCACTTCAACTACTCTGCTGAGGATCTGGAAAGGTCTGATGAACCTCGGAGATAGCTTTCCACCCCGTTCAAATATTCGCAATCCACATTAGGGTGAGACCTGTAAGAATACATGGTCTACCTCCTCAAACTCCAAGGGCCTCTATCTCCTATCTCCATAAGGCTTCTGCTGGCTTTGTGCATTCTTTATCTACTCTTGTATGATATGTAACTTCTCAGTGGTAGACCGTACCAACAATGGACCCATAAGTATTGACTCCCCTAGTCTGTACAATATAGAGGTGATCTTCACAATCACTCGTACAAGGCCTCAAAACGTTCCATGCCGATGGTGGAGTGTTAACTGTTGTAGTATGAGAACTCCATCAGTGGTCGGTGATCCTCAAAACCATGAAAAAAATCCATAACACAAGCACGTAGTATGTCTTCCATGTTCTATATGGTCTGCTCCTTCTGACCATCATTCTTGGGATAAAAACATATGCCCAATCATGATGGAGCATGTTGCTCAGATTTCCCTTGTTAACAAGTGAATAATTTTTATAAAAACTCTGTCAATGGTTTCTTTATCCTTGTACCCCAGTAATGATGCTGGAGGTCATTGAACATCTTTTCCACACCTGGATTTACCGCTAAAGGGGATGTGTTGAACTCCCTCAACACCTCCTCTCCTTGCATTACAGGTACCATAGTTCATCCTATGAAAATGATGTCATGCTTCCCACCTTCATAAAATCCTTCAAGGGCATATCCTGAGGATATCTGAGCACTTTAGGTCTTTCATTATGCATCCCCAATATCTACCTCCCAAACTCGCTGAAGGAGTGGGGGAGTGACAGTCATAAACTGGAGGTAAACTGCTTCATCACTATCCACAAAGTATATCCACAACACAGCTAGCTATTCTATTGCCACACTCATAAACTGTGGACCATAACTCCTACTGAGTATGTTTACAAGCACGTCCCCCATTCCATGAGTATATAATATCTTGATGTCATAATCTTGGTGGAAATCAATCCATCTATGTGGTCTCAACTGCTGCATATCCTACGGGCACCTTTCCATCCACGCGAAAGGATACCCATTTTAAATAATTTGTGTGACATCGACCCTTTGGTAGTGGTTACTCATTATCCATGTCCACATGGTTAATGTGTCTCTAATCCACACAAAACCTCAAATATTGGGTCTTACTAATCCCTTCCTCTGTAGTTCTCCCAACTATACGCTCTGCTCTAGGAGCTCCATTGGAGCCATCTGATTTGTGGTTATAGATTTCAGTGCCATCACTAGGAATCATCCAAGGCAGAAGACCTTCTACCTATGGAGATGTTTTCTGGGAAGAATCTTTAGAAAGGATTTTTCTGCTCTATGCCACAACTGTTGGGAACTCAAAACTCAAAACTCATGTTGTCATGAGTGTAAGGCTAGCTGACTCAAGATGATCGGGTACACCTTCTTATGCATGAGCTTATCCCGTGCTACCTAGGTTTCCATTTTCTCAGACCATGGAAAAATTCATTCCAACACTATAGACTTACCAAATCCTTTTTCCAAAAATATTCAATCTGATCATGAAATGTGGATGGCCAGTCCTTACCCAAACTAACATCATAAGGAATTGACGCTGCCACCATGATTTTCAAACAGAAACTCTCACATCAAGGTTCAGATCACACCATCAGAATATGTGAGATTATCGAGTCTCCTCCCATAGGTATATCTAGATGTTAGGTTCAAGTCAACGGTTTAACCCAAAAATCTAGGTCTTGAAAAAGATTCGTGACAAGAAGGAAAGATTCATACCTATGTCTATTAATATAATAGGGAGTAGTAGACACATACCATAGTTCAAATCATTCTTGGATCCCTTGGATCACACTCCTTGACTGCATGCAGCTACTCCATTCCTCTATCCTCTAGCTCCCTGCGCCTGGTGGAGACCACATTGGGGTGGTGGTTGTAACATGTCAAAATTTATACTACCTCTTGTTGCTTTCCAATCTCCATTACCACATATTCTTCCTAGTAGATTCATATATCCCTATCAATTCCACTTCCCAAAACATTTTACACATCCAAGTCTCCGAGACAGATGTCAGTCTCACGCTTTCCCACTGCTAACATTCTCTGGCTGCATCTACTCAACCAAATAATTTTCAACCACAAAGCTCCTCTTTAGTACCCAACATACGTATGAATGAATAAGGGGATAGTTCTCGCTTAGATGTCCCTGAACAAATCTCACTCGAAGGCCTAAGCCCTGAATCACTGGTCATATCATATTCATTGAGTACCTGGAATGATCAGTACCCCACTATGAATACTCATTTACTGACATGTCATCCCGATGAAGCTATATAATCTCTTGGAAACACAAACCCTGTAGATTTTTATGGCCAGAGTCCCTTTATATTAAGAAGTTTCTTAAGATATATTCATAGAAAAGTCACCTCATCATAAGATAGTGGTAATCTAAACCCTTACATCGCCCTGCAGAGCCACAAAAAATGCTCATTTCCTTGACCACCATCTGATCTAATGCTACCCTGGATAGATGGAAATTCGGTGACCACGTCATGCCAATACTTAGTCATCTGTGAGTTAGGCTTGCCGTAGAACATGAGTGTTTTCTATCACTAAAACTTTTGTAAGTCACAGAGCCTATATGTTTCACCTACCGGTATCACTGGTAGTAACTTCTGACCAACGGGTAGTGGTATCACTGGGAAACTGCCTGAAGGTACCATCTCAGGAAATAGTACTTTTACAGAAGCCTCATCACACTGTGGACCATCCTCATGGTCATGTATTGGAATTCAAGATGGCTATTTACATGGAGGAATCTTGAAAGAGAATCAATATGAGCCACAGTCAAAAAGTTATACCTCGTGAGCTCACTCAAATACGATTAAGAGAAAAACATTCTCAAAACACAAGCAACTAGTGTTTTCATGTACCAAGTCGGAAATCAGAACTCAGGGCCCCGGTGTATGGATATGTTTGCTTCCAAAACTATAATGTACTCCCCAAAAAAACACACTCAAAATAGAAAACACTATTATTCCATTATAAATATCAGATTCCTAGTTCTTCATTAGAACTGAATCCTCTGATACCACTTTTTTATGACCCGTCCCCTGGGGCCCATGCTGTGACAACCCAAAGCCCGCCTTCCTTACGCCAGGAGTTGGATACTATCACCGGAAAGGTGTATCCCTAAAACGGGATGGCATTACCTTTAAACCAGTAAAATCACACCATCCATGAACACAACAATATGCAACCACGAATTAAAATTGTTGTAGTAAAAGTGTGTACATAAAGTAGATGGGGTCAGAATACAAGCCCATCTAAAATGATACAACTACAACTAAAAACAGAAATCATCAAATGCAATCATCCACCAAGGATCCTAATTGAAGGGAAGGTATATTTCGTGTCCACTGCTCTTCATGTCGACCAGTAACCTCCATGTACCGCCTATTCCTGGCATCTAAAGTCTCAGCCAAACTGCCAGTCGTCTGTACAAGACACAACTAGGTTTGGGCGAAGCCCATATAGGGGTGATTATACCAATACTCAGTAGGGACCTTGAGACCCCCAACGGTCTCTCAGATTTCCACAAAGGAAAACCAAAAGCATGATCTCAATCAAAAATCATAGAGAAATAGACATGGCTCAAACTAGGTATAACATATGTACATAAGTTCAGATGATCAGTCGGAAGGCAAGATCATCTTATTCTTTTAAGAGCCTATGATGCTGACCCACACAATATCGATAGGTACTAACCCCCACAAGACCCACACAGGGTCAATAGGTACTAACCCCTGTAAGACCTACACAGAATTGATAGTTACTAACCCCCTCAAGACCCACAAAGGATCGATAGGTGCTGATTTACACAGAATTTCTAGGTGTAGACTCACACAGAATCAGTAGTTGCTGATTCACAAAGAATCGCTAAATTCGAATTCACATAGAATAACTTGGTGCTGATTCACACAGAATCGCTCGGTTCTAATTCACACAGAATCGCTCGGTTTTGATTCACACAGAATCTATCGGTGCTGATTCATATTGAATCACTCGGTGATTATTCAGACAGAATCGCTCGGTGTATATTCCCATAGAAATACTAGGTTCTGATTCACATAGAATCACTTGGTTCTTATTCATAGTGAATCATTAGGTGTTGATTTACACAGAATCGCTCAGTTTTTATTCACACCGAATTGCTAGGTGCTGATTCACACAGAATCGCTCTTTATTCTTCACATCTCAGCCAGCCACAAGATTCCGACTCATAGTACGCTCGATTCTGGGAGAAACTGTTCCTCAAGCCTTCAGTCGTTTTTCATCTAGCACGAAGTGCCATGAATAATTTATCCAATGATCCATCATGTCATAAGTATTTCAACACAATAGATAGCACGTCAACTAGACGCCCGAACTATAAGTTATTGGCATTTTAGTGCCAAGGGCCCAGTTTGATTTGTGGTCGATCCAACTCATATGTACGTAAATTTTCTCCAAAACTCTCATGGAGTGTCACAAAATGGTCTGTCTCACTCCAAGGATCCCAGAACCACAGACGGTTCATCAAACAGACGTCTGGTTTTCAAGATATGACCATTTAAGCGTTTCTTCGCCCAAGAGGGGTCCGGGTCTGGTCTTACCCGGTCGGACCGACCCGGACATGCCCGAACCGGCATAGGCTGGTTTTTTTTGGGTGGGGCACTACAGGCCTAGCCCGACCTGCCTGGGAGGGGCCAGGCCGCAGTGGTGCGGCCCGACGGCTGGTGTAACCTACACGAGGGTTGTGTGGCCCACCTTCTGAACGGATAAAAGAGCTGTTCGGCTCCTTGTTTGGCTGTGCCAGGTGGCACCACCTGGTTTTCCATGGTACCCGCAAAGAGTGGGAACCCTCCCTTTACTGCATCCTCGAAGTCACGACATGCACCACTACGGTGCGCGACGGCATGTCGCGTCCCGCCTACGCGGCCAGCCGAGAGCCGACTGCCTTTCCTCCCGTCATGGCGCTGCCGAGTAGGAGGATCTTCCACAGGCTATCGGGTGAGCTCCGGTGTTCCGTTCTCCCTTCCAAAAATTCCTTCAACCCTCTCCAGATGATTCTTTTGTTGCGTGCCTCCCAGTTTCCACTTTCTATCGAGTTGAAAATCGTCCCACAAAGAACCCATCAAGAAACGAAGCGGCGGAGGGTCCAGGCCTTGTTCGTTTGGCTTAAGTCTTCTGCATTAACATCATAACAAGTGGGTGAAATTTTTAATTCATCAAATATAACTTTAATAATAAACTTCCTTCCTCAAGAATTGTTGGAGTAGTCACAGTGGTGGAAATAGAATATGTTCTTTGATTCAACCACCACCATTCTTCATTCCCACTTCGATCCCTCTGACTTTGTTTTCCAAGCTCCTGTTCGTCGTTAGTGGAAGACGTCACGTTATTTTTCCAGAGGTTCCTCACTTGGTGATGTCATTTCAAAACCCCTACCCAAGAATCATTTAAATAAACAGTGGATGAGAGTTTAATGAAACATAGTTTTAATAAAGTTTATTAATAAGTTAATCAATGCACCTATCATCTCTCAAGGGAGTGGTTATAAAAACAAAGGGTCAATCCATTAAATGGCTGGACAACTCAGCGGTCCCTCCACCACTACTCATCCATTGGAGAAAAATAAAATAACAATTTTTATGTTATTTTATTATTCATTACGAATTTGAAAAACTATCTTTGTGTTCCAACCTACTGTGGTTGAAGTTAAGATTCCTTTAAGATAATCTCAGTGCTATGATTTCAACGGTGCCATTGGATTTTTAATCCAAGAACCGGTTGAAAATATAGAAATCATCACCTGCACGTTTACTAAACTTACCTTAAAAAAAGTCCAAAAATTATTAACCGTCATCCTCGACCCGCACCGGTCAAGGTTAGGATCTTCCTAAGGGGAATATGACCTCACGATCTCAATAGTACTCTCATATTTCAAATCTGATTTACCATTTAAAATTTATATAATTTAACAATAAAATAATTATTATTTAATTATTTTATTTATGACCAAAAACTAACTTCCACTGTTGGAACATGTCGGCCAATGTTAGGATCTTCTTAAGGAAAGAATACCCTAATGAGTTCAGCGATGGTCTCTTATATTTAATCCATGTCTCTGTTCCTGAGTTATAAGCATTTGAATAATAAAATAATTTTAATTAATTATTTTATTTGCGGTTATTCAATTTTCGGGTTTTCTCACCAGGGGCCTACGCCGACTAAACTTAAGTCGTGCCTAAGGAAAACCCGCTGTCCTGAACATAACCATTCCCTCAAATTTATAATCTGGGCACCCATTTAATAGTTATTCTACTGATTCTTGAAAACTATTTATGCACGCTATTTAAAGATTAACATTTTTCGACGGATCATTCTAGGCACTTCGGGCCTCGGAATCACGTGTCGTCAATTTTCAAAGTCTCATAATAATTATATATAATTTATAAATTATAATGAATTTCTAGGAAATTACGTATTTTTTTTGGATTTTCCCAAAAAAACATTATTTTTTGGTGAATAAAGAAAATAACAATTTTACAAAAAAATATAATTTTTAGGAAATTATATCGATATAAGGATAACATGAAGGATTATGAAAAAAATTATAGACCAAATATAAATTTAATTGGATATATAATTAATATAATAATATATTGTAAACATTGAAATATATTCTTAACATTTTGGAAATCTTACTAATTTTTTTGATCAAATGAAAATTGCTTTTAGTTATTTAGTATTAATCAGTACATACAAGGATTAAATTAAATTATGTTTATTTTCGAAAGAATAAAAATTTTACATTTATTTATGATAATATAATTATTTTCTTTGAAATTAATGTTATATTATAAATTTCTGTAAAATCCTTTTTGTGCTTTCTAAAAATTGTTTTGGTCATATTTTGCGCACATATATTAAAATAAATTTCTACCAATTCTCAAAATGAATCTCATACAATAGATTCCAAATTATTAATCATAATAGTTAATATTTGGTATCAATTTTATTTTAAATTTTTTAATAATGAATAATAAAAACAGTAAAAACAATTTATCATGGTTAGTGTTAAAATAAGTTTACCTAGGGTTAAACTAGTACATGAGAGTAAAAATGGAACTTAAACTTGTATAAATAATATTAGATAGAGATATATAGATCATTTACCATCTTACCTTATAATTCCAAGATTTTTTGTGTTAGTTACATAGAAATATATCTTTATATTATTTATATCGTTTTTGTAATCTCATGTGTGTACCTCTCCTCACTTTTAAAGGGGAACCTATTCTCGTATCTTATTTATAAACAATGATCACTCTATATTGTAAAATACCTACCAAAAAACATCTCAAATTCCTTTACTTCATTATTTATCTTACTTTCTTCTCTTAAGAATATCCTATGAAAGATTATGTTGTATCCAAAGGTTCCCTCTCAAAGAAGTGGTAATCATCTTTACCAGCTATTTCAATGTTTATTTCTTCTTCAACTTACTAAAAATATATTGAATTCATCTTAAAATAATGAATATAATATCTTAAATAAACATTGATATTATTATGATTAATGTACAAAAATTTTAAACCTTTTTTTGTATCAAATGTAAAATGAAAGTATCACTCATGTGTATGGGTGGACTACCGCCGTTATATAGTGATATGATTAATTTTCCAATAGCATATTTAATGGTTTGTTATTATTATAGATTTACTGTTTAAATTTTGTATTTATGATATAATTATTTCTTTGGAATGGTAATATATTTTATTCCTTCTAACCTACCCATATTGTTGGAAATGACGGTGTCACTTGTGCATATGTGTGGACTACCACCTACATAGAATGAGGTGATTCCTTTCTCATTTATACATTATATTCATTTTAATAAGGATAGATTTGATTAATGTATATGATATTTTTGAAAAACAATATTCAATAAAATTTAATTATTATTCCCCTTTCTTTCATTCCATTAATCATAATGTAGAAATATCACTCATCCATACTTGTGGACTATGATCTCCATGAAGTAATGTAATTCATTTCTTATCTCTAATTTATATGAATGGGTATAAAAGTGTATATGTTGATTAAATATTATACTTATTAATTGATTATGGTGTTATAGATAATTAAATAATGATCAAGATACAATGTTAGAAACTATTGACTTTAAAATTATATGAAAAAATTAAACAGTTAGCACCTGGAAACTATGATTTTAATATAGAATTATTAATAAAAGGGTGTTGAGATTTTATTATTTTTTCTAATAATATTTTATTCATAGTTATATAGTTCTTTTATATATCTATAAAAATTTTATATTTGTTATATAGGGGGACAAAATCACCTACAAGGATATTCGAACTTGAGGTAAGAATTTTATGTTACAATATAACCTTTTGACAAGATTGTTTATTCTCAAATTTATGATGGTGAAATTATATAATATATCTCTATTAAATGTTATTTCTTTTTATTCCCCATTGGTTAGTTTTTCAATTTAAATCTTTTCATTTAATTTTTCCCTCTCTATGTACTCAAATATTTGAAAAAATAAATTAAAGAAAACTATCTTTTTTTCTATTCGAATGAGAATGTTTTCATGCATTTATATATTTTATTTAGTATATTTTTTGGAATATTTTTACTGTTTCAAAAGTATTTACAAATTTAACATACACCCATGATTAACATTCTAAAAAAATTAAAAGGAATATTCTTCTCATTTTTCAAATGAGGTATTTCCACAAAAGGTTTAAACAAATTATATATTTTAAGGTTTTCTATAAGAAATTGTTTTCCATCATCATGAAGATAATTTTTTTAATATTTTTTCAAAATTTACCAAATTTCTTTTCGAAAAAAATTTCTCCCTAATATTTTGGAATTTTTATTATTTTCAATAATTAATTTCAACATTAAAAGGGAAATTTCCACAAGAAATTTTTACTGATGATTTAAATGTATTTTAAACTATGTCATTATAATTTGATGAATCATATACTTTAATAGGGATATAAAATAATGATACCATCCACCTTATTTCTCAGTATATCTTATGATCATTATTTCCTATTTATTTAGTTGGAATGATAAAAATATTTCTTATGTTATGTTTTCAATATGAATGTCTTTGAGGATTATGTACTGAATTGTTAATCATTTATTTCATATGATGAATTATTGGACTTAGTAAGTGATGTGTGGGGCCACTTATAGACTTTTTCTTTATTAGTATGTCACATGAGATAAACTAGTTTGGTTATTTGGCATACAACTTTACTATTTACATATGACGACTTGGAATAAGGCCTTGGAAATAAGATTTTGATATCAAGATTCATTCATTCTATCATTGTGAAATATGTTTTCATTATCAATGTGATTATTTATGTTTTTATTTCATCCAAGGAAAAATTCCCCTTTTATGATATTAGTTATATAGAATGTTTGATTATTGTTTATCTATTCCATATTATGCCTGCTTTATTTATCATATGTCATATTCCGATGTTGTTTTCCCCAATTAAGCTTCAAATATAACCCTATATTATTTTTTCATTTACCCATGTTACCAATATATTATGTATGAATGATTTATGGAATATAATTGAAGAAATGATAAATTTTTCACTAAAATATTATGTTTTATTTCATGTAATCAAATTTAATGTTAGAATCAAGTATGTATATAGAATACCAATAATACTAAACAATTTTATACTTTAGGGTTCAATCTCTTTGTAATTTTTCCAATGTATTAAAATTATTTCACCTGATCTTCAATTATAGTAGGATTCTGATTTTAAATAAAAAATATAACAATACCCATAATTTCATTCAAGAATATGATTAAAAACAAAATTATAAAATTTTATAAATATATTTTACACAATTTAATTAATTTTTTAAATCATCATAACATTATAACCTTTTGGTGATTTTTTTTATTTTCCTGAAGTGATTGATTTTTTGGTGAATAGTGAAATATACCAATTTATCAAATACTGTAATCATTTCACTAAATAAAGTAATTACAAATATATAATATATTTTTGATATATTTTTTATGTAACATATGATCTAGTTGATTTATAATAATCCAATTGTAATAAAAAAATCATGATTTTGATACAAGTAAATTTCGATGCTTAAATTTCATTTTTCTAAAAACAGTTTTTACAACTCATTACAAATTTATATGAGAATTAATTTTTTACAATTATTTAAAATGAAACATTAATAGTGAATTCCATATTTTAAATATGAATTTTCAAATTTTACGAATATTTTCCTTTATTATTTTGGCATGATGAATAGAAACAATTGTAAAATTTATCACATCTATAAACGATAATTCATGTATTTAATGTTAAAAACATTGTATAAGGCATTAAAAACCCAAAAAATAAATTAATTTAATTATATGTGAGTAATTTTTTCATATAAATCAAAAATTATAATTTACGGAATTCATGTTCTATTTGACCATGGTAATGGAAATTATATAATCTTAAGTAAAGATCATTCCAAAATGTCCCCATCTTGATTTAAATTTCCTTTATTTGATCACATAACTATAAAAATATGTTATGACTATATATAAAATTTTATTATGAATGTAATTTATTTCTTTTTATCATAGAAATTTATTTATAATTTTTATTGATTAAGTAATTAGATAAAATTCTTACGCGACACTGACCCAATATTTATTCAATTAATAGAAAAATAAACAATTTAAAAAAATTAAAGGTAATACAAATTGGGTGATTTATTGTGTACCATAAATTTAATATATAATTATCACATATTATGAATGTTTTATGGGTTTATATTTTCATTCCACATATTTCATGATGTTCTTAAAATGAATTTTAATGAATAGTGTCAAAAATAACATTAATGATATTTTATGAAAATAATATTTTATTGAATTACCTAAAACTTATTTAAATATTGAAATAGTAAAAAGGGGATAATATATGTTGTAAAACATTATCACTTTTTCATTTATGGTCTAGTTATTCTTTTATGGTATACATTCTATCTTGTATAGTGTAGATAACATTTGTTATCACGGTAATTTTCAAAAGGGCTAATAGGGGGTTAAGAATAATAACGATGAAAAAATTACCTTATCTTGTGAAAATTTAATTTTAGTGTATTATTTAGACTCATAATAATATTATATTATAACTATATCAATTTTGATCCATTTTAACAATAAAAATAATTTATTTCATAAAAGTGTTCATGAAATTTCAAGAATCACCCTCCCCTCACATATAAAAGGATACCGCTTATCTCTTTTAATTACACCACATTGATAAAAATATAATGAATAAACATTGAATATTTATATTCTTAAAATTATTATATGAGAGATATATATTTTTTTCCTTCCAAAAGAGTAACCATCTTTTTCCTTAATTAGAGATCTAAAGGAAGTAAACCGAAGAAGAGGTAATCTTCATTACTGACTTTTTCAAAATTATTTCTTCTTCAAATTACAATAATAATTTTGTAACCATTATAAAATAATTAATAATATATGATAAATATTATTATATATTATTATGTTTATAGTATAACAATTTTCCACCTATTTTCCATTCTATGGAAAGTGAAGACATTGCTTGACCGTACGTACAACTTATCATCCCCATGTAGCATTGTAATTTATTTTTCATAACCATTTCACTAGGATAGTTATAAAGATGTTAATAAATAATATAGGTGATATTTATGAAATAATTATTCTTTTTTGAATTAAAATATCAAATCTTCCTTCTTACCATTTAATTATTTGGAAAACAATAATATCTCTCACTTGTATATGTAGGATACCACCTCTATCAAGCAATGTGATATATTTTTAGTTTATGATGTGAATATATGAACATTAGGATTAAAATAATGGGTATATATTATTTTTATATCATGATAATTATTCAATAGATAATGTAATAATAATCGAGGTATAACGATAGAAACATATGTGAAAAAACATGAATGATAAAATAAAAGAATTAACACTCAAAAAAATGATAATAATTATATATTGTTAACGAATGGGTGAAAATATGTTATAAAAATATCATATATAATATTATAAATAATAATATGGTTCTGGTATAAATTAATAACATGTTTAAAACCATCATATTTGATGTTAAATCATTTTCTACGAAAGGGAAATGTGAGATAATGGATTTCGTCTAAATTTCCACTCCATTGAGACATATATGGTATTATGAACATATTTAATTTTATATGGTGTATTTAATGAACCATTGATGTATTTAAAATAAATATATATTTATCAATAATGATTAAAATTTCAATATAATTTATTTTTCCAAGGGGTAACAATTAAAAATATAACAAAGAGGTAAGAATTTATTTTACTATCTAAATTTTTTTAATTGTCATTATTTTCATTGAAGGAATATTTCAATTTATCTTTCATAAAATCCATATATTATAAAATAATCCATATATTAAAGGAGTTTGCATATTTTATTCTAAAAGTTTCTCTCTTTTGAACATGAATCAAGCACGATAATGTTCAAATGAAAATCTTATATTATTTCTTATTACGATCAGGGTTATTTTTCTTTCATGACCATATTTATGGAAAATTATTTTAAAAAAATTAATTTTTTATTACTCAAATGATATTTAATGATATTTTATGTTATCCATGAATTTTTAAATAATTATAATTGATTATTTTTAATTTATTATGAAAGATAAATTTTTTAATTTATTTTATAAAAATTTAAAAACAATTTTTTAATGTTTATAATATTGACATATTTTCACACCTTCATAACCACTCTATTCTATTTAGTTTATTCTAAAACATTTCAATGATTTTGAAAAAAGTCATTATCAAAACGTATTCACTTCTATTTTATTATATTCATTAATGACATTATTTTACTATAATTGTTTTTCTAATGCTGTCCCCAATATCTTCATTAATTTTGTAGTAATTAATTTTCTCTCTAAACATTGAAATTCTTGTGATCATTTGACATTACATTTACCTTATATTTCCTTATTATTTATATCATTGATATTATTATTTCTCAAATAGTATATAATTTTTTTATTCAACTATTTACTTTTCATATTATTTGACTGACTATGGAAATAATGTTTTTCCATATTGTTTACTCAGTATATAAATTTATTGATAAGGTATATTGATTATGAATTAAATTGATCGTTCAATATACGATGAATGAATTATATGTGAAATGATAGGTGGGACCATAATTATATATCCCCCATGACTTATCCATATTTATCATGAGGAAAACTACTATTTTAACCATATTAAATTGGTTTTTGGGTTATTCCTAACCAAAGATTAAATTTTATTAGCATAAGGTATTAACGATAAAAATATCTTGATGAATAAGATCATGACATAAAATATTATATATTTTCTTATATGATAATTTAGCTATTATTATCCATGATATTATTTCATTAGATATTATCCATGGATTCATTTCATTCTCCAGATATTAATTATATAGATTTTTTTATCTATTTACCTTATCATATTTATTATTCATTATTTACTCATAATAGTTTCTATTGTACTTAATCATGAGTCAGCATTTTAGTTGGAATTTATTTTTCTTCTTTTACCCATGGTATAAATAATAATTAATTGAATGATTTTCAAGGATTCTAAAAATTTTATTTGTTTATTTTTTTACTATATTTTTAATATAAGATAAAAATCAAGTATGCATATGGATCTTTAATAATACTAAACTAGTCAATCATTCAATGTAATATCCCTTATTTCTTATAATAATGTTATAAAATAGAACTGGCTTGGGGTTATTGTATTTAGTGTTGTTATTGTTTGTAATATAAAAATATTAGTAGAAACCTTGTGAACTGTATTTTAAATAATCATAGCTAACAGGATAATTATGATAATTCCTTATGTTATGTGATATCTTTTATCATTGGAGGGAATTTTTTACGATAATAATATTCATTATAATTATGGTCTAATATAGGGTTTGTAGTTATTTTTTGTTGGTTCCTAATTGAATAGATGTTATTTGTAACACCATATGTTTTTTAAAGAGTAAACTCTATTCGATGGATTATGCGATATGAAAAACTGAACCCAAACAAAATATTGTTATTTAAATATGACCGTTTTAAAATTTCAATTAAATTTGTAGATTTGATTTGGATTAAATAATTTATGATATATATATATATATATATCTTATTCATCATAAATTTAATGATAAATTCATTATAAATAATCACTCATTTTTGGTAATTTTTTTATTCATAATATGTTTTCTTTAAAAATTATTTTTATTTACTTCTTTTAAAAAATTATTATAATTATTTTCAAGAACATTTAATAAAAATTCAAAAAATTAATCAATTTTTTGTTTAATCATATGAAAATTTATTTATGGTGAAATATTGGAATTTTTCAAAATATGTAGATTTTTCATTGAATAGATCCATTTATACATAAAATTTTCATTCTGTTGATAAATTAAGTAATAAAAAAGTCCCAATATTATCTAAATATTATTTAAAGGAAAAAAACTTATTATTTAGTTATATTTAATTTAATTAATTTCTTTTAATTCATATTTATACAAAATTTTAGTATAAGTTTACATTTAGGTTTAATAAATCATTTTTCTGAAAACTGTTTTAAAAGGCGTAGTATTTCTTCATTTTAATGAATTAAAAACAACCCCTAACATGGAATGATTTAAATTAAATTTATATATTATATATCTATCGTTATTAATTAAAATTTATATAATGAATATTTCTATTTTTACAGTTAAATTAAAATCACCATTTCCTTGAAAAATAAAATTTTCTAAACTACTTTACATCTCAAGTGAGAGTTTTATTTTTAATTTAATTTTTATGACTCTATGAATTTATTTTTATAAAAACTTTTAAATATTTTTAATAATATTAAATAATATTATAAAAAAATTTCATCTTCTTATTTGGATTATATGAATAGTAACTATCGTAAATATTTTTTTCCACGATAAAAGGAAAATAAGTTAATTAATGCTAAAAATAATTTATAAAATATTAGAATAAAATGAACCCTCGTAGAAAGAATATATATATTTCCTTTTCAATGAAATAATTTTTATATTTATTTCTTATTTTTTTACTTTATAACTAGTTAAGTAATTATATTGATAAAAATTATATTTTGTTATGTTGAAATGAAAATTGTATTTTTGAGTAATATCAAATTTCTATAAAGGCATGAATTTTGGTGAATTAATGGATCTTTGAAATAAACTAAATTTCAAAATGATATTATTCTTAAAGGATTATTTTAAAATTTAAATTTCAATATATTTTATATGATGTCAAATGTAATTTCTATAATGTTCAGAAAATAATAATTATAAAAAACCAAGCATTTCACAAAAAATGTCAAATCTATTTAAAAAGTGAAAAATCATATATTTATAAAAATATTTTGATAAAATAGATATTATTTTTGAGTCAGAATATCCAAATTATGCAATGGTTAATTTTTCATAATTTAATGAGAGAAGCGAATTTTCGGGTAAAAATTAAATATGGTATATATATATATATATATATATATATATTGTATCATGACATCATAATTACCCAAAAATGATGTAATAATTTTTATGAAAGGTATCAAAGTCCAAATATAATTTTTCCTGTAAAAATAATTTTATTGCTTCAATATTTTATTAATTTTATAAATCCCTTATGAATCCGTCAAAACATATATTATATTTTAAGGTTTTAAAATAATTTCATTAAGAACATTACTCATGTACACATCATGAAGGGTAATATATTAATGATTTCAGACCATAAAAATATTAAATAATTAAAACTAATTCTATTTTTCAGTAAACATAGTCAATGAAAATGGTAAGTTCTTTGGTTTTTATTTATCCTATTGTATATATTCCAAAACCGAGGTTTTGGAAATAAAAAAGAACTACTCTCTATTTTCCTATATAAAATAACCCAATATCCCATTTATATACATTAAAAAACTAAAGATATAGTTCTTAATATTCCCTACCCTCTCTTTATTCCTACCATGGTTCCATAAAGCTCTCTAGAAGCTTTTAACAGGCTTTCAGAATCACCCTCTCATGTTAAGGGATATCACTCACTTCTTCTTTTCAAGAACCTAATTTATGTTATGCCACTTAATCTATAAATTATATTGTTTGGGTATTCTTCCCTACATCCCAATTACATCAATTTTTTAAAGACATGTTATTATATATCCCTTTATCTCTTATTAAACCTACCATGAACCTTTATGTAAACCTATTATACTGCAGAAATTGTTCTGTGATTTTCGTACCAAAAGTGAGGGACCTATATTTCTCATCATTTCAATTCAAGAACATTCATGATATTAAGTCTTTTAATATCAATTTATTTCTCATTCATAACCTTATAAATATCCCTATGTTTTCTACTTGATGTTATTTTAATGAGATATCATTTATCCCCTCTCATTATAGTGTTTACCTAGACTATTACTATACATAATTCCATTACTTCACCTCTTTATTCAATAATATTCATTATATTATGATATTTATTTAAAATTCTTAATTTTGGGATTTTATTTCATATCCCCATTATTTTACACATTACATATAAATTATGAGATACCCCTTTCACTATCATTATTCCCTCCCATGAATATTTATATTCCTCTTTATGCTCTAAAACTTTCACTACGATTTGTTTTTTCCAAACAATTTTATATTGAATGCCAGTTTGCATTTACAATCAATGATGTTAATATTTATTCTCTTGTAATTATTATTTAGGTGATTTAAATTTATTTATTCTTAAATTCATTAGTGTGGAATAAAATGTGACTAAAACTGATTTTTTGTTTTATGGTCTATGGGGAACTATTATGCATGTATATGATATCAGTGTGATGGGTGTACAAGGAATTATATAGTGCTACAATTCATTGGGTATGTTTGTAGTATCATGCGACACCATTAAAGGGATTAAGGAGTGAATGTAGTCAATCATGCGAATTTTTTCACCATGATATTTCAGTGGTTATCCTTGACTTATGTTTATGATTCATTGTTTAAAGTTGTTTCCCCACGTACATGTTAACATTATATTATGATTATTTTTCATTCCTCAATGATAATGTACATTTTTCACCCTTTTTATTTATTATAAAATGTCTTAATTTCTAACATGTAATAATTTGTTCATGTTATTCTATTTCTATTCCATTACTATGAATTAAATATCACCCATTTCTTATGTATATCCTCAGGTTATCCCATGCAGTTTTAGGTAAAATATAATATTATGAACACATTAGGGAAGATTTAATTAATGGAAATGAAACCCTTATTTTAAGTGGTTACGTAACACACCTAATTACACATATACACTATACATATCAACCTTCCATTTTTTTTATTATGTATGATTTTTTGTAATAAATCATGAATTAATGTGTATTAATGACATGGGTTGTCATAATTGGTATCAAAGGAAAGTTGTGTGATTTTTTGTATTAAGATTAGGAAAATATATTGAAATCCATATATATAATATTAAAAATAATAATACATATCTAAATTTTGTTAAGGTATTGATTAAGAGGTTTCCATGAAAATACCTCCACGTATAGACACTATAAGTCGATGTATATCTGACACGAATATACCTAGGGGTAATAACCAAAACCAATGTATTGAGCTAGACTCGATCGGGAACCGATACATGAAAACAAGCCTTACTGCACACCTAGTTTGACACTCCCAATGGATTTTTTTTGATTCACAATCTTATTATGAACCATTTTTAAGGGAATAAGAATGCACATAATACTCTACACTAGGAAATAGATAATGGATATCATAGATTAAATCTTACAAATTCGTAAGTTATGGAAATACATGTAATTTATAAGTTATGCCTTTAATGTTAATTAGCATCCCATTTGTGTGTTTAATATTTAAAAAATACTCATCCTTAGTTTTTACATTAATTCATTTAATGACTAAAAATGGGAATAACTGAGTCAATAACCAATGTGTTGGAAAATGTGATGATTTCCCAATTGAGATTCATAACATGATGGGAACTTGAGTAATAAATATTGTGATTATTATAAACCAGCATTCAAAAAATATAAATTAACAACTAAAACATAGTTTAGTGTCCAGATACATAAAATAATAGGATGAAAAATCAAAAGGAAGTTTAAATAATTAATAATATAAAGGAAATAACATTTATTCCTGTAAAAAATGTGGAAATGGACACCAAGGGAAATGACAGAAAGGAACTCAATTGTGTTTGATGTGTAGAAAAATTGGGCATAATGTAGCTAGATTCCATAAAAATGAATATTATAATATAATGGAATATATTTCATGGTATTCACTACTTTATTGTAAAATTTATTTTGAATGGAGAATATGATCTTTATCTGTGTCAATGCCTAAATCCAAGGGTTAAATCATAGAATAAGGACATATTTTATGGAAATCATTAATTTTAAGGATGAAAGTGTTTATGAATTTTTTTGAGAGTTATTTTGTAGAATTATTATATTAATAACTTTCTCTATATAATATTCTTGAAACATCTAAGGATTGTTACATAGAATTATTACTTTATGGATTTAAAATATATGTTGAATGGTATTGATAACCTTTGAAAGTGATTTAGTGATATAGTTATTGATGAACCTTAATATGATTTAGATGGGGGGATAAATATAAAGAGTCTTATAATGATATCTATAAGTCCAATATTATGTTTAAAATCTTTATTAAAACTATTGAATATTTATGTGATGGATGTTTAGCCTGATTAATGATGTTTTGGTAAAACATATTACTCGATCAATTTTTTTAGGTGATTAATGACATTTTTTGGATTTTTTGTGTTAAGGTATATATATTTATTAGGTTTAATATAAATGATAATTTGAGAGTAAATCAATTGTGTGTTTGGAGGTATAAGTCAAAGGGTGTGGGAAAACCTTTGTGCTTAAAACATTAGTTAATGATGAGGTTACATGTATTATTTAGGATATAAGGGTATTTAATTAATAATTGACCAATGCTAAATATTTGGGATTATTTGTGGAATTTTTTAGGTTAATGTATTCTGGTTTACTCATTTTCTGTATTATCTTACTTTATACTAAACGTTTTTGATTAACTAAAGATGTGAGGAATAACATGATTATGTGATCCGTTGGAAGCTTATTTTAGGTATTCGTGTATAAAAAATCATTATGTGTTTTAATTGTTTGGATAAAAGATGAGATTGTAGTATATTTTGATTAAAATTTGATATTATACTAATAATTAAAGTATACTTGTTTATGTACATATTCTATATGGTAATGGAATTACTAAACTCTTGGAAAAGAATATTAAAACCTAATTTTTTTCATATTATGATCATTTCTGATCAATTGATGGTCTTTTTACCCATCACGTATTCATAGTTATTTTTCATTGGCTTCTCTTGAACATGTTATCTATGACACTCTATTCATTATTTGGTGTTGGTTGTCTCTTCGATGTTATTTTACCACATCCCACTAATTTTCTCCAACTTGGAAGCTAATTTATGTGATGACCTTTATACTTCTCTTTGTCTCTTTTCAAGTAGATATTTTATGAACCCTTTTAAGTATATGGGTTTTTAATAAAAAAATTTAAGTGTAAAAAGATTTCTTATCATTTTCAAGTTTAAATTGAAAGGTAGAATTTATTAAAGGGCGAAGAATTTAACATCATGAGTTTTTAAAAGAGAAAACTTTGTTTGATAGCATGTGATTATTAAAATATGACCACATTAACATTTTCATTAAATTTTTTTAATATGAGTCGCATTACATAATTTATGAAATATATATATATATATATATATATATATGTTCTACTGATAATAATTATATCAATAAATTCTTAGTAAATAATCACTCTATTTTTTCATTATTTACTTTTGTTCTTCAAAATATGCTTTCATCAAAAATGATTTTTATTTCTTTTCATGAAAAAATAACAGAATTATTTTTTCGAACATTTACAAAATATATTGGGTAATATGATATAAATTTTATATATCATCATATAAATATTAATTTATGGTGAAATATCAATATTGTTAAGAAAATATTAATTTCATGGTGAATAGTAGCATTTTTATTCAAAATTGTAATTAATTTTGACAAATTATGTAATATTAAAGTCCTAATTTTATCTTAATTGGATTTAAAAGTAACATAAAAATAATTTATTAATATTTATTTAAATAAATTACATTAAAAACATATTTATAATATATTTCTGTATAAGATTATTTTTACACTAAAAATAAAATATTTTGAATTTTTTTCCAAATGAATATTGTTTCTCCATTTTAATAAATTAAAAATAACCCTAAAGAGGGAATAATTTTAATTAAATTTATATGTTATATACATTTAAATAATTATTAATTTCAATATATATTATGAATATTACTAATCATATAGTTAATGTAAAATAACCTTTTCATTGAAAAATACATTTTTAAAAAAAATATTTCCATCACGCTTGCGAGTTTTATTTAAAATAAAATTATTCAACATATATGTATTTATTTTAATTAAAATTTATTCCATATCTAGAATAACCTTAATTAATATTAGGCCATATTTTTAACTTATTTTTTGGAAAATATTAATAATAATTGTAGTAAATATTTATTACCTTAGTAAATGGGAAATATGTCAATTATGGGTAAGAATAATTTGAAAAATACTAGAAAAAAATTAACCCTAATAGTATTCATATTTATATTTAATTTTCATTGAAATAGTGATTATATTTATTCCTTATGTTTTTAAATTATAAATGTTAAAGCAATCAGTTTGATAAAAATTATATTTTGATATGAAAAAACACAAATTGTATTTTTGAGTAATATAAAATTTCAATTATGAAATTAAATTTGTTGAATTAATGATTTTTTGGAATACATTATATTTTACTAAAATATTATTATTAAATCATGGTTTTTGAATATAAATGATAACATAGTTTTTATGATGAAAAATGTAATTTCTATATGGTTCAAAAAGATTTACTACCAAAAAACCAATATTTATCAATAAATGTGAAATCTATTTTAAAATTAAAAATCATATATTTTAAAAAATATTATTATAATAATTAATATATTTGTTGTTATCTTCTTGAAATTATCCAATGGTGTCTTTTTCATAATTTTATTAGACTGTCATATTTTTGGGTAAAAATTAAATACGGTATAAATATACATTATATATTATGACATTAAAGTGAGTCAAATTTGATGTAATAAATGTTATAAAAGATATAAAATAAAAAATTTATATATAAATTTTAAAATGATCTAATTCTAATGTTATTAGACTAATTTTATAAATCCATTATGAATCCTCCAAAACCTATATTAAATTTTATGGTTCTAAAATAATTTGTTTAATAACAAGACTCAATTTCACATAATCAATGGTAATATGTTTATAATTTAGTCACATTTCCTTAAAAATAATGAAATAAACTTCTCTTTTTTTTAAAACATGGTCCAAAACCATTGGTATGTTTGTGGTCTGGATTATTTTTTTGTATAGAATACAAAACCTATGTTTGGGAAATAATAAATTACTCCCCTCTATTTTCCTATATAACCCAACCCAAGACCCCATTTCACTTCGCTAAAAAACCTTATATCACATTATTACTCATCCCTATCCTATCTAGATTCCTCCTAAGGTTCCCCCAATCTCTCAAGAATCACCTCCCAATCTTTTAGAATCACCCTCATGAAGTAAGATAGTTACCCCTATTATTTTACTCTAACACCTCTTTTATGTTATTCCTCATAAATTCCATTTTTTCACATTTGGGTATATTCCAATATATCATTATTAATTAACTATTTATTTACCTATTATGATAAACCCATTTCACTCTCATTAATCTTCCCATAAACCTTTGCATACACCCAAAATGCATTCAAAATTTCATTGTGATTTTTTGTACCAAAAGTGGGGGACATCTCCCTATCGTATTTTCTATTAAAGAACCTTTATTAAATTTAGCATTTTGAATCTCAATTATATTTGTTTGTTTCTACTTATGAAGATACTTGTGTGATCCAATTTATGTTTTTTGAATTATAGTTCAGTTATCCCCTCACATTATAGTGGTTACCAAATCCATTACTATGTTGAAATCCTTTCCTTCTATTATTTATTTTCTAGTATATTCATTATCTTATGCCATTTATCTCCATTTAATAATGTTCGGATATATTATTACATATCCCCATATAATATCCATATGATTACTAAATGATGAGATACCCATTTCACTCTCATTAATCCCTTCCCTGAACATTTATCTTCCCCTGTTATGTTACTGAACTTTCACTGTAGTTTTATATTCCAAACAAATGATTAGTAAATACCCAAAATAATTTACTAACAAGGGTATTCTGCTTTAAGAACATATATTTATTTGATTGGGGATTTCCATGTATGTATTTCACCCACCTTGATCTTAGAATAAAATTTTCTAAAAAATTATTCCATGTTTAATGATAAAAATGGAACACTTATACATATACGTGATGTGAAAGAAATGGGTGCACCAAGAATTATATAGAACTTTAATGCATTGGGTATTGTTTTAGGCTCATGATATTTGGTGAAATGGATCTGGTAGAGAACCTAATTCATCCTGGAAATTTCTCCACCTTGATTTTTTGGATGTTATCCTTGAATTGTGTTTATGGTTTCTTTTTTAATGTTGTTTCCACATTTCTATATCACCATTATGTTATTATGTTTTATCATGCCTAAATTTTCAAGTTCATGTTTGTAACCATTTTTATGTCCCATTTAATTTACTTTTACCAAATATTTAATACTTACTAATGTTATTCCATGTGTATTCCTTTACTGGTCTTTATTGCTCACCCCTTTAATATTTATATCCCCATGTTATCGCATGAAGTTTTATATATAAAGGAATATTATGAGCATGTTGATGATGATTTCAATAATGACGATTCACCACTTATTTTAAGTTATTATGTAATGTAAAAAATTACCCATGGTAGCTATAATTATCAATCATCAAGGTCAAATTGTGTGTAGTATTTTTTAATAAATCATGAATTAATTTTTAATAAAGTCATGGGTTTATATAGATTCGAAAACCTAGTCAATATAGGGATTTAACTACTTGAAAAGTTTATAAAACTGCTGTTGAATATGAGTTAATCATGTCTATATTAGGGATACTTTCCCAGGTAATGTGTTATATACATTCACATATAGATTATCATGATTCTATATAGAATGATACACATATATTGAATTATTACATGTGAAATTGGCCTCCATATTTTAGTGGAACTAATAATATAGTGGTATATGAGGAATAGATTAAGTCTATTGAGAAGATTTTATAGGACATGTGATACAATGAAAGGGAAATGGTTATAATGGAAGTGTATTTTCTTAATGGAGATTTTGATCAATGGTGGTTATTGATCCAAAATATTGTACATGAAGAAGAAATATAAAATTTAAAATAGAGATATTTTAAAGTAATATTATCTGAAAAATATTTCTCTCTAGGGAAACACATTAATATAAAGATTAATTTGCTCGTCATAATGATAAAAAAGAATAATAAAGTTGTTTTGAGTATGAGTATATCATTACAATACTATCTAGGTATGATATGGATTACATATGTAATATGGAGATAAATATTGACCATTTCTTTGAAGGCCTTAATCCAGGTTTTTAAAAGAATATACATTCTCAAAAATATTATAATATGATGATATATTATTATATTCCTTGAAATCAAATAAGAATTGTTTTTCATCCGATATCATTCAAAGAAATCGAGGAACAATGAGGTAGGTTGAGAACAAAGAAAAATTTAATGTTTCAATGAAGAATAAGGGAGTGATGAAATTTCTGTCATCTGAAAATTATGGAGATAAACATCCTAGAATATATTTTGTGAGAATGGGTGTTATTACAAGTTTTGAGATAAGGGTAATTTGACTAATTAATGCAAGGGGAAAAACCATTATTTTATAGAGATTAAACTATATAAAAATGAGTAATTATTCACACCAATGACCCCAGAATCAATGGAAACTACTATAGAACTATCCAAGGGGTGAATTATAGGATTTTTTATCACTACAACCGAGCATGATGTTTCTAAAGATGTATTGGATGTACTTTAATAATACCATTATATTAGATAATAATTTATTTGATTCTAGATCTTTACACAGTTTTATATATTTTAGGTCTTCCAATAAATTTATATATTTGCCTAGAATGTTAAAATAGAGTTATCAGTAAACACTTCTAGTGGAAATATCACTACAACATGCATGTGGCAGTGAGTTCCCATTATGACAAATAAACATAACATATTTAGATAATTTATTATTATAAAAATATTCCATTTTTATATAGTCCTTTATTTTTATCGGATTTAAAAATATAATTTTTTTTCTAAAACAATGAAATTATGATTTAGGATACTGATATAAAATTCTTGGTCTTTAAAGGTGAGAATTTATTATTTGAGTCGCATCTATATCCAAATAAGTATCTCTTTTGAATATTATTGGAGAAGAAGATAAGGCACAATATATGGATGGAAAAGCTAATAGTATAACATAGGATATACCTTTTATAGGGAAATAAATTGATTTATTTTCTGAGGAAGTTCCTGGATATCCACCAGAATAACATGTTATGTTTTCTGTATATTTAATATCAGATGTGATAAATAAGTTGTGGAGTCCCTATAGAATGGACACTGTGGAGTTATTAGAGTTGATTAAACATCTATTGGAGTTGTTTGATAAGGTATTTTTACACTTTAGTGTTGCACCATAAAGATCCCATGCTCTTTTCCATAAAAATATATATGGATCAATGGGGATTTTCATTGATTATAGGTAAATCAATTCCTTTTACTTTAATGAAAAAATATCCTCTACATAGAATTGATTGATTTTCTAATCCAAATTATTGAGCTCAATATTTTTCAATGATTTCAAGTTATTCTTGGTATCATAAATTACATGTAAAGAAAGAATATGTTTTGAAGAAATAATTTCATATGTTGTATGGGAATTACATGTTTTGAGAAATTCTATTTGGATTGAATATTGAAACCCTAATTTCTATGGATCTAATTAATTGATTACTCAAGTATTATCTTGATAATTTTTTTGCGGTGCTAATTTATGATATCTTGGGGTATTGTAAATGTTATGAAGATCATGATAATCACTTCTATATCACTATTGAGACTCTTAAAGAAAATGAGTTATACAGGAAATTTGGAAAGTGTAAATTATGGATTTAGAATGTTTCCTTTCTTGGCCATATTGTATCCAAGGATAGAATCTCATTTGATCCTAAAATGAAAAATTAATTCAAATGATATCCTATGATAATAAAAATTACTATTTTACATAGTTTTATTTGATTGGTAGATTACTGTCGATTTTTTTTAAAAAAATACCGATTGGATAATTTGTGAACCAATCATGCATGTAAATGGGTTAAGTTTTCATGAAAAATGGAGTGTGAGGAATTTTATCAAGAATTTAATAGGATATTGGTCAATTATTGGATTTTGAATCTACCATAAAGAAATTATGGATTATTTATATATACTAATTCGTTGAATAAGGGACTTGGTTCTTTAGATCCGGGGAGTTAAAGACTCGTGAAAAGAACTATCTAAATCAAGATGTTTCAAGAGTATGTAGTTATATTCATTGGATTAATGATATAGAGACATTATCTCTATTTTTAAATATATGATATATACATAGTCCATAAGATACTAAAACAAATATTTTCATAGAATGAGCTCAATATGATGAAATGGGGATTTTTAAAGCTACTCAATGATTATTATTTCTTAATACACTACCACACATGGAATGAAAATAAGGTAGTAGATACATGAAGTTGGAATTATCTTGGAGTCCTAAATAAAATAAAGTTTGATAAGGATAATATATAATTATATTCAGTAAATATGTATATGGTAATTATTAATGAAGGGGAAATATCACTCCTTTTTCAAATGATTACCAAACCATCATTATTGGAAATGAAAAAAATGTCATTTTAATGATGATAATTTTAAAGACAAAATTAAAGCCATGAATGATCATAAATTTCAAGAATTTATATATTAGATTGTATTTTGAAATATAGAAAGATTATATATATTTTATCTATACCATAGCTGAAAAATGATATATTAGGTGATGATCATATATTGAATTTATCTTTACACCCTGGTAAAACCAAGATGTCTAAATAATTGAAGGAACATTTTTTGAGGGATAATATGAAGCGTGAAAATACTAATTATTCATAAATACTTATATATTTCCAATAGGTTATGTTTAAGAGATATAATCCTAGAGGAATCATGAAACCTCTACCTATTTTTATATTGAAATGGGGAATATATTATAATGGACTTTTTTACTAGATTACAAATGTCTCTATGAGAGAAGGATGAAATATTGGTTATTGTCGATATTTTTACCAAATCAATACATTTACACACTATAATATAATATTTACCTCCTGAGAACCTTTCACGGCTCTATATTAATTAAATTATAAGACTTTATTATTCATATTTTAAAATCATTTTCCATCAAGACCCATGATTTAGAATTAAATTACAAAAAATAATTCAGATGGCTCTTGATATTGAGCTTCATTTGAGAATTTCTTACCTTTCTCAAACTATGTGATAGTATAAAATAATTATTCAAACATTAAAAGGCATGTTGAGGTCATTATCACATGAATTTCAATATATGTGGGATTTGTACAAACCTTTGGTGGATTTTTCTATAATTATAGCATTAATTAATGTATTAAAATGGAATTTATAATGCATTATATGTGAATATTTTCATACTCTAACTTTTTGGGATGTAGTTGGTGAAAGAAATTGTATTATCACTGAACTATTTTAGGAGTCAATGAGAAAGGTAAAGACTATTAAAACCCATTTTAAAGAAATTTAAGGTATGAAAAAAGGCTATACTGATAATCGAAGGAATGATTTGGAATTTCAAGTGGGAGATCTTGTTTTCCAGAAATTATCTCCATGGAGGTGTATTATAAGGTTTAGTAAGAAAAGAAAACATAATTCCCTGGATATCATTCCTTCTATAATTCTAGAAAAAATTCGATTTATGGGATATTGTTTGGAAATTCCACCTAACGTCTCTAAAGTACGTAATGTGTTCCATATCTCTTTATTGAGGAATTATATTCCAAATAAATTTTATTTTCCCACATATAAATAAGTACAATTATAACATAGTTATATTACTATGATGATCATTTCCAGATTCTAGATAATATAGAACAAGTGTTGAGGAAATAGATAACTTAGATGGTAAAAGTACATTGAAGAAATCATATGATTGAAGTGGTGAAATGATAACCTATAGAAATTATGATAAATAAATAAAAGTATATATTCATTAGGTGACATCATGAAATCTCATAGGCAAGTTTTTTTGAATGAGGGCAGAATATAACACCTGAGTTTCATTTATAGTAAGCTTTTCGTTTTAAAGAAATGATTGAACAATACACATAGTTTTATTCAAGAATATGATCAAAACATAAATTCTCAAATTTTATAAATATAAGTTTTTAAAATAAAATTCATTTTTAAATCACTATTTAAAAATTTACTTATGGTTAAATTTTGGGAATTTTTTGAAATGATTTATCTTTCAGTAAATAGTAAACAATACTGATTTCTTCAAATGATTTCATTTTATTTCATTAAAACTAATAATTTAAAAGAAAAAATTAATTTTGGGTATAGTATTAATGTATCATATGGCCTTTTTATTTAGAATAATGTAATTTGAATCAACAATTTTTGGTATTTTGATACATGTTAATTTATATGCTAAACTTTTTTTCTTCTAGAAACTAATTTTCATTGTGTTTAATGAAATTATATTAAAATCAATTGATACCACTTTTGAATATGAATAATAAAATATGATTACCATATTTAAAATCATGATGTTCAGATTTGGTGAATTTAACCCTTTTTTTAGGCATTATGAAAAGTAAATGTGGTGAAATTTATCACATCGGTAAAGAGTAAATCAGGTAATTAAGGTTAAAAATAATGTGATAAGGTAATAAAAATCAACCCACCACTTAAATTTATTTTAATGGATTGAAGGAATTCATACATTGAAATCCTAATTTGTATTGTATGGAATTTTATAACCATTTTCTCTAGTTAATGGAATTTAAATAATTTTATGTAAATAAATTCAAAAATGTGTCTCTCTTTCTTTTAATTTATTTTATATTTCTAAATAAGGTTAAATAATATTTTATTAATTAGTATAAAATTTTATTTTCAAAATAATTAATTTATTTATATCATGGTTATATTTTTTAAAAAATTATATATTTAATAATGTTCTTAAATACTTTCATAACGCTGACACAATATTTATTTAATTAATAGAATGTAAATGATTTTAAATATATTAAAAGAGATTAAATTTTGGTGAATAAATTTTTCCATGAATTATATATATAATTATGAAAATATATTATTTTAATGGAGTATTTTCTAATTACAATTTGTCTTTCTATTTTTAAAACCATATTTACTTAACAGAGTTAAAAATTATATTATTGATATTTTCTAAAAATACTATTTTATGAAATTAATTAAAAATTGTGAATATATAGAACTATTCTAATGGGGATAATATATAGGTGGAATTTTCATTATTTTTCCATTTATTTTCCAATTATTAAATTATGATAACTTTTATGGCTTCTATCGTTTAAAAAACTTCTTTATAGTAGTAATTATGAAAATGGATAACGGGGGTCAAAAAATAAGGGTGAAAACATCACCTAAACATGTCAAAATATTATTTGAAGAAATAATTTTTCCTAATACTCATATTATATTATAATAATATCAATTTAGATCCATTTTTACCAGAAAAATAATTTAAAATAATTTAATACTTTAATAAATTCAACGAATTTCACTCCCCACACATATTAAAGGATGCACCTTCTCTCTAGGTTTTCCAACACATTGGAAACCTATAGAATTAAAACACTATCAATTTATCTTCTATAAATACTTATCCAAGTTCAAGTGTTTCTAGTGCTTCCAAAATAAAAACTCTAGGTCCCTTAAGAGGACATATAATGGATGTATTCAGGTTATGAGGTAATCAACTTTACAGGCTCTTTTAACATTATTTCCACTTATAATTCCAAAAAATATATTGAAAATATTATAATATAATGAATACAGTATCATAAATATACTATGATGTTATTATGATTTTGTTAGAACTATTTTCCACATATTTTCTATCCAATGAAAACATAAAACATCACTCATGTGTACGTATAGCATTCCATCACCATGTAGTGTTGTAATTCATTTTTCATCATCATTTTACTTGGATGGTTATAAATAATGAAATAATTAATATATATGATCCTAATGAAATATTTATGAATCAAGAAATGTAATATTATATATTCCTTTTTACATTCCAATCCATTAGAAATTGGTAATGTCTTTTATGCTTGTGTGTGGACTACCACCTCCACAAAGTGATGTGATCTATTTTTCATTTACACTATTCAGGGGTGATAATAAGGATCAATTTAATTAATATATATTCTATTAATATAATTAATAAAATTTTATAGATGATTAAACCATAATCAATGTTCAAGGACTATAACTTCCCCAAAAAACAAGCATGAGAAAATTAAGCAAATAACACATGGAAGAATGATTAATTTGAAATATTGTAATCAAATGTGGGATAACATGTTATTGGAAGATTAAATAAGATAATTTAAATATTAATATTATTTTTTTATAAATTAATAACTTGTTTAAAATCATTATACAAGTGGGTATGTCTTGCTCAACTAAGGAGAAACATAAGTTAAGGGATTCATCTCAATTCCCACTCTATAGAAACATATTTGGTATTATACACCTATTTAATTTTATGGGGTATATATAATTTCCCTTTTATTTATTTATCATTATTATATATTTATTCATGATCATTAATGTATTAATTTATTTTAAATTTCCAATGGATTGCAATTTAAATGTTAATACAAATGTAATAATTTATTTTAAAATCACATATTTTAGGTATTTCCCTTATTTTTATTAAAGGAACATTATAATATATACTTAATAAACTATATCTATTATATTATCCTATATATATTTTAGGAGTTTCTATATTTAATTCCAAATTTTTCATTATTCTTCACTTAAATCAAGAAAATAAACATTAAAAAAATGACCTTCTTTCTCTTTTTGATCAAGTGTATTTTTCTTACTTTCCATGTTTTTCAAAATTGTTTTCCAAAAGACCCGTTTATTACTTAAAAGATTTATTATGGAAATTTAATGTTATAAATAGTTTTTTATAAAGTTTAAAAGAATCATTATAATTTTTTTCAAAAGTTTCATTTTCATATTTCCTTTAATAAAATTCAATAGAATTCTTTTTTAGCATATATGGAATCAAAATATTTTAATGTCGATATAGCCATTCTATAATAACCGTCTTCTTCTACAAGTTTTCAATAATCTTATTAATAGAATAGTTTATGATAAATTATTCACTTTAATTTTCTTCTATTATTTTAAAGGCTTGATTTTATTTTAAATCTATTTTTTTCTATGTTCATCTCTGATATCTTAAGTAATTTTTTAGTCACTAACTTTTTCATAAAACGTTCACTTTATTGTGATAATTAGAAATTATATTTCTCTTAAATATACAAATTTGTGTGTCATGGAAATTATTATTTTCTAGATCATAAAAAATATATAAATATAGTGTTTTATATTGAATTGTATGTGATCTAATTTGGAAATATTTGTATTCCATATTCTTCACTCAATATAGAAATTTATTAACAATGCTTATTTTTTATAAATTAAATTGATAATTTAATATATTAGGAGTTCATTTGATATAAAATGATAGTTGGGCATAGAATTATATATCCCCTTGATGCATCAACATGTCTCTAGAGACAAACTAGTTTTCTAGCCTTATTAAATTGGTTTTTTGTGTTTTTCTAACCATAGATTAAAAAATATAGGCAAGGGGTCTTGATGGTAATGATATCACGATGTCTAAGATCATGACATCTAAAATTATTCATTTCCTTCAATGATAATTTAGTTATTATTAAACATTAGATTAAGAGAATTGATATTATCCCTGGATGAATTTCACGCTAAATATATTGATTATATGAAATGTGTTTTCAGTTATTTTTCATGGAATATTAATTATTCCTTATTTACACATAACAAAATCTATTTTACATAACACTTAGTAAGAATTTTAAATAAAAATTATTTTGTTTCCTTTCTCAAATATCTGAAGAATTAATATTTAAATGAGATTGAAGGATTCCAAATATTTGGTTTTCTAGGTTTTATACATTATTTCTCAAAGAATATGGAATGAAGTATGCATCTCCTTCCTCAAGACTAATAAATAGATTGAAACATTTGGATGAGATCTATTGTATCATATACTAATGTAATAAATTTGACTAGGGATGTGGGTTACTTTTGTTAGGGTTGTTACAAAACTAACCACCATATCTTAGTTTCTGGAGTTGGAGTTTAATAGCTGGTATCAAAATAAGAATAGTACAATCCATGTGAACTATATTTAGGATAACATAAATTATAAAATATAACCCTATGATATAATATAAGTATAATTATATGAAAAGGATAATATCATAATGTTTTGGTAAAGTGGATATTGTGTGGTTTTCTAACAAAATAAATCCTTATCTATTTACTATAAATTAGAGGTGGTTATATAATAGATGCACCTAAGGGTAAAAACTAGGAAAGTGGTGGATTTGGTAAAAAATAAATCATTATTGATGAAATATTTGTAGGATTAAGACTACACACCTAGTTATACACTCATGGGGGATATGTATTTTTTTAAATTCCCTTTACGAATCATTATAAAATATTTGAAAATGTTTTTTTGATTTGAGAATATTCCCAAAGATAATATGTTTTTGATTATGATCTTAACTATGAATAAATTTTCAATTTATGTTAGGTTTTATCAATTTTTTTGAATTATATCCTATGATTTAAAATTCATAATATTATAACATAATTCAGTATATTGCATTGTTTATAAATTGTGCCTAGTTGAAGGAATATAAACCTTATCAATGTACATAATCTATATAGTCACTTAACTCGTTATAAAGATAATGAAGCTATATTTGGGGATGAACAAATTATAACTATATTTGGATCGATGGCTTAGATTATGACTGATAATAATTCCATTATGGATCAGCCTTCTAAACCCTAACATGCTAAAAAAACATGGACAATATCATGTGACAAAAACCTCCATCATTAAATAGTAATATTAATCCATTAGTCGATGAGGAGTTGATTATGTCCCTAGAGAACATATTTCTCTCTTTTGGGAATAGTGAAAGAGAGAATGTAATCATAGTAGTTCATTTTATTAAATGTTTAATTTATCAACAGTGTCTATTAATCTAGGAAATAAAGGAGTCATAAGAAATAAATAGTATGGAGTGGAACTCTTTCAATACGATATTCCTTAAAAATTAATTTTACCATCATAAGTTAGATGATATAGAGAGAGAAATCCTTAATATTTGAATAAATAAAGGAATGAATATTACTAAATATAAATAAAACTATATAAGGTTATATACTAACATTTTGGATTGTGTGTCTAATCTATGGATTAAGATTAATAATTGATTTAAGGGATAAATCCTTGCCTTCAAAGGGGATTAGTCTCTCAAATCATTTTTAGTATATGAAATTTTATCAAGGGTGATCAATATAAAGAAATAATTCTTTAATTATTATGTTTTAAAAGGAAAAAAATAAAATAAAATTGGTGGTTGAGTGCTTAAAAAATAAATATGGAAATAGGAAATAAAGGGAATGGTAGAATATACATTTTGTAATAATTATCAAAAAGATGTTTTGAAAATTCATTTATGGGATTGGGAGTTTTATTAATGTGTGGAGAGAAAGTACGTAAATTTTTTTATTACAAGGAAATGAAAGAAAACACCATGGTTAAATGATTCAACACTATAGATATGGGGCACTATTAGATTGAATTCCCCAATATTTAAGGTAATTATGCTTAGAAAGGGGAAAGAGAGAATGTATAAGATTAATAAATCACTAAAGTTGAGGTTGATGTTTCTAAATATATAGTGGTAGCTATATTTATCATAACCTCAAATTAAACTAATTCTCTATTTGATTTTGGATCTTCATACTCTTTTATAAATTCCATGTTTTCCAAAAAAAATAATTGATTCCCTAGCACCTTAAAAATGGTGTTTTCAAAAAATAATCCTACGGAAAATATTACTACAATAAGGATATGTTAGTTAAATCTCACTATGACACAGAGATATACCTTATTTTAAAATTTAATTATTTTAATTATGGTTGAATTTGATATAATCAAGCATATGGATTGGATTTCAAATATTAATGTGAAAATTTATTTCTAAGAGAATTACATTATAATTTCTTATGGAGATATAGAATCTATGGTCTTTAGAGGGGAAAACAACTCTATCCGAATCATGTCTACATCCACCTTTAGTAAATATCCTTAATAAAATTATTAGAGAAAAGGATCAGAAAGAAGTTATAAATGTGAAATATATACAAATAATATAATATATAGCTATTATACTAGAATATATTGATGTGTTTTTTGAAGAACCACTTAGAAAAACACTTATATGTAAAGTTGAGTTTCCCAGTGGTCATATGCCAAACACAAAACAAATATCTAAGACTCCATATAGGATGGATTAAGCGGAATTAGTGGAACTATGTAAATAATTGTAGGAGTTGTGTGATAAGGGATTCATACAATAAAGTGTTTCACCATGGGGACCACCATTTCTTTTTGTTAATAATAATGATAGGTTTATGTGGTTCTGCATCAACTAAAAGAAAATATATTCCATTACATTAAAGAAAAATTATTCTCTACCATTCATTAATGATATATGTAATAATATTCACTGAGATAAATATTTTTTTAATGAATTTTCATCATTTTGGGTATCATTAACTATAAGTAAATAATGAGGATATTGTAATTAAGGTAATTCAATTAAGGCATGGAAAATATAAATTTATTTTAAAAAAAGACATTCGATGATTTTTTAAAAATATTAATTAATTTTATTACATATTAACAATGTTGAAATGTAAAATGGATAATCTCACATGGTCATAATAATAAGATGTTTTTTGAAGAATTAAATAATAGATTAGTCAATTCACCAGTATTGACATTACTATCAGGAAGGGATGGATTGTTTATTTATAAAAATGTATCAAAAAAGGGACATAGAATTTTCCTTATACTGAATGAGGGAGTTGTTTCCTATATTTCATAGTTATTGAAGATTCATGAATGGAATTATCCAAATAAAAATATAGATTTATCAGCCATAGTATTTTCTTTGATGATATAGAGGCTTTATCTTTATAATGAAAGATGTAAAATCTATATATATCACAAATGTTTTAAATAAAATATCTATCATAAAGATCTTAACATGAGAAAAATGTTATGTTTATAACTACTCAAGGATTATGATTTCTTAAAACATTACTACCCTGGAAAGGGATATAATGTGGATGAGGTGTTGAGTATGAAATATTATATTGATTTAATATAAATAAGGACTAAAAATATCCTATATTTATGGATTTAGTAATATTGGATATGGGAATCATTAGGTAAGGGGAAAACACATCTAATAAAAATTATTACCAAAGAAAATAATAAGATCTTAACTTTATCATAGGAATATTAAAAGAAAAATACAATCCATGAATTATGGAAAGTTAGTATACTTCATCTATAAATAGGTAATTTTGATGTTTGGAAAGAGGAAATGTGTCTCATTCATTCATGATCTAAAAATAGAATCATTATATAAATATCATATGTCAAATTTTCAATAAACCTATGTTTCACCAAATTTATTATGACTTGAAGGAAAATTTTTGTGGGATAATATGAAATGTGAAATTAAAGGCTACATATCAAGATTCTTGGTTTTTTAATTGATAAAGGTTGAGAGAAAATATCTTAAATGGATTTTTAAACATATACATATTCCTATCTAAAAATAGGTCTATAATAAAATTTAATTTTCCACCATATTTCCAAAGAATCCAAGAAATAATGATGTCATATGGGATATTATTGATCTCTTTACCAAGTCTACACATTTTATCGCCCTAAGAAGAGATATACCAATTGAGTGCCTCATGAAGTACTATATTAATGAATATGTGAGACTCTATAGTTCACATATTTTTATTGTATTAGATCATGATCTGCATTTTACATCAAGAATATGGAAGTGACTTCAAATGACTCTTGAAATCACACTATATTTGATAACCACATATCACCGTCAAAATTGCGGGTACTTTAAAAGGATTATTCCGACATTAGAATACATATTGAGGTCTTGATCACTTGAATTTTAAGAAATGTGGGATTAGAATCTAAATTAATAGAATTGTAATGTAATAATACCTTCCACTCAATAATTTAAATTTCATCGTATGACGTAATGTACAGAATGATGTGTCATATTTATAGAGACCCAGACATTTTCTTCAAAGATATATGATATCTTTATATGAGTATTCATTACATTACATAAAAGATAAATTATAGAATTATTAGTATACTACATTGTAAAAATTAAATATATAAATAATTGATTCATAAAATATCTAGATCATATCCCACTAATTTATCCACACCATTCACCCTTCATAAAAATATCATACTCAGTACCTTTCATAATAACCTATGGAAGGGAAATATATGAAATGGTGAGAATATATGATTATTAAATGTAAATGAGTGAGATATCAATGATAACTTGAGTATAACATGAACATGAGGGTATAAAAACATTATCATAACATTTAAAAACATTACCATACATATCGTATGTCATAATCATGAGTCATAGAATAAAACATGGTAGTTCATAAGACATGAATCAAAAATAAATTAAATAACATGAACCATGAGAGAATCACATTAGCATTAGAAATAAGTTTCTCGCATACACATAAGTATATTAAATCATTTTCTTTTGTATTATAGTCTCATTTCCTTAACTATCATAGTGGAATTATTTCACTCCCCAAACAAATGTAGTAGTCAATGTTTACTCCATAGACTATCATAGTGTAAAAATTACCATACTAAATGGGTTCACTTCTTATTCCACCCTTATTTATCACATGACATATCAATCTTTAGCCAATTCATTGGAGGGAGATATAGGTCTCATTAGTCCATAGTTATAACATGAACACAATCCATATTTATAACATAGACATAATCACTCAAATAAAATAAAACATATTTTCTCCATAAGATCATAAAATATTAATCATATAAGAACCCATGAAATTAAATGGGTTTCATAAAAATTTCATCATTTTATAACCTAGGGAAAAGGAATGGGTTTCCAAAACAATTAATAATTTAATATTATCTTAACCTATGGAAAATTGAAGGGTTTAATAAAAATCTTTTCAGCATATACATAAAACATCCATATACACAAAAATAATGGAATAATTATATCATATCCCCATTAAATCATATATGAAATCACTGTTTTTTGTCTTTCATGAGTATAAATGCAATTAAAATATAATTAAAAACTTATTGAGGAAAATAAACTTCTTATTTTGAAATTATTTTTTTAAAATATAAAAATTTCAAAACTATTTTTAAAAGAAAATTCATTTAGATTATTCATGAAAAAATTTAAATGATGCTTCAAATCATTTGGAAATCATGGTAGTCGTAAATTCCATTCAAGAAATGAAAATAAAAAGAAAATATTCCTTTCACATTTTTTGTAAAAATAAAAAAGTACATTATTTGAAAAATGGAAAGAACATTCATTTTATGTCATATTTTATAAATTTAAACATCGGTAAAAAAAAATTTAATTGATCAAAAAAATAATGGTTAAAAAATTGTTTAAAATATTTTTTTAAAACATGGATATGGAAGAGAAAGTATTTTAGACCGATTATAGAAATAAAGTCAAATTTACTTAAAAATATATTTTTGGTACCATGGGTACATAAGGGAATAACATTGAATGAAAAATATTTATTGTAAATATATAACATGATTTGGATATAGTTAATGTGTTTCTTTCTAGGATTATATTAATAATTTCTCATTGGAAACATAATCATAAACAATCCCAATAAACAATGAAATTGCAACATAAAACCCTTAACAATTTGGAAACATTTTAATCATATTCTCATGAAATAAATGATCATATATGGATTAATATTTCCTATAATTTACATGAATTTAATCATAAAGTACATTAATGGGTATTATATACCTCACAAAAACTAATTAAGTAGTGAATATGGCATGTGTCCCTTGGAAATAAAAGTGAGATGAAGAACCATTCCCTTATGTCCAAAATCATTCATCCATATTGGAAAATAATTTTTAATATATAAAATGATTTAATATATATATATATATATATTATACAACTATACTCATATATATATCATACATATAAACTTTACCTATAACCTCTTATCAACCACTTGTTAATACTTCATTAAAATCAATGTTTCTGGTGATATCTGCTTTGTTTTTCACGTTTATTCTGGTTTGGTAGTTTTAGAAATTGTATTTTGATCATGGTTACATCATATAAAATATTTTTATCATGATATAAATGTCATATATATTCATTATTTACATGTTTCTAGTCATTCATAACATATAAATATAGAAAATTAAATTACATCATTTATGAAGACTGAAGGTCATGCATAAATAAGAATTTTGTTTTCATTTATTTGATGGATGGAATAAAATAATGGTAAATAATAAATCACCATTATATAATAATTATTATAAAATATAAATAATATATATTTCTTAAATTCATTATTATTACCATAAAAGTAAAACAGAAAGTACAAAATGAATCACATCGGTTTGTAGAGGTGGTATTCCACACACGCCCATGATCGTTACTAACATTTTCCAATGGTTTTGGAATGTAAGGAGGTGGATATTTAATTATAATTTAAGAATAATAATTATCTCATAATTATCATATATAAATATTAAACCAATAATAATACCCATCGATTAATAATGATTATATGAAATTAATTGTATCACTATGTGTAGAAGTTAAATCGTACATAGACACCAGAGATATTTTAACTTCACATTTGATTCAAATGGGGTGAATAAAGGTGGTTTAATAATCATAAAAATATTTTAGTATATTTTTTTTATTTTATTATTTTATGAATAATAGATTAGAATTATTGTAGGTAAAATTAAAATTTAAATCAAAGTGATCGGTTAAGGTGATTACCTCTTCTATGACATGATCCCTTTAGATCTCCTCATAAGGGCTATAAGGTTGGTTTTTTGGGATTACCATAACAACTATAATATAAATAAGGAATTATATAATGATTTTTTTGGGTATTTTCATGCTAGAAGACTCGAGGTTGTGTGATCAAGTTGTAGGAGGGTTTTCTTATATAATTGGGGGGACGGACACCCTTGGAATTTCATAAAATATTAAATTAATATAAATTAATTTTGACATCCAAATGGATCAAAATTAATAATATTATAATATATTATTATTATGAGTTGAAATAATTTCATACAATAAAATTTTAAGATGGTTGGAAAACATTTTTACCCAGATCTTTTTGTTTTATCCCTTTATTAACCCTTTTGATAATTAGCATAATATTAATGTTTTATAACTTTTAATAGATAATATTGTACCTTTAAGATGATAAAGGACCAATAAATGAGCAATTAATAATTTTTAAGACCATATTAAATTATTTTTAATATCTCTAAACTTTTTATGAATTTTAAAACATTTAGTAATTAATTATATATTATAAAATATCATTAATGACATTTTTAACACTATTCTTTTAATTCGACAATAAATACATAAATAAAAGTGGTTAATTCCATTACAATACCTCAAAAAAATATTAATTCTTACATATCTATAAGATTCATGTTAATCATTAAATCATTCATTTTATATATATTTTAATATTTTTAGAATCACTTATATAAATTTTTTGTTAATTGTATAATTGTTTTACTAGCATTGCACCAGCATTTATGGTCACTACCTAATTTATAAAAATTATAAATAAATTTATATAATTAAAATAATTAAAATAATTTCCCTTTACTAAATATAGATACTTATATTCCTTCATTAAATTACATTTCCCCAATGTAGACACGTAGATTATATTTAAAACCTATAGAGTGACATTTTGCAACTTTATTTGATTTTAATATTATATAGGTTATTTACATTGACATGAGTCTATTAAAAACTAAATTTAAATATTTAGATAATAATTTATGAATTTAATTAATCCTATAATATTAATGATTAAATATTATTCCCTCATAATATAATTTTTACCTAGATTAACTTGATTTACCCTTCACTCAGGTAATAAATGTTACCAAAATTAGTTTTCATATTGACCACAAATAAAATTGGCCCATTTAAAGAAATTAATCCTCTAAATTCCAAAACTAGAATAAATTTTTTCAAATTCAATACATATAAGTGAATGGAATTAATTATTAAAATAAGTTTCAAAAATGCCATGAAAGCTTCTTTTATACAAATATATATTTATCCATAAGATAATATTTATTTTTATCCCATGAAGAGTAAATATATTAGATAAATTTGTAAATAATTTTATTGAATATATATTATATATATTTAATTTAAATAATTCAGAAATATTTATAAATATAATTTATTAAACTAAAAAAATTTCGTGCATAAAAATGACTTCCCATGAAAATGAAGTTTTACCTATAGAAAAATATTTTTATCCTATATTGAGAAAAAAAAATTATGAAAATAAATATAATAGTATTATTTAAAATATAATATAACTAACTACACATAAAATAATAGGATTTTTATAAGTTTTAGATTTGTATAAAACACATAGATTTTAGTCTTGGAATAAATATTGGTAGTTGATAATATATTAATAATAAGGGAATAAAATAAAATGATCCATTAGAGCATTAAATTTGCATAAAATGTAGATTTTTGGTATACACATATGTATAAAAAATCATATTTCAAGGATACTGGCCAATACATTCATCACATTTTAATCATGGGATACCGACCTATGTACCTACTTTGATGTTGGTCTACCAACACATGTACAATATTTTTTAGTATTGTGCTAGTCACCCATGTACCATCTTTTTTGGGCTTGGTATAACCACCCATGTAGTATTTTATCTCATATAACATTTATCATTACCCAATGCATTGGAGGAAGATATAGGTACCATCCATCTCATAATGAAAACCAAATTTTTTTTCCATGGGAACATAGAAAATTAATAATATCATAATAAAATAAATTAAATGGGTTTCTTAAACATTTCATAATATCGTAACCTATAGAAAAGAGACTGTTTTTTGTAATCATTTCATCATTTCATCATTTCATAATCCATGGAAAATAAATTTCTTTAATAAAAATTATATCATGATATAACCCATAGATGAAAAATATTTTTAATAAAAACCATGTTTTAAAAAACATAAACCATTCACAAAAGTGATAATAGTGGTATCACTGGATTATATCCCCATTGAGGCATTGGTAAGATCAATGGATGTTATCTTAGATGGAAAATGTTTTTTAATGATCATTTAAAACATTTATTGAGTAAAATGTCCTTCATCTTTGAAAAAACATTATATAACATAAAACATGTTGAAAATAATTTTATTTTAAAATAAAATTTAGAAATTATAAATGAATATTAATATAAAATAATGGTCATGATTATTGGAGGCTTCCTTCATGAAATACATGTTAAAATAAATATTCCTTTCACATTTTTATTAAAATCCAGATTGGCATTGTTTTGAAAATGACATGAATATTTATTTCAAACAAATTATAAAAAGAAAAAAAATGTAAAAAATTTATTTTATAGATCATTTTTTAAATGTTGAATCATTTTTCAGAAATATTTTATAAAACATTGTTTTGGAAGAAAAAAATAATTTCGACATAAGTGATAAACAAAGTCTTGTTTTCTTAGAAACACCTTCACATTTATTTTAAGTTAAAAAGAGTGAAAAAATGATAATATTACTTAAAAATATAATAAATAACCATATCATAAAATAAATCACGAGTTTATTAATATAGGTATCATAATATGTTATCATCAACACATAATCATAAGCAATCCAGATAAACATTAAGATTATAGTAATGAATATTTTCCACTTTGGTATCTTTGAAATGAAATACCGCTGAAGTAATAACATAAATTAAACATAAAATATCATGAGGATTAATAAATTAATAGTATTACATTTCAATGTTTTTATATATAAACCTCTTATAAGAATATATATGCATAACATGACATATGTCTCAAAGAATCCATATTTGGTCCAAAATTCCTTACAAATTTGGTTACTTTTGAACCGTAAACCCCATGGATGTGGGATCTTAAAATATATAACTAAATTAAATTAATTTACATTATATTAATAATAAAATACATTCATTTTTAGTATATACATAAAATAAAATTAATAGGTGGTGAATATGGAATGTGTCTCACTGAATTAAAAGGTGAGAAGGAAATTGCTTACTACTTTTATAATATTTTGGATCATAATACTAATTAAATAATAACATAAAATGAAAATTCAATTTTAATTAAAAAATATATTCATTATATAATATTTCAAAGTTTCATTATATACACCAAACAAATTAAATGAGTTGTGGACTCTCATATGTCTCTTAGAAATAAATGATAGACTGGAAATCCATTGCCTTAAGTCTTAACATATGTTATATATGTTAAAACATATTTTATAATAAATATTTTTTTATTATAAATATATTAAATAAAAAAAATTTATATATAATACAGTATAAAATTTTCTTATGACATTTTATTACTTGATTATTTATAATTCCATGTTAAAGTTATGTTTCGTGAAATAACCGCTTTTTTCATATTTATTTTGATTTGTTATTTTTTATCCTCTTAAATTGATCATGATTTAATAATATCCATAACATTAACAATGATATAAATATCATATATATTTAGTATATATTTATTTATATTAATCATTAGTATTTAGTGATGGAAAATTAAATACACTCTTCTTGGAGATGGTAGGTCATATGTATGCATGGAATTTGTTTCTATTTTGTTAATGGAATTAAATAAAGAAATTTGAATGATATATTACCATTAAAAATAATTTTTATTTCATATAAATCACATATTTTCATTAAAACCATCCTTAACAATTTTCATATAAAGCAAGAATGAATCACATCGCTTCATGATTCAGTAGTTTGTTGTACACACAAGCGACGTTATCGTATTCCAACAAAAAAGGGAGTATGATGTGATGTGTAGTATAATAATTTCATAAGTAAAATTATATAATCAAAATAATATATAAATAATAATTCTATCATTATTCCCATCCTTCAGAGGTGGTGATGGAAAAACTAATTACATCAATTCATGAGGTGGAAGTTCACCGTAAACATCAATGATGATTTCATAACCCATTTGATAGAAGTGGAGATGGTTGTAGGTCATTATCTTAAAATCAATATCAGTATATGGAATTTATTTTCAATATTATATAAATTTTTTTAATAATAATTTATTTATTTTGATGAATAAATAAAACAAAAAATCTAATTGATGAACATTACCTCTTCTTTGGGTCTCCTATTTATGTTTTCACCAAAAGCCTTCCGATATTGACTTTCTTCCCAACATAAGGATTCTAAGATGAGATGATGTAATTTTAGAAGTGATTTTATAAGTTATTGTATTAACTATATTTCTTTATATGTGTTATTATGTGAAGGGTGGTGGTGTCCTTTAATATGTGGGGGAAAGGAACACGCTTAGAAATTAATTTGAAATTACCCAAAAAAATCCAAAATGATAAATTCATTCACATAAAAAAGGAATCCAAATTACCATATATTCTAAATTTGGAATTATAATATGGATATATTTCCTTACAATATTATTTATACATTTTTGGGGTCATTTGTTAACCCTATTATATTAATTTAGTCCCTCAGTAAACCGATTATTACATTAAACAAGACAATTAATTTTTACAACTTTCAATATTTATTTTAGAAAAACATAAATTTAACATATTTGATAATATATATTATAATTATTAAAAAAATTGAATACATATTTAAAAATTCTATCCATTTAATTGTAAATTTTTAATTTAAAATTAATCCAACAAACACGATGAGAAAGTGTGATTTAAAAGAGAAAATGATAGAATGTTTACAATGTTTTTACATCCAAGTTCAATATGAAATTTATTACAATGACCTAAAATAGATTAATGGATATATAATTGAAATAAATTTACTTTAAAAAAATTAATAAAATTTAACTTAAAAAATAAATCAAACGAAAAGGTAAGTTTCAATTAAAATTTTTTATTTATCTCTTTCATAAAAAATTAAACTTTTCAGAAAAATAAAACAAAATAATACTAAAATAATTTTTATATGAAGATTTGAAAAAATAACATTGTTTTTTAAAATAAAATTTACAAAATTCTCAATAAATAATTTGAAAATAAGACAACAAAAAAGAGGAAAAACTACTATTTAGAGTAATACTAGTTTCAAGCATAAAAATTGATTTATTCATATCTATTTTATAGAAAATAGATAAGATCCATGTTAAATAGTGTATTTAATATTTAATATATAAAATTTATTAAAATAATTCAACAAAAGTTTTTTGTTTAGTTTTTATTTGTAATATGAGTTTTTGTGTATAAAACTATTTTTACAAAAAATGATTTATATTAGTTTTAAATAATTTTTCTTTTCATTTCTAATTAATTAGTCACCAAATATTTTTTTATATAAATTTTGAAAACATATTTTTTAACACTATTCATACCAAAATATTCTAGTTTCTATGTGATAAATATCATAATAATTATATTTTATTAATATATCACATTTCATTCGAACTCAATGTTGTGTGTAACAAAGTCTAAAATCTATGTTTTATGTAATGTAAGATGAATTATTATTTGTAACGCAAGATAAACTTATTTTCAGTAAAATTTATTCAATAAAAAATTAAATTGAAAAAAAAAATATTTCATGAAAAATAAGGATGTTACAATTTACCCCCTTAAAATTATTTAGTCCCCCAAAATTTGTCTCAAAAATAAAAGGATTACAATTTCAAAATTCCTCCATAAAAACCAAAATCATAAAAATGGATAATAAAAAATACTATTGAAAATTAGGAAGTTATCTGTGAAAATCATATTGAATATCACATAAAATGTTTCAAATAATGTCACACAAGTTAGAATTGAATATAAGATCCTGAAATAAAAAAAAAAATTATAGAGTGTGGTAGATATTATTGAACCCAAAAAAAATTGGTGATACAAAGAAGGTTAACGACTACAAAACCATAAAACAAAGAGTTGTGAAAAAAGTCATTGATATTATAAAACTTTTATGATAACAAGACAATATTTTATTTCATGATCCTTTTCTTAATTTTAGGGAAATCCATTTCAATCTAGACTAAGAATATATGAAAAAATAAAAACACGATATATTTTAACTTAATTATAAAATATTCATTTTTTTGGTTGTGCCTTGATCAATTTCCACTTCATATCTTACTCTATGAAATTAAGATTAATTTTTTATCCCTGATGAACTAATAGATCAAAATAACCATCCTATTATTATAAGTAATTCCTTTTATCTCCTATTTTATGAAATTTATTAGAATTGGATATACAATATGGAAAAATCTTCATATAATGAAGTAATACATTAATCTCTAAAATCAAATCCAAAGTTGAACTTAAACCATTTTATAAATGGGTAACCATACAACCATTGACTAAAATTAAAATCCAAAATGTTAGAAATAAGGTCAATAATTTTTTGAAAATTAACATAATAATGATCCCACCATATATGATAATATATCTCTTGAATGTAATGTAACAAAAAATTTGAATACATTCATCAGGTCTTGTAATAAAACATGGTAATAACCTAAATTTCTATAAAACATTATTTAAAACATACATGCTTACCCATTCATCATACAAGACATGGATTATTGGATATATCCTTAAATAAATAAGAATACTATAAACTCTATCAATGATATTATAAACCACTTCTTCAATAAACCATTAATCACTCGAAAGCTAATTAATAATATCCAATTAACTTATTTATATCTAACATATCTTTATCCCAATATCATTATATCAACATCTGAAATATATTAAGGTTTATCGTACCTTGATCAAAATATCATCATTCCATTAAATATCTTTTATATTCCTCAGTACCATTTAACATATTCTTGAAAGTCCTTAATGAATAACTTCTTCAAAAAATCCTTATACATATTACAATTCAAATATCATAATTTTGGAATTCCAATACGTAAACACTTTAATTATTCAATATCATCCTTAAGACATTAACTAGGATTTATTATCTTATTTCTTAATCCCGCCTTACTTTCAAATATCATTCTTAGTATATTTATTATCAATAGAAAAGCCATTACTCATGTAACTTCACTTATTCTCTCCATGATCTTCCCTCAGGGCATTGATTTTCACAATTCCTATACTTTTCATATTTAAAACATCTAATAGTTGATTATAACTTCGGGAGACTATTGTTATCATCTATTTCATTACCCAAACATTTCATTGTGTCTCAAACAATTTCATTATTTTTTACCTTATTTTCACACTTAAAACACAATCTCATTCTTTTAAGACATTCCCTTGAGTGATTCTTCCAACATTATCAACATATAGAAAACTGAATCTTCTTTCCAAAATGATCTACATTACCCAAACTATTAGTGAACTCTATAATTTTCTTCTTTGGTGAGTCCAAGATTCATTTAAGGTTCACATTGTTAATAACATATCTTGATAACTAATAATGAATAATCGCAACATCTATTACTTGAATCATCATCCCATTTGGATGACAATTAGTAAATTGTCCATCACATTCAATGTTAACCCAGTTCCTTCTAGTTCTTATCACTCAATAAATAAAAAAATAATAGTGTAAGAAATGTTGATTAGAATGGTAATCCAAATAATCCTGAAAATAACATATAAGATTTTTAAATCTTGGCACCTTATTTTTAATGCACCAAACCTAATATTTATCCTATGTCATTATTAGTCACCATATATTTAAATTTTTCATGATATATTGTAAAGCGTTTATAAATTTTCAAAGCATATCCTCTATGAGTGTAAACCTATGGGTCAATCAAGGACCATTTTTTCACCAGGTGAAGATTGAGTCTAGATAAATACACCCTTTTTGAAGATATTAACCCTTGTTACCTCTGTGTTAGAGTCGCATCCACTTATAGTATCCATAAACTAATGTAATTTCATTTTAACCACTTTATATATCATTTAAAAAAATTATAAGAAAATTTCCAAAACATTGACTGATCCTTAGACTTTTACATAGATACATCCCTTAATAGATCCTATAAAATATCACTATGCATATCATTAAATTGTTCTCATATAATATTACAAAGGTTAACGAATACATTACTTTAATACCAACCAAAATAGTTTAGAATTAGTTCCAGTGGACTATAACTGATACGTATCATGGAACTCTTAGTTGGATACACTTCCTAGGATGGATACACAACCATCCCCAGTGGAATCCCATTCCTCACGAAGCCCTTGGGTGGATATCCATTCTTCTTCCAATGCTCACACATGAGAGTTTTCAGGGATAATATTCCTTCTATTTCCTCTTATAACAACTATACAACCCAAGTTTATCATACAACTATATTACACAATTTTTTTTATTATTCATTAAATTATACAAATAAACACCAGAAGACTATAATAGTTTCTGCCTTTGGAAACATTGAACATAATATTATTAATTCATGGAATATCTTCAATATCTCTCATAAAGATCATCCCATTCAGTAATACTACATAAAACCATTCTTCATAACCCTGGGAAAGAAAAAATAAGAAACATTTGGATTGAGTACTTAATAAGGGTAAAAAAGAGAGATACTTAATCCTAACATGAACATAAGGGTATGAGAACATGAGAATAACATTTTAAAACAATACCATGTATATCAAAGATCATAATATTGATACATGGAATAAATATTAGAAGTTTATAAGAAATGAATCATATGGTAATTAAATATCATGGGCCATGAGAGCACAACATTGGCCTAAGACATAGAGTTTTTGCATACACATAATCATAAAAAATATTATTCCAATTATACCAACCAAGACATTAATGACATTTTAGGCTTAGGATAACCAAAATTGTAACTGTTTTAGGCTTTGGCTAAACTCATGCATACCCTATTTTTTGGGCTTGGAATAACCACCCATGTACTGTCCTTTTCAGTCTTAGGCTAACAACCCATATACCCTTTGATCTCATAAAACATTTTTCATTACACAATGAATTATAGAAAGATATAAATACTACCCATATCATAATGAAAACCATATTTAGGTGTGTCAGATGATTATAAAATCTTCATCATATCATAACCCATAAAATGAAATGGGTTTATAAACATTTAATAATATCATATCTTATGAAAATGAGACATGTAAGATAATCATTTCATTATTTCATCATATCATAACCAGTGTAAATGTAGTGGGCTTCATAAGAATTATTTCATGGCATTACTTGTGGAAGAGATATGAGTTTCAAAAAAATATATAATAATAAAAATAAATCATTCTAAGATGGAATAATAATTGTTTCCATGGATCATATCCCCAGTAAAGAATAGGTAACATAAATTGTTTTTATCTTTTTTGGAAAATTATTTTGAATGATCGTTTAAAACATTTCTTAAGGAAAATGTATTTTACTCTTTGAAAAACTCTTTTTAAAAAATAAAACATTTTTGAAACCATTTTATATGAAAATAATATTCAAAACATATAATTTAATCTTCAAGTAAAATATATTTCATGCTGATATGATGTTTTTTCTATGTGGAAGATGTTAAAAAAAGTTTCATTCTTATTTTTGGTAAAATTCAAATGATAATTTATTTAGAAAACAATAGGTATATTCCTTTAAAAAATTACAAAGTATAACATGGGTAAAAAATTATTTAATATGTCATTTTTTATAGTTCAAAAAAAATAAAACATTTTTCGAAAAAATGGTTTATGAGAAAACGAATTTCTGAATAAATTAAGAAATAAATTCATATTATATAAAAAAAATTTAATCAATTATTTTACGAAAAAATGTGTATAAAAATCTAACTATTACTTTAAAATACCAATAATAAACACTAGGGAAAAATTAATGGGCTTAATTAGTGATGGATCATAAAATATTATTATCGGACACATAATCATAAGAAATCCCAAGAAATGGTAAGATTGTAATATAAAATCCTTACCAATCGCTTAACTTTTACTCTTAATCCCCATGAAGAAATAACACAAATTAAACATAAAATATCATTAGGATCAATAAGTTCAGGATATTATAAGTCCATGGAGCTTTATATACAGCTCATGAAAAAATATAGATGCAAGACATAACATATGTCTCAAAGAAGTAAAATTGAGACAAAATCCCTTGTTGGTTTTTTAACTTTTTAACTGTAAACCCTATGAAAGAGATATCATAAAATTTTTATTTCAGTACAAGTAATTGTAAATAGAATAATCATAATATACATTAATAGGTAGTATATAAACCATATAAAATAAATAGTTTGTGAATATGGAATGTGTCTCACATAAGTAAAAAGTTTGATGGAAATCCCTTACCGATTTAGTAATATTTTGGATCATAATTCCCAAAAAAGTATAAATAAAAATGAAACATTAAGTTCCATAAAAATAATTATATCCATGATATAACATTTCATATTTTATTAATATATACTAAAAAAATAAACGACTGGTGAATTTTAATATGTCTCCTAGAAATTAAATATAGACTAGAAATTTAATGCCTTAAGTCATGAATTCCATCACTCAAATGAAAACCTACTGTATAAAAAATTTAATTTCATTATAAATATATTAAATAAAAATAATTATATATATCATATGATATATTATTTTCTTATGACCTTTTATTACCTTTTTATATACAATTCCATGTTATGGATATATTTAGGGTAACAACCACGTTGTTTTTTATATATATTTTGATTTGTTAATTCTTTCCTATTAATTTATTCAGGATTTCATAATATCAATAATGTTAACCATGATATTAATATAATTTATATTCAGAATAGATTTAATTATGTTTATCCAAAAAAAATATTGTGATGTAAATTAAAACACATTGTTCCTGGAGATGGTGGGTCATACATATGCATGAATGTTGTTTCCAATTTATTTTCATATTGAAGTAAAGAATGGTAATGATATATTATCATTAAATAATCAATTTTATTACATATATGCTTTAAATTTTCATTAAAATCATCTCTAATACCATCCATGTAATGTGTGAATAAATCACATCGCTTTGTGAGGTGGTAGTCTGTTGTACACATGAGCGACGTTATCATGTTCCCAAAAAATAGTGATTTTAAAGAAATATATGATGTAATAATTCAATAAGTATAATAATATCATAAATATAATTTAAAAATAATAACTCCACCATTATATCCAGCCATCAGATGTGGTAATGGAAATATGAATGACGTTGGATTGCGAGGTGGCAGTCTGTTGTACACACAAATTAATATTTCTTAACTCAATTGATGGAAAATAAGATAGTTGTAGGTCATTACCTAAACAAAAAAAATATAAATATATGTTATATACTTATTTAATTATATCATAATATTATAATAATAATTTAAGTATGTGTATGAATAAATAAATGAAAATTATTACTGATGAACGTTACCTCTTCTTTGGGTATCCTCCTTAGGCTTGCACGAAAAGCCTTCATAGGCCCGCTTTCTACCCAAAATAAGGATTATAAGATTATAAGATGAATGTTTTTATGTGATATGGTTTGGTATTTTATGAAAAATAGGGAATTATAGGTGAGAATAAGTGACGGGTGGTGGTGGCCTTTTTTATGTGGGGGGAAGGAACCCACTTGGAAACTACTAGTAAATTTCAGAAAAGAATAAAAAATGATTATCATTGACAAGAAAAAATATTCCAAATTACCCTATATTAGAAAATATTAAGGATAATATGTATTTGTTTCCAAAAAAAATTGTATTTAAACATGTTTTTGGTCATTTTTTACTCTTATACATTTAGTCTACCCCCTAGGGTAAACTCATTTTTACCTTAACCGTCGTAATAATTTTTTACTATTTCCACTATTCATTTTGTTTAAAAATTAATTTTTCCTTATTATATAACACAAATAGTCCAGATTCAATATATAGATTCCATTTATTCAAAATTAATCCCATAAAAGTGGATAATTTTAATTTAAAATAAATATCATTGATGCAATGAGAAATGGGGTTTTCATTTAAAATAATAAAATATTTACTACGTTTTCATATCAAAATTAAATTTGAATTTTATTCAAATATCCAAAATTATATTAATTTATTTATATTTGAACTAAAAATACATTGAATACAATTTAATATCTTATTTCTCTTTATAAATAAATTACAAAAAAAGACAGTATTGAATTAAAATTTAGTATATTCCACTATTCATAAAACATGAAACTTTTAAGAAAAATCATAGAAAATTAACCTAAGATAATTATTATATTCTGATTTGAAAATTTATAATTATTTTACATAATAAATTTCCTAAAATTTTCCAAAATTATTTCTAAAATAAGTTCCCAAAAATGCGACAAAACGTTTTTTTAGAAAAAACAATGATGTTTTATGAGAAAAATTGGTTTATTTTGTTGACTCTTTTCTATAAAACACATAAGATGGATGTTAAACATTTTATTGAATATTTGATGTATAAATTTCATTAATATAATTCAACAAGAGTTATTTACAATTTATTTAAGTTGAAAATTATGTTGGGAGAATAAATAGTTCTTTAGAAAAAGAATTTCGTTTATTTTAAAATAGTTTTTATTCTCATTTACAATTAATTGGTCACAAAATAAATCATTTTATATACATTTATAAACCATATAATGAGTTAATCTTATTCACACCAACCTATTCCATTAGATAGGTTATATCTATCATAATAATATTTTAACAATATGTCATATTTTGTTTAAACTCAATGTTGTGTGTAATGCAAGACAAACTTAGTGTTTCATCTAATTGAATCCAAAATGAGTGTTTCATGTAACTAAAGATGTACTCTATGTTTAATATAATGAAATATATCAAATAAAATTAAATTAATTTTAAAAAAATGAAATATTTGGATGTTATAGAGTAATACATTTCCATATATTTTATAAATTATTTTATCTTATTTATACCCACCAATTTAACAAATAGCTTATCAATTTCACAAATAATAATATTTTAATTGCATAGAATAGTTTGTTTAAACTCAGTGTTCCATGTAGTACTAGTTATTGAATTGATAAAATTATGTAAATATTAATATTCTATAAAATCTTGGGGTGTTACATTCTTCCTCTACCCCTTAATAAATTTTTTCATCTCAATTTGAACTTGTGCTCAGTAATCAATGGTTTGATATTTAAAATTTCATTTGTTTAAAACCCACATTGTTAAAAGGGTTAATGAAACATAACATGGAGGTAATTCTAATTGAAAATGTCACTACAAAACATGGTTTCTAAATTGGGTACCATCAGTTGGAATTGGAAATGTGGTCATAGAAGAGAAAACTAATGGCCATGGAATAATAAAGAGTGTTATAGGACATTGTCAAGAAGATTTTAGCAACCAAAATACCATGAATTAGTGAGGTGTTAAAATAACATCAATTTATAGAAATTGAAGGTTATAAGAAAATATTAATATCTTAAAATACATTTATTTGAGTTGAGGAAATCCTTTACCATCTGGACAATGAATATTAACATTCTTTAAAAAAATTCTTTTGAATTCCATCGATTGACTAAACCCAAAGTTTATAGTGTGCATAATAATAATCATATTAGGAAATTATATAATCTAATAAAATCATTTTATGTATGTATAAATAAGGAGATATTTATTTATGAAACCTTATGTTTAACCTAGGTCATTCATGATCATTATCAAAACATTATGATACTATATTATATTTGTAATTATACCTAGGGTTCTCACTAAAGTAATCTCATCCTAGTTTCCAATGGTTAACTAAACCATTCATTGATACCAAATATAGTGACCTGTACTTTTCATATATAGATATCACATATTTTTATATTAATATTTATTACATAGAAAATGATCCATTCCAGAATCATATAGCTTAAATGCATTTGGAATCTTTGGTATGTAAACAACTAGTTTATGAGATATCTGTATAATCTCTCACTAAGTTATTGATAACTATCACCATCATTAGATATATCATACCTAGTAACTTTATTCATAACCTATAAAAATGAAACATTATAGAGTGTGATCATAGATTCTCTATAAGGTTAAACAATTGAGATATCAATGATAACATGAGCATAAACTGAATATATGGGTATGAGAACGAGATCATAACATTTGAAAATAATATTATGCATATCATAGATCATAATATTGAGTAATTTCATAAAATATGGAAGTTAATATGACAAGAATCTTAAAGAAATTTAAAAAAATTAGACATGAGAGTGTAACATTGGCATAAGAGATATGTTCTTGGCATACACATAAGAATAGAAAATCATTTTTTAGTAGTAATGTCTAAATTAAAAGGCTATCATTGTGGAATTATTTCAATCCTAAAACCATCATTGTAGTAATGGTTCTCTCTCAAGACTATCATATTGTACATATCCCCTTAATGAGTTGGGTTCACTCACAATTATATCCTTATATATATCATTATATATCAATCCTTTCCTAATGAATTAAAGGGATACATAGGTCCCACACATTCATTGTTATAACATGACCATCACCCTTGGTTATAGCATAACAACCATACTTTACAATAAAATTACCACCATCCTTGTTTATAACATAAAAACCATCCTTTGTAATAAGATATCTAGAATCCCATAATTAAAACCATAATTATGTGTTCTATAAGATTGTAAAATTTTAATCATATTAGAACCTATAAAAATAAATTGCTTCCATAAACATGTCATCATAGAATAACCCTTTTAAAAGAAATAGGTTTTATAAACATTTCATCATTTAATCATATCATAAACCATTTAAAAGTAATGGGTTTCATAAAAAAATCATCATAAATATAAACTATCTAAGGAAATAATAAGAATTGTATCCTTAGATCATATCCACAATAAAGCATAAGTGAAATCAAGTATTATAACCTTTGATGAATTAAAATTCCATTAGAATATAATAAAATTTTTATTAAGGGAAAATAAAATTTCTATTTGGAAATAACATCTTTAAAATATATAAATTTACAAAATACTATAGAAAACATTTTATTTTAAAATAAAAATGGAAACTTGTAATGTAATTTATTTTTCTAGGATGTCCGGGTTTGGATGTTTTGGTCCTTGTGTTTTAATAAGTGTTAAATAATCTCTACAATGTTAATAATGATATAAATATAATTTATATTCATTATATATCTTTTTATTGAAATTCATAAAATATTTAGATAAGAAAATTAATTACACCATTACGGATATGGTAGGCCGTACATACACATGAACATTGATTTAATTTTTTGACGGATGGAACGAAATAAAGGTAAATAATAACTAGAATCTAAGAAATCATAATTATATTATATTATATATATATATATATATTATATATACATTGAATCAATCATTATTAACATCAATTTACAACTGAAATTAAAAATCAATCACATCGCTTTGGGGAGTTAGTTGTAAACATGTATGCATGATCGACGGTATCATTTTCCCATGATTTGGAAGGTATGAATTTATATATGATATTAAAATTAAATATGTATATATGTCTCATAAATATAATATATAAACCTTAAACTCCTCATAATAATCATCTATATAATATGGTTAAGAGAAATGAATTATTTCATTGCGTGGAGAAGGTAAGTCGTATGAATGCATGAGCAATATTTTCACTTCCCATTTGATGAAATAAGGGTAAAAAATATGTTTTTAAATTAATAATACAATTTTAGTAAATTATGGACACATCATTTATTATTTTATAAAGAATACAATGGATTTATATTAATTAAAATAAAAATTAAAAATAAATTTATTTGTTAAGGTGATTACCACTTCTTTGTAAATACTCTTTAAGATCTCATCTTAAGGGTTATTGGGATAGTCTTTTGTGACTAAAAGAACCTCTATAATGTGAATAATTATGTTTTTAATGTATTTTTCTAAGGTATGTTTAATATAAAAGGATTAGGGTATTGTGAAGAAGATAATAGAGGGTTCACTTCTATAATTGAGTAGAGTTGAACTCTTAGAATTTCTTAAAATATTAAAAAAAATATAAATTAATTTTGGTGAAAATGCCTCCAAATTGATCGCATTGAATTATAATATGTGGATGAGTAGAAATAAACTGATAAAAAATGGACAATTATGGATCACATTTTCACCCTTATCATTTTTTTAACCTTTCATTAACTCTTTTTACAATTACAATAATATGATTTTTTTCTACATGTAAAGGGTTAATAATGTCACTATAGAATAAAAAATGACCCATAAATGGAACATGAATTTTTTTGAATGATATGGAATTAATTTTAATGATTATATGTTTTTTTAAATATAATATCATTTAATGAAATATTATTAATTATAAAATATCATTAATTTCATTATCAACACTATTAATCGATTTTGACTATAAATTTATAAAAAAACGTATAGAATGTGAATATAATTTTCAAAAAAACCCTAGTATGTAATAGGGATTTATAAAATTCAAGTTATACAATAACTCTTTTGATTTATATAAATTTTAATATTTCTAATATCTTTTATTTTAATTCTCTTCTAATTGATTAAATATTGTATCGGACTTATAAAATAAATTAAGGTCAACATATAATTTCTAAAAATTATTAATATATTTTTATTATAAAAATAATTTCATTAAGATCAAAAAAAAGTATATATATATGTTCATTCATAACATTATTTTTTTCCTTTGTGAATACAAAAGATATATTTTCAACTAAGAGAGTTATATTTTTCACTTTATTTGATTTAAATATTATATTTGTCATTTTTATATAAAAGTGTCCACTAAAAAAATCAAGTATAATTTGATAAATTTAAAATTATATTCATCCAAAAAGAATTATGATGAAAAATTATGGCCCTATCACAGATTTTTAACCTATATTAACTTAATTTTCCCTTTACTGAGGTGATAAATTTTACCACAGTTTATATTATTATTGAAAAAAATAAAGGTTTCATATTTACCAAATTTTATTATAATGATTAAAAATATTGATTCCATTTTATCAAATCATTTATATATAATTTTAATATGTTAATTTTAAAATAATTTTGAAAAAAGGGATTAAACCCGATTTTAGAATAATACAGTTTTTAAGTTTAAAACTTGATTTATTCTTATCCCATGAATAGAAAACATATTTTTTAAATTTTTAATATCGTTATTTAAAATATACTATATAAAAAATTTATTACAACTATACAAAAATATTCTTCAATTTAATTTATTGATATAAAAACACATTGTGCACATAAAAATAGTTTTTCCGGAAAAAGTATTTTTACGTATAAGAAAATGATTTCATTCCAATTTAAGAAAAAATGACCTAAATTGGATAGGGTAAAATATAATAAATTTTTTTTATAATGAAAAAATTTTAAAAGGGGCATTTTTACATTCCTGAAGAAAAAAAATATAATTTAAAAAAATAGCATTTTTTAGTATTCACTAGAAAATAAATTTTTCAAGAATTTTCTAAACAAATCAATCTTTAATAAGTTTATTATGTTGATTTAAAAAATTATTTTCATTTTAAAATATAGAATTTCTAAATTTTCTAAAAATTAGTCATAATATTTTCTCACAAAAAACAATGAAAAAATTGTTTTGAAGAAAACGTATTTTTAAATAAAAAATATGTTTACTAAAAATTGAGTAATTATTTACTAATAATTTATCAATATTATTATATATATAGGAGATTTATATATATTTCATAAATTATTTAATACTATTTATACCTTCCAATTTAATGACTAGGTTATTAATATCACAAATAAATATAGTTTAATAATATATCGTTATTCGTTTAAAATCAATGTTTCATATAGAACAAGTTATTAAAGAAAAAAAAATTTAAGAGAAAAAATTTCAAAAATATTAGGGTGATATAGTACTCCAACTTGTTGTAGTGAACATGAATAAAATAGTCTTATAAGAATATATATTGTTTATAATACATTAGCGAATGTGAAAACTTTTCATAATCTTATTAAGGCATCTCAAAGTTGAAAAAATGTTATGATTATAACTAAAAAAATGATTTTGAATTATAAATCAGATATCAAATTTTATTGATGATATATCTATGTAAGTGTTTCATTATTTTAGGATATAAAATTAAACTATGTCTTATATACATTGAGCCTTTTGAAACTATGGAAAGAATTAGGGTTGTGGCATACCATTTTGAAATACCACCAAGCTCATCTAAAGTTCATGATGTGTTCTATATCTGTTTGTTGAAGAAAAAAATTTTAAACACAATTAAATTTCTCCCTTTTAAAGAATTATAATTGTAACATGATTTATCTTAGTAAGAATAACCTCTCTAGATTCTTCACAATAGACTAAAAGTGTTGTGGAATTATATGAATCGATTAATGTAGGTACTTTGGAGAAATCATGGAATAAAGGAAGAAACATGGGAACCTAAAGAAGTTGTTCTAAGGAACTACTCAAATATTTTAATTAAGTTATATTATGTAAATTTAATGAATGAAATTTGTAAATGGATTGATAATGTAACACTCGATCATTAATTATAGTAAGTAAATTTTTCGTTTTAATGAAACTATAGCAAAATGCACATAGATTTCTTCAAGAATGTTATTAAAACATAAATTAAAAATAAATTAAATTGAATTTGATGAAATTATTTCCATTTTTTATTCATTATTTAAAAATTATCTTACTGTCAATTTTTTTTATTTTTTAGAAATAGTAATTTGTGGGTGAATAGTGAAAATACAAATTATTCGAAAACTAACACTTCAATAACATTATAATAATATAATAATAACATGAAATGTTAAAAAACATTCTCTCTAGACCAAATATTTATTTAAGGATTAATATAGTTCATATAAAATTATAATTTTGAACTAAAAAATTGTGCTTAATTTTTTTTAAAATCATAGTATTTTATTCATTCAAATAAAACTGATTTATAATTATTCTCTATTAATAAATCATATTTAACTATTACATTAGATTTTGGATTGGTTTGAAAGAAAAATTATAATTATTTTATTTAAAATAATGCAATTAATTCCATTTTAATCATCTTCATATATTATTTTTTTGTAAATTAATTATTATGCTTAAAAAAATTTATTTAACATGGTCTTAGTTGTGTTTTTCACAACTAATCCATATTTTATATTATAATAATTATTATTTGGTGAAAATTCCAAATTACTTTTTTCTATAATGAACAAGAAGAAAAAATAAAAATTATTACCATAGTTAGGGTTAAAATGATTTTATATGGGGTTATAATAAGTCATATGGGTAAAAATGACACTTAAACTTGTGTAAATCATAATAGTCAAATATACATTGAGATTATATTATCTTAACATAGAATTTATGTCCATTTTGTTATAATTTCATAATAAAATGACATTATATTACTTAAATAATTTATATAATTCCTTGTGTGTCCCTCCCCCCACTTATAAGAGGGAACATCTTCAACTCCATTATTCAAAAAATTGTTTCACTCTATATTAGCTCATAACTACAAATAAACCGTCCTAAATTACATATATTTTTTATTGATATTTTTTAATCTCTTAATACCATCTTATTTAGATTTACGGTGTTATAAAAATGTTTTATCTTAAAGAATTTGTAATCATATTTACCAACTCTTTCAAATTTTATATCATTTTATACTTCTTATAAATATTGTGTATCCATCCTATAAAATTGAATCTAATATAATAAATATAATGATATTTCAAAATTATTATGGTAATGTAATATTCTAACTTTTTAGAGAGGTAAGAATCCTTCTAAATTCTTTATAAATATCTTATTTAATTTATATAATAATTTTTAAAAGGATTTGAAATGGTTTGGAAGAGTCAAGGAATTGTTCAAATCTTGTGATCTATTTTTTGTATAATTTGATTTATTTTAACAGTTTTTATTAAACATTTGGATCTATTGTGTGCCCATAAAGGTGTTTCATGGTTAGTATAACCGTGTGGGGGATGTTTCATGGCCATGAAAACCCTATAATAAATTACGGGTATGTGGAGAATGTTTTGAGCATGGTTTTTTTAATTATGGTCCTAGTTATGTGAGGGGTAAAAATATTATATATTAAAAAATTCATGGGTTTCGCATGGTTTTTCTAACCATGATCCAAGCCATGTGAGGTGGGATTCCACCTTAGGTAGTGGGTGTGCATGGTTAGTGCAAATTTTGAAAAAAATGTTCGACCAAACCATGTTCCCCTTAAAAAGTTTTAAAATTACCAAATTTTCCCTTACACCATTAACATTACCTCCCCGCTTTTTCTCTACCATTTACACATCAACTCATCATACCTATATTTATTCCTCCTTCTCCATTAAGGCCTTGAGATAGCTCCTCCTTCTAGTATCCAATTCAAGAAATATTCATTTTATCAAATCACCCTTTGTATGAATAAGTTTCCCATAGTTTTTTTTTCATTTTATCTCATCTTGTCAAATGTTATTTTCATAAAATATAATATTACCTATTTTCATGGTGTTTTATATTTCTTCAATTTCACACATTCTAGCCCATGTTATATCCTAATAATGGATGGGCAATCTACTACGAGTGCAAGGTTGGTGGTCTCACTCATTTCCCTAAACCTTTTAGCTTCTATATCATTTTTCATTGAGTCACATTATGTAACTTTATTGTGAAGACATTTAAATGTAAAAATTAATTAACATATTATTATCACCTGGATTTGGTTATAATTTTACCCTATATTACATCTTCATAAGATATTTACCTCGATGTGTACCACCCCTTATGGTCTGTTGTTCATCTTTACTAAACATTTTACCTCATTGTGTAAATTAAACAACATTTTTAGGTGTGTTAAGTGAACCCATATGAACCAAATGGTTTGATTTAATTGAATCAAATTATATAGTATCTTGATAGGCCCATATGTTCTAATTTTATTGATTAAACCACCTTATAAGGTGGTTAGAGTTTCTATAATAAATTAGAATGGAAATATTATTATAAATTAAAGGTGAATGGTAAATCTATTTCCCTAAGTCCTTGTTTAATTATAATATGTGATCATGTATTTTAATATTATTGTGGACACTAGAATTTATTATGTTAGGATTGGTTATGGTATGTATCCTTGAATTACATTAAATGTGTGGAATGCCCTGAAAAATATTCAGACTCTTATTCTGTTTTTACTTTGATGGCCTCATGGGACGGTAAATAATTCAATGATTTTTATTCTAAGGGAAGGCCCGCACTTGTATCCAGTATTTGTCTAATGATTTTTGATTCCCTAGCATAGCAGCGATGGTCCAACTATATTTCTTAAAATTTAAAATGAATGCCTTGGTTGATTATCCTTATATTATTTTTAATACTATTAAATTTCGTAGTTATTTCCTTTATCACCATTCTAGTTTATCAATGATGATACTTACAGAATATTCTTAGGGTTTGTGTATCATTTTTTTCCTTAGGATGAATTCAAAACGGTACACCCCTATATATTTCATCCTACTTATAAAACATAAATGCCATTTTTTGAAAAGCTTTACATGATAATTTTTATATATGGATGTCTTTATTGTATTCCTAGTGTACCATCTTGTAAATATAAAGTTTTAATGTAAGATGATCATAAACATTTTCAGCTTAGTCCAAAATAGGTAATATCATATGGGTGTACCATGGGGAACTCGGAGTAATATTGTTAATTTATTTATCACCTTAATTTTTTATTACTTAACACTACACAATGTATATTCATAAACTAGATCGTTCTACATCAAATTAGTGGTGGTCTAATGATTTTTACTGACACCCAGTTTGAGTCTTCAAATGGTACCTGGATTGAATTCATGGATATAGATTGGTATAAAGTGGAGTTCTAAACTATGGATAATTGATTTCTATTCTATGATGGAGTATCAGATAAAAAAACTGATAATGTGATCATTATGCTATTGAAGATAGAGTTTTACTTTTTTATTTTGTATCACATGTACTGCGTATGTCTTCTTTTTTATTTCCTTGTATTCTCAATTTTGTATAGCATACTAACATAATCATTTTTTATATGACTCTATATATTTATTTGTATTGATTATATTTATTTGGATGTTTTTCATCCACAAATTCCACTATATTTTCTCCACTGCTAACTATTATTATTCAGCATTGTACTCTACTCTAATAAATGGGGTAGAGTATCCCCACCATACCATTACAGACCCCATATGTTTTTTGACAACCACTTTTGTATGTGGAGGTGTTATTGAGGCCACCTAATCATCTAGTTTTTTGATACTTATGATTGAACCATGTCTTATAAATCAAAAAGAAAATAATTATACACCTATTTTTATCAAATGGGATATGAAAGTATAACACATTAATAGGTGTATATTACTTACACCTTATATTGATATGGCTTATTTCACTTCAAAATATATCATGGTTGGTTATTATGATATATTTAATGTTAATATATTATATTTATGACATAATTATTCTTCTATAATTATAATATCTTATATAATTTCTAACCTTCCCATCCATTCAGAAAAGATAATATCATTCATGAGTATGTTTGGACTACCACCTCCATGACATGGTGGATTCATTTGTCATTTAAAATTTATATGTATGGTAATAAGGATATATTTAATAAATTTATATTCTCTTTATAATTTAATAATTATTTTTAATAGTGAATTTTTATTTACCTTTCTTTCTTTCCATCCATAAAAATGTAAAAACACTACTCGTGCGTACATTCAGACCCCCATCTCCAAAAAGTAATTTAATTAATTGTTCATCACCAATTTATATGTAGGGATATAAAAGTGTATATAATGATTAAATATGATAATCAAGAAATTATTAAGGTTCTGGTGATGATGAAACAATAATCAAGATACAATTACTAAAACTAAAAAACTGAAACTTATATGAAAAATCAAATAGTTAAAACTCAAAAATGATAATTTTAAATATGAATTATTAATAAGTGGTGTTTGAAATGTTATAAGTGTATCATATATGATATTATATGTCATTATATGTTCTACTAAATTATTATAAAATATAAAAAGTTTTTATATTGGTGGTTAAAATCTCTTAATGTCATGTCAAACTTATGGTAAGGTTTTTATGTTACAATCACACTTTTTACTAATATTTTTTTATTCTTGCATTTTGAATAATAAAATTATATAATATATCCCATAAAAAAATATTAATTATTTTCTTATACTCATTTTATTTCAACAAATTACATGTTTTTATTTCATTATTATCTCCCCAAGTACTTAATAGTTTGAAAATGTTTCTAAGGAAAATTGAATTTTTTATTCAATATAGAATTTTTATACCCAACCTATAGATTATTTAAAAAGATTGAATAATGTAATAAATATTATAAAATGATTTATTAAACTTATTCTTACCCCAGTTTTAATTTCAAAAAAATGGACTAAAAGGAATCTTCTATAAATTGTACAAATGAGGTTCTTTTTATCAATGGTTGTACAAAATATTTTTCTTGACGTTTAATTCATGAATGGGTTTTTTCATAGTAATGACTATAAATTTATTTAAAGATTCTTTAAAAATATTCCATGGTTCATTTAAAATAAAATTTTCCCCTAGTTTCTTGAAAATTTATATTTAAAATAAATTATTTCCAAAGAAAATTGTATTTTGATTAAGAAATGTTTAAGTGGTCTTTTGAATTTATTTTCATCAATATCAATATCCTTTGACGAATCTTCTGATTTACTGGGGGATATACTCTAATGATATCATCCACCTTCTAAATTTGGATGGTTTAAATTCATTTTTCTATTAATTAACTCGGGATAATATTAACATATCATATGCTAGTTTTTCAATATGATTCTTTGGATTGATTATATATTAAATGATTATTCAATTATTTAACATGATGAATGTATTGGAATTAGTTAGTGATGATTTTGGAAATTTATATATTCTCGATGCATTGTTAAGTATTATAAATCAAACTAATTTGGGTATTTGGTTTATGACTTACCAATTTATGAATGGGGTATTTTCATATGGCCCTAATGATAAGATTTTGATCTCACACATTAAAAATTTTATCATTCTGAAATAATTTATTGTTATCCATGTGATTATTTATTTTTTTACTTCATCCATTGATATATTCCAATTTTTATGCTACTATTCTTGTGTCATATTTATTATTTTTACCTCTTATATATTATTAATGATTTATTTATCCTATAATATCATCCATTGTATGATTTCTCTTGTTGAATATCTCATCTAACACTTTATTATATATTCCATCCCCCAGGTTAACATTGTGGGATTTATAAATGATTTAATGGATATATTAGTAGAAATTATAAAATTATCACGAGGATATTAAGTTGAATTACATTTTTTCAAAATGTAATTTGGGAATCATGTTTGTATATAGTCTCCCAAGGATAATAAACTATTTTATCCTTTGAGATTCAATATCTCATATCTTTTTCTAATTTATTAAATGTTACAACCCAATATTTTATGATATATTTACCATTAAATAAATTTAACTCCATCAATAACTTACCTTACACAAAACTCTGAGCCTAAATGAACAATAATATGGTATATCATTATATCCAAACCACTAAATAAGTGGTGTTATTATAAATAAATAAATTTTAAAAACATATAGAACGGATTTATATAATGTAAATTTTTAAGTACTCAATTTTTTAAATGTTATTATATGATCCAAAATTACATTTTCCTCAAAAATGGTTTTTAGTTCTTTTTATGAAAAAATAATATAATTATTTTATAAAACATTTATAAAATTTATATAATAAAATTAACTTTATTTTTGAAATTATATTATCATTATAATAATAGATTTATTTTTTATAATTTCTAGAAAATATTAAATTTTCAATGAAAAATGAAGAATATAATTAATTTCACTGGAATTAATTTTTATATTTTATTTTTTTATAACAAATTTTTATACATTATGAATCATTTTGTATAGAAAATGTATTTTCACTGCATTTTTTTGTTTGAATTCAAATTACATGCTTAAAATTATATAAATTAAATATTTAAGAATATATTTTATATTAGGAATCAAGAGTATAAAATTTGGTAAATTTTCACCATAATCTTTTGGTCATTTCAAATAGTAACCTTGGTAAATATTTGTCACTTCAGTAAGGGTAAATGTTTAAAATGGGGTCAAATCTTTTGGATAAGGATTTAAAATTTATATAAAACATTTTTTATCCGATATGATGATTTAATTAAAATATTACCTTTCAACTTCTCAAATATATGTAAATTTTATTCCACTTATCTTTAAATATTACCTTAATATTAATTTAAGAGAGGAATAAATTCAAAATGTAACTCTCTTGAATTTAATATAATTAAATTTTTTACATAAGGATAAAACGAATATAAGATCAGTTCTAAATTTTTAATTTAAGGATAAATTAATTTCTTTATCATAGTAAATATAATTTAAATTTTTTATGATGTAATAATTACCTTAAACACTTAAGAAACACCAACATAGTGTTTCTCTAAATTAGTAGAAAAATAAAATAAATGATTTCAAAAATATTAAAAGCAATAATATTTTGATGGATTATTATGTTACATAAATTTTATTCATTAATATAAAATATTTGTGATTTTTGAAATTTATATATTTAAATTAAATATCTATATTAATTCCTTTGAAGTATAAGTACATGAGTGGTATAAAATATATCATTAATGTTATTTTTTGACAAAATGTATTTGATTAAATTATTTAAAAAACATAAAAATCATGAAATAAGACCAGTAGGATAATATATGGTCATAAATATAATCATATTTCCATTTATGAGTAAAATTTTACCTTATAGGTAAATTTTTATCCAATTCATATTGAAATAGTTGTTGATGTCGTTAAGGTTAAAAAAAAGTTAACAAAGGGGTTAATAAAAAGGTAAGGTTTAAAATGGAACCAAAACCTGTCTAAATTTCATTATTTGATGATATTTAAACTATATATTTTTTATTCAAATTTATGGCTATTTTAAATAATTATACCTGAGAAATAAAATAATTATATTTAAATATTTTATGAAATTCCAAGAGTTCACATCCCCTCACTTATAAAAGGTCATCGTTTATAACTTATATTTACACCAAATTAAATAACCCATCCAGAATAAGACATGAATAATTATCTTATAAACTTTTATATAAAAAATATACTTTTTTATTCTTCATATGCCATTACAGGGGTCCTTATGAATAGATCTAAGGGAGGTCACCCGAGAAAGAGTAATCATCTTACCTGACCAATTTCAATATATTTCTTCTTATGCCTCTTTTAAATTTATAGTATTAATCATAAAATAATTTCATAGTAACCTAAATATAATTAAATTTAATTATCCTAAAAACCATTATCCACCTTCTATTTCATCCAATGGGAAGCGACAGTTTCTCTCGTGTGTGTGTGAGTGTGTATGGACTACTGTCACTACATACGAATACAATTCATTTTCTATCACCATATTTCCAGGATTGTTATTATGATAGGTTTAATTTTTATATATTATGTTTATAAAAATATTTTAATTTTATAATTATAATACCATATATTCATTCTTACCTTCCAATCCGTTGTAAAATGACAGTGTCACTCGTGCATACGTGTGGACTACCACCTCCACAAAGCAACATGACTTATTTTTAATTTTCAGTTTATATAAATGGTGATAAGGATATATTTAACAAATATATATGATATATATGATATATATTATTTTATATTTATTCTATAAAGGGTGATTGTTATTCACCTCTATTTATATCCATTTCCCAAAAAAATAAAATAGTGTCCATCCATATGTATAGCCTACCGACACTCGGAATAATGAAATTCATTTTTATATCTATACATTTTCATAGATAATTAAATATATATATATATGGTATTTATATCAATAATAAAATCCTATATATTGTGGTACTATGATCAAAGTAGAAGGAACAGAATGAACAAACAAAAATAATCATTAAAAATAAAAGATTTATCATCTGGAAATTAGAATTTTAATAATGAATTATTAATAAATGGGGGGAAATTTTTAATTAGTGTATAATATATAATTTTATAATATTTTAAATTAATATTTTATATAATTATATCATATTTAAATTTATTATATAATAGATTATTGTTTCTTTGAAGAAATTCGAACGTGATTTAAGGGATTTATGTTTCAATATCATTTTAATTGGGATTTTTTATGCATGAATCTTACTTTTAAGGAAATTTTATGATACTTTACTGATAAGTACATTTATTTTTCTTATAATGTTGTTATTTATTTATAATAAATCTTATACTTCTGTTTACCTCACTTTTATTTCTCAAAATACCAAAATTAGTGTTTTTATGTAAAAATAAATTTATTTTTCTTTTCAAGAGAAAATACTTTTTCTTCTATATCCATGTTTTCAAAAATTATTTTTCAAAAAAATTAATTATTATATGGTATATTAAATTCACTTTTAACCATGATTTATTATTTTAAAAAATAATTAAAAAGGAATTTTTCTTTACTTTTTTCAAATGAGGTACTTTTGACTATTTATAAAAAATATAAAGGAATTATTTGTTTTAATATGCAAGACTTGAATAGAATTTACCACACTAACTAACACGTAATAATTTATAGATTATTTTACAAGTTTAAAAGGTTGTTTTTAAAGTAAAATTTTTCCTTGATATTTTTGAAATTTTTATATTTCAATATGTTATTTGAAAATGAAAAGGTAATTTTCCTCAACAAATATTCCATTGATCATTTAAAGGAATTTTTAATTTATGATAACAAACATTTATGTTAATTAGGATTTACTAGGGATATGATGTAGTGATACCATATTTATTCCTTATCTAGATGGTTTTTTATCATGATAAAATATTGATGAAAACTATTTTATTTTTCACTAGTTAAGTTATTATGAATGTTTTTATGTTATTATGGCATTCATATAAATGGATTTATGATTAGGTGATTGGTGGCCTTGGAATTATATAGCGCTCAAATTAATTCTGTATATATTAGTGTTATATGTGCTTAAAGGGTATAAAAGAGGTTATCTCAATCCTAAAATAGTATACATATGATGTTATATAAATCCCAAATTAGGTACAAGGTTGTTTGTCCCAAGAAAACATGTTATGAATGTCTAGGAGGTTAGTCTATATATAATATATTTATGATTATGATTATTACACACTTATAAAACTCCTATTAAATGATATTATACAAAATTTATTATTCTCTTAGATCATGTTCTTTGATCCCTTTATGATTCATGTATTATGAACTCCCAATATTTATTCCATGACTCATGATTATGATTTAATAATTTGATGGGTATTATTTTAAATGGTTAAGATCGTGTTCTCAGATCCTTTTTTCTCATTTTATGTATAAATAATAATCTATATCCCAATTTTTTACCCTTACTGAGCATTTGAGATCACCCTTTATTTTGTATTTCCCCAATATATAATGAAATACTATCACTATGAGGTGTCTAATAAGGGTTATAGATTTCAATAACAATGTTGGAGGTGGTGTAGATCTTTTATGAACCAAATTTATACATATCCATGTTTCAAAATACACTAAAACTTTATGGTTCTGGAATTGATCATAATGTTATATTATTAATATTTACCTAAAAAGATGTGATATTTATGTATGAAATGTTTGGGATGCTATTATTGGTGTTAGAAAATGTTTTAATTACCTTTGGAAACAAGTATGAGAAAATTTTATTAGAACCCTTAGGATAATCCTATGTATATGAGAACTTCCTGAGTTTTGGTAAATAAATGGGTGTGTTTTTTCTAGAAAAAATCCCTATCTAGATACTATAAATGGATATTGTTTCCAAAAAGATTAGTTTCGGGGTAATAACCTTGAATGAATTTGGTCGAGTATATATTGTCCATCATTTAATTTACATTGAGTTTTACATTACTAACAAACTAGTTTCACACTCTTAGAAGATATTCATGGGTTACTTAACATTTTATTTATTACCCATAATAAAAATTTTGAATATATAATGATCACGAATAGCCTTAGTTAAACATAAAATATCATAGATTGAAAATGTTTCATGATATAAAATTCCTATAAATTATTTTCATGATTTTATCATTTCCTAGTGTGAGTATTGTTCCTTACATTATGGTTTTTTTATTAAAATGTTGGAACCTAAATTTATCTTGTTAATGATGAATATGGAGGAAAATTCAATGATTGTTCTCATAGAAATCTAAATATAATGGGATCTAAATGAAAAATATTGTTTCTATACAAAAGACACTTTCTATAACCATGAATCATTCTAATATAACAAATGATTAAATTATGGAACAAATTTCTCTTGAGTCCTTAATTTGAAAATATCCATCTTATTTTAGTCATTCTAATAATCCATTATATTTTAAATAATGAATCAGTTCCATTTAAAAGATATTTTCCACTCTCTAGTGTTTAAATGATAAAAAATTCATTTCGGTTGTTTATCACTTGGATTGAGGAGGAGATCAATGGTGAACTCTCATCATAAACATAACACAACAGGAACAAATTTACTCTATATATTGGTATGAGTTTATAATTTATGTTTTAGACCATTAATTTTATCATATTATTTGAATAAAATTATAGAACGAGTTCCTTGAGATAATGAAGAAGGATGATAAATTCATTATTACTTATGAGGTAAACTTTACATGTCTTTCAATGTATGGTTGTAGTATTATCACTGAATAATAATGTAATATTTATTGATTCTTTAGTGGCATAAAACCAAGTCTCTTAAATTAATTATCTATAAGATACTTTAGTTGTTATGAGGAAATAATTTGATGTGCTACCATGTTATAAATAAATATTTGAGTTACCCATCAATCTTATGGTTTTGATAAAAAAATGATGTTTGAATTCAAAGGATCCTATCAGAATAAAAACCATAGAGGGAAGAAGATGATCCATCCATTATACTCAAATTTTTTTAAGGATATATGGAGTAAATTATCTTTAAAGGGATAGTAAATGATTTAAGTGTGAAAATGGTGATCATCGGGAAATAAAATGTTGAAGTAATGCAAATAAGTTAGCTAATGATGGAGAACAATAACCAAAAAATACACCTCCCACACTCATATGTTTCAAATGTAAGGTGTTTTTGAATTATGATAATTAGTTATCAATTTTGAAGGTAAATGAAAATGAATGATGTTAGAAATATATTTAGCCTAGTGAAAAAGTTAAATATCATGTGATCGCTATTTCTGATATGTGGTGCGATATTGAAGTAGTGAAACGAATAATTACCAAATCCTCTATAATACAAATTTATTATTTAATTATAAATCTACCAACTCTTTTATATCTAAATAATTCATTAAGTGGATCACAGTTCCACCCTAATGGTTAGATGTTTAATTAGTAGTTAATACCCCTAATGGTATGATGATTGTATCTAAATTCTATGATTCTTATTAGATTTATGTTTTTGTAAATGTTCTTATTGACAATATTTTTATTCTCCCTATAGATTATTTTTATGTTATTTTATCCATTTATTTAATATCTTTACATAAATCCAATATCAATTTCTATGTAAGGGAATTAAAATTTGATATTTAGAACCATCCTATGATATTGTATTAGGAAGAGAATAAATATGAACTTACAATGGAAATTTCAGCCATTTTATAGGTCTTGATTCCTATTACATATGTAAATTTGTCTCAGATGGTTGGGGAAAAACTAAAAATATATATATATTCCCATTTATAAAATGGTTTTTTCCATAATAATTTTTTAATATTTATCTAAATAGTAAATTGAGTTTTACATAGAACTCATAAGTGGTTCTAAACTAATTTCAAAGACTCTATATAGAATCTTCACAAATGAGTTTTGATAATTAATAAAACAAATCTATGAGAATATTGATAAGGGGTTCATTCGAACAATTTCATAACCTTAGGGTGTAATTATTGTTTTAAAAAAATGAAATATGGATTAATGTGACTATACATTGATTATTATAATGTTAACAAGATCAAAATTAAAAATAAGTACCCTCTACCCTATATTGATGAATTTTCCAATCAATTATGAAAATCATAATATTTTTCCAAGATTAAAATTATTTCTGGAAACAATCAGTTGAGGGTCAAAAGTGAATACATATAAAATACATCCTTCTGGGTGAGGTACGAATACAATGAATTTATAATGTGGCCATTTGGTCTCACTAATTACCCCTTGAACTTTATATATGTGATGAGTAGTGTATTTTACGATTACCCTAATAAGTTTTTACTAATATTTGTGGATGATATTTTTCTATTTTCAAAGATAAATAAATATAATGAAGATCATTTGAGGATTGTTCTAAAGACCCTAAAAGGAGAAGTTATTTGTAATGTTTACTATCTATGAATTTTGGAGACACAAAATATCATTTTTTCCTATAATCTCATGAAAGGGTACATCAGTAGATCCATCAAATATGGAAATTAACAAACATTGGCCTAGACCAACAACTATAACAAAGATCCATTATTTTATTAGTTCTATTGTATATTTTTTATTATTTGTGGATAATTTATCATGACTTTCTATTACACTCACCATGATAACTTGAAAGGAATCCAAGTGCCTTTCGATGGATGAATGTACTGAAAATGGTTAGTTGATACACTAGTACATACATTACCATAATGTTGATAAGGGATTCTGATTTATAGTGATGCATCAAATAAGGTACATATATGCGTCCTAACGAAGAATTATATTATTATATATTATACCTCATGACAATTAAATAATATTTTTAAAAATTAACCAACAAATGATTTGAAGATAGTTGTGGTAACTTTCACATTAAAGATATAAAAGAATTATATTTATACTAAATGTTATTATATATATACCAATCATAAAAGAATAAAGTATATATTCACTCATAAAGAGATGAATATGTTTTCGAGAAGATAGTTTGAGTTGATTAAAGATTGTGAAATTTCAATCCATTACCACCCTAGTAAATCATCTAAGGTGATAGATTATCTAAGTCAAAAAGAACTTACTATCTTATCTATGATGATGATCATAGAAGATCTAATAATTATAGATTTCCAAATGATAGATCTAAAAATATTGAAGGAAGGGGATAAATATTATCTTTCTCAAATGAGTGTACAACCATCAATCCCTAAGGATATTAAAAATCAATATTAGGAAGATATATATATATCTAAAAAATGTGAGAAATTATTCTAAGTTCAACCTTGATTGTGATGGAATGATAAGGCCTAGATATTGAGTATGTGTCCCATCCATACAAGATTTAAAGAATATATGTTTGGGCATAGCTCATAGTTCACTATTCTCTATACATCCATAAAGTATCAAGATTATAGAGATCTAAAATAATATTTCTAATCAGATAACATAAAAAGAAATATTGTAAAGAATATATCTGAATACATAGCTTGATTATAAGTTAATTCTAAGAGAGATAAGTATAAGGTAATGTTACAGCAATTACCCATGCTAGAATGGAAATGAGAAATCTTCCCCATGGAATTTATAATTGGACTCCCCATATGACTAAATTTAGTAATTTCATATGGGTTTTATTTCATCACTTTAAAAAATCATCACACTTAATTGCTATCAGATAATATTTATCCCTTGATCAACTCTCCAAAGTACACATTAATAAAGTGATAATGTTAATGGAGTATCATATTTTATTATATCTGGTCGGGATCTATGGTTTACCTTGAAGTTCTAGTATAGCCTTCAGCATGCTATAGATTAAGATATATATTCTAGTACTACCTTTTATTCTCAAATAGATTTTTCATTTGATAAAACCATTAAAACATTGGAGGATATGTTCAGGTCTTTTCAAATGGATTTAAAATTTGGTTTTAATCAACACCTTTATCTATTCAGGTTTTCTTAAAATATGATATTTCACTATAGCATTCAGATGGATTCTTCTGAATCCATCTTTATAATGAATTATAGAATATAAATGTTCTAGTATGTTGTAATATAATGAAATATATTGGGTCCCTATGATTACAGAGGAAATGGAAGAGGAATTTAGAGTTATTCCATAGCAATTAAGGTGAGTTAGAGTTCATAGAAAATTATTCTAAAAAACATTAGTGAAATATGGAATTTGTAGAAGGATAGAAGGTTGTCCTATGAATTTTTTTATAGAATAATTTTAAGAGATTCATAAATAAGTTAAATATGAGTACTAGGTATATTTTCCCCTTTGTGATTCGTGATCGAGCAAGGGTGGTAGCATACCACTTGGCGCTTCCACTGAACCTATCTCTTATTTATGTTTTGTTTTGTGTATCTATCATAAGGATGTATATACCTAATCAATCAAATATACATAATTATGATCTTATAATACTAAAGCATGAACTTAAATATAAAGAAAAACCAGTAGAAATATTGGATTGTATTGATAAATTACTATAGAACTTATTTACTCACTTCGATAAAATTCCTTGGAGGAATCATAAATTCAATAAAGCTACTTGTTCAGTTTTGGATGTGATGAAATAGATGAATCCACATGTGTTTTTATCAATGTATCATACTTTGAAGAAAAATTTTATTTTATGGGGGTTAGAATATATCACCATGAGATTTTATTATATATTTAAAAAAATCTTTGATAGTTTTCATTAAACGCAACCACAAGTAAAAATGAACAATAATATAGTATGTAATTATAACTCAGCTATTAAATTATTTTATTAAATAGGAATATCCATATTTTGATAATTTGTATAATGGTTTTAGATAATGTAAATAAATAAGTACTCACTTTTTTAGAAAATTCCCAATATTCTTTAAAAATATATTTTCATAAAAAATGGTATTTATTTATTTTTTTGATAAAATAATATAATTAATATTTAAAACATTAAGAAAATTTATTTGTTAAAATTAACTTAATTTTTTAAATTATCACATCATAATTATCATTGACGGGATTTTTTATAATTTTCTAAAAATATTGTTTTTACCTGAATAATGAAAATATTGATTTTTAATGAACATTTTCTGTCCATATAGATTAAATTTTTCTTCAAATGTTATAAAAAGTAACATTAATTTTTTTATATTTTTTATTATTTAATTATGGCCATTGTAATTAATTTTATGTAGGAATTTGGTATAAAAACACATCATAATTCAAGAAACATTTGTTTCTAGAAAACTACTTTTTGTCTAATTTGGTATGATTCATTTTAAATTAAATAATGTCACTTATGTGAATTGAATCTTGAAAAATTGATTCTATATTTTCAATTATGGGGGTAAAATCTTGTATATAAGCCTATATTATTTTTTTCACTATAAACAGTATCTTCGGTAAATATTTGTCACCTCAGTAAGGGTAAAAAAAAGAAAAATAGGGTTAAAAATTTGGGATAATAATTCAAAATCTCTCTAATAATTTTATTTTATCCTAATGTATGAGTTTATTTAAACAATTTCCCTCCAATTATCTAATATATGGACCTTGATACCATTTTTCTTTGATTATTAGCATTATATTAATTTAAAAATGAATAAATACAATATCTGAAAAATATTTTTATAATGATAAAAAAGGATAATTTCATTTATAAATACCTATTTGAAATATAATTTAATTTTATTAGAATATTAATTTATTTTTATTTTATAATTATTTAATAATTTCCTTAAATATGTACTCAACATTGATATAATATTTATTCAATTAATAAAAATACAATATAAATGATATTAAAAATATAAAAATTAATACAATTTGATAAATTAATGTGTCCAATGAATTGAAGTAATGAATATAATATAATATATATTTTTGAAATTATTATATTATAATTACATAACTACCATGATTTCATTAATGTCCAATTAAATAAATTGTTTTGAAAATTACATTAATGAAGTTTTCGGAAAAATAATATTTAATTATATTATTTGAAAATTACAAAATGTTTAAAGTGGTTATGTTGGATAATATAAGGTCTGAAATTTCATCCACTTTCCATTTATTAGTCAATTTTTTCCATATAATTATAATTATTTCCATTTAATATTGAAATAATTATTACAACGGTTAAGGTTAATAATGGTTAACGAAGGGGTTAATAAAAAATATAATGTTGGAAATGACCCCAAATATTATTTATATTTAATTTTTTAAGGATATTTATACCATATACTATTAATATTCTAATTCATGTCTATTTTGAAACATTATACATGATAAATACATTATTTATATTAAATCAGTTATGAAATTATAAGAGTACATTTCCCCTCACTTATAAAAGGACACCCTTTATCTCTTTTAATTACACCACTTTGAGAAACCTAGATTTATCAAACTCTATAAAATTATATTATAAACTTCCCTAGCTACAAATTATTTTTTATTTTCTCATTAAAATACAAATCTATGGTTACTTAAAAAGGATCTAAATGAGTGCTCTTAAGAAAGAGGTGATCGTATTTCACAACCTCTATCAATATATTTCTTATTATTACTCCTATAAATATATATTATTTATCATAAAATAATAAATTTTGTGTCCTCAATATAATGAAATGTTATTATCAAGAAAACACCATTATCATCCATCTTTTCTATCAAATGGGTAGTGAAAGTATCACTCATGCATATGTGTGGACTACCATCTCAATGTTGTGATTAAATAAATTTTATATCACCATATTCCATGAATTTTATATTATATGTTTAATATTTATATATTATATTTATAATATTATTCTTATTATATAATTATTATATCATATATACCTTTTTACCTTCACATACATTGTAAAACGATAATGTTGCTCATGTGTACATGTGGACAACTACCTCCACGAAGTGATGTGATTCATTTATCATTGTTGGTTTACATAGAGGTGATAGGGATAGATTTAATAAATATATATGATATATATGACATATTTACTATTATATACATATAAATTATTATTTACCTTTTTTTATTCCACCCCTTGAAAAGTGATAACAGCTTTCAAGATTAGGTATGACATACCGTCTCCATTAATTGTGTATAATTTTTTTCAATATCCACCTTTTATGGATGATTAAATATATATAAATATATAGTGAATATATGTTTTATTTATATGATAAATAAAATAAAATTTATGATATAACCATGGTCAATGTACAAGTATTGTAACTACTAAATTTAAATTTTCATGAATAATGAAATATTTAACACACGAAAACAATGATTTTAATAAGTAATTATTAATAAATAGGTGTTGAAATGTCATAAGAGTATCATATGTAATATTATATTTATATAAATTACTTTATTATTTAATTATAATAAATTTAAAAAATATATATTGGAGGTCAGAGAAACATCAAATATAGTTGAACGTGAAGTAGGGGATTTTTTATCCAATCTGAGTTTAATCAGTATTGTTTATGCTTGAATTTTCCATTGAAGGAAATTATATGAACATTTCCAAATAAATAAATTTAATTTTATTAAAAAAATTATTGAAAAAAAAAATTCTTTCATTTTCGTCAATATATACACTCAAGAGAGAAAAAATAATGCTTTTAAAAAAAATGACTTTATTTCTCAATTCGGTAAAAAATCCTTTTTATCCAATATCTATGTTTTCTAAAAATATATTTACAAATATTTTATAATAATTATTTGATTTTTTTAATTCATTTTTACCCATGATTTATTTTTTTTACAAAATAGTTTAAATGTAATTTCTTATCATTTTCTAAATGAGGTACTTACGATTTTTTCTTGAAAATGTAAACAGAATATATTTTTAATGTACCTGAAAAAAAAATTATCATTCATCATTATAATTTAATTCTTTTAATTTTAGTTTACATGTTTCTATATTTATTTTTAAATAAAATTTTATCCTTAAAGATTGGAAAAAAAATTAGAAATTAGTATTTAAAAAAAATAAAATGGTATTTTCTTCAAGAAATATTCTAGTGATATTTTGAAATAATTTTCCATTTATAATAACATACATTTATGTTACAATGAATTTAGAATATATATGATCCAATGATACCATTTTTATTCTTTATATATATGGTTTGTGTTTTTGATGATTAAATATTGAAGAAACCCATTTTATTTTTCACAGCTTATGATATGAAGTATGTATTTATTATCTTGTAGAATTAATATGAATGGATTTATGATTACGTGATGGGTGGGACTGAAATTATATATCTCTATAATTAATAGGGTAAATATTAATGTTCTATTATCTCAAAGGGTACATGTGATGTTATCCCAACCATGAAATAGGGTATACATGAGGATATTCCTAGCCCAAAGTAGGTATGAGGGAAGTTATCCCAAGCCTAACAAGTTATGAATGACATAGGTATACTTGATGGAATATTTCTATGATTCTAGTTATTACATACTTATGAAACTCATTTATAACATTATATTATATCAAATTTTATGTTCCCATACCCTATTTTATTTGATCCATCTAATATTCAAGTCGTACAAATAGCTAATGTTTATGTCGTGACTCACGTCTATGATTTATAAATTTTCGGTATGATTTTCAACGGTTAAGATCATGTTCTAACACCATTTATTCTTATGTTTTATATAAATGATCATTAATATCTCTCTTTTTACCTATGTTGATCATGTGATATTAACATTTATTATGTTTTATTTTCCATGGGATATGAAAAAAAATTAACTATGATTTGACTACAAATTGTGATAGTTTTAAAGAACTATGTGGGAAGTGATGTAGATATTTTTTTAACCATTTGTTTGTGTATCCATGTATTCAATATCATCAAACCTTTACATTTATATCATTGATTATAATGTTATGGAATGAATGTTTATTTATTAATATTTAATATTTATGTATGAAAAGTTTCGGTCACTATAATAAAATAACCATCTACTGTGGCCTACTACATTTGGGGTGTTACACATAATCAAATAAGAGGAAAATTACAATTTATTAATTTAACACTCACTTACAATCTATATAATCAACATCTCTAAATTTCATTTGAGATTTTGGTGGACCACTAATATCTTCATTGTTAATTCTAAAACCACAATAATATCTCAGTACTCTGTAACATATCATGATTTTAAGAGTAATATTATGTTCAATGGCATATATGATACGTAATAAGAGGCTTAAACTATAAGGCCCCAGCCTTAAACCTTACATAATCTTGTGTTATCACAAGATTACACGTTGAGGATCTTTTCAGGTTTAGAGTTTTAGAGAATTAGATCATGAAACTTGGATTACATTCCACATTTAAACAAAGTGGTTACATAAAAGACATTATTCATTCTTCCCATCAACGGAAACATATTGAAAAATAAAACATGGATTATTTCTTGAAACATCCTTGACACTATCATCACATCATGTACCTTTCCCTTGAACTGTGAAAAACATTTCAAAAACTTGGGATGAGCATAAAAAGCTCAGTAAGGGTTATAAAAAATATGGAAAGGAAACATGAGTTCATATATACATAAGAATGAAATCATACTTTACCCATAAAACAAAGGCACTTTAACATACCTCATCAAACCATGAATAAATCATAGATATCATAAGACATAAAGGTAACTTGACGCATTCATAACATTCTTACATAGGGAGTAACCCTCTTGGTTACGTTTGGAATACCCATCACAGTATATTCCCTAAATCTCTTCGGCGAAAACTTAACGTTTCACTCCTTCGCGTTACCCAATGCATTGGAGAGCTATATCGGGCTCACCCGCCCTTAGTTTATCACGGAACCACCCGTTTTCATAACAATTCCCAAGAACCATAACATAAACGTATCACATAAAACATGCATAAAGGAAACAAAACATTTCCACATTTCAATCACAATATTACATTTTAGTATTTTGAAATAAAGAATCCATACAAAAAGAAACCATTTCCAAAACCATTTAAAACATTTAATAAGGAGAATTTTGAATCAAAGTGTCCCATAACACCATGAAGCTTTTAACATTTTAAACCATTAATATCCATATAAATAAATCCTTAAAACCATTTTGAAAATATGGATATTAATAAGTACAAGTCATTCAAACATTTAAAGCGATATTTTGGTCAAAGGGTTTTTACCAAAATTAAAGACACTTGAATACAATAATTGAGGAATAACATTTAATTAGAACTTTATAATATCATGAGAATAAATGGATTCATGATATAATATTCCAAAGGATATTATATACACCATATAAGACTGAATTGGTGCATAACAACAATGAAGTCTCAATAGGGATGTAAAATGTGATGAAATCCCTTATAAGGAATGTATCCTTAAATTAAGGATAAATCAATATCAAAATTATGTGTGACAAATATAAATACACCCAATATAATTGGATATTAATTGTAAAACAATAAAAGGTCATTCACACATATTCAAAGGATGGCATATTCAATAACTACATGTTGAACCCAAAGAAATCGAAATTAGGTTAAAACGTTCCCTTGGTAAAATTCGACAGCCTAACGGCGTCACATAAAAATTTCAGAAAATGAGTTGATGAGAGATAAAAAAGGTAATATCATCAGTTGGACATAAAATTTACATCAATCAGGATATAGAAGAACATATCCCAACATAATAGTATGTGAATTAAAAGACATAACAAACGAAGTCTTTTAAAATGAGGAGGGTGAAAGGTTCCATTACCGACTTGGGTAACTTTCAAAAAGTACACCCCATTGAAGAAGTGTCATAAAATGAATATGTAAATGACCATAAATGGAATTATATTAAAAAAGGAGTGTAATAATGGGCAGTACATAAACCACTCAAATGAAATTGTGGAAAATGTAGCATAAATCTCACAGGAATAAAAGTGAGATGAAAAATCCCTTACGAAAACTCGGCAGCCTAACGACGCCACTTAAAACTTCCAAAATGGATTCATGAGAGGAAATAGGGTCTCTCATCATATGAACATAATAATTATAGTGGGAGTAATATAAAATAACATCCCAATCATAAGAAAGATGAGCTTAAACGAAATGACATAAAAGAGTGTACTTAAAAAGAAAGAGAGGTGTAGGATCCCTTACCTCGTATCCGACTTGACCCGACCGTTCTTTAATCTCCTGAATAATAAACTTTAGTTAATTTATACATTCTTATGAGCCTTATTAAAGTTAATTATTCCTTTTATATCCCTTATTTCAATGTTATAGACATTATGTAATAATTTAAGTTAATAATGTTTGTTCTTTCAATATTTGGTTCTTTAGTCGAAAATGGACTTCTTAAAATTACATGTTGTTTGTGTGGTCAATGGTTCCTTATATATAGAATGATATTCATGATTTCGATATCATATATATCATATATATCCAGAATATACATGTATTTATAATATTACATAATCATTTAGAGGTAAGAAATTAAATGCACCGTTCATGGAGACGATAAGTCGTATGTATGCATGAACGCTACTTTCATTTCTATCTCAATCTTTAATGGAAGGAAACAATAATGATATAGAGGTATATTATAGATCTAGTATAAAATCATATATAATAACTTTAAATCCATCCTTTATACGTCCCACGTATGGCATTAACGAATCAATTCACTTTGAGGGGGCGGTAGTCCGCACTTCCTAAAATGAAATTATCGTGTTTACCCATAATGGAAAAAATAATGGTATTCCATAAATAAAAAATACAGAAGCTTAAGGAAAGAATAAACATATTATATATCATATAAAAATATTGACATCATAATGGCCACCTTTGAAGGTTTTAAATGAGTATTGAACAATCATCATTTCGAGAGGTAGAATTTCGCCATCCACGGAAACCGTATGTTCTTTAACCATTTGATTTATTTGTGTGAGATTGTAGCTCAAATAAATCTTCTAAAAACATCCTAGTATATTGAAGATACTGGTTTTGTTTCAAAAGAAGTAAATAAAAAGATTTTAGGGGGTTGGAGAAGCAAAATAAAACAAATGAACATGAGAGAATTAATTACCTTTAAAAGTGTAACTCCTTTTTATTCGAGCCTAAAGGATTCCTTTGAAAGGATTCTGCCCAAAGGGAATCATCTAGGATGAGGAGAGGGATGTGGAGAGAGTAAATGGGCAGGGTATGGCCGAGCAGAAGGCTTGAGGAGTGTGTGAAATGAGGTAGAGGTGGGGGCCTTTTATAAGAGGAGAGGAGGAGCACTTTTGGAAATCATGAAACTATTATTTTATTTTCAAAAGTGTTTCGAATTTCTAAGGTCCCACATTGATATATTTCAAAGATAAGATGATAAGGCTTCGAAATATTCCCATACAATAGTTTTTGGACAAGTGTATGTCTTAGATATTACACTATCATTCCATTTTATTTAAATCGTTAAATAACGAGGTCATCGTTGCATCATCATGATATTGTAATTAAATTAATTTATTTAATATCTAAAAATTGTAAAAAAATAATATGATGTAGGAAATAGTTTTATCTTTCTAATGAATATTTATAGTCAAAATTTTGACTTGTGTAACCCCACATAAAACTATTTTAGTAAAACAACTCATGTTTGTGTCAATTTAATTTTAACACTAAATAAATATATATTAATGTCATTTTCCAACCAAAGTGGCTCCATGGGGTCCCCAAGTTGACCCATGGGTTGTCTTGGTCTTCCATGACTCATCCAATAGGTGTAGGACAAGTTTCATGGTGTTTTCATATTTTAATAATATCATTTTTACCTTGAATTACACTAATTACCTCTAATCGCTATTAATGAAAAAAAGTTACTATTCACCAAAAAATTATTTTCATCCCATTGAACCACATTTTACATACTAATGACAACCATGTATGTCGGATTTTCAAAATTCAATACACATTAGTGGTAAACTTTCATTTAATTGAAAAATTATTTTTCTTGATTACCACTTAGTGGTTTCACTATTCATCAAAAATTGGAGTTTTTCAGAAAATTACAAAAAATTCACCCTAAGATATATTTGATATTCCGAATTCAAAAATGATGTTTATATTACCTAATTCAAAGAATATAAGTAGAATTAATTAATTTAATAATTAACTCCCACTGTCAAAACAAATAGCGTGTTTTTAAGAAACAATAAGTATCAAAAGATTGATACTAGTTTAAGTCCGATTTAAAAGTGAAATTAATTCCAACAACCACTATTGGATTTAATGGTAAAAATATTTTCTAATTTTACTTTAAAACCAATTCAAAAGATTATCTAATCATATAAATAAATTATATTAAAAAGAGTTTTTGAATTAAAACACAACATTTTACACAATTCATTAAAAAATGAACTTTATCGGAAAAATACCAAAAAATTACACAAAGTAAAATTTGATGTCCCGATTCTAAAGAAGAGTTTTATTTGGTCCAAAGGAATGTATAAGAGTGATAAAAACTATATTTAATGACAATTCTCCATCAAAAGGCGATAAGTGAACCTTTAGTGAAAACTAGGGCATATACGCCTAAAATTGAATTCTTTCCGTATTTTAAGCCTCTATCCTTTATTGGATAAATGTAAAACATTTAATAACATATATAATCATATTTTAGTTATTTCTATCCATTCCTGCCAATACAACGACTACATGTTAACTACCATTTAAAATAATATTATTTTATTATTAGAGTGCAACGTTAGATTCCCAAGAAACTCGTTGTTGCGTGTTGGGTACGCCATCGAGCATAGTGTCTCCTTTAAAGTCATATTAATATTTTATTCACAAATATGGATAAATATGAAAATTTCATATTCTTTATTTACCTGGGGTGTTACATCCTTCCCCCCTTTTGGGAATTGCGTCCTCGCAATTTTAAAATTGGGCTTGGAAACATCCTTGAAAGTCCCACATCAGAACAAGAGTCGGTAAAACAATCACTTTAAAATAAAGAAAGATAAGTACAGAGGTCACCCGAGTTAACCCATACTAGGATTCCATGTAGGAAAACATGGACATGGAGGAGAAAACATAGGGTCATGTTCTGATGGAGAGTGATAGAAAACATGTTTAGGAGAAAGTTAACAATAAGAAAATCACAAACATGTGATGAGTTAAACGGTATTCGATTCCCCGGTAGGAAAAGTTAATAGAAAAAAAATTTGTTTTAAGTTACTTTTTGTTGAGGAATTTATTCATAAGGAAACATAATCACTTATCATGTTGACTTTCAACTTTTACTAGATTCCTTAGTCAAACTCATATTTTTTTCCAAAAGGCGAGTATTTAGGGAGACTTGTTCACATTAAGAGTACTATAATCAACTTCTAGAGAATCACCTAATCCACAAAAGAGAACTATATAATTCCCATATCTTTAGACCTTAACCATAACCAAAACCAAACAGGTTAGTACAAGTTTAGATAATCCAGAAAAGGATAACACTTTATAAAAAGAAAATCTATTCTTAATCTCCAAAATTTGTCAAACAAAACCCAAAGTTCAACAAGGATCATCCGATAAACAATTTGTCCATAAAATTCTTCAATGTAAACCAATATAAGATTGAAACACAAATATTTGAAGCATTTAGTCACATAGTCTTCCAAGTTAAATCGTAACATTTATCTCCATACAACATCAGTTGCTCCTAAAGTCTCGTATTGAAAAGTAATTAACCTAATCACATATCCTCCATTATAGGTTAATCATTTTCATAAATAACCCAAAATCAACTTACTCATAATTCATAAAATCATATAACTAGAAAGAATCAGTCAAACTAACCATGGACTTCACGTAGTCCAGTGGTAGGCGATAAATACCAGTCGCACATTGGTTGTGTGTTCAATTCCCACAGCTTTATCCGACGCGATGGGTAGTCACACGGTCTGCGTGTTGTCCTCTTTCCAAAACTAAATAATTCTCAAATCATTCCCCAAAAAGGGATAAAATCATCAAAAATGATCATTACATAATTTAACCTCAAGTTTATCTCATGCCTTTCATTTTCCAGCATATCATAAAATAACCCATAATTACCTCAAAAGTAAGGATCATATAAACTCTAATGGTTACCTTTGTAATTATTACCTAAACTTCCACATCGATTGGTCATCTCGTACATGATGCATTACAGAACATACCAAGGTTCAGGTGGTTGATCATGACTCCTTGATATTTGGTTTAGGACAACCATGAGTTTCCTCATTGAATCCTCCATTTTATCTAGTATCTTAATTAGAGAACCACCACAGTTTCCTTCAAACCTGTTGCCTCTTTGGAGCCTGCTAGAACCATCCATTCACTTAAAGCAGAAATTTCAGTGTAAGTATATCAACAAAACCATCATGTACTAATGAGGAAGGTAAACACTAAGATACACTTACTCATTAACTTTATCTAAAACTAGGACTCTTTATGAAATCATAACCATTATGGTAATGTCACTTGTGCTTAGAGAATACCCTAACCTCTAAATTTATCTAAACTGACCTTTGATACCAACTATAAGGCCCCAGCCTTAAACCTTATATAATCTTGAGTTATCACAAGATTACACGTTGAGGATCTTTTCAGGTTTATAGTTTTAGAGAATTAGATCATGAATCATGCATTACATTCCACATTTAAACAAAGTGGTTACATAAAAGACAGTATTCATTCTTCCCATCAACGGAAACATATTGAAAAATAAAACATGGATTCTTTCATGAAACATCCTTGACATTATCATCACATCATGTACCTTTCCCTTGACCTGTGAAAAACATTTCAAAAACTTGGGACTAGCATAAAAAACTCAGTAAGGGTTATAAAAAATATGGAAAGGAAACATGAGTTCATATATACATAAGAATGAAATCATACATTACACATAAAACAAAGGCACTTTAACATACCTCATCAAACCAGGACTAAATCATAGAAATCATAAGACATAAAGGTAACTTGAGGCATTCATAAAATTCTCACGTAGGGAGTAACCCTCTTGGTTACGTTTGGAATACCCATCACTGTATATTCCCTAAATCTCTTCGGAGAAACCTTAACGTTTCACTTCTTCACGTTACCCAATGCATTGGAGAGCTATATCGGGCTCAACCGCCCTTAGTTTATCACGGAACCACCCGTTTTCATAACATTTCCCAAGAACCATAACATAAACGTATCACATAAAACATGAATAAAGTAAACAAAACATTTCCACATTTCAATCACAATATTACATTTTAGTATTTTGAAATAATGAATCCATACAAAAAAAACCATTTCCAAAACCATTTAAAACATTTATTAAGGAGAATTTTGAATCAAAGTGTCCCATAACACCTTGAAGATTTTAACATTTTAAACCATTAATATCCATATAAATAAATCCTTAAAACCATTTTGAAAACATGGATATTAATAAGAACAGGTCATTAAAACATTTAAAGTGATATTTTGGTCAAAGGGTTTTTACCAAAATTAGAGACACTTGAATACAATATTTGAGGAATAACATTTAATCAGAACTTTATAATATCATGAGAATAAATGGATTCATGATATAATATTCCAAAGGAAAGTATATACACCATATAAGAGTGAATTGGTGCATAACAACAATGAAGTCTCAATAGGGATGTAAAATGTGATGAAATCCATTATAAGGAAGGTATCCTTAAATTAAGGATAAATCAATATCAAAATTATGTGTGACAAATATAAATACACCCAATATAATTTTATATTAAGTGTAAAACAATAAAAGTCCCTTCACACATATTCAAAGGATGACATATTCAATAACTACATGTTGAACCCAAGGAAATCGAAATTGGGTTAAAACGTTCCCTTGGTAAAATTCGACAGCCTAACGGCGTCACTTCAAAAATTCAGAAAATGAGTTGATGAGAGATAAAAAGGGAATATCATCACTTGGACATAAAATTTACATCAATCAAGATATATAAGAACATATCCCAACATAATAGTATGTGAATTAAAATACATAACAAACGAAGTCTTTTAAAATGAGGAGGGTGAAAGGTTCCATTACCGACTTGGGTAACTTTCGAAAAGTACAGCCCATTGAAGAAGTGTCATAAAATGAATATGTCAATGCCCATAAATGGAATTATATTACAAAAGGATTGTAATAATGGGAATTACATAAACCACTCAAATAAAATTGTGGCAAATGTAGCATAAATCTCACAGGAATAAAACTGAGATGAAAATTCCCTTACGAAAACTCGGCAGCCTAACGTCGCCACTTAAAACATCCAAAATGGATTGATTAGAGGAAATATGGTCTCTCATCATATGAACATAATACGTACAGTGGGATTAATATAAAATAACATCCCAATCATAAGAACGATGAGCTTAAAAGGAATGACATAAAAGAGTGTACTTAAAAAGAAAGAGATGTGTAGGATCCCTTACCTCGTATCCGACTTGACCCGACCATTCATTAATCTCTTGAATAATAAACTTGAGTTAATTTATAATTTCTTATGAACCTTATTAAAGTTCATTATTCCTTTTATATCACTTATTTCAATGTTATAAACATTATGTAATCATTTATGTTAATAATGTTTGTTCTTTCAATATTTGGTTCTTTAGTCGAAAATTTATTTCTTACAATTACGTGTTGTTTGTGTGGTCAAAGGTTCATTATATCCAGAATGATATTCAAGATTTGGATATCATATATATCATATATATCCAGAATATACATGTATTTATAATATTACATAATCATTTAGAGGTAATAAATGAAATGCATCGTTCATGAAGACAGTAAGCCGTACGTACGCATGAACGCTACTTTCATTTATATCTCATATATTAATGGAAAGAAACAATAATGATATAGAGGTATATTATAATTCCAGTATAACATCATATATAATAACTTTAAATCCATCCTTTATACATCCCACGTATGGCATTAACGAATCAAATCACTTTGAGGGGCGGTAGTCCACATTTCCTAAAATGAAATTATCGTGTTTACCCATAATGGAAACAATAATGGTATGACATAAATGAAAAATACAGAAGCTTAAGTAAAGAATAAACATATTATATATCATATAAAAATAGTTACATCATAATGGCCACCTTTTAAGGTGTTAAATGAGTATTGAATAATCATCGTTTCGGAAGGTAGAATTTCGCCATCCACGGAAACCGTATGTTCTTTAACCATTTGATGTAGTTGTGTGAGAGTGTAGCTCGAATAAATCTTATACCAACATCCTAGTATATTGGAGATATTGGTGTTGTTACAAAAGAAGTAAATAAAAAGAGTTTAGGTGGTTGGAGAAGCAAAATAAAACAAATGAACATGAGAGAATGAATTACCTTTAAAAGTGTAACTCCTTTTGATTGGAGCCTAAAGGGTTCCTTTGAAAGGATTCTGCCCAAAGGGAATCCTCTAGGATGAGGAGAGGGATTTGGAGAGAGTAAATGGGAAGGGTATGGCCGAGCCAAAGGCTTGAGGAGTGTGTGAAATGAGGTAGAGTTGGCGGCCTTTTATAAGAGGAGAGGAGGGGCACTTTTGGAAATCATGAAACTATTATTTTATTTTCAAAAGTGTATTGAATTTCTAAGGTCCCACATTGATATATTTCGAGTATAAGATGATATTTTTTAGAAATATTCCCATATAATAGTTTTCGGACAAGTGTAGGTCTTAGATATTACATTATCTTTCCATTTTATTTAAATCGTTAAATAATGAGGTCATCGTTGCATCATCATGATGTCATAATTAAATTAATTTATTTAATATCTAGAAATTATAAAAAAAATACTATGATGTATGAAATCTTTTTAGATTTCTAATGAATATTTATAGTCAAAATTTGGACTTCTGTAACTACACTTAAAAACTGTTTTTGTAAAACTACTCATGTTTGTGTCAATTTAATTTTAACATTAAATAAATATATATTAATGTCATTTTCCAACCAAATTGGCTCCATGGGGTCCCCAAGTTGACCCATGGGTTGTCTTGGTCTTCCATGACTCATCCAATTGGAGTATGACAAGTGTCATGGTGTTTTCATATTTTAATAATATCATTTTTACCTTAAATTACACTAATTACCTCTAATCGCGATTAATGAAAAAAAGTTACTATTCACCAAAAAATTATTTTCATCCCATCGAACCACATTTTACATAATAATGACAACCATGTATGTCGGATTTTTAAAATTCAATACACATTAGTGGTAAACTTTCATTTAACTGAATAATCAGTTTGCTTGATTACCACTTAGTGGTTTCACTATTCATCAAAAATTGGAGTTTTTCAGAAAATTACCAAAAATTCACCCTAAGCTATATTTGATATTCCGAATTCAAAAATGATGTTTATATTACCAAATTCAAAGAATATAAGTAGAATTAATTAATTTAATAATTAACTCCCGCTGTCAAAACAAATAGCGTGTTTTTAAGAAACAATAAGTATCAAAAGATTGATACTAGTTTAAGTCCGATTTAAAAGTGAAATTAATTCCAACAACCACTATTGGATTTAATGGAAAAAATATTTTCTAATTTCACTTTAAAACCAATTCAAAAGATTATCTAATCATATAAATAAATTATTTTAAAAATAGGTTTTGAATTAAAACACATCATTTTACACTATTCATTAAAAAATGAACTTTATCGGAAAAATACCAAAAAATTACACAAAGTAAAATTTGATGTCCCAATTCTAAAGAAGAGTTTTATTTGGTCCAAAAGAATGTATAAGAGTGATCAAAACTATATTTAATGACAGTTCTCCATCAAAAGGCGATAAGTGAACCTTTAGTGAAAACTAGGGCATATACGCCTAAAATTGAATTCTTTCCGTATTTTAAGCCTCTATCCTTTATTGGATAAATCTAAAACATTTAAGAACATATATAATCATATTTTATTTATTTCTATCCATTCCTGCCAATACAACGGCTACATGTCAACTACCATTTAAAATAATATTATTTTATTATTAGAGTGCAACGTAAGATTTCCAAGAAACTCGTTGTTGCGTGTTGGGTACGCCATCGAGCATAGCGTCCCCTTTAAAGTCATATTAATATTTTATTCACAAATATGGATAAATATGAAAATTTCATATTCTTTATTTACCTGGGGTGTTACATAAACAAACCAAAAAATATTATTATTTAAATATCAATTTTTTAATCTAGTCAATTAATTGTAAGGTATTAAGAAATAAGCATTCAATTTTTAGTAAAGGTATATTATGCTTAAAAATTCATTTACATCAAAAATGTTTTGTATTTTATTTTGTGTGAAAAATTAATATTTTTTATTTTTTATTTATATAAAATTTATTTTATAAAATTTAATTCATTTTTATTAAATCCACATTTCACAATTAGCTTCGGCATAATTTTTTGGTTTTTTTATAGTATTTTTTAAGGAATTTTGAAAAATACTAGTTTTATTGAAATTTTATTTTTGTTTAAAGAATATAAAAATATAGATTTTTTATGGTTATTTAAAAGTAAAATTGGTAATCTAATATTATTATTTATCTAATTAATTTCAATAGAATGTTTTTATGGTTTAATTTATTATAGAAATATTTTTAAACATAAAAAGTAATTTTTTAAAATTCTTTTTCATTTCATTTTGTTTTATTAGATTACTATGATTTATAAAAATTAAGGAGAATAATTATTAGAAACTTTATACCATAGTTGAAATGAAAATGCTTAATTATTTTAAATATGTCCCTTTTATTTTTTATTAATATAAAAAGTAAGCATTATAAATTTTTGTTACCATGGTAGGGGTAACATAGGTAAATTATGGATAAATATTTGGGATAAGGCCTTATGATTTGTCTAAAAATTTATTTTATACTATTATATAAGTTTATTTCATCTATTTATAGCTAATTATCTCATATATTTCCACTTGGTACTATTTTTCTGTGAATTTTTCCTTTATATTAGTTTAGGAAAAAAACAAAATGTCAATATTTTGACATTAATATCTCTAAAATTTTTATATAAGGATAAAATATGGATAATTATGGTTATAAGACTAAATTTTAAATACTAGGTATTTTTTATCATGAGAATTTAATTTTAATTTTTGGTGATTGAATAATTACCATAAATGCTTTTGGAACACCGAAACCGAATTTCTTAAAATATTAGGAAAATAAATTAAATGATATTAAAAGATAAAACTAATAAAACGTTTATGAATAATTTGAATCCATGAATTTTATATATTAATTTTTATATTATAATTTCATTTCATTCATGTTGATTTCAAATCCAAATTGTTTTAATAGTGTCAAAATAAAATTAATGATATTTTATTAATATTTTATTTTATTAAATAATTTAAAAGAAATAAAAATGTTTAAATAATAAATTTTGGATAATATGTGGTCTTATATTTTATACCATTCTCATTTCTGATCCAATATTCACCCCATAAGTAAAATTTCAATCCTTTAAGAGTGAATTGTTTTTGCTGCGGTTAAGGATGAAAATGGTTAATGAATGGGTTAGTTAAAAAGTTAAGGTTTTAAATAGCACCAAAACTATATAAATTTACTTATATGATTATATTTTACCTTATCATATTTTTATTCAAATATATTTCCATTTTCAAGTATATTTATTGATAATGAATTGATTATATATTAATTGTTTTTGCAATTCAGAGAGTGTCATTTACCTCCATTACAAAAGGAAACCCCTTATCTCTTTTATTTACACAACATTGAGCCTTTAAGATAGTCAGAAAACAACCCATATATCTTATAAACAAAATTATATAATATTTAATGGTTTTGGTCTTTTGAAAACAGCAAACCTAGTCCCCTTAAGAGGAAATCTAAAAGAAGTCCACTATAGAATTGGTAATCATCTTTACCAACTCATTACAATTTATTACTTCTTATACTTAATAAAAATATATTTTACAGACCATAGAATAATAAATAAAATATAATTAATGTACTTTGATGTTATTATGATTTTTTATAACCATTCTTTTCCTCTTTTCTAACCTACCGAAAATAAAAACATCTCTCGTGCATACATACAGCTTATTGTCTCCATATAGTGGTGTAATTCATTTTTCATCACTATATTTTATGAATGGTTATTATGGTAGGTTTAAATTTTATATATTATATTTATGAAAATATTATTCTTCTTTAATTATAATATCACATCTACATTCTTACCTACCAATCCATTGGAATATGATAATGGCAATCATTTGTACATGTGGACTGCAACCTCAAGGAAGCGATGTTATTTGTTTTTCATTTATGTTTTACATGAATAGTAGAAAGGATATATTTAATAAATAAATATTATATTATAATAATTAAAAAAAATTAAATTATTATTTACCTTTATTTTATTCCATCCATTAAAAGGTGAAAACAATATTCCTGTGTACGTACAGCCTACATTCTTTATGAATGATGTAATTCATTTTCTATCATTACCTTTTACATATGAATAAATATATATATATATATATATAATGAGTATATATAAAATTCATATCATGATTATCATTATTTAGATAATGGAACCATGATCTATGTATAGATATTAAACATACTGAACCAAAATACTCATGAACAATGAAAGAGTTAACACTCACAAACTACTTTTTTAATAATGAATTATTAATAAATGGGGATTTAAATGTTTTAATTGGATAATATATGATATTATAAGTATTTAAAATAATTTTCGTATAATTATAATAAATTAAACTTTTTTATATTCAATTTTATATTGTTTTCAATGTAATGTGGACTTGATGCAAGGGGTTTCTATTCTCACTTTTCTTTCAAGAAGACATATGTAATATTCACCACTTGTTTCTTTTATGTGGGGTATATTATACCCCTTTTACATTTTATGTCATAAATTTCATAATGTTATTGATATTTAATGTTTTGTTTTATTTTATTCTATTATGGGGATTACTATTCAAAAGTTATCTAAGTGATATGGGTGTTATGATATAGTCTCTTTGTTTATCAAGATTTTTTATGATTAAGTATTTGATGTTGAAATATTTTTATGTAACTATCAAGAAACACATTAATTTTATTCTCCAATAGTAATTTCTATAGATTAAATTTTTTTTCTTTTCATTTTTCTCTCTTTAAGTAGTCGTGATATTGAAATAAGAAAATTTAATTAAAACTGACATTATTTATCTCCTTGGTCAAAAAACAATTTTCTTCCATATCTATGTTTTCTAAAAAAATTAAATAATTTTTTAGTATTATAATATGACTATTTAAATACATTTTTACACATGAATTATTTTTTAAAATATATTTCGAATTCAATCTTCCTGTAATTTTCCAAATGAGTAACTTTTTTACTTTTTTTTTATAAAAGTGTGAAATTAATATTTTCTTTTAACTTATACAACAAGAAAATAATTTCACACCTTCATTATCAATCAATTATTTTAAAATTACTTTACATTATTCCAAATCTCCTTTCAAAGGTAATTTTTTCTTTGATATTTTGGAAGTTTTTCTATCCTAAATATGTAATGTCAATTTGAAAAGGGTATTTTATTCAAGAAATGTTCCCATTGTCATTTTAGAATTTTCATCTATGTTGAAAGAGTTTTTTGTTACATTTTTTAAATTTGGGATATTTTTTAATGATATCATCGTTATTATATTTCTGGATGTTTTATAATTATGATGACAATTTTTTTTTGAATCTTATCGCTTTTCCATAGGTTATGACATGATTAAATGATGAAATGTTTATTAAAATCTTTTCTTTTTCATATGTAATGTTATGTTAAATCTTTTATGATATTGTGGGACACATATGTATGATTTTGATTATTTTAAGGGTGGGATATGAATTATATATCCTTCCAATTAATTTGATAAATATGGATAGCTCATAGGTTAATTATGTTTTGTGTGAACCTATTTTCATGTTCATGATTTAATGGGTGTACCTAGATTTAATGTCCATAATTTAATGTGTGGTCCTAGTTTCAGGTACAAAAGTTTATACAAGGTCTTGATTTTATGTACCTGACATAATGAATCAACCTATTTCTATTAAGATATGTTCTTGATGTTATAAGGTTATTTTTCTATATTACTGTTCTAATTTTATTCTCTAATCGATCATGTTCATTTTATCTTTTATAATTAATTTTCATGACTATGATCTATGGAAAGTAAGGTATTGTTTTTAAATGTTAATATCATGTTCTTATAAATTTATACTCATATTATAATTATTTGTTCATTAATATCTCCCTTCTTTACCATTAATAATCATCTGAGATCATCCTTTTTTATTTTTTTCTTTCCCCATGTTATGAATAAATTTTTTACGTAAGGTGTGTATAAAAATAGTGTTATGGGGGGGATCTTTATGGTAGATATTAAATATATTTTGGAAAATGATAATTTTGTTTCTATAGTCTCCAAATACATTAAATGTTTTTATTCCACTAGTGTATATCTTTAAAATATATAATAAATTCATCTATCAAGAAGAAATATATATGTATGAAGTGTTAGGGTTTATATTGTTGTTATTAAAGGATATGTTAACTTAATAATTAAATATTATGATTAGATAACTTTTTTAAAAATCCTAGGGAAAATATTAATATAGGATAACATTCTATATTATTTTTAAAGAATAATTGATGTAGTTTTCCTAGAAATAGATCCTTGTATGGATATAATATGTTTACTTGGTTTGGGAACATATCAATATAGGGTTAATAACACTAAAAATATTTGGTCGAGTATATATTGACCATCATTTTGGTGCATAGTGAGTGTTCCATTACTACAGACTTGGTTTGAAACCCTGAGGAAATATTCTTTTGTTAATTCACATTTTATTTATAAAACATCATAATTGATTTCAATAGATGATAATGATATATAGACCAGGCTAAACCTAAGGTGTCATAGATTAAAAGGGAGTTATCATAATTTAGACATCCTATAAATTATTTTTCATGATCATGTGGTTTTTAAATATGATTACTTTTTCTCACACTATACTCTTTGGTTTTAGTAAATAAATAGAACAAGGTGGAATGATTTAACATTGAATGTGACAAATAATGGAATGATTTACCTTATAAGTAACCAAGTGAAACGGGATTTGGAATGTGCAACATTATGATAATGCGTCATTAGTTATCTCAATATATGATTAATAACCACATCTTGAGTGAGAATCTTGAGACACATAATAAGATGAAAAAAGAGTTTCATGAAGACCATGTAGAAAAGAATTTTTGTATTCCTACATGTCAATAATGTGGGAAAATTTCTCAAGGTAATGTCTATAAGGAACTAAAATATGTTTTTGTTGTCGAATATAAGGGTATATAGAATTAATTTCTAAGTAAAATGGAAATTTCTGATAATGAAATGGATAAGAATAATGGTTTCCTTAAGGTATCATAAATGGATGAATGTTTTAAATTTGGAAATTATAGGAATTATGAAAATCTATGTTCTAGAGGGTATTTTAAATAATATGATAGGAAATGATGTACGAATAAATTTAATTATTTATGATGGTGAGACTACAAATGAAATATGAAATCAATCATTGGGGAATAATATTAAGAATCATGGTTAATGATTTAAGATATAAGTGTTATAATTGAAGTTTTTATATTGTGGGATTTAAGAATTATATTTTATAAGTACCTTTTTCAATGGTATTATAGAAATAAGAATCATTAAATATATAATAATTGTTCTATATAAGTTTCTAATTAGATATTTAAAATGATGTGTTAAATGGTACTGATAACCTAGAAAATTAATTAAATGACGAGGTGATATTTTATGGAAAACACATGATTGAGAGAAATTTTAACCTTAATTTGTTAATGATGCATAGATAAAAATATTTAGTGGAGATAAAGAGGTGATTGGTATTAATAAAGTATATGAGATAGTATTTACGGATATGGAATTGATTAGTTACTTGATGAAAATTTATTTTATGTTATATTTGATGGAATTTAACAATTTTTTGGATATATCGAATATATTTGATAGTATATGAATTTATTTGGAAAATAAGGATTGTCTTTTTTTTAAGAATGGATGTTTATATTTAGGTTTTATAGTTATTAGAGTTATCATATTGTTTAAAAATAATTACATTTATTCACATGTTTAGTATGTGATATTAAGATCTACATTATCTTATTTGGGAGAATAATGTTAAGTTAGATTTCAAAATTTAGTGACTTTATTTCTATTTTTTATAGACACTTTTTTGAATGGTTTTTAATTTTATCATTTAACGAAATGAATTAAGTAGATCTATTGGTGTTTTTTGGTTGGATTGGATACTCAAGAAGGGGGGGTGAATTGACTTCCAATTTAACTTTCTGTTAAAAAGTATTTCTAAAATGGTTTTCACCAAAGATTAAATACATCCCAGTTAATCAAGGTTGTACTATTATAAGAGATTGACTATTTAAGTAACTTCTTAGAAGATTTATTAATTCTCAGTAATCTTAATTTGTGTTATTAATATTACTTTTGAAGTTATTTTACTAAGACAAGTCAGTTATAACTTCTTTCCAATATTAACTATCAAAGTGAAATTAGTGATTTCTGGATTATACAGTAAAGAAATAAAACAGAGATAACTAAATTTAAAAATATCATCAGATATGAAACAAGTGGTTTTGTCTCAAGTCAAGACCTAATAAACTCCACTTCGTGATCACCTGCCACTAAGCATTTTAAATAAATAAACCTTAATACACACCCTGGATCAGGGTTTACAAGAGTACTAAGATTGTTCTGGTCCTCAAACCTCTACCACAGTTCTACGTGGGAAAGCAACAACAACAGAACAAAGGATGTCCAGGTCCTCATACCTCTTCCACAGTTCTACGTGGGATACACAAAGGTATAAAGAGTTTGGTGTGAGGATTTCTGTATCCTCCAGTTCAATTTAGGAGTCAGTGTGTGTCTAAATAGACAGAAACACACACTACTCATAATGTAATGAAAATAATGATCACAGCAATACAAGATATAGAGATGATTTTAGAATTCTCTTTTGTAATGTCAATGCAGCTCTGGACTTCTTTGGATTGAAGCATATGAAGCTTTTAGTCATTCTCTAGAAGTTTTGTGGAAAAAAGAGTGTTGTGATTCAGCATGTATTCATCGTGAGGTTCAATCGAGCAAAGATGTTCTTTAAGCTTTAAATATGCTTCATGTGTTTAGCAGTTTCGAATTTCATGTTGTGTTCCTTTCATTTGAAACTTCCTCCAATTTTCTTCTTCTTTGTTGTTCTTATGGCCTTTCTTTTGGTTATTGCATCATGCCTGTAATGATTCTTGGTGATACTTCTCTTTTAACATGAAATGCATGTGTTGGGGCTATCAGGTTGCATGTGTTTGGCACCTCGTAACTTGTACTGTCCGATGAAATGTCTAAAATGAAACATTAATAATGTTAGTTCATTAAAATCATCAAATATGACTGTTATAAATTAAATTGAAAAATTACAAAATAGTTTATGAAACGGTGTCATAGTAAGTCATGGAAACAGTGTCTCCTTCACATGGTGTCTATGTGTCACGGTGTCTCATGGTCATGGTGTCTCGCAATCACGATGTTTTGATCACAGTGTCTTGTTCACGGTGTCTTTTTCACGATGTCTCATGGTCACGGTGTCCTGTTCACGGTGTATTGTTCACGGTGTCTCATGGTCACGGTGTCTTCTTCACAGTGTCTGGCATCACGGTGTCACAGTGTCTCGTGGTCACGGTTTCTTCTTTATGGTGTCTCACGATCACGGTGTCTTCATCATTGTTTCTAGCTTCACAGTATCACGGTGTCTTGTTCACGGTGTCTTGTGGTCATGGTGTCTTATTCATGGTGTCTCGTGGTCACATTGTCTTCTTCACGGTGTCTGGCTTCACGGTGTCACGGTGTCTTGTTCTCAGTGTCTGGCTTCATGGTCTCTTGCTTCATAGTGCCAGAAATACATATCCAGTGTTAGACTCATGGTGTCTTAGAAATTTCAATGTAACTGTGTTCAGACTTAAATAATGATGATAATAGAAAGGATTATACTTAAGAATTTTTTAAATAAGGTATTATGAGAGTAGATCAATGATAGTATAAAGTAAGTAAACTGAATATAGAGAAATTATAGTCTTGCATGGATCTTCTTAAAGAATGAGAAAACATTAAACAAAAATACACATGATTGAATATTATTTATAGGAGTTAACTAGGCTGAATAAGATTTGTGATCATTGAAACATGATGAATATGTGAGGAGTCCAACAATCTCCACCTTTTTTATGATCACAAATCTTGTACAGTTAAATTATATATTGAATTCAACTATAGAGATAAAAGGAGATAAAAGGTTAGAATATAGAAAATAAAAGGATATCATATAAAAACTTCTCCCCCTTTTGGGATTATCCAAAAGATGAAATAAGAGACGTCAAGAAGAGAACATTCCATTAAGATTAAACAATGTTCAATACAATACAAAATAGTAATACAAAATCAATAGCATCCCTATCAAAATAGAGTAATCATTGTTCTTCTTCATGGGATGGCCTTCTCTTTTCCTTTAGGAGAAGCGTAAGAGGAAGCCATAGGGGTAGTGGGTGAGGTAGAAGAAGGCAGACATGTGTTTGATAAAGAGGGTAAAGGAAGGCCTTCAAAGACTGAGAGAGCCAAGGTAGGAGCAGTAGAAGATATAGGGAGTTTCTGATCAATAATCTGATGCCTGATCTGACTGAGTGCTTGTCCGAAAGACATGGTGGTTGAGGCTAGGGCAGATGAGAAGGTATGAAGCCCAGGTCTGAGTGGTGCAGCCGCTGGTGCAACAATGGTTGTACTCTTGACATGAATATAGGGCCTTAAGAGTTTGATGAAATCTGTAATGATCTCTCCACCATACTGCATTTCTTTCTCAAAATCTTATTTGTTCTCCATAAACTTGTCCAACAATCGAGTAAACTCTGTGATCTTCTGGACTTGGTTTTGGAAATCTTGAGTCTTAGGAGGAATTTGCAGATTTTCTACAAGGTACTTGAAATGGTTTGTCATATCGGTCTTGGAGAATATTCTGTTGAAGTAGAAATCCACATTCGTGGAAATCTCTTATTGATCATCATTAGCCATTTTGGAGTGGATTTGTAGTATGTTAAGAACTCTACCACTATTCTTGATCACTTCAGATAATGAAGTCATATTGAAGACTCTTAGTTCATTCAGAAGCTCTTCATTGACTATAGTTCTAAGAAAATCACTGTTTAAGGAGGTTTTAGAGGATTGACCAGATTCTTAGGAAGCTGTGGTCAGATATTTTAATTGATTCAGCACCATTTAGAGACACCCTGTATACTCATCAGTGAGTTTATAAAGATTGGAAAGAAGCTCTTTCATTTCCTTCACAATTTTTTTGTTCCTTTCAGAGATCTTTTCATCTAAGGATGTTTTATAAGGTTGAATCAGAGACAAACCAAATTATTGTATTTGAGGAGCAGCTATAACACCCCAAGCTTCCACGGTACGCTTCTCTTTCAAAAATGCAATAGCTTGCATTGTACGCAAGTTCGAGATTCTAACACACCACGACCACTCAAAGTAGCCGTTATGAATAGTAATACCCACTCATTGAAATTTTATAAATTCTATTATTCAAATTTGACTTCTTTTTTGGATTCGGAATATCGAAATTAGCCTATGTTGAATTTTTGGTTTTTTTATTAGAACTTCCAATTTTTGATGAATAGTGAAAAATACTTAAAAACAACTTTTTTAATAAAAATAATTTATATTGATAAATTATAATATTTACTGGATTTAAAGTATAATTATAATATACATTTACCATTTTATCCAATGGTGGTCATTAGAATTAATTTCACTTTGAAATTGGACATAAACGAGTGTCAATCTTTTGATAGATATTGTTTCATAGAAACACGTTATTTGTTTTGACAGCAGTAATTATATAAAAATAATTAATGAAACATTTATGCTTTGAATTTGGTAAAATGGACATCATTTTTGAATTTGTAATATCAAATATATATTAGAGTGAATTTTTTTTATTTTTCTGAAAAACATCGATTTTTGATGAATAGTGAAACAACTAAGTAGTATTTAAACAACTGATTTTTCGATTAAATAAAATTTTACCACCTCTGTGATTTGAATTTCAAAAATCTGACATACATCATTTTCATTAGGAACTAAAATGTGGTTCAATGGGATTAAAATAATTTTTCATGAATAGTAACTTTTATGTTTTATTAATCACGATTAAAGGTAATTAGTGTAATTTAAGGTAAATATAATGTTTTAATAATATGAAATTACCTTTACACTTGTCCTACCATTATTAGAAAATTCATTTCCAACCAAGACTATCCATGGGTCAACTTGGGGACACCATGGAGCCACTTGGGTAAGAAAATGACATTAATAACTTTTTATTTGAAGTAAAAAATAAAATTGTCAAAAACATGTATTGTTTTACTAAAACAATTATTACATGGGGTTATATAAGTTATCATTTAGACTATAAATATTCCTTGGAAATCTAAAAATATTTCCTACATCATGGTAATTTTTTTATAATTTTTACGCATTAAATAAATAAATTTATTTATGACACCATGATGATGCATCGATTACCTCATTAATGAACAATTTAAATAAAATGAAATGTTAAGGTATCATATAAGACATACACTTGTCTAAATCCAATTTAATGGGTGGATTTAGAACCCTTATAACCTTATCCTAGAAATATATCATTGTGTTACCTTTAAAATCCGAAAATCATTTCATAATAATGTAATATTTCATGACTTTCCAAGAGTGCCCCTCCTCTCCTCTTATAAAAGGCCCCCACCTCTACCACCTTATTTACACCATCAAAGACATTTGGCTCATCCAAATCTTCCCTAATACTCTCTCAACTTCCCTATCTTAATCTTAGAAACCTCACTTTGGGCAGAAGTCTTCCTAAGGAAGCATTTGGCTCAAATCAAAAAGAGTTACCTGATTTTAAGGTAATGTCTTCTCTTAGGTTCTTTGGTTTTATTTTCCTTCTCCAACCCCTTAAACTCATTTTATTCCTTTATTTTGTAACAAAACCAGTATCTTCAATATAATAGGATTTTTTTATGTGAATTATTTTATTTACACTTACATACACCTTCGTCTAATGGTTAAAGAACATACTGTTTCTGAGGGTGGTGAATTACTACCTCACGAAACGATGATAGTTCAATCTTCTTTTAAAACCTCTCATGGTGGCCATTAAGATATCACTATATTTATATATGATATATATTATGTTTATCTTTTCCTTATGCTTCTTTATTTTTCATTTATGGCATACCTTTATGATTTCCATAATGGGTAAACGCGATAATTTCATTTTACGAAGTGCGGAATACCGCCCCCTCAAAGTGATTTGAATTGTTAATGCCATATGTGGGACGTATAAAGGATGGAGTAAATGATATTATATAATATATTATACTTTAATTATAATATAAAATTATATCATTATGATTTCATTCCATTAAATACTCAATAGAAATGAAAGTAGCATTCTTGCGTACGTACGGCTTACCGTCTCCATGAACGGTGCATTTAATTTCTTACCTATAAATGTTATATAATATTATAAATGAATCTATATACTGGAAATATATGATATATATAATATCTACATCATGAATATAATTCTGGATATAATGGATAATTTACCACATAATGAACTTGTAATTATAAAAAGTGTATTGTTGACTCAAGTACCAAAGATCGAAAAAATGACCGTTATTAACTTAAATGACTACATAATTTTCATAAAATGGTAATAAATGATATAAAAGGGATAATGAACTTGAAATAGGTTCTCAAGAAAGAAGATATTAACTCTATTTTATTATTCAGGAGATTAAATAACGATTGATTCAAGTTAGAAATGAGGTAAGGGACTTCGTCTCAATCTCCTTTCATTGAGACAAATTTTGTTTTATACACAACTTTCCTTTATGCGGTGTATAAAACCCTTTTACATTTAATTTTTTCGAAAGGAATATTTTAATATGAAGCATTTTTACTAAATAACAAAATTAATGTTTTGTCTTATGTATGCGGCGACAACGACTTCTTCGCCACCATGACCATTATTTGAGTTTTGGCTTCCTCTACAAGACATAACTTTTTTTTAAATGAAAAAAATACCAAGTTTTACTTTTCTTTTATTTTGGTGTTGAAAATGGTTTTATCTATCAATGTGGTTTATTGATATCTTGTGATTGAAATGTGGAAATTTTATGTTTCCATTATGCATGTTTTATTTGATACGATTATGTTATGGTTTATGATATGTTTAAACATTTTCATATATGGAATGCATTGGACTTAGTATGTGATGGGTGGAGCCTACTATAGCTCCTCGATGCATCGGTAGGTCTCATGAGACAAAATAGTGTCTTGGCACAAGGCCTTGACAAAGTCTTATTTGTAGTCTTAGCACAAGGCCTTGACTATGTGGTTATGATAGTCTAGCATTATGCATTCCATCATTATAAAACTTGTTATTGATATTGCATGTGATTATTCGACGAGTAGAATATCCATGTGAATAAGTAAATAGAATTACTTCATTTTATTTTTTTTATATTATATTTATTTTCACGTTTAAAAGGATTTTGTTTCAGTTATACATTGCCTTAAATTTTTATGTTTATTTATGAAAGTTTCTGCTCTATTGTTATCCTTACTGAGCATCTGAGCTCACCCATTTCAATGTTTTAATTTTTCCAGGATGTGAAGAATTATTTTATGAATGACCTGTAGGGATAGTATGAGGGGATATAAAGACAACATGTTGTTGTAGTTTTGATTTACTTTATGATTTAATTTAAGACTTATGAATATATCTAGCGTTTCCAATGCTACTAAACTAATCGGTCTTTCGAGACTTGATCTTTTGTGATCATGCCAATGTTACATAATATCGCACCGACTTTGGGTAACTAGGGTAGGGGTGTTATAGTTGGTATCAGAGGTAGTTTTGTACTAACATTTTAAGCTAGATTTATATAAACTCTGATTAGATCACATAGCCCTATGATAGACTTTGAGGATTAGTATAGAAGAACTTCCTATAATTTTAGTATTGTAGAGAATTTGTGAGTTTTCTGAGAAATACATCCCTCTCTAGATACGAGCAGGTAGAGGCGGCTCTGGAACAGATCTACGTAGGGGTAAAACACGAAAACACCGCTTTGAGCTAGACTCGAATGGGAACTGGTGCACGACAACGGGCCTTTCTGCACTCTTGGTTACGACACTCCCGGGGGAAATGCTTAGGATTATTCATGATTTCTTTACAAACCATTATGAAGGGTTTATGAGTATATACTTCCTCAAAGAAAACATTTTTATGATTATGTATTATATCTATAAACCATTAAATTTATGTTAAGTATTTTACAAGTTTGGAATTATTCATTGCAATTCATAAACTGACCTAGTTTATGCCATTGTATAGAAATGGCACCCAGTAGAAGGAATGTGAACTCCATCTATAAATATGATCCCAATAGTAAGAAGGATCATATCTTTCATGGTATTAAGCTGATATTTAGAAAGGAAATAGTCTCCCATGTGTTCTCAACATATGAAGAAATAGTATCATGTGTTAATAAGATAAGTAAAGAATTATTTGAGTCCTTTGGATTTGTAGGTAAGAAAGAGATGAAAAGGATGGAAGAGAGAAATAAGGATAGAGGGAAGAGGGAAAAGAATAATTTTCCAATATGTGATAATTGTGGGAAGAAACACCATGGAACTTCCCTAAAAGGAATGGGAGTTTGTTATAAGTGTGGGTAAAAAGGACACCAAGTACGTGACTGCAAGGGTAAGAAAAAGGTTTCAAATGTGCAATGCTTCATCAGCAAGGAGTGGGGACACTACGCAAACCAATGTCCAAATCATCGGATTATGCCCAAAATGATTCTATTGGATAATAATCAAGTTATTATACTACTGAAAATGAGGGGTAATGATTAGATTTATTATGTTGTTATCAAATAATTATGTCATTTGAGTGTTGTAACAACGATGTACTGGTTATAATAATTATGGAGTATATAAGGATTGTATTGTAGTACTATTTCATTAAGGACTTGTGATTGTGTGGAACCAAGAAAAGTGATTCAATGGTAGGTTATTTTTTTAGAAATATATGGTTAAGAGAACGATAAACCATATTATGGTTCTGATACCAATCTAGTGATTTTGGAATAATACATGATTGATTTGGATAAATTATATTGGATATTCTTGACTTCCTTAAAGCTGATTAATGATTTGTATATATTTTTTGATAGAAGGAGTATATATAGTATTCTATAAGGAATATGGGATCATGAATGTAATCAATAAGGATTTATGGTAATTCAGGATGTTGCAGTGTTTTAAAAGAATACATGATGAAGGTGTTCACATGTTATTACGTGGCAAAAAGGATCTTCATTGTGTTTACCTTCCTTATAAAATTTGGACTGTGAGTTTGGACAGAGGTATTTTGGATAACTATAAAGGTTGAAATGGATTAAGTTGAACTTTGGATAGTATTTTTTAAGGATAAAACATTTTTGATTATTATTTTTGGAATATTATAATACTATAGTTTTAGGAAAAAGACAACCTATAGGTCGAGGGATAACCCGTCGTGTCGGACAAAGATGTAGAATCGAACCCACAACCATAGTGTGACATGCCTTTATTACCAACCACTAGCCTACAGGAAGTCCCTGGTTATTACAAAATAGTTTTCCTAATCTAAATGGTATGTGTTAATATTTTGAACATTGTAAGATTAGGATAAATATAATATTTTTGAGTTCTATTATCCTTTTGAGTGAAAGATGAGTTTGTGGTATAAATAAGTTAAAGGTTGAAACTCTACCTGTCAAGAATATATATATATATACCTATATTTTATTCTATTAATAAATTTATTCTTATACTTTAGGAAAGGGATATTAAAACAAAAAATGTGTTATCCTAATACCTTATGTTTTGTTGAACAGATGATATTTTAAATCAACATATATTAAAGGCTTGGAGGCCCTCAATTTTACACTTGTTTTTGATTGATTACCTCAATAAATCCCTAAAAATATTTATGTTTTCCTCCAATTATATGTGTCTAATTGCCACCAATGTTCTCCTAATCGAGATCATTATTTGGTGGTGACTTTTTCATTTCTCTTTCCTTCTTATTAAGGCAAAATTTTATTAACCTTATTTCCCATGTGTGTTTTCGGCAAAGGTATTTTCTATTTTCAACCTTTTATTTTCGAAGATCATTTTCAAATTGTGAGGACGCAATTTATTGAAGGGGGTGGGAATGTAACACCCCAAGCTTCCACAGTACGCTTTTCTTTTAATAATGTAATAGCCTGCATTGTATGCAAGTTCGAGATTCTAACACACCACATCCAATCAAAATAGCCGTTATGAATAGTAATAACCGCTTTTTGAAATTTTATAAATTTTATTATTCAAATTGGACCTCATTTTTTGATATGGAATATCGAAATTAGCCTATGTTGAATTCTTGGTATTTTTCTGAAAAACATCGATTTTTGATGAATAGTGAAACCACTAGTGGTAGTTAAAAAAATGATTTTTCGTTTAAATGAAATTTTACCACCTTTGGGATTTGAGTTTCAAAAATCCGACATACATCATTTTCATTAGGAAGTAAAATTTGGTTCAATGGGATTAAAATATTTTTTGGTGAATAGTAACTTTTATGTTTTATTAATCGCGATTAAAGGTAATTATTTTAATTTAAGGTAAATATAATGTTATAATAATATGATATTACCTTTACACTTGTCCTACCCTTATAGTATGAGTCATGGCCGACCAAGAAAATCCATGGGTCAACTTGGGGACCCCATGGAGCCACTTGGATAAGAAAATGACATTAATAACTTTTTATTTAAAGTAAAAATAAAATTGTCACAAACATGTGTTGTTTTACTAAAAAAATTATTACATGGGGTTATATAAGTTAACTATTCGACTATAAATATTAATTGGAAAGATAAAATGATTTCCTACATCATGGTGATTTTTTTATAATTTTTAGGCATTAAATAAATAAATTTCTTTATGACACCATGGTGATGCAGTGATTACCTCATTAATGGATAATTTAATTAAAATGAAAAGATAAGGTAAAATCTAAGACATACACTTGTCTAAAGCCTATTGGATGGGTGTATTTCGAACCCTTATCACCTTATCCTTGAAATATATCATTGTGGGACATTTAAAATCCGAAATGAATTTCATAATAATGTAACATTTCATTACTTTCCAAGAGTGCCCGTTCACTCATCTTATAAAAGGCCTCCACCTCTACCACTTTATTCACACCTTCAAAGCCATTTGGCTCGACCAACCTCTTCCCAAATACTCTCTCAACTTCCCTCTCTTACTCCTAGAAGCCTCGCATTTGGCAGAAGTATAATGAACCATTCTTTAAATACATTGTTAGTACTTCAGAATTGGAGTACACTTATTACAACATATAACAAATCCATGAAAGGACTATATTGGTATAGTGTATTTAGAAACTGGGAAACATAAACAACTGGTTCATAAAGCGTCTACATTTTCTCCCATTTATTTCATCATATCTATAGTCCCTTTTGTCATATCTTACTTAATAACCTTCTTCCTGACCTGGGGAAAGAAAATATACAAAAGGGTGAGCTCAAATGCTCAATAAGGGTAAACAAAAGAAATATCAATCACATCATATTCATAAGGACATAAAAATTCGGAAATCTTACCCTGCAAAAGAGATCATAATTTCATAACATGTGATAAATCATGGTAGTGAAATGTAATCACAATAATCATAACTCAAAACATGAATCTTTGTGGAATACACACATAATCATAGAGAATCATTTCTTATTAGTCAAGACTCATTTCCAAGACTATCTTAGTGGACAAAGTCCATTTCTGAACCGAGTTCATTCCTCATTTCAGTCATGTTTCACTGAACCGGTTTAACCTAACGTTCCAGCCATGTCTATCTCATGAGATAAAAAATCTTTACCCAATTCACTGGAGGGAGATATAGGTCCCACCCATCTCATAATGATACCATTCTTATGTGTGCCACAAAATCATAAACCATACATCATAGCATAACCCATGTAATAAAAATGGGATTCTAAAACATCGTGACATAATAAAACAATTCATATAAGATAAAGGAATTCATTAAAATAATTTCATCACAACATAATCAAATAAATTTATTAATAGGGATAGAAACAGAACCCTTTATTATCTTAGATGGAAAAAAATTTTGATACAACACTTGAACTCCATTTTTGAGGAAAATATCCTTTCTACTTCAAAAACATATTTCCTTTCTTAACATGTCATAATATTCTAAACTAGAAGAATTTGATTAAAAATAAACTCTAAAACTTGTAATGTAAGCTTCTTGGAAATAATTTTTTAAAAATCCATTCATGCCGTATAAGTTAAAAAAACATTCTTCTCGTACTTTTGTAGGAAAAGTCAAAAACTACCTCGTACGAAAAATGAAAAAAGATTCCTTTCATATATTTTACTAAAAACTCACTGAAGGGTAAAGTTGGATTTAAATTATTATTGGTGGATGGAAATAATATTACATATTGAGGAAACATGGATGTGGATGATAAAATACACCACAGTAAATTCCAAAGTATAAACATTCTTGGATAAAAATGAGATTGTGATGTTTCCCATACCTTAGGTCCAATTTGCTACGTAAGTGTCCAAAACTCCTTTATAATGATTTAAATAATGTCATTGACTTATTAAAGAATCATACTCATTGTTATGATATCATATATGGTCATATTATTAGCTTATTATTTGTAATATTTCATTGCTACTTGTTATTCGGGTGTTTATTACTTTTTGTTCTTATGCGTGTTTTTTCGAATAAATTCGTATTCTTCTTTTTAGGTTATAGATACCTCATTTACAGAATGGTATTAGTGTAATATATATCATATTTATTCACTCAATTAATTTATGTAATCATTATGCAATGAAAATCATGTAGAATGAGTCGCATCACATCGTTGAGACGGTATTCCGTACATACGCACGAGTGATGATATTGTTCCCATGATCATGGAATTGTATTGGAGTGTATGTATAATATTTCAGAATCAATATCACTTTAAAAAAATAATTTATAGTTATTATTTACACCATTATACCCATCCAAGTAAGGTGGTGGTGGAAAATAGATTACACCACGGCATGGAGACGGTATTCCGTACATACGCACGTGCGGTGATTTTGTTTTCCGTAGGATGGATATATGGTGAAATAGGGCTGTTTCATAATTATAATAACCTATCAGTATATGATTGATACTGATGTTATTACTTCATAATGAAACAACTAAAGAAGAATAAGTGGAAGAAGAAATAATGTTCAAAGAATCGGTAATAGACATTACCTCTTCTTTGAAGCGCCTCTTTGAGACCTCCTTTTAGGTCACTAAACATGGTCTTTGAAGAAGACCAGGACCTCTAGGATGTTTCTAGGTAAGTGGAGAATATAATTTGTCTGGGTTTGGCGAAGCATGAATTCTCAATGTGGTGTGAGGAAGAGAGGGAGGAGGGGCCCTTTTATAAGGGAGGAGAGGGGCACCTTTGGAAAAACTAAAAATATTATTTTATTATAAAGTCATATTCGGTTTTAAATAGCTCCAAATTGATTTATTTCAATAATATGGTGGGGATGGGTCGCAATCCTGTCATCCAACAGAATTTATACAAGTTTAGGTTCCTATTATAACCTTATCATTTAGATTTAACTTTAAGTTAAATAATTTTACTTTTACCGTGTCTTCTTGTTTTCTTACACTATAAGGATAATAAACTTACTATAACAAGTCAAACGAACCCCAAGTTGTTTATTATTAATATATATAACCTTATATAAGTCATTTAGCCGAACCTTAGATTTTTAGGAATAAAATAACAATTAATAATATAATATTTGTTTTAAAAACTATTTTATACCAATTTTGACACTATTTAGTCATTGATTTTTGTGAAAATCATAACAGAATGATTAATTCGAAAAAACTAAATAAAATCAATACTAACATGTCATATTAACCTAGAAAATTAGTGAAATTCATAAAAAGTCTCAAATTACATTTATTTTGGTATTTATAACATTAATAAAATAATTACTGCATCATCATTGTGTTATAAATAAATTAAATTATTTAATGTCTAAAAATTACAAATAAAATATCATTATGTAGGAAATATTTTTAGCTTTCTATATAATATTTATAGTTGAATTTATCTTATGTATAAACTTATATTAAAAATGATTTATTTTTTAAACTTTGATTTTAACTATTTTAACCCTTCTTTAAATAAATTAATAATAAATGTCCTAATCTAATCCAAGTGGGCATAAATGGTCATAGTATATTAATAAAGTTTTTTTGGTCTAAATACACTTATTCAATAGAATTAAGATATGTTTTAGGGTAATAATAATATCATTTTTACCCTTAATTGTCCTATTTACTTTTAACCGTGGTAAAAAAAAGTAAAAAGTAACTATTCACCAAAAATTATTTTCATCTCATTAAACCATATTTTACTTACTGACATCAACCATGTCTCTTGGATTTTTTAGATCCCACTCATAGAAGTGGTAAAATTAAGTTTTATGTAAATTTGCAAATTCTCATAGGAGGTGGGTAAAAGACGGTCAAAAGTTCAATAAAATTTTTATATGTCTAAAATTATTAACAAATGACTCCAATGAATTGAATTGAACTTATATAGGTATTATGTATCAATTTTTAACTAAAATAAATTTAAATAAAATAAATAATTAATTAAATAAGAATTCTGTTTTTAAATAGTAACTGAGTGTTTTCGCTATTCATCAGAAATTGAAAGTTTTCATAAAATTACAAAAATTTCACCCTAGGCTAATTTCGATATTCTGAATCCAAAAATGAAGTCCATTTAGAAAAATAAAATTTTCAAAATTTCAAAAAGTGGTTATCACTATTCATAACGGCTAGTTTTAATAATATTTTAATAGCATATCGTTGTTTATTAAAATTCGGTATTGCATACGACACAAGCTATCAAGGAAGGTCATGATTGCGTGTAAAGCAAGCCCAGCTAGTGTTGTGTGTAGTGAAAGATTTCTTTGACGATTTATATAAAATAAAAACAAAATATTTCTTATAAAAGTCTCGGGTGTTACATTCGACCTCCCTTAAAATGAATTTCACCCTCAAAATTCGTCACATTGTAACAAAAATATGAGGATACCTCTTCCTCATCGTATCCTCAAGCTCCCATGTAGCTTCTTCTAATTGGTGGTTCCTCCATAAAACGTTCACCAAACGAGCGGTCTTGTTCTGTAGGACTTTTTCACTATGATCGAGAATCTCTATCGGTTGTTCTTCATAAGAAATATCGTGTTCCAGTGGTACAACTTCAGAGCTGAGTACATGTGAAGGATCAGGTATGTACTTTCTCAGGAGAGGTACATGGAACACATCGTGAACTTGAGAGAGATTCGGTGGAAGCGCCAATCGGTAAGCTACCTTCCCAAAACGATCCAGTATTTCGAAAGGACCGATATACCTAGGGATCAGCTTTCCCTTCTTTCCAAATCTCATTACTCTATTCCAAGGAGATATTCGTAAGAACACTTTATCACCCACTTCAAACTCTATGTCTTTTCTTCTGTTGTCGGCATAACTTTTTTGTCGACTCTGAGCTGCTCTTATGTGTTGTTGAATAGATCAGATCTTTTCTGCCATTTCATCGACAAGATCAGGTCCTAATAGCTTTCTTTCCCCAACTTCATCCCCTCAAGTTGGAGTCCTGTATTTCTTTCCATAGAGAGCTTTATAAGGATCCATTTAAATACTGGAGTGAAAGCTATTATTATAAGAAAATTACACCAAAGTTAGGTGTTGATCCCAACCACCTTTGAAATCCATAGAGAAAGCTCTCAACATATCTTCTAGAGTTTGAATTGTCCTCTCAGACTGACCGTCTGTATGAGGATGATAAGCAGTGCTGAAACTCAACTCTGTATCCTGAGTATGCTGAAGACTTCGCCAGATCATTGAGGTAAACCTCGGATCCCGATCAGATATAATAGAAAGCGTTACTCCATGCAATCTTACCACTTCCTTTACATATATCCTGGCAAGCTGATCCAGAGAGAAATCCTCTCTAATAGCAATGAAGTGTGCAGACTTTGTAAGATGATCAACTATGACCCAGATAGCATTATTTCCTTTGGATGTTTTAGGAAGTCCGGTGACAAAGTCCATAGTGATGTTTTCCCATTAACTTGCTGACAAACCAATCATCAAGAGACATATCCAGCAACATCTCTTTTCATGCCATCCCACCAGAAGTACTCTTTCAGGTCCCTATAAATCTTCGTGCTTCCAGGATGAATAGTGAATGAAGAACTATGAGCCTCATCCAGCAGCTCCATATTTAATTCGGGGATGGGAGGAACACAAAACCGATTCCTGAATTTTATTATCCCATCACAATCAAGGTTGAATTTAGGAACATTTCTCACCTTCTTTTTTAACTCTACATCTTCTTTCTGTGCCTCTTTAATCTTCACATGTATAGATAGTTGAACATTCATTTGATAAAGATAAGATTTCCCCCTTCCATTATAATTCCAAGATCCATCCTTTGTAAATCCATAAATATTGGATCTTTTGTGATCCTCATCATGGATAAACTGGCATGGTCTTGTCGACTTAATGCATCTTCCACCTTGTTTGCTTTCCCAGGGTGGTAATGAATTGAGCAGTCGCAATCCTTTATCAGCTCCAAACATCTTCTTTGGCGCATATTCATCTCTTTTTGTGTGAAAATATACTTTAAACTTTTATGATCAGTATAAATTTCACACCTTTCTCCATAAAGATAATGCTTCCAAATATTTAATGCAAAGATTGCCGCAGCTAACTCCAAATCATGAGTTCGGTAATTTTGCTAATGGATTTTCAACTATCATGAGGCATAAGCTATCACCATATAATTTTGCATAAGAACACACCCCAATACCTTCTTGGATGCATCACTGTAGATCACAAACCATTCTTCACTACAAGTCAGTGTCAGTATAGGTGCACTGGATAACCCTCTTTTCAACTCCTTGAAATTCTCTTCAAATTCCTCTGTCCAAACAAACATAACTCCTTTCCGAGTCAACCTGGTGAGTGTATTAGATAATCATGAAAAATCTTTAACAAAACATCAATAATAACCAGCCAAACCAAGAAAACTTTGGATCTTAGTTACTATTGTTGGTCTTGACCATCTTTCGATAACCACTATTTTTGCTGGATCCACAGACATCCCCTCTTTTGAGATTATGTAACCCAAAAACGAAACTTTTTGAAGCCAAAATTCACACTTGGTAAATTTGGCATAAAGCTTCTCCTTTCTCAGTGTCTTCAATATAATTCTCAAGTGATCTTCATGTTCTTCCTTGCTCTTTGAATATACAAGAATATCATCTATAAAGACTACCAAAAACTAATCAATATAATATATAAAGACTCTATTCATCAGAGCCATCAAGATAGCAGGGGCATTAGTAAGACCAAATGGCATCACTATAAATTCATAGTATCCATACCTTGAACGGAAAGCCATTTTTGGTATATCCTCCCTTTTGACCATTAATTAATGATACCCTAAACGAAGATCAATCTTGGAAAAGTATTGAGCTCCGCGTAGTTTGTCAAATAAGTCATCAATGCGCGGGAGAGGATATTTGTTCTTGATAGTGATCTTGTTAAGTTTTCGATAATCAATGCAGAGTGTCATTGATCCATCATTCTTCTTAACAAACAAAACAGGTGCTCCCCAAGGTGACACACTAGGGCGTATGAACCCCTTATCAAGATTCTCTTGGAGTTTATTCTTCAGTTCCTGCAACTCAATTGGGGCCATTCTATAAGGTGTCCTTGAAATAGGTAAAGCACCCGGTACGAGTTCTATTGAAAACTCAACTTCATGATTTGGTGGAAGACCCAGCAATTCCTCCAGAAATACATCATCAAACTCTCGTACAATGGGAATATTCTTAATCGTGAGTTTCTCACCAACCATTTGAGATAAATAACCTTCATTTAGTGGAATCAAGACCCATAAGATGGAAGCAATTTCCACCGGAAGGTTATGTTCATCCTTGCATCGATAGACGATCATAGATTGATCTGGAATATGAAATGTGACTTCCCTTCTTTGGAAATTGATATGAGCTCCATATAGAGAAAGCCAATCCATGTCAAGAATCACATCAAATTCTACTATAGGAAGGATCACAAGATTTGTAGGAAGCACTTTCCCTAAAAATTCAATTGGAGAAGAATTAAAAACTTTTGATGCAACTGTTGTGCCATTAGGGGTTATCACAGCTAACTCAACATCTAATTTTTGAGGTAATACGGTGATACCCTTAGAAAATTATTCAGAAATAAATGAATGGGTTGATCCATAATCAAATAAAACATTTCCTACTTTAGAGTGGATGGTAAGTGTACCTTTCACCACTTAGTTATTGTACTCCACATTGCTGATAGAAATTGCATGTGACTTTCCTTTGTCTTTAGCCTTAAGAGTTTATTGGAATTGATCATCATCAACAACCCTTGGATTAGGGCATTGATTGGCATAATGCCCCATTTCCTTGCACATGTAACATTGAAGTGTAGGAGGTGCACTTTGTGTAGCCTTTTCATTGTTCGCATCACTAGACATCTTCTTCCCATCATTATGGAATTCAAATGCCCGATGACCTTCCTTTCCACATTTGAAACATTTACTTGTCCCTTTAAGACAATTCCCTCCATGTTTCTTTCCACACTTTGAGCATAAGGGAAAACTCATCTTCTTTTCAGTGTGCTCTTTAGATTTTCCTTTGAATTCCATTTTCCTCTTCTTAACATACCCATATGACTGATGGGTTACTCCAATCTCCATCTCAGCTTTGAGAGCACATCGAATGATTTCCTCATAGCTATTGAAGTCCCTTATGGCTAACGCCCGTCGAAGACTTGGTTTTAATCCACTAAAGAATCGATCGATCTTACTCTCAAGTTGGATAATAATACTAGAAGCGTACCTTGAAAGTCTTGTAAAATTTTCTTCATAGGTACCAACATATTCATCATCCTTTTGCTTTAGTTCAAGAAACTCCTTCTTCATCATTGTTCAGAGAATATGAGGGAATTACTTATTGAAAAATAAGTTCTTAAACTCGTCCCATTCCATGGACTCAATTTCATCTCTTGGCCTCGTATTCTTTATAAGGATCCACCATTGATCAGTATCACCTTCCAAACGATACACTGCTAAGATGACATTATCATGTTCAGGACATTGAAGAACTAAATATATCTTTTCAGTAGTACTGATCCATTGTTCAGCAACTAATGGATCAGTAGACCTGCTAAATGAAGGTGGACGATGTCTCATGAATGATTCAACAGAATGTTTCTCCTTCCTTTGCTCGTTTGGAAGTCCTGCATGATTCATAGCTTGAGAAAGTTGTGTGAGCTTGGCTACAAGATTTTGCATTCCAGCTCCCATAACTTTTGGTTGCTCAGGGGGACAATCATTGCATTTCCCCTCGCATTCCGCATTAACACTGTTCCTTCGGGTTCCAACCATTGACAAAAACCAAGAAGAATAGTGTGAGAAACACTAATTATAATAGGAAAACCACATAATCAAGAATAAAATTTCACACCTAAGGTCTTATCCTAGGTTATTCATGGACATTTCTAAAACACTAATATTGTTTTCTATGCATAGACTTATCCTTAGGGTTCTTACTAAGGCTTTCACATCCTAGTTTCCAAAGGTTGTCTATACCTTTCCTCTGATACCAACTATAGTGGTCTGGAATTACTTCCAGTGGACTATAATTGATGCCTATCAGGGCACTCCATAGGCGGATACACCCCCTAGGTGGGACACACCACCATCCCCAGTGGCATCCATTTCCTCATGAAGCCCTTGGGCGGAGAGCCATGCTTCGTCCAACGCTCACATGTGAGAGTTCCCAAGGATCGGATACATTCATACCTCCTTTGCCTCTGATACCAACTGTAACGACCCATACTTTACATACATTTTTAGTACATCATAATTGAAGTACACTTATTACAACATATAACAAAACCATGAAAGGACCGTATAGGTATAGTGTCTTTAGAAACTGGGAAACATAAACAACTAGTTCATAAAGCATCTACATTGTCTCCCATTTATTTCATCATATCCATAGTCTCTTTTGGAATATATTACTTAATAACCTACTTCATAACCCGGGGAAAGAAAATATACAAAAGGGTGAGCTCAAATAGTCAGTAAGGGTAATCAAAAGAAATATCAATCACATCATATTTATAAGGACATAACATTTTGGAAATCTTACCCTACAAAAGAGATCATAATTTCATAACATGGGATAAATCATGGTAGTGATATGTAATCACAGTAATCATAACTCAAAACATGAATCTTTGTGGAATACACACATAATCATAGAGAATCATTTCTTATTAGTCAAGACTTATTTCCAAGACTATCTTAGTGGAAAAAGTCCATTTCTGAACCGAGTTCATTCCTCATTTCAGTCCTGTTTCACTGAACCGGTTTAACCTGCCGTTCCAGCCATGTCTATCTCATGAGATATAAAATCTTTACCCAATGCATTGGAGGTAGATATAGGTCCCACCCATCTCATAATGATACCATTCTTATGTGTTCCACAAAATCAGAAACCATACATCATAGTATAACCCATGTAATAAAAATGGGATTCTTAAACATCGTGACATCATAAAACCATTCATATAAGATAAAGGAATTCATAAAAATAATTCCATCACAACATAATCAAATCAATGTAATAATAGGGATAGAAACAAAACCCTTTATTATCTTATATTGAAAATAATTTTGATAAAACACTTGAAGTCCATTCTTGAGGAAAATATCCTTTCTACTTCAAAAACACTTTTACTTTCTTAACATGTCATACAATTCTAAACTACAAGAAGTTGATTAAAAATTAACTTGAAAACTTGTAAAGGAAGCTTCTTGGAAATAATGTTTTAAAAATCCATTCATGTCATATAAGTTAAAAAACATTCTTCTACTACTTTTGTCAGAAAAGTCAAAAAGTATCTCGTATGAAAAACAACAAAAGATTCCTTTCATATCTTTTACTGAAAACTCATAGAAGGGTAAAATTGGATTTAAACAATTTTAGGTGGATGGAAATAATATTAAATATTGAGGAAACATGGATGTGGATGATAAAATACACCCTAATAAATTCCAAAGTACAAACAATTTCGGATAAAAATGAGATTGTGATATTTCCCTTACCATAGGTCTGATTTTCTTCGTAAGTGTCCGAACCTCTTGTATAATGATTTAAATAATGTCATTGACTTATTCCAGAACCATACTTATTGTTATTATTTCATATATGTTCATATTCTTAGCTTATTATTAGTAATATTTTATTGCTACTTGTTATTCGGGTGTTTATTACTTTTTGTTCTTATGCGTGTTTTGTCGAATAAATTCTTATTCTCATTTTTAGGTTATAGATTCATCATTTCAAGAATGGTATTAGTGTAATTTATATCATATTTATTCACTAAATTCATTTATTTAATAATTTTGCAATGAAAATCATGTAGAACGAGTCACATCACATCGTTGAGACGGTATTCCGTACGTACGCATGAGCGATGATATCATTCCTATGATCATAGAATTGTATTGGAGTGTATGTATACTATTTCAGAATCAATATCACTTTACAATAATAATTTATATTTATTATTTACACCATTATACCCATCCATGTAAGGTGGTGGTGGAAAATAGATTACATCACGGTGTGGAGACGGTATTCCGTACGTACGCACGCGCGGTGATTTCATTTCCCGTAGGATGGATATATGGCGAAAAGGGTTGATTAATACTTATAATAACATATCAGTATATGAGGGATACAGATGTTATTACTTCATAATGAAACAACTAAAGAAGAAGAAGTGGAAGAACAAATAAAGTTGAAAGAATCGGTAACAGACATTACCTCTTTTTTTGAAGCGCCTCTTTGAGACCTCCTTTTAGGGCACTAAAATTGATCTTTGAAGAATACCAGGACCTCTAGGATGTTTCTAGGGAAGTGGAGAAGTGAATTTGGCAGGGGTTGGCAGAGATTTAAGACTCAAAGTGGTGTGAGGAAGAGAGGGAGGTGGTTCCCTTTTATAAGGGAGGAGAGGGGCACCTTTGGAAAAACTAAAAATATAGTTTTATTATAAAGTCATATTCAGTTTAAAATAGCTCCAAATTGATTTACTTCTAAGATAAGGTGGGGATGGGTCGAAATCCTTTCATCCAATAGAATTTAGACAAGTTTAGGTTCCTATTTTAACCTTATCATTTAGATTTAACTTTAAGTTAAATAATTTTACTTTTACCGTGTCTTCTTGTGTTCTTACACTATAAGGTTAATAAACTTACTATAACAAGCCAAAAGAACCCCAAGTTGTTCATTATTAATATATATAACCTTATCTATGTAATTTGGCCGAAACATAGATTTTTAAGAATAAAATAACAATTAATAATATAATATTTGTTTTAAAAACTATTTTATGTCAATTTTGACACTATTTTGTAATTGATTTTTTTGAAAATCATAACAGAATGATTAATTCTAAAAAAGTTAATAAAATCAATACTACCATGTCATATTAACCGACAAAATTGTTTTAATTCATAAAAAAGTCTCAAATTACATTTATTTTGGTATTTATAACATCAATATAATAATTATTGCATCATCATTGTGTCATAAATAAATTAAATTATTTAATGTCTAAAAATTACAAATAAAATATCATTATGTAGGAAATATTTTTAGGTTTCTAATGAATATATATAGTCGAATTTATCTTATGTATAACCCTATATTAAAAATTATTTACTGATTAAACTTTGATTATAACTATTTTAACCCTTCTTTAAATAAATTAATAATAAATGTCCTAATCTAATCCATGTGGGCCTAAATGGTCATATTTAATTACTAAGGTTGTTTTCGGTCGAAATAAACTTATCGAATGAAAATAGGTCATTTTTAGGGTAATAATAAAATCATTTTTACCCTTAATTACCCTATTTACTTTTAATCGTGGTAAAAAAAGAAAAAAGTTACTATTCACAAAAAATTATTTTCATCTCATTGAACCACATTTTACTTAATGAAATCAACCGTGTCTCTCGGATTTTTAAAATTCCACTCACAGAAGTGGTAAAATTAAGTTTTATGTAAATTTGAAAATTTTCCTAGGAGGTGGGTAAAAGACGGTCAAAAGTTCAATAAAATTTTTATATGTCTAAAATTATTATAAAATGACTCCAATGAATTTCATTGAACTTATATATGTTTTATGTATAAATTTTTACCAAAAATAAATTTAAATAAAATAAATAATTAAATAAATAAAAATTTGGTTTTTAAATAGTAACCCAGTGTTTTCACTATTCATCAAAAATTGAAAGTTTTCAGAAAAATACCAAAATATCACCCAAGGCTAATTTCGATATTCTGAATCCAAAAACAAAGTCCATTTTGAAAAATAAAATTTAAAAAATTTCAAAAAGTCATTATTACTATTCATAATGGCTATTTTTAATAATATTCTAATAGCATATCGTTGTTTAGTGAAACTCGGTATTGCGTACGACGTAAGCTATCTAGGAAGGTCGTGATTGCGTGTAAAGCAAGCTAAGATAGTGTTGTGTGTAGAGAAATATTCCTTTTATGATTTATATAAAATAAAAACAAAATATTTCTTATAAAAGTCTCAGGTGTTACAAGAAGTCTTCCCAAGGAATCCTTTGGCTCAAAACAAAAAGAGTTACCTGATTTTAAGGTAATGTACTCTTTTATGTTCTTTTGATTTATTTTGATTCTCCAACCCCTTAAACTCTTTTTATTCCTTTAGATTGTGAAAAAACCAGTATATTCAATATACTAGGATGTTTTTATGAGAATTATTTGATTTACACTTACACACACCTTCGTCTAATTGTTAAAGAACATACTGTTTCTGTGGGTGGCGAATTACTGCCTCACGAAACGATGATTGTTCAATATTTTTTTAACATCTCTCATGGTGGCCATTAAGATGTCACTATATTTATATATGATATATATTATGTTTATGTTTTCCTTATGCTTATGTATTTTTCATTTTTGGCATACCTTTATGATTCCCATTGTGGGTAAATGAGATAATTTCATTTTAGGAAGTGCGGAATACCGCCCCCTCAAAGTGATTTGAATTCTTAATTCCATATGTGGGACGTATAAAGGATGGAGTAAAATATATTATATATGATATTATACTGAAATTATAATATACCTTTATGTCATTATGATTTCATTCCATTAAATACTATATAGAAATGAAAGTAGTGTTCATGCATACGTACGGCTTACCGTCTCCATGAATGGTGCATTTCATTTCTTACCTCTAACGGTTATGTAATATTATAAATGAATTTATACACTGGATATATATGATATATATAATATCTACATCATGAATATAATTCTGGATATAATGGATATTTTACCCTATAAACAACTTGTAATTATAAGAAGTTTATTGTTGACTCAAGTACCAAAGATCGAAAAAATGACCGTTATTAACTTAAATGAATACATAATTTTAATAATATGGTAATAAGTGATATAAAATGGATAATGAACGTTAAAAATATTCTTAAGCAAGTAGTGATTGACTCTAGTTTATTATTCAGGAGATTAAAGAACGATCGAGTCATGTCAGACGCGAGGTAAGGGACTTTGTCTCAATCTCCTTTCATTGAAGCATATTTTGTTTTATACACAACTTTCTTTTATACGGTGTATAAACCCCTTTGAGTTTTACTTTTATTCAAAAGGAATATTTTTATATGAACCATTTTTACTAAACAACAAAAGTAATGTTTTGTCTTACGTATGCAGCGGGAGCGACTTCTCCGACGCCATGACCATTATTTGAGTTTCGGCTTCCTCGACAAGCCATAATTTTTTTTAAATGAAAAATAAATACCAAGTTTTACTTTTCATTTATTTTGGTATTGAAAATGGTTTTATCATATCAATGTGTTGTGTTGATATATTGTGATTGATATGTGGAAATGTTATGTTTCCATTATGCATGTTTTATATGATACGATTATGTTAATGTTTACGATATGTTTAAACCTTTTAATATAAGGAATGCATTGGACTTAGTATGTGATGGGTGGGGCCCGTGATAGATCCTCGATGCATCGGTAGGTCTCCTGAGACAAACTAGTGTCTTGGCACAAGGCCTTGAAAAAATCTTATTTGTAGTCTTGGCATAGGGCCTTGACTATGTGGTTATGATAGTCTGGCATTATGCATTCCATCATTATGAAAGTGGTTATTGATATTTCATGTGATTATTCGACTAGTAGAATATCCATGTGAATAAGTAAATGGAATTATTTCATTTTATTTTTCCATATTATGCTGAATTTCAAGTTTAAAAGGCTTCTGCTTCAGTTATACATTGCCTTAAATGTTTATGTTTATTTATGAAAGTTTCTTCTATATTATTATCCTTACTAGTCATTTGAGCTCACCCCTTTCAATGTTTTAATTTTTCCAGGATGTGAAGAAGTATTTTATGAATGACCTGTAGGGATAATATGAGGGGATATGAAGACAAGATGTTGTTGTAGTTTTGTTTTACTGTATGATGTAATGTAATACTTATGAATATATCTAGTGTTTCCAATGCTACTAAACTAATTGGTCATTCGAGACATGATCTTTTGTGATCATGCCAATGTTAGGTAATAATGCACTAAATCTGGGTAACTCGGGTTGGGGTGTTACAGCAGCAGGTTCAGATCTAGAATGCTGATCTCTCTGCATGTTTTCAACAATACATCTTAGGGTCATCACTTCATTTCTGAGTAGCTTATTTTCAACTCTTACTTCTTGAATCTCATGGAGCATCTTATGTTTTATTTTACAAATAATTTTCACCAATAATAGTGAGGCATCTCTCTCGCTTAAATTTTCTACAAGATGAGGTTGGGTATTCTTTAATTTCTCAACTCTGGGTAAGAGAGTGTCACCAAATTCATTTATATCATCCTTAATAAAAAAGGATGGCTATTCAAATAAGGGTTCGTGAGTAGGGACTGGTACAGGCTCAGGTTCCTTCTCAGGAGAAAAAATGTAGATAGATTTCAACTGAAATAGGGAGGAAATATCAATCTTGGTTGCTATAACCTGCTGAGAATCATTCACATCATAGAAACTAGGAAATTTATACTGAGTGTCTACATGACTTGAATCAGTTTGATGTGAGGCATCAATGGAATCATGATTTGGGGTTTGATCCCCCTAAACAGGTGCATCTTTATTAGGACAAAGAGGCTTAGAATCTTAGTCTAATTCCACACACCCATATCTATGTTCCTCACTCATGTCTTGTCTAGCCAGCTGAAAGGCTATCTCCATCCTTTCTTCAGCTGAAGGGATGATTTCAAGAACAAATTTTTCTACAGTGAGTTCCTCAATATTTACCTCTTGAAAATAGGTATATCTTCCACTATAGGCTCTTATAATGTAAGCTCATCCATGGAATGCTTTTCAGGTTCTTTGGAAACTGATTCTATTTCATCCTCGAGTTGAATTTCTAATTTAATAGCTTCCTTAGGAGTAAGGACTTCTTCTTCAAGAACTACATGATGAATAGTTGTCCTGTCTTCATCAATAGTAACAACTTCCCTAGGTGGCACTACAGACTCTTCCACCTCTTCTTCAGGATACTTAACAATCTCATCTGGTTACAATCCAGGATCAGAAATATCTTGTGGTCTTAATGGATAATACACCGGATTGAATTTATCAGAAATTCTATCATTGTCTTCCACCAATTCCTTTTTCCAAGGATTCCAGTTTATCTTCATTCTTTTGATAGTTTCTTTTGAAAGACAGTACACACGGTCCTTAATCACTTCCTCATTGGGTCCAACCATACCCTTGGCAAGGATCATGGATGAGATTATCCGAGAGTAGAACAGAGAAGTTGACTTGGATGTGACTTTGATCAACTCACACATATGGTGTACGATATACATGCACAGGTTTATCTTATGCCCATTTTTCATAAGTTGAATCAGAAACACATTCTAATATTTTAAAATAGAAAAATAACTTTTCTTGTGACTAACCAAATTCTTTATAAACTTGAACAAAAGCCTTAATTCTCCATCTAATTCAGTAGCAATGGCTCTCCTCTAAGTGCCATTTACAGTTAATGTTTTCAGGGAATCTTCTAAATAAAAGAAATATGTTGAAGGTGGAGGTCCTCTCTGATAATCCTCATAGATGCCTTCATGTGGTATGTTAAGGCATGCAGCCCATAACCTCTAAGAGAATGAGAATCTCTAGCCATTGACCCATCTTTTTACAACATAAGTATCACCAGAATCAAAGAATAATTGAACGTACTGGTAAAAATGAGCCACTAACCTAGAGTAGATGGGTATATCTTCCTTTAAGAACCATTAAGACCAGACTTGTTGTTCTAACACTCTCAATACCAGATACTTACTAGACAGAATCCATTTGGGGAAAATCTCTTTCTCGGGTAGAACAACACGGTTTACTAGATTCATATTTAAAGGTCCTTCAGGTGTTATCATAGGTGAAATCTTCGTCTTCTTTGAAATGTGCTTCTCATGAGTCGATAATGATAGATGTTTAATTCTTGGAATTTATTGAAGGTTTGAGCATGAAAAGGGTTTTATGGATGAAGAAGGTTTCGAAAAGAGTAGGTAGAAGAAACCTCAAGTGAAGGATCGAGTGACACTTACTTTGTTTTATCATTTTGGAATACCAAACATCAAAAAAATAAAAACGCGGGAAAATATAAAATTTTAAGAGGATAATTACTGCAATATGGGTTTAAATAAAATTAAAAAGCAACTTTATAGTGAGACCGTGTCTGGTCATTACGGTAAGTCAGTAAACGAGCTTCCAGGTGAGACAATGAATGAACTTCTCAGTGTTCGTTACGGTGAGATAGTAAACGTCAAATAGTAAGTGAAAAATAATAACAGTGAGACCATAAACATAAAACTTTATGTTGAGATGGTAAACATGAAATATGTTAATTGGGAAACTATAATCATGAAATAGTAAAGTATAACACAGTGAGATATTGAATAGTAAGACCTGAAACAGTAACAATTATGGTATCTATATGAGATTTATCATGCCTAGTTCATGTTTGATGTTGTCTATTATCTCATAATTTAATGTTTTGGTGAATATATCAGCAACTTGATATTCAGTACCAATGGATTCCAAAGTGATATCACCTTTTTGAAAATTATCTCTCAAAAAGTGATGTCTTACATCAATGTTCTTTGTCCTAGAATGTGAAACATGATTATTTGACTTTTTAATAGCACTTGTGTTGTCACAGTTTATAGGTAAATGTTTGAATTGATATCGATAATCTAGTAATGTGTGTTTCATCCACAAAATCTGTGCACAAAAATTTCCAGCAGCAATGTATTCAGCTTCTGTAGTAGATAATGCAACAGAATTTTTTCTCTTACTACACCAAGAAACTAGTGACTTTCTTAAAATGTGACATGTTCTAGAGGATCTATTTCTATCTAACTTATAGCCACCAAAGTCAGCATCAGAATAACTAACTAATTCAAATTATTGTCCTTTGGGATAAAACAGTCCAAGATTGGGAGTATGCTTGAGGTATTTTAAAATTCTCTTTACAGCATTTAAATGAGATTACTTAGGGTTTTCTTAAAAACTATCAAACATACACACACTAAACATAATGTCAGGATGAATATCAGTTAAGTATAGTAAACTTCCAATCATTCCTCTATTAGTGGTTTGACCAAAAAAAATTCCATCTTCATCAAGATCCAATTTACAAATGGTACTCATGGGAGTGTCACTAATTTTTGTGTTGTCCATTACAAAACATTTTAGAAGATCCTTTTTATATTTACTTTGATTTAAAATAATACCATTTTCATTTTTCAAAACATGAAATCCACGAAAATATTTGGGTTCTCCCATTAAAATCATTTCAAATTCGTTTTGCATAATTTTAGAAAAATAAACACATAAATAATTCTTCTAAGATCCAAAAATAATGCCATCTACATAGATTTGAGAAACTAAAACATCATTAGAAATTCGTTTTATAAAAAAAGGTAGGATTAGCTATTCCTTTTGTAAAACCATTGAAGATAAGAAAAGTACTCAATATGTCATACCAAGCTCGTGGAGCTTGCTTCAAGACATATAAGGATTTTTATAATTTAAAAATATGATTTGAAAAATGGGGGTTTTTAAATCCAGGGGGTTGTTCAACAAAAACATCCTCAGTTATATACCCATTTAAGAATGCACTCTTAACATCCATTTGATATAGTATGAAATTTAAAAGTGAATCATAGGAAAGAAGGATTCTAATGGATTCATGTCTGGATACAGGTGAAATGGTCTCCTCATATTCAATTCCTTCTTCTTGATTATAGCCTTGTGCAACTAGTCCATCCTTATTTATAACATTGTTACCATCTTTATCAACATTATTCCTAAAAACCAATTTAGTGCCTATGGTCAATGTTTCTTTTGGTCTGTCTAGTAATTCCCAAAAAAAATTTCATTCAAATTGATTCAATTATTCTTGAATAGCCATCACCCAAAATTCATCATTGATTACATCATTGATAATTTTAGGTTCATGCTATGAAAGAAAAGCTTGATGTTCAACATGGTTTCTCAGAGAAGCTCTAGTTTGTGTCCCTCTATCTAAATCTCCTACTACAACATCTGAAGGACGGTTTTTAAGGGTCCTTGTTGGTCTCGAAAAGGTAGGGCTAGAAATTTTAGTTTCATTTATAGGTTTGGGTTTTATAGAAACATGTTCTGGAAAATTTCCAGAACTGGTTATCTTAAAAACAGGTTCAGTGTTCTTTTCATTAAGGTCTAGAATGGACAATTCTTCATTAAGATTTTCAAGAAGGGTCTTAGGTTCATATAGATCAGTTTCATCAAATTTGATGTGTATATATTATTCTCCACATTTGGTTATATTATTTAATACTCTATAAGCTTTACTCGAGATTGTGTAACCTAGGAAAATTCCTTTATCACTTTTGGAAGCAAATTTTTCATGATTATCTTTAGTATTAAGGATAAAAACATTACAACGAGAAACTCTAAAGTAACTAACTTTAGGCATCCTATTATTCCACAACTCAGAAGGGGTCTTTTGTGAATTGGTCTAATCAAGACTCTATTGATAATATAACAAGCTATATTGATAGCTTCAGCCCAAAATAAATTGGCAAACAATATTCAATGAGCATTGTCCTATAGATCTATTGAAGTGTCCTATTTCTTCTTTCTACTAATCCATCCTGTTGAGGTGTTCTAGGAGCAAAGAAGTTGTGACTATAGCCATTATGTGAGAAATAAGATTCGAACACTTGATTTTCAAATTCACGTTCATGATCACTTCTCAAGGACATTATCCTATGTCCACTAAGGTTTTCTACAGACTTGGAATATTTGATAAAATAAGAACAAGATTTACTTTTGTGAGGAAGAAAGTATACCCAAGTGCACCTAAAAAAATCATCTACAAGAACATAAACATAGTGCTTCCCATTTAGACTTGACACTCTTGATGTTCCAAAAAAATATATGTGAACCAAATCGAGAGGTTTAGAAGTAGAAACTTCTTTCTTTCATTTGAATGAAACTTTGTGTTGTTTTCCCTTTAGACAAGGATTGCACACTTTGTTAAGTGGGAATTCCAGTTTAGGTAAGCCTCTAACTAAACCTTTCCTAGTCAATTTTCTAAGTGATTTCACATTACAATGTCCTAGTTTTCTATTCCAAAGCCAAGATTCTTTATTAAAATCATTTAAACAAGTAACATTTTGTTTAGCTAAAGAATTCAAATCTACAGCAAAAAAATTTTCATTTCAAAATGTTGTAAATACTAAAATACTTTTATAATTAAAAACATTACATTAATAATTTTCAAAATTTACATTGAAACCATCACCACACAACTTATAAATACATAGAAGGTTGAATTTTAATCCATTAACAAATATTACTTTATAAATTAAAATTATATCAATGTTTCCAATCTAGCCTAAGCCGATGATTTTTCTTTTTGAGTTATCCCCAAAGGTGACATGTCCTCCATTAACTTTGATTAATCTCTTAAAGAATTAGTAGAATTCTATGATATGTCTTGAACATCCACTTTCAACATACCATATATTCTTTATAGAATCCTGTCTTTTTATAACATAACCTTAATTTCATTACACGGAACTGAGGATCGTTAAGGTTTAGTGTCTTGGAAACAAGGAACATAATACATGAAAAAAAAACATAAAACATTCTTCTTAAACACTTTAAAGGCTTCCCCTTTAGTTTATCCTAGTTTCATTACTGCATCACATAACCTGGGGATATACATCAAAAGAAAGGGTGAGCAGAAGGCCCATTAAGGGAATGAAGAGAAACATTTTACATGTGAACTTGAGATACTTCAATAAGGACATGAAAAGAACTTTAAGTCATGAGAAATAAATCATGAGATACATCATAATAAAATTAACATTTTTCATAACTTGAAGATGTGGCTGCAACATTTAATATTGACAATCGTTTCATTTCACCAAGGTCCATCCCCAAGGTGTCGTTAAAAATTACCAAGGTTATTCACCAAGGCGTCATTAAAATGGTCATCTCTAGAGATTAAGTCTTTACCCAATGCATTGGAGCGCTATCAGGGAGCACCCTTAAATTTGAATTTATTATCATGTGAGCCACATATATCATCATCAAACATTTCATAAATAACCCATATAGTATAAAATAAATGGGTTTCATTTCATAATCATAACGTTTTAAAAACTGCATTAAAGACATGATCTTTACGTTACTTTAAACCCATGGAAAGGGAAAGCGGGTATCATGTATGTAAATCCCAGAATTTAAAACAGAATATTTTGATATATATGTGAATACCCCTTTAGAAATAAGAGCTTTGAGTATTCACTTTATAACAGAAAATAATTTTGAGAAAAGAGACACATTTTGAGACGAAAATTCTGCAGCATAACGGCTATGTTACAAGGTTTTAGAAAACATTGAGAAGAGAGGGAACATGGGTAGAACAATCATAATTGACCCATAAAATAGTAGAGGGACAGAATAAGAAGGATATATGGACATGGTGATGCAATTTCAAGGACATACCTTTTGAAATGAAAAACATGGAAGGAAGACAAAAATTTGTTTTCTCTTATGAAAATTCGGCAGCCTAACGGCGTCACTTAAACTTCAACAAAAATGAATTGAACAGATAAAATAGGGTCTCTCATCATATGATCATAAGAGATCAGTATTATAGATATAGAGATCATACCCCAAAATAATTAAAAGGGAACTTGAAAGATTTGACATGAAAATTGAACTTGAAAAATGAGAAGGGTGAAAGAATCACTTAAAAAATCGGCAGCCTAACGACGTCACTTAAACATTCATAAAACGAAATTATGAGAGTAAGATGGGATCTCTCATCATATAAACATGAAAGGGCAGTAAGAGGAATATAAAAGAACATCCTCTCACATAATAACATGGAGCATAAAAGGAATGACATAAAAGTGATTACATGAAAAGAAAGAGAGAGGTCGGATCCCTTACCTTAAAACGTGACTCTTCAAACTCAATGTTTTGGACCTTGAGGGCTTGGGGAACCTTGGGAGGACTCCGTGGGAGTTAAGGAGACCATAACTTCGTTGTGGGAGAGTTGGGAGTGAAAAATAAAGGAGTAAAGGGTGGGTATTTATAGGGAAATTGAGGGGACAAGGCATTAATGGCCAAGGGACGCCTCGTTAGTGGTTTTGGAAAAACCATGGGCTTTCCCATGGTATTTTCCCATGGTATTGGCCACTTGGCACACATCATACCTTATCTTACTATTCATAAGTCGACCATATTGATTACATACTTAATACATCATTTAATGATGTCATTAAACACCCGTAACTTAAAAACTATACTTTCACTATTCATCGAAAATTCAAATTTCTCAGAATAATCCCAAAAGTTTATCTTAACCAAATATCAATGCTCTGATTTCAAAAATGAAATCCATTTTATAAAAATAATTTTCTAAATATTTTTAATTTAATTTTTAAATAAAAACACTATTCATCGAGAATTCATTTTTTTCAGAAAAATCCCCAAAAATTACATTAACATAATATCGATGCTCTGAGTTCAAAAAATAATGTCCTTTTTATAAAAATAATTTTATAATTATTTTTAATTAAATTTTTAATTAAAAAACACTATTCATCCAAAAAAACTAATACTTGACTAATAATTTATGAAACCGTTATTTATCCATTTTATTGAATCACATTACTTAATCTAGGTGTCTAAATTATATTAAAACTTTCTTTGAGTGAAATTACTAATCCATTTGGTCACATTACTAATCCTAAGCATAAAATCACTATTCATAATTTACTATTCATCAAAAATTATGTTGATCTTATTAGACTCCAAATTCCTTACTGAACACTTTTGTAGAAGACCATTTTTTGAAAATCATTACACATCATTAATTATTTAGGGTTTACATAAATGTTTTAAAATACCCCTTTTTCAAAAAATCATCAATAAAATATATCCTAAAATTATCCAGACAAAAGAAATTCCACAAACATCACTAAAGAAAGAGATCTCAATTTATTCACCCGAAAGGATTACACAAGGAAGCTAGGGTCTCGTCACATAGCCCCTTATAACACCGGCATAAGACCTAAGTGTAAGGTGTGCTATGGTGAGATAATCTGAGGGAGGCTCTGATAACATTGCCCTAGTAGTAATCTCTACTAACTTGAACTTCTCCCGAAGGCGTTTCCGTTCAAGCTTGACATGCTGGAATTCGGCTTGGGCTTGGTCCAAAGCAAAGCCCACAGATTCTACCTCCTTCCCCAGCTCTGATAAGGGGGCTTCATAAGGGTCGAGTCTACTGGATGAAGCCATCGACTCCTCTTTCTGCATTAACAATTAACATATTATTAAATCACTAAGAGTAAGTTTATATACTACTCAAAAAGATTGGGTCATTACATTCTTCCCCCCTTAAGAAATTTCATCCCCGAAATTTATACTTGAGGCCTAGTCGAAAAGGTGAGGGTACTTTTTCTTTATTGTTTCCTCAGGCTCCCAAGTCGCTTCTTCATATTTATGATTCCTCCACAATACTTTCAAAAGGTGGGTAGTATTGTTTCGTAGGACCTTGTCTCCACGGTCCAAGATCTCCACTGGCTGCTCCTCATAAGAGAGGTCATGTTCCAGTTGTACCACCTCTGGGTTCAGTACATGCGAAGGGTCGGGTATGTACTTCCTCAAGAGAGATACATGGAAGACATCATGAACTTGAGCTAGGTTCGGTGGAAGTTCTAGACGATAGGCCACTGCTCCTATGCGATCAAGGATTTCATAGGGGCCGATATACCAAGGGCTGAGCTTCCCTTTCTTCCCAAACTTCATGACTCTCTTCCATGGAGAAATTCGAAGGAAGACTTTGTCACCAACACCAAACTCAAAGTCCCTTCGACGATTGTCAGCATAGCTCTTCTTCCGACTCTGAGTAGCCTTTATGTGTTGTTGGATGGCATGAACCTGTTCTGTCATCTCTTGCACAAGATCAGGCCCAAGAAGCTTTCTCTCACCAGTTTTATCCCAACAAGTAGGAGTTCAACATCGCTTTCCATACAGAGCTTCATAGGGTGCCATCTGAATACTCGAATTGAATCTGTTGTTATAGGAGAACTCGACTAATGGGATGTGTTGATCCCATCAACCTTTAAATTCCATTGAGCATAATCTCAGCATGTCTTCAAGTGTCTGAATAGTCCTTTCAGATTGGCCATCATTTTGAGGATGATAGGTCGTACTAAAATTATATTCAGTATTCAGAGCATGTTGAAGACTTCTCCAAAATTTTGATGTGAATCTTGAGTCACAATCAGACACGATGGATAGTGGTACCCCATGCAGCCTTACCACTTTTTTCACGTATATCTTGGAAAGCTGATCCAGAGAGAAATCTTCCCGAATAGAGATAAAATGGGCTGTCTTGGTGAGACGATCCACAATAACCCATATCGCATTGTTTCCTTTGGAATTTTTTGGGAGATCAGTTACAAAGTCCATAGTGATATTATCCCACTTCCATACTGGTATGGGCAGTGGTTGTAATACCCCCTTAGGAAGTTTTCGTTCTGCCTTTACTTGCTGACACACCAGGCACCTTGTAGTGTAATCAGAAATCTCCCTCTTCATGTTATCCCACCAATAATGATCACGAAGGTCTCTATACATCTCAGTGCTTCTCGGATGTATAGAGAAAGTAGAGCTATGAGCTTCATCCATCAGTTCTTTCTTTATCTCCGGAATAGATGGAACACATAGTCTTGTACGAAATTTTAATACACCTTCTTGATCAATATTGAAATCAGGTAACTTCCCATCTTTTACAGCCTCCAACTTCTCCTGCAGCAAAGGATCTTCTTTTTAAGCCTTCTTGATCTTCTCTGTTAATGAAGGTTGAGAAATCATTTGGGATAGGGTTGATGATGTCCCTTTCCTTATAATTCCCATGTCCATTTTTACTAGATCTTTAATCAAGGGATCTCCAAGGATCCTCATTGTTGCCAGAACAACAGGATCTTTCCTGCTTAACGCATCCGTGACTTTGTTTTCTCTTCCAGGGTGATAATGAATTGAACAATCATAGTTTTTTATAAGCTCCAACCATCTCCTTTGTCTCATGTTCAATTATTTCTGTGCGAAAATATAATTTAGACATTGGTGGTCAGTGTATATATCACATTTCTCCCCATAAAGATAGTGCCTCCATTTCTTTAGATAAAAAACAACTGCCGCCAGCTCTAGATCATGCGTAGGATAATTCTACTCATGAATCTTCAACTGTCGAGATGCATAAGCAATTACCTTGTCATTTTGCATGAGGACGCACCCAAGGCCTTTCAGAGATGAATAGCTAAAAATAACAAATCCTTATCCGATAGAGGGTAGTGTTAACACAGGTGCAGTAACCAATCTCTTCTTCAGCTCTTGGAAACTTTCCTCACATTCCTTTGTCCAGATGAACTTAACCCCTTTTCGAGTCAACTTGGTTAGTGGATTAGAAAGCCGTGAAATTTTTTTCACAAACCTCCTATAATATCCCGCTAAACCAAGGAAACTACGAATCTCAGTTACTATTGTGGGTTGAGGCCACTCCTCCACAACCATTGTCTTTGCAGGGTCAACCGAGATTCCTTCATTGGTTACGATGTGCCCCAAGAAAGCCACTTGTTGTAACCAAAACTCACACTTGCTGAACTTCCCAAAGAGCCTCTCCTTCCGCAGAGTTTTCAATATAACCCTTAGATGATCTTCATGCTCCTCACGACTTTTTGAATATATCAAAATATCATCAATAAAAACTACCACAAAGTTATCAAGGTACTCCTTAAAGACTCTATTAATCAAATCCATGAATATAGCAGGAGCATTAGTCAAGCCGAAGGGCATAACAGTAAACTCATAATGCTCATATCTTGATTGGAAGGTAGTCTTTGGAATATCTTCCTTCTTCACCCTCAGTTTATGATAACCACATCGAAGGTCAATCTTAGAGAGGAATTGAGCCCCGCGAAGTTGGTCAAATAAATCATCAATTCTTGGAAGAGGATATTGGTTCTTCATTGTGATCCCGTTCAGTTCTCTGTAATCAATGCATAGCCACATTGATCTATCTTTCTTCTTCACAAAGAGAACTGGTGCTCCCCAAGGAGACACACTCAGTCGGATAAACCCCTTCTCCAACAAGTCTTCGAGTTGTTTCTTTAACTCTTCTAGCTCCACATTTGCCATTCTATAAGGAGTCTTTGATATCGGTTGAGACCCAGGTACGAGTTCAATGGAGAACTCTACCTCTCTTTCTAGGGGAGGTCCAGGTAACTCCTCAGGAAATACATCCATGTATTCCTGATCAATCAGAACATCTTCTATTTGTATGCTCCCTTTTCCTTCTTCATCATCACCGATTAACTTCATAAAGAAAGCTATAGGAGGTGCTTCTAGATAGGGATCAGTTCGGGATATCTCTCCTTGGAAGATAACTGTAGGTCGTTCATTCAAGACTACTGAGATTTCCTTACTTATGCATTTGATCTTAGCATTATACTTTGAGTGCCAGTCCATCCCTAGTATAATGTCAAATTCCATCATGGGAATGACTACTAGATTTACGATAAGATTGGGCTCACCAAATTAAACACTAGAGTCTCTAAATACTGTTGATGAAAGGATAATCCCACTTGGAGTCTTGACTGACAACTCTACCTCTAGCAGTTCTGGGATTGATTCTATATTCCTTGCAAACTTGGAGGAAATGAAGGAATGCGTAGAACCAGAATCAAATAAATTACTTTCTAGTTTTGAGAGGACAACAAGAGTACCTTCTACCACATCGTTTGGAACTTCAACTTCAGTAGTTGTGATAGCAAAAGAACGACCTTGCTCCCTTGGCCTCTGCTGAGGTTTATGGTGATTCACCTCCACTTCCCTCGGATTTGGACACTGGTTAGCAAAGTGACCAAGCTATCCACACTTGAAGCATGTGACTTCGGGTAGGGCCAGAACCATCTTTCCTCTGTCGTTAGTGTTGGGAAGCTGAGGCTTCACCTCACTATGACAATTCCGAGCAATATAGCCTCCTCTTCCACACTTGTAGCACTTGCCACTTCTGTTCAAGCAGTTCCCCAGATGATTCTTCCCACATTTATTGCATGTGGTAAGTTGCATTTTCTTTCCACCTCTTCCCTGATCAAACGACTTCCCTAAACTGGGCTCCAACAATCTCTTCTTTTCATTTGGTTTATGAGACCACTGTGTCTCACCAAACTCCAGCTCGACTTTCATAGCACTTCAAACTATTTCTTCACAGCTATAATAGTCCCTATTGGCTAGATTCTTCTGCAGATGAGGTCGTAGTCCACCAAATAATCTATCAACCTTCCCATTAGGGTCCATGAAAAAGCTTGAGGTATAACGGGAAGGCCTTTTGAAGTTCATCTCATAGCTTTCTACATATTCGTTCTCCTTCTGCTTCAGCTCGAGAAACTCTTTCTCCATTCTCGTTCTCATGGAACGAGGGAAATACTTGTTAAAGAAAATTCCCCGAAATTCTTCCCACACCATAGCTTCCATATCTCCTCGTGGCTTCGTGTTTTTGATCAGTGACCACAACTGATCAGCTTCTCCCCCTAGGTGGTAAACAGCAAGGGTGACTTTTTCTTGTTCAGAACAATGAAGTACAGAAAAGATCTTTTAAATGGAGCCTATCCATTGTTCCGCAACCAATGGGTCAGTAGATCCACTGAATGTTGGCAGTCGTTGATGCATGAAGGACTCAACAGAGTGTTGTTCCCTTCGTGGTGAGGTCGGCCTCTCAGCTTGATTCAATTTATTACTCATAACATGAGTCAGTTGGTTCATCATTCGCATGAATGTTTCCATTATGGCTTCCATCAGATGGCCGTCAGCACATGGTGCATTTCGGTCACCATCGGCACGGTTCCTCATATTTTCCACCATTTTCTAAAACAATAAAACCTTAGTAAGAAACTTATTTCATTTATGAATCTTTTAACTAAGACTTCATGCTTAGACAATTACACTTTTCTATAATTCCTTCATAATGATTCATAAAAAGCTTGTGATTAACCAAACATATCCTCCGGGAGTGTCGTAACCAAGAGTGCAGCAAGGCCCGTTATCGTGCACTAGTTCCTGTTTGAGTCTAGCTCAAAGCGGTGTTTTCGGGTTTTACCCCTATGTACATTCGTGCCAGAGCCGCCTCTACCTTCTCGTATCCAGACAGGGATGTATTTGTTTGATAAACCACTTACTCAATACTTACCAAAATACCAGGAAGTTTTCCTATATTTAAACTTTTCTATAGGGTTCTTCCTAAAGTTTTTATATCCTAATTTCCTCAAATAACTAAACCATCCTTTGATACCAACTATAGCATCCTGTCTTTTTATAACATAACTTTCATTTCATTACACGGAACTGAGGATCATTATGGTTTAGTGTCTTGGAAACAAGGAATATAATACACGAAAAAAACACAAAAAATTCTTCTTAAACACTTGAAAGGCTTCTCCTTTAGTTCATCCTAGGTTCATTACTGCATCTCATAACCTGATGACATACATAAAAATAAAGGGTGAGCAGAAGGCCCAGTAAGGGAAACAAGAGAAACATTTTACATGTGAACTTGAGATACTTCAATAAGGACATGAAAATAACTTTAAGGCATGAGAAAGAAATCATGAGATACATCATAACAAAAATAACATTTTTCAGAACTTGAAGATGTGGCTGCAACATTTAAGATTGACAATCGTTTCATTTCACCAAGGTCCATCCCCAAGGTGTCGTTAAAAATTACCAAGGTTATTCACCAAGGCGTCGTTAAAATGGTCATCTCTAGAGATTAAGTCTTTACCCAATGCATTGGAGCGCTATCAGGGCAAACCCTTAAATTTGCCTTTATTATCATGTGAGACACATATATCATCATCAAACATTTCATAAACAACCCATATAGCCTAAAATAAATGGGTTTCATTTCATAATCATAACGTTTTAAAAACTGCTTTAAAGACATGATCTTTACGTTACTTTAAACCCACAGAAAGGGAAAGAGGGTAACATTTATGTAAATCCCAGAATTTAAAATAGAACAATTTGATATATATGTGAATACCCCTTTAGAAATAAGAGCTTTGAGTATTCACTTTATAACATAAAATAATTTTGAGAAAAGAGAGGCATTTTGAGACGAAAAGTCTGCAGCATAACGGCTATGTTACAAGGTTTTAGAAAACTTTTAAAAGAGAGGGAACATGGGTTGAACAATCATAATTGACCCATAAAACAGTAGAGGTACAGAATAAGAAGGATATATGGACATGGTGATTCAATTTCAAGGACATACCATCTGAAATGAAAAACATGGAAGGAAGACAAAAATTTGATTTCTCTTATGAAAATTCGGCAGCCTAACGGCGTCACTTAAACTTCAACAAAAATGTATTGAACAGATCAAATAGGGTCTATCATCATATTATCATAAGAATTCAGTATGATAGATATATATATCATACCCCAACATAATAAAAAGGGAACTTGAAATATTTGACATGAAAATTGAACTTGAAAAATGAGAAGGGTGAAAGAATCACTTAAAAATTCGGCAGCCTAACGGCGTCACTTAAACTTTCATAAAACGAAATGATGAGAGTAAGAGGGGATATCTCATCATATAAACATGAAAGGGAAGTAATAGGAATTTAAAATAACATCCTTTCACATAATAACATGGAGCATAAAAGGAATGACATAAAAGAGATTACATGAAAAGAAAGAGAGAGGTCGGATCCCTTACCTTAAAACGTGACTCTTGAAACTCAATGTTTTGGACCTTGAGGGCTTGGGGCACCTTGGGAGGACTCCTTGGGAGGTAAGGAGACCAGAACATAGGTGGGGGAGAGTTGGGAGTGAAAAATAAAGGAGGAAAGGGTGGGTATTTATAGGGAAAGTGAGGGGACAAGGCATTAATGGCCAAGGGACACCTCATTAGTGGTTTTGGCAAAACCATGGGATTTCCCATGGTATTTGCCCATGGTATTGGCCACTTGGGACACCTCATACCTTTTCTTACTATTCATAAGTAGACCATATTGATTACATTCTTAATACATTATTTAATGATGTCATTAAACACCCGTAACTTAAAAACTATACTTTCACTATTCATCGAAAATTCAACTTTCTCAGAATAATCCCTAAATTTTACCTTAACCAAATATCAATTATCTGATTTCAAAAATGAAATCCATTTTATAAAAATAATTTTTTAAATATTTTTAATTTAATTTTTAATTAAAAACACTATTCATTGAGAATTCTTTTTTTTAAGAAAAATCCCCAAAAATTACCTTAACATAATATCGATGCTCTGAGTTCAAAAATAAAGTCCTTTTTATAAAAATTATTTTCTAATTATTTTTAATTAAATTTTTAATTAAAAAACAGTATTCATCAGAAAAAACTAATACTTGACTAATAATTTATGAAACCGTTATTTACCCATTTTATTGAATCACATTACTTAATCTAGGTGTCTAAATTATATTAAAACTTTCTTGGAGTGAAATTACTAATCCATTTGGTCACATTACTAATCCTAAGCGTAAAATCACTATTTATAATTTACTATTCATCAAAAATTATGTTGATCTTATTAGACTCCAAATTCCTTACTGAACACTTTTGTAGAAGACCATTTTTTGAAAATCATTACACATCATTAATTATTAAGGGTTTACCTAAATGTTTTAAAATGTCCCTTTTTCAAAAATTCATCAATAAAATATATCCTAAAATTATCCGGACAAAATAAATTCCACAAACATCACTAAAGGAAGAGGTCTCAATTTATTCACCCGAAAGGATTACACAAGGAAGCTAGGGTCTCGTCACATAGCCCCTTATAACACCGGCATAAGACCTAAGTTTAAGGTGTGATATGGTGAGAGAATCTGAGGGAGGCTCAGATAAAATTACCCTAGTAGTAATCTCTACTAACTTGAACTTCTCCCGAAGGCGTTTCCATTCAAGCTTGACACGCTGGAGTTCAGCTTGGGCTTGGTCCAAAGCGAAGACCACAGATGCTACCTCCTTCCCAAGCTCTGATAAGTGGGCTTCATAAGGGTCGAGTCTACTGGATTAAGCCATCGACTCCTCTTTCTGCATTAACAATTATCATCTTATTAAATCATTAAGAGTAAGTTAATATACTACTCAAAAATATTGGGTCGTTACATTCTTATAGGAACTTTTCAAGAAAGTTTCCTACAAAACATATTTAGACAGAAGATAATTTTGGTACCCAGATTATCTTTGGTCCAAAAAGGTTAGCAAGTAAAACTTTAGGCACCCATATTTGTCTAATGGGTTTCCTATAATTAACCAATTCAAAAGATGTTGATAAATAAATTTTTTTTGGTATATAAGAATTTGAATATCAAGATGAATCATAAGAACTGCCATAATTTGAACTAGCAGCATACTGTCTAGATTTTGAAATAAATTTATTTTTAACAAACTATCTCTGTCCAGGTTTATATCCTAAACCAGTATTATACTTTAGTGAAACTTGTTTTCCAATCATTTGAGTTAGAGTGTTCTTTACATTTGTTAACTTCTCTAAGTCTTTTCTAAGTTTCCCATGAGACAATTTGAGTTCATTATTCTCCTTTAACAGTTGATCATTCTTTTATTTTTCTATACTAAGATTGGATTTTACAGTTCTAGTCAAGGCATACTGTTTCTTTAATGATTTGTATTTATATTTTAGCTCATTATAAGTATCTTATAAAATATTATATATTCAAATAATTCATCTTTAGTCATATTATCATCATTATATGAATCACTTTCATTCCCAAAATCATAGTCACTCAGCATAGGGGAAACAGGTGCCTCATATGCCTCAGTCATGAAACACATGTTGACATGATTCTTTTCATCAAAATCAGAAGCTTTAGATCCAATTGAGCTGTCTTCCGAAGCACTCCATGTTGACTTCATAGTTCTCTTATATTTTTTGTCCTTATAATCATATTTCTTCTTAAAGATCAATTTTGGACACTCAGACATAACATGTCCTTTACTTTTACATTCATAACAAACTATCTCATAATTTTTATCAACTTTCTTCCAATATCTCTTTCTATTACCTTGTTGGTCATACATACCATTATGATTTTATTTTCTGAAAAATTTCATCTTTCTATATAATTTCTTGAATATTCTAGATATATTAGCCATCTCTTCATCACTGTCTGATTCAAAATTCTAACTAGTTGAGCTTTCTTCAATTATGTGAAATTTCTCTTTGTCCTTTTTTTGAAGCAGCAGACATAAATTACACTAAGATCTTATTAGGTTCATTATCTTCCTCTTTGTTTACCTTTAGATCCTCTTCATACATCAGCAAATTACCGATCTTCTCTTTGATAGTTAGCATTCCAATGTCACATGATTCTTGTATAGAGACAGAGGTTCCTCTCCATCTGTCTGGTAGGCATCTTAGTATCCTCATTATTTTCTCCTTTACTGAAATAGCTTTTCCTAGTGATCTCATTGTATTGAATATCTCATTAAACCTGAGATACATATCAGAAATAGATTCATCAGATTTAATTTTAAAATTCTCATACTTAATAGTGTCTGTTTTTATTCACATTTCCTTAACATTGGTTGTTTCCTCATGAGAAACAATCAGAGTATCCCATATTTCATAAGCAGTCTTACATGAAGATATTCAATTAAATTATTCATCTTATAAAGCAGAATATAGAAATTTATTTCTTTATAATTATTATTGAAATCAGTTTATGTGTGTTCATCCAAAGTAGTTCTAACAGTTTTTGGAATCTTATAATGAGTCTCTATTGCAGTACAAATGTCAAATCCCATAGTTTCTAAATGGATTTTTTTTTTATTTTCCATTGGGAATAATTGACACCATTAAAGAAGGGTGGCATGTTGTAAGCTACACCATCTAATCTGTTATCCATAATTATATTTTAACAAATGTATTTGAAGAGATAAATATTTAAAAATAATAGAAATTTAAGATCTTCAGGATACAACTAAAATCATAGTTGAATAAGATTACACATAGTCCTAAATAACGACCTTTGATACCAAATTTTGGTTGGAGTGGATACTCAAGAAGGGGGTGAATTGAGTTCCAATTAAAATTTCTATTAAGAAGTATTTCTAAAAGGGTTTTCCCCAAAGATTAATTACAGCCCAGTTAATCAAGTTTATAGTGTTATAAGAGATTGACTGTTTAAGTAACTTCTTAGAATATTAATTAATTCTCAGTAATCTAATTTTGTGTTATTAATATTACTTTTGAAGTTATTCTAATATGAAAAGTCAGTTATAACTTCTTTCCAAGATTATATGTCAATGTGAAATTAGTGATTTCTAGATTATACAGTAAAGAAATAAAACATAGATAACTAAATTTAAGCAGCACAGTGGATATGAAACAAGTGGATCAGTGTCAATCCGATACCTAATACACTCAACTTGGTGATCACCAACCACCATGTAGTTTAAATAAATAAACTTTGATCCACACCCTGGATTGGGGTTTACAATAGTACTTTGATTGTTCAGGTCCTCAGACCTCTACCACAGTTTTATGTGGGAAAGAAACAAAAACAGCACACAAGTTGTCCAGGTCCTCAGACCTCTACCATAGTTCTACATGGGATACACAAATGTATAAAGATATTGGTGTGAGGATTTTAGTATTCTCCAGTTCAGCTTAGGAGTCAGTGTGTGTCTAAATAAAAAGAAACATAGAATGCTCGTAATGTAAAGAAAACAATTATCATAGTAGAGGAAGAATATAGATATGACTTTAGAACTCTCTCGTGTGATGTTAATGTAGCTCGGGACTCCTTTTTATTGAATCAGATGAATCTTTGAGTCCTTCTCTAAAAGTTGTTTGGAAAACAGAGTGTCGCGATTCAGCTTGTGTTCTTCGTGAGGTTCAATCGAGCGAATATGTTCATTAAGCTTCAAATGTTCTTCTTGTGTTCAGAAATGTCGAGTTTCATGTAGTGTGCCTTTATTTCGAAACTTCCTCCAAGTATCTTCTTTGTTGTTATTCTCACAGCCTTTCTTTTAATTTTTGTATCACGCCCGTAATGATTCGTGGACACACTTTGATATTTACATGGAATGCATGTGTTGGGGCCAACAGGTTGCATGTGTTCTGCACCTCGTACCTCGTACTGTCCGATGATATCTCTACAAAGAAACATAAATTATGTTAGTGCATTAAAATCATCAAATATGACCGTTAGAAATTAAATTCAAAAAAGAAAAAATAGATTAATAAATGGTGTCACAGTAAGTCATGGAAACAGTGTCTTCTTCACACGGTGTCTGAGTGTCACGATGTCTCATGGTCATGGTGTCTCGCAGTCATGATGTCTTGTTCACAGTGTCTTGTTCACAGTGTCCCATGGTCAAGCTGTTTTATTCATGTTGTCTCGTGGTCACGGTGTCTTTTTCACGGTGTATGGCTTCACGGTGTCACGTTGTCTTGTTCACAATGTCTCATGGTCACGGTGTATTGTTTGCGGTGTCTTGTTCATGGTGTCTCGTGGTCACGGTGTCTTCTTCATGGTGTAAGGCTTCATGGTATCATGGTGTCTTGGTAACGGTGTCTCGTGGTAATGGTGTCTTGCTCACGGTGTCTTGTTCACGGTGTCTTCTGGTCACTGTGTCTTCTTCACAGTGTATGGCTTCACGGTGTCATGATGTCTTATTTACAGTTTCTGGCTTCACAGTGTCTTGCTTAACGGTGCCATAAATACATAGCCAATGGCCAACTCATGGTTTCTTAGGCTTTTCAAGGTAACTATGTTCAAAAGTAAATAATGATGATAATATAAAGGATTAGATATAATCATTTATCAAAGAAGGTATTATGAGAGTAGATCAAAGATATTATAAAGTAAGTAAAATTAATATAAAGAAATTAAGATCTTTCATGGATCTTTTTAAATCATGAGAAAACATTAAACAAAAATACACATTATTGGATATAATTTATAGTAGTTAACTAGGTTGAATAAAATTTGTGATCATTAAAACATGATTAATACATGAGGAGTCCAAGAATGTTATATTTAAAGAATTATATATTAATATATTATTTATTTATATTGGGTAACTTGTGAAGAACATTTTTTTGGTCCACATCTAGATATAGTAGGAATGAATTTTCAATATTATGTTCCATTAAAATATAGTTTAATTCTTTAGGGGTTATAAATTCATTATCATTTCTTGGAATAAGAGATTTTGTGTAAATTCATTAAATCAAAACTAAATGACAAAATTTTTCTTATGAAGTGGAAATAAATCATGTTACTATATTTTCTATTTTCATTATTTTGATATTAAAATAATCCCTATAATATTTGAAAAGAATACTAGAATAAACCGTTTTCCATTAACTGCATTTTTTATGAAATTATGGTCTTTCACTCATCATAGATTTATGCTTTTTCGTCATTAAATTTCTACTGACCATGTTCTCAATCACTTTAGTATTTGGATTCTAGTTTTCATCTCCATTTCTAAATTTTAACTTCCAACCAACATTATCTATATCGGTTAACATAAAAATTTTTATTTTAGGTATACATTATTTTTACTACACTCCCTTTTAAAGGATGTTTTATAAACCCTTTTTATGATGACGGTTTTCAACAATGGAATTTTCATATATCAAACCCTTGATTACTGAACACATGATAAAATTGTGAGGATGAAATTTATTATGTGGGAGAAAAATTACCACCATGATATTTTAGTTGAATAATATTATATTCTATAACATATTTTACAAATAACAATAAGCATAATCAAACCCTGAAATATTATTATTTAAATATGATAATTATGTCCTAACTATTGAATTGATGGTATGAATAGAAATAACCACATTATAATATATATATATATGTATATTTATATCCTAATATATAATATTTATTTATTAATTCTTAGGAAATGAAAATACAATTTTTAGTAAAGTTATATTATTTTTAAAAAAATATATTTCCTTTAAAAAAATATATACTTTTTGTAAAAAAATTATATTTATTTTTTTTACTTTTAGAAAATGTTTTAAATAAAATTAAAATTATTTTTTAAATAATCATTTCAAAATATAATTTCAGTTAACTTTTTGGATTTTTCTAAAATGATCAATTTTCATATGAATAGTAAAAAGCATTGATTTTTATTGTAAGTTTGAGTTTTTTCAACCATATAAAACGGTACATTTTATTTAAAGATGATTTCAAGGTAAAATTAGTGATATTATATTATTATTAATACAATTTTGTTCATATTAATTAATTTTTTAGTTGAATTTTGTATAAAATCATTTTTATACTTAAATGGAAATTTTCTTAAAAAACTATTTTTCATTATGTTTTGTGTTTTTGCCTAAAATTTTATTAAAAAATTATTAATAAATGGGATTTTAAGTGTTATTAGTGGGAAATATTTGATATTATAACTACTTAAATGTTTCTAGTGTTGAATTACAATAAATTTTAATTTATTATGCTGGAGGATATAATACTATCCATGCAGGGAAAACTTGGGGTAAAGGATATCTAGTCTCAATTTTTTTATAAGAGACATATGTCAAATTAACCCTTCATTTATTATATATGGTGTATATATTTCACCTTTTATATGTTATATCATAAATTTCCTTCTATTCAGGGTATTTAAATTTTTATTTCAATTTATTTTTTAATGGGTATTATGATTCAAAAGTTCCCAAAGTGGTAAGGGTTTTATGTTACAATCTCATTGTTTATCAATATTATTTGTAATTAATTTTTTGATTATGAGAAATTATGATATAACTCTCATTAAAATCATTTATTTTATTCTCATCTGGATATTTATATATATAAAATTTTTTCATTTCATTTTCTTCTAATTAAGTACTCATGAAATTTAATGAATATTCTTAAATAAAACCGAATTTATTTCTCCCTTTGACCAAAAAAACTTTTTGTTTCATATCTATTTTTTCTAAAAACACTAAGACTATTTTTAATATCATCCAATTATTTTATAAATAAAATTTTACCCATCATTGAATTTTTACAAAATGGTTTAGTAGAAATATAACTTTCATTTTCCAAATGACGTACTTTTAGGCTTTTTATACAAGAGTATAAATGGAATTTTTTATTTTAACTTATTTAGAATGAATGGAATTTTCCACTTTTATAACCACTTAAAGATTTAAATATTCATTTAAATTCTTCTAAGATTATTTTTAGTAAATAAATTATTTAATATTTGGGAAATTTCTAGATTTTAAATAACTTGTTTCAAATTGAGAAGGGTATTTTTCTCATGAAATGTTCAAAGTAATGTTCTAACAAAATATTAATCTATGCAGACATTCTTGGTTATTACATAAGTTATAATAGTTATATGACCTATTAATACTATCCTTATTATATCTCTAAATGGTTTATGATTATGATAATAAGATGTTCCTAAATCATATTTCTTTTACATGGGTTATGCAATGAGGAAATGATAAAATTTTTATGAAACCCATTTCCTTTTCATAGGTTATGATATGCTAATTTTTATTAGATATTCTTTCACACATATATATGATTTTAATTATGTTATGGTTGGTCATAGAATTATATATCACTAAAAGGAATTACGTAAAGATGGATAACTCATGAGTGAATTATCTTATATGAAAACCTATTTTGATGTTCACAATTTTATGCATAGAAAAATATTTCATGTTAATATGTTTATGCATAGACCTTGTTTCATGTCCATAATTTTATGTGAGGTCTTTATTTAATGTAGTAAACTTATTTAGTGAACATTTTTATATTTCAAAATGTTTATAAGTTTATTGGAATTTTTTATCTCTGTATTATAGTGAATATATTATTCTGTCATGGTTCATGTTTATTGATTCCTTTATGATTCTTGTAGTATAAACTGATAATATTTATTTCATGTCTTGGTATTATGATATATGAATGGTGGTATGCTTTCATAATGTTAAGATCTTGTTCTCCCACCATTGTACTCACGTTATGATTAAGTGGTCATTAATATGTTCATTATTTACCCTTACTGAGCCTCGAATATCACCCTCTATTACGTTTCCTTTATCTAGGTTATGAAAAAAGTTATAAGTATGATATTTTTATAACGACTACAATGTGGGAAGATGTTTTGGAGACGTTAAAGATATTTTATGAAATAAAATGTTTATGTATATAGACTCAAAAGACACTAATCCTTTATGGTCCTCGTGTATATATTTGTAAAATATATTAGATATCAATAAATTTAGATGAAATATCTTGGTATGAAAATCTTGTTTCTCAATATACTCCACTTAATTTTTGGTGAATCCCTCTAGTAATATGAATGAATAGGGAAATACTTTCTTGGATAGGTAAATGAGGATGACTCCTATACTAACCCTATTCAGTTTTTGGTTCTCTGTTATTTTTATTTTTGGGATTCTTGAGGACCAATCATAGTATATTTCCCAGGTCCGAGGAGTTTCATTAACAGAGAGTACCTATTCATTGGAAAATTCAGTATCCATTGGTGTGTTTCAAGTGACTACATAAGGGATTCAACTTAACACATCAAGGATTTAATAAACATCATGTGGATCTCATGTGACCATAAGGGAAAATGACTACATAATATAGTGATTGTAATCAAGTGACCATAAGGGAAATTGAACACAAGAATGTGATTGTATGTAAGTGACTTAAAGATCAAAGTAACTTAAAGATCAATGTGACCGCAATCCAAAGTAACCCTGATTAAGTAAAGACTAAGTGATTGTGTCTAACTTTAGAAGTGAGGAATATTTAAATCCTCAATGGTTATATATTTAATTATTTACTAAAAAATAAAATAATTTAAGGTTACAACATTATACTAGTTATTAATAAAATTAATTTTTTAATATCCTCCAATAGCTAATTAGAGAATGTTTTATCTCAAAGAACTAATCATGGGAAAAAATGGGTGATATAGTGAATAAAATACATAAAGGACTTACTCTGGAATATTAATTCATTTTATTCCTCTATGAAACATTTTTTTTGATCTCTCAATGTTGAATCTTTATCAAGGATATATTTAGAAAAAATTGATGAACTGATGTTGATAAAATTAAGTTTAAATTTTTTATCATATTATATATTTCTCAATATTTTCTTATCCTTTCTTCAAGTTGTTTTTAGATTGACATGTATATTGATTACCATATTCTCATTTAATATATAAGAGAGTACTAGATACTATCTAATTAATAATTTTTACTCATATTATCCAACACGATGCTATGGAAGAGGGTTTTTGTATCCCAAACTCCTTTGTATGAATTTGTAACCATAAATTCCCATCTAGGTTATGGATTAATTTATTTCTAAAAAATATGGCTGATAGTGAGTGACTGTAAAGGGGATATGATTACGTTTCCCCTTGATACTGAAACTATTATATTTATTTTCATTGTATATTAATTTTATTTTTCTTACATTTTTTTTATTATCAGTTTAATCTTTGAAAATACCATCATAAGTCAAAACATTGTTAGTTAGATCTATTTAATGATTTATATATTGTCTTTTAAGTAATTATTATTTATTTTAAAAGTTAATGTAATTTGATAAAATTTTTACCTAGGTTGTGATCAAGCCTTTGAGAAATATTTTGAAATCCTAAAATTATATATTTATACTAATTTAGTTAACTGGGTTGTTTTTATATACTAGTGGATTATGTTTTAAACTATTTTTAAATTAAAAAAAATATTGGACACTCAATTCAAACCTATTTAGTTTCCCACTATAGCCAACATTTAGTATCAGAGGGTTTATTTTATTTCAATTTTATTACATTTATCCGTTATCATGTTTTTTGTATGATTTAATTTTTTTATATAATTTTTTAATATGAATACAAAGTTTGAAGGATATTCTACTAATATACATCTATATTTTAATGGTAAAAAATATGACATGTGGAAAATGAAAATGAAACTATATATTATGAGTATGGGTTTTCAAATATGGGGATCTATTTAAGATGAATATGGAAAATATAAAAATGATAAAAGTGAAGTGATGTTCTAACTAATGATACTTATGATTTAAATTTAAAATCCTTGAATGGATTATTAGATGATAAGAAGAATGTGAATTTTACATGATATCTTCTTTTGATAATGCTTATAAAATTTTGGATACCCTTTCTATGTCTCATAAATGAATCTTAATTTTTTAAAAAATAAGTTTAAATATATATACTATTAAGTATAATAATTTCGAAATGAATCTTGATGAATCAATATATGACATGAAAATTAGGTTTAATAAAATCTTAAACACTGTGATTGTACTTGGAAAAAGTTGAATGACAGAGTCCAAGTACAAAGATTCATGAGATGTCAACAGAATCATTGGAGAGGTATTATAGTTTATATTCAAGGAACATGTGAAATCATAAAACTACTGTTCAAATATATAATTTTAAATATGATTATTCATGAAGAATAGATAAATGAAAACAATCAATATGATGAACTAAAATGGAAATAAATTTATTTTAAGTCAACACATTCAAAATTCTAGTAAAATTTCCCAACCTGATAATACAAGTTGAAGTGAATATGATATAGAAAATGAAGTTAAAATGGATATGTTGTCTAGAATATTTATAATGTTTTATAAAATGATTAATTTTTTTCATAATTAAAATTTTAAATAAAGGTATGATATGATAGGAAATTGAAGGAAACATTCGAAGAATAATGAACCCAAAAATGAGATCACATGCTTTGAATGTAAGAGGAAATGATATATAAAAAGATGACTATCTGAAGAATATTTTAGTTTATAATTATTAGAAAAAGAAAAAAAAATACAAAATAAGGAAATGAAGGCCACTTGGAGTGCATCTGAAGATTTCTCTAGTGGATTAGATTAAATTTGGGAAGATGCAAATGAAAAACCAAATTTATGCTTTATGGATACTTCTATATTGGTAAAAAATAATTATTTAATTCATATATCTAATAAATCTAAAATTTAAAATAATTAATTATATGAATATTCTTCTATGATAGAATATACAATGAATGGATTAGAAGAAAAATATAAAAATATGAAAAATTCGATGTTTTATGTGTTGTAGAAAAATGTGAACTTAGTATAGAAAAGGAAAATAAGTTAAAAATATTAAAGGAAAATAATGATTAAAAAATGGTAAATGAATAGATTATGAATGATCTAAAATACTTTTTTGGCCATATAAATGCATTGAATATTATACACGCTGAACTAAAAAATCCCAAATGCAAATATAAAAATGGGTAAGGATCTAGAAATTAAAATAAGATAAATAAAAATAATTTCATTCCAAGTTCGAAGTACATGAACCTAGTTTCTATGAAAGTTATTTGTTTTGGAAATAGTTCAAAAAAATCAGTCCTAAAAATGAATCTTTATATAAATGTACCATTTTTCTACCTAAAATCCAATGAAATATTTTGGATCCCAAATAATTAATTATACAAATTCTCTAGACCAAATAAAATATTTGTCCTGAATTCATTTCTTGTTTTATTATAATAAATAAATAAAACATTAATAGTTCTATTAAGAATATATGCTATTCAGAATGTGGATTTTATAGAAATATGATTGTATAATATTCAATATTCAAAAAATATTAAAAAATTGGATGATTTACAGTTCATTTTCAGTGACAATGTAAAAGGAAATATTATTAATCCTGGAAAAAATTGATAACTCTGAAAATTTTCCTTGTATCTAAATTGTTATTTGTTAATGGTTTAAAATCTAACTTTATTAGTATTTCATAGTTTTGTGATGATGGTTTTAATATTAAATTTTTAAATAATACATATGTGACATATGATTCTAATCATGTTTTAGTATTTACTACTTTAAAAATTATAATATTCATACTATTAATTTAGATTCTTTTTTATCGAAAAGAATTTTGATTAAGTTATTTTCATATAGAATCATGGTTGTGGAATAAGATACTTGGCCACTTCAATATATACTCACTCAAAAAGATAAATAATAAGGGTTCAATAAAAGATCTTTCTATGTAATAATTCCCTAATGAAAAAGTGTGAAATTCCTATAAAATGGGATAGAATCACAAAATATCATTTAAAACAATGAAATAAGCCTCTACATTTCAACCACTAATTTTTTTATATACATAGGTCCTTTTCCATACTGAAAAAAAATCTTTATTTTTTAAAACATATTTGAAATCTTTAGATAACCTTATTTGACTCTCCATCAAAACCATGAGAAGTGATTCTGTCCGAGTGTTTTAGAATCTAGAGTTTAATTCTCTTTTATCATAATCATGTAAATGTTTATTAAGGAAAAAGAGTAAAAACACACAAACTAACCCCAAAGCACCCCCACCTCACCCCTTACCCCACCCATTGAATCTATTTTCTCACAACATGGTTATAAACTTAATTTTTCTACCCCTCAAATAAAAAAATTGTTACATTGAAAAGAAAAATATTATTCTGCAAAACAATTCTTTACCAATGCTCAATCAATATTAATTTCCAATCTATTTTTGGTCATGAAACTATTAATATGAATTTAAATGTAATTAATAAATTTCATATCATTCCTTTATTAAAAAATACCCCATATGAATTATGGAATTTTAAAAATTCAATTTAAATTACATTAGTTTATTGGAAAAAATTAAATATTATAAAAAATAGAGAACTTAGAAAAAATTTCATAAAAAATATATAGATGACTTTTTATTTTTTATTCAACCATTATTAAATCATATAGAGTCTTTAACAAAAATATATAATGTTTTTGATGAAATTGTTCATGTCAATTTTTAGGTGACATTTCAATATAAACTCAAACCTTCTATAAAAAATCACTAGGATGGTGACTTACTAGATGAATATCCTAGGATAAAATATCATGCCCCTGCTACCTAGAATTAGACTTAGAAGAACCAAGTACTTTAGTCCCAAGAACAAATATAACCCTCAAAACCATCACCTGGATGAAATTTAGGAGGTCTAGTTAGTGTAACTCAATATCTAACCTCACTATGAAACTACGTTGAACATGAAGCCTTTTTCATATCTTGAACGAAAAAAATCAGTAATGAAATAAATGATAAACATTGGGTAGTAGATATGAAAGAAGTATTGTATCATTTTTAAAGAAATAATGTCTGAGAATTAGTAGATATACCTAAATACTATATAACCATTTCCACCAAGTGGGTATATAAAAACATGTTTTATGAGTCTTACATAGTTAATTTAAATAATGAAATATTGGTTACAAAATCATATAGTCAAGAAACATTTATTGACTATTAATAAACCTTGTCACCAATAGCTAGACTTTAAGCTATTAGAATATAGATTTCATATATAGTATATCTTAATTTGTAAACTATTTCAAAATATTTTTTCAGATTTCATTTCTAAATGGTTACATTATTAGAGATTTGTTTTTGGTAAACAACATATATTTCAAAATAATCATTTTCAAAATCATTTATTAATCTTTCTAAAGCTTTGAATAGGTAAAAAAATCCTCATACAGCTTGGTATAATAGGATCATTTCATTTATTATTTCAAATGGTATTACATAAAAGATTTTTGGACCATATTATATTTAAAAAATAAAATTATGCTTTAGTAGATTAAATATAAGTTAATGATGTTATTTTGGGATCGCCCAAACACCCTTTGTGTTTTTAATTTACTAAAATAAAGAAATATGAATTTGAAATTAGTTTAATGGGTGATATAAAATTATTTCATGGTTTTCAAATATTTCAAAAAAATAGAATTGTTTTAAATAAAATTAAATACACAAAGGATATTTTAATACATTTTTGAATGGTTAAAACCAAAGGTAGTGATACTATCAAGAGTTAAATTTATAAGTTAGACCTAGATATAACTAGAAACTATGTTGACCAAACTACTTAATGATGTTTGGTAGGAATTTTACAATACATACCTTTTAGTTGACCTGATATTATTTTTATTGGGTGTATGTATACTCATTTTCTTGAAAACACAAAACAATATAATTTAACTGTTGTTAAAATAATTTTTAAATGCCTAAAAATTTATTTCAGACTATTCTGTTCTAGATTCAAGGAATTTGAATTATTTTTTTCTGATACTAATCTTAGTGGTTGTATGTTGGATGTGAGAAGTACCTTTGGAATGTGTCATGTTTGAGGAAAGCCTCTAGTTTTATGGTTTAGTAAAATGAATAATTTTATTACATTGTCTACTGTTCAATATGAGTAAACACCTTTTGGCAGTCATTTTTCACAAAATTTTTGGATAAAAATCATATTACAGGACTATGGATATCAATTTTAACATGGAACGGTAAATTATGATATTAAAATTTTTATTAATATTTATAAATATATTTTGTCTCATTCTTAGAAACAAAAAATTTAAATAAGTCTTCTTTTTTGAGAGACCATTTACGAAAATGTAATATTACTCTTATGTTCATTATTACAGAACATCCTCATACTAATATTTTTACAAAGCCTATCAATATAGAGAGATAAAATTATATGATACATGAGTTAGTAATGATTAATTATTCCTAAATCATTCATTTCAGTTTATAACTATTGCATTCATTAACATTATTCTTAAATATTCTAACATCTATTTTTATGAATATTTTTTTCATTTAACTTATTATAAAAATATTATATCCTATTTTTGTTAAATAAGCATAAAACATAATTCATACGGTCAACTAGGTGATCCTGAGATTTTGTTCATGAGGATAGATAAGTACCCATGAATTTTTTTTACATGTGGTTAGTTAACCTATAATGAACAATTTAGGAAACAAAAATTATATAGTAATTAAACCTAACATGTATAATCTTAGTTAACAAAAATATATAGTCAATTAACCTAAAATTAATATTTATGTTTGAACATTTAAATATGTTTTTTGTGGTATTATCCTTAGTTTATTAGTATTATAAGCTCTAAATGATTGAATAAAATTCAAATTGGAATTTGAATCAGCACTTATCTCTTTCATAAAATCCATTTTTATTTTTCAAATCCCTACGTGTTCTCTTTATAGAGTCTCTTTTTAATAATTTTTCTATGACTCAAATTCAGATCTAATCATACATAGTATTTGAATCACGGTATAAAGATGGTTAAATGAAAATAACTAAAGAATTAACATATTGGATCACCTTCTTCAAGGAGATATAAAAAGTCCAAAGGTATCACCAGACTTATGGTCAAAGATCATAATCCTCATCTATTATATAATTAAATTTATGTAGAAAAATTAGTGGGTAAAAAATGGATACATAACAGCAAGGTATTTTTCAGGAAGTTGATTCAAAATCAAGGGGGAGTGATTGGTTTAAGAATAATGGTAAAATATTTTACCCTCGATTAGTTAAATATTTTTCTTCCATTATAGAATTTGTTTCCAGTGGTTCAATAGATTCCATTCAAATAGATTTAAATTGGGAAAGTACTGAATTATCTTTTATTATTTTGGATAAAATCTTGAGTGTTCCTCATAAACAAGAGCATGAGGATTATCAATGTCCATATCCTATAAATCAATCTATTTTTGTATTTTTTTGTTAACTTTAAGAGTTGGCTGGGAAAAAGGCTCCTAGGAGGTCAAATATTATAGAATTATATAGAGAATACAAATTTATTATAATTAACATCCAAAATATGGTTATTCCTAAGCAAGTAAACTTCATCATTATGAGGAATCCAAATTTATTCTATCTATATTTTAGGCATAACGGAGTTCAAATAAGATTATATAGTGGTATTTATCCACATTTCATTGATAGGGGAGGATCTTTTGGTTAAAGTAATAGGTAACTATAATAAGGACCATTACTTTGAATGACTTTATTGTAAGAGTTGGTGTCCTAAAACCAAATGTTTTTTCTTTTATTTCATGGATATTTAATGTATTATTACATTTTATTCACTGTTCTGCATGACTATGATGTAATAAAGTTCTAGAGTATTTGTTGAATTGATAATGTCATGGAAGTTACCCGCTATGATGAGAACCTAAAATGCTATAACAGTATTCTTAAATATAGTTTTGTGGTTAGATGACATGCTATTATAGGACACAAAACACGCAGACCATCAGGTGTGAGTACTCGTAACCAGATGAGACTTCCTCCCATGAAGTTTGCACTTTGTAATCTCAAAGAGAAGATTGTGAGAACAGATTTACTAGTAGGAATTCCCCATATTTTGGTTTCATCATATATTTATATCTATAAGCATGTGTAATTATCCTTAGACATTAATATTATCATTAATATGTGTCACGACTTACACACTTTTATTTACTGGTAAAAACCATCACGCAGATAGTTGGTGGGAATTCGGGTATATTGGGTGTGTCGTAAGTGGCATGTTATTAATGGATAAGTCAAGGAAGGATCAGTACCTTCAATTTATGAGATTTGATATCTTGGTCCTTTTATTGAAATAGAACCATCACATGAAATTCCATGCACACGGTGTAACGATGATTTTTTTTCATGTAGTCAAAGAATGAAGTATCAAGCATAAAAGTTGATGACACAATCATTAAACTTGCTTGATGATATATTGAGACACAGGGAATATATTACATAGTGAGAATTTGTATGTGGATGTCGTTGGTGCGACTTTACATTCTTTCTCTTGGTTTACTTGACCTATTTCTAGAAAGTACTCTTGGAAAATAGGCAAGCCCGCCTGATACCAACAAGAAAGAATCCTAGAGGGTCACACACCAAGTGTTTTTGGTGGTCTTGGTTAAATTCTATTTGAATTTAATTAATGAAATAAATATTATTCTCAAGACTGTGGAATAATTTTATTCAAGTTAAAGTGATCTCATAAATTAAATAAAATATATTTATTTATTTTATTTAACATTTAATAAATATTTATTTACTAGTTTGTAAATAAAATATTTATTTAAGAGAATAAATTAAATATTTATTTATTTGGGTGTTTAATAAATAGAATATGAGTTTGAGCGGACCAAGGCTAGTCCGGTAGTAAAATAATTATTTTAAATATGGTAAATAATTATTTAACTAGTTAGCACAAATTAAAATAATGCTTCTATTATTTTGTGATGCAGAATTTTATCTATAATTCCGTTTTGCGCAAGTTGGCGCACTATAAATAATGATTAGGTATTATTATTAAATGAATGTATTTTATCTATGTTCATGAATATATTTCATTGCTGCTATACAATTAAATATTGTAACATAAATTCCATTTATATAAATAGGCAAGTACCCATATTGTGCCATACACCACACCACACGCCTGGTGAATTGAGAATTGTTGTGCCAAACAATTTCCCTCTCGAATACTCTTCTCTACCCTCTAAAGAACAAGAGATGTTCTTCAAGGATGAAGAAAAAGCAATCTGGAACTACTGACACAAGACATTTGATTCACCGTGCTAACACTAGGAGAAAGAATAATGTCGATCGGAGGCCATTAGAGAACATGTGGATCACCGCTATATGGATTCTAGTTTTGATCCTTACAAGCACAACAAGATAATTCGAAAGGGTCAATCCGGATGATCAACATCATCAAAAAAAATACCAAAGAAACACGTATTATTTTTCTTTATGAAATTAATTAAATTAATTATAATCATGATGTGCAAGATCCACTTTAATGGTTTCAGGCCTCTTTCTTCTTTATCTAAATCTTTGATTATATTCCACGGAGACTGGCGTTCATCGTCATATTGATCCCTTAATAATCATTGATCATGGTAAAAATAAAAATTAGATGTCTTCCCAACCACTCTTCTATAGTACCCAAAACATTCATGTGGTATCAGAGGGTTTACATCATAGTTTATAATTATTTAAATATTTTTTTGATGAATTACATATTTAATAATTTAGTTGTTTCAATTCAATTAAATCATTCTACATATCTTAATCTCAAGATCTATTCATCCTATTTAGTTTCTCATTCACCTTACAGAAATGATCTTTTCTTTTAATTTTGATTAAAATAAAATAGAGGATCTCATTTAGAGGTTCCATGTTTCCTAGATGTACAACACCAAAACATACAGTGTGTATTCGGTAGTACACGCTGTGTAGTAAAGATTCAATTCATCGGATCGGTCTGCCAAACCAAGACATGTGTTGGAGTCCTCATAAGTATTAAATGAGTTCGTGTGTTGACTAGGAATAGGTGGAATGTGGTTTCAGAATTACATGTCGTGTGGCGCAATGGAAACATCATGTAGTCCCTTCGAGTTAGGGTTGTACTGTGTACCCCGTACATGGATCGCTTGGTTGGAGACTGTGTAATGAGGAACTACATGGCATGTGGCCCACTGGACATGTCATGTACTCCGAAGATTTCTGAAGTACACTCACTCTCTTTTTACCAAGGCATGTACTTCGGATAGACGGTGAAAAATAGTACACACCGTGTAGTTGGAACTACACGTCGTGTACTCATCCACATTACGCAGATTTATTAAAATTTATTATTGTATTATACAAACCCTTGATACATGAACCATCGTGTGGGTATAAAGCTTAGGCACAACACGTGATAGATGTTTTATATATAATGTGTTTAATTTAACATCTATGTAATGTTTATTTCTACTCATTGGGTAGTTATGAATAGGAATTCACCAGGTTGCCACCAAGGGACAAGTTATGTTCAAAGATAATTTTAAATGAGTTTATTTGTTTAAAATTATGATGGATGAGAATATCAAGGAATTTAAAAAAAGGATTTAAGATAAAATGATTTATTAATTAAATATGATAATTATTTTATTCGAGCGTGATTTATCTTAAACGTGGATGGTTTCTTTTAATTTATTTATTTAATGTAAATTTTTTGGCTTGAAAGCCTTCTCCTAATTAATATATAGGGAATGCGTTCCCAAGGTTTCTTTTATGTGAAACTCCTTTCTACCCCTCACCTATATTTGAGTTAAAATATAAATATTAATGGATGGAAATCCCAAGATAGTGGAGGCGGTTTAAGCTGGTGCCGAGATGAAACAAATCCCAGGAGATATAGGGGTGGACAGGTGGAAGTTGTAAACACAAACCCAAAAGGTTAAAGTTTATTCTCCCCTAGGTCAGGGTTAGTTTATCGACCTCTATATAAAATAACCATTAAAAAAGCTCTTGATCATTCCAATTACATTATTTTATTTCTGTCAGTTGCATGGTTTATCATAATGGATGTGTTGTCACGATCAGATAATTAATGTATTAAACAATCATACAAGGTGGAACTAAAATAAACTAGACTTATGCATAAATTTTATCTAGACATGGTTAATCACATAAGTAAGTTCCACTTAATATTAACAAGCATGTGGTAATGATAATAATAAATTCATGCATAAGAGATAAAAATACCTCAAATAAAATGTTAAGTTAGAACAATCCATCAGTTACTTGATTAATGGAATAAATCAATAAAACAATGTGTTTAACCAACCCTTGTTGATACAATTATGTTCACACAGGAAGACCTTATGAAATGTTTTGGGTTGACTTAACCATATTAAATCAAGAGGAGTATCCCTTCCTTGACATGGTGTAATATTAAAAGCAAGAGTTATGGAAATCCAAAGTCATGATTTCAGGATTGGGGAGTTCACTCCACATATCAAGGAGTTACAAGCCCACAGTTAGAAAAGACCTGCCTTCATAAAAACATTCTAATATATTGACCAACCCTTGTTGGGGTTATGAAAATGGTAATATGGATCCCTTACACTAGAATTTCATGGAAACTCGACTTTCCGAGTTCAATGGTGAGGGCCATTAGGACTTGATAAAATAGTGGGAGACTTAATAAAAATTATTATTTCTCATAAAATGTAATCAAGAAAGTACTAATGATCTGCTCTTTTAATTGTAGAATGAAAATGACAAGCTCATCAACCACACTATCCCTGAGATCAGTTTTTGATAAATACATCATCCTCACTAGTAGTAACTTCCGAAAATGGTTTAGATGTCTTTGGGTTATCCTGTACAATGAACAGAATTCTTACATGCTAGAGTCATAATTACATGATCTGCCTATCAAGGAGGCGAGTTATGAGTATTTCATAGTCTATGAGAATCACATGAACGGTGTGGTCAATGTTAAATCTTTGATGTTATCATCAATTTCTAGTGAGCTCATGAAGTCTCATGAAAACATGGGTACTTATAGCATTCTCGAGCACCTCCATGGTCTTTACAAGGAGAAAGAATGATAGGAAAGGTTTGAGATATCTAAGGCACTCTTTCAGAGTAAGCTCGGAGAAGGTGCCTTAACTAGGCCTCATGTAGTCAAGCTCATTGGCTACATTGAGCGCCTGTAGTTTCTAAGGTTTACACTACCTGAAGAACTGGGCATCAATCTCATTCTCTCATCACTCCCTCAGAGCATCTCAATTTTTATTGTGAATTTCAATGTGAACAACAATGAAAAGACTCTTTCTGATCTTTTTATCCTCATTCTCCATGTGGAAAAAGATATGAAGTGTGAAAATCCTTCTGTCCTTATGGTGAATAAGAGGAATGGAAAGGTGAGGAGCTTTAAGCCCAAAGCTTCTTCATGGCCTTCCATGAAAAGAAAGATCAAAGGGGAGGCAAGAGAACAGGAGGATTTTTGTTTCGCATGTGGCAAGAAGGTACAGTGGGAAAATAATTGTACCTGACCTAATAAGCTTGGGGAATCTTCAGGTGAATTTTTTATCGAATTAAATCTATTTGTTTCTATAAATTGGGTATTGGATATAGCTTGTGGTGCTCACATATGTATCCAAATACAAGAACCAAGTAGATTCAGGAAGACTGATCAAGGGAACATAAATTTACCAGTAGAAAACAGAGCCAAACATGCTGCTGTAGCTGTCGGGGACTACCACCTCCCGTTGCCAACTGGGATGATAATGGTGTTAAAGGGTTGATTTTATGTGCCTTCTGTAACCAGAATCATAATTTCTATATCCAGACTAGATATATATGGATTTCTTTCATGTTTGGAAATTAATGTTGCTAGTTTTATAAAGATAGCATTTTTTCGTAGGGCACATTTATACAACATTCTTTATGTGTTGGATTACCCAAACCAAGTAATGAAAATCAATTACAAAGATTCTTCACATGACAAATACCACACCCAACTTTCACATCATCGGCTAGGTCATATAAATGATAAATGATTTATAATGTTACATCAAGATGGATATTTAGATTTTTTTTTGAACTAAAACCACTTGGTGTATGTCATGCATGTTTAAAAGGCAAAATGACCAAATCCCCATTTTGTGGAAAATGTTAAAGGGCTAAAGAGATTCTTTAATTGGTTCATACCAATGTGTGTGGACCATTTCCAGTTGAAGCAATGGGTGGGTACTCTTACTTCATAACATTTTCTGAGGATTTTAGTAGATATGGATATATCTACTTAATGAGATATAAGTTGGATTCATTTGATAAGTTCAAGGAATACAATAATGAAGTTGAGAATCATCTTGGTAAGAATATTAAGAAACTCTACTCAGACCGAGGTGGGGGATATCTTAATCAGGGATTCATTGATTACTTTTTAAATTTTGGGATCCTATCCCAACTCACTCTTCCTTACACACCACAATGGAATGGTGTAAGCAAAAGGAGTAACCGCACCTTGTTAGACATGGTGAGATCAATGATGAGTCGTTCATGTCATCCATTAATCTTTTGGGGATATGAGTTACAAACAGAGGCACCCATACTAAACCATGTACAATCTAAATCGATAAATTGTATTCCATATGAGTTCTGGAGTGGATAAAAATCCATGTTATCAAATTGACATGTGTGGGGTAGAGATGTGTTTGATAAGGCCTCTTCATGTTAAAAACATGCACCTCGAGGCACAAACTGTACCTTTATAGGATACCCTAAGGAAACAAGGAAATATTACCTATACTACCCCTTACACAAAAAAGTTATAGTTGAAATACATTCCATATTCCTTCAGAGGGAAAACATTTCAAAAAGAGATAGTGGAAGTGAGATAGACTTCGATGAAGTCGAGGCATAAGGTATACAAGAGTTGGTACATTAATAGATTTCACAAAACCTGGTGGAAGAGAATCTATTCCAGAGACACATGTACTGTGTAAGAGTACAAGAGATGTTAGAGAACTGGAATGGTACGATTCTCTAGTTATTGAGGATGATGACTCCTTATTAGTTGATAATAATGATCCTCTAACATACAAAATAGTTGTAAGTGGAATATATGTTACCAAGTGGAAAGAAGTCATGAATTCTAAAATGGATTCCATGTACCAAAACCAAGTCTGGATTTTGGTGGATCCTCCAGCTGATGTAATGCATGTTGGTTGAAAATGGTTATTCAGTAAGAAAATGGACATGGAAGGACAAGTCAGTACCTATAAGGCATGACTAGTTGCTAAAGATTTTAAACAGAATCAAGGAATTAACTACGATGTAACTTTCTCACTAGTTGAAATGTTGAAATACATCAGAATTCTACTAGATATTGCAGTTTACCATGACTATGATATTTGGAAAATGGATCTCAAAATAGTATTCCTTAATGGGAACCTTCAGGAAGATGTCTACATGACACAAACTGAAGGGTTTGTGACTCCAAAGGAAGCCAATAAGGTATGAAAGTTGCAGAAATCCATTTATGGATTAAATATAGCATATATATAATGGAACATTCATTTTGATGAAGCCATAAAAGAATTTGGTTTTATCAAAAATGAATGTGAGAATTTTGTCTACAAACGGTTTAGTGGGAGTTCATTCATTTTCCTAAAAGTATATGTTGATGAAATATTACTCATTAAAAATGAGATACCAGTCTTATAGTTTGTTAAGGAATTGTTGAATCAATGCTTCTCCATGAAAGACTTGGGCGAGGTAGCGTATATTCTTGGGATCAAGATACATCATGATAGATCCAAGAGATTTCTGGTCCTACGTCAAAATACATAAATTAATAAGATACTGAAGAGATTCAGTATGGAAAAATCCCAGAGGGTATTATTGTTAGTGTCACATGGAATTCATCCTTCCAAGAAAATGTGTCCCCGGACACATGAGGAAAGAAATAAAATGGCAAATGAACTATACACATCAGTGATTGGGTCAGTCATGTGTGCCATTCTATGTTCTAGGCTGGATGTCGCGTATGCATTGAGTTTGGTAGGCAGATACCAAGCTCACCCATGTGATGACCATTGGATACTAGTCAAAACTATCCTAAAGTATCTGAGGTGTACCAAGCATACGTTCTTGGTTTATGGAGGAGATGATGTACTAGTCATTAGAGGATATGCATATGCTATTTTCTAGACTGGTCAAGATGACATGAATTCCCAAACTAGATACATCTTCACATTGAATGGAGGTGCAGTGAGCTAGAAGAGCTCAAAGTATAGTGTTGTTGTAGATTATATAGAAAATTCCAAGTATATTATAAATTATGAGGTGTCTAAATAAGTAGTTTGGATTCAAATATTTGTACAGGAGGTAGATGTGATACCTAACAGTAAAGATCCCATCACATTGTACTGTGATAATATGGCATCGGTGGCTCGATCGAAAGAGTCAAGGTCACATCAGTCGGAGAAGCACATACTTTGGAGGTATCATCTCATGAGGGATTTTTCTCATAGAGGTGAAGTTTCAGTGAGAAGTATTTCCATGTAAGATAATGTTGATAACCCCTTGACTAAAGCCTTGACTTAGCAAAAACAAAATCATCATTTGAGGTCCAGCAGACTAAAAGTTTTAGGCAGTTGGATCAAGTCCAACTGGGAATTTGTAAGAGTTGGTGTCCTATAACAATTTAGTTTTACTTTGATTACATTTATATTTAATGTATTATTACATATTGTTCATTTTTCTTCATGACTATGATGTAATAATGTCCTAGAGTATTTTTTAAATTGATAAGTTAATGGCAGTTCCCCGCTATGATGAGAACCTTGAAATGCTATAACAATATTCTTAAATATAGATCTACAGTTGGATGAAATGATATGATGGGACACATATCATGAAGACCGTCAGGTGTGAGTACTCCTAAGCATGTGAGACTTCCTCTCATCATGTTCGTACTTGGTAATCTCCAAGATATGAGATTATGAGAATAGACCCTCTAGTAGGAATTCTCATGTTTTGGTGTCATCAGATATTTCTATCTGTGTGTGTGTGTAATGATCCTTAGACTTTAATATTTTCAATAATACGTGTCAGGAATTACGTACTTTGATTTACTGTCGAAAACCATCATGCAGAACGTTGGTGGGAAGTAGGGTACGTTGGGTGTGTCACAAGTGCCATGTTATTAAGGGATAAGTTGGGGAAGGATTTGTACCTTCCATTTCTGGATGTTGATATCTCGACCCTATGATTGAAAGGGAACTGTAGTGCAAAATTCATTGGCTATAGTGTAATGATGAGTTTATTTCAGGAAGTCAAAGAATTGTGTATCATGAATAAATATTGATGACACAATCATGAAACCTACTTGATGAGATATTGTAACAAAGGGATTATATTACACAGTGAGCATGCATATGTGGATGTTGTTGTTGCAAATTTATGTTATTTCTCTTGGGTGTGTTGACCTGTTTCTAGACAGTACTCTTGGACATTAGGCAAGACCACCTAATGCCAATGAGAAAGAATCCTAGAGAGTCACACACAATGTTTTTTTGTTGGTCTTGATTAAATTAGATTTGAATTTAATTAAAAAAATAAATATTATTCTCAAGACCATGGAATAATTTTATTCACGTTAAAATGATCACATAAATTAAATGAAATATATTTATTTATTTTATGGAACATTTAATAAATATTTTTTTACTATTTTTTAAATAAAAAATTTATTTAAGAGAATAAATTATTTATTTATTTATTCAGGTGTTCAATAAATGGAAGTGGAGTTTGAGTGGACCAAGGATGGTTGGATAGTAAAATAATTATTTTAAATATGGTAAATAATTATTTAACTAGTTGGCACAAATCAGAATAACCCTACTATTATTTTTTGACATAGAATTTTATTTATAATTCTATTTTGTGCATGTTGGCACACTATAAATAATGACAAGGTATTATTATTAAACGTAGGGGTTTTCTCTATGTAAATTAATGTATTTAATTGTTTCTATGAAATTAAATATTGGAACATAAATTAAATGTATATAAATAGGAAAGTACCCCTATTGTTCCATACACCACACCACACACCTGGTGAATTGAGAATTGTTGTGTCAAATTATTTCTCTCTTGAATCCTTTTCTATCCCCTTTCAAGAATGATAGGCATTCTTCAAGCCCAAAGAACAAGCGATCAAGAATGACTGGAATAAGGTACTCACTTCACCGTGCTAGCACCTGGAGAGATGTGTTATTGGATATTGGTCCCCCATTATTTAATATTCAAGGGCCTAATGAATTTCATCTTCAAGTAGAGCAATGTTATAGGCCTACTCTAAATCTCTAGGCTACCTCATATGAGATTTATTTTTGGATACTCACCTTTTGGGATTCAAATTGATGTATTGTAAAAAATTATTATTATATGAGGTTTCCTCCCTAGGTAACCTTGTTGTCTCAATTGGACTGAGATTATAGAATTCATCATAACAATTTTGGATATGTGTGCATCTCTTGGTTTCCATCATGATATGTTGACGATATTCCATGCAATAAAGGGAATAAATAATATGTTCCTTCCCCATATTAAAAATATGTTCATGATCCTATTTGAATATTTAAATATGTTTCTCATCCTTTTAAGATTTGGTAAGAAAATTTTCTTTCACAAAAATTGGTTGTTTAGATTGGTTGTTGATCACTAGTTGGAATGGAAATGTGTTCTTGATCATATAGTTCATTATTCAACAGGATGTATGGATAATCCTCCTGAAGAGGCATCAGAATGTTTTACTAGTACTAATTAGACCTTGATATATGGTGAAGATCTACTTTGGTAGTCGGTATGGGTGTATGATCCTATTTCCCTATAGTTTTTAGGGTATGATGGAAACCATTTCTTATTGTTACTACCAATCTATGTTGACGTCTCTATGAAATATGGGCAGGAATATAGGACATCCCTTCTTCTTCCACCAAATTTTTTTGGTAGAATTTTGTAATAGTAATGGGTATATAATCCCATTTCTAGGTGGGAATATTGAAATGAGCCCACTCATGTACTCTACCTTTCATCGGTACATGATGGTGGTCATAATATGCAATGGAGGGAATGTTTTCCCACCACCAGTTTATTATCATGATATGTCAGAAATCATCTCTGAATGTTTCAAAAGTATGATTCTTTGATTTATGAGTGTGTTAAATGGTGTCATAATGTCCACTAATTTCTCCTAATATATTTTGGCATGCTTTTTCGGTGAAATCGGTGGTATACGACCACTCCCTCTAAGTGACAACTCACTAGGCCCGATGAGATCTCTTGGATCATCAGTTCTAAATGAATATATAAAGGGTTATCTAGATAAAATCCTCATTTGGATATTGAGGGGTATGTTTCAAAATGTAATGATGGTAAAATTTGTAAGGATCCCTCCGGGTTGGATCATGAACTTGGGTAAAGTTGTACTTGACCTCCTTTGAGAAAAGATTGCCATTTAGATTTGAGGTGGAAACAGGTGCCACCTCCTCCTTCAGGAACCTTAATTGTGTAGGTGGTCATTGAGGCTTTATATCACATAGAGATTTCCAAGAAACCTTTATTGTTGGAATGTATAGTTATTTTAGTACTCCTGGATCAGTTCATTCATCGCTTGGAGATGAAGGCAATGGGTGGTTGAAAAACTCATCTATTTCTACAAGGCCTCAACTCAAGCAGTTACTAAAGAATGTGTCTTTAATTATAAATAGCCCATTTGGATTGAAGTAATTTTTGGTTTTTTACGTCATGATAGGGAACAATAGTGAAAATAAATAAATTATTCCTCATTACTAAGAAAATATGATTAAAATAATTACTTGTGGGGTAACCCATTTTTTTATAACAAAACATTCATGTCAGGTTCAATATTAATGTTTTCCCTAGGATTATATGTCCAATACATGGATGTGAGGGGTTTTGTGGAGTTTTAAAATATTTATTTCAGGTAACTACTCTTATCCCAGATAATTTCTATTTGGGGTTTATTCATGGAATTAGAAACACCCAATAGAAACCAAATCTCGGAAAATTTATGAATCACCTCCCCAAAAGAAACTGTCATTATTTTTTCCCATAAATGATTCTTAGGAACTCACATTGGTCAATGGGATGGGAGTTTGAGCTCATCGCACCCTATTATGTGAAATTATTACCTAATATAGAAATCTAATATATATTTATTACTTTTTATGAATATTTCCCAAATCCCATTATGGGATTAGTTATTATAATTTTAGAAATCAGTTATTAATATGGTCTAATGTGAATGTATTCACAGAAAAAATGTATTCCATGAATTGAAACAAAAATATATATGATATGATCTCCATTGATGAAACCATTTATATGTATCCATGGTTCTCCATATTTATCTTGTTATTAATCAGCGGTGATGGTCTATAGGTAACTATGTTTTAATGCCACATAGTTGGGTCCTCTGGAGTTTATCACCATTCAATAATGTGGTAGATGTTTGTGGTGTGAGAATCAGTCCCTTAAATAAAATTATTATGTATTGTTAAAAAATGGATCAGAACACATGTGGTTAAGTTACACTTAATAGGGAACATCATACCTTTTAAGGTCATGTTACAATGAATGATCTATGCAGTTGAACATCATATAGAAATGAAGACTAGGTTAAATGTGTCTCATAATGGTTGGTGTGATACTTAGGAATGAAAGGAATACTATAGATTACCTTAAATGGAAATTGGACCAATAAAGAATTGGTTTGTATCTGAAGGAATATGGCCTTATGGGGACTGGTCCCACTGATAATATAGCTTAGTGAGAATAATGTGACAAGACCTAGAAATAATATGGCTCTCTAACTAGGGGTATTATTTTATTATGCATATGGAGTAATAAAAGAATGATCCATGAGGAGTTTTTAACTAATGAACATGATTTCCAGACACATAAGAATGTATCCATGAAATGGGGGGGACATAATTTATATAATGAGGAATATGGACTCATGTGAATGGATATTGGAGACAGATGGTGTTTGGTTTGAACCTCAGGGAGGTATCCTATATATCATCAAAATAAAAATAAAAACACACCAAGTTCAGATGAATTAGTTTAGGGTTGTGTGATAATACTCTAACCTATAGTTTTGATTCATGCAGTATGTATGTTGTTATTTAGTTTAACTTCATGTGACTATGAAACAATCCACCCAGTAAAACATTATTCTATGGGAAATTCTATGTCTATAAAGGTGTGTAAATAGTAGATTGATTAGGGGTTATGCATATGGGGACATCCCTTTGAGAAATGAATGTGGTGAATAGGGATTGCACCATGGATGGAATCCCAATGACTCATTTCAGTGATGTTAATGGAATGATAAATCCATAACTCTAATATCACATGATTCATGATCGGTGTGTGAAACAATGGATAACAAAGGGTTGTTCACCTTATGTGAGAGTTAGATACTAGTTTTGAATAAGGATGAAACCCTAAATATTTCCAAGGCCCTTTCTCTCTCCTTATCTTATTGATGATTCATGATTGATGAAATCATAAATGGGAATTTCCTACATCTCGTATATATAGTGAAACCTCATCCTACCGTCTTACAACTTTTTTCTAGGCCAGTACATTGTATGGAATATAGAGACAAAAGTAATGTTTTAACCAATAAGGGAGATTATGGGTGTACTCCATGAAGGATTCGTTTTCCACTTAAGAGTGGAAGAGATGAGTTAATGGGGTGGAAACTATTAATTGTATCACCTTTGGGGTGTATAAATCCTTTATACTAGTGAGGTTAGAAATTTGGTGAGGGGCTTACTTCCTATTTGGGGACTCAAATGGTAGATGTAAGGCCTATAACAATTTTATTTGACTTTCTCCCCAAGTGGAATCAGAATCTATTTTATTTTCTAGGTTGGTCAATCTCTAAATGGGTTCTTCCAAGTATTATTTCATGTGTAGGGGAATACTTAATAGCTTTCATAATATTAGGAACCCAATTATCAAGGGAATACAAGGTTTAAAAACCCTTGTGGTGACTATCTATTGAGGGTGACACATGGGGAAGACCTTTTTCTAGGGAATATAAGATCTAACAAATATCACATTGGTGTGAATGAATTTATTCCATGAATTTTGTGTCCTCATAGTAGGCCTAGATAATTAGAGATCCAAATTTAAAATTTCGGTGAAGTAGTGCTCTAATATCCATTATAGGGAGTTCATGGTCCTTCAGTACTTGAATTAAAGAGGTTGGTTTTCCATATTAAAAGGGATGGAATAATACCTCACCCAATTAATACTAGGTTAAGTTACAATACTTTTCCCAAGTAATTATAGGGTGAATATATGTGAAATTTTCTCATGTTAAGACAGGATGAAGGGAAGATGGCTTTGCTAATGTGGTTCTTGGGAAAAGTGATGAAGGATTCACTAGTGAGATACTAAGGCAAAGTGATAAAGGAGTTACCCAGGTGATTCTAGGTTGAATGTATTCTCTTAGAGATATGAATTAGGTTAAGCTTTACTCTAGTTATAGGGGGTCTCCCAAGATTCATTTGGAACAAGGGCACACAATTACATAATTAGATAGGGGTTATTCACCCTAGTGTTATCAGACTAGGGAGGATATGGTTCCTTCAAATTTCTCTTGGTGTTCTAGACCATTAGGAAACTCATATAAGCTATCTTTTGATCAATTCCACTCTATTTAGGGATTGAATAAGATATTGTGCGTATTTGAGGACTTGGAAAGGAAACTATAGAGTGTAGAGCTTTAGACCGTTTATTGTCTTTTTCAAAGGTGCAAATTAGGATCCCAATGGTCAAATTTATAGATATTCAATCATAATATATTTTATTATAGAATATTTTTATTTAATTGTATCTCATGTTTTTTTTCAGAGTGTAATAAATTAGTATTTTTTCACCAATTTGTTTAATATATTAATAAAAATATTTATATAGGTACATGAATATTAAAATAAATATTTATACACAATTTTATTGAATATAATTTAAATAATTTTTTCAAATGTATATTTCCTTTTTCAAGGTTTGATAAATTTTATGAAAGGAAATTGTTCATTTTTAATGATTAAATAAAATTTATATAATTAATATAATTTGAACAAATATAAATTAATTTATTTAAGAAAATATATTACAATAAACACATTTCATGGGATATAATAATAATAATAATCATATTATTATTATTATTATTATTTTACATAGGGGTAACTTAAAATTAAAAATTAAATATGGTTTGTTGTATATTATTATTATTTAACCCTATGTATATATTCCAAAATATATCATTTTTCGTGTGAAGATTTTTTGATATACTGAAGAATTTATCTATAATTCAATAAATTCCTTGATAGAAAATCCACTCTTCCACCCTCTCAAGAACATATAGAGAAAAATATATTATAGTTGTGATCAATGAAGAATGGAATAAATGACTTTTTTATACTATCTAGCACATCTAGATTCAAGAATATTGTTTGGAGATTCGTGGGTCACATGTCAATACATCTAGAAGAATCCTTGTTTGGATTATCTACTACAACATAAGCATGACAAGAGTAATAATATAATTTTATCAAGATGAATATTGATAATGAGGTAATTCTATATTTGAATTAATTATAATTTAAATTATAATGATCCTGTCTAGATATTATGAAGTGTGTTCATGATGTTATTCAGATATTCTATACTAATATTGATAAAAAAACCAAAATTAGAAACCCACTTAACACTTCTATTGTACCCCCAAACCTTCAACTATATTCAAAGTAGTCACATTCAAATTCATTATTTTTTAAAATTTATTTAATTAAATTTATGTGTTGGTTTTCTATTTTTTTCTATTTTTTCACTCAAATTCCAATAGTCAAGATAGGTAATTAATTTTAGTTCATATGGTCAACAACATACTAAAAACAAGAAAAAAATTCTTAATGATCCCATAAAAAGTTCTAAGGTTATTTGATGCATAAAACAGTGACACTTCTTGTAACGATAACTTACTCATAATGTAAGCAGGTTCTCACTACATAAAGAACATGCCACATAAATCCTGGCATGTCATGTGGGATAGTAAACTACATAATTAATCATAATTTAGTGATTTCTAGTGAATCCTACGGGTGAATAAGGACTACATGGTGTGTATGTACCATGTACACATGTTGATGACAATATAAGTCAAGTGACACATTTTATTACACAATAGGTATACACCGAGTGATTTTCATTATACTTTGTGAGTTAACACAATGTATTTATTAATTTCATGTAATATCTTCCATAACAGTATGTGTCACTATCATTGCATACTATATTTACTTATTATGTTTCTTCATCTATTTACATAGTTTATATTTGTAGTGTGTTTTGTGAATATACATGCAACAAATACAATGTGGTTTGACAACATGGAATTATATTTTTGTATATCATATCATGTCATGTTATCTTACATAATTTGTATGTATACGGTACATGACATGAACTATACACAACCTGTATCACATGTGGGATTCATCTGATTTCTTTTGCATTATGTTGTTATTTATATCTGTGTAGGTGAATATAAAACATAATTACATGGATACATAAACCATGTTGACCCATCTCCATGAATTTTAATAGTGAAAAGAGATGGAAAAGATAAATTATATTGTCACTACAGTGTACAAATGTAAAGTGATATATGTATTCCAAAATAATGATCACTCACTCATGATGATTAATTATATAAATCAATTATTGAATTTAAGATTCTATATAGATAATAAATTACCGATACATATTATTATTTCATCCTCACCACCCTATTTCTATGAGTTCACTAAGAATTATAAAATCAATAGTATAGAGAAGCTACTCAAAAATCTTTTTAATTTTATTAACTCAAACGACATAGATTTGTGGAAATATTTTTATTTAGTTTTTTATTCTAAACAAAGTGAAGGAAAATGTTTTAAAGTATATGAAAATTTTAAATCCAATAGTTCCTTTGTAAAGTTATTCAAAGTATAAAAAGATAAAATGGGTAATAATTAATGGGAAGCTCTTTTCTTCACATGTGGAAATAATGTAAAATAGAAGAGGAATTGCAATGATTTGAAGATAGAGAGAGAAAAAGATTCTACTTCATGTATATTCATCATTACATATAATAATTAATATTAAATTATTGGGTATTAAATATAATATTAGACTCACATATTTATATCCAAATACAAGAAACAAGGAATATCATAAATATTATAAGTAAGGTAAACCTTTAAATAGAAAATGTATTTAGATTCCAAATTTAGCTAAGTGAAGATAATAATTTCAAATTTATAAGTGGATTAATTATTATAAAACTACTTTTACAATTATGTGTTACCAAGACAATATCATAGTGTCATGTTTTAGAAACAACGTTAAATTATTTAATGTTTGAAATTAATGTCATTATGGTCTCCCATACTTAATTAAGAGTTTTATAATACTTTAATCTCTAATGTCTAAAATCAAAAATCAATGAATAATATAAACTAGAATACTAAATAAAACCCAATTGTGTAATATTAATTCTTTTTCAAGTAAAACTATATGTAAATGTTAAGGGAATTCTAATAAGGGTTTTTAGATTATTTGGACATAATATTATTTGGTATTTCAAATACTTACTTGTAATGTTATAAGAAAAAGAAAAACTTTTACATTAAAAGAAATTATTGTCATAAATATTCTAGAATTGATTAACTAGAATACGTGTGAACTATTCTAAGGAAATTTCCAAGGTAAATTAATTTGCAAAATTATATTCATTCATAGGATTTATATAATGTGAATGAGTAGAAGAGAATATAATTTTTAAAATATAAAATACTCTTTTAGAAGGTTAGTCAAATAATATCTACACCAATCATTCATTTATCATCATATATATTGTGGATTTATTCTTAAACACATATTAAGTTATACAGTTAATATTTTTGATGTTTGTAAGAGTATCATCGTTGAGGAGTCTAATAACTATTACAAGTCTTTCATTACTCATTTTGGGATATGTTTCAAAAATTAAAACTTTAAAACCAAACCACATGACAACTAAAATTTGACAACCCATCCCCATGTTTTTATATAATTTTAATTATTTAATTATATACAATCTTTTTCCCGAGTTTAGGGGTTGGTATTTTTTAATTTTTTAAATTTTTTTGTTGTTCTATAGGTTAATGATTTCTACATGGTGGGTGAAAACTATGTGTAGACCATGTGAATGTGTCTATATTTTAACCAAAAAGAAATGTTTCTCTAGTTATTATTTTATAAAATGGTCATACTTTCCCATGTAAGGTTACCACACCCTCTAGTGGGATATGCATGGTCGGCACACAGTTTGTCCAACCGTGCTGATAGAGTATGTGAAGTGTACAGTCAGTTAAGAAAATGGGTTTTGCCTTTTTCCCTCATATTTTTTCTAAAAACTCATGAGCCTCTCACCCTATCCCTATATGTATCATGAAATATAGCTGATGGAATCCCATCTTACATAAACAAAACTCATCCTCTCTCCCATTGATCATGGGTGACTCTTTAGTTGATTTAGAGAGGAAATCAGTCCATGTGATAATCCTCTGTCTCCTCCTCCTCCTCCTTTTCATCTATTGTTTTTCTATCCAATGTGGTGTGAATGACCTATATAGACCCTAACATGATTTGGGGTGTTTATGTTGGTCTATTATTAGTTTATAGGGGTATTTAGTCTCTATTGATGGCTCGTTATTGTGTCTCCCATTGAAAATGATGGGTTTCACTCCATTTGAGGTACGTTGCCGCATGTTTTAACATTTAAATATTATAACATTCACTAATTTTTATTTTAATCATTTTTTAATTCCCAATGGAATTTTTATCTATATTTATAACATTTATTGAGGGTAAGACCACGTTTTACTTGGTTTCAATAAGTCTGGGTGACTTTTATCTTATACATGCATAGTTTTAAATTAGTCAAAACTGCCTTTCACATTAGATGATTAATAAAATTCCTGAATGCAGTTTATTTGATAGTTTTTAATTTAAATGGTGTTTTGGTTTTTAAATAAAATAATCATTTAGCCTTTATGTTTTACTTGGTATTTCATTTATAACTTGGAATTCTAACTATTTATTAAATAATTCATAATCCTGTTTGAAATAAAAATGTGAGAATATCTAATTGACTTTTAATATATTTCACTATTATAAAAATATACATGGGTATATATATATGTGTGTACAAATTCACAATGAATTAGGTTAATTTTTGAAACAAAATTCATATGTATATATATTTTTATGTGTATATGTCATTAAAGTGGAGGAAAATCATTGGGGTTTTAAATATGATATATAATATTTATTATCAAATAGGATTTATGTAATTTATGAATAAAGTAAAAGGCCTTGTAGGAACCTTTCAATATGTTTTTAATCTTTTACTTTATTTTTAATGTAAAATACTTCATTGTTATTAGAAATACACTTTTAAAGGCTTGGATGTGTGGTTTTAATCTACCCATCATAAATTTTTCATTTTATATTATTATCAAATATATATAACTAATTAGGTATGTTTAGAGATATTTTTATATAGTCATTATTATTATTCTATCCTCTTAGGAACCCTAGGTGATTGGGTATGTCAACTTATATGGGATAAGATTCCATTACACACTTTATACCTAGTTAATTCTATATATTCCTTCTACTAGACAGTGATGTGATACTATCTATTTCCATTAAATTATAGTGAAGTATATTATAGGGTCCCCTATCCATTAGTGAACCTTTATGTGTTTTTTCTTAGGTTTTGGTTTTTAAATTATTTATTATTCAAGATACTATTTATTCTATATTTATTTACACTACCTATGATTTATAGTCTTATTATTCTTTCCTAAGATTTATTTCCCTTATTTAATGTGGTAATTTATATATCTGGTTTAATGTGGGTGTTTTATTAATAAAAGTCTTGGTCCCGATAAATGTTTTCAAAAGTGATTCTCTCATTTAAAAGAAAATAAAATGAATGGTTTGTAAAAGGTTAATAGACTATGTTTTGAGTTGGTAAAATATAAAGAATATAATTTTTATAATTTATTTGAAACTTATATAAAATGATATTTTAATGAAGGATTGACACATATGGGTGGTTTCATTTGTCATGCTTACTAAGATATATGATCATGATAATCTATTTTTTTTAATGTTATGAATATTTATTTCTACTCATGGGGTGTTGAGGTATTTTTAGTAGATGGTGAATTATATAGTAAAATGGAGTCATGTTCATTGTTTTATTTATTTTATTTCATTTCCTTTATTAAATTATCCAAATAGGCCCATTATATTAAAACAGTGGTGTGTCATATATGTTGGTGGTCAATATAAAGTCATTATATAGGAATCTTTGTATCTTATTCTAATTGTGGGTGACTATATCGAGTGGAGGGATAAGTTTATTTTTTATCTATTGACTATTAAATTTTTTTACTCCTTTTTATTGAAATGGTTATTTGATTCTGACACGGACGTATATTTTATTGATGGGTCATGAACATTTTTTCTATTTTTTATTTACTCATATTATTGGGGGAAATCCTTACCATTGGTTAAAATTTGATTCCCTTTTACTTGATGCAATCTTATTGTAATCGGGAATGAACCTTGGGAATGTCGCAGGCTAGATCGGGTGTCCGATATAGGGATGGATTAGGATGGTTTATGAGAAATGGTATCAAATCTAGGTTCTATATAGGTCTTATATTTTAAATATAAATTTTATATTTTATAATTAAACGTATATGGATATATTATTCGAGGGACTCAAGAGGTACATAAGAGAGGAGTGTACCTAGCTCTTTCATTTTAAGATTCATGAGTTTCCATGGGAAGTCGGTCTCTGAGTTTGGGGTTTTTTTCTGCTGTTGTTTAATTTTGTAACTTTTTTTGTTTTATTTTTCAATTACTTTGGGTATGATGAAGGGGAGATAACTTGTTGTTATCAGCGATCTTTTAGGGACTATAAATCCATTTAGATCCTGATTAAATGTCTCATAATGACTCCCAGTGCTATTTGTGTAGTTAGAACATGGTTCGCCAAGCCATCTATACAGGATGACGATAGACACTAGTCCAAATTTTAAATTAAGTTTTACGCTTTATTTAAATATTATTTCATTTAGATCATAGTTTGATTGAGTTTTTTGGGTAAACCATTATTTTTGAATTTAAAATAATTATTTTAAAATGGTGATGTTTTTGTTTTAAAGGATTAAAATAATTATTCTTAAATTAATTGAAATATTATATTTTTATTTAGTTCTTCAATAAAATTATTTTTAAAATATTTGGTTTAAAAATGATCTTTTTTTAAAGGATATTTGTTATAGCTTTTGAACATTTTTAAATTTTACAAATTCTATTATGCTAATTTTTTTTAATCAAATTGTGTATTTTTTTTATAATAAATATCATTTTCTTCTAAATTGTTTTAAAATTTAAAAAAATTATTTTTTTTATTATCATTGATTTTTTATTTAAAAATTTTGTTTAAAATGTTTGAAATATCCTTGGGTTGTTTTTTAAGAATAAAATAATGTTTTAGAAGAAAAGAATTTTTTTTAAATGAGAAAAAAAGTTTTATAAGGATGGTTTGATCTTTAAAAGGTAGGTAAATGATTTATTTCTGTATTTTTTTTATAGAAATCATTTTAAAATCATGATTTGGGATTTCTGATTTTGAATAAAAATAGTGATCTCGTAAAATTATTTTAATTTGGTGAGTTGTATTTTAGGTATATCACTTGATTTTTTTGAAATCTTTTTTTATTAGGGACAATGGTTTAGTTTCGGCCTATAAGTTATGTTACATTTATTTGGACTCCTAAAAAGGTATCGTGAAAATGGGTTGATATTTTTCTTATGTGATTCCTTCCAAACATTTTCTCGATATAATCCTATTTTAGGTAGGGGTGGTTTGTCTAAATTTGATACATGTCTTTATCAAGCCTAGTGTGGAGGGATTATTTTATGTGGTTCTTATCTATATTTTATTTTGGGAGACTCTTATTTTCAATTATACTTGTTGGTTATCTTTGAATTATCTTGGTGAAATGATTATTTCCTTATAAGTGTGTTTTTATTAGTTATCAATCTTGTTTCATGGGTTATATGGGATTATATCCTTGCCTTGTGATCTTGTTTTGAGAGTTTTGTAAATTAGAATAATTGGGTGTGTTCATGGATTATTAGAATTGGTGTTCCCATAAGTATACGGTGTACCCTAGCGAGTGCCTCTACTATTAATATGGGTTCACGTGGGTTTTGTTTTCTCGGTTATGATGCCCATATTTTATTCCTCTTCCACATTTGTTCTAAGGCTAGCATCAATTGTTCTTATTTGGGAATGTCTTATTTGAGGTAATTCGAGTCATGCCTTATCATCCCTAATTTGTCTTTCCTCAATTATCATTGTTAGAGGTGATGATTTTTCCTAATCTCTAGAAAATTGTTCTTATTATTTTTACTTTGGGACATTATGGTATCCCTTGTAATCCTTTCCTCTTCAATTTATATTTTTCCTCCTCATGAGGTGGTCTCAGTCGTGCTACTTTTCAGGAGTGACTAAATGACTAGAGAGTAAGTGAATTATATTATAGTGGGGAAACCACTATAGGCAGTCATTTATGGTGGATATCATTCTGTGGAATTCTAGTCCTTTGATCTTATGTGTGCTGCTCTATTTTGAGGTTTACAAGTTTTATGTGGTATGGTTCCCATTCAATGATTATTCCCTAACCTTCCCCACAAATTTTCTGAATTTCAATGATGGATTTCTAGCCTCACCCATATTTATATTTATATCTCACCCATTTTTGGGGGTTTTCTTTTGTGTTGAGGTCATGTTTTATAGAATTTCTCTTTTTTTATTTTAAATACCCTTCATTTGATTAGAGTTATTCATGGTTGAATTTGATAAAGAAATTAGATCATTATGGTAAGTCCCATTTCTATAATCATGATGACGTCTAAAATTATTGGTGGTAAATTCACAAGGTCTTCTTGCTTCCCAAATTGTGTCCTTAGTATATGACTTTGACATATTTTGTTATCCAACTATTTCATACATAGGTTTTATAGGCATGAAAATGTTATGGTGTGGAAAATTTTGACACCTTAATCGTTTTTATTTATTTTTTAAAATATTTAATTATATTTAATCTCATTTTTGAGTTTCAAGATACTAATTTTTAATTTTTTGAAATTTTGGAGTTCTTTCACAGGAACATGATTGGCGAAATGTTAGTGGAAGCCATGAAGAAACCATGAAAAGTGTCTCTATATATTAATATATCCAAAAAATATATCAGTTCATAGTTTATCAAAATATTAATCTTTCTCATGCGAGGTGTCCATACCCTCTAGTGAGAGGCACTCATTAAACAAATGGTTTGAACAACCAAATGGGAAAAAGTGTGCAGTTTCCAATGAGTTAAAAAATATGGTTTCACCATTTTCACCTCTTCTTTTCACTAAAAACTATAGAATATCCCACTATACAACATTTATCACATGACCCATCCAAAATAATCCAAATCCTAATGCATGTTGATCATCCTCAAAAAGTTTGATTATGGGTGATTCTTCATCCAATTTTGAGTGGAAATATGTCCTGGTGGTATTTCTTTCTATCCACCTCCTTATCTTTTAATTTTATTATATTTGTCTTCTCTCCCTTATAGTGTGGATAACCTATTTAAATCCTAAATAGATTTTGGGTGTTTATTCTAGTTTATTCATGGTTTCTATGGTTTTTTGGATCATTTGATTCCATTTCTTATGAAATTTGAAGAATTTGATGGGTTCTACTCTATTTGAGGTTGGATTAAACTTTTTATCCTTTAAATATTATAACCGTAATTATTATCATTTTAATATTTTTTTATTACCAATTATTTTATTATAAATGTTTATAAACCTATTTAAACGGGAAACCATGTTTTAATTTTTTTTCTTTTAAGAGTGGGGAAATTTTCTCTAATAAACGAATTATTTGAAATTTTTTAACAACTTTCTTGCACATTGAATGTTTAATAAAAATTTTGAATGGATTTTATTAGTGATTATTAATATTTTCTTGTGGTTTTTTGGTTTTCAAATAAAATTAACATTTGGAAATTATGTTCAACTTGTAATTTAAATTATTAAGTGAAAAATCATGTATTGATTAAATAATTTAATATTTGGATTTAAGTAAAATTAAAATATTATATAAATGTATTTTAATATATTTTTTCATTATACACATAATCAAATGTATACATGTATATGTATGTGTATGTCTAAATTCATATGGAATTAATTGAACTTGTGTAATAAAAGGAATGAGTATATATATGTGTAAGAATATATAGATTAACGATGGAGAAAATTCATGGATTTTTAAATATGATACTTATGGTTTATTTTTAAACATGCTGTAAGTGATTTCTTGAAAGGAACTCACCTTAAACATTACGTATTCAAGTGATTTTAAATAATAATTCACTTATTTTTATTTTCCAAGATCATTTAGAACTAGAGTTTAAGAGAGTTAGGTGATAACTCTTACATAAAAATAACACATATTACAAAGTATACACTTCTTATCAGTTTCCATTTTTTCTATAATATTACACTTTTAACATTAAAGAAGATTTATTTTCATGAAAAATATTTCTGATTTTAACTTGGCTTCTTGTTCTCCCTTATCAATCCTTAATCCCTATGAAAAACACTTTAAATCATATGATGATAATAAAAAAAATATGGGACATAAGAAGGAGAAATATATTTTCCTAATTAGAACATTAAATACCATGAAAACCCTTTTCTTAGAAATATAACTTTTAATCTTAAAATAGAATTATTTTCCCTTAAAAATATAATTCTCTTAACTTTTGAAATCAAAAAATTTCCATGGATATTCATTCGAAATCATAGAAAATTGATGTAGGTTCTTTGGGAAAAAATCATATTAAAACTCATCCACTACCCCATTAAAATTCAAATAACCATTCATATAGCTTCCAATATAATTCTTAAGAGAATATAATCATTACCCAATGTATTGGATTTTTATCTGGGAACACCCATCATATACACTATAATTTGTTCACCTGATGCTATTTGGGTTCACCCATCATATAAGATCTATTAAGATCACCCATGAGCTATAATGGGTCTCCACTATTTGTAAAGAAATTCCTATGACCATATCATCAATACAACTTTTTTAAACCATGTGTAAAACATTTCAGATGAAAACTACCTTTTCTTCCAAATACCCCATTTGCAATACTAGAAATACCTTAAAAGTGAAATTTGGTTTGTTTATTTGAAAATAAAAAGAAATCTTTTAGAGAAATACAAGCTCAAAATAACATTTATGTAGGTAGGAAGACTCTTTATCGCCATATAAATTAAAATAGAACATTTATTTTGGTTGTTTTTTAAATAAAATCAAAAATTTCTTAAAAAGATTTATTTTTAAAACCATTGAATGAAAGTGAAAAGAGACATAAAATTACCTTTTAATGAAAATTCCATATAAAAATTTCAAAAAATAACTTTAAGGATATGGATATGTAATAAAAAATGTGTTTAAAGGGAAACATTAAAATAGAATTTTTAAAAGAATATCCCTTACCTTGAGTCTAACTCATCATGTGAATTATTTATCTTAATGAATAAAAAAATCTGTTTATTTTAAAATTCAGTGAGAAATTTTTTATATTTATTTTTAAATTTATTTTATTTAATACCACATTACATATAATTACATACTAAATTAAATTGACATTTTCCATTCTAACGATAATTGGATCATGTGTCATAAATGACTTCGGTAGGTTAACTATGGTGAAGATGGTAATTATTAAAAAATATCCAAAATAATTATCATGAAACAATTACCATTTTTAGACATAAATTATACTTTAAATCCAAACCATTACATAAGTTTATGTTAAATGAAATATATTATAATCATGGAGATGATAGGTCATACGTTGTCATGAGTAGTGTTTCCATTTTTAAATGATAATTATGGAAAGAAAAAAATTATTATATTAACCTTATTGAATAAAAACTATATCATAAATATAATATTTTTTATTTAAATATAATTTTATATATTATCTATGTGATGTGGTAATGAAAAATAATCACATCACTTCGTGGAGGTGGTAGTTCACATGTATGCATGAACAATGTTATCATTTCTCAGTGAATGGAAAAGTAAGAAATTAAATGATATATTATATTATAATAATTAAAAATATTTCATGAATATCATTATTTATTTATATATATTAAATAATTTTAACAATTTTTGGGAGACTGTGATGGAAAAATAATTACACCAGTACTCAAGGTTGTAGTCCATCGTACTCATGAACAATGGTTTTGTTTCCCATTTGATGGAATATGATATTCATATTGGTTTCGAAATTAACATAAAAAACATATGTATTTGGTTGATATGGGTTTTATTATTTCATAATGGTTAAATTATAATTTAAGGATATGAAATAATAAATAAAACAAAAAAACACTTGGTTAAGAACATCGCCTCTTCCTCAGACAATCTCTTACAGTTTACACAAAAAGATTTGATAGGTTGGTTTTATTATTAAAATAAGACGATATTATGTATGTATTGATTTAATTAAGGTATTTTGGAATACATATTCCAATCTAAACGGTTTTATAAAGAGTTATTAAATGAGAAGAATAGCCTCCCTTTTATAATAGTGGGGTGGGGCACACTAGGAAGTTATCAATAAATTAAATTAGTGGAAATTAATTTTGAATTAAAAATTGATAAAAATGATTAATTTTAAATTTAGTAATATTAGTTATCAAAATAATATTATGAAATAAATATTATATTATTTTTATCACATTTTGACACTAATATTTTGGTTTTCACCACTTGTTAACCCAATTCACATTTTCCATGTCAACAAATATTCTAACTCTTTAAGGGTAAATATAGTTACTAAAAAAATAATAACGGTATATAAACGGATATAATAAAAACATGTTAAAAGATTATATATTTTAAGAATCATATATCATTTAATAAATTATTTTTTATTATAATATTTCACTAAAGTCAATTTTTAAAACTATTCACTAATTTGATTTTAATAATATTAATACAATAAGTAAAATATGAAACAAGTATTTTAAATAAATACATAAAATTTCATGTCCATGTATTAAATTTAATCCTCCCATTAATTATCAGAAATTATATATTTTTAATTTTTCTAATATAATTTATTTAAATTTTCTATTAATTTAATATTTATTGTATCAACGTAGTGTAAATTTTAATGGTAATTATTTTTATCACAAAAAATTAAAAATAAATTACTATGATGAAGGTAAATCATTGAAATTTTAAAAAAAATATTTATACACAGCCTCTGATTAACCCAATATTTATAATATTATAGTTATTCAAAACAAGATCATGACATTTTTTACATTTATTTAAATTAAATATTATGAAGGATATAATCATAGAAAAAATTTAAGAAAAAGACTATATATAGTGACCATCTCTTTTCATACATTAACATTAGATAACATTTTTTAAATACATAAAACTATATACAAACAGACATCCAAAGACCATACTAGTATAGTGCCTTTTGAAAAATGGAAATAAAAACACTAGTACATAAGTAAGCTATATTATCTCCCACTTGGTTATTCTTCACTAGAACCATTCTTAGACACATCAAAAATAATACATATTTTCATATCCTAGGAAAGAAAACATAAAAAAGGGTGAGATCAGATGCCCAGTAAGGGTAAACAAGGTAGATATATAAGCATAATTTTTAGTGTAATGGTATGAGAACACAATCATTAAAATAGAAGATCATACCCTACATATCAAATATCATATACATGAATCATGGAATAAAAACTGGAACTTAATAAGACATGAATCTTATGGAAATAAATATCATAATCCATGAAAGCATGACATATAAATAAATCATTGAATTTTTAAAAACACAAAAGAATATAATGGTATTTCCATAGTAGTCAAGGCATTTCTACCAAGGCCATCATAGTAGAATTATTTCACTCCCCATACCATCTTGGAAGTTGTGATTCACTTTCATGTCCATATTAGTATCATGAGTTTATACATTATACCGTCTTGGTAGTCACGGTTCACTCCCATTGAAATATTAGTAGTCAATGTTCACTATGAAGAACATCTTAGTCTATCTCATTAAATATAAATCTTTACCTAATGAATTATAAGATGATATAGGTCTCTCCCATCTCGTTATTAAATCATACACACATATGAAACAATCATTAAAAATCATATCATAAACCTTGAAATAAAATGGGTCTTATAGATATATAATCATATCATAGCCTATGGAAAAATATGTATGTCTCATAATCATTTCATCAGAATCATAACCCATGAAAAGAAACAGGTTTCTAAAGTATATAACCCATAAAAGAGAAATGGGTTTTCCTAAACATCCTGACATCAAAACACAAAGTATTCATAGAATGAATATGAATGTAAATGTTGAATAATTTTCACATAATTGAATGATTAGCACCAATCGATGTCATCTTATATGGGAAATAATTTAGATATATCGATTAAAATCATTTATTGAGGAAAATATCCTTCCTATATTGAAAAACTATTTTTAAAACATAAACAAATTAAAAAAAATTTCTTTAAAAATAGATTTGAAAACTTATAATGGAATCTTTGATAAAAAACATTTTTAAAACCCTTTTTACTTGAAAATTTTCTTCATTCACAATTTGAAAAAAATGGAATTTTTTATAAAACAAGTTTCCTGAAATAAAATAGATTTTTGACCAAAGAGATAAATACAGTATTATTTCACATAAAAACATTTTGTTAATTATTTTAAGCACTAAGGAGTAGAAAATAGTAATACTAAATGGAGACACCATGAATAAAAAAATTATAAGGGATCTCATGATTTTTCTTGAGGCATGGATCATAATATTTATTCAACAAAAGCATATTCATAAACAATTTGGCAATTTTATGAGATTGTTTCAATAAAATATTACCACATGCTAACTTCGGATCATACTATACATGTAAGAAATTGAAATTGATTGAAAATTAAACTATCATGAAAATAAAGATATTCCTGATATAACATGTAAAATATAATTATACACACCTTGAAAATTATTTAGGTTTATAAAAAAACATGAGTCTCAAAGGAGAAAAATTGAGACAAAACTATCTAAACAATTTGGTAACTTTTGAAACATAAACCTCATAAAAAATGTAATAACCTATGTTTTTATGGACTGTTTTTTATAATTAATTTTATTTTTTGTTGTTGGGTGATTGGGAGGGGTAAAATGATCTTTTTATTCAACTAAATGACCTTAAATAAAATTTCTGAGAAATTTATTGGTCTCAAAATAGGGTGTTTACTATAGTATAGGAGTTGGGTGGAAATCTGAGCTCATTACATTTTTGAATAATATTTAATATTTAATATTATTAAATTAAATATTAAATTATTCATGCAGTTTCATTCCGTGATAACTTTTAAATAGATAATCTTATTGAGATTTTGTCTTTTCCATTAATTCTGAAATGGGGATTTTAGTCTAGGTTATTCATAAACTCGAGTCGGGTGATGGGGTCGGCTCGGGCCTATTTTTCTTTTTCTTTCCATTTATTCTTTTCTTTCTTTTCTCTTATTTCATCCTCCCCCATGGGCATGACACCTTTATGTGTTGATCCTATATGTGTGGATCCTCTATGTACATTTCCGATGGGAGAATATGGATATTTAGAAAGAGATATATAGGGAAGGCCAGAGGGGTACCATTTCCAAGTTCTCGACACACTGAGTCACCGTGAGACATCTGTCGATGGTGAAATCAATCAAAGATTTGTCAGTTTCCACCTGAATGGTAGTTCATTTAAATTTTCACCATATATCACCTTTAAACATTTTTTTATGTTTTTAAAGCCTTATATTTCTTAATTTTGTCTTCTTAAGGTTCAATCTGTTGTTTTGGGGGAGAAAACAGAGGTTTTGGGCGATCTAAGGGATTTCCCATCAGGAAACTCAGGTTACACGGTGTGTGGTTTAAAAAAACATTCCATGTGTTCTTCCCATTCAGGGAATAAGGATTTTTCTTAATTACATGTTGTGTACTCTGAGTACGCGTCGTGTGGTGGCCATCCGTATGTCTGGTCGTTTGAAAAAAAGACGGAATAGTTTTTTTTGAGTAGTACATGTCGGGTACTGGGAGTACATGGTGGGTTGTGGCACATGGGAATGTGTCCGAGTGAAAAAGTACATAGGATGGTGTTTTTTTAATAGTAAAAGATGTGTACAAGAACTTACACATTGTATACATTTACATGGGTAGAGCCCATGTACCCTAGTGTACATGCCATGTACTTGGCCCGTCCTTTTTTTCTGGGGGTTCTTTAAACCCCTATAAGTAGAAATAAAGTAGTCTATTTCAGGTTCCATCTATGACCACATGAACCTTGATTTGAGATGGACCTTTTGAGGTTAGTTTCAGAACTTTTTTGTGTTTGGAAAGATTCTTGGTGTTACAAAACATACAAAGAAATAAAAACAGTAATTTAATTATTATTATTCACCGATAATTGAATCGGACGTATCTACTGTGTCTATGGTCTATTTGACACAATTTCAGAAGCGTTGTGACCCTAAATAAAATGTATATGTTTAGAGACTAATTTCATGTTCTAAAACAAGAATTAGGTGTGGGTCCTACTCAGGATCGTTACGATGAATAGTACCTTTATCATTAGTTGACCATTTTGTACAAGTGAGTAGTCCATTCTGAGCATTGTTTTGCTTATATTTCAATGATAGAATCCTCTTGACATTTAGCGATCATCTAAATGTTGTTTTTGGGATTCTACCTAAATAGAGAGTTTCTTCCTCTAGTTATTGAGTTTATTTGTCACCTGAGAGTGAGACTTGGCACGGATGATAGGTTGGGTGTTCGTACCAACCTAATTAAGACCTTTGATCCGTGATGAGCTCGGAAATATCTCATGTGACCTAGGATTTTGATGATGTTCCCCGTGGAAGACATTCCCTTCAAGAGTAGAAGACCATGAGACTGGATGGTTCTAAGGATCCCATATGGGGTGCCTTTGATCATGTTACCTGGATGATCCCACGTAGGATTCCACTTTATGTTGACTCAAGGCGCAGAACAGGTGTTTGTGGTTTGACCAACCTTGAGTTGTATATCGGGATTGGGTAGATATGTTGTTCGGGTTTCACCTAGAACCCATTCCAAACATGTAATCTCATGGGGCTATGGATTTAGTGTTGGGTTGGGCATTTGGGCCACCCTCACTCGTTTTTTTATATTTGACTTGTTTTGCTGATACAACAGTGTTTACCAGAGGTGCATCCTGGTTGGTGTTTGTTCATCTTGGAACGAGGTGTCTTTCATTTTTATTGGGATTCTCGGACGTGCTCTCTCTGGATCCATCTTTTGATTCATGTTATTTCTGATATTTACTATACCAAGAGTTATTACATGGGAATTGGATGTTGAGACTTTCTTGATGCAATTTTTTATATAAATTTTTTTCCCATGTGAGTTGCTTATTTTGAACCATGTAATAGTTTAATTTACAAGTGTTGTGATAAATGCTGAAATGATGATACACCGAGATTGGCCCTGATAAATGCTGAAATGATGATACACTGGGATTGGCCTTGATAAATGCAGAAATTTTTACACACTGGGCTTGGCCATGAGAAATTATGAAAGGCTGATACACTGGGTTTTGACCATGATACATTCCAAAATTCTTATTCTCTGGGTTTTGACCCTAATACAAGCTGAAATTCTTATACACCAGGTTTAGACCCTCATACATAATGAAATGCTTACACACCAGGTTTTGACCCAAATACATGATGAAATGCTTATACACTGGGTTTTGACATGGATACATGCTAAAATGATTATATACAGTGTTTTAACCCTAATACATGATAAAATTAATATATACTGGTTTTTACCCTAATTGGTTTATGAGATTACTGAGGGAGTGGTTTTAGATATGCATACGGCCATGGTTTTCTGAGTCTATATTGGATTCATGGGATTATGCTTCGTGTTTTCTGACCAGTGACCTTTTAGAGGATTAACTGAAGGTATACAATATCCATCCTTAGAGGATTTACTGCCAGTATACAGTATCCTAGTTAGTGATTTTAGGAGAGTACGGTTGAACCCAGTTGTAGGACGAGTATTCTCCTATGGTAATGTAGCTTGCTCAGAGATATAATTTCGATGTTGGCCGAAGATGGTACATGTAGATGGGATTATGGACCCTGAGATTGATTTAATTATTCATGACATGAGTGGAATGATGTCTAGCTCAGTTCCCTTTTACATTATGTCCATGGGATCGGGCTTATGGTCCCAAGGATCAACTGGTAATGTGGTTTCTTGTTATTTGATTCACATACTCATGAATATTCATATTTATGTATATGTGTATAGGTATGGGACTAGACATGTATACGAATATAGGTATGGACATCCATGGTGGCACTTACCCAGTGGACAAGGATTTTAGACCCTGGGTTCGACTGTGGTTGCATGTTTTGTTTGACTCTTTTTTTTGTGTTCCATCTAGGCTAAGAACGTTGTTGTTGTATACACTTTTATCAAAATAGTTATAGATTTCTTTTTGAGGTGGCCTATAGAGATTATTTCTCACCCTTGCATGTGCACCTTGATGTTTTTTAGACCTTATATCTATATTTCAGGTCGAGCATGAGTTACGTGGTGGATGGGGCTAAGACCTAGTGTTTCATGATCGAGCGGAGCTGGTCAAGTGGTTCTACTGATTGGGATAGTGCAGTTCGATAGTGCCTGGAGATCAGGTACGTGGGTTGGATAGAAGTTAGTAGTAAAGCCTTGTAATTTTACTTTTAGTTTCTTTTTATTTATATCATTATGTTTGGACTAATGGGTGACCAGTGTTGTATTTTATTTCATAGATGTTCGGTCTTTTAAAACATTTTATTATTATCGCTTATTTTATTTTAGTTGTTTATTGCTTCGGCACTCTGTTTACTTTCCATTTTGTATGATACTTAGTTATTTTTCTATTTTCTTTGTCTCATATTAGGTCATAGTCTCCCCACTACCACCTCTTAGCCCCCTGCTACTGTTCGGCAGCATTTGGCATACATGGAGGCGCTCTTGAGGCCTTGTGGAAAACCGACATGAAGAACCTGTTTAGTGGCTTCTAGGTTGGGATGTTACAAAGTGGTGTCAAATGAGTTTATTTTTCTAGTATTTACTATTTGGGATATGGTAGATAGGATTATTGGAAATGTGTTGGAACCGATGATGGATATCAGATAGGTGCATCGAGAGCACATATTTTGGTAAGAAGTCCTGGTTTCCAGTGTCTGGATTGCTGTTCTGAATTGTGATGTTATAGTTGTATATGATTTTCTCCTTGAGTGATGCACATGTTATATGGGTGTTTCAATTTACTATATATATCTACCTCCTAGACATTAGTATGATTCCAGGGATAGTCTTTGACTTTGGGCTAGCAAAGGAAAGAGGTGTCTCATGCATCATACTAGGCACGTAGGATTCACAACATATAGGCCTGCTAGTGTGTGTTTTTATTGATGACTAAGAACATTGGGTCTATGTACACATAATTTTTACTCTGATGGCAGATTATGTGGATCTATTTTGAAGACTGTTTTCATTTGAGGCTGCCGACTCATTCCTCATTCACTTCCTATACAGTGACCCTAGTAGGTCAATATGTCATGTGATGCCTTTATATTGAACCCCTGTTGGTTGTTATTTTTTGTGTATGTGGTTATCTTATTGGATCGTTGAGTACAATGTCGATTGATACCAAGGATTTTCAGGTGAACTAGACCTCCTTGGCGTATTTCTGTATACAGATACCCGATGAGTTTTAGTTCATCTTTTATCTTCTGTTTTGGTTGTGACCTATGAAGAGCGGTTCCTTCTTAGGATACTTAGAGAGGATCAAAGCCCTTGTAGGCCATGTGTTTCAGTTTGGAACCACGTTGGTAATTGTGATCTTACCTACTTTTCATATGATTGAATCTTTTTGGGATGGGTGGTTAGACCATGAGACCCAGTTGTGATGTTTTTTGTATGGCTCGGTGAGAGACCTAGAGACTCTTGGTTTTGACTCGAACCCTTGTAGGTCAATTTTAACAACACGATATTTTATGAGAATTATTATTTTTAATTTCATGGATGTCTTGTGTTTTACGCTACACCAAAATTAGCTTGTACTATACGTAACACCGTATTAGCTTGCAATATATGCAACACTATTCTTGGCTCGTGTTACACACAATTTCAAGTTTGTTTTGTAGAAACTATTCTACACAACATTAAGTATAGATTTTTTTAATGTAGAAATGAAATAAGTTTTTATTATGTTATAATCAATAACAAAGGGAGCTTGCACTACACACAACCTTGACTTGGCTTGCAGTACATGCAATCACAACCTTCCCCGATAGCATGTGTAGTACGCAATACCAAGATACACTAAACAACGATATATTTTTATAATATTATTATGGATTAGACGTTATGAATAGTATTAACAACGTTTTGAATTTTATAACATTTTTATTCATATTACATACTTTCTAGAACATGGTATGAGAACTAAATAAATTTTTCGGGTAAAATAAGTATTTTTTCAAAAAATGCAGTTTTGCCACCTTTTGATGGCGCACCCAAATTAAATCTAGTTTTTTACATGTTTATAAGTTCAATTTGAAAAAATAAAATTCTTCCTTGGAATCAGGATATAAAAATTTAATTTGGATAAATTTTGCATATTATTCTGATAACTTTCATATTTTAATGAATAATAACAACATGCTATATTTTAATTAAAAACAATTTTTTTCATCGCAATAATTTATATGGTTAGATGATCTTTTTAATTAGTTTTAAAGTGTAATTAGAATATATTTTCACCATTTAATCTAATTTTATTCATTGTAATTAATTTCACTTTGTATTTGGACATAAACAAGTGTCGATCTTTTGATAGTTATAGTTTCTTAAAAACAAGTTATTTGTTTTGATAACGGGAAATAGTTTTAAAATTAATTAATGACACTTCTATGTTTTGAATTTGGAAAAATAGACATCATTTTTTAATTCATAATATCAAATATTTCTTAGGCTAAAATTTTGGTTTTTTTCTGAAAAACTTCAATTTTTGATGAATAGTGAAACCACATAGTGGTAGTTAAAAAACTGGTGCTTTCTTTTAAAAGAACTTTTACCACTTCTATGAATTGAATTTAAAAAAACCAACATACATAGTTGTTATAATTATGTAAAATGTGGTTCAATAAGTTGAAAATAAATTTTGGTGAATAGTTACTTTTGACTTTTATTTACTGCTGTTAAAGGTAAATAGGGTAATTCAAGGTTAAAAGAATATTATAATAATTCAAAATTACCTTAACACTTGTCTTAACCTTATTGTATGATTAGTGGCCGACCACGGGCATCCTTGGGACTATTTTGGTACCCCATTGAGACACTTGGTAGTGATAATGACAATTTGGATTAATTAATTTAATATAAAGACAAAATTAACATTAACAAAAATATTTTAGTAATTAATTATTATAAGGGTTTTTATAAATTATCTTTTCGACTATAAATACTCATTGTAAAGATAATAATTTTTCCTACCTGTTAGTGTTTATTTTTAATTTTTAGACATCAAATAAATTAAATTATTTATGACACAATAATGATGTTGTAGTTACCTCATTAATGAATGATTTAAATAAATAAGATTATAATGATTAAAATAATATCCAAAACATGTCCAATTCTGATTGATGATTTTATTTTAACCATGAGTCGTCTTATCTTTATCTTTAATTATTTTTTGACCTTTTGAAACCGAAGATAAGTTTATAATAAAATAATATTTTCACACTTTTCAAAGGTTCCCAAATCCTCCCTTATAAAAGGGAACCTCCTCCCTCTTCTCATCACAACACTTTGAGCCTTCAAGCTCATCCAAAACCTGGCCATTTCTCTTCTCCACTACCGTAAAAACATTCTGGAGGTTCTGGTCTTTTCAAAAGACCAACTCTATCTTCTTAAGAGGAAGCATAAAAGAGGTGTGTCGACGAAAAGGTAATCTCTTCTACCGATTCTTTCAAGTTTCTTTCTTCTTCAACTTATTCTTCTTTAGTTGTTTCATTATAAATTAATAACATTAGTATCACTAATATAATTATATGTTATTATAAATATTAAAAAACCCCATTTTACCCTCTATCCATCCTATGGAAAACAAAATCACCGTGCGTGCGTACGTACGGAATACCGTCTCCACGCTGTGGTGTAATCTATTTTTCCACCACCACCTTACATGGATGGGTAATGGTGTAATGAATAACTATATATGGTTATTATAACATCATAATGATTCTGAGATATTATATCATCGACTCCAATTATATTAAATAATTATGGGAAGGATATCATCTCTCGTGCGTACGTACGGACTACCGTCCCCACGAACGTGATGAGATTCATTTTCCATGATTAACCATTCAAGTATGATTATAAAGTATATATAATAAATAATCATGAAATATATTACATAATAATGATACTGGATTTATGTACATATATGATTCATTTACTTAATTCCATTCTGTTTAATAAGGAAATGAAAACAGTGTTCAAGCGTACATATGACCTACAGTCTCCATTAACGGTGTATTTATTTCCATTTATTGATCTATTATATATATATATATATATATATTCTGAATATATATTATATATAAATCATGTTTTACATTCTATATTTAAGTAATCATGATCTTAGTAATCATATGAATAATTACAAGTCAAAACACAGATGATAAATGACACGATTTTACCCAAAACACTACTTTAACATTAATTTACAAAAGAATGGGTAATATAAAGTCTTAAGTGAACCATATATGATGTTATAACAATGCATATGATTCTGTAATAAGTAAATGATATTATTTAAATCATTATGTAGTAGTTTTGGATACATACGAAGCATATCAAACCTAAGGTAAGGGATAACTTTCCCAATCTTGTTTTTTTTCGAGATTGTTTATTCGTAAGTATTTACTGGGGTTATTATTATCATCTATGAATATATTTTCTAAAAAAAATTCATGTATGTTTAATTCATTTTTACCCATTTTTTTTAATTTTACCACATGTTATGAAAGGAATCTTACTTTTTTTTACCACACGAATAACTTTTTAACTTTTCCGTTAAAAGTACCAGGAGAATGTTTTCCTAACATAACGGCATGAATGGATTTTTCCGGTTTTCATAAAACCTTATTTTCATGAAGATTACTCTATACGATTTCATGACTATTTTTAAAAAAATCCCATTCTTTTAAAATTTCATGGAATTTTGTGAAATGAAAAATATTTTGAATACGAAAGGATATTTTCCTCAAGAATTCTTTTATCAAAACCATTTTCCATCTAAGATGACATTATTTAATATGTTTATGTTTCAAGTATAATGTCTCTATGATTTGCATGGTTTCACTTTTCTTATGATGAAATGATATCCATTTGTTTTATATGGATTATGTTATGATGGGATGATGTTTATGAAATCCATTTTATTCATTGGGTTATGATGAATGATTTCTGTTTATGTTGTGTCACACGTAAGAATGATTTCATTATGATATGGGTGGGACCTATATCTCCCTCCAATTCATTGGGTAAAGATTTATATCTCATGAGATAGACATGGCTAGAACGGAAAGATAATCTGGTTCAGTGATACACGACTGGAACGAGGAGTGAACTCGATTCATTAAGGGACTTTTTCTACTAAGATGGTCTTAGCAGAAATGCCTTGTCTACAATAGAAATCATATCAAGTGCTTAATGGTTTTCCACAATTTCATGTTTTATTCCCATTATATTTTATCATGATTGATGTTCCTCTATTATATATGCCTTACATACTTCCCAGACTTATGTCTCGGCTCATGATTTTGATTTTTAAACTTTATGTTCATTTTTTTAAGTTCAAATGTATATGGTTTTTTATATTTTCTCCATGCATACCCTTACTAAGCATTCGAGCTAACCCTTTATATGTTTTCTTTTCCCAAGGATATGATGAGAGGTTTTAGGTTAAAAAAGGGAAGATCTTTATGGGATATTTTGAAGATCTTTTACCAAGATTAGAAGATTATGTTCCAAGTTTTCAAAGACACTAAAAAATTATGGTCCTTTGGTGTCTGTTTTTGTTATGTATTAAGTATTCTGCAAAAGAAATGTAATGTCTATGTACGTCCATCTCTGGGTCTCTATAGATGGTATTATAGGAAATGTTTAGTTAACCTTTGGAAAGCAGGATGTGAAAACTTTAGTGAGATCCCTAGATATATTTCTACGGTATGTCTAGGGATGTTCCTAAGGTTATGTATAGGTATAGGTTACAGTCCTAGAATTATGATAACAATCCCGAATGACCTAGGATTAAACCTAAGATGATTGAGATTGAAATTACTCCCCTTAATTATGTTGTTTTCCTAGTATTATTTTTTCCTCTCACACTATTATTTTTGGGTTTTAGAAAATGGCTGGAAAGAAGAAGATTCACGATTATGGAGGATATGATGGACAATGGAATGACATTCTTCATGAGAAACCAAATGAAATGGGATTTGGAAGTCCAGAAATCATTATTATTCCTAATCAGCAATCTCATAATATGATCAATAATCTCAACTTTGGTAAGTTTCCTAACTCAGCTAATAAGAGAAAGATGGTGTTTCATGATGATCATAGAGAAAAGACAGTTCAATTTCAATCACGTAAATCATGTGGTAAGAGGGATCAGGGAGAATGTTTCAAAAAAACTAGAAGATGCTTTGGGTGTGGAAAAGAAGGACACAAAGCCAGTAATTGTAAACAAAAAGGTTCGGGTAACACCGTGGACAAAGGATTATGGTATTTCTAAGACATTAACAATAGTTAAATGTTTTAAATTTGGAATGCACAGGCGTTATGAAAACCAATTCCCTATGGGAAATTCTCATAAAGATAACATGCATGGTCATATGGGTAGTATTTATTTTGATGATGATGAACAGACTACAAATGATCTGTGAGATAAAATAATTTTTCAAGATCGGTCAATGGTTTAAGAAGGTAGTGGAATGATTTTATGTTTATCAAGAGTAATTTTGTATAGGTAATGGTACAATAGAATAAAGTCACATCTAATGGTTGTTATACTATTTTTTTCCTAATGTATTTTAAAGTATATGTTGAATGGTACCGGTAACCCTGAAATATTATTCAGATATTTTTGGAAAGAAGATGATATGTGTATAATCAAAGGATAAAGGGATAAAGAAATGTTTGATAGTATTAATGGGATCATGACTGATATAAGGAAAAATTGATATCATGGTATGAGTATATAGAAATTTTGGGATTTTGGTATATGGAAAGAGTTAACTTTTGACAAAATTCATGTTTTCACTAAGGTTCTATAGTAATTCATGTTTCAAGAGAATACATAATTATGGTATTCACATGTATGGAACGTGACCAACAAGTTGTATTTTATGATATATGGGGGATACATGACGGTATTCACATGCTCGGTAGATGACATTTCAAGTAATTGTTTTCATTATAATATGAGATTGGAAAGAAGTATTTTGGATAAGCCTAAAGATTGGAATGGATTATGTTAAACATAAGTTAGTACTGTTTAAGGATAGAACCTTATTTCGATATTATTTTTGGAATGTTATAATATTGTAGTTTTAGAAAAAAGGACAACCTGCAGGATGGGCGACAACCCATCGCATCGGACAAGGTTGTGGGAATCAAACCCACAACTGAAGTGCGACAGGCCTTTATCGCCTACCACTGGCCTACAGGAAGTACCTGGCTAGTAGAAACTAGTTTTATTTTATTAAACAGTTTGATAGATAATGAATAAGTACATTTTTGGAACAATATATGATTAATCTCACCATACGATGGACTTATGTATATAACATTTTTTAACCTTATGTTTGACACAGATGGAATGAACTATCATTCTATCACATTATCTGCTAACACGTCACAGAAGACAAATTCAACTTCATTTCTTTAAGAGATGATGTGGAAATTGTTCAAGGCGCAAACAACAGTGAGATTACACCAAAATAAAGTGAGTATTTCTTTTAATTCAAAAATTCTTCAACATCGGGGAAATGATCTTGAAAACCAAAAATGTTGTCTTAGTGCTCTTATATCTAATGAATATGATGGCACCTTATATCATCACAAATTTACGGTTTTGTGATTTTTGGATTTTTCAAATCCATGGTCTCTACCACTCTCCATAAGAACTTGATGGTTAGATTTCTCTTCCATATCCATATTTTCACCTATGTTATCCGATGTGGAAACCCAATGATGAGTTAATTTGGGTAACCGTTATGTTTCATACTTAACTTTTTAAATTTATGTTTTAGTATTCCTTTTTACGATGTGGGTTTCTATGAAAGAAACTTTCAAGTAGTAAACCATTTATAACCCTAACAAATTTCCAGGGCGAAATTCATTTTAAGGGGGGTAAAATGTAACAACTATAGGTTTTATGAGAAGTATTATTTTTAATTTAATTGATGTCTTGTGTTTTACGCTACACCAAAATTAGCTTGTACTATACGCAACACCGTATTAGCATGCAGTATACGCAACACTATTCTTGGCTCCTGTTACACACAATTTCAAGTACATTTTGTAGAAATTATTCTACACAACATTAAGTATAGATTTTGTTCAATGTATCAATGAAATAAGTTTTTATTATGTTATACGCAACAAAAAAGGGATCTTGTACTATACGCAACCTTTACTTGGCTTGCATTGCACGCAATCGCGACCTTCCTCGATATCATGTGTAGCACGCAATACCAGGTTTCACTAAACAATGATATACTATTATAATATTATTATGGACTGACCATTATGAATAGTATTTAATACATTTTGAATTTTATAACATTATTATTCATCTTGCGTACTTTCTAGAACATGTTATGAGAACTAAATAAATTTTTCGGGTAAAATAACTATTTTTTCAAAAAATGCAATTTTGCCGCCTTTTGATGGAACAACCACTTTAAATCTAAATTTTGACATGTTTATATGTTAAATTTGAAAAAATAAAATTCTTCCTTTGAATCAGGATATAAAAATAGAATTTGGATAAATTTTTCATATTATTCTGATAACTTTCATATTTTAATGAATAGTAAAAACATGCTATATTTTAAGTAAAACCAACTTTTTTCATCTCAATAATTTATATGGTTAGATTATCTTTTTAATTGGTTTTAATGTGTAATTATAATATATTTTTACCGTTTAATCTAATGTTGGTCATTGGAATTAATTTCACATTGAATTTGGACATAAACAAGTGGCGATCTTTTGATAGTTATTGTTTCTTAAAAACACGCTATTTATTTGATAACGGGAATTGATTTTAAAATTAATCAATGACACTTATATGTTTTTAATTTTGAAAAATAGACATCCTTTTTCAATTCAGAATATCAAATATAGATTAGGCTGAATTTTTGGTATTTTTCTGAAAAACTTCAATTTTTGATGAATAGTGAAACCACTTAGTGGTAGTTAAAAAATAGACTCTTTCATTTAAATGAAATTTTAAAACTTCTGTGAATTAAATTTAAAAAATCCTACACACATGGTTGTTATCAAGAAGTAAAATGTGGTTCAATAAGATGAAAATAATTTTTTGGTGAATAGTAACTTTTGACTTTTATATACTGCGGTTAAAGGTAAATAGGGTAATTCAAGGTTAAATGAATATTATAATAATTTAAAATTACCTTAACACTTATCCAAACCTTATTGGATGATCAGTTATAGACCAAGAGCATCCTTGGGTCGCTTTTGGGACCCCATTGAGCCACTTGGTAATAACAATGACAATTTGGATTAATTAATTTAATGTAAAGACAAAATTGAAATTAATAAAAATCATTTAGTAATTAATTTTTATAAGGGGTTATATAAATTATATTTTAGACTATAAAAATTAATTGGAAAGAAAAAAATATTTCCTACATGGTGGTTTTTTTATAATTTTTTGAAATCATTTATGACACAATAATGATGCAGTAGTTACCTCATTAATAAATGATTTAAATAAATAATATTATAAGGATTAAAATAATATCCAAAACATGTCCAATTATGATTGGATGATTTTATTTTGACCATGAGTCATCTTAGCTTCATCTATAATGATTTTTGGACCTCTTGAAACCGAATATAAGTTTATAATAAAAAAATATTTTCACACATTCCAAAGGTGACCCTATCCTCTCTTATAAGAGGGAACCTCCTCCCTCTCCTCTTCACAACAATTTGAGCCTTTAATCTCGACCAACCAATACCCATTTATCTTCTCCACTACCCTAGAAACATTCTGGAGGTTCTGGTCTTTTCAAAAGACCAATTATAGTTCCTTAAGAGGAAGCTTAAAATAGGTTCGTCGAAGAAGAGGTAATCTCTTCTACTGATTCTTTCAAGTTTCTTTCTACTTCAAATACTTATTCTTTAGTTGTTTCAATATAAAGAAATTACATTAGTATCAATAATATACTGATTTGTTATTATAATACTAAACAACCCCATTTTACCGTCTATCCATCCTACGGAAAATGAAATCACGGCGTGTGTGTACGTACAGAATCTCGTCTCCACGCAGTGGTGTAATCTGTTTTTCCACCACCACCTTACTTGGATGGGTAATGGTGTAAAGAATAATAATATATGGTTATTATAACATCATAATGATTTTGAGATATAATATCATCCACTCCAATTCTATTAAATAATAATGGGAACGATATCATCGCTCCTGCATACGTACGGACTACCGTCTCCACGAAGGTGATGAGATTCATTTTCCATTATTAACCATTCAAGTATGATTATAAAGTATATATAATAAATAATAATGAAATATATTACATAATATTGATACTAGGTTTATGAACATATATTATTCATTTACTTAATTCCATTTAATTTAATAAGGAAACAAAAATAGCGTTCATGTGTACGTACGACCTACAGTCTCCATGAACAGTGTATTTATTTCCATTTATTGATCTATTATATATATGTATATTCTGAATATATATTATATATAAATCATGTTTTAAATTCTGGATTTAATTAATAATGATCTAAGTAATCATATGAATAATTACTAGTCAAAACACAGATGATAAATGAAATGATTTTACCCAAAACGCCACATTAACATGAATTTACAAAAGAACGGGTAATATAAAGTCATAAGTGAACCATATATGATGTAATAACAATGAATATGTTTATGTAATAAGTCAATTACATTATTTAAATCATTATATAGGAGTTTTTGATGCATACGAAGCATATCGGACATAAGGTAAGGGATAACTTTACCAGTCTCTTTTTTATCCGAGATTGTTTATTCATAAGTATTTACTGGGGTTATTGTTATCATCCATGACCATATTTTCTAAAAACATTCATGTATGTTTAAAGTCCTTTTACCCATTTTATTAATTTTACCACATGTTATGAAATGAATCTTACTTTTTTTACCACATGATGAACTTTTTGACTTTTCTGTTAAAAGTACGAGGAGAATGTTTTTTTAACTTATACGACATGAATGGAATTATCTGGTTTTCATAAACCTTATTTTCATAAATATTACTCTACAATATTTCATGACTATTTTTAAAAATATCTTTTTCTTTTAAAATTTCTTGGCATTTTGTGAAAAGAAAATGATTTTGAAGAAGAAATGATATTTTCCTCAAGAATTCATTTATTGTGTCTTATCAAAACCATTTGCCATATAAGATGACATTATTTCATATGAGTATGTTTCAAGTATAATGTCTCTATGATTTACATGGTTTCACTTTTCTTATGATGGAATGACATCCAATTGTTTTATATGGATTATGTTATGATGGGATGATGTTTATGAAACCCATTTTATTCTTTGGGTTATGAAGAATGATGTATGTTTATGTTGTGGCACATGTAAGAATGATTTCATTATGAGATGGGTGTGCCCCATATCTCCCTCCAATGAATTAGTTAAAGATTTATTTCTCATGAGATCGACAGGGCTAGAATGGAATGTTAATCTGGTTCAGTGATACAGGACTAGAACGAGGAGTGAACTCCATTAAGTATGGGACTTTGTCCACTAAGATGGTCTTGGCAGCAATGCCTTGGATACTATGGAAATCATATCAAGTGATTAATGGTTTTTCACAATTTCATGTTTTATTCCCATGCTATTTTATCATGATTGATATTCCTTTATGATGTATGACTTACATACTTTCTAGACTAATGTCTTTTCTCAAGATTTTGATGTTTAAACTTTATGTTCATGTTTGGAAGTTCAAATGCATATGGTTTGTTTTATTTTCTCCATGCTTACCCTTACTGAGCATTTGAGCTCACCCTTAATATTTTTCCTTTTCCCCAGGATATAAAAAATGTTTTAGGTAAAAAAAGTGGAATATCATTATGGGAGATGTTGAAGATCTTTTCCCATGATTAGAAGATTATGTTCCAAGTTTCCAAAGACACTAAACTATTAGGGTCCTTTGGTGTCTGTATTTGTTATGTATTATGTATTCCGCAAGAGTAATGTAATGTATATGTACGTCAAGATCTGGGTCTCTACAGTTGGTATCAGAGGAATGGTTTAGTTAACCTTTGGAAACTAGGATGCGAAAACTTTATTGAGATCCCAAGAGATATTTCTAAGGTATGTCTAGGGATGTTCCTAAGGTTATGTATAAGTATAGGTTATAGTCCTAGAATTATGATAACGATCATGAATATCCTTGGATTAAACCTAAGATGATAGATATTTATAGTACTCCCCTTAATTATGTTGTTTTCCTAGTATGATTTTTACCTCTCACACTTTTCTTTTTGGGTTTTAGAAAATGGCTTGAAACATGAAGACTCACGATAATGGAGGATATGATGGACAATGGAATGATATTCTTCATGAGAAACCAAATGAAATGGGATTTGGATGTCCAAAAATCATTATTATGCCTAATCAACAATCTCATAATATGACCAATAATCTCAACTTTGGTAAGTTTCCAAACTTAGCTAATAATAAAAAGATGGAGTTTCATGATGATCATAGAGGAAAGAAAGTTCAATTTCCATCATGTAAATCATGTGGTAAGAGGCATCAGGGAGAATGTTTCAAAGGAACAGGAAGATGCTCTGGGTGCGGAAAATAATAACACAAAGCCAGTAATTGTAAAGGAAAAGGTTCAGTTAACACCATGGATAAAGATAATGGTATTGCAAAGACATCAACAACGGTTAAATGATTTAAATGTGGAATGTACGGGCATTATGCAAACCAATTCCCTAAGAGAAAGTCTTCTGAAGAGAATATTCATGGTCGTATGGGTAGTATTTATGTTGATGAAGATGAAGAAACTTCAAATGATATGTGAGAAAAAAGAATTTTTCAAGATTGGTCAACGGTTTAAGAAGGTAGTGGAATGATTTTATGTTTATCAAGAGTAATGTTGTATAGGTAATGGTACTATAGAATAAAGACACATCTAAGGACTATTACACTATTTGTTTTCATAATTTATTTGAAATTATATGTTGAATGGTACCAGTAACCCTAAAAGGTTATTCAGGTATTTTTGGAAATAAGATGATATGCACATAATGAAAGGACAAAGAGATAATGATATGTTTGATAGTATTAATGAGCTCATGACTGATATAAGGACAAATTGATATCATGGTGTGAGTATATAGAAATTTTGGGATTTTAGTATGTGGAAAGAGTAAAATTTTGACAGAATTCATGTTTTCACTAAGGTTCCATAATAATTCATGTTTCAAGAGAATACATAATTAAGGTATTCACAAGTCTGGAACGTGACCAACAAGACATATTTTATGATATATGGGCTATAAATGATGGTATTCACATGCTCAGTAGATGGCATTTCTAGTAATTGTTTTCTTTATACTATGAGCCTGGATAGAAGTATTTTGGATAAGCCTAAAGATTAGAATGCATTATGTTGAACATAAGTTAGTATTGTTTAAGGATAGTACCTTTTTTCGATATTATTTTTGGAATGTTATAATAGTGTAGTTTTAGAAAAAGGACAACCTGCAGGATGGGAGACAACCCATCGGGTCGGACATGGTTGTGGGAACTGAACCCACAACCGAAGTGCGACAGGCATTTATCACCTACCACTAGCCTAAAAGGAGTACCTGGTAAGTAGAAATCAGTTTTATTTTATTAAAAGGTTTGATAGATGATGTATAAGTCCATTTTTGGAAGAATATATGATTAATCTCACCATATGATTGACTTATGTATATAATGTTAGCTAACCTTATCTTTGAGACAAATGGAATGAACTATCATTCTATCGCATGATCTGCTAACACTTCATGGAAGACAAATTCAACTTCATTTCTTTAAGATATGATGTGGAAATTGTTCAAGGCACAAACAACAGTGAGATTGTACCAAAATCAAGTAAGTATTTCTTTTAATTCAAAAATTCTGTAACATTAGGGAAATGATCTTGAAAACCAAAAATGTTGTCTTAGTGATCTTATATCTGATGAATCAGATGGTACCTTAGATCATCACAAGTTTATGGTTTTGTGATTGTTGGATTTTTCATAGCCATGTTCTCTACCACTCTCCACCAGAAATTGATGGTTAAATTTCTCTTCCATATCCATATTTTCACCTATGTTCTCTTATGTGGAAACCCAATTATGGGTTAATTTGGGTAACCATTATGTTTCATACTTCACTTTTTAATTTTAATTTTCAGTATTCCTTTTTACGATATGGGTTTCTATGAAAGAATCTTTCAAGTAGTAAACCATTTATAACCCCGAAGAATTTCGAGGGTGAAATTTATTTTAAGGGGGGTAGAATGTTACAACCTGAGATTTTATGAGAATTATTCTTTATAATTTCATTTATGTATTTTGTTGTATGCTACACCAAAATTAGCTTGTACTACACGCAACACCGTATTAGCTTGCAGTATACGCAACACTATTCTTGGCTCGTGTTACACTCAATTTCAAGATCGTTTTGCAGAAATTTTTCTTCACAACATTAAGTATAGATTTTGTTTAATGTATAAATGAAATAAGTTTTGATTATGTTATAAGCAACAACAAAGGGATCTTTCACTACATTCAACTTTCACTTGGCTTTCATTACACTCAATCGCAACCTTCCTCAATAGAGTGTGTAGTACGCAATACCGGGTTTCACTAAATAATGATATATTATTATAATATTATTATGGACGAGAAGTTATGAATATTGTTAACTAGATTTTTAATTTTATAACATTATTATTCATCTTACATATTTTCTAGAACATGGTATGAGAACTAAATAAATTTTTCGGGTAAAATAAGTATTTTTTTCAAAAAATGCAGTTTTGCCGCCTTTTGATGGCACACCGACTTTAAATCTAGTTTTTGACATGTTTATAAGTTCAATTTGACAGAATAAAATTCTTACATTGAATCAGGATATAAAAATTTAATTTGGATAAAGTTTTCATATTATTCTGATAACTTTCATATTTTAATGAATAGTAAAAACATGTTATATTTTAATTAAAAACAACTTTTTTTCATGAAAATAATTTATATGGTTATATTATCTTTTTTAATTGGTTTTAAAGTGTAATTAGAATATATTTTTACCATTTAATCCAATGTTTTTCATTGGAATTAATTTCACTTTGAATTTGGATATAAACAGGTGTCGATCTTTTGATAGTTATTATTTCTTAAAAACACTCTATTTGTTTTGATAACGGGAATTAATTTTAAAATTAATTAATTCCACTTCTATGTTTTGAATTTGGAAAAAAATACATCATTTTTGAATTCGGAATATCAAATATAGCTAAGGCTGAATTTTTGGTCTTTTTCTAAAAAACATCAATTTTTGATGAATAGTGAAACCACTTAGTGGTAGTTAAAAAACTGACTCTTTCATTTAAATCAAATTTTACAACTTCTGTGAATTGAATTTCAAAAATCCGACATACATGATTTTTATCATGAAGTAAAATGTGGTTCAATAAGATGAAAATAGATTTTGTTGAATAGTAACTTTTGACTTTTATTTACTACGGTTAAAGCTAAATAGGGTAATTAAAGGTTAAAAAAATATTATAATAATTAAAATTACCTTAACACATGTCCTAACCTTATTGTATGAGTAGTGGCCGTCCATAGGAATCCTTGGGTCGATTATGGGAGCCCATTGAGCCACTTGGTAGTGATAATGACAGTTGGGATTAATTAATTTAATGTAAAGACAAAATTGACATTAACATAAATCTTTTAGAAATTAATTTTTATAAGGGGTTATATAAATTATATTTTCGACTATAAATATTCATTGGAAAAATAAAAATATTTCCTACATGATGGTGTTTTTTCTTATAATTTTTAGACATTAAATAAATTAAATTATTTATGACACAATAATGATGCAGTAGTTACCTCGTTAATAAATGATTTAAATAAATAATATTATAATGATTACAATAATATAAAAAACCTGTCCAATTCTAATAGGATTATTTTATTTCTACCATGAGTAATCTTATATTCATCTTTAAGGATTTTTTGACCTTTTAAAACCGAAGATAAGTTTATAATAAAATAATATTTTAACACTTTCCAAAGGTGCCCCTCCCATCCCTTATAAAAGGTCACCTCCTCCCTCTCCTCTTCTCAACACTTTGAGCCTTCAATAATTGCCAAAACCGACCCATTTCGCTTCTCCACTACCCTAGAAACATTCTGGAGGTTCTGATCTTTTCAAAATATCAACTCTAGTTTCTTAAGAGGAAGCTTATAAGAGGTTCGTCGAAGAAGAGGTAATCTCTTTTACCGATTCTTTCAAGTTTATTTCTTCTTCAGCATCTTCTTCATTAGTTGTTTCATTATAAAGTAATAACATCAGTATCACTAATATACTGATATGTTATTATAAATATGAAACAACCCCATTTTTCCCTCTATCCATCCTATGGAAAATGAAATCACTGTGCGTGCGTACGTACGGAATACCGTCTCCACGCCGTGGTGTAATCTATTTTTCCACCACCACCTTAATAGGATGGGTAATGGTGTAAATAATATCTATATATGGTTATTATAACATCATAATTATTCTGAGATATTATATCATCCACTGCAATTATATTAAATAATTATGGGAACGATATCATCGCTTGTGCGTACGTACGGACTACCGTCTCCACGAACGCGATGAGATTCATTTTCGATGATTAACCATTCAAGTATGATTATAAATTATATATAATAAATAATCATGAAAGATATTACATAATAATGATACTAGATTTATGTACACATATGATTCATTTACTTAATTCCATTCAATTTAATAAGGAAATGAAAACACCATTCATGCGTATGTACGGCCTACCGTCTCCATGAACGGTGTATTTCTTTCCATTTGTTGATCTGTTATATGTATGTATATTCTGAATATATATTATATATAAATCATGTTTTACATTCTAGATGTAGTTAATCATTATCTAAGTAATCATATGAATAATTACAAGTCAAAACACGGATGATAAATGAAACGATTTTATCCAAACACTACTTTAACATGAATTTACAAAAGAACGGGTAATATAAAGTCATAAGTGAACCATATATGATGTCATAACAGTGAATATGATTCTTTAATAAGTCAATGAAATTATTTAAATAATTATATTGGATGTTCGAATACAAACGAAGCATATCGGACATAAGGTAAGGGATAAATTTTCCAATCTTGTTTTTATCCGAGATTGTTTATTCGTAAGTATTTACTGGGGTTATTGTTATCATCCATGACCATATTTTCTAAAAATGTTTTCATGTATGTTTAAAGTCTTTTTACCCATTTTTTTTAATTTTACCACATGTTATGAAAGGAATCTTACTTTTGTTTACCACACGAAGAACTTTTTTAACTTTTCTATTAAAAGTATGAGGGGAATGTTATTTTTACTTATACGGCATGAATGAATTTTTTTGATTTTCATAACACCTTGTTTTCATGAAGATTAGTCTACAATATTTCATGTATATTTTTAACAAAATCCTTTTCTTTTAAAATTGCATGGAATTTTTTGAAAATAAATTGATTTTGAAGAAGAAATGATATTTTCCTCAAGAATTCATTTCAAGTGTTTTATCAAAACCATTTTCCTTCTTAGATGACATTATTTCATATGTGTATGTTTCAAGTATTATGGCTCTATGATTTATATGGTTTCACTTTTCTTATGATGAAATGATATCCATTTGTTTTATTTGGATTATGTTATGATGGGATGATGTTTATGAAGAACATTTTATTCTTTGGGTTATGATAAAGGATTTATGTTTATGTTATGGCAAACATAAGAATGATTTCATTATGAGATGGGTGGGACCTATATCTCCCTCCAATTAATTGGGTAATGTTTTATATCTCATGAGATAAACACTACTATAATAGTAAGTTAGTCCGGTTCAGTGATACAGGACTGGAACAAGGAGTGAACTCGATTCAGTAAGGGACATTGTTCACTAAGATGGTCTTTGCAGCAATGCCTTGGATACTATGGAAATCACATCAAGTGATTAATGTTTTTCCACAATTTCATGTTTTATTTCCATGCTATTTTACCATGATTAATGTTCCTTAATGATATATTCCTTACATACTTCCCAGACTTATGTCATTGCTCAATATTTTAATGTTTAAACTTTATGTTCATGTTTTGAAGTTCAAATGTATGTGGTTTGTTTTATTTTCTCCATGCTTACCCTTACTAGGCACTTAAACTCACCATTTATATGTTTTATTTTCCCCAAGATATAAGGAAAGGTTTTAGGTATAAAAAAGGGAATATCTTTATAAGAGATGTTGAAGATCTTTTACCAAGATTAGAAGATTATGTTCCAAGTTTCCAAAGACACAAAACTATTATGCTCCTTTAGTGTCTGTTTTTGTTATGTATTAAGTATTCCACAAAAGTAATCTAATTTCTATGTACGTCAATCTTTGGGTCTCTAAATCAATTACTGTTCAGTTTTAGGGAAACCTATGTGATAGAGGTTTGAAAATGTTTTCCAGTTCTTTTTTTGTAGGGATCTTTGTTTTACGCTCGTTTTGTGATTAAGGAACGTAGTTGCTCAATTTTTCATTATAGGCATGTTGATGCCTTCATCTTTTGATCGATGCACCTTAGGTTCTTGATTTAATATAAATTTGTGAGTGGATGGATATGATTCAATGACTGTTGTTTTATTTCTTTCTTTGGGTTTAGACCCATGAAGTTGTGTTGAAATGTCCCTCCATGGAAGGGGTGAAATTGTGAAATGTCGGGTCACCGTGAGATGGTTGAACCATGGCTAAATCCTAGTCAAGTTGATAGGATGTGAGTGTAGCTCAGAGGGAGATGTACATACCTTTTTTTAGAATCTCAGTGTACTCTTGTTGATAGATGATCATGCATAATCTTGATTCATCTTGAGTATGATGAGAGAGATTTGACCCAACACCAAACTTCTTTTTCTTTCTCAATGTTCTTACCTATGGAGGAGGAAATTTGTTTTTCATGTGCTCTAGAATCTTTTTATGGTAGGTCATATGGTGGGGAGTTCACCATTAGCCATTTGAGGGTGGTTTTCTTCATTTTGGTTAAACTTCGGTGTTTTTTGTGAGCTTTTGAGCTCGGATTTTTCTTTTAAGATGACGGTGGGGGTATTATTATGGTGGGGAGTACTAGATCAGTCGAAGTTAATTGTCTTCTCTGTAGGAGGTGGTTGTTGAAGCTATATGACTGGATGTTGGAAAGTATAGATATCTTTGTTTTGAAGATGCTCAGGTTGGAATCATGACTGTTGATCCTTTCACTGGGCTTCTATGGGATGAGAAGGTTTATGGTGGGGAGTTTGCAGGATCCTATTTTTTCAGACTTTCGTTTAGAGTAGAAATTAGAATATTTGTTCTTGGATGCTCATGAGGGGTAAAATGGTAATTTGTTTCTCAAACTTATGTTCTCAGATCATTTTTTAACAACTCTATTGGTCCCAAAATAGGTTGTTTACCCTCGTATAGAAATTTTGTGGAAATATGAACTATTCGAATTTTAGTGGAATATTTAATATTTAATATTATTAAATTAAATATTAAATTATTCACATGGTTTCGATCAGAGATAACTTATTAACAGATTATTAGGTTGAGATTTATTCTCCACCATTGAGTCCTAAATGGGGATTTATCCTAGGTGAGCCATAAACATGTGTCAGGCGTCGAGGCCTGGCCATACCTCCTTTTCTTTTCCTTTCCTTTTCTTCTTCTCTTTCTTTTCTATTATTTCATCTTCCTACCTTTTCATGTATCCTATGTGTTTGAATCCTCCTTGGATATTTCCTATGGTAGAATATCTATATTTACAAATAGATATATATGGAAGGTAAGAGGGATGTCGTTTCGAAGCACTTGACGCGCTGAGTCGGCGTGCGGCATCCGTGGATGGTTAAATCAATCAAAGAATCAATGGATTCTACACGAAGGTAGGGAAGATTATGTTTTATCCATAGATACCCTTTAAATATAACTTTATATTTTTTTTTAAATCATTATGTTTCTTTCTTTTGGCCTCTTTAGACTCGATCAGTTGTATTGGGGGTAAAAATAGGGGTTTCGGGCGATCCGAGGGATTTCCCACTAAAAAACCCAGGTTACACGATGTGTACTACAGAGGAACACACCATGTGTTATTCCCATTCAGGGGAGAAAATTTTTTCTTAAGTACACGTCGTGTACTATGAGTACACACTGTGTCATGGTTGGCCATGTGTTCAGTTTTGTGAATAATAACATGGAATAGATGTTTTTGAACAGTACACGTCGTGTAGTGGAACATGGGCATGTGTCCTAGTGAAAAAGTAAAAAGGATTGAATTTTTTGAACATTAAATTCCATGTAAAGTAACTTAAACTCCATGTAATTTTACATGGGCTGACCCCATATACTCCAGAGTACATGTCATATACTTTGTCCAGCCTGTTTTCATCTGGGGGTTCTTTAAACCCTTGTATATTGCAATCGAGGGGTACATTTCGTGTTCCGTATATGGACACACAACCCTTAATTTGAGGAGGACCTTTTTATGTCATTTGGAGAATATTTTGTGTTTTCAACGATGCTCGGTGGTACGAAATGTCCAAAATAATAATAATAATAATTTAATTATTATTATTTGGTGATTATTGAATTAGATGTATCTTCTGTGTTTGATGTCCATTTGACACACCATCAGTGGCATTGTGACCCTAAATTAAAGGCAGTTGTTTAGAGACTAATTTCATTTTCTTATATAAAAATCAGGTGTTGGGCCGACTCTGGATCATTATGGTGAATAGTACCTCTATCACCGGTTGACCATTTTGGGTGAGTGAGTAGTCCATTCTGAGAATTTTTCTATGTAAGGAGCAATGTTGAAATCCTCTTGGAATTTAGAGGTCATATACATGATGTTTTGGGGATTATACCTAAATGTAGAGGTTCTTCCTCCAGTTATCGAGTTCATTTGTCACTTGAGAGTGAGACTTGGCGTTGATGATTGGTTGGGTGTTCCGACCAACATAATTGAGACGTTTGATCTGAGATGAGTTGTGGTCTATCTCCCATGACCTATGATTTTTAAGACATTCCCTATGTGAGATGTTAACTTCTCTCCTACAAGGCCATGAGACTAGATACTTTTATGGATCTTGGGTAGGATTCCATTGCTCATGTTACCTCAAGGATCCTGAGTAGGATGCCTCTTTGTGTTGACTTGGGGGAACCAGCGGGTGCTCGTGGTTTGACCAACCATGATTTGTATATCCTGTTTGGGTATAGATGGTGTTCGGGTGTGACCTAGAACCCAAGACAAACTTGTAAGACCATGGGGCTATGGATTTAGTGTTGGTTTGGGCGTTCGGGCCACCCTCACTCATTTGTTTATATCTAACATAGTTTTTCTGATGCAATAGTGCTTACCAGAGGTGCTTCTCGGTTGGTGGTTGTTGATCCTGATGTGAGGCATCTTTCTTTTTTTTTTGGGATGCCCAGAATAGCTTTCCTAGGATCCAAATTTTGAGCCATGTTATTTTTGATATTTACTATACCCAGAAGTATTACTTGGGAATTGGTTGTTGAGCCTTACTTGATGCAATTGTTTATATTAATTTTTTTACCATGTGAGATGATTATTTTAAAACATGTAATAGCATAATTTACATGTGTTTTGATAAATTTTGAAATTCTAATACATCGAGATTGGCCCTAATAAATGCATAAATGTTGATACATTGGGCTTGACCATGACAAATATGAAATGCCGATACATCGGGCTTGGCCCAAATAAATGCTGAAATGCTGATACATTGGGTTTTGACCCTGATACATGCTGAAATTCTTATATACTAAATTTTGACCCAAATATATGCTGAAATCCTTATACACTAGGTTTTTTACCCAAATACACGTTGAAATGCTTATACACTGGGTTTTGACCATGATACATGCTGAAATGCTTATACACCGAGGTTTGACCCTAATACATGTTGAAATACTTATATTCTATTTTTTGACCCTAATACATGTTGAAATGCTTATATACGATTTTTTACCATTATTGGTTGATAAGAATCCTAAAGGAGAGGTTTTTGATATGCATGTGGCTAAGGTTTTCTGATACTCGTTTGGATTGATGGGATTATGCTTCGTGTTTTCCGATCAGTGACCGTTTCCAAAATTTACTATCGGTATACGGTATCCTTCCTTACAAGATTGAATATCAGTATATGGTGTCCTAGTTTGGTATTGGAGGAGACTACGGGTTAACCCAGGTGTAGGACGAGTATCCCCCTGTGCTGACATAGCTTGATCAGAGATATAATTCCGGTGTGGGCCAAAGAAGGTACATTTCAATGGGATTACAGACCTAGAGATAGATATAATTATACACGGCTTGAGTATCAAGGATTCTAGCTCAATTCCTAGGCAATGAGGTCTACGATATCAGGCTTATGGTCCCAAGGATTGACTTCTTATGTTGTTTATTGTTCGTTGATTCACATACTCCTGAATATTCATATTTATGTATATGTGTATAGGTGTGGGAAAATACATATATATGTAAATAGATATGGACATCCATGATGGAAATTACCCAGTCAATAAGGATTATTGACCCTAGATTCGACTGTGGTTTCACATTTGGATTACTTATTTTTGTTGTGTGTTCCAGCTAGGCTGAGAACATTGTTGTTATATACACTTTTAAGAGCACAGTTATAGGTTTCTTGTCGAGGTTCCCAACTGAGACTGTTTCTCACACCAACACGTGCACCTCAGTGTATGCATAGACCTTATGTATAATTTTTTACATTGAGCATGAGTTTCATGGTGGATGGGGCTAAGACCCAGTGTTTCATGATCGAGTGGAGCAACTCGAGTGGTTATACTAATCGGGCTACTGCTATTCGATAGTGTCTGAAGATCAGGTACATGGGTTGGCTCAGAGTTAGTAGTATTTCCCTGTACTTTTACATTCGGTTTGTTGTGTATTTTTATCTGTATGGTCTAACCAATGGGTGAACACTATTGTATCGTATTGCATTTTTTTTGGGCTTTTATAGTATTTTAGTATTAAATCTTTTTTTATTTCAGTTGTTGATTTCTTCCCTACTTGGTTTACTTTCCATTGTGTATTATAATTAGTAATTTATGTTTTTTTCTTACACTAATATGAAGTAATACTCTCCCCACTATCACCTCCTAGTCCCTCACTGATAGTCAGAAGCCTCTGGCATACGAGGAGGCGCACTTAGGGCCTAGTGGAGAACTGGCCCGAAGCACCAGTTTAGTGGCTTCCAGGTCGGGAAATTTCAAAAGAAATATCATATAATGGGTTTTTAAATACCCAAAAATTTAATAATATGAATCATATAATACATTCATGCGTAGTATATGCACCACAAAATAGAAAAGAGTGGTGAACATGGCCTGTATCTCACAAATATAAAAAAGTGACATGAAATTCCCTTACCATGTGTATTGACTCTCCTCGTACTAATAAAAACTTCTTTTATAATAAATGTGTGTTTATTATATATCTATCATATAAACATATTATTATATATAATACCATATATATTTTTATTATTAATTTATAATACCCACTCGTTAACAATTCTATATTAAGGTTTCACTTCGGGTAATATCTTCTTTATTCTTTGCATGTGTCTTAATTTGTTATATCTTAGGTCCTTATACTTATATCTGAATTTCATGAACGTAAACCATGATATAAATATAATTTATATTCATGGTATATTTGTTATAATAATCTATATATTACAGAAGTATTAAAGTTAATAGACCATTCATGGAGACGGTAGGTCATACGTACACATACAAGTTTTTTATCATTTTATTATTGAAAAGAGAAAAAAAATGTGTACGTGTATATAATATAATTAAATTATTATTATTATTTCATGTGTATTATATAATTTCACTAAGAATATCCATAATAAATTCCATGTACTGTGTGAATGGATCACATCTCTTTGAGGGGTGGTAGTCCACACATCCTCAAATGAAATTATTATATTTACATAGAATGGAATGTATAATGATATGTGTTGTAAAATAATAATAAAAACATAAGTACATAATATGTATAATATATATCATGTATAAATAGAGTTTTCATCCTAATTACAATCATGATAGCTAGTAAAGGAAGAATGAACAATCATCGTTTCATGAGGCTAAAGTTTTCTAAACACATAAACGGTAAGTTTGTTACCCATTAGATGGAAGTGTGTGTAAGTGTATGTCTAAGACTTAATATAAAAATATAGAAGTATATTGGTGATAATTTTTTTTATTGTATAAGTAATGAATAAAGATATTAGATGGGTGGAGAATGAAAATAAGAAAAAAGAGCTTGAGGAAGGATGTTACCTCTTCTTTCGGTAACTTCTTTTGGTATTCCCCAAAGGGAGGCTTGAGGGAGGAAGGTAGGGATGTTAGGAACATAATTTGGTAGATCATTTCAGAACATATGTTTCTTTAGAGGTGTGAAAAAAGGGGATATTTTGTGGCCTTTTATATGGTATGAAAAGGACTCACTTGGTATTTATGAAAACAAGTTAGGTGTGACCATATTTTTTCAAAAAAATGTTTTGAAAAACCAGAAAAAACAAAATAAAATAATATTAATTGATGAATAATTTCTGTATAATAGAGTTTTGACAAGTAAATAAGTAATTTTTTCCCTTAGGTTTATGTTTTATTCCCTTATTATGATTAATTTTACTTTAATTGCTGAAATTAATTGTAATGGAATTCACTAATATTTTTAGTAGAAAAATCATTTGAACTTATTATATAATATAAATTATTCTAATTAGAAATATTGAATCCAATTTTTAAAATTATAATGATATAAGTTGCTTAAATTAATTTAAAATTAATCTTTCAGATGAGATGACAATGCTTGTTTTTAAAGTAAAAATGATCAAATTTTTGCTACGTTTTTATAATCAATTTCAATGTAAAATTGGCTACAAGGACCTAAATTGGATTATGTTTTAAAAATATGATCTAATTGAACTTTTAAACCAATTTAAAATTTAATTTAACCATATAAATAAATTAGATGAAAAAGAAGTTCTGAATTAAAATTTAGTACTTTTCACTATTCATCCAAAAATGAAGTTTCTTGGAAAAATAAAAAAAACAACCACCATATAAATATTTAAACACTATGAATTAAAAAAATTAATATTATTTTATCAAATTATATTTATAATAAAATTAAATTAAAAATTTTAATTTTTCATAGAACCGCATGAAAATCAGTTCATTAGAAAAAAATGTATTTTAAATCATATAAGGGATTTATCAAAAATTATATCTTTCATTGTCAATATGTTTTATTTATATAAAACCATTATAAAAAATATTTGAAAAGTAGTTATTACTATTCATATTACTATATTTAACATCTAGGTTCTAATTATATCATTTAAATAATTATAACAATAAAATGATGTTTTGTAGAAACACGGTGTTGTAAGTAATGTACACCAAGTCATTATTGTGTGTAACATACACTATGTAATTATTTCATATAAATTATTCCAAGTACATGTCATTTGAAAGGATTTTCTAAATTATTTCAATTAAATACAATAATTAAAATAATTAATTTTTTAAAAAAAGTCCATAAAAACTCAAGGTGTTGTATTCTACCGCCCTTAAAATAAATTTTCCCATAAAAATTCATCATTCGGGTAAAAAATTGAGGATTCTTATGCTTTATCATATCCTCAAGTTCCCATTTTGTTTAATTTAACTATGCATTTCTCCATAAAACATTGACAAGGTGATTTTTCTTGTCTCATAGAACATTCTTTTTATGATTTATAATTTCAATTGCTTTTATCTCATAAGAAAGATCATACTCCAACGGTCTGACCTTCAAGTTCAGTAAATGTGAATGGGTAGGTATATACTTCCTCAAAAGATATTCATGGAGCACATCATGGACTTGAACGATATTTGGAATAAGTTCCAACGGATAGGATATTGTCCTGATATGATTAAGAATCTCAAATGGACTAATATACATAGGGATTACATTCCCTTTCTTTGAAAATATCATAACCTTCTTTATGGGAGATATTCAAAGAAACACATTCTCACCAAATTCAAATTATATATCATGAAAACTATTATTAGTATAAATTTTCTGCTGACTTTGAGTTTCATTGATATTTTCTTAAATAGATCTAACCTTCTCTACCATTAATTTAGAGGTCCCATGTCCCAATAGTTTTGCTTCCCCAACTTCATACCATCCTGTTGAAGCTCTACATTTCTTCCTATAAAGATATTCATATGGTTTAATCTAAATTCATGAGAGAAATCTATTATTGTATGAAAACTCAACTACAGTAAGGTGTTGATCCCAACCACCTTTGAAATCCAGAGAACATGATCTCAAAAAAATCTTCTAGGGTTTTAATTATTCTTTTAGACTGACCATCTATCTGAGGATGATAAGCAGTGTTGAAACTCAATTATATATCAAGTACAAACTGATGACTTCTCAAGAACATAGAGTTAAACCTCAGATACCAATCTGTTAAAATGGAACATGGCACTCCATAAAACCTTACAAATTTCTTAATGTATAAATGGTAAGCTGATCCATAGAGAAGTGTTATTTGATATAACTGAAGTTTGATGACTCAGTAAGGTGATAAACTACCACCCACGTGGAATTAAACTAGATAGAGGTTTTGGGTAGTCCAATGAAAAAATAAATATTTTTTTACTCCCATTTCCATTCTAGTATTAGTAATGAATGCAACATACCTTAATATTTTTTTCTTTTACCCATAACTTTTTTGGCATACCACGCACATACATACAAACTCTGTGATATCTCCCTGCATTCTATCCCATCAAAAGTATTCATTCAACTCCTTATAATTCTTCATAGTCCTAGACTAAATATATAATAAAAACTATGAGATTATTCTAATATATTCTTCTTAAAATATACTACGTAAGGAACACATACACAGTTCCAGAACCTTATCATAACATCTGGGTCAAGGTTAAACTCAAAAACATTTCTAGAATTCTTTTGAAGCTCTAAACCTTCATTTTTCACCTCGTTAATATTCATGTGGATAGAGGGTTGAACATTAAATTGAGAAAGATAATATTTTTTCCATTCCTCTAGTAATTCTAGGTCCATCCTTTGTAAATATAGAAATACTGGATCATTTGTGATCCTCATCATGGATAAGCTAGCAAGATCATTTTATCTTAATGCATCGTCCACCTTGTTCACTTTCCCAAGGTAGTAATGTATTTAGAAGTCACAATCCTTTATCAACTCTCACGATCATCTATGGTTCATGTTCAACTCCTTCTATCTGAATATATATATCATACTTTTATGATCAGTATATATATAAAACTTTTCTCCATAAAGTTAATTCCACCATATAATTAATGCAAAAAATACCACTGCTAAATCCAAATCATTATTTGGGTAATTTTTCTCATAAATCTTCAACTTTAGTGAGGCATAAGTGATGACCATGTTATTATGCATAAGAACACAACCCCATACCTTTTTGGATCCATCACTATAGATTAAAAACCCTTATCCACTACAAGGTAATGTAAGCAAAGGTATGCTGACTAACCTTATCTTCAGTTCCATGAAATTTTCCTCACATTTGTCTATATAGAAGAACTTGGCACCCTTTTATGTTAACATGGTCATAGGAATATATATTCATGAGATATTTTCCATAAGCTCTCAATAATATCCAGTTATACCAAGAAAATGACAGATCAAAGTCATTGTATTTGGTCTAGGTCAGCATTTAATATCTTCCTTCTTTAATGATCTACTACTATACCATCTCCTGAGATTATGTGAACCAAAAATGAAACCTTTTGCATCAAAAATTAATTCATTCTAAAATTTAAAATAGTTCCCCCTTTTGAGGTCCATTAGTAAAATTCTCAAGTGATCTTCAAGCTCTTACGTTTCCATGAATAGACAATGATATCATCTATAAAGACTACCAAAAACTGATCAAGGTAATCTCTAAAGACTCTATTCATCAAATCCATGAAGATAATACCAGAACTAGTATGACCAAAAGGCATCACTATATATTCATAGTGTCTATACACTTTATGTAATGTATTCTTGTGTATATCCCCATTATTAACCCTCAATCGATGATATCTATAATGATGGTCAATATTGAAAAATTATTGAGCTCCATGCATTTTACCAAAAAATTCTTAAACACAAGGAAGTTGATACTTGTTATTTATTGTGATCTTGTTAAACTCTTGATAATCAATGTGGAGTCACATTAATCTATCATTATTTTTTACAAAAAGAATAGGTGTACCCCAATGTGACACACTTGTATGAATGAATCCCTTATCAAGGTTTTCTTGTATTTTCTTCTTCAATTATTACCACTAAATCAGGTCCATTCTATAAGGAGTCCTTGAAATTGTTTTGGAACCCAATATTAGTTCAATTTTGAAATCAACTTCATGTTCTAGTGGAAGGTTAGGAAACACTTCCATAAATATATCAAAAAATTTCTGAACAATTGGAATATAATCGATTTCAATTTTCTCCCCATCCATTTGAGAAAAAAATGCTTATGAATGGAAATTAAGACCCATAAACGGGATTCCATCTGTATAGGGCATTCATACATATTGTCATATTGATGTAAAATCATAGGAGTTTATGAAATTTCAAACATAACTCTGTTTCCATGATAATTGATGTGTGATTTATTCAGATAAATACAATCCATTCCTAAGATGACATCAAATTCATCGAAAGGAATAATAACATGATTTATATGAAGACTATTCCCACAAACATCAACCATAGAGGAATCACATACATAGGATGAAACCATCGTACCATTAGGGTTTTAACTATTATTTCTGCATTTAATCCTTTCAGTACAATCTTAACACCCTTAGAAAATTACTTACATATGAAATATTGGATAGATCAGTAATCAAGTAATACATTAACAGTTATAGAGTGAATGATAAGTGTACCTTTTACCACATAATTATTGTTTCCCTTATCTAAAATAGTGATTTCCTAATTTTTCCCCTTACCCCTCATCTAAAGAGGTTACTTTCATCATCATCATCACCATTCTTTGGGTTTGGGAACTGGTTAGCATAATTCAAATTCTCTTTACACTTGTGGCATTGATGTGGGGGAAGTACATTTTTTCTTCTTTTTCTCCATTCTCACCATTATCTAACTTCTTCCAATTACTCCAGCAAGAAAATTCCCAATGGTCTTCCCTTACACACATAAAAAATTAATTAGACCCCTTATGTAAATTTTTCTATGACTTTTCCCACACAAAGAGTATTAATGCAATCTCATCTTCTTCTCTTCTGGGTTTTTATATTTCCCTTTAAACTCCATCTTCCATTTCTTATTAGAACCATGAGATTGGTATGTGACTCAAACCTCCATTTAGACCATGATTACAAAATTCAAAATCACTTCAAATTTTTTAAATTCTCTTATGACCTACAACCTTTTAATACATTTCTTTAACCCAACAAATAAGCTATCAACTTTACATTATTGTGGGATGATAATTCTTGAAGGGAACCTCCTAAGTCTCATTAAAGTATCCCCATAGGAAGAAAAAGATTCATTATCCCTTTTTATTCAACATAAAAAACTCTTTATCCATATTTTAATACGGAATCTAAGGAAATAACTTTTTGAAAAATATGTTCTTGGACTCCTCCCAATCCATGGATATAATTTCATCTTGTTTAATTGTATTCATGATTAGAGTATACCACTAGTTTTCTTATAACCGAAAAATATCCAGAAAGACTTTCTCATGATCCAAACACTAGAGAATGGATAATATCTTTTATGTAGTACTGATCCATTGTTCAACAACAACTATATCAGAAAACCCTCTGAAATAAGTCATACATTTTCTCCTGAAATAATAAATAGAATATTGTTCCCCCATTTTCTCATTAGTAATTCCACCATGATTTATATATTTAGATATTTCGGTGATTATAGCAAGAATAGTTTTCATTCTTCCTCCAATATTATTTGGTTTCTATGGAGTAAAGTCTCTATATTTTCCATCTCAATCACCATTAACATGATTTCAATAGGTTCCATCGATTGACTAAACCCAAAATCATGGAGTAAGAAATAGTTATCATAATGAGTAACCACATAATCATGAAAATTAACTTATAGGATGTTAAAATTATGACACCATCTTTAATATATAAAAACTTAGGATGGTCCTTGGTTATTCATTACCAACTTCTATTTAAATATTTCATGATTTATCATGATGAGTTTGGTAATCCTCAAATAATATCTCCTAGGAGTGTCAAACCAAGTGTACAAAAAGACCCATTATCATGTACGAATTTACACTCAATCAAACCTACCACACATTATCAGAGTTATTACTCCTATTTACATATATTCCAAAGACACATAAACTTGTAGTATCCAAATAAATATGTATTTCTAGTAAAACACTTTCTATATCCTTTACCAAAATTCCAAGACACATTCCTATATTCTTCTTATCCTTAGACTTATCCCAAGACATTTATTTAGGGTTCTTACATTGATTTTCTTATCATATTTTCCAAAGGTTAACTAAAACTTATATATGATACTAATTATAAAGAACATCTATTTTCATATATTAACACTGCATAACATTTTCATAATACATAAAAAATTATACAAACAAATGGCTAAAGATCGTACTAGTCTAGTGATTTTGGAAACATAGAAACATAAACATTATTACATAAGGGAGACATATTATCTCCAATTAGGATCTTCTTGACTGGAACCCTTCTTAGACACATCAACCATAATATAAATATTCATAACCTAGGGAAGGAAATAAAAATGGGTGATCAAATATGCTCAGTAAGGATAAGAAAGTGAAATATGTAAGTATAGTCATTAGCATAAGGGTATGAGAACAATATCATGAAAATAGAATACCATACCCTTCATATCAAAGATCGTACACATGAATCATGGAATAAATATTTTTAGTTCATAATACATGAATCATAAAGAAATAATTAACGTAATCAATGATATCATAGCATTGTAACAAAACATGAAATTTTTGAAAGTGCATAAGTATATAATGTTATTCCTATATCAGTTAGTGGATTTCTTATAAGGCCATATTAGTAGCATGGGTTCACTCCCTATTCCATATTGGTAGTCATTGTTCTCTTCCATGGTCATCTTAGTAGCATGAGTTCACTACTCATACCATCTTGTTAGTCATGGTTCACTCTCATGGCCATCATAGTAGTGAAGGTTCAATCACAATACCATTTTAGTATATCTAATGAGATATAAATCCTTATATAATGCATTTTAAGGAGATATAGGTCTCACCCATCTCAAAAGGAAATCATACATATATATGCCATAGGATCGTTAAAAATCATATCATTACCCATGAAATGAAATGGGTATTATAATCATGTAATCATATCATTACCTATTGAAAAAGATATAGGTTTCATAATCATTCCCATCAGAATAATAACAGATGAAAATAAATTGGTTTCAAAAGAATATAACCTATGAATGATAAATGGGTTTCGCAAACATCATTCCATCAAAACATAAACCATTCATAGAATAAATATGAGTGGAAAAAAGAATAATTTCCCTAAGAAGTCATGATTAACACCAAAGGATATCATATTATATGGGAAATAATTTTTATATATCCATTAAATACATTTCGGGAGGAAAATATTCAATCTTCATTGAAAAAATATTGTTAATACAAAACTAAATTGAAAACATTTTTCTTTGAAAATAGCTTTTAAAACATATAAAAAAGATTTGAAAAAAATAAAAAATATTTAAAATATTTTTTCCTTTAAAATTATCTTCATGATTCTTTTGAATACATTTATAGAAACATTTTTTAAAACATGGTTTTAGGAATAAAATATATTTTTGACCGAAGAGTAAAACACAGTCAAGTTTTTCTTAAAAACATTTTCTTAATTATTTTAAGTAAAATAGAGTGGTAAAATGGTACTAACATATGTATATACATTTAATAATTATATTATAAGTAAAATAATCATTTTTCTTAAGATATTAATCATAATAGTTCATCAATAGATGAAAAATCAAAAATAATCCTGATAAATGATGAGATTGTTTTACTAAACTCTTACTGCATGGTAACTTGGGATCATACTCTCCATGTAAGAAATTAAAATTTCATGAATATTATACCATAATTAAAGTAATTATATTGATTATATAATATTCAAATGGAATTATTCGTACCTATAAAAATAATTTAGGTGAAAAACAAAACATGATTCCTAAAGAATGCGAATTGAGAAAAAAACCATCTGACTGATTTGGTCACTTTTGAAACATAAAACCCATAAAATAAAGATAATAGAATGGATATGTAAATACTCATAAATTTAATAATAATAATTATATAATACATTCATGGGCAGTAAATACAAAATGAAAAACAAAAAAGTGGTGAACATGGCATGTATCTCACAAATATAAAAAAGTGAGATGGAATTCCCCTTCCTTGTGTATTGACTCTCATCATACTCATAGAAACATCTTATATAATAAATATAATTTTATTATAAATATATCATAGAACCATATTATTACATATAATACCATATATTGTTTTATTATGACTTTATATTTCCCACTTGTTAACAATTCTATGTTATGGTTTCACTTTGGGTAATACCCTCTTTATTCTTCCCATGTGTCTTAATTTGGTATATCATTGATCCATATACTTATATAATGATTCAAATAATAAAAACATGTTATAAATATCATTTATATTTAGTATATTTGTATTATAATAATATATATATAATATAGAAGTATGAAATGGAATACACCGTTCATGGAGACGGTTGATCATGTGTATGTGTGAACATTGTTTCCATTTTATTATCGTTTTGAATGAAAAAATAGTAAATGGCATATATGTATTTATGAATATAATATCATTAAATTATAATTATTATGTCATTTATATCATATAATTTCCTTAACCATTTACTTAATACATTCAATGTATTGTGTTAATGAATCTCATAGCTTTAAGGGGTGGTAGTCCACACTTCCTCAAACAAAATTATCGTATTTACAAAAAATGGAAAGCATAAAGATATGTTTTGTGAAATAATTAAATAAGACTAAAGACATAATAAGTATAATATATATAATATTAAAACTTATTTTTAATTATAATTCTCTCTATGAGAGATGGTATAGTAAGAACAAACCACCATCGTTTTATCAGGCGGTAGTTCGCCATTCACATAAAAGGAAAGTTCGTTACCCATTACATGGAATTTTTTGTAAGTGTAGGTCAAAACCTTAATATAACAAAATCTATGTACATTTTTGAAACTTTTAATTTTTTTATAATCATGTAATAAAGATATTGAAGGGGTTGGAGAATAAAAAAAAGAGCTTGAAAAGGTATGTTACCTCTTCGTTGGGTAACTCATTTTGGTTCTCCCCAAAAGCCTTCCTTGGATTACTTTCATCACAAATTGAGGATTCCAGGAGGAAGGTAGGGATTTTGGTAAGTTAATTTGGTAGATATTGGAAGAACCTGTGTTGTTTTAGATGTTTGATAAAGGGTGATTGGTGGTGTCCTTTTATAGTGGTGGAAAAAGAATCACTTGGTATTTTTGAAAACATGTTAGGTGTACCCACGTTTTTTCCTAAAAAAGTCATCAAAAACCAACCAAAATAAATAATTAAAGTGTATTGGTCGATTAATGGACCTTAAATTAGTGTTTGAAAAATGTATAGGTCTTTTGGGAACTTTAAGTGTAAAGTTTATTCCCTTGTTAAGATTAATTTTACATTAATCACTATACATAATTTTAACTACATTGTCATAAACTAATTTGACCTTATACTACATGATAAATTATGTTTATTCCAAATTTGGAACCATTTGTAAAAATTATAATCACATAATTGTATGAAATTAAATTAAAATTAATCCCGTGGATGGGACAATAATAGAGGTTTTTAAAGTAACAAAGGATCGAATGTTTTCCATGTTTTTATATCTAATATAAATGTGAAATTGGTTCCATTGAACTAAATTGGATTAATTCGTAAAAATAATATCTAATTAAACTTTGAAACCAATTGAAAATATAATTTAACCGCATGAATAAATTATATGAAAAAGAAATTTTGAATTAAAATTTACAATTTTCCTTTATTCCTACAAAAATGATGTTGCTCAAAAAAATCCAAAAAAATCACCCTAATATAAATTAGACAATATAAATTGAAAAATTAAATTCATTTTATAGAATTAAATTTCTAAAATTTTCTAAAATTATTTTTTTGATTTTCATAGAAGTACATGAAAATAAGTTCATTTGTGAAAATGGTATTTTATAACACATAAATACTTTACCAAAAATTATATACTTCATTATAATTTTATTATTTTTGTAAAACCATTATAAATAATATTTTAAAAGTATTTATTACTATTAATATTACTATGTTTAATTTTTACGTAATAATAATCTCATTTAAATAATTATAATAACAAAATGATGTTTTTTAGAAAGTCAATGTTGTTTATAATGCAAGAAAATCCAGTGTTGCATGTATTGTATGCCAAGATGGTGTTTCATGTAACATATAATGATTTGGTGTCGTGTGAAAATATTGTTTGACTAGGTGAAATGAAAGACCTCAATGAAAATTAATCCATTTGAAAAAATGGTCCATAAAAACTGAGGTTGTTTTAACATATGACTAAATCATGGATGAGTATTGACAAAATGGAATCATCAAATAAAATTAAGTCATGTTTCAGGTCAATTTTATAATCCTTATCATTTTCTTTATAACTTTAATTATCTGATTTACCCTTTTACCATGTTAACCAAAATTACTATAGTTATTATTCATATTAACAAAAAAATTGGAATAGTTACCAAATTTGGACCCAATGATTATAAAAATTGAATCAATTTTTAAAAATTTAAAAAACAGAAGTGTTGGAATTTAATTTAATATTAAACTAGAAAAACAAAGAATTTTTTTTTTCCAGAAAAGTGACCTTTTAAAATATTAAATATTTTAATACGAAATCCAATTATAAAATTAATTTGAAAAACATAATTGGATAATTTTAAATAAAATGGAATTAATTAAATTTCAAAACTAATCCAAAATAGAATTTTACTTTACAAAAAATTTAAAATAATATACAATTTTCAATAAAAAATGGAAATTTTCACTATTTATTGACAAATAAATATTTTCAAAAAATATCAATAATTCATCCTTAGATGATTTTTACATGATGAATTGAAAAATAAAGCTATTTCTCTCAAATTAGAATATAATAATTTGAAATTAAATATTTTATATAAAATCATATTATTTTTGAAAACCTATTTTAGTTTGAAATAATGTTATTTATTGTTTTGACTGAAAAATTACTTAATATTATTATAATGATTTTAAATATATAAAATCTAAATAATTAATATTTATAATACTTGAAAATTATTTATTCTAAGATTACTTGGGTTGTTACAATCTCCCCCTCTGAAAATTTCATCCTCATAATTTTATTCATTTATTAAACAAGTGTTGATACCTTTCCCTCATAGAATTTTCAAACTCCCATTTTTCTTATTCATCCATAGAGTTTTCATCTAAAACCTTAACCTAGTAAGTTACCTTATTCCTCAACACATTCTTTCCATGTTCAATAATATGAATAGGTTGTTCCTCTTAATAAAGTTTTCCTTCTAACTGAACAACTGAAGCTCTAAAAAATAAGATGAATATGGAATATAATTTCATAACATATAAACATGGAAACCATTTTTTAACTGGTATAAACTCTTAAAAGGGATACTTAGTAAGCAACTCATCCAACTTTCTTAAGTAATTCATATGGTCCAATGAACCTTGGACTTAACAACCATTTTTACCAAAACCCATAACACTTTAACATGGAGATACCTAATGAAAAACATGATCACTCACCTCAAAAGAAAGATATTTCCTTCGGTTATCCTTATAACTTTTTTCTTTCTCTAAGTTTCCCTCATATTATTTCGAATTACTTTCACCATATCAACCATTTCCTCTAAAATTTATGGTCCCATCAGCTTCCTTTATCTCAGTTCATACAAAAATGAAGCTGTTTTGCACTTCTATCCATATAATTCCTCAAAAGGTGTCATCATTATATTACAATAAAAAAATATTATAAAAATATACAACTAAACTAATATATTAATCTGAACATCCCTGGTGATCTATTGAATATGTGGGGATCATGGGTTCCATGTTTTGAATTTTTTATTCATATATTCCATTATGTCAACGATTAAAAGATGTATTAAATTTTATTTCAGTTCCCTATGACTTCTAAAGTCCTTTCCAAAATTTTCAAGTCAGCTAGGGATCATGGTCAAATACAATAGAGATAGAAACTCCATGTAACTTAATTACTTCTTTAAGAAACTGTCAAGAATTTTGATCCAATGAAATAGTATTATGAATGGGAAAGAAATACATTGATTTAGTTAATCGATCAAAAACAACCCAAATTAGTTTATTACCTCGAGGTGTCTTTGGGAATCCCACTAAAAATCCATGGTTATATTTTACCATTTCCACTCTTGTAAATGAATGGTTAAGAACCCCCTTTGGTAATTATCATTATTCGTTAACCTATTTACAAGTCAAACATTTCCTGATAAATTTATCAATATCACTATTTATTCTATCCCTCAAGTAAAAATCCCAATGTTCTCTATATATATTAATGCTACATGGATGAATGGAAAATGGGGAACTATAAGCTTTACTAAACATTTCTCTCTTTAACTGTGAATGACAAGGCACGCATAATCTCTTTAAAAATCTAAAAAAAATATTTGTTGAAATTAAATTCCAAAAATATAACCTTATTAACCAATTATTCCATTTACAATAACCCATAGACTCCCTTTTAATCTTGATTAAATTTATCTATGAAAGTTGAATGCACTAAAACCTAAATAAAAAAAGATGATGTTCCTTTATCCACAACTTATAGGTCTATATTCATCAAATCATTTACCAAAGGGTCATCTTCCAAAAATAACATGGTTGATGTAGAATTATTTTTTCATCACAAAGTTTGAGATAATTTTTTTTATTTTTCAAGAACATAAATAATCATGTAGACATAATCCTTGATTAGTTAAAACATTCTTCTATGTCTAATGTTCAACACTTTATGAGTGAATATATACTTAAAATTTTTATGATTAGTATATATTTCACAATTAGCTTCATATAAATTATGGATCCAAATTTTTAAATAAACAACCATAGCTACTAATTCAACATCATGTATAGGATAATTTACCTCTGGAGGCATTAGTTTTTATGAAGTATAAGTAATTAACTAACCATTATACATAATAACTCAACCAATTACCTTCAAAAAAACATCATTTTATATGAAAAAATCACTATATATAGAGGTAAAGGCCAAAATTGTATAATTCTAAAATCATATTTTTAGTTCCTGAAATTTATCATATCAATACTTTTACAGAGGAATTTAACTCTCATTTTAGTTTTTAATGTCTTAAGCCACTAGGGACCAGCTGGATGGATATAGGTTCGGCTACCACAACCCCAAGCCTGCCTCTAATAGGCTAGGGGCTAGAAACAAGCACCGAGAATGCATGACATAAAATGGGAGGTATTGCCTAATTCATTTGTATGCACACACCCAATCATCTCCACGCATCACTTCATATTTATAATAATGTTTAGTAACATCTAGAGTAAACCATGAATGTAATAACCTCAAATTAATACAAGTGAGTAAGAGAGAGTAAAATGAAAGTGTAAAGAGTAAAAATACACCCCCAACCAAAAATTAAGTCCCTACTTGAAAAAAACTAGAATGAAAGAACATTGAGATAGCCCGAAATCTAATCTTCAAGCCCGAAAACCATAAGTGGCATGTAGATATGAGTATCACTGTGATCCACCAATGTCACTGTCAAAATGTTTTCATGTTCATAAGACATGACCATGAGTTAAAATCACATATATGGGTGATTATGTACATACCTTGTAAGATGCGCCGAAAATTAAAAAGAGTGAGATAGAAAGATGCAAAAAAGGTTAGCTAAACCCATTGAAATATGGAAACACAATCCACCATTGATATATGTTTATAAAGAATCACATAAAAGAGATAAAGGGGTACCCCTCACCATATCCCAACCTAGGATGACGAATCTTCCTATAGCTTCAAAGGTCCATCACTGATTCCTAGTATATCTTGTGTCTATCCTAGAAAGACAGGTGGAGTATCCACACCTCACCACATTCCCACAATGAGAGGGGGAACAATATCGTATAGAGTACTTATGCCGCAGTATAATAATCGGGTGTCACCAAATAGATAGAGGACCCACAACCTGGTGTGGAAGGGGGTTCCACTCAAAGCATGGAAGACCAACACTATAACATTATAGGGGGGTTCCACTCAGTATGTGTAGATATAGGACCCCATCCTAGTGTGTTAGGTGGATTCTCTCTACAAATGGAGGAAATTCACCCTAGTACCATATGAGGTACCACACTGAATGGTAGATGACCCATACCAATAGCATGATAGGTCTGTACCACTCACTCAGTTTAAGATGTATGGGGGACCTACAACCTAGTGCAATAAAGGGTATTCCCGACCATGGTCTCTCTCTGATGATCATGTTTGACCATTACTACTAGTATAGTATCACCTAAATAATAATAATGCTCTTAAAACCTCACTTCATATCTTGAAGGACGTGAGGAGGGCTACCATTGTGTTCTATTTTGAAAACTCCTCATCGTAGGATACTCCTAGGAAAAAATATCTAGATGATCTCCTGTATGTACAACTACCCCATACTCTCCACATAACTCTTCTCCATGATGGAAATGAAGTGTGTTGTCTTGGAAAGTTGGTCGACTATCACCAATATGGTGTTGTGGCCTCTCTATATCCATGGAATACACATCACAAATTCCATGTATATGCAGTTCCATTTCCAGTCTTGGTTATTTTGATATTTTGTTAAACCTACCAGTACCTAGTGTTCATCGTCCACCCACTGACATGTGAGACACCGATAGCCAAACATGACTATGATACACCACAATCCATCCCACAAAAACATCTGATAAAGTTCCTTATATATTTTTTCTACACCAGGATTCATAGCTAAGGAGGATGTGTAAAACTTCCAAAGTACCTACTCTCATAATGTGACTGGAACAACTATTTGTCCTGTGAAAATGATGGAGTTCTCATCTCCTTAAGTAAATCCAAAAACTGAATTTCCTAAGGATATATGATCATGTAGAAACTCACAGTACATACCTCCAAACTGAGCCTCCATCGGAATTAGAATAAGTGTAGCAGAAGCCGCCATCAACTAAATAAAAATTACACCCCACTCCCTTTTCAGGGTCAAATGAAAAAAAAACTACTAATATGCCTCATTCACCAAGTGAGAACAAGACTTCTTACTAAGGGAATATGATACCATATTTCTCTTCCTATTATTATGACTATCATGAAATCATATTACTGTAGGAACTCCAAAAAACACCTCAAACTCATAATAAGTTCTATTTAGGTGAGGATATACATGAGGCTCTAATGGTCTGAGTATACAATAAAGATATCACCCAGAAGATAGTACATCCACATATTTAGAGAAAAGACAATTTCTTTAAACTATATGTCATGAGTCAAAAAGTTATACTCATGGGGACTCAGCTGCCTTGAACCATATGTGATCTCTTCCAACAATTATATCGACATATAGCTGATCCCATTTCTAGAGGCATCACAAGACACTACATACTCTACACCTTCCTTAGTAGTCTCAATAACAGATCACTGATCAACTTCATCCTCAACTACTTGAAGGATCTATGACACTGCTCGGCCTAGATAAATGGATTCCCATTGAACATTGGGGAGGTAAAAGGGGATTTTAATCTTGAAAAGTTAGAAATAAACCTCATTTAGTACCCATTAAATCCAAGAAAACTCCTCACCTCTGACATGCTCTTGGGTGGATCCCAACAAATCGTTGCATCAATCATCACTGGGTTCTCAACTAATCCCTACTCAAAAATTACCATTCAAAAAAATAAAACCTCACGAATCGCAAATGGTCACTTAGATAGTTTACCATAAAGCTGATTCTCCTTGAGTAAGTTTAGTATCTTACTAAGATCCATTACATGGTCCTCCTCTACTAAAAAGTAAAAATTATGTCATCAAATAAGTCAACCAAAAATCAGTTCACATATGGCTGGGTGATCTACTTCATTAAATCTATAAACATTTTTGTTGGAATTCGTCACACCAAGATGCATCACACGGAGCTCGTGGTGTCCATAGCAACATTGGAATGTCAATTTTAGAATATCAGTCTCACAAACCCTCAACTATTGGTATCCAAACCTGAGATCGTCCTTCAAGAACCAACTCACACCTCTCAAATAGTCATATATTTCATTATTAATCTAAAAGGGGTACTTTTTATTTATTTTTACTTGGTTTAATTGATTATAATCAACACAAATCCTCAATATTACATACAACTTTATGACAAACAAAAATGAAGCTACCCATCTGGACACACTAGGTCTAATGAATACTTTCTCTTAATGTTCCTCAAACTACACCTCATCTTCTGATTCTTGGTATGGGCCATATTATATTCTAGAAAAGATATTTGGGTAGTCTCAGAGAATAATTAGATTTAGAATTCCAACTCCCATATCAGAGGTAGTCCTAGAATTTCTTTTGGGATGACTTACATAAATACAACCACTACTGAATGAATTTACATTCCTAACAAGACTTATACACCACAGGCCAAAATCACCAATTGATGGGTGATGGGTGATGGATTTATAAATGTAGGACCCACTTTCTAAATAATGATATCACTCTCTCCCGAGAATGAGAATCTCATCCCGTTAACCTAATAGAATCTAAATCACCTACGTTGATAGTTAATATAGGCCCAAATGATGGAAAACTGCTCAAAACCCTAGATGAAATCATAATTTTTCATTATGATAACCAATAGGTCCCAATAGAAACTCTATCCACTAAGAATCAGCTCAAATTGATTAAGGATAAGTGATATTAAATATGTGTTCCATGTAAGAACCTCTAGACAAAGTTGATGGGATAAAGTATCAACTTGAAGCTCCAAGTCTTGCACCCAATATATGGAGATATGTGAATGACTCAGACCTATGTCTATCAGTACTAGATAAAAAGTAGAATAAACACATGTCAAGCCTCAGATCAACTCGTTTAGAATCTGGTTATATCCATCTATAACTAGAAACTTCCCATAACCCCAACCACCAATTACTTGATCTTGATGTGGTCCACCGTGTGATGATGGTGGGATTAGCATGTAGCATCGTCCCCAACCAATAGATCCATGCTCTAGAGTTGCACGTTCTAAATTTCTTGAACATCCTCTTAGGGGACAACCCTAGTTGTGTCTGGGAGATCCCTAATCAAGACACTACCTCTGTCATGGTGGTTCATCTCCTTCCTATTTTCCCTCCACATATCGACTGGTCAAGAAATTGTGGGCCATGATACCTTACCTATCACAAGTAGAACATCACCACTATCTGAGATGAATAGAATCTCTACGATAACCATGCAACAGATTCCTATGGGAATGAGTTTATCCATTAGGAGGTCCCATGTGTTGAGACCCTACCGACTAGCACCTGCTAGCTATTATAGAGGAATTGACACCATGATGCCCACTACGAGATCCATTTTACTGAAATCTATTATATAAGAATATATCCATCACCACAGCCTACTCTCAAACTGTAACAGCCCAAGATTTTATGAAAAATATTCTTTTTAATTTCACTAATGTCTTGTGTTATACGCTACACCAAAAGGAGCTTGCACAACACGCATCCTTGACTTGCCTTGCATTACACGCAATCGCAACCTTCCTCGATAGCGTGTGTGGTACGTAATCCTGAGTTTCACGAAACAATGATATGCTATTAAAATATTATTGAAACTATCCGTTATGAATAGTAATAACCACTTTTTAAATTTTAGAAATTTTAACTCTCAAAATGGACTTCATTTTTGGATTCGGAGTATCGAATTTAGCCTAAGGTGAAATTTTGGTACTTTTCGGATAACTTTCATATTATGATGAATAGTGAAAATTACTAAATTATAATTAAAAACAACTTTTTTAATAGAAATAATTAATAGTGATAAATCATTAATTTGAGTGGTTTTAAAGTATATTTAGAATATATTTTTACAATTTAATACAATGTTGGTCATTGGTTGTAATTTCACATTTAAACCAGACATAATCAAATGTCAATCTTTTGATAGATATTGTTTCTTAAAAACACGCTATTTGTTTTAACAGCGGGATTTAATTATAAAATTAATTAATGCAACTTATATGTTGGGAATTTTGTAAAATAGAAATCATTTTTGAATTCGGAATATCAATTATAGCTTAGGGTGAAATTTTGGCATTTTTCTGAAAAACTTCAATTTTTGATGAATAGTGAAACCACTAAGTGGTAGGTTAAAAACTGAATTTTGCATAAAACTTAATTTTACCGCTTCTGTGAATGGAATTTCGAAAATCCGAGAGACACGGTTAATATCAAGGACTAAAATGTGGTTCAATGAGATGAAAATAAATTTTTGGTGAATAGTAACTTTTTACTTTTTTTACCACGGTTAATAGTAAATAGGGTAACTAAGGGTTAATATGATATTAATATTACCCTAACACATGTCCTAATTCTATTGGACAAGTGTAATTCGACAAAAAAACAAACTTAGGAATAAAATATGACCATTTAGGCCCACTTGGATTAGATTAGGACATTTATTATTAATTTATTTAAAGAAGGGTTAAAATAGTTAAAATCAAAGTTTAATAAGTAAATCATTTTTAATATGGGGTTATACATAAGATAAATTCGATTGTAAATATTCATTAGAAAGCTAAAAAGATTTCCTAAATGATGGTATTTTATTTGTAATTTTTAGACATCAAATAATTTAATTTATTTATGACACAAAGATGATGCAGTAATTATCTTATTAATGAAATATTGACATAATTGATGTTATAAACACCAAAAGAAATGTAATTTGAGACTTTTTATGAATTCCACTAATTTTATAGGTTACTATGATATATTAATGTTGATTTAATCAACATGGTTTGAACATTTAATTCTGTTATGACTTTCAAAAAAATCATATATCAAATAGTTTTAAAATTGACACAAAATAGTTTTTAAATCAAATATTATATTATTAATTGTTATTTTATTCCTAAAAATCTAAGGTTCGGCCAAATGACTTAGATAAGGATTTATTTATTAATAATATACAATTTGGGGTTCGTTTGGCATGTTATAGTAAGTGTATTAACCATATAGTGAAAGAAAACAAAAAGACACGGTAAAAGTTAAATTATTTAACTTAGAGTTAAATCTAATTGATAAGGTTAAAATAATAACCTAAACTTGTCTAAATCCTATTGGTTGATAGGATTTCGACCCTTCCCCACTTTATCTTCGAAATAAAATCCTTTGGAACTATTATAAACCGATTTTGACTTTAATATAAAATAATATTTTGAGATATTCCTAAGGTGCCCCTCTCCTCCCCTATAAAAGGACACCTCCTCCCCCTCCTCCTCACACCAATTTGAGCACTCAAGCTCGGCCAACCCCTGCCAATTTCTCCTCTCCACTTCCCTAGAAACATCCTAGAGGTTCTGGTCTTCCTCAAAGACCAATTTTAGTGCCCTAAGAGGAGGTCTCAAAGAGGCACTTCAAAGAAGAGGTAATTACCGTTACCAATTCTTTCATCTTTATTTCTTCTTCCACTTCTTCTTCTTAGGTTGTTTCATTATGAAGTAATAACATCAGTATCACTCATATACTGATATGTTATTATAAGTATTAAATAACCCTATTTCACCATCTATCCATCCTACGGAAAAAGAAATCACCGCGCGTGCGTACGTACGGAATACCGTCTCCACGCCGTGGTGTAATCTATTTTCCACCACCACCTTACATGGATGGGTATAATGGTGTAAAGAATAACTATACATAGTTATTACAACATCATATTGATTCTGATATATTTTATAATCCACTCCAATTCAATTCAATATTTATAGAAATGATATCATCGCTCGTGCGTACGTACGGAATACCGTCTCCACGACGCGATGAGATTCATTCTCCATGTTAACCATTTAAGAATGGTTATAAAGTATATATAAGAAATAATAATGAAATATATGACATTATAAAGCTACTGGATTTATGTATATATATACATATGTATGTCATCTACTTACTTCCATTTCAAGATAATAAGGAAAGGAAAACAGCGTTCATGCGTACGTACGGACTACCGTCTCCATGAACGGTGTTTTTAATTTTATTTATCTACCTATTATATATATATATTTACTGAATATATATGATATATAAATCATATTTTATATTCTGGAAGTAAGTAAATCATGATACAAGTAATAATGATGTCAAGAACAACAATTCAAAACACCTACGATAAATGAAACGATTTTACCCAAAACGCTTCTTTAACATGGAATTTACAAAAGAACGGGTAATATAATGTCATAACTGAACCATATATGATATCATAACAATGAATATGATTCTGTAATAAGTCAATAACATGATTTAAATCATTATACAGGAGGTTCGGACACTTACAAAGCAAGTCGGACCTAAGGTAAGGGAAATATCACAATCTCATTTTTATCCGAGATTGTTTATTCGTAAGTATTTACTGGGGTGTATTTTATCATCCAAATCCATGTTTCATAAATATGTAATATTATTTCCATCCACCTACAATTGTTTAAATCCATTTTTACCCTTCGGTGAGTTTTTAGTAAAAGATATGAAAGGAATCTTTTGTCGTTTTTCGTACGAGGTACTTTTTGACTTTTCCGACAAAAGTACGAAGAATGTTTTTTTTAACTTATACGGCACGAACAGATTTCTACTGTTTTATAAAGCCTTATTTTCATGAATCTTCCTCTAAAAGATTTCATGACTATTTTCAATAAAATCTCTTTCTTTTAAAATTGCATGATGTTTTGTGAAAATAAATTGATTTTGAAGAAGAAAGGATATTTTCCTCAAGAATTCAATTCAAGTATTTTATCAAAATTATTTTCCATCTATGATAATAAAAGGGTTCTGTTTTTATCCCTATTATTACATGGATTTTATTATGTTGTTATGGAAATATTTTTATGAATTCCTTTATCTTATATGAATTGTTTTATGATGTCATGATGTTTCAAGAATCCCATTTTTGTTACATGTGTTATGCAATGATGTATGTTTTATGATTATGTGGCACACATAAGAAAGGATTCATTATAATATGGGTGGGACCTATATCTCCCTCCAATGCATTGGGTAAAGATTTTATATCTCATGAGATAGACATGGCTGGAATGGTAGGTTATACCGGTTCAGTGAAACAGGACTGAAACGAGGGTTACTCGATTCAGAAAGGGACTTTGTCCACTAAGATAGTCTTGGCAATGAGTCATGACTAACAAGAAATGATTTTCCATGATTATGTGTGCATGCCACAAAGTTTCAAGTTTCATGTTATGATTATGGTGATCTCATTTTCACTTCTATGATTTATCCCATGTTATGATATTATGAGCTCTTTTGCAGGTTAAGATTTCCAAAAGCTATGTTCTTATGTATATGATGTGATTGATTTTTCTTTTGTTTACCCTTACTGAGCATTTGAGCTCACCCTTTTATGTTTTCTTTTCCCCAGGATATAAAGAAAGGTTTTAGGTAAAAAAAATGGAAGATCTTTACAGGAGATATTGAAGATCTTTCACCAGGATTAGAAGATTATGTTCTGAGTTTCCAAAGACACTAAACTATTACGATCCTTGTGTGTGTGTTTTTGTTATGTACTAAGTATTCCGAAAATGTAATGTAATGTCCATGTACGTCAGGCTTAGGGTTTCTACACAAACTCCATCATGATTGGGAATACACTATGGGACCACACTATCATAGATGTCTCTATAGAGATGGTGTTCAATAATCCACACCTAGAAGTAACCATCATGTACCATGTTGATAGAGTATCATGTTAGATCATTGAACCTCTTGGAATATTTAGAAATCATCATATTGTTGTACTGCACCTCAAGAATCTCTTGGATCCATTCTGAATGAATTCAAGAAATGTAACACCCCAAGATTTTATAGTGTGTTATTTCTTCAAAATAATTCAATAACTTCCACTACACGCAACACCAAGTTCAATCGCACCATGACTTACCAAACAGGCTGTTCAAAAGAGGTTATGAATAGTGTTAACTAAATTTTAAACTTTATATAATCCTTATAATTTTAGAATCCATATTATGAGTTTCTTAGACATAATGTAAGAACAAATTCATTTTCAATATTGCACTTTTACCAAATTTTAATAGTGAACCCTTTTTAGATACAATATTTTAAACCTTTTGACTAAATGGGGACATCAAAAAATTTAAAATAAAACATTCCAAGCTTCCACGGTACGCTTTCCTTTGAATAAAACAGTAGCGTGTGTTGTACGCAACTTCGAGTTTTAACACACACCACAACCGATCAAACTAGCCGTTATGAATAGTAATACTTAATTTTTGAAATTATATATATTTTATATTTCAAAATGGACTTCATTTTTGGATTCGGAATATCAAATTTAGCCTAAGGTGAAATTTTGGTACTTTTCGGATAACTTTCATATTTTGATGAATAGTAAAAATTACTAAATTTTAATTAAAAACAACTTTTTTAATCAAAATAATTAATAGTGATAAATTATGAATTTGAGTGGTTTTAAAGTATATTTAGAATATATTTTTACCATTTAATATAATTTTGGTCATTGGACATAATTTTACAATTAAACCGAACATAAACAAGTGTCAATCTTTTGATAGTTATTATCTCTTAAAAACACGCTTTTTGTTTTGACAGCGGGAATTAATTTTAAATTAATTTCTGCCACTTCTGTGTTTTGAATTTAGAAAAATGGATTCCATATTTGGAATCAGGATGTTCAAATTGTGTGAATAGGTAAATTTTATTTTTAGACATTTTGAATAATTACTGCGGTAAATATTTTATTTACCATGGTTAAGGGTAAATCCGGTAAATAAGGGTTAAAAAAATAATATTATAATAATACTAAATTACCCTAAAACGTGTCTTAACCCTATTGGTTGATAAATGGTCGACCATGGGCATCTTTGGGTCAATTTTGGGACCCCATTGATCCACTTGTAAGTGATAATGACACTTTATATTAATAAAGTTAAAATAAAAATAAAATTGGCATAAGCTTACAGCTTTTAGAAGAACAATTTTTACATAGGGTTATACATGTTGGATTTTCGATTATAAATATTCATTAGAAAGCTAAAAAGATTTACTACATAATGATATTTTATTTATAATTTTTAAACATCAAATAATTTAAATTATTAATGACACAATAATGATGCAATGTTTACCTCATTAATAAATCATTTAAATAAATAAGATTATAATGATTAAAATATTATCTAAAACCTGTCCAATTCTTATTGGTTGATGTTATTTAGAATATGAGTCATCTTATCTTTGACCTCAATGATTTTTGGACCATTATAAACCGAATATAATTATATTATAAAGTAATACTTTCACTCTTTCCTAAAGAGCCCCTCCTCTCCCTTATAAAAGGAGACCACTTCTACTCATTCCTCACACCTCTCAAGACACTTGGCTCGTCCAAACTCTGCCCAACTAAGCTCCCCACATCCCTCTCCTCCTCCGTGAAGCTTCCCCTTAGGCATAAAGCATTTCAAGAAGTCCTTTGGTTCCAACCAAAGTGAGTTACCTAAATTAAAGGTAACAATTTCTCTTAAAGTATTTTCATTTATTTTGCTTCTCCAACCCCCAAAATCTTTTTATTTCCCTTCTTTTGTAACAACAACAGTATCCTCAATATACTAGGATGTTGTTATAAGAAGGATTCAAACTACACATTCACACAACTCCATCTAATGGATGATGAACATAATGTTTCTGTGGATGGCAAACTAACGCCTCACGAAACGATGATTGTTCAAATACATCTTACCGCCTCTCATGGTGGCCATTAGGATGGCACTGTAATTAAATATGATATTAATGATATATATTTTATATATAAGCTTCTGTAATTCCATTTTATTTCATACCATTATTCGTTTCATGTTGTATATACATACGATAATTTCATTTGAGGAAGTGCGGACTACCGCCCCCTTAAAATGATATGACTCGTTCATACCACACATGGAACGTATAAAGGATGGTGTAAATGAACTTAAGTAACATATATAAAATATTATATTATACTGTAATAGTAATATACCTATGTATAATTTGGATTCGATTCTTTTAAAATAAAAATTAAATGGAAGTAGCGTTCGTGCGTACGTACGGACTACCGTCTCCACGAACGCGATGAGATTCATTCTCCATCGTATCCATTCAAGTATAATTATCATTTGATGATTTAAAAATGATGTTTAAGAACTTGATACCATTCTGGATATGAATAATATACATCCCATTAATAACGAATATGTCTCACATAACAAAGAATATAAAGTAAAATGAACCCATTAACACCCGAAATGACAATAATTCTAAAATATTATTAACAAATCAATGATAAAAGATCATATATGATATCATATTAAAGTAAATGATTATTTTATTATTCAATAACAATTATTTCACCATTATACAGGAGTTAAACCTACCATCGACCAAGGAAAAAGTACAATGTAAGGGTTTTCTTATCTCACTTTTAATTCCGTGAGAATTCCATTGATCACCACTTAATTATTGCATGTGGTGTATGTGTACTACCCATGATCGTATTCATTGTGTAATATACTTTAATTTATGGGTATTTACATCATCATGGTATGATACTTCTTTCATGGGTGTATTTTTCGTAAGTTACCTAATCGATAAGGGAATTTGAGATTTCAATTTCCACTCATTTGGCTTTACACATATTTCATTGATTATATTACCCCAAGATTATGTGTGGAATCACTATTAATTTGATTATGTCATAATTTCCACTCACCTTCCTGTGGATAGAAGTTTGGTACACATAATCACTCCATTGGTAATTCTCAAGTCATTGATATGAATTTGATAAGAGTAATTTTAACTCATTCTCCATTTGTTGAGTTAAACATCCAATTCGTTGGTATTGTTTTTACAAGAATATGTGTGAATGTCCTTTGATTGTTTTACACTGAATATCCAATCATATTTAGTGTATTTATATTTGTCACACATAATTATGTCATTGATTTATCCTTAACCTAAGGATACAACCTTTTTGAGAAATTTCATCTCAATTTACATTCCATTGAGACTTCTTTGATGATATACACCAAATCACTTTTATGTGGTGTATATAATGTACTTTGACATAGTATATCATGAATTACTTTATTCTCATGATATTAAAATTTTTTGATTACCTCAATTATTTGTATTCAAGTGTCTCTCTTTTGGTTAGAAACTCTAACCAAAATACCATTTTAAAATGTTTTAAAGAATTATTCTTCTAAATCATGCTCATTAATGTCCATATTTTAAAAATGGTTTTAAGGATTTATTTATATGGACATTAAAGTTTTAAAATTAAAACTCCTTTTAAAAGTTTCAAAGTGGTATGGGACACTTTGATTCAAAAATATACTTTTAAACGGCTTCTTGACAAATAGTGTGACTTTTAAATGTTTTCAAGAAAAGGGGGATATTTCTCTCAAATAGTTTTGATGATTATTTTCATCTATGTCAACATCCTTCATTATTATTGATTGAGCTTAATGTGATACAATACAATCTTCCATATTGTATCGAATGAATTATGTTTGACTGTGGATGTGCTATTTTTATACCATTCATGGTTTGTGGTGAAAGTATTGACATTTCGTATGCTAGTTTAATATGAATGTTTACGTTATGTTTAAACCTTTTCATATGGGAATGCATTGGACTTAATAAGTGACGGGTGGAGCCCGCTATAGCTCCTCGATGCATCGGTAGGTCTCATGAGACAAACTAGTGTCTTGGCACAAGGCCTTGGCAAAATCTTATTTGTAGTCTTGGCACGAGGCCTTGGCTATGTGGTTATGATAGTCTGGCATTATGCATTCCATCATTATGAAAGTGGTTATTGATATTGCATGTGATCATTCGACTAGTAGAATATCCATGTGAGTAAGTAAATGGCATTATTTCATTTTACCTTTGCCATTTTATGCTGAAGTTCAACTTTAAAAGGCTTTTGTTTTAGTTATAAATTGCCTTAAGTGTTTATGCTTATTTATGAAAGCTTCTGCTATAATGTTATCCTTACTGAGCATCCGAGCTCACCCCTTTCAATGTTTTATTTTTTTTTTTAGGATTATGAAGAAGTAATTTATGAATGACCTGCAGGGATAGTATGAGGGGATAAGAAGACAATATGTTTTTTTTATGATATAATGTAAAAATTTATGGATGTATCTAGTTATTCCAAGGCTAATAAACTAATCGGTCTTTCGAGACTTGATCTTTCTCATGATCATGCCAATGTTATGTAATTAATGCACCGACTCTGGGTAGCTGGGGTCGGGGCGTTACAGTTGGTATCAGAGGAAGTTTAGTACAAACCTTGGTAGCTAGATTTAGATAAACTCTGATTAGAGCACGTAGACCTAAGATGAACTTTGAGGATTAGTATAAAAGAACTTCCTAGAATTTTGGTATTGTAGAGATTTTGTGAGTTTTCCGAGCAATACATCCCTGTCTGGATACGAGCAGGTAGAGGCGGCTCTGGCACAGATGTACCTAGGGGTAAAACCCGAAAACACCGCTTTGAGCTAGACTCGAACGGGAACTGGTGCACGACAACGGGCCTTGCTGCACTCTTGGTTACGACACTCCCGGGGGATATGCTTAGGATAATTTACATTTTCTTTACAAACCGATTTAAGTAATATATACATAAGATGAGAGTAAATGACCTTGGTTAATCCTAATATGTTTCAAATTGAGAATATGGTGACATTTTAATCTCTAAATGATTTTACGACTACTATTACACACACAATGCTTTCTGGTTTTAGTCAATGGCTGGATTCCAAGGAAGTCATATTGACTTTGAGAATGATGTACAAGTTGGGAATAGTGGTGGCAATGAGCAACAAAATGGAATGTTGATAGGCGTAAAAGATATCGTCTTTATGCCAAATCAGTTTTCCAAAAATATGATCAACAACATATATATTAACCAACTCCCAGACTCAACAAGGAAGAGAAAGGTGATAAATGATAAGATCTCCAGCAATGGAGACCATGGAGAAAAGAAACCTCAATTTTCATCATGCAGGAATTGTGGAAAGAGACACCCAGGAAAGTGTCTCAATGGGACAACGAAATGTTTTACGTGCGGGAAGGAAGGACATAAAGTGAAGAATTACCGAAGAAAAATGAAGAGTACTATGGAAGAAGATAAAAATGGTCCCAAGAGTCCATTTACAGTCATTTGCCATAAATGTAGGGGACCTGGCCATTACCCGAGTGAATGTCCTATTCTATAGGATATTTTCTTGGTCAAAGAAGAAGCTATGTGGAAATAAATGGTTGGAGAAAAATTATCACTACCTGTTGATGGGTTTACATTGGAATAATTTTCTCTTGTATTTGTAACCCCGCAGTTTGCCATGTGAGAATGATATTTGAGGAAGAATTGTCTCTTCTCTTGTGGATATAGGTATAAATAACCATTTGGTTTTATATGATCATTGGGGTTTGAGAAAATGATAATTTATTATAATTTGGGATGAAAATGCAAAGTGTGATATAACATTTGTGGTTAAATTATGTTATTTTTAGGAATTTATCTCATTTTGGTAATATTATAAAATATAGTTTTGAAAAAGGACAACACGTAGACCGTGTGACAACCCGTCGCGTCGGACAAAGCTGTGGGAATCGAACCCACAACCAAAGTGCGATTGGGATTTATCGCCTACCACTGGACTACGTGAAGTCCCTGGTTAGTATGACTATTTTTTTGTTAAATGATTTTATTGATCAATAATAAGATGATTTGGGTTCTTATGTCTTATCAAATGAATACCCTTGGTATAGGAAAATGATTTGGTGATTAAGTGATAAATGTTATTTTGGATGATGTTCATTTTGTTAGGAACACTATATGCCCAAGGAAAATAGAATACAATGAGGTTTCATTTGTAGAGTAATGGTGGATTTTTATCTACATTTTTATTGTTGATTTATAGTGATTTGGGTTATTTATGGAAATGATTAACCTATAACAGAGAATATGTGATGATGTTGATTACATTTAAGTATGTGACTTTAAGAGTATTTGACGTAATTTGGAGATACAATGTAACATGGGAGACTACATAATCAAATTCTTCTATGTTTTGGGTTTCAATATTAGTTTGAATTATATTAAAGGATTTTAAGGACAATTGGTTATTGAATGGTATCTATTTAACTTTGGGGTATTGTTGGTTTAATTTTAGAAATTAAGATTAGTGCATATTTATCTCAATGAATATCCTTTTGGGGGATCATTAGATCATTCACTAACCATTTTGGTTTTGATTAATCTTCAAAGACAATGTAAATATATGGTTTATCCTGCATGGATCATGTGATTCTATAGAAGTTTATTCTAGCTCTCCCAGTGTGACCAAGTCTTCTTGAATACTCACCGATTAAAAAAAAATTGAGTTAGTGGTGGAAATTTATTAAAGAATGAAAATCTACTTAAAATTTAAGTATATCTCATAATGTTCTTAGTCAATATCATAAATGAATTCCTCTTCCTTATGTAATGTAACTTTAAAAAAAATGTTGTCCTAGATGGTACCTTAAATCATCACTAATTTATGGCTTTGGGATTGTTGGCCTATTCATAGCCATGTTCTCTACCACTCTCCATCAGATAATTGATGGTTAGATTTCTCCTCCATATCCATATTTTCCTACATGGAACCCTAGTATGTGTTAATTTCGGTAATCTTCATACTTTCCACTCTTTATTTTAAATAGAGGCCTCATTAATTCATTTTTCGATGTGGGATTTCAACTAAGATATTTTGAAATGTCAAAAATGTGTGATCCCAATACCCTATATTTTGTTGAACCGATGGTACTTCAAATCATCATAGATTGATGAGTTTAAGGACCTCAATTTTATACTTGTTTGTGATTGATGACCTCAACCACTACCTATAAATATTTACGTTTTTCCTCTAATTATATGTCTCTAATTGCCACCAATGTTCTCCTAATCGAGATCATAATTTGGTGGTGACCCTTTCATTTCTCTTTTCCTCATATTAAGACTAAATTTTAGTAAACCAATTTCCGATGTGGGTTTTCCCACAAATATATTTTCTATTTTCAACCTTTTATTTTTGAAGAACAATTTCAAATTGCGAGGACGCAATTTATTGAAGGAGGGGAGAATGTAACACCCCAAGATTTTATAGTGTGTTATTTCTTCAAAATAATTCAATAACTTCCACTACACGCAACACCAAGTTCAATCGCACCATGACTTACCAAACAGGCTGTTCAAAAGAGGTTATGAATAGTGTTAACTAAATTTTAAACTTTATATAATCCTTATAATTTTAGAATCCATATTATGAGTTTCTTAGACATAATGTAAGAACAAATTCATTTTCAATATTGCACTTTTACCAAATTTTAATAGTGAACCCTTTTTAGATACAATATTTTAAACCTTTTGACTAAATGGGGACATCAAAAAATTTAAAATAAAACATTCCAAGCTTCCACGGTACGCTTTCCTTTGAATAAAACAGTAGCGTGTGTTGTACGCAACTTCGAGTTTTAACACACACCACAACCGATCAAACTAGCCGTTATGAATAGTAATACTTAATTTTTGAAATTATATATATTTTATATTTCAAAATGGACTTCATTTTTGGATTCGGAATATCAAATTTAGCCTAAGGTGAAATTTTGGTACTTTTCGGATAACTTTCATATTTTGATGAATAGTAAAAATTACTAAATTTTAATTAAAAACAACTTTTTTAATCAAAATAATTAATAGTGATAAATTATGAATTTGAGTGGTTTTAAAGTATATTTAGAATATATTTTTACCATTTAATATAATTTTGGTCATTGGACATAATTTTACAATTAAACCGAACATAAACAAGTGTCAATCTTTTGATAGTTATTATCTCTTAAAAACACGCTTTTTGTTTTGACAGCGGGAATTAATTTTAAATTAATTTCTGCCACTTCTGTGTTTTGAATTTAGAAAAATGGATTCCATATTTGGAATCAGGATGTTCAAATTGTGTAAATAGGTAAATTTTATTTTTAGACATTTTGAATAATTACTGCGGTAAATATTTTATTTACCATGGTTAAGGGTAAATCCGGTAAATAAGGGTTAAAAAAATAATATTATAATAATACTAAATTACCCTAAAACGTGTCTTAACCCTATTGGTTGATAAATGGTCGACCATGGGAATCTTTGGGTCAATTTTGGGACCCCATTGATCCACTTGTAAGTGATAATGACACTTTATATTAATAAAGTTAAAATAAAAATAAAATTGGCATAAGCTTACATCTTTTAGAAGAACAATTTTTACATAGGGTTATACATGTTGGATTTTCGATTATAAATATTAATTAGAAAGCTAAAAAGATTTCCTACATAATGATATTTTATTTATAATTTTTAAACATCAAATAATTTAAATTATTAATGACACAATAATGATGCAATGTTTACCTCATTAATAAATCATTTAAATAAATAAGATTATAATGATTAAAATATTATCTAAAACCTGTCCAATTCTTATTGGTTGATGTTATTTAGAATATGAGTCATCTTATCTTCGACCGCAATGATTTTTGGACCATTATAAACCGAATATAATTATATTATAAAGTAATACTTTCACTCTTTCCTAAAGAGCCCCTCCTCTCCCTTATAAAAGGAGACCACTTCTACTCATTCCTCACACCTCTCAAGCCACTTGGCTCGTCCAAACTCTGCCCAACTAAGCTCCCCACATCCCTCTCCTCCTCCTTGAAGCTTCCCCTTAGGCATAAAGCATTTCAAGAAGTCCTTTGGTTCCAACCAAAGTGAGTTACCTAAATTAAAGGTAACAATTTCTCTTAAAGTATTTTCATTTATTTTGCTTCTCCAACCCCCAAAATCTTTTTATTTCCCTTCTTTTGTAACAACAACAGTATCCTCAATATACTAGGATGTTGTTATAAGAAGGATTCAAACTACACATTCACACAACTCCATCTAATGGATGATGAACATAATGTTTCTGTGGATGGCAAACTAACGCCTCAAGAAACGATGATTGTTCAAATACATCTTACCGCCTCTCATGGTGGCCATTAGGATGACACTGTAATTAAATATGATATTAATGATATATATTTTATATATAAGCTTCTGTAATTCCATTTTATTTCATACCATTATTCGTTTCATGTTGTATATACATACGATAATTTCATTTGAGGAAGTGCGGACTACCGCCCCCTTAAAATGATATGACTCGTTCATACCACACATGGAACGTATAAAGGATGGTGTAAATGAACTTAAGTAACATATATAAAATATTATATTATACTGTAATAGTAATATACCTATGTATAATTTGGATTCGATTCTTTTAAAATAAAAATTAAATGGAAGTAGCGTTCGTGCGTACGTACGGACTACCGTCTCCACGAACGCGATGAGATTCATTCTCCATCGTATCCATTCAAGTATAATTATCATTTGATGATTTAAAAATGATGTTTAAGAACTTGATACCATTCTGGATATGAATAATATACATCCCATTAATAACGAATATGTCTCACATAACAAAGAATATAAAGTAAAATGAACCCATTAACACCCGAAATGACGATAATTCTAAAATATTATTAACAAATCAATGATAAAAGATCATATATGATATCATATTAAAGTAAATGATTCTTTTATTATTCAATAACAATTATTTCACCATTATACAGGAGTTAAACCTACCATCGACCAAGGAAAAAGTACAATGTAAGGGTTTTCTTATCTCACTTTTAATTCCGTGAGAATTCCATTGATCACCACTTAATTATTGCATGTGGTGTATGTGTACTGCCCATGATCGTATTCATTGTGTAATATACTTTAATTTATGGGTATTTACATCATCATGGTATGATACTTCTTTCATGGGTGTATGTTTCGTAAGTTACCTAATCGATAAGGGAATCTGAGATTTCAATTTCCACTCATTTGGCTTTACACATATTTCATTGATTATATTACCCCAAGATTATGTGTGGAATCACTATTCATTTGATTATGTCATAATTTCCACTCCCCTTCCTGTGGATAGAAGTTTGGTACACATAATCACTCCATTGGTAATTCTCAAGTCATTGATATGAATTTGATAAGAGTAATTTTAACTCATTCTCCATTTGTTGAGTTAAACATCCAATTCGTTGGTATTGTTTTTACAAGAATATGTGTGAATGTCCTTTGATTGTTTTACACTGAATATCCAATCATATTTAGTGTATTTATATTTGTCACACATAATTATGTCATTGATTTATCCTTAACCTAAGGATACAACCTTTTTGAGAAATTTCATCTCAATTTTCATTCCATTGAGACTTCTTTGATGATATACACCAAATCACTTTTATGTGGTGTATATAATGTACTTTGACATAGTATATCATGAATTCCTTTATTCTCATGATATTAAAATGTTTTGATTACCTCAATTATTTGTATTCAAGTGTCTCTCTTTTGGTTAGAAACTCTAACCAAAATACCATTTTAAAATGTTTTAAAGAATTATTCTTCTAAATCATGCTCATTAATGTCCATATTTTAAAAATGGTTTTAAGGATTTATTTATATGGACATTAAAGTTTTAAAATTAAAACTCCTTTTAAAAGTTTCAAAGTGGTATGGGACACTTTGATTCAAAAATATACTTTTAAACGGCTTCTTGACAAATAGTGTGACTTTTAAATGTTTTCAAGAAAAGGGGGATATTTCTCTCAAATAGTTTTGATGATTATTTTCATCTATGTCAACATCCTTCATTATTATTGATTGAGGTTAATGTGATACAATACAATCTTCCATATTGTATCGAATGAATTATGTTTGACTGTGGATGTGCTATTTTTATACCATTCATGGTTTGTGGTGAAAGTATTGACATTTCGTATGCTAGTTTAATATGAATGTTTACGTTATGTTTAAACCTTTTCATATGGGAATGCATTGGACTTAATAAGTGACGGGTGGAGCCCGCTATAGCTCCTCGATGCATCGGTAGGTCTCATGAGACAAACTAGTGTCTTGGCACAAGGCCTTGGCAAAATCTTATTTGTAGTCTTGGCACGAGGCCTTGTCTATGTGGTTATGATAGTCTGGAATTATGCATTCCATCATTATGAAAGTGGTTATTGATATTGCATGTGATCATTCGACTAGTAGAATATCCATGTGAGTAAGTAAATGGCATTATTTCATTTTACCTTTGCCATTTTATGCTGAAGTTCAACTTTAAAAGGCTTTTGTTTTAGTTATAAATTGCCTTAAGTGTTTATGCTTATTTATGAAAGCTTCTGCTATAATGTTATCCTTACTGAGCATCCGAGCTCACCCCTTTCAATGTTTTATTTTTTTTTTCAGGATTATGAAGAATTAATTTATGAATGACCTGCAGGGATAGTATGAGGGGATAAGAAGACAAGATGTTTTTTTTATGATATAATGTAAAAATTTATGGATGTATCTAGTTATTCCAAGGCTACTAAACTAATCGGTCTTTCGAGACTTGATCTTTCTCATGATCATGCCAATGTTATGTAATTAATGCACCGACTCTAGGTAGCTGGGGTCGGGGCGTTACAAGAAAGGTAATGCACCTTAAAAAATAAATTCTTGAATTCATAATATAACATAATTTTCTCATCTTGATTCTTCCAGATTAGACTCCACTAGAACTCTACTACTCTTTGGAAATGCCTATATACCAACACAAACATCTAATCATTCACGGTCTGTGTTATCTTGAAGACTCAATCAATAACCCAAGCCAATACTCTATTGCATGGATATTTGAATCATCGTGGTAAGTTATTGGCCTCTAATGCCATAAAACATGGTGTGTGATAATCCTACACACATCATCATCTTTATCCATTGGTATTATCTACTTCTAAATAGGTAGAGGTGTTACTTAATATCTTCCTGAAGGAAATTCATCATTTTAGGAACTCTAAACTAAGGCCACATCACTCATCAGATCATCTTCATGGTCCTGAATCGGTCAACTAACTGTCTATCTTCAAGGAGGAATCCAGAAAGTGATTAAGAAGTACCATTATAAAATTATCATGTATAAATGTAGGGAACTGACTTAAGAAGGATAGTCAATGGACACGATAATATATGACGCATGAATCATTGTTACTTATAACTAATATCTTGGTTTGTTGAGTGAGAATTTAGGTAGTCTGAGTCCAGGTGAAAGGATACATCGGTTTTCACACCAACACTAAATTACCTAATCTGTAAGTTATAGCCTATACACTCTGACCCTATTTCCTTAAGTTCGCACAACATTAATCATAAGTGGAAAACTCCAAACACAATCCTAAAAAATGAAATGGCCTGATGACAATATGTAATGAACTAACCAACTAAGTACCACCAAACTTGTAGAAGTCCATGTCACCACAACCCCAAGCCTGCCTCCAATAGTATAAGTACCGGCGACAAGAGCCGAAAATGCATAAAATAAAATCGGATGAATTATCCTAATGTATATGTACACGTGCATCCAAAAATCACTATAAAGTACTGTAAAAGAAGTAATAAAATATATTGACATGTAGAGTAAACCATGCATGAAATATTGTAGTGAGTTTGTTTCATGTAAGACTTTGGAATTTTCCTATCAAAATCTTTAGATCTAGGTTCAAGGATGGTGTGAGATGCTGAGACCCAGTGAGCCTAGTATTAATATTATAAAAATATTATATATAGTAATATAAAATTCATGTATTTTTTAAAAAATAGTGAAATAACTTTGAAATGAATTCTTATATCATAAATCTAAGACCACAATGTATTATAAAACATGGGTTTTACACTAGGTGTGACCTAAAGTTGGTTAGTATGGGATATTCCAAGGAGGCATCCATTGGCAGGTACATTAACTGTATTAATTAATCTATTTATTTAACAAGTCCATTTTAAACCTTAAACGTGTTTTCTATATATATATATATATAAATTTATGGAAATTATCTAGGGTTATCTGCATAATCTATATATTTTTTAGAGGATCAGATTATGTTATTCATTGGAGAATCGACAATGGAGAATTAACAAAAGCCAGATCGAGGAAGAATGAGTGGCAGTGAACATGGTGGGACTCATCCATCAGAGGAAAATGTATTTTTAACCAAATAAAAATACCAATTTAATTAGAACATGTTATTTTAGGGATTATCTCCCTTTATTTCTTTATAAATTAATTCATTTTATATCTTCTTCTGAATTGGTGCTACCTAACTCTTTGCACATTCATTTTTTATGAATTAAATAAATTTATATTAGGTTGATCCATGTTCATCATTTGTTTAATAAAAATGTGATTATTTTATTATATAACTTTTTCCATTTATTTACAACTTCATTATTTGGGATTTTCCCATACTTTTACTTCACATTCTCCAACATTTACCCACATGGTCGTTGTTCACTTTTTTCAGGTTGTATTTGAGCCAATTAAACCACAAAATGTGTGGTGGGGATGCAAAGGATAGATAGTATGGATCCTTGATGAGTGATCAAGGTGGAATCATGTTTGTTAGGAAATGATCATGTGTTATGGAACCCGAAATGGTGATGGGTTGTGCAATAGAACCTCAGTGCAAGTGGTGGATTTCTGATTTCTACCCATCGGAGGCCAGATATCGATGTTCCCCATAATCTTTCCATCGATTTTGTTTGGTCAAACAATGGTTTTAATGGATATGGAGGTGAAACTGAGATACATGATACCATATTCAAATTCTATGAAAAACCCAACTACATGTCATGCAATATGATGAATACACAATGTGTACCCCTAGCTATAGCACAAGGCCTTTCAGGAAATTATAATGATCACACACTGTTTGGCTGGAGCCACATGTTGTGTTACCCTACCTAGGAAGCTAGGCCATGTTCTAGCTGGGACACACCCAGAACACCATGTAGTGATGTAACGCCCTGAACCCTCTAGACCAGAGCCGGTGCATTAATAAGTACATTGGCATGGTTAGAAGGAATGAAAATCCTGAAGGAATGATTATTTTAGTAGTCCTTAAGAGATTATATATATAGATGTAACTCAAATTACATTGTAAAAGGTTACAAAATACAATACATAACAAAAATTAAGAATTTGCAACCACAAGAACTAAATAAATGATCACCTCTTCGTAACCTGTTAAAGGTAAACAAGAGAAATGGGTGAGCTCAAACACTAAGAAAGGGTTAAAAATAGCGGAAACATGAATAATTAATAACTGGATTGTAAACAATTTGACATAATCAAAATGGAATGGTGAATAAATGAAAAACGTGCGCCATTAATAACCTGAGAATGAAATTGCATCCATATATTTTATCATAGTGAAACCCTCATGTATAGTAATAACTGATAATGAATAAATATAATGATTATTAATTGGAGGTTATGTATCTAGCATATGATACCATAATACCGTTAAAAATGGTTTAGTTCTATGAGTAGAAACATGTTTAATTTTTTGAAACAAGCTCAAAGGGTTTGTCGCCAAACTGATTTGTCTCATGAGACCTACCAATGCATTGAGGGGATGTAGTAGGCCCCACCCACCTCTACATCCAAAGCATTCTTTATACATAGATTCAACAAAAGAGCAATAATACTTTACATTATCCGTATATAATAGAGGATACAGATTCATAAATATTTCCACAGTCAAGTCAACATTCAAAATAAATACCTTATGTAAAATGGTATGTGGCTTAGACAATAAAAATATCCCCGACATGAGAATATGTATATATAAATGGAATATAATTTCAATTGAAAAGTGGTCTCAATTGGGTAGTAGGTACACTACATATGAAAGAGTAGGTTCATAATACTAAACAGGTCACAAAGAATTAAAAATTGAGACAAATCTCGTTCCCACGTTGTATTCAATTGAGTCATATGAAAAAAAGTTAATAACCACCAAAATAATCACAGAATACCGTGAATATTAAGAGAATAATAACAACATATATAAAATGAAATTACACCTATACTATATATAATAAATAATAGGTGAATAATGGAAATCGCATAGAAATGAAAGTGAGTTGAGAAAACCCCTTACAAACATTCCAGCAAAGTAACAAGTGTTTTGTGAGGGATTAATGAGAGGTAAAGGGGTATAGCAATATTTATATGTCATAAGGGAAATATGGGGGAGGTTCAAAAAAATACCCCATCATTAGGTATTAAAAATAAAAGAGCACAACATAGGGGAGATTCTTGAACAAAAGTGAGAGAGAGGATCCCTTACCAAGAACGAATCATTAAGTTGAGGAAAAATCAATGAAATAATTATTTGTGAAAAATATAAACCCATATAATAAAAGTGGACCTAAATAACAGAAAAATCATACACATTCACATATATTCTAGGAAATTACAAAACCAATGACATTGATGTTTAACTCAACGAATGGAAATTGAGTTAAGATATCCCTTACAAATATTGTATATTTAGAGTTGGGATAAGTCAATGAAATATTTATGTGTGAAAAATGAAAATCCAAAAAATATAATTGGATATATAGTATAATGAAATAAAAATAAATTCAAAAATATTCTTCGAACAATGTAACCAATGAAATAGATTTTTAACTCAAATAATGAAAAATGATTTTGGGAATTCCTTAACATATTCTTGAAGGTGTTGTTGAATGTTCTTAATGACCTGTATAATCAAGTTTAGATTCATTAATTAATAAATCCAGAACCTCATAAACATGTAATTGATATTTTATAACCATTTTAGGTTCATTAAAGGACTTTTATATGGGTTTAAGATATTCAATTTTATTATTTTGATAGCATTTTCTTCTTTGGTTTTCATGGTCTGTTTACTTGTGTTCACGAATGGATTTCATTTTAAAATGAGGTTAAACATATAGAATTGTTAATAAACGTTATTCTTGACATTAAATATTTTTAAATGATCTTATAATGATTCTGGTTATATACCATAAGTATGACTCAATCGATGAGTTAATCAACGCTAGGATTTGGCTTGGCGGTTTTGTGCACAAAAAACTTGTTTTGTATTATTATTCTATACTATGAGGGTGTAAGGATTGCAAAACATTAAACAAGGTAAAATACAAATATCATGATCAGGTTCAACCATTGAAAATGGTTTCATGACCATTATTAAATATATTAATGCAAATTGAAAACCTGTCTTCCTTGAGTGTGATAAATTAACACATCTCAGATGGTGTTTGCATTTATTGTATAAAAGAAAAAGAAGAAAAGAGATTATGATGAAATATTCCATTAGCATAATGAAAACCTAGTACATGTATGGTACTATAATTATCATGGCATTTGGATGAGTTGAGGTGAGAAGGGAGAACAAAATAATTGAACTTGTAAAATGAATTGAAAGAAAAAGGAAGAGAGGTTCACCTCTTGAGTACTCCTCCTTGAGAAACTCCTTAAGGCCATTTTTTGGCCTTTTGGTGATACCAGAAGGTCTTGGACGTGGGGATAGGGATTGGGAAGATTATTTGTCAGAATTTAGGCAAGGAATAAAGCTTTATTGGTGTGGGAGGAAGATGGGGTGAGGGATGGTTTATATAGTGGAGGGGAGAGGAGTTTTCTTTATATTAATAATCATTAATTTATTATTTCTCCACATGACAAGGAATAGTGAGTCTTCCATGAAAAAGAATAGTAATATATGCATGTGATTTCGAGATTTGGTTACTCACATCACTCATGATTCTAGTAATAGTTAATTTAAATTATAATATATTTATACGGTAAATTAATGTATTTTACTGTTCACCTAAAATTCATGTATTTCAGAAAAATCCCAAAAATTCACCCAAACCATTTTTTGACCTGAATAATCAAAAAATGAATTTGATATTTCAAAAATAAATTACTAAATTTGATTAATTAAAAATTTAATTTAAATCATTATTTAATCAATAAATATAAACACTTGAAATATTCATCTTTATTTTAAAGGTGACTAAATTTATTTCTACATTCATGGGTGTGGGTACCATTAATAAGAGTCATATTACTATTCATAAGGGTAAGTTACTGTTCATAAGGGTAGGTTACTATTCATAAGGGTATGTTACTATTCACCAAAAATTATGTTAATTCTATCAGACTCTAAATAACTTACAGATCAGAACTGTGTTTGTCAGATTTTTAAAATTCAAATCCTAGGGCTGTCAAAATTATGTTTACTTGGGTAGGTTATAACAAAGTGGTATTTTTATAGACTCAGTGATCCATGAATTCTATAATAAATTTATTTGTAAATTATTGGGGTGTTAAATTGTCCCCACCTTCACAAAATTGTGTCCTCGCAATTTTATTTACTTATTAAAAAAGTGAAGGTACCTTGATCATGGTTTCCATCTGGTTTCATCATCATCTTGCTCACATAAATAGAAGGTATGTGCATTCCAACAATGATTTAGATATCCATCAAAATCAGTTGCTTCCTTCATCTAGATACACCTTGTACAACTTGGGTCAGGGTGTTCACAGAAAGATAGTTTCAGAAAATAATCATGTATGACATATAATTCTGAAAAATCTAATAATACATGATTTTTTAAAAAATTTGCACCAATTTTGAGTTGAAACTTTCAATCAATGGTCCTTTTAAAATTTCATAAGTCTGTGCTGAAAGGCTATATTTTAAAAGCAAATAAAAATATGTTTTACAAGGGTCTCTTTCATCATCACCTTTTTCAGAATCATAATATGCTTCAAAATCTTGTGATAAGGTAAAATATTTGAAAATTACTTGATAATATTTATGTATCTTGAAAATTTCAGAATATTGAGAAAATAGGATTTGATTAAATACAACCCATGATCAATGATAGTATCGAGGTATAGTGGAGGTGTTTTATATCTCAAACAATTTCTTGCAAGTGAGTTGAATGTTAGAAAATTTTTCATAATTTTTGGTACATGACTTTGCAATAATTATCGCAATCAAGTCACTAGGAAGGGTTAGGAATGTCGTTTGAGATCTTCCTCATTCCATTTGTAACTGACTTTCCAAGATCATAAAAGTTTTAAAACAAAGATTTAACTTAAAGAATAATCATAGAGACTTACCATATGTTTAATGAAAACTCATAATCCCTAATTTTGACTATGATTATTCATTCCCCTTCTTCCATTAGGTGCCATTTATAAATAATTTCATACACAAGATTAGGGTATGAATCTAAAATTGAAAATAACTTAACATAGAATGAAATTATATGCATAGATAATCTCATAAACATGGTTTCTATGAGGAAAAATTTACATTTCAATCCTTCATAATGTCTTGTAAAGAAAATATGTATTATTCTAAGCATATCTAAATGGAGTGTCATAACCAAGAGTGCAACAAGGCCCATTTTCGTGTACTAGGATGCCCCGGGTCAAGCTCGAAACTCCTTGTCGGAGCTTTCACTCCTTGGTAAATATGTGCCAGAGCCACCTCTTCCTGATTGTATCCAGACAGGGATGTATTGCTTGAAATATCCATATAATCTTTTCCTTACTAAAATACCAGTACATTCTTGAAAGTTTGTCCTAAAATACTACCTTAGGGATTTGTTCCCTAATCTACGTTTTCTAATCTAGTTACCATGTTTGCTACTAAACTTCCTATGATACCAACTCTAACGCCCCGACCCCTCTAGATAGGACATGGTACAATACTAAGCACATTGGCATGATCAGAATGAATGATAATACCCAATTAAAGATTAGTTTAGTAGTGTTGAAGAAACTAGATATATAGATGTAGCTCAAATTACATTGGAAATAGTTACAAAATGAAATACATAACAAAAACTAAAAACTGCATCAACACAAACTCAATAAATGATCACCTCTTCATAACCTATTGAAGGTAAAAAAAACTAAAATGGGTGAGCTCAAATGCTCAGTAAGGGTTAAAAATAGCATAAGCATGAATCAATAATAATTTAATTGTAATCAATTTGACAAAATCAAAATGTCTTGGTGAATAAATGAAAAACTCACGCCATTAATAAAATGAGAATGAAATTGCATCGATATATTTTTTTCGTAGTGAAATCCAAATGGATATTAATATTTCATAATGAATAAATAGAATATGTATTAATTGGGTGTCATGTATCTGGAACATGATACTATAATACCGTTAAAAACAGTTTAGTTCTATGGGTTTAAAACCGCCTAATTTTTTGATACAAACTCGAAGGGTTTGTCGCCAAACTGATTTGTCTCATGAGACCTACGGATATATAGAAGGGTTGTACTAGGCCCCACCATACTCTACATACAAAGAATTATTTATACATAGATTCCCAACAAGATCAATATGACTTTACAATATCTGCATAGAATAGAGGACACATATTCATAAATATCTCCACTATCAAATCAACATTCAAATTAAATACCATATGTTAATTTTTATATGGCTTAGACAATAATAATATCCAGGATATGAGAATATTGAAATATAAATGGAATATAATTTCAATTGAAAAGTGATCTCAAATGGGCATTAGGTACACTACATAATAAATCGTAGGTGCACAATACTAAACAAGTCAAAACGAAGTGAAAATTGAGACAAAGCTCCTTACCACATTGTATTCAGCTGATTCGAATGACCAAAAGTAAATATCCACCAAAAGAATAATATAATACCATAAATATAATATAATAATGATAAAATATATCAAATTTAAGTACACATATACCACAAATAAGAAATAAGCGGTGAATAATGGAAATCCCGCAGAATTGAAAGAGAGATGAGAAAAAACCCTTACAAACATTTCGGTCTGGTAACGAGTGTTCTTGAGGGGGATTAATGAGAGATTAAGGAATAAACAATTATTTATATGTCATAATGGAATTATGGGGGAGGTGTGAAAACATACCCCATCATTATGTATTAAAAAAAGAGCACAACATAAGGGAGATTCTTGAACAAAAGTGAGAGAGAGGATCCCTTACAAATAATGAGTCATTTGATTGAGGACAAATAAATGACATAATTATGTGTGATAGATATAAACCCACACAATAAAAGTAGATAAATAGAATAAAACAAAAATAGACCATTCACACATATTCTAGGAAATTACAAAACCAATGACATTTATGTTTAACTCAATGAATGGAAATTGATTTAAGATATCCCTCACAAAGATTGTATCATTTGAGTGAGGATAAGTCAATGAAATATTTATGTGTGACAAATGAAAATACAAAAAATATAAGTGTATATACATTATAAATAAATCAAATGACATTCACACATATTCTTGGAACAATGTATGCAATGAAATAGATGTTTAACTCAAAGAATGAAAATTGAGTTTAGCTATCCCTTACCTTATGCTTGAAGGTGTACTTGATTGTTCTTAACGACCCGAATAATAAAATTTAGATTCATTAATTAATAATTCTAGAACCTCATAAACTTGTAATTGATATTTTATAGCCTTTTTAGGTTCATTAATGGCCTTTATGGGTTTATAAGATTCAATTTTATTATTTTGGTAGCATTTTCTTCATTGGTTTTCATGAACTCTTTACTTGTATTCATGAATGTATGTTTGTTTTTAATGTGTTAAAACATCTAGAATTGGTAAAATACATTATTATTGACATTAAAGATATATAAATGATCTTATTATGATTTTAGTTGTATACCATAAGGATGGCTCATTCTATGAGTTAATAAACTCTTGGATTAGGCTTGGCGGTTTTGTGCACAAAAAACATGTTTGGTATTATTATTCCATATTATGTGTGTAAGGATTAAAGAACATTAAACAAGATAAAATAAATTTATTATGATCTGGTTTAACCATTGAAAAATGTTTCATGGCCATTATTAAAGACAGTAATGCAAATTGAAAACTCATCTTCCTTGAGTGTGATAAATTAACACATCTCAGAAGGTGTTTGCATTTATTTTATAAAAGGAAAGGAAGAAAATAGATTATGGTGAAATATTCCATTAGAATAATGAAAAACCAGTACATGTATGGTACTGGAATTACCATGTCATTTGAATGAGGTGAGATGAGAAGAGAGAACAAAATAATTGAACTAGTAAAAAGAATTGAAAGAAAAAGGAAGATAGGTTCACATCTTGAGTATTACTCCTTGAGAAACTCATTAAGGCATTTTTTTTGCCTTTTGGTGAGACCAAAATGTCTTGGATGTGGGGAGAGGTCTTGGTAAGATTATTTGTCTGAATATAGGAAAGGATTGAACCTTCATTGGTGTGGGAGGGAGAGGGGGTGAGGGTGGTTTATATAGTGGAGGGGAGAGGAGTTTTCTTAATATAAATAATCATTAATTTATTATTTCTCCACATGACAAGGAATAGTGAGTCTTCCATGACCAAGAATAGTAATATATGAACTTGAGTTAGATATTTGGGTTCTTACATCACTCATTATTCTAGGAATAGTTAATTTAAATTATAATGTGTTTATACAGTAAATTAATGTATTTTAGCATTCACTAAAAATTCAAGTATTTCTGAAAAATCCCAAAAATTAACACAAACCATTTCTCAATGTGTATAATCCAAAATTGAATTCCATTTTTGAAAACCAAATTCTTAAATATGACTAATTAAATATTTAATTAAAATAATTATTTAATCATTAAATATAAACACTTAAAATATTCATCTTTATTTTAAAGGTGCCTAAATTTATTTATACATTCTTGGGTGTGGATACCATTCATAAGAGTCATATTACTATTTATAGGGGTATGTTACTATTCCTAAGGGTAGGTTACTATTCATGAGGGTATGTTACTATTCACCAAAAATTAAGTTAACTCTATCAGATTCTAAATAACTTACTAATCGCAACTGTGTTTGTCAGATTTTTAAAATTCAAATCATAGAGCTATCAAAATTATGTTTACTTAGATAGGTTTTAAAAAAGTGGTGTTTGTAGAGACTCAGTGATCCATGAATTCTATAATAAATTTATTTTTAAATTATTGGGGTGTTACATTATCCCCACCTTCGGGAAATTGGGTCATCGCAATTTTATTTACTTATTAAAAAAAGTGAGGGTACCTTGATCATGGTGTCCATCTAGTTTCATCATCATCATCTTGATCACCCAAAAAGAAGGTCCATGCATTGCAACAATGATTTATAGATCCTTAAAAATCATTTTATTCCTCCATCTAGATACACCTTGTACAACTTGGGTCATATGGGTGTTCACAGAAAGGTTGTTTTGGAAAATAATAATATATGACATATAATTTTGAAACATCTGATAAAACATGATTTTTATAAAATAGTCAGACCAATTTTGAATTGAAACTTTCAATAAATTATCCTTTTAAAATTTCATAACTTTGTGCTGAGTGACTATATTTTAAAAGAAAATATAAATAGGTTGTGCAGGGGCCTCCTTCAGCAGCACCTTTTTCAAAATCATAATATGCTTCAAAATCTTGTGATAAGGTAAAATATTTGAAAATTCCTTGATAATATTTACCTTTCTTTAAAGAATGAGAATATTGAGAAAATAGGATTTGATTAAATACAACCCATGATCCACGATGGAATAGAGGTATAGTGGAAATGTTTGATATCTCGAACAATTTCTTAGAGGTGAGTTGTATGTTAGAAAATGTTTCGGAATTTTCAGGACATGACATTGCAATAATTATCTCAATCAAGTCAACAAGAAGGGATAAGAATGTCGTTTAAGATCTTCCTCCTTCCATTTTTAACCAACATTGCTTGATCTGAAAGGTTATAAAACAAGGATTTAAATTAAAGAATAGACATAGAGACTTAACATATGATTAATGAAAACTCATAATCCCAAATTTTTTCTACCAGTATTGATTCCCCTTCTTCCATTCGGTTCCATTTCTAAATAATATCACACACTAGATTAGTGTATGAATATAAAATAGAAAATAACTTAACATAGATTGAAACTCTATGCATAGCTAATCTCATAAACACAGTTTCTCTGAGGAAAAATTTACAATTCAATCTTTCATAATGGCTTGTAAAGAAAATATGTATTATTCTAAGCATATACTCTGGAAGTTTCGTAACCAAGAGTAAAGCAAGGCCCGTTGTCGTGTACCAGGATACCCCGGGTCAAGCCCGAAACACCTTGTCAGAGCATACACTCCTAGGTACATTTGTCCCAGAGCTACACCTACCTGCTTGTATCCAGACAGGGATGTATTGCTTGAAATATCCACATAATCTTTTCTTTACCAAAATATAAGGAAATTCTTATATGTTTGTCCTCAAATACTACCTTAGGGATTTTTTTTCCAAATCTATGTTTTCTAATCTAGTTTCCATGTTTGCTATTAAACTTCCTCTAATACCAACTCTAACGCCCCGACCCCTCTAGACCGGAGACAGTGCAATACTAAGAACATTAGCATGGTTAGAAGGAATGAAAATACCTAAGGAATGATTATTTATGTAGTCTATAAGAATCTAGATTTATAGATGCAACACAAATAACATTGGAAATAGTTACAAAATACAATGCATAACAAAAACTAAAAACTGCATCCACATGAACTCAATAAATGATCACCTCTTTATAACCTATTCAAGGTAAAAAGGAGAAATGGGTCAGATCAAATGCTCAATAAGGGTTAAAAATAGTAGAATAATGAATCAATAACAATTGAATTGTAAACAATTTGACATAATCCAAATGGCATGGTGAATAAATGAAAAACTCAAGCCATTAATAAACTGAGAACGAAATTGCATCCATATATTTTTTCATAGTGAAAAAATCATATATAGTAATAAATAATAATGAATAAAGAGAATTATTATTAATTGGAAATCTTGTATCTGGAACATGATATCATAATACTATTAAAAATGGTTTAGTTCTGTGGGTAGAAACCCATCTAATTTTTCGAAACAAACTTGAAGGGTCTGTCGCCAAATGGATTTGTCTCATGAGACCTTACGATGCATCGAGGGGATGTAGTGTCCCCCACCCACCTCTTCATTCAAATAATTATTTATAAATATATTACACACAAGATCAGTATGAATTTAAATTATCCTTATATAATAGAGGATACAGATTCATAAATATTTCCACAGTCAAATCAACATTCCAAATAAATACCCTATGTAAAATTCTATACAGCTTTAAAAAAAATTATATCCATGATGTGAGAATATGGAAATTTAAATGGAATATAATTTCAATTGAAAAGTGATCTCAAATGGGAATTAGGTACATTACATAAGAAAGAGTAGGTGAACAATACTAAACAGGTCACAATGAAGTGAAAATTGAGACAAAGCTCGTTACCACATTGTATTCAACTGAGTCATATGACCAAAAGATAATAAACACAAAAAGAATCACAGAATACCATGAATATAAATAGATTCATTATAACATATATAAAATGAAATTACACCTATACCACATATAAAAAATAAGAGGTGAATAATGGAAATCCCATAGAAGGGAATGTGAGATGAGAAAACCCCTTAGAAACATTTCGGCATGGTAGCGAGTGTTCTTGAGATGGATTAATGTGAGGTAAAGATTTATACCATTATTTATATGTCATAAATTAGGTATGGGTGAGGTGATAAAACATACCCCATAATTATGTTTTAAAAATAAAAGAGAACAACATATGGAGATTCTTTAACCAAAGTGTGAGAGAGGATCCCTTACAAGGAAGGGATCCTTAGATTGAGGACAAATTAATGACATAATTATGTGTGAAAAATATAAACCTACACAATAAAATTTTATTTATAGAATAAAACAATCATAGGTTTTTCACACATATTCTAGGAAATTACAAAACCAATTAAATTTATGTTTAACTCAATGAGTGGAAATTGAGTTAAGATATCCCTTACAAAGATTGTATCAATAGATTGAGGATAAGTCAATGAAATATTTATGTTTGGCAAATAAAAATTCATAAATTATAAGTGGATATATAGTATAAATAAATCAAATGACATTCACACAAATTCTTGTAACAATGTAACCAATGAAATAGATGTTTAACTCAAAGAATGAAAATTGAGTTTAGCAATCCCTTACCTTATGTTTGAAGGTGTTCTTGGTTGTTCTTAATGACCTAAATAAACAAATTTAGCTTCATTAATTAATAATTCCAGAACCTAATAAAATTTTAATTGATATTTTATCACCTTTTTTAGGTTCATTAATGGCATTTTAGATGGGTTTAAGAAATTCAGTTTTATTATTTTGGTAGCATTTTCTTCTTTTGTCTTCATGATCTGTTTGCTTGTATTCATTCATGGATGTATTTTTGAAATGTGGTTAAACATCCAGAATTTTTAGTATAAATTATTATTGAAATTAAAGAGATATAAATGATCTTATAATGATTATGGTTATATACCATAAAGATGACTCATTCTATGAGTTAATAAATACTTGGATTTGTCTTGGGGGTTTTGTGCACAATAAACTTGTTTTGTATTATTATTCCATATTATGAGTGTGTAAGGATTCCAGAACATTAAGCAAGATAAAATACATATAATATGATATGATTAAATCCTATAAAATGGATTCATGACTAGTATTAAAGATAGTTATGAAAATTGAAAACCCATCCTACTTGAGTGTGATAAATTAACACATCTCCGCTGGTGTTTGCATTTATTGTATAAAAGGAAAGGAAGAAAAGAGATTATGTTGAAATATTACATTATCATAATGAAAACACAGTAAATTTATGGTACTGTAATTATCATGGTATTTGTATGAGGTTAGGTGAGAAGAGAGAATAAAATAATTGAACTTGTAAAATTAATAGAAAGAAAAAGGAAGAGAGGTTCGCCTCTTGAGTACTCATCATTGAGAAACTCCTTAAGGCCTCTATTTTTGGCCTTTTGGAGAGACCATAATATCTTGGACGTGGGGATAGGTCTTGGTAAGAGTATTTGGGAGAATTTAGGCAAGAATTGAAGCCTGAGTGGTGTGGGAGGAAGAGGGGGAGAGGGGTGGTTTATATAGTGGAGGGGAGAGTGGTTTTCTTAATATTAATAGTCATTAATTTATTATTTCTCCACATGAAAGGGAATATTGAGTGTTCCATTACCAATAATAGTAATATATTCATGTGAGTTATATATTTGGATTCTTACATCACTCATGATTCTAGGAATAGTTAATTTAAATTTTAATGTATTTATACGGTAAATTAATGTATTTTACTATTCACCAAAAATTCATGTATTTCAGAAAAATACCAAAAAGTCACCCAAACCATTTTTCAACATGTAGAATCTGAAAATGAATTAATTTTTTTAAAAAAATTCCTAAATATGATTAATTAAATATTTAATTTAAATCATTAATTAATTGATAAATATAAACACTTAAAATATTCGTCTTTATTTTAAAGGTGCCTAAATTTATTTATACATTCATGGGTGTGGATACCATTCATAAGAGTTGTATTACTATTCATAATGGTATGTTAATATTCATAAGGGTAGGTTACTATTCATAAGGGTATGTTACTATTCACCAAAAATTAAGTTATTTATAACACTCTAAATAACTTACTGATCGAAATTGTGTTTGTCAGATTTTTAAAATTCAAATCATAGAGGTGTCAAAATTATGTTTACTTGGCTAGGTTATAAAAATGTGGTGTTTTTAGAGACTCAGTGATCCATGAATTCTATAATAAATTTATTTATAAATTATTGGGGTGTTACATTATCCCCACCTACAGGAAATTGTGTCCTCGTAATATTATTTACTTATTAAAAAAGTGAGGGTACCTTGATCATGGTGTCCATCTGGTTTCATCATCATCTAGCTCACGTAAGAAGAAGGTCCATGTATTGAAACAATGATTTAAAGATCCTTCAAAATCATTTTCTTCCTTCATCAAGATCAACCTTGTACAACTTGGGTCATTTGGGTGATCACAGAATGATAGTTTCGGAAAATAATAATGTATGACACATAATTTCAAAACATCTGATAAAACTTGATTTTTATAAAATAGTCGGACCGGTTTTGAGTTGAAACTTTCAATAAATGGTCCTTTTAAAATTTAATAAGTTTTTGTTGAAAGACTATATTTTAAAAGAAAATATAAAAAGGTTGTGCAAGGGTCTCCTTCTTCCGCACCTTCTTCAAAATCATAATATGCTTCAAAAGCTTCTGATAAGGTAAAATATTTAAAAATGCCTTGATAAAATTTACCTTTCTTGAAAATATGAGAATATTGATAAAATATGATTTTATTAAATACAACCCATGATCCACGATGGTATCTAGGTACAATGGTGGTGTTTGATAAATGAAACAATTTCTTGCAAGTGAGTTGTATGTTAGAAAATGTTTTAGAGTTGTCAGGACATGACTTTACAATAATTATCACAATCATGTCATTAGGAAGGGATAGGAATGTTGTTTGGGATCTTCCTCCTTCCATTTGTAACTAACATTACTTGATCTGAAAAGTTATAAAACAAGGATTTAACTTAAAGAATAGACATAGAGACTTACCATATGATTAATGAAAACACATAATTCCTAATGTTGACTACGGGTATTGATTCCCCTTCTTCCATTAGGTTCCATTTCTAAATAATGGCATACACTATATTAGGGTATGTATCTAAAATAAAAAATAACTTAACATAGATTGAAATTCTATGAATAACTAATCTCATAGACATGGTTTCTATGAGGAACAATTTACATTTCAATCATTCATAATTTCTTGTAGTGAAAATATGTATTATTCTAATCATATCCCCCATGAGTTTCGTAACCAAGATTTCAAAAAGGCCCGTTTTTGTGTACCAGAATACCCTGGGTAAATTCCAAAACTCGTTCTCAGAGTTTTCTCTTCTAGGTACATTTATGCCAGAGCCACCTCTACCTGCTTGTATCCAGATAGGGATGTATTGCTTGAAATATCTACATAATATTTTCCTTACCAAAATAATCGGACATTCTTGTATCTTTGTCCTCAAATACTACCGTAGTGATTTTTTCCATAATATATGTTTTATAATATAGTTTCCAAGTTTGCTACTAAACTTCCTCTGATACCAACTCCACCGCCCCGACCCCTCTAGAACAAAGCTGGTGAATTAATATATACATTATCATGATTATAAGGAATGAAAATCCCTAAGTAACAATTAGTTTAGTAGTGTTTAAGAAGCTATATATATATATGTAACAAAAATTACATTGAAAACGGTTGCAAAATACAATACATAAAAAAAACAAAAAACTGCATCGATATGAACTCATAAATGATCACCTCTTCATAACCTATTAAAGGTAAACAAGTTAAATTGGGGAGCTCAAATGCTCATTAAGGGTTACAAATAGTAGAAGCATGAATCAATATTAACTCAATTGTAAACAATTTTACATAATCAAAATGGCATGGTGAATAAATAAAAAACACACACCATTAATAAACTCAGAATGAAATTTCATCCATATATTTTGTCATAGTGAAAACCTCATGGATAGTAATAATTGATAATGAATAAAGAGAATGATTATTAATTAGACTTCATGTATCTGGAACATGATAACATAATCCCATTAAAAATAGTTTAGTTATATGGGTTGAAACCCGTCTAATTTTCGGAAACAAACTCAAAGGGTTTGTCTCCAAACTGATTTGTCTAATGAGACCTACCAATGCATCAAGTTGATGTAGTGGGCCCCACCCACATCTACATCCAAAGCATTATTTATACATAGATTCCAAACAATATCAATAAGACTTTACATTAACTCTATAGAATAGAGGATATAGATTCATAAATATTTCCACAGTCAAATCAACATTCAAAATAAATACCGTATGTAAAATGCTATACAGCATAGACAATAATAATATTCATGATATAAGAATATGGAAATATAAATAGAATATAATTTTCATTTAAAAGTGATATAAAAGGGCCATTTGGTATACTAAATAAGAGATAGTAGGTGCACAATACTAAACAAGTTACAACGAAGTGAAAATTGAGACAATGATAGTTATCACGTTGTATTCAATTGAGTCGTATTCCAAAAAGATAATAACCACCAAAAGAATGATATAATAACATGAATATAAAGATAATAATGCTATCATATATCAAATTTATGTACACCTATACCATGTATAATAAATAAAAGCTGAATAATGGAAATCCCTCATAATTGAAAGTGAGATGAGAAAACACTTTATAAACATTTCAGCATGGTAACGAGTGTTATTGAGAGGTATTACTGAGAGGTAAAAAGGTATAAAATTATTTATATTTCATAAGGGAAGTATGGGGGAGGTGCGAATACATACCCCATCATTAGGTATTAAAAATTAAAGAGAACAACATAGGAGAGATTCTTGAAAAAAAAAGTGAGAGAGAGGATCCCTTACCAAGAACGAATCAATTGATTGAGGACAAATCAATGACATAGTTATGTGTGAAAAATATAAACCCAAAAAATAAAAGTGGATATATAGAATAAAAAAATCAAAGGTCATTCACACATATTCTCGGAAATTACAAAACCAATGACATTTATGTTTAACTCAATGAATGGAAATTGAGTTAAGATATCCCATACAAAGAATGTATCATTAGAGTGAGGATAAGTCAATGAAATATTAATGTGTGAAAAATTAAAATCCAAAAAATATAAGTGGATATACAGTATAAATAAATCAAATTACATTCACACATATTCTTGGAAAAATTTAATCAATTAAATATTTGTTTAACTCAAATAATGAAAACTGAGTTTAGCAATCCCTTACCTTATGCTTGAAGGTGTTCTTGATAGTTCATAATGACCAGAATAATCAAATTTAGATTAATTAATTAAAATTTAAAGATCCTCATAAACATTTGATTGATATTTTATAGCCTTCTTAGGTTCATTAATGGCCTTTTTGATGGGTTTAAGATATTCAATTTTATTATTTTGGTAGCATTTTCTTCTTTGGTTTTAATGATCTGTTTACTTGTATTCATGAATGGATGTTTGTATGAAATGTGGTCAAAAATTAAGAATATTTAATATACATTATTTTTTAAATTAAAAAGATATAAATTATCTTATAATGATTTTAGTTATAAACCTTATGGATGACTCATTCTATGAATTAATAAACGTTTGGATTTGGATTGGCGGTTTTGTACACAATAAACGTGTTTGATATTATTCTTCCATATTATGAGTGTGTAAGGATTACAAAACATTAAACTAGATAAAATACATATATTATGATCTAGTTCAACCATTGAAAAAAGTTTCATGACCCATATTAAATATATTAATGAAAATTTAAAATCCGTCTTCTTTGAGTGTGATAAATTAACACATCTCGGATGGTGTTTCCATTTATTGTATAAAAGGAAAGGAAGAAAAGAGATTGTTATAAAATATTCCTCTAGCATAATGAAAACCCAGTACATGGATGGTACTGGAATTATCATGTCATTTGGATGAGGTGATGTGATAAGAGAGAACAAAATAATGGAACTTGTAAAAAGAATTGAAAGAAAAAGGACGAGAGGTTCACCTCTTGAGTACTCATCATTGAGAAACTCCTTAAGGCCTTTGTTTATGGCCTTTTTGTGAGACCAAGAAGTCTTGGACGTGGAGAGAGAGATTGGTAAGAGTATTTGGCAGAATTTAGTCAAGTATTGAAGCTTGAGTGGTGTGGGGGGAAGAGGGGGTGAGGGGTGGTTTATATAGTGGAGGGGAGAGGAGTTTTCTTAATATTAATAATCATTAATTTATTATTTATGCACATGAAAAGGATTAGTGAGTCTTCCAGGACTGAGAATAGTAATATTTTCAAGTGATTAATATATTTGGGCACTTAAATCTCTCTTAATTCTAGGAATAGTTAATTTAAATTATAATGTATTTATACGGTAAATTATTATATTTTACTATTCACCAAAAATTCTAGTATTTCATAAAAATCCAAAAAATTCACCCAAACCATTTTTGACATGTAGAATAAAAAAATTAATTCGATTTTTCAAAAATAAATTCCTAAATATGAATAATTAAATATTTAAATAAAATCATTATTTAATCGATAAATATAAACACTTAAAATATTCATCTTTATTTTAAAGGTGCCTAAATTTTTTTATACATTCATGGTGTTGGATACCATTCATCAGATTCATGTTACTATTCATAAGGGTAAGATACTATTCATATGGGTAGGTTACTATTCATAAGGGTATGTTACTATTCACAAAAAATTAGGTTAATTCTATCAGACTCTAAATAACTTACTGATCGCAACTGTGTTTGTCAGATTTTTAAAATTCAAATCATAGAGCTGTGAAAATTATGTTTACATGGATCGGTTATAACAAATTGGTGTTTGTAGAGACTCAAGGATCTATGAATTCTATAATAAATTTATTTGTAAATTGTTGGGGTGTCACATTATCCCTACCTTCAGGAAATTGTGTCCTCAAAATTTTATTTACTTATTAAAAAATGAGGGTACCATGATCATGGGGTCTATCTGGTTTCATTGTCATTTTTCTCATGAAAAAAAAGGTCCATTCATTAAAACAATGATTTAGAGATCATTCAAAAGAATTTTCTTCCTTCACTAGATACACCTTGTACAACTTGGGTCATATGGGTGTTCACAGAAAGATAGTTTTGAAAAATAATAATGTATGACATATAATTTCAAAACATTTGATAAAACTTGATATTTATAAAACAGTCGGACCGATTTTGAGTTGAAACTTTCAATCAGCTGTGCTTTTAAAATTTCATAATTTTGTTTTGAAAGACTATATTTTAAAAGCAAATATAAAAAGGTTGAGCAAGGGTCTCCTTCTTCAACACCTTTTTCATAATCATAATATACTTCAAAATCTTGTGATAAGTTAAAATATTTCAAAATTCTTTGATAATATTTACCATTCTTGAAAATATGAGAATATTGAGAAAATGGGATCTGATTAAATACAACCCATGATCCATGAAGGTATCAATGTATAGTGGAGGGGTTTGATATCTCAAACAATTTCTTGCAAGTGAGTTGTATGTTTGAAAATGATTCAGAATTTTCAGGACTTGACATTGAAATAATTATCACAATAAATTCATCGATAAGGGATAGGAATGTCATTTGAGATCTTCCTCCTTCCATTTGTAACTGACTTTCCTTAATCTGAAAAGTTATAAAACAAGGATTTCACTTAAAGAATAGACATAGAGACTTACCATATGTTTAATGAAAACTTATAATCCCTAATGTTGTCTATGAGTATTGATTCCCCATATTCCATTAGGCACAATTTATAAACAATGGCATACACTAGATTAGAGAATGAATCTATAATGGAAAATAACTAAAAATAGATTGAAATTCTATGCATAGCTAATCTCATAAATTTGGTTTCTCTGAGGAAAAATTTACATTTCAATCCTTCATAATGGATTGTAAAGAAAATATGTATTATTCTAAGAATATCCCCCGAGATTGTTGTAACGAAGAGTGTAGCAAGGCCCGTTGTCATGTACCAAGATACATAGGGTCAAGAAAAAATCTCCTTGTCAGAGCTTTCATTCCTAGGTACCTCTGTTCCAGAGCCACCTTTACTTGCCTGTATCCAGACAGGGATGTATTTCTTGAAATATCCACATAATATTTTTCTTACCAAAATACCAAGACATTCTTGTATGTTGGTCCTAAAATACTACCTTAGGGATTTGTTCCCTAATCTATATTTTGTAATCTAGTTTCCAGGTTTTCTACTAAACTTCCTCTGATAACAACTCTAACTCCCTGAACCCTCTAGACCGGAGCTAGTGCATTACTAAGTACATTGGCATGGTTAGAAGGAATAAAAATCCCTATGGAATGATTATTTTAGTAGTCTTGAAGAAACTATATATATATCTCTGTGTGTGTGTGTGTGTGTAACTCAAATTACATTGGAAAAGGTTACAAAATACAATACATAACAAAAACTAAAAACTGCATCCACACAAACTCAATAAATGATCAGCTCTTCATAACCTATTGAAGGTAAACAAGTGAAATGGGTGAGCTCAAATTCTCATAAAGGGTTACAAATAGAATAATCATGAATCAATTATAACTAAATTGTAAATAATTTTACATAATCAAAATGGCATGGTGAATAAATGAAAAACTCATTCCATTAATAAACAGAGAATGAAATTGCATCCATATATTTTTCCATAGTGAAAATCTAATGGATAGTAATAACTGATAATGAATAAAGATAATTCTTATTAATTGGACATAATTTATTTGGAACCCAATACCATAATACCATTAAAAACTATTTATTTCTATTGGTAGAAACACGACTAATTTTCGGAATCAAACTTGAAAGGTTTTTCACCAAACTGATTTGTCCCATGAGACCTACCAATGCATTGAGGGGCTATAGAGGGCCCCACCCACCTCTGCATCCAAATCATTATTTATAAATATATTCCTCACAATATCAATAGGATTTTACATTATCTATATAGAATAGAGGATACGAATTCATAAATATTTCCACAGTCAAATCAACATTCAATATAAATACCGTATGTAAAATGCTATACAACTTAGACAATAATAATATCCATGATATGAGAATATGTAAATTTAAATGGAATATAATTTCAATTGTAAAGTTATCTCAAATGGGCAGTAGGTACACTACATAAGAAAGAGTAGGTGCACAATACTAAACAAGTCACAACGAAGTGAAAATTGAGACAAAGCCCATTACCACATTGTATTCAATTGAGTCATATGACCAAAAGTTAATAACCACCAAACAAATCATAGAATATCATGAATATGAAAAGAATAATGATAAAATATATCAAATGAATGTACACCTATACCACATATAAGAAATAGAAGGAAAATAATGGAAATCCCACAGAATTGAAAGTGAGATGAGAAAACCCCTTAAAAACATTTCGACATTGTAACGTGTATTCTTGTGGGAGATTAATGTCACAAACCAGGCTAGGTCGGATGACAACCCAGCGCCCGACCAAGTCCACGACATGGCCCTGTAGGGCGTTCCCGATCCCCACGGGCTGGCAACTAGTGCCGGGCTTCAAAACAAACCAGTTAGGAACGGTTTGGCCCATAACAAGATAAATAAACATAAACTGAACAAGCATATAAATAAAAGAAAATAAATTGAACAACGTGGTAGCAGAAAATGGAATAAACAGAAAACGTGACATACCTCAGGTGACCCCATGGATCACCATGGTACGACAACCACACTCGCTCCCAAAAGCGATCCAAGACTGAAACCTGCAACTGAAAAGTAATTTAGGCGTGAGCACCGAGATGCTCAGTAGGAAAGCCAAAATATAACCACGTCCTATGCCTCCGCCTTTATTAAGAAACCCAACTATGCCAGTTTGGAAATAAGATATAATAAAATAATGTCTTCCCTTCCTTTCAAATTAAAGTAATGAGTTTCAATTTTTAAATAAAACATTTCACTCTTACTACATTTTTGAAATATGTTCCAAGCATGCATTAACCTTTCAAAATGAAAAGAAACCAGTTTGAAATAAAATGTGATTTTTAAAAAACAAGTCACCAGGTATGAAACAACTGAAAAGAATGTTACATCACAAGTAGAATGTCACAAATGAGCACTATGGGTAATCCCTATAGGTAGCTAGAACAAGTGGGAACCTAGAGATCTCGTACCTCGGTGAAACGTGGCTTAGAAGACCACGACCCTCAGAAAATGTGGCTTAGAAGGCCACGACCCTCAGAAAATGTGGATTAAAAGACCACGACCCACAGTAATTCATATGTTTAGTTAGTGTTGTTGCATCAATCCTGCTAGAAAAACTGAGACGAACCCCTGCCGTGTCATCTAGCGTACTAGTCCTGGTCACCCACCTAGATACCCGGGTTTCCCATTGTGCTCTATTTCAAAATGGTGGTGAGTTTTCTTTATCAAGCAATCAAACAAGTACATTACACTTTCTCTATCTAAAACTCATACAACCTCTCACCAATGCTCTCCCTACTTAAGTGCATTCCCCCTCTTTACATCACACAATCACGCACAAGCCTTTACACTAGGCACATATCACAAACCACTCATTAACACTTGCATCAAATTTTATTTTTCAAATTTAGGGGAATGACTCAAAAGGGGTTTTCTATTTTCGAAAACCAAATCTTAAAGTACCAAACGGGCCTCAATAGAGTTTTTATATTCCATAAAACATTCTTAAGATTCCAAATAGGCTTAATTACATAAAGGGAACACTTTTTAAAATCAACCGGCCAAAAAGGCCAAAACACCATTGGAAATACACCTTACCATTAAAAATCACTTAAGAAATCAATTTTTTTCCAAGAAAAGTCAGTTAAGGCCAACGGCTTTGAAATTCATTTCAATTTTCCAATACAAGGCCTAATAGTTTCAAGCAACCGCAATCAAATTCCATAGCTTGTGTATATAGCATAGTGTAAAACATATTTTTAAAACAATCAAGCAATTATGAATTTCAAATTAAAAGCTTAGGCATAGGGGACCTACCTCAAACTTGTCACTATCTGACAATGGCCACTCGAACTGTCACTTGGCGCACACACGCACATGCATTTATATATATATATATATATACACACCCCTAGCTGCATTGCACATATTCCCCACATCATGAGGGAATATGTGCAAAGAGGGCATATATATGTACATGCCTTACCCTATGCATGTACATGTAGGATTCCTTGACACACGAGGCCCAACGCACAATACATATAATTTAATAAAACAAATAAACACATACACAATATATAAAACATTTCAGAAAAAAACATCACATTAACGCACCCAGATAAAACAAGCTACGGTGCACCCCAAGAACCATCGTTTACACACATGGATACCATTTTGAGACAATACACACACTAAAAGAACTCCAAAAGACAATCTGAACCTCCTTTACAACTTAACAAATCATTAAAACATTTTATGAAACAATTATAAATAACAATATGAGACTTTTTTTATCAAGAACGCACCCAAGGCCAACTTCAACAACCAAGCGCACATTGAAACCATACCAAAACACTAATTGCAGTCTTTCCACACTTTGATAAACCAAAAAAACATTTTATAAAATAGTGATAAGAAGCTTGACATGGGTTTTCAGATAAAACACATCATATCTCATATTAAGATACCGCCTTGAAATCAAATGTAGAATAGATTGTCTTAAAACTATTTTTTTCACCATATGAACAATTAAATAAATTAAAGAAACACGTACTAGAACATTTTCGAGGTGTGCTTCAATGTTTTACCACAAAACTACACCAAAACGCACTTGATCTCACATAAAAATGCCACTTTAAAACCGAACACACAACACAACCATACCGAAACATGTTTTTCCATCACACTAAACTATTTAAAATTTTAAATTCAAAAGCGCACAAATTCAACAAGCCAAAATAAAAAATTTTTATTCCAAACCACATTTTTAATACACCTGCACCTTAATTTCTTTAGAAAACATTTTGCACATTCCAAAGAGAGGCCTGATACTCTTTTCAAGAAACACTACAATATGATATGCATGACAAAATCAATTTATTTGAAAGAAAATTTCATTTCTAACACAACAACATATTAAATTATTGCTGAGACATACTTTTCACACGTAAAATAATTAATTGAGCATTTCCAAGAATTCCCACAACATAACTGATATGGAAACATAAACAATACTAAAAGAAAACTCAATTCCATCACACATGCATGTCAAAATATTCATAGAACACAATTCGCACCACCCAAAATAATTAAAGAACAAGCTAAATAAATTAATCCAGACAAAACCTTCATCAAACAACATTAATAAATGAAATCACTTACCATTGGTGTCGAAAGCCCTAAATTTTGAAGCGAAGCACCAATCACGCACCAAACGCATCGCAAACAACACCAATTAACCCTAAATCAAGAAATCGAACACAAAAAAAACAAAGAATTCAAACTCCAAAATAAAATGAACTCAAACCCTTGATAAGAGGAAAAAAATGGGTTACCGATGTCGGGTGGCCGACGGTGCGAGGCGAGGCCGGAAGGGTGGAGGGACATCGGCGACGGCTCGGGTCTCGGCCCGGAGGGGTTGTGTCATGTGGGTTTGAGAGGGGGAAGCTGGGAGAGGATATTGCGGAGAGGAGAGCTCAGAGAGGGGGCCTCCATGGAGAAGGGGGCTCGGCCGGAAGAAGAGTAGGAGGGGCAAGACGGCAGGCCGGAATCACGGTGAGGCCGAAGCCGGAGACGGCCTGGGCTCCAGTGTGCACAGGCGAACGAGGGGGGGGCTCACGACGGGGTAAGGGAAATGGGGGGGAAGGGGTAGCGCTACGGGGGAATAGGGGAGAGGAAATTAGTTAGGGTTAAAATAAATAAATAAATAAAATAAAATAAAAACAAATAATAATAATAATAATAATAATAATAATAATAATAATAAAAGAAATAAATGAATAACATATAAACTAAAGGGATAAAAGAAAAGAGTATAAAATAAACAAAATAATAAAATAATAACAAATAATAATGAACAAAATAAGAATTTTAATAAACTCCAATAATAATAATAATAACAATTTTATAAATATGTCAACAATTTAATATTCTAAGCCTAATTGAAATATTAACTAAAATAATAATAATAGAATTATTAACTAAGTGCGGACACCGCGCACGGTCTCACACGTGGGGTCGTGCGCCTGGTTGCGGGTCTCAAAACAAACACATTCGATAACAAACAATCCCTTAACAAAAAATTAAGAACTATGTAGGGCGCGCATACGCTTGCACGTTCGTATAAAAACGAGATTTTCTTTTAATTTAAAACTGGTGCAAAACACAGTTCAAAAATGAGACCCAAAATAATTAAAATGAAGTAAAGTATCGGGTTGGGGTGTGACAATTCTCCCCACCATAAAAACATTCTGCCCCCAGAAAGTCACCCAGCCAAACGAGGAATCAAACTCGAGTTTGAAATTGAACGAGTCCAACAAAATCACGAACTTGGTATGACTTTTCACTCCATCAGTCACACCTCACCAACTCTGAGGGAAACTGAGAAGAGAAGAACCATCAGGAAAAGAGAAGGGTTCTCCCCACCACAAGAACCCGACTAGCACAACCGACAATGAGACTCTTAGCATGAAATAACTATGGATCTATTAACTTGATCCACGAGGGAAGCGCCACACAGGCCAAACCTCGAAAAAAGGCACGACAAGATTCATGGTGAGTCTCCCCACCATTTAAGAATCAACTAGCTTAAACCAACCAGTATAAATCGACATGAGAACTTCCAATCCCAAACCAGAAAACACTGTGACATGAGAAAACCCACAGAAGAATTCTACCAAATAATGAACATAACCATGACTCATCACTTCCACAAGAGATGAGCAACTCCAAAACGAGCATGCACTAAAACAAAATGGTTCACACTTGAACAGGCACAACTACTGGAATTATAGGAAAACAAGATCACCATGCCTTTTTACAACCACAGTGGGGTATTCAAAGAACAAAGACCACAATGAGAAAAATAGACCTTTGTACCTCTTACAGAAAAACAGAACCTTCAAAGATGAGGAAGCTTGAACCGAGAAATTTAAACCGTCCCTATTTTAGTACTGGAAACAAAAGTTAGACCAATGTGACCCACACCCAACCATTCCTGACTGTGTGAAAGGCTTCACTCTGAGACCTGTGGTTGGAGCTCTGATGTCTTGAAGCGTCTACTTCCCTACAGTAAGGAGCTAACATCTGTCAGTCGAGACTCTTTCTAACATTACCGCTAGTAGAACCTCTCTAAGTTTCCCAAACAGCCACACCGACAGCAAGTCTTCAATGGATGATGATGAGGCGACTTAAAGTACCCTAACCGGCCACACAATAAGCGAACAAGAGAGTGGCCCGACTAATAGAAGATGGAATTGAAAAGAAAACTTGTCTTAGATGGGTTCCTCCAGCTCGCTCTCATAGAATGGGGAACCATCCCAAACAACAAAGGGAATCGGTCCTTGAACAATAGAAGAAGACCCCACAGAAGAGAAACTTTAACTAATTTCGCGACGTTATCTTTGGAGAAAAGGAAACCAACATCTTGAGATGCCCAACGTAGGCCTTCACTATTTGTTGGCCTTGTTGGAAACTCACGAGCCTTGCCACTTCCCTTACCTTCACTTCCACAAATATAAAACATCAAACGAGAGTTGTCCTAAACACCTTCCAAGACATACCATCATGCAACAACTCTAGGATTATCTCCTCCACCAATCCCATGTTTCACCTTCAAACGGACCTGAACCAACACAGACTCTCTTAGCTTTGGGAGTTTCCAATAACCTGAAAACACCAATGATTTCACTTAGCCAGTCTGCTAACTTTGATAGATCATGATCACCACGGAATATGAACAACAGCTGAAAAGAATTCAATTCCACCACCCCACTAAGAGTCTGGGTAGAACCAACAACTAGAAGAGGTTCACTAGAAACTTCTGGGACTTTTCTGGGCAGCATACTCAAAAACGAGAGGCACAAATCCGAATAAAAACTCATGATAAATCAAAATTCCACACCTCAATCACAAACGAATGTTCAATCTCAAATCACTATTCCAACCACAATTCAATATGTCCAAACCAAGAACCCACGAAAAAGAATACCCAACACGAAAAGAGAACGCTAAAAAATTTCTCACTCACTTTTCTAAACATCTGAAAAAACCTTTTTGAAAACCATTTTTCAGCAACCAAAACCACTTAAATATCCACCATTGATATCCCATGAAGTCTCACACATACATATTTAGTGCGAGCTCAAGCACCCAACCACTCACATCACCAATTCCCCCACTTGCCACATGTGCACCTCAATCTATGTGATCACACATAGGAATACCAAGGTTCAATTCAAGACACTTCTCATTTTTAAAACAGATCATTCAGCATAAATCAGAAATTCCCAACCAATTTGAAAAAGTAACTTACCTTCAAAGAAATACATTTCCAATTTCCAAAACATTTTCCAATTCACATTCCAAAAAGTGTTACTGAGATTCTAAAACAACTTCCAAAACACCTCCCATTTTTCCCTTTTTAAACCACACATTCGTTAAAAGAAAACAATTTCAATTTCAAAACCACTTTTCCACTCTAACACCACATTCCCATTTGAAACCACCTTTACATCAATCCATTTTCATTTTTGAGATCTATTCACATCAACCAAAATGAAGGTCAAACATAAATCACATCAAACATTCCAAAAATATGGGACTAGTGGCTATGCCAACCCGGTAACATGGCTTAGCAGACCATGCTCCGAGTGGGCATCCACCACAGGAAGTATCTTGAACCGTGCACTCGGGCTGCACATGGGTCTCTACTCCATGCAAGTCCGCCACGTAACACTGGCTCACTTCCTTGGTCATCCCTCATCCACATATACCAATTCAAAGAAGAAAATTCAAATCTCGAACTACCCTTGGAAACCCGAGTCTCGGGACGGGAAGGGTTCATGAAATCCTTCCCACACCAACCTCTCGAGTCCCGACACACCTAATCACCAAGCTACTTGACACCCCAAATAACAAGGGCACCTCTGATACCATTTTGTCATGAACCAGGCCGGGTCGGATGACGACCCGGCGCCCGACTAGGTCTGCGACATGGCCCGAAGGGTGTTCCCAATCCCCACAGGCTGGCAATTAGTGTCGGGCATCAAAACAAACCAGTTGGGAACGGTTTGGCCCATAACGAGATAAATAAACATAAATTAAACAAGCATATAAATAAAAGAAAATAAACTGAACAACGTGGTAGCAGAAAAAGGAATAAATAAAAAACGTGACATACCTCAGGTGACCCCGTGGATCACCACGGTACGACAACCACACTCGCTACCAAAAGCGATCCAAGACTAAAACATGCAACTGAAAAGTAATGTAGGCATGAGCCCCGAGATGATCAGTAGGAAATCCAAAATATAAACACGTCCTATGCGTCAGCCTTTATTAAGAAACCCAACTATGCCAGTTTGAAAATAAGATATAATAAAATAATGTTTTCCCTTCCTTTCAAATTGAATTAATGAGTTTGCATTTTTAAATAAAACATTTCACTCTTACTACATTTTAAAAATAGGTTCCAAGCATGCATTAACCTTTCAAAATGAAAAGAAACCCGTTTGAAATAAAATGTGATTTTTATAAAACAAGTCACTAGGTATGAAACAACTGAAAAGAAAGTTACATCACAAGTAGCATATCACAAATGAGCACTATGGGTAATCCCTATAGGTAGATAGAACAAGTGGGAACCTAGAGACCTCGTACCTCGGTGAAATGTGGCTTAGAAGACCACGACCCTCAGAAAACGTGGCTTAAAAGGCCACGACCCTCAGAAAACATGGTTTAGAAGACCACGACCCTCAGAAATTCATATGTTTAGTTAGTGTTGTTGCATCAATCCTACTAGAAAAACCGGGACGAACCCCTGTCGTGTCATCTAGCATACTAGTCCTGGTCACCCACTTAGATACCCAGGTTTCCCATTGTGCTCTATTTCAAAATGGTGGTGAGTTTTCTTTATCTAGCAATAAAACAAGTACATTACACTTTATTTACCTAAAACTCATACAACCTCTCACCACCGCTCTCCCTACTTAAGTGAATTCCCCCTCTTTACATCACACAATCACGCACAAGCCTTTACACTAGGCACATATCACAAACCACTCATTAACACTTGCATCAAATTTTATTTTTCAAATTTAGGGGAATCACTCAAAAGGGGTTTTCTATTTTTGCAAACCAAATCTTAAAGTACCAAATGGGCCTCAATAGAGTTTTCCTATTCCATAAAACATTCTTAAGATTCCAAACATGCTTAATTACATAAAGGGAACACTTTTTAAAATCAACTGGCCAAAAAGGCCAAAACACCTTTGGAAATACACCTTACCATTTAAAAATCACTTAAGAAATCAATTTTTTTCCAAGAAAAGTCACTTAAGGCCAACGGCTTTGAAATACATTTCAATTTACCAATACAAGGCATAATAGTTTCAAGCAACCGCAATCAAATTCCATAGCATGTGTATATAGCATAGTGTAAAACATATTTTTAAAACAATCAAGCAATTATGAATTTCAAATTAAAAGCTTAGGCATAGGGGACCTACCTCAAACTTGTCGCTATCTGACAATGGCCACTCGAACCGACACTTGGCGCACACATGCACATGCATTTATACATATATATATATACACCCCTAGCTGCATTGCACATATTCCCCGCGTCATGAGGGAATATGTGCAAAGAGGGCATATATATGTACATGCCTTACCCTATGCATGTACATGTAGGATTACTCGACATGCGTGGCCCAACGCACTGCACATATAATTTAATAAAACAAATAAACACATACACAATCTATAAAACATTTCAGAAAAACACATCACATTAACGCACACAGATAAGACAAGCTACGATGCACCCCAAGAACCATCGTTTACACACATGGATACCATTTTGAGACAATACACACACCAAAAGAACTCCAAAACACAATCTTCACCTCCTTTACAATTTAAAAAATCATTAAAACATTTTATGAAACAATTATAAATAACAATATGAGACTTTTTTATCACGAACGCACCCAAGGCCAACTTCAACAACCAAGCGCACATTGAAACCATATCAAACAACTAACTGCAGTATTTCCACACTTTGATAAACCAACAATATATTTTATAAAATAGGGATAAGAAGCTTGACACGGGTTTTCAAATAAAACAGATCATATTTCATATTAAGATACCAGCTTGAAATCAAATGTATAATAGATTGTCTTAAAACTATTTTTTTCACAATATAAACAATTAAATAAATTAAAGAAACACTTACTAGAACATTTTTGAGGTGTGATTCAATGTTTTACCACAAAACTACACCAAAATGCACTTGATCTCACATAAAAATGCCACTTTAAAACCGAACACACAACACAACCATACCAAACATGTTTTTCCATTACACTAAACTATTAAAAATTTTAAATTCAAAAGCACAAAAATTCAACAAGCCAAAATAACACATTTTTCTTTCAAACCACATTTTTAATATAGATGTACCTTAATTTCTTTAGAAAGCATTTCGCACATTCCAAAGCGAGGCCTGATACTCTTTTCAAGAAACACTACAATATGATACACATGACACAAATCAATTTATTTGAAAGAAAAATTCATTTCTAAGTCAACCACATATTAAATTATTACCGAGACATACTTTTCACATGTAAAATAATTAATTGAGCATTTCCGAGAATTCCCACAACATAACCCATATGAAAACATAACCAATACTAAAAGAAAACTCAATTCTATCACACATGCATGTCAAAATATTCATAGAACACAATTCACACAACCCAAAATAATTAAAGAACAAGCTAAATAAATTAATCCAGACAACACCTTCATCAAACAACATTAATAAATGAAATCACCTACCATTGGTGTCGAAAGCCCTAAATTTGGAAGCGAAGCACCAATCGCGCACAAAACGCATCGCAAACAACACCAATTAAACCTAAATCAAGAAATTGAACACAAAAAAAACAAAGAATTAAAACTCCAAAATAAAATGAACTCAAACCCTTTCTAAGAGGAAACAAAATGGGGGTACGGACGTCGGGCGTCCGACGGTGCGAGGAGAGGCCAGAAGGGTGGAGGGACGTCGGCGGCGGCTCGGGTCTCGGCCCGGAGGGGTTGTGTCGTGTGGGTTTGAGAGGGGGAAGATGGGAGAGGAGATCGCGGAGAGGGGATCTTAAAGAGGGGGCCACCATGGAGAAGGGGGCTCGGCCGGAAAAAGAGCTGGAGGGGCGAGACGGCAGGCTGGAGTCGCGGCGAGGCCGAAGTGGGAGACGGCCTGGGATCCGGTGTGCATAGGAGAACGAGGGGGGGGGGGGGATCGCGACGGGGTAAGGGAAATGGGGGGGAAGGGGTAGCGCGACGGGGGAATAGGGGAGAGGAAGTTATTTAGGGTTAAAAAATAAATAAATAAATAAATAAAATAAAAACAAATAATAATAATAATAATAATAATAAAAGAAAGAAATGAATAACATATAAACTAAGGGGATAAAGAAAAGAGTATAAAATAAACAAAATAATAAAATAATAACAAATAATAATGAACAAAATAATAATTTTAATAAAGTCCAATAATAATAATAATAATAATTTTATAAATATGTCAATAATTTAATATTCTAAGCCTTATTTAAATATTAACTAAAATAATAATAATAAAATTATTAACTGAGAGCGGACACCACGCACGGTCTCATGCGCGTGGTCGCGCACATGGTTGCATGTCTCAAAAACAACACATTCGATAACAAACAATCCCTTAACAAAAAATTAGGAACTGTGCAGGGTGCACATATGCTCGCACGTTCGTATAAAAACGAGATTTTCTTTTAATTTAAAACCAGTTCAAAACACACTTAAAAAACGAGACCCAAAATAATTTAAATGAAGTAAAGCATCGGGTCGGGGTGTGACATTAATGAGAGGTAAAGGGTTATATCATTATATATATGTCATAAGGGCAGTATGGGGGAGGTGAAAAAACATACCCCGTCATTAGGTGTTAAAAATAAATGAGCACAACATAGGGGAGATTCTTGAACAAAATCGAGAGAGTGGATCCCTTAACAAGAACGAATCATTAGATTAAGGACAAATCAATGACATAATTATGTGTGAAAAATATGAACCCACAAAATAAAATTGGATATTCCGAATAAAAAAATCATAGGTCATTCACACATATTCTCAGAAATTACAAAACCAATGACATTTATGTTTAAATCAATGAATGGGAATTCAAGTAAGATATCCCTTATAAAGATTGTATCATTAGAGTGAGGATAAATCAAGAAATGTTTATGTAAGAAAAATGAAAATCCACAAAATATAAGTGGATATATAGTATAAAAAATTAAATGAAATTCACACATATTCTTGGAACAATGTAACCAATGAAATAGATGTTTAACTCAAAGAATGAAAATTGATTTTACCAATCCCTTACCATATACTTGAATGTCTTCTAGATTTTTCTTAATGACCTAAATAATCAAATTTAGATTCATTAATTAATAATTCCATAACCTGATAAACATTTAATTGATATTTTATAGCCTTTTTAGGTTCATTACTGGTCTTTTTTATGGGTTTAATAGATTCAATTTTTTTATTTTGGTAGCATTTTCTTCTTTGGTTTTCATGATCTGTTTACTTGTATTCATGAATGAATGTTTGTTTGAAATGTGGTTAAACATACAGAATTGTTAATATACATTATTATTAACATTAAAGAGAAATAAATTATCTTATAATGATTCTGGTTATATACCATAAGGATGACTCATTCAATGAGTTAATAAACGCTTGGATTTGGCATGGCGGTGTTGTGCACAAAATTTTGTTTTTGTATTATTATTACATATTATGAGTGTGTAAGGATTAAAGAACATTAAACAAGATATAATATATATATTATGATCTTCTTAAAGCATTGAAAAAGTTTTCCTAACCAGTATTAAAGATAGTAATGCAAATTGAAAACCAGTCTTCCTTGAGAGTGATAAATTAACACATCTCGGACAATGTTTGCATTTATTGTATATGAGGAAAGGAAGAAAAGAGATTGTGATGAATTATTCCATAATCATAATGAAAACCTAGTAAATTTATGGTACTGGAATTATCATGGCATTTGGATGAGGTTAGTTGATAAGAGAGAACAAAATAATGCAAGTTATAAAAATAATTGAAAGGAAAAGGAAGAGAGGTTCGCCTCTTGAGTACTCCTCATTTAGAAACTCTTTAAAGCCTTTGTTTTTGGACTTTCAGTGAGACCAGAATGACTTGGACGTGGGAAGAGGGCTTTGGAAGAGTATTTGGAAGAATTTAGGCATGGATTCAAGCTTGAGTAGTGTGGGAGGAAGAGGGGGTGACAGGTGGTTTAAATAGTGGAAAGGAGAGGAGTTTTCTTAATATTAATAATCATTAATTTATTATTTCTCCACATGACAAGGAATATTGAGTCTTCCATGAACAAGAATAGTAATATATGCATGTGAGTTTGATATTTCCATTCTTACATCACTCAGGATTCTATGAATAGTTAATTTAAATTAAAATGTATTTATACAGTTAATTAATGTATTTTCCTATTCACCAAAAATTCAAGTATTTCAGAAAAATCCCAAAAATTCAACCAAACCATTTTTTAATGTGTAGAATCCAAAAATGAATTCAATTTTTCAAAAATAAATTCTGAAATATGATTAATTAAATATTTAATTAAAATAATTATTTAATCGATAAATATAAACACTTAAAATATTCATCTTTATATTAAAGGTGCCTAAATTTATTTATACATTCATGGGTGTGGATACCATTCATAAGAGTCATATTACTATTCATAAGGGTAAGTTACTATTCATAAAATTAAGTTACTATTCATAAGAGATATGTTACTATTCACTAAAAATTATGTTAATCCAATTAGACTCTAAATAACTTATTGATCACAACCGTGTTTGTCTGATTTTTAAAATTCAAATCATAGAGCTTGGGAAATTATGTTTACTTGGGTAGGTTATAACAAATTGGTGTTTTTAGAGACTCGGTGATCAATGAATTCTATAATAAATTTATTTTCAAATTATTGGGGTGTTACATTATCCCCTCCTTCATGAAATTGCATCCTCAAAATTTTATTTACTTATTAAAAAAGTGAGGTTACCATGATCATGGTGTACATCTAGTTTCATTATCATCTTTATCAATTAAAAAGAAGGTCCATGCATTGCAACAATGATTTAGAGATCCTTAAAAATCATTTGCATCCTTCATTTAGACACACCTTTTACAACATGGGTCATATGGGTATTCACAGAAAGATTGTTTTGTAAAATAATCATGTTGGACAAATACTTTCAAAACATCTGATAAAAAATGATTTTTATAAGACAGTCGGACCAATTTTGAGTTGAAACTTTCAGTTAATTTTCCTTTTAAAATTTCTTAAGTTTGTGCTGAAATACTTTATTTTAAAAGAAAATATAAATAGGTTGTGAAAGGGTCTTCTTATTCAGCACATTTTTCAAAATAATAATATGCTTTAAAATATTGTGATAAGGTTAAATATTTTAAAATGCCTTGATACTATTTAACTTTTTGGAAAATATTATAATATTGAGAAAATAGGATTTGATTAAATAAAACCCTTGATCCATGATTGTATCGAGGTATAGTGGAAGTGTTTGATATCTCCAAAAAAAATTGCAAGTGTGTCGTATGTTAGAAAATGTTTCAAAATTGTCGGGACATGACTTTGCAATAATTATCGCAATAAAGTTGTCCAGAAGGGAAAATAATTCCATTTGATATCTTCCTCCTTCCATTTGTTACTGAATTTCCTTGATTTGAAAATTTAAAAAACAAGGATTTAACTTAAATAACATTCATAGAGACTTACCATATGTTTAATGAAAACTCATAATCCCTAATGTTGTCTATGAGTACTAATTCCCATTCTTCCATTAGGCTCGATTTCTAAATAATGGCATACACTAGATTAGGGTATGAATTGAAAATAGAAAATAAATTAGCATAAATTAATATTCTATTCATATCTAGTCTCATAAACATGGGTTATGTGAGGGAAAATTTACATTTTCATCCTTTATAATGGATTATAGAAAAAATATATATTATTCTAAGCATATCCCTTGGGAGTGTCGTAACCAAGAGTGCATCAAGGCCCATTGTAATGTACCAGGATACCCCGGGTCAAGCCCAAAACTCCTTGTCGGAGCTTTCACTCCTAGGTACATCTGTTCCAAATCCACTTCTACCTGATCATATCCAGATAGGGATGTATTACTTGAAAAATCCACATAATATATTCCTTTAAAAAATAGCAGGATGTTCTTTTATGTTTTCCCTCAAATACTACCTTAGGTATTTGTTCCCTAATCTACATTTTCGAATCTAGTTTTCAGGTTTTATACTAAACTTTCTCTAATACCAACTCTAATTACCCGACCACTCTAGGCTAGAGCCGGTGCATTACTATGTACATTGGCATGGTTAGAAAGAATGAAAATCCCAAATGAGTGATTAGTTTACTATTCTTGATGAAACTAGATATACAGATGTAACTCAACTTACATTGGAAATGGTTACAAAATACAATACATAACAAAAACTAAAAACTATATCCAAACGAACTCAATAAATAATTACCTCTTCATAAAGTTTTGTTGGTAAACAAGTGAAATGGGTGAGCTCAAATGCTCAGTAAGGGTTAAAAATAGCAGAATCGTGAATCAATAATAACAGAATTTTAAACAATTTGACATAATCAAAATGGCATTGTGAATAAATGAAAAACTCATGCCATTAATAAAATGAGAATGAAATTGAATCCATAGATTGTGAAATAGTGAAAACCTTTTGTCTATTAATACATGATAATGAATGGAGAGAATTATTATTAATTGGATGTCATGTATCTGGCACATGATACCATAATACCGTTAAAAAATGGATTAGTTTTATGGGTAAAAACCCTTTTAATTTTTAGAAACAAACTCAAAGGGTTTGTCACCAAACTAATTTATCTCATGAGACCTACCGATGCATCGAGGGGCTGTAGGGGGACCCACCCACCTCTACATCCAAATCATTCTTTATACATAGATTACACACAAGATCATTATGACTTTACATTATCCAGATAGAATAGAGGATACAGATTCATAAATATTTCCACAGTCAAATCAACATTCAAAATAAATATCATATGTAAAATTCTATATGGCATAGACAATAATAATATCCATGATCTGAGAATATGGAAATTTAAATGGACTATAATTTCAATTGAAAAGTGATCTAAAATGGGTAGTAGGTGCACTACATAATATAGAGTAGGTGTACAATACTAAACAAGTCACAACAAAGTGAATATTGAGACAATGCTCATTACCACGTTTTATTCAATTGAGTCATATGACCTAAAGTTAATAACCCAAAAAAGAATCATAGAATAACCTGAAAATAAATAGAATCATGATAACATATATCAAATTGAAGTACACCTATACAAAATATAATAAACAAGAGGTGAAAAATGGAAATCCCAAAGAATTTAAAGTGAGATGAGAAAACCCCTTACAAACATTTCGGTATGGTAATGAGTGTTCTTGAGAGTGATTAATGAGAGGTAAAGGGGTATACCAGTATTTATATGTCATAAGGGAAGTATTACAGATGTTCGAAAACATACCCCATCATTAGGTAATAAAAATAAAAGAGCAGAACATAAGACAGACTCTTGAACAAAAGTGAGAGAGAGGATCCCATACCAAAAATGAATCATTATATTGAAGAAAAATCAATGACATAATTATGTGTGAAAAATATAAACCCACAAAATAAAAGGGGTTATATAGAATAAAACAATCATAGGACATTCACACATATTCTAGGAAATTACAAAACCAATGACATTTATGTTTAACTCAATGAATGGAAATTGAGTTAAGATATCCCTTGCAAAGATTGTATCATTAGAGTGAGGATAAGTCAATGAAATATTTATTTGTGACAAATGAAAATATAAAAAATAAAAGTGTATATATAGTATAAAAAAATAAAATTATATTCACACATATTCTTGTAACAATGTAACCAATGAAATAGATGTTTAACTCAAAGAATAAAAATTGAGTTTAGCAATCCCTTACCTTATGTTTGAAGGTGTTCTTGATTGTTCTTAATGACCGGAATAATCATATTTTGATTATTTAATTAATAATTACATAACCTCATAAACATGTAATTGATATTATGTAGCCTTTTTTGGTTCAATAATGGCCTTTTTGATGGGTTTAAGAGATTAAATTTTATTATTTTGTAGCATATTCTTCTTCGGTTTTCATGATCTGTTTACTTTTATTCATGAATAGATGTTTGTTTGAAATTTGGTTAAACATCCAAAATTGTTAACATAAATTATTATTGAAATTAAGGAGGTATAAATGATCTTATAATGATTCTATTTATATACCATAATAATGACTCATTCTATGAGTTAACAAACGCTTGGATTTGGCTTGGTGGTTTTGTACACAATAAACGTTTTTGGTATTATTATTCCATACTATGTGTTTGTAAGGATTACAAAACATTAAAAAAGATAAAATACAAATATTATGATCTGGTTCAACTATTGAAAAAGGTTTCATGACCATTATTAAATATATTAATGAATATTTAAAACTTGTCTTCCTTGAGTGTGATAAATTAACACATCCCGAACGGTGTTTTCATTTATTGTATAAATGAAAAGGTAGAAAAGAGATTATTATGAAATATTATATTAGAATAATGAAAAACCATTGCATGTATGGTACTAGAATTAGAATGTAATTTTTATGAGGTGAGGTGAGAAGAGAGAACAAAATAATGGAACATTAAAAAAGAATTGAAAGAAAAAATAAGAGAGGTTCACCTCTTGTGTACTCATCCTTAATAAACTCCATAAGGCCTTTGTTTTTTGCCTTTTGATGAGACCAGTAGGTCTTGAATGTGGGGAGAGAGTTTGGGAAGAGTATTTGGTAGAATTTAGGAAATTCTTGAAGCTTTAGTGGTGTGGGCAAAAGAGGGGGTGAGGGGTGGTTTATATAGTGGTGGGTAGAGAAGTTTTTAGAATATTAATAATCATTAAATTATTATTTATCCTCATGACAAGGAATAGTGAGTCTCACATGACCAATAATAGTAATATATGCATGTGAGTTTTAGATTTGGGTGCTTACATCACTCATGATTCCAGGAATAGCTAATTTAAATTATAATATATTTATACGGTAAATTAATGTATTTTACTATTCACCAAAAATTCTAGTATTTCATAAAAATCCAAAAAATTCACCCAAAACAATTTTTGACTTGTAGAATCCAAAAATGAAATCAAATTTTCAAAGATAAATTCCTAAATATGATTAATTAAATATTTAATTAAAATCATTATTTAATCGATAAATATAAACACTTAAAATATTCATCTTTATTTTAAAGGTGCCTAAATTTATTTATACATTCATGGGTGTAGATACCATTCATAAGAGTCATATTACTATTCATAAGGGTTAGTTACTATTCATAAGTGTAGGTTACTATTCATAAAGGTATGTTAAAATTCACCAACAATTAAGTTAACTCTATCAGACTCTAAAAAACATACTGATCGCAACCGTGTTTGTTAGATTTTTAAAATTCAAATCACAGAGCAGGAAAAACTATGTTTACTTGGGTAAATTATAACAAAGTCATGTTTGTAGAGACTCTGTGATCCATGAATTCTATAATAAATTTATTTTTAAATTATCGGTGTGTTACAAGTGAGACAAGTCATCTACTCTGAGAGTACCCAAGCATGGTTGTATACACTTTTAGTAACATGGGCATGACCCGAAGTATGTATAAATAGTAAGTTATACAAAAAATGGACCATAGTGGTTGAGGAACATTGTGTTCCACATGCACATGTTTTTTATGATGACATGGATTCCAAGCTATATCAAGACAAGAACACTACCAGGCAAAGAGGTTGGGCCACACACCATGGGGACCCCCATACATGACATGCATGTCCCTCTAGAACTTCTTCCACTTATAAGTTATTTGTTCACACATGGATTTGAGACAAAGAGTATCATATCCAGAGTTTTTTACGAGTAGAATGCAATAGTTTCCTTGTTTGGAATAATAGATATGATTCAATTTTTTTGGAGTGTGATACTTCTTTAGGAGATGCTAGGAAATGTTAATGACCAGGTGTGGTGATCAGAGTATTTTTAGGATTATTACTCCCTAGATACACCAAGATGAGGTTTCCCAATATTATGTACACATATTATATTAGGCTAAACACTCCCATATTATTCCAGGTCTTGGATTTTCCATATTCTATAAACATGTGATATCAGGGCATGTCTTACAACGGTGTGGGTTCTATATATTCTTTAAAAATGTGTTACTAGGGTCAGTACTCCCTTACCTCACAATAGAATGGATCACAAAATTCCTCACATAGGTAGTGTCAATACTCCCCTTATTACTATGGGGTGTGGGTTCTCTACCTATATAGTTTCACTCCCCAATATTTGTGCTCCAGTGGTGTGTAGGTTCTCCATGGGAGTTGTGGATACCTCACATGTGGAGCATATTTTTAGGGTGTAGTCCACTCCAATCATATTCTAATGAGGTGACATAGGATAAACATATTTGATTTGTGTCTCTTTCAACAATAGTGTGCAATAGATAGGGTTGGGGCCCTCAACAAAGTCTTTTATACAATTGTTCTTGATACTGGGAATCAGAAATAGACTTTCGAGCTATGAGAAGACTCCTCATTCATATCTAGGATGTGGAGATGGATATTCCATTTCATTCTTTTTTTGGCTTCTTGTTGAGAATATTTGTATTTTTATAGTTGTTCTCTCAGTTTCTAATTTACCTCACATCATTGGGTTGAGTTGACTACTTTTATTTAATACATTTTTTTATCCCTTCAGTTTTTGGGGTGTCCTACTATGTGTTTATATACTCACCCATTTAAGATATTTTTCAATAACACCCTTATATTTTTTGAAATATATTTTTTAATTTAATTTTATCTTTTTTATATTTTTTATTTCACACAACACTAAATATATCTAGTGTTATATGAAAAAACATAATTTAATCTTGCATTGTATGGAATAAAAAAGTGAAATATTCACTACACAAAATAGTTATATTAGTTTTTGGAACATAAAACACTATTTTTGGCTTATATTACCCATAGTTATGAGTTCTTTTGATATTCTTTGTTACACATAAGACAAAGTATTCTCAATCTACAGTATACTATTAATATTGTTATCAAAATATTATTATAGATACCACATGTCCTTTGGAATAGAAAATAACAATAATATTAAGTAATTTTATTTAAAAATGTATATAAAATTAATCATTTGGTCATCAGTTGTCTGGAAATAAAAATGATAATGATTTAAACATAATGATGTTCTAATTCTAAGAAAACTATTTTTCTATTTAAAAAAATTATCTCAATAAATTAAAAAAACCACTATTGATGAATTCTTTCAATTAAATATATATATATTAAATATTCAATAAAAAAAGTTCACACTCATTCAATATATTCGATAGGCATAAGATAATAATAAATAAAATTTTATGACTAAAAAGATGTATTTTTTAAAATGGTAATTTTATAGACTATTAATTACAAAAAAAAATTAAAATATAATTTTTGACAATTTTTTTAAAAAATTTATGTGAATATAAACTTATTTTTTTCGAAATGAAGATATAAAAATTTAATTTATTTGACTTCTTTTGTATTTTTTAGTATGTTTCTTGTTTTGATGAATAGTGAAAAATACTATATTTTAATTGAAAACATCCTTTTCATCTACTTATTTATATAGTTAAATTATATTTTAATTTGTTTTAAATAATAATTCATAAAATTTTACGGTAATTAATTCAATTTATTTCATTACATTTTATTTCACGATGAAATTGGACATATAAACATTTAAAACATTGGGAATTTTTCACCTAAAAATTTGTCATCTCATCCCATCTACATGATTAATTTCAAATTAATTTAAGAACATTAATTTATTTGAATTTTGAAAATTTTATTCCATATTTTGGATCTTGAGTCCCAAATTCAGTAAATATTTCACATTTATTTTAAGAGAATATGAATAGTATCTTTAGTAATTTCCACGGTTAAAGATAAATCAGTTAATTAAGGGTAAAAATTATATTATAATTATTATAAAACTACCCTAACACTTGTAAATAAAATTTGTATGAATTTTTTCGACAATTAAAAAATAATTTTATAAATTTAATTTTTTTAATGGACACTTGTCAATGAAATTTACTTATATATTTTTAAAATTAGAGAGAGTGATAAAATTATAAACTCTAACTTTTAATATGTATAATATATTTATTATGTGGTTAAATAGAATGTATACTCGACTATAAATATTATTATGAAATCTAAAAGGTTTATATATGTCATGTAATTTTATTTTTAATTTTTTGTAAAGAAATAATTTTCATAAACAATTACAAAATGATGATGTAGTAATTATTCAATAAATGAATCAATAAATCAATTAAATGATATAAAAAATATTAAAAATTACATAATTTGACATAATTAAAGTGATTATATAAAATTTTTGGTGAATATTACATGTTATGGGTGTATTGAAATATTTTTTTTAATTTACCTTCTTATATTGTGTTTTTTAAAGTAAAAGTAATGAATTTTTCAAAATTAAAAATTATGATTTTTTATGATAATAAAATTCTATGAAATTGGTTTGAAATCATAAAAATAATAAATAAGGACAAATTTAATTATATATGGTCTAAAATTTCATTAATTGACCATTTATGGTCTAATTCTCACTTTGTATGTAAAAAATGCAGCCTCTTAGTATTGAAAAATTCATAACCATAGTTAAGATTAAAATAGATTAACTAAGGGTTATTAACAATTATAATGTTTAAAATAAATTACTAAAACTTGTATTAAATATATTTTTTGATGATATTACAACCTTATCACATCTCAACTTTGAATTAATGGACTTTTGGAGGTATTTGGAATGACATTGAATTTATTATAAATTAATTTTTTGAGAAAATATAAAAGTTCCCCTCACCTCAATTATAAAAGAGAAACTATTATCCTCTTTTCTTCACAATTTTGAACCTATTTGGTTCTCCAAACCTCTGTAAAAATATACTCCCATATTCCCACCCTTCATCATAGAATAAATAATTTTGGAAGAAATCCAACCAAAGGAGTCCTTTTGTGAAAATGAAAAGGAGATGTCCAAAGAAGAAATAATTCTCATCAAAAAATTTTTTTTTTTATTTATTCCATAAACCCATTCAATTATTTTAATTTCATGTTTTCAAAATAACTTTAGTATCCTTAATATACTTATATTTTGTTTTATTATCATTTTGACTTACACTCACACACATTTCTATCAAATGGGAAATGCAATCATCTTTCGTGTGTACGGAGGACCACCACCTAACAAAACAATGTAATTTTTTCTTCCATTTCCACCTTTATTTAATTTTTCTCAGTATAGATATAATAAAAATCATTGTATAAGTAATGCTACCAAAAATATGACAAATCAAAAAACGTGCGAAAAAAGCAGTTATTACCCGAAACGTAACTTTAACAAGAATTTGTTAATAAAATACTAATAGAAGGCCATAATGAAATCATATATGTTATTATATAATTTAATAAGTTTATTTAATTGATTTATAATAAACATATATTTATTATACATGATTTTCTCATGATTATTAAGAGGGTCAAGACATGAGGTATGAGATTTCTGTATCTGTTTTATTTTCCATAAGAAACATGCCATGTTCACCACCTATTAATTTTATATATTTTATGTATTATCCATGAATGTATTTTATTATCCTTATCCATAATATTATGAAATTTACATGTCCATTTTGTTTTTTTCTTCCATAGTTTATGTGATTATACTGATTACAATGTTATAAGTGGATTTTTAGTCTCACTTTTGTTTCTACGAGACTTATTCCATATTCACCACTCATTTATTTTGTATGGTGTATATATTTCAAATTATTTTAATCTATGATCCTTATCATTAAATTTATGGGTACTTACATATCTATTTTATGATCTATCTTTTTTGGGGTTTACGGTTCAAATTTTATTAAATCGGTAATGGAGTTTTGTCTCAATTTTATTTCTTTGAAATACATTTTATTTTATACTCATATAATATATTACAAGGTTTATATACTTACATTTGAAATTTTGTATCATGAATATCCATGAGTGTGTTTTTTTTCATTGTATGAAATGTTCCTAAAAAATAATGTAATATTGTTGTAGGAAAATACTGGTTTGTTATATTTGGTATCAGAGAAAATGTTTAGTCAACCTTTGGAAACATGGATGAAAAACTTTTATTGATATTGATAGGGATATTTAAAAGGATATTTCTAGTTATATCTCTAAGGATAAGACTTAGGTGTCATAGATTTAAATGTAGGTATCATAATTTAGGTATTATATAAGTAATTTTTCATGATTATGTGTTTTTTTCTATGATAAGTGTTTCTCATGCTAGGATTTATAGTCTTAGTCAATCGTGGTAACTATAATAGACATGGTTTAGATTGAATGTTTCAGATGTGGGAAGTATGTTAACTATTAAAATTTATATCCTAAGTGGAAGTCTCATGAATACAATCAGAAAGGCGGTATGATTATTAGTTATATTGCTAGGGAACAAGAGATTACAAACTACATGTGAAAGGTGGGAATGTTATAATATTATTTCTTAAATTAAATGTAAGAATCATGATTTTAATGAGGTTGAGAAACCTTAAGAGAGGATTCATAGTACATACTCTTGTAAATAATAATATAATGAATCATGAGTAATGGTTTAAGAAAAAATTTGGTTGATTGAAGTGTATACATTTTTTTAATCCAAAGATTATGTTGCACGAATCATGAAATATATGAGTATTTTAATTATAATGTTTTCATTAAGGATTAAAAATGACATGTTCCACAGTGTTTAAGGAATAAAAAATAGATATAATGGCTAGTTTATATTCATGATAAACACAAGATTAAGGGAAATACAACCCCTTATATGTTCCAAATATTGAGATAATTATGTTTAGATAAAAATATGTTGGATATGAATAAGTAAATTGGATGGTACTGATTAACTTGGAATTGATTAAGTATTTGTTGAAAAAGTGGTTTATTCGATTATAGATGGAGGTTATGAAATTTTTGTACATAATTAATATATTCAATAATCGTTGTAATAAGAATGAATGCATGTTTTCAATAATGATTTATGGTAATTACCATGTTTCAATAGAATAAATGATAAAGGTATTCACTTTTTTGGCATATTAAAAACAAGAGCTAGATTATGATATATGGGTGATCAATTCTAAGTTATTTTTGATAAATTTAGTGAACTTATTTCTAAAAATTTGGACTTTCATATTTTTTAAGGGTTATAAGGTTAACCATTTATGGAACTATTTATGTTAAACTTCATATTAGGTTTCATAGATTAAAGTATTAAATCTCCATATGACTGTTGAAGTATTAAAGTATTAACTATCTATATGAGATATGGAATGACCTATCATTCTATTTATTTACCTCGTGATATTCTATAACATCAAGAATTAAAAATTCACCTTCATTTCAATGTATATGATATGAAGTGTAAATTGATCATGGCACAACAAAGGTTGGGGTTGTCCTAAAATTATGTAAGAATATCTTCTCATGAAAAATATTCAACATTAGTAAAAATGTTCATGAAATAAAATATGGTCCTTTTATTATCTTTATTGATGATATTAATAAACTTTTTAATGCCCCTTTGGGTTATGGATTCATGATCATTAACTTTATCCTAACCATGTTCTCTATCACTATCAATTAGAACTTTATTATTATATTTCTCTTATAAATCCATGATTTCAATTTCCACTTATGTTCTAATAAGTTTAAACCTAATGATGAGTTACTTTGTGTAACTACTATATTTCCAAATTTCGTTTTTCAAAAGAAATTTGAGTATTCAACTTTATGGTGTGGGTTTCGATGAAAAGAACTATCAAGTATTGATCCATTGAAAATACAGATGAATTTTAAGGGAGAAATTCATTTAAAGGGATTAAAATGGAAAGCCCCGTGATTTTATGAAATATTTTTTTCAAATTAAATAAATCTTTTCAATATTTTTAATTTCACCCAATAATGAATATAGCTTTTCTTATATAAATGTATAATGTTATTCTTGATTTGTACGCAAAACCAATTTGACTTTATGCAAGAAGAAACACTTAAATTATCATGAGGTACATTCAAAACTATGTTTGTTTTATGTTACATCCAATTCTACGTTCTTTTGATATCATGTGTTGCATGAAATATTATGTTTTACCAAACTACAATATACTTTTAATATTTTTATTAAAATATTATTATAGTTATCACCAATCCATTAGAATGGAAATTAAAAATAATATTAACTAGATTTGATTTCAACAGGTATTTCAAATGAATCCTATAATATCAATTAACTTGAAATGAATGTAAGAACTGTTTGATAATAAGGAAATTATTTCTCTAATAAATCTATTTTTCGATGTAAAAACGGAATTTTATCAAAATAAATAAAACAAACAAGAATTGGTGAGTATTTTTAATAAATTTTATATTTCTCATATTCAATCAAAATTTTTTACACACATTCAATAGATTTGATTTGTATAAGATAAAAATACATAGATTTTTATGAATAAAAAGTTGTATTTTTCAAATGGGTATATTTTCCACCTTTTAATGGAGAACCCATATTTTATATAATTTATGAAAATTTAAGAATTTTTATATGATAAAATAAAATTATTCTTTGAAATTGGGATTTGATCATTTACTTTGGTTTATTATTCAGTATTTTCTTGATAAGTTAAATGTTTTAATGAATAAGAAGAAATACTAAATGTTAATTGGAAACTACATTTTTAAATAAATTCTCTATATAGTTAAATTTTGTTTTTAATTAGTTTTAAATTATAATTAGTACAATTTTTCATAAATTAATCCAGTTGAGGTCATTGTATCCAATTTAACATTTATATTCGATAAAAACTCGTTCAAACTTTTGGACTTTTTCATTTCAAAAACTCGTCATCTCATCGCATCTGTGGGATTACTTTTAAATTAATTCTATCCAATTAAGGGTTTTTAATTTTGAAAATTAAATTCTATATTTGGAATCATAAGGTAAAAATTTAATAAATATGTCCCTTTTATTTTTGGATAACATGATAGTATCTTTGGTAATTTTTATTACCACAATTAAGGGATTATTGGTTAATTAAAGGTAAAAACAATATTTTAAATATTAGAAAACCACATAAAAACTTGAAAAATTTTATTGGATAACTTTAATTAAACTTTTAACACCTAATTATTGAAATTTAATTATTTAATGTACACTTATCCATGAAAACTACATAGATATTATTAAAATCAAATAGAGTGATAGAATTTCAAACCCTTAATTTTAATAAATATAATATTTTTAATATGGGGTTAAATAAAAGTTATGTTCAACAAAAAAATATTATTCTGAAATATAAATTGTTTATATACATCATGTAATTTTATTATTAATTTTAATTGAAGTTATAATGATCATAAATAATTAGAAAATGATGATGCAGTAATTAATCAATTAACGAAATAGTTAATTAAATGATATTATAAATATTAAAAAATATATAATTTGACTTAATTATGTTGATAATGGAATTTTATAGGTAAATATAAAATTCTCATGGTGTGTTATAGGATTTCTGTTCTATTTTATCTTGATTTATTGAGTTTTAAAGGTCAAAGTATTGAATACTGTCAAATTGACACTTATAATATTTTTTAAAGACCCGGATTTCTCGTGGAATTTTTTTAATACATGGGATTTTTAGAAGTTCACGAAAATCTACGGCGCTTGATTCTGAGGCCTGGTGTGCCCGAAATCAATTTCTGAAGTTTTGTTTGGGTACGTTTAGTAAATTTACAAGCGGTTATTTATAACTTTTTAACCAGTGCTCAGAACTGAAATATGAGTGCACCATTGAGCTCCCAGTGACTATATTCACTTAAGAATACTTTCACCTCGACGGTAGTTGTTCAAGAATGAAAGTTAGATTTTAGAGTTTTTTAGAATAAAAATTAAATAAAAATAAGTGTCTACATAATTTTTATTTGGTGGTTAAAACCTCCAAGTGGAGGTTAGAGGTGAGGGCCACCACACCATAACCTCCCATGAGAGATTATGGTAGCGGGTCCCACTCTAGTTCTAAACACCTCTTATCAATTAAAGAGGTGGGGACCACATGGGCTTTAAACCCCCTTGAACTCTTCATAGGTGGGGGGAAACCCTTGAGATTCCATCATAAATGTGCCAATCCACTCAAATTAATTAATGGAATATTAATTAATAATTTTTGAAATCTCTTGACAATTTTGGCCAACAATTAAAAAATGGGATAGCTTAACTCATTATTTTTGGTTGGCATATTCATTTGGTGGAGCATTGGGAGAGGGGTTGGAAGATCTTGGAGGAACTAATTCTCCCAACGAAGAACGCCTCATCATTCAATGAATAACGATCTTTAATTGGGGCAAGAAAGGGAAGCGTCGTCCTTGAATAATGCTGATGACGGCATCCTCGACTTCTTCATCTTCTTTCTAACGTCAAGGAACAACGTCCGCCTTTCTGAAACATCATCAACGAACCCAAGGTAGGAGATTTAACGTTTGAAATTGTTTTCTTACTTCAATGTACAAAACTTGGTTTGTGTTTTTCCAATTGTTATCACCATAAGGAAAAGGGTGCGGGCCGCATGATCACAGCCCGACCCCCCTCTATGTTCCCTCGTTTGTTGACGGCGGTGGCGGCGCAATGGTGTTGCCAGAAGAGTGAACTACAGTAGGGAAATGGCGGTTGGCGACGGGCCAGCCGTGAAGAAACTGGCAGCGCAAGGCTGCTGGTCACCGGAACAGCGTGGCACCATTGTGTTGTGTGGAAGAAAGGGCCACGTCCAGGCTGGGCGGCAGCAAAAGGGCACGGCGTCGTTGCGCTGCGCGGAGGAGAATAGGGCCACAGCCAGGCCGAGCCACAGCGGAGGGGTGCAGCACCATTGCGCCATACAGAAGAGGAGATCCGCGGCCAGGGCTGGCTGTGACGGAGATACAGAAGCGACCGGCTGGGCCGGCTTCCGGAAGTGCGGAACCGGCTGGCCGCTCGGCCAGCCGGAAAAGGTGGGACCCCCGGGTCCCGCGTGTTACCAAACCGGTTCTTAGAGTCGGTTCCGTTTGGAAGACAGGGGGTGCGGCACCCCCCCCCCCCCTCACGCGTCTAGGGAGGGCCCTGAAGGGCGTCACCAGTTACTGGCTAGTCGGGCCATGCGGGCCATCAGCCAGGCCAAGCGGGCTCCAGTAAGGCCATGGGGGCCGCCAGCCAGGCCACACGGGCCACCAGTCTGGCCTCGATGGCCGCTGGGCCGGACCCAGTGCAGGCCGAACCCAGTGCAGACCAGGACGCCCCATCCGTACGGGCCGCCCCTTCGGGCCGGGCCACCCCCTCGGGCCGGGTCGGACACCAGTCCAATCCCATTTGACCCGAATACACTTTTTTGCTCATAACATGAGATACTGGTGTCTGATCGACGAACCGTCTGTGGCGACAGAAAGCTTAGAATGAGAAAGTTCTTTTGGAATACACCACTTGAGGTTTGAACATAGTTCGGGTATGGTCAGATTAGTTTGAACCTGACATCCAACCGAGCCCATGGGACAGAAATGCCAATAATTCATAGACCGGGCGTCTGATTGACGCGTCGTCTGTTGCGTTGAGACCCCTATGACGAGGCAGACCTTTGAGATACTTCTTCGAGGTACTTTGTGGCAGTTGTAGCATCGACTAGTAGCTCGTTGAGCGGATCCTCCCCGGAGACGAGTGATCTTAGTGCAGAGACCTAGTAGCTGGGTGAGACCTGACAACTGTTGACCGATCGACTCGGAGTGTTTCGACTAGCCCAGTGGGAAGCGCCTCTATGTGACACGGCTGAACCACAGTGGAAAGCGCCTCTGTATGACACAGCAGACCCACGGTACTCGACAAGAAGAGTACCTCAGTAGGATACGAGGGGGAGCACCTCTGTGTGACGCGGCAGACCCACAGTGGGGAGCGCCATTGTGTAATGCAGTAGACCCACAGTACTTGACAGGAGGGGTACCTCATTTGTCCAGGAAAGTGGGAACCACCTATTTGTGATGCGGTAGGCCCACAGTACTCTATAGAGGAGGATTAATTCAGTAGTTGAGGTTTCGATAGTTTGACTAGGGATGATACTTGATACTACCCCTTTGAATAAAATCATGGATTGAGCTGAGTTAGTAATTTTGTGTTAACTTCATGACTGAGATTGATTACTTGATAAATTAGGTATACGTATGTTCATATACCTATTTGGGGTTTTATGTTGATTTCGTACCATATGGTTTTTCTTTGTTGGACTTTTTGAGAATTTGAGGGTCTTGGGGTCCCTACTGAGTATCGTTATACTCACCCTTGCATGGGCTATGCCCGCACCTTATTGTGTTGGTTGTAGATGATGGATAGTGCTGACTGTGGCAGAGAGTAGCAGGACTAGATGGTACCCGGAGGTGGACCACTGGGTGTAATGGTACACGGAGGAGACGGACAGACGTGGAGTGCTGAGGAGGCCATTTGTACCTACCATTTAGGTAAGAACCCCGGAGGATGACCTAGTAGCTGCTTTACTTTACTTTCTGTTGTAATTGTTTTTAGTTGTACTTACTTTCAGTTGTACTTGTACTTTTTAGTTGGGCTTGTATATCCATCCCCTTTTACTTTTCAGCACTTCTTTTGAATACAATTTTACATAGTGTTTTTCTTCCATTTGTGTACTCTTTTGTGTGTGATTACTTTTTATCCAAGTAATGCCTTCCCAACTTAGAGATTCACACCTTTGGTTCTTGTCTCTTGACCCTAGCCTATAGAAGGTTGTCTTGGGCTAGTCATGGAATGGGTCCTGAGGATGGGTTGTGACAAATTGGCATCAGAGGAGTGGGATCTACAGCAGAACATAGAACTCTGATCTTTATTTTCTGTGAAGCAATATTGTTAAGGGTAATAAGTGTGGTTTTTAGTTCAGGGAATCCAGTGTTTCTGTTGGCAGCTGACGTATCTATACACCAGGACCCTAACTTCTAATTTCTGACTCAGTGCATGAAAACACCGATTGCGTGTGTGTTTTCAAAAGTTTATATTTAAGTCAGCTCAACCAGATCATCTCACCAGGTATAAATCTTTTGACCGTGTCGCATCTGTTTCTTCTAGGATGCCTTGCCACAGAGCCCCGAGAGTCATACACTCTGATAGCCCACCGAGTGACGAGGCCTCAGTGTAGGGCCCCTTACCAGTGGAGGCACCAGGGGTACCACTTGTCGTTGGGCCACTGATGCCACCAGCCCTAGCAGCAGACGATGCACGCCACTTGAGCGTGTTGCATGAGTTCCAGCACCAGCGGCCACCCAGGTTCAGGGGAGATATAGACCCACATTTGGCTGAGGATTGGCTGGAGGCTATGGTGAGAGTATTTGTGCTGGTAGGGACACCAGCAGACCATATAGTGATCCTTTCTGCAAGTCTCTTTCAGGCAGCAGCAGGCAGATGATGGAGCCTGATTCTCCATGTGCATGATGAGGCGACAATTCTATAGTCAGAATTCGAGAGACTATTCTAGGTGGAGTTTGTACAGGCCACCCTTCATGTGGTGTGGACACATGAGCTACATCATCTGCAGTATGGCAGCATGACAGTACCGCAGTAATCAGCGAGGTTCCATGATCTCTCGTGATTCTCCACAGATATTGTGCGGGCCCCATTCTTCTTGTCCCAGACCTTCAAGTAGGGGCTCAGACGATAAATTAGGGCATCGATGATCATCCCCAGCATCTCAATGCAGTCGGGGGTGTTAGAGAGAGACCTTTTAGTGGAGAGTGTCCTTTCTGATCAGTCACCAGTAGCGAGACCCACTACTAGTCAACATGCAGTAGAGTCTTCTGCAGCTAACAGTAGACAAATGACACAGAGGTCCAAGACGACCAGACCCATGGGTGGATGACTGCAGGACTCAGGATCTATTGTGCGAGGCACCCGGGGCAGTGACTTAACTTCCAGGAGTAGGCAATGTTACTTGTGCATCGGGCAGTGTCACATCGCTCGTGACTGTCTGACCCATCATACTGATGATCAGCAGACAATTGAGGGACCTTCTAGGCAGAGGAAGATATTAAATCGAGGTGGTCTTCAGGGTGCAAGCAGATGTGGCAGAGGATCTGGTCGAGCAGCAGGCGGTGGGTGGTGATTTGAGGTGTTACCACCACCACCACCAGGAGGTCCACCCCGACCACAGGGAGTAGGTGGACAGAGGAGAGCTCAGCTCTAGGCAGCTGAAGCATACAACCATGGAACTCCATAGATGATTCGAGGTACGATCTGTGTTTACTCCACCGTAGCTGTAGTTCTTATAGACATAGGTGCCAGCCACTCTTTCATTTCCACTACCCTCATACGGAGTTCAGAGATTCCTATGGAGTCGTTGGCTCGATCCTTACAGCTAGACACTCTTACAGGAGCATACTTGATGATTAAGCACTAGGTCCGGTAGTGTGAGCTTACTCTAGGAGGCGAGAGCTTCGGCTGAGATCTCCTCGTAGCAGCGTCAAGGCCTTACGACGTCATCTTGGGTATAGACTGGTTATCTACATTCCATGATCATATTGACTATATTATGCACAAAGTGCGCTGTGTCCACACGGATGGGACTAGGTTCAAATTCACTGGTGAGAAGGGAACCTTTGTAGCACAAGACAGACTTACTCAGAGGAGGGTGCAGCTGATCACTCAACAGTTGGCTTGCCTTACCCTCAGAGTAGTTGATGTGGGGAGTCCAACTTATCCTCTAGTGGTGGACCAGTACGCAGATGTTTTCCCTGATGATGTTCCAGGACTACCTCATCGTAGAGAGGTGGAATTCTATAATGAAATAAACCCTGGGATGGCACCTATATCTACTCCAGCATATCGGATGGCTCCCACTGATCTTTGTGAGCTGAGGGTACAATTAAAGGACTTACAAGGGAATAGATTCATCTGACCCAGTGTTTCTCCCTGGGCAGCCCCAATTCTGTTCACCAAGATGGCAGATAGTAGATTGAGGCTCTGTGTTGACTACCATCACCTGAACCAGGTGACCGTGACGGAAAATTACCCACTTATATGGATTGACGACCTATTTTATTAGCTGAAGGGAGCGTGGTGGTTCTCAATGATAGACATCAGATCAGGCAATCACCAGCTCAGAGTTCGAGAAGAGGATTTGCAGAAGACGACATTCAGGTGTCTATATGGCCACTACGAGTTCTTGGTTGTTCCCTTTGGAGTAACCAACGCTCTAGCAGTGTTCATGAGAATGATGATCAGGATTTTCCAGCCTTACCTTGATCGCTTTGTCGTGGTCTTTATCGACAAAATTTTAATCTGCTCAACTATTGAGGAGGATAATTTCTACCATTTGCAGGTAGTATTGGACACACTCCGAGAGTACCAGCTTTATGGTAAGATCTTGAAGTGCCTGTTTTGGATTCAAGTGGTTCAATTTTTGGATCTCGTCATCTCAGAGACTGGAGTTGCAGTAGATCCAGCGAAGATTGAGGCAGTACTTGCTTGGGAGCCACCCAAGAGTGTGATGGAGTTACATAGTTTCTTGGGCTTGGATGGATACTATCGAAAGTCCGTTCTAGACATCTACAGAGTTGTATAACCACTATAATTCTTAACTAAGAAGGGGAAACCTCTCATGTGGTCAAAGAGATTCTAGTAGAGCTTCTAGGAGTTGAGGCATACGCTGACTAGGGCCCCCATCTTGAGGCTTCCAGAGGAAGGAGTAGGGTACGTAGTTTACTGCGACGCATCAGGGACTGGACTTGGGTGTGTCCTGATGTAGGAGTGAGTAGTGATCTCTTATGGTTCTCATCAGCTGAGAAAACAAGAGAAGAACTACGCTACACATGACCTAGAGTTAGTAGGATTGGTCTTCTCGTTCAAGATGTAGCGGCACTATCTGATGGGTGAACGTTTTACAGTGTACTCTGATCACAAGAGTCTGAAGTATATCTTCTCTCAAAAGGACCTAAATCTGATACAGTGGCATTGGCTTGAGTTCTTCCAGGACTATGACTTCGAGATATTCTATACACCTGGGAAGGGGAATTTTATAGCATATGTTATTAGCAGATGATCTGGTATAAAGCTCCTAGGAGAGGTGGCAGAGCAGTTGGCTGCCTTACAGATAACCTTTGTGGATAGAGATGGAGCAGCCTATCTATAGTCTCTTACGGTCACTCCTCCACTTCTTCAGCAACTTCGGGAGGCTCAGAATGGGGATGATGACTATGAGACGTGATGTTCTCAGATATCCACAGGGCAGGCACCTGATGGATTTTCTGAAGGAGGAGAGCATGTCATCCTCTTCAGAGGAAGTACCTTGGTACCAGTTACACTTCAGGAGTTCTAAAATTCCCCTCTAGCGGTACATCTAAGAGTGGAGAAGATGTACCAGGACCATTGTTGACAGAACTGGTGGCCAGGTATGAAGAAGGCACTAGCGGAGTTTGTCTCACGATGCCTCACTTGTCTGCAAGTGAAGGTAGAGCACCAGGTACCAGCAGGCTTGGTTCATCCCTTAGAGGTCCCAGAGGGTAAGTGGGATGAGATATCCATGGACTTTGTGAGAGGTCTACCACATAAATCTAGGGGTCATGACTCGATTTGGGTAATCGTCGACCGACTCACCAAGTAGGCCCACTTCCTACCGATCAGAGAGTATGGTTCAGTAGAGAGCTTGGGACACCTCTATGTGCAAGAGATTGTGCGTTTTCATGGAGTACCTTCTTCTATTGTCTCTGACTGTGACACAAAGTTTACTTCCCATCTATGGAAGGGTTTGCAGGAGGCTTTAGGGACACAGCTTTTCTTGAGCACCACCTTCCATCCTCAGACAGATGGTTAGACTGAGTGGACCATTCAGACCCTTGAAGAAATGCTCTGAGCTTGTGTCCTTGACTTCGGTCATACCTAGGAGGATCACTTAACATTGGTAGAGTTTTCCTACAATAACATCTATCACTCCACCATCGGTATGGCACCTTTTGAGGCCTTGTATGGTCGACCTTGTAGATCACCACTGTGCAGGACAAACCCAAGGGAGTCAACACTAGTGGGACAAGAGATGGTACGAGCTACCATAGAGAAGGAGCAGATCATCTAGGAGTGGATGAAGGCTGCACAGAGCAGGAAAAAGTCATATGCTAACAGGAGACAGACACCTATGGAGTTCGAGGAAGGGAACCACGTCTTTCTACGGGTCTCACCACGATAAGGTCTACGGATATTTGGAAGAGGCGGAAAGTTATCTCCGTGATTCATAAGACCTTTCTAGGTCCTCAGCAAAGTAGGCGAGGTGGCTTACTGCTTAGCTCTTCCACCTTAGTTGCACCGAGTGCACGACGCCTTCTACGTATCTCAGTTGAGGAGATACATGCAAAACCCTTCCCACATCATCGACCATGGAGAGCTTGACATCGATGAAAGGGTGACTTTCACAGAGGTCCTAGTGGAGATTGAGGATAAAAAGGAGTGGGTCCTATAAGGACGGTCGATACCTCTAGTGCGTGTTCGCTGGTAGCACGGGAACCTTCAGGAGCGCACATGGGAGAGGGTGGCTCAGATGCATGCACAGTACCCCCATTTGTTCCATTAGTTCGAGTTGTAGCTTCCTGGGATGTAAAGCGCTGAGGTGGGGTGAATGTAAAGACCCGGATTTCCAATGGAAATTTTTTTTAATACATGGAATTTTTATGAGTCCGTAAAAATTTATGGCGCTTGATTTTGAGGCCTGGTGTGCCCGGAATCAATTTTTGATGTTTTGTTCGGGTAGGTTCAATAAACATATGAGCGGGATTTTATAACTTTTGAACTGGTGCTTGGAACTAAAATCTGAGGGCACTGTTGATCTCGTAGCACCGATATTCGTTTAAGATGAGATTCACCTCGACGGTAGTTGGTTGAGAATGAATGTTGGATTTAGAGTTTTAAGAACAAAAATTAAATAAAAATAATTGTGTAGCTTATTTTTATTTGGTGGTTAAAACCATCAAGTAAAGTTTAGAGTTGGGGGCCACCACACCATAACCTCCCATGAGAGGTTATGGTGGTGGGGCCCACACGAGGTCTAAACAACTCTTGTCAATTTAAGAGGTGGGGACCACATGGGCATTAAACCCCCTTGAAATCTCCATAAGTGGGGGGAAACCATTGAACGTACCTCATAAATGTGTCAATCCACTCAAAATAATTAATGGAACATTTATTTTTAAAATATTTTGAATATTTTGGCCAACAATTAAATAATGGGTTCACATAACCCATTAATTTTTGTGGCATATTCATTTGGTGGAGCATTCGGAGAGGGATTGGAAGAGCTTGGAGGAAGTAATTCTTCCATTGATGAATGCCTCTTCCACCAACGAAGAACGATCTTCAACCAGGGTAAGAAAGGGAAGCGTCGTCCTTGAAGAATGCCGACGACGTCGTCCTCAATTTCCTCATCTTCTTTCTGACGTCAAGGAACGATGTCCGCCTTTCCGCAATCTCGTCAACATACCATAGGTAGCGGATTTTATATTTGAAATTGTTTCTGTCCTTCAACGTACAAAACTTGGTTTGTGTTTTGAAAATTATTATCACCATAAGGCGGACGGTGCGGGCTACACGAACACGGCCCGACTCCCCCTCTGTTTTCCCTCATTTTTTGACGACAACGACAGTGCAACGTTTCTGCCAGAAGAGTGAACCGCGTTGGGGAAACGACGGCTGGTGACATGCCGACTATGAAGAAACAAGCGGCGCATGACCGTCGGGTCATTGGAAGGTTGTGACATCGTTGTACCTCATGGAAGAAAGGGTTGCAGCCAGGCCGATCCTTGACAGAAGGGTGTTCCACCATCGCGCCACGCGGAGGAGAAGAGGTCCGTGGAGGAGGTGTGTAGTGCCACTGTGCCGTGTGGAGGAGGGTATCCGTGGCTAGGGCAAGCCGCGGTGAAGGTGAAAAAGCGACAGTCTAGGAAGGCCTCCAGCAGTGCGGAACCAGCTGGCCACTCGGCCAGCCGGACAAGGCAGGCCCCCGGGTCCTGTGGGTTATCGAACAGGCGCCTAGCGCCGGTTCCCTTAGAGAGACAAGGGGGCGTAGCCCCCCCCCCCCCTCATGAGGCTAGGGTGGACCTCGCAGGGCGCCTCCAGCCGCTGCCCTGTAGGGCCACGCGAGCCGCCAGCTAGGCCATGCGGGCCGCAAGCCAGGCCACGCGGGATGCCAGCCAGGCCACACGGGCCATCAGGCCAGACCCAGCACGGGCCGGGCCACCCCCTCAGACCGGGCCGCCCCTTTGTTCCGGGCCGCCCCCTCGAGCCGGGTAAGACCCGCGGACCGTTTCGGACCCCAGTACAAACACGTTTGACTCGAATACACTTTTTCTCTCATAACTTGGGATACAGGTGTTCGATCAACGAAATGTATGTGGAGATGGAAAGATTAGAGTGAGAAGGTTCTTTTGGCATACCCCAATAGAGTATTGGACTCATTTGGGATATGGTTTGGTTAGTTTGAACCTAAAATCCAACCGGGGCCTCGGGACAGAAATGCCAAAAACTCACAGGTCGGGCGTCCGATTGACTGGTCGTCTATTGCGTTGAGACCCCTATGATGAGGCGGACCTTTGAGATACATCTTTGTGGCACTTCATGGAAGTTTGAGCATCGACCAGTAGCTCGTGGAGCAGATCCTCCCCAGAGACAAGCAAGCTTACTGCGGAGACCTAGTAGCTGGTTGAGACCTGACGACTGATGATCGATCGACTCGAAGTGTTTCGACTAGCCCAGTTGGAAGCGCCTGTATGTGATGCAGCAGACCCACAATGGAAAGTTCCTCTGTGTGATGCAGTATATCCATGGTACTTGATAGTAGGAGTACTTCAGTAGGCTACGAGAGAGAGAGCCTCTGTGTGATGCGGCAGACCCACCATGGGGAGCGCCTCTGTGTGACACAGTAGACACACGGTACTTGATAAGAGAAGTACCTCAACAGTCCAGGATAGTGGGAAGTGCATCTGTGTGATGCGGTAGGCCCATGGTACTTTATAGAGGAGGAGTACATCAGCTGCCGAGGTTTCGACAGATTGACTGGGGAAGATACTTGATACTACCCCCTTGAATAAAATTCTGGATTGAGCTAAGTCAGTAATTTTTTATTAACTTCATGACTGAGATGGATTACTTGATAACTTAAGTATATGTATGGGCATATAACTAAGTGGGGTTATCTGTTGATTTCGTACCTTGTGGTTTATCCTTGTTGGATTTTGTAAGACCATGAGGGTATCAGGGTCCCTACTGAGTATCATTATACTCACCCCTGCATGGGCTATGCCTGCACCTCGTTGTGTTGGTTGCAGATGACAGACATCGCTGACTGAGGCAGAGAGTAGCAGGACTAGATGGTACCCGGAGGTGGACCACTCGGTGTGATGGTACACGGAGGATACAGACATACGTGGAGTGCTTAAGAGGTCATCTATACCTACCCTTCAGGTAGTAACCCCAGAGTATGACCCAATATCTTCTTTACTTTTCTTTCTTTTGTACTTGTTTTCATTTGTACTTGCTTTTAGTTGTACTTATACTTTACAGTTGGGCTTGTATTTCCGGCCCCTTTTACATTCCAGCACTTCTTTTGTATATAGTTTTACTTAGAGTTTTTCATTCAATTGTGTACTCTGTTGTGTGTGATTGCTTTTTATAAATTCAATTCCTTCACAGCTTAGGGATATATGTCTTTGGTGCTAGTCACCAGCCCCTGGCTTATGGAAGGTGGGATTTGGGTAGTCACGACACGGGTCCTGAGGATGGGTCGTGACATATTTTATGAAAACAATATTTTATTAAATTATCTAGAAATCATATAAATATTAAATAAGGAGAAAGGAGGTGATATGTGGTTTAAAATAACATAAATGGTCCATTTATGGTAAAATTGAAACTTTATAATTAAAAATTAAATCCTCTTAATGTTGTAATATTTTTTAACATTGTTAAAATTAAAATGGTGTAACTAAGGGTTAATCAAAATGATAGGTTTAAAATAACATTAAAACCCTATCTAAAATATATTGGTTGATGATATTACAAGATTATAATATCTTATATTTGAATAAATATATGTTTGTATTTATTTGTATTGATATTGAATTTTTTACAAATTAATCTTTTGAGAAATTCTCAAACTGTCCCTCAACTCAATTATAAAAGGGCGCCACTTCACTTATTTACTTGAAAATTCAGAACCTATTTGGTTGGTCAATAATCTACCTAAATATCCTACAAAATTTCCACTTTTCATCATATAATCCTTACTTTGGGTAGAACTCCAACCAATGGATCCCTTTTATGAAAATAAAAATGATATACCCAAAGAAGAGGTAAAATTCATCAATAATGTTTTTCTATTTCTTCCATAGAACCATTAAACTATATTTATATCATGTTTATATAATAACTTCATTATCCTTAATATTATTATTTGTTGTTATATTATTGTTTCTACCTACAATCTCATGCATTTTCATCAAATGGGATAGGCAAAGATCATTCATGTGTATGGAAGACTATCACCTCGCAAACTAATGTCATTAGTTCTTACATTTCTTCTCTTAAAGGTTGTAAATAATGATATTTTTCATTTTTATATGATATATATTATATTTATCATTTATTTATTCTTTTTTAATTATTATATAACATGTATCTTCATGAATTCCATTTTTGTTTAAGTATGATAACTTTGTTTGTGGGCGTGTGGATTACTGCCTCCTCAATGTGATGTGATTCATTTATGATTTACATTGCATATATTAATGATAGGTATAGTGAAATTATATGATATATATTAAATAATAATTCTAGTGTAATTATATTATATATATTTCATTTATCTTCTTTCCTTCAATATGAAAAATTGGAAACAGTGTTCATTCGTATGTACGTCCAACCATCTCCATGAACATTGTATTTCATTTTCTAATTATATATGTTATATATTATTATAAATACATTTAAACTGAATATATAAAATATTTATATCATTTTTATTATTCTAGATAAAATTAAATCATGATATAAGTAATAGGAACAAAAATGTAACAAATTAATATAGATGTGAAAAATAAACCGGTTACTACCTGAAATGTAACTTTAACATGAAATTGTAAGTAAATTGGTAATAAAAGAACATAATTAAATAATATATGTTATGATATAATTGAAAAATATTATTTAATATATTTATAATAAATTTATATTTATTATACAAGAGTTTTTCATGAGTATGATGAGATTCAAGACATAAGGTAAGGGATTTCTATCTCAATTTTATTTTCCGTGAGATACAAGCCATGTTCACGACCTATTTTTTATATGTGGTGTATATAAAAATGATGAATGTATTTTATGATAACTATCCTAAATATTATGTTATTTTTATATCCATATAAGTTTCTTTCATTCATGAGTCATGTGATTTGACTGATTACAATATGTTAAGGGGATTTTAGATCTCACTTTTATTTCTAGGAGACTTATTCCATATTCACCACTCATTGAATTAGTATGTTTTGTATACATAACATTAATTTAATATATGATCCTTATCATTAAATTTATGGTAATTTACAAATCTATTTTATCATCTCTCTTTCATGGGTATTATGGTTTAAAATTTACTAAATCCGTAAGGGAGTTTTTCCTCGATTTTCCTTCTTTGAGACAGATGTTATGCTATACACCTATATTATTTTACGTGGTGTATATACTTCACTATGAAATGTTTTACCATGAATATCCTTATTTTCATGATATTATAAGATTAAATTAATGTTATTCTTTATTTATTCAGAAATATTTGTTCCTTCAAAAAAATGTTTTCATAAAATGTTATATTTTTTTTAAATGTTATTTTAATAATTTTCAAGGAAAATGATTTAAAATATGTTTAAAATTGTTTTAAAATATTACTTTATAATTTTTAAAAGTTTTTATTAATGAAAGTGTTTTGATAAATGTTTTATTATTTTAAAATTATTTTTCAATGAGTATAGGATATTTTTCTCAAGAAATTTTTTAAAAACATATTTCAAAATTTATTTCCATCTAAGATTATATACACAGCTATTACAAATGAATTTATGGGGATATGATCAAAGGATATCATTCATAATATTTCACTAAATCTTTTATTATTATGTAATTATGTTTATGAATACCAATACTTTTCAATGATAAATGCTATGGTTAAGATTTTACGAAAACAATTTCTTTTCATGGTTTTTGACATGATGAATGATTTATGAACTTGTGGAAAATTTATGTATGTTATAATTATGTGTTTTTGGTACTTATTTCATCCTCCAATGCATTGGGTAAATATTTATATCACATGAGATAGATATGGATGGAACGAGGATGGAACTTTGTTTAGTAAAGGAATTTTTCCACTAAGATGGTCTTGGGAGTGAAGATTGACTACTAAGATGGTTGCAGTAGTGAACCATGCATAACAAGATGGTATGGGGAGTCAAACCATACTAATAATGTGTCCTTGTAATTGATTCCAGGATTCCTATGAAATAATTTTTTATTCTTATGTTTCTTCCAAAATTTCATGTCTTATTCCTAAGTTAAATTTTCATAGATTATACTCTTGATTCCCATATGATTCATGTATTATGATGTTCCAATATTTATTCCATGGTTCATGTATATAATATTTCATATTTAGGTTATGATATTAAAATGTTATGATTATGTTCTTGAACACTTATGTTCATGATATGGTTACGTATATCCCTTGTTTACCCTTACTGATCATCTAAGATCACCCTTTTTTATGTTTCCTTTCCCTTGGTTATAAAGAACAGTTTCATGTGGGAATAATAAAATGAAAACATTTGTGGGAAATATTTAATATCATTCACCAGACAAGATTTTTGTGTTCCAATATTCCAAACACACTAAACTAATATGGTCTTTGGGTTTTTTTGTGCATTCTATAAAATATTCCGCAAAAATGATGTAATATCCATGTATGAAAAGACTAGGTTATTATATTTCCCATATGTGTTGTGTATTATACATAATATGGGTTAATTAGTGGTGACCTTGGTAGAGATTAGGTGTGATGCCTTGAACCTTTTCAATGTGTAATAATAACTTTTTATTATTTAGTCATTCAAATAATGGTTCTCAAAGTAAAATGAGACACATATTATTAATAAACCACTGAAATATTTATGTCCCAAAATGTAAAAAAAATACTTATCCAAATAAAATAATAGAAAATCTGATAAGCACCATTAGGAGACCTTCTAACTCCACGAAGATGCCAAGCAGGTAGCCCTCGTCACTTGGACCAACCATAATGAAAAATATGATCACCATGATAATGTCGCAAGTACAAAGCATAAAAGAAATGTAGAGAACCATCCTGGTAAACAAAACCAACTTAGAAATGAGATACCATAAACATGTTTTATAAGGGTTTTCTGACCGTTAGAAATACTTATAACCATTTTATAGTCGTAGGAGTTCAGAATGAAGTAACTATTGGAGTTTTAGTCAGGTGATCATTAGTATTATATCAAATGGATATAGATATAACTTTTTTTAGATACTTTCTGACAAAATAATAATAGAAAAATTATATTGAAGTACAATTTAAAATAACTATTTTTATTCTTTTGAAATTATTATTTAATATAATATTTTAAATAATAATTATACTAATATATGAATATAACTATTTCATTGTTTGTTTTTCAAAATGTGATGTATATATATATATGTATATATGTGTGTATATTGGATTTGAATGAAAATACTATTATAAGATTATAATTTTATATTGCGGTTATACATGACATTACTTTGTTAAATGTGGACTATTTGAATTTATGTAAATAAATATTTAAACTATCATAGGAATGATTTTATCAAAATTATTTGAGTTTTAAATAATTTCCTTTTTCGAAAATATTATATATATATATATAAAGTAATAATTAATAGTTTTTATTTATAAATTTATGATTAGATTAATTTTTATAAAATCATTAATTTTCTGATTCTTGTTTAATAAAAATTATAATGGTATAAATATTTTAATATTAAACATATGATATGATAAACTATATAAAAGAACATAAATATAAAAAGGTAAAGATATAATAATAATAATAAAGTGATATTTTGATTGAATTCGAGAGAAAAAAAAGTCAAAAGGCAATTTGAAAGCATGTTATGGAAAATGTGTAAAGAAAAATGAGGAAAAAAATGAAAAAAATAAAACAATTACAAAAGATGGAATCCCATATGAAGGTTTTGGGTCACGTCTGGCTAGATATTGAGTGAGGTTGGAGTGTTGCGCTAGAAAGAGAAAATTCCCCTCAATCGTAGGGTTTCAACAGGGTTGTCTTCGTAGGGGGATGTCGTGATGGGGTTCTTCCGAGGAAGTCGAGATGGTCTGTGTGGTCGCACCAGGGTCGGAGTCGAAGGTAGGGCGGTGGTATGGGATGAGTAGACCGAGCACTGGTGAGGATTCCATGCATCTTTCGGGTTTTCAATTCCAATTAGAAAAACCAACATCCGAGGGATTTTCTATTTTCTTCAACATAAATAGGTATGTTTTTAGGCGATCAAATCATCCTTCTCAATAGACTGTCGATTTCAAACATGTACCCTTTTCCATCCATTTTTTTTGTTGGATTTGGCTATTGTAGACCTTTTGTTAATTAATATTTTATTTCTCCATTGATTTTGGTCCGTGAATGTAATTTTTAAGTGTAATTTTATATTGTTGTTGCCCTAATATTGCGCTTCTCTTTTAGAATTTGAACATTGCAATTTGTCTTGTTCTGAAACTGTCTATCACCTTGAAATATTTTATCGATTTTATTTCTATTTAAAACTATACACTCTTGATGCGTGTGTTTTAAAAATGGCTATAAAGAGACGTACTTATTTGTGTAATTGAAAAACTTGTGGGAGAAGCCTTATTTTCATCCCTTTTCATGTGTTCGAGATATCATAAGTGGATCAACGTTTGAACATTTAAAGTAAGGGTTAAATATTTTTCTCGAATATTTATCTTATTTTTTATGATGTAAGGGTTAAATATTTGTCTTGAATATTTATCTTATGTTTTATGATGTAAGGGTTAAAATTATTCCTCAAATATTTATTTATTTTATGATCTTATGTTTTCTGATATAAGGGAAAATATAAATTATTTTCAATCATCTATTTATCAAAAAAAATTTCATGCAATGGAAACGGTTTTTTGTACATTTTCTATTAAAAATAGTATAAGGAGAATATATTTTTAATTTAATTTTAAGTTTTAATTTATATTTTTGTAAGGGTTTCCTTTTTTATGCTTTGTCTTTCTTGTGAAAAAATCATATATATACACTTTATATATATGAATATATATAGATATATATATATATAGCTTTCCATCCTAATCCTATTCTAGATTTCTAAATGTTGTTTACCAATGTTTAACCAAAACGATCAGTACTTTCTTGGTGGTGAAACACAAAACCCATACTCTTAATTTTATTTATATATGGTTTATAAATTTATATACATATATATATATATATATATATATATATAATCTGTTGGGTGAATTTAGGTTTTTCAAATGTTAAAAGATTGTATGTATTAATATTTCTAAAGTCGATAATTATATTTTTGTACATTTAATATGGTTTTTAATTATCAAAAACCGAATATACACTTTGGTTATATTCGGACATACACACATAACTCAATCTATTTCTAGTTTATGTTATTAAAGTTGATTTGAAATCTTTAAATTAAGACTTGGATGTAAATAAAGTTTTGGGTTCAAATGGATTTGTATATTTATTACACATACACCCATATAATTTTAATCTACTAATTCTATCAAGTGTTGATTTGCAATGATTTTTTTAAAGTGTAAGGAAAATTTATTTATTACTTTATACAATCCCTATTTTCTAGTTTTGGTAAGGAAGTTCATTTGCTTAAAATGTGAATAATTTTTATGATGCTAATGGATTGTTATTATTAAACAAATTACAATTCTTTTAAGATGTAAATATATATATATATATATAAGTATATTTTTAATTTTTAATTTTTTTGCAAAATATATAAAGTAAGGGTGATACATATACATATTTTATGTATATATATATATATATGGTTATATGTATGCACTTATAAGTTTGAACAATAATCTGAAATAGGTTAGCCTAAAACAAACTTCAAAGGTTAATGTATGTTGTTTATATTCTTAATTAATTTCTCATGAATGTATGCATTGCATAGAACAAATGTTTCACTACAAATAAGTTGACCATATATGCTCTACAGCATAGGTTATGTCCATTTATTAAGACATTACCATTTATCGGAACATGCTTGTGTACAAATGACATTTGTCTTAATTTAAAATTAGTCATTTTATACTATAAATATTCATTTCCATGATTCAAGGATTTTAAAAATTGAGGAACTATCATTTTATGTTGTAACCCCATTACTTGAGTGTTTTAAATTAATATCACATGAAAAAATAATGTCTACCATTTTATGCATGTCATTGGGAAAGTTATTATTTAAATAATAACTGACATATTATGATTTTTTCAATGTCATTTCCATTTTTCAGTGCATGATTTGATCATGAATAACACCCATCTGAAGTTATAAACATGCAATGTAAGGCATTGAATGTTTATGGAAGAGTTGTAAAATTATTAATTAATGTGATAAATCAATCTATTTATTAGTCATCACTTATGATAATGGTTTAAGAATAAAATTATTTATACTGGTATGGGACACCCCAAATAAAAGACATGGAATTAAGTATTCAAAGTGTTATGGGACACTTTGGATACATGGCCTTATTAATCATATGTGAAATGTATTGGACTAGTATGTTCTAGGTTTGGGACAAATAAAAGTAAGCCCTCTGGGTTGGGGTCTAGGTACAGCAAACCCTCTGGGTTAGAGTCCGGTTATAGAGGATCTCTGGGAAGGAGTCTGGTTACAGAGGCTCTCTTTGATGGAGTCTGGTTACAGAGGCTCTCTGGGTTGGGGTCTGTTTACTGTTATCTCCTAGGTCTTGGCATGATGCCTTGACACAGAAATTCAGGTCTAGAATTATACTTTCCTTCATTATGTGTATGATAATTGATTAACCAAATGGTTATTTCACTAGTATAATACCCATGGTTAAGATCCAATACTTATAAGTATCAGAAAAGTAAATTCTTATGGCATGACATATACACTCAGTGAATTCGTATTCAGTGTATGAAATTGAATTTATTACCTTTATGCACAACTCTGATTATTCATTACTCTTAGCTATTTAATTTGGGATTATATATTATTATGTCATACATGTTTAGAAAGTATTTTATTTGTTAGTCCAAATCAGCATGCTTATAATTGAATCATGTATCCTTATAATTCTGTTAGAATGTTTTTAATTGGTAACTTTTATGATATGTTACATGTGTTATATCTTTTCTTAAAGGGAAATGTTTTATGGGTAGTTTTAATGAATTATTTCAAAAGTTATATTGGTATATTTTAAAACCCTTTACCGGGCATTTGTATGATCACCCTACATTTTTGAAATAAATTTTTCAGGTATCATCTTTTAGTAGAAGAAACTTTTTAGAAGTAGCTGGTTTCCCAGAACATGAAACGAATCGATCCTCTATAAGGCACTGGCTCCATGTATTCGAGAGCTAGGGCATTAAAGTTGGTATTAGAGGATTCAATTTAGAAAACTCTGGAAAACAAAAACTGAACAATAAAAATTTACTTAAGTAATACTAAGAACAATGTTTTCATATTCTCATATGGAAAATGAATGTTCTAGTATCTTGTCTCTTCAAAGAAAAGTGTTAGAGTCCATAGTGGTAAAATCATGTGTATCAAACTATGCGACTTTTGAACATATTTTTTTATCATGAAAAACCCTCTACCAAGTGTCCAACTCTCCTCGTGTACTCCAACATCACCAAGGAGCAGGTTTCATATATTACCTCATGATTAACGCTCAATTCACACTATATGTAGGACAAGGGAAATACTTCATGGGTATCCTTAAACTTTTTACCCTAGCCAATAATTTCTTTTCTCTTGTGGACCTTGGGGAGGCGGCATAAGGGGGTGACCTCCAGGCAGCATATCTATGTCAAATTTTGACCTCTGGTGTCTGTGGTCGAGTTATGGACTTTTAAGCCCTCGATAATGAGACTACTCATTTGAATTATCAACATCAAGTTCATACCAATGTCGCTCACCTTGATACCCAACATTCTTCTCTCAATATGAATTCTAGATTTCCACATGAAGTTGACCCTAGTTGCACACGTTGCATCTAGACCAAGGAGATAGAAGATTTTAGAACCTCTTTGGGGATCTATTTTCCTGAAAACTGGGGAAATCCCCCAAATCGGTGGAATCTATGAGGAGTCATCCTAGAGGAATCCAAAAATCCATACTTGTGATTTGTGAGAGTGATCAAGAGATTACATAATTTCTTGAGTTTTATAAATGATTTTTAAATGAATGGTGTTGTATTCTATGTTTTGATATGTTTCTATATAAAACAGTGACTCTGCTTAAACTAGAAATTTCCATACTGAAGACTGGCTTCTTAAAAAAATTTAAATAGAAGACATGAGTTCACCAATCGAAATTTTGTCTCTTCCCACTGAACAATTAGAGACTATAAGTTTCAAGACATGCTCCAAAGAGGACCAAACCTATTCCAACTTACGTCTGACTTGTAAATTACTCCATCGTGTGTCGAATCATCCAAAAAATATCCATATTTACCAAGGAAGCAATCTGGTCTATTATAGTATTTCATTTACACAATTTGTTACATATAGGAAAATAGGAAAGTATCAAGAAGATATTTTTCTATGTTTCACTTTGGCAGATAACTACCGAGCTGTAGGTAAATTTATAGAAGCTGATTTGGATGGTGACCCTCGAGCGGCCTACCTATTCCAGGTCTTGAGTTTTAGTATTTACAGAGAACTTTACGAAATTAATATTTTCAAGAGCGACGTGGTGCGTGGGACTTATAGGGAGTTATTCCACTCTAATATTTCTGACCTTCACACTTCTCATGCCTTTATATGGAAGGTTGAGTCCATTAGGAACAAGTTTGAACCCAGATGTTCAGAGTGTGTCTGGGCCATGGAAATCAAGCAGCTGAATACTACCTTAGGAATCCACCTAAGGTCGTTATCACCCTACCATCGGTGGTGTTCCTAGTAAAGGTACCTTGGGAGTGATGTGTGTCTGGTGTTGTTGTGGTTTATGTACAAATATTTTAGAATTGCGAGGACACAATTCTTTGAAGGGGGGATTAATGTGATGCCCATAACCTTTTTAATGTGTAATAATAACTTTTTATTCTTTAGTCATTCAAACAATGGTTCTAAAAATAAAACAAGACACATATTATCAATAAACCCATGAATTATTTACATCTCAAAAGGTAAAAACCCATAGTTATCCTTAGAAAATAATATCAAATCCTAGAAGCGCCATTGGGAGACTTGCTAACACCACGAAGAGGCTGAGCAGGTTTCCCTCGTCACTTAGACCAACCATAATGATGAATGTGATCACCAGGAGAATGGCGCAAGTACTAACCGTAAAATGAATGTGGAGAACCATCTGGTAAAATTAACCAACTTATATATGAGATACCATAAATATGTTTCATAAGGGTTTTCATGACTGTTAGAAATACTTTTGATTATTTTATAGCCATTGGAGTTCAAAATGAAGTAATCGTTGGAGTTTTAGTCAGGTGATTTTTAGTGTTTTATTAAATGGATATAGATATACCTTTCTTATACCGTTTATTACAAAATAATAATAGAAAATTTATATTGATGTATAGTTTAAAATAACTATTTTTATTCTTTTCAAATTATTATTTAATAGAATATTTTAAATAATAATTATACTAATATATGAATATAATTAATTTGTTGTTTGTTTTTCAAAATGTGATGTATATATATGTATATATGTGTGTGTATATTGGATTTGAATAACAATAATATTATAATTTTATAATTTTATATTGCATTTATACATTATATTACTTTTTAAAAAATGCACAATTTTAATTTATGCAAATACATATTTAAACAATCATAGTAATGATTATATCAAAATATTAGAGTTTTATATAATTTCCTTTTTCAAAAATATTATATATATATATATAAAGTAATAATTAATAGTTTTAATTTATAAATTTAGGATTAGATTAATTTTTATAAAATCATTAATTTTATGATTCTTGTTTAATAAAAATTATAATGGTATAAATATTTTAATATTAAATATATGATATGATAAACTATATAAAAGAACATAAATATAAAAAGGTAAATATTTTATAATAATAATAAAGTGATAATTTGATTGAATTGAGGACAAAAACAGTCATAAGGAAATTTGAAAGCATGTTATGTAAAATTTGTCATGAAAAAGGAGGAAAAAAATAAAAAAAAAAAATAAAGAGGGAATCTCGTATTGAGATTTGGGTCGCGTCTGGCCGAATGTTGAGTGAGGTTGGAGTGTTGCACCACCAAGAGGAAATTCCCCTCAATTGTAGGGTTTTATCGGGGTTTTCTTCATGGGGGGAGGGGGTGCCGTTATGGGGTTCTTATAGGGAAGTCGAGTATGGTTGCATGGTCGCACCAGGGCCAGAGTCGAAGGTAGGGTGGTGGTCCGGGATGAGCAGACTGTGCACCGACAAGGAGTCCATGCACCTTATAGGTTTTTTAAGCCAATTAAAAAAACCTAGATCTGAGGAATTTTTGGTTTTCCTCAACCTAAATAGGTAGGTTTCTAGGCGATCAAATCTTTTTTTCTCTATAGAGTGTTGATTTCAAACATGTACCCTTTTTCATCCATTTTCATTGTCGACTTTGGCTATTGTAGACCTTTTGTTAATTACTTCTTTATTTGGCCTTTTATTTTGGTCTATTAATGCAGTATTTAAGTGCCAGTTTTTATTATTGTTTCCCCAATAATGTGCTACTCTTTTGGAATTTGAACATTGCAATTTGTCTTGTTCCGCAACTGTCTATCACCTTGAAATATTATATTGATTTTATAGCTGTTTACAACTGTACAGGATTGATGTGCATGTTTTGAAAATGGCTAAAAAGAGCCTTACTTATTTTTGAAATTTAAAAACTAGTGGGGGTAGCCTTATTTTCAGCCCTTTGGGTGTGTTTGAGATAGCATAAGTGGATCAACGTTTGTATATTTAAGGTAAGGGTTAAATATTTGTCTCAAATATTTATCTTATGTTTTATAATGTAGGGGTTAAATATTTGTCTCAAATATTTATCGTATGTTTTATAATGTAAGGGTTAAATATTTGTCTCAAATATTTATTTATTTTATGATCTTATGTTTTATGATGTAAGGGAAAATAAAATTCATTTTCAAAATTCTATTTATCAAAAATTTATTCATACGATGGAAACGGTTTTCTGCACTTTTTCTATTACAAATCATAAAAAAAGATTATATGTTTTATTTAATGTTAAGCTTTAATTTATGTTTTTGTGAGGGTTTTCTTTTTATGCTTTGTCTTTCTTGTGAAAAATCATATATATACACTATATATATATATGAATTTATATATATATGTGGTTTTAAATCCTAAACATATTCTGGATTTCTAAATGTTGTTTACCAATATTTAACCAACATGAGCATTACTTGTTTGGTGGTGAAACGAAAAAGTTTGTATGTATTAATATTTCTAAAGTTGATAATTTTATTTGGGTTCGTTTATTATGGTTTTTAATTATGCAAAATAGAATATACACTTAGGGTATATTTATACATACAAACATTACTCAATCTATTTCTATTTTATGTTATTAAAGATGATTTACAATCTTTAAATAAATACTTGGATATGAATAATGTTTTAGGTTCAAATTGATTGGTATATTTATTACACAAATAGCCATATAATTTTAATCTACTAATTCTATCATGTGTGGATTTTCAATGATGTTTTTAATGTTTATGGGAAATTTATGTATTACTTAATACAATCTTTATTTTTTAGTTTTCGTAAGGAAGTTCATTTGATTAAAATGTGAATTGTTTTTATGATGCTATGGGTTTTTTATTATTAAACAAATTACATTTCTTGTAAGATGTTAATATATATATATATGTTTGTGTGTATATATATATATATATGTAATTTTAGTTTTCATAATATATAAATTAATGGTACGAAATATACATATTTTATGTATATATATGTGGTTATATGTATGCACCTATAAGTTTGAACCATAATCTGAAATAGGTTGTCCTAAAACAAACTTTGATGGTTAAATTATGTTGTTGATATGATTAATTAATTTCTCATGAATGTTTGCATTATATAGAACAAATGTTTCAATGAAAATCAATTGACCATATATTCTATGCAACATAGGGTATGTCCATTTATTAAGACATGACCATTTATCGGCGCATGCTTGTTTACAAATGACATCTGTCTTAATTTAAAATTAGACATTTTAAACAATAAATATTCATTTCTATGAATCATTGATTTTTAAAATTAACGAACAATCATTTTATGTGGTAACCGCAATATATGCATGTTTTAAATTAATATCACATGTGCAAAAATGTTTACCAGTTTATGAATGTCATTTGGAAAATTATTATTTAAATAATAAATGACATATTATGATTTAGTCCAATGTCATTTACATTTATCAGCACATGATTTGAGCATGAATAACACATATCTGAAGTTATAAACATGCAACGTAATGCATTGAAAGTTTATGGAAGAGTTGTAAAGTTATTAATTTATGTGATAAATTAAACTATTTATTATTCATCACTTATGATAATGAATTATGAATTTAATTATTTTGAGTGGTATGGGACACCACAAATAAAATACATGGAATTAAGTATTCAAAGTGGTATGGGACACATTGGATACATGGCCTTATTAATCATATGAGGAATGCATTGGACTAGTATGTTCCAGGTTGGGGACTGGTAAAAGTAAGCCCTCTGAGTTGGGGTCCAGTTACAGCAGACCCTCTGGGTTTGAGTCTGGTTACGAAGGATCTCAGGGTTGGAGTCTGGTTATAGAGGCTCTCCAGGATGGAGTCCGGTTACAAAGTCTCTCTAGGTTGGGGTCCAGTTATAGTTAGCCCCTAGGTCTTAGCATGAGGCCATGACACATAAATTAAAGTCTGGAATTATAAATTCCCTCATTATTTAAATGATAATTAATTAACCAAATGGATATTAGACTAGTATAATACCTATGGTTAAGTGCCAATACTTATGATTATCAGAAAAGTAAATTATTTTGGCATGACATATGCACTTAGTGAATTGGTATTCAGTTTATGAAATTGAATTTTCTACCTTTATACACTACTCTGATTATTCATTACTCTTAGCTATTTAATTTGTTCTTACATATTATTATGTCATACATGTTTATAATGTCTTTTATTTGTTACTCCAAATGATCATGCCTATAATTGAATCATGTATCCTTATAATTCTATTATAATGTTTTTAATTGAGCACTTTTATGATATGTTACATGTGTTATAGTATTTCTTAAAGAGAAACATTTTATCGAAAGTTTTAAATAATTATTTCAAAAGTTATATTGGTTTATTTTAAAATCCCTTACTAGGAATTCATATACTCACTCTATATTTTTGAACTATATTTTTCTGGTATCAGCTTTTCGTAGAAGAAGCTTTTTATAAGTAGCTGGTTTCGTAGAACCTGAACTTAATTGATCCTTTGTATGGCCCTGGATCCAGGTATTCGAGAGCTGGGTCATTACATTAGGGATAATTGTGTCCATTGACCATGTATAGTATAACACCATTATATTTTGTGAATTATTTTTCATTGAATAAATTTACCCATTTTGATATTTTTCATTTCACGCAACGTTGAAATTAGTTTATTTTATATTAAATCACTATGTTTCGATTTCATTATATATAAAACCAAGTTAATAATGCACTACACACAAAATAAATTTTAATTTTCTCTACATAGAACATGGAGGTTATCTTTTGTCGCCCACAACAATTATATTCCATGATGCCTTGCGTAACACGCATGACTGAGGTTTACCAAATTGAAATATATTATTAAAATAATATTATTTAATATAACAAGATATTAACTAGACATTAAATCAGTAGTTTTGAAAAATATAAATTTACTTATGAAAATATTTGGTTTACACAAATATAATATTAATTCATATGTTACCAATTATTTAGTAATGAATATAAAAACTGATTGAATATGAAAATAAATATAATTATTCTATAGTCACAAAGATCATTTACCCGAATAAATTAAATTAATTATAATTTGTGAGTGATATTAATTTAATATATATGTTATATATTCAATCAAATATTTTTTATATTCATCAAATAGATTTCATAGAAATAAGATAAGAACAAACCCAATTTTATGTTTAATAACCCATATTTTTTATAAAGGTAGCTTTACCACCTTTTAATGGAGAACCCATTTTAAATTAAAATTTTAGTAATTTTATATAATTAATATTGAAATTAAACATTATATTTTAAATAAAAACATAAAAATTAAGTTAGTATAATGTTTTTGTATTTTTATGTGAAGTTTCATTTTTTAATAAATTATTACAAATATTAAATTTTAGTTCAAAACTGATTTTTCATTTAATTTATTTAAAAGGTTAAATTACATTTTAAATTTTTTTCAAAATTTAAATAGATAATATTTTTATCAATTAATCCAATGCATGCCATTGGAACCAATTTTACCTTGAAATTGGATATCAAAACTTAGAAAATGATTGATCATTTTTACTTTAAAAACCTACTGTATTGTCTTGTCAGTGAGATAAATTTTAAATTAATTTATGCAACTTAAATGATTTGGAATTTGAAAAATAGATTCCAAATTTGGAATAATAAAATTTTATAGTGTTTTTTGAGGTGAACATAGTTTTTTCCCAAAAAAATTAATGAATTTATTTAAAATTAATTAAATCGATTAATGTAAAATTAAGCTTACCTGAGGACTAAACAATAAATTTAAGACTCGAAATGACCTAGAAACTTTTCCAAGATCTATTTCATGCCCATATTTCGACCCTATCATCCATTTTAAAGAAGGTTTTCCATTATTGGATCCACTTTAAACATGAAAAATGTGGGTTGAATTCTCTCTTTAAATATTTACATGACTATCACACCTTCTCCACTATAAGAAGGCCTCATATCCTCCCACTTCCTCACACATCTAAATCCCATTTCATCACCTAAACGCTTCTTAAATAAGCTCTAAAAATCCATTCCATCCTCCTAGAATACTCCCCTTTAGTAGAAATAAATCCAATGAAACCTTTTGGCACAATCAAAAAGGAGTTACGCTATTAAGAGGTAACATCTTCTCTCAAGATCCTTTCATTTATTTTCTTTCTCAACCCCCTAAACTCTAATTATTCCATTTTTTTTATAAAAATAATAGTATAATAAATATACTAGGATATTTTTATGATAATTTTTTTTACCTATACTTACACAAACCTCCATCTAATCAGTAACAAACATCCTGTTTATGTGTATGGTAAACTACCACCTCACTAAATGATGATTGTTCATTATTCCCTTTAACACCTCTCATGAAAGAAATTATGACTGAAAATATATTTATATGTGTAATATATTATATTTATTATGTATTTAATTTTATGTATTAATATTACAACACATATCATTTTACTTTCCATTTGGTGTAAATATGACAATTTCGTTTGAGAATGTGTAGACTACACCCCCCTCAATGTGATGTGATTCGTTCACACACTAAATGGAATGTATTAAGGATGGTTTAGTGAAAATATATGATAAATATGATATAATAATTCTACTTGAATAATGATATGTATACATATATGTCACATACCATCCTAGAGGGGCCCATGTCATGACTACCCCATGCCCGCCTCCAATAGGTCAGGGGGTGGTGACTAGCACCGAGTTGGAATAACCTAGAAATGGGAGTCATTTGACTAATTAGTTGTATGCATTAAAAAATATTGAAGACCCAAATGCTGAAATTTAAATGAAATAAGTAAAAAATTCATGCAAATAACTATAGCTCAGAACTAGAGTATGATAGTGAAAGTACTGGAAAGTAAATTGGTCCAAACCAAGACCACCAAAAGAAAAGAGTTTGCAGCCACAAGTCTAACCTATAAAGTAAGAGGTACATGGATTTTCTACATAAAAGCTACTGGAGAACACCTCAACATGTCTGGTCTCACAAGGCACCAACTGGTCTTAGTCTACCTGGAACTCCATCAAAGATTCGATCGTCTTCACAAGAGACGACATGTGTGGGAAAATCCCATGCTAGAGTAAGTAAAAAAATACTCAGTAGAATGCCCCAACACCACAAATGAAATGTCATAAATAAATTCCATAAATTAATTCATATTTTTCTCCACATAAATAAATTTCTACAGTAAATATATCAAGAACATTCATATATACTCAATCTAATAAGTCACATAGTATGAACAAGACATATAGTCTCCACAAGACACATAGTCTTCATAGGACACATAGTCTTCATAATACACACAGTCTACAACAGACACATAGTCCCCAATAGACACATAGTCTCTATGTCATGTACAACCACCGAAATGTTTTCTCGAAGCACTCTTGTTCTGGGATAACACACTCCTCAAGAAATTTTGTCGTACGCACACTCCCACAAACCCACTTTTTATATCTCTAAATTACCATCTCATCGTAAGGGTCCCAATGTTGTAGATGGATCACCAAATGGATTTCTAGTTTAAAAGTTATGGTCATTTGAAAATTTTAAAAGGGGGTCAAATAGGTCATGGCCCGATCATGGGGGTCGACCATCACGGTTGAATTCTTATTTCGACTGCACCACAACTATTGTGTCCATGCACAGGTCTACTGAATATGGCTCACACTCGACCCTAGCCCGGTCTGACAACCTGGGTCCACCCTAACCTAGAGGGGTACAACCCAACCCGCTCACCCAACCCGGCCTGTTTCCAGGTCTATCCACTCACACAGTCACCCATATAGACTGCCACTACGTCTCACATGATACAATGCCACATCTCACGGCCTATGATCCTGGTGGCTTGCACGTGGCCACCACCGCAACCCACACTACACCATCATCTCCAACACCACCCTTTCTACATTCATTATCAACCATTCTTCCTCTGGTTCTAGAAACTCTAAAACAAAAGCACCTATGTGATCCTCAGGTCCCAATCTATACTGATCCGACCACTATTTTGTCCTGCCTCAAATTCAGGGGTCCGATCATGTTCAGAACCTCCTAAAAAGTTGAGCGACATTCATGAGGATCAAATAATGATGATATCCAAGAATAGGGGATAGAAAATCACCAAGAACACTTTAAGAATTAACCTTTTCCTTTGATCATGTCTTCCTTGACTCCTTATTTTTAAAAGGATAAACGAAGATGATAAACTAATCTCCCAATAATCTCACATCAATAACCCATCACACAACAATGACTGAACCACAAATCAATATGTTTGTGGATTGACCTATGTTATTATTAGAAATTAGAAATGAGGAAAGGAAACAATGAAATAATCACCCTACCTAGATTTTGTATATGTGGTTGACAAGGAATGGTTGTGTTTCCTTCGTTGACTAGATCCTCCAACTTTATTTGTGCGATGATCCATGATCTGTCCTTCGATATGTCATCGTTCATTCGATAGGATTCTTTCTCCACATCTCAATGGAATTTTAAGGGTATGGTGATAACCCTAAATTTCTGTAAATGTTTAAATAAAAAGGAAAAAAATATTTTTTGTCACTTAGAATGATTTAAATTTAAATTATTTAAGGACGATTATGTCCTTTTTGTGTTTTTTCATAGAAGACCCTAACCGACAAAACATAATTCATGTCTAGAGTAAAACTCACATTCTAAGTTCAACAGTGACCTTATTATTTATGATACACAAACACATTTAGGATTTAATCCACTTTTTTAGGAAAACAATGTGTGTGTGTGTGTGTGTGTTATTAAGAAGTTTTATATTTTTCAAACAATTGTATCGGGCACACCGGGCCCGAGAATCATATATCATCTCAGTGATTTCTCTTCAAATTAATACATATAAATTCTAAAAATAATATATATAAAATACAAGACATTAAATTCTCACCATCATTGGGATTTAGATCCCCAAAATCCAAAACAAAGGTCTACTCAAACAAATGGGGGAACTGAGCACGAATCTGAGCCTCACGCTCCAATGTGATCTTCTATAGATTCTCATGTTTCCACCGAATGCACACACCACCCATGAAGGATATTCTCTTTTCAATCCTCGATCTCCCTTGGGTACTCATCAAAAGTCTCTCCATCATCGATGTCTAGCTCTCCCAAGTCAATGACGTGTGACGGGTCTTGCACATACCTCCATAGTTGTGACACATAGAAAACATTGTGTACCCACTCTAACTGTGGAGGTAGAGACAAGAGGTATTCCACCAACCAAACTCTATAAAGTATCAAGAAAGTTCTGATAAACCTCAGGGATAGCTTGCCATGGGCCAAATCTTCATAATTCTTATCAAGGTGAGACTCAAAGGAACATATAGTATCCTTACTCGAACACCAGAGGCCTCCATTATCTATCTTCATAAGAATTATAATATCTCTTTATAGTCTTCATCTTCTCCTAGATGATCTAAACCACATTTGTAGTTTCCTACACCAACTTTAGGCCCATTAGTGATGACTCTCCTATGTTTAACCAGCAAAGTGGTGACCTGCATGGTCTCTAGTACAATGCATTGATTGGTTCCATACTGATGGTGGAATGGTATATGTTTTTGTATGTAAACTCCACCAGGGGTAGGTGATCCTTCCAAATGCAGCCAAAATCAAACATTCAATCATATATAATATTCTCCAAATCTTGTATGGTCCACATTATCTAGTTGTCTATTTTTGGGGAAAACATTGTGCTCAAGTGTTACTGAGTCCCAAATGCCTCTTACAATCCCTTCCCTAACCGGAATATGAAGAGATCATAATGATCTGATATTATCATCAATGAAACTCTATAGAGTCAAACTATCTCCTATAAATAAAGGATTACCAAACTCTCTACTGAACTCCACTCCAAAATAGCTTAGAACTTCACTGAATTGGTGATTCAGTCAACAATCACCAAGATGGTATCATGTCCTCTAGACATTCATGGTAGAACTGTCGTGAAGTCCATCGATATCTCGTCTCACTTCCATTTTGGCACCACAAGGTGTTGATTCAACCCCGCAAGAACCTAGTGGTCGGCCTTTACCTGTTGGCAACTGAGGAATTGAGAATAGACTTCACAAGTCATTTCTTCATCCATGGCCACCAAACTAACGTCAAAGGTCCTGGTACCTCTTTGCCACACCTAGATATACCACCAAAGGGGATGTGTGTAACTCCCTCAAAACCTCTTTCTGTAAAGCTATCGGTACTGCTGTGCACCCTCTAAAAAGAATTATGTGCTCCCAAACTTATGAATATCCATTAGGGGCATGACCTATGGAAATCTAAGCATGTAATTCTTACAGTCAATATCCCAAAGATGTGCCTTCATGACTCTCTATAACAGTGGAGGGGTAAAAACCATCAACTGGAGGTAATATTCTCTATCCCAACCCTGAAAAATATATCTTAAATGAGGTCAAATACTCTTATGCCTTATTTAGAAACGATGAACTAGATCTCATAATGTGAAAATATGCCACCATGTTCCCCTTCCTATGAGTATAGAAAATCTCAAAGTCATAGTCCTAGAGTAACTCTAGACATAACCTTTGTCTCAAGTTCAAATATTTATGAGAGAAGATATACTTGATACTTTAATGGTCAGAATACACAATAAACCACTCTTCCATCAGGTAGTGTCGACACATCTTCGACGTGAAGACTACCACTATAAGCTCAAGATCAGGGGTCACATTGTTCTACTTGTGTGGTCTCAGCATACATGACTCGTCGGTAATCACCAATTTCCCCTGCATCAGGACACAAGAAATCTTGATTCCTAATGCATCGTAGAACACTATGTGCTCGGTTCCCTCCTCTGGAAGTCTCAAGATGGGAGAACTCATCAATCTCTGCCTCAACTGATGAAAAATTTCCACAAAATTCTCCATCCACACAAATGGTTGTCCCTTTAGTGTCAAAGATGTCAAGGATGCTACCACTCTGGAAAATGCAGTTACAAAACTCAAATAGAATCCTTCTAAAACATGAATCTTTTCAACTTGGTAATACTCTTGGGTGGATCCCAAGTATGCATTACCTCAATCATCAATGGATCTACTACAACTCCAGCCTCTGAAATGATGGTTCCCAAAAAATGGACCTCCTGAATCAAAAATTGACACTTCGAGAGATTCCAATAAATATAGTTCTCTATGATTGTGTCAACGACTATTATCAATTTTCTTGCATGCAATACTATAGAAGCTGAGTACACTAGGATGTCATCAATGAAGACCACCATGAACCAGTCTATGTAACGCTAAAAGATCATGTTCAGGAGTCCCATGAACACTAATGAGGTGTTCATCAAACCAAATGACATAAAAAAGAACTCATTGTTGTTGTATTGACATATGATGTTTATCTTTGGTATATCCTCATCACATACTCATAGATGGTGATAGCCAGTTCAGAGGTCAATCTTCAAGAATCACCACGCCTCTTTCAACTAATTAAAGAGGTCATGGATCCTTAGTAGTGCATACTTATTCTTCATGTACACCTGGTTAAGGCACAAGAAGTAAAAACATAACATCAAGCTCTTATCTTCCTTCTTGGAAAACAAAACTGGGTCCACCTAGGGTGAAACACTGGGTCTCACGAATCACTTCCTCTAAAATCCCTCCAACTGCACCCTCATCTCAGGAAGATCTGTAGGAGACATCCAATATGTAAGTGTATATATTGTTTTTGTCCCAAGTATATATCAATGCATTATCCCACCTACCTGGGTTGATCTAATCTTAGAACATCCTTAGGAATGATGTCCTCATACTCTTCCACCACTAAAGGAAACTATGGACTCAAATCATCCACTAAACTGAGGGTTAGGCTAGCCAACTGATGAGTGATCGACTGCACTCTTTTATGTGTGAGTCCATCCTACACATTATATGTTACCTTTTCACCAATAAAGGAAAACTTGGTCCCATCACTACGGACACACCATGCTTTTTTCCTAAAACTGTCAATCTGATCATGGACTTTGGATAACTAGTCCATACTAACAATAATGTTTTAATCCCTCAAAACTAATAACAAGATATCCCATCCAAATCTCTCACCTCCAAGAGTAAGGTCAAACTATCGGCACCAGTGTGTGATCATCAAACCTCCTACCATAAGATTCTCTAATATTAAGGGTCAATTCAGCGGTTCAAATAGAATCTATGAGTCTCGAACTAGGTTCGTGAAAAGAAAAGAATGACTGGAACTAGTGTCTATAAAAACTAAAAATAAGGTATAAAAGATATATATCATACCTATAATCATTTGTAGAGCCTTGGGGTCATAAGCCTCCATCCCCTATAGCTAGCCTCATCCTATTCCACAAGCTCCCTCAGCCTGTAGTGGACCACCTGGGGGTGGTGGTGGTAATATGTCGAACCTCTGACCACCTCCTTCTACCATGCCTACTCCCCTACCAAGTATTACACCCTATGTAAAACCACCCTCCTGCCTCCACCACTAACTTGGGTCCCCCTCAACCATCTCCTGATCAGCCATACAATGGGTTAGACAATCTTATTCCAAAGGTCCCTAAACTTCACTCGAGTAATATAGTATATCCCTTAGCTGAATCGAGCTACCCTAGAATCCCCAAAAAGCTGATCATATATCCTAGGAATGTCTCCCAAAGCTCTTGACTCTATTGTGCCCCTATGACTACCATCGACTACTTGTTGTCGAGGTCTCAACTACCTGGTGCCTACTAGTATCTCCCACATCCATGTCATGCTCCTTTAGAAATCTCTCCACTAGCATGGCTCACTAAAGTACCCCAACATAAGTATGAATACTAAGGAATATCATGGATTCCATGATCTCTCAACATAATCCCTGGTCGATGGTTCGAGACCTGAATAATGTGTCTCATACTATCTCCATGGAGTAGCATGAAAGATCTGTAAATAGCATCGAATACTCTGCCACAGTCTGACTACCCTACTACAGATGAAAATGCTCCTATATGAACACTAAACACAGCATGGATGGAAAGAACTACTCTTTAAAGAGACACTTAAATTATATATAAGAGGTAGTCATCTCATCATGTGTCTAGGTCACTAAGATCCACCATCTCACTAAAGATCCCTAAAAAAGACTCCCATAAAGTACATTCATCTGGTCGAAAGGCATCCTTATAAATAAGAACACATGGGGAACTACCTCCATCCAATCCTTAGGTTCCTAGGGTTTTAGATCACCTATGAACCATGGAATTATCTTCCTCTAAAACTCATGCAACGTGCTCAGTCTTCATGCATCTTTATCTAGTATTGATGGTAGTAGATACTGATCAATGGGCGGTGGCATAACTGGTAAACCACCCTGAGGTTCTATCTCTAGTACAGCCCCCTATACCAATGCATCATCTCTTGGTGGATCATCCTCACGAACATGCAAAAAAATCCTAGATGGCTATCTAGGTGGAGGCACCTTGTAATAAAACAAGATGTACCATGGTAAATAGAGTATTTCTGGAGAGATTACTCAAGGAGGTCATGAAAGACACAACCCATTCTTATATGATGCATGTACCATTATTTTCCCAGTAACTAGTGTTTTCATGTATCGATTCAAAAAGAAGGTTCCCAGAGTCTTGGTTTATGGATACATCATCCAGCGCACCAACACTAGATTCCATGGCCTGAAATATGAACTCAAAACCCATAACACGGTTTCCCCAAATTAACCTCACAGACTATCAGTACTAACGTATAACTGACCTACTCAGATACAACTCCCTCATGACCCATCCCAAAGCGGCCCATTTTGTGACTACCCCAAGACGACCTATAATATAACAAGGTATAGTGACTAGCACTAGGTAGGAATATTCCACAAATTGGAGGCATTTTCATAAGTATCTGTATGTACACAAATATCTCCTAGGTAGAAATTATGAATTGTAAAATCACTAAGTAAACAACGCATGAAAACCTCTATATCACACAACCAGAGTATAATAGTGAAAGTAATGGAATTTAGACAGGGAAAGAAGAAGAAAACTAAAGAAAAGTGTCTTTATCCATCTTTCCAACCAATAAAGTAAGTGGTATTAGGATTATGGTCAAAAAAAACTATTGTAACACACCTCGGCTTGTCCCGTCTCACAAGGCACTGCTTGGTCCTGGTCTACCTAGAACTCCATCGAATAGTCAATCATCTACACAAGACACAACAAATGCAGACAAAGATCATGTAGGGGTGACTAAAACAATACTTAGTGGGACACCCCAAAACCACAAAGGATTAACACAAAGGAAATACCACAAAGGAATACCACAAAGTAATATCACAAAAGAAATGAACATTCATCTCTACATAGATACATGAATATAAAAAATATATCAATAACATCTAGATATACTCAATCCAATAATACACACAGTCTTAACAAGATAGATATTATCTATAAGACTCACAGAAACCATAAGGCATATCGTCTATATAAGACACATAGTCTCTAAAAGACGCAGAGTCTCTATAAGACACATAGTATCTATGTCATAGCCAATCAGAGAAATGTTTGCTCGAAGCGTAGTTGTTCTAGGAGAACTCACTCCTCAAGACATTAGGTTTTATGAAAAATCTTAAAAACCCCACTTAGGATATCTCGAAATGACTATCTTTTCATAATGGTCCCAACTCCATAGACATCTCATCAAATGGATTTATGATTTAAAAGTTAAGGTCATTTCAAAAAAATTGTAGGGGGTTCCCTAGGCCGTAGACCAACCATGGTGGCTGACCACCGTGGTCGACCATGGACCTATCTACCCACCTAGGTCTAACCCGATATTCTAGTTATACGCATCCCATTGGACCCAGCTCACCTCATCAACTCATACCAACCGGATTTCTCAACCCATCTCATTTCCAGGTCAGCCTGTGATAATAGATGTCACATCATGTGTCCTTCGATCATGCCCGTTCCATTACCTCACACACGGCCATTGCTGCATCCCATGTGGTGCCGCTCACTTCCCCCGCTACATTCCTAAGACACCATTCTTCCTATGGTGATCGAAACTCTAAAAAAATCACCTATGTGATCCTCATGTCTTGATCTACACTAGTTCAACTTCTTTCATCTTGCCTCCAATCTGGGGGTCCTATCATGTTTAGAGCCTCCTGGAAAGTTGATCCACATAAAAGAGGATCCAATAGTGAAGAATGCCTAGAATGGGGGAGAGAAAAAAACCATGAATTACAGAAAAAAAATCATTTCCCTTTGTTCATGCCATCCTTGAATCGTTCTCATTAGAAGGACAAGCAAAGATGATAAAGTAATCTATCGATAAGAGTTTGGATTTGTTGTTGATGAGGAAAGTTTGTGTTGTCATTGTTGACGAGATCCTCCAACATCGTTGGCGTGACGATCCATGATCTGTCCTCTAATCTGTCATTGTTAATTAGATATGATTTTTTATCCAATTATAAAATGACTTATAGGTTTATGATGAAATACTTATATTCCTAAAAAAGGTTTAATAAAAATGAAACAGGCCGCTGTGTCACTTAAAATAATTTTTATTTAAATAATTTAATGATGATTACGTCCTTTTGGAGTTTTTCCATAGAAGACCCACACCAACAAAACTTAAGTCACACCTAGGGTAAAAGTCTTGTTTTGAGTTCAACAGTGCCCGAATATTACTTATCTGGGAACCAATTTTTTAATTATTCTAGTTTTTCAGGAAAATATTGCTTGTGTTCTATTAAAAAAGCTTAATATTTTTCAAACAATTGTTTCTGGCACACGGGCCCTCAGAATCGCATGTCGTCTCAACACCTCATCTCAAAATAAATCCATATAATAACAAAAAATATTACATGAAAAATTGGAGATGTTAATATATATATATATATATATCATTTACCTTCTTTATTTTAATATGAAAATTAAATGGAAACAAAATTCATGTGTTTGTACGGCTTACCGTCTCCATGAATGTTGTATTCCATTTCATACATCTGTATTCTATAGATTATTATAATGCACATATAATGAATATAAATTATTTTTATATGATTTTTTATATTCTTAAAATCATTATATAAGTATAAGTACCAAATATATAACAAATTAAGACACGTGAGAAAAACAAAGAAAACATTACCTGAAGTGAAACCTTAACATAGGATTGTTAACAAGAGGGTAATATAAGGTCATAATAAAACCATATATGGTATTTGATATAATAATATGGTACTATAAAATATTTATAAAAAATATATATTTATTATACATGTGGTTTTAATGAGTACAACGAGAGTCAAGTCATAGGGTAAGGGAAATTTCATCAAACTTTCATTTCCATGAGTTACATGCCTTATTCACCACCCACTTCTTTTGTATAGTGTACATAATTCCCAAAAATTTATTATATTTTTATTATACATAAATATTTGGTTATTTACATATCTATTTTATGAACTTTATTTCATGTGGTTTATGTTTTATAAGTTTCCCAATCGGTAAGATAGTTTTGTCTCAATTTTCCTTCTTGGAGACTCATGTTTTGTTATACACCTAAATTATATTTTTGGAGGTGTATATACTTACATTGTACACGTTTAATAATGAATATAATGAATATAATTATATTTTATACTTCAATTAATTTCATTTTCTTACATTCATAGTGTGATCCCAAGCTACCAAGTAGTAATAATTTATTGAAATAATCTCATCATTTTTCGAGATTGTTAATGAGTATTCTTCCTTTAATGAACTATTGTGATCCATCTCTCATGAATTCTAATGAGATTCATTATTCTTTATTATTTCATTATATATTAATGTATTGTTACCATTATTCTACTCTTTGGTAAAAATATAGTTAAGATTATGTTCGTAAGAAAGCCTTATTTTACCATGTCTTAGGTCAGAAATCTGTGTTCCATCAAAACCATGTTTTCTAAAAAGGGTTTCTGAGAATATTATACAATTATTGTATATATAATAATAATAATAATTCCCTTTTTTACTTTTACAAATTTTATCTATGGAATATTATTTTCTCTTTTTGAACATGTATTTTTTCTACCCTTTTTACCTTGTAAATGGAATGTTATTCATACCTCGTACAGCCTGTATGGACTTACCCATCTTCATTTATATAAAGCTTCCTATTCATGTTAAAAATATTAATTTTTAAGAATGTTTTTTAAAATTATTTTCATAGAAATGGTTTTCAAAACATTTTCAATCATTCTTTATAATTTTTCAAAGTAATTTTCAATGAAAGTTTTTTCAAAACATTTTCAAGCTGTCATTATAATTTTTCAAAGTTATTTTCAAAGAAATGGATAATGAACATACTGCTTATGTGTATGGAGAACTACCACCTCACAAAATTATGATTGTTAAATTTCTATTTACCACATCACATGTTTAGGAAATATTATGTAAAATATGTTTATATATGTCATATATGATATTTATTATGTCTTTAATATTATTCAATTCTTTTATAACACATACCCCTATACTTTCCATTTTGTGTAAATACAATTACATAATTTTTGGAAGTGTAGACTACCACCTCCTAAAAGTGATGTGTTTTGATAATGCGATACATGTAATGTATAAAGGATGGTTTTAATTAAACATATTTTACATAAAATACATATATATGATATTAATGAAATAATTACCTATATGTAAATATAATATATTATTTTTTCACTACCCTTTCATACACTTAAAAAGTGATAACATAATTCGTGGACGTGTGGACTACCGCCTCATCAACACGATGCGATTCCTTTTACATAAAAATAATTGTATATATAAATATATTATTAAATAAAATGTTATTTATGATATAATTATCATTACATAAATATGTAATGTTACTTACCTTCCTTCCATAACGATCAATGAAAAATGGGAATGATACTCAAGTGTGTGTATGGCCTACCGTCTCCATGATTGTAACATTAGTTCATTTTACATAACAATTATTAATTATTGGTTTTAAAAGAATAATTGATGTATAAGTGTATTTATTTTTTCATGATTATTATTCTATAGATCATATATAATTACCCATTTAACCATAGTTGAGCTACAAAATATTATTCTATACATAAACTAGATTTTGTCAAAACACTCTTCATAAACTTAATTGATTCAGGATTTGTATACAACATGGTAATAAGTAAAATACAAGTAATGATAAAAATTAAAAATGTTCTAAAAAATGTTAATAATTTACATAAGTTGGTTATTAAAGAATGTAAAAACACACTAGATATGTCTAATATAAGGTAAGGGATTTTCATTTCTCTTTTTAAATTTGTGAGATAAATGTCATATTCATCAATTATTTTTTGTATTGTATATAGTTCTATTTTGATATATTATATCATTAATAATTTTATATTAATAGTATTTAAAACATTAATTTAATTTTATTCATTCATGAGACTTATAATTTAAAATGTTTCAAGGAGGTATGGGACACTTTGGAATGTTTAAAGATTATTTTTCATAAGAATAGTTTTAATGATCCTTAATTTAAATTTGATAAACTTATATGAAAAAATTTAAATAAAACCTTTAATTTTATTATCCTATAGTTATTCATGATCATTTCAATGTATGAGTTCTATTTTTACACTCTTTGGTACTCAAAATTATGTAAAAATGTTTTCTATAAAAACACGAGTTCATTTCTCTCATTACCCATATAACCTGTTTTCCTATAAATACTATGTTTTATTAAAATGTTTTAAAAATAGTTTCTAATATTTTCTAAATTAATTTAATAAATATATTTCTACCATTTTATCTTTTTCTAGTGTTTTCAAAGTAATCTTCTTTTCACTTTCCAAACGAGGCATTTTCTAACTTTTTATCATGAAAAAGTAATGTTTTTACCTCAGATAAAATGTATGGATTTACATGACATCATTTCTTCGAAGCATCCATTTCATGTTTAAAATATTAATTATTAAAGAAAGTTTTTTAAATATTTATTTTCAATGAAATGGTTTTTCAAAAGGTTTTTCAAAATAAATGGATATTTTTCTCAAGAATGTTTTTAAAAGACATTATTATAGTAATTATATTCATCAACGATAATAACCCTTTATTTCTTCTCCATTTGGGGTATGTTGTATTGATACCATCCTTAATATTCTCCTATATAGTTTTTGATTTATTTGGCCAAGTATATAAACAATATTCACTTCCTTGATTCCAATGTTAGTCCCCTTGAAATTATCAATTTTTTATGATCATAGAACATTGAATTTCCCCTTGCTATTAATATCATTTATCATGGATATGTTCATTACCTAAACCGTATACCATTTTCAATATGGTTTTTAATTTTAATGTTATTTTCTTATTTGGGGATATATTTGAAAAATATGTATCCTTTGATCAGTATGGATATTTGATAAGAGGTATTATTTATTTGATGTGAGGAATTATTTGGATAGGTATGACATGTGTTAGGGACTATTTAATGTAAGCCCTACAGGTAGGGGCTGTTAATGAAAGAACCTTGATGAATTGGTAGTCTAATGAGATGAAATTGGGTAGAGAAAAACCCTTTGATTTTGTTTCCAAGTTGTATAGATGGGTTTCTACCTCATATACAAAACATTCTTCTGAAATGTCTTAACGTTACTGGTTCCATGTACGTAGGAATCATGGAATCCAATAATTAATAATTTTCCTCATTTAGATTCATTGATTATTTATCCAGGAGATTTTTCATCAACATATCTATGGATGAATTTCATTTTTAGTTCATTGATTAAATGGAATGTGTTTTAGTTTCTTTCTTTTTTCATATTTATTTTTCTTTATCAAGTTATTTGGATGGAATGTGTTTGCATTTATTACATTTACTTATTTTTGATGCACTTACTTCTCAGTTTATTGATTATATGGTATGTGTGTTCAGTTATTTACCTTACCATGATTGTTATTCTCATTGATTCATTATTGATTCATTATTGATTCTACCATATTTTTACCTTACTGAGTATTTGATCTCACCTTTATTATGTTTACTTTCCCCAGGAATCCTAGAAGCATACTACAAAAGATATGTAGGTTTATGCTAGATGGAATAATGTTATCATTGATGTTTTTTAGAAAGAAAATATGTTATAATTCATGTATTAATTTTTAATACAAGACTCATGTATGTATCTTGTTTACCAAGACTACAAAACTGATCGGTCCATTGGGATTTGATTCCTTATAATCATGTTCATGTAATTAATAGTAGGCATTAGATTTAAGATCTTTGGGTTAGGGTCGCTACATGCATAGATATATTAGGAAAGTCTAACCCATTATAGTTATGTCTTATCTGTTCTTGTTGCCATCCCTTTACCTATTAAAGGTGGGGTTGGGGTTTTTCCGGCTCGTCCTTCTGCTGGACAGGTGGGCCCGAGTGGGTTGGGTCATTATAGAGTAGTATTTTAGGAAGTTCATTATTGGATCTGTATAGAGACAATACCATGGTGAGGAGTGGTTGGGCATATAGTGAAATAGCGTCTAAGTGTCTCAAATGTAGATTTCAAGCCAACAAACCTCGTGTTAGTGTGGCGACCAAAATATCCATACACCAGGACTCTGACTATAGGATTATCAATTCCAGATATTGATACATTGCTTGTAGGGATCATGGTACATTATTTTTATAGGATAGATTCATGTTATTATCCTTCTGGATTCAGTGCCTTGGATATTATAATCTAACCATGGTACATCTTTTCAATTTCAGGACGTATCTACCTTGATAGCCAGCTGTGATACAGATACAAGGTCTTGAAAAAGACCAGTTGAGTGAGGATTCCCCATTTAAGTGTCTTTATGATATCCAATATGGTATCGAGGCTTTGGTTGTAACCCTCCAAGCTTCCATAGTACACTTCTCTTTAAATAAAACAATAGCTTGTGTTTTACACAACTTCGAGTTCTATCACACCACGACAAATCAAACTTGCCGTTTAAAAAAGCAGTTATGAATAGTGATACCCACTTTTTGAAATTTTATAAATTTTATTTTTCAAAATTTACTTAATTTATGGATTTGGAATATCAAAATTTACTTAAGATGAATTTTTTGTATTTTTCTAAAAACATTCAATTTTCGATGAATGGTGAAAATCATTGTGTTATTTTTTAAAACTGATGTTTATTTAAATAATTTTTATATTTATTTATATTTATTTTTAAAGTATAAATAGATACCTAATACCTATATTAGTCTAATTTAATTCATTGGAATCATTTTATAATAAGATTAGATATATAAAATTCTATTAAACTATTTAACACCTTTTACCCAACTTCTAGGCACATTTACAAATTTGCATAAAATGTAATTTTACCACTTCTTTGAATTGAATTTAAAAAATATGAGAGACACGGTTTACATCAGTATGTAATGTTTGGTTCAATAGGATGAAAATATTTTTTGGTGAATAATATCTTTTGAATTTTATTTACCATGGTTAAAAGTAAATAGGGTAATTAAAGGTAAAAATGATATTATAATTACACTAAAACATGTACTAATTCTATTGGATAAGTTTATTTATACCAAAATAAATCTCAGGAATAAAAAAAGATCATTTCTGATCATCTAGGATTATATTAGGACATTTATAATTATTTTCTTTCAAGAAGAGTTAAAAGTGTTAAATTCAAATTTTAATAACTAAAAAAAAATTATTGTAGGCTCATATACAAGATAATTTTGACTATAAATATTCATTAGAAATTTAAAAATATTTCTTACATTATGGTATTTTATTCATAATTTATAGATATTTAATAATTAAATTTATTCATGACATTATGATGATGTAGTAATTATATTATTAATGAATGATTAAAATAATTGATATTATAAATATCAAACTAGATCTAAATTGAGACTTTTGATGAATTACACTAATTTTATAGGTTAATATGACATGTTAGGGTTGATTTAATGTATTTGTTTATGTAATAAAGTTTTTTTGACTTTCACAAAAACGAAATACAAAATAATTTCAAAATTTACATAAATGAGTTTTCAAAACAAATAATATATTATTAAGTGATATGATAATTAAAAAAATATAAGATTCATCAAAAGGACATATATAATTATATTAATGTCATTAATAACAACTTTAGGTTTGATTGAAAATTTATAGTATGTTTATTAACCATGGGATATAAAAATACAAGAAGACATGGTAAAAGTTAAACTATTTAACAAATAGTTAAATTTAAAAATATATGGATAACATGGTAACCTAAAATTGTATAAAACCTATTGGGTGATAATATTTAGACTCATCCCCACAATATACTTTAAATAAGTCCATTTGGATCCATTATAAACCGAATATTATTTTATAATAAAATAATATTTCATGTTTTTTCTAAAGTGACCCTCACCTCTTATAAAAGGGTATTTCCACTTATCTTATGTTCACACCTCCAAATCCATTTGTATCGGACAAACTCTGCTCAAATATCCTAAAAACTAAACTCAAATCATACTAGAGGCCTTAATTTGATCAGAAAGACAATCTAAGGATCCCTTTTGTTCAAATCAAAAGGCAACACCTGAAGAAGAGGTAATTATTTCACCACCTCTTTCAAAGTTCTTTTCTTCTTCCACTTTCTATTTCTTTGTTATTTCCATAACAAAATAATAACTCAAGTACCATATACATACTTTTATGTAATTATAAATATGGTGTAACCATATTCATTATTCTATCCATCAAATGAATGACAAAGTCACCATACGTGCATCTGTACAGCTTTCTATATCCACGTCGTGGTGTAGTTTGTTATTCAACACTTCATTATTTGGATGGGTATAATAATAATGTATAATTGATATAAATAATAAATATAATATTATAATTATTCTTTTTATATTATATACCATCCAATTACATATTATTTTACCATCAATAAATATTGTCGCTCGTGCGTATGTACGAATTACCATCTCCATGAATGTGATGAGATTGATTCCTCATTGTAAACATTCAAGAATAATTTTTATTTGATGATTAAAAATAATTTTTTAGAACTTAATATCATTCTGGATATGAATAGAATACATCCCTTCCATAACAATCATTATTTACTTAACAAAACATATAAAGTAAAATGAATCAGTAAACACCTGAAATAATGATACTAGTGAAATATTATTAACAAAGAAATATTATAAGATCATATATGATATCATATTTATATATGTGGTTCTTGTATAATTTCATAAAAATTATATAACTATTATAGATAAAGTTAAAAAACCCTAGACTAAGGAAAAGTACAAGTTAAGGTTTAATTTTACAATCTCTTTATTTATCTGAGGTTGTTTATATGTAAGTATCTACTGAGGCTTCTTTATCATCCACATATATATTTCTTAATAATTTATTTCAAAACATTATTACTATTTTCTAGAATATGGGTTAAATTAATTTATACCCTTGTTTTAATATTTATAAAATGTTTTGAAAGGAATCTTTCAGTCCTTTTCCCAACAATGTACTTTATGACCTTTTCGACAAATTAAGGTAAGAAGGTTTTTTTAACTTTTACAGTGAGTGCGGCTATTTTCCACTATTATAACACCTTTTAATCATCCCTTAAAAGATTATTAAAATATTTTCAAAATAAATGCTTTCTTTTAAAATTATTTTACTTTTAAAATATTTCAAAATAGAAAGAGATATTTCTCTCAAATAGTTTTGATTTCATCTATGTCAACATCTTTTGATGGATTTTACACTTGTTTGAAGGTGATTTATTATGATACAATCTTCTATATTGTATTGAAGGTTTTGTCATATGTTTTACTGTTGATTTATTATTTTTATACCATTCATGGTTTATGGTTAAAGTATTAACATTTCGTATTCTAGTTTTAATACGAATTTTTATGTTATATTTCAACCTTTTTATATGAGGACTGAATTGGACTTAATAATTTATGGGTGGTGCCCACTATAGCTCCTCGATGAATCGGTAGGTCTCATGAGACAAACTTGTTTCTTGGAACAACGCCTTGAAAAAATCATATTTGTAGTCTTGGCACAAGGCCATGACTATGTGGTTATGATGTCCGGCATTATGCATTCCATCATTATGAAATTAGATATTGATATTACAAGTGATTATTTGACTAGTAAAATATCCATGTGAATAAGTAGATGAAATTATTTGATTTATCTTTTCCCTATTATGATGATGTTTATGTTTAAAAGTATTGTGTTTTAGTCTTGTACATTTTCTTAAATTTTTATGCTTATTTATGATAGTTTCTGCTCTATTTTTAGCCTTATTGAGAAACAGAGCTCACCCCCTTCTTATGTTTTCTTTTTTCCATTATGTGATGAAGTATATTATGATTTACCTACAAAGATAGGATAAGGGATATTAGTGTGTTCAAAGGGGACACAATTTTGTTCTTTTTTATTTCATGATGTAATGTAAAACTTATGTATGTATCTATTACTTCCATGGCTACTAAAATAATCAGTCTTTAGAGTCTTTATATCTTGTGATCATTCCAATGTTATGTAATAATGCACCGACTATGTGTAACTAGGTTCAGGGTGTTATAGTTGGTATTAGAGGAAGTTTAGTACAAACCTAAGAAACAAGATTTAGATAAACAATGATTAGAGAACATTACCATAAGATAGACTCTGAATATTAGTATAAAAGAACATTAAAAAATTTGGTGGGGTATATATTATGTGGTTTTTCTAAGAAAATACATCCATTTATTGCTACAAATAGGTAGAGGGGCCTCTAAAACAGTTGTACCTAAGAGTGAAAACTCCAACAAGGAGTTTCGAGCATGACACGGGGTGTCCTGGTACATGACAATGGGCCTTGCTTTACTCTTGGTATTTACACTCTTTGGGGATATTAAAAGGATAATTAAAATTTTATTTAAAAACCATTATGAAGGATTTATGATTAAATACTTCCTCAAAGAAAACATTTTTATGATTATGGATTATATGCATACACTGTTCAATTTATGTTAGGTATTTTACAAGTTTGGATTTATGCATTGCGATTCATAAACTAACCTAGTGTATTCCATTGTTTAGAAATGGTTCCTAGTGGAAGGAATGAAAACCGTAACAATTCACATAATATATTTAGATATTTCTATCCTACACAACATAATTATAGCAAAGTAGGTGATGCAACTGATGCTGAATAGCTTATAACCATACTGGGACAACTCACTCAATTTATTAATAGTGACCTTACCCGTATGGAGAACCCTGATCCATAATGTGGAGGGTCAATGTTAGACCGCTTCATGAGGAAAAAAACAACAACATTTAGTGGGACTACAAATCCATTTTTAGCTAAACAATGGATAAGTTCTTTAGAGAAAATATTTCATGTTTTAGGGAGTAGCGAAAGGTAAAAAGTTGTCATGGATGTTTATTTCCTCATAGGAGATGCAGATCAATGGTGGTCATTAATTCAAGACACAAAGGAGGTTGAATAATTATAAAATATGGAATGGATGGTGTTTAAATATATTTTCTTATAAAAATACATTCCTTGTGACCATCAAGCGGATATGTAAAGACAATTTCTGATTCTAAGGAAACAGGAGGATGAGAATGTAGCAAAGTATGATCCTAACTTTATGAAGTTACAAGGAATGCTGTAGATTATATATGTAACCCCATAATTAAGATTAATCGATTCATTGATGGGTTAAAACCATTTATCTGTTGAGAATTAGTATCAAAATCCTTCTCTTCGTACGAAGATATCGTCTCATGTGATATCAAGATAGAAAATTAATTCTCTAAGTCCTACAACGTTAAAGAAAGGAAATAGAAGAAGAGATATGTTGAACACTTTGGAAATGGAAATAAGGGGAAGAAGGGAAACATTGACTTTCAATCCTATAGTAATGTGGTAAGAAACACCCTGGTACTTGCCAGAAGGGAATGAGAATTTGTCACAAGTGTTGTGAAAAAGGCCACCAGAAACGTGATTGTATGGGAAAGAAAGAGGTTATCATTGTTGAATGGTAAAATTGTAGAGAAATTGGGAATTATTCAAATGAATTTCCTAAGTTCCAAGGAAACATACCTTAGAAAAGGCCAAGGGAGCAAGGCCAAGCTTTTGTGATCACAACTACTGAGGTTGATGTTCCGAATGACGTGGTGGCAGGTACTTTAATAATTTCCTCAAATTTACCCAATTATTTATTTGATTTTGGATCATCAAATTCTTTTATATCATCTCAGTTTTCCAAGAAAAATAGATGTCTCATATTTTACTTAACAAAGAACTTCCCGGTCAAAACTCTTAAGGGAAGTATCACTGTAAAAAAGTTTTGTGAATCAGTTACCATTACAACATATAAATTTTGTTTAATTGATGATCTTATTATCATACACATGATCGAATTTGATATAGTCCTTGGCATGTATTTAATTTCGGACCATGATGCGAAAATATATTGTATAAAGAAGGAGGTTACAATTTTTTATGATGATAAGGAATCCCTTATCTTTAGAGCAGAAACATCACCATCTGCTTCTCATCTAGATCCACACCCAGTAGCTCTACTAAATTCAATTATTGGGGAGGAAGAGAGTGACATAACTACGGGTGAGTAAAGGAATGTGTAAATATAGGATGTACCAATTGTTCAAGAATATGTTGATGTGTTTCTAGAGGATTTACTTGGACATCCTCCAGAATGCGAAATTGAGTTTTCCATTGACTTAATTCTTGGTTTAGGGTCCATATCAAAGAAGTATTATAGAACGGACACAATAGAATTAGTCGAACTAAGGAAACAACTAGAGGAATTGAGTAATAAATGATTTATTCTCTCTAGTGTTTCTCCATGGAGAGCCGCTGCTCTTTTTATTAAGAAGAAAGATAGATCTATGAGGATGTGCATTGACTGCATGGAGATCAATGCTATAAAAATAAAGAACAATTATCACATACCTCTCATTGATGATTTATTCAATCAACATCATGTAGTTCAATATTTTTCAAAGATTCATCTTCAATATGGATATCATCATTTGTGAATGAATAAGGAAGACATTCTAAAGAAATCATTTCATACCAGGTATGGGGATTACGAGTTTACAATAATTCCTTTTGGACTAACTATTGCACCATCTGTTTTCATGGATCTAATGAATTGATTTTTAAAGGAATATCTTGACGACTTTTTAGTGGTATTTATTGATGATATCTTTGTATACTCTAAAATCTATGAAGATCATGATAATCACTTTCGCACTATTCTAAATACTCTTAGATGAAATGGATTATATGGAATGATTCGAAAGTGTGAATTCTGAACCCTGGAGATTTCCTTTCTTGGCCATATTATCTATAAGGATGGATTCTATATTGATCCTTCAAAGGCAAGGGCAATCCAAGAATGGTCAGCACTGATGAGTATAACTAAGGTATTTATTTTTATTTTTTTAGCATGTTATTATCGGTGTTTTGTCCAGAATTTTGCTTGATTGGCTAACCCATTAACAAAGCTCACTCAAAAAGGGTTAAAATTTGTTTGGACAAAAGATTGTGAAGAATGTTTTTAGGAATTGAAGAGAAGATTATTCAATACTCTTATATTAACTCTATTATTGGGGAATGATGGGTTTTTTATTTATAATGATGCATCAAAAAATGGAATTGGTTTTATCCTTATATAGAATGAAAAGGTTATTGCATATGAATCAAAGCAGCTAAAAATTCAGGAACAAAACTATACTAATAATGATCTTGAGTTGGCAACTATAATCATTGCTCTGAAGATATGGATATACTATCTCTATGGTGAAAATTTTTAGATATATAATGATCAAAATAGTTTGAAGTATATTTTCTCACAAAAATAACTCAACATGAGACAAAGACTATGGATTAAAGTACTCAAGGATTATGATTGTACAATACACTACCATAATGGGAATTAAAATAAGGTGGTTAATGATTTAAGCAAAAAGGATCATGGAATTCTGAACAACATCAGAGTTGAAAGGGATCCTATATTATTGGATCTAGTAAAGATGGATATAGGAATAATCATGGAAGGTGAATAATCAATACTTTTTCATATGGTTTCCAAACCATCTTTACTATAAAGGATAAAATGTTCTCAGACTTATGATGAGGAGTTTTGAAATAAAATTAAAGTTCTGAATGATGGGAGATTGATCGACTACATATATGAAGACGGAATTTTCAAATTTTGGAAGAGACATTTTTTTCCTGACATACCTGATCTAAAAAGTTAATTTTTGGATAATTCTCATAGCTTCAATTTCTCAATACACCATGGTAGCACTAAGATTTATAGAGATTTGAAGGAAATTTTTTTTTTGGGAAAACATGAAGAGGGACATTGCTGATTATGTGTCAAGATGTATAGTTTTTCAATAGCTAAAGGATGGAAGAAAACATCCTGGAAGATTCATACAACCACTTTCAATACCTGTGTGGAAATAAAATGATATTATGATGGACACTTTCATGAGGCTACTAAATACTCATAGAAGGAATGATGTAATATAGCTCATTGTTGATTGTCTTACAAATTCAGCACATTTTCTTTATATAAGAGAATATTTACCACTTGAATGTTTATCAAGACTATATATTAATGAATTTTGAAGACTTAATGGTGTACCCCTATCAATGGTTTCTGATTGTGATCCCTATTTTACATCAAGACTCTTGAAAAGTATTCAGAAAGCCCTGGATATTGAACTTCATTTGAGCACTGTCTACCACCCTCAAACTGATGGACAATCAGAACAGACTATTAAAACATAAGAAGACATGTTGAGATATTTCTCACATGACTTTCAAGGTATGTGGGATCAGTATTTATCTCTGGTAGAATTTTATTATAATAATATCTTCCATTAAAGTATTCTGATCGCACCATATGAAGCATTATATGGAAATAGATGTTTCACACCATCTTTTTGGGATGATGTTGGTGAAAGAAAACTAATAGGCCCAGAAGATGTTTAGTAAGTAACAGAATAGGAGAATATTATCCAAACCCACATTAGAGCAGCTCAATTTAGGCAAAAGAGTGATGCCGATAACTGAATGAAGGATTTGAAATTTCAAATATGAGATCATGTTTTATTGATGGTATCTCCATGGAAGGGTGTTATACGATTCAGTAAGAAGGTTAAATTAAGTCTCAGGTACATTAGACCTTTTAAAATTCAAGAACAAATTAGAGTAGTAGCTTACTGTTTGGAAATGCCTCCATGTGTTTCCAAAGTTCATGATGTGTTCCATGTATCACTGTTGAGAAAATACATTCCCATCCCAATGCATGTACTCACCTATGAAGAAGTAGAACTAGAACCTGATCTGTCTTACAGTGAAGAGCCTCTCAAGATTCTTGATACTAGATAACATGTGTTGAGAAACCAAACGACTCATCTGGTAAAATTTATATGGAGAAACCATAAAATGGAAGAGGTGATGTGGGAACACGAGGAACATATGATGAAGAACAACATGAATTTTTTATGAAGTAATATTCTATAACTTTTGGGGACAAAATTATTTGAAGTATGGAATAATGTAACACCCCATGCTTCTATATTATGCATCTCTTTGAATAATAAAATATCTTGTGTGGTACGCAACTTCGAGTTCTAGCACACCACGACCAATCAAACTAGCCATTTAAAAAGTAGTTATGAATAATGATACCCACTTTGGGAAATTTTATAATTTTTTTTAAAATTGACTTCATTTTTCGATTCAGAATAGGAAAATTAGCATAGGTTTGTTTTTTGGTATTTTTGTGAAAGCATTCATTTTTTTATGAATAGTGAAACACACTGCATTATTATTTAAAACCGAATTTTATTTAAATAATTATTATTTTTATTTAAATTTATTTTACAGTAAAAATTGATACATAATACCTATAGTGGTCCAATGAAATTCATTACAGTCATTTTATAATAAGATTAGATATATAAAATTGTATTTAACTGTTTAACACCTTTTACCCAACTTCTAGGCACATTTGAAAATTTTCATAAAACTTAATTTTGCTCTTTCTGTGAATTGAATTTCAAAAATAAGAGAGGCACAATATACATTAGTATGTAAAATTTGGTTCAATATGAAGAAAATAGTTTTGGGTGAATAGTTACTTTTGAATTTTATTTACCACGGTTAAAAGTAAATATGGTAATTAAAGGTAAAAATGATATTATAACTACCCAAACAGTTGTCCTAATTCTATTGGATAAGTTTATTTTGACCAAAATAAACCTTAGGAATAAAATAGGATCCTTTTTGATCCACTTTTATAATATTAGGAGATTTGTTATTATTTTATTTAAAGAAGAGTTAGAAGTGATAAATTAAAATTTTAATAACTAAATTTTTTTTAATATAGGTTCATACAAAAAATAATATCATCTATAAATATTCATTATAAAGATAAAAATATTTCTTATATCATGCTATTTTATTTATAATTTTTATACATTAAATAAAGAAATTTATCTATGACACAATGATGATGTAGTAATTACCTTATTAATGAAAGATTAAAATAATTGATATTATAAATATCAAAATAAATTTAAATTGAGACATTTTATGACTAACAAGAATTTTATAGTTTAATATGAAATTTTACAGTTGATTTAATGTACTTTTTAGAATTAATAATGTTTCTTCACTTTCACAAAAACCAAATACTAAATAGTGTCAAAATTCTCATAAATGAGTTTTTAAAACAAATACTATATTATTAAATGATATAATAATCCTAAAAATATAAGTTTTGGACAAACGACTTATATAATGATAGATATGTAATTAATGAACCACTTTAGGTTATCTTATAATTTTATAGTATGTTTATTAACCATGTAATATAAAAATACATGAAGACATGGTAAAAGTTCAACTATTTAACTAAGAGTTAAATCTAAAATATAAGGTTAATTTGGTGACCTAGACTTTTATAAAACCTATTTTTTGTGAATATTGAGACCAATAACCACCTTATCCTATAAATAAATCCATTTTGATCACTTAGAAACTGATAATTATTTTATAATAAAATAATATTTCAAGTTTTTTCTAAAGTGACCCTCACCTCTCTTATAAAAGGGTACTTCCCCTTCTCTTAATTTCACACCTCCAAAGCCATTTGTCTTAGCCAAACCATACTCAAATATCCTCCCAACTACCCTCACTTTATCTTAGAGGCCTTACATTGATCATGAAGCTAACCTAAGGATCCATTTTGTTCAAATCAAAAGGAAACACCAGAAGAAGAGGTAATTATTTGACCACCTCTTTCAAAGTTCTTTTCATCTTTCACTTCCTCTATCTGTGTTGTTTCCATAAAAAAATAACTCCAGTAGATTATACATACTTTTATTTTTTTATAAATATGGTACAACCATATTCATTACTCGATCTACCCAATGAATGAAAAAGTCGCTATACATGCGTAGGTACAGCTTACCGTCTCCACATCGTGGTGTAGTTTGTTATTCAACACTTCATTATTCGGATGAGTATAATAATAATGTATAATTTTTGTAAATAATAAATATAACATGATAATGATTATTCATATATGATATATCACCCAATTACATTTAATTTTACCATTAATATAATGATATTGTCAATCGTGCGTACATACGGATTACCGTCTCCACAAACGCGATGAGATTCATTCCCCCTCGAAACCATTCAAAAATAATTCTCATTTGATGATTAAAAATAATTTTTTAGAACTTAATATAATTTTGGATATGAATAAAATATATCCTATCTATAACAAACATGACTTAAATAACAAAATATATAAAGTAAAATGAATCAGTTAACACCTCAAACAATGATACTACTAAAATATTATTAACAAAGCAATATTATACGATCATATTTGATATCATATTTATGTATGTGGTTCTTGTATAAATTAATAAAAATGATTTAACTATTATAAAGGAGGATAACATACCTTCGAATAAGGAAAAGTACAAGGTAACGGTTAATTTTAAAATCTCTTTATTTATCTGAGATTGTTTATACATAAGTATCTACTGCGACTTCTTTATCATCCACATAGGTGTTTATTAAAAATGTGTTGTAAAACATTTTCACTATTTCCTAGAATATAGTTTAAAGTCATTTGTAAAATTTTTTTACTTTTTATAAATTTTTTTGAAAGTAATCTTTTCGTCATTTTCCAAACAAGGTAATTTATGACTTTTTCGACAAATTAAGGTAAGAATTTTTTTTAACATTATTCGGTAGGTGCGGCTATTTTTAACCATTATAAAACCTTAAAATATTCCCTTACAATATTATAAAAATATTTTAAAAATAAATGTTTTCTTTTATAATTACATGACTTTTAAATTATTTCAAAATAAAAAGAGATATTTCTCTCAAATAGTTTTGATCTCATCTATGTCAACATCCATTGATGGATTTTACACTTGTTTATAGCTGATTTATTATGATAAAATAATCCATATTGTATTAAAGTTTTTGTGATATGTTTTAATATGGATGTATTATTTTTATACCATTTCGGTTTTATGGTTAAAGTATTAACATTTCTTATTAAATTTTTAATACGAATGTTTATGTTATGTTTCAATCATTTCCTATGAGGAACGTATTGGACTTTACAAGTAATTGGTGGATCCCTCTATAGCTCCCTGATGCATCAGTATGTCTCATGAGGCAAAATAGTGTCTTGGAACATTGCCTTGACAAAATCTTATTTGTAGTCTTGGAATGAGGCATTGACTATGTGGTAATAATGTTCGTCATTGTGCATTCCATCATTATAAAATTAGTTGTTGATATTACATGTGATTATTTGACTAGTAGAATATCCATGTGAATAATTAAATTTCATTATTTGATTTTTATTTTCCATATTATTCTGAATTTTATGTTTAAAAGTATTTTGTTTTAGTCTTATACATTTTCTTAAATGATTATGCTTATTTATGATAGTTTCCACTATATTGTTATCCTTACTAAGTATCTAAGCTCACTATTTTATTAGGTTTTCTTTTTTCCATGATGTGAAAAAGTATATTATGACTGACCTACAGAGATAGGCTAAGGGATATGAGTGTGTTCAAATGGGACACAATGTTGTTGGTATTTCATTTCATGGTGTAATCTAAAACTTATGTATGCATATAGTACTTCCAAGTCCACTAAACTAATCGGTCGTTCATGATATGATCTCTTGTGATCATGCCAATGTTATGTAGTAATGCACCGACTCTGGGTAACTAGGTTCAGGGTGTTACACTGGTTTAGGATCCTATTCTTGATGTAGTTGTTCTAGATAGGCAGCGAGTGGTGCTTCCACCCCTTGTTCCATGAGGGGAATTACTATCTCTGGGTCAGTTTAATCATTTATGGAAGATACAGTCGTTGTACATTAAAGATTATTAGGGAGAATATGTGCATAAAATGATTATACTTCTACAGTTAAAGGATCATAGGATACCTATATTATAATGTGAGATACACCCTCAGATCATCGAGGTTGGGTTGGAGTCTATATTTCAAGTTTTTCATTTTATATGGACACCACCAGCACAAATGGTCACTTTTTCAATAGGACTTTTCATTGGGGTAGTGAGGAGTTGGTAGGGTTTGTTTACCCATGTGTATGATGAGTATAAACTCTCTTGGGAAGAGTTTGAGTGCCTATTTTATGATGATGTTTATCCCTCTAACAGACCTATTGTTTAAGAACATGATCTTTTTAGGTATGGTTGGTCTGTGGAGTGATGCCTAGGAAGGGGGAGTTGGGATACTGGGTATGGAACTGATTATCATGGATCTTTTTCATTAATAGTAGTTAGTAGGTGATAGTTGATGGTGACTCAGTGTAAGAGACAACCTCATTCTCAGGCTCAAAAACCCAAGTTTGTAACGTAGCAATAGAATAGTGTACTTGGTCTTCTTGAATATTATTTGGTTGGGACATATCATAGAAGATTTATACATCACAATATTGGAAAATGATTTGTATTTGGAATACATGATCATTATGCACTGGTTTTCTTGACCCATCATAATAGGGTTTGAGTAAAGTCAAAGGGTTTTTAGGATCCAAGGAATTTAGACATAGTATGAGGCATCATCTATATTACCTTTTAACTTATATAATCCATAAATTTTCCATTCATATCCAATCCAATGTGATTTTTGTTGTCCGTGTTTTGGTTTTTGTGATGTGTCTTGAGAATACATGGAATGGGGATGATTTCCCCACTGATATGTGGCCTTGTTATTTGATTTAAAACAATGTGGATTAGACAGGTCCACCCAAAGTCGATCATTTTGAGCTGTGGAGGATGAGTTTCTTTGACTTGTGTTTTTTAAGTTGTTTTGATGAGATAGGTGTCAAAGAGGGCCTTAGTTAAAGAGGACATATGGGAAAGCATAATGATTTATTTGAAAATTTGTGTGTTTTGACCTCAATAATTTAGATGTGATCAAGCTATGATCAATGTGTTCTCTTCTCCGGATACTATTTTAGCAATGTTTCATAATTAATATTTCCCTAGAAATATCCCCTATTCGAAACCAAATAGTACTTTTGGAGACATTTTTTCAATACCCTTGTGATGGAGGCTCCTGTAGAGAGGATTAGTGACCTAAATTTTTTTGTTGGTGGTGTGAAATGACATTTCAAGGAGAGGGAACCTTGCACAAAATCATTCCATACTGGTAGTGGGACCCTATGATGTTTTCCACAGTTTGGTATAGTTGTTTATCATCCAACATAAGATAATTTCTACCAGTGGGTGTATTGGTGCATCTAGTTTTTTGGGATGGATTTTTTTCCTTATATAAGGAGAGATCCACATTTATGGTAGGATAATCCCATTTTTAAAAGGTTTTAGACACTTTCTTATCATATTCCCCAGTATTACAATTTGAGAAGCTAAGGATTTGTGCTTCTAATTTCTTGTGATGGTGGTGGAGTGTGAGGGTGTCCATATTAAGAATGTTTCAAGTTTACCTCCCAAACGAGAGTTCATTTTCTACATATACTTGCACCAAGGATGACCCAATATTTTTGTTAGCATATCTTATGACCCCATGTATCTATGAGAGATGGAGGTATGGTTGGAATAATCTATAGAGAAGGTAATTTATAAGACTGAGTGTGTTTTCTTGGGTATCCCTATTTTTTTCTCCTAAGATTCAGATGATAGATTGAGGCCATGTTTGTGTTGGAATCACCTAATACATGTGACTATCTAGAAGAAGTATCCACCCCATGTGTTAATGATCACATCGACCATAGATAGAGGTGAAGTTGAACTCAGAGTTTAACATCATTATGGTTTATCATAATCTCTAGGTTCAAGAGGTGGTTATATCAAGCATACCTTCCTAGATCCGGTTTGGTTTATTTTAGTTTTTAGTGATTCGATTTTCCATGTTGAACACACCATAAAGGTTTAAAAGACTAATGAGCAAAATAATTAACCATTCTTGGACCATTTCACAGTTTTATTCTATAATGGTACCCTTTTTTCCTTAGTGGTATAGTTAGAACATTCACAACACTAGAGAATGTTGATAGACATGATGCGGGAATGATATTCCAATGGTTTCTCTTATGTATTAAATTCTAGATTCTAAGGTACACTTCTCAAGATATGTCTTATCATAAATGGGAGGAAAATTATACACTGATGAGGTTGAGGTGTCATGAGATTAAGAGCCACCCTAGGTCATGTCCATGGATGAAGTTTTTCACAATGATTTTTTCTATCCACTGTTGTTGAGTGAGGTGACAAAGTAGTTGACCACTTTTCATTTGACCCTTATGGGTGAGTTTGGTGTAGTGTACCTCCAGTTGATGATTATTACCCCTCTAATTCTTCAATGATTCAGGGAGGCACATCTAGGGGATATCGACTGGGAGATGTTGTGTGACTAGATATCCACTTGATACTTTCTTAATAGATTTCTTAAATATTGATATCATGGTACCCTTGTTCAAGAAAGGTCAATGGAACTGATAAATCTGTGGGGGAAAAGGTGATGAGGAGGTGATTTTCCCTTAGTTTTACACCCAAGAAAAGTTTGGTTGTACCGATATACTTTATCATTGGGTTTGGTGACTAAGGATGTTGTGGCTTTTTTTTATTTTAACTCTCAACATATCACCTACAAATAGGTAGAGACCGAGGTGATAGATGGAAGTGGAAATGGGATAGTGTTTTGTGGTTATCGTTATGGGGATTCCACAATATATGATATGTTAATATATTACATCAGTGATTGTATACTGACTCTCTTGTTTGACCAACTTACTACCCATCCGAGAGAAGATCTTAGTAGAGAGTTTTGTATTCCAATAAATTCAAGAAGTACTATAGATCATGTAATTACCTCAATTATTGGTTATACCTTGAATCTCACTTTACATTATGTTTATAGAGAGGACGCAGGAGGAATTTGGGACTTAGCTTCACTTAATCATTTTGTTTCTACCCTAGACAGATGATCAAGGAGAAAAAACCATATAGGTTCTAGATAACATTCTTCAGGATTTCATGTTAGCTTTGGGGGCCAAATCTCTGAGGACCACCTACCATCGGTGGAGTATGAATATCAATAGTTATCACTCCAAAATTGAAATAGCACTCTTTGAGTCCATGTATTAAAGACCCTATAGGTCACCAATACACTAGTTTGAGCGAGTGTGGTTTAATGCAAGTAATAATATTGTTTGAATTAGTTATGGTTGTGAAAGGTGTGAAGTTTATCCAAGAGTAAATGGGGACTTCCCAAAAAACATAAAGAGTCCTTTGTAGACTAACGATGGTGGCATTTGTAGTTCTATGAGGAGATCATCTATTCTTAGATATCTCTCTATGTTGAGGATCATGGGTATTTGAAAAGGATGATAGGTTATCTCAAAGGATCATCATTAATTTCTCTAGTTAATACATCAGGTTCGAGAGTTAGTGTGTTGCTAAACCCTGTGATTATATTTAGACTAGATTCTTGGTGTTTTACACTTTTAATATCTGAGGATATGTATGTACGACTCATTATACACTGTCAACCTGGATGATTTCATCATGGGGTGTTGGGATACATTTCAAGGTACTCGGTGTTGGTTTTAAAAAGGCTTATGAGTACCCATTGAGGGAATGTGGTTACCCTAGGTGCGTGTTTGTAGATATAGAAAGAGTATGAAAGAGAGATCATATGAGAGAGAGAGAGATCCATATGTGGGCTTAGTATCCCAACATTTTTGTTTAGAATGTGATTTTGGGTGGGATCCTTTATGTGGGGAATAATTTAGTGATTATGGTTTTTTTGTGTAAGTATATTTAATATTATTAGGAATATTTTTAGAACAAAGCCCAGACACAGCATGAGAGCATAAGGTTTGGTAAGCCCAATACTAATATAATAAAAATAATAAATTCATTAATATCACACACATATAGGTTTCATAATGTTTTGAAATAACTTCCAAAATTGGTATTTTATTGGAAATCATAGACCACATTTTAGTCTAGAATGTGGGTTTCATCCGAGGTGTGGCCTAAAGTTATATAGAAATGGACGTTCAGATGAGGCAGTCGTTAGCACGTACATTAAGGGGATAAATTAATAAAATATTTTAATTTTTCCATATAATACCCATAACCAATTAATCTATTTAAATGGAATATTATATAAATTATTCAGGTTTATTCACATTACCCTTAGAGTTTAGAGATGATCCCCTAACATTATTCATTTTAGGATCATCATTGGATGATGAATGATTGAAGAATCGAGGTGGAATGAGAGATAGATAATGTAGTGGGACTTATACTTAATAGGATAATGTTGTATTCACCAATGATTGATCCCAATTTCGGTAGGATACAATATTTTATGGTTTATCCCCCTTGAAATTTTTGTAAAGTAATTGATTTTATATCTAGATTTTTATCAATCCAATATCGTTCTTCACATAATCCATTTTTAAAAAATAAATTGGTTGAATACGTATACATTATATTGTCTCATACTGATCAATTCATCTAGAACTATGTGATAGTTTTCCAAGATCACTTCAGCTAATAACATAAACCTTTGTTTCTTGTGAGTTTCCACCACTTTTTCTTTTTGTTATCCATAGTTTCCCAGGTGTCCATGGTTCTACTTTTTGAGTTGGATTCAAGCATGATCTAACCCTCAGATACATGGTGGAAATGTGAAATATGGATAGTATAGAACCATGATGAAGGAAAGTGGTGGGATCATGGTTTTTGGGTGATGTTCGTGGGTTTTAGAATCCCAAACAGAAATGGGTAGGGTGACAGAACCTTCATGTGGGAAATAGATGTCCAATTTTCAGACATCAAAGGATAAGGATCGATGTTCATTGAAAACCCCTCATATTTCATGTTTTCAAATAGTGAATGTTTAGATCTTGAGTCTTGTTCAAGAAATGTGAGGACTTCGTCAATTTTTATGAAAACCCTTATAATAAGATTTGTAGTCTAATGAACACACAATGTGTAATCCCTTAGCTGTGACAATAGGTTTTTCGGGAAAAGTTTACAATCACATGTCATGTGGTTGGACCCACACACCATGTGACCCTGCTTGAGTAGCTATGATGGGATCTTACTGGCACACACCTAGGACCCCGTGTAGTGTGATATTCTATCTACTCTGGGAGTACACAATCATGGTCTAATATCTAGGCATATCCAAGTACACATTTAGATACATTGTCATAGCCCAAAGTACACAGGCATGTCTGGTCATACACAAAAACTCCATCGGATGTCGAGGAATTTCATGTGCCACCAATACATGTTGTGTATGATGACATCACATCCAAGCTGTTTCTAGAGGATAACATGTCCAAGAGATTAGGTAGGGCCACATCCCATGTGGACCACCATACATGTCTTGTAATTCCAACCATATCTTTTTTATATCACATCTTCTTCATTTGGACTTGAATTTATGCTCTCTAGTAGCCAATACTGAGTGTTTTAACATTTAAATCATGATAATATACTTGATTGTGGCATATGAGATATGATGTGAGGTGTTCTAAGTGTGATTCTTCTTCAGGTGACATTTGGTGAGGATAGAAATCAAGTGATATCATCATAGTGTTTTCAGGGTTAGTACTCCCCTATTACACCAAGATATGGGTACCTTGTATTCTATACACATAATATATCTGGTTTAGTACTCCCCTGTTACCATATGGCATGGTTTCCCTATATTCTTTTCACATATGACATATGTGTTAATATTCCCCTATTTCACCAAGGGGCAGTTACAATGTTCAATACTCCCCTAGCACACTGAGTTATGGGTTCCATGTAATCTTCACACAGGTAGGGTCGATACTCCCCTTACTACTATAGAATACGGGTTTTCTACCTATAGAGTGGAACTCCCATTTATTTGATCAGCAATTGTATGCAAGACCTCTATGGGATTTATGGCTCCCTCAAATGTGGAACACAGTTGTGAGGAGTAGGCCCCTCCTATCATATTATGGTGATATTACATTGGATATATGGATTGTATTTGTGTCTCCCTTAGTTTTATTGTGTAGTGCTAAAGGGTAGGCACCTCCACAGGTTGTTTATGAGGTTTTTCTTGATTTTGGTTATTAGAGATGAACCTTGCAGCTACAGGAAGACTCATCATTCTTAGTTGGTCTATGTAGATAGAGATACTCTTTTCTCTTAGTTTGGGCTTCTTAATGAGAATATCTATATTATTATGGTTATTGTATCAATTTTTTTTACATTCCTTCCATGGGTTGGGCTAACTATTTTTATTGTATTATTTCTATTTATCCCTTCTATTTTTAGTTTTTCATACTAGGTACGTATATAATAACCCATGCATGGGATTTTCCTATACATGTTCATTCTTATGTAGACAATAGGTAGATCAGTGGTGTTTTGGTGGTTCTTAGGGATATGTGGGTGCGTTGACCACGTATAGTGGTCAAAACTAGGAGATTAGTATCTGGGATCTCTCATAGTTTGTATTAGTTAAAATTGTTTTAAGGTTTGGAAATCACTCTTGTTGGGCATGTATTTTTCCCATTTTTTGGAATTAGTTTATATTTTTTCATTATGTAATGTTTTTCCTAGAGTTTATTGTATGCATGGATTCTCTCTATATGTTAAAGTATTTTACATTGTATTCCTCTGCACTACTACATGGATTTGGGTGGGTGTGTGTGTACAAGTACATTAAGAAAATGACACCCATTATAGTTATTCATTCTCAGTTCTTTTCTCCATCCTCTGGGCTATTGAAGGATGGATTGGGGTTGTGAAAGTTTGGTCTTTCACCGACTAGATTGGCCCTAGTGGGTTGGGTCATTACAAAAAATATCTAGAAAATACTACTGATATGATGGAGTAAAACCAAATTTTAAAGGGAAAAAATACATGCCCAACCTGAAATGAATTCCCAACTTGAAAACAATTATAATGAATTAAATATGAGGGAGTTCATCTTTAGATCACCAAGATCATCCATCATATGTGGCCTATTCACCCGAGTATCACTATACTCCACCAATTCCACTACCAAACTATCTTTTTTCTGTATAAGATATGACATGTGAGAGAAAAACTCATGTAGGGGTGAGTTTATATATACACAATAGGATTCCCCAAAAACTAAAAAGGGGTGATAAAAATATATATATAAAAGGATAGATCAACCAATAATAAGAGAAAAAACCTATCATAAATATATGCTCACAAATAAACCTAGATGAGAGAGAAGGGGGTCTTCATATCTATATATAATCCCAGAATGATGATTTTACCTAAAGTTATAAAGTTCTATCACTAATTCCTAGAATATCACATGTCTCTCTGAGAAATCTATGTGGAGGACCCACACCTTGCCACTACTCCACAACCTGAGGGGGCATAATCTCCAATAAAGGACATGTGCCTTATTATGATAAGGGGGATCCACTCAATAGATAGAGGACCAACATGCTAGTGATATATGGGGTGAAACAGAAATCATGGAGGACATATGCCCCAACACGATATGGGGATTCCACTCAATAGGTAGAGATAGAGGACACCTACCCTAGTGTGTTAGGGGGTGCCGCTCTTGCATTAGAATATCCACTCCCAAGTACTATTGTAACATCCCAAGTAAGTAATGAATAAAAAATATTTTTATCTATGTCTATTAATGAATTAGATAGTGTTTTAGAGGCTTAAAATGAAAATAAATCCAATCTTAAGCATGGAATACACTAATATTCTTAAAAGATTGTTTTACTGCCTTATGATGGAAAACCCTTTTTAAATCTATCTTTTGACAATTTTATAAACTATGTTTGTCAAATTAAACTTATTCTTTATGATTGGGACAACAAAATTTACTTTTTGTGAATTTTTGGTATTTTTCTGACAAAGTTCATTTTTTAATGAATAGTGAAAAATACTGTATTTTACATCGAAACTGCTTTTTAATCTAATTTATTTATATGATTATATTATCTTTTGAATTGTTTTTGAAGTGAAATTAGAATATATTTTTACCATTTAATCCAATGGTGGTCATTGGAATCAATTTCACTTTGAAATTGGACTTAAACTGGTGTCAATCTTTTGATACTTATTGTTTCATAAAAACATGCTATTTGCTCTGACAATGGGAATTAATTATTAAATTAATTAATGTGACTTATATGTTTTGAATTTTTTAAAATATACTTCATTTTTGAATTCAGAATATCAAATATAGCTTGGGGTGAAGTTTTGGTATTTTTCTGAAAAACTCCAATTTTTGATGAATAGTGAAACCACTAAGTGGTAATCATGCAAACTGATTTTTCAGTTAAATGAAAGTTTACCACTAATGTGTATTGAATTTTAAAAATCCGACATACATGGTTGTCATTAGTATGTAAAATGTGGTTCAATGGGATGAAAATAATTTTTTGGTGAATAGTAACTTTTTTTCATTAATCGCGATTAGAGGTAATTAGTGTAATTTAAGGTAAAAATGATATTATAAAAATGTGAAAACACCATGACACTTGTCCTACACCTATTGGGTGAGTCATGGCCGACCAATACAACCCATGGGTCGATTTAGGGGACCCCATGGATCCACTTGGGTGAGATAATGACTTTAATGCCTTTTTTTAAATAAAGGTGAAAATGACACTAACATAAATTGTTTTACTAAAACAATTTTTAGAAGGGGTTATACTAATCATATTTTTGTCTATAAATATTAATTAGAAACATAAAAATATTTCCTACATCATATTTTTTTTTTAATTTTTAGACATTAAATAAGTTAAATTATTTATGACATCATGATGATGCACTGATGACCTCATTATTTAACGATTTAAATAAAATGGAAAGATAATGTAATATCTAAGACCTACACTTGTCCAAAAACTATTGGATGATAATATTTCAAAGAATTATCATCTTATATTTGAAATATATCAATGTGGGACCTTAGAAATTCGAAACACTTTTGAAAATAAAATAATAGTTTCATGATTTCCAAAAGTCCCCTCCTCTCCTCTTATAAAAGGCCCCCATCTCTACCTCATTTCACACACTCCCCAAGCCTTTGGCTCGGCCATCCCCTGCCCATTTACTCTCTCCACATCCCTCTCCTCATCTTAGAGGATTCCCTTTGTGCAGAATCCTTTCAAAGGAAGCCTTTAGGCTCAAATCAAAAGGAGTTGCACTTTTAAAGGTAATTATTTCTCTCATGTTCATTTGTTTTATTTTGCTTCTCCAACCCCCTAAACTCTTTTTATTTACTTATTTTGTAACAACACCAGTATATTAAATATACTAGGATGTTGTTATAAGATTTATTCGAGCTACACTCTCACACAACTACATCAAATGGTTAAAGAACATATGGTTTCCGTGGATGGCGAAATTCTGCCTTCCGAAACGATGATTGTTCAATACTCATCTAACACCTTAAAAGGTGGCCATTATGATGTCAATATTTTTATATATGATATATAATATTTTTATTCTTTCCTTAAGCTTCTGTATTTTTCATTTATGGCATACCACTATTGTTTCCATTCTGGGTAAACACGATATCTTCATTTTAGGAAGTGCGGACTACCGCCCCCTGAAAGTGATTTGATTCGTTAATAACATATGTGGGATGTGTAAAGGATAAAGTTAATGATATTATATATGTTATTATACTGGAATTATAATATACTCTTATATCATTATGATTCCATTCCAGGAAATACGAAATAGAAATGGAAGTAGCGTTCATGCGTACGTACGGCTTACCGTCTCCATGAACGGTGCATTTCATTTCTTACCTCTGAATGTGATGTAATATTATAAATACATGTATATGCTGAATATATATGATATATATGTTATCCAAATCATTAATATCATTCTGTATATAATGAACCTTTGACAAAATTAACAACATGTAAGTGTAAGAAGTCTATTTTTGACTTAAGAACCAAATACCGACAAAATGAACATTATTAAATTAAATGATTACATGATGTTCATAACATGGTATAAAAGGAATAATAAACTTGAAAAAGGTTCTTAAGCAAGTAGAGATTAACTTAATTTTATTATTCAGGAGATTAAAGAACGGTCGGGTCAATTCGGATACAAGGTATGGGACTTCGTCTCAATCTCCTTTCATTGAGGCATATTTTGTTTTATACACAACCTTCTTTTATACGGTGTGTAAACCCCTTTTACTTTTACATTTTTTCAAAATTAATCTTTTTTATATGAAGCATTTACTAATGGACAAAAGGGAATGTTTTTGTCGTACGTATGCGGCGACAACGACTTCTCCGCCGTCATGACCATTATTTGAGTTTTGGCTTCCACTACAAGCCATACCTTAATTTTAAAAGAAAAATAAATACCATGTTTTACTTTTCTTTTATATGGGTATTGAAAATGGTTTTAATAATGTTTTTATATCAATGTGTTGTATTGATATCTTGTGATTGAAAGGTGGAAATGTTATGTTTCCTTTACGCATGTTTTATTTGATATGATTATGTTATGGTTCTTGGGAATTATTATGAAGACGGGTGGTTCTGTGATAAACAAAGGGCGGGTGAGCCCGATATAGCTCTCCAATGCATTGGGTAACGCGAAGGAGTGAAACGTTAAGGTTTCTCGGAAAATATTTAGGGAATATACTGTGATTGTATTCCAAACGTAACCAAGAGGGTTACTCCCTACGTAAGAATGTTATGAATACCTCAAGTTACCTTTATGTATTATGATTTCATTGATTTATTCATGATTTTATGAGGTATTTTAAAGTGCCTATGTTTTATGGGTAATGTATGATTTCATTCTTATGTATATATGAACTCATGTTTCCTTTCCATTTTTTTTATAACCCATACTAAGTTTTTATGCTCATCCCAAGTTTTTGAAATGTTTTTCACAGGTCACGGGAAAGGTACATGATAAGATGATAGTGTCAAGGAAGTGTCAAGAAAGAATCCATGTTTTATTTTCAATATGTTTCTGTTGATGGGAAAAAGAATACTACCTTTTATTGTAACCACTTTGTTTAAATGTGGGTTGTAATGCATGTTTTAAGCTCTAATTATCTAAAACTCTAAACCCGAAAAGATCCTCAACGTGTAATCTTGTGATAACTCAAGATTATGTAAGGTTTAAGGTTGGGGCCTTATAGTTGGTATCAGAGGTCGGTTTAGATAACTTTAGGAGTTAGAATTATATTAAATGATTATATAAAAATATTTTTTTATGGTCAAATTGAAGTGATATAGCATTTGAAGATTACCATGTTGCTTCATCTAAGACATGTTTGTTCAGAATGGTTTTCCGCAGAGGAAACTGGGAAGCAGTGCTAGGAAGGCATACAAAAGGAAATAACCTTCCAAATCAGCATCCCGAGATGGTCGGAATTGGAACTGAACAGTTTGTTGCACTGATGGCACAGTTGACTCAGGCTATAAATGGTGGTGGTATCCATGCACGAGATCAGCCAGATCAACCACAGAGGAACATGTCAGTGGTGGAACATTTCATGAGGAAACATCCCCCATCATTCAGAGGATCATCTGACCCTATGTTAGCTGAAGGGTGGATTAAAGAACTGGAGAAGATTTTCGATGTCATGGGGTGATCAGACAATCAAAAGGTTAGTCTTGTTATTTACTATTTGGAGGGTGAGCTAGATCAGTGGTGGTCGATGGTTAAAAATATCAGGGACGCTGATGAGATTGATGCTCTCGACTGGAATGAATTCAAAGGTATTTTTCTTGAGAAGTATTTTCCTAAGGCTGTTAGACTTAGGATGGAAAAGCAATTCTTTGAATTGAGGCAAGAGGAAGACTCAGTGGCTACCTATGAATAAAGTTTCACTCGATTGGCAAGGTATGCTCTAAATTTTATCCGAGACCTTGATAGTAAAATCAATCATTTTTACTCAGGATTAAAGCCAAAATATCGAAGGGAATTAGATTCTCATGAGTTTAAAAGTTTTGAAAAGCTTGTTCGATGTGCTGAGAAGGTGGAAATGGAGTTTTGCCGATGACCAAGTGTTCTATAAAAACCAGCAGAAGAAGAGACCGAGGTGGTAGGAGAAAGGTATGAATTCGTCAAAAAAGTCTTATGGTAAGAAAACTAAGTTTCCAGTTTGTGATAAATGTGGAAAAAGGCATGCTGGGGAATGTCTTATAAATTCTAGAAAGTGTTACCGATGTGGTAAGATGGGACATAAGGCTCGTGATTGCACTAAAAAGGATCAAGGTGAAGGTAAGACCAAATTTGATTTACAGTTAGTGAAATGTTATAAGTGCAATGAGATGGGTCAATATGCAAACGAGTGTCCGACAAAGAGCTTGAGTGATGGGAATCAGTTAGACTACAAACAGAAAGGGGTGGTGAAATCCTTTGCAACTACTTCAGCAGATGTCGGGCCATCAAATGAAGTTGTATCAGGTACTTTGTTTGTTTTTTCAGATTATGCCAGTGTGTTGATTGATTCGGGGTCTACACATTCTTTCATCTCTGAAACCTTTTCTAGTAAAATGGGAATACCATTTCAAGAAATGACTCCTGAACTTTTGGTAAAAACACCTGGGGGAAATGTTGAGGCAAAAAGAATTTATAAGAATCTTCCTATCCTTATCTGTGGAAAGAACCTACTTGCAAACCTTATTGTTCTACCTCTAGTAGAGTTTGATGTTATCCAGGGTATGGATTGGCTCTCTATTTACCATGCTAAGATTGACTGTAGAGCTAAAGAAGTATCTTTTCAGAAAGACTTTCAGTTTGTGTACAAGAATGAACCCTTACTATTGATAACTTATCAAGAGGCCAAGAAACTTGTAAAAGATGGAAATTAATGTTACCTTGCACACATCATTGAAAATAAAGGAACTGTTCAGATTAATGATGTACCCGTGGTAAATGAGTATCCTGATGTTTTTCCTGATGAGTTTCCTGGAATAATACCAGATCGAGAAGTTGAGTTTACTGTTGACTTAGTTCCTGATGATAAGCCAATTTCAAAACCTCCTTATCGAATGGCTCAAATTGAACTTTTAGAGTTGAAGGAGCAATTGCAAGATTTATTAGAGAAATGTTTCATTCGACCTAGCACATCACCATGGGGTGCTCCTGTTTTATTTGTTAAAATGAAAGATGGTTCTATGAGACTTTTCATTGATTATAGAGGCTTGAATAATATCACTGTTAAGAACAAATATCCTTTGCCTCATATCGATGATTTGTTTGATCAGCTCCAGGGAGCTCAGTTTTTTTCAAAGATTGACTTGAGATCGGGGTACCATCAGCTGAAGGTAAAGGAGGTAGATATTCTGAAGTCCGCGTTCCGTACGAGATATAGCCATTATGAATTTGTAGTAATGCCTTTTGGGCTAACCAATGCACCAGCTGTATTCATGGACTTAATGAATAGAATTTTCCATGAGTTCTTGGATAAGTTTGTGGTCGTTTTCATTAATGATATTTTGGTTTTTTCTAAAAGTAAAGAGGAGAATGAAAGACGTTTAAGGGTTATCTTGTAAACCTTAAAAGAAAAGAAACTGTATGGAAAATTCAGCAAGTGTGAGTTTTAGTTGCAACAAATTTCTTTCCCTGGTCATATTGTTTCTAAAGATGGAATAACTGTTGATCCCTACAAAAACAAAAGTAGTGGAAGAATGGCCAAGACCCACAAATGTTACCGAGATCCATAGCTTCCTTGGTTTGGCAGGCTATTACCGAAGGTTTGTTAGAAATTTTTAATGATTATCTAGTCCAATTACTAAGCTAACTCGGAAGGGTGTTAAGTTTATCTGGACAAAAGAATGTGATGATTGTTTTCAGGAATTGAAAAGAAGATTGGTGAATTCTCCAGTTTTGGAACTACCTTCCAGGAATGGTGAGTTTGTTATATACAGTGATGCTTCATTGAAAGGACTTGGTTTCGTCCTAATGCAGAATGATCAGGTAATTGCTTATGCTTCATGACAGTTGAAAACTCATGAGGTAAATTACCCTACACATGATTTGGAATTAGCTGCTGTTGTTTTCGCTTTAAAAATTTGGAGCCATCATTTGTATGGAGTAAACTATGAAATATATACTGATCACAAATGTTTAAAGTATATATTCACTCAGAAATAATTGAACATGAGAGAAATGAGATGGCTAGAATTAATCAAGGATTATGATTGTACGATTCATTACCATCTGGGAAAAGAAAATAAAGTGGCTGACGCCTTGAGTCGAAAAAGTAATGCTTCATTAGAAATGTTGCATTTGGAACGTGATCCTTTGGTTAAGGATTTGATAAACTTTGGCATAGAAGTTGTTGGTGAAGGAAGTCCTTCTCTTTTGTTTCAGGTATCAGTGAGATCTTCACTATCAGGTAGAATCAAGCAAGCACAGAAGCAAGACAGTGAGTTGTAGAAAAAGGTAGAGCTGGTTCAGAAAGGTAAGTTGGCTGAATTCAACATTGATAATGATTGTGTTTTGAGATTTGGTAAGAGATTGTGTGTGCCTTGTGATTCACAGTTGAAGATAGATTTGTTATGTGAAGATCATAGTTCTCTGTATTCAGTTCATCCGGGCAGTACTAATATGTATAGAGATCTGCGGGAGTATTACTGGTGGGATGGAATGAAAAGGGATATTGCTGATTTTACTGTGAAGTGTTTGACATGTCAAAAGGTTGAAGCAGAGTGGCAGTTACCGAAAGGGATGCTTCAGTATTTTCCAGTTCCATAGTGGAAATGGGAGAATATATCCATGGAATTTGTTGTGGGATTACCAAAGACATCTCGAGGTAATAATGCAATCTGGGTTATTGTTGATCGCTTGACCAAATCTGCTCATTTCCTTGCTATACGAGATACTTTTTCCCTAGAACAACTTTCCCGTTTGTATCTTATAGAGATAGTCAGGTTGCATGGAGTTCCCCTCTCCATTGTATCTGATCGTGATCCCATGTTCACTTCTAACTTTTGGAAAGGCCTTCAGAAGTCGTTGGGTACTGAATTAAATTTTAGTACAGCTTTTCATCCTCAATCAGATGGGCAGTCAGAACGAACAATTCATACCTTGGAGGATATGTTATGAGCTTGTTCGATGGATTATCAGTTAAGTTGGGACCAACATCTTTTTTTGGTTGAATTTTTATATAATAACAGTTTCCATTTCAGTATACAAATGGCACCATTTCAGGCATTATGTGGGAAGAGGTGTTGAACTCTAGATTTCTGGGATGAAGTGGGTAAAAGGAAGTTGATGGGACCAGAATTGGTAGAAGAGTTGGCAGAAAAGGTTCAGCTGATTCAGGACACATGAGAACAGCTCAAAGCAGGCAGAAAAGTTATACGAATAACAGGAGGAAGGATCTCTCTTTTGAGGTAGGTGATCATGTTTTTCTCAAAGTTTCTCCATGGAAAAGTGTTATGCGATTTGGTAAGAAAGGAAAGCTAAGTCCAAGGTTCATTGGACCATACGAAATTCTGGAGAGAGTTGGATCAGTTGCATACCGAGTGGCTTTACCTCCGAGTTTATCTCAGGTACACAATGTTTTTCATGTTTCGATGTTGAGAAAGTACATGCCAGATCCATCTCATGTTTTGAGTCCAGAGGTAGTTCAGCTGAAAGAGAATCTATCTTACGAGGAACAACCAGTTCAGATTCTTGACCATAGGGAGAAAGTGTTACGGAATAAGGTGACTAAGCAGGTAAAGGTTTTGTGGAAAAACCACATGATGGAAGAGGCAACATGGGAATCTGAAAATGCAATGAGGGATAAGTACCCCCATTTATTCGATAAGTAAATAAATTGCGGGGACACAATTTTCTAAAGGGGGAAGGATGTAACATCCCAAGTAAGTAATGAATAATAGATATTTTTATCTATGTCTATTAATGAATTAGATAGTGTTTTAGAGGCTTAAAATGAAAATAAATCCAATCTTAAGCATAGAATACACTAATATTCTTAAAAGATTGTTTTACTGCCTTATGATGGAAAACCCTTTTTAAATATATATTTTGAAAATTTTATAAATTATGTTTGTCAAAATAAACTTATTCTTTATGATTGGGAAATCAAAATTTACTTTTTGTGAATTTTTGGTATTTTTCTGACAGTGTTCATTTTTTAATGAATAGTGAAAAATACTGCATTTTACATCAAAACTGCTTTTTAATCTAATTTATTTATATGATTAGATTATCTTTTGAATTGGTTTTTAAGTGAAATTAGAATATATTTTTACCATTTAATCCAATGGTGGTCATTGGAGTCAATTTCACTTTGAAATTGGACTTAAACTGGTGTCAATCTTTTGATACTTATTGTTTCATAAAAACACGCAATTTGCTCTGACAGCGGGAATTAATTATTAAATTAATTAATGTGACTTATATGTTTTGAATTTTGTAAAATATACTTCATTTTTTAATTCAGAATATCAAATATATCTTAGGGTGAAGTTTTGGAAATTTTCTGAAAAACTACAATTTTTGATGAATAGTGAAACCACTAAGTGGTAATAGAGCAAACTGATTTTTCAGTTAAATGAATGTTTACCACTAATCTGTATTTAATTTTGAAAATACGACATACATGGTTGTCATTATTATGTAAAATGTGGTTCAATGGGATGAAAATAATTTTTTTGTGAATAGTAACTTTTTTTCATTAATCGCGATTAAAGGTAATTAGTGTAATTTAAGGTAAAAATGATATTATAAAAATGTGAAAACACCATGAAAATTGTCCTACACCTATTGGGTGAGTCATGGCCGATCAAGAAAACCCATGGGTTGATTTAGGGGACCCCATGGAGCCACTTGGGTGAGATAATGACTTTAATGCCTTTTTTTAAATAAAGGTGAAAATGACACTAACATAAATTGTTTTACTAAAACAATTTTTAGAAGGGGTTATACTAATCATATTTTTGTCTATAAATATTCATTAGAAAGATAAAAAGATTTACTACATCATATTTTTTTTATAATTTTTAGACATTAAATAAATTAAATTATTTATGACATCATGATGATGCAGCGATGACCTCATTATTTAACGATTTAAATAAAATGAAAAGATAATGTAATATCTGAGACCTAAACTTGTCCAAAAACTATTGGATGGGAATATTTAGAAGCCTTATCATATTATCTTCGAAATATATCAATGTGGGACCTTATAAATTCGAAACACTTTTGAAAATAAAATAATAGTTTCATGATTTCCAAAAGTGCCCCTCCTCTCCTCTTATAAAAGGCCCCCACCTCTACCTCATTTCACACACTCCTCAAGCCTTTGGCTCGGCCATCCCCTGCCCATTTACTCTCACCACATCCCTATACTCATCCTAGAGGATTTATTTTGGGCAGAATCCTTTCAAAGGAAGCCTTTAGGATCAAATCAAAAGGAGTTACACTATTAAAGGTAATTATTTCTCTCATGTTCATTTGTTTTATTCTGCTTCTCCAACCCCCTAAACTCTTTTTATTTACTTCTTTTGTAACGACACCAGTATCTTCAATATACTAGGATGTGTTTATAAGATTTATTCGAGCTAAAATCTCACACAACTACATCAAATGGTTAAAGAACATATGGTTTCCGTGGATGGCGAAATTCTGCCTTCCGAAACGATGATTGTTCAATACTCATCTAACACCTTAAAAGGTGGCCATTATGATGTCACTATTTTTATATATGATATATAATATTTTTATTCTTTCCTTAAGCTTCTGTATTTTTCATTTATGGCATACCACTATTGTTTCCATTATGGGTAAACACGATATCTTCATTTTAGGAAGTGCGGACTACCGCCCCCTGAAAGTGATTTGATTCGTTAATACCATATGTGGGATGTGTAAAGGATAAAGTTAATGATATTATATATATTATTATACTGGAATTATAATATACTCTTATATCATTATGATTCCATTCCATAAAATACGAAATAGAAATGGAAGTAGCGTTCATGCGTACGTACGACTTACCGTCTCCATGAACGGTGCATTTCATTTCTTACCTCTGAATGTGATGTAATATTATAAATACATATATATGCTGTATATATATGATATATATGTTATCAAAATCATTAATATCATTCTGGATATAACGAACCTTTTACCAAATTAACAACATGTAAGTGTAAGAAGTCTATTTTTGACATAAGAACCAAATACCGACAAAATGAACATTATTAACTTAAATGATTACATGATGTTCATAACATGGTATAAAAGGAATAATGAACATGAAAAACGTTCTTAAGCAAGTAGAGATTAACTCAAGTTTATTATTCAGGAGATTAAGGAACGGTCAGGTCAAGTCGGATACGAGGTATGGGACTTCGTCTCAATCTCCTTTCATTGAGGCATATTTTGTTTTATACACAAACTTCTTTTATACGGTGTATAAACCCCTTTGACTTTTACATTTATTCAAAAGGAATCATTTTTATACGAAGAATTTACTAAATGAAAAAAGGGAATGTTTTTGTCATACGTATGGGGCGACAACGACTTCTCTGCCGTCGTGACCATTATTTGAGTTTTGGCTTCCTCCACAAGCCATACCTTCTTTTTAAAAGAAAAATAAATACCATGTTTTACTTTTCTTTTATTTGGGTATTGAAAATGGTTTTCATAATGTTTTTATATCAATGTGTTGTATTGATATCTTGTGATTGAAAGGTGGAAATTTTATGTTTCCTTTATCCATGTTTTATGTGATACGATTATGTTATGGTTCTTGGGCATTATTACGAAGACGGGTGGTTCCGTGATAAACTAAGGGCGGGTGAGCCCGATATAGCTCTCCAATGCATTGGGTAATGCGAAGGAGTGAAACCTTAAGGTTTCTCCGAAGAGATTTAGGGAATATACTGTGATGGGTATTCCATACTTAACCAACAGGGTTACTCCCTACGTAAGAATGTTATGAATTCCTCAAGTTACCTTTATGTCTTATGATTTCTAAGATTTATTCATGATTTTATGAGGTATGTTAAAGTGCCTATGTTTTATGGGTAAAGTATGATTTCATTCATATGTATATATCAACTCATGTTTCCTTTCCATGTTTTTTTATAACCCATGCTGAGTTTTTATGCTCATCCCAAGTTTTTGAAATGTTTTTCACAGGTCACGGGAAAGGTACATGATAAGATGATAGTGTCAAGGAAGTGTCAAGAAAGAATCCATGTTTTATTTTCAAAATGTTTCTGTTGATGGGAAAAATAATACTACCTTTTATTGTAACCACTTTGTTTAAATGTGGGTTGTAATGCATGTTTTAAGATCTAATTGTCTAAAACACTAAACGTGAAAAGATCCTCAACATGTAATCTTGTGATAACTCAAGATTATGTAAGGTTTAAGGCTGGGGCCTTATAACTATAAGGGTTGAAACATAGAAGGGTATAGGAAGAATGCACTAGTATGATAGCGGGTACCACTCAACCTGTATAAATAATATGGTGGCCCACACCTTGGTGTGATAGGGGGTTGTCTACCCCAAACTCCCTCTGATGATTCTTCTTGATCATTGCTACTTCTCTAGTGTCTCCTGAATAAGTGTCACCCTCTCAACACCACACTTCATGTCTTAAAATGCTCAAATAAGGATACCATCATGTTTTATGTTGATAAATGATTAGTATAGGATACTCATGGGCTAAAATACATGTCTATAATAAGGAGATATGAATCTTAGAGGTTCCCAAGAAAAGTACATGGAGTACACTTGGAATCACACGATGTGTGACCTCACCTCGCCTCCTGGTTTTTTCCTCACTGTCACATGAATTATATGAACTTATAGAACAACATGACATGTAATGGTACTTCATGGAGTGTCTCAACCACCTGAAGCCTTCCCATGTGCTCTTTTCCATACCAGTGTACTTTGGGTCATGCCCATGTACCCTTGGGCATGCATGTGTACTCTCAGAGTACACAGTGTGTCCTCCCTCACTGGTTACAAGGTGTGTGAAGATGGCACAAGGCTTGGCTTCTTAAGGATGGTCACATGGAATGTGAGTCAAGTCACATGGTGTATGATACTTAACTCCCCCCAAAACCCAAACATTGTAGTTAGGGGGATACATAGCATGTGTTCCCAGATAACACACCGTGTTGTTGGGTTTTCCAAAGAATCCTACGTTTTTTATGTGGATTTATGATCCATCCCTTCCACCACCAATCATGCTCAATTCGACCTTGAATCTCACAAGGTAGTGTAGATATAAGGTTGTTTTTTCCCATTCTATTTCCGATGGATGGATTCTGACCACATGATTTCCCTTGTGGCTCTCCCGTCACACTACTCCATAGCCAAATCTGGAGGATATATAATCTATCCACCAATATGTGTCCCTAGCACCCGCGACCCGTGAATAGGCATTATCCGTCCACCAATCGCTAAACCATTCATTTTTAACACTACTATAATGAGGTTTGGGGTTCAATCACGGTCAAAATCTCCCAGGAAGGGTCAATCTATGACCTCATGCGCTAACAATGATAAAAATTACGAACAAAGGGCGAAAATACAAGAACAAGGTGAAACTATCATTGGACTATTATTCCATTACAATGATCACATAAACTGAATGATATTAACTACATAAAGGGGATTAATGGATTCATAATATAATAAGGTAGAAAGGATCACACAAAGGGTTAAATAAATCATAGATCAAGAAGAAAACAAGTAATCAATGCACAATTATCTTATAAAAAGGGTGAAAAACACAATTAAAGATTCCTAAAAAATATTTCGGAATTATCATTGGTAAACAATTCATTTGATGGTGATGGAGATGATCTGCTGCATTGGTTGCCTCTCGATCCACCCTGATATGATCCCCCATCATCCTTTGATCTCCACCATACAATGAATAACTCTCAGAGCTCCTCTCAATTCTCTAAGGATTTATGTGGCCAACCCTAGAGAATTATTATAATGAGGTATAAATATATGAACTTAGTTAGTGTGAATTTAAATAAAATAAATATATTTAATTATTTATTTTAATCAAATGGATTTCTAACGACTATCTCAACAGAACATCTAGTGATGACTAACCTTTGGTTTTTCCTATGCGAAACATATATTTCAGAATCAATAATGGTCTTGAATTTCTCATCTGAGGTCCTAAAAATGGGAAACTCCATGTCCATAAAAACGATGTGCACATTCATTAAAATATATTAATATTTTTAATATATTATTTCTATTGTCTCAAGACACCCAAAAATTGTACCGACTCAAAGGATAATTCCATATATATACATAGATATATTCAAAGGATAATCCATAAAAACTTGAGTTGTTGTATAATTAACTTAGTCAATGGGATAGATAACTGAGCAGTGTTTTCAACAAAGCACCAGTAGTAACCAACTAAACCATGAAATCTATGAAAATATTTGATATTGGTAAGTCTTGGACACTATTAAACAACTGTATTTTTAGAAGGTTCCACTATTAAGAAATATTTCAAAACAACATTTTGAATAAAAGAATTTTATTTCAACTAAAAGTCACACATACTAAATTTTCTATATAATTTATTTGATTTTAAGGTTTACAGAACAATTATTAGGTGTCTTTCTTGATCTTAATGACTTTTAGAATACACCAATGTTTCATCAATAAAATAGACAACAAAATTATATAAATATTAATTGAATAATATCTTCATAATATATATATAATTCATCTGGTGGAATAGACAACCCAAAGGTAATAACTACAAACTCATAGTTACCATATCTATTCTAAAATGTAGTCTCTGGAATATATGCCTCTTTCACCTTCAATTTATGGTACCCAAACCTAAGATAAATCATCAAAAAATATTTTGGTCCCAATATATAATGAAAAAAATATTCAATATGAGGGAAAGGATAATTTTTCTTAATGTTGATATTATTCAAATCATTATAATCTATTCATATCCTCATGGAACCATATTTCTTTTTAATAAACTGAACAAGAGCGCCCCAAGGTGAATTACAAGGATGAATGAATCTTTTTTCTAGAAACTATTGTAATTTATTTTTCAGTTCCGAAATATATACATGTTCCATACGATATGGGGTGGTTGGAATTTTTTTAGAATCAATTATTAAGTAAATAATAATCTCAACCTCCTGTTCAAGAATAGGACCTTGTAAATAATTAGCAAAAACATCCATATATTCATTCACTACTAGAACATCACTAATTATTATAATTAAATTATTTTAAAAAAATGTTCTAAGTAACATTCACTGATATTTCTAATCATTTTATCATATTCTTGGTAGGATATAAAAGTTATTAAATCATTGAGAAAAAATTTACTGGATCTGAATTCTATCTTAGATTGATAAACTAGATATCAATCCATGCAAAAAATAATATCAAACTCTGATGTGGGAATTTCGAAAAGATTTTCCAGAAAGACCATTCCACTAATAACAATAGAAACATTCCTATAATTCTTGGTTACTTTAATATTTCCATTTGGAGCTTTCACCAAAATCTCTATTATACTTTCATGATGTGATATTACTAGTGTATATTCAAATTTCTCAAAAATAAATAAATACAAAGATCCATAGTCAAATATGGTATTGTAATAATTCAAATACCCAACTAACATACTTATCACCACTTCATTAGGTGGTTCTACACTAACCTTAGTAGTATAAAAATATTTTTCAACGTCTTTTTGCTTTTATTCGTGATGATTTCCATTCTATGTAACTAAATTTTAAGACATGTTTTCATAATAAACCAACTCATTGAAACTAAAACAAATCACTAAAGGATTGCTATTAGTTACCCTATTTATTGATTATTTACGATTTTTTCTTTCTAGTCATGAGCCTTGTGAGAAAACTTATCACACTGGTAACACTTTCCAAAAATTAACAACCATTACCCAAAATTCTTTTTACTACACTTATCACAATATTAGAATATGATTTTCTTACATATAGAATAATTTGATGAATTCTTCCACATTTCCTATCATCCAGATCTTTTTTATATTACTTCTCATGGTATATATGATCATCTGTGAACTCTATTTATTCCTTCTCAGCACAACAAAAAAGTTTCTCATAACTTCTAAATTCATGGGATTATAATTCCCTTATATATCTTAGTTTCATCCCCAAGTAAAAATGATTAATCTTACTATCAAGATCCTGGATAAAATCTTATACAAACCTATCCAATCTTGTAAAAAAAATTCATATAAAGATACAAAATATTTATCTCTTTTCACTTCCAAGAATTGTTTCTCCATCCTAAGTTGAACAGCCTTATAGAAATATTTCTCAAGGACTAGATTCTTAAATATTTCTAATTCCAAGAAATCAAGATCATGTCTTTATTTGTTATTCTTAACCAAATAACACCAACAATTAGCTTCACCTTCAAAGAAATAAATGCAAAGGATTAAATTTTAATGTTCCAAACACCCCATGACTTTAAATATCCTATCCAGGGACATGATTCGTCCTTCATCTATTAATAAGTCAGAAGATCCATTGAATACTAGAAGATGTTGTCTCATTAAATTTTCCACTATCATCATTTTCCTATACGGTAGATATGGATTCTCTCTATCATAGATTCTCCAATAAATTTATAACCTGATTCGACTGATCCATCATAGAAAAAAACTGTTTAATTCTAATTATGACCATTCATTGTTACTGATTTTGAATGATTTCATCCTCTTGGTGCCTTCCAACTATATCCTCCTTATTTTCCCTATGGAATACCATTCTGAACAAACATAGTTTAGTCAAATAAAAACAATAATATTTAAATTCTATATCATTTCAACTTAACCATTAGGTAAAATATTTTAAGGTAATTCTATCATCATTATACTAACCCCTGACATTATCTAAAGCTTTCTATGATACCAACTGTGAGGACCCCACCATAAAAATTACATATTCTAGACATTTTATACTAGAATTAACTTACATTAATTTCTAAGGAACTTTTAGGTTTATATTTTTGGATATTTAGGTAATAAATCATAAATAACAATATCATATATTAAAAATTAAACAATTCTAATCAGTCCCTATTTTTTCCACAATATAAAACTTTTAAAATAAAACATGATATTTTTTCATAAAAAATCTTCCTGACTTTTAACTTGACTAAATTTTTTCACATATCCATCCCTAAACACTATGAAAATGTTTTGAAATGTGGCATGAAAAAAATATCAGTAAGAGACATAAGAAAAATATATCTGTTATTACATTGAAAAATATTAAAACTCGTGAAATTTTTTTGTAAAGAATGACTTTTATCCAAAAAGAGCATCATTTTTTCATTAAAATTTTCATTATCTTATCTTTTAAAATTAAATTATTTCCATAAAGACTCATTAAAAATAATTAAGAAATAATATTGGTTCCATGGGAAATAATAATATTAAAACCCATATTAATTGGAATAACCATTTACCAAACATCCAATATAATTCTCTTAAGAACATAATCATTACCCATTTCATTGGAGAACTATCTGGGTGCACCAATTGTATAAGCTATAACAGGATTCCTTAGCACTATTTAGGTAAACCCATATTATAGTCTATATTGAGCTCATCTATGATCTATAATTGGTATTAACCTTTCATAAAAATTTACAAAGACTATATCATGAATAAAACCATTAAAAACTCTTTTAAATTTGTATGAAAAACATTTTAGATATCAAAATACAATATCTTCTAAAATACCCATTTTAAATAACAAGATAATAATAAAAGGAAAAGAGAGTTTTTTTACTTTGAAGAAAAAATGAAACATTTTTTAGAAATTCATACTTCAAATAACAGTTTCAAAAGTGGGAAGATTCATTGTCGCCATAAACATTAAAATATAACATTTCTTTTTGTATTTTTGTTAATAAAGTCAAACATGCCCTAAAAATATTCCTTTTTAAAACCTTTATAAGAAGGTCAAAATAGGAATAAAATTACCTTTATAAATAATTTATGTCTATATTAAAACATCCACAAAATAACTTTAAAAATATGTACATATAAGAAAAATATAGTGTTAAGGGAAACTTTCAAAGGGGTTTTTAAAAATAAAGTCTCATACCATGAGTCTGACTCGTCACATATATTATTTATCCTATTGAATAATAAACTTATGTTCATTTAATACCTAATTATGAACCTTTAAAATTCCATTTTGAATTTATTTCATTTAATACCTTGTTATATATAATTACTTCACTAATTAAATTGACATTAGGTATTTTAATGATATTTGGGTTATCTGACCAAAATGAATTTGATAGGTTGACGATGGTCAAAGAGATAATTATTACACCATATCCATAATAATAAGCATGATATAATTATTATTTATATTCATAAATTGTAATTTTAAATCAAATCACTAAATATGGTTATGAAAAATTAACTATGTTACCATCATGGAGAAGGTAGGTCTTAAGTATGCATGAGTAACATTACCATTTTTCAATGATCATTAGGGAAAGAAGGTATGTATTATTTTATCTTTAAAAAATGATAATAATTTCATAAATATCTTATTACTTATATAAAAAAATTTATTTATATCATTTATGTGATGTGGGGATGAAGATAAATCATATCACTTCATGGGGGTGGTAGTCCGCACGTACGCAGGGATGAAATTATCATTTTTCAGTGAATAGAAATGTAAGAAATTAAAATATGTATTATTTTATTTAAATGATAAATATTTAATATATATATATATATATATATTCCATCATTATAACCATCCATGAGGGATGGTGATGGAAAATGAATTACATCGGTAAGCAAGTTGGTGGTCCTCCAAACACATGAATGGTGGTTCTGTTTCCCACTTGATTGAAGAGATGATGGATAGAGTTTATGACATTAACATAAAACAATATTATATTTAATATAAATGTTTTAATATTTCATTATGGTTAAATATTATTTGAATTAGGTGGAATAATGAATAAAACAAAAAACACTAGATTAAGAATGATAGCTCTGTTTAAGACAATCTCTTAATGTTTACACCAAAATCATTACTAAATTGGTTTTATGATCACAATAATTACTATAGGATATAATGAGGGATTTATGTAAGGTATTTGGGTGGATATTAGATGAAAATATTTAAGTGTAATTAACTAATAATAAGTGGTTTCCTTTTATAAGAGAGGGGAGGGGCACACTTTGATTTTGAAAACATATTAAATTATTATAAATTAATTTTCAATTAAAAATGAGATATAAATGAATTATTTTTAATATATAATTATTATGTATTTTAATATTCCCTTAAAATAAAAATTATATTACTTTTTATCACATTTTTACTCTTATTTTTTTTAACCCCTCATTATCCCCTTTTACGCATACCATGACAACAAGTATTTTGGCACATTAAGATTCAATATAGTTACTATAAATGGAAAAAAGACATTTAAATGGACTAATTTTGATACTAAAAAACATATAATAATCAATATGATAAATATATATTTTATATATTTTATATAATTTAAAAAAATATTACTTATTATAATATATCATAAATATCATTTTTTTTAAATATCCCTTACATTGATTTTAATAATATTAATAAAATATGTAAAATTAGAACAAAATATTTTAATAAATACCTTAAATTTTTTTTTCATCTATAAAATTAGCATATAAAATTATTTATATTAAATTATATTACTTTTTATATTTTTAAATTCATTTATTTGATTTTCCATTAATTGAATAATTATTAGGTCAATGTTGTTTAAAATTTTAAGGTAATTATTTATTAAATTACAATTAATAAAAAATTACCATCATGAAAATAAATAGTTTAGATATCAAAATATTATTTTTACTTTAACAAAACCTCTGGTTAACCCTATGTTAAAAATAATATAGATATTAAAAACTAGATTGTGAGATTTTTCAGATTTCTTTAAATAGGATATTATGAAAGGTCATAATCACATTCAAATGTAAAAAAGAGTCCATATAAAAGAATCTTGGATGGTTGAAGATGAAATTTAATCTAATAATAAAATCAAGTCATATATTAGGGTTATCATATAATCCTTATCATTTTATTTTTAACTTTAATTACCTAATTTACCATTTACTATGAGAACTAAAAATACTAAGTTTACTATTCATAATAAAAAAATAAAATTAACCTATTTACAAAAATTTGACCCATTGATTCCAAATATTGCATTAATTTTTCAAAATTCAAAACAAATAAGTTGGATAATTTAGTTTAAAATTATTGTAAATCAAAACAAAAATTAGTTTTTCAGAAAAAATGTCCTTAAATATATCATGTTTTGATAAAAAATCAAGTATAAAATTCATTTCAAAAACAATAATTTGATAATTTAAAATAAAGAAAATTATATTTTATAACTAATAAAATAATAATTTTTTTTTACAAATACTTTGAACGATAATACATTTTTCATTAAAAATTAGTACATTTCAATATAAATTAAAAATTCAATCATTTCAAAAAATTATACAAAATTCATCCAATGATAATTTAAAATTTTTTATTAAAAAATGTATTTAATTTTTTAAAATTAAAATTATATAATTTGGAAATAAATATTTTAAAATAAAACCATATAATTCATGAAAACCAATTTTGGTTAGAAGTAATGGTTTTTCTTTTTTGATTGAAAAAATACATAATATTCTTATAATGAACATTAATATACAGTATCTTACTAATGAATATTTTTAAGACTTTAATGTTATTTATGATAAAATTACCTAGGTTTTTTCATTACTTAAATAAAGTATAAGGCCTAGTTAGAATCTTTCAGTAAGGGATTAAATATTTACATGATTTTGATCATAAAATTCTCTAGTGTTATTTAAAATCCACTTCTAAAGGATTGGATGTGTGATTTTAAGATTACCTTGGTTGATTGTTGATTTTATATGGTTATGGAATTTGTGGTAATTTTTAGTAATGTCTCACTCTTCTTCTATATGGTCAATATTGTTATTCAAACCTCATGGATATCTCGGGTGATTGGGTAGGTGAACCTATATGGGATGGTCTCCCTTTCGAGTTGTTATACCTACTGAAGTTTGTTTATTCATTTTACTAGCTAGTTTCATGTTAATATCACTTTTCACTAGATTTTATAGAAGTATGTTCTAGGGTTCCCTTATCCATTAGTGGCTCTTAGGGTGTTTTCCCATGATGTGGATTGTAAATTATTACTTATATGAGATGATCATTTATTTCCTTACTTTACACAAACTATGAACTATAGTCTTCTTATTTTTTTAGACTCATTACCCTTCTTTAAAGTCTTATTTTAATGTTTTTTTAAATAATATTTCAACAGCGGTTTAAAGAGGGTCTTTCCTTAAGAAGAGCTAGGCCCAACAAATGTTTTTAAAAATTGGATGTTTTTATTTAAAAAAAATAAAAGGATAGGTTTATATATTGTTACTAACATATGTTTAGAATTGATAAAATATAAAGAACCTACTTTTTATATAATACTTAAAACCAACATAAAAGTATCATTTATATAAAGACTAAAACGTGGGGTGTGGTTTCATTTGGAATTCCTACTCAGTTGTATTATCATTCTTATATAAATATTTTATGTTTTAAGTTATATATCTTTATTTTTTTACTTGGGGCATTAGGGTATTAGTAGTGAATGATTAATTTTATTATCACATGGAGTTATGTTCATTGTTTTATTTTTATTTAATTTACTTTATGGCATAATCCAAATATTAAGTTTACTTTAAACTGGTGATGTGATGTATCTAATGGTGTCCAAAGAAATGGAATTATAGAGGTGAATTTTAACCTCCTTATAGAGGAGGGTGAATGGGGTGAACAAAGGGATTATTTTAGATATTATATTTGGTTTATTAAAAAAATAACCACTTTTTAATGAAAATTCTTATTTTATTCTGGAATGGACATCCAATGTATTGATAGTTCATTCCAATTTATCTATTATTCCTCAACTTTTATTATTATTAAAAAAATCACTCCCATTTGTTAAACATTGATTACCTGGTTCTTGAAGCCGCCAATGAAAATCAGGAATGAACATTGTGGATATCACAATCTAGCTTAGGATTCTGATGGTGGAAAATATTAGGATAGTTTAGGAAATAAAATAAAAAATGGGCATCATATAAGTTATAATATTAATGAAATATTTTATGTCATATATATTTTTGTTTAGATAAAAAAATGGTCAAAGCATGTCTTAATAATTAAATTTCATCAAGTAAATGAAAAGTGCATGTTAATTAATTATCCTGAAGTTTACTCAAGATATTACATAAGTTCCACAGGTAGAAAAGTATTAGTCATAAGAAATAATATATCCCAATAGGATGGTAAAAAAAGTTGTAATTAAGATGGTTGGAACAAGATAAACTTCAATTCAAATCTCAAGACACACATGAATTTTCATATGAACATAAAATCGAAAATAGTTAGTGGTAAGAGTTGTTTTATAGACACATACTACATAGTAGATATAAAACCAAAGATATATTGTTTTATAATCACTAAGGTAGGTGATGTAATATTCATTTATGGGAATAAATACATATCATACAATGAAGAAGTAAATGTATATAAGATAATATTGGAAAGTTGATATGAAAATAGAAATGGATACTATTTACCAAAATCCAAATTTTTATTCTGGAGTTTTCTCAATTTATTTAAATCCCATTTTTTTGGTATTAAAGAAGAAACTAGATGTGGATTTTAATGATAATACCTATAAGGAATAAATAGTTTCTAAATATTTTGTTATGTTTTATGGAATTGCCTATATAAAAACCTTCCCACTAGTTTCCACACTAAAATACATTAGAATTATGTTATCCGTAGAATAATTTCATGAATATTATCTTTTAAAATTGTTTTCAAGACCACTTACTTAATATAATCCTTGTTAAATATTCCTATATGATCGATCTATAAGGGTTTGTGACACCAAAGGATGAAAATTAGGCATGTAAGTTTTATAGATCAATTTATGGGATGAAGTAATCATCAATATCATGGAATACTATGTTTTTTTAAACCATAAGAGGGTTTGATTTTATTAATAATGAATATGATCCCTATGTCTATAAGAGTTTAGTGGGACTACCATAATTTTCATGTAAAAAAATTGATAATATATGGAAAATATATATTAGTCTTATGGTTAGTTATGAATATATTGAATATTATCTCCACATGAATTAATATTGATGCATGTTCTATAGAATGGGATATACTAATATAGATCTATGGGATTCCTTAGATCAAGTCATAGTATATAGATAAAATATTGAAAAATATATATGGAACAATTTCGGAGAAAATTTTTACCTTTTTATATGGTGTGAATCTATTCATAATGATGTTTTAAAGAATAAGAGGAGATTAATGTGATGATTAAAACTCCATAAACTTAAATATATTGGATATATCAAATATTGTATGATATATATTTATATTATATATTACTTATTAATAATTAAGGGTAATAAAATATCAAACAAAAACTAGAATATTTGGATGAGAAAGCATCCAATACTATTCAAGAGTACATGATAATGTAAAAGGATATGATCCTAGTATATAGTGAATTAATAATCCTAGTATTCTATGGGATAAAAAACTTGTATTTATTCAAATAAATTTGATCATATATCATAGTTAGTATAATGATATAATCTAGAGAATCTTATTGAAATTAGTGATAACCATATCTAAAAATAATAAGTATATCCCAGCTTATGATGAAGCTTAAGAATAAATATAAAATACATGGTGTTTTTTTTGAGTTCATATAATAATATCAACAAAATTATTGTATATATTATTATATTATTTTGATCAATAAAATATATAGTATATTTATTTTATGAAATAGGATAAAAAGGTGTAAACTCAGAGATATTACCTCTTGAGAAATCTTACAAATTTATGTAAAGTCGTAGTAACTAGTGTATCCATAGAGAAAAAAATTGTTAAAAAATAAACAATATCCATGACTTGGGGGAGGAATTAATATAAGGTGACAGATAATGAGTTGATAATTTATAGTATTTTGATCTAGATAAAATCAAACTCTGTCGGACATGGTGTTCTAGAATCAACTGACTTTATGCTTTCAATTACGAAAATATATATAAATTATTTTATCATATAAGTATGGTTCTTATATGTAAAATTAATGTTAAAATGTTCTTATAATATTCTTCACATAAAATAGTTTTTTTAGTTCTCTTCTATAATGATAAACTAGAAACGATATGATGATATAATTAAATAAATATATCTTATGGTCTAGAAACATCAATAGGACAGGACTCAAATGATGTTTAACAATCAGGTACTTGTGGCTCATTAAACATTGGGACTTATTCTCATGAATTTCACAATGTATAATTTCCAATAATGGAGGTTATGATGATATAATTTCCATTAAGAATTCGACATGTTTTATGTGTCATTGGATATTCCTATCTATGAATGTGTGTATTTATCCTCATACTAGTTATTATTGTTTATGTATATCCCAAATCACATACATTGATGTATGGATGAAAAATTAGGTTCATCATAATTGATATAGAATTAATTAAATAATTCAAAAAATGAAGTTTTTTCTTCTATTTAGTGAAAGAATATATCTCTTGAACTTTGATTGAAATATAATAAATTGATGAAATCCATGCTGATGGTAGTTTATAGACGAGTTCATTTCAAAATTTATCTGAAATATAAATCAATCATATAGGATGATGACACAAGAATACATCCAACTTGATGATATCTTGTAAGAAAAAGGGATTGTATTACATAGTAGCATTTGTATAGAGGTTTTTGTAGTTATTTAGGCAACTTTTTTCTAGGGCTGCACGTTATGCATGCTTCTGCCCCGCATTCAAACATTCAAAAGGTGTTGAAATTACACCCCTTTGATTAGTGATGTTGTATATTGATCAAAATGAGTTGTTTGGATGTTAGTTCATACTTCCATGGCTCCCTCCTTAAGTCTCGTCTCTTATTCCAGTTCTCCCTCATATATTTAATCCATCTTCATGAAACTCATTAATCAGTTCCATCTCGAGGTGGTTTCTAGTTAATTACATTGCTTCTGTCTTGATAGAGAAGAAAAATTCCGTCATAGTAGATATCAAAATTTGGAATGTATAAAAATTTCTAAATGTTCAGAAGGTTTGGAACCTATAAAGTCATCTCTTTTTCAATTCAAAGTCATCTCAAATATGAGGCGTCTTAGGGACACACCCAAAGGCATGAAATGTTTTCCATGAGTAAGTTGACTCTAGGGTTGTAAGTATTTTGAGGGATTTTAAATTGGACAAACCATTTTTACTATCTATGGTAGGTATTCTGGATTAGGTCAAAAGTATAGTATCTTTTGGTGATGGATGGGTCACAGGTTTAATGCCTTGTGAGGATAGATGGTTCGCAGGTGTAATGTCTTGTGGGGATAGTTAGGTGATTAAGTGTGTCCCCAGGGTGGGATGATTTCACACATGGTATTTAGTGAATTTTATCCCTAGGGGGATATTTCACACTCATTGGTGGTTAAGTTTGTCCCTATGGGGGATATTTTACACTTGGGACTTGGTTAAGTATGTCCCCATAAGGAATGATTTTATACTTGGAGGTTTGGGTGTGTGTGTCTCCAAGGGGGTATATTTCACACTTAGGGTCATCGGGATTGAATCTCATGGAGGAATCCTATTTACCCTATTTAAGTGATAGGTATAAAACCCATTTAGTGTTATGTTTCAGTTTAACATCATGTGATAGGACCAGTCCATGTAGTTTAACACCATGTGATAAGGATGCATGTTTCATGGAATGAGTGTCAATGAAAGATTGTGTGGGGCGTATGCATATGAGATACTCAGGGTATGAGTTTCATATTCTGGTATGGTATTAGTTGGCATCACATAATGATCATACAAGGGGAATCTTTTTTCATCACATAGTTTAAATCCATAGTTTAACATCATGTGATTAAGACGTTATTATGTAGTTTAATATCATACGACTAGGATGTGTAGATATGTAGTTTTACATTATACAGATCATACATGGATAGGTATTACACCCTAAGGGGTCATGTTAAGGTAATAGGAAGATCCAGAAAAAGGAAACTCTACCAAGATATGTAATTCATTTCCCTCGGTGTGCCACATTTATGAATTACATGTCCACAGCTCATGTGACTCTAAGTGGAAAATGTCTTAATCACTATCATAAAGGAGTGTTAATCAGGTTTCCATATGATAGGGTTTCTATTCTTAAGATACAGAGTCATTAGGGTACGTATTCTTAGGATTAATTTTATGGTAATGATCTAAGATTCACTTGAATCATAGGGGGAATTGGTTCATGGATCTAAAATTTATTGTTTAAAACTTTATTATATTGCATGAAAATGGGGTTTTAGGAGCCATAGGATCTTACATTAGTACCCCACATAATTTATAGAGGCATAATTTTATGGAACTTTTAGTGTTTTGTTCACCTTAGGTTTACATGAAGGCTACTTCTATTGCATGAACCAAGCTATCCTTAAAAGGTGTTGTGTGAGGAACTCTAAACTATAGGCCAAGACACATTAGGGGTCATGGGAGGTCAGTCATTCAAGTTCTCTACCTTAAGGTTTTAAAGGTATTTTTTTGTTCCTTGATGTCTTTGAAGAGAGTATTGTGTGAATGATATTGGTGACTTATCTTCTAAATATCCCCCCATTAAAGTGTTAGGTGGAGGTTATATTTCTATAAACAATTGGCAGTCGATGTCTTGAAACTTCACTAAAGTAATAAACTGGGTTTCATGCTTACAAACCCTTTTCAATTGGTCTTGATTGTGCAACATGTGGGGTTTAAAGCCATCATCCTCTTGCAACTAGATTATATTATGATGGTTTTTTGTGTAAATCTATAATTTTACATGAACATAACTTGGGAACCATTTTTGAAATCTGGAGAACCTGTGGAACTTTTTCCTCTATTTTCTCCTTTGGTGCACAAGTCCATTGTGTGTGGAAATACTGGTTTGCAAGAATCACTCCAAAGGTGTGCACAACCTACTCTTTAACCCTAGAATATTCCTTTATGGTGGGTCTCATAATCGATTAATGAAAACTATCATTTCATGATGAAAGATTCATTTTTAATTCCAAAAAATGCTCCCCCTCCCCATAAAAATCAGAACTAATGGGGGACTGGAGGTTGGTTTTTAAGGGAAACTCTAAAGTGGAAGGTTCATTTTTTCATGGTCATGAAACTATCACCTGGGTTCATACAAACATGTTGCACTCTTTCACATGTCGGCATCCATGTGCCTATAAATATGGTAAGGGGGCCTTCATATAGTAACCTAAATTCTGTCCACGATAAGACATCTTTAGTGCATGGAATTTTTCTTTGAATGAAATCTTGATTTTTACGATTGGACTTTTTCAAAAATCCTTCTTTTCACAAAATATTTTATGCACTTTTTTCAAACTTTTTCATGACCTCCTCACAAATTTCTTGATATAGTTACATTTCATGAATGAAGACTAATATTTCATGACTTCGTGTTTGGATATATATAGATTTTTGAGAAATGGCCAACCCCTCTAATCAAGTTATCATCAATGCTATTGGTACTGCCTGAAGTGATGAAATGATAGTGAATTCAGAAATTCCCCATGATAGAAGAGTTGTCTCTAATAATAGGGGGTTTTGGGCCTATTTAATGACACCCATAGAGAATACCTAAAAATAAATTTCATACACCTCTATAAATTTAGACTTATGGATTATGTGGCTATCCTAGCCATAAAATTAAACACATTACTATTCTATTTTACTTGTTACATCAAGATTATCGACTAGAACATCACTACTTTTTTCATCTTATTAGGGAACATGAATACATCATCATCTACACTATGATTCAAAGGATAGAGGTGGTGGTTGGGGATATTCCATAGAATGAGGAGTTCCCATACCACTATATGAGAATCTTCCAAACCAGTTTCCATAATTATTACATGGTATGGTAAAAGTATTGGGACCTGTCGGTCAGGGGAACATTACTGATGTGTAGGCATGGGTGTAATAGGTACTATTTACTTGTAAGAAGTATGGGTTTGAGTTATGTTACATTGAGTTGTATGATGTAGTGTGGATATCCCAGTTCCATTTTTACTGATAGCAAGACCTGCTACCAGAGCTTCTTAGCCAGTGGTCCCCTGATGCTAACACATTCCACCTCCATTATGGGGAGGTGGGGATCGGCCGGTGGGACCATCACTATATTGGTGCCCTCTCAGTAACAAGATTCCAATATGATTAATTCCTACCAACCCTAAATGAATGGGTTGATAGGGAGCATACCCCATTGTAGGGAAGATTATCCTAGATGGTTTGACCCAGGTACTGAAGCACTATCCTCCCTTCCCTCATTACATTTCTTTGAAGATGTGAATATGGATTTTTCTAAATACCCTAGCTTTTAGGATTCCAAGGGGACAAAAAAATGTCTACTAGTGCAACAGAGGAGGAAATTGGGAACCAATTGGATGTTCCTGGAGGAAGGGTGCTATGAGGAGTGGTCCTATAGCATAAAGGAAGGCTAGCATCTGGTGGTTTGTTATATTGTGTTTCTAGAAACCTTCATCATTGGTTGGATTCATCAATGGAGTGATGTACACATGGTATTTCATTAATTAATGGTTATAATTACACTGATTATGGCATCCAATAACGGGTTGAGCCTTTGAGTACTAGTGTTGGCCCAGATCTATAGTCGGTTGGGCGACATAGCAAGAGGAATTATGTGTAAGAGGATCTTTTATCCATTATAGTTTCTACATGAGTGGATTATAGCACATTTTTGGGACTACGAATTTCCAAAACATCATTACTCCACCAAATACTAGCATATATCCCTTTATTCTTAATATAATTTGGTTCTGACTGGTAACTCTAAATGAATTTCAGGTTACATTCAGTGTTGGAAACACTGTGAACTGCAACTTTCACCAATTCTTGACTCTTTTTTGAATGATTGTTGAAAATATAGAGTGTACTTTGGATAATTATAAGTACCTTCAGACTTTCCAAGGTAGAGTATTGATTACTAGAATAAAAGGTAACACTTATTGTGAACCATTTACTTCTTTTTGGTCTTCCTAGTAGTTCTAATTCATCTAGAATCTAATGAAGTGAGTCTACATGTGGATCTGTGGGGGAAAATATATATGTACCCTTTTTAGTTGTGGTGGATCTTTATAGGTGAAGGGATGGGAGAGGTCATCATATTTCTACCCACCAACATCAATTTTGTCCTTTCATATCCTCTTTTGGTAATTATATATTGTAAAATCTAGCTGCAATACTGCATCAACATATGAAGAGAGTTTCACAATCAGGTGAGGTAAAAGAGTTGCAATGCAGTAGATGGGATACATTATAAAGTACCCATAAAAATTTGAGGGCTCTGGTTAGGGATTTAATAGGGGAAGATCATGGTATTATTGCACCCGACCTCTAGAAGGGGTGGGCCTCCCTCAAAATTGAGTGTGGTGTAGGAGGAGATATCTCAGGATTATACCAGTATAACTATGGAGGCCCTAGAAAAGAGGATGTGGTATCTATTGTAATCACCTACTAATTAATCCTTTCATGCACTCTAGGCATCATGTGGAATTTTTTGGCTAACTCTGATGGTAGAACTGTTATGGTGGAGGTAAATTCCTGAAGGAATCTAGCCACCATAGGTTTTCCTTACAAGAATAACTGCCACGGTAAACTTTCATGAGAGTTTTTAGTAACTAGAAAATATGTATTCTAACACCCTAATACTTTTTTAATTTTTTTTGAATTAATTTAACTTTTTTGATAATTTTCATTTCACACAACATTGAAAATAGTTTATTTTATATTAAAACACTATATTTGGCTTGTGTTATATGAAAAGACAAGTCAATCATGCACTACACACAACATAAATTTTTGATTACTCTAAATGGAACACTGAGGTATGCTTGTGTTATACACAATAATGGATTTCCTCATTGTATTGCGTAACACGCATGATTGAGGTTTACCGAACAATAATATATTATTAAAAGATTATTATTAAATATAATAAGATATAACCTAGATGTTAAATTAGAATTTATGAATGATATAACCTAATTTATGAAATTATATGGTTTACAAAAATATAATATTAATTCATAAGTTATTAATTAATTAGAAATGAATATGAAAACTGATTGAATATAAAGTGAAATATTATTATTTTTATGGTCACAAAGATGTTTTACCCAAATAAATTAAATTAATTATAATTAATGAGTGGTATTAATTTAATATATATGTTATATATTCAATAAAAAAAATTATATTCATCCAATACATTTTATATACATAAGATAAGAATGAAACTAATTTTCGGCTTAAAACCTATATTTTTTAAAAATGTAGTCTTCCTACATTTTAATGGAGAACCCATTTTAAATATAAATATTAAAAATATTATAGATTAAATATATCAAAATAAATATAATCTTTTAAATATAAAAATAATAATTAATTTAGGATAATTTTTTTATATTTTTCTCTGAAGATTCATTCTTTAATGAATAGTTAAAAATACAGAATTTTAGTTCAAAACAATTTTTCTGTCAAATTTATTTATAAGGTTTAATTACATTATAAATTGGTTTAAAATTATAATTATATAATATATTTGTCAATTAATCCAGTGTAGGTCCCTGGAACCATTTTCACTTTAAAATTGGATATAAAAAGATAGGAAACTTTTGATCATTTTTATATTAAAAACCCACAATGTTGTCTTGTCAACATGATTAATTTTAAATTAATTTCTACCACTTCTATGATTGAAGTTTAAAAAAATGAATTAAATATTTGGAATCATAATATTTTATGTTATCATATAAGTTCACATTAGTATTTTTTCAAAAATATTATTTAATTTATTTAAAATTAATTACATCGATTAAGGTAAAATTAGGCTAAACTAAAGACTAACTATTAAATTTAAAACTCAAAATAACCTATAATCATTTCATAGATCCATTTTATGGACATATTTTTACCCTATACTTATTTTTATATAGATCTTTCCATTATTGGATCCACTTTCAACACAAAAAACATGGGTGTAACTCTCTATTGAATTATTAACAAGAGTGTCACTCCACATCCACTATAAAAATCCATCATCTCCTCCCACATACTCACACCTATAAAGCCCATTTTCTCACCTAAAATCATCTAAAATAACCTAAAACCATCCATTCCTTCCTCTTAGAATCATCCCATTGGGAAAAAATATTCCAAGGAATCCTTTTGGCACAAACCACACTGAGTAACTCGATTAAGAGGTAACATCTTCTCTCAAGATCCTTTATTTTATTTTATTTTCCACCCCCTACACTCTATTTATTCAATTATTGTATAAAAAACTGTATCATAAATATAGTAGTAGTTTTATGCTAAGGGTTTGAGCCACACATACACACACCTCCATCTAATGGGTAACGACATATTGTTTACATGTACGGTTAACTACCGCCTCACTAAACGATGATTGTTCATTTTTCTTTTCCCACCTATCATGGTGGAAATTATTCCAGAAAATATTTTCATATATTTCATACATTTTATTTATTATTTCTTTATTATTGTTTATTTCTGTTAAAATACTTGTCTTTTTACTTTCCACTTGGTGTAACTACGATAATTTCATTTGAGGAAGTGTGGATTACCGCCCCGTGACGGCAATGTGATTCGTCCACATACTACATGGACTATATTAAGGATAGATTTAGTGAAATTATATTAAATATATTATATAATAATTCTAAATTAATAATTGAATATATAAATATTTTTCATTTACCTTTTTTCTTTAAATACGAAAATTAAATGGAAACAACGTTCCTGCATACATACGACAAACCGTCTCCACGAACGGTGTATTCCATTTAATAATCATATATTCTATAGATTAATATAAAACATATATAATTGATAGAAATTATATTTATATTATGTTTTATATTCTTTAAATCATTATATATATATATATATAAAGACCAAATATAAAACAAATTAGGACATATTCGAAGAACAATGTAGATATTACCTAAAGTGAATCGTTGACATAATATTGTTAAAAAGATGGTAATATAAGATAATTATCAAAAAAATTATTGAATATAATAATATGGTTCTTTAAAATATTTATAATAAATTTTAATTTATTATAAATAGGGTTTTAATGAGTATGAAGAGAGTCAATACACAAGGTAAGGGAAATTTCATCTCAATTTTATTTCTGTGAGATACATGCTATATTCACCACCCACTTATTTTATGTGGTGTATGTAATTTCCATGAATGTATTATATGTATATTATAATTAAATTTTTATGTATTTACATATCCAATTTATAAAATTTCATTCATGGGGTTTATGTCTCAAAAGTTACAAAATTGGTAAGATAGTTTAGTCTCATTTTTCTTTCTTGGAGACTCGTGTTTTGTTATGCACCTAAATTATTTTTAGAGGTGTATATAATTTCATTTTAAATGTAATATAATGAATATAATTATTTTTGTGATATTTTACCCTTCAAGTAATTTCCTTTTCTTACATGAAGAGAGTTATACCATGTTAAAATTTTATAAGAGTTTACTGAATCAATCTCGTCATTTTTTGAGATTGTTAATGATTATTCTTCCTTTGAAAAAATCATGTAATCTATATCTCAAGAATTCTCATGATTTTCCTTATACTCTTTTGTTTCATGAAATATTCATGTATAGGTACCATTATTAAACTCTTTGGTAAATAATATAGTTAATAATGTGTTTCTACGAATTTCTGACTTTACCCTCTCATCAGTTGGAAATTTGTGTTCCATCCATGCATTTTTATTCTATTTTTATTATGAAAATGGAGTATTATTTTTACCTAGTATGGTATATTTGGACTTACCCAACTTTGTTTCTATAAAGATTCCATTTCATGTTTTAAAGGTTATTTTTTATGAAAGTTTTTTTAAAATTATTTTCAATGAAATAGTTTCCAAAATATTTTTAATCTCCTTTCATAAGTTTTAAAGTAAAAAGGTTTTCAAAACATTTTGAATCTTTCATTATATGTTTTAAAATTTATTTTCAAAGAAATGGTTTTAAAATTATTTTAAATATTTATTTATAATTTTTGGGAATGTTTTCAAAGAAAAAGGTTTTTAAAATGTTCGGAATCTTATTTTATAATTTTTCATGGAAAAAGGTTTAAAAAATGATTTCAAGATTATTTAATAAGCATTTCAAGAATAGGGTTTTAAAAATTATTTCAATTATTATTTATAAGTTTCAATGTATTTTCTTAAAAAATTATTTTCAAATAGTTTTATATATTAAAAATAATTTTCCAAAGAAGAAATGATATTTTTCTCTAGACATATTTTTGAAAGATATTTGAAAATTATTTTCCATCTCAGATGATACCCATTTATGATAATATTTCACTTATAGGGAATGATCTAAAGGTTCCAATAATATTATTTTTCTGAATGAGTCATGGTTAATGTCTCAAACTTTATAAAACAAATTTGTATATTATGGGTTATATGTTTATGAAATATATTTCCCTTTCACGGGTTATATGTTTACAAATTTTGTTTCTCTTTGATGAGTTATGCTTCTCTTGAAATGATTATAAGACCTCTCTATATTTACACATGTTATTATATGTTTACGTGTTTATGATTCCCATTTCATTTCATGGGTTAAGATATTATTCACTAATACAAATATGGCTTTTATTAGCGCTAGAAAAGTTGATTAATAGTGCTAAAAAAGTGTTGTTAAATGAGGTGAGGATAAAGGGGGGTCTCTTTTATCAGTGCTCCGAAAAGCGCTGATAAATGCCCCTTTTATGAGCTCTAAAAAAGTGCTGATAAAAGCCGCCTTTATCAGTGCTTTTTTTAGCGCTGATAAAAGGGGTCTTTATCAGCGCTTTTAAAAAAGAATAGATAAAAGTCAAAAAAATTAAAAATAATAATAAAGATATATATAATTCGGGGGGATCTTGGAACAGCGCTTGGACCCTCCTTTATCTGCACTAGGTGGACCCCCCTCACACTCCCATGTGGACTGCCCTTCCCATGCATCCCCACACGTGCGCACCCCTTTACTACCACCTGAACTTGAACCCGCGACCTCCCCCCTTTCGCAGCTGCACCTTTACCACTACACCATTTCATTTTTTTCTCTATTTAATGATATATCTATTTATATATATATAGTTATATTTATTTGTATATTAATATAGTTTCATATTAATATAAATATATTTATTCATATATAATATATATATTAATTCTTATATTAATATATATTTATATTTATTTATATATATATATATTAGTTATAATTTTTTATCTTTATATTTATTTGTATATTAATATATACTTATAAGATTAGTTTTAAGTACATTTATGAAATATGTTTTTTTTGTGTTTTTAAACAATTAAATAAATAAATAAAAACATATATACAACATAGACACACACACACAGGCACAGACACACAGACACAAATACATTTACGAATAAATACAAATAAATGTGTATTTGAAAAGCCATAGAATGTTAAAACAACCATAAATTATAATCCAAAAGCCCGTTTCAACTCCAAAATCAGTCAAATACTAGAAAATGGAACAATATTGGATACGATATGTGGTACAGGCCTAAAGGACATCTGGATCAGAAGTTATACATGTTTGAATTTTAACAAATCGTAGTATCCTAACTAAAAACTCAGTTTTGAAGGCCTTATGGGCCTTTTTGGCCCTCTAAAAATGTGACAGAAGCTTTTCTTCGATCACTAGTGTGTCGATCTTACCATAGGCTTCAATTTGAAATAATGTAGAGCTAAAATGGACACCTGGATCAAAATTTAAGGTCGTTTGAAGTTTAAGTTACATTTTCAACTTATTATAGATCTTTTATTAATTTTTTTGATTTTTTGTTTCTTCAAATTGTTATTAAATGATTTTTAATAAATAATAATTCACAAATTGTTAATTAATAATATTTTTTAAAATATTTTAAAGCCATTTTCAGTAAATTTTTTATATATTAAATAAAATAGTCTATTTCTACTTAATTAAAACATATTTAAAAAATATATATTATATTTATATCAATATAAATATACTTATATAACAACATTTTATTTTTCATGATTTTTTCTGAAACATAAAATTTATCAGCGGTAAGAAAAAGTGCTGATAAATCCCCCATTTATCAGCACTACTAAAATAAGCATTGATAAAGTTCCTTTTTATCAGCACTTTTTTTAGCGCTGATAAAAGTGTAGCGCTTTTCTTTCCCATTTTTTGTAGTAGTGATTGTTTGTTATTTTTTGTCACATTTATGTTTGATTTCATTATTATATGTTTGGACCTATATCTCCCTCTAATGTATTGGTTGAAGATTCATATCTCATAAAATAGACTAATATGGTATTTGGATAGAGCCATTACTTCTAAGATGGTTATGGGAGTGAACTGTAACTCCACTTCCCTAGAATCCTAGAGCCAGTGCAATATTTTAATACATTGGAATGATTACAATGAATCAAATCCTGATGGAATGGTCAGTTTAGCAGTCATGGAAAATATATTACATACAAGAATATTTCATTATAATTTTAAATATAATATTGACATAGTCTATTCTTTGAAAATACATTATTCTCATAGATTAACCCTACATATCAATCATAATACACTTCTTGGAATCATAGGAAAATAAAACAAATGAAAGGGGTGAGCTCAGATTCTTTTTAAGGTCCAACAATAGAGCATAATCTTTCATAAACAATCATAAACATTTAATGAAAACAATAAAACTGAAACACAAGCCATTTAGACAAAATCATTAGCATAATACAGAAATAATAAATAAAATAATATCATTTAAACATTAAAATGGATATTCTACTATTTGAATAATATAATTTAATGTTGATTATTAATCTCATAATAAAGGAAAGAATAATGTCAAACATTTGAAACATACAATCAAGGGATCGACCAAGACATCTTAAAATAAATGGTTAAGGCCTCAGTCAAATACATATCTGAAAATAAATGGGCAAGGCCCTAGACAAGTCCATATCTAGTTTGTCTCATGAGTCCTATTGATGCATCGATTGGCTATAGAAGGACACACCCATTACTTACTAAGTCAAATACATTCCTCATATAAAAAGGGTGAAAGAGAAGATAAACATTTATATTAAAACTAGCCTATGAAATACTAATACATTAACCATAAACCTTGAATAGTATCGAAATAGCACATACATTGTCAAACTAATCAAAAACCATTCAATAAAATATGTTAAATTATATCATATGAGATCAACCACATTTAAGAAAAAAATTCAATAATGGATGTTGATATAGATGAAAAAATCTTTAAAAAATTGATGGTAATATCCCTTTTTACTTTGAAATATTTTAAAATGTATGATATTATAAAATAAAAAATTTATTTTGAAAATAACCATGTAATATTGTAAGGGAAGCTTCAAAATGTTAAGAAAACCAAATGGTAGAAATAGCTTCTCATGCCATATAAGTTAAAAAACATTCTTTCCTTAATTTTTCGGAAAGGTCACAAAGTACTTTGTTTCGAAAATGACAGAATTATTCATTTAAAAACGTTTTATTAAAAATAAAACAAGGGTATAAATGACTTTAAACAGTTTTAGTGAAATATTAAAAAAATTAAAATGTATTTTTATGAAACATGGACGTGGATGATAAATATTCCCTAGTAGATACTTCGTATAAAAAATATTGAATAAAAATGAGACTACGAAATTAACCATTAACTTGTATTTTAATTTGGTAGAGGGTGTGTTAACCTTATGTATAATGGTTAAATTATGTTATAAAATTATAATAGAATCATATCCTTATTTATGATATCATATATGATCCTCTTATATCATTTTGTTAATAATATTTTAGTATTACCATTTCATCGATTGTTAATTACTTCGTTGTCATGTAAGTCGTGTTTACTATGAATAGGACATATTGAATTCATATCAAGAATGAAATTAAGTTCAAAAATATTATATTTACTTATAAAATGGAATTTTATAATAATTCTTGAATGGTTAACATGTATAATGAATCTCATCACATCATGGAGACAATAGGTCATACTTATGCACGAGCGACGGTATCATTCCCTTAATGGTGAAATGGTATCCAATTGAATTGAATATTAATTTTTCAGAAACATTATTATGTAATAATAATTATTTATCTCTCTTATACTCGTTTTTATACACATAAAAAATTATTGTTGAATAAAAAATGACACCACAGCGTGGAGACGGTAAGTTGTACGTACGCACGCATGGTGATATTTGTTAATCATTATATGGATAAAATGAGGAATATGGTTCTCCCATGATTATAGTAGAATATCATTATATGTATGATATTGTATTTATTAATTTGGTATAGAAAAAATATAGAAAGAGGCTGTATAAGAATAAAAGGACTTTGAAAGAGGTGATAAAACAATTATCTCGTCTTCAAGTGTCTTCTTTTGATTTGAAAAAAATAAATCTTTATGATGGTTTTCTGCCCAATAAATGGACTATAGTATGTAGTGAGGGATTTTGGGAGTGTAAATTGTCCGGTTTAGCCTGAAAAAATGGCTTAGGAGGTGCGAATTAAAGAGGAGGAGAAGTCCCCTTTTACAAGAGGGGTGAGGGGCACTTTTAGAAGATATTAAAATATTAAATTAATATAAATTCAATTTAAGTTCCAAATGGTCCAAATATAATTTATTTCTAAGCTAAGATGATATTGGTTTAAATAATCATCATAAATTTAAAATTTCACAGGTTTTTAATATTTTTTAATCCTAATCTTTCTTGTTTAACCCTTATTTAACCCTTTTTCATCTTATCGTGATATTATGTTATTTACACTTTGTGAGTCAATTTAATTTCCATAACATGTCAAAAGACCAAAATAAGTGCTATTTATGACATTTTTTGACTTATCCTAACAATTTTTATGAATCATAGATTTTAAGGAATTTATTGTCATTTAATAAAATATTTTAGATTTTAAAATACCAATTGTGTCAATTTTGACACTATTCATTAATTGACATTTAAAAATATCATAAAAGGAAGATAATTTTGAACCAAATCCATTAAATAATCCAAAACATGTCAAGAGTATCCATAAATTAATGTATGGAATAAAATATGTCAGATAATATTTATTTTAATATTTATAAAATCATTTGTTGGATTCTTTCATTAATTAAGAAATTAGAACAACGTCTTTGTGACACCATTTAATTTAATTATTTATTTCATAAATTACCATGATATAGCGGATATTTTGATATTTATAATGGCTATTTGTATTTTTTGATATCACTTTTATAACCCCATATTAAAATTGTTTTAGTTGAGAGACACATGATTATGATGTCATGGTCTTTATTTTAAATAAAATGTTTATAAGTGTCATAATCACATCCAAGTGGCTCCATGTGGTCGTAGATTCGACCTAAGATATGCAAGGACAGTATAAAATCATCTAGATAAATTAGTACAAGTGTTAATATAGTTTTATATTATTATAATATAATGTTTACCCTTAATTACCTGAATTATCCTTAACCGTGGTAATTAAAATAATTACTAAAGTTACTATTCATAATGCCAAAAAATAAAAGAAACCTATTTATATAATTTAGACCCACTTATTCAAAATATAGAATCAGTTTTTTAAAATTCAAAACAAATAAATTATAGTAATTAATTTAAAATCAATCCCCTTTGACAAAACGAGAAAACGTGTTTTGTAAAAGTAAACACCATCAAAATATTAGCATGTGTTTATATCTAATTTTAATGTGAACATAACAAGAATTAACTGAATTATATTAAATTTAAAAAACATAATATAATTATACATTAAAACTAATTAAAAGGATCATCTATCAATATAAATAAATTATATGAAAAAGCGTCTTTGAATTAAAATGTAGTATGTGCACTATTCATTAAAAATATGAACGTTATCCGAAAAAACACAAAAAAATTATCCAAAATAAATATTTATGTAATTATTCTAATGAATAATTTTATTTTCTCAAATTTAATATATAGAAGTTTCAAATATTTAATTTAAAATGGGTTCTCCATTAAAAGGTAACAAAACTTCAGTTTTTTTTAAATACTAATTTTATCTAAAAAGTTCAATTTATTCTTATATCTTGTCATATAAGATGAATGTTAAAATTATATATAAAATTAAAAATGTGGGTAATAATATTAATAACCACTAATTTAATGTCTATTTTTTATTAAATAATAATATTTTAGCAATATATTGTTGTTCGTTTAGGCGGGGCATTGCGTGTAATGCAAGCCAACTCATTGTTGTGTCTAGAGTAAGCTTAACATTGTGTGGAATAAAAAACAAGCAATAAACCTAATTAAATTTCTTTATGTATTAAAATATTATAATGCCTTTGGGTGTTACATTCTCTCCTCATTTAATAAATTGTGTCCTTGTAATTTAAACTCAGGGTTGAAAATTCGGGATTTTTTATTTCAAAATATCATTCTGGAAATACCAAATAAGAAAATGTATTAATGAGACCTCCATTTAAAATTAAATAATGGGAAGTATAGAGGTCACCAAATATAACACATACTAGGGATCTGTGTAAGAAAATATGGACATGAAAGAAAAATCTAACCATCATGTTCTCATGGATAGTGATAGGGAACACGATGAGGAGAAAGTTAACAATAACAAAGCTAGAAATATGAAATGATATAAGGGATCATTTTATTCATAAAAAAAATTACTAGGATATAATTTTTTTGGTATCAAGATCCTTTCCCTAGGAATAATATTTTGGAAATAATTTAATTGATTTTTTTCATGATATAAGAATAATATCATCCTTTGGTTGTGCATTGGTCTATTTTCACTTCATCCCCTACACCAAGAAATGAATGTTCAAAATGATTTTTTATACACCTAGAGCACTTTTGAAAAATCATAAGTCCCGTTATTAATTCCTTAATCCAATAAATGTTTACTGAAACCAAGAAGGTCAGCCCAATAAATCAAACTTTAACCTAAAAAATAATATCCAATGTTAAACTTACTCCATTCTAGCCTTCAAACTCTTACAAAATAATATTCTCCAAATTCATATTCTAAAAAGGTCTATAAATTTTTAAAATCATTCATAACATCAAATTCTCCAAACAATGTAATGTATCTCTTATTGAAAAATACCTTTATAACCTCAAAATTTTTAATGAAACAATTCATGATTCCAAATACTTAAAGAAGAAGTACTACAGTAAAATCCTTATATATAACATTATTTTTATATCTAAAATATAATAACATAATTATTGAATCCAAAAACATAATTACATGAATTATTCCACTTCGACTATAGAAATAGAATAATCTTGACTTTGATCCATTTTCTTCCTCTAAGCCATATTTCCTTGATTGTTTGGGAAATCCTTTTTATAATGTCCCATCTATTTAAAATTATATAATTTTATATTTGGATCTTCTTTCTTTCCCTTATAATCACAAGCATGATGTCCTTTATCATCAAACATGAAACAAACTTCTTTTACTTTTAAGCAGGCACTAGGGTGTTTCTTTCTACAATTGATACATGTGGGAAAATACTTCGTTTCCTTCTTCCCATTATCTATCTCTTTCTCCACCATTCTCTTCTTATCTTGATCTCCCTTTAAGTCATAAGACCTGGAAAATTATTTCTTTGTCCTGATAGCACATGAGACTATATCTTTGTATGATAAGAAATTTTTTCAAGAAAAATGAATTTCAAAGAAATGGATTTAACCCATCAAAGAAATGATAAATATTACGCTTTGGGTGATGTATGTAGTATGAAACATGCCTTGATAAACTTTTGAAGTTAGATTCATGCTTTGCAACATTCTCATCCTTCTTATTCCTCAGACTCAGAAACTGTCTCTTCATATCAGTTCATTTTTCATGAGGAAAGTATTTTTCTAAGAAAAGTTATTTAAACTCCCTCCATTCTATATTTTTGACTTATTTACCCTACTTCATGTTTTGAATTAATGAAAACCATTAATCTTCATCTCCTGATAGAGGATAAACTATCATGAAATTTTTTTCCCTTTCATTACTTCCTAAAGAAAGAAATATTTTCTCTAGGAACATACCCATTTCTCACCTACAAATAAATTTTTAGTCCCACTGAATGTTGGAAGTTTTTTTCTAATGAAGAGGTCTAACATTTATCTTATGCATTGTGGATCAGGGTGCTCTATACAGGTAAGGTTGTAATTCATAAGCTAAGTCTACTATCCCTGTACGGCTATAAGCTATTTAGCACTAATTGTGTCACCAGCTTTACTATAATTATCTTATATAGGAGGGAAATAAGTACATGGATTATGTACATTGATACAGTTTCTATTACTTCCACTGGGTTTCATTTCTAAACAATTTCATACACTAGATTATGCTATGAATCATAATTCATAACTACAAACTAGTAAAATAGATAACATAAAATGAAAATTTTATGCATTTATAATGCATAATCATAAAAATGGTTTCTTTGAGAACATATTTACTCATAAATACTTCATAATGATTTGAAAATAAAATTTGAACTATCCTAAGTATATCACCTAGGATTTTCAAACTAGGTGCACAGTAAGGCCCATTTTTGTGTACCAGGTTACCCAAAGTCAGGCCTGGAACCCCTTGTCGGATTTCGTACTCTTAGTTACATCTATTCTAGAACCATGTCCTCTTGTAGTATCCAGACATGGATGTGTTGATTGTAAAATCCACATAATTTTTATTTAACTAAAATTCTAGGTCGTTCTTCTAAACTTATTCAGAAATTTTATATTAGGTTTATGATCACTAATATAAGACTTCTAAATCTAATTTCCATGGTTTTTGTTAAAATTTCTCTGATACCAACTATAATTCCCTAACCCTAGAAGCCCATAGCTAGTGCATTATTTTAATAAATTGGAATGATTAAAACGGATGAAGTCTCAAAGGACCGATCATTTTAGCAGTCTTGGAAAATAGATTACATACATATACCTTCCATTTCAATTCAAAACGTAACATTCACATAGTAAATTCTTTTAAAATGCCATTATTCTACTATCTTAACAATGCATATCAATAATAAAACACTTCTTGGAATCCTAGTAAAATAAAACATATAAAATGGGTGTGCTCAAATGTAACACCCACGACTTTTATGTTATATAAATCATCAAAGGAATCTTTTTCTACACACAACACTTTCTTGTCTTGATTTACACGAAATCGCAACCTTCCTCGATAGCTTGCGTCGTACGCAATACTGAGTTTCACTAAACAATGATATGCTAATAAAATATTATTAAAACTAGCCGTTATGAATAGTAATAACCACTTTTTGAAATTTTATAAATTTTATTTTTTAAAATGGACTTCTTTTTTGGATTCGGAATATCGAAATTATCCTAGGGTGAAATTTTGGTATTTTTCTGAAAACTTTCAATTTTAGATGAATAGTGAAACCACTAAGTGGTAGTTAAAAAACTGAATTTTTCATAAAACTTAATTTTACCACTTATGTGACTAGAATTTCAAAACATTGAGAGACATGTTTGATTTCAGTAAGTAAAATGTGGTTCAATGAGATGAAAATAATTTTTTCGTGAATAGTAACTTTTTACTTTTTTTACCATGGTTAAAAATAAATAGGGTAATTAAGGATAAAAATGATATTATTATTACCCTAACACTTATCCTAATTCTATTGGACAAGTGTAATTCGACCAAAAACAACCTTAGGAATAAAATATGACCATTTAGGCCCACTTGGATTAGATTAGGACATTTATTATTAATTTATTTAAAGAAGGGTTAAAATAGTTAAAATCAAAGTTTAATAAGTAAATAATTTTTAATATGGTGTTATACATAATATAAATTCAACTATAAATATTCATTAGAAATATAAAAATATTTCCTACATAATTGTATTTTATTTATAATTTTTAGACATTAAATAATTAAATTTATTTATGACACAAAGATGATGCAGTAATTATCTTATTAATGAAATATTGACATAATTGATGTTATAAACACAAAAATAAATGTAATTTGAGACTTTTTATGAATTACACTAATTTTATAGGATAATATGACTTTTTAGTATTGATTTAATTAACTTTTTCTGAACTAATCATTCTGTTATGATTTTCACAAAAATCAATTACTAAATAGTGTCAAAATTGACATAAAATAGTTTTTTAAACAAATATTATATTAGTAATTGTTATTTTATTATTAAAAATATTATGTTCGGCCAAATGACCTAGATAAGGTTATATAAATTAATAATAAACAACTTGGGGTTATTTTGGCTGCTTATAGTATGTTTATTAACCTTATAGTATAAGAACACAAGAAGACACGGTAAAAGTAAAATTATTTAACTTAATGTTAAATATAAATGATAAGGTTAAAATAGGAACCTAAACTTGTCTAAATTCTATTGTATGAGAGGATTTAGATCCCTACCCACCTTATCTTAGAAATATATCAATTTGGAACTATTAAAACCCGAATTTGACTTTATAATAAAATAATATTTTCTGTTATTCCAAAGGTGCCCCTCGCCTCCCTTATAAAAGGGAACCTCCTCCCCCTCTTCCTAACACCACTTTGAGCCTCCAAGCTCTGCCAACCCCTGAAAATTTCTCCTCTACACTTCCCTAGAAACATCATAGTGGTTCTAGTCTTCTTCAAAGACCAAATTTAGTTCCCTAAAAGGAGTTCTCAAAGAATCACTTCAAAGAAGAGGTAATGTCTATTACCGATTATTTCATCTTTATTTCTTCTTCCACTTCTTCTTCATTAGTTGTTTCATTATGAAGTAATAACATCAGTTTCACTCATATACTGATATTTTATTATAAGTATGAAACAACCCTATTTCACCATCTATCCATCCTACGGAAAAAGAAATCACCGCGCGTGCGTACGTACGGAATACCGTCTTCACACCGTGGTGTAACCTATTTTCCACCACCACCTTACTTGGATGGGTATAATGGTGTAAATAATGACTATATATGACTATTATAAAGTGATATTGATTATGAAATAGTATACATACACTCCAATACAATTCCACGATCATAGGAATGATATCATCACTCGTGCGTACGTACGGAATACCGTCTCCACAATGTGATGCGACTCGTTCTACATGATCTTCATTTCATAATGATTATATAAATGAATTGAATGAATGAATATGATACCATTCTGGAAATGATGTATCTATAACCTAAAATGAAGAATAATAATTTATTCGACAAAACACGCATAAGAACAAAAAGTTATAAACACCTGAATAACAAGTAGCAATGAAATATTACTACTCAGAAGCTAAGAATATGACCACATATGATATCATAAAAATAATTATGATTCTTTAATAAGTAAATAACATTATTTAAATAATTATATAGGAGGTTCGGACACGTACAAAGCATATCGAACCTAAGGTAAGGGAAATATCACAATCTCATTTTTATCCGAGATTGTTTATACTTTGGTATTTACTAGGTTGTATTTTATTATCCACATCCATGTTTCCTCAATATGTAATATTATTTCCATACACCAACAATTGTTTAAATACAATTTTACCCTTCGGTTAGTTTTTAGTAAAGGATATGAAAGGAATCTTTTGTCGTTTTTCGTACGAGGTACTTTTTGACTTTTCCAACAAAAGTACGAAGAATGTTTTTCTAACTTATACGGCATGAATGGATTTTTAAAACATTATTTCCAAGAATCTTCCTTTACAAGTTTTCAAGTTTATTTTTAATCAACTTCTCTTAGTATAGAATTGTATGACATGTTAAGAAAGGAAAATTGTTTTTGAAGTAGAAAGGATATTTTCCTCAAGAATGGAGTTCAAGTGTTTTATCAAAATTATTTTCCATCTAAGATAATATAATGTTCTATTTTTATCCCTATTGTTACATGGATTTGATTATGTTGTTATGGATATATTTTTATGAATTACTTTATCTTATATGAATTGTTTTATGATGTCACGATGTTTAAGAATTCTGTTTTTATTAAATGGGTTATGCAATGATGTATGATTTATGATTTTTATGGCACACATAAGAATGGTTTCATTATGAGATGGGTGGGACCTATATCCCCCTCCAATGCATTGGGTAAAGATTTTATATCTCATGAGATAGACATGGCTGGAATGGTAGGTTATACCGGTTCAGTGAAACAAGACTGAAATGAGGAGTGAACTCGGTTCTGAAATGGACTTTGTCCACTAAGATAGTCTTGGAAATGAGTCTTGACTAATAAGAAATGATTCTCTATGATTATGTGTGTATGCCACAAAGTTTCATGTCTTAAGTTATGATTATTAGGATTATATTTCACTACTATGATTTATCCCATGTTATGAAATTATGATCTCTTTTGCAGGTTAAGATTTCCAAAAGTTATGTGCTTATGTATATGATGTGATTGATATTTCTTTTGTTTACCCTTACTGAGCATTTGAGCACACCCTTTTGTATGTTTTATTTCCCCAGGTCAGGAAAAAGGTTATTAAGTAGAATATTCCCAAAAGGGACACTAGATATAATGAAATAAATGGGAGGCAATGTAGATGCTTTATGAACCAGTTGTTTATGCTTTCCTGTTTCTAAAGACAGTATACTTATACGATCCTTTCGTGGTTTTGTTATATGTTGTAATAAGTATGCTTCAATTTTGAAGTATTAACAGTGTATGTAAAGTATGGGTCATTATATCCAATGCTCATTAAGGTTAAAGAATATATAATAATATTTCATAAACAAGCATAAAATTTTAAGGCAATCTATAAAACAAAAATGCAATCATTTTACACATAATCATTAGCATAATATAGAATGAATTAATAAAATTATATAATTTAAACATTCACATGGATATTATAATAGTTGAATAATAAAATGTAATATCAAAAACTAATCTCATAATGAAGAAATGCATAATTTCGGACATCTGAAACATGTCGTTGAGGCCTCATCCAAGACATCTGAAAATAAATGGTTAATGCCTCATCCAAATCCACATCTGAAAAAAATGGGCAAGGCCTTAGACAAGTTTAAATCTAGTTTGTCTCATGAGACCTAATGATGAATCGAGAGGCTATATCAGGCCATTCCCACCACTTACTAATTCCAATAAATTTTTCATATAAAAAGGGTGAATTAGAACATAAACATTAATATTAAACTAGCATACGAAATATTAATACTTTAACCATAAACCATGAATGGTATAAAAATAAAAAACATCCATAGTCAAACATAACAAAAACCATTCAATAAAATATGGTAAATGATATTATAAGAGATAAACCTCATTTAATAATAATATCCAACAATGTATGTTGACATAAATGAAAATAATCTTACAAAATCATTAAAAATCTTTCATAGATATATCCCTTTTTAGATTGAAATATTTTAAATACCGTACAATTATAAAAGAAATTTTTTTTTTTAAATAACCTTATATTCTTGTAATGTAAGATTTAAAATTTTAAGGAAATATAATGGAAGAAAAATCCATTCACGCCATATAAGTTAAAAAAACATTCTTTCCTTAATTTTTTGAAAAGGTCACAATGTACCTTGGTTAGAAAATGAAAAAAAAATCCTTTCAAAACATTTTATTAAAATTGAAACATGGATATAAATGATTTTAGTCTATTTTAGAGATGTAGTAAAAATATTTTAACAGTATTTTTACAAAACATGGACATGGATGAAAAATATGCCTCAGAAGATACTCCATATAAACAATCTCGGATAAACATGAGATTGCAAAATTAACCCTTACATTGTATTTTACTTTAGTAGAGGGTGAGTTAACCTCTTATATAATGGTTAAATCATGTTATTAAATTAAAAAAAACTGTATCCATATTTATGATTTCATATATGATCGTCTTATATCATTTTTTAATAATATTTTAGTATTACCATTGTTTCATGTGTTAACTACTTTGTTGTCGTTTAAGTTGTGTTTTATAGGAATAAGACATATTACATTCATTTATAAAATGTTTTTAAGTTCATAAATATTATATTTACTTATCATATGGATTTTATAATCATTATTGAATTTTTAATGTAGAGAATGAGTCTCATCACATAGTGGAGATGGTAGGTCCTACGTACGCACGAGCGACAGTATCATTCCCTATGGTTAAATTGTATGAAATTGAATTGTATATTAATTTTACAGAATTATTATTATCCCATAATAATTATTTATCTCCGTTATAATCATTATTAAACCCATACAAAAAATAGTTTTGAATAAAACATTACACCATGGCGTGGAGATGATAAGTCATATGTACACACGCATGGTGATATAGTTATTCATAGGATGGATAAAATGAGAAATATGGTTATAACATGATTATAATAGAATATAAGTATATGGATGAAACTGTATTTATTACTTTGGTATGGAAACAATAGATAAATAGTAAGTAGAGAAATAAAATAACCTTGAAATCTGTGATAATAAAATTACCTCTTTTTCAGGTGTCTCCTTTTGATTTGCACAAAAGGAATCCTTAGGATGGATTTATTCTCAATGTATGGGCTCTAGAGTTTATTTAAGGATGTTGGTAGAGTAAATGGTTAGTGGTATCCCAAACCAAATGGCTTTGGAGTTTTTAATTAAAGGGAATGAGAAGTGACCTTTTATAATAGGGGAGAGGGGTACTTTTGGAAGATCTTACAGTATCAATTTAGCATAAATTCAATTTTGGTTCCAAATGATCCCAAAATAATTTATTTATATTTTAAGTTTATTTTGGGTCAAATAAAAATCATCCAATTAAAATTAGACAAATTCTTAATATTTTTTAATCCTTATATTTTTTGTGTAACCCTTATTTTACCCTTTTTAATCTTACTGTGATATTCTGTTATTTACACATTGGGAGTAAATTAAATTGTCATAACATGTCAAATGAATAAAAAAGGTTCAATTTATGAAATATTTGGACTTATCCTAATAATTTTTCCGAATATTATATTTTTATTAATTTAATATCATTTAATAAAATATTTTATATTTTAAAATACCAATTATTTCAATTTTGACACTATTCATTAGTTGACTTTTAAAAATACCATAAAAGGAAGATAAGTTCGAACTAAATCCTTTAAATCAATAAAAACATGTCAAAATTATCCATAAATTCATGTATGGAATAAATTATTTCATATAATAGTTATTTCAATATTTATAATATCATTTATTTGATTCTTTCATTAATTATGAAATTAATACATCGTCTTTATGACACCATTTAATTTTATTATTTTTTTCCTAAAATTATAAATAAATTACCATGATGTAGGAAATATTTTTATATTTATAATGACTCATTATATTCACATATATCTATTTTATAACCTCGTATTAAAAAAGATTAGTAATGAGGGACATGATTATGACATCATGGTCTTTATTTTAAATAAAAAGTATGTGTCATAATCACATCCAAGTAGCTCCAAGTGGTCCTGAAATAGACCCAAGGATACTAATCATCAGGATACATTCATATAATTAAATTAAGACAAATTTTAGGATAGTTTAATATTATTATAATATTATTTTTACCTTTAATTACCGGATTTACCCTTAACCGTGGTAATTAAAATATTTACTAAAATTACTACTCATAATTCTCAAAAATAAAAGGACCCTATTTATATAATTTGTATTGACTGATTAAAAATATGGAATCCATTTTTTAAAATTCAAAACTCATAAATTATAGTAATTAATTTCTAATTAATACCCTTTAACAAAATGAGGAAATTAGTTTTGTAAAAGTAAAAATCATCAAAAGATTGACATGTGTTTATATCTAATTTTAATGTGAAAATAACTCCAATGACCTGAATTATATTAAATGATAAAAACTTAATCCAAATATACCTTAAAACCAATTTAAGGGAACATATATCAGTAAAAATAAATTATATGAAAAATAAATTTTGAATTAAAATGTCGTATTTTTCACTATTCATTAAAATTTGAAAGTTATCAGAAAAGACAAAAAAAATTATCAAAACTTAAATTTTATGTCCTTATTCCAAATAATATGTTTATTTTGTTAAACTGGATATATAAAACTCTCTAATATTGAATTTAAAATGGGTTCTACATTAAAAGGTGATAAAACTGCAATTTTTCAAAATACTTTTTTATCCAAAAAAATTGAATTTATTATTATATCATGTCATATAATATGAATTTTAAAATTATATATAAAATTAAAAATTTGGTTAATAATATTCATAAACACTAATGTAATGAATATTATATTAAATAATAATATTTTATCAATATATTATTGTTCGGTAAGACCGGAATTTGCGTGTAACGCAAGCCAACTCATTATTGTCTGTAGTGTAAGGTTAACATGGTGTCGCATAAAAAACAAGCAAGAAACAAAATTAAATTTATTAAGAAATGAAAATATTATAAATTATCAGGGTGTTACATGAACCATGACTACCATGATGATATGAGGAGTAAAATCATGCTACTAAGATGGCCATGGGAGTGAACCATGACTACCAAGATAGTATGGGGAGTGAACCCATAATACTAAGGTGGTCTTTGAATTGATATCTTGGAAACTATGAAATCATATTATATTCTTATGTGTCTACCAAAATTCAATGTTTTATTCTTATGTTATGATTTCACGTCTTATGTTCTTTATTTCGTTTTTGACTCATATGTTATGAACTTCCAATTTTTATGCCATAATTCTTGTGTATGATATTTCATATGAAGGGTATGATATTCAATTTTTAGGATCATGTTTTCATACCCCTATGCTCATATTTATGTTTAAATGTCACTGTTGTTTACCCTTACTAATCATCTGAGCTCACCCCTTTTATATTTCTTTCCCAAGGTTATGAATAAATTTTAAGGTATAAGTACTAAAGGTGGTGATGTTTATGGGAGATGTAAATTATCGTTTTCCTGGATAGAATATTTCATTTCCATTTTTCTAAAGATACTAAACTATTACAGTCATCAAGTATGTATTATTGTAATGTATTTAATATTCATTTAAAGTGGTGTAATATTTCTGTATGTTAAGCCTGGTTCACTATAGTTGGTATCAAAGGAAAGGTTTAGTCAACCTTTAGAAACTAGGTTGAGAAACATTTAGTGATATACCTATGAATATTTATAACAATATGTCTAGGGATGTCTCTTAGGATAAGTATAAGGATTAGTTAACATCTAGAAAAATGTCCTGGCCATATCTTTATATTTATTCAAAAAGGAGGACTAGAAAGCAAACAGAATGAGAAAACAAGAGGGGGAAGGAGGAAGAGTGAGTGGGAGAGGGATATGGAGAGTGGGAATTTTGGTAAAGGATTGAGTGTGTGGTTTCCTATAAATACATCTCTGTCTAGATACTACAAGTCGATGTGGCTCTAGTACAGATGTACCTCGGGGTAATAACTCCAACAAGATGTCACAGGCCTTACTCAGGGTAACCTGGTATATGAAAATGGGCCTTACTACAGACTTGTTTTGACACTCCCAGGAAATATGCTTTAGAAATTCATAAACAATTCATGAAAAATCATTAAGTACTTAAATATATGTTGGGTATGAATAACCTAGGATGAACCTAGGGTTTCATAGATTAAGAAAGTTATCACGATTTAGACATCTTATATGTAAATATTTTCTAGAATATGTGATTTTCTCTTATGATAAGTAGTACTCACACTATGATTTTGGTTTTAGTCAATGGAAGGAACTGGAAGGAATTGGATTAATTGGGAATTTGATAGATGATTTTATAATTAGAATTTATGTTGGATGATCATTGGAGTGAAAGATGTTGTTATAATGCCTAATCAATTTTCATGGAACATGATTAATAATGTGTACCTTAACTAACTCTCAGACTCGCCAAGGAAGATAAAGAAATAATTCTCGAAGAGTTAGATTAATGGATACCATATAATAAAGAAGATTAATTTTCCTTTATGTAAAGAATGTGTAAAGAATCACCTAAGCTAATGTCTTGGAGGAACAAGAATTTTTTTTATTGTGGAAAATAATGACACAAAGAAAGTGACTGCAGGGGAGAAATTAAGAGTTCGGTTAACTAAATGGATGAGAATATTGGCCTCCCTAAGACATCATAAAAGTTTAAGTGTTTTAACTATGGAGAAAATGGTTATTATAAAACTCAATGCCCCAAGATGATTGCTCCTAAAGGGAACCAAAAAGGTGGTGCATGTAATGGTTACATTGATAATGAAAAAGATAATACAAATGAGATGTGATATGAAAGAGGTATTATTTAATAGGATGAGGTATCCTTATTAATTTATTAATGATGAAGTGATCAAAGCTTTTATTTTTTTGGAATAAAAAATTATGAATGATGAAATATGCAAGGATTGTTCAGTTTGTGTTTTTCTCTTAGAATTTACAAGATTATGTTGAATGATTCTAATGGACTAGAAAAGGGATTTATTGACATGGTGATATTCATGGAAAACAAAATATTAATAGATATATAACCGTCAATGTGTTCTTAATGTTAATATAATGATTTTTGGATAAGAGACATTTCAGATATAAAAAATTTAATTGGATTGTACTAATTACCCAGGATCCAATTATTGATTGTTTGAAAAAGTGTTCTATATTATTATATATGAACTTCAAAAACTCTTTTATTTGAAAAATATATCTAGTGACCTTTGGAATGAGTAATCATTCATGTTTTCCAAAATTATTTATGGTAATTGAGGTTATTACCATGATTCGAGAGAATACTTGAAATGGGTATTCTCATTTTTGGAATGTGACAACCAAGAGAAAATTTTTAATATATTGGGGATCAATTATAATCTAATTTGATGACTTTATTTGTAATATTTTGGATTTTCCTCTTTTATAAGTTTTATAATGTTAACCGTTCATGAAAATTTTAAGTTAAAATTTGGATTAAGTATTTATGTATTGAGATTGTTTTAAAAACCTTGGTTAAAAGGATATTTAGTGATTATCTTTATTTTAAGGATTTCCTTCTTATTTATTTTAGAAATTATATTAGTCTAGTCTTATAAAAGGAAATCATCTATATCGGGAGACAACTGATCAATTCTAACATGGTCATGGTTCTTAAATCAATGAATGAAGGATGATGAGGGTTTCATGCCTTCCAATGACCTATGTGATGTATTGATTAATTTATAATTATTTTTTATTAATCATTAGTTGACACACAATTGTTGTGGGAATGGGAAAACATTTTTTTTAAATTACCTAAGTATAGTATTGTGACTAATTGAAAGAGAAAATTTATGTCCATATTTTCAATCAAATAATGAGTATTTTTTAATTTTTTTCAATGATAAACTCCATGTATTTATATGTTTTATTAAAATAATGGGTAATTTTAATTCTAAAATGAATATGAGCAAAATTGAGAAAAATGAAAAATTCTAGATTTTGGACTGATTTCTACCACAAGGGTATTTTTTCATTTATTAAAATATAAAATTCCAAATTTAGTGATTCCTTTTTTGTTAAAATCCAAATTTTATTTACTAAAAAATTCAATTTAGGACCTAGAGCTTATTTGAGTAAGTAGTACTCCTAAAAATTCATTAAAGTTGGAAACTTTTCCGGGTAGACTGCGTGGACCCCACCACTGAAACGAAACAAAAAATTGGCTTAAACACATCCAATTGAGGTGATTATACCTGGGAAAGCATGAAGATATCTATGGGTGTGTCTTCAACAAATTTGAGAGTGTTTTGAATTCATTAAATCTATTGTCTATGTTATACTTTTAGAGGAACCTTTTTGGATGTTTTTTCTAGAAAAATAAACCATAAATGAAAAATTTATAACGCATTCATCCGGTGTCCAAATTTTCTGAAATTTTGAGGTTGAACAGCCAAAAAAATGATGAATAAATTTTGTTAAGGGGTACATGCATTAATATGAAATTTATGGGTCCAACAACGCACAATCTTTAAGAATATGGAATTATTCTTATAAAAGAAGGCATTTGCTTCCTTCTCGAATCATCGGCTCAACACCCACAGCCAAGGACGGATACCACCAGGGAATGGTCGACTACTTCTCATATCTTCCCCCATCATTTAATATTTTTATTTTATTTTCATTTTATTTTTCTCTTTGTTTTCAATTGTAATTTAAATTTTACTTTTCTTAATCGTTGTTGTTGTGTTTCTCCATACACTTTTCTTCATTTCATTCCGCCTCTCTCTCTCTCTTTTCTTCCACTCACTCCACCAAGTAATGTCTTACTCTCAGAAATGAGAGAATAAAATCAAGACTTGGCCCAGGGGGAGGTGGAGGTGATCTGGAATTTTCATTAATGTTTAATTTTAAGTTTGTAGATAGAATTGAGTAGCATGCATGGGTAAGGTGAATGTCACCAATGTTGTGAGTGCCTATGATGACATTCAACTCAACCTATATCTATTATTTTGTTTAATAAATATTCCCTCTCTCCATTGGTTAGTTATTCAAATGTTGGATTTAATCTAATCAATTAATGAAATGGATTCTATTGAACTAGGTCATGAATATGACACTTACTAGACAAAGGTGTGACATCAACTTGGATTAATAGAGGTGGTGGAATTGAGAGTGCTCAATAATTCAATGAAATTACACAATTTATAAATAAATGATGGTAGTTCAAACATGATATTTCATGTTTGTATTATCAAACTGAATTAAAACATATAGAGTATAAAAATGATTAAACATTTAACTAACCCCCAAAACCAAGTTCTTTCCTATTAATTCATTTTTTTTAGACTTTCATCTTAGTATAAATTTAGAATTCTTTCTTCACATGTCATTATTTTAAATAATCAAAAACCCCAAATTATTTTCATCACTTTTATTTAATAAAAAACCACAAAAAGATATAGAATAGGTTAATTTGATAAACTAAGTGAATGACATTGAGAAGGCTACTCAAGAGAGACGCCCCTGGTCAGCCACTGTGCTGCAAAAGGAAAAAAATATAATTGTTTTTGTCCACACCCCGTGATAGGTGTGTGTCAAAATTGGTGTTTTTGCTGGGGATCCAATCATTTGTTCATTTATTTTTTTCTATTTTCATATCTCAGGTAGATTTCATTTGTTTAAAAAAACTAAAATAAAATTTCATGATGTATTCAAATTCAAAATATTATGAATGAAAAAATTACACACTGGTGCAATAACAAAAACAAGAAGAAGAATATTTTTGAAGGGATCAGGTGGAAGAACTTAGAGAAAGCATTTTAAACTGACAATAGAAGCTGAAAGAGAATTTGACTATGATTTTGCATTAATGGAGCAACCCAACCCTGAGTAGGATCAAGAACCTGCGGTGTAAATGGAGGAAGACATACCTACTGAGCTATAAGTTGGAGATAAAAAAGAATGGATGAGTTCTTGATTAATGGTGAGGAATTACTTGATCACCCAATACAATAAAAAGAAGAAGAGCCAGCACCACTAAAGGAATAAACCACCCAAGTGGTGGAATTTGAATTCATGACGGAGACGCCCGACTACCTAGCTCCATCATCAGAGAGTCTTCTCCAAGAGGCACTTACCACTAAGGAAAAGATTAAAGCTAAACAAAATCAAGGAGATGAACTATTCATTGACCTTGTCTCTTCAAATTTTATTAACTCTGAATTCTACACTACTCCTTGTGATTTTGATTATAAAAAAACAGAAAATAACTATTATTCCTTAGATAATGAAGAATAACCTAGTTTTGTACTTGTTGAGGAACATGTGGAGCTCCCTGGACATGTTGAATATTTTCTGAAGTTCCTGATAAGATTCCAGTGGATTTTCCTAAGGAAACCATTCAAAAAGCTATTTACTTTAATGGGGAAGAATTTGATCTTGATACTTCAGGTTTTAATTTTATTCAAATATAATTACACTCTGAATTTCTCATTTACTATTCTTTTGATGCAACATACCTTAAGGAACCATTAGACAAAGAAGAAGAGGTTGCACAAGTACCAACCAAGGAAGAGGATGGTCCATACTTCATCCTACCACCACCATACAAATTGTACCTCATTGTGAAGGAGGTGGATATGATTTAATATATCCATGGATCATTACTCACCCAGAAGGATGAAGAACAAGTAGGGAAAATCGACATGTGGTGGTTCAAATCAAAGAAGCTTAATCCACCATCTGAATTTGGATAAAAGCTGGTACTTCCCTCTGTAGGAAGTAAAAATTCAGGGCCCACCTTGGGAATCTTACCAAGATTTATCTTTACATTCTTTTTAGTAAATTAGTTGTTAATTTCTTTTCGTAGATGTAGTGAAACATGCATCTCACTCCCTCTATCATTTTTATCTTAAATTAAATGATCCTTGAGATTAATTGAGTTGTTGTCACACCCTGACCAAGGACGCTTATTGTTTTATTATTTTATCGGTCCCGCACATTTGGACAGAGTTGGGTTTGGGTCTGGGTTTGAATTTTTTTGAATATTTGATGTTTTGGTGGGTTTCGGGCTAGTGAACAGTCACCGTACTGCTAGCGGTCACTGCACATTCGGTACGGGTGGGTTTGTGGTCACCGAATCGCTAGTAGTGTCCGTGCATTCGGTCTTAGAGACTGCATGGTTGACTGATTATTATTATTATTATTATTATTATTATTATTTCTGTTATTATATTATTGTTATTAGATTATTATTATTATTACTATTATTATCCTTTATATATTATTATTTATTTACTTTTCATTTTATTTTATTTTATTTTATTCTATTTACATTCTTCTTCACTTTTCTTTTCTTTTTTTTTCCTTATTTCGCTTTTTTAATCTTCCATGCATTTTTTCCCTCTCCCCTGATTCTCCCCTCCTTTGCCCCTCATTTTCTCCTACCTTCGCTACCTTGTCGCGTCCCGGCCTCACCGACTCCCTCAACCCACATCTACCTCTGTCACGCGCCCCTGCACAGTGCCTCCCATGCGCTCCCCTCCTGCCTTCTCGGCCTCACTCATGTCCAGACCTCCGCCAGGCCTCCACCAACCCTCCACTAGCCTCATCCAGCCCTCCATCAGCTCTGGATCGCCCTCAATAGTGCACATGGCTTCTGACCTCCGCTTGGCGTGACCTCTACCCTCCCCAGCCGATCATGCTCACTATCCTCCTATGCTGCACCTTCACCCCGCACTCCCATTCTAGAACTGCCTCGCAACTCTTCTGGGACCCTGCGCCACCCTCCTGCTACCCTGATCCAACCTCATCCCAGCCTCCCCCTCATCCTGGTTGGCTACCTCTGTCACATGCCCCCGGCTAGCCTCCCCGGTGTGCACCCTCCACAGTCCCCTACAGAAAACCACAACCCCTCCTCTCATCCGGCCTGCGCAGCAATGCGATCCTGGCTCCTTTGTTGTCTACTTCCGCACAGCAACCCCTATGGCAACCTCTTGCACCTAGCTACCCGGTGCACACCTTCAGCACCGCACCCCGGTCAGCCTGCACTGCCCAACGCCCCTGCACCCTCTCCTGCTCCCGTAAACAGTAGGAGCCACCCCTTCCTCTTGTTCTCCTTGTCGTAGGACCCCCACTCAGTCTCGGCTCCCACTGTTGTCCATCGCTACTCAGATCACTCGCACCCTGCCCACTGGCTTCCTTGCATCACCGCTGTCCGGAATCCCTCTCCGCACCCCCTGGTCAAACCACATCCATCAGCACGGACGCCTTCCGTTTTTCCGGCGAGACGCCTTCCTGCAATCTGTTTCCAGTTGCAACCCCCCCCCCCAATTCATATACCATTTTTTATGCTCCATTTTATATTTATGTTTGATATGTATATATATATATTCCATGGTTTGATTAAAATTTTTTAATTAATTTTTTTGGGTCGGTTTGACTTTTTATGACCCGCGCGGGGCGTTTCCGAGTTAGCACCATTGCTACAATTTGTTTCCAAGATTGTGTCATCATCACGCCTTAGTATTGAGGTAGGTCCTCCCACTACATTCAACTTTAAAGTTAGATTTTATTAATTTCTTGATTTTTTTATTAATTTTAATAAATAGAAAATAATATAAGATAATTAATTTCCAAATGAATATTTGGTGTAAAAAGAGCTATTTATTTTATACATAACACTTGGCATATTATCTTGAGGAGTGGACCCACAATACTGAAATAATTCTCATTTGGATTTTTAACATAATTCACGAAACATAAAATGTATTTTTGGTTTAAATGATAACTGATTTCTTCTGAAGCGTGAACGAGTGTTTTTGGTTTTCTTAAAAATGGTATTTTTCTTTAAAATTGGTGAAGGCCCATTTGGCACTTTAATAAAAATAAATTATTTTGGAATACTCTCTTTGGGGTGACTCGGGGGTGATATTTGGTGTACGTTGATTGCATGAGTTGTGTGTGATATCTGTGCTACATTATTGACCTTGCTGACTCACCCATTTCTCTTTTATTATGTGTGTTGACAAGAGAACCTAGCATAGTGAGTGAATCTTCTGAGAACGATTGCTGCACTAGTTTAGATTATGCACTAGCTAGTGGCCTCATAGCAGGGGAATACTAAGCTATCATTGTTATAGGGATTGGGCCCCTCAGTTAATCCATGAAGTACTATACCAAGCATTAGGGGGTTATGACATCATCGAGTTAGAGCATGCCTTTGTTATAAGTCACATGTATATTACATTATAGATTGTTCAAAAACTCCTAGGTTATACCCATGTTTCCTTTAGTGTTTATTTTTATGTGGCAGTCGATAGAGAGGTCTAGTTCAGTTGATGGCCCATGTGTGCCACTTTTTCCATTGCCCTTGGTGTGTGTTGTGTGTTATGTGTGGTTTTCCTTTTTGCATATTAACCGAAGATTGGATTTCTAATTTGTTCACAGAAAATTTTTTAAAATGAAATGAACATGTTCCTTTAAAACATTAAACTTGTTTTTAAATTAAAAAGGGAAATGTATTGTTACTTATTTTATGAATAGAAGTGATTTTGTGGAAACCCATATTTTGTATAATTTAGTTCAAACTTGGAATTAGTAAATTTATTTATTTAATGTTATTGCATTGGGAATAGTTTCCTGGGAATTCCTTCTGAGTTTTAATACTCATGCCTATAGTGTTTTCCTATATTTAGTTTTACTGTAGGTTTGGATCAAGCTTGCTCGCTGTGGGTGAGAGTTGCTTGGGGACTGGTGAGTGACTCTCAGAGTCGCGAGGAGTCTTGTTCAAGACCAGATTAGTGTGTTTTTTTGTCGTTCTTTCTTTTCTGGGTCATTTATTTACTTTGCGTTGTTCTATTTTTTTCAACTCCTTTATTTACATTTATTGGGAAAAATCATTCCCACTTGTCCTATATTGATGCCCTAGAACTTCTCACTAGCCCGGGAGGATCGGGAATGCCTCCCGGGTCATGTCGCGGACTGGCTCGGGTGATCGGTTCAGGGTTGACCTGGGTTGGTTCATGACAAAATCGTATCAGAGGAGGCCCTTTTTATTTTAGATGTCTGGTAAAAGGAGATTGAGACTGTCAGGGCTCAGAAGGTACGTTATAGGTCGGTGCCTGATCACCACCACTCAAGAAGAGACCTGAGTTACCATGGTTAGTCTGGGATTTGAGTATCTTGTCTTTGGTTACATTGGATTGAGGGATGACAATGGAGATGAATCGGTTCACTTTTCGGCCTCACATGTGGTGGTGACCCATGTAGAGTGCAAGTTCCTGGTTTAAGGTCCTCTTAGTGTTATGCCTTACTTGGGGCATGGCGAACCACCATGTTGTTGGGTCGGACATATGCACTACTTTCTCATCCCAGTGGATTATTATTTATTGTGTTTTGCTTTATTCTTGGTTACTTTTAGTGTGTGTTAAAAGTAAAATTGGTTTTGAAATGGAAAATTGTTTCTTCCAAATTGTTTTTGAAATTACTAAAGTGGGTTTCTAAAGATAAGATGTATTGGTTTAGAATAACTTGGTATGTGTTTGGATTTGGTAATGAAAAGAAGTGTTTGAACTTTGGAACTCTTTATGGAGGGTCACACGTGCGTGGGTATGTGCGGAGATTGCATGGGGGGCACTTGTTCACTGATGATGTGAGAGGGTTTGAATAAACGCACATGTGACTGTTCATAAGGTACCATGGGTGAGTTTTTTAAATTGTAAAGAAATAAAGGTTTTGAAAAATTGATTTATGCTTGTGTTGTATATGTTTGGCTTATGGGTCAGTTTCCCTTGGCTTGTGTTATTTTTTTGATTGAGTTTTGGCTTGATGCCAGTTTCGATGATGTTTTCATGTTGTTATGAGTATGCCGCCTAGAAAGCCTCCAAAAGTTGTTAATGAGTTATGCCCAGTTCCCAGTTTTTTTTGTGTGTTGCCTGCTTATCGAGGTAATCAATGCCTGTTTGAGGTCTTTGTATGGTTCGGAAAGATAGTGTGTCTTTAGGTTGTTGGGAACTCCCTAGGTAGTTAAGTTTTGTATCGTCCTAGAGTTATTTGAGGGTTCAGCTCTGGACTAGTAAAGATGATATGTCTCATCATCGTTAGAGTTTTGGTTGTGATTAATGGTGGTTGAATTCTGTGAAGGTTCCCCCTTTGGAAAGGAGTGCGGGCCGGTGGAACCTGTCTCCAAGAAACCATCATCGTCGGTACCGGGTTCTAGTTCATCATACCTCTCTCTTGTGCACCGCCAGTATGGCATGTCCGAACATTCTAAGTCATCATGTTGCATTCCTTTGAAAATTTATTACCATCATGATTTTTTGAATCATCGAACGGAAGAAGGCATTAGAGACCAGAAGATTAAAATGTCTGACTGTGAGGTAGGAGATGCTTCAGCAATCAGGGCCCAAGCCACAGGTCTCATGGTGAAGCTCGCGCACATTCAGAAGTTTCCAAGGGTGTATGGGACCTCGCTCTGGATAATTTTTACAGCTTTGGGATGGAAATATATAAAATTTCCTTGTTCTATTCTCATTGCTGTTGCAAGCTCATACTTTTTGTGGTGGAGTGATGAGCTCATTCCCCCACAATCGAAGCGGTCTTATCTGCTCTCAGTGTGGTTCTTATGTTGTTTGGTCTCTTTGAATGGTGTGGGCCCATGAATAAAGGGACCTATTCTAATTTCGAGTTAGTGTCAGGTGTGTTAATTGGGAGGTTTTTAGTTAATTTCTCATCCTCAAGTTGTTGGATTGTTATGTATCATGAATTTCGTAAAAGTATCAGGTGTGTTGTTCAGTCCATGTGGGGAAAAAGAATGAGTTTGGTTCAGGAGTTCCCATGTTCCCCCCCCCCTGGGGGTGTTGTTCGAGTTTCCAGGATTTTTGTATTAGTGAATTTCTGTGGTGGGGAGAACCCTTTCATGTTATCTCCTCAATCTCGGGCAGTGGTTTTCCTTGAATTGGTCAGGTGTGAGGTTTATTGGGAAAGGTCACCCCGAGGCTCTCGGTTCTCTTTGATTTTTTGTGGGAACAAACTCAAGTTGTGTCGACTATTGGCTTGGTAACTTTCTGGGGGCAGAAAGTTTCTATGGTGGGGAGAATTGTCACACCCCGAACACGGGCGCTTATTATTTTATTATTTTCTTTGTCCCGCACCTTTGGACAGAGTTGGGTTTGGGTCCGGGCTTGAATTTTTTGAAGCTTTGTTGTTTTCAGTGGGTTTTGGGTTAGTGCGCAGTCGTCGTACTGCTAGCGGTCACCACGCATTCGGTCTGGGTGGGTGTGTGGTCACTCCATCACTAGTAGCGACCGTTTGTTCAATCCTAGAGACTATGCGGTTGACCAATTATTATTATTATTATTGTTATTGTTATTGTTATTGTTGTTGTTGTTGTTGTTAGATTATTGTTATTAGATTGTTGTTATTATTATTATTATTATTATTATTATTATTCTTGTTATTAGATTATTGTTATTAGATTATTCTTCTTATTATTATTATTTTCTATTATATATTATTATTTATTTTCTTTTCTTTATTTTTATTTTATTTTATCCTATTTACCTTCTTCTTTCACTTTGCTTTTATTTATTTCTTCTTTCTATTTTTTTATATTCCACACATTTATTCCCTCTCCCATGCTTCTCCCCTCTACCGCCCCGCATTTGCTCCTGCCTTCACTACCTTACCGCATCCCGACCTCACCGACTCCATCAACCAGCCTCTACCTCTATCACGCACCCCTACACAGCGCCTCCCATGTGCTCCCCCTGCCTTCTCTACCTCACTCACATCCAGACCTCCGCCAGGCCTCCACCAGCACACTGCTAGCCTCCGCCAGCCCTCTGCTGGCTCTGGCTCTCCCTTGATGGTTCACCTCGCCTCCACCTGGTGCGACCTCTCCCCTCCCCATCCAACCATTCTCACCATCCTCATGCACAGCACCTTCACCCTGCGCTCCCATTCTGGAACCACCTCCCTGCTTGTCCGGGACCCCGCGCCACACTCCAGCTACCACGATCCGACCTTATCCCAGCTGCCCCCTCCTCTAGGTTTGTTGCCTCTATCGCGCGCATCGGCCAACCGCCCTGTCATGCGCCCTCCGCAATCCGCTGCAGCGACCCACATCCCCTCCTCTCCTCTGACCTGCACAGCAACCTGGTCCCAGCTCCGGATTTTTTTTTTACGTTTTTCTTAAAAAATATTTCTGAAAAATAGCCTAGGTCAAATTTTTTTTTAAAAATACGCTACAAAGGCGGCATCTGCGATGCCGCCTTTGTTTTAGCGCACAAAGGCGGCATCTGCGATGCTGCCTTTGCTCCCCCGCGCCGCCTTTGGCCCAGATCAATGACATGGCAAAGGCGGCCGGGAGGAGGCCGCCTTTCGGCTCAGGGTAAGGCGAAAGGCGGCATCGCGGAAGCCGCCTTTGGCCATACGCAGAGGCGAAAGGCGGCTTCCGTGATGCCGCCTTTGCCTGAAGTCCTTATAAAAGGGCGGCCACCCCCCCCCCCCCCTCTCCTCACTTGTTCATTGCAACTTATCTCTCCAATTTTCTCTCTCTCTCTAAAAATTTTTTTTGCTGTGCGAGCTTTTACGAAGCTTCATTTAGAGGTATGTTTCTTTATTTAATTTAATGTTTTTATTTAATTAATTTAATTTTGTTTAGTTTTAAATCTTTCATTTGTTAAGCAATTTAGGTAGTTCTTAATATTTGGTTATTTAGTTTTTGTAATTAGTTATATATAGTTTTAAATAATTACTGTTAGGTAGTATAGATTAAGTATAGATTAACTTAAGATTAAGTATTTAGAAATTTTGGTAGCTTAAAGATTATGTGGTTATCTACGCAATTAAATTCCTGTCTGGATACAAACAAGTGGATGTGGCTCTGGCACAGATGTACATAGGGGTAAAACCCGAAAACACCGCTTCGAGCTAGACTCGAACGGGAACTGGTGCACGATAACGGGCCTTGCTGCATCCTGGTTTGACACTCCCGGGGAATATGCTTAAGATGATTCATATTTTCTTTATAAACTACTAAAATTTCTAAGAGAAGAAAAAGCAAATCAGTATATTTATCAATGATAAATGATAAATATAATTTTATAGAATGAAATAAGGACATAAGAATTAACGAATTAAAGTTATTATTAGTTAATTATAAAATAATAGAATAATTAATGATTAGTTGTTATTAGTTAATTTTAGAATAATTAATAAATAACATAGGATTAAAACATGAATTCATATAATGATTAGCTAACGATACTAATGATCAGTATATTTATCAATGATAAATGATAAGTATAATGTTATAGAATCAAATAAGGACATAAGAATTAACAAATTAAAGTTATTATTAGTTAATTATAGAATAATAGAATAATTAACGATTAGTTATTATTAGTTAATTTTAGAATAATTAATAAATAACATAGGATTAAAACATGAATTCATATAATGATTAGCTAACGATACTAATGAACATATAAAGTGAAATGAAGAAGAACAAACAAACTAAATAAAAAGGCGCTCTAAAATTACATTCTAATAAATATCATATGGTCAAACATCAGTAGCATAGTTTATGGTATAGAAAGGCGCAATAAAATTACATTATAATAAACATCATATCGTCAAACATAATTGTTAATATTTTGTTACACTATCATAATTTTGATGAAAGAACACATTTTTGACGTAGAGAGCCATGTATGCCTGTGTGTACTGTTATGGGGAGATTATTCAAACTGAGCAAGGAGCTTCTTACAGTACACAACCAATTACGGTGGTTAGTACAGTGGATTGTGTTACCATAAGTGACCTTCAAGAGAGAATTCATGTTTCCTTAAATTTGGGACCCGATCAAGAGATAATGTCTATGAGCTATAGACATTTGCAATTTCCAACAACAATGTGGCATATAGCTTGTCCATTGGTTGCTGATGCACAGTGGGTCCAAGCAATTAATTTATTTTCTCAACGGTTAGATGGTACCATGATGGAGTTATACGTTGTTGTTGCTACTGTACAACAACAACGTCCACTTGTACAAAGACGTAGAAATACAAGAGTGGTTGAAGACAGTCTACCCCATGACATTGAGCCTATTCCAAATGATGCAGCAGAAGAGGAAAACCTAGATGATCTTCCGGATATACATGTCAATCCGACTTATGATGAGGAGTTTCGTAATGATGGATCGGATGGCGACAACAGTGCTGATGAGGAGGGACCAACAAAAGATAGAGAGGAGGTTTTGAGAAATGCAGTTGTTGTACATCAACCTCGGTCAATAAATCATCCACCATTATTTTCATCTTGGTCAGAAGCAATGACACGCGTGCCTGAATTCGATAATACTGTTCTCACACTGGCAACTGAGTTCCCTGGAGTTGTACCAGATAGGTTTAGTGAGGTGGACAAAACCGTATATATTGGAAGGAATTTTCCCAGTAAAGATGCCTTAAAAAGCACGTTAAAGAGATTTCATATTGAGAGAAACTTCAACTATGTAGTTCACGAATCATGCCGTAGTAAATATGTTATACGGTGCGTGAAGTATGGGGATGATTGTAGATTTCGCTTAAGGGCTATTCCAGACATTACATTTGGAGGTTGGAGAATCTCAAGGATTGAGGCGGCTCATAGTTGCGTTCAGCCAAGTCTCACACAAGATCATACTTCATTGGATGCAGAATTTGTGTCATCTATTGTTGTTGAGATGATTAGGACATGCCAAGATGTTCCAATATCACTTGTGCAAGAGAGGATTCTACAGACATTCGGTTATAAGATTTCCTATAATAAGGCATGGATGGCGAAACAGAAGGCAATTGTGAAGGTATATGGTGATTGGGATGACTCATATCGAGTATTGCCGCAATTGCTAGCCATACTGAGGCATCATAACCAAGTTGTCTTCCATCTGGATACAAAAGAACATGTGTCTCCTGATAATCGACTTGATCCATCTCGTGTTCAATTTCATCGGTTGTTCTGGGCATTCCTTCCTTGTATCTCTGCATTTCGTTTTTGCAAACAATTTATTCAGATTGATGGAACATTTCTGTATGGAAAATACAAGGGCGTATTGTTGATTGCGGCAACCCAAGATGGAAACTGTTCACCTCTTCCGCTTGCCTTTTCCATTGTAGAGAAAGAAAACTATGAATCATGGAGTTGGTTTCTGGCATGTATCAACAACCATTTCACCAACATTCAGGGAGTTTGTTTGATATCTGATCGTCATCGAGAAATTAATGAGGCAATCAATGCAGATCCTGATACATGGAGATACCCAAATGCACATCATCGGTTCTGCATTAGACACATTTCTAGCAATGTACATAAAAAATTCCACAACGAACCAATGAAGAAGGCAATCACGAGGCTTGGTACGTATATTATTCATTCTGTTTTACTGTTTCAATATAAATATAAAATCAATTTATGTGAAATATCATCTACGTTTTTTAGCATATGAGTCGGACCAAAGACGATTTGAAGAACGTTTTGAACAAATTCGTCAGGCTAATCAAGAAGTTTATGATTATATGATGCGGATTCCAAAAGAGAAATGGACATTGGCATAAGACGAGGGAAAGAGGTACGGACACATGACGACAAACATTGTGGAGTGCATCAATGGTATGTTCAAAGGACTTCGCAAGCTACCTATAACCGCATTAGTTCAGGAGACATTATATCGATGCGTGAAGTACTTTGCGGATAGACAAAAACTAGCATCAGACAGAATACATCAAGGGATAAGATATGGAATACACTTTCAACGAGAGATTGAAAAAAATATTGAAGAAGCTTCTGGTTATCACGTATGTCTATTTCGAAGAGAAGACTCCCGATTTGAAGTTCAAGAGCGTTCAGACCCCATCACAAATCACGTCGGTGAAAAAATTGTGGTATTACTGGAAACAAGGCAATGTCAATGTGGAAAATTTCAGGCCTTACGGTTTCCATGTACACACGTCATCGCAGCATGTACCTCTGTGAACATCTCATGGGAAGCATATGTTGATCCAGTGTACCAGATGGATATCATTGCCAACTGTTATGCTGCACCATGGACACCTATTGGGGAGTATCGTTATTTCCTAATGCCTGAAGGCCAGCCGGTAGTGATACCTGACATGAATCGGTTACGTCCTCGTGGGAGACCAAAGGCGAGTAGGATGCGTAATGAGATGGACTGGCCTCAAGAACAAGGGCAGAGTTTGTGATGCACAATACGTCATAAAGAAGGTCATAACCGGAAGCGATTCCCTAACGTTGTTGGGTCGACTTCACAGTCTCATTCATAATGATGTATTGTCTTCATTGTGACATTCCCATATTGTAAACTAAATGTTGTTATATCTTTTTTATTCCTTGGTTTTCTAAACCCCAAACATCTGACATAAGTTTTCATATTAATATTCATGCTTTCAAGAAATAACTTTGAATATGAAATAATAGAATTTATTTCAAAACTCCGAAAGCGGAACACTTAACCCATATTGAAATTTGTATGTCAGTTAACCCATTAACATGTTTCCCGAACGTTAATATTAAAAAATTTAACCCTAAACCCTCCAACCTAAACCCCAATCTAAACATGCAGGATATTTTAGAAAACTGTTCTATAACAAATTTATAGTATCATAATAATTAGCATAAGATATTGAATACATACAATTAGATAAATTCTAAAAACATCATTACTAATTGACATGGTTTATCTTAATCCAATCCATAAGTAGTTAATCACAAAGCTCCCCCAAAATATGTGTAACCAAATTCAAGACTCAATATTTTAGATAACATAACTTATTTCATATTAATATTCATGCTTTCAAGAAATAACGTTGAATATGAAATAATAGAATTTATTTCAAAACTCCGAAAGCGGAACACTTAACCCATATTGAAATGTGTATGTCAGTTAACCCATTAACATGTTTCCCGGATGTTAATATTAAAAATTTTAACCCTAAACCCTCCAACCTAAACCCCAATCTAAACATGCAGGATATTTTAGAAAACTGTTCTATAAAAAATTTATAGTATCATAATAATTATCATAAGATATTGAATACATACAATTAGATAAATTCTAAAAACATCATTACTAATTGACATGGTTTATCTTAATCCAATCCATAAGTAGTTAATCACAAAGCTCCCCCAAAATATGTGTAACCAAATTCAAGACTCAATATTTTAGATAACATAACTTATTTCATATTAATATTCATGCTTTCAAGAAATAACTTTGAATATGAAATAATAGAATTTATTTCAAAACTCCGAAAGCGGAACACTTAACCCATATTGAAATGTGTATGTTAGTTAACCCATTAATGTTATATTTACATTTTACACTTACGACTCATTTTCTTTGTTTATATGCAGATGGATGATACAATACTACTCACTCAGCAGCCTACCCATATTTCGCAGGCCGTGTTAGAGGGTCATCCAGATCAATTTGTGAAGGTGCGTCGAGCGCACCATTTTCATCACATGGAGCCTCCACATGCCATTAGACCTTACTTGCGTCGTGCTGGCTTCTATGGCCTTGCCGTATCAGATTTCACATTTGTAGATCATTACCTACGTGCTGCCCTCGTTGAGAGATGGAGACCAGAGACACACACATTCCACTTGCCTGAGGGGGAGATGACCATCACCCTCGAGGATGTCGCGGTTCTTCTCGGTCTTCCTATCCAGGGGAGACCCCGTTATTGGACCCACTCGTGCAGCTTGGCCAGACCTTGCTCAACGCTTGTTAGGCGTTGATATTTTGTCCGACCGTAGGGCTACAGATGGATCTTCCATATCTATGCGTTGGTTGGAGTCGCAGATTCCACATTTACAGGATGATGATGATGAGCAGACCGTCATGCGTTACGCCCGTGCATATATCTTACGACTCATTGGTGGGACCATGTGTACTGATCACTCGGGGATGCACGTGCATATGATGTATCTACCCCTACTAGAGGACTTTGATCAGGCTGGGACGTACAGTTGGGGATCAGCCTGCTTGGCATACACGTACAGATCATTATGCAGACTATCCCATAGGGACCGTACAGGTCTTGGAGGATGCGTCATCCTTATTCAGATGTGGGCATGGGAGCGCATCCCATCATTCCGCCCTGACCTTGCTGGTCCACCGGTCGAGATGGAGGTGCTGCATGACGCTCCGCGTGGACGCTGGTATGATAAGTCATTTCTATTGGTTTTTTATTCTACTATGAGTTATTGACTATAATTTCTCATTATTTGTCATTATCGTTGTATTTTACAGGTGGTGTCAGCGACACAATTTTGACGTGGTTCCGAGATAGCATTCGGGCGTATATCGGCTACAGTTGGACTGTCTCTTACCTGATCAGGTATGTATATACAATCTATCACTGTCTAACATTTTTAATAATAACATCAATTTTGGTTTTTAGTTGGGTGTTTTTTTGACAAAATCACTTGTCATTTCAGATTTCATGGCTTCCATACTAGAGTATTATGGACCAGTTGCCAGCATACTGCACTGTTGGTCTTGAGGATGCTATGGCTGTAGTGCCCCTCATTCACTTTCATATTATTGAGTGGCAGCAGCCTGACAGGGTCATGCGCCAATTTTTTCGTACTCAGCCGATTCCATTACCATCTAGACAGACAGACAAGCTTCATGGGATGAAGCTGACAGGGAGGCAGGATGATGACTGGTCCCAAGTACATGCGAGTTTTATCGACTGCTGGCACAGACGTGCAGAGTTACGTATTCAAGGTGTTCATACAAATCGATTCTCTCTTTCAGAGCAGGTTGACTATGCGCCCTGGTATAGACTAAAATCTATATTGTATCTTACCCAAGCTGGCATAGAGATGCAGAGGATGGTAAGTTAATAAATTCCTATTACTTTGTTTATTGAATTATTTTCTAATTCCATTTGAATCTATTTACAGGGAAGTCACACAGAGCAGCTTGTTCGCATGAGCGATGAAGAGGAGGAGGGGGTCTTTAGCCGGGCAGCCGTCCATGCTACAACGCTGGAGGTGAGGGCATCTTTTCATGCACTTTTCGAGAGCATCTTCACGCATCTGGCTCGGAGACAGGAGGTTCCTGCCCCAGAGGAAAATCCTGCAGCTGCTGCTGGTGCTGAGGAGCCACGACCACGGCGACGTAGACAGCGTCGTGCTGCACGTGAGGCATCGCCTGTTCCACAGGCAGAGGTCGGGCCTCTAGTAGTCCAGGATCAGCCTATTCAGGATGTGCCTCAGGTGGCATGGGATCCGTCTTTCCTGACAGGATATCCGCAGTTCTCTCCATCTTGGGTTCCAGATCCTTCCCAGCCTTGGATTCTAGAGCCGTCGTCGTCTTGGGGTATAGCTCCATCACAGGCTTCGTTCCCCTCTGCGATGGAGGCAGGTCCTTCTACCACCCTAGTGGGAGAAGGATCTGAATGGAAGTACGAGATGCAGTTGACAGCTCCTCCAACTGACACACAGATGGAGGATGCGACAGTCGACGTTTCAGTGCCCGAGGATCAGCCTTCTCCAGGTCATCAGACTCCACTGCGCACTCGACGCGGACGTCCTATTCGCAGACCACCATGTGGGACGGAATCACCTCGCCACAGACATATGCATTGATTGTACATTATTGTTTACATGTTTTATGTGTACTAAAATCAAAATACTATTTTTACTTGTTGGTCAGAGTGGAATCTCAGGAGGGGGTAAATTAGGTTTTATTTATATATATTTATATAACCATACGAACATAATAATAAAACATTAATAATTACTAATTACCTAATTACATATTATATAATTAATAATTCTATTACTAATTAACTGTTTAATTAGTATATAATTAATATTTATATTACGAAATAACCAATTAATTAGAAATATAATTAATAATTATAACTAATTAATTAGTAATTAGTAATTATTAATTAGTTAACCAGTAATATAAATATTTATTATAATTATTCATTATAAGAGGGTTTTCCCTGAAAATCATTCTGCATTATCGATGTGGAATTCAGGTTCTACCTTTACTGTGCAGTAGATTCTGCATTTCCGATGTGGGATTCTGTTTCAAGTACGTCACTTTGAAATACAATAAAAGATAAACTATAAGACCAACATAAATGAAACTTAAAACATGGATTAAACATATAAGAAATAGTTTAAAACAAAAGAAATTTACAAAAAAATGTTAATGAAAAATAATTTATAAGCTTTCAAAACCGCCTACTTGAAACTTAAAAATGTTTCAAGTACGTGACTTTGAAAGACTGTAAAATATAAACTATAAAACGAATATAATTGAAACTTTAAACATTGATTAAACATATAATAAATAGTTGAAAACAAAAGAAATTTCCAAAAAAAAGTTGATGAAAAGTAATTTATAAGCTTTCAAAACCGCATACTTGAAACTTAAAATTTTTCAAGTACGTCACTTTGAAATACAATAAAAGATAAACTATAAGACCAACATAAATGAAACTTAAAACATGGATTAAACATATAAAAATAGTTTAAAACAAAAGCAATTTACAAAAAAATGTTAATGAAAAATAATTTATAAGCTTTCAAAACCGCCTACTTGAAACTTAAAAATGTTTCAAGTATGTGACTTTGAAAGACTGTAAAATATAAACTATAAAACGAATATAATTGAAACTTTAAACATTGATTAAAAATATAATAAATAGTTGAAAACAAAAGAAATTTCCAAAAAAAAGTTGATGAAAAGTAATTTATAAGCTTTCAAAACCGCATACCTGAAACTTAAAATTTTTCAAGTACGTCACTTTGAAATACAATAAAAGATAAACTATAAGACCAACATAAATGAAACTTAAAACATGGATTAAACATATAAAAAATAGTTTAAAACAAAAGCAATTTACAAAAAAATGTTAATGAAAAATAATTTATAAGCTTTCAAAACCGCCTACTTGAAACTTAAAAATGTTTCAACTACGTGACTTTGAAAGACTGTAAAATATAAACTGTAAAACGAATATAATTGAAACTTTAAAAATTGATTAAACATATAATAAATAGTTGAAAACAAAAGAAATTTCCAAAAAAAAGTTGATGAAAAGTAATTTATAAGCTTTCAAAACCGCATACTTGAAACTTAAAATTTTTCAAGTACGTGACTTTGAAAGACCATAAAACATAAAATAGAAGACCAATATAAATGAAACTTAAAAAATGGATTAAACATATAAAAAATAGTTTAAAACAAAAGCAATTTACAAAAAAATGTTAATGAAAAATAATTTATAAGCTTTCAAAACCGCCTACTTGAAACTTAAAAATGTTTCAAGTACGTGCCTTTGAAAGATTATAATTATATTACTAATTAACTAATTAATTATTATATAATTAATAGTTATATTAATAATTAACTAATTATTTATTATATAAGTAATAATTAATGAGTAATAATTAATAATTAATAATTTAATGAATAGCTATAATTAATATTTATATTACTAATTTACTAATTAATAATTACTAATTAATTATTAATAATTATTAATTACTAATTACTAATTATAATGAATAATTATAATAAATATTTATATTACTAATTAGCTAATTAATAATTAATAATTACTAATTATTTAGTTATAATTATTAATTGTATTTCTAATTAACTAAATATTTATTATATATGTAATAATTATATTAATAATTAATTATTATATAATTAATGATAATATTACTAATTAACTAATTAATTATGACATATTTAATTATTAATAATTACTAATTAAAAATTAAAAATTATAATGAATAAATGTAATTAAAAATTATAATGAATAAATGTAGTTAAAAAATAAAAATAAATATTTTAAAAAATAAATATTTTTAAGAGAAAGGCGACATCCGTGATGCCGCCTTTCACCCGCAGCGCAAAGGCGGCATCGCAGATTCCGCCTTGCCCCGAAATACAAAGGCGGCATCCCGGATGCCGCCTTTGAGGTGCATTTTTAAAATTTGTTTTGCCAGAAGCGTTTTCTGGAAAAAAAAAATTTAAAAACGTAAACAAAAAAAAATCCCCCAGCTCCTCTGCTGTCCACCACCACACAGTAGCCCCTCTGGCCATCTCCTACACCTAGCTACCCAGTACACACCTTCAGCGCCGCACCCTAGTCAGCTCGCACTGCACAGCTCCCCTGCACCCTCTCCTGCACCCGTACACAGCAGCAGCCACACCGACCTTATGTTCTCCTTGCCGTAGGACCACTGCTCAGCCCTGTCTCCCACCGCTGCACGCCACTGCCCGGCTCACTCGCACCATGCCCGCAGGCTTCATCACATCTCTGTTGTCTAGAAGCCCTCCCTGCACCCCCTAGTCTGACCACGTCCAGTCGCGCGGACGGCTTCTGTTGTTCCAGCGTGACACCTTCCCGTGATCCATTTCCATTCGTGACCCCCACCCCCCCCCCCCCCCCGTTGGTATACCATTTTTTGCTGCTATGTTTAATATTTATTTTTTATATATATATATTTATTTATTTATGCCCTAGTTTGATTACAATTTTTTTTATAAATTAATTCTTTTGGGTCGGTTTGACTTTTTAGGACCCACGCAGGGCGTTTCCAAGTGAGCACCATCACCATGCCTTATTTTTTGAGCTTGCGTCGTTGTCGCACCTTAGTTTTTAGGTAGGTCCCCCCAGTGTATTCAACTTTAAATTTAGATTTTATTAATTTTTGATGTTTTTATGAATTTTAATATATAGAAAATAATATAAGATAATAAATTTTTAAATGATTTTTTGGTGTAAAAAGAGTTGTTTATTTTATACGTAACACTTGACATATTTTCGTGACGAGCAGACGCACAATAGTGAAAGAATTCCTGTTTGAATTTTGAACATAGATCATAGAACTTCAAATGTAGTTTTGGTTTAAATGAAAAATGATTTCTTCTGAAGCATGAACGAGTGTTTTTGGTTTTCTTGAAAATGAGGTCTTTCTTTAAAATTGGTGAAGCCTCGTTTGGCACTTTAATAAATATAAATTATTTTGGAAAACTCTCTTTGGGGTGACTCATGGGTGATCTATGGTGTATGTTGATTGCACGAGTTGTGTGTGATATCTGTGCTACTTCATTGACCTTGCTAACTCGCCCCTTTCCTTTTTATTATGCATGTTGACATGGGAACCTGGCATAGTGAGTGAATCTTCTAAGAATGATTGTCCCTCTAGTTTAGATTATGCACTGGCTAGTGGCCCCATAGCCGGGGAATACTGATTTATTGCTGCTATTGGGATTGGGCCCCTCGGTTAGGCCATGAAGGGCTATACCAAGCATTAGGACGTTATCACATCATCGAGTTAGAGCATGCCTTCATGATGAGTCACATGTATACTACATTCTAGATTGTTCATGAACTCCTAGGTTTGAACCATGTTTCCATTAGTGTTTATTTATATGTGGCCGACGATTAAGTGGTCTTGTTCAGTTGCCGGTCCTTGTGTGCTACCTTTTCCATTACCCTTGGTGTGTGTTTTGTGTTATGTGTGGTTTTCCTTTTTGGATAATAACTGAAGTTCGGATTTCTAATTTTTTTGCAGAAAACATTTTAAAATAAAATGCACCTGTTCCTTTCAAACATTAAACATATTTTTAAATTAAAAAGGACAATGGATTGTTACTTGTTTTAGGAATGGAAGTATGTGTGTGGAAACCCATATTTTGTATAATTTAGTTCAAACATGGAATTAGTAAATTTTATTATTTAAAGGTAGTGGATTGGGAATAGTTTTTTGGGCATGCCTACTGAGTTTTAATACTCATGCCTATAGTGGTTTCCTTTTTTTAGTTTGGCTGCAAGTTTGGCTTGAGCTTCCTCGTTGTGGGTGAGAGTTGGTTGTGGACTGGTGAGTGACTCTCGGAGTCGCAATGAGTTTTTGTCCAGACTAGGTTAGTGTGTTTTGTTGGTTATTCTTTCTTTTCAGGGTCATTTATTTACATTGAATTGTTCTATTTTTTCCACTAATTTATTTGTTTATATTGGGTGAAATCATTCTCACTTTTCCTATATTGATGCCCTAGCGCTTGTTGCTAGCCTGGGAGGATCGGGAACGCCTCTTGGTTCATGTCGCGGACCGGCTCAGGTGATCGGTTCAGGGTTTACCCGGGTTGGTTTGTGATAGTTGGTTTCTTTTATAGTTTCATAATGGTGGAAGTAAGCCTGAGATTGTGATGGGGAAGGACTATGTTTCATAGAAAAGGGGAGTTAACTTTTAGTTTTTTTTCTTTTAAACTCTCTACATTTTTTCCATAACATTTTTTGAGCTTTAAAGATAAAATTGCATGCCCACACTTGAATTATGCTTTACTTGACTAATCTCGGAGACATGAGTTTATTATGAATCCTATGATGCCATGTTTTAGATTTCAATGTTGATATGATCAAATGATGGAAATGAATAATTAAATCTTTAAAATGAAGCATGTATATTGAAATAACAACTCATGTTTTGAAGGAATTAATTGATTCATGTAAATGGAACTTCACTACCATATTTTATGAGTTTGAATATCTAAAGTTCATGTGAATTGATTTGTTATTTTTAGTAATTCCATGAGTGATTTTCCAATGTTATATTTCCCATTCCCGAGAGGATTTATAGACCAAGTACTTACTATTTATTATTGATCATATTTCTTGAGTGATCTTGGGACATGTAACCTACCAAAACTTGTATTGAATCTTGTAAAAGCTATGACTATGTTAAAACACCTTTAAACTGATTGAGGCATCCTTTAAAAAGATAATTTCTCTTAAAATACCACATTTATATCAATTCTTATTTTATCCCATAGAGACCATGAATGGACTTTATAGGTATGAGTCGTGTTTTAATCCATTTATATCCATTCCTACCCTACTCTTGGTATTTGAATGATATTTTAAAGTTGAAGTGTGGGGGTAAAAGGAATCATGGTGGATGGGATGATACAAATTGTAAGGAAGAAGGGTGGGGGTGTTATTATGGTAAATGTAAAAGGTTTTTTAAATCATTCATTATACTCTATTGTTTTCCCCTATTGAATTGAAAAAAATGACAAAAATGACAAAAAATCCAAAAAAAATAGAAAACTGGGTTGTGATTTGGGAGAACCAAAATTCACCATTTTCCAGACTGGTGATCTTTTGATTGTACGTGGTTAGGTGATGTATGTGAGGTTTTTCCTTATCATAACATTCAAAAAACGAAAAAATTATAAAAGAAAAAAAATAAATAGGGTGAACAAATCATTAAATATTCTTACTTGATCATAACCATTTCTTTAAGTTTTGGGAAGTGGGTTTTTCTACTTCGAAGTGGAGAAATTCATTACACTTTTACTTTTGATATCATGCATTGTACTTAAGAGATTAGAATCCTCTTTGAGCCTTAATTTTTAAATCATCAAACCCAACCAACCTTAAGCCTCAATGTAATTATAACCATAATTGAAAGTCCTCATGATTTTATGAGTATTTTTTCTTTACAAAGTTGAGAAAGTAGTTCATTTATAAGCCTATGGATAAGAAGAAATTTCTCATGATATGAGCATAACTCTACTTTAATTGTATCATGAGTGATGAGAGAAAAAAATAAAAAGTGAGGTAAATCAAGATCTTCCATGTTTAATAATAATGAATCAAGGATCTTAAATGAATGAAAGGAGAAGTTCCATCAATTTTTAAATGGGAAAAGTAAAATATTTGAATTATTTGTTTCTTTAAAAAATTGGAAATTAAATTGATATTTTATGTAGAATTTGAGATTTTGATTTCACATTGATAATTGTTTTATTTTAATTCATGGTAATATGAATATTGGTAAAATTGGTGTCTTTTAATTTCCATGGTGAGATTTTATGCTTGAGGACAAGCATGGTTTAAGTGTGGGGGTATTTGACAGTGCAAATTTAGGTGCATATTTTCAATCAAATAATGAGTATTTTTTACTTTTCTTCAATGATAAACCCCATGTATTTACATGTTTTATAAAAATAATGGGTAATTTGAATTTTATAATGAAAATGGGCAAAATTGATAAAAATGCATAATTTTGGATTTTGGATAGATTTCTACCACAATGGTATTTTTTTTCATTTATTAAAAAATATAATTTCAAATTTAGTAATTCTTTTATTTAATCCGGATTGTATTTCCTACAACTTTATCTTCAGGAACTAGAGGTGATTCCAATAAATAGTTCTCCTAAAAATTGATTGAAGTTGGAAGCATTTCTGGGCAGACAGTGTGGACCCCGCCAGCGTAACAGAACCTCAACTCGGCCTAAACATATCTAATTTAGGTAATTTTACCTAAGATAGCACGAACATAGATAGTTCTGGATCTTCAACAAATTTGATGGAGTTTTGAAGTTATTAAGGCTGTCGTAGAATGTTATAATTTTGGAGGAACCTTCCTTGAAGCTTCATCAAGAAAAAGATACCACCAATTCAAAATTCATAACTCATTAATCCAGTGTCCAAATTTGCTTAAATTTTTAAGGTGAATAGACAACACATTTATGAAAAAATTGTATTAAGGGATCCACATTTGAATTATCCATTTAATGGTCTAAAAATGCGCAAAATTTTGGAAGACAGAATTCGCCTTTAAAAGGAGGCCCTCGCCTCCTTCTCAAATCATCATATCAACACCCACACCCAAGAAGGGATCCCACCAGGGCATGGTCCTATAATTCTAATATATTACCCCTTTATTTGTTCTTTTTATTTTATTTTAATTTTATTTTTGTCTTAGTTTTAAATTTTTATTTAAATTTTAGTTTTATTAATCCATGTTGTTTTGTTTCTCTATCCACTTTTTTTTATTTATTAACCTCCCTCTCTCTCTCCTCTTCCACCCACTCCACCAAGTAATATCTTACTCTCATAAATGAGAGGCTAAACTAGAGACTTGGCATGGGTGGAGACAAAGGTGATCATGAAATTTCTTTAATGTTTAATTTTAATTTTGTAGATAGAATTGAGTAGCATGCATGGGTAAGGCGAATGTACCCAATGTTGTTATTTCCTATGATGACATGCATATCAACCTATATCTATTATTTGATTTAATAAATTTTTCATATATCCATTTGTTAGTTCATCAGAATTTGTATTCGAGCTAATCAATGAAGGAAACAGCTTTGATTGAACTGGGTCTTGGAAGATGACACATTCTAGACAAATTTATGTCATCAACTTGGATTAATAGAAGAGGTGGAATTGAGGGTTCTTAAACATTCAATGACATTCCACAATTTATAAATAAAGAACAGTAGTTCAAACATGATATTTCATGTTTGGATTATAAAATATAAATAAAACATATAGAGGAGATTAATGATTGAACATTTAACCAACCCCCAAAACCAAGTTCGTTCTTATTAATCTATTCTATTTAGAATTTCATCTTAGTATAAATTTAGAATTCTTGCTTCACATGTCATTATTTTAAATTATAAAAACCACAAAAATATGTTCATCACTTTAATTAAATAAAAAAACAACAAAAAGAGATAGAATAGGGGAATTATATAATGTAAGTGAACTATATTGAGAAGGTTCCTCAAGACAGACGACCTTGGTCAGCCACTGTGCTACATTAGAAAATAAATATAATTGTTTTTTTTCACAAACCAAGACCGGAGAGAGTCACTAACCCAAGGTATTATCTCAATGAGGAGTACACAAATAATAGTTTTACAATTTTTAATTATAGGATAAATTGAGATTTTTGAATTGGATTGGTTTTGAAAATGATTGAAATAATACAAAATAAATAAATTAAGAAATAGATTCGAGACAAATTTGAAACAAAATTGATTAAAAACTATTATATGAGATGGGTGATAATGTCATGGATGTTTTATAATTTAAATGATATCCTTGTTCCATTTTTTCAATCCTCTTCTGCTAAGTCGATTTATGTGAGATTCCACAATCACTTCAACTCACTTATTTGGTCAAATGGTTTTGATAAGAATATACCTTACCAAAATCCTAGTTTTTTCTACACTACTTTAGATGTGTGATATAGTTTTAGTGAGTAACCCTAATTGATTTAGTAAATTACCATTTGGGTATTGTTTATCCCAAACAATTAATAATGTTCACTACCCCTCCCGCATGAACTATAAATTTTCAAGTACTTCACCACTAAGCCTTTATCTATTATATTGAATATAGACTAAAACCTATTGGATAGAAAAAATTGATCATCTTTAAATGAAATAATAATAAAAAATATATAAAATCAAATATGATCATAAATGATAATAATAACTGCTATTAGAATTTGAAAACAACTTCAATGAAAAGATAGAGTTTTTATTCAATCAATTACAAGAACTCAAGTATTACAAAATTAAAAAACCCACCATTACAAAATCACTAATAATTTTACGACAAAATTTTAATGTAAATTGATAACAATTTTCAATATTAAAGCATTAAAAAACTAATAATTATAAAATATAAAAAGAAAAAACATAAATTTTCTCCTCTAGATTCTCTCTACCCGAAGTTTGTTTCAGTTCTTCCCACCAGATGGCCTAAAAATTCTAATTTCCATTCTTATAAGATGATCCAAATGGATTTTTATATATACCATTGAAATGTAAAAAAAATTGTAGCCATATATAAGATGTTATGGCCACCTTAATAGAACTGAATTTTTCTAGCTGTAGAACAATATTCCACCAACTCCACTTTCACTAGTTCAAGGGAGGATTTAATAAAATAATTTATTTTTTAAATTAAATTTAAAACACCACATTATAGTAATATTTCTAACCCATATATAATCATCCAATTTTTAGGTCTTTAGCCCGATATATTCCTCATTTAATGAGGTAGGTTCTATTCTGCTTACCAGAATAAATCTTCAACTTAGTATATATTTTTTGGCATGTGGGATTTCAAATTGGCTCTGGTTTTAGAAGATTAATTTCTATCCCATGAATACTATAAGACTAAAAAATTAATCACTTGAATCATATAAAAAATTTGAATTTATGATTTAAAAATAGAATCAATATAAAACTGTTAAATGCCCATATTTAAAAAAAATACATTTAAGTCCAAACTCCACCAAAAATCATAAAAAATGATGCAAATCAACTCAAATTGATAAATTGGTAGGGATAAATCATTGAAAAACAAATGAATAATTATGAAAATATTATCACTATAAATTCTCCCACACTTATCACTTGGACTCCTAGATAAGTAAACATCAATATCAAATCAAAGAAAATTTAAAACTCAAATCTTTGATATCCAATAATTTAACCCCAAGAAACAAAAGATAAAATGAATCATAAAAACACATTATTTAAATTTATATATTCATTTAATTTAATATATTTACATTTATTTTATACTCCCATGAACGCAAAACTCTTACCTCACTTTCATTTTCTCTTATCATGCAAATGTCAAATTTTCAACAATGTCTTTCTTATCCAAACTCATACAAGGGTCACCATAGGACATATGAGTCAAGGAAATATGTTTATAATTATTAGCATTAAGGTTTTTTTGTGGCTTCTTTGGGTAGTATTTTCTGGTAAAAATTATGAGCCTGAATAAGGAGTGTTTGGATCTTTTTTGAAGCAACATTGCAATATTCTAATTTTTACTCAGGCGTGGACTCCTCTTCACTCCCCTTAGCAAAAAATAAGCTCAAAAATATCTTTGAAAATTCATGGAATGTTCACACCATTAAAAATTACATATGAAACAATGTCAGTCCTATAAATGATTATTTTTCTTGACTGATTCAGATAGGCACAACTTTTTTTCTCCATTGGAAGTTCTAGAAAGGAATAGTTTCATTTATCAGGAAAGCTCTAAAAAGGAACATCTTTTGAGGTAATGATTTTTTTAGTAGAAAAATAATCGTTTAAAAATTTTATTTTCCTCTAAAAGTATCACTAAATGAGGTATCACAATACAAGATAGCTTTCCCCACTATTAATTTCAACTAGATTATGCAATTTCACTTCAAGAGAAGGTTGGATAGGTGAAATTGGCTTGTAATGTGGCTAACCTAACAGAATGTTCATGTATTATAAGGGTAAAAATGATTAAATGTTCAAGGTAGTATATAATTAAAAGTATTATTAGAAAAGGGGACTTTAAAACAGAAGAAATTCCTCAATAATTTAAAATAGAAATACCTCAAACCCTCATGTTCTGATAGAAATAAATCCAATTCTGGATAAATCAATCATGGTATGGTTCTCTCAAGAACTAAGGTGAATGAAAATAATATGAGAAAAATGGTTGAGAATACTCATAAGAAAATTATTACAATGATAAATACAGTGATATGGTGCTTGTGATTTAAAAATCAGAGTAATTTTCATGAAATTTCTAAACATTTGGACTTGAAACAATGATATTTTCAGCATTTATTTATGATCAGTTTCATGAAATAAATTTTTTCACTTATTGATATGGATTTCTAAAATAGATGTGATAATAATTTATTCTCAAAAGATTTAAAAACACACAAAAATTTCATAAAGAGACAAAATTTTGAAAAAAAACAAACCTTTATTCTATGAAAACAAAAAAACAAAAAAAAAGGAAGTTCCTAAACTAAAATTCTTCCATCTTCCCACACATTAAATATTGTAGCGCATTAATACATTCAAGTGAATTTAAAATGTATTTATATTTTCAAATTGAATTATTTAAATGAATGAAGTGTTAAGAAGAGGTACAAACTAACTTAATGGAAGTTCATCCTTGAGTTGAGCTCCTAAGTGATACACACATGAAAACCTAAAACCAAAAGTAGAGAAAATAAATTAAGAAATTAATTAAAATAAAAGAAAATATAAATAGTGTGAGAAAAAAATAGATATTATTTTAATCCACCAAGTATTACATGGGTTTTGACAGCCACCAGATGGGTAGTTCTAGTTTGTTATCCATAATTTGATGGTGGCTGGAGTTTCTAGATTATGACCAACCAACAATTCTTCTTTCCAGCATGCATATCTTCCTTTTTTTAGGACTACATCGATATAGTACACCAATCCACCACCATGAAAATTAGATGCATCTTGTATGGTGTGGTTTGGATAATAAATGAGTCCCCATCTTTTTGGTTTCCACTTCCACAACTTCTTCTTCATTATCCAATAGTTTGTCAAGTTGTTCTATATTAAATGAATAGTCAAAGGGAAAATCACTGTCTCATTTTATTTGAATAAAATTAAAACATGATGAAGAAATATAAAATTACTCCCTTTAAAAGAAATAATATTTTGTTTCTTTTTATTTAGGAAAATACCTTTGGTATCCTCTTTAACTCCCTATAATAAGTGTTTAATAAGTTCATGGAGCTCTATATGTTCCTTATTAGGTGCATCATATTTTTCTTTATCAACTACCAAGTAAATACAATTGTTAGAGGAATATAAAAATTTAAAACAATAGGAGGTAATATTAAATTATTTTTTAATAAAATTAGAATTAAAATATTATGAGAAAAAAATTTCTCCCTGAGATTGTTCAGATTCAATTGCTTCTTCAGTGGAGAGATCATCTTGGAGTTGAGTAGTATCATATTGAGGTAGGTAGTCAGGCTCCTCCAATGCTTTAATATCATTAGAAAAATCTAGGATGAATAAGGGGGAATATTCTTGGTCATTGTAAAAATTAAATATTCTGCAATGTAATGGGAGAACTCAATTAGCTCCCAGGCCATCGCTTCAAAAAATTTCTAGTTCATTTCATCCCTCGGGCCAGCTATGAATTCATTGAATGTATTCTCCTTATTATTTGATTTCAAAAATAACCTCAGTTGTTATACAATAACAGAAACACCATTATTCATGGAAAAGGTTGAGATATTAATTGGTTTGTGCACTTATGGGTAATTATTCCATGAATTAATGAAATAGTCATTTGAAAAATTCATAGAAAAATATTTCTATTTTTTTAAAAGTGTAAAATGTTTATAATTAGGTTATGGAACTACCTACCTAGAGGAAGCACCATGTTTTACTCATGCCTATCATGTTAATAGAAAATAAATTTGTTTAAATTACCTAAGTATATTCTAGTGATTAAACCAAGGTATTCTTCTGATGAGGAGTGCAAAAAAAATAGCTTTTCGCTTTTTTAATTAGAGGATAAATTGAGTTTTTTGAAATGGTTTGGTTTTGAAAATGAATGAAATGAATTAAAAGGAATAAATTAAGAAGTCGATTCAACAAAAATTTTCTACACAAGTGATTAAAAACTATTATATGATATGGGTAATCAAGTTGGCGTCAGTTTTCTAATATCAATTCTATCCATGTTTCCATTTTATTCATTCATCTTTTTCTATGTCCATTTATGTGATATTATATAATATCTTCAACTTGCTTCTTTGATCAAAGGGTTATGATAATAATAGAACTTAAAAAATACTAGTTTTTTTGTACACTATTATAATGTGGGATAGATTTTTAGTATATACCCCCAATTGATTTAGGTAACTCCCAATTGGGTATTGTTTTTCCTAAATAATCAAGAATGTTCACTACCACTCCCACACGCACTGGAGATCACCAAGTACTTCATCAATAAGCCCTAATATATTTTTTTGAATATATACCAGAACATATTGGAGGTGGTAAATTGATCATTTATCAAAGCAATAATAATAATAGAATATAAAATCAAATAAAATATTACAAGATAATAATAAATACTATTATAATTTAGAAACAAATTCATATAAGAGAGTGTGTTTTAATTCAATCAATTGAAAGAACTCGAGCATTACAAAAAATAGAGAAACTAACCTTCCCCAATCACTCAGATGTTTACCACACCATGGTAAGTGTAATTTAGAATAATGGGGAAGATTAAGCCATTACAAAACTAAGAAGAAGAAAATATAGAGGAAAGGAATATAAATTTTCTCATCCAAAATATCTATACCACTAGTTTTCTTCAGTTCTTCCCACCAGATGGATGAAACATGACAATTTCCCTTATTATTGGTTGTTCAAAATGTATTTCTATGTCTAACCTTTAAATTTAAAAACATTTGGATCCATATCAAAGAATTTATGGTCACCTTAATAGAACTAACCTTTTCTGGCTGCCAAACACTATTCCATCAACCCCACTTTAACTGGTTTAAGGGTGGCCTTAATGAAATATTTTCTCCTTTAAATTTAATTTTCAACTTCCCATTAGAGTCCTATTTATAACCTAGTTAGAATAATTCCATTTGGAGGTATGTATACTGCTATTTTCTTCATTTAATGAGGTTGGATCTATTTTGCTGACCAAAATAACTCTTCAAATTAGTATAATTTTTTAGTCATGTAGGATTTTGAATTGGTTCTATTTCCAAAGGAATAATTTGTAGCCCACTAATAATTAAAGCCTATAAAATCGTAATAACTATAATTGGTTAAAAAATATTAGATGTTATCTATGAAAAAAAATAAACAATAAAAAACTATTAAATGTCTATATTTAAGAAATTTTTACATTTAAGGCCAAACTGCAAAAAAATCATGAAATGATGAAAATCAGATCAAATTTATTAATTTGTGGGGAATAAATCATTTAAAACATATGAATAATTATAAAAATATTATCAATATTAGTAGTGTTATTTTTTTTTTGTTTATAGATTAGGGAATATTGATTTTGAAGAGACAAATAGTTATACTTTTCATTATTTTGTGGCCTTAAGATCCATTAAAATTTTATTTTAGTTCTCTATGCATCAAAGTTAATTTTTTTAAATTAATTCCTTGAGTTAATGGATATATTAGAAATTGATCACTGTAAAATCAACATTTGAAATTTTTTTATAGAAATATATCAGGAATTGATCAATGTTCTGAAAGTGATCAAAAAATGTTTCCCTAATACCTGAAATTTTATGGAGCTAGTGGATTTTGAAATCGTCAAAAAATTATGACATTGAGGCCATACACTTTTCTTTTATCATTCCATTATTTTTTATTAATGACATCAATCACTCTATATAATTATTTACGCTTTTCCTCCAAGTCCAATATTCACTCCCAACCTATGTTCTCCTATGTGGAAACCCAGCTTTATTTTAATTGGGATAACCATTATGGTCCTAACATTACCTTTTTAAGAGATTTTTTATCATTAATTTGTATGATGTGAGTTTATATGAGTGAAAATTAAACATTTGATAACCTAGATGAATTTTGAGGGTGGAACTCATTTTAAGGGGGGGTAGAATGTAAAACACTGAGATTTTGTGAATTATTATTTTTTTTATAATTAATTTAACCATTTTTTATTTTTTTTAATTTCACATAACATTTAAAATAGTTTATTTTTTATTAAAAAGATATGTTTGACTAGAGTTATATGCAACACCAAGTTAATCATTCACTACACAAAACATAAATTCTTTGCTTTCTATATACAGAACACCGAGGATATCTTGTGTTACATGAAACAATGACTTTCCTTAATGGATTGCGTAACACACATGGCCTAGGTTTTCCAAATAATAATATATTATTAAAATATAATTATTTTACATAATAAGATATAACCTAGATGTTAAATTATCAGTTATGAATAGTATAAACAAATTTATTACAATATAGTTTTTACACAAAATAATATTAATTCATAGGTTACCAATTAATTAAAAATTAATAAGAAAACTGATTGAATATAAAGGGGAATTTTATTGTTTTTATGATCATAAATAAATTCTCACCAAAAAAATTAAATTATTAATAATTAGTGAGTGATTTTAATGTAATATATATGTTATATAATTAAAAAAATAATTTTTATATTAATCCAATATATTTTATAGAGATAATACAAGAACAAACCCAATTTTATGCTTAGAAACCTATATTTTTTTATAAAGTTAGTTTTACTGTGTTTTATTAGAGAACCAATAAAAAATGAAAATTTTGGAAATTTTATAGATTTAATATATAAAAATAAGATTTATTTTTATAAAATAAACATAAAAATTTGTTAGGATAATTTTTTCGTATTTTTTTGTGAAGTTAAATTTTTTAATGAATAGTTAAAAATACTGAATTTTAGTTCAAAATTTCATTTTCATCAAATTTATTTGAAAGAATAAATTAAATTTTAAATTGGTATAAAAATTTAATTGTATAATATTTTTATAAATTAATACAATTTAGTTCATTGGAAACAATTTCACATTGAAATTCAATATATAAACTTAGAAAACTTTTGATCATTTCTACTTTAAAAACATACAGTGTCGTCCCATCAACGGGATTGTTTTTAAATTAATTTCTACCACTAATATGACTATATTTTTTAAAAATTGATTCCATATTTTGAATTAGTATAATTTATAATGTATTATAAGGTTCAATTATTTTTTGTCCAAAAATATTAGTGAATATAATTAAAATTAATTACATCGATTATGGTAAAATTAAGCTTAACTAAGGACTAAAACATAAATTTAATAATAAAAAATACATAGATACTTGTCCAAGATCCATTGTATGGACATAATTTGACCCTAAAATACCTTTTATAATTTTTTTTATATCATTGGATCCACTTTCAACATTAAAAATGGGGTGTAATTCTCTCTTTAAATATTAACAAGAGTATCACTCCTCCTCGACTATAAAATGGCCTCATCTCCTCCCACTTACTCACACCTCTCATGGCCATTTTATTTCCTAAAATTCTCTCAAATAATCTCCCAAAATCCCTAAATTTGTCCTAGAATCATATCCTTCGGAATAAATAAATCCAAGGAACCCATTTGGAACAAACCAAAAGGAGTTACTCGATTAGGAGGTAACATCTTCTCCCAATATCCTTTCTTATATTTTCTTTCTCCAGCACCTCCACTAACTTTATTCAATTCTTGTATAATATAACTAGTATCCTAAATATACTAGGATTTTTCTATGCTAATATTTCAACCTAAACTTACACAAACCTCCATCTAATGGGTAACAAACATATTGTTTACGTGTACGGTGAACTACCACTTCACCAATTGGTGATTGTTTATTTTTTTCCTTTACCACCTCTCATGGTGGAAATTATGATGTAAAATATATTTGTATGTGCAATATATTATATTTATTATTTATTTATGCTAATTATTTCTTTTTAAATGACATATATGTTTACTTTTCATTTGGTGTAAAAATGATAATTTCTTTTGAGGAAGTGTGGACTACTGCCCCCTCAAAGTGATGTTTTTCGTTCAAAGACAACAGGGAATGTATTAAGGATGTGTTTAATGAAAATATATGATATATTTGATATAATAATTCTACTTTAATAATGATACATATATATATATATATTTAAATATAAATATGTCATTTACCTTCTTTCTTTTAATACGACAATTAAACAGAAACAACATTCAGGCGTACGTACAGCCAACCGTCTCAAAAAACTGTGTATTCCATTTCATACATATTTATTATAAATATTATTATAATAAAAATATAATGAATATTAATTATATTTATTTCATGTTTTATATTATTTAATTCATGATATAATTGTAATGAACAAATATCTAACAATTTAAGACATATGTGAAGAACAAAGAAGATATTACCTGATGTGAAACCTTAACATAGGATTGTTAATAATAGGGTAATATAAGTTAATAATAAAACAATATATGGTATTAGATATAATAATATGGTTCTATAAAATATTTATAATATATTTATTTTTATTATATAGGTAGTTTGAATGAGTGATATTAGAGTCAAGACATATGGTAAGGGAAATTTCATCACACATTTTTTCTGTTAGATACATTCCTTATTCACCAAGCACTTCTTTTGTGTGGTTTATTTAATGACCATTAATTTATGATATGTTTCTTATAAATAAATTTTTAGGTATTTAAATATAAATTTTATCAACTTTATTTAATGGGTTTTAAGTGTCAAAAGTTACTAAATCAATAAGATAGTTTTGTCTCAATTTTCCTTCTTGGAGACTCATGTTTTGTTATGTACCTAAAATATTTATTGAGTTGTATATAATTAATTTTTATATGTTATATCATGAATCTATTTATTTTAATTGTATTTTATGATTCATGTAATTTCCTTTTCGTATATGGATAGTGTCCACCCAATTTACCAAGTAGTAAGTGTTTATTGAAACAATATCATCATTTTTTGAGATTGTTAATGATTATGCTTCATTTGATGAAATTTTGTGATATATATCTCAATAATTCTAATTATTTCCCTTATCCTATATTATTTAAAGATATATTCATGTATTGGTTCCATTATTCCACTCTTTTGTACTTGATATAGTTAGGAATGTGTTTTTAAGAAATCCTGACTTTACCCACTCATTGGTCAGAAATTTGTGTTCCATCAAACCCATATTTTCTAGAAAGGATTTCATAGAATATTCTACTATTCAAATATAATAATTAAAAGTAGTTTTTTCCATTTATTGTCATTTAATAATTTTTTAAAATAAATATTCTTCTTCATTTCAGAACAATTCATTTGTATTTCATTTTTACAATGTAAAAGGAATGTCACTTTTACCTCGTATAACATGTACGGACTGACATGTCATCGTTTCTATGAAGCTTCATTTTCATATTTAAAATGTTAATTTTTAAGAATGTGTTTTAAATGTATTCTCAATGAAATGGTTTTCAAAACATTTTCAATCTTCATTAATATGTATTCAAGTAAAAAAAAATATCTTTAAGCTTCCTTTATAAGTTTTCAAAATGTTTTCAAACAAAAAGGGTTTTAAAATGTTTTCAATCATATTTAACAAGTTTTCATGGAAAAAGGTTTGGAAATTTTTTTCAAGATTCTTTAATAACTTTTCAAGGAATTTTTTTTCAATATGATTTCAAGTATTCTTTATAAATATTGAATTCATTTTCTAAGAAAATGATTTCAAAATGGTTTATGTATTAAAAATACTTTTTCAAAGAAGAAATGATATTTTCATAAAAAAAATTAAAAGTAATTTCAAAATTATTTTTCATAAAAGATAACATCTGTTTATATTACTCATGATTTTCTAGGAAAAGATCTAAATGTTCCAATATTATTATTTTTTTGAATGGGTTGTGCTTAATGTCATGGTATTTGTGAAACTTGTTTCTATTTCAAAGGGTTTATGTTTATAAAATATGTTTCCCTTTAATGGGTTATATATTTATGAATTTTTATTATTTCACGGGTTATTCTTCTAATCAAATGATTGTGAAACCTATATCTTTTTCCATAGATGATTATATGTTTACATGTTTATGATACCCATTTCATTTCATGGGTTAATATATGACTGTTTATGATTTTGTGGAACATATATGTATGATTTCATTATGAGATAGGTGGGACATATATCTCCCTCCCATGTGTTGGGAAAATATTTATATCTCATAAGATAGAATAAGATGGTCTCGGGAGTGAACCTTGACTACTAATATGGTCATGAGAGTGATCCATGACTACCAATATGGTATGATAAGTGAACTCATGATACTAATATGGACATGGGAGTGAACCATGACAACCAAGATAGTGTGGGGATAGAACCATACTACTAATATGGTCTTGTATGAGATGCATTGGCTACTATAGAAATCATATTATATGCTTATGTTTCTGTCATAATTCCTAGTTTTATTCCTATGTTATTCTTTCATGGATTATGTTTTTTATTTTATTTTTTTGATTTTTGTCTTAGGAACTAGTAATATTTATTCCATGATTTCTTTTTAGGATCTTTGATATGCAGGTTATGATCTTCTATTTTCAGTATCATGTTTTCATACCCTTATACTCATATTTATGCTTACATGTCTCCCTTTTTTACACTTACTAAACATATGAGCTCACCCATTTTTTTGTTTCCTTCCCCTAGCGATGAAGAAAGTTTTTAGGCATAAGTACTAATGGTGGAGATATTTATGGGATGTTTTTATGATCTTTCACCAGGATATAATATTTTGTTTCGAAGTTTCGAAAGACGCTAAACAATTATGGTTCAGATCCATATATTATTGTAATGTACTAATTGTTAATATAAAATAGTGTAATATCTTGGTATGTTAAGTCAGTGTTGCTATATGGATTCCTTTGTGCATCAATGTGGGGGATGATATATTACCATTGGCCATGAACATGTGATGTTTGGTAGTGACATTAAGGGGACATAATCCTCCAAAGTATCAACATAAGATGCATCAACCCTTAGTGTCAATACATAGGGTACCAGTGATGAGTAATCTTGGATATTTTCTACTGCTCAAGAAAATACCTAGGATATAAGAGAGGTCACCCCTGAGGATGATGACTTGAAAATATTTTATTCTGTGAGGTAAGCTTATTTTTTTACCTATAATTATCTTATGTCCCTCCCCTTTTTTTAAATGTTCTAAACTAGGAATTTGATTCATTTTGGATCTAGAAAAGATTGGATATAGTGTCTCAATTGAATGGGGTGAGGGTACCCCAATGTGTACTAATGGTAACACTTAAGAGTTCATGCCCAATTATTCCTCAAAGGGAGGGTATATAGAGGAGGTCATAAGAATAGTTTCAAAGTCAATGGTACTCTCAATCATCTACATGGGATTTTCCCTAACATTATAACAATAGAGCCCACTTCTAGCTGTGTTGATCACTCTGAGTGACTTATCATTGAGATCCCAAGACTTAGCCTAAATCCTCCTATCTATCCTCAAGTTTTCCCAGATTTTTTTTTCTATTACATCAAGGTGTTTTTTTATAAATCTCTCACCTGACCAGTAATGAGGGATATAGTGATGGATGTTAAGGTAACAATGAGTTTTGTGGGGTATCATATGAAGTAATTCTCTTTTGAAACTCCCAAACCAAATTTCACCCAAACATTTTCACTCTATAATTATTTCACCCTTAAATGACCCATGTTTTCCCAATCTTTAATCACTAGTCAAACTAACTAGCATGTTTTTTTAAATAAGTTCTTGATAGGGTGTATCCCTAACAAACAGAAGTGGTTAGGGAACCCAAGTTACCTCCCACAATGGCTATGAAAACTCTCAGTGATATGGTTTTTTATGATGATATGGTGTTAATCTGGAAAGTTCATCTCATCATGTATATGCATGATATCTCTAATGAGTATGAGCTCATGTTTGGAAGAAATAGTGTTTCCGATGAATATTCTAATGAAGATGGTATCTCTCTTGACCCTGATCCCAACCCATCCAAGAGGATCCCAAAGGAAGAGACTGGAACCACTATCCACATTGAATTCTCAAGGTATGAACCTATTCCACTTAAGGAATCAAAATATTCTGAGTTTGAAATTTCTAAATAGAATCGCTTCATTCCTTGTAGGATGTGGAAGAGTCTGATGAAATTTATTATGCACACTATAGATCCATGGTTTTTAAGTTGTATTATGTTCCTCACCACTAGCTGTGAAACATGGGAACCACAGGGGAAGATGATCATTCTCTCCATGAAATAGTCCATTATTATCTTACTGAGTGTGTGCAAGTGTAAAGTCGGGAGTTTGACATCTCGTGGAACTAGGAGAAATCTAACAGCACCAATAAACTCTTGGAAGCCAATCATGAACTTCTATAACTAGAAGATGAAGTTATTGATAATGGATACATCATTAATTCCCAATAAAAAATCATCCTTCTATTAGGGTCCCATCTATCATTGGTCAATCTTTGGGAAAAATATATGATATCTCAGATAGCTGAGTGCCAAATAAGAAGGTCTAGGTTAAAATTAGGAATGATGATATTTTCTCTATGGTTGAGGAGGAAGATGAAAATTTGATTATGCTTAAATTGTTTTGGAGGACATGTAATAGTCTATGGATATACTGGAGCACTCAATTTATGATTAAAAAATCCTTATGGAGAATGTTTTTACTGGAACAAAAGAGAGGCACTGGTATGTGGAAGACACTCCCAAACTTTATAAGTTTATTTGTTTTAAACACAGCATATGCATGAACATGTTTATTTTGTTACACTTCATCCCCACACTCTGATATTATTAATGATACAACCAAAAATCAATCACTAAGACCATGAGAGTCATTATCATTATAATAAAAAAGGTAAGACAATGAGAATGTTCACTTATATGAGAGTGCTAGAAAATATCTAAACCCTTGGGGTATGACACGTTCATCAACCACAAATATTTTCCAAACCAATAAATTCTCGTTAGGAGAGTGGCACTAACTACATAGAATAATTTATTTCTCAAAATGCATAGGTTCACAAATGGGGCGATGCTAGTGGTGTTGATTTATACCTAAACAAAATAGGGATGAAGATTGTGAATGAAGATGCCCAAGATATAGAACACAATGGGGGTGGCATGATGATGGAGGATAACTTTAGGAAAATTTTAGAAACACATAATACATTATCATTTTTTTGAGGATGGGTAAAACAAATTGGCTTAACCGATTACCATGTTTGAAATAGGTGACCTATCTCAAAATGCCATCAAAGGTGTTTCAAAGTATGTACCTTGGGTGGTAGTTGATCTAGTGTGTATAGGAACCATTTTCATTAGAGGGTACCATTAATACATGTAATATGATAGGCATAAAATTAAATGGAGATTTAAATCATGAGGATGAATTGGGGGGATGTATGAATGGTGTTAAACATTCTTAGAATTACACCATGGTGGGTTTGATCACATTGGTTAGGCATATTTTTATGAACAAAGTTCAGAATCTTCTTCCAAGGGGAGCATCATCTCAGATTCCAAGAAACTAAATAACTTGAATGGTTTAGTAGGTTATCATCAACCAAGGTGGAAAGGGTATTCTGAGGATAGGTCCTATGATACTTTTCAGTTTCACATCATGCAATGAGGATAATAGACATTCAATTTAACTTCATTAGTAAGGACGATTTACACATATTTTAATCTCATACAGTGAGGTTGATATTTCATATAACTTAATGTCGTGTGATTAAAATGTACATAGAATAGTTTTGAATATTTTTGAGAGAAAATGTGAACTGATGGGTTCATAAAGTGTTTAGGGTTTTTTTAGGTCCATAGTGGGTCCCCACGAGCATTGTACCTATTTATTTCTATCAACTTATTAGTATTATTTTTCTCAAGTCGATGGAGAGATCTAATGAGGGGAGTCTGAATCTTTATCAGGTTTTCTATACAGATTTTCAACATGAAAAACATTTGTACCTCTGTCCTTTAGTAGTTTAAGGTCATACCAATTGGGATGATATGTTGAAAATATTTTATGGTCACAATTCTCCTACCTATACTCATATTTTATGGTCATAGATCTTGGACCATGGGTTGTAAATAGTTTAAGTTCATGATGCTTGGACCAGAGGTTTTAAATAGATTAAAGTCGTAATGCCTAGACTAAGACTCCAAATTTAATTTCATATATCTTGGACTATGGGTTGAAAATAATTCAAGGTCATAATGCTCATACCTAAGGTTATAAATATTTTAAGGTCATAATGTTTGTACCTGAATGGCATTTCTCTATAAAGGTTTTTAAGATGCCATAGCATTCAAAACCGATGAGAATTGCGTGCCTGGGAAGACATTCATCAATAAAAAGAATATTTTTGGTGAGTTTCACACATTTTAAGCTTGTGATTATTAGATCATGGGTTTCATGTATCAAAAAATACATGTTACATTTGGTAGAGGTAACTCAACATGAAAGAGGGTCCTTGGAGGCCCCGCCATATAGAAAATATCTGAGAAAACTTACACATAGTTTTAGGTTATGATTCTTTGGCCTAGGTTCTTTATTTAAGTTTTTAGAGTTTGGAACTAAGGATGAATGCCCCAAAATAACATGTGTAGCATGGTAGATTAGAAACCCAACGTGAATTGAGGGCCTTAGAGGCATAGCGCCACATGACACATTCCAAAAAAGACTTGCACATGGTTTAAAGTTGTGATTCTTAGACCTGGGACTATAGTTTAAGTTTATTGATTTTGGATTTAAAGGGGGTAACTATGCATCTTAAACATTCATGATGAAATCTCCCTCCTAGCTTCTAAGCCCACATGATCTTTTATTGATGTGAGAAACAATGATTTGTATGGAGTTCCCATTTTTTGTTGGGGAGAAAATAATAAGGGGAAAAAGTGACCAAGTTAAGGAAGCCGTGTTAGGGTAGATCATAACTTTAAAGGTTTGGATAGTGAGAAGGGGATAACTGATTGGTAGGTAACAACTATTGACCATATTCAAAATATGTTTTTACACCTGTGATGGTCAATGATGGAGGGAAATGAGGGATCAATCGTTTACCTTATTTGAAATATGGGATTCACTATCTGTTACTGAGGATCCTTTGAGTTGTGAGCCCATGTTAGTGGGTGAGACAATATTTCTGGGTATCATTACCATTAGGGATCCTATTTTGAATGGGAGGGTGGCGATTATTCAAATTGAATAAGGAATGATATTTGATCATAGAGGTGGGGAACATTGAGTACCATGGGGTTCACCCCGCCACATGCTCAGTGTGATGGAAAAAAGCATGGGTATTTGATTATCAAGCATATAATAGAAGTGAAAGACCCCAAATAATTTTATGGTGGGGCTCGACCCATGATAAAAGATTCAACCATCACTACATATCCCATGGTAATGGGAATTAAGAAATGTATTGTTTTGGAACACGGTGTGGTAGAAAACCAACATCGGAGGGGAAGTTGTCCTTTCTTATGGTAGAATATAATCATATCAAATTGAAAAGATAAACCATTCTATGTTATTTTCAAAGGGTAAGATTGTAGTGTATCACCATGCATTGAGGACACTAGTTTTGGTAATCTAATACCTAACATATAATTCATCCTGGTTTTATACGGGTTAAGGCTACATTTTAACGTCATGTGTTGAGGATGTTGGTTTTGTTCATCCCATAATTTTAATATGAGGCATCATGTTTTATATGGGGTAAGGTTGCAGTTTAACATCATGTTTTGAGGATGTTTGTATTTTCAGTATAAATTTGTATAACTCAGACTATTGTTGCTACTATTTTAAGGTCATTGAGCTCCAACCAAAGACGAAGTTGATAGTTTAAGATCATATAGATTGGATAATAGAATGTGGTTGTATTAAATATTTTTTTTCATCATGAAAAATTTACCTAATGTGAAAGGGGTCCAAAGAGACCCTCTACCACAAAATAGTCTACAAACTATACCTAAGAAGACATCATGATGCTAAGGGTGGAGAGACCCATTAAAAAGTCTAAAACAGATGATGGACACAGGATAAGATATCTTGAAACCACTATATATCCCATGGTAATGGTAATCTGGCCACATATAGTTCTACAACATGGTGTGGATGAAGACCAACACTGTTAAGGGGTAATCCTCTTGAATGAGGACCATGAAAAATAGAAGGGATTGTGAATACTGAAGCAATAGGGGTGAAGAAAACTATTTGAATATAGGGCCACAAATAGGTCAGATTCAAATAGATTAAGGTAATAATTCTTGGACTAGGAGTAGGTACATTGAGGATGTTCGGGTGGTTCCAAATAGTTAAAACCCAAATTGAAGGAGCCAAGGAGGCTCTACACCACGTAAGAGAATCCTAAAATTAGTTTCACAAAGCTTAAGGTCATAAGGTTTAGAAAAATTAAAAACCCCAAAATAGGTTGGTGCTTTGTTTGGGCCTAAATATGTGAGGTCAAGGAATCATTATGTATCCTATAGGAATAAGCTTCAAGCCACATATTTTTTTTTGGTAAACAGTACAGTAGAAGATCAAAACCAGTGGGGTGGTTTCCTCTCTGTCAAGGACACTGAAACATATCATATATGTGATATGAGTCATCCGGAATTTATATTTGGTAAGGCTATAGTATAAATTCAAGGGCTAAGGATGTTGGTTTGGTTTATCTCATATTTATCATATGAGGTATTCCAATTTTATACAGAGTAAGCCTACAGTTAACATCATGTGATGAGTACATTAGTTTTTGGTCATCCCATACTTTTTGAATAGAGAGTCCCTATTTTATATAGGGTAAGGCTATCATTTAGTGTTATCTTCAAAGGATGTGTTTTTTTCTTTTGGTTATCTCAAAGATAGTATGTGTGGAATCCTTTGTGTATTGCATAGGTTAAGACTGCAGTTTCACACTGTTCACTAAGGGAATTAGTTTTTATGTTCTTATCATATTTTTTATTTCAATAATCCTAGGATTATATGGTGTGGGTCTTATAGTTTAACATCATGTGATAATGATGTGTGTGGGGATTATTCATTAGTTGCCTACTATTCTTCATCATTATAGGTCATAAGGGAATCTCAACCCAGTAGTGGGTCAAGGAATATGATTGGGGATTATACCTAAAGAGGAAGATTTAAAGGGAATTTATGAATGATTGTTCCCTAGGAAATGGGTGGTTTTTTTGTGAATTCATGGTTTGGAATGAAGATAGGAGGTTTAGGCATCACTAAATAACCCATGGGGAATGGGAATCAAGCCACTTGTAGTTTTGGATATACAGTATAGTAGAAGATAATAACCAAAATATATGTGGGTTATTCCTCTATGATGGGGATGGGACATATTTTTTGTAGTTTAAACATCATACAGAAGGATTTTAGATATACAGTTTAAGGTCATGCAGCTATGGACAAGGGGAATTTGTAAAATAGTTTAAATTCTTGATGTGTGGACTGTAGGAGTGTTTGTTTTATGTATATTTGTGAGTAATTAAAGTGGTAGAACCTAACATGAAATTAGGGTTATGAAGGATGATAGTTTTTATAAATATAATAGGACAAAACTTACATAGTTTAGGGTCAAAATGATTAGACCATAAGTTTGATCAAACGCCTAAATATTGGTAAATGTAACTTATCCACCCCGCCCCCATAGGGAAGGGTTTATGATGAATATGAAGATGTTATATGTATCACATGAGAATAGTAATCAATCCACTCATATTTCTAGGACACAAAACAGTACGATAATAATGTCAAAAGTGGGGGGATATCCTCTCTTATGAGGTAATTGAAGCATCCCATGGTTTCCATGGGGTATCATATTGTTATGTCATGGGTAAAGAATATATTTATAATTTCAACCTAAGGGAATTAAAAAAAATATCCCAAACCTTCTATGTGAGGCATATTGTGTTTATTTCACAAGGTAATACTAAAGTTTAACTTTGTGCACTAGGGACGTTTTTTGTTATCCCACATTGGGAATGTGAGGAATCCTATGTTTATTACATTCATTAAGACTGCATGTTAACATCATGTGTTGGGGACCTTGGGATTTTCAATTTAAAGTCACAAAACTCGAACAATTTTTTCTTCTATTTTAAAATCATAGATGTCTGACCAAAGGGGGTTACAGATAGCATAGGGTCATAATGCTTAGACCATGGGGTTGCTATCAGTTTAAGGTTATAGATATCGAACTCTAGTTTCTATAGTTTATGGTCACAAATATTTGAATATGAATTATATTTTAAGTTCATAGTTTTTTGATTATAGGTTTCACATGAATTATCGCTTGAGAAACTTGGTATTGGAGGGTGGTGTGATACTCTCTATATATGGTTATTAAAGAATATGATCCATTAGAATAGACCTTATGGATAATGTAATTTTATTCCCCTTTGGGATCCAAATCTAGTGGATTTTTTTATGACTATCTTTTTTGTTTTGTGAACTAGTACCTTGTAACCATGGAGGAAGGAACAGAGACGTACCTTCTTGTTGAATGGTCTCACTATTTTATTCTAGTACCTCTCTTAATTATGCAAGGCATGAAGCCTATTTCCCTTGAGGGGTTCCAATTTAGTTAGATGTAATTTTTATATTATTTATAGTGTCTAATAGTCCTAAACAACTGTTTGGAGTGATGGTAACTGAACCTCATCAAGAAAGACTGTGTTTGTTTCATACACTTGGGAGAATGGGGTTTCCAAGGTAGAATTTTGAGTCATCTTTTGATAGTCCCAAAGGTTTTTAGAGTATTTTTTACAACGATTTATATTATAGACTAAACGTTTCATCAATATTTTAGATAGGGGTTATTAAACACCTCAACCTACCCATTTTTCAATGCATTGTAGTGACAATTATGGTTGAAATGGATGTTTCCCTTGGAATATAATTTATTTAGCTCAATAGTCTATAAGTTGGTGTAATTTTCTGTGATAATAGTGTGAGGTACTCTAAACCGATGGATGATGTGGGATTTCATGAACTTGAGTTCATAATGGGAAATTACTTCTTTGAGGGGAAATAATTCTTCCCATTTGGAAAATAATATTGTTTCAATAAAAATTAACATTGACTGTTGAGTTGTTACAGGTGAGTATGGTCCTACAACATCAAGTCTCTATATTGCAATAGACTATGTATATTTGGTCGTATAGATAATATTCGACAATTAATGCAAAAAGTTAGCATTAATATTACATTAATCAAACCTCTTTGTGAACTCAATGAATTCATGAACCATGATAGTCCAAAAGTATTCCAATCTCTGAATTTTGTGGGAGAGCTTAAATCCTTTTCGATGGGTGCCACAAGATCTGACATGGACCTCCTGTAAGACTTAAGTTATCTCATTTAATTGGATAAAATAGAAGATAATTCCATATGACCCACGAATATAGAAGGTTTTCTCAAGGTTATTCCATCTTTATAGAGTAAAATACATTGCGCGCTGGTGGAATCGCTCGTGCTCAACTCGGTCTGGTGGGAGAATGTCACACTGGAGATATTCAAAAAATAGATTTTTCTAATAGGCTGTTTTATTTGGTGTTGATGGATTTTAGGATTCAAGCATATAGGTAAAGATAACCAGATGATACACATGTTTGTTACTATAAACTAGGGTGGTAGTGGGGATAACCCTCTGGTGTGCCACACGATTGACTAGGTCATACAAGTTTGGTTCTCCAAGAGATGCATCCAGGACAACTAATTCATTAGATCAACTGTTATGTGACCAAGAAATATGGGTCACCTTTGGATAGGAAGGGAGCTAGGTTATTAGCTGATAGGTGCATTATAACAGTGGCATTAGTTCCTGTTTTCTTACAATGTAGTTACCCTTAATCTATTTGATGATTATCTTAGAGTCTCCCTTCACATGTAAATAAGTAACATCATTCTCTAATCCCAACTTGAGACTAATAATAAGGTCCTGATACTCTATCTTGTGGTTGGTACAACCTTATGAAAATAAGAAATATTACATCAATATGGTCTGTGTCGGAGTGATGAAGATCATCCCCTAGCCTACCCTATTCATCTTGGGGTCATTGATAATTTTATTGGTTGTAAATCAATTGGCACCATTGGAATTAAACTACAAATATGATATATCCTAATCCACTAAGAGAATATATTCATCTAGAATATCATCATACAGGTGTAGTTATCCAGGGGATGGATGTGTGAATATAAATTCTTTCAATTTCTAACCTTTGATGACATTTTTCAAGGAAAATTAGTTGTCAAAATGCTAGATAATTACCACACATTTCACTAATAATCTTATAAACATGGGAAGATTTCAGATATACTTTAGCGGTTCTACTCATGAAACAACATGTATCTCATAGAGCTACTAATTATGTAACAACTTCTACACTGAAATTACCAACATGAGGAAACTATTCTTGATGGTGTAGTATCTGGCATCCATGTTGTCGATCATGTATCAAACATGGTATAGGTTTCTTTCTTTACCCTCATTATTTTTATGGCTAAGAAGGTCACTAAGAACCATTCTACATGGTCATGTAATCAACAAGAGGATTTCCTATAAAGGGAGGCATTAAAATAAAAGGCTATAGTAGTTAATTCTTATTATCCTCAAAGGAAGTATGGTGATCCTCATCGGACTGTTAAATGATGCATTTTTTCACGATCCTTGAGAAGGAATCACCTGGTTGAAAAATGTTCCTTGAGGCACCCTGAAAGCATTAGACCCCTCATCTTCAGGGGAAATCTAGACCAAGTTTTGCATGTAGTATCTATCCATAAAGGAGATATCCTATAACCTAGCCATAGCATCAATCAACACCTCTATCAATGGAATGATAAAATCATCTTTTGGGATAATGGAAGTTGAGGTACTGGAATTCGATGCAGACTCTGACATACACATTCTCCTTCCTAACTAGTAAAATGTTGGTTAGCCTCCTATGGTATTTCACTTCCTTGAAAACATTTTCTTTAATAATCTAATCAACTTTGGCCTTGAATATAACATTATTATAGGGGTTCATCTTTCTTTGAGACTTTTTGAACCTGTGACGAGTCACTAGGAGTCCAATATGATGAACAAAAATCTGAGGGTCTAAACCTATCATTTCATCATATCTATAAGTGAATACATTGTGGTGTTGTCTTAGAAATTTCACACATTGCTACTTCTCCTCTGGGGACATGGTTGCACTGATCAGTGTCGGTCTTGGATTTTCTTCAGTACCAATGTTAACCTAGGTTATCTTATCAATAGTGGTAGAGAAAACCTCTTCAGATAAAGGAGGGGAATCTTATAAATCCCCTTTATTATTAGATATAGGGGGATCAGAAGGAGGAGGAGGATCTTCCAAGATACTTTACCTAGGTAGACTAGCAATGGATACTCTAGAAGATACAATATCATCACTGAGGGGTTTCTGCTCTACTAAGACTGTGGAAATAGAATATATTGATCCAATTCCATTCAATTTCTATCTATGAGGTCCACTCTTGATATTAGAGTAATGGTGATGATTTGAACTTCATTAAGTTATCCATATTTTGTGTAAAATGTGGTAATTTCATGGATCAGTGGATATGGGGTGAACTTATTGGTACTTTATAATATTATGGTCTTCCAGTATTAGTTGATCCTATTTGTTTTGGGAGTACGAGGTAATATTTGAGGGATTATTTTTCTTTTTGATGACAAAACAACCACCCAAATCTAGCATCATGGACACTAACTAGTGAATTGGGAGAAAAAAACTATCTTTCAATTCAAACTGTGGATTGGATACAGTGGTCGTTAGATCATTAAGTTCATTGATACACTTAACCCCATCAGGATGAATTTTTTTTCCTTCCCTTTTGTAGTAATCATCAACCAAATAGCAGGCCTCACAATATTAAAAGGTGTAAGCATCTCATTGGAGTACCCATACTTTACCATTAAGGGATTATTTGAGTCTCTAATTCTAAAAATATGGGGCTTCTACAAGAAAATTAGGATAGGTTCTTCCTGATAGTGGATTGTATTCAGTGTCTAATGAGACTACCATAAATTCAGTGCATGATACCAAGACCCCAAATTGATTCATAAGACAAATTTTATATCATGAGGTTTCTACTCACTCTTATCATACAACTAAATTTTCATGTTGTAGGGAGTTGTATCTTATTATGTAATTCCAATAGTATGGAGTGTTCGTATGTTCCCCTAAATGATGATACCCTTGACTTATCATGAAATTGAGATAATGGTTCAACATTTCTCTTGTTAAGCCTCCTCTATGTATGAGGCCTTAGTAGAAACTACCATATCCTAAAACTGAGGGGGGATTTTAAAATCATCGACAAGGGCCTCATGTGTTTTTTTTGACAAGTAGAGTTCCGTGAGAATCGAAATCCTCAATTTTATGTTATTAAGGTGATTTATCACATCATTTTTCAATTTTAGGGGAATATTTTTACATGTGGAGGTTCAGTCCTATGAAATGGGTGCAGCAGATGTCATTAAATGAGGCGCTAAATCTTGACTAGTACTAGTCATATTATTATACTAGATAGTTTCTCTACTATTAACAACTAACGGTTGAATTAAAATCAGTTAAGTATAGGTTATGGATGGATGTGACTAATCACAGTGTATTTATGACTGAGTTGTATGGTCATATAATATAGTCAGATGCTGAGGTGTACCTAACAAGTTGGATCATATGGGTTAAACTTGATAAGACCTATGTAGGGATTTCTTCCTTGTTTTAGTAGTAAGAACATCCCAATTTGAAGTACTTATATAAGAATTTAATCTATAGATGTTTCCTCTACATCTCCTTCAATTACATAATCTAAATGATCACAATGGGTTCGCATGACATTCTTCACTATTAGGAATTTAGAAATGGACCACTATTTCAACAGAAGTCATAGTGGTGTACTGTTGATCCTCATTGGTGGAATATTATAGGGATGGGCATACCCTAGGCCCATCTCCCAATTCATATGTCATGAAATCTCCAAAGGTGAAAGTAGAATTTATCACTTTTATATGAATTTCATTTCTCTTACACCACCAATGTATATTTTTTTGAGACTTGAGAGGTTGTAATACTAATTTGGAGTTAGTGGTTATAAGAGTCACAATAACCATATAAGGTTATATATTTCTCAAACTGTAATAGATAATACCATGAGTGTGGGTGAATATGTTATGAGCCAAATATTCATTGTACATCAACATATCGTGGATGGGAACCTACTTCCACTCACCAAATTCTTCACTATCATTGTTGGGGTTAATGAAGACATTTTTCACATATGTTGTAATGACTCCCAATTTAATTAATCCATGATCTACTTAGTCCTGGATCTAATCATTAAATAAAAATAATTCTTTTATGGTGTGTCTAAGGATCCGATGATATGGGAAATGGTCAGCCCAGCCAGTGAGTTTGGCCTCCTAGGATCGCTTTCACTATAGAAACTTTAGGATTCCCTGTAAAGACCTGGAAATTTTAAGGAAATTTTTTTTATTAAATAATTTGGAATTTTACGAGTCTATGCCTTCTGACAACAGATGATTCTGAGGCCCGGTGTGCCCGGAATAATTATCTGAAGTTTAGCTCGGGTACATTTAGTGAATGAACGAGCAGGTTTTTCTATTTTTTGAAGAAGTGCTCGGAATTGAAATCTGAGGGCACCGATGAACTCGCAGTTCCGGTATTTTCTTAAGGAGACCTTTACCACAGTTGCATTTTATGTGGGTCGAATGTTAATTTTGGGGCCTTATTCTTAAACTAAATAAAATAGTGTGGTAGACAATTTTATTTGTAAATGGGTTATTTCCTCCCAAGTGTGGATATTTGTGAGGTGGGGCCCACACGAGCCCCAACCTTCCCCCCCCCCCCAATAACTCTCCTCAAAGTCCCCATTAATTCCTTGTTGTTTCCTTTGAAAACTCCACTCATTTATTGTGGTGGAGCCTTCCCACCTCCCTCATCCCATTAAATGTGCCAAATCTTATAATTAATGTCAGCATTAATTAAATGAGACCTCTTTGAATTAATATATGAATTTCATAGAAATTATATTAATTGGGGGAGCCTATTATTTATTTTTGTTGGAAAATCACCTATGGGAAAAGACTCAGGATAATTAAAGGAGAGGGAAACCTTCATTGACGAAGAACACCGTTCTTCAACGAATAACACCCCCGGTGAAGAATGTGAAGAACTTCTTCCAAGGACACATCTTCCTCAGACGCACCTCAACGTCATGGAGCCTACGTCACCTACGACAATGAACCTTCCTCCATAGTTGACAGAATGCCACCGTTCTTCCGCGACGCCTGTCTACCGCGACGCTCGTCTTCCGCAGATCGAGGACGTACGACAAGAACTTCGAGGTAGGGAGTATTCTTTTTGTATATCTCATATATGAGTTTTATACTCTCGAACATGGCGTTTAATTGTTGGGTGATGTTTTTAACCACTAACGTGGTGGGTACGGACTAACAAACAAGTCCGGACCCACCGCTATTTTGTTCTTGATGCACGGGGTGTTTGGCGACGACGAAACAGGACCTCAATGGCGATTTTGGGCCTTCATAGTGGAGTACAGATCCCGAGACGATCGCAGGCACAGAAAGAAGAAAAAAACGGACCACCAGAATGACTCTGGTGGCCCATGGAAGTCCGCGATAGCGCGGGTCGCTGGTGCGGCGGTGTTGGCAGCTGGAGGCGGCGGCGCCCCAGCGCGCTGCCGGCAGGAGCCCACCACGGCAACAGCCACGATTGCGAGCAGTGGATCTCGTGGCCGCACGGGATCCGGGGAGACCATCGGCGCCATCCTATAACCGTTCCCACGAAACCAGGGGCTGCACCCCCCGCTCGGCCAGCTGGCCATGCCAGCTCCACCCCCCCCCCCCCACCCTCGGCAGGGCTGGGGCGCGCGGATCGGGCCGCGCCAGCCAGGTCGGGCTGCGCCAAGCCAGGCCGGGCCGTGCCTAGCTGGGTCGGGTCATGCCCAACCGGGTCGGCCATGCCCAGTCGGGTCGGGCAACACCCTGCCAGGCTGGATCAGGACCAGGGTTGGGTCAACTCGGTTCGGGCCGACCCAGGGTGGGTTGGGTCGGGTCGGACCGGGCCCAGACCCACTACTTCGGACCGTTTTTCTGTCTTTTGACCATAACTTGATCTACAGACCTCCGATAAATTTACCGTCAATTTCATAGGAAGTCTTTGATCGAGACGGTCATTTATGTATATTACAGTCAAGGTTTTGGCAAATTTTGGGTATGGCCGGGTTGGTTCGAACCCGAAACCAACTGGGCCCTTGGAGTGGAGACGCTCATAACTAAAGGATCGGACGTCCGATTGGTGTGTCGTCAACTACGTTGAATTCATTTTGATGAGATAGTTCTTTTATAATAATCCAATTGATGTTCTGACGCTACTATAGTATGGTTGGGTTGGTTTTTTCTTAAAAACCAACAGGGCCCCTAGAGCGGAAAAGCCAATAACTCTCAGACCAGGCGTCTGATTGACGCACTGTCTGTCGCGTTAGGTTTCTTTTGACGAAATGGAACTTTGGGATAAATCAAAACTAGACTTCTTGACAGTTTATGTATCAACCCCCTTGCTCGAGGAGTGAACCCTCCCCGAATCGACCGTGCTGTGTGCAGGAACCCAAGAGTTGGCTGCGACTGCATCAACTACTGTACTGGAATCCTCCGTGGGTTTGACAGCGATGACTACCATACTGTAATCCTCCATGGGTTCGATAGCGATTTCTACTATTATTGTATCATTTGTGGGTCTGTCATTATTGACCTCGGTTCTTGTATCCTGTGTGGGTGCGGCAGAGTAGTTGGTCTTGTATCCTGTGTGGGTCCGACAGCTTAGCTGTTCTTGTATCCTGTGTGGGTCTGATAGATTATATGAATCAGTGAATACATATGATCATCTCTACCGCTATACGAAAGGTGTATACCTATGTGAGCTGAGTCTTGACTTTCAATCATTATCTTTGATGTTATTTACTATCTTTCCTGTGTGGACTGGGTTGTGCTTGGGCTCGAGAGTTGGATCCAAAATGAGGTTGATAAATTAGGTATATGTATGGGAATATACCTAAGTAGACTTGGTTGATACTTCAAGATTGTATCTTTCCTTTGTGGTTTATCCTTTTTGGATTCTGGGAGACCTTTGGGGGTATTGGGGTCCCTACTGAGTATAGTTTACCCACCCCTGCACGGGCTATGCCCGCACTACGTTGTATTGGATGCAGATGACGGACATCACTGATTGTGGAGGAGTCTTGTGAAGCTGGACAGTACCTGAAGGTGGACCACCTAGTGAGGCGGGCACGGAGAGGATGGATGGACCCGAGGTGCTGAGAATACCATCTATACCCACCCTTTAGGTGGGATTCCTGAAGTACAAATCGGTGGTTACTAATTTACTTTACTGCTGTTGTACTTCCCTTTTCAGTTGTACTGTACTTTTAGTTGGGTTTGTATACTGGCCCATTTACTTTTTATCACTTACTTTTGTACTCAGTTTTACTTAGTGCTTACTTCACTTGCGTACTCTGTTGTGTTGTTTACTTATATAAAAGCCAATGCCTTCCCTTTTTATCTCGATTTACAACTTTGGTGCTAGTCCCCAGCCCCTAGCCTATGGAAGGCGGGCTTGGGGTAGTCACAACATGGGCCCCGAGGACGAGTCATGACAAATTGGTATCAGATGAGTTGATTCTACCGTAAAACTCAGGACTCTGATCTTTCACTTCTGTGAAGCAATAGTGTTAAGAGTATTGAGTGTGGTTTTCAGTCTAGGGAGTCCAATGTTGGTGCAGCGGCTGACGTATCCATACACCAGGACCCTGACATATGATTTCGAACTCAATGCACGAAAACACTGATTGTGTGTGTGTTTTACTTTCAAAAGATTTCTTTGTGATTACTTTGTGTCAGCTCACTAGGTATACTGTTTAACCGTGGCGCACCTGTTTCTTTTTAGGATGGCCCCATGAAGGCAGTCAGTGAGGGTTCTGAGTTACGTGCGAGATGGCAGCCCACCGAGTGACGAGGCCTCGGTGCAGGGCCCCATCACTACAGAGTCACCAGCGGTACCACTACCCACTGAGCCACCGATGCTACCAGCCCCAGCAGTAGAGAGTTCACACCACCTGAGTGCATTGCATGAGTTTCAGCGACAGAGGCCACCCAAGTTCTGTGGAGATACAGACCCTCAAGTAGCCGAGGATTAGCAAGAGGCTATCATTAGAGACTTCAGGTTGGTGGAGACACCAGATGAACTTATGGTGATCCTTGTCGCTAGTCTACTGCACGCAACAGTAGGTAGATGGTGGATCCTAATGCTCTAGGTTCATGATGAGGCATCTCTACTTTGGACAGACTTCAAGATTCTCTTCTGCTCGTAGTTTGTTCCAGCCACCCTTTGTGCGGTGCGCATTCAGGAGTTACTTCATCTGCAGTAGGGAAGCATGACAGTAGCTCAGTACTTGGCGAGGTTTACTGACGGCTCACGCTACTCCAAGGATATGGTACGGGACCCGTTCTTTAGGGCCTGGACCTTCGAGTAGGGACTGAGGCATGATATTAGGGCTTCAACGATTCCCATCAGCATCCCGACGCAGGCAGGGGTGCTGGAGCGAGCCCTTTTAGTGGAGATATTTCTCGCTGAGAAGCCACCAGTAACGAGACCCACCGTAGGGAGCACGTAGCAGAGTCTCCTGTAGCTGGCAGTAGATAGATATCATAGGGGTCCAAGCATACCACGCCATTAGGTGGGCGACCTCAGGATACAGGTTCGGCTGTGAAGGGCACACGAAATAGAGCCAGCCTTATGAGGAGAAGACAATGCTATTCATGCGGCGGGTAGGGCCACATGGATTGTGACTGCCTGACCCACCATGCAGTCGAGCATCATACAGTGGAGGGACCTCCCAGGCAGAGGTAGAGGTTTGATCATGGCGGTCCGCAAGGGGTAGGCAAATGAGGCATAGGAGTTGTCCGAGCAGTGGGTGGTGGATGACGTTTTGAGGCTCTACCACCACCACCCATAGGAGGTCCACCCCGACCATAAGGAGCTAGAAGATAGAGGCAGGCCCAGCTCCAGGCAGTGGAGGCTTATGACCATAGTGCACCTGAGATGATTCGAGGTACTATCTGTGTCTAATCCACCCTTGCTTCAGTTCTTATAGACACAGGTGCGAGTCATTCCTTTACTGTCGTTTCCCTTGTTCGAAGCTCAGAGTTTTTGATGGAGCCATTGGCTCAATCCTTACGGTTAGAGACTCCTATGGGAGTAGACTTGACGATTACGCACTAGTTTCAGCAGTGTGAGCTTACTCTAGGAGGCAAGATCTTCGGCTAGGATCTTCTTGTAGCGGCGTCGAGGCCTTATGACGTCATCTTGGGTATGGACTGGTTATCTATAGTCCATGATCAGATTGACTGTATTAGGTGCAAAGTGTGGTGTGTCCACACGGATGGGACCATGTTAACCTTCATCAGTGAAAAGGGATCCTTTACATCACAGGATGTACTTACGCTGAGGATAGGGCAGCCGATCACACATCAGTTGGAAAGTCTCATCCTAGGAGATGTAGATGTTTGGAATCCGAGTTTTCCTGTTGTGGTGGATCATTATGCAGATGTTTTTCCTGACGATGTTCCGGGATTACCTCATCGAAGAGAGGTAGACTTATATATAGACTTGTACCCAGGGATAACACCCATATCTACTCCATCATATCGGATGGCTCCCGTCGAACTTCGGGAGCTATGGGTACAGCTGGAGGACTTGCAAGGGAAAGGATTTATCCGACCCAATGTTTCACCCTGGGCTTCTCTGATTTTGTTCGCCAAGAAGGAAAATGGGAGCTTGCGACTGTGTGTTGAATACCATCACCTGAATCAGGTGACCATAAGGAAAAAGTACCTACTTCCAAGAATTGACAACCTCTTCGATCAGCTCAAGAGAGCACGATGGTTCTCGAAGATAGTCCTCAGGTCAGGCTATCACAATCTCAAAGTTCGAGACGAGGATGTATAGAAGATGGCCTTCAGGTGTCAGTATGGCCACTACAAGTTCTTGGTTATGCCCTTCGGCATGACCAATGCTCTATCAGTGTTCATGAGTCTCATGAACAGGATCTTTCAGCCTTACCTCAATCGGTTTTTTGTAGTCTTCATTGATGACATACTGATTTACTCGGCTACTGAGGAGGATAATGCCTACCACTTACAGGTTATACTTGACACACTCCGAGATGACCAGCTTTATGGAAATCTCTCGAAGTTCTAGTTCTGGATTCGAGAGGTTCACTTCTTGGGGCATGTCGTCTCGGAGGTGGAAGTTTCAGTGGATCCTAAAAATATCGAGGCAGTACTTTCTTGGGAGACACCCAGGAGCGTGATGGAGGAGCGGAGTTACCTAGGTCTAGCTGGGTACTATCAGATATTTGTGCCATACTTCTCCAGATTTGCAGAACCACTTTCGGCTTTGACAAAGATGGGGAAACCCTTGGTGTGGTCAGATAGATTCTAGAAGATCTTTCATGAGTTGAGATAGAGATTGACCAGTGCACCCATCTTGAGGCTACCGTAGGAGGGCGTAGGGTACGTAGTTTACTGCGACGCACTAGGGACCATAATCGGGTGTGTCCTGATGCAGGAGTGAGCAGTGATTGCTTATGGTTCATGGAATTTGAGGCAATAGAAGTTGAAATACACTACCCATGACCAGAAGTTAGCATTAGTGGTCTTCGCCCTGAAGATGTGGCGACAATATATGATGGGCGAGCACTTTATAATCTACTCTAACCACCAGAGTCTCACGTACATTTTCTCATAGAAGGACCTAAACCTGAGACAGCGGCGATGGATTGAGTTCCTCCAGGACTATGAATTTGAGATAGTCAATACTCTTGGGAAGGGGAACGTTGTGGTTGATGCTCTCAGCAGGAGATCAGAAATTCAGTTACTTGGAGAGGCGATGGAGCAGCTAGCTACGTTGCAGATATCCTTCTTGGATAGAGATGAGGAAACCTTTCTATAGTCTCTCACAGTCACTCTTCCACTACTTCAGTGGGTCATAGAGGTATAGCGTGGGGACATTGACTTTGAGACACGACGTGATCATATTTCCACAGGGCAGGCACCTGATGTATTTTCTGAAGGAGGACAGCATGTCATCCTCTTCAAAAGACGTAATATGGTACTATTTGAACTACAGGAGGAGGTGCTGAGGGAGTTCCACACTTCCCCTCTAGCGTTATATCCAGGAGTGGCGAAGATGTACTAGTACCTTAGACGACAGCCCTGGTGGCCAGGTATGAAGAAGGTTATAGTGGAGTTCGTTTCATGATTCCTCACTTGTCAGCAAATGAAGGCGAAGCACCACATACCACCAGGCTTGGTACAACACTTAGAGGTCCCGGAGTGTAAGTGGGATGGGATCTCCATGGATTTCATGATGGGGCTTCCACGTACTTCCAGAGGACACAACTCCATCTGGGTGATCGTATATCAACTCAGAAAGTTGGCCAACTTCTTACCAATCAGAGATCATGGCTCAGTAGAGAGCTTGGGATTCCTCTACATTCAAGAGATCATACGGTTTCATGGTGTGCCATCATCTATCATCTCTGATCGAGATGCTCGCTTTACTTCCCATCTTTGGAAGGGGTTATAGGAGGCATTTGGGATGCAGTTGCGCCTGAGAACTTCCTTTCATCATCATACGGATGGAAAAACAAAGAAGACCATTCAGACTCTCAAGGACATGCTCCATGCATGTGTCCTTGATTTTGGTCACAACTGGGAGGATCATTTTCCCTTGGTGGAGTTTGCGTACAAAAAAAGCTACCACTCCACCATCGGGATGGAACCATACGAGGCACTGTATGGCCGACCATGCAGATCACCTCTGTGCTAGACTGACCTTGGGGAGTCAGCACTTGTAGGACCAGAGATGGTTCAGGCTAAGACGGAGAAGGTGGAGATCATCCTGGAGTGGATGAAGACTACGCAGAGCAGACTGAAGTCCTATGCTGATAGGAGACGAATACCACTGGAGTTTGAGGATGGTGACCATGTTTTCCTACGGGTCTCACATCGATGGGGTCTATGGAGATTTGGCCAGGGTGGCAAGTTATCTCTAAATTTCATCGGACCTTTCCAGGTCCTCAGTAGAGTAGGTGAGGTGGCTTACCACCTGGCCCTTCTACCTCAGTTGCACTGGGTGCATGACGTCTTCCACGTATCTCAGCTGAGGATATACGTGCACAACCAGACCCACATCATCGATCATGGGGAGCTGGACATCAATGGCAGGGTGACATTGTCAGAGGTTCTAGTGGAGATCGAGGATCAACAGGAGCAGTTCCTTCATGGACGGTTGATTCCTCTAGTGTGCATTCACTGGCAACACAGGAACCTTCAGGAGAGCACATTGGAGCGGGAGGCTCAGATGCTTATTCAGTACCCCTTTTTGTTTCCCTAGTTTATGTAGTAGCTTTATGGGGACGTAAAGCCCAGAGGTGGGAGTAATGTAAAGACCCAGAAATTTCAAGGCAATTTTTTTTCTTAAATACTTTGGAATTTTACGAGTTTGTGGCATCTGACGGAACATGATTCCGAGGCCCGGTGTGCCTGAAATAATTAACTGAACTTTATCTCGGGTACATTCAGTGAATGAATGGGTAGGTTTTTCTATCTTTTGAAGTAGTTCTCGAAATTGAAATCTGAGGGCACCGATGAACTCGCAGTGCTGGTATTTTCTTAAGGGGACCTTTACCGCAGTTGCATTTTATGCAGGTCAAAAGTTAATTTTCAGGGCATAATCTTAAACCAAATTAAACTGTGTGGTACACGATTTTATTTTTGAATTGGTTATTTCCTCCCAAGTGTGGATATTTGTGAGGTGGGGCCCACACGATCCCCAACCTTCACCCCCAATAACTCTCCTCAAACTCCCCATTAATTCCCTGATGTTTCCTTTGAAAACTCGACACATTTATTGTGGTGGAGCCTTCCCACCTCCCCCATCCCATTAAATGTTCCAAATCTTATAATTAATGTCAGCATTAATTAAATGAGAGCTCTTTGAATTAATATATGAATTTCACAGCAATTATATTAATTGGGGGATCCTCTTATTTATTTTTGTTGGAAATCACCTTTGGGAAAAGCATTGGGATAATTAAAGGAGAGGGGAACCTTCATCGACGAAGAACATCGTTCTTCAACAAAGAACACCGCCGGTGAAGAACGTGAAGAATGTCTTCCAATGATGCATCATCCTCGGATGCACCTCGATGTCATAGAGCCTACGTTGCCTATGACAACAACCCTTCCACCATCATTGACGGAACGACACCATTCTTCCATGACGCTCGTCTACTGCGACGGACGTCTTCCGCGGATCGACGACGTACGACAACAACTTTGAGGTAGGGGGAATATTCTATTTTTATATCTCATATTTGTGTTCTATACTCTCGAACAAGGTGTTTAATTGTTGGGTGACGTTTTGAACTAATAACACGGTGGGTGCGGACTAACGAACATGTTTGGACACACCGTTATTTTGTTCTTGATGCACGGGGTGTTTGGCGACGATGAAATGGGACCGCAACGGTGATTTGGGGTCTTCGCACCATGGGATCTGGGGAGACCAGCAGTGCCATCCTGGCCTTGCATCCGCGGAACCGAGGGTCATGCCCCCCGCTCGGCTAGCTGACCGAGCTAGCTCACCCCCTCGACCGGGCTGGGGTGGGTCACGCAGACCGAACCACGCCAGCCGGGTTTGGTCGTTCTCTGCCGGGCTACACCCAGACCTGGGTCAGGTCGACCCAGTTCAGGCTGACCCATAGTGGGTTGGGCTGGGTCGGACCGGGCCCAGACCCCCCACTTCAGACCATTTTCTGTCTTTTTCCCATAACGTGAGCTACGAACCTCCTATCGACCTACTGTTAGTTTCATAGGAATCCTTGGATCGGGACGGTCGTTTTGATATATTACACTATAGTGTTAGGTGATGTTTGGGTACGGTCAGTTTGGTTCGAACACGAAACCAACTGGGCCCTTGGAGCGGAAACGCTCAAAACTTAAGGACCGGACATCCGATTAATGTGTCGTCAACTACATTGAATTCCTTTTGATTAGATAGTTATTTTTTCATACTGCACTTGAGGTTTGGATGCATCTGGACTACGGTTGGGTTGGTTTTTTCTTAAAATCTAATCGGGCCCTTGGAGTGGAAAAGCCAATAACTCTCAAACCGGGCGTCCGATTGACGCACCATCTATCGCGTTGTGTTTTTTTGATGAGATAGAACTTTGGGATACATAAACTCTGTACTTCTTGACATTTTATGTATCGACCCCATTGTTCAAGGAGCGAACCCTCCTGGAATCGAGCGTGTTGTGTGCGGGAACCCTAGAGCTGGCTGCGACAGCATCAACTACAACACTGGAATCCTCCGTGGGTTCGACAGTCACAATTATCGTACTGGAATCCTCTGTGGGTTCGATGACGATGGCTACTATTCTTTTATCTTGTGTGTGTCTAGTATTATTGACCTCTTTACTTGTATCCTGTGTGGGTCTGGCAGAGTAGCTGGTCGTGTATCCGGTGTGGGTCCGACAACTTAGCTGGTCTCGTATCCTGTGTGGGTCCGACAGCTTAGATGAATCAGTGACTACATGTGATCATCTCTACCATTATACGAAAGGTGTATACCTATGTGAGCTTATTCTTGACTTTCAATCATTATCTTTGATGTGATTGACTATCTTTCCTATGTGGACTGGGTTGTTCTTGGGCTCGAGAGTTGGAGCTGAACTGAGATTGATAACTTAGGTATATGTATGGGAATATACCTAAGTAGAGTTGGTTGATACTTCGTGATTTTATCTTTCCTTTTTGGTTTATTCTTTATGGATTCTGGGAGACCTTCGGGGGTCTTGGGGTCCCTACTGAGTATCATTTACTCACCCCTGCACGGGCTATGACCGCACTACGTTGTGTTGGATAGAGACGATAGACAGCACTGATCGTGGAGGAGTCTTGTAGAGTTGGACAGTACCCGAAGGTGGAACACCTAGTGAGGCGGGCACGGAGCAAACAGACAGACCCGAGGTGTCGAGGATACCATCTATACCCACCCTTTAGGCAGTATTCCTGGAGGACGACTTGGTGGTTTCCTCTTTACTTTACTGTTGTTGTACTTCCATTTTTAGTTGTACTATACTTTCAGTTGGGTTTTTATACTGGCCTATTTACTTTTTAGCACTTACTTTTGTACTCAATTTTACTTAGTGCTTACTTCACTTGCGTACTCTGTTGTGTTTTTTACTTATATAAAAGTAAATACCTTCCCTTTTTATCAGGATTTACGCTTTTGGGGCTAGTCACAAGCCCCAGGCCTATGGTAGGCGGGCTTGGGGTAGTCACGGCATGGGCCCCGAGGATGAGTTGGGACATTCCCCTCTCCATGGGGCATAAAAAATATCCCAAGTCATGTGAATCCTTGAAGGAATAATCTTTTTTCCTCCTTCATACAAAAGGAATTCAAGGGGCCTATCCTTGACAAGGGGTTGGGGGTACATTATCTCGATGAGGTGACCATGCTTGGTGAGCTTGTACCTAGGGAGGCTTCACTCGATCAGGCTCAACATATAAATGTAACCACATGTGTACCATCTTAAGAACCTCTTCATGCATAGTGGAGGTTTTCTCTTCTTTTATAGGCCTTCTCATGAGAACTGGAGTGGGAAATGAGTGTGGCTATTGTTTATTCTTCTGCAAGGATTCTTCTAGATGCTGATCCTTTACCTAGAACTCCCGAAAACAACCTTGTTATTTTAGGGAGATGATGGTAGCAACCATCCCATTCGTGCTACTCTCAATGCATAGTGTAAGAATTTCTTCTTGGGAAATAATAATGTATAAAAAGTACATGAGTCCCTTACATTGGGTGAAGAAGTTGTAAACTTTCTCATTGGGCCTCTGTTTTCATTTAGAGAGGTTGGAGATGCTCTTCTGGTGTTTGGTGGAGCTTAACTAGGAGAGAAACTATCTATTAAGTTCCTTTTAAATGGAAACAGGACCTAGGGGAATCATACTATACCAGATGAATGTAGGTCCTTAAAGAGTTTGGATAAAGCATCGATGCTTGGTGGATTTATACTACTCTAAAGTACTGAAACATTGGACCTCACCTTGTGGTGAACTTGGATAGAAGTTTTAGTGGGTCACACATTTTACTAAATAGGTGTAAATCTATGATTAACAAACTCTGGGGGTTCTCGAACATGTTGTTTCTGTACTAGTTAAATCTATCCTTTAGGAACAAATTCAATTTGTCGCATTTTTAGAGCCTCCTCCTCCAATGGCCCGAAGGCCTTTATTTTTTATTGATTTTGATAATCCACCTTTCAAGTGGTGAGTTGGAACCCTTACAAGGCCCGTAGGTATAAATATTACATGTCCCGTAGGCCTTAGAGGAATTCATTGCCCGTAGGATTCAAACATTACATACAACCCAGACTAACTACTTAGAACTGCTCCTTCCTAGCAGCATCATTGTGAAATCAGCTCTCCACCTTCGCATGGTTGTTCGGCTAGGAATTCTCGTGCATGCACAAGCTTTTCCTGATGGCAGGTTCCATACCCTCTCATTATTGCAATCTGTTTAGCTTCTGTTATGGTGAAAGCTCTTTGCTCATCCTCTTTATAGAGCTTGTTCCTTGTAGGTTTGTCTAGTTTTCATCTGCACTAAGGTGGATGATGGCCTTGAGGTGTCCCAAAGGCCTTACTGGCCTGAAGGCCTGGGTGGCCCGAAGGCCTTACAGGACTCAGGGACCAAATCAGTGGCCCGAAGGCCCAAACAAGGGCATATTCCTGGCTACTACAGTGCCAAATAGTGCCTGCTACAGTACCTGCTATAGTACTGCACTGTTCTTGCAACAGTACCTGCTACAGTATGGCTATAGTACCTGCTAGAGTAATGCTATAGTAACCCGTAAATTCTGCCTCCGCCTAGATTTGATCCCTGGTCATTTGGATGCACTTACAGAGTCCTTACCAACTGGGCTAAGGCTCATGTGCTAGAGCCTCAATCTATGTTATGACAGAATATATCCCTTCATATTAAAAAGGATTTGTGTCCAATAAGGCATTTATTGAATCATTTAATTAGGTAGAAGCATGTCCATGAACTCAATGTGTATAATCATACTGGTCAGGTGGGATGGGTGTCTAATATCTCAATCACTTCCCATACCTCCTTAACATCATCCCTGACCAAGTGTTTGGGGCCACCAGGTTCAAATCATGGTGTTTGAACAAGAAGGATCGAGTATGCCATTAGATTAGTGATGGGTTACTTATGATATATTAAGGGTTTGGGATCTATTTGGAAATGATCTCAGTTATAATTTTCTGTATTCCTCAAGATCTTGGAGCAACAAGACTATCCTAGGGTCGGACATGGATTTTCGAGAAACATAGGATGACTCAAAGGACTTATTATATCTCTTTTCATTGTTGATATATCAATGAAATAACAACAATGATCCATTTTTTGGATTCCTCATACCTAGCTATAGTCTCTACTAATCAGTACAACTACCTGTTATGGGGACTTCTTGGTACTGTGTCACCCTTGAGTTGGTTTTCCCTATTGTTTCCTGTGTTGGTGTCCCTGTTTCTCTGATCCTCTAGTGGATCAGTAGTGATGAAATTAACCATGGTAGTATTCAAAGAGAAGACTTTATAAGATAAGTCCAAAATGGAGGGTGGAATACTTCCCCCAGCCTCTGATATTCATGTGTTGAGATGCCTCTTTCATGACCTGTTAGATCATAGTGAGGATCTTAATTCAGGTTATCCATAGAGTTTATTAGTATCCATATGGTCTAGGTTGTTGAGCTACTGGGTGCATTGTGATCTCAACTCTCTTTCACTATTAGTGAATGGAATTGAGGTGATTATGGCTACCTAGGTAAGCTATTTTCCGGTCTCAAAGAATGTGGAATATTAGATATATATTCTGGTGAAAAAAATGATATCGTCCTCGATGAGGGAATTTAAGATAACAAAATATAGAGCTATATGTGGTTAAAATGAGAATAATAGATGGTTGGTGGATAGAATCTCTCAAAAGTTTTCTTTTTCACTATCAGGGTGATGGTCATACTCCTGGTCAACCTGAGCCCTAATTGGCACAAGCCGGGTTAAGGTCTATGGCACCAAAACTGACCATCTTTTCTATTGATCTTCTAGTAAAGGGGCACCACATGGTTCATATATTCACGTCATTCTCGAATGTATCTCATAGGTGGAACCAAATATAAGATTATATCCATGTATGATAGGATGTTTATAACATTATCTTGTGCATGGGTGAAATAATCTCATCAAGGCTTAGGGGATTACTCACCATCATCTAAGAAAACCAACCCATACCATGAGATATCTCAAACTTCTTGCATGGAGGTAGAGAGAAGGAAAACTAATGGTGATGGAGAAGGTTTCACTAGAAACCCTTATATGGGGATAAAACATCCTCCACCTATAAGTATTTTTGAAGGTATATGGGGATCTATTGGACCTCGTCTTTTGGGTTTGCAAGCCTCAATCCATAGGTTTCTTCCCTAGAATCTCATCAGGGGGTGAAGGTTCCCTCAGTGAGACATATGCTGCTTTAGATTTTGATATGTTGATGGTAAAATGACACTTTTCATGGTCCCATATCTGATATAATAGGTGGTCTCACACAAATTTACCCATGTTTTTAGGGTTTAGTGGTTGCTTGTAGTGTATCTTGGTTTGTTGAATCCTCAGAGACCTAAAAAGAAACCTACAAACACATACAGTATATGTATTGTTTTGGATATAAAGATTCCAACTTTGGGTTCACTTTATATGGGTTCAAAAGATAACTAAGAGATCTATGGGAATTAAAATTATGATAAAATGAGTTGATCCTAGGTTATTTATCGGGGCGGGTTGGATAAATTGTTTTTTAAACTATTTCAATTCCTTAAATTTGAGATGGGTTCATTCAATGAAAAAAATATACCATCATCACTTACTAGTTTAATACCAACACACAATAATATTAATCACATATAAAATTGGATTATAAAATTTATAAGAACTCCAAGTTAAAGGTTTGTATTAGAACTTGAAGTGTGTGGCCTTAAAATTCAACAAGGCTGAAGAAGTTTTAAAATCATCAAACAAAATTATCAATTAAAAGAAGTGATTAAGAATTAAAATAGTGATAAATAAAATATAATCCAGCCCCTTTATACTCCCTTGTATCAACCCATAATTTATTTATCCCTCTATTGATGCTATTCTTTCAATAGAAGTGGGAAGTAGACTCATGTGGTCTGAAATAACGAAGATAAAAGCAATGAAATAATGAACACTCTACCATTGTTTGAAGGATTTCTCTCTTCGCTGTATGATTAAATTCACACCTTAATAAAATTGTATCAATGTTTTAGGAAATAATATTATAAAACAATAATAATAATTGGTTTTTTTAATAATCTATGGTGATTTGAGCAACATACAATTTTAAGAAATGCGATTACAACATCAAATTGGAATCATAACATTAAAATGAAAACAAAAACAAAAGATGCATCAAATAATTCACCACCACTACCTTAAATAGGAATTTTAAGAGGATTTGTTCAATCTTAAGACAATACAAGTATCCTCAATTAATGGTGGTGGGCCTAGGTCAGTGAAAAGTTAAGGGATATTGGACTCTTCCACCCTTGATACAAAATTCAAGCCAACCAGCATGCCTCCGATAGATGTGCCCAAATGAGTCTCAAGATGGATAAATTTGGGTGGTCCATTGAAGAAAAATATAAATATACAAATTTTCCTTTATATGATGTAAACATTATTCCCAAATGTAATTTGGGTTGTCCATATATGATTAAATTGGTGGGTGGTTTTTCTGGGCCATGGAAGTTGGCCCAGAATTGAATCTTTAACATGGGTCGCATGAAACTCCATTCAAAAATATGAATTATATTTTTCCACTGTTTAATGAAATGTTACACATGATTTCTTATAACTTAAGTTAAATTTTAATAATCATTGAGTATGAATCTGGGTTGATACAGTAATTTTATTGGGATGTTTTCCAGTTCCCTTCACCCATAATGTTTTTAGTTCAAGTCCCACTTTGATGGTATTGTAATGGGAATATCCAAGTCCCAAAAAAGGATGAATTATTCCTTATATAATTTGATACATGAAAATAAAATATTAAATTAAAATAAATACCATTTTTTGTATAAGGAGGTATTCAAAAATGTACCTTGTAATAGTGTATTTTAAGAAGGAATTACAATCATTTTTTGAAATAATGTTCAATTTTTTAAAATTCACTAAAAATAGTGTTTATGAATAATGAATTGCTTGAAAATTACATATATTAATAATTGATATTATACTTATTTAGTGGCTAATAACACCCCCAACATTATTTTTTCTAGTCCCGAGAAAAATGTTTCCCAAAAATGTGAAATTTGAATTCCCTTTTTTGAAAACATTTTAATACACATTTCACACCAAAAGGCCTCGTAAAAAATTATTTAACCCATAAAAATAATTTAATACAAGGTGGGTTGAAAAGAATATCCCAATCCCAATCTCATTTCTTTGTTCAAATTTATCACCACATTTCATCCAATTTCAATTAAGCATGATGGTGTGTTGTGTGTCATAATAGACATGGGGTTTCATTTCTATTGAAGGATGATAAGATGGAAGAACTAGGTGGAATCAAATTTTAATATTAAAATCAGTATTCATTTTTTTTAATTTTTCCATAGTAATTGAAATTTCACTCAATCAATTTAACCCCTTTAGTGAGACTTTATCGATGACTCCCAGGCTCAAATACCTTAGGGCACCAAGTGAAGCTCACATAATCAGACATCATATTGAGTCAACTCAATCAAAAAAATTCAAATTACCAAAAATAGTGATAAAATTCCCAACTATGGGACATAAAACTCTGGATTCATAGTCTCCAAGTTCTGAAATCCACACATTAGGTCAATCCATTTCTCTACGTGCAAATTTATTTATTTTTTACTTTTTTTCATTTATTTTCTTCTTGAATACTCATATTAAAATTAAAACTATCACCAAAACTATTCTATTTATTATGGGACCCTAGAAACATAAACTAACACCCCACAATCCAAAGCATGTGAATTGTGAATTTTTTATTAATTGGATGAAATTTAATTGGTGTAAAATTACATTTAAAAAAGAAATTTTCCAACATCTATGATCATGAACATAAAAATTCAATAAAACCAGAATCAATTCATGCAAAATTATTTGATATTGAGTTTCAAATTCTGTAATGTGTATTATTATGTTCAAGGTTAAAGAAATATTTCCTTCCATTAAGGAACTATTTTTTATTTCAAATCATTTTTTTAATCTTTATGCACACAAAAGTAATTTTTTTGTTTCATCTCCCCCACCATAAAGTAACATTTTTCCCAGTTTTTAATGAAAATAAAATTTAAATGGTGTGTAGAAGAGAATAATAGGAGTAAAAAAAGAAATTTTAAATGTGAATCATGGAATTAAGTCACCTCGTGGTTGAATTTGAATTTTGTTTTTCTCTTACTACTCCTTTGATCTCATTGTGACATGAAGGATCCTCATGGATGATTAGGGACTAGGTTTGAACTTGTGATGGAATTTGGCTCCATTGGAAACATGAAACTTATTAAGATTCTAAATCTCACAATAAAACAATATTAGAGGACAAATAAAACCCTAATGTGTTCCCTTAACTAAAAACAAACAAAGAAAAAAGGAAAAGGAATAAAATTACCCTCTTATTTTAGCATGCCAAAGATCAATACTAAGAAGAAGTAAAAATTAAAATAATAAAAATTACATACATGTGTGTGTGTAAATTTAAAATGTAAGTGTATAAATAATGAAAATATAATATTAAATCACTATAAGCTAGAGGTTAGTGGTACTTGCACTCCCCTGTATACCTTCAGTCACTGGTTTCAGACATGTGGCCTCACCAATCATGACAGGGTTGTCCCCGTGACCTACGGTGTGGCATGTTGCCCAAAAAATAATGTTTTTAATTTTTTTAAAATTTTTTACCTTTTTTTAAACTAAAATAAAAAAACAAAAAAAAATATATAAAATCAATGCATAATCTTGGATGCCTCCCAGAAAGAAATTAGTTTAATCAATTTATCTCAACATGACCCCCCCCCCCCCAACTTACCCAATACCAACTTTCATCATCTTAAAGATTATATTTTTTACCAATTACATTAGATCATGATTGATTATACATTGGTTTTTTGTAATAAGGTTTGGAAATTGATTCAAGAAAAATCATATAGGTCCAAGCGAATAGGCTAATCCCATGAATATGAAAAAGGATAAATCCAATTACTTTCCCAATATTACTTAATACAACAAGAAGAATTATATATTTATTAGAATCAAGAGAGGATAAAATTATGACAAAATGTTTTTGATTATCCAATAAAAATGAATAATTTTTATGGGAGGTATGGACTTTGAATTTGATCTCTGGTTGGATAAAAATTTCAATCACCGGTTGGGACATTAAATCAAACTCAATTTCTTTTTTAAAATATCTCAATAGAATTGGTTCCTTTTTTATAAGAGATTCAACCAAAAAAATTGATAGATCAATTTCATAAAATGTTATGGAATCAGTGTTTGTGATTTCCTCTGATGATTTATTAATTCGGGTTTCTAGAAAATCATCATTGGAGTTATATTCAAAAGACTAAATCCATGATTTCAAATTATCCTCTTTAGAATCCAATAAAACAATTTCATCAGGATTTAAAGACCCTTAAACAATTCCTCCATCTTCTTCATCTATCCAAAATCTATAGGTTGGTTATTCAGTAAATTTATGAGAGGTTTATGGGAGAATATATACTTCTATCGGTGATGAGGTAGGGACAACATGAGTGGAGATGGGTTCCATAACCGTTTTAATGATTTGTAGTTCTAACCTTAATGATGAAACCTCATAAGTCATTCTCTCTATTTTTTGACACAATTTATCAAGTAATGGTAGTGGATCAGTCTAGAAAAGGGGTTGATCTAAATTTTCTACTCCAATATGATAATAATATTGTTGTAATTGCATTATAGGATGTTCAGATTGGATTTTTTTGGATTGAAACTCATTATAGGTTGGGTTGTTTTGCTGAGAATAGGAGTTTAAACATTGTGGATGATTTAGATTTTGATTTTACCACCAGTATTAACTAGACTTTTCATTATACATAACACTTGGTGTTAGGTAATCATAGAAGGGAAAGGTTTCCAGTGTTTGGATTTGTTCAAAATTGTCATCCATAGAGTGAAATAAGGGTGAGAACAGAGAAGTGAGGGTGATAATATATAATTCAAGGTGATAAAATGAGGCTAGTGTCAAAGATAACTTACTTAGGTCCCCAGAAATGGTACCAAAATTTGGTCTCTCCCAAATTTACCCAAGTTTTTAGGGTTAACCGGCCACTTGTAGTATATCTTGGGTTGTCGAATCCTCAGCGACCTAAGAAGAAACCTAAAGACACATACATTCTATGTATTCTTTTTTTCTATGTATTGGAAAACATTAGGTTGATTTTTATCGGTTTAAAAGAGAACTAAGTGATATATGTGTATTCAAATTATGATAAAATGAATTTATCCTAGGTTATTTCTCAATATGGATTAAATGAATTCATTTTTAGACTATTTAAATTCCTTAAATTTGAGATGGGATCATTCAAGGAAGTAAAACTACCGTAATTTATTACTTTTTTAATACCAACAGACCTAATAATAATCACCTATACACTTGGAGGATCATATTTTTTAGCACTACAAGGTAATGGTTTGTATTATCACTTGAAGTGTGTGGCCTTAAAATTAAACAAGGAAGAAGAAGTTTTAAGATCATCAAACAAAAATCTCAATTAATAGAAGTGATTGAGAATTAAAGTAGTGAGAAATATCATCTAATCATTCCAATTTCTACTCCCTTGGATCAACCCATAAGTGGGTTATCCCTCCATTGTTGTTATGATTTCAATAGAAGTGGGAAGTAGACTTATTTGGGAGGAATTGAAGAAGTGAAAAGTACTGAAATATCAAATACTCCATCATTGTTTGAAGTATTTATCTCTTCATTGTGTGAATAAATTAACACCTTAATAAAAAGGTATCAACGTGTTAAAAAAAGAGTAGAAAAAAATAATAATAAGTGGTTTTATTAACAAAATAAGGTGATTCGAGCAACATAGAATTTGAAGAAATTCTATTACAACTTCAAATTGGTATCATAACATTAAAATTATAACAAGCACAAAATATTCATAAATCCTTCACCGCCACTTCATTAAATAGTAAATTAAAGAGGCTTGGTTTGAACCTGATACAATTAAATTATACTCAATTAATGGTGGTAGGCCTTTATGGGTGGAATGTTAAAGGAGAGTAAACTTTTTCAACCTTGATAAAAAAAATCTGATCCAGATTGCATGCCTCCAACAGACATATCTAAAAGAGCATCTATATACCCAAATTTGGGTGGTCCATTGAAGGAAAATATGAATATACGGATTTCCTCTTATATCCTATAAAAAAATCCAATATTGAAATTGGGTTTTTGATATATTATTAAATTGGTTGGCTTTTTTGGGGCCACAAAATCTGGCCCAGAATTGAATCATTAACTTGGGCTGCCTAGAAATCCAATAAAAAAATATAAATTATCATGTTCCAATGTTGAATTAAATCTTAACCATGATTTATTCTGTCTTAATTAAATTTTTTGAATTATTTGGTAGGGATATTTGAATCTATAGTAGTTTTATTAGGTTTTTGTCATGTTAACTTCTCCTAGAATGTTCATGGTTCAAGGCCCACTTTGGTGGTCTTCCAATGGGAATATAAATGATCTCCAAAAGGATGAATTGTTAATATGGGATACCTAAAAAATAAAATATGAAAATAAAATCAATTACATTGTGTGTCATAGGAAGTATTCAAAAATGTACCGTGTAATAGTACATTTTAAGAAGGAATTAAAATCATATTCTGAAATAATGTTCAATTTTTAAAGTGAAATAAAAATGGTGTTTATGAATAATGAAGAATATGAAAATTGTATATATTAACAATTAATATTATCTTCTTTTAGTGTACAATCAACAGGTATTCTCCAAGAATTAGATATTTAGTGTCTCTTGGGTTTCTTCAATGTATATTGCAGGATGTTCTACTAGAATGGCCCCCATGATGTGTGTTTTCTCTCCTACATTAGGGTAGATATTCGAATTAGTTCATATCTTTGTCATGATAAGGACCTCTGTTCTTATTGGTGGTGGTGTGGGGAGGAACGTTTCATTAGTTTGTGGTGGTGAATGGATGAACTTTTTAAATGTTGCTGGTGGTGTGTGGAGGACCATTGCACTGGTTTTTTGTGGCGGTGTGGGAAGTACCTCGGCACTGGTTGGTGGTCATCTGGGGATGACTTTTTCAGTAGTTTTTGGTGGTTTGTGGAGGACCTCCACACAATTTGTTAGTGGTGTGGGTAGGACCGCAACATTGGTTTATGGTGGTGGGAAGAGGACCTATTCACTATTATTCCTCATTAAGAGATAGATCGTGATGGTTTCCAATGGTGACAATGACCGAGAGAGTTATCTTGACCATCCTATGAGGCATCTGAGATCTTGATCCTAGGAGAGAAAATACATATCCCTGTTAATCTATTTTGGGGATCTGATGGGATACACTGGAGGTGGAAGAATCTAATTGAGCATCATAGGATGCCTATTTTCATGAAATTTTCTAGGTTTTCCCCTAGTGTCAATGTTGGATGTTCTTGACCAGGGTCATTAGAGTGGGGATGAATTCAACCCTCATATTTACCTATGGGACCAATCAATGTTGGCACTATCACAGCTTGGTGGGATCCCTTCAATATATATTCTGAGCAGTTTTTGTGATAGGTATGTCTAGAACATCCCAAACCTACTTACACTACTACAAAAACGGGCTTTATCAGCACTCAAAACGGGATTTTACAGTTCTAAAAAAGCATTGTAAATATCAGTGCGGATATAGGTGGGTCCCTTTTATCATCTCCTCGAAAAGCGTTGATAAAGGGCCCTTTTATTGGTGCTAAAAAAAGCTGATAAAAGGCCCCTTTATCAGCGCTTTTTTATGTGCTGATAAATGTCAAAAAAATTAAAAAAAATAAAAAAGAATTATATAATGTTAGGAGAGATTTTAACAGCACTTGACCCCCCTATCAGCGCTATGCCACGCACTACCCTTCCCGCGCATCCTCACACGTGTGCACCCCTTTGCTTCCACCAGAACTCGAACTCGCGACCTCCCCCCTTTCACGGCTGCACCTTTACCACTAAGCCATTTCGTTTTTTCTCTATTTAATGATATATCGATTTATTTATATATATATAGTTATATTTATTCATATATTGATATAGATTTGTATTAATATATATATATATTTATTAATATATTAGTATATATATATTCATTCATATATTAATATTTATTTATATTTATTTATATATATATATATTTAGTTATAATTTCTTATCTGTATATTTATTTGAATATTAATATATACTTATAAGATTAGTTTTAAATAAATTTATGAAATATGTTTTTTATGTATATTTATAAATAAATAAATACATACATACATACATATATACAACACACACACACAGACACACACACACACAGAAACATATATATTAATGAATAAATACATATATATGTGTATTTGAAAAGACATAGAATGTTAAAATGACCATAACATAAAACCCAGAAGCCCATTTCAACTCTACAACTAGTCAAACCGAAGAAAATGAAACAATATTCAATATTATATGTGGTACAGGTCTAACGGACATCCGGATAAGAAGTGATACTTGTTTGAATGTTAACAATTCGGGGTATCCTGACTAAAAACTAAGTTTTGGAGGCCTTCTAGTCCTTTTTTGGCCTCTAAAAATGTGACAAAAGCTTTTCTTGGCTCACTAGCACTTAGAAATCATCGCAGTCTTTGATTTGATATGTTGTAGAGCTCAAACGGACACCCAGATCAAAAGTTATGGTCGTTTAAAGTTTGAGTTACATTTTCAACTTATTTTAGATCTTTTTTTATTATTATTATTTTGATTTTTTGTGTCTTCAAATTGTTGTTAAATTATTTTTCATCAATAATAATTAGAAAATTATTAATTAATTATATTATTTTAATTATTTTAAATCCAATTTCACTAAATTTTTTATATATTATATTTCATAGTCTATTTATACTTATCTAAAACATATTTTAAAAATATATATTATATTTATATCAATATAAATATACTTATATAAAAATATTTTATTTTTCATGAAATTTTTTAAAACAACAAATTTATCACCGGTAGAAAAAAGTGCTGATAAATCCCCCTATTATCAGCGCTACTAAAAGAAGCGCTTATAAAGGGGTCTCCTTTATCAGCACTAAAAAAGCACTGATGAAGAGGGGCCTTTATCAGTGCTCAAAAAACGCTGATAAAGGGGGGCCATTAACAGCACAATTAAAAGTTCCCCTTTATCAGTTCTTTTTTTAGGGCTGATAAAGGCCCCCTTTATCAGTGATAATTTTAGCACTGATAAAAGGGTAACACTTCCCTTACCTATTTTTGTAGTAGTGTTAGAATAGGTTAGTGAGATATTAGAGTGCTTTGGGAGAGGTTCCTATAGTAGTTCATCATTGGAATGGGGTGTGGTTTCTCCCTACGCAGCCCTCGGGGTGGAAGTGTTAGCAAGGTGATGATGTCCTAAGATCTTGGTGGGACATATCCCTAATTGTAATAACCCATTATTATTTATATTTATGATCAAGGGTGTTTATCACCCTCCTCTAAATGAACATGGAGGTTGAAATTGGGAATGGGTACCTAGTAGTTGAAGGTGTGGTGGCTATCGTGATAACTGAATAGTCATGAAATATTATTATGCTAACATTTTCCATACCCCTATGCCTACTGATTTTAGGTCATTAATCTCATGTATCTTGAGTCATTTAGATTATATGGAATTAACCTTTGGAATAGATACATATAATGTTATTCTCAAGGACCCAACGACATCCATTTTTCTTGAAAGGAAGGAGGGATCCACACTGATGATGTTAATGATTGAAGATTCCCAAAATTATCTACCCCAAGTCATATTATAGTTTCATTATGGTCCCACCACTTTATTTTTGGGACTAGTAATTGAATATAGAGATTCTATGACCTTCAAATCTGATAGTTCCTAAACACTAATAGTGCCCATTGTGTGAGGAGAATAGTTTCCTTTTAGGTTCACCATTTGATTTGGGGAAGCATGATGCCAAAAATGTTTAGACTCAATGATTCCTAGATATGATGGTCTAAAACATAAATTATCTACTCACTATTTGAGGATAATATCTTCACATAGATTTCAATATTTATTTCTGATACTTTTATCTAGGTTTGTGCGCCACACATGAATTTGCCTCACATTACCGCTTTATTAAGATGAGAAGATTTCATCACATTAATTGGTGATGTTAAATCCTTTATTAAAATAGGATGTTTTCATGTTGGTTCATCCTTCCATTTATTCCTCCTTATACCACATTTCCTATTCTAGGTATCCCTTATATATTTAAGTCATGTTCATGAAACTTGTTCCCGGTGTCATATTGATGTGGACGTCAGTTAATTGAACTTCTTTATCTCGAAATTTCTGCAACCTCCAGTCAGAGTAGATAGTAAATTTGAGAATGCCTTTGAATTTTTGGATATTGAGAAGTTAAAGAACCTATAAAGTAATCTCCTTTTGAATTTGGTGCATATCACATGTGAGGCATCTTAGGCATGGAACCTAAGGAATCTCATGTTGGCTACGAGGTAGTTGATTCCAAGGATGTAAGTCTTGAGAGAATTTTTACATTGTGCATCCTAGTTTTATTGTATGGGGTATGTATTTTGGATCAGGTCATAAGTTTAAATTCTTGTGGAGACAGATGGGTTATAGGTTTAATGTCTTACAAGAGAAGATGTGTCATAGGTTTAACATCTTAGGAGGAACATTGGGTGACTAAGTGTTTCCATAGCGGTGAAGATTTAACATTTGGGATTTGGTGGAGTGTTTCCTTGGTGGGGGTTCGCACTCGAAATTTGGTGGAGAGTGTCCCCAGGGGGGAGATTTCACACTCAGGGGTGGTTAAGTGTGTCCCTAGGGAGAATATTTCACACTTTGGACTTGGTTGAGTGTGTCCCTAAGGGGTAATATTTTATAGTTCAATGTTTGGTGGAGTGTTTCCCCAAGGCGGGATTTCACACATGGGGACATTAGGATTGAACCTCATTGAGGTGTCCTACATACCCAGTTTAAGATACAAAGACCAATAACCATATAGTTTGATGTCATAGTTTATGGTCATGTGACAATACTTGTCTATGTAGTTTAATGCCACGCAGTAAGGATTCTCTCATTATAGAAGGATAATCATTGAGGGATGGTGTGGGGCTTACACATATGGTATACTTGGGGAAATAGTTTTATTTTGTGGTAGGGGAGATGGTGGAATCCAATGATGATCATTGTTGACGCTCCTTTCTGTCACAGAGTCTAACGACTGAAAAAGGGAAATACCTTAGTCCAAAGTGATTCATCCTTTGAAGAAACATCAAAAATCGACAAAGGGATGAACAAGGAGAACATTTCCCATAGGTCACGCAAGTTCCCTCATGGTCGTGAAAGTACACTTGCGCGCCGCCTAGTGGTCGTGCAAGTACTTGCGCGCTGCCTAGTGGTCGTGCAGGTATACTTGTGCGCCGCCTCATGGTCGCCCTTGTGACTTGCGTGACCTAAGTGATAACCGCCCGGTAACCGCCTGGGGTCTTCTCCTGCCTATAAATAGACCCTGTGGGCCCCCCATTCGAGAGGATCTTTTTTCAGAAACTCGGATTGAAGCTCCCGACGCCCAAGTCTCTTCTCAAAGCTTCCGGAACACTTCTAAGGTAATTTCTTACCTAGAACGGAAGATCTAAAGAGAGGGAGTAAGGCCTATGTGTTGAAATGCATCAACACTTGCGCGCCTAAGTGGCCAGCCCTTAAGGGAAGTGGCCACACTTGTGCGCCGCCTTTATTCCTTCGATAGAACTTGGGCGTCCCTTTTCTGGAAGAACCTCAAGAGGATTCTAAAGGCTTTAATAAAGAGTCGCTCAAGTATTTCAATGCTGGTTGAAAATCGTGCAAGTAGCCCATGTGTCGTGCAGGTATACCTGCACGACCAATACTTGCGCGCCACGCAGTACTTGCGCGCCTTCCAAGACATGCGCGCCCCTTCCTTTTTGGGTGCCTTTCTTGCCCATTTTACCCCTCTTAAGCCATTTCACCTTTCCTATTCAAGATTCAGTCTTCAAGATACTCTTCAAAGCCATTTATGGCATGATTTCTTGATTTGAATTCCTTATCTGAAAGGAATTCTGTGGAATATCTCTCAAAACATAGTAATTTATACATCTTTATGTCACCAAAGATTGAGAGTCCATTCATTTAACCTCATCCTTTAAGATGAGAGAATTTTTAACCTGGGTCTCCTTTTCAGGTATAATCCCCATTTATAAGTCCTTTAATCTTGGCATCTTCCTCAAGAGTAAGCCCCAAATTCTTAAAGTTCCCAAACTTGGGCATCCTCCTCAGGAGTAAGCCCCGAACCTTAATTCCTTAACAAGGGAATCCTCCTCAGGAGTAAGCCCCAATCATAATCCTTTAATATGGGAATCCTTCTTATGAGTAAGCCCCAAGTCCTATAATTTTGGGCATCCTTCTTAGGAGTAAGCCCCAATCTCAAATATAGTAATCCTTCTTAGGAGTAAGCCCCAAGTCCTCTAATTTTGGGCATCCTTCTTAGGAGTAAGCCCCAATCTCAAATATGGGCATCCTTCTTAGGAGTAAGCCCCGAGTCCCTTAATATGGGCATCCTTCTTAGTAGTAAGCCCCAAGTCCTCTAATTTTGGGCATCCTTCTTAGGAGTAAGGCCCAATCTCAAATATGGGAATCCTCCTCAGGAGTAAGCCCAAAACCTTAATTCCTTAACTTGGGCATCCTCCTCAAGAGTAAGCCCCAATCATAATCCTTTAATATGGGCATCCTTATTAGGAGTAAGCCCCAAGTCCTCTAATATTGGGCATCCTTCTTAGGAGTAATCCCCAATCTCAAATATGGGAATCCTTCTTAGGAGTAAGCCCCAAGTCCTCTAATTTTGGGCATCCTTCTTAGGAGTAAGCCCCGAGTCCCTTAATTTGGGCATCCTCCTTAGGAGTAAGACCCAATCTCAAATATGGGCATCCTTTTCATGAGTAAGCCCCAAACCTTAATCTCATAACCTGGGTCTCCTTTTCAGGAATAAGTCCCAGTTATAATCTTGGGCTTCCTTTTCAGGAGTAAGCCCCAAGTCCCCTAACCTGGGCCTCCTTTTCAGGAATAAGTCCCAGTCCTAAATTTTGGGCTTCCTTTTCAGTAGTAAGCCCCAAGTCCCTTAAATTCTCTTTAACCAGTCCTAATTTTCATTTGATCTGGGATTCCTTCTCAGGAGTAAAACCCAGTTATCAATCCTCTCCTAATTTCAGTTTCCTTTTTAGGAATAAGTCCCAAGTTAGAGTATTCAAATCTCCATGAAGCACATATACCTTTATGGACCATGTTCCTGGATTTTCTCCCTAAAATTAAATACTAATCCTTCATCTATCTGGGCAGTCATATATATATAAGCCCCAAACCATTTCTTATGATTGCATCTTTCATGGCACAATTGTCTAATTTTTACCAATACCTCTTGTTTCTCACACCGAGCATGACTCACGTGAGCTTAGAGTGTAAAAGTAATTAGGAAATCCTTTTTGAGCCATCAATCATAAACGTCATACTCCTTTACTCGAACTACGTGGGTTCTGATTCCTTTTCCAAAACAAAGGATACGCAGGTAGCCCATTTATGGGTTCGATCCCAACTCTGAAATAATCCATGTCCTTCTGAATGACGATAAACTTCAAATTCCCCACTGAGTGGCTTTAAAACCAGCCTGGTCATCATAATGACCAAGAGACTTTTATAAATGTTTCGAAGGATACCATTGACCAAGAATCTCTAAATAGATACAGACGATTCTCTATTGATGAAGAACATCTAATACATATAAAATATTCTCTAAATTTCTTACATATTTAATCATTGATTGTTAAAACTAAAGGAAAGCTCATTTTATACTTGGTAATGTAATAAGGATTCACGAACATAACTTAAATCTATAAAGAGAGTCCCAGAGTAGACAATAATTCCCCTCAAAAAGGTGTGATGAATACGACCTCCCATCCTCTCGACCAATGCAAATTCCTAAGCCTCATCTGTCCACAAGCTAATGAGCGCCTACCTTTGGAAAGTAGGTCTAAACGGATGTGGAATCATTGGATGTTTCTGGTTCTACGAACAAACCCGTTAGAAACCGATCGGAACATTTGAATCTCCCATCCAGGAGGTCATCCCCGAATTCCGTGAGAAACAATCATACATGGGGAATCCCATGTTCATCACAAATGGTAAGGATGAAATTTAATATCATGTGTTGAGGATGTTGTCATGTAGTTTAACGTCATACATCTAGGACATAGAGCTAGGCAGTCTTATATCATGCATCTCAAGCATGGATGGGGCTTACCCCTCAATTGGGATTATTTCAAGGTGAGAAGAAAATAGGGTAAAAGGACTCTCTACCGAGATATGTAAGATGTTTCCCTTGGTGATTCCACCTTTAGGTATTATGTGTCCACTACTAATGTACCTCCAAATGAAGAATATCATAAACACCTCAATAGAGGAGTGGTAATCAGGGGCCCCAACTTTTAGGTGTCTATGCTTTTTAGTGAGAGGAATTTGGGTACCTATGCTAAGGAGAAAAAGATAAGGTAAGGGCCTAGTTTTTGTTTGAATCGTAGGGGGCATTGGTTTGGGGACCCAAAATTTCCTGCTCTCATATTTAATATATTTCTAAAAATGTGGTTGTGTGATCCATGGGCTCCAACACAATTACACCACATGGGATCATGAGGCATAGGTGTACGCAACTGTTGGAGTTGCACCAAACTTAGGGTTGCATGAAGGATACTTCTATTGCATGAACCCAGCTATCCTTAAGAGGTTCTTTAAAGGAACTATAAACTATAGCCAAATACATCTTGGGGAAAATGGGAGGTCAGTTTCACTATTTCTCTACATTTTGGGGGCCATGGGTTTTTGGTCTTATGTGATTTTGCAGAATTGAGATTTTCCCGAATGATAGTGTTACTCTTTATTCTAGAGATCTCCCCAAAGTTTTATGGGAGGTTTTATTTATAGCCAAAATCGGTGGTCTATTTCTTGAAACATCACTATATCATGAAATAGGTTTTTGCTCTTCTCATCCATTCACTGACGGGGGTTGACCGCACAATATTTAGGGTTTGAGGTTGCCTTTTTCATGAAACTAGATCCTCGTGCAATGGTTTTGTGTGAAAATATGTCCTTTAAATGCACGCATTATTTGGAAATCATTTTGGGCTTTGGTAGTACCCATAGAACTTTTATCTCTTGCATCACCTTTGGTGTGCAAGTCTTTTGCATGTGGAACCAAAGGTTTGCACAAATCACTCCATTGTTGCATGAAACCAGATCCTCACCCCTATAATTTTTATTTTGGGTGGTTATATACACAATTTATACAATACTGTCCTTTTAGGGTGTGAGATACATTTTTAAATCTAGTATTTGTGACATGAAATATTTTCTCTAAGGATATGGTGATATGTCTATGAACATTGATACTCGACTTTAGGTAAGTTTACCTACTACTACTAAGAAAAGGGCATATAGTGTAACACATTAAGTATGTCTATAATATCATTAAATTATATTGTATTTAATAATAATAATAAATTTATTTCAAGCTTGTAACACCCCATTATTTTCTGAATTATTTGTTTCAAATTAATTTAATCTTTTTGATATTTTTGACTTCACACAACACTTAATATAGTTTTATTATAAAATCACTAATATTGGCTAGTATTATATAAAACACCAAGTTAATCTTGTGCCACATGAAACAATTATATTAGATTTAAATACATGTAACATTATGTTTGTCATGTGTTACACATAATATAGAGTTCCTTCGATAGCATGTGTAATACACAAGGCCGGGTTCTTATCGAACTAAGATATACTATTAATATTTTTATTGAAATATTGTTATAGATACCACCTTGCTGTTGGAATGGAATTTATGAATAAGATTAACTAAATTTTGAAAAACAAATATTAACACATGTATAAAAAATGAATCCTTGGGTTATTAATTGGTAGAATTTAATGTAATAACTATTTGAAAATAAAGATATTAAATTTCTAAGAAAACTATTTTTCTATGTACAAAAATAATTTTATCTCAATAAATTAAACAAAAAAACTTTTATTAATTTTTTCAATAAAATTTATATATTATATATTCAGTCAATATTTTTTATACTCATTCAAAATATTTTATGGGTATGAGATAAGAATAAATCCAAATATACGAATAAAAATATTTATTTTTCAAAAAGGTAATTTTACCACCTTTTAATGTAGAACCCATTTTAAATATAATTTTAGAAATTTTTATAATTTTTATTTTGAAAAAGTAAACTTTATTTTTTAAATAAAAATATAGAAATTTAATTATGGTGTATTTTTTGGGTTTTTCAAAGAACATTCATATTTTGATGATTGGTGAATAATACTAAATTTTAGTTCAAAACTACATTTTTAACCAATTTATTTATATAGTTAAATAATGATTTTAATTGGTTTTAAAGTATAATTAGATAAATTTTATATCATTTAAAAAAATTTAGGTCACTGAAAAAAAATTCACATTAAATTTTGATATAAAATTTTATCAAAATTTTGATCATTTTTTACTTTAAAAATCCACTTTATCATCCTATCTATGGGATTAGCATTAAATTAATTTCTACCAATTCTGTGATTATAATTTTGAAAAATTTATTGTCTATTTTTAATAATCATAATTTATAATTTATAAAAATTTAAATTTAGTTTTTTACAAAAAAAATGTTATTGAAAGTAATTAAAATTAATTATAGTGATTAAGGTAAAAACAAGATTACTTCATGGTTAAACATGAATCTTAAGAGTAAAAATGACCAAGAAACAAGTCAAAAATCCATTTTATAGACATATTTAGAACAATTACTATATTTTATAGAATTTAAACAATTATTATAGGCACATTATGTAAGTTATACCTCTCAATAATTTTTATCTTTTTATATTTACAAGAATGACACTCCTCCTATATAAAAGGGCACTCACACCCCTCACTTTCTTACACCTATCAATACATTTTTTCTTGGAAAAACCCAAACCATATATCCTACAAAAATACCACCCTTAATCCTAGAGTCCTCCATTATTGAAGAAATCCTTCCATGGAAGCCCTTCGGTGCAAACCAATAGGAGTTACACAAAGAGGAGGTAACGTCCTTCCTCAAGCTCCTTTGTATTATTTTCATTTTCCACCCCAAAACATATTCTTATTAAATTATTATGTTATAAAATAAGTAGCCTATATATACTTATATGTTTTTATTCAATGTTTTCAACCTATACTTACACACAGATCTATCTAATGGGTAACAAACTTACCGTTCTTGTATACGGTAAACTACAGCCTCACAAAACAATGTTGTTCGGTTTTCCGTTACAACCTCTTGTGGTTAATAATTATGATTTAAAATATATTTTCATATGATATATATGATATTTATGATTTATTTATGCATCTATAATTAATATATAAAACATACCTTCATTCTTTCTATTTTTTCTAATTATGATAACTTCTTTTGTGTAAGTGTGGACTAATACCTCCTCAAAGTAATGTGATTCATTCATACTCTACAAGGAATTAATTAAATATGGTTTTCGTAAAATTATATGATATATAATAAATAATAATTCTACTATAATAATATTATATATATACATATATTTCAATTAATTTATTTCTTTTAATACGATAATAAAATGGAAACAACATTCAAGAATACGTATGACCTATCATCACCATGAATGATGTATTCCATTTCATATTTCTATATTTTATAGATTATAATAAATACATATATGCTGAATATATGTGATATTTATATCATTATTTACTATATATAAATAAGTGAATCATGATCTAAATATGAGGATTAAGAATAAAAATCCAAAATATATATGAAAAACAAAGAGGATTTTACCCAAAACATAAGATTTTGGAATATTCAAGAAAATAATTTTGAAGCCAGGTGCCAAGTTGGCATAAAAGTCAGGGCCCAAGGAGCCTCAACATGATGATATTAAAAATATTAAATATATTTTTCCACATGCAAATAGTTTTAATTGAAACATGAATAACTCTTGAATATAGTCTTGAATCGAATTTCTAAGAGTGTGGTTGAGTTCAAAACATTTTATTTACCCAAGGCATGAAATAAAATTTTTCAGCGTTGGGTGTTGGGTTGGATTCGTGTTGGTGGGGCGAGCGTTGTCGATGGGGTGTTAAATGGAGGGTAAGAATTTAACTAAAAATAAAATCCCCTCACCTCTCCTCTCCCTTGTGTTCATGTGGGAGGCTAAAACCCCCACTACCCTTCCTCTCCCTTTGATCGTCAGATGAACCAAGGTGAGAAGGTTCTACCAGGTTCCACTTTCTACACTGATCATCTCCAGATCAAGAATCAAAACATCTTGGGCATCATTATAAACTCGAATCTTTGGTGTTTCACCCTTGAGGTAGGTGGTTTTGTATTTTAGTCCTGATCTCCCTTCTTATGCATTGTTATATTGTTTTATATCCTTTAGATGCCTTCTAGGGACCCCTGATGGGTCGATCTGTGTGTTTCATGGTGAACAGGAGAAATCCAGGCTATTTGTAAGGAATTTTTGATAGAGTTTCCCATCTACATATAATGTAAACTAGTTAAACACACCATGTGTTCTTACCATTCATGTAAGAAGGATTTTAATAGGCACATTTCGTGTACTATGAGTATATGTTATTTAGTACCAATTAGTCGTGTGTTTGTGTGGAAAAGAACACAGAAATATGGTTTTTGAATAGTGAATCCCATGTACTTCAAAGTACACATCATGTAGTTTTACACTAGAAAACTCCATGTTGCTTCATCTATTTAAAATTACAAGGCCAAGATGAGATATTACAATACACACTATGTACTCTAAAGTACATGCCCTGTACTTTTTCCAACTTAGAGGTTTTGGATATTTTGTACCCTGGAAGTCATATTTGGGCATGTGATTAGTCTATTCTGAGTGTTTTTTCATGTAGATCACAATTATGGAGTCATTTTTACTTATATGGTTCATTTAAAAGGGTTTTTAGGAAATTTTGTTTAGAATGAATTTTTCCTTGAGGATCTCCTTGAGATATTCTACTTTCCATATCTTTTTATCTAGGACTCAAATTCAGACTTTTGAGTAGCCTATCCTAAGTTATTTTTCACATATAACACAATGGTGGCCTCCGTTATGGCTTCAAAGATACTATGTGTCATTAATATAGAAATAATCATGTGTATAGGTGTTTGACCGATGTTGGATATCGGTGTCGTTGATGAACAGAGACGCTAGGTTAGGTACTCCTCTATGGAATCATGGTGTGGGTTTCTCTTACCTCTACTTAGGTAAATATTGGACTCCCTAAGTTGTGCATGTGGGTTTGTTACCTTGGGTAATTAACCTTTGGGGTTACTCCCCTATTGGACTAGGGTATAGGTTTCCCATGGCAATCATAATGTTAGACTGCTCCCCTATCATTCTAGGGTGTGAACTCTCCAATCACGTTGGATGGATGGTTCTCCCCTACTAGGTTAGGGTGCAGGCCCATGTTTCATATAATGGAACTCCACTATTGGGTTAGGGTGTGGTCCCACATTACTCAGAGTGATTCTACCCTACTAGTTTATGGTGCGGACCCATGTTTCTCAGAATGGCGCTCCCCTATGGGGTTAGGGTGTGGTCCCATGTTTATCGGAGTGGTGCTTCCCTACTAGGGTAGGGTGTAGGCCTATGTTTCCCATGTTGTTACTCCCCTATCATATTAGTGCACTGTTCCTCACCTAAGGGGTTGTTCTTTACCATCATTGAGTTGAAACAGGGAGTGAGACCTTTTATTTATTATGTGTAATTCTTGGTAAGGATTTAGTGCTCCCTCGATGGACTAAGGTGTGGTACACTACATAAAGGTGAGATAGAGGTTTTACAGGTCATTTCTAGAGCTATTACTCCCTCGACTAGGTGTAGGGGTGATGATTTAGACTCTCCTCATTGGTTCCCAATGGATTTTATCTCTCAGATAGGTGCCATCGATGATATCTGAGCTCTTTGAGAGAGTACTCCAGATTTCATGTTATCACTAGATCCTTGAGTGGAACATATCAATAGAAATGAGGTCTAAACATCATGAGAATTGGTTCCTGAGATGAGTTTATTTGGGTGATTTTTATAATTCCCTTTTGGTTCTATCACGTTTTCAATGCCATACCCAGTGGTATAAGTTGAGTAGTTGTTTTTAGTTGAGGATGGTCTCGAAATGGATTTTCTTACTCCTTTGGGATCCCTCTGGATAGGTTGAGCTAACTGTTACCTTTCATTTTCTCCCTTTTCTTTTGTGGTTTTTGGGGCATCTATTGAGTATATTTATACTCACCCCTGCATTGGATTTTTCTGCATATGTCTTGTTTCTTGTGTAGACCACAGGAATTTCTACGATGTCCTAGGACGACCCATAGTAGGTGGAGCTTAGTAAGCTAGACCAACTAGGTTGTTTACCTGATCAGGGATGAGGAGATTTTGGGTGAAAATTTTACAGTGATTCCCTCTATCTCACAATGTTGGTTTCTTTTTCATTTTTATTTTTGTGGGCCTTGATTTTCCCCTTTTTTTCTACTTTGATCAGGTTGGAAATAGAAGTATGCATGAATTTATTTTGAGTTTTGTATATCCCTTCATTATTACATGGAGTTTTATGTGGGTGTGCACATACATGTACCATAGTCTAAGGTGTCCCATGTTTTTGATATCCTAATCAATGATAGTCTCCATCCCTTGGCCTATTGTAGTCGAGCTTTGGGGTCGTAGATCGAGCCCCATTTGGTCGGGTCATGACATGGTCATATTAGAGAAGGTTGGTTCCACTTTGGGACTGTAGTCATGAGCTTGTTTTGGGTCGCATATCGACAGTGTTAGGATGTTTTAAGTTCTACTTTCAAGCCAGGGACTAAAATGTTGGTATAGCACCCAAAATATCCATTCATTAAGACACTAATAACCTCCTTTCAACTTCGTATATTAGTATACTAGTCATAGGTAAATAATTTTAAATTCATCATATAGGACTAGGTTTTTGGTTTTTCATATCCTTCTTGAGTTAACTCCCCAGATATCCTCTTTGACAATGGTGCATAATGATTTTTATTTCAAGAGGCCACTACAGTGATAACTAGACAGGGTTCCTTAGTGGGATTATGATGATGATCCACCCTGAGATGAGGCTTCATTATAGGGAACTAGTTTTGAGGATGGGCCTCCATGTGGCCCACCTATTGTACCACCACCCGTCAACCGGTTGGTTGTTCTGATGGTGTAGGAATAGGTTACACATAGGCTTAGTGCACTGCATGAGTTTCAAAGGCAGTGACCTCTGAGGTTATGGGGTGACCTAGACCCCCCGTCATTTAATGACTGGATCGAGGCAGTTATGCATGTCTTCTACCTTTTGAGGACACCTACTGATCATATGGTGGTCCTATCGGTGAGCCTTTTTCAAGGTTCGAATAGTAACTAGTGGAGTCTTGGGATGCAGACCCACAATGAGGAGACTCTCTCTTAGGCTGAGTTCGAGTGACTTTTCAGGGAGGAATTCTATCCAGCCAGGCTGAGGTTAGAGCGGATCCAAGAGCTTCTGCATCTTTGGAAGGGTAGCATGACTATGGAAGAGTAATCGTTGTGGTTTACCGTCCTATCATCATAATCCCTGGATATAGTTTGGGACCCGTTTTTAGGTCCCAGAAATTTGACCTTGGCCACTGCAAATATTTCCAAGAGGATGTGTTTTCCTTTTTCCTTCCCACCTATATTGGGTTATTAGAGAGGTCTTTGGCAGTTGAGAGCGTCCTGGCTGAGGGACATGTGGATTTGGCCCACAACGGGGTTTTTTACCTGAGGCGTTAGCCGCAGCCGGAAGACAACAGGGGTCAGGATCAGGGCGCAGGAGGCATACCCATGCCCAGACTCAGAAACATGGGTACAAGAAGAAGTAGTCACACTAGGGATCTGATTATAAGTAAAAGAGGAGACGATACACTTGCGATTAATGAGTACATATTTATAGAGTTTTTCTGACCTTCCATGCTGCTGAGGGAGAGTTTTTCGATGGACTGTGTTGGTAGGGACCGAAGTAGTTTCAGTGAGGCTCACCAAGAAGTAGAGGAGGCTTTGGAGATGGAGCACCAGGAGTCTTCAGATGAAAATATGTGTGCTCTGTGTCTTTTAAACTTTCTATTGTAGTATTGATAGACAATTTTGGAAGGTACTCTTTCCTTTCCTTTTTTTTCTCAAGGTTTGTTTAGGGTGTTTGTAAAACCATGTCTTGATTTTGTTTAACATAGATTTGAATGCATGATAGAGAGGGATCCTTCCCCCACCATGATGTGTTTTAGTGACATAATCTAAAATCGTGAGGGTAATTCAATTCCACCCAAATAGGATAGTGTCAAGCTGTGGTGGATGAGTCCCTATGACTTGTGTTTTCGATGTGGGGTTTGTGTTTTTGGAGGTTTTTATGAAGCTCCTGGTATGACCTAGGGTGTTTTCATGGGTATACCTTTTTGTTTTTTGGAACCCTCATGTGTTCACTATTGGATTACTAGGCACAACTCTGTAGGAGGTTATTGTTTGGTGACATGTCTTCAAACTCACAAGGATGAGGAACGCTTTCCCCACTAAGATGTGTTCTTGATATGTGATCCAAAAATGCGTGGGTGAGACAGTTTTTCCCAACTCAGATAGTATTGAGGTGTGGTGGATTATTTCATTAGAGTTGTGAGGTCAGAGTTGTGATTTTTAGGTCTCTGCATTTGGTTAGTGACAAGTTATACCGCTAGACCCTAGGAAAGAAAATGGACCAGGTGCCTTGTGTTTTTTTCCACCCAACGGAGCTGAGGATACATGTGGTTCTAGTTGAACAATTTCAACCTAGTTGATTTGTACTTGGGTGTGTTGAGCCTCAAGGTTTTCTTGGAGTGTGTTCTTATTGGCAGCATAGAAACCCTTGGTGGCCTTTGTTGTGGTCTTAATTAGATCGCTGACATGGGAATCCCAGCTGAGAGCTCACCTTATTCCTGTGAGCTTAGACTTTCACTTTTTGGGGATGAAAAGCCTTAAGGTGTGAAGGATGTAGCGACTCAGATTTTGACCCATAAGACATTGGGATATTATGGCAAATACTTTTGATGCTAGGTGCTGAGTTGGCATGGGAAGAGGCCCGAGGAGCCTCAGTTCGACGATATTAAAAATATTAAATATATTTTGTCAGGAACACATAGTTTTACTTGAAACATTAATAACTCATGAACGGAGTCTCAAATTGAATATATAAGAGAATGGTTGAGTTTATAATGTTGTGTTTACCCTAGGTATGACATAAACTTTGTCATCACTGAGTGTCGGGTCAGATCCATGTTGGCGGGGCGAGCGTTGGTGATGGGGTGTTAAATGGAGGGTAGGGATTTAATTAACAATTTAATCCCCTCACCACTCCTCCCCCTTGTGCACACACAGGAGGCTGAATCCCCCTCTCCCACTTCAACTCCCTTTGACCATTAGATAAAAGAAGTCTAGGATATACCGCTAGGTTCTATTTTTTACGCCGATCATTTCCAAATTGAGAATCAATGCATCTCGAGCGTCATTTTGCACCCGAAGCTTTGGCATTTCTCCCTTGAAGTAAAAGGTTTTTCATTTTAATTCTAATCCCCCTTTAATGCAATGTTCTAAGGTTTTATATCCCTTAGATTCTTTCTAGGGATCCAAGATGGGTTGATCTATATGTTTTGGGGTGAACGAGGGTGATACGGGCTATTTGAAAGAATTTTCTAATGGATTTTCTTGTCTACACGGTGTGTAAACCAGTCACACATGTTTTTTGTGCTTCCCATTTGTGGAAAAAGGACTTTTCATATTTACATGCCATGTACTCTAAGTACACGTAGTGTAGTAGCACATGGTCTTGTGTCTATGTGAAAAAGAACATGGAAATATTGTTTTTCAACAATACATGTTGTGTACTTTAAATTACACACCATGTAGTTTTATATATGGAAACCCCATGTTACTCTATCCATGTAAAACTACATGTCCAGGAGGAGAGATTAGAGTACATTCCATATACTTTTTCAAGCTTAGAGGATTTGGGTATTTTGTTCCCAGGATGTCATATTTGGACATTTGAGTAGTCCATTCTAAGAATTTTCTCACATATATTACAATGGTGGGATCCTTTTGACATATAGAAATCATTTAAATAGTGTTTTAGAAAATTTCTTTTAGGAGGGTTTCCTTATGGATCTCCTTGGGATCTTCCACCTTTCATAAATTTTTCTCTGGAACTCAGATTCATGATTGTGAGTAGCCTATCCTAAGTGGTTTCCCGCATAGAACATGTTGGTTCCATCCATTATTGTTTGTTAGATACGAGGTAGGGTGAATAGATCAAGACATAAGTGTAGAATTTCTCGATCAATTATAAATATTGATTTGGTTTATGAAGAGATACATTGGGTCAGATACTCCTCTATTATATCAGGGTGCAGGTTTCTCTTACCTCTTCTTAGGTAGAGAAGGGACTCTCCAAGTTATGGGTGTGGGTTTGTTACCTTGGGGTCGTATCCTCTGGGGTTACTCCCCTATTGAACTAGGGTGCGGGTTTCCCATGGAGATTATAAAGTTGGAATTCTCCCCTATCATTCTAGAGAATTAGCTCTCCAATCGTATTGGATGGATGGTGCTATTATATAGGATTAGGGTGTGGGCCCATGTTTCTCAAAATGGAACTCCAATACTATGATAGGGTGTGGGCCCATGTTTCTCAGGGTGGTTTCAACCTATCTTACCTGGGGATGGGTCCATGCCTTTGGAATGGTGCTCCCACATCTTCAAGTAAAAGTAGGTAGTGGGCCCCTCCACTTGTTATGTGTGATTCCTGGTTCGGAGTTAGTGCTCCCTCGATGAACTGATGTGTGAGCCCCTCCATACAGAAGTGATAGAGGTTTCATAGGTTGGTTGTGGAGCTAGTACTCCCTTGACTCCAAGGTAGTGGTGAGGTGCAGGACTCTCCGTTTGGGTTCCCTATGGAGTATATTTATCAGACGGCTGCCATAAAGGATGGTTGAGCTCATGGAGAGAGTACTTATAGTATTATGTTATCCTTAGAACCTTGAGTAGAACCTGTCACTAGTGATGAAGTCGAAACCTAATAAGGCTTGGTTCCTGAGATGAGTATATCAGGGTGATTTATGGGGTTCCATTATAGTTTTGTTATTTATTCTATGTCAAACCCAGTGGTATGATATGGCTATCCATGTCTAGATGAGGATGGCCTCGAGATGGATTTTATCTCTCATTTGGGTTCCCTCAAGTTGGGTTGAGCTGACTGTTACCTTTTAGTTGTTGCCTTTTCTTTTTAGGCTTTTGGGGTTCTTATTGAGAATCTTTATACTCACCCCTACATGGGTTATTCCCACACATGTCTTTTGCCATTTTAAGACCACAGACCTTTCAACGGAGCTGTTGGAGGACCCGGAGAAGGCGGAACATAGTGATCTAGACCATCTAGGGTGTTTATCAGAGATAGACTGAGAAGTTGTTTGTAAGGTTCATTTGAAAATGATCCCCTCCATCTGATCAGGCTGAAAACATTTTCAATTTTCATTTGGTGGGACCTGTTTTTACCCCTTTTTTCTGTTGTACTCTTGTTTGGAATAGATATATACATGCATTTATTCTCAATTTTATGTTTGACTACACTATTTCATAGAGGAGTATGTGGGTGTGTTCATACAAGTACCTTATGATAAGGCCTTCCATGTATGTGATAACCCACTCAACGCTTTTCTTTATCCCCTGTCCTATTGGAGGTGAGCTTGGGGAGTCTTAGATCAAGCACCTTTGTGTTGGGTTAGGACAATATAAGTTAAACCTCCCAATAGTTTTTACATTTTTATATTTAAAATAATGTTACTCCTCCTCCTATATTAAAGGGAACTCACACCCCTCACTTACTTACACCATTGAACATAATTTTTATCAGTAAAAACAAGCCCAAATCACTTCCCAAAATCCCCCCCTTCATCCCAGAATCCTCCTTTTTTTTAATAAATCCTTCATTGGAATCTCTTTGGTGCAAACCAATTAGAGTTAAAAAAAAGAAGAGGTAGCATCCTTCTATAATATACTTTGTATTATTTTCATTCTACACCCCCCTCAAATATTCTTATTACATAATTAAATAATAAAATAAGTGTACTATATATACTTATATGTTGTTGTTAAAAGGATTCTACCTACACTTACACACACAGACATCTAATGGGAAATGAACTTATCGTTATTGTGTGTGGTGAACTACCGCCACATGAAATGATGTTGTTTAGTTTTCCATTATCTCCTCTCATTGTTGGGAATTATGATGAAAAATCTATTTTTATACAATATTTATGATATTTATGATTTATTTATGATTCTATAATTATTACATAAAACATACCTTCATTATTTCCTTTTTTTAATTATGAGAACTTAATTTTTGGACGTGGTTTGGAATTATGATAGAAAATCTATTTTAATACCTATATTTCATTTTATTTCTTTATTTTAATAAAATAATAAAATAGAGACAACATTCATGCATATGTACAACCTATCATTACCATGAATGCTGTATTTCATTTTATATTTATATATTTTATAGATTATAATAAATAAATATATACTCAATATATATGATATTTATATCATGATTTAAATTCTTTAAATAAGTGAATCATGATATAAGTAATAGGATCAAGAATAAGAATCCAAAAATATATATGAAAAACAAAGAGGATTTATTTTCTATGAGACATAATCCTTGTTAAATTTGTATTTGTTTATATGTGGTGTGTATATTACCCATGTATTTATTTTATGATTGTTATAATTATAATTATTAGTATTTACATATCAATTTTATTGTCTCTCTTTCATGGGTTTTATAGTTCAAAATCTATCAAATTAGTAAAGTGATTTTATCTCAATTTTTTCCTTTGAGACAACGCCATGTCATACACCTATATTCTTATAAGAGGTGTATATAATTCCCTTTTATATGTTATATCCTGAATAACATTATTTAAATAATATTTAAAGGTCAGTTTAATTACATTTTCTTACATGGGTAGTTGGATTTAAAGTTACCAAGAGGTGAGAGTATATTGAAACAATCTTATCATTTATCGGGATTGTTTAGGATTATGCCTCCATTGATGAAATATTATGATCCATATCTCAAGAACACTCATGGGTTTTATTCTCCAATGTTTATTCATTATTTCATCATGTATTAGTTCCTTTTTTTCCACTCTTTGGTACTTAATATAATTAAGAAAATGTTTTAAAGAAAATATGACCTTATTTCTCTTTTTAGTAAAAAATCTATTTTATTCAAAAACAAACATGTTTTAAAAAATGTTTCAAAAATTAGTTTATGTTTAGAAAGTTTTATAAATGATTTTCAAGATTGTTTTATAATTTTTCATGGAAAAAAATTTTCAAAATTTTTTCTAGCATCTTTTACAAGTTTTTTAGGAATTTTATTTTCAAAATGATTTCAATATTCTTTTATAAGTTTTCGAGGAAAAATTTATTGAAAATGTTTTCAATATACTTTTATAAGTTTTCAAGGGATATGTTTCAAAAAAAAATTATACTTATTTTTTATGTTTTCAATGAAAATGGTTTTAAATTTTTTTTCAAGAACTTTTATAAGTTTCCAAGGAAAAAGGTTTTCAAAAAAATTTCAAGCTTATTTTATAAGTTTTCAAGGGAAAAGTTTTTTAAAATTTTTTTAAAGATTTTTTTAAAACTTTTCAAGGAAAATATCTTCAAGAATCCTTTATATATTTTAAATTTAATTTCAAAATAAAATGGTTCTCAAATGGTATTATGTTTTAAAAAGTATTTATCAAATAAGAAAGGATATTTTCCTCAAGAAATTTTTCTAAAAAAATAAGTCAAAATTATTTTTCATCTAAGATGACATCTGTTGGTGTTTCTCATTACTTTTTTTAGAAAATGATAAAATGGTTCCATTAATATTATTTCTTTTAATAGCTTATGTTTTGATGGAATTAAGTTTATGAAACTCATTTCTCTTTCATGGGTTATATGTTTATGAAATCCATTTAGCTTCCTTGGGTTATATTCTTATGAAAGATTCCTTTTTCATGGGTTATGCTTTGATGAAATTATTATGAAAATAGTCTCTTTTACAATGTTTATGATATGATTCCATGTTTATGATACCCATTTAATTTCATGGATTATGATATGATTTTTTATGATCTTATGAAACATGTATTTATGATTTCATTATGAGATGGGTGGGACCTAAATATCCCTCCAATTCATTGGGTAAATATTTATATCTCGTGAAATATAACATGATTAGAATAGGGAGTGAAATTATTTTAATAATGGACTTTGTCTGGTAATATAGTATTGGGATTGATCCTTGACTACTACTATAGACATGGTAGTGAACCATTACTAACAAGATTGTATGGAGATTGAACCCATACTACTAATAAGGCCTTGGTATCGATTCTTTGACTACTGTAGAAATCATTTTACAAAAATATGTGTCTACCACAAATTTTGTGTCTTATTCCTATTATATGATTTCATGGATTTTTCTCCTAATTCCCTTATGATTCACGTCTTATAAAATACCAATATTGATTCCATTACTCATGTGTATGGTCTTTGATACGCATGGAATTGTCATCAAATGTTATGATCATGTTCTCATGCCTTTATATTCATGATTATGCTTACATATCTCATTTTCTATTCCTTACAAAGCATTTGAGCTCACCTCTTTCTTATATTTTCTTTCCAAAGGATATGAAGAATGGTTTTAAGTGGAATTAATAATGTGAGAAACATTGAATATCTCTATACATGTTAGAATATTTTGTTCCAATTTTCTAAAGACACGTAATTATTACAGTTTTCATGCATGTATTTCTATAATCTGTTGAATATTAATCTAAAATGATGTAATATACATTTATGTTAAGACTATATCTCTATATATCATGTGGAATAATATTTATTCAAGATAATTTGATAATAAAAATTCAATCATGATATATTCGAGACTAGAATATATGACTTGAATTTTTTTTATTCTCTATTTATTCAGCGGATAATAAATATTTATTTATTTGTTCACAAATTTAGTGATTAGATTTATATAAATATTTATACAGTTTAATGAATATTAAAATAAATACCAATTTACAAGTATAGTGAATATAATATTTATTAATTTTAAGGAATGAATATTTTATTGTTCAGGGGTTAATAATTTCTATTGAGTATATTTGTTGAGTTTAATAATATAATGAAAATGATATATTTAATATCATTTAAATAATTATTAATTAATTAATTTAATAAATTATATTATAATAAACATATTTCTTGAGATATGGTAATAATAATAATAATAATATTATTATTATTATTTAATATGTGAAATAACCTAGAATAAATAATTATATAAGAGATACTGTGAAATTATCATGATTTAACTATGAGTAAATATTCCAAAATATAACTTTTTTATTATGTGAATTAGTTTAAATTATAGAAATTCTCTATGAAATTTTATAAAGGATTATAAATAAAAAAATTCCATCCTCCCTATTAAGAACATAGAGAGAAAAAAATATTATGGTTTTGATCAAAGATAAATGGCGTAAAGAACTTGCTTCATCCACACTACCACCTAGAGATTCAACAACATTTTTCATATATGCTTGGGGCGATGTTAATATATCTATAGGAATTATTAAAAGGATTCTACAATGAAATTATAATGTGAAAAGAGAGGCCACTGAATTTGATCATGGATATTAATAAAAATGGTGTAATTTTATATTTAAATTAATTATAAATTAACTATACATGGTACTCTATTGAGATTATATTTTGTGTTCATAAACCTTTTCAGATACTATCCATTGATATCAATTGAAAACCAAAACTCGGTACCTGCTCAATAATTTTGTTGCACCCTATAACCTTTATATTATCTCATGCCATACTTCACTAAGAACTCACAAGCATAATTTTTTTGATAAATAATGATACAATCTATTTTGTTTATAGATTTCAATTCTAAAAAAATATCATTTCACCGATCATTAATATATCAAAGTATTTATTCATTAGGGTAACAAATTCATAACATGTTTCTTTCATTTTTTCTAAAAAATATTTTCAATAATGTACACAATCACACTAAATGAGTTTATGTTATCTCCAATGAAATAAATATTATAATCCAAAAATAATTTATTAAACTCTATAATCCATAACCTAATATCAAACATAAAATAACATATTTAGGGAACCTGTTCCATCCAATTAAAATCCTTTTTTTTCTTAAAAACATGAGAACCATCATTTTTAAGTATAAAACAATTTAGTTGATCAATATATACCTATTTAATATGTTCATTATTTTGGAATGTTAAATTTACATCCTTTTGGAAAAAAATTTAATTTCTTTGTAAACATATCATAAAAAATATTTAAAACATATCCACCTTTACAACTTGAAAAAATGTCTCATCAAAATTTAAACACATTATTTGAGACTTCCCTTTGGATATAATAAGATATTTTTCTATGATACTAATCCATTTTCATTGAGTATATTCCTAAATACTCACTTAATCCCTATCACATTCATATATATGAGATGCGACATCAATTTCCAAGTGTCAATATTATCAATCTGATTTAACACTTATTGTATCGCTGTTATCTTATCCTCATGTTGCAATTCCTCTTCAACACTTGTTGGTGTAACACGTCAGATCCATATAGTGTGGTCGAGAATTTTAATTATTCTCTAGGATTTTCTAAAATTATTTCTATCTATAGGGATTTTTTCATGATTAATATATTTTTTAATCATTTGGAACAAAATCCTTATTATAAGCCATCCTCATCATAGAAAATTTCAAAAATCATCATTAGAATATTGAAAATAAAATTATGAAATAGAATAAATCGCATATTATTCATTATTATTTTTCATATATTCGAGAATATTATCAATATACAATGATGTATAAAAATATTTTTTCTTCTTATATCAAATCTATCAATTATGTTTCTAAAATTCTTAAAAAACATTATTAACTTATTCCACTGGATTTACTTCCAAGAAACATATCATCATTATCTCTTTCATTAAAATTTTACAAATTTTTATCTTTAACCTTAATGTAATAAGGGATTCAACAAGCCTATAGAATTTTCAAGTTAATATTATTTAAAAAACACATATCATAATGTGTTTTCACTAATTTAGGTTATAGTAATAGTGATTCAAGATGTATATAACAATTTCTTTGTATGGTCTCTAAAATTACATTTAGGTACCATTCTTTGATAACATGGTTCTTCTCATGTACACAAAAATTTATCTCTTCCACTCAGTTATTTAATTTTTTTGGGTGGTCTATGGAGCACAATATTCATGCCTTATTATATGCTTCTCATGATATACCTCAGACTCTCCATTCTTGTATTTGGATCCATTTTCAAATAGAAATATTTTTTATATCACATTTTTAAACATATCAATAGGGTGAGTTTTACTCAACATAAAATTGACATGACTCATACAAGTAAAATCATAAATAAAAGTAATGAAATAATTATCTATATTACTTCACTTAAAGGTCATAAAACTCTATATATCTAAATATACTAACTCAAGAGGTTTCAATGTTTTAATAACCACCTTCTGGTAACTCGTTTTCACTATTCTTCATTTGTGAAAAGTGTCACAAGTGTTTATTCTTTCCTGATTCAACTTAGAATATAGCTAAAAAATTTATATTTGGTAAGCTTATCCATGTTCTTTTAAACCAAATAGCTAGGTATTATATACCAAAGATCATTATACTCCTTCATGCTAAATTAACATGAACTTTGATAATCAATAATAATAAATAAATTTTCATTTGTTCATTATCCCATCATGATGATAGTGTCATCCTTAAATCTTCTATGACACGTCCATTCTTACAAAATATCACCTCATTCCCATTGTTACAAAGATGAGAAACACTTAAGTCATCCTATTTAAACCTTTCAAAATGGATAATGTCACTAAGTGGTCCATCATTACCAAAATTTTAAGCTACAACATCATACCTTTATATAACGTTCATATGTTGTTTTTTATTGGCCATATTTGACGAGCAACCACAATCAGGTATCCAATGTTTTCTATCTCTCATTTATTTATAAGATTCCTAAGCTACCAATTATTTTTCTTGATCACCCCACCTCTTGATGCATTTGGAGTTATAATTACTCTTTAAATACTCTATTAGTATATTGAGACACTTATTGGTGGTGTTTCTAAGTAAATCACACTACCCATAAGTTATCAGAAAATAATTAGAATAGTTTGAAATTGTTCTTCTTCTTTCATATATTCCATCATCTAGACTCTAGGAATATTAGGTTTGTTTGTAATAAATTCATAGTCTCTATAAAATTTGGTAAGTGAATGATTATACCAATACACATGGGATTTTCTTCCATAAAATTTTGAACAAAAACATATTCTTTCAATGTGAAAAATCCATGATTGGAAATATAATTTATAAAAAAGTCTCATTGATATATGACTTATTATTAGTTAAGACTGTATTGATAGTTATTTCTCCATAACTGACTAAACATAGTGACCTATTTTAATGGTAACTAGATCTATTTTATTACATCAATTCATATAATCTACATTGACAAAATATTTAAAATTAAAAGGTGTAATTTTTTAAGGGTAAATTTTTACCTTTTACACATGGAAATAATCTCTCAATATTGATGTGTTATGGAATCATATGATATTATTATGTTTAGTATAACTATAAACATTTAAAGTTATTTTATATATAATATATTCAGTGATATATACTAAAATTTTATATTACTAATATATAAATCATGTTTGGAAAATATAAAAAAAAATCTTGGAATGTTATATGAGAAATAAGTTGGGGCTATACAATGGTACTAGATAAAATATTGTTGAGTCGAAACTTCTACATCCAACACTTTATATACTTTTTTTTTGAAAATCACAATACCCTTTCTTAAAAATATTATTTTAATAAATTTACAATTTCCATGTTTTTAGAATGTTTATTAGAAATCATATTTTTTACCAGACATTAAAATATTTTCTCATCAAACAAAACTTTGTTAAAGGCTCAAAACCTAAACTATTTTGGATATAACATTATAAACATATGGACATAGACTTTATAATTAGGTGGAAATTTACTTTATACATCATAAATATGATTTCATATATCATCAAAAAAAATTTATAATGTATAAATTTAAAAGTATAACTAGGTTCTATCAGAAGATGTTCTACTTTGTTAACCAGAAAGAAATTTACCAAATATAGTTAGACATACACTCCATACAAACCTTATTAAAAAATATAGGATTATGATTTATTATCTTCTAGATGAATAAGTTTTACCCTATTAAAGGAACTATTTTTTCTCTACAGGATGGAACACTTAATATCGAGGGATTTCTTTTTATAAGATATAAGACCTACAGTTATGTAAAAATTATGGATACCCAAATTCATGGATTGTGACTTCCTTAAAAATTAAGGTTAAATTTTAGAATAATTTATAAACGTCAATATGTTTCTTATCTATTTTATAAAATATTATATTACTTTTTTACAAGATTATTATTATATTATGCTACTTGTACGTAATTCTTTCATTTGTTATTGTTTTTTATTATAATCTAATAAAAGAACAATATTTGTATACCATAAAAAACTAGAATAATCAGACTAAGTGTATGTATAATATTTGATAATAAAGTGTCTTGGTGTTTTTTTAAACTACAATTCATCCCCCCCTCATGTAGTAATTTGAGTACTCTTATAATCCTGCATTCGATATTAGGGAAGGGATATACTGGTATAACTTATATGTTTTTGTTGTTGTTCTAATTTTTTAATTTTTATATTAAGAAAGTTTATAAGTTTACAAAAAAATTACTTACAAAATTTTTTTATTAAATTTTTTACATTAATATTCCTTTTACAAATAGTATATTTGTTTTATAAATACAGAAGGTATAAATTTTTGGACTCTAGAAATTTTAAATCCTATCATGACACCAATATTTTATGGCGTTGAATATGAACATTTGAGAGATATAATAAAGAATTTCTCTATCAGTATAGAAATTTAAAAAAATATTATTAACTGGAAACTATCATATTCATAAAAAAGATGTTTCTACCTTTAAAAATCAATCAAATTTGGAATATAAACTAAATTAAAATGTTGTAATAAATTTATTATGTTCAGTGAATTGAAATATATATATTTATATTTCCTCTTGAGATGTTGAGAACATTATCCAGAAAAAATTTGAAGTCACTCACTCTTGAATAACCTTAGTTATTGAATGTATGTGAGATATAATAAAATATAATTATTAGGATTTTTTTCTACCCAAAAGATCCTTTTCAAATGTATATCAGAAATTTGGACTATTGTGAATGGATTACAATATTTGGGTGATAAAGATATTACTGAAGAAATTTTAGTTGAGAAGATTATTGATATTTCTCCGAGAGAATGGGAATCAAAGAGAATTACACTTTATGATACTAAGAAAATAAAAAATTTGAGCACAAATGATCTAATTAGAACTCTATTGTAATAAGAGGGTACACTAAAGAGAGAAATTAATAATAAAAAAATAAAAAAGGAGTATCTTTTTCTCATACATGAACTATTTCTATGAAATTAAAATATACTAAAAAGATTTCTTAATATTCTAAAAATAATAATTTCAAATTTGAGACTAAAAGTAGTTATTCTAAATTAACATATAATTAACTAGCCCAATTTTATTAAAGAATTAAAAAAAACGATTGAAATAATAATTTCAAAAAAATTGTAAGAAAATCATAAAGAAAAGATTAATAGAAAACATTCTATTGGGAAAAAATTATGAGTGCAAGAAGCCTGGTCATATCAGACTATATTTTCCTAAGTTTAAAACAAATAATTATAGAGAAAAATATTCAATATATTTATATAATTATAAATGAAATAAAAGTTTGAAAACTTCTAACACTTGGATTTAAATTGGTAGAGATAGTTCTTCTAATGATTCTTCTCAAAATAGTAGTGAGGAATCAAAAAATATTTGTTTTTTTACTAAATTTGGAAGAACAAATTTTTTTCATTGTTTAGGTATCTTATAAAACATTAAGTAATCTTACTTTAAATGAAACATATCTTTATTTTGAGGATGATTATAATTCTACATCTGAAGAGTAAAATAAATAATTTGAAGAGTATTATTTACCTATATTTGAAGAAGTACATAGATTTCTTACATTATTAGAAAAACGTAATTATAAAATTTATAAAAAAAAATGAATATAATAATGTTAAACGTTCCAAAGAAAATCTTATGATTTTGAAATATTCCCTAGAATTTACTAATCTTACTAAATAATTAGATAATAAATCAAGTTCCACCTCTACTGATGAAAATTAATATTTATTTGTTAAACTAAATTCTTAAATTTTATGTTTTAAAATTTTACTATCATAATTTACGTTATATAAAGAAAACTTTGATAACATATAAAAATAGATCAAAGACAATATAATGTATTGGTTTTATAAATAAAAAATAAAATTTTCAAAAAAATATCTTTTTCCTAAAAGTTCCTTATTATGTATAAAGTGTAAAATTGGTGTTCATTAAAAAAAGTGTTATTTAAATAGAGTAAAATCCCTTGGTTTTGATAAAGACTATTTTTTTAAGGAGTTAGAAACATTATAATATAGAAATATTGGAAAGATTTGGATACCAAAAATTATTTTATATGACAATGCTTGAACCAAGAAATCATGGGTACCAAAAACCCAATTTTTATAATTTTAGGAAAACAAAGAAGAGTACCAAATGTAAAAATACTTAGTACATGGATGTGATTGTTCCCATCACATGATCGGAAGCAACTAATTCTTCTAGATGATTGTTCAGATGAAAGATGATAAATTTTCTTTTGGTGATAATGCTAAAGAATAAATATATAATATTGGTAATATTTTTCATCTGGTAAAATTTTTAATTTCAAATGTTTTTTATATCGTATGAATTAATAAAAATCTTACTTTAATAGTATAATTATGTTATGAGAGATACCTTGTGAACTTAAACAATGATAAATGTATTGTTCAATGTTTTGAAGGTAAGTTTATTATTTCAGCCTAAATACATAAAAATTTATTCATACTTAACTCAGAATACTATAGAAGGCAAGATCTACCTTGACTTAGTGAAATGGAACTTCATTCATGGTTTTTGGATATAATGTTAGGACATTGTAATATAAGAAACATAGCTAAAATCTAAAAGAAATGATTGGTTAGAGATTTACCAGAGCATATGTTAAATTCTTCTAACTTTTTTGATCCTTGTAAATTTGGAAAGCAAAATAAATCAAGATTTAAATATATTAGTGAATTTTCAACATTAATTTATTTACAGTTAGTTCACATGGTATTATTTGACCGCAGAAAAATTGGAATTATTATTGGTAAATACTATGTTTATGTCTTAGTTGATGAATACACTAGAGATACATTCATCTATTTTATAGATAAAATGTTGGAATCATTTTTCAATTTTAAAAATTATGTATCCAGTTTTAAAAGTGAGAAAATATGTCTTTGATAAATATTCATAGTGATCATGGTGATAAATTTGAAAGTTATAAATTTTAAACTTTTGTGGAAAAAATGGTATGATACATAACTTATCAGCACATAAAATTCCATAACAAAATAATTTAGTTAAAATAAGAAATACAATTATGCAATAGATTACTATAACTATGTTTAGTGAATACTCAATTGCTAAATATTTTTAGGATGAATTAGTTAGTACATCCATCTATACTATAAATTATTTTTTATTTATACCTTTTATTTATAAAACTCATTATAATTTAGGGACTAGAATAAATCCAAAACATACTTATTTCAGTGATTTTTGATGAAAATTATTCATTTTGGATACTAAAGATAATTTAAGGAAATATGATCCAAAATCTGATGAAGGAATATTTTTAGGTTACTTTCCAACTTGTAAGGCTTATATTTTTTTAACAAAAATTACAAGTAATATTGAGGAAATATTTCATATTAACTTTTATGAAACTAGTCCTTTTATTTTTAAACAATCTCAAACCACATCTTCATATGTTATTTCAAAAACTGATTTTTAACCCTATTGGAAAAACCATCTAATAATAGAATGACTGAAGAAATTTTTTCTGAAGTCATGCTACAAGCATAAATTCAACCTATTATTTAATAATAGATATTTTTAGAAAATCATTAAAGTAGTGAATCCTTTGGAATTGTCCAAGTGATAATATCATTATTGATTTAGAACAACCAGTTATAACTTGAAGTTCTTTAAGAAATGATGTTCTGTATTGTGTATTTTTATCTCAATTTGAACATAGTACTCTTGATGAAGATTTAGGTGATTAATATTAGATAAACTATTTTTAATATAAATTCCATGAATTTTAGAGGAATTAAGCTTTCACTTTGATTGAATATCCTTTATATTCACCTGTAATTAGTGTGAAATGGGTTTTTTGAAATAAATTTTATGAAAATGGAGTCATAATTAGAAACAAATCTATTATTTTTTCTAATTTTAATTATAAAAAAATGAATATATTATGAAGAAACCTATTCTATAATGGATAGATATGACTCTATTCATATAATTCTAAAATATGCATCATTTTCAAATTTCACTCTTTTCCAAATGGATGTGAAGTGTTTTTTCATTAATGGATATGTAAATGAGTAAGTTTATATAAAACATCTCCATTTTTTAAAGATAATTATATGGAAAATTTTTTTATACATACTAAGAAACTATATGGACATGACAAGCCCCTAGAGTCTGGTATGGTATATTAAACAAATTTTTGTTACAAAACAATTTTGTTAAGGGATCTGTGAATCCAAATATCTTTATTAAATTTTTTTATGGATACCATCATTTTAAAAAATTATTTCAATGAAATTATATTTGGATAAAATAAAAAATATCTTACCAATTATTTTTTAAATATTATGAAATTTTAGTTTAAAATGAGCATGATGGGTGAAATAACCTTTTTCCTCAGTTTACAATCTTCTAAAAAAATAGAAATAAATTTTATATATCAACATAATTATATAAAATATCTTATTAAAATCTTTGATGTGAAAATAATAAAAGTATAAGTAATCTTACCATAACATGAAAAACTATTGATCTTGACTAATTTGGGAAACTAGTCAATCAAAAATCTTTTAAAGGGATGATTGGCAGTTTACTATACTTAAAATCTATTTATCTAGACTTAATTTTATATATATTTTTATGTGTAAGATATCAATAAAATCAAAAAGAGTCTCATCATAAATATTTAAAACAAATTCTTTTATACCTTAATAAATCTATAGATATTGGTATATTTTATTCTTCGGGAAAATATTTTGAACTTAAAAGATTTTCAGATCTTGAATTTGGTGGACATAAAATATGTAGAAAAAGTACATATAGAAATTCCCAATTATAATTATATTATTTATTTTCTATGTCTTGTAATAAAACAACATTCTATAGAAAATTACACTAATGAATTGTAATATGTAGAAATTGGAAGTTATTTTACCCAAGTGTTGTGGATACAACACACACACATTGATTTTGGATTTAGTTTTAGTAAAACTCCAATTTTTTATGACAACAAAAGTTCTATAGATTTATGTAGAAACCTATCACATCACTAATGATATAATAACATAGATAAAAGATAATATTTCCTTCAGTAACACACACATAAAAAATATCATTTTACAATTCATCAGAATACAACAGCAACAACAACAATTAGATAATATTTTTACAAAACCACTCAATTACAATACATTTGAATAAATTAAACAGAAGATATGAATGGTCAATATTAAATTATCATTCATATATAATTTAGGTTTAAACAATCAAATAAAATTAATAATCATATTTTAATGGGGGTAGTACATATTATTTTTATTTTTTAAAAATATTCTTGTTTTCTAAAACTATTTTTTTCTTCTAAAAAATTGTTTTCTAAAAAACATTTTACTTTCTAAAAAAAATATTATTCTAAAAAATTTAAAACATTTATAAAAAATATGTCAGAAATTTATTTTTAACAAATCTTATTGGACAAAAATTTGTAAAAAAATTATAAGAAAACTATTTTAGAATTTGAACAAATAATATTAAAAAACCTTTCAAAAAATGTTTTTTACAAACCAAGAAGAAAATATAGAGGAAAAACATTCCTATTGAATGTTTAAATTATACTCTAAGTGATAATTTCTTAATATTTAGTATTTAATTTCTGTTAATTATTTTTATTTTATGTTATTTACATATTTTTAATTTAATAATTTTCTAAAACTTTTAAAAACATTAATGTTTCTATTCCAAACAATACTTTGTCTGATAATATTTTCATAAAAACTTTAAACTTATAGATTTCATAAATATATATTAAATATTTCAAATAAAATTATTAACCATTTGATGTAAATGGGGTTTATTCCTGGGTTTTTTTATCAATAGAATATGAATTTTCACCCCTATGAGGCTTATATATAAGAGTATGGGTCACCACTCCCACTTCAACTATTGCTTTTGGTATTAGATATTTCCATCTCAATTTTTATCTATATGAATGTTTTATTTTTTTCTATTTAGAATTATCAATTAATTTCAGGAAGATGGAAACTTCTAAATATTATTTGTGAGATATGTTTTGAAATAAAATTTGATAGATAAGTCTTGGTTTGACAAGACAGATTCTTTGTTAGAGAATGTTATAATCTTCAAAGGTTAGGAAGATATTTATGTTGAAAATAATGATTTTTATCTTCATTATTAGACTTTAGTAAGTGAATTTTATTCTTCCCTAGTGTTCAGAAAAGAAAAATGTATGGAAATGATAACCTTTAATTTCTTCTACGATTTTTATAATCACAGTATTCATAAATTAGAAGATCTTATTGGTGTTCCTATATGATGTGAATCCAATCTCATAACTTATAAATTTCTAGATAAATTATAATATGTTAAGTATTCAAAGGTAGAAACATATCCCTATATTTCATATGATAAATTTATAATGGTTTATCATCTTTATCCAAATGCAATGGTAGGTTACGTTGTAAATATAGAACTGTCTTATCTCAAGGATGGGGGATATAGATACATCAAAATTGAAAGATATCTATGTTTTGTATTGTCTATAGGACATGAGAAAATTTAAATTAGTAAATTTTGTCTTTATTACCATTGAAGATATAAATAAGATAATAACAAATTTGAAATTTTTTCATTTTCCATGTTTCATTAAAAAATGTTGGTGAAATTTATGAAAGTAAAAAAGACCAACAATAAGGAAACAACAATGAGAGAAAAAAAATTATTTTATTGTAGAAAAATAGATAAGTAGGATAAAGATTGTGTATGTTCTCAATTTCAATAAGTTTTTAGAAAAATCATACAAATTCATGTCAAAAGTACAATCATAAAATATTAAAGAAAGAGTGTAAGAGAAAATGAATCCAACTAGAATTCCTCCACCTCTTCTAATAATAAAGCCTAAATTTATTTCTTATGAGGCTTTAAAATAACTTATGAATAAAATTTAATATAATAAACAAGTATATACATGTTTTGGACTTGATAATAAAGAATATTTCACCTTTGAAGAACAATATTACAAAAATTTGAGATAAAATGGGAAAATAAAAGACATAAACAAAGGTATAAAAAATGTTTAAAAAAAATCATATGTTATGAGTGGAAAAGGAACATGTTTATGTTAAAATAAAAACCCAAGAAGAACCAAATTTATCAATTTCTCCATTTTTTGTTGTTCAAACTATATCCTTTCAGTACATTCCTCTGGACGGACAACAAGTAGAATGTTCTGAAGCCCCTCTATCTGTTCCAAAATACACTGAAAAGATGTTTTAGTAGAAAAATATCCATTGAAACACGATTAAGAAGAGTAAGTTATGAATTTTCAAAAATAATATATAGGAAAATATATTTTTATAAGTGATAAAAAACTATATAGTGATCTAGAAGAAGAATTGGATGAAGAAGAATAAAGTAATGATAACTTTTCAGCCTGTTTTTCTTCACATTATCAAAATGATGTTGTTTTTAACCTATTTGAAGAAGATGAATATTCTATATAAAAATAATAATATCCAAATTAAAGTACACATGTTTCGAAAAAACCAAATTATAATTAAAATTTTAATGTTGTCAGAATTTCTAAAGAATATAAAGATAAAAGATAGGAAGAAAATAAAAACTCAATACCACTGGTTCTATTTATTTCAAATGTTTCATCAAATTCTAATCATTCTTCCTCTTCTTCTGGTAATAAAATGTTCAAAATGAAGATTACTTATTTCAATGAAGTGATAAAGAAACTTAGTAATTCACTTCACTGCATTTCTGAGATTAAAAATAGTTGTAAATAAATTCAAGGAACAATATATTCTTTAGAAAATTATAATTCCTTTATAAAACATGCAAGGATATTTGTTTTGAATGAACCCTATTTTAAATATTTCAAAAAATGTTCAATGGTATAAAGAAAAATAATGATACCATTCATGATATGGATAAAAAAGATAAAAGTAGATATCAAGATTCATGCTCAAAAAATCAAAGGGATAAAAAATTAACTTTATCAGTTAGGAATTCATATAAAGATATGTCTTCAGAAGTCGGTGAAGGTATATAGGGATAGTTAATATAGATAATCATTCTATAATTTAGGAATAATAAATCTTAAAAAAAATAAGTGAATTATATCTCTAGAAGAAGAAGTTTTGAAGTATAAATATAAAAATATCAATGTTTTGTTTCTTGAAGAAGAAGTGTAAAGATTTAAACCAGAGAACAGAAATTTTAAAGTTCTTAAAAGAAATATTTCCAAGATATAATATTTTTCCACATAGTAATAGAATTTATAGTATGATTTCAAGAAGATGAAAAACATTGTGAAGAAAGTATAAAAAAATAATGATTTTATATTTTCTCTAAACTCTTAAAAGGTTTTAATCAAACTCTTTTTGAATTAATATTAACTAGAATATTTCTAAAAATGTTTTCAAATGGATTTTTAACAAAAAAAATTATATTAATGTCCGTTTTATTTTTATTTTTTGGATTAATGTTCATTTATAATATATTTTTTCCTAGAATTGTTTCTCTCAAACATTTCAGGTTCAATTTTACCTCTCTTTTTTTCAAAATCACAAAGGGGGATAAATGTACTTTACTAAAAAAAGAACCTATCTTAATAATGATAATAATACCTAATATTCCAAAAATAGTTTAGAAAAATACTATTAAAAAGGGGGGATTAATGAATATAACGGAGAAAATAAATAAAGGGAGATTAATGTGTTAATAAGTGAAAATAAGAAATAATTTATTAAATGTGTAATTAAAGGGGAATATATGATTTTCAAAGTAATTTCCTATTTTCTCTTTAAGGGTATCATTTTTTTGTCTTCTGAAAGGTCTATATTGTTGAGTTGAAAGTTCTAATTTCAACACTTTATAACATTTTCATTGAAAATAAAAAAACACTTTCGTAAAAAAAATTATTTTTATTAACTTTACACTTTCCATGTTTTTATAATGTTTTTTTAGAAAAAATATTTTTTTATTGAATGTAGAAATTTTTTTCATCAAACCTAACTTTAGAAAAGGTTCACCAGACAAACTATTTTGGATAAAACTTTATAAAATTATGGACATGAAGATTATAATTAGATGGTCATGTAATCTGTAAATTGTAAAGATGATTTCATATTTCATCAAACAAAGATTTAATAATTTATAACTTAAAAAGTATAAAGAAGTCTCAGTAGATGAATTTCTACATTGTTAACTAGATACATATTTACCAGATAGAGGTAGACATATTCTCTAGATGAACCTTTATGAAAACTATCGGATAATGGTTTTTGTTCTTCCAAAAGAATAAACTTTATCATATCAGAAGAACAATGTTTAATCAATAAAATGTAACATTTCAAAAAATTATGATTATGCTACCAAATTAACCATCTAACAATGTCTATAAAGAACATTCAAAGTGAAAAAAGAGTTCATCGGAATCTTTTGAAACCAACTCTCAGAATCGTGAAATATGACCATTGGATATTTACATATAAATAGAGTCCCTTTCTAAGAGGAATCTAATTATTTTTCAACTAAATCTATTTTATGTTTACTTTATTTCTTTTTAACATCTTATTACTGGTTTTTTTATAATATTTGGAGAGTTTTTTATTTTAAAGTTTTTGTCTGAGGATTTTAAATACCCTAAATCATTTTTTCTTCATAATCTCTATGTTTGATCACGCATGATTGGGGAATTATAAGGATAGGAAGACTGAGGTGTGTCTGATCTCATTGATTTATGGATTCTAGGGATGCAAAAATAGAGTTATATGCCATATTAGTATCAATGGATTTCTTAATGTAAGAAAGAAAGAACTTATGGTTATGTTAAAACTTTGGATACCCAAATTCAGGGCTTGTGACCTTCATAACACTTAATTTTAATGTGTGGAATATTTTATAAACTTATATAATATTTTCTTATCAATTTTATAAATGATTAGTTTACTTGTTTTACTAGATTATTATTCCACTATTCTATTTTCGGGTAAAGTTTACATTTTTTATAAACTTTTCTTATACCTTGATAATAAGATGATTTGTCTTTATGATACAAAAACTCTGATAATAGGATGAAGTGTATAACCTATATTTGATAATAAAGAAGTTCGGGGTTATTTTTAGTTATATTTTTTAAACTATCATCTACCCCCTTTCCCATCATTTAGTAATTTGAGTACTCTTAAAATCCTAAAATTATGAAGGATGAGTTATTGGTGTGTGGTGAAGTGGAAATTCTAGTTTTCAAGGGGATAAAAAAATATTCTTATTTCTGATAAATTCTATCTTATATCACTATAAGGATAATATATAAGCTACAAAATCTTATTGAATTTAGTGATATTAATATTTACAAATAATGAGTGTGTTATAGATTTTGAGGCATCTTAATAGGAAATATAAAACACAAGTTGTTTTGTTCCAAATTTTGGAATAATAATAAAGAAATTAATATCAAAATATATATCATGATAATATTATGAGCATGGAACTAGCCATGATGTTTATTTTATGAAAAAATACAAAAAGTTATATATTCTAAGATATTAACTATTAATAAATTTTACACAAGGAGGTCAATTCATAGTAAAAAAAGTATCCAAAGAGAATATTCTCATAATCCCATCAACAATATTTATACCTTAGTAGAACAACAGATATTATGTGAGATGTAATGATTGGATAATTGTTAGAAGTCTTATCTAATGAAAGTGGAGGTCTTCTGGAATCGATGGCCTAGAATCAACTAAATTTTTACATTAAATTATGAAAATATATATGAATAATTTTTTTATATAATGATTTTTTATGTAAGATTAATATGGTAATTTCCTTAAAATATTTATCGCATTGAAGGGTTAGAGTATTTCTATGCTATAATTAGAACCTAGAAATGCTATAATAATTTTTAGATAATTATTTCATATGGTCTAGATACGTTCCTATGATGAGATACAACTAATATCTAACTATCATGTTCTAGAGGATCATAAGAAATTGTTAATTATTCTCATAAGAATCACACTTGGTAATCTCAATTAAATGAAATGATAAGGATATAACTTATAAAATGAATTCAACATGATTTCTATGTCATTGGATACCATTATCTATGAATGTGTTCACTGGTTCATATACTTGAGATTATTATTAATGTGTATTATGAATTATGTTCTTTTATTTATAGAAAAAAAATTGTGATGACATATGCTCATTGTGAGGCAGCATACATTGGATGTATAATATGTGATGTAGAATTAATTGAATAAGTAACCAAAAGGATTCATCATTTCAATTTAAGTGAAGAAGATATATCTAGAACTATAATTGAAATGGAATAGTCTAATGAAATCTATGATCATGGTAATTTATGGGAGAGTTCAGTTTAGAAACTCAAAGAAAGATAAATATATCATATAGGGTGGTAATAAAATAATACAGTCTACTTGATGAGATATTGGAAGACAAAGGAAATGTATTTTGTTTTATCATGGGATAGGGTGGCCCAATGCTTGGTTGTTATGGGATGTGTGAGTCTTCACAACCTTTATTTTGGGTCACTAATCCTATATAAGAAGGTTTTAAATGGGGTTCACTCATGGAAAAAGAAACACCCAATAGGTCCTACATATGTGATAAGATATAGTCCTACTTTCCAAAGGTGGGTGGTCATTGATATTTCTCACCATGAATCATAGGAACTCACATTGTTTGTGAGGATGGGAGTTCAATATCAGCACACCCTATTTAGGGGAATTATTACTGACTCTAGGACTCTCTTATTGATTTAAGTTATGTTTATTAATCTTTCACAAGTCCCAGTATGGGACTATTTACCATAATTCTAGAAATTAGTTATTGGCATATGTCGATGTGAGTGTCTAAACATAACATTGTTATTCTGTTGAAGAAAAAATATATATGTATTATAGTTTATACAAAAATTAAACCATCTGTATATATCAAAGGTTATCCATCTAAATATTATTATTATAGAAGTTCTAGTCTATAGGTAACTATGTTTTAATGCCACACAGTTGGGTTCTCTAGAGTTTATCATTATCTAAGGAGGTAGAAGCTTTTGGGGGCCATATGAGTCTTATGAAGGGGCTTCAAACATATCCTTATAAAATGGATAAAACTAATCTATTTAAGTGCCACATTATATGGTATATATTACCTTTTTTGGTCCTGTGACATATACCAATCTATGAAATTTGGCATAGTGTGGTAATGTTGACTAAGACGAAGGTTCCTAGTAATAATGACGTGGGACATATGATTGAGAATAAATTTCTTATTGAACTTCAAGGTAATGTGTCCCTACAAGGATGGGTTGGTCTCGTAAGGAATATGTCCCTATTAGGATAAGTCTCATAAAAAATATATATCAATTATAATAATGTGACAATAACTAGGGTAATATGTCCCTATGTGTGGGGGAATGATTTTATGAGGAATATATCTTGATAAAAGGATGACCCATGTGTATTATGTCCCTAATTAATGTGATATCAAAACTCATGGGAATATATCCATATGATAGGAGGACATAAATGATCTCATAAAGAATATGGCCCTGTGAGAATGGATATAAAATATTTATGATGTTGGTTTTGAACCTCAGTGATGAATCCTATATATATCATCGAACCAAGAATCAAATCCCAGATATTTCAGATGACATAGTTTGGGGTTGTGTGACAAGACAACACCATGATGTTTAACATCATACAATAATGATGTTGTTGTGTAGTTTAACATGGTGTGATTGGCATGTTGGTCATCTTTTTTAATGTCATATTGTGGGATTTTTTGTGTCATGAAATTTTTGAAAAATAGGATTGTGTTGGGCTTACACATATGGGGTATAGACTTTGAGAAAAGAATGTGGTTTTGGGGATTACACAAAAGAATGAGGTCAAATGAGACATTTCAATAATTATAATGGCATGATCACCCAATATATCTAAACCAAGATGAGTCATTCTCAGTGTGAGAAGTAATAGGTAATCAATGATTGAGCACATTACAAGAGAGCATGACATTGGGTTTGGATAGGGCTTATAAACTAAGTGGAAAAAATGGTATTTATCTCTCCTTGGCTTGTTTATGATTCAAATTTGTTGAAATAATCAATGGGAACCTCATAGGACTCATTTTTAGAGCTAGACCTCATCCATCTATATTCCTAACTATTTTTATTCTGGTATGTGGAATAGAATATGGGGGTTGAAAGGGCTTACCCCAAGTAATTAAAGGGATAATATAGGTTACAATCACCAATGTGATTCTTGGGAAAAGGGATGATGGCTTCACCCAAGTGATAATAAGGTGAAGTTATAACGACCCAAAGTTTCATTAATGGAAATACCTCTTGATATAATTAAATGTCTCTTAATGTTTATATAAAATGTCAAATTCTTTGGTTTTATGTTAAGAATTTTCACCGTTGATAATATAGCCGTTGAACAGTAATCACATGATTAGTAAAAATATAGGACTTTAACAAATCCAATTTACTCAGACAAAGGAAGCGATGGCCTCATCCAGTAGAATTGCCCCACACGAAGCCCATTTGTCAGAGCTCGGAAAAGAGGTGGTGTCTTTGAGATTCTCCCTTGACCAAGCCCAAGCTGAGCTTCATCTTGTCATGCTCGAACATGACTGTCTATGGGAAAAGTGGAAATTGATTGAAATTTCAACTCGAGCGATGTTATCCAAGCCACCCTAAGAGTCTGTCACCATCGCACACCTTGCCCTTAGGTCTTATGCGGCTGTTGTAAGGGGTTATGTAACAAATAAGTAGGACTATGTTCAGGTAAATTATTTTTTTATATAATAATGAATATAATTTCTAGTCATTTTTTATCCATTGTAAATAGTTTTTAAAGTACAAATGGTGTTTTTAGTTAGTATTTAATTAAGAAATATATTTTATTAAATTAAGGGATTTTTGAATTAAATATTATTTTAATAAAATATTATTATTATTATTAAATTAATTTTTATTAAATATAATGATCTTATAATTTTATGAATGCAATTAAAATTTTTATTAAGGTTTAAAAGACATTTCTGTCAAAACCCGTTAATTTTCGATAAATGTCGGTTTTTATTTTAAAAGTAAAAATTCACATATTTAGAAAATTATTTAGATAAAATAAATGTTATTTGTGGAATCAAGATGTCAAAATTATCTAACGGTGAATTATTCATAATTTTCTGTGATAGTCAAATTTTTGGGTAAAAATTAAATACCGTTTAAATATATAATGTGTTTTATGACATCATAATGACCCAATAGTGATGTAATAAAATACTATAATCTTTATGTTCGGCCAATATATGTTTTACCATTAAAATAATGTGATTTTTGGTTTGTTTGACTTACTTTTCAAATCATTAATGGACCCCTCAAGACTTATTCAACACCTTGCCTTTTTAAATTAATTTCCATGGGAGTGTGACTCACCTCCACATAATCAACCCTAATATTTTAATAAGATAGGACTTTGGCCTTATAAAATATTTTTTTCCTCTTCCATTTTCCAAAAACCATGGGCCAAAAACATGGGATGGTTTGTGGTTTGGATTAATTTAATATTAGGGGTCCCAAACCTAAATAATAAAGACTTCTCTCACCTTTCCTATATAAACCCACCCAAGCTACCACTTCCTCCTCACTAAAAACCTTTGGAGTTCGTCCAACCTCTGCCCTACTCTCTCTAGAATCCTCCCAAGGTTCCCCAAGCTCCCAAGAAGCCTCTCACAAGCCTCTCTCTAGCCTTTGGAAGCACACTTCCAAGTAAGGCTGTTTTCTTCCTTTCTCATTTTTGTCCAATTTTTTAAGTTGTTTTGACCTTTAAATTTAAATTATAAATGTTGGGGTATAGTTTAGAACCTCCCTCATACTTCCATATTTATGTTTGAATGATGTGAGACCCTTTCTCTCTCATAAAATTCCTCCCATGTACACCCGTTACAATGCTGAAATTCCGAAAGGAACTTCTCACTCCTCTTTTACATTCAAGCAGTACTTTTTTATCATGAATCTAAATTCCATTACATTTGTTGGGAAATGTATCTATATGACCTCCATACTATCCATTACATGTAAATATGATGAGGAATCCCTTTCTCTCTCATCAACCATTTTTTTGAATTCTTATGTCATGTCGTTATGCTGCCGAAATGGAACCGATTTTCTAAGACAATGTCATTGTGTAGTGAATACCATGCTCGTTTTTCCATCAAGGATATTCACCTTTATGCACATTTACTTATTGATTGTAAAGTTTCATGTATTAATTCCACATTCCTTTATCATGTAATAAATGATTATGTTTTACGAATCCATGTTTTATGATCCATGTGGCACACTTATGCATGAAATGAAATGTTTAAGAAGGGTGCACCCTTATAGCGCTCCAATTCGTTGGGTAAAGTGTAGTATCAAGATACGTCATGTGCAATTAGTGTTAAATCTTTCTAATTCAAGTTCAAAGAGGTTTTACTCGTGATTTATGTTCAATGAGGATTTACTCATGCTCTATGTGCAATGGTCCTTGGCTCATTCTAATTCCATGTTAAGTGTGGTTGCCACATTTCCATGTTATGATTATCATGCTTTATCATGCCTTTATGTTCATGTTTTTCTTATGATCTACTGATATTCCTATTGTCTAACATGTATTTTACTCCTCATGTTATTCCATGTGTACTCCATTACTAGGCTTTATAGATCACCCTTTTCTTATGCATGTCCTCAGGTTATCCCATGCAATGCTAAGTAAGAAGGAATGTAGTGGTTATGAAAAGGAAGTTTTAAATAAAGATGTTGATTTTCATGTTTTAAGTTTTTATATAATGATCCTAATCCCCAAAGACACTAAACCTCTAGAACTTCTTTGTTGTATCAAGTGAAGTTTTATGTCATAAATCAGGTATAAGTTTTAATAAAAAGCAAGGTTGTCATAGTTGGTATCCGAGGATAGGTTTAGTTATTTTTGGGATTAAGAAACCATAGTAAAGCCTTAGATACAAGACTAAGTATAATAAAAACATCCCTAAGTTTTTTTAAGTACTCAGTAATTGGTTTATCAAACAAATACATCCATGTCTAGATACGAGCAGGTAGAGGCGGCTCTGGCATAGATGTATCCTTGGGGTAAAACCTGAAAACACCGCTTTGAGCTAGACTCGAACGGGAACTGGTGCACGACAACGGGCCTTGTTTCACTCTTGGTTACAACACTCCAAGGGGATATGTTTTGATAAATTCAAAAGCTTAGTATGAACCCTTATTAAAGGAATTAAAAAAAATTCCCCTACGAGTATATGTTAGAAATTATATCATGAAAGACCTAGATTGAAGCCTATAGACTCTTGAGTAAGGAAATAAAAGTTTTTTTATAAGTCATCAACTTTTGTCTTTGGATTACCCTTTATGTGTTACCCCTAACTTTCCTTTTATTCCAGCCAATCGCCGGTAATAGGAGGACTCGGGCTAACAGCCGTTGTGAAGATCAGTGCGATGACTGTACTAATGAGATGCCAAATCCAATGGGAACAGGAATCACGAACTTTTTCATGCTTCTCTCTCAGCTAACTCAAGTTTTGAATAGAAGCATGGGTCAAGAGGAAAATTCAACCCCCCCTCCCCCTAAGAAAGAACAAGTTTCAATCAAGAGCTTCATGAGACAAAGGCCTCCTACTTTTAGTGGATCATCTGATCCCACAATCGCTAAATAATGGATCAACTCCATTGAAAAGATCTTCTCCATCCTTCAATGTTCTGAACAAGAGAAGGTTCTCCTAGAGGCTTATCATATGGAGGGTGAAGCTGATCAATGGTGGATGTTGATCAAAAATAAAAAGCCTGATGAGGAGATCGAGGCATTGGAATGGAAGGATTTCTGGAAGATTTTTTTTTATAAATATTTTCCGTGCACCCTTCGGCTTAAGATGGAAAGGTACTTCCTTTACCTCAAGAAAAAACATGAAGAATCTGTTGGAGCGTACAAGGAAAACTTCACAAGGCTTTCATGATATGCTTCCGGCTTTTTCGTTACCCCTGAATGCAAGGTTGACTGCTTCTTTGGTGGGCTGAAGCCTAGCTTGCGAAAAGCATTAGCGATCTGTGACTTTGACAGCTATGATGAAATTGTCTGATGTGCCCTCAAGGTCGAAATGGAGATCGGGGAATCACAAGGGTATCATGAGGACAAGAAGCGTAAGGTGGACTTCAATGCTGGTGGTCTGATGGATAAATCCAACAGTGCTAAGAAGATCCAGCACCCCACTTGAAAAAAGTGCAGAAAGAAGCCCCCCAGAAATTGTCTTAAGGGGATGAGAAAATGCTTCAGGTGTGGAAGAGAACGGCACTTAGATGTTAACTGTCGGCAAGAAAGACCCACGGCTGCAACAGAGGGGAGGAACACTCCGTTCAAACCTCAATGTGTTGTTCAATGCTACAAATTCAAAGAACCGGGTCATTTTGCAAATCAGTTCCCTAATCCAAGGGTTTTAGGAGACAACCAATAACCTCCAAGGCAGCAAGGAAGAGCTTTTTCCATCACTTCTGCCGAAGTGAACCCCGACAACGAAGTGGTGACAGGTACGGTAGTTATTAATTCAAGAATAGCGAACGAAATTTTTGACTCAGGTTCTACGCATTCTTTTATATCTCGAAAGTTTAGTAGAACAATACCAGTACCACCACAAATCATGGAAGTAAAGATGTCTATGAGTACAGAAAATGGGGCAATCATTGCATCCCATGAATATAAGTCCTCCCATGTTATAGTCTGTGGATTGAATTTCCCAGCGAACCTTGTCATACTCTCTCTGGTGGAATTTGACGCAATTATTGGCATGCATTGGCTTTCCTTATATAGAGCCAACATAAATTTTCGGGAGAGGGAAATTACACTCCATATAGAAAATTGACCCCTGATTATTTACAAGTGTCAGGAGGAAGATGAATCTCCTTTAGCTATATCATCTCAAGCATGGATATTACTGCCTTATGAGAACGCGTATCTGGCTCAGATGATTGATTCTAAGGAAGAAACCATCCTTGAAGAAATGCCTATTGTGAGGGAATTCGTTGAATTGTTTCCCGAGGAACTGCCTGGTCTTCCTCCAAGAAGAGATGTTGAGTTCTCAATTGAACTTATACCTGGGGCTCTACCAATATCCAAGACTCTATATAGAATGGCTGTTGTAGAGATTGAAGAGCTGAAAAAACAACTACAGGATAATCTGGATGATAAAGGGTTTACATGCCCAAGTGCTTCACCATGGGGTGCACCAGTCCTCTTCGTCAAGAAGAAGGATGGGTCAATGAGGCTTTGCATCAGTTATTGTGAACATAACAAAATCACAATAAAGAAAAAGTATCCTCTCCCGAGAATCTATTACTTGTTTGATCAGCTATGAGGATCACAATACTTCTCCAAGGTGGATTTGCAGTCGAGATATTATCAAGTAAGGGTGAATAAGGAAGTTGTCCCCAATACTACTTTTCGTACAATATATGGGCACTATGAATTCATAGTAATGCCTTTTGGACTCACCAATGCTCCAACAATATTCACGGACATAATGAATAGAGTCTTTAGAGATTACCTCGACAAATTTATGGTAGTCTTTATAGATGATATTATAATATACTCTAAAACCAAGGAGGATCATGAGGAGCATTTAAGAACTGTACTAGAGACTTTGCACAAGGACAATCTCTATGAAAAGTACAGCATGTGTGAGTTCTGGTTGAAGGAGGTCTCATTTTCGGGCCATATCATCACAAGCAATGAGATATCTGTGGACCCCTCCAAAACAGATGCAATTGAGGGATGGCTGAGGCCAACATCAGTAACAGATATCTGTAGCTTCTTGGGGTTAGCAGGATATTATCGACAATTTGTGAGGAATTCCTCATGATTGTCCATCCCTATTACTAAGCTATCTCAGAAGGGATTAAAGTTTTATTGGAGTGATGAATGCGAAGAAAGATTCAAGGAGTTGAAAAGGAGGCTTATCACTAAGCCCGTTCTCACTTTACCCATAAGTGCGGAACTTTTTGTGGTATTTAGAGATGGTTCAAAGAAAGGCTTAGGCTGTGTGCTGATGTAGAATGATAAAGTGGTATCCAATGCCTCAAGGTAGTTGAAAATCCATGAGAAATACTATCCAACACATGATCTGGAGTTGGCGGCTATGATCTTTGCCTTGAAAATCTGGCGGCATTATCTCTATGGAGAGAAATGTGATATATATACTGACCACAAGAGTCTTAAATATATATTCACACAGAAAGAGATTAATATGTGCCAGAGAATATGGATAGATCTCATCAAGGATTATGATTGTTCAATACATTACCACCCCGGGAAAGCGAACAAGGTGGCAGATGCCCTAAGTATAATGGACCCAGCAATTCTATCAATGATAAGAATTGAGAAGGATCCAATCTTCTTAGACTTGATGAAGATGGACATGGGAATCATAGAGAAGGGAACATCATCAATCCTTTCACAAATGATTGCTCAACCGTATCTTTTGGAAATGTTATAGAATGCTCAAAAGGATGATGTGGGAATTCAAAAAACAGTGGAAGAAATCAGAAAGGGGAAATCCTTTGATTTTAACATTAATGAAGAAGGAATTGTGCGGTTTGGGAAAAGACTATGTGTTCCATCATGTCCGGAGCTGAAGAAGGAACTTTTGGATGATGCACATAGTTCAAATTTCTCTATTCGCCCAGAAAGCACAAAGAAGTATCGAGATCTCCGAGAAAACTTTTGGTGGGATAATATGAAGAAGGAGATTGCCGAATATACATCAAAGTGCCTGGTATGTCAGCAAGTGAATACAGAGAGGCAGAATTCTAAGGGGATGATGCAACCATTGCCCATACCAGAATGGAAATGCGAGAACATCACATAGAATTTGTCACTGGATTTCCAAGGATATCCAAATGCAACAATACAATCTGGGTTGTTGTGGATCATCTTACAAAGACTGCACACTTCATTGCTATTCGGGAGGATTTCTCATTGGATCAACTGGCACGGATATATATCCAGGAAGTGGTAAGGTTGCACGGAGTACCACTATCTATTGTGTCTGACCGAGATCCAAGATTCAACTCTAAGTTTTGGAAGAGTCTTCAACATGCTCTGAATACTGAACTGAACTTCAGTACAGCCTATCATCCTCAAACTGATGGCCAATCCGAGCAGACTATCCAAACACTTGGGGATATGTTGAGAGCGTGCTCAATGGACTTTAAAGGAGGATGGGATCAACATCTTCCTCTTGTTGAGTTCTCTTATAACAATAGTTTCCACTCTAGCATCCAAATGGCACCATATGAAGCCCTATATGGGAAAAGGTGCAGAACACCAGCATGTTGGGATGAGGTTAGTGAACGTAGGCTGCTTGGACCAGAAATGGTCGACGAAATGGTGGAGAAGGTGAAAACCATTCAGCAGCATATCAAGGCAGCCCAGAGTCGACAGAAGAGTTATGCAGATAATCGTCGACGAGACCTTGAGTTTAAAATTGGAGACATTTTTTTCTACGCATATCTCCATGGAAGAAGTTCATGAGGTTTGGAAAGAAAGGGAAGTTAAGTCCAAGGTACATTGGCCCCTTTGAGATTCTTGATCATGTCGGGGTTGTGGCCTATCGACTAGAACTTCCACCTACTATGTCCAAAGTACATGATGTCTTTCATGTATCCCTCTTAAGGAAGTACATACCGGACCATTCACATGTACTCTCTTCTAAGGTGGTGCAATTGGAAGATGATCTTTCTTATGAGGAGAAACCAGTAAAGATCTTAGATCGTAGATAAAAAGTTCTACGAAATAAGACAATGCCCCTCGTCAAGGTGTTGTGGATAAACCACAAGTTTGAAGAAGAAACAAGGGAATCGGAGGATATGATGAAGCTGAGTTACCCACATTTGTTTTAGTGTGGGAAAAGGAAACTTTCGAGGGGAAATTTCTTAAGGGGGGAATATTGTAATGACCCAAAGTTTCATTAATGGAAATCCCTCTTGATATAATTAAATGTCTCTCTATGTTTACATAAAATGTCAACTTCTTTGGTTTTATGTTAAGAATTTTGACCGTTACTAATATAGTCATTGAACAGTAATCACATGATTAGTATAAGTATAGGACTTTAACGAATCCAATTTACTCAGACAAAGGAAGCGATTGCCTCATCCAGTAGAATTGCCCCATTCAAATCCCATTTGTCAGATCTCGGAAAAGAGGTGGTGTCTTTGGGCTTTGCCCTTAACCAATCCCAAGATGAGCTTCATCTTTTCAAGCTCGAACGTGACCGTCTACGGGAAAAGTGGAAGTTGATTGAAATTACCACTCGAGCGATGTTATCCGAGCCACCCCAAGAGTATGTCACCATCGCACACCTTACCCTTAGGTCTTATGCGGCTGTTTTAAGGGGTAATGTAACGAATAAATATTACTATGTTCATGTACATTATTTTTGTATATAATAATTAATATAATTTCCAGTCATTTTTTGATCCATTGTAAATAGTTTTTAAAGTACATATGGTGTTTTTAATTATTATTTAATTAAGAAATCTATTTTATTAAATTAAGGGATTTTTGAATTAAATAATATTTTAATAAAATAATAATATTATTATTAAATTAATTTTTATTAAATATACTGATCTTATAATTTTATGAATGCAATTAAAATTTTTATTATGGTTTGAAAGCCATTTCTGTCAAAACACATGAATTTTCAATAAATGTCGGTTTTTATTTGAAAAGTGAAAATTCACATATTAATAAAATTATTTAGATAAAATATATGTTATTTCTGGAATTAGGATGTCGAAATTATCCAACGGTTAATTTTTCATAATTTTCTGAGACAGTCAAATTTTTGGGTAAAAATTAAATACAGTTTAAATATATAATGTGTTTTATGACATCATAATGAACCAATAGTGATGTAATAAAATTATATAATCTTTATGTTCGGCCAATATATGTTTTTCCATTAAAATAATGTGATTTTGGGTTTTTTTACTTTCTTTTAAAAGCATTAATGGACCCCTGAAGACTTATTCAACACCTTGCCTTTTTAAATTAATTTCCATGGGAGTGTGACTCACCTCCACATAAGCAACCCTAATATTTTAAGAAGTTAGTACTTTGGCATTATAAAATATTTTTTTCCTCTTCCCTTTTCCAAAAACCATGGGCAAAAACCATGGGATGGTTTGTGGTTTGGATTAATTTGATATAAGGGGTCCCAAACCTAAATAATAATGAATTCTCTCACCTTTCTTATATAAACCCACCTGAGCTCCCACTTCCTCCTCACTCAAAACCTTTGTATTTCATCCAACCTCTGCCCTACTCTCTCTATAATCCTCCCAAGGTGCCCCAATCTCCCAATAAGCCTCTCTTTAGCCTTTGGAAGCACACTTCCAAGTAATGTTTTTTTCTTCCTTTCTCATTTTTGTCCAATTTTCATTAAGTTGTTTTTCCCTTTTAATTTCAATGATAAATGTTAGGGTATGGTTTCACATGTACCTAATACTTCCATATTTATGTTTAAATGATGGGAGTCCCTTTCTCTCTCTTTAAATTCCTCCCATGTACACTAGTTACTATGCTGAAATTCCGAAAGGAACTTCTCTCTCTTCTTTTACATTCAAGCAATACTTTTGTATCATGAATCTAAATTCCATTACAATTTATGGGACATGTATATATATGACCTCCTTACTGTACATTACATGTAAATATGATAAAGAACCCCTTTCTCTCTCATCAACCATTTTTAGGAATTCTTATGTCACGTCGTTACGCTGCTGAAATCGCACTGATTTTCTAAGCCAATGTCATCGTGTAGTGAATACCATGCCCATTTCTCCATCAAGGATATTCACCTTTATGCACATTTACTTATTGATTGTAAAATTTCATGTATTAATTCCACATTCCTTTATTGTGGAATAAATTATTATGTTTTATGAATCCATGTTTTATGATCCATGTGGCACACTTATGCATGAAAATGAAATGTTTAAGAAGGGTGTGCCCTTATAGTGATCCAATGCATTGGGTAAACTGTAGTATCATGATACGTCATGTGAAATGAGTTTTGAATCATGATAATTCAAGTTCAATGAGGTTTTAATCATGATTTATGTGCAATGAGGATTTACTCATGCTCCATGTGCAATGGGCCTTGGCTCCTGCTAATTCCATGTTAAGTGTTGTTGCCACATATCCATGTTATGATTATCATTCTTTATCATGACTTCATGTTCATGTTTTTATTATGTTCTATTTATATGCATATTTTATAACATTTATTTTACTCCTCATGTTATTCCATGTGTACTCCCTTAATGGGCTTTATAGCTCACCCTTTTCTTATGCATGTCCTCTAGTTATCCCATGCAATGCTAAGTACGAAGGAACGTAGTGGTCATGAAAAGGAAGTTTTAAATAAAGATGTTGTATTTCATATTTTAAGTTTTATGTAATGATCCTAATCCCCAAAGACACTAAAGCTCTCAATCATCTTTTTTGTATCAAGTGATGTTTTATGTAATAAATCATGTTTAAGTTGTAATAAAAAGCAGGGTTGTCATAGAAGTGATGATTTCTTCGCCTAGGTAATACTACGGTAGAGTGATTAAGGATTCACCTAGGTGATGATCAGGTGAAGTGATGCTCCATGTGATGGGACATATGATACATTTTCCCTTGGTTATAAGTGGTATCCATATATTTCTTTGGAAGAGGGGTGTGTAAGTATATTGTTGGGTAAGGGTTATTCAACCTATTTTTATAAAAATAGGGAGTGAGTGGTTCCTCAAAAATTTTATAATTTCTTCATAGATTTGTAGAACTCAAATACACTCCCTTTTGGTCAATTCCATTTGGTTTAGGGATTTAATAAGCTACATTGGGGATTTGAGGACTTGGGAGAGAGACAAGAAAAACCAGAACTCTAAGTCATCTCTTGGTCTTCCTAAAGATAAAAAGGAGGAGCCTAAAGGTCCTATTTATAGGAAAATTATAAACTATAGGTGAATGTGGTGTCTAAAAATATTTATTTATATAGTTTAAACATTTACAAGGTAATTGGTCCCACAAGTTCCATGCCTAGTGTCAACCTGGGTGCACGTCAAGGGTTTTGTGGAAGATTATATTGTGTTTCCTTGTAAATTTTCCTTTATCTATTTGAGGTATTCATTCCTCAGTATCCTCATCCTTTTAATAAATTGGTAGAGCTAAAAATATTACATATTGTCATTCATAAGGAAGTTTTCATAGTTTCTAGATTAACTTATTTCTCTATGGGTTCCTTGATGCATTTCTAGATATTGATCTTGGCCTTTAGGTATGTTTTCCTATTTTTATTGAGAAAGAGACCTAGTGGGCCACAAAATAAGTATATCTTAAATATAATTATATTATATTAAATTTAATATTGAGATTAAATTTATTTCTATTGTGTTGAATAGTATTTATTCAAGTCAATTAGTTCATATAAATTCAATCATGAGATATTTGAGTTAAGAATATGTGAGTTGAGTTTTATCTCTTGTTTATTTATTTACAAGGTAATAAATATTTTTTTTCTTCTCAAGTTTATTTAATATATTATTATAAATATTTATTTATTCATGTGAATATTAAAATAAATATCTATTCAATATTTTAGTGAATATAAAATTTATTAGTTTTATCAAATGAATATTTTATTATTAAAAGCTTAATAAACTCTATGGGAGGATATGGGTCGAGTTTACTGATCCAATGAAAATGATATATTTAATATCATTTAAATAAATGCTACTTTATTTATTTAAGAAATGATATTATAATAAACACATTTCATGGGATATCATAATAATATGGTTATTATTATTATTTTACAAAGGGAATAACTTTGAATAAATAATTTGTTTAGGGTTATTGTGAAATTGTCATTATTAATCCCTAAGTATATATTCTTAAATATTTCATTTTTCTTATGTGGAGTGGTTTAAAAAACCTATATACTCTATTAAATTCTTTGAAAACCCTAGAGCGAAAATTGTCCCTTCCTATAAGGAACATGAAGAGAGAAAGCGATCATGGTTTAAATCAATAATGAATGATGGAAAGCACTTTCTTCTTCCATTATAACACCCATAGATTCAAGAATTTCATTCATAGATTTTTAGAGAATGTGTGGATGTATCTATAGGAATTAATACATTAATTCTTCATCATAATGACAACCTGACAAAATAGGCATTAGATTTTGATAATGGTGATTTCTAAGAAAGATGGAATTTTGTATTTAAATTAAATATATTTTAAATGTGAAAGATCATCATTAAAGATTTAGGGTTTTTTCATAAACTTCTTCTAATATTATACATTTATATTGATAAATGACCAAAATTTGGCACCCATATGATAATATTTCTACACCCCATAACCTTCAAATTCCTCCACACCAAACTTATTAAACAAATAATAATAAAACATTCCTTATGAAATAAAAATATGATCAGTTTTGTTTGTGATTTAAAATCATAAAAATAAGTTTATATCACTAATCATTAACAACTGAAATTATTTCCTCATTTGGTCCAGATTCCACACAAGTTTATTCCTTTTTTCAATAAAAATAATATCATCAACATAAAAAATAATAATCATTGAGTTTGTGTCATATTTTTTGACAAAGATATTACATTAAAAAAAACCATTATTGAACTCTGTACTCCATGAGATACTATCAATAATTGAATACCATTCTCATGGAAATTGTTTTAGACAATATAAATCCTTTTTTAGAATAAAAACTCAACAGCCATCACTGTTAAGTATAAACTTATTCAGTTGTTCAATGTAGACCTCCTTCACAATTTCACCATTTAAGAATTACAACTTTACAACCATTTTAAAAAAATCATTTGATCACATTAATAATGTAATATTAGAATCATATTAAACCTTGAATCTAGATTAAGTGTCTCATCAAAATCTAAAACCATGATTTGTGACTACCGTTTATATGAAAGATAATATTTTTCCAATATACTTCTCTATTTTGATTGAGATTATTCCAAAAGACTCACTTTATCCACATAACATTCATGCATTTGTTCATTTCATAAATTCCTAAGTTTCATTCATCTTAATATGATTCAAAACACATTTGATCACTATTATGTAATCCTAATTTTTCAATGCCTCCTAAATACTTGTTCGTTTAACTTGTGAAATTAAACTTTTGTGATTACAAATTCTTAGAATTATCTAAGTTTTCACATCCTTGTTTTTCTATTTAAGAATACTTTTATTAAAAATATATTTTTTAATAATTTTTAACATAGATTCTTCATTCTTCAGGCCTTCCTCATCATACAAATTTACAATATAATTATAAAAATTTTAAAAATATAATTGTGAAAAAAAATCAATCACTTGTTATCTATCATTATATCCAATATCATATTAAATAGTATTAATAGGAAATTATTTTTAAAAATATTAATTACTTTCCAAAACAATATCATCAAAACTATAAATGGTATTTCTTATATTATTTTTAAATCATCTATAACTACTTTTATTGGGTGTACTTCCAAGAAATATACCATCATCATCTCATTCATAAAAATTTTCCAAATGTTTTCCTTTGATCATGATGTAACAAGAGTTATTTAAAACCTATAGAATTTTCAATTTTATCTTCTTTATAAACCACATATATTAAGTTGTATCCCCTAAATTAGGATAAATTAAGAACTAATTCATGATATTGATAAGCACTATTGTTTGTTGTCTCCAAAAGTAATTTGAGGTTCCATGATCTAATGATGTGGTTATTCACATATCCACCAAACTATGGTTCTTCCACTCAACTATTCAATTTTTTTAATGTGTTTATAGATAACCATATTCATTCCTTATTCTTTGATTCTCAAGATATGACTCAAAAAATATATTCTTATATTTCAATCAATTATCATACTGAAATATTTTGAAATCACATGTCGTTTGGTTTTCAGAACACCTCTAAAAATTATTAAACAAATAATGTTCCTATTATTTACTCAAAATAATAAATACAAGAGTCATACAAGTAAAATAATTAACAAAAGTAATTAAATAATTATCTATATTAGTTCACTTTTATAACATAAAACCACTTACATCTAAATATACCAAATCAAGAGGATTATTTGTTTCTATATCCATCTCCTGGTGACTATTATTCACTGTTTATCCTTTGTGAAATATTTTATAAGTGTTAAGTCTTTCATTATTCAACATTTTATGATTCCTCAAATAATCATATATGTCAATATTAGCCATATTATTTTAACCCAAATAGCCATGTGTTCATTATAAGGGATCGTTCTCTTTCTTCATGCTACAATAACATGAACTTTGATCTTATGTATTCTAAATTATGTTATCATTGGTTAATTTACCCTTCATGATGATAGTTTCATCCGTCTATATTCTTATAAAACATTAATTTTTAAAAAAGATCACCTCATTCCCATTGTCACAAATTTGAGAAAATCTTTAGGGTTTGTGTCTTTACCCCTAAACAAAGATAAAATAACTTGATTTAATTTTTTTCTCACCAAATATGGGGATTCTGAATCCTTTTACATTAATTAATCCATCATTACTAAAAGTGAAATATACTTAATAATACCTTTATATAACTTATACGAGCTATTTTTTCAGAAATGTGCAATGATAAACCACTATCAAGTATCCAAGTCTTTCCATCATCATGTTATTAAAAAAACTCAACCACTGATTATTTTTTCTTGATTAATCATCTAATTCATAGATTTGGAGTTAATATTCTTCTTTAATTTCTCTGGTAGTAGAGTGAGGCACTTTTTAATGGTTTTTCCAAGTTGATAACACCCCCCACAGGTTTTCATAAGGGAATTAAAATAGCTATACATTTGTACCTTTTATTTTAGACAAGGCCTTATCTAGACTATAGAACCATTTGGTTGATTCCTAATCAATTCATAGCCTCTATTTGATTGGTGAAGTGAAATATTATACCAACACACATAGACTTTGTTTCCATAAAATCTATATTATGAAAATATTCCTTTAAATTAAAAATACATTGATTATAAATATGATTTATTAAAATGTTCTCATTGAGATTCCTTTAGATTATAAATTAACTAATTTTCCAATATTTTAATGCTTTTAAATGTTTAACTTGACTCTATATTTTCTTATAGTCTTAACCAAAATATTTTATCCCTCTACACCTCATTTTTTTTAAATTTTCAAAACACAAAATTGATTATAGTAAAAAAAATCTCTTTTAGGTGAAATAATGGATTACATCCCTTTATTATCACTAATACAATCATTTTGATTTCAATTTTGAGTATTCCTGACAATAATTAATAGAATCACTAGAAAATATCTATGTTTTATAGTCTAATTAATAATAACATTAGATTAATTATTACTCACCCCAGTTTCTTTGATATAATATTTAAATTCAAAATGATATTTCTTTAAAGAATTTTTATCTTCTACAACCTTCACCACAAGAGCCTTTACTTCCTCATTCTTGGTAATCATGTTTGTTGTGGTGATCTCAATAATCTTGTCTCTTTCTTTAAGGATTTCATTGAGATCTCCAAAATTACATGAAAAATATATTTTCATCTTTTAAATCTTCTTTGATTTTAAAATATCAAGATATTTCTTAAGATATACAGTCTCATTCCTCAAAAGAGTTTTCTCTCTTCTCAGTTTTGTATTTTCTTTCAACAAAACCAAGAGACCCATTCTGAGTTGGAACTAATTTGGTGTCTCCTCATCACTAGTCACTTCTTTGGTGATCTCCTATTCTTTACTCAAGGGATTAATTGAAGGTTTTTATTTATCTATAAATTCTATAGGATATTTATCCTATGATTCCTTAACCTCCATTTTTAGTTATTCATAATAAGATATACCATCTTTTTTAATATAATGACCATTTTCATTGATGTGTTGGAATTTATATTAATTGTAAAATATATTCCCATATTGTATACAATCTCCATATTTTTTATCCGTGATTATATCAATGATTGATATTTATTTTCTTCACCATTATATTTTTAAGTTCAACTATATTAAAAGTGTCTAATATTATCAAAATTTACTTAAAAGGAAGTTTACCCATTTAGTTACCTTTAATTATTACATGAATTTTACAATATTGATATGAATTATATAAGATTCATGGAATAATTATTGAAATCATTTCTCTCCTCATGATACTTCTTACTCTCAAGTTGTTTTAATCCTTTTAAATATTTGAAAGTTATATCCTTGTTATATTTTCCTTTTATATTTAAGTCTTCTCTTCTCCTAAACTCATAAGTAATAAATATGTTATTAAGTTTATGATTGGTCCAATCATATAAGTCTTGGTCTTCTAAGGAAGATTATTTGAATAAAATTAATTTGGGACAGTCCCAATTAATTTATTCACCACCTTAGAATCCGTAATAATTTCTCTTTATCTTCAAATATATCTTATAGTTTTTTATAACAAATGAAGAACTCATCCATAAAATAACGTTATCCCATGATAATATCCTCAAATAGATCCTAAAATATTAATATTCAGGACTCATATACTTTCTTAACTCCTATATGAACATCATAAAAATTTCTCAAAATTCGATTCAACTTTTTTGTACCCATATCTCAAGTAAACTACTTATTTGAGAGGGATGAGAATAGTTCATTGTGGGCTCTCCAGTCAGCTTAAAAAAATTAGGAAAAACATAGGTTATCCCAACTTTTAGAGTATGTACACAATTATTGGTGATATAATGAATGTCCAAACCAAGTTAAAGAACATATAGAACCATCTTATTTAATTATAAATGGAATTAATTCCCGTCGATCCTGGGAACTCCGTTGTTCATGATTTTTATAGATATCTATGATAAAAGATGTTAAAAATGAAGATAAAACTCAAATATAAGGAAAAATACCAAGAGTATATATGATAAATATATAGAAGAATATATTTCTTAGATATAAATATAATAGAAATATAACATTCTTAGATACCATTTTGAAGGCCTATGTGAGAGTGGACCACTACTAACAAGGTGGAATCAATGGTTACCAAAATAAAAATTATCAAAATAATTTTTTATTAATATATTATTAAAATAGGAAAACATATGAAATGATGTTATAATCTAATATAGTGTGAGAAATAACACAAAAAAAATAAGTGTATTTATAAGTTCTAATCAATCGTTTTATAGTGATTAATCATAGGTAAAAAAACAGTTGAAATCCGAATGTAGATGTTCTTATCTTATTATAAATAAGAATTGTTAATGGACTATAAATATTGTCTTTAACAATAAGTATAAGAATTATATATGAGTGTTAACAAGTCAAACATTCTTTACTTTGTGAACTCAACTTCCTTTGGAATTTTAATCTTGTGTTCACCCTTCTTCTTCTCCTTAGTCCTAAAAAAATTATTCTGAAATTGATCAATAGAATGGTTTGTAAGATATTTGAAAGTTTAATCTCACTTTATTTAACATGATAATCCTATTATTTACAAATATATCTGCATTAATAACATAGTTATAGGTATAGTGATTTAACTCATATATCTGAAATATTTTGAATATATATCTTTTCAAATATTCTATCAGATACACTAAATTCAGACTCCAATTGTAATATGAACACATAAATTTCCATGTAGTCCATTAATATCCTAAAATCTTGTGGAGTAGAATATTTTCAATGCCTAATGATTGTATAATGAACAACTCCTCTATAGTGGGATGCCTCGTGTATCATAGTGATCCCATTAGGCTTCATAAATATTAGTTCACTAAATTTTCAAGCACTAAAAATCACAATAAAATATATTCTATGAAACACCTTGGGAATAAATTCATAGAAAAACATTCATATAGTTTTGTGTGAATACCTATGTAAGAGGAAAATGCTTCTACTAACTCAGATCGTTATTATATAGTAGACTATTTTACACCATTATGTCCTCTAACTTAGACAATCATTATTTACTTTTAATACAAATTATCTCCAATGATCCTTTAACTAAAATATAAGTGTGTTTTAAATTAATATAACATGAAAGAATCATAAATGATCATGAATTAATTATCTCAATAAATAATTCATAGTATTATTCCAATGTGAATATTATCTAAAAACCACACCATAGGATATAATGGTATTTTTTTAGTTCTTAATTTTCATAGTGAAATTACTAGTACTATATTGACCATGTCTCAATTGAGAACAACTCATAACTCCCCCTTTATTAATTCACATCATGTGGGTCTTATTTAAACACATTAATCACCTTAATAAATATTTATCAATAAAAAATTATGGATATGATTTATAAATATTAGGTGTTACGATAGTATTGTATTTAAGATCCCTCTTGAAAAAATATCTATGTATATTGGAAATTTGGGTCAGGCTACACATACTTGAGGTATTTGTTTCTATTAGAAAAGTTATTATTTGGATACCTTTCACATCATAGTTTCTCTTAATTAAGAATTTAGTTCTATATATTTCTAAACCTATAAATTAAAGTATTTATTATAACTTGTGCATGATATGTATTTAGATATATATGTATATAATTCACTCTTTTGGTTGATTAACAAAAACCATTAGTGGTATATGTGTTATATATTAATATGATTGAAACATATTAATTTCGTTAAGGTATGAGATATAAAATTGAATCATTAAAAGAATATATAAATTCAAGGAATATAGTTGGTTTAATATATATTATATATATATATATTAAATAATAGTAATAGATTATTAAAGAACCTCTAAAATGAAAAAGTTATTATTACTTTTAAATCAAACACTCCTTGGTATCCCATTTATTCAATACAGATGACCATAATAAGATTAGGTGCCCATGGATTTACTTTTATAAGGTGGTAAATTGGTTGGTAACTTAAATAGGATTAGGTTTCTGTATATGATGTTATATTTGGGTTATAAATAATAGGGTAACCATAAAATCTAAGCAACCAAGGGAATAGAGTTGATATTATCCATAAAATGGATCATGGAAAAGAGTTTTCCTCTCAACTTTACAAAATTCATATATGGTATGATTTATATTATTATTAACCCAAATTACTAATAAATATGAGAAATATTATGTTAAATATAGACCTTTTCCCCCTTATAATGTTTTAATAATTTTAGAGGAATTATATCCAAAAATCTATATTGAATTCCTATAAAATATGATACTCGTATGATAAATAATTTCATTACATATAAAATTTCATCATTATCAAACATTAATTTTAGATCAATATTATAAAAATGAAATATAATTGTTTAAAATGTCCTTCACTAGTATAAAAAATTATAATTTTTTAAAAAAATAATAAATTCTTTGTGTTTTAGAGGAATATCTTCCTGAAACCTATATTAACCAATATAATAAAGAGGATAATTATTCTCATAGTGATCATAATAATGAATTTATTGAAATCTCGTCATTGATAAAAGTTTATATGGATCACAAACTGAATAATTAACATGAGAATATGGATTCTTTGTGAATATAGATAACCTAAAAATGTTATATTATAAACATGATGTTAAAAAAGCACTCATTTGATGAAATATGACTAAGGGGATATTAGTATCCACTCATGTAATCAATATCATTGGCTATGTAAATTTTATAATGAGACTCAATTCACCACTTATGATTTATTTAATGATGTAATTTATCTAAATATTGTTATCATATAGATTTTATCAATTCACAATGAATAATAACAAGAATATATTTAATAAAAAAATTCATATTCTCTTCTACATGTTGAGTGTCTAAGAAAAACACAAGAGGAATGAGATATACTACCATAATGATGCTCCATAAAGGAAAAGTTAAAACATATAGATAGAGAAGAATAAGAGTTATCAAAACTCCACTCACACTTCTCTAAAACCAAAAGGTGTGTAACTAATTAAGTGAAATGGTTTCACTATAAAAATTCTATTAATTAGAGATAAAATTTATCAAAATACCCAAAGTAATGAAAAACCACTGTAGAGATTCAAATTTGTGTATTAATGTAATAAAAATAATTATTTTAAAATTAATCTCATGTGATACCAACACTACATTATAAGATTATTTTGAATATTTATAGGATATAAAATTTGTGGAATGGTTGATGGATGGTCCTAAAAGTATTCATCTAGACAATATATAAAGGGTTACTAAATTGAAAGAAAAGAATGAATGTATTAATTCAAGTTAAATTTATTTATAAAATTATGAATTAGGATATATATTTTATTATTTTAAAATTATATTGTTAAATAAATGATTTTTTTACAGAAAATATTATTAGAGAAAAATGACACAATTTTTACACACGCATAGTTCATAATTTAATTTATTTTATAACATAGTTTGAAATTAAATAAAAAGGTAAAATTTCTTTATTAATGTTATTTATTAAAATAAAATATGTGTGGTCCCACCACCCATTAGTTGATTATTTTAATTGATAAATATTTTATTTATGGAATGATTCTCTATTTATAAATTACATGTAATGTAATAAAGTTGTATGAGATATGATTTTGATTTTTCGTATCATTTATTAAATTATATGAGATATGAATTTTAGTGAAATATGTTTTGTATCATATAAATAATCTAATTAGATAAATATACCTTACAAGAGATTAGTGAGAGTTAATATTGATCTTGGAGAATTTTAATATATATAAAAATTAAAATATTATAGAAATGTTGATTTATAATATACTTATATAATTCATAGTGAATGTTACATAGAAATTATTCTGAATATTTAAAGAAGTATTCGAAAAAATATTTTTTTATATGAATCACTTGATATAAATATTTATTTTGTTGTTTTCTACCAATTTCCTCATATATATTTTGTATTCTTAAAAATATTCTAAAGTATTATCCATTTTAATAACAACAAATATGCACATAATAATATAAGATATTAAGAAATAATGATTTTTGTTTAGTGTGTTCATGTATTACACATAAAGTTTTAGTACCCTAATCTTACCATTATATAAGTACTATTTCTTCAATAATTGTTTCTCAAAAAAACAGTTTAAAAAGTGTAGTTATATGATTTCCACATGTGGATATAGAAAGTATTACATTATATGTGACATGTTTAAAAAACAAACTAATGTACAAAAACATTATGTCACTGAGGTCCTTGCATATTTTATGTGGTAAGACTAATACTTAAGTATGTTTTTCCATGCGTATTATCAAATAATTTATCAACATAAAAATTTATCATTTTATAAAAAATTATATTCACTTTTTTATTCATTTATGTGGGTTATATATATTACATGGGAATGGGATAATAATCAATCCAATAGTGATTTTTATCTAAGCTATCCCTAATTGATAGTATTCAAGGAAATAATTAAACAAATAAAAATTAAAAATTAGTAAATTAAGAAAAATATTAAACATGTTAATATTTCCTAAATAAAATTTATATAATAAAAATATATATATTCCTTACATTAAATAAGTCAGATATTTAATGAATAATTCTTTATAATTAAATAGTAATATGAATTAAAAATATAGACTAATTGCATTGAGTAATGGAAATAATTAAATGTCATTTTATTTTTCAATTTAATATATATCAAATGTGTTTCATATTGATTTCACATAAATATATGTAATTAATGCATTTTTTATACAATGGACATACGAAAATATTTATGTAATTAATAAAATCATATATAGAAACACATACACCAAATATTTTTTGTAATTTATTCCACCATTATTAATCTTTATAGAATTTCATTATAACATTATACATTTAATATATTATGTCCTCAATTAGAAAATTTTATTTATTTTTTAAAAAATTTAAATATAATTAGGTATTAAATAATTTTTAATGTTTTTTATTTTTTATTTTTTATTTCTTCTTTTTTTAGGCATTTAATCATTTTTCTATTATGTATTTATATATATTAATTTAATATGTGTTAAAATTTTCGTTATTTATTCATATTTATTTTAATATATATCAATATGTTTTTAATAATTTATATTTAATAAATAAAACTTATCCATTTTTTCAATATTGTTATGGTGTGCTCATTTTTAATTATTCTATTTTACTCATTTTTAATATGCATTCACTTAAGATTAAATATTCATTAATAATTGTAAAAATATATTTGTCAATAAATATTTATAAATAAATATATTTATAAATGTATGTTTACTATATTTATACATTTATATATTTATAATTTTAAATAAATAAATATTATTTTTTATAAAAGTATTTAAATTATTATAAATAATTAATTATATATATTTAAATAATTATAAAATTATAATTAATTTATTTCAATAACAAATATATTTACTATGTTTATATATATATATATAATGTAAATAATTATATAAATATATATAATGATATAAATATATACATATATAAATATTATTTTTTACAAAAGTATTTATATAATTATAAATTAATAAGTATATTTAAATAATTATATAATTATTATAAAAATATTTATGTAATGAATATATTTAATATATTTATATTTATATTTATATATTTAATATATATATATAATTATATAAATATATTTACAAAAAATATATAAATATAATTAGAAATCCTTTATCAGCATTAATTTTTTAGCATTAATAAAGATGCATTTTATCAACACGTTTTTAATGCTAATAAATATGTCTTTTATCATAAATTTGTAATTTAGTACTAATAAAAAGTAACTCTAATAGTTCTTTTTAGAAATATTGATAAAAGAGTCAATGATCAATTTAAATAACCCTAACTAGTTGCGAACTAGTTGTGATATCAGAAGCTTTTCACAGAAGTCGTCTACTGTCGGTGCTCCTCCTCATCGAATCCAAGCTCGAATCAAGGCTTGAACAATTCCAAGGCTCAAATCCAAGGCTCGAATGATTCAAGGTTCAAATGAATCCAAGGCTCAAATTAATCCAAGGTTTGTTGATATCTCTACTTTCTCCTATACAATTCACAACTTCAATATAAGGAATGTTATTTTCTCCTCCTACTCACTTGTTGATTACTTGGTTAGTGATATCTATTTGTGTTTTTTGATCATTATCTCTTTCTGTTCATTATCCATCACCTATTTCCTTCTAGAATGATTTTTTAATTGGGGGATTCTATGATTTTAGGTTTGTAGTGACCCTTTTATGGTATTTTCATGCTTCCATGTAGCGTATCAAGAATTCCACACACTGATTTCATCATTTTATCATATTAAGTTTAAATATTTTGAACTTCCTTACATGGAAATAACATGAAAAAAAATTATTAAAATCCCACCCATAGTTTTTATTTAATAAATCAAAATTTATTTCATGTAATGATATCTTGATGTTGAGGTGCGGTTTGTTTGGATTTTTTTATTTTGAAGCTTAATTGTTATTACATCGAGATTTTTATTTTATGTTATGTGTCCTAGATTTTATCTCTGTTTTTTTCTTGACATCCAATATAAACATCCATATATATAGGAATTTTGAAATCAACACAGATATATATATATATATATATAAACACATTATTTCATGTTTATATGTAAGTATGTAGTCATTTGAAATATAGATAGGATTCATTCAATAAAGATGATGATAATTTTTTTCCTTTGTTTCAAAAATGAATTCCAAGAGATACTATTAATGTTTGTGTTTGAAAAGTGTAACTTTTAGTTATATTTAGAAATTTTTTAAATTACTTTGATTCTCACTTTATTATTTTGAATAATATTGAAAGAAAGAAGTTTTTTGTTTAAAATTAGTAGTATTATCAAGTGTTATGGCCTTGTAGGTACTATAAAATGGTTTTTATAAAAATTTATCACCACATATGGAAGTTTTCTATATCAGTTTTGATGAGTTATGATTTTTTTATTTTAGATACATAGATCGTATTGATGGGTGTTGGAAGGATGTTTGAATAGAAATTTTTGGGTTATATTGATTGTCGATTTATATGTTTTCTAAAAAGGTGACCATATCATAATAGGGTTCATATGTAACTTAATAAGAGATGAGAGATAGTTATATTATAGTACCAATTATATTGTATAGATCCCCTCTAATATAAAAGTCGATATAGGAGTCCAATAATGTAGGCTAGTTTTGGGTCTTTGGTATGTTATAAACATAGGAACACATCATCATGCTTATAGGTGGTTCCCACCCAAGTATGTTCAGAGTCACCTCACAATATGTTTTAGAATTTCCCAAGATTTCACATACTTCATTTACTACATTTTAAATTTATATTATTTTTGAATTACTCTAAATTTAGTATTGATCCATTATAGTTTGACTAGTTATTTATATTTTTATTTGGTTGTACTAATTTTTTTTAGGGCTGATGTTTCATTTTATTATTATATATTATTCTTCATGAGTATGGTTATAAATAGGAATATTCAAGATTCATATAATATTAATAGAGTTTATAAGTATCTTAATTCAATAAAATATAAGTATTAAGGTGAAAATATTTATTAAGATATGTTATTGAGATTAATGATATTTGATATATCATTAATATAAAATGAAATAATTTCTTAGGTTGTTATATCACTTGTTCCAAAAATTAGAATGGAGGTTATCAAATTCTATATATTGTAATGTCCCGGTTCTGGGTGTCGTCCTGAGGTGCCCCGTACCAGGTTGGTCACATGGCCTCAAGCACATTTCCACAAATGGTAGAGGCTACCAAATAGCTGAGAGGGCCTTGTGTATGATAGTGTAGAAACTATGCCCTCATTGGTGGAGTAATGCTGTGTGAATAAACAGATAACTGTAGCGGAAGAAATAATAATACCATACAACAGTAAAAAACAGAAGACTGAGTAAATAAAAAACTACAGAATATATATATATATATATCAATAATGATGCATGTCACAAGTATCTCATAAAGCAGCCAAAAAAGTCACAATGCTGGAATACAGTACTAAACCAAAGTACAAAGGAAAAAAAGTAAACAACTCTACAGAATCACAAGCCCCATCATGGTCTTATGCTCCCCAGCTCCACAACAATCAAGTACCTGAAGTAGAAGGGAGTTTGAACTTATCTATACCTATAGCAATATAATCTATTTGGGACCAAAATAAATACCCAAACAGGGTGTGAGATGAATCCCAGTTGGTGACCAACCAAAGATTTGTGCCTAACAGCTAGTGAATATATGTGGCAGGCAATAAGAAAAATGAAGCAATAATGAAAGAAGTACCCAAAAGTAAATAGTAATACCGTTTAAATTACATTCATTTTCATTTATCAAAATAAATATCCAATCAAACACAAGGAACCCTATGGGAAGTTCTCACAGTATAACCCCTCTAGTTCAGCTTTAACAAAGACTCTCAGAGGAAGCACTCACTGTCAATTCCCTTTGTGGTCTCGTAACGATGATCTATAGACACTCTAGGTAAGCCCTCAATGTCCAATTCCCCCTGTGGTCTCACAACGAGGAACTACAGACACTCTGATGGAGAACCCACATCCATCCCCTTATGGTATCACAACGTGAAAAGTCGCAGAAACTCTAGGTAATCTCTCAGCATACATTCCCCTACGATCTAACTACACCAGGTTCCCACATCCATGTGTAAGTAAATTGTGCACAAATTATGTTCAGCAGCCAAAGTAAACCTCATGATCTAGTTGTATAAATATCTACAAATCATATCACAACATTGGATAATATCACTCCATCCTAAAAACACTAGGAATGGAAAACAAGCAACTTAACAAGAAAGGCTTGACCAAATGGTAAATATCAATTCAAACATGTTCAAACACCTCCATAGCACAGAAAAATAACCCTATTTACAAACAAGATCCCTAACTCAAGAAAACAGGCATAGCAGGCATCAATAGGATTAAAATCACTAAACACGCAATACCCCAATCTAGGGTGTTGGTCACTTTTTCACATAATATTCAAATACTAATTATAGAAAGGCACAAACCACCTACCTTGTCATTTTACAATCGATATACACTGGAATCAACCCTTGAATTGACCTAGAGTGACGTAAATCTATAAAAACATCTAAAACTTTCAACAAAGGATATCTTGCGAAAGAAGAGAAATCAAGGAATGAGGATCTAGAATAAGGAATAACATATCGTGGTGATTCCAACGCAATCGATGGAGGTTGATTTGGAGTACGGATGGTGGGTTGGGCGATCAGAGAAGAACTATTAGCTTCAGTCGCTCCTGGATGAGATGATCTGAGAAGAAGATGTTTCTTCCAATTAGACGTGACCACAGTCTATTTAATCAAATAAAAATAAAATTACATGGCATGTTCATTTAATGTACATGTTATGTACTTGCCTTAACTAGCCCCCGCTTTAGGCAGTCTCCAAGTCACCTCACATGACCTTGTACTCATCTATTACATGGCCAGTACACGGTCACCTATGGAAAGTGGGTATACAACATGTACTTATAAGTACACGGTGTTTACTCCATAAATTTATAGAAACTCCTCTTTTTCTCAAAAAACTAAAAAAATAGGATCCATACATGAAAAGAAGATTTGGGTTCTTAACAACTTCCCCCCCTTAAAGAAATTTGTCCCCAAATTTCCATAATAAGTAGTCGAAGAAGAAGAATCATCAAACAGCTCCATCCACTGTGATCTCACATCAGTCTCCCTCTCCCATGTCTTGTCCTTAACTCGCATGTCCTGCCATAGCACCCTTACCATATAAATATACTAGCCACAGAGAACCTTTGCGCTTCAATCAACAATCTATATAGAATGATCCTTGAACGAGGTGTCCACCTCTAACTTAACCTCCTCGGGTTGAAAAACATGAGATGGGTCTGAGAAGTAATGATGTAGGTGAGAAACATGGAATATTTTGTGCATAGACCGAAACATATGAGGTAACTACAATTGACATGAAACCATCCCGACTCTCTACAAAACTTCAAATGACCTGATGTATCTCGATGAAATCTTACCTTGTCTTCTTATCCTCTGATGTCCCAACCTCGTTGTGACACGTAGGAAAACCTGATCTCTGACCTCAAACTATAGAGTTCATCTCTGTTGATCTTCATAAGACTATTATCATGATTTTGAATTATCCATACTCTTCTGAATCAAGTCTATCTTCTCAGTGGTCTCCTAGACAAGAAGAGGTCCCAGCATAGCTACCTCTCCTACTTCTAGCCAACATAAGGGTGATCAGTATGGACTACCATACAAAACCTCATAAGGTTATATCTGAATAGTTTTTTGAAAACTATTATTGTAGGAAAACTTCAAAAGATGTATGTGCTTCTCCCAAGAACCTCCAAAATCTAGGACGCATGCTCGAAGCATTTCCTTCAGCACCTGAATTGTATGCTCGGATTGGCCATCTATCTAGGGGTGGTAAGTTGTACTCATAAGTACATATGTACCAAAATTCCTCTATAATCCCTACCAATCCCAATAATTAAAATGGTCATCTATTTCCAAAACGATGGATTGCAGAACCCCATATAAATGTACAATCTCTCGGATGTATAGTCTTCCCATATCATCAACACTAAAGGTATCCTTGATCAGAAATAAGTGAGAAACCTTTGTGAGTCTGTCAATGAAAACCCATAAAACATCATTCCCTTGAGGTGACCTTAGAAAATGCATCAATAAATCCATCGCGACATCATTCCACTTCCACTCGGGAATGGGTAAATGTTGTTAAAGCCCTGATGGTCATTGGTGCTCCGCCATCACCTACTGACAAGTGGAAAACCATATAATAAAACCAGAAACATATCTCTTCATACCTAGCCACCAATACTGATGGTGTAGATCTTGATACATCTTGGTGACACAAGGATGAAATGCCTAAACTGGGGAGTGAAATTCTTGTATCATCTCCTCATGCATATCTACTGACACCCATAAATTCCCCTGAAATCCCAATATATCATCCTCACCTATGGTCCATCCAGAAATAGGGTCATCTCCTGACACACTCTCCAGCAAGACTAGGCCTTACGAATCTGATAGCTTCCTCATTCGCACTTGATCAAGTTAATTAGAGGTAACAGTTACATAAGAAAGAAACAACACCCCCTATCTTTCGTGCACCTTCAAATACATCTCAGAGAATAGAGCCATAAGCTTCTACTCACTAATGGATTTCTGAACTGCATGTATCTGAGTCCTCTTGCTCAACACATTAGCCACTATATTTCCTTTCCCTATCATGTATTCAAGCTCAAAGTCAAAGTACTAGAGGTACTTAACCCACCTTCATTTTCTCATATTTAGATTTCACTGAGTAAAGATATACCTGAAAATTGTTTGGTCAAAGAATACCACAAAATTATCTCCCAATAGATAAAGTCTCCAACAACATAATGCATTAACAACTATAGCCAACTCAAGATCATGTATCGGGTAATTCCACTCATGTGGCCTCAAGTTACCAGACTTGTACACAACGAATCCTTCTCCATGCATAAGTACGACTCCCAGCCCAATACCTAATGCATCACAGTAAACTGTATAACTCTTTCCCAGATCTAGAAATACTACAATTTTTTCTAAAGTCAACTTCACTTTCAGCTCCTAAAATGATGAATCGCAGGAATCTATCCACAGGTACTTCACACCCTTCTTAGTCAGGTCGGTCAGTGGTGCTGCTAAGCGTGAAAAGTCCTTTATAAAATTTCTATAGTAACCAACCAACCCTAGAAAAGTCCTTACCTAAAATAAATTCTTCGGATTCTCCCAAGAAACCACTTCTCTCACTTTTTCTGGGTATACTGATACTTATGTCTCTGAGATAACATGACCTAAGAAGTGAATCTGGTCCATCCAAAAGTGGAATTTTGACAGCTTAGCATATAATTGACTCTCTCTCAGTGTACTCAAAATGATCTAAAGATGGGTAGCATGGTCGTGTAGAGTGTGAGAGTATACCAAGATATCGTCCATGAAGACTATCATGAAGGAATACAAGTATGGGTGGAACACTCAGTACATCAGTGCCATGAAAATTGCAGGCGTGTTTGTGAGAACGAATGACATAACCACATACTTTTATAGACCATAACTTCTCTAAAAAGATATAAGAGGTATATCGGATGGTCTAATGCACAACTGATGATAATAGTATCTCAATTAAATCATTGAGAACACCCGGGATCCTCTAAGCTGATAAAATAGATCATCAATCCTTAGAAAGGGATATTGGTTCTTGACCATCAACTAGTTCAGCTTCCAATAATCCACATACAGTCTGAGGATACCATCCAACTTCTTCATAAATAGGGCAGGTGAACCCGAAGGAGAAGTATTGGGTCAGATGAAACCCTATGAATTTAACTCCTCTAACTACATTTTGAGCTCCTGAAACTTTTTTGTAGCCATCATTTAAGGAGGCATGGACACTGGTGTTTCCCTTGGCACAGGATCAATAAAAAATTCTACCTCTCACTCTAGAGGAAAAACTGAAATTCCTTTAGAAAGACATCCCTGAAATGATTCACCACTGGACGGAATTCCATCTGTGAAGTCCCCTTATCCTCTATGTATAGACTAGAAATCTATGATGTAATTCGTCCCAACCCATGATGCTCGAGTCCCGCTATGTTTTCTTAGACATCCCATTTTCCCTTATGTAAGAACAAAATGCCCTCTAGTGAATTAAAACTCACCCTAAAGTGATAGCATTCGACAACAGCCTGGTAGAGAACCAATCATTACACTCCAAGAATGACATCATAGCCCATCATCTCTAAGACATAGAGGTCCCATAAGAAGTGACACCCACCAAACTCAAGAGAGAACTCCTTGCACTAACATACAGTAGTTGTTCTTGCCCCCAACTAAGTGTCTAGTGTCAATACATTTGCATAAGTAAAGATATAGAGCCCAAGGCTCTCCAAAATATAAATAGATATAAAACTATGGGAAGCCCCTATATCGAAAAGTTCATAATCTAAAACTATGGAAACTAGGATAGTACCTCGAACTGTAGAGGGTCTGGGATCCTGCTCATGTTGGGTCTGCTCCACTGCAAAAGTCTAGCACGTACCGCAGCCCTGTAACCCTTCCTAACCACCCTGAGCTAAACCACACTATTATCACTGAAATCTTGAGGATTGACTACCACGGACACGACATCCACTCAGCCTGAACAGCCTAAATAACTCAATCCCCCAGTTTGATGTGGGACTGGTGGTCCTTCTTCAGTACGATGAATCGAAGTAGAACCCCTATCACCAGCTGCTGGAGAGAAAATCTAACAAAAACGCTAAAGATGACCCATCTTTCCATATTATCATCACTCTAATATATCTCTTGGGAAATGTGGCCTTGTATTCCCACTATTCTTACGCAGGTAGAACACCATTTAGATACTAGAAGAAGTATCCCACTTCCTCGGATCTCTACACATAGCTCCCTGCAGCGCTTCTTGCTGTCAGTCAGAAGGGTACCAACTCCGAATGTCATGTCACCCTGGCTCACAGCCCCATAATCCCTCATATTTTTCTATGTGATTAGCACTCAGTTGACTATAGAGGTGATGGAAGTCAACTTGAAGATGTTCACCTGAGATCAGATGTCATGCCTGAGACCATCCTCAAACTTCTATCCCAGAAATATATCATCACCTCCTGGAATGGTTTTAAAGTGCTATAGATCTATGAATCGAAAATAATACTCCATCACTAAGATAGTACCCTGTTCCATACCCATTAACTATTAGGATCAATCGGCCCTCAAAGTATCTAGGTTGAAGTAATCATATAAGGCACACTGGAACTCATCCCAATCCATAACCTGTCAGTGTGCCACCTATAAGATCACATCCCACCATCTCTTGGTGGAATCTAGAAGCATGTAAGTAGCAAGATTCACCCTTCTCTCTAGAGGCATCTCCAGATGCTCTAAGATAGAAAACATGGCTTCTAACCATGACTATGTAGCCTGAGGTCCTCTATCCCCCGAGAAGGTGGGAGGACGCTACTGCTGAAAGACACATGTCAACTATTCCATTGACGGGGAAGAATGTGGTACTCTACTAAAGGTATGCATAAACCTCAAGAAGACCTCTCAAAACTGTGCATTGACACATATATTCTAGATAATGGATAGTGCCAAGACGGGCATGACTGGAGGATCTACTGGTGATCAGCCATGTCCAGTGTCTGGTCACTACAATGAATCTGGCATACAACCGGAGGACATCGCGGTGGCATGAATCTGCAAGGTCAATGAAACACCTTAGTTAAAGGTTATCAAGTATTGAAACATAGAAGTTCAATAAAGGAACATGAGAAGGAAAGCATTCATGTTTTTCAAAATAGGGATACATATTGTGTATGACTCATACACGGTGTGTTCCTTTAATCCTTCACATGGGCCTGTACTCCTTCAAACCCTAGTCATGTAACACCCCATACACACGGTGTGTTCTCCCAAGACAGGACTTGTACTTGAATCATTTCCCCTCCTTGAGTTATTCTACATGACTAAACCACACGGTTCACCTAGAAAGAGACTACATGGTGTGTTCGTTCCAAACATGATGTCTACTAAAAGGATTTCATCGGCCCTTGTTGTTAGTCACACGGCCAGATACATGGGTTACACTACATAGAATGTTCAAGCTATACACAGCATGTTCAAGCTAGACATGGTGTGTGTGACATAAGTTTCAACCATCCATGTTGTTAGTCACACGGGTGGACACATGGTCTATACAACTCGTCATGTACGTCCGTTACATGGTATGTGCCATAAAAGATTTCTCAACACCATGTATCTACCCACACATGGAGTGACATGGTTATATACTACATGGAATGTACCTATGTATATGTTGTGTACTTACAAAAAATAGTTCCTTCCTGAACAAAAGGATACATGGCGTGTATTCAAGAAAAAAACACCATGTATTCTGGGTTTTTCTAGATAGTAAGCCTCAGAAACTACTCTAGAACCCATAAAAACACTAAAACAAACATTAAAGTGCCAAATTACAATCTGTGGGGGGCCATACTCCCTACGAATCAAAGTTTGGAATCTTATACATGTCATATGCAAGAAAAATAGTACAATTAGTCACATGATCCACCAAATTCTGATCCATGAGGGCCCATAACAATGGAGGGACCAAAATTTGGTGTTTATTCAAATGAAACCTTACACAATCCAATATCATATAAAATAACAGGTATTCTATCAAGGAATTTATCCCAATAGAATAAATATCTAGCACAACACCTATCACAACAACATGCATTCAGTAATGCACCCTAAATAGAATGGAATGAATGAATGACACGTGATCTCTAGAAAGTGTTTATATGATGCATGAGATATAATACCCTCATCTCATCAGGTTTCAATAGAAATATAACCTCAATAACATCAACAATAACAGCACAATACATGTGAATCACCCAACGGTAAAATCAAAATGGCTATAAAATTGAAATCCATAAAAATTGCAATATTTAAGGCATATTAGATTTTCCCTATACATGGGTTAGCTAATCTTGATCATAGCTTACTACCAACTTCCTATTTAATCATATCCTTGACTACAGGCTCTAAACAGTAAGTCAATTATAAAATAATTCCTCAAATACCACTTTGTAACGTCCTGATTCCACGTGCCGCCCAGAGGGGCCCCGTACCCAGTTGGTCACATGGCTTCAAGCGCATTTCCCAAAATTCCAGAGGCTTCCTAATAGAAGTGAAGTCCATGGGGTTGATAGTGGGGACATTATTACCTCATTTTAAGAGTAATTCAGGGGAAATAAATAGATAATGGTAGCGGAATCAATAATAATACCATACAATAGTAAACCGAAAAAGACTGAGTAAATAAAAAACTGCATCATATATATATATATATATCAATGATGATGCATGTCACAAGTATCTATCAAAGTATATAAACAAGTCATAGTGCTGGAATAGAGTACTAAACAAAAGTAAAAAAGGAAAACAAGTAAACAACTCATCAGCATCACAAGCCTTAGCTTGTTCTTATGCTCCTCGACTCCACAGTAATCAAGTACCTGAGGTAGAAGGATGATTTCCCTTATCTATACCTATAGTAATATAATCTGTTTAGGATAAAAAACATGACACTAATAGGTTTTGAGATGAATCCTAGTAGGAAACCATCCAAAAGATTTGTGCCTAATAGTCAATGAATATATGTGGCAGGCAATAAGAAAAATTAAGCAATAAATAAGGAAGTACTCCAAAGTAAATAGTCCTACAGTTTTAATTACATTCATTTTCATTTATCAAAATAAACAGACAATCAAACACAAGAAACCCTCTAGGAAGTTCTCACAGTCTAACCCTTCTGGTTCAGCTTTAGAAAATACTCTATGAGGAAGCTCTCACCGTCAATTCCCCCTATGGCCTCGTAACGGTGATCTATAGACACTCTGGGGAAGCACTCAACGTCCAATTCCCCATCTGGTCTTGAAATGAGGAACTACAGAAACTCTGAAGGAGAACACACATCCATTCCCCCTGTGGTCTCACAACATGAAAAGTAACAGACACTCTAGGGAATCCCTCAGCATTTATTCCCCTTATGGTCTAAATACACCAGGTTCCCACATCCCTATGTAAGTCGATCGTGCACAAACGATTTTTATCAGTTAAATAAAACCTCAATAACTACTTTTCTAAACAGCTACAAATCATATCACAACATCAAATAATATCACTCCATCCTAACAATACTAGGCATAGAAAACAAGTGGACTAACATGCAAGGCTAGACCAAATGGTCAATATCAAATCAAACATGGGAAAATTCCCCCATAGCATGGAAAAATAACACTATTTAAAAACAAGATCCCTAACTCAATAAAACAAGAATAGTAGGCATTAATAGGGTTAAAATCCCTAAACACACAATAACCCAATCTAGGGTATTGGGAACTTTTACACATAATATTCAAAGACTAACTATGGAAAGGCACAAACCACCTACCTTGGCATTATACGCTCGATATACTCCGACGTCGGCCCTTGAATCGGCCTAGAAAAAAGTATATCTATAAAAACATCTAAAACATTCAACCAAGTATATCCCACGAAAGTAGAGAAATCAAGGAACAAGGCTCTAGAAGAAGGAAGAACATACCTTGGAGATTCAAACGTAATTGATAGCATTTGATTTGGAGTACGGACAGCGGGTTGGGGGCTCGGAGAAGAATCATCGGCTTCGGTCACTCCTGGACGAGATGAGTTGAGAGGAAGATGTTTCTTCTAATTAGAAATTACCCTGGCCTGTTTAATCAAATAAAAAGAAAAGTACACAGCGTGATCATTTAATGTACATGATGTGTAATTGCCTTAACCGCCCCCCACTTTAGGCTCTCTTCAGGTCACCTCACACGACCATGTACTCAACCATTACATGGCTTGTACATGGTCACCCACAGCAACTGGGTACATGGCGTGTACTTATAAGTACATGGTGTGTACTCCTTAAATTTCCAGAAACTCCACTTTTTCTCAAAACACCAGAAAAATAGGATCTATATCTGAAAAGAAGATCTTAGTTCTTACATATATGTTAGAGTAATTGTTATAAAATATTTTTAGGTAGTCATAGTTTTAGGTCTACATGTATTGGTTATACCCCTATGAATCTATTATTACCATCCATGTATGTGAAATAACTCTTTATTTATTAATTTTTTTTATCAATACTTTTTTATATATTCCAGTTATTGGAATGATAGTTTATTATTACTATTCATCATATTTTGGATTCTTATTACTCCTTAATTTCATATGTCATATTTTCATTTGTTTAGTGTATTTAATAAAGACTTGATGGATATTTTTAATATAGGTAGTACTAGTTTTAGTTATAGGATTTAAAGTATTAAAAGTGGGATTTCTATTATAAATATTTAATTCATATAGGACCCAAGGATTCATATATCATAACATGTCCCCACAAAGACCCCTTAAATCATAGACAAGAACATGTAGACCCCCCAAATATCATCTTTAATGGGCCACAAGTTAATAACTAGTTTTAGTGGTGTAATTATCACAAATGATAGGAATTACCACTTTTAGAGAACACAATGGAGTACAATTTTTATCCTCATTAGCTCCATCTCATGAACAACTATTATTGACATTTTTTCCTTGAGACTCATCACCCATATATATTATTTTTCTTGAACAAATCTAAATAGTAATCCCATGGATGAATACTACTTAGAGTATTTCAATCAATATAGGTGCATTTCCGCAAGATATGGATGATGAGTCTTGAACAATAAAATGAAATAATAATTATTCAGTAGATGATTCTAATGAGGAATTTTTTCTATAACTTTCACATTTTGATGAATTTAGAGTATAACACCTACCATAATGTATTAATTATTTTCTTGAATTTAATTACCCTTTTTCTTCAAAGAATACTGAAATTATTTGAAATAATCTAATGTTGGGTTTCCCTTATTAGAATTATCTATATCTTCCACCATTGATAATCAATATCTTATGTGTATTTATTTATTTATGGTACAAAATGAATATTTTATAAAATTAATATTATGGATATGAATAAAAAATTGATGTATGCGAATCATTTGATAAAATAGTATAAATATGGTGTTAACTATTTCATCCAGTTTGCAATAGAGAATTCATATGACCCTTCTCAAATCTTTTTTTTGTGTTTACGTTATTATTATTCAATAAAAATTAATACGAAAGAGTTGAAAGAATGTTTTATTTGTCATGGAATAGATCATATCTTTAAATTTTTGACTAAAATCAATTAAAACTGAATGTGCACACCAATTGGGATGATACTATGGTTAATGGATCATTTGATATAAATACCAATGTAAATGATGATGGAGATCTCATGGAAGAAATGATAGTGGAAATTTAAGATGGCCTTCATGATTATCCAAAGTTTTTTGATAAGTTAAATAGTTATTCTAAGAGATCATTGTATAATGGTTGTACTAAATACAAAACATTGTCAGTTGTATTGAAGTTATATAATTTGAAAGCTAGTAGTGTATGGAGTGACACCAGATTTACAAAACTACTTGGCCTTCTGAAGGATATACACCTAGAGTAAAATTAACTATTATGTTGAATATATGACACTAAATGAATTCTATGTTAAATGGTAAATGATCTCTAAAAAAATGCATGCCTGTCCAAATTATTTCATATTAATTTTTGAGGACCTTAAATCACTAATACAATTCCCTAAGTGTAACGTGGATCCATTCAAGAAAAATGAATTGATTCCTTCAAAATTTATATAGTAATTTCCTATCATTCCATGATTTAGAAGACTATATGGATGTTGGGAAACCTCAAGAAAATTTATTTGGAAATAATATATAATAATTAAATAAGGGAACCTATATCATCCAGAAAATTATCCTCAGTGGAAGAAAATTGATTATGAGTATCCTAAATTTGGAAATGAGCTAAGAAACTTTGGTCTTACAATATCATTAGATAGAATAAATCCTTTTGTTGTATAGATTAGTACACATAGTACATTTATTTTCTTGTTGTTAAATTATAACATTCCTCTATATTTATCCATGAATCACAAATACATTATGTTGTCTCTACTTATATCCAGACCAAAGAAACTCAGTAATGATATTGATGTCCATTTGGATCCATTGATCGAATATCTAAAATTAATGTGGGATAATGGGTTAAAATGTATGATTCTTATATAAGGGAATAATTCACATTAAGTCCCATTTTTTATGAGAAAATAAATAAAATTCTTTCTCACGGAAATTTATCAGGCTTGGAAATCAAAATTTTTTACCTTGATGACAAAAATATCAATCATGGATGACAACATTCGATGGGATTATCGAACAAGGTATAACATAGTCTCCACTAATGGGTGATAAAAAATTAAATAAAGTAATAGATATTAACACTATTGTCAATAAACCATTTTCAAAAACCCTTACAAAATCAAGTTGGAATAAGAGTTCAATTTTCTTTGAATTACTATTTTGGAATTTTCTGTAAATTTTAAATTTTCTTGATGTCATGCATGTTGCGAAAAATGTATTTGATAGTGTTATAGGACTATTACTTAATTTTATTATAAAAATAAAATATGGAATCATGGATAAGTTGTACATGATTGACATGGGGATAAGGTAATTGTTGGCATAGATAAAGGGTAATGGGTGGAATTTTCTTCCTCCTGCAGCTTACACTCTATCTAGATAAGAAAAATTGCAATTTTTACTTTTTCTTAATTGTGTAAAAGTACTATAGGGTTATTCATAAAATATCAAGAATGTCATGTCAATGACTAATTTGAAGTTATAGAGACTAAAATTACACTACTTTAATGTTTTGATACAAGATTTGATGCATGTTTATTTCCATTTCATTCTTCCTAAAAATGTAGAGCATACATTAATCAATCTCTTATTCTTTTTCAAATCCATATTCAGTAAATTTATAGACTCGATGAAGATTCAAATCATTAATAAGGATGTTTTACTCATGTTTTATGAATTATATATGTTCTTATCACCATAAATATTTTATATAATGGTCTACCTGATGGTTCTCTTGGTTAGAAAGGTTTAAATATGTGGTGCTTTCCATTATAGATAGATGTACCCCATTGAATGGTTTATGAAGATTTTGAAATTATATGTCAAGAATCAAAGTCGACCAGAATGTTGTATTGAATAATGATATATTATTAAAGAATTTGTTTAATTCTATACTGATTACATATCATATGTTGATAGCATTGGTCTCCCAAAGTCTCATCACAGTGGACACCTTATGGGAGAAGGGATTTCTAGAAGAGATGTTGTTATAATTACCATCATAGAGCAAGGGAAAGAACACATTTACATTTTACATAATAGTGAAGATGTTGATCCATAAATTGAAACCCAAAAGGCAATTATTAGAGATTTGAATTCATCAAGGCCTAAAGGATGGATATCAAATACACATAACCAATAGTTTATTATATGGTCCCAAGATAAAATTTATAAGGAGTTATTTGAAAATCTAAATTCAATTGATGAACAGCTTTGATGGCTCATCAGGGGACCAAATGAAAAAGTTATATATTATACTGTTCTTTTGTATTGAATTTTATATTCAATACAAAAGAACATGATGACTACAGTATGATGCAAAACAATGCAGTTACACTTATGGCAGAAATGATTCACATATCTAGTTCCAAGGATAGAAATAAAATATATGAAAATATGTCATATTTGGGAATTATCCAACAGATATAGAATTTGTATTATATTACATTTCAAGTTCCTATTTTTCAATTCAAATGGGTTGAAAATAGGAGTACAGTGAAAGTTGATGGAATGGGCTTGATGAAGGTGAATTTCAGTGTGGAAGGGGAAAATTATGAGTCATTCATAATGGAATCACATACAATGCCAGTATTTTATGTATCAGATCCAAAAAATAAGAATTGATTGAGTATCCTACTGGCGACTAAAAAACTGTCAGGTCAAATGAAAATTAAATCAAGGATTATCCTTTCATTAAGAGATTAAAATCAATTCATACAGGACCCATTTTAGACTATGTCTTGTATGTCAGAGGGGACCAAAAAGGGGATATTTTTATTCCCAATAGAGGATCCAAATCCCTAAAACCATTAAAAATGGATTTTAAGGAGAAGGTAAAAGTTTTTTTTAATATATTGTGGTTTTCCTAAAAATATAATGTATTCTTTAATGTAACAATATAATCTAAATTAAATGTTTCACTACTCATGCAGACAATATCTTCTACACATGAGGATATTACCAATCTTAAGAAATAACATGCCATAACCAATGAAACCCTTTGGGAACATATAAAGGTAATTTTATGATATACGTTCTCTATTTTACCAAAATATTATATAATAAAACATTGATTTAATTTTCATTATTCCTTATAGATTTTGTTTATTTTAGAATATTTATATCCATCTTTCATTCCTTTTTATACCAAAACTTTTACAGTATTATTCTCCCTCAAAATCTTTTCACCCCTATAGTGTTGGAATTTATCACGTTCCTTCAAGTTCAATCCACTACCTTTGTAGTAAGAGAAACGATGGTACCTCTTCTCAATCATAGTGGTAATCTTGATGGTTTTATAGAAAAATAATTTTCCATAGAATTAATGTACTTTTTATTATTTATTTTTTAGTATTAATCATGTTAGAATTTTTTTCTCATAATGATGGATTCTGTTATTCAAGTTTGGGGGTTTATTCAAATATGCTCATGCTTATGATAGATTGGACTTAAAGGATGCAACTAAGATAATTAAAACAAGAAAATGGGTAAAGAATGTATACAACCACCATGGAAAGGTTAATTCCTACTACTTATCTAATTATTTTTTCCATAATTTTATATACTATTTGTAAGATATTTTCCTTGTCATTTTTATCAAATACATATTTAGTTTTTTTTCACAAATATTTTGGGAAGTCATATTTTGATTTCAACTATCTAAAACATGCCAAAAATAGATAACATGTTCCTTTCTTACAATGTTACCAAGATTTCTATTTAATTTCATTACCAAACATCCAACACTGCATATTAAGTATATGTTCTTATCCGAAATACTTTTTTCGACTAAGAACATTGTCTCAATATGAAGTTTGGAAGTTTGAAAAACAAAGGAAATTGAAAGCATGGTAACATTGGTAGTTTGGATTTTTTTGATACTTTAAGACATTTAGAAATTATTCACACCTCAATCTGATGCATGGTGTAACCAGTGTGACTCCAAGAATATACTTTTATTTAAAATTAATATTAATTTTAGTAAAAAAGGAAATTAACAAACTCAAAACCAAGAAAAATCATTTATATTTTTTTGATACTTTAGTATAATGATCCATAAGTCATTTCTAATATGTTGGAATTAGAAGAACCTCAATATAATACACAATGTTCTTGGTATGACTCAAAGTGTTCATTGTCAGTTTAAAATTGACATTTTAGTTCAAAAATTATCAATCACTGGAAACTGAGAAATCATGCTCAGATTGTATTGATAATTTATTAAAACGAGTAAATAGTGATTTTTGATGTGTAGGAATTAGTCTCATGTAAAACCAACATACGATGTGATCAATATGACTCAAATTGCATGTTTCTAGTTTAACATGATATTTTTGTAAAAGAGATTAGAGGCACACTCAAAATAGATCAAACACATTCATATTATTTTGATAATTTATTAAAGAGATCAATAATTCATTTGGGATGTGTAGGATTCATCCTTACCACAATTTGACACACGGTGTGACTAGTATGACTCCATGTTTGTATTTTTATTTAAAAATGACATTAATTTTAGTAAAAAAGTCCACTAAGATACTCAAAATTGATCAAACACGTTTAGATTGTTTTTAAACTTTATTAAAATGATCCACATGTCATTTTTGAGGCATATGAATTAGTTGTAACTCAATATGATACAAGATGTTCCTAGTATGACACAAAGTGTCTATTATCATTTTAAAATTGAAATTTTAGTTCTGAAAGTTCCACTAACTAAAAATATATCAAAAACACTCATATTTTCTTGATAATTTAGGAAAATTGATACATGATGTGACCGGTATGACTCAAATTGTGTGTTTCGAATTTAAAATGATATTTTAGTAAAAAAGAAAAGTGACATACTCAAAACTAAGAAGATACATTCGGATTTTTTTGATACATTAGGAAAACAATACATAATTCAATTATGATATTTAAAAATCAGACACACCTTAATCCTATGCACAGTGTTATCAGTATGAATCCAAGTACACATTTTTATTTAAAATTGACATTACTTTTAGTAAAAATACAACTAACATACTAAAAACCAAGAAAACACATTGTTATTTTTTTATACATTAATAAAATGATACTTAAGTCATTTTTGAAGTGTAGGAATCATGCTCACCTAAATCTAATACATGATGTTACGGGTATGACACAAAGTGTTGGTTAAAATTTTAAAATAGACATTTTAGTTCAAAAAGTGTCACTCACTAAAAACCAAGGAATTACACTTGGATTGTATTAATAATTTAGTAAAATGATTCAAAATTCATTTTTGATGTGTAGGAATAATTCTCATTTCAAACTGACACACAATGTGACTGGTATGACTCAATGTGTGTTTTTTCTAATTTATAATGAAATTTTAGTAAAAAAATATAAGTGACGTACTCAAAATAGGGAAAACACATTCAGATTGTTTTGATACTTTAAGAAAATGATCCATAATTCATTTGGGATGTGTAGAAATCATCCTTATCTCAATATGATGAATAGTGTGACTGGTATAACTCCAAGTGCATCTTTTCAATATGTAGTTTTAAGTTTATTTTAAAATGTGCATCACATCGCAAAAACTGAGAAAACAATCTTAGATTTTTTTCTCATCATTCTATATAATATTACTTAATTAATTTCCTTATAATTTTTATCTTATATTTATTTTGTTAAATGTCACAGATATAATTATAGAAGACGAACAAGAAATGGTGTAACATGCAAGAATCAACTACAACTCAATCTAAAACACCGTGTTCCTAGTATGACTGATTGTTTAGTTTAAAAATAATAGTTTGTATTTAATTTATTTCTTTATATTATTAAAAACATAAAAACTATTTTCTTATACAGGTGTGGCTTTTTTCCTGAGTAGGGGTGGTTTTTTTGGCAATGGACTGAGTGGGGGTTAGGGTCAAAATACAAAGGGATGTCAATGTTTTTGAATGTATGAAATAATTTGTTCTTATTCATGTGATTATATAAACCAATTTTTTAAATATCTATAATATTTTTTTTTCTTGTATTTGTGTTGTAAATTTTATTTCAGTTAAATTTTGTATTGGTACTTTATTTTTTTGATTTATGGTTATGCTTATGGTGCTACAGTGTACTGTTACATCACATTGCGATGGTGTAGCAGTGTACTATTATATCACATAGTAGTATTCCCCTTTATTATCACATTTAATAGCACTGATAAAGGGTCCCTTTATCAGTGTTTCAAAAATCACCGATAAAGGAACCTTTTAGGAGATTTTTTTTGCAATGATAATAGCCTAGGGATTTTAATCTTGCTCCGGTAGTCAGAAATCACCCAGTTCTATTAAAGGCCATTTTTAGCATTGTTAAAGGCATTTTTTTAGTAGTGAGAGAATCCATTAGTATAATTTTACAAGTACAAAATAACTTCTTTTAAGGATGGAATCCAACAATACTTCCTATGAAATATGGTACAAAAACCTTCATTGAAATATTTCAAGCTTTTTGGAAGTCTTTGATTAGTAAAAATCAAAAATCCAAATCTTGGGAAATTTTAAGAAAAAATTGAGGATGTAACTTTCATGAGATATTCACCCAGTGGAAGTAGTTACAAATGTATGAACAAATGTATACAAAATTTGATGGATTATTATGTTGTGAAAAGTTATTGAAAATAAAACTTCCTTAAAACATATTGTTTAAAATGTTTTGGAAGATAAATCAATTATTTACAAAGATGATAGTGATCCATAATAAGTGACTAAAGAAACGAAAGAGTCATGTGATAGAGAAAGTGATGTTAGTAGAGAAATTCTAAAATATCATACTTTATAGAAATAGGATGAGACTAAAAATATTCTTGGAAATTTGAATGAACTGATTTATACAAGAAGAATATTGAGATTAGAAAATCATACAACACTCATATCACAGATTAGCTATAATCAGATTCAAAATTAATTGAACATAAAGAATCGGTTCATATTATGAAAGAGTGACTTGATCAAATTGGGAAAAATGGAACATAGGAACATATTCCACATCCAATTGGAAATAATATTATTGGGTCAATGTGAATTAATTTAAACAAGTTAAATGAGAATGGATAAATTTTGGAAAATAAGGATCAACTTGTGTGAAAATTTATTCATTAGTGGAAGGTATGGATTTTAACAAAACATTTTATCCTATATAAATATTGGAATAAATCAAAATGTTCATAGTAGTGGATGCACATCTTTGTTAAAAAGTTTATCAAATGAATGCAAATTACTATTTATTAAATAAGTAGATTGATGAAGAAGTGTACATTAATAAACCTTGTGGGTTTATACTTTATAATAATGGAAGAAAGGTTTGTAAGTTAAGTAAATACATGTTTGGATTGAAATAATCTCTATGTTCTTGGTACTCCAAACTTGATATTTTTATAAAAAGGTTGAATTTCTCTAAAAGAAAATTTAATAGTAACTTGTATGTGAAAGAAGTGGATTCATGCACCTTTTATTGTAATTGTTTATGTGGATGATATAATTTGTTCTATGGATAGAGAAAATGTTTTAAAAAAATTTATAAAGAAATAAAAAATAATTTTGAGTAGTCAATTTTATGAGAAATAACTTTCTCTCTAATTTTAAAACTTTAACAATAGGATAAATAAATGTCACTATCATAAAAAAAGTATGGTAGAGTGATGTTACAAAATTCTAGAATAGAATATTCTAAAGAATTTTATACTCTAATTTCAATGAGTTCAAATTTGAATAAAGATGAAACCGAAAAAAGTGTAAATTGAATAGATTTTTGGAAGCTAATAAGAAGTTTTCGTTACCTTATAGCCTCAAGAACTGATATTGTTTATGTTATCATTTTATGTTCAAAATATAAGAGTGATCTAAAATAATTTAAAATGGTTGAAGCAAAGAGAATTATGATACATGTTAAAGTAATAACATCACATGGGCTATTATACTAAACAACTTGTGATATAAACTTTCATGGTTATACTAATTCTGAAAGGGATTGATGTTGCAATGATAGAAAACTAACTTTTGGAGGAACATTTTATATTAAGGAATATTGTGAGAGTTGTAATAGTAATAAATAGAGTTAAATAACTTTGATCTTAGTAGAATCAGAATATATTATAGCCACATAGGCTTATACTCAAATTTTGTGGATGAAAGCTAAGCTGGAAGATTCAAAAGTGAAATTTTATACATCATTGAAGAAATTTTTTGATAATATATGTGAAATTGATCTTTTAAAAAATCATTTCCAATAATTAAGATAAAATAAAATTGATATTAAGTTTCACTTCATAAAAGATAAAGTTTATGGTGGATATTTTTTATGTAATATATTTCAACTAAGTATAAAATTTATGATATCTTTATTAAAGGTATGCCAAAATAAAGATATGTGGATTTGAGGCTAAAAGTTTGTGTCCATCCTCCACCTATGACTTTATAAAATTTTCAAGAAAATCCCCCACTATGATTTATATTATGTTAAAAAATTTAGAGATAAAGTAACAACTTTGTAAGAAGTTTTCAAATTTCTTTTATTAATGAATATAAAGTTGTGGTTATCATAAAATGGGGGAGAAAACAAAAGGGGGGGAGTGTAAAAAATGATTTTTAAAGAATAGACAATATCAAAGTGAATGGTATTTTGTCTTAACATGGACATATATTTTATAATCACTAAGGAATTTAATTTCTTAAAAAACATTACTTAATAAAGTAGTGTGGTGTTAAGACACTACCTTTTTAGAAATGTTGTATTTTGGTAAAAGTTCAAAAAATGAGTTGTTACAAAATATAGTTGTGAAAATTTTTGGTGTTTAAAACTGATGAGTTGAAAAAGTTTTTAATTAAGTCTTTAAACAAATCCAAAGGGGGATATTGAAGATCTATTGAAATTTTTTCAATAACTTTTGTATTTTTTAACAAATAACTTTTTATAAAGAATGTATTTTAAATAAGTGAAGTTATTAAAAATCCATATATATAGTTTTCTGTAAATTTTTTATAGAATAAAAATTTAGAATGTGTTTAAATTTATAAAATTAAGTCAGATGAAGCTATGCTGATCTAAATTTTTATTATTTAATGAAAACTATCATGATATAGGCATATATTGAAATGGGAAATTGAAGTTTATTGGACCCATATTACCAGATAGAGAAGACCCAAATGCTAAAGTTTTTATAGAACAAGAATTATGAATTTACTAAAGTTCAAAGAATTTAAATGTTACTAATGAAATGATCCATCAAAAACCCATCATTTGATGGTTCCAATAGAAATTATAATTTTATACATAGAAAATTTTATATAGATTCATCACACATAGATCCCTGAATATATGTGGATATAATTTTTTCGAATGTAGATCTTCGAACACAGCTCAGGATGAAGACCTCTGGAAGTAGTATGGCAGATGCAGAACATTGAACATAGATTACCATATATAACAACTTCATACGGAGTTTTTTTCAAAGCCTAAGTTTCAGGACACAAATTTATACTCACATTTCTCAAGATAGATAAATTTCAAGATATCTAAAAGTTTGAACTTCTTGATGTTTGATAAAGTTCAACCTTTATAAACAAAAACATCCTTTAATACAAAAAGATCAGATAAAGATTTTCGTGGAAAGTCTGATATTTTAAAAGTTGTGGAGTTTTTTGTAAATGATAAGAAAGAAAAGATGTTGGTTTTCAGTCATATTGATAAGGAATAATTTTTAACTGATAAATAATGCATATGAGTTTTTATAAAATAAAGTTATAGATCATCTTTGGTTTTGGACATAAAGTTCTATATGAACACTTTTGAACAGATATTTATGAATAATTTTGAAGATTCATGAACAGATAGAAGATGTTTAGGTGAGTAAGTCACAATAATTGAATAAATTTAAAGTGTGTAATCAGACATTGTTTTTTAGACATACAAGAACAGATATAGTAGAATGTAAAATATTCCATAAAAAAATGTTATAAATATTGAGTTTCTATTGGGCAGTCATTGTAGGAAACTAAATTATATAGAATTTAAAATAATATAATCAAATATATTCAGATGGCTTAAAGAAATATAAAAAACAATATTATTTTAATTGGTTTTTAAATAATTTACTAAGGAATAAAATCCTATTGTTATAAAATTAGTTCAAGAGTAAAAAAGAATAAAAGTTTAGAATGATTATTCTGTAAATAGAAGGTTTGGACGAATAATTTCTAGATAGAAATCTTACTTAACATTAAAAAGTTATAAAAATTAGGAAATATGATAAATTTGTAATCTATGAAGAATTTGTTATTTTTTGAGAAGATTTGAGAATACTCCAATATATTTTAGAAGATTTTATAAGCAACACAATGAAATTCAAATGAGCATGAAATTTAGATTTATGAATTTCAGTGTGTAGGAAATGAAATTTGGTATCACTCATTTTCTAGTATGGTATCACCTTCAAATAGAGGTGAAAAGTACAATGGTACATGTTTTGGAGAGAATGTACACTGATAAAAATCTAATACACTGGAAGAATAAATTTAGAACTTAGTTTCTAACTGAAGTTAGTTTTGATGTCAAAGAAACGTTCTGAATAGAATAATGTTTTTTAGCAGAGTATCAGATTGAGTCAAAGTTCATAATACCAGACAATGAGTATTAGTCTTAGGAAGGTCATACCAAGTAATTGTGAAGATTTTATAAAAGGATCAGAATTTTTTTAATTAATGAGAATTTAGATTTTTAACCACATTAGTTTTTTTGAAGGTGCATTGGGTGGAGGCCACAGAATATAGGCCCACTAGATAGATATTTTCTGATGGATGAGATGGTTAGAGATAATATTAGATATATTATTTTGAACAAACATTTATGGATTATATTGAACAATGTTTCATATTTTGTCATGGATCGATTTTCTTATGAAGAATATTTAAATAGAAAGAGTCAGTATAATCATACCTATCGAAAGATAAAAGGATACTAAAGGAACTTTTCTCAAATGTTTTATTCACTTATTTCTTAGAGTAAATTTCCATGGACCCAAGGGAGTGTCCCTGGAAAACAGTTTACCTCCCACACTAAGTCTGAAACTTATAAACATTATGTTCATTACTTAATTTTTTACATTTTTATGCATGTGAGTTTACTAAAAGTTGATAAGGAAACAACTCTAACAAGTTACTGGGGTTCTATTTCATAAAACATTAAATTCGTAAAAGTATAACAACTGATTGAACCCCCCCCCCTCCCCATTTTTTTGATGATCCTTAAAAACTATAGAATGAATAAATAAATATGAAATTTATAATAGATTTATGATTATAAAAAAGTGAAATATTATCTAATATATTTATATTCTACAAGTTAGAAAAATTAAATCATCGTTCATGAGTATGTATAAACCACCATCTCTATAAAATGACGTGGAAAATTTTTCTTGACTAACTTACATGGTTGGTTTTAAAAGTGTATATAATTTATTAATATGATAATTATAACTTGTTTAAGATTATAGAGTTTATGGAACCATAACCCATTTGAGCATGATCAATGCATTGATATTGTTTTTAAGTTATAAATCAAACATCCCCAAAACTCCCAATATAAACTAAACCATTTGTGTAAATAAATAATTCATGTAAATAAATGAAATAAATGGAATAATTATAATAAAATTAATAGGAAAAAGTTTATTAATAAATTAAGGATAATATAATTTTATTATTCATGAGTTAGAGAATGTCAGAATCCAGAAGGGACTTAATGTAAGGGATTTTCCTTTAAAACATTGTATAAAATATATTAAAATCTTTCTTATGTAAATCCATGTTACTTTATAAATTTATAGATTTATATTAATTATTCATAAAAGGTTGATAAATTTCATTTTCAATTATTTTTTACTTTCTTCTTAGATGTTAAAAGGAAATTTTTCAACATTTTTTACATGGGTTATTTTTTAATTTTAACAAAAGCGAAAAAAGAAGGGGGTTTAAACTTATAAAAATTGATAGATTTTTCTTAATATCAAATCCATTATTAATTATCAATATTCCAATATAAGTTTCCATTTTTATTTTCAAATATATTATTTCTCTTAGTATTTTATAAATTTTTAGTTTTTTAAAAATATTTTCTAAAGAAACAAAAACTTTTTCTCATCTTTATGAGATAACTAAAAGTGTTATTGCTTCTAGGATTGTATACCAATTAAAATAGATTTTCTTATTAATGTAAAATATATAAATATTTTATTCAGGATTTGTTTCTTAGATAATTTATATGAATTATAGGTGATCCAGAAATAACTCTAATGTCGTTTGAGCTAGATATAGCTCTGCAATTCATTGGGTAAAGTGAAGGAGTCTATTGGTGAGAGGTTACTCCCACGAGAAATGGGAATTATCTGTTTAGTTGATTCCATTATAAAGGTTATTTGAAGGTATAATTTAATGATAATTTCCTAAGGTACCTACATTATATTCTTACAATGATTTATAAAAGAAAATATTTTAATTTTGAAAGGCAAGAAAATTATTTTTAAGGAAATTTTATGGATTTTATTTTTAAAATAAATGTAAAAGGATTATTTTTAAAGAAAGTGTGTTCATGAGTTTTTATTATTGTTAAAAATAAATATTATTATGATTATTTTACTTTATATTAGTATATGAAATGTTTCAATAAATCTATTAAGCAATTAAATTGTTTTCAAGGAAAAATAAATGGATATTTGAGATAAAATGTTCATTTGGAAAAATAGAAACGTTTTTTTGTATTTTTCATGTTTAAAAATAAAATAATGGCTTTATTTTATTTTATGTCTATTTTTGATAGCGTGGTGTCATTTTGGTGTTAGTTTTTATGTTATATTATGAGGTTGGGTATCTTTTTAAGCGTCTATGGAGTTTTATCCCGAAACATGGATATTTTTTGAGTTTTCTTATTATGCATGGTTAAGTACCAACTATATGAGTCCTTAGAGAAACCATGTGAGTCCCTTGAATTATGGACACTAGCGTATGGATTATGCATGGTTCGTTAAACTATGTTAAAATTTATAAATAGACTCTATAAATTGAGTGTGTTATTTGGCATGGTTGGAGCATGGTTTTTCCAACCTTCAAACAACTACAGGAAATGTGTCGGGCAAGGTTTTTCTAGGTAATTCCTATTTCTTAGATGGAATAAGGTTAGGTGAACCATACATATTAATCTTTTTTTCAAGATTTAAAAAATAGATTTTTATTTTATTTTAATAGTCTTGAATTAAAAATAAACTTTACTCCCTCACCCATCTCCCTCATGCCACCCCCCCCCCCCCACCACCGCAACCAGACCACCCTCCTCTCATATGATACACCTAGTAGAATCCCCTTACACACATTCCTCCTCCTATAAAACCTCATTCTTCCTCTAATTTCAGCTGATTTTCCCTTGAAATATTCAAGTAGTAAGCCTTCCTTCCTCTCATTTCTTCTCCCTTGGATTTTCCCCACTTTGTTAAACCTATATCTATTTCAGATCATAAATAGGGTTAGGTGTAGTTTTAAAAAAAATTGTTTAGGGTTTGTAGGTACTCTCTATTTTGTGTGGGAGCCTTATCCTTTGAAGGTGTCATGTTTCAGATTATGGCAACTAGGTTCTAGCTCAATTTCCATTCGTTTGAGGTAGGTGTTTCTTTATTATCACATTATATTACATTCCTTTAATTACTTGATAGTTTAAAAATGGTTTACAATTTAAAATATGACTATATATATGACCCATGAGTATTAAATTATTTTAAAATGTGGTTTTATACCTTGGAATGGGGTAGGATCCCATGCCAAGTATTTCTGAAAATTCACAATTGGTTTTTTAAGAATAATTTTTTTATAAGGTGTGGTGAGAACTAGACAAATATTTTAAAATGTATTAATTTTTTAATTAGTTTCTCAAACCAAATACTTTGGGTGTTTAAAGTTTTTAACATGGGTTATGTGGTTTTAAAGGGATTTGTTATCACATAAATATGGTATTTTTAAATCCTTTCATGTATTTGAATAATTTAAAAGGTGTTTTAAATAAATTGTAAATTTTAAAATGCTTTCAAGTATTATTTTATCATACTTTGTCTTAATATTATAATGAGATGTATTTTTTATAAGATAAAATGGCTTGGAATTATAAGTGTATTTTTAAGAGATGACCCATTTATAATTTTATAAATATTAGTTTCCATAAAAGGTGTAAACCTTTCTTGATCTCTTTATAATTGTTATGTGTATACGGTGGTTGTTGAGCCCATGAGGGGGTTTTTTTGTTTCATTTAATATAATTCTTGTGATTATTTATTTTGGGATATTTTTTTATGAGGGTGTGGGAGGTGATATGTATGTAGTTTAAAAATAATTACATGTGATTAAAGTGGCAAATTTATTATAACCACCTCATTTTTTGACTCATCATGGGAGTACTAGGACATAGTATATGACTTGTGTCATGGAAACCCCTATTAAGATAATGGTTTTCCTAGGGAATTAAGGTCTGGCTATAATAAGATGGTTAATCATAAAGGATTGGTAGACCCTAATGCTAACGAATCCTTTTAATATTCACTCATAGGAAAGGCAACCCAGGGACACCCTATTTTTGGTCTCATGGGTGAGTGTTTCCAAGTAAAAAAAACCATCATTAACATGGACTAAAGGTTTATATGGATGTTATCATGGTTAGTTTAGTAGGACTCATGGTGATGTTGATATTTTCAGTAGTGTTAGACTATGTTTTTTATCACTAGTTTAGGTCCTTTATTACTCGAGACTAGGGAATTTTCCTATAAAACTAGGATCCTTTTCATCATTTTAGTGGATTCGTCTTCATGATTTTATTATATCCCGCATTTTTTACATTATTACTTGGCACATATGTACTTATCATTGTTTATATTTATCTTATGACCTAAAATATTAGTGTATGACTATGTTCTTTCTTAATTATTTTGGTAGATTTCGTTTTAAATGGTTTTAAAGATGGATTTTAAAAGTTATTAAAGAAGGAAAAATTAAATCATGGTTTTCAAGTGTTTCCAAAATATTTTTTTTAATAATGATTTTTGAAATCAAGTTTTTAGGTTTTTGTGCCTAGTTTTTTATATGGTTTGTTTTCAAAAAAAAATTTAAAATTGTGTGATATATAGAAACCTTATTGAGTTTTGAAATTTTTATTTATAAAAAATGTATTTATGAAAATTTTTAAAAGTGGAACATTAAATTGGTTTTTCCCAAGTGGTTTAGGTTAGAGAAACATATTTTCCAAGTGATTTATTTCATTTAAGAAAAATCATGTAAAGGTACGTTAACACATTTCAAATGTGGTGTTTCTTATTTAATAATAACTTATAGAAAAAAACATTTATGTTGTGTTTCAAACTAGAATTTGTATGATGTAATATGAATGTGGCTTCTTAGTTTCGGTGGGTTATGGTGGTCTGCTAAAATTTTATGTGCTCACACCTATATGATTATCTCAATTGTGGCTTCTTGCTCTATTTTAGACTACACATTGAGCATTGATTTATGTGGGTATTTTCGATGAGTTATTTGATTTATGGAATTTTTCCAGTGTGTTTATTATCTTATGTTGGTAGAACCTTCCTTTACCTTCCTATAATGCCTAGAAATTTTCCCTTTATATGATTTTTTTATCAAATTAGGATTTTATTTATTTCTATGTTTGGAGGTATAGTGACATTATATTGGTTGGTGGTTGGAATTGTGTGGGTGTATTTTCCTTGTAGGAGAGGGAGACCATGTGCTGAGGAAGGATTTTGGTTGTTGTTTTTTTACTACATTCCTTGTCTTTTTTCCTTATTTATTCTATTTTTGTTTCAACATTGATGTACTGTATACATATGGGTCATACCGGATTTTTATTATATTCTTGTTGCAATATTTTACCTTTATTATTGGTTGAAATAATTCCCAATTGTTTTTTTGTGATTCTCAGGCACTATTTTCCATCCCATGGGGATCAGGAACACCCTTCAGGATAGTGGTGGGATAGTTCGGGCATCTGTTGGAGGGATAGACCAGATTGATTTGTTATCCAAGATCAATTCAATAAAAATGTAATTAGAGGTTTGGGTTCTTCTTTTCTATATACTCCAATGATTTTGGATGCCCCTTTTGTTATTTGGGGCATCTTGGTATGATCTAGTTAGAATATTTCATTGGAACTCGAGTGGTAGGTCCATGGAAAGTCTATATGGATCTTTATTTCTCTAATCCTCTAGTAACAATGGGAAATGGGTTGAATTTTGAGTTTATATTTGGTTTGATTATGGTTTTATTCCTATGGTTATGGTGGTTTAATCCTCCTTGGTATTAATTGAATTTCCTTGGGGATCTTACATTATGTTTTTTGGATAGTTATGAAGAAGGAAGTCAGAATGTGTGGTTGGTTTGTAGGGCCTGAAAAACTATGAAAAAACCAAATACTTGATTCTAGTCACACTATAGGAACCATTTCATGATTGGAATTTGGTAATCTACCATGTATCCAAGTTATACATAGTTCTACATCCCATTTAATTTTTCAATTTAAACCACATAACCCTTCGATTTCTTAGGGTTTCTTTATGCAATGGGATAAGGGTCGTAGTTGGTCTTGTGATTTGTCAGCATCTTTGGATTTATTCTAAATATTTTATTATTATAACAACTCTTTTTTTACTTATAAGACATTTGTAAATTTTTATGGAATATTTTAGGATCTAGACGTGGAGTCATTGTGAGATTCAGGGGGAAGGGATCAAGGTAGATATATTAAAAGTGTTAAATATATTATATCAAATTCACACATATTTTTGGAATTAATTTTTTACCATTATTTAGGACATTATATGGAAAATATGATACCATAGTTGTTTTCATAATTTGGGGTTTACCCTAGGCATGACATAATTTTTACCAACATCAAGCATTCCATGGAAGATGATTATTGGTCGGTAAATTAATTAAGTTAATTTATTTATTTATTTTATAACCTAAATCCCTCTATAAATATGTTTTTATAGAAAATATAAATAGTTAACCTCATCATCCTGGGATATTAGAGATCAAGATGGAGCATTATTAATTGGTGGGTTATGATCAAAGAATGAAGAAAAGCATATCAAGGTGAACCATGATAAAGAAAGGGAACACAATGCATTTTCTTCTCCTTCACTAGTGGATACATTATTCAACAAATATTGAACCCTAATGGATGTAGGGCTTATTATTTTTAGTTTCTTAACTATGAATTAATTGATAATCATGGATTTTTATTATCTACTTTGATTGATATATGACTACCCATTCTTCGCATGAGCTCAAATGTGAATTGAGATTTTGAACATGGTTTGTAATTTTTATGCCTTGATTCTACCCATGGTTAAAAAAAATTATGATCATTGGTTGGATCATATCATCCAATGTTTCACACCATCCTTTTTCTTATGATTTCCCCCACCATTCTTCGTGTTCATTTTCATTGGCTCATGGGGTTAGTGATATGACATTGTTGGGCCAGATTAGAGCATGATAAAACCCACATATTTTTAGAATCTGTATGTAAGATATAATTATTGGAGTTTTAAAGAGTCATCATGATGTATTCACATATTTTATGTGATGGTTGTGGATTTTGGGACCACTAATAGTGGTGGATTCATGACGTCTTATTGCACAAGTGATTAGATTTCCGATTTTTTATTTTCAGCCATTGGAGGCTGGAAATCAATGGCCTGAGATGTTTCATTAATTTTAGACGATTCAAATTTTCAAATAGGTTTAAAAGGTGGTAAAATAATGGATCTATAGTCTGACTATATACGAGGCCTTACTAACTTATAAAATTTCAACTACAAGCCATGTAGTTTGGAAGAACACACGTCATGTTATTTGGATCCTCCCAGTAGATATATTTTTTGACGAGTTAATTATCACACACCATGTACTAGGACCACATGCCTTCTGAACCTACTTCAGTGGATAATAAATGTTCTATATGAACATTCCCCAGGACCTCAGGTGGTTATACACACTGTTTCACCTTAGAGACATGTCGTGTGGTTTTACTTAGCGAGTCAAGTCGTGTTCTTGGTGTACATGCCCAAGACCCTAGGTGGGAATACCTATTGTGTTCTCATGTGTACACACCATGTGGTATGATATGGATTATAAGGTTGTTTCTTGGGGATAACACACTCAGGTTATGATTTAGGGACACACATTGGGTGGCCCAATATGCACATCATGTACTTCTTCTAAGAACTTATGCCTTATGTATCTTCTTCTTATGGACTAATATTTGGGCCCATGATTAGCCTATCCTAAGTTGTTTTCCTTTTTGAATGTGATGGTGGACATTGTTTTTGTATTATATATATGAAATGTGGTGATATGACCATGATGTTTATTCTAATGATTCTTAGCTGATGGAAGTGATCAGGTTGGGTTATCAAAGAGACAATAGGATTGAAAACTCCCCTATATCACTAGGGCATGGTTCCCCATACTCTTTACTCAGGTTGAGTTAGCACTCCCTCATGATATAGTAGGGTATGGGTCCTCTATCTACAGAGTGGTAATCCCCCATATTTAATATTTTATTGTGAGTGGTTCCACCATAATAGTTGATTCTCCCTTGGCTATAAAGCATAGTATAATGTAGTGGGAACCTCCACTTTGACTCTTATGTGATTGTGCATGGTCTTGGACATCAAAGGTTATATATTTATAGTAGTAGGATGACTCATCATTCCTAGATATGTTGTGGAGATGGATATCCCATTTCTATCTCGCATGGGTTTCTTTATGATAATATATATATATATATATATATATATATTGGGTTTTCATTTCTATGTTTTTATGGGTTGATCTGACTTACTAATACTATTTTTATGGCTTCTTTTTGGTTTGTGGGTTTTCCTACTAGTTTTTTGTATACTCTCCCTTGAATGGAATTTTATTATACATGGCATGTCTTATACGGACTATATATAACTCGGTGGTGACTTTGGTGAAACACAGTGGAACTTGGGTGCATTGATCATGTTCGGTGGTTAGACTTGAAGATCATGCGTTGGGCTCTGTTTAGATTCCTTTATTTTATACTTTTTCTCAAGTTGTGATTTCATTTATTCTTGGGGAATTATTTTTTCCCTTTACACTTTGGTTTTATATATTTATAATCTCATGTATTTCCTAGAGGTTATTCCAGGCATTGTTATACTCTACATTTTGTATTCTTTTATTATTCCTCTGCACTTATTCACTGAGATGGATGTGTGAATTGGTATAGGTACATTAAAACAAGGCCTCTAATTTTAGTTTATTCCTTCCCAAAACTTGTTGATATCCCCTAGCCTATTGAAGATGGGATGGGGATGTCACACTAAGCCTTTCACCGGTTAGGCAGGTCATGGTGGATCGGGTAATGATAGATTGGTATCAATAAAGTTCTTCCTTTAGTAAGTGTTTGCAGTTGGGCCCATGGTGAGGATTTCTTTGATAACATAGGTAAATGGTGTCAAAGTGTCTCTAGTATAACTTTTAGTCCATGGAACCCATTTTTGGTGTGGCAGATGACATATCAATACACCAGGACTCTTGCTACCACCTGTCGACTCAATATTCTGAGGAATTAGTAATAGGGTAACCAATGGTACATGAATCATATAGGATTGAATATTTATGAATTATATGTCCTTATTGATTTAGATACATACATATATATATATATATATTCATTTAACGGTGGTATGGATTAACAAATTTCAGTATTCCTTAGTGATGACACACTTCTCATATGTTGAAATATGATTATGAAGATGATAAGTTTGGTTTTGATGCCTCATTTTAAGGAAATTTTCATGAGGTGTTTCCCCTAGTGATATAGGAATACGATTGACTATGCAGAGATAATCCAATAGCACTGACAGGTCAAAATAATGATGTGTTCCGGATTAGCACATTACATGAGTTATAATGGTAGATAGTGATGAGGTTTCATAGTGAGCCAGACCCTCGAGGAGAAAAGGATTGGATTGATTCAATTATAAGAGTTTTTATGATTTTTAATACCCTAACTGATCATACGGTTATGCTAGTGGTCATTCTTCATCATGGATGATAAGGGTGACTGTAACAACCCTTAATTTCATCAATGGAATTTTCCTTCTTATAATTATTTTATGTGGTATAAAAACATAAATTACACAAAGAAACCAAAAAAAAATTATTATCATAAATAAATAATGATACATTATTCACAAAATAAACTAATAAGTTTTTCAAATATTACATTGGGACAATAAATATAAAATAAGAGAATAATAATATGATAATTTGGATCGCTCGGTCCACTAGGATGACCACACTCACAAAAAAAGTTGTAGAAATAAAACATAATGTTAATAATAAAATATTCATTATGAATATGAAATTATATATAATATTTAGATAAAATATAAGTTAATAAATAATTAATTCAATAAGAGGTATTTATAGAAGTTGGGAATCTATATGATCCTTATAAATCTGACTGCTGGAATAGTAATTCACCATTATGAATAGTAATCAGACCATTAGAATCGTATCCTCGCCTATAGAAATGTAAAATATTATTTATTTATCTTATAAAATAAAAATATGACATATTTATATCGTGTTACAAGTAATTAAATGTTTTAAAAATGATAAATGAAGTGTTTGAATTTTTGTAAAAGTAATTGTTTTATTTGCAATTTCATAATGAATATAATGATTTAAAAGAAATTTTTATTTCATAAAATATATTCATAAAATAATTTTAAGTTTTATTATAATTATAATATAATTTTATTAGTCCATAAGTAATTTTTCGAAGGGTCATAAAATCGATTATAATATCAAAAATGATTATTTTAAAATAAATAATGATTTTATTTAAAAATTAAAATTTCCATATTTGTAACATTATTTTAATAAAATGAACTCCATTTTTTAAATCTACATGTCAAAAAAATTATGTTGAATTTTTGGTATTTTTCTAAAATAGTTGAATTTTGGGTGAATAGTGAAATACTGTAATTTACTATATTTAATATTATAAATCAAATACATGAATTTTTTAGTCATGGATTATGTAAAAATCCATTATTTATAAATAACATGCATAATTTACTATATATAATTATAATAATTAATATTATTGATAGTCTAGAGCTAAAATAATAAACTAATGATTATAATAATCAAAACACCAATCTCCTCCCCTTATAAATACCACCCTCACCACACCTTCTCCTCACACCATACAAGATTTTATTCTCACATAATATCTACCAAAACCTATCATTCCCAATCTCCCCACATCTAATTTCTATTATTATCACAAAAATACCAAATTCATTTTCCTCAAGGGGTCCTTCAAGTAGATGATATTCAAGAGGTAACATTCTCGAACTACCTCTTTTAATTTATTTTATTTTTCTACCTTATCCTAATATAATTCATCCATAAATTCATAATAAATATAGTATAATATATATTCTGACATTTTATATTTTTTATTTAATATCTTTTATTCATCCCTTTTCTCATATCCTTCTATTCAAAGAAACTAAACTATTGTCCAATTATAAAGGTTAACCATCTCTATGGATAATGAGCTTTCTTTTTCAACTTCCACCTTCAAGGTAGGTTAATAATCTTTTATTATAGTAAAATTATTATTTCATAATAATATTATAACTTATTTCTTACTCTATAACTAATATATTGACATAATATAAAATAAAATGAAACTTGTTTGAGATGGCCAGAAAAACCACCACAATAAACTAACCATTTATCATTAAAGTTTTATCAAATGAATCAACCAAAGGTTAGAAAAAAATGATATATACGAATTTTTAAACTTTTTTATGTTCATTAATACCATTTCATTTCACTTCTATAGTCTTATTGAACCAATAATGAAACTGTGAAATGAATTCTTTGGGGGAAACAAAATTGAACTTTATAACTCATCAAACTAGCACTAAATGAACATGGTAAAATTATAATTAATAAAATATATGTAGAATAGGTTCTGAATTATGTAATTAATGAACCTAATTTTACTATATAGTACATTAAGTTCATGTGAATAACACATTAATACATAAGGTAAGGGATCTCTCTAAACCTCCATATTTTCTTTGGGTGATATTTTACCTCTATTTGCCTCAATCTATCTCTTAATTGTTATTAAATAAATCTTCCATATTATTTATATATATCTCATATATAAATATATATATATATACCAATTCATCTTTATTTTATGGTAAATACATGTTTTAATAAGGTTTTGTTCTCAATTATTATCGACAAGAAAATTGAATTAAAGGGAACTTCCCTATTTCTTACCAATTTTCAAGTACACTACATAAACTGTTTTAATCCAAAAAAAAATATTAAAAAGTCACTCATTTATTCATTAAATATATTTTTAGTTGATTTATAGTTTTATGTAAATAAATATTTTTTTATCCTCTTTAAATCCCCTTTTTTATTTCCCCTAAAACTATGATTAAGTGGCACATTTCTAATGTTACCTTACCATATTTTTCATGTTTTAACTTTATTTTGATTTCTTTATTCTTGATATGTTATTATATTTAAATTATTAATTTACAAGAATAATTTAAATATTTTCTCTCATGGATACCATTATGATACACCCTTTTCCCATATGACATGATTACAAAACCCATTTCTTTCTATGGGTAACCCTTAAGATTATTCTTTATGTCTGATTTCTTATGTGTAACACATATGCATGTACGTGTTACAATGGGTGATCCCAGATATAATTCCAATTCATTGGGTAATGTTTTGTATCATGAGATGTTATGTATGGGATTAATAAGTAGACCTAATACATTATAGGACTTTGTCCACCATGTGATACCATCTTTGAAGTTAGCCTTGACTCATGTTTATGTCATTATACATGTTGATTCCATGTTCTTATATTTCCATGATCATATGATTCCATGTTTTATATATTATTAATATTTTTTTTCTTGAGTTATGAATTTTATGTTATCATGTTATGACTTTGGACTCATGTGTTATGATTCTTTTCCATGTTTATTCCCTTAATGGGATTTTTAGCTCATCCCTTATGTTTATGTATTCCCTAGGTTATCGTATGTAGTTATAGAATCTCAAAGAGAGTTAGGAGCTCATTATAGAGATTAATAAAAAATTATTTTATTCTAGTTTCATGTTTTCTAATTGTGTACCTAGTATTCCAAATACACTAGGATTTTTAACCCTTGGTTTTTATTTGATGGATAATTATTCTTTAAATCATGTAATAATTTGTGTGAAATGATAGGGTCATTATAGTTGGTATTAGTGGATGGTCAAGTTATATTTGGGGATTAGTACTTCAACAATTTAGTGATTACCCGAGGGATAATTTTATCATCATGTATAGCCTAGATCAATACCTATGGAATCATAAGTTAAGACATGCTTTTCATTTATAAGTTTATCTTTATATGTTTGTGGTTTCCTTTTTATATGTTCATTATATAGGTATTCAAACCCCCCCTAATTTAATTTTAATTTTTTAGTTAATGGCTATAAGTAACATAACCTATGATAATAACCAACATGATAGGAAATGTGATTATTTCCCTAATGAGATGCCAAACATGATGGGAACTGGAGCATTGAACTTCATAAAAACATTAGATCAACTATCTCTAGTTATTAATAATAAATTAAATTATGTGGAACTCCCTCTTTATCCTAAAAAAGATCAAGTTTTGGTTGAATCCCTTATGTGAAAAATTAATCCTACCTTTATGGATATTCTTATCCCCACATCAATGAATTGTGGATTAACTCCAACGAGAAGATATCATCTATTTTACAGAGCTCATAAGAAGATAAAATCATGTTGGTGGTCTATAATTTTGATGGGAATTTGATCTATGCTGTAAATTGATAAACAACATAAAGTATAAAGTGGAGATTTATTCCATGGAATGGAAATAATTAAAGAAAATAGTTTTCAATAAATGTTACCCTGAACTCACTATCTTAAGATGGAGAGGGAGTTCCTCAAACTGAAGTAAAAGGAATATGAGTCTATCAGGGCATACGAAGAAAAAATCATAAGGATTTTATGATATGCCTATGGATTTTTCATGAACACTGAAATCAAGGTGGATCACTTATTTAGTGGATTAATGTCAAGTCTATTAACATCCTTGGGGATTCAAGACTTTAAAATCTATGAGGATAATTTTTATTATGACCTTGAGGTTGATATGAAGATTTGAGACTCTTATTGATCTCATGGTCTCATAGATAAAAGGAGTAAAATAGAGTTTAATATGGGAGGATAAAAAAATAAATCCTATGTAGTAAATAAAACATATCATCCCATGTGTCAAAAGTTTAGGAATAATCATCCTGGGAACTATCTAAAGGGAACCGAGAGATGATTCAAATGTGGAAAAGAGGGGAATTAGGATAATCATTACTGAAGGGATATAAATAATCCCACTAATGAGGAAAAATAAAGGAAGGTTCTTATCAACACTTATCCTATAGTATGGTTTTTAATCTAAAATGAAAACATACATTATGAGAGTCAATTACCTAATCCAATGGTTGTTAGAGACAATCAGTTAAAACAACATCCAAGGTATCATGGAAGAGAACATGTTATCACTACTACTGAGGTGAATCCTAAAAATGATGTGATGATAGGTACGCTAGTTATTCATTCAAGAATACAAAACATACTTTTTTATTTTGTTTCCATACATTCTTTCATATCTGGAATGTTTAGTAAAATTATTTGAACAACACCTCAAAATATCGAGGTTGAGTTATTTGTGACATTAGTGAATTGGTAAATTCATTCATCTAAAGTATATAAATCATCCATTGTCAATTTTTGGGGACTAAACCACCTAGAAAATATCTTCTTACTTCTGTTAGTAGAATTTAAATCATATTTTAAATGGATTGGATATATTTATATAAATCCAATATCAACTATTAGGAGAGGAAGATCACTCTTTGTATCTTGAGGCATCCTAAAATTATAGAAAAATGTGAGGAGGACGAATATACTTTAGAATCTTTTTCTAAATCATTGATACTATCGCCTTATCAGTAAAAATATCTAACTCAAATGGTTGATGCAAAGGAGAGGATCATGCTTTAAGACATTCCCATTATGAGAGACTACACTGATGTGTTCCCTGAAATGTTGATCGGTCTTCCTCATGACTGAGGTGTTGAGTTATCAATTTAACTTATACTTGTATCTCTATACATATCAATGACTCTTTATAGGATGGCCAATATTGATTTGGAATAACGGAAGATGCAGTTACAAGAGAATCATCACAATGGTTTTATATGCCTAAGTTCTTCATCGTGCGGTGTTTTGGTCCTCGTCTTTAAAAATAAGGATGGATCAATGTGCCCTTGCATTGATTATAATTACCTAAACCAAATAACTAAAAAGAATAAGTATCCCTTACCATGGATAGATGGCATGTATGATAAACTAAATGGGGTCAAGTTTTTCACTAAGGTGGACCTTCAGTTGGGATATCACTAATGAAATGTAAAGAAGAAAGATATTCCCCATACTACCTTTTAAATGAGGTATGGACACTATTAGTTCATAGGGATGCCCCTTGGACTCACTAATTCTCTATCAATTTTCATGGACCTAATGAATAGACTCATTAGATATTACCTCAAAAAAAATTTGGTAGTCTTTATATATTATATTCTGATATACTTTAAGAGGAAGGAGGTGCATGAGGATCATTTGAATATTGTGATAAAGACTTGGAAATAAGATAAAATATATACAAATTATAGTAAATGTGAGTTATGGATGGAGGAAGTATCATTATTGGGGAATTTTATCACCGGTAAAGGGATATTTATAGACCCTTTTAAGACTAAGGTAATTGAGTAGTGGCCTAGACCATCATATTTAACATAGATTCATAGATTCCTTGGTCAAGAAGGGTATTACAGATGATTTTTTATAATCTTATCATGATTTTAAAGCCCACTAAAAAAGCTGAATCAGAAGGGAAATATTCTAGAATATTGATTGTGAAGACTGCTTTAATGCATTAAAAATAGATTCTCACCGTACCAGTACTTATACTACCCATAATTTTGTAACTCTTACTGGTAAACTGTTGGAACCTTTGTGAGGTAGTTGTTTTAATAATCAAAAATCATGTTATTTTATATATCATGATAATTCATACATTATATTTTAACTATTGTTAATCAAGTCAATACATGAATAAATTATGTCACATAGTATAATACATTTTAATAAGTCAATAAATTATGAATTTTAATGTTTCAATATTCTTACAAGTGTATATTTACATGTATTTGTGATTTTCACTTAATTTGGTATTGTTCTGTATAAGATAGACACATTTTAAGTTTTTCAGAGTCCATGAAACTAATTGGTTTAAGGAGCCATCGATAGCTGACTCACCGATGAGGAATCACTGATCGAAGAAGTCACCTATCGAAGAATGCACCAATTCTAACTCACTGATAGTTCAATCGACTCACCGATGGATGACTCACAGATGGGTGACACATCGATAGTTTAAAGGACTTACCGATGAACGATTCACCGATGGGCGACATGCCGATAGTCCAAAATGAGTCACCGATGATGACTCACCGATGCCTGAATAGACCGATCATACAAATGACTCACTGATGCCCAGAGTCACTAATACCAACGAAAAGGAATCATCGATATAGAGTCACCGATGATAATAGACTGATGCTGATAGAATGATGATGATAAACCGATTCCAAGGACTCACCGATACTTATGACTCACCGATAGTCATAAAAACTTTTTAAATTTTTTTAATTAAAATGTGTAGCTAATAGTAATATGTAGACAAATAAATGTTTTTGACATTATTTAAGTTTTTTTGTAGGATATTCATAGAATAGTATGAGTTATACGAATGTGGGGATATCATTCTATCTGTTGGTCCTCGAAGTATAAAGTAATTATAATTTGGATTACTCGGGGGTACCAAAAGGTAGTAAGAAAAGAAAAACTTGAAAACTTCTACAACTCTCGAGAACAAATCCAAAAATCCTAGGAACACAAAGGAATAACATATGGGGATATCAAAAAGAAAATCTAAACCTGATGAGTTGACCTGAAAATATTTTTAACAAAGAATATAAACATCTCATACTCTTAAAAACCAGACTATAGAGGCTACAACACTCTATTTTGGAGTCAACTTCTAGAGAAGGACTCATACTTCAACTCCACTACATAAAACGATTCTAGAACATAATTTCATAACACATAGAGACTTATAATACTTTGTCTACATCCTTAAGCTCTATTGTGTTTATTTACTTACATTTCTGAGCAATGTATGTACCTATATGTTACAAACACACTGACTCCTGTGCAAAATTGGAGGATACTTTATATCCTCAAACTCTTACTCTATTTATCCTTTGTATCCCACATAGAACTGTGGAAGAGTTCAAGTGTGAACTGTTTGTTGTTTTCCTATGAAGAACTATGTTATAGGTTAAGTGTGACCTAGATATCCTTGTGTGCTATTGTGAACCCCAATCCAGGGTGTGGATCAAACTTGTTTGTTAATTTAAACTGCTTGGTGGAAATTTATCGCAAAGTGGAAAGGATTAAGACTCAACTTGATACTAAACCTATTGTTTATATCCATTGTTTTTTTTTCCTTTAATTTTTTTCTCTATTTTTATCACATATTTCATAAAACTAAATTTAACTTTGATAGTTAGTTTAGGAACTATTTATAACTATTTTTGAACTAGTAGGTTACTTTCAAAAGTTGTATTAATATTTAGATTATTATATTTTAGAACTAATCAATATTTTGATAAATTAATTGAATATTCAAGACTCTTATAAGTTTACTAAAATTTGACTTAGATTATATTTTTTGATTGGGGAAAATTTTCAAAGAACCATTTTAACAGAAATTTTTATAGATACTTAATTCACCCCCCTCTGGGGTAATCTACTCTGACCAGCATTTATGATACTTTTTCTATTTCACATGATGGAACTTCTAGTGTTAAGTAGATGTGACTAAACACATATACTATTAAATATGACAATTTTAATATGAAGCATGATGAGCCTATTTTAGACATGTATGTAACACCCCAAGATTTTATGATAAGTATTCATATTAATTTATTTGATGTCATGTGTTTTATGCTACACCAAGATTATCTTGTTCTATACGCAACACAGTATTAGCTTCCAGTATACGTAATACAATTCATGGATTGTGTTACACACAATTTCAAGTTCATTTGATAGAAGTTATTCTACACAACATTGAGTGTGTGTATATATATATATATTCAATTTATAAATGAAATATGGTTGTATTTTTTTAAACGCAACAACAAAGGAGTCTTGTACTACACGCAACCCTGACTTGGCTTTCATTACACGCAATCGCGACCTTCCTCGATAGCGTGTGTTGTATGCAATACCGGGTTTCACTAAACAATGATCTATGGTTATAATATTGTCAAAAACTAGACATTATGAATATAATTAACCACATTTTGAATTTTATAACATTATTATTCATCTTATAAATTTTCTAAAACATTTTATGTGAACAAAATAAATGTTTCAAGTAAAATAAGTATTTTTCAAAAAATGCAGTTTTTTCGCCTTTTGATGGTGCACCCACAATAAATATAGTTTTTGACATGTTAATAAGTTCAATTTTACAAAATAAAATTATTATTTGGAATAAGGATATAAAATTTTACCTTGGATAAAATTTTCATGTTATTCTAATAAATTTCATATTTTAATGAATAGTAAAAACACGCTATATTTTAATTAAAAACAACTTTTTTCATCGTAATAATTTATGTGGTTAAATTATAATATTTAATAGTCTTAAAGTAAAAAATAGAATATATTTTTACCATTTAATATAATTTATTTCATTAGCATTGATTTTACCTTGAATTCGTAGGTTAAATCAATTCAATCTTTTGTAATGTTTTAAACAAAAACTCATTTTCTTTCGACAACGGGATTAATTTTAATTTAATTTATGCAACTTATGTGTATTGAATTTGGAAAAAATTTATTCCATATTTGGAATCAGTGGGTCCAAATTATATTAATATACTACGTTTTATTTTTGGGCATTATGAATAGTAACTACGGTAAATTTTATTTACCATAGTTAAAGGTAAATCAGGTAATTAAGGGTAAATATAAGATTATAAAATTACCCTAACACCTTTCAAAATCCAATTGGATGACTAAAAGTTGACCCATATCACCTAAGGGTCGGATTATAATCATTTAATGGACTTTAGTTCATGAAAATAACTTAATTATTATTAAAACCAAAGAAAGTGACAACATGTCACTCTCTTAAATATTATAAATATATTAATTTTAATTTATTGATAAACTTCATGAAACATAGAACATGAATAGTATCCAAAAATATAATTAAATTATATACATAATATGAATTTAATTATAATTTTTAGGGATTAAATAATTATCATTAATTTTGACACAATAGTGATGCAGAAATTGTTTATCTAGTGAAAAATCAAGAATATAGTTTTTATTAAACTAATAGTGACCATAAAAGGCCCAAAACCTTGACCAAAACTTATTGGTAATGTAAATGTAAAATATAATCATCCAATGGTAGAATATTTGACCATTTTGAGCATTATAAAAGTGATTATGACACTTATATTATTTTATTTTAAATGATGCCAAAGTTGTCACCTTCATAATTTAATAAATATAACAATTTAAATATTGTGATTTTAAGATGATAAATTAGATTAAAAGTATTGTTGTGAAATTTAATAGATTTATCTTCATAATAGGATTTTATTTTTAATTTTTATGCAATAAATATGTATATTAAATAATTATACAAAAATGATGTAGTAATTATTTTATTAAGAGATAAACCAAATAAATGGTTTTAAAAATAATAAAATAAATATTATATGAAATATTTAATGTTATAAACTAATTTTCTAGATACCTATGACCTTTTATTAATATATTAAAGCTTTTACTTCGAACATAGCTTCTGTATATATATTATTTAAATTCAAATAAATGAATAGTGTCAAAATTGACACTGTTGTTATTTTATAAAAATAACATATTATAAAATTGTTTAAAAATACCAAAAATATTTTCAAATTATAAATTTAAATTTATATGGTAAAAAAATTTATAAAGTATCCAATTATGGATAATTCACAACAAATAAATAATTATTTTTTATAATTTAAAATTTAGAATATTATTGCCAGAAATAAAATTAAATTGAATAAATAAAGATAAATCAAGTTGATAATGTTTAAAATAAATTCCTAACATGTCTAAATTTCATTTTTTGATGATATTACAACCCTATATCATCTAATATTTGAATATGAGTAATTTTTTGATGTTTTTAAGTGGGGTTAGATTTATTATAAATTAATATTTTTATGATTTTCAAAGGTGCCCCTCTCTTCCCTTATAAAAGGGAAACTCCTCCCTCTCTTCCTCACACCAATTTGAGCCTTCAAGCTTGGCCAAAACCTATACATTTAACTTTCCCACTTCCCTAGAACCATCCTAGATGTCCTGGTCTTCTTCAATGACCAATTTTAGTGCCCTAAGAGGAGGTCTCAAAGAGGCGCCTCAAAGAAGAGGTAATGTCCGTTACCGATTCATTCAACTTTATTTCTTCTTATACTTCTTCTTATTTAGTTGTTTCATTATGAAGTAATAACATTAGTATAACTCATATAATGATATTTTATTATAAGTATAAAACAACTCTATTTCACCATCTATCCATCCTACGGAAAACGAAATCACCGCACGTACGTACGTACGGAATACAGTCTCCACGCCGTGGTGTAATCTATTTTCCACCACCACCTTACATGGAAGGGTATAATGGTTTAAATAATAACTATATATGATTATTGTAAAGTGATATTGATTCTGAAATAGTATTCATACACTCCAATACAATTACATGGGAACAATATCATCGCTCGTGCGTACGTACGGATTATCGTCTCCACGATGCGATGAGATTCATTTTCCATGTTAAAAATTAAAGAATGATTATAAAGTATATATAATAAGTAATAATGAAATATATTACATAATAATGCAACTGTATTTAATTAAATATATGTGTATGTCATATACTTAATTCCATTCAATTCAATACGGAAACGAAAACAGCGTTCATGCGTACGTATGGCCTACCGTCTCCATGAACGGTGTGTTTCTTTCCATTTATCGATATATTATATATATGTATATTCTGAATATATATTATATATAAATAATATTTTAAATTCTGGATTTAAGTAATCATGATCTAAGTAATCATATGAATAATTACAAGTTAAAACACGAATGACAAATGAAACGATTTTACCCAAAACGCTACTTTAACATGAATTTACAAAAGAGCGGGTAATATAAAGTCATAAGTGAACCATATATGATATAATAACAATGAATATGATTCTGTAATAAGTAAATGACATTATTTATGTCATTATACAGGAGATTGGGATACGTATGAATCATATCGGACCTAAGGTCAGGGATAATTTTTCAAATCTCATTTTTATCAGAGATTGCTTATTCGTAAGTATTTACTGGGGTTATTTGTATCATCCATGTAAATGTTTTATAAAAGTGTTTTAATGTATTTTTAAAGTCATATTTACCCATTTTTGACTTTTACTACATGGTATGTAAGGAATCTTTCTTTTTTTACGTTACGAGGTACTTTTTTTACTTTTCCGACAAAAGTACGAGGAGAATGTTATTTTTAACTTATACGGCCTGAATAGATTTTTATGGTTTTATAAAGCCTTATTTTCATGAAGCTTCCTAAAAAATATTTCATGACTATTTTCAAAAAAAAACCTTTTCTTCTAAAATTGCATGACATTTTGTGAAAATAAAATTATTTTGAAGAAAAAAGGATATTTTCCTCAAGAATTCATTTCAAGTGTTTTATAAAAACCATTTTCATCTAAGATGACATTATTTCACATGTGTATGTTTCAAGTATCATGTCTCTATGATTTAAATGGTTTCACTTTTCTTATTATGAAATGATATCCATTTCTTTTATATGGATTATGTGATGATGGGATGATGTTTATGAAACCCATTTTATTTATTGGGTTATTATGAATGATATATGTTTATTTTGTGGAACAAGTAAGAATGATTTCATTATGAGATGGGTGGGACCTATATCTCCCTCTAATGCATTGGTTAATGATTTATATCTCATGAGATAGACATGGCTGGAAAAGCAAGTTAAACCGGTTCAGTAATACAGGACTGGAATGAGGAGTGAACTCGATTCAGAAAGGGACTTTGTCCACTAAGATGGTCTTGGTAGCAATGCCTTGGATACTATGGAAATCATATCATGTGATTAATGGTTGCCACAATTTCATGTTTTATTCCCATGCTATTTTATCATGATTGATGTTCCCTTATGATATATTCCTTACGTACTTCCAAGATTCATGTCTTTGCTCAAGATTTTTATGTTTAGATTTTATGTTCAAGTTTATTCATTCAAATGTTTATGGATTGTTTTATGTTCTCTATGTTTACCCTTACTGGTCATTTGAGCTCACCCCTTTTATGTTTTCATTTCCCTAGGATATAAAGAAATGTTTTAGGTAAGAAAAAAAGGGGAAGATCTTTATTGGGAGATGTTGACGATCTTTCACCATGATTAGAAGACTTTATTTCGAGTTTCCAAAGACACTAAACTATTATGATCCTTGTGTGTCTGTTTTTATTATGTATTAAGTATTCTGCAAAAGTAATGTAATGTCCATGTACTTCAAGCTTCGGGCCTCTGCAATGTATCTCAGGTTTAATGAAATAGTGAACACTATGATCTCTCTGGGAAGATATTTTACTGCCAAAGAACAAATTATAAGGATTCTCATATGCTTATCTGATAGATGGAGAGTAACTTCTGTCTCTGTTAGAGAATCGTGTGGTATTAGAAAAGTACATATCAAAGAACTCATTGGAAAACTGATGATGTATGAAGAAGATCATAAATTCAACAAATAAGAAGAGTATGAACCTAAGAGAATATTTGTAGCCTTCAAGACTGATACCCTTAAGAATAAGGAAAAAGAGAAAGTGATAGCCTCTAATGAAAGTTCCAGTAATGATAACACAGAATCAGATAGTGATGAATAGATGGATCATTTGGCCAGAAGTTTCAACAAATTTTATAGAAAGAATAATTTTTTCAATAATACCAATTATAAAAGGAAGATATTATAACAAGGGAAAATGGAAAAAAGGACTAGAAAAGAAATAAAAAATATGAGGAGATTTTCTACTATGAATGAAAGAGGATAGGACATGTCAAAGATGACTTTCCAAAGTTAAAATAAAAAAAGTAGTATGAAAAAAAAGAAAATAAGTATAAAAAATCTATGAAGTCCACCTGGAGTGCCTCTGAGGATATATCCAATGAATCAGCATCATCTCATGATGAGAAAGATGACATGGAAAATATGTGTTTTATAAAAAACATATCTAAGGTAAACTTAGATTCACCTGCACACAGTACTTATTATTCTAAAAATGAAAGTGAGTTTAAGAATATGACAAATGATGAACTATTTGAATATTGTAACATGCTTGAAGAAATGTGTAATAAAATAAAATATAAATATAAAATCATAAAGAAACAATATGCGCTTACTATAAAAATTATGTATGAACTTGCTACTGAAAAGGAAAATAATGCTTAACTACTCAAGGAAAACAATGAACTAAAAATGTCTAATGAGAAATTGAAAAAATATTTTGAGAATTTTACCAATGGAAAAAATAATCTTACTCAAATTCTTGGTAAATAAATATCTCCTAAGTAAAATTCTGTTATTCGATGTCAACCAATATAGAGAAACCTATCTAAAATATATTTCAGGACTAAATCTAGAAAATATGATTCTTTCTCCCAAAAATCACAATTTTACTATAAGTTCAAATTATAAAAAAATATTTTACTACGTCGAGCTTTTTTAGACCAAACCATGTTTATTTTTCAAATACATTATATTCTAAATATAAGAAACCCATAAGAAAATTGTGGGTTCCTAAGGATTTTATTACTAATGTTTCTAGACCCATACAAATATGGGTACCAAAATCGTTTCTTGGATAAATTTTTTTCAAAGTAAACTGCCTTAAGAGTTCCTGTAGAAAACTTTGGTACTTGGATAGTGGTTGTTAAAGACATATTAAAGGATACTACTCATGACTCAAGAATCTCATCAAGATTTATGGAGGACATGTCACATTTGGTGATAATGGTAAAGGAAATATCATCGGGTTAGGCCAAATTGGTAACCCTTACTCTATTTAAATTTCCAAAGTACTTTCTGTTGATGGATTAAATTATAACTTTCTTAGAATATCTCAACTTTTTGATGATGTATTTAATATCAAATTTAAAAATGATGCATGAAATGTTTTTTATGTGGAGATTAACTTAGTATTTACTTCTCTTAGAAATGATAATGTATATGTTGTAAACATAGACACACTATAATCACATAGTTTTTCTTGTCTAAGTTCCATTCACAAAGAGTATTAGCTTTGGAATAGAATACTTGGATATTTTAATTTATACTAACTTGATAAATTTTCCAGAAAATTTTTAGTTAAGTACCTTCCCAAACAAGAGTTTCCAAAAAATTAGAGTGTGAAATCCTTGTCAGAAAGGAAAGCAACATAAAATATCTTTCAAACCAAAGAAAGAAGTTAAAACTTCTCAACCTCATGAGTTAGTTTGCATGGACTTATTTGTACCATCTATAGTCTCAAGACCCAATGGAAAACATTGTGTTAATTTCCTTGTAAATGACTTCTCTAGGTATACTTAGACCTTTTTCTTAGCTCAAAAAAGTAAAGTTTGCACTCCTGTTACCAAGTATGCTAGGACTGTAGAAAATCATAGTGTACTTAAAATTAAATCCTTAAGAAGTGACCATGGGCATGATTTTGAAAATCAAGAATTCGTATCTTTTTGCTCACAAAATGGTGATATGAAAAAAAAATTCAACCCCTAGGACACCTCAACATAATGGTGTAGTAGAAAGAATAAATATAACCTTATAAGAAATTACTTTAACTATGCTCAATGTATAGGGCCTACCAATTTATTTTTGGGAAGAAGCTGTTAATATAGCTTGTTATGTAATAAATATAGTATTAATAAGACCTGTCCTTAATAAAAATACTTATGAGTTGTGGAATAATAGGAAACACAAGGTAAATTATTTTAAGGTGTTTGGATGTAAAGATTATATTCTTAACACTAAAGATAATTTAGATAAATCTTCCTCTAAAAGTGATGAAGGAATATTCCATGGATATTTAACATCAAGAAAAGATTATGGAGTCTTTAATAAGAGAGACAAATGTGTGGGAGAATATGTACACATCAAGTTTGATGAAACATATCCACATGAACTTAATACCTCACTAGAAGATCTTGAAGAGGATATTTCCAATCTAGAAATTAATACAAAACCCACAAATCATTCTATAAAGGAATCTGTTAAAACTTGAAGTTCTAGAAATTCTCCAGAATCAATCCATAATGAACCATAACCAAGTGATGAAGCTAAAATAACTAGCCCTACTTTTACTAGACCAATTAGGACCCTTAAAAACCATACCTTAGATGTTGTATTTGGATATTTAGATAGAGGAACACAAACAAGAGCTTCCTTGAGAAAATAAGTTGAACCATTCTTGTCATAACTTGAACCTAAAAATATAAATGATTCAATCAATTATGAATTTTGGGTGATTTTTATGCAATAAGAGCTTAATTAGTTTGAAAGAAATAAAATTTGGAAGCTTGTTGATAGACCAAAAGATACCTTGACCATAAGAACTAAATGGGTGTTTAGGAATAAAGTGGATGAAGATGGAAATATAGTTAGAAAAAAAGCTCGAATGGTTTCACGAGGCTACAATCAAGAAGAGGGAGTTGATTATGAGGAGACCTTTGCACCAGTATCTAGGCTTGAAGCCATTAGAATTTTACTTTCCTATGTTGCACACTTAGATTTAAAACATTATTAAATGTATGTTAAATGTGAATTCTTAAATGATTATATAATTGAGGATGTTTTTGTTGAAAAATCCCCATGTTTTACAAATCCACATTTCCCAAGTCAAGTTTTCAAATTAACTAAAGCTCTATATGGTTTGAAACAAGCTCCAAGAGCTTGTAATTAAAGGATAAGTAAATTTATTATTTCAAATGTTTTTACAAAAGGATTTGTAGATCCTACCTTATTTATAAATAGAATTTGTAAAGATGTTTTAATAACTCAAATATATGTAGATGATATTATCTTTGGTTCTTCTAAAAATTATTTATGTAATGATTTTTCAAAAATGATGCAAAGTGAGTTTAAAATGAGTTTGATGGGTGAAGTTAAATATTTTCTAGGATTTCAAATATTTCATAAAAAATAAGGTATTATCATAAATAAAAATAAATATACTAAAAATCATTTTAAAAGATACGGTTTTGATGCCATTAAGAGTACTAAAACACCTATGAGTTCAACATGTAAGTTAGATATTGATGAAAATGGGAAATCTGTTGATCAAACTGCTTATAGAGGAATGGTTGGGAGTTTGATGTACTTAACTGCTAGTAGGCCAGACGTCATGTTTAGTGTGTGTATGTGTGTAAGATTTCAAGAAACCCTAAAAGAGTCTCATTTAAATTTTGTTAACAGAGGTGTCAAATACCTAAGTATACAACTATTTTAGGATTGTTCTACCCAAGAGAAAAACAATTTAATTTGGTCAGTTATTATGATAAAAACTTTGGTGGGTGTAAATTAGATAGAAAAATCACCTCTAGAACATGTCACTTTTTGGGAAAGTCTCTAATTTTATGTGTTAGTAAAAAGAAAATTTTGGTTGCATTATCAACATCTGAATCATAGTACATTGGTGTTGGTAGTTTTTGTGCACAAATTTTGTGGATGAAATAAACTTTATTAGATTATTGATTTTAATTCATATATATCCCTATAAATTATAACAATACAATTGAAATTAAAATTTCTATGAATCCAATTTCTTATTCTAGAACAAAACATACTGATGTAATACATCACTTTTTGGGAGACCATTATCAAAAGGGTGATATAACTCTTGAGTTTATTGGGACTAAACATCACCTTACTGACATTTCCCCAAACCCTTAAACTATAAGAGAATGAACTAAATCAAAAATGTACTAGGAATGATAAATCTATAAATACTACCTAACCGTATCCATTTAGAAATATATGTTTTTCTGTGAAACTGATCTAGTGAAACTGATCTATGAAACCAATTAGGTGAAACCGATCAGGTGAAACTGATCAAGTGAAACTGATCAGGTGAAACCAATCATGTGAAACCGATCTATGAAACCAATTAGGTGAAAATGATCATGTGAAACTGATCAGATCAAGCTTATCACATGATGCTGATCATGTAATACAGACCGTGTGAAACCAATACTTTCAGACTAAAACTGATGCCTTTAGGTAATTTTTAATAAATCTATTTATCTATTTTATTTTATGTAAAATGACAAAGTTTAATTCTTTTATTTTACCATTATTTTTTTACTAAGTACAATCCATAATGGATAAAATTAATTCTATCCACACTTCGACCTTTCACTACCCTCACTCTACCTTTCGAACCTTCTCCCTTTCAAATGCCTCTTCAAACATGAACCATCAGAATGGTGAGAATGAATCATGCAATGTAAGGACCGAGTGAACCACCATCAGCTAAGAATCATAAGGTTGAATCTATTAGTGTTGTAGGTTCTATGAATCTAGGTTTTGGAAGCTGTGTAATGACTACTGAGAAGGAAGTATATACATATTGGATTTTTTAGAGTAAGTCTCTCTTTCTGAGAGTTTGGGATTCACAAGGGTGGATCACCAGGATTGAAATTAATGAGAGAGATTTATACCCCATCCATTACATGAGTTTTATCTCAACATAAAAGTGTTTTTAGAATGATCTGAGGAGGCTTAGAAAAATTTTCTAGTGAAGGGAAAGAAATTTTGTTTTTCTTCAAAGTATTTATCCAAATTCCTAGAGATGCCACATGAGGGGATATATGTTGATTACCAGAGTAACATTCCACCATCATCAGATTTATTTTCATTTGAAAATTATTTGAAATAATTTATTGGGAATGAGGAATCAAAGAGAGCTACATCTACAGAGTAATATGGAGAGGCCAGACTGTTTTCAAGTTTATTCAAAACCAAATCTTCTAAAGGAAGGGATATTTTTCTACTATGAAATATCCGGATGTTTACCTAATTTATTTATTGAGTAATGTAGTGAAAGTAAATTTATGTAGGTACCTCATGGTACACATTTGTGATATGATCAAACCATCTGATAAGGCAACCTATTTATACTACCCAAGGATGATTTATTTAAGGATGAAGAAGCTAGGATGTGTGGAGGATGGAGATGAGATGATCACTGCATGTAGTGTCTTATTCTTAAACAAGGACATTTGTAAAATAATGATGATATTTGGGAACCCATGTAAGAGATGTTGTGTAGCCGATGATGAGAAACTATATGGGGATTACAATCCCATAGATCATCCTACCAAACTAAGGGATCAAGCTGATCCAGGTCTTACACCTAGTAAGTAGGTGGTTTATTCTGATGAAGAGGAACATGTTGAGTCTGGGCTTCCAATAGAGGACATGTATCCTACAAATGTTAAGAGTGATCTAGATATAGATAAAATCCCTAAGAACATGTCATATGGCCCTGCTAGACCACCTATGGAATTACCCTCTCGAGAACCTTTGTTGGGTGATGAAGATGAGGAAGAGAGTGAAGTCTCTATAGTTTAAGGATATGTGATCAAGACTGATTGTGATGATGAGGATGATGAGGATGATGAGGATGAGGATAATAATAGTGATCATGAGAGTGAATAACTTAAATCAGGTCAAGAATATTTTAACTCTAGTGAGGAGTTAGTGCATGGAGAAGGTGATGAGGATGCTAGGCTAGATGTTGTTGATCCTATTGGATAGGATGATGTTGGTCATCATGATGATGATGGAGAAGATGGAAATAAAAATAGTCATGATCATCCTAATGATTATTTTCAAGGCATAATTAAAGACCTAAAAGATATCATGGATGGAGGACAAGATGAAGAGGCTAAGGATTGGATTACACCTATGCATCAGATTGAGGAACAGACTCAACTAGCTTAAGTGGATCAAGTGGATGGAATGGATAGAGTTCAAATAGAACCTAAAATTTAGATAGTACCAATGCCTCTTAATATTTCTTTATCTAGATCACATAAATAAGAAGAAGATAAAGAACAAGTTAAGGATGAGCCTCAAGGATGAAGATTAAGGATTGACACAGTGAAGCCTAGAGACTGGACCTATTATGGTGAGTGGAATATAAATCTAGGTTATATCTTATTTGGGTTAGATTATGAATCATATGAGGAGATGGTATCTCCTTCTTCTCCTGATCCATAAGATGAAGGGGAATTGATTTCTCCTTCTTCCCTTGTCTTACCTTCTACTAATGATCTTGTTGTGCCTAAAGTACCTAGTGACTATCTCACTAAGGATAATCTAGAACAATTCAAAGTAGATATATGTGAGTTAGTGAGATCTTCTATTGGAGTTAGAAATAAATGTTCTACTTCCATGAGTATTTTAGAGGCTGATACTTCTAGGATTTAAAGAATGGTGATTCAGATGATTTATCCTAACCTAATCACTATATTCAAGACTATTATTAGACATAATACAATGTTGAGAGAGGAAGTGAAGATAATGAGTAATGAATTATCATCTATAACCACTGATTTTAAGACCACACTTTGTGGTATTATGGAGGTTCTTAGGAACTTGGTTACACATCTACTGAGTGTATATTTGAAGAAGTTAATGTAGGATGTTGGAAAGATGATTTCTGGTGCCTCTAGTTCTAAAAATACTAGTCATGCCACTACTAATATGGAGTCACTTAGGACTATGATGAGGGAAGAGCTCAAGGGTTTTCAGAGTAACTGTGATAAAGATACCCTTTCCAAAGTTCACAGAAAGATTGACCTTGTTTATTACATGGTGAGATAGTGTACCAATAAAGCATCTACTGCTAAAAAAGAAATAAGAGAAAAGGTGGATAAGTATTTCTCAGAACTCTACATCAAGCATGATCTGAATGGAAAAAAAATTACTTGGAAGAGAACCTTAAGATTCCACCAGTGACAGAGGAATTCAAAAGTCAAGTCATTCATTTGAAAGATTTTACACCTAATTTAGAAAATTTCATGGAGAAAAATGACGATTTTGAAAAGGCTATGCAGTATGAGGGTGAAATCATCAATGATTTCATCAATATTTTGAAGCCTTACCTTTATTTACAGTTTGAAGTAATAGTGCTCCTAGCAGCTGCGTACATCAAACCTAGTTCCCTGCCTCCCGCTCAGATGAAAATATCTCAAGCCTTATCTCAGATCTGGCCAGTGATCAAGGAGTATCCTCAAAGTCATGTTTTATCAGAGAGGTGACCAATCCTTGTGGTTAATGTTCCTAAAGGTGTTGCTTTACCAAGTTTAATCATTCGAACAACCCATCCCACATCCACACCACCACCTCCTTCACCTTCTATTGACACTTCAGACAAAGGGAAATCCCCTAAAAATCCTAAGCCTTAGCTGTGGATTGTTTATTTTATAGGGCATTATACTTTTCTTTTGTGAATTTATTTTAATGATTTTACTCTTTTTACCTTAATGAATATCAATTTTAATTCAATATTTTTCAAGTTTCTCTATGTTATTTCTTTTCTTTATTCCATTTCTTTATTTTTTTTCCTTTTTTCTTATCCCAAAAGGGAGAGAAATATATTGATAGAATATATTCTTAATGTAAGTTGGGGAACTCTGGAATAAGAAATATGACATGTAATCAACATAATATATATATATCCCACCTCTGATATAAATCACACAGACAACTTACCAAGAAGGATCATGAAAATTCTCTGATATAACTCTATTAAAAGGAACCTTATATATATATATATATATATATATATATATATATGTATCCTCTGATACAATAATTGAGGGGGAGCATAAAAGGAAAGACCTTATAGTTATATATAGAATTCATACTCACTGTTGATATGCTAATTCAATTAATTATTATTCCTTAACGTCTTTTATAACTCATTAATACCATGATTTGTGATTATCAAAAAGGGGGAGATTGTTAGACCCTTTGTGAGGTAGTTGTTTTAATAATCACAACTCATGCAATTTTAGAGATCATGATAATTCATACATTATATTTTAACTAATGTTAATCATTTCACTAAATGAATAACTTATGTCACATAGTACAATACATTTCAATACGTCAACAAATTATGTATATTTATGTTTAAATATACTTACAAGTGTATATTTACATGTATTTGTGATTTTTACTTAATATGGTATTGTTCTGTATAAGATAGGCACTTTTCAATTTTTTTAGAGTCCCTGACACTGATTGGTTTACGGAGTCAGCGATGGATGACTCACTAAGGGGGACTCACCAATTGAAGAAGTCATCGATTGAAGAAGACATTGATGTAGACTCACTGATAGTTCAAGTGACTTGCTGATGGACTGTTGACCGATGGGCGACGCATCGATAGTTCATAGTAATTACTGATGAATTAGTCACCGATGGGCGACACACCGATAAGTCAAAATGAGTTATCAATGATGAATCATTGATGATCGGATAGACCGATAGTACTAATGACTCACTGATTCCCATATTCACTGATACCGATGGAAAGGACTCACTGGTATAGACAGTCACCGATGTTGATAGACCAATACTGATAGACCGATGCTGACAGACCGATACTAAGGACTCACTAATACTTATGACTCACCGATAATCATAAAAACTGTTTCTAATTTATAATTAAAATTTATAGCTAATGGTTACATTTAGACAAATTAATGTTTCTGACATTATTTAATTTTTTCTGTAGGATATTCAGAGAACATTATGAGGTGCATGCACATGGGTAGATTATTCTGTCTGTTGGACATCAAAGTATAAAATAATTACAATCTGGAGCATTCAGGGGTGCTGAAAATTAGTAAGAAAATAAAAACCTACGAACTCCTTCAACTCTTGAGAACAATTCCAAAATCCCTGTAATAAAAAGGAAGAACATACAAGGAGATCAAGGAGAAAAGATAAACCTTCTGAGTTTACTTAAACATCTTTTGATCAAAGAAGTACAATATCTCATACTCCTGGAAGCTAGACTATAGAGGGTACGACACTCTACTTTGGAGTCAACTTGCATAGAAGGACTCAAACTTCAACTCCACTACATCAAAAGAGTCCAGAGCTTCACTTCATAAGACACAGATACTTCTAAAACTTTCTCCCCATCCTTAATCATTGTTGTTTTATTTTATTTAAATTTATGAGTAGTGTGTGTACCTGTTTGTTACACACACTGACTCTTGTTCATAACTAGAGGGTAACTGAATATACATCAAAGTATCTGGTATTTCAAAAAGTGAAGGATGAAAAGAAAAACTATATAAGGGGATGTTTCAACGATTACCTATACCTACCAGGAAATGGGAAAACATCACCATGCCCATTGTCACGAGACTTTCAAATACATCCATAATAAATAATTCTATATGGGTTTTTGTGGATTTTATTATAAATACCATTCACTTTATTTCAATTCAAGAAGAATTATTGAATGATCAACATGATTTGATATACATTAGAGAATTGGTCAGGCTTTATGGAATACCATTATCAAATTGTATCCAATCAAGATCCAAGATTTACTTCTAAGTTCTGGAAAAGTATTTAACATTACCTAAACACTAAGATAAAATTTACTATGTCTTATCACCCCTAGACTGATTTCCAGTCAAATTAGTATATTCATACATTGGAGAATATGTTTATATAATTTTTAATGGACTTCAAAGAATGATGGGGCCAAAATATTCCTCTAGTCTAATTATCTTAAAACAATAGTTTCCACTCAAGTATCCAAATGGATTCATATGAATACATTTATAAGAAAAGAAGTATAAAACATTTATATTGGGATGAAGTTGGTGAATTTCATATTCTAGGACCTTAAATGGTTGAGGAAATGGTACAAAAGGTGAAGACCAGTTAGTAGCACATCGGGTATTCCAATTGTCGATAATAGAACTATATATACAATCATTGATGGGACCTGGATTTTGAGGTTATAGATATAGTATTCCTCCACATAGTTCTATGTAAGATACTCAAGATATTTAGTAAGAAGTGAAATCTAAGTACCAGGTACATCTACCCCTTTGAGATTCTTGATTTTGTTGGTGTTGTGGCCAATCGAATATCACATCCACCAACCATTTCTCAAATACATGATATATTCCATGCATCCTTCCTGAATAAGTACTTATTTTATCTCTCACATGTACTTAATCTAGAGGTAGTATAGGTGTAAAATTATCTCTCTTATAAGGATCTTACTGTGACGATATTGGACTATAGCGATAAAATTATAAACAATAGGACAACTCATCGAGTCAAAGTACTATAGCAGAACCATAAATATAAATAAAAAATGTGGGAACTAGATGAACCGATGAAGGAGAAACACCCTCACCTATTTTCACCGTATTATGTAAAACAAAATTTAGAGGGTAATATTTCATAATGTGGAAGAATGTAAAGACCCATAATTTTATCAATGGAATTTCTTTTCTTATAATTATGTCATGTAGTTTGAAGAGAATACACCACATAGAGAAACCAACAAAAACTATTCTCATAAATAAATAATGTTACATTTTTCGTCAAATAAAATAATAAGTATTCCAAATATTATAACGGGATAATAAATAGAGAATAAGAGAATAATAATATAATAATTTAAATCTTTGAAAGATGGACCACTTCTTTCTAATCAATGGAGAGATTATCTCTCTTAAATTTGGAGATTGCTTTAGAAATACACTACATTCCATATCTGATAAAGATATTGTTGGGATTTTTGAATTTTTTTTTGTATTTTGTGGTGTACATCATTGGGCACAACCTGATAATTTTTCATCTGGCCTCACTTCTTTTGGTGGCTGAAGATCATAGATAGATCTATTTAGATCTGGACTTCCATATGGTGGGGGAGGATAAGTTATCGTGTTGCGACCTACTAGGCATGTGATGGGAGAAATATTCATCCTGGGTTCTTCCTAGTGATGGGGAAATTGATTTTGTTGGGCTCTTACCGGTGAATGATGGTTGGTTTTTTCTATTTAAAGAGAGGTGTGAGGTAAAAGATAACTTCATTTATAGAGAGACACTACCCGACAGTGGGGGTGGAATTACAGATCCTTTATTTTTTATAGTGGGCCAACATCACTTTTTGTTAATATTTATGGGGATTTGGGATCATGGAGGTGAAAGAAGACATGCTTGTTGGAGGGGATGAAGTACAAGCTGGTAGCCCTAGGCTGTAAGGAGCTCGATGGAGATGGGTACGGTATCTCGGTGGTAGTGAGGTCTAGTTGGATATGACACCACTAGGGAACATCAGTGATGATGTGTTCTTACCTTGGTTGGTTCCCACCAAGGATGGTGAGATATTGTGTGTGTACATTGGGATACAAGTTATCATCATTGCACATAGGGGTGACGAAGCCTAGCATGGATACAGTTTGATGATCGATAGTGACTTCAATTGTGAATCATAGGCTGGTGATGAGAACTGGGATGTGGGAGCTAGTAGAGTCCTGACCTTGGATCTAGAAAGTGAAGTCTTGGTGTTTCTAGAATTATGTGCATGGTTGGGATGCAGAAGTAGGTGCCTCAATCTGGGTGATAACTTTGGATGAAGTGTGGTGGATACATGTTGTCATGATAGAGACAGTCACATGTTATAAGTGGGAGGTGACCTTGGGCTGCATGAAATGACCTGAGAGGTGCTCTCGAGATGTGAAGTGGTTATGTGATAGGGGTTGGATCACATTGGGCATTTCATGTGTCATTTAAATATGGGCCTTTGGTCCATTAATTACTAGATTTTGGGTCGTGGTGGAGGGGCCTTCATCCAAAAAAGGTAAGGGGGTTTTGTGGGGGTTCACTTTTTATTTTTGGGTTCTATTTTCTATATATAATTGGATGTGTTCCTTTACTTTTTTCAATAAATTTTTTGAGGTCATGGTTTTGGGTTACCAAAGTCAAGATCTAAACCATTCTAGTAATTTGGATATTCTCGATCCACTTGAATGAATGCACTCATGAACAAAGATATAGAAATAAAAAATAATGTTAACAATACAATATTCATTAGAAAGATAAAATTATATATAATATTGACAGAAAATAGAATTGGATGAATAATTAATTGAATAAGATTTATTTATAGGATGTATAGAACCCATATTACCATTATAAATATGACCATTGGAATAGTAATCATATAGTTGGAATAGTAATCTGACCATTTGAATAGTAGACTCACCTGTGGAAAAGTAAAATAATATTTAGGTATCTTATAAAATTAAAATATGATATATTAATATCATGATACAAGTAAGTAAATGTTGTAAAAATAATAGATTAAGTGTTTGTATTTTTGTAAAACCTAATTGTTTTATTTGAGATTTTATAATGAATTCAATGATTCAAAATAAAATTTATTTTCATAAAATGGATTCATAAAATAATTTTAAGTTGTATTATAATTTAAAAATAATTTTATTAGACCATAATTAATTTTTCAAAGGGTCGTAAAATCGATTATAATAATAGAATCAGTATTTTTTGAATTAATTATGATTTTATTTAAAAATTAAATTTATCATAATTAAAAAATTATTTTAATAAAAATGGATTCCATTTTTCAAATCTACATTTCAAAAAATGGTTGGGGTGTATTTTTGAGATTTTATAAAAATAGTTGAATTTTGGGTGAATAGTGAAATACGTTGACTTACGGTATTTAACGTTACAAGACAATTACATGAATTTTTGAGTCATGGATGATGTAAGAACTCGCTATTTTGTACAAAAATGCACCATTTACTATATATAGTCTGAATAATCAATACTATTTATAGTATTAATTAAAAATAAAAAACTAATGAATATAATAATCAATAACACCCCTCTTCTCCCCATACAAATACTACCCCTCATCACCCCTTATCCTCACACCTTATAAGACCTAAATATTTTCAAATATCTACCATACCCTCTCCTCCCCACTCTCCCCATATCCAATTGCTTTTGGTCTTAGAAAAAGACCAATTCGAAGTTCCTCAAGTGGTCCTTCAATGAGGTGATATTCAAGAGGTAGCATTATAAAACTACAACTTTTAATTTATTTTATTATTATACCTGATACTCACCTCATTCATACATAAAATAATAACTGGAGTATATTTTATACACTATAATTTTATATTTATAATGTAATATCTTCTATCTATACCTTTTTTCATCTCCTTTTATTCAAATAAATGAAACTGTTTTCGAAATTATGGTTGTTAATCATCTTCATGGATAATGAGTTTTCATTTTACATTATATCCTTCAATTAAAGTCATAAAACTATGAATATAGTTTAAAAAATATTTTAATAATCATATTATAACTTACTTATTTTTATGGAACTAATATATAGACATAATATTAAATAAAACGAAACTAGTTTGAGACGGACGGAAAAACTGCCAAAATAAACTAACCTTTTATAATTAAATTTTTATTAAATGAATGATCTATATGTCAATAAAAGACTATATTGGATCATTTAAACTTATTTAAATTCATTAATATCATTTAATTTCACTTCTAAAGTTTTATTTCCATTTTATAAGAACTTCCATAATTATACACAACTGAATCGGCCATGAAAACATGGAATGAATGCTTTCAAAACAACAAAATTGAACATTATAACTCATAGAGATGGAAATAAATTAACTTTATAAAATTATAATAAATAAAATATATATTTAATAGGTTATTAATTACCTAATTGATTAATCTAATTTTATTATCTATGAAATTAATTGCAAGTGAAGAACGCATTCAGACATAAGGTAAGGGATCACTCTGAACCTCCATATTTCTTTTGGGTAATGATTTAACTATATTTTCCACAATTTATCTCTTAATTATTATTATATAATTATCCAAAATTATTTATATATTTACCATACATATATATATATATATCTCAATTTAACTTTATTTGATGGTGAATATATGTTTTAAAAAGGTTTCCTTTTCAATTCCTCTCGAAAAGCAAACACAATTAAAGGGAACTTCTCTATTTCTTACCCATTTTCAAGTACACACAATAAACTATTTTAAGCCAAAATTATTTTAATTAAATCACTCAATTTATCATGAAAAAAAATTTAGTTCATTTATGGTTTTATGTAAATAATTACAACTTTATTTTCTTTAAATACCTTGCATTATTCCCCTAAAACTATGCTTAAATGGAACATTTCTAAAGATACCTTAAAACTATTTTTCATGTTTTCACTTCATTTGGATTTTATTATTCATGATATATTATTATATTTCATTTATGATTTTCCAATAATAATTTAAATCCCTTATTTCATGGATACTATTACGATACACTCTTTGGGTTTTCCTTATAACATGATTGTGAAATCCATTTCTTTCCTTGGGTAACCCTTATGATTATTCATTATGTTTGATTTATTTATGTGACAAAAATATTCAAGTACATGTTATGATGGGTGAAACTGTATATCACTCCATTTAATTGGGTAATTTATTATATCTTGAGACATTATATATGGTATTAGGTAGTAAACCTAATACATAATTGGACTTTGTCCACCTTGGGATGTCATATTTGTAGTTAGACTTGACTCACCTTTGTGTCATGATATATGTTTATACCGCATTCCTATATTTAAATTATTATATGATTCCATGTTCTATATATTATGTATCATATATGTTTATTCATGATCCATGCCTTATATTTTATCTTTCCATGCTTTCTGACTCATGTTTTATGCTTCTTTTCCATAGTTATTCCCTTAAAAATCTTTTTAGCACACCCTTTTGTATATGTATTACCCAGGTTATCCTATGTAGTTGTGGGATATCAAAGGTAGTTAGGATAAAATTATGAATATCAATAAAAAATATGATTTATTTTAGTTTCATGTTTTCTAATTACGTAGCTAGTCTTCCAAATACAATAGGTTTTTCAATCCTTGGTTTATATTTTATGGATAATTATGCTTAAAATCATGTAATAATTTGTGTTAAAGACTAGGGTTGTTATAGTTATAGTAGATTATAATCACCCAAACACATTATTCAATGATTACCTCAAGGAAAGACATACAATAGCTATTTTGTGATGAGTATTACCTATCAATTCTATGCAATATGTGGATTTAGGAGCTTCTTGAGATGCAGCAAGGTGATATGATAGTCTCTGGGCATGATAAAAGGTTTACATACCTCATGTGTTACTCCTTTGATATGATTTGATATGGTTTCTTCTAAGCATAGAAGTTCTAACAGGGCCTTCTTAGAGACATTTGTGCAAGCATAGTCTCCTTATTCATTCTTACTTATATTGGAGTTCTAATGTGGCATCTGGTTATAGAGATCTTCCTAGTAGAGGGATGTAAGGTGGCTATAGTAATTATTAGTCATCATAAGTTTGATTCAACCATGTTAGCTATAAGGTTATAGACTTTAGGGTATTAATATAAGAGGCATACCCATCCCTGGATGTAGACAAATGGATCTGTAGTTTAGGGTTCATGTATAAGATCCAATTATCTAGGAGGGTGTGATGTTATTATTATGATAGGATATGCCATATTTTTTTATGATTTTCCAACTTGACATGCTAATATTGGTAGATTGGAAATGGATTGACTACCATGACAGAGGAATCATAGTGATTAGATATCTCCCAAGCATGGAAATGGAGGACCTTGGGGAGGTGGTTCTATTATATTAGTAGGTGGAGATCTGGATTGAAAAGATTCTAGTGGAAGATGACAATATAAGCTACTCCCACTACCACCACAAGGTGTCACATTCCAGGCTTAGAGATCTGGAAGTCGGGGCTACGGGAACTTGCAGACTATAGAGGAATGTGACCAAGTTACACACAAGATGATTTGAGGTGTGATTTATGTCTTTTCTACCCTTGATCTAGTATTTTTAGACATATGTGTGATTCATTAATTTATCTCCATATCCCTTGTGTGAGAGATAGATCTTTGTATTGAGACTTTATCCTAGTAGTTGTGGATAGAGGTTCCCACATGGACCGATTCTCTTATATTTCATATCTTTCTGTAGTGTGAGTTGGCATTTAGTGGGTAGATTTTCTTATGGTACCTCTTGTTCATTGAAATGATACCTTATGAAATTATATTGGGGATTTATTGGTTATCCATGGTGCATGATCAGATCAACTATCATAATAGGAGTGTTATATTTCTTCATAATAATGGTATTATATTCTCCTTTCAGGGATATAGAGATATTTTGGATAAGAAAGTGGGACTCCTGAGTAGTAAACTTCCACATATCACCCAAAAGTTGGTGATATTAGCCCCTCGTGTAGTGTTATCTTCCGATATCTAGCTTCCAGTGATAGTGGAGGATTATATGGATATCATTCCTGAGGCTTTCTCAGTACTACCTATGAGGTGGGAGATATAATTCTCTATTTACATACACATAAAGACCATATTATTATCTTCTACGACATATTAGATGGAACTTATAGAGATCCGGGATTTTATGTGGTAATTAGAGGACCTTTGAATGAAAGGTTTTATTAGACCCAATTTGTCCATCTGGTTAGCCCTAGTTTTGTTTGTGAAAAGGTTGGATGGGATCTTGAAGCTTTTTATTTATTATCATCACCTAAATCATGTAATAATAAAGGAAAAGTACCGATTTTCAAGGATTAATGACCTCTCCGACCAGTTTACAGGTGTGAGTTGGTTATCGAAGATTGATCTTAGGTCTGGCATCCATCAGTTGAGGGTTCATGACACAAATATTATGAATATGGCATTATGATGTCACTATAGACACTATGATTTCTTGGGGATGCATTTATGTGTGGCGAATGCCCTCTTTGTTTTCATGTCTCTTTTTAATTGGATCATAGATCCATACTTGGACCAATTAGTAGTTGTATTCATTGATAACATACTCATTTACTCTATGTTAGATTAGGATCATGCAGATAATTTTAGGATGGCCCTAAAAATACTCCGAGATCACTGACTTTATGGTAATCTATCGAAGTGTTAGTTCTAGATCCTTGAGGTTTACTTTTTAGTGCATGTCATCTATGAGAATGTTTTAGCTGTGGATATGGTGATTATTGATGTAGTACTTTCTTGGTATCCACCAAAGAGTTTGATGGAGGTGTGGAGATTTAATGGATTGTTGGGTTACTATAGGAGTTTTTTGGAAGGCTTCTCTAGGATACCGCCCATTTGACTACCCTGATACAAAAAATGGAATCCATTTACCTTGACTGAGTAGTGTTAGAGGCTATATGAGAATTTGTGGAAGATATTAACGAGTTCCTTTATTTTGAGACTACCAGAGGAGGGTTTTGAGTATATATTATTTTTTTATTCCTCTGGATATGGGATTTGTTTCATGTGGATGTAGAGGTAGGAAGTGATTTCTTATGGGTCAAGGTACTTTTGACCCCATGAGAAGAACATCGCAATTCATGACATAGAGTTGGAATATTTAGTCTTCAACCTAATGATGTGGAGGAATTATATTTTGGGAAAGTGTTTTTTTTTGTTTACTTAGACCACAAAATTCTCAATTATATCTTCAATTAGAGATACATCATCCTGAGATAGAGGCATTGGTTGGAGTTCATATAGTAACCACTTTGATATTTTCTATACTCCGAGGAAGGGAAATCTGGTGGTGGATTTCCATAGCATGAGATCCCATTATCACTTGGTATAGGAGTCATACGAGTAGTTTACTTCATTGCAGCTAATCCTAGTGGAAGATAGGGGTGAATAATATCTTTAGTTGATGGTGTTAACTCTACCAATTCTCCAACAAGTGAGATAGTATTGGTTCTGAGATATTTTTGTGATGATCTATGTGATATTATATTCTCATAAGATTCAACATATGGACATTTTTAAGGAGGGGTGCATGTCTTCATTTTCCAAGGAAAGATGGTTGTTCTGATTATATTGTGAGATGAGATAATGAGGTAGTTTCACACTTCCAATTTGGATATACATATAAGTGTGTAAAAGTTTTCTAGGGATCTTTAGTGGAATTTTTTGTGGGATGGAATGAGGTGAAATATCATTGAGTTTATCTCTTGGTGTCTCACATGTCATTAGGTAAAGGCTGGGCATCCAGTGTCATAAGGTTTGACACAGCCTCTTGAGATCCAAAAGTGGAAGTGGGATAGAATATATATAGACTATAGGATGGTTCTTATATGAATAGGGAGAGTCTGTGATATTATTTGGGTGATTATTTACCTACTTACCAAGTTGTTACACTTTCCTTACATTAGGGAGAAGAGTTTAGTTGATGTTTTGGGGAGGTTATATGGTATATTTTCCAACTTCATTGGGTACCCTTGGCAATTTTCTCTAACCATGATGCTCAATAAATGTCACAGTTATAGAGAAGCTTACAGGAGGACTTAGGGACCCATTTTAGGATAAGTAGATCATTTCATACCCAGGTATAGAGATAGATTGAGTAGACTATGTAAGAGTTAGAGGATATACTGAGATCTTGTGTGTTGAATTTTGGTCAAAGATGGGAGGATCGCTTGAAATTGGTAGAGTTTTCTTATAGTAACATTTATCAATCTACTATTGGCATATCACCTTTCAAGGTCCTATATGGGATACCCTGTTGGTCACCCTTATGTTGGATTTATATTAGAGAGACATCTATTTTTGGGATAGAGATGGTGCAGGTGACAAGGGAGAAGGTTTAGTTGATTTGTGAGAGTTTAAAAATATACCAAAGATGATAGAAATATTATACAGATTGATTTAATAGGAATTTTTAGTTTGATAATGGAGACCATGTTTTTATGAGAGTCTCCCCTTGAAGAGGATTGAGGAGGTTCATCCAGGTAAGCAGGCTATCCTTAAAATTCATTGAGTCTTTTAAGATCTTATGAAGAGTTGTGGAGGTTTCTTTCCACTTAGACTTGATCCCATATTTGGATCAATTGTATGATGCCTTCCATGTTCCATAGTTGAGGAGATATGTTCATGACCCAAAACATATAATTGACTAGGGTGATCTTTACATCGAGGATGGATCCACCATCATGGAGTACCCATTGACGATCAAGGATCAGGAGGAGAGGATCCTATGTGGATAGAGTATAACTTGGGTTTGTGTCATTTTGTAGCATGGGATCATGAAATATACCTATTAGGAGTGAGAAATCTAGATGTGGACATAGTACCCTCACCTTTCTATAAAGATTATGCTTTTTTGGGAAAATCCTTGAAGGATGGGAGAATATAAAGGATCTATTTTTTCTTGTAAGACTTTGTAATATTTTAAGGAATATTTTCAGATCCAAATTCTGAGATAGTGTGATATTCCAAGGCCTAAATGGGATTAGTGTTGATATATTAACAAAATTAAATATATTATATCACACATAATATTATTTTTATAACAAAAGTTTTCCCATTATTTGGGACCTTGGATGGGATATTTGAAACCATGTTTGTTTCTGAAATACCACCACCAAAATATTTTATTTTTATTAAAAGACACTTTTATGGAAAAAGTGTGAAACCTTCTAGTTCATCCAAACCATTAAACACAATAAAAAGTTAAATAATTGTTAAAAACTGGATTAAACCTATTAGACACAATCCCCTTATATAATTTCCAAGACAAATATGATACCTTTGTGTTAGAGTCGTCAATTATAATAGCTTATAATTGAGAGTCTATAATGTCTCACACATGCAATAACTCCTCCACTAATATCTTCATATTTTTGAAGCCCTGGTCAAGATTAAATTCTACTTGTCAATCCAATCTCCCTAATCCTTGTTAGTGAACACTTGAATCAGTATCACATTAATTCTTCCGGCAATTTCATTAGAATATTGAATGACTAATTTAGTCTCCATCATTTCTTACTCGAATTGAGTGTGTAGTTCCCATAAAGTTTCCATGACCACAGCCTCTCCATCCCATTGTGTGGAAACTATGAAAGTCAACAGGGGATTACCATCCACACCAGGCAGCTCCTCCACTCCATCTTTAGGATGAGATTACAGTTCCAAGTGCACCCCCTCCCCTCATCCAACTACCCATCCTCCCTACTAGATACAAAAACCAATATTCTACCCTCCTTCACCACAACTCCATTTACATTAGGTTTTTTAATATCAGATTGGGACAACTTTCACACCATGAAGGGAACCAATTACACTACATTTGGAAATGTAGTTTACCCTAGTCTAACCACTGTGTCATCCTATAGGACTTCGGACAGCCTTGTCTCCTTTTTTTTCTTTAGATGTAGGTCTTGTTTTCACTATTTTTGGAAAGTAAGAGTAGTCCTTGAGAGGATTTGGATTCTTCCCCTTATTAACTAAGAAAATTATAGAGAAAAGGATTCCTCTCTTTTTTTTCCTTTATCCAGACCTTCTACTCATAGATCCTTGGACCTCCTACACATAGTAAGACCTGGGTTTCAAGTCCGATTCTTCGTCACTAAATTGAGAATCCTCAATAGTCATTAAACTATTCTTCATATTTTTCCATTTTATAATTACTATTTTCCAACCTTTAGGATCAAATTTATCTTTCTCATACCTATTCAAAAAATTGAAATGTTTTTTAGCTGTATAGAAGGTAGTGGAACATGCTGTCCAGGAGACCTTAATAGCGGAGGATCTGGAGTTTGGTCAGACATAACCTGTAATGGAAAATGTTGGCTGGACTTAGACATTCTACCCACACCCCCAAAATTCATTGCATCCACAAAGGATGGAGAATCCCTTAAAGTTTGTCCAAGACCTCACTGTACTTGAGGTGACAAACTAGGGATTACCAATTCCCATTTTAGTCTTTGAGAAATATATGTCACCTTTGGTTCTATATACATAAAACCGGAACACTTTTATAGGGGATAAACTTTAGAGATGCATTCAAGAACCAGGGGGAAGTAGAAGAATTAGTCATCTTTCCCCCCCCCCCCACCAACCTCTTTGTTCCCTCACCAGCATAAATTAGATAAATTCCCCAACTAATTGCAAGAGATATTGAAATTTTTCCATGACTCAAACAGAACTGATTGGTTTTAGTGAAATTCCTCCCCAACCAAAATCCACACCTACTCGACTTTCCAAAAAACAGGATTTACCCTTGGCATGATATAAAGTTGTTCATCATAATGATTTTCATGGAAGAAGTTCCTTGGAGGGTATGTTAAGTAAATTAATTAATTAATTTAATTATTTTACAACCTCAATCTATATATAAATATTTTTTTATGGAAAATCCCTAGGTTTAGTTTCATCACCCTGGGATATTAGAGAGAAAGATGCAGTGTTATTCATTAGTGGATTGGGATCAAAGAATTATGGTGAACAAATCGATTTTAATCATGATATGGGTGGTAAATGCAGTGTATTTTATTCTCCATTTCTTAAAAAAGCATTATTCACCAATGATAAATCAATAATCAAGTTAGGGATTATTATTTGTAGTTTTATCCCTTAAAATTAATTGATAAGAATGGATTTGGATTATATACTTTCATTGATGTGAGATTACCCATTATTTACATGATATTGAATATGAATTAAGTTTTTGAACATGGTTTATAATTTTTATGCATTTATTCCATTCATTTTTATGAACTTTATGATAGTTGGTCAGATCATATTCACCAATGATGCTCACCATATTTTTTTTATTATTTTCTTCAACCATTATTTGATTTATTTATCCTTGTCCAATGGGTTCAGTGATTCAGTGTTACCAGGTCAAATTTGAGTGAAATAAAACCATCAAGTACATGGAATATTAATTAAATATGGAAGGATAATTTTTAGTGGATCTATCATGATGGATTCATGGATTTTGGTTGATGTCTTTGGGTTTTGGTACCCTGAATGGTGGTGTATGTGTGGTGGATTAATATGTGGGTGATTGGATTTTGTGATTTTGGGACACCAAAGGTTGAAATTAGATAGTCAAAGATGTTTCCTTCAGTTTTAAAGGATTATAATGGTTAAACATGTGTGAACGGTGGTGGGAATGGTGGATTTGGAGTCCTTGTGAATACTAGGACTTACTGATACTGAAAACCCAACTACAAATTGTGTAGTATGAAATAACACTTGTCATGTTATTAAGATCCCCATGATAGTTAGGTTTTTATATGAGTTAATGATCACACATCTTGTAGTCAGGCCCACACACCATCTGACCATACTCAAGTGTCAAATCTATTTTCCAGTTGCACAAGCCTCGGGACATGAAGTGGTCCAACATGTTGTGTCACCTTATGTACATTTCGAGTGGATATATATGGCTAGTTGACTCTTATTATAGGTTTACACACCCAAGACCATGGGTGGACATACACATCATGTTCACATAGGAATATTCCACATGGTATAACATGTATTTTCAAGCCGTGTACAGGGGAGAACATGCCCAAGAAATGAGATAGGATCACACACCATGTACTTCTACCAGGAACATACACCTTATATATATCCTTATTTTAGACTTGGATTTAATTCCTTAAGTATCATATCATGATAAGTATTCTGCATATAAAATGATGGTGGCCTTCATTTAGGCATTAGATATGCAAGAAAAGGTGTTACAACTATGACGCCTATTCTAGCGATTATTGAATAATGTCAGTTATTGGTTTGGGTTATCAGAGATACTTCCTGGTTAGAAACTTCCCTATCACACTAGGGAATGGGTCGACTATAACTCCTTCAGATTTTAAAATAACACTATGTTTGATATCTTATTATCCCCAAAATATTATTATTTAAATGTGACCATTATAACCAAGTTGTTAATTTGGAGGATATGAATAGTAATAAATGATTTATCAAATAAATATATAGGTCCTGATCAATATATATCTATTGTTAAATGATTATAAAATAATAATATAATTTTTAGTAAATTCATTTTTGTCATGACTCACCTTCACCAAGATGAGAGAAGAGACAACAGATTGCCAGACACTTCCTTCTTCAAGTTGGAGGACAGATCATGACCCTCGAGACCCACCTTCAATAGGTCCCAGAGTAGCGACTAGCACCAAGGGTATAGAATCACACACAAGATGGAAGGCATTACCCTTTTTCTTTAAAAGGATCGGGAGGTGAGATAGTAAATCCCAATAACACCAAAACTGGGGGGTAAAACTAAATCCAAAGAAAACCATTCCCATATGCATGTTACAAAAGTAAATGCCACAAAGTACAAGGAGACCAAAAAAGTTAAAGCACCAAAAGAAAAGAAAAACAGCAATAGAAACTGTCCCAACGCCCGAGCTAGTACGGTCCTACACGATCCCTAAAGTCCTCCTGGAAACCTAAAAGCAGTTTTATATACGTAGGGTGAGCATACAAATATAATCAGTAGGGAAAACGAAAGACTCTCGTGCACAAGTGGGGAGGCATTCTAATGCCCTGTGAGAAAAGAGGTAACCAAAGCACCTAGCAAGGAAAACTATCCACCCAAGCCTCACCAAGGCACACTCCCCAAATAATGCACTTCAAGTAATATAAATTAATAACACATCGATATTTGGGTACCCCATGCCACTTCCCAACTGGTTATTGAAGACATCTTACGCATCGAACCTCTCTCGCCATTCTCACCGCAGTCCCGCTGCCACACCACGCTCTCACACACCTGGGCCACAACCACGCATCCCGCCCACAAACACCTAGGCCACAACCACCATCCTACCCACAAACACTCTGGCCACAACAACTACTTCCACACCCGCCGACACCTAGACCTCATTTTCAAGACTCTTGGGAAACAACCTGCTCGCACACACCTGGGCCAACCACCACAACTACCATGCCCGAAGAATCTTCGGATATAATGCACCTCAGACCATCACAGCCTTCCCGAAGAGTCTTGGTCTATTTTGGAAAGGGAGTAGAAAATGAGATAATAATCAGCCACTCGTAGGAGTGTTGGAAAAAACACCCTCCCCCATGAAATGGGGGTGTTCGGCACTAAGTGCTCTACTTGGGTGGGGTGCGAATAAGAAACATAATAACTACAATTATATGTATAGGTAACAAGCACTCATCCCAACCTAGGGTTTCCAAAGCCAACCTAAGCACAAACACCCTCATCACTATTCATTCATAAAAGAAAGGCACAACACTCACGACCAAGTCACAACTCATTCCCAAAACCAATTCCCCATTTAAACCATTTCTACTTTCATCTTTAAGTGATTCCATTTAGGTGAATTCTACACTACTTGGAAACTAATAGGCAAAACCACAAGCCATAGAAAGAGAAATATCCAAACAGCAATTTAAGCATTCACACACGATTCTCTAGTGAATTCACAATAACAAAGGGATCAATAAGATCCCTCAAAGTACTGGAACCAAACCTAGCCTCAAGATACAGCCCCACACAACTTCAGATTCACAACCAACAACCGTGCCACAATAGAGGATCTCATCCTCATCCACATCACCCCATAAGCATCAAACAGAACAACACACATACTACCAAAATAAAGTAGGGAAACTTCCAGGTTCAAGAACATCATTCATTAGGTTCTTCTTTCTGTTTGTCAACCAGGTTAACCACACAAGGATTGATTTTCACTAGGTATCTATTTAACCAACTGAGTTTAGGTGATTAACCAATTTCCATGTTACAGTTATTTAATCATCACAGAAGATAAGGGTTCATATGTGTGCAAGGAAAGACCACCAACGGACATGATTTTTAGTGAGCATAAGCCCATACAGTTCACAACATATAGAAATTATAAAATAGTTCAGCAGAATTGTAAAATGTACCCCATCATTATTTAACAGTCTATTTATTATCTTTGTTAAGGTTTCATCCATTCCCACATAAACAATAGCGTACCCACCCCTCATGGTACACAATAAGGAGAGACGAAGTAAAATCCCTACCTGGTTGTTCAGGGATCGAAGTTCTTCTCCATGCGCCAAGAACTGGGGATGCGTGACTTGTAGGGGAGGAATGTTAGAGACTCCAAGGGTGAGCAAAAAGGCTCCGGCATAGGCACACCACTTGCCTCAGGATGGGGAAATCCAAATGCATAAGGAAGAAAAGGATACTAGCCCAGAGGAAGAAGAAGAAGGAATTCACATGCGATATAAGGATGAGATCCTGTTGTTACGGGATATGGAAATTTGAATGCCTTTAAAGTAGGATTGTGGTTACCCACATGGTTGGGAAGTTACGCACTATGGAATTATTTTTCATTTAACGGTTATCCTCATAGGGGTGGTCATAACGGCTATGTGTTAAACATTTTTCTTTAACCATAAGGAAATGCGTAACAGCGGCAGATCTGGAAGGTACGGAGAAGGGCGTGACACCGTGGAAAAACCACAAGTTTTGGTAAGTTAAGGGTTGCCCGACTCTTGGGGGATTATAGATATTATTTATGGGATTTAAATGGCTTGAAAGAGGGCATTAAATCATTTTTAAGTCAAAAGATACGTTGCGGGAGCGGAAAGGTCGAGAACTAGAAAAGAACACGGTGAGGACATGGTGCCACTGTGACCGGTGCCACCGTTTACATGGAGCCATGTTTTGGAGAAGTAATAGACCATGTGGGTCTGGGCCATTCATACGATACCTCTCAAACTATTATCTCCATCGAGAATACAAACTAGAACTGAAGAAATAGGGGTTCTGAACAACGACCTAGAAAGACACCTCTCATGAGTAAACCTCATTGAAATCTTGGAACACTGCTCCCTCAAGTAACCAGGCAAAATTCAAAGGTCAAACTGTCCAGTCATATGGGTTAGGGAGTTTCTTTTTCCATGTCAAGATAATATACACTTTATGTGGAACTGACTCACCCGCACAGGTTTAATCGCATCCACCTTACTAAGTATTTATTAGGGATCAGGTCCTCCCTTCCCCATAGACAGGACACTTTACACACATCCACAGAATAAGGAAAACCACACATTCCATAGTTAACAAGGTAAAGTGTTCCATCACAAACAAGTAAAAACAAAATAGAACAAAACTCAAAACAGCTTTGGGTACTGGGTGCGCATCTGCGTCTCTTATTCCCAGGTACTTTTCTCAAGCTCGTCATGCCTCCACAACACACGAACCAAAGGAATGGTCCGTCCATGGAGCACCTTCTCCTCACCATACTCGATTCTCACTGGTCTTTCCACAAAAGTCACATCATCCTTGATATCTTGCTTTCCCCAGTCGAGGATGTGTAATTCATCGTGTAGATATCATCGAAGCTGAGACACATGGAAGACATCATGCAGTCTTAGTAGCAGCGGTGGTATCACTTGCTGATAATCCACTTCTTTGACCCGTCGCAATACTTCGAATGGTCCGACAAACCTAGGAGAAAGCATACTACCCTTATCTAACCTCTGTTGCCCACGCCGAGGGGAGACCTTCAAAAATACGTGGTCCCCAACCTCGAACCCCAAGGGTCTCCTCCTATTATCGGCATATGAATTCTTCCAGTCCGGAGCTGCCTTCATCCTCTCCCGTATAAGCTGAACCTTCTCTGTCGTGCTCTACACCACTTTCGGGCCAAGAACACCTGCTTCCCCAACCTCGGTCTAGCACACGGGTGAGCGACATGGCCTTCCGTATAAAGCTTCGAATGGAGCCATGCCAATGGTAGAGTGATAACTATTATTGTAGGAAAACTCTACTAGAGGAAAGTGTCATTCCCACGATTCCCCAGAGTCCAGAATACATGCCCGTAGCATATCCTCTATTGTCTAGATTTTGTGCTCTACCTACCCATCTGTCTGTGGATGGAAAGAAGTGCTAAGACGTAGCTGGGTGCCAAATGCATGTTGCAATCCCCTCCAGACTCGTGAGGTAAACCATGAATCCCTATGCGAGACTATGGACCTCATAACTCTATGAAACCACACCACCTCATCCACATACCTCCATACTAAGGCATCCACTGCACCCAACTCTTTGATTGCCAGAAAGTGAGCCAATTTCGTCAACAGGTCCACCACTACCCAGATAGCGTCATAGCCTCGTTGAACCTTGGGTAGCCCTGTGAAGAAATCCATTGAATTTCCTCCCATATCCATTCAGGGACATCTAAAGGTTGTAATAGACTGCCTAGAACATGGTGTTCAGCCTTCACCTGCTGACACACTAGTCACTTGGCCACGAAGTCTGTCACCGCCCGCTTTACCCCGGGCCACCAAAACTAACTCCTCAGACCCTGGTACATCCTGGAAACTCCCGGGTGCACCGCTAGGGGTGAGTTATGGAACTCACCAAGAACCCTCTCGCACAAAGCCTCTGGGACAAATATCTTCCCTTGGAAAAGAATCTGATTCTGACCATCCTCTGTCCATCCTTCCTGAGCATTACCTTGGTTAGCCTGGTCATGCATCACTTCACTTTCTGAGTCTCCCCATTGAGGCTCCTCTACCTGCCACAGTATTGAAGAATACACTGTCATCTGATATAGAAACCTCTACCACTATCCACCCTTGTATCTAGGTGTAGGGAAGCCAACTCCTCCATCGCCTTCCAAGCATTTTTCAACTCTCGAACCGCATCCTTCTACAACTTCCTGCTCAAGGCATCGACCACCACATTCCCTTTTCCTGAGGTGTAGGAAATCTCGAAGTCGTAGTCTTGAAGTAACTCCATCCACCTTCACTGTCGTAAGTTCATGTCCCACTGGGAGAAGATATATTTCAAGCTTTTTGATCCATAAAGACTACGAATCACTCCCCGATGAGGTAATTCTGCCACAACTTTAGTGTGAAAACGACCACTGCAAGCTCTAGATTGTGGGTGGAATAATTAGGCTCATGGGGACGTAACTGTCCAGACCCATAAGAGATCACCCCTTGTCATTTCATCCGCACACACCCAAGTCTGTGTCCTGAAGCATCACAGAACACCTCATACGTTGCCCCTTCTTCTAGAAACCTCAGAACTGGGGCACTTACCAACTTCTCCTTCAGTTAGCTAAAGGCTCCCTGGCACTGCCCATTCCACATGAAAGTCTGGTCCTTCTTGGTCAAAGCTATCAAAGGTGCTACAACACGGCAGAAGTTGGGTACGAACCTCCGGTAGTAACCTACCAGTCCAAGGAAACTACGAACCTCTACCACATTATTGGGTGATGCCCAAGAAACAACCACCTTGACCTTGGATGGGTCCACCGCTATTCCCTTCCCAGAAACCACATGCCCAAGGAAGTGCACTTCTCGCATCCAGAACATGAACTTTGACAACTTTCCATAAAGTTGGTGCTATCGGAGGACCTCTAAAACCATTTTCAGGTGCTCTGTGTAATCTTCCTCTAATCTTGAGTAGATCAGGATGTCGTCAATAAACACGACTATGAACCGATCTAGGTATTCCCGAAAGATAGAGTTCATGAGCCCCATGAATAGAGCTAGAGCGTTCTTAACGCCGAACTGCATGACCACAAACTCAAAGTGCTCATATCTACACCTAAAGGCAGTCTTCGAGATGTCTCCCTCCTTCACCCTCAACTAGTGTTATCCAGATCATAGATCGATCTTATAGAACCAACCTGCTCTCCCCAGCTGGTCAAAGAGATCGTCTATCCTTAGAAGAGGGTAGGGATTTTTGGTCGTCACCTGATTCAGTCTCCTGTAGTCTATGCACAGCCTCAGTCCACCATCTTCCTTCTATGCGAACAAGACTAGAGCAACCCATGGTGACGCAATTGGTCGAACAAAACCCTTATTCATTAGATTATCAATCTGAATCTACTACTCTTGTACCTCATAAGTTTTCATATAGTAGGGATCCATTGAAATCGGACGGGCACCAGGTTGCAAGTCTATCCTGAACTCAACATCACGTCGAGGGGGTAGAGTTTCCACCTCTTCCAGTAAAACATCCATAAACTCACTAAAGACCCCTGGAACATCCACCATTTTTGCATCCACTGATTCCACTGATAGCTCAGCTAACAAGGAGGGGGATCCTCTCGCCTGCTGCTTTTCTAGCCACCCCGCTCACCGATTAAAGTTACACATCGGCTGCCCAAATCTAAAAACATGACCCTTCCTCGGAAGAAGTCAATGATGGCACATATACAGAACAGCCATTCAATGACTAGGATTACATCGTATGGATGTATATGCAACAGTAGAAGATCTCTGATAGACTGATCAGGCCCTATCATCAGTCTACACCCTCGGAAAACATAAAACAAGTCAGTCTGACCTCTGACTGGTGTGCTCAGCACTAGGGGCACTGGATGTCTCTCAGCATCTGAACCCAGAGCATGGGCCAGACTGGGTGCAACAAAGGAGTGCGAACCTCCTGTATTGAACAAGGCATAGGCCAGAGTACTAAACAATACGATCGTACATCGAATGACATCTGGCCCTGCTGGAACTGCTGCCTCCATGGCATGCAACTGCCCACACCTAGCTCTTATGGATCTCGGTTGTTAGCCACTTCCCCGACCACGCCCTAGTCTAGGTCCTTTAGGAGCTCCCTGAGGTCGGCCTCCTCCTGCGATGCCTTCCCTCGGAGGAGCGGGAGCTTGCTGCCCCTGGTGCTGCTGGTGAAAGGGTCTAGCTAGAAACTACTACTGTTGAGCTGGGTGTTAAACCTGCCCACCACTATCGTACTGCTCTCTGTCCGGGCACTGATTTCTAAGGTTCCCATGGCTTCCACAGATGAAGCATCTCGGCCCTAGGCATGAAAGAAAAGTTCGAGGGCCAGGAGATCGGAACTGGAACTGCTGAGGCCTTCTCCCTATTGGTTGAAACCTAGAGGGTCCTGATGCTAGAGGCCTGCTGCTGACAGCCTTCCCCTTCAATGAGCCCAACTGGATTCCCTCTCACGATACACCTCCCATCATGTGTATCCTTTCCACCACTTCATCCTTCTTCTGGACCTCCAAGTATATCGGTAAGTTCAATGAAGTAACATCATATTAGAGAGAAGTTCGAAGTGCCTCCACCAAACGTCTCGCCCGAGACTCCTCATCTAGAAAGAGTTCAGGAGAAAAGTGAAGGAGATCCTTGAACTTGATCCCCAAATCTCTCACTGACATACTCCCCTACTGGAGGGAGAGTAGTTCCTTCCTCTTTTCAGCCTTCATCGAGGAAGAGAGGAATTCTGCCCGGAACTCCTCAAAGTCAGCCCACTTCACATCAGCCTCCCTCTAATCCCAAAGATAAAGCATCCACCACTGACGTGCTACTCCACACATCTGGCTTATAGCCAGGGGAACCCAGTACTCCATCTGAGCCCGGATCAAGATGAAATTTGTCACTAGCTCATCTAGCCAGCTCTCTATCTCCATGTCAGAGATGTTACCCTCATACTTCCTAATGGTCAGTCACTGAAAGGCACGAAGTGTCCTCTACCAATGATCGTCCTCCTCCTCTCGGTTTGTCCTTTTCCAATCATCCAAGTCCACCTCTTGGGCCTCGATCGCCCGCATTACTCGTGGTCGTCTCCCAGGTTCCATAGTTACAAGGTAAACAAGGAATGCCTAAGCTCGAGTAGTGTAGAATGTTGTTATTAAATTTTCTTAGACTTATTATTCATTTTAAATCCCCACATACCCATGAAACACAAGAACACAAGTCATTATGATGGATGTACCTTCCCTAGGGTCTCTACCCTAAAATCAGTGTAGCCTTACTTGGTCATTCGGTAGGCACAGAGTCCTTGCATCGGATCATGGGGGACCTAAAATCATGTGTCCTAGCTGGTCTTCCCTAGCCTATTTGAAGCACCAAGATCACCCAACACAATTTCCCTACCATCCCATGCAATCCTCACTGTTCCTAACCCCAAACTCCATCCTATCTCTCAACCGCCTCCTCTGATACCATTCTGTCATTAACCGCCTTCACCAAGATGAGAGAAGGCACAGAATATTCCCAGACCCTTCCTTCTTCAAGTTGAAGGAGAGATAATGACCCCTGAGACCCATCTTCAATTGGTCTCGGAGTGGTGACTAGCACCAAGGGTATAGAATCACACACAAGAAGGAAGACATTACCCTTTTTCTTTAATAGGATCAGGAGGTAAGATAGTAAATCCCAACAACACCAAAACTGGGGGGTAAAAGTAAATCCAAAGAAAACCATTCCCATATGCATGTTACAAAATTAAATTCCACAAAGTACAAGGAGAATAAAAAAGGTAAAGTTCCAAAAGAAAAGAAAAACAGCAACTGCAACTATCCCAATGATTGAGCTAGTAAGGCCCTTCACGATCCCTGAAGTCCTCCTAGAAACCTGAAAGCAGTTTTATATATGTAGGGTGAGCTTGAAAGTATACTCAGTAGGGGAAATGAAAGACTCTCGTGCACAAGTGGGGAGGCATTCTAATGCCTTGTGAGAAAAGAGGTACCAAAGCACCTAGCAAGGAAAACTATCCACCCAATCCTCACCAAGGCACAATCCCCAAATAACACAAGTCAAGTAATGTAAATTAATAGCACATTGATATTTTGGTACCACACACCACTTCTCCACTGGTTATTGAAGACATCCTATGCATCGAACCTCTCCCACAATTCTCACTGCAGTCCCACTGCCACACCCCGCTCGCACACACCTGGGCCACAACCTTGCATCCCACCCGCAAACACCTGGGCCACAACCACCATCCCGCCCGCAAACTCCTGGTCCACAACAACTACTGCCACGCCCGCAGACACCTGGGCCTCATCCCTAAGACTCTTGGGAAACAACCTACCTACACACACTTAGGCCAACCACCACAACTACCATGCCCGAAGAATCTTGGGATATAATGGACCTCAGGCCGTCACAGCCTTCCCGAAGAGTCTTGGGATATTCAGAAAAGGGAGCATAAAAGTAGTTAATAACCACACACTCATAGAAGTGTTGGGAAAAACACCGTCCCCCATGAAATGTGGGTGTTCGACACTAAGTGCTCAACTTGGGTGGGGCGCGAATAAGGAACATAATAACTACAATTATATGTATAGGTAATGAGAACTCATCCCAACCAAGGGTTTCCAAATCCAACCTAAGCACAAACACCCTCTTTACTATTCATTCATAAAATAAAGGCACAACACTCATGTCCAAGTCACAACTCATTCCCAAAACTAATTCCCTATTTAAACCTTTTCTGCTTTCATGTTCAAGTAATCCCATATAGGTGAATTCTGCACTAATGGGAAACTAACAGGCATAACGACAATCCAGAGAAAGAGAAACATCCAAACAGTAATTTAAGCATTCACACCCAGTTCTCTTGTGAAGTAACAACAACAAAGGGATCAGTAAGATCCCTCAAAGTACTGGAACCAAACCAAGACTTGAGATACGGCCCCACACAGCTTCAAATTCACAACCAACAACCGTGCCACAATAGAGGATCCCATACTCATCCACATCACCCCATAAGCATCAAACAAAACAACACACCTACTACCAAAATAGAGTAGGAAACTTCCAGGTTCAAGCACATCATTCATTAGGTTCTTCATTCTCTTGGTTAACTGGGGTGACCACACAAGGATTGATGTTCACTGGGTATCCATTTAACCAACTGATTTTAGGTGATTAACCAATTTTTATGTTACAGTTATTTAATCATCATATAAGACAAGGGTTCATTAGTGCGCAAGGAAATACCACCAATGGCAATGATTTTCAGTGAGCATCCATACATTTCACAACATATATCAATTATAAAAGAGTGCAGCAGAATTGTCAAACGCACCCCATCATTCTTTAATAGTCTGTTTATTATCTTTGTTAAGGATTCATCCATTCCCACAGAAAGAGTATCATACCCACCCTACATGATACACAGTAAAAAGATATGAAGGAAAATCCCTACCTGGTTGATCGAGGATTGAAGTTCCTCTCCACGCGCCAAGAACTGGGGATGCGCGACTTGCATGGGAGGAATGTCGGGGACTCCAAGGGTGATCATAAAGGTTCTATAATAGGTGCACCACTTTCCTCGGGATGGGGAACTCCAAACGCACAAGGAAGAAAAGGATACTATCCAAGAGGAAGAAGAAGAAGGAATTCCCATGCGATATAAGGATGATATCCTGTTGTTACGGGATATAGAAAGTTGAATGGCTTTAAAGTCAGATCGTGGTTCCCCTGGCGATTGGGCAGTTACGCACGATATAATTAATTGTCATTTAATGATAGTCCTTAGAGTGGTGGTCATAACGGCTATATGTTAAAAAGTTTTCTTTAACTATAAGGAAACGCTTAATAGGGGAGGTTCTGGAAGGTATAGAGAAGGGCATGACACCGAGGAAAACCACACATTTTGGTAAATTAATGGTTTCCCAACTCTTGGGGGATTTTAGATATTATTTATGGGCTTTAAATAGCTTGAAAGGGGGCATTAAATAATTTTTAAGCCAAAAGATGTGTTGCGGTAGCGGAAAGGTAGAGAACTGGAAAAGAATGCGGTGAGGATACGGTGCCACCATGACCGGTGTGTGACTTTCACAGTGCCACCGAAATTGGTGCCCCCATGACCGGTGCCACCATTTAGGTGGATCCATGTTTTTTCAAAGTAATGGACTAGGTGGGTCCAGGCCATTACAATTTTATTATTTAAATATATTTTCTTCAAAAAGATATTTTTAATTCTTTATATGAGAAAATTAATATATACATAATTTTTGAGACTTCTATAAAATTGGTTTTATAAAATAAGATTCATTTTTTGAAATCATCATATCAAAATTATTCTATGGTAAAATTTAGATAATTTTCTGAAAATGTTTAATTTTTAGTGAATAGTAAAAAATATTTTTTTTAAATACGGTATCTTTTGTGACATCTTCAAGACATAATTGTGATATAAAAATTTATTTAACTTATGTAATGACTCATGTATGTTATTATAATATAAATTTATTACAAAAATAATTCATAACATTTAAATTATAATTTATTTCATGACAAATATGAAAATCACATTCAGTGTTGACGCAGTGCTTGCACAACACAGGAAAAGTCCAATTTGGTGTCTTATAACTAATAATTGATATGTAAAAGAACTTTCCTGACATTATTATTAAATTTAAACTATAAGTAATTATTTTTACTTATAATTTATAATTTTAGAGTTATATAACTAATTCATTATCAAAATTCTTGTGCAATGCTTACGAATGGCCGGTAAATTCAAAATAACACATTAAATGTGTTTGTATGTTAAATATGTGAGTTAAAATAAATATTTAATGAATATAAATGGATATTTTCATTAAAATAAACTTATTTGCAAGATATAAATTTATTTTGACCTTTTGCGGCCACTTTTATAAGATTGTGAAATTTATAATATTTTATTTAATGAAAATTCAAACATGTCAAGATATTATTTTTAATAAGTATAATTTTTTTAATACGGTGTTACCTTGAATATTTGATGAGATATAAATATTATTTTTAAACATAATAGATTTATCTTCATCATGGTAATTTTATTTTAATTTTTACTGAAGAAAATTTCCTTAAATTATTACACAACACTAATATTGTATTAATTTAGTTTCCATAAATATAAAATAAATGTTTTTGAAAAATACTATTTTTGATATTATTTGAATGAGTTAATGTTTCCAATGAATTTTATAGATCTATATTACATATTTAATATGTTTTAATGCATTATATTCTAATTCCACTTAGTCTTATTGTATTTGAAGTCAAATTAAATGAATAGTGTCAAAATTGAAAAAAAAATGATATTTTATAAAAGTATTATTTTATTATATTATTTATAAGTCAAAAAATAATAATAAATAATCACAAATGGGATAATATGTTGTCTAATAATTCATCCCCTATTCAATTATAGTCAATTTAGAAGCACTTGGCTCTAGAATAGTCTTATTATAATTTAATATTATGAGAAATTTTGAAAGTTCCCCTTACTTCAATTATAAAATGTCACCCCTTCCTTCACTTATTTACACAACATTTTTCCATATATCAAAAAAATATTTTCATTTATCTTATAAAAGACCTTGTTCAATTTCTTGAGGTTATGGTACATTCTGAAGACTATCCTTAAATCCCTTAATAAGGAATTCATATAAAGTCCTTTTAAGAAGAGATAATCATCATTACCAACTCTTTCAAGTTTATTTCTTATTATACTTACTATTAAGGTATTTTTTCCATGATTAAAAAATATTTAAAATATAATATACATAATTATATGTTATTATGATTATGGTAACACCATATTCCACCTTTTATTCATCCTATAAAAAATAAAATCATCATGCGTGCGTGCATGCATGCAGATTACCATCTCCACAAAGTGGTGTAATTTTTTTCATCATCACATTACCATCTCCTTTTGGTTTTATCATCCCTCGTGTGTATGTACGAAATACCATCTTCATGAAGCGATGTGATTCATTTTCCACATCCAACCTTCAAGAATGATTCTACAATTTTATATAATGAGTAAATATAATATTTACAACATTAATATAATTCTAGAGATTATTTTACTATATAATATTCAAATGTATCATAAATTTAATGACAAATAATGTATGAGAAAAGACGAAAATTAACACCTCAAAGAGTGAAATGAATAAAATATTATTAATAAATAGGAGAAAAAATGTTATATGGGGATCATATATGATTTTACAAATATTAATATGGTTATTTTATAATTTAATAACAAGTTTAAAACCACTATACATTAGGTTAAATTATTTAAAAACAAAAGGAAGTGTGAGGTGATTATTTCATCTCAATTTACATTCTATCGAGACTTATTTGTTATTATCCAAAAATTCACTTTTATGTGGTGTATATACATCCCATTTGACAGGTAGTATGATGAGTAATTTATTATTCTTGGTATTTTAAGTCTCAACTTGAATTATTTCATCTAAGGGTATTTGAATTGAAATTTTCCAAGTGGTAAATTTTGTTGTGCAATCTCACTTTCTTTTATGAATATTAACTTTCACATGAAATGGTCACTATCTTGTGAAACATTTCTATTATACATTATATTTATATTAAATATCCATATTCTTGTGTGATATATATAATTATTAGTTAAACCATATACTATTCTTACATGCGGTATTTATTTTAAAATTTATTTGATTAACTAGGGAAATATTGACAAATCCATATCCTTTACTTAATACAGATGCTTTGTGATGAGGCTGATTTTTTATGAATTAAATTGATTATTTGATATATGATTAATTATTTGGACATGCATGATAGAGGTGGGTCCTAGTTACAAATATCCTCTAGATGCATTCGTAGTCTCATGAGATGAATCAGTTTTCTAAATCAGATGGGTTTTTACCCCATATGTTTTAAAAAGTCTTGTGAATGATCTTGATAGTAAAGGTAGCAGGTGCCTGGGAAACATGACGTCTAACAATTAAAAATTTATCTCATTCATAATTTTGTAATTATTATCCATGATATTTTCATAATGATATTATCTTTCAATTAATTTCATTCTCAGTTTACCAATTTAATGAAATGTGCTTTCGGTTATTTACCTTGCCTTATTGATTATGGTTTATCTAAATTTTTAAGTGGCATGTGTGTTTAGTTTTTTTACCTTTATATATTTATTATAATAATTGATTCATGATATATTCTATTATACTTAACATTTACTAATCATTTTATCTCACAACATTCTTATGTTTTGTTTTTTTGGATACTAGGAAGTGTTTTATGATAAATATCCAGGGTTACTCTAAAGGTAAAAATGGTGCTCTCAAAGAATATACTTTGTGTATTTTATTTTTAACATGTAATGTGAATTTTAAGTATGTGTATGTTTTTCCAAAACTAATAATCTATTTAGTCCTTCGGGATGTGATTCTTTATAACTTATGAAAATGTAATAAAGTAACCACTAGGTTTGGTCTACTGTGGTTGAGGTTGTTATAGTTGGTATCATAGGAAGTTTAGTAGAAACCATGGGAACTATATTTAGGAAAATATAGATTAGGTGTCACACCCCATGTTTTTATAAAAATAAATAAAAATGCAAGGAACTTTGTTTTAAATAGATATTTTTAATTATCCTTTAAAACATAATTTTTTTACTTCTATGTTCTGAATTTCAAGAAATTGTCATCTACTTTTGTGTTCAGTGTGTTATTTGGATTCTATTGGAACCAACTTGTTTTTTGGTGAATAGTAACATACCCTTATGAATAGTAATATGATTAGTAATATGACCCTATTGAATAGTAAATTTTATTATTATTTTATTTTATTAAGGCTTTAATATAATAGTATCTAGGTTAATTTTTCATTTTGATATAGAAGTAGTTACAGAATTAGAATTGTTAATTTTTGAATTAAGTATGATTTTATTTAAAAATTAAATTAATAATATTTAAAAAATTATTTTCAAAAACTGGACTTCATTTTTTAAATCTACACGTCGATAAATGGTTTGGGTGAATTTTGGGAATTTTTCTGAAACAGTTGATTTTTCGGTGAATAGTAAAAAATACAGTTTTTAGTTTCGGCGTGTTAGTGACATCATTAATGATATAATAATGATGTCATAAATCTTTTAGACTTATGAACATTTAAATAATATGTGATATGTCCCAAGTGGCTTATACCATGGTCAAATACCATGGGAAAGCCTATGGTTTTGCAAATACCACTCATGAGGTGTCCCTTGAAAATTATTAAAATAATCCCTCACTTTTCCTATAAATACCAACTCTTCCCTTCATTGAATTCATTAAAAATTCTACCTCAATGAATATATGTCCTCCTTACCTTAATATTAATCCTACCAAGGTTTCTTCAATCCCCCAAGGTCCCAAACTTCAAGTTCTAAGGGTTACTCTACAAGGTAAGAAATTCTCAATTTCATTCTTTTTCTTTTCAAATTCTCTTTTATGTGGTATAATTTTCAAGTTTCCATACCATGTTCTTATTTCCTTATTATTATTTATCTTCTCTATATTATTATTCATTTTGGGATGGGTGACTCGTGTCCCCTCTCTGTTTAATATTTTTTAAAACCATGTTGTGTAGCTGTTAGGATGCCGAATTTTTGTAAGAGATTTCTCACTTTTTCTTTTATTTTGAGTTCCTTCCTTATTCTTTATTCGTATCTCCTTACCCAAGAGGCATTAAATATCCAGAAATCATGTATACTCTGGATTATATCATGTTTATGAAAAATTTCTCATCTTTATTCTTCTCCTCTCCCACTTATTTAAACAATAAAAACATTGTCTGTTTGTGTCGAATTATCAACATTGTGGACGATGTGATTTTAATTTCCATTAATTATTTCAAGTCTGGTCATGAAACCATTTATATGGTTGAAAAAGGTTATGATATATGTTTTCTGACTCACCCATGGTTTTGTAATTCTTTTTTACTCATTTTTATAATTTATAATATAAAACGAGGTTGTCATTATCCAAGAACCACTAAAAGGATCTAAACGAACATCATTAATGTTCTAACTTATGAATCATCCTCATGTAATAATTCAAAATAATAAATGGAATAATTTATGTTACTGGTTATATAAAAATACTAATCCATTCCAATTTTGGTGTATCACTTACAATCGACAAGAATGTCCACCATGAACCAATCATAGAAATCATGTAAAGAATTCAACAAAAAACAGTGCAAGGGGGAAAATACTAACAATTAAGGGTGAAAAGATGTTATTAAATGATAATATAAGATGTTATAAACATAAAAATGTTTCTTTATAATATTAATAACACTCTTTTAACCATTATACAGGAGGTTTAAACAATTTGTAAGTAATACAAACTCAAGGTAAGGGAATTCTTAACCCAATTTCCATTCTTTGGGTTAACCTTCTACTTCATTATTTATGTGCTATTTAAATTGTTCGGGTGATGGGTTATGTTTATATTATGTTTTATTATGTGTATTTAGCGTATATATACATACTCCATCCACTATATTAAGTCTCTCTTCAATTGTATGATATTTATAAGGGGTTTTCCATTAAAAATCCTCTTTTAAAATTCGGTTTTACGAAATTCCAAAGTAATGTTTTTATGGAATTATTCATGTTGTATGATTATGTTTTGGTTATTGGGAATTATTTATGATGAAGTTTGGGACCTATATTTTCCTCCAATGCATTGGGTATGTGTTTGTTGGAGGTCGGCCATATGGTTACTCCAAGTGTAACTGCAATGGTTACACAAAGTAAGGTAACTATGAGGGTTATAGATTATAAGGTAGCCAAGAATGGTTACAAGATTATGTAATTAATTACCCAAGATAACTCTATGATTATATTTATGTTCTAATTTTTTGTGTGTATTTTTTTGAATATCAGGTTACACAAAGTAAGTGTATATGAGTAACAAGCATCTCTTCTGAAAATGTTTTCATACGATACGAGTATTCGTGTACTAATGTGATCTTTCCTTCATTTTTCATCCCTTACTGAGCTTTTGTGCTCATCCCAAGTTTTTAAATGATTTTTCATAGGTTAATGGATATGTAATACAAGGAATGAAGATACGTTAAATGTTGATGAATTGTTAAGGAGACTTATTTTAAGTTTTAATGTTTTATATTTTGAAAAAAAATGGAAACTATTTTTATGGTATCCACTCTGTAACAATGTGTAATGTCATGAATGTATTGTCCTAATTCTATACATCTCTAAACATGAAAAGGTCTTAAATGTAAAAGGAAGTGTTTTCTTGACTAAAATCAAGATTATGTATGTAATAAGGATGGGTCCTTATAGTTGGTAACAGAGGATGGTTTAGATAACTTTAGGGGTTAAGGTGAGGTTTATAGAATACCATAAATGATTTTAACTCTATGTTTAATTTGTTATAGCATTTAAATATTACCATGTTGATTCATCTAAGATATTTTTTTCCGAATGGTTGTACATAGAAGGAACAGGGATGCTGAAGAGGAGAGCCACCGACTGAATGACATCCGTCCAGAACTACATCCCGGAATGGTAGGGATTGGAACTAAGCAGTTTGTGATAGTAATGGCTCAGCTAATGCAGGTAATAAATAGTGGTGGAATCCATTCAAGAGAACCAATAGAGGTACCACAACAGAACATAACAGTAGTGGAACATTTTATGAGACAACAACCTCCTGCATTCAATGGATCTTGTGACCCAGTAGCAACTAAAGGATGGATCAAAGCCCTTGAAAAGATATTCGATGTTATGGGATGTTCAGAAAATCAAAAGATAAGTCTTTCCATTCATCATTTTGAAGGGGAAGCTGATCATTGGTGGTCAATGGTAAGGAATATCAAGGGTATAGAGGATTTTTATGCCTTAGAGTGGGATGAATTTAAAAGTATTTTCCTTGAAAATTATTTTCCTAAGGTGGTGCGACTTAGAATGGAGAAGAAATTCCTTGAATTGAGACAGAAGGAGGAAAACTTAGTGGTTGTGTATAAAGCGAACTTCACCCGACTAGCAAGGTATGCTTCAAATCTTATTCTGATCTCGATAGAAAAATCAACCACTTTTACTCAGGATTGAATCCAAGGTATCGAATGGAGTTGGCCTCTCGTGAATTCAAATGTTATGAGAAACTTTCTTGATGTGCTGAGTGGGTAGAGATGGAGTTTTTTTATGATCACGTGCATTTTGGAAACAAAGAGAATAATAGGTCTAGTTGGCAAGAAATGGGTAAGAATTAACCAAAGAAATCTGATGGTAAGAAAATCCAATTTCTAGTTTGTGAAAAGTGTGGCAAGAAACACCCTAGGGAATGTCTTAGAAAAACTTGGAAGTGTTTTAAATGTGGTAAGTTTGGACATATGGCCTGAGATTGTAATGAAAATGATCTAAAGACTAATCCTGATAAGTAGACTGTAAAGTGTTTTAAATGTGGTGAGATGGGTCATTATACAAATGCTTTTCCAAAGAGAGATATGAATGATGCAAAGAAGCCATACTACAAGAAGAAAGGTGTAGTGAGATCCTTTGCGACTACGTCAGCAGATGTCGGGCCATCCAATGAAGTTGTATCAGGTACTTTGTTTGTTCACTCAGATTTTGCTAAAGTTTTGTTTGATACGGGGTCTACACATTCCTTCATCTCTGAGAAATTTTCTGGTAAATTACAAATATCACCTCAACAAATGAGACCTGAACTTTTTGTTAAAACAGCAGGGGGAAATGTTATAGCAAAGAGGAATTATAAGAATATTTCTATTGTGGTATGTGGAAAGACATTACCTACAAACCTCGTTGTTTTACCCTTAGTTGAGTTTGATGTTATTTTGGGGATAGACTGGCTTTCTGATTTTCATGTTAAGATTGACTGTAGAGCTAAAGAAGTTGTTTTTCAGAATGAGTTTCAGTTTTTATACAATAAAAAACCAATACCATTGATAACATATCAGGAAGATGAGAAACTATTGAAAGATGGAAATGAAATTTATCTTGCTCATATTGTTGAAAACAATGGAACTATTCAAATTGATGATGTGCTAGTGGTAAATGAATACCTTGATGTTCTTCCTGAGGAGTTACCTGGTGTCATACCTAATCGAGAAGTCGAATTCAAAATTGACTTAGTTCCTGATGTTAATCCAATTTCAAAACCCCCATATCGTATGGCTCTAATAGAATTTATTTAATTAAAAAATCAGTTGCATGATTTTCTTGACAAAGGCTTCATTCGTCCTAGCACTTCACCATGGGGAGCCTCTGTTTCTTTTGTTAAAAAGAAAGATGGTTCCATGAGACTATGCATTGATTACAAAGCTTTGAATAACATCACTATTAAAAACAAGTATCCTTTGCCTCATATTGATGATTTGTTTGATCAGCTCCAGGGAGCTCAGTACATTTTCAAGATTGACTTGAGATCTGGATACCATCAGCTGAAGGTAAAGGAAGATGAAATCCTGAAAATAGCCTTTCAAACTAGATATAGGCATTATGAATTTGTTGTTATTTTGTTTGGATTAACTAATGCAATTGTTGTATTCATGAATATTATGAATAGAGTATTTCATGACTTCTTGGATAAGTTTGTGGTCATATTTATTGATGACATTCTGGTATTTTCTAAAAATAAATAGGAGCACAAAAAACATAAAAGGGTTGTTTTAAAAATATTAAAAGAAAAGAAACTATATGGAAAATACAGCAAGTGTGATTTTTGGTTGCAACAGATTTCTTTTCTTGGGAACATTGTAAATAAGGATGGAATAACAGTTGATTCGGTCAAAACAAAAGTAGTTGATGATTGGCCAAGACCCACAAATGTTACAGAGAATCGTAGTTTTCTGGGCATAGCAAGTTATTACCGACGGTTTTTTAAGAACTTTTCACGGATATCTAGATCGATAACTAAATTAACATGGAAAGGGGTTAAAATTTTTTGGATAGGGGAATGTGATGTTTGTTTTCATGAACTGAAGAATAGGTTGGTGAATGCTCTAGTTTTGGCCTTACCTTCCTGGAATGGTGAGTTTTTCATCTACAGTGATGCTTCTTTGAAAGGACTTAGTTGTGTTTTTATGTAGATTGATCAAGTAATTTCCTATGTTTCAAGACAAATTAAACTTCATGAGATAAATTATCCCACACATGATTTATAATTGGCAACTGTGGTTTTTACTTTGAAAATATGGAGGCACTATCTATATGGAATCAAATGCCAAATATATACCAACCATAAAATTCTAAAGTATATATTCACTCAGAATGAATTAAACATGAGGCAGAGAAGATGGCTGGAACTGATAAAGGATTATGACTGCACGATCAATTACCATCCTGGAAAAGAAAACAAAGTAGTGGTTGCCTTAAATCAGAAACATCATGCATCATTAACTATAATACATTTGGAACATGATCCCTTGATTAATGATTTGATGAATTTTGGCATGGAAGTTGTTTGTGTAGGCAATACATCTGTTTTATTTCAGGTTTCAGTGTTGTCTTTGTTGTCAGACAGAATTAAGTAAGCATAGAAGGAAGACCGTGAGCTACAAAAAAAGGTATAATTATTTAAAATGGGTAAGTTTCCAGAATTTAATCTAGATAAATATTGTGTTTTAAGATTTGGAAAAATGTTTTGTGTTCCTTGTGATTCCCAGTTGAAGAATGAATTGTTGCGTGAAGCTCATAGTTCTCCATTTTCTGTTTATCCTGGCAGTACTAAGATGTACAGAGACCTTTAGGAGTATTATTGGTGTGATGGAATGAAAAGAGAAATTGCTGATTTTACAATGAAATGTTTGACGTGTCATCACGTTAAAGCAGAGCGGCAGTTACTGAAGGGGATGCTTCAGCCTTTTCTAGTGCTAGAGTGGAAATGGGAGAATGTAACCATGGACTTTGTGGTGGGACTACCAATGACTTCTCGAGGTAACAATGCTATTTGGGTTATTATTGATCGGCTAACAAAGTATGCACATTTTCTATCAATTCGAGATACAATTTATTTGGATCATATTTCTCGATTGTACCTCAAGTATATTGTCAGGTTACATGGTGTTCCTCTTCCCATTATATCTGAACGAGATCCCAAGTTCACTTATAACATTTGGAAGGGACTTTAGAAGTCGTTGGGCACTGAGTTAAATTTCAGTACAGCTTTTCATCCTCAATAAGATGGGTAGTCAGAACGAACGATTCAAACTTTGGAGGATATGCTTCGAGTATATTCATGGACTACCAGGGAAGTTGGGATCAACATCTTTCATTAGTTGAGTTTTCTTATAATAACAATTTTCATTCCAGTATTCAGATGGAACCTTTTGAGGCCTTGTATGGGAAGCGGTGTCGGACTCTAGGATTTTGGGATGAATTCAGTGAAAGAAAGTTGATGGGGACAGAATTAGTAGAAGAAGTGGCTGAGAAAATGAGAATAATCCAGTAACACATGAGGACACCTCAAAGCAGGCAGAAAAGTTATGCAGATAACAGAAAGAAAGACTTCTCTTTCGAGGTAGGTGACCATATTTTCCTTAAAGTCTCTACTTGGAAAAGTGTAATGCGTTTTGGTAAGAAAGTAAAGATAAGTCTGTGGTTCATCGGTCCTTTTGAAATCTTGGAGAATGTTGGAACAGTTTCATTCTGCATAGCTTTTCCTCCGAGTTTGTTTCAGTTACATAATATTTTTCATGTTTCCATGTTGAGAAAGTATGTGTCAGATTCATCACATGTCTTGAGCCAAGAAGCAGTTCAGCTGGAAGAGAACCTTTCTTATGAAGAGAAACTGGTTCAGATTCTTGATCGAAGAGAAAAGGTAATGCGGAACAAGGTAATCCACCATGTAAAGGATTTGTGGAGAAACCACACGTTTGAAGAAGCAACATAGGAGTCTGAAAATGCTATGAGGGAAAAAATACCCTCAGTTGTTTAATAAGTAAATAAACTTGTGATGATGCAATTTAAAGAAGGTGGGGATATTATAACACCACATGTTTTTCTAAAAATAAATAGAACTGCATGGAACTTTGTTTTAAATAGATTTTTTTAATTATACTTTAAAACATAACTTTTTAACTTCTATGTTTTGAATTTCAAGAAACTGTCATCTACTTTTGTGTTCAGTATGTTATTTGCAGTCTATTGGAACCAACTTGTTTTTTTGGTGAATAGTAATATACCCTTATGAATAGTAATATGAATAGTAATATGACCCTAATGAATAGTAAATTTTATTATTATTTTATTTTATTAAGGATTTAAGATAATAGCATCTAGGATAATTTTTCATTGTGATATAGAAGTAGTTAGAGAATTAGAATTGTTAATTTTTGAATTAAGTATGATTTTATCTAAAAATTAAATTAATAATATTTAGAAAATTATTTTCAAAAAATGGAATTCATTTTTTAAATCTACATGTCGATAAATGGTTAGGGTGAATTTTTGGAATTTCTCTAAAACAATTGATTTTTCAGTGAATAGTAAAAAATACTGTTTTTAGATTCGGTGTGTTAATGACATCATTAATGATATAATAATGATTTCATAAATCTGGTTTACTTATGTACAGTTAAATAAGATGTGAGGTTTCCCAAGTGGATTATACCATTGGAAAATACCATGGGAAAGCCCATGGTTTTGCAAATACCACTCATGAGGTGTCCCTTGAAAATTATTAAAATAATCCCTCACTTTTCCTATAAATACCAACTCTTCCCTTCATTGAATTCATTACCAATTCCCACTCAATGAAGATCTGGCCTCCATACCTTCATATTAATCCTCTCAAGTTTTCCTCAAGAACCCAAGGTCCCAACCATCAAGATCTAAGGGTTACTCTACAAGGTAATAAAATTCTCATGTTCTTTCTTTTTCCTTTCAAATTATCTTTTATGTGGTATAATTTTCAAGTTTTTCATACCATGTTCTTATTTCCTTATTATTATTTATCTTCCCTATATTATGATTCATTTCTGGATGGGTGACCCTTGTCCCCTCTCTTTTTAATATTTTCTAAAACCATGTTGTGTAGTCGTTCGGCTACCAAATTTTTGTAAGAGATTTCTCACTTTTTCTTTTATTTTGAGTTCCTTCCTTATTATTTCTTCATTTCTCCTTACCCAAGAGGCATGAAATCTCCAGAAATCATTTATACTTTGGATTTTATCATGTTTATGAAAAATTACTCATCATTATTATTCTTTTATCCCACTTATTTAAAGAATAAAAACATTGTCCGTTTGTGTCAAATTATCAACATCATGGATGATGTAATTTCAATTTCCATTAATTCCTTCAAGTCTGGTCATGAAACCATTTATATGGTTGAACCAGGTTATAATATATTTTTTATGACTCAACCATGGGTCTATAATTCTTTTGTACTCATGGTTCTAATTTATAAGACAAAAGGAGGTTATTATTATCAAAGAAACACTAAAAGGATCTAAATGAACATCATTAATGTTCTGACTTATGAATCATCCTCGTGTAAGAATTCAAAATGATAAATGGAATAATTTATGTTATTGGTTATATGAAAATAATACTCCATTCCAATTCTTAAGAATCACTTAAAATCGACAAGAATGTCCACCATGAACGAATCCTAGAAATCATGTAAAGAATTCAACCAAAAACAGTGCAAGGGGAAAAATACTGACAATTAAGGGTGAAAAGATTTTATTAAATGATCATATAAGATGTTATATACATGAACATGTTTCTGTAAAATATTAATAACACTCTTTTAACCATTATATAGGTGGTTTAAACAAGTTATAAGTAAGACAAACCCGAGGTAAGGGAATTCTTAACCTGATTTCCATTCTTTGGGTTAACCTTCTACTTCATCATTTATGTGCTATTTAAATTTTTTGTGTGAAGGGTTATGTTTATATTATATTTTATTAGGTTTATTTACAGTATATATACATACTCCACCCACTCTATTAAGTCTCTCTTCAATTGTATGATATTTATAAGGGGATTTACTTTAAAAATTCTCTTTTTAAATTCGGTCTTACAAAATTCCAAAGTAATGTTTTTATAGAATTATTCATGTTGTATGATTATGTTTTATTTGTTGGGAATTATTTATGATGAAGTGTGGGACCTATATTTACCTCCAATTCATTGTGGATGTGTATATTGGAGGTCGGTTGTATGGTTACTCCAAGTGTAACTGGGATGGTTACACAAACTAAGGTAGTTGTGAGGGATACAGATTATAAGGTATCCAAGAATGGTTACAAGATTATGTAAGTAATGCCCCAAGATACCTCTATGATTATATTTATGTTCCCATGTTTTGTTTGGATCTTGTTTGAATCTCATGTTACACAAAGTAAGTATATATGAGTTACAAGCATGTCTTCTTAAAATGTTTTCATACAATATGAGTATTCATGGACTAATGTGTTCTTTCCTTCATTTTTCATCCCTTACTGAGCTTTTGTGCTCATCCAAAGTTTTTAAATGATTTTTCATAGGTTAATGGATGTGTAATAAAAGTAAGGAAGACATGTTAAATGTTGAAGTATTTTCAAGGAGTCTTGTTTTAAGTTTTAATGTTTTATATTTTGGAAAAAATGGAAATTGTTTTTATGGTATCCACTCTATAACAATGTGTAATGTCATGAATGTATTGTCCTAATTCTCTAAATCTATAAAATTGAAAAGATATTCAATGTAAAAGGATTTTTTTTCTTGAATAAAATCAAGATTATGTATGTAATAAGTCTATGTCCTTATATTTGGTAATAGAGGATGGTTTAGATAACTTTAGGAGTTAGGGTGATGTTAATAGAATACCATAAATGATTTTCACTCTATGTTTAATTTGTTATAGCATTTAAAGATTACCATGTTGCATTATCTAAGATATGTTTGTTTAGAATGGTTGTACGTAGAAGAAACGGGGATGCTGAAGAGGAGAGGCACTGAAAAAATGACATCCTTATGGAACTACAGCCCGGAATGTTAGGGATTGGAACTGATCAGTTTGTGACAGTAATGGATAAGCTAACGCAGGCAATAAATGGTGGTGGCATCCATGAAACAGAACCAATAGAGGTACCAAAACTGAACATGACAGTAGTGGAACATTTTATGAGACAATATCCTCCTGCATTCAATGGATCTTTTGACCCAGTAGTAGCTGAAGGATGGATCAAAGCCCTTGAAAAGATATTCGATGTTATGGGATGTTCAGACAATCAAAAGGTAAGTCTTTCTATTTATCATTTTGAAGGGGAAGCTGATCAGTGGTGGTCAATGGTAAGAAATAGTAGGGGTAAAAAGGATTTTTATACCTTAGAGAAGGATGAATTTAAAAGTATTTTCCTGGAAAAACATTTTCCTAAGGTGGTGTGACTTAAAATGGAGAAGCAATTACTTGAATTGAAACAGAAGGAGGAAGACTCAATGGCTGTGTATGAAGCAAACTTCACCCGACTATCGAGGTGTGCTCCAAATCTTATTCTGTATCTTGATAGAAAAATCAGCCACTTTTACTCAGGATTGAAGCCAAGGTATCGAAGGTCGTTGGCCTCTCGTGAATTCAAAAGTTATGAGAAACTTGTCCGATTTGCTGAGAGGGTAAAGATGGAGTCTTCTAGTGATCACGTGCATTTTGGAAACAAAGATAAGAAGAGGTCCAGTTGGAAAGAAATGGGTAAGAATCAACCAAAGAAATTTGATGGTAAGAAAATCCAATTTTCAGTTTGTGAAAATTGTAGCAAGAAACACCCTGGGGAATGTCTTAGCAAAACTGGTAAGTGTTTTAAATGTGGTAAGTTTTGACATATGGCCTGAGATTGTAATGAAAATGATCCAAATACTATTCCTGATAAGTAGACTGTAAAGTGTTTTAAATGTGGTGAGATGGGTTATTATGAAAATGCCTTCCAAAAGAGAGATCTGGATGATGCAAAGAAGTCATACTACAGGAAGAAAGGCGCAGTGAGATCCTTTGCGACTACTTCCACAGATGTCGGGCCATCCAATGAAGTTGTATCAGGTACTTTGTTTTTTCAATCAGATTTTGCTAATATTTTGTTTGATATGGGGTATACACATTCCTTCATCTCTCAGTAATTTTCTAGTAAATTGGAAATATCACCGAAACAAATGAGACCCAAACTTGTTGTTAAAACGCCAGGGGGAAATGTTATAGAAAATAGGAATTATAAGAATCTTTCTATTGTGTTCTGTGGAAAGCCTTTACCTGAAAACCTCTTTTTTTTACCCTTAGTCGAGTTTGATGTTATTTTGGGGATGGATTGGCTTTCTGATTATCATTCTAAGATTGAATGTAGAGCTAAAAAAAATTCATAAAGGGTTTCAGTTTGTATACAGGAATGAACCCATACAATTGATAACATATCAAGAAGCCGAGAAATTATTGAAAGATGTAAATGAAAGTTATCTTGCTCATATTGTTGAATAAAATAGGACTATTCAAATTGATGATGTTCCAGTGGTAAATGAATACCTTGATGTTTTTTCAGATGAGTTACCTGGTGTCATACCTGATTGAGAAGTTGAATTCACAATTGACGTAGTTCCTGATGCTAATACAATTTCAAAACCCCCATATTGTATGTCTCCAATAGAACTTCTTGAATTAAAAAATCAGTTGCAGGATTTTCTTGACAAAGGCTTCATTTGTCCTAGAACTTCACCATGGGGAGCCCCTGTTTTGTTTGTTAAAAAGAAAGATGGTTCCATGAGACTTTGCATTGATTACAGATCTTTAAATAACATCACTATTTAAAACAAGTATCATTTGCCTCATATTGATGATTTGTTTGATCATCTCTAGGGAGCTCAGTACTTTTCCAAGATTGACTTGAGATATGGATACCATCAGCTGAAGGTGAAAGAAGATGACATCTCGAAAAGAGCCTTTCGAACTAGATATGGGAATTATGAATTTGTTGTTATGTCGTTTGGATTAACTAATACACCTGTTGTTTTCATGAATCTTATGAATAGAGTATTTCATGAGTTCTTGGATAAGTTTGTGGTTTTATTTATTGATGACATTATGGTATTTTCTAAAAATAAAGAGGAGCATGAAAAACATCTAAGGGTTGTTTTACAAACATTAAAAGAAAAGAAACTATATGGAAAATTCAGCAGGAGTGATTTTTGGTTGAAATAGATTTCTTTTCTTGGGAACATTGTAAATAAGGATGGAATAACAGTTGATCGTACCAAAACAAAAGTAGTTGATGAATGGAGAAGACCCACAAATGTTACAGAGATTCATAGTTTTCTGGCCTTAGCAAGTTATTACCGATGGTTTTTTAAGAACTTTCCACTGTTATCTATCCCGATAACTAAGTAAATGTGGAAAGGGGTTAAATTTGTTTGGACATGGGAATGAGATGTTTGTTTTGAGGAACAGAAGAAGAGATTGGTGAATGCTCCAATTTTGGCCTTACCTTCCCATAATGGTGAGTTTTTCATCTAAAGTGATGTTTCCTTGAAGGGACTTGGTTGTGTTTTGATATAGAATGATTCGGTAATTGCCTATGCTTTGAGACAACTTGAACATCATGAGCTAAATTATCCCACACATGATTTGGAATTGGAAGATGTGGTTTTTGCTTTGAAAATATGGAGGCATCATCTATACGGAACCAAATTCCAAATATATACTTTCCATAAAAGTCTAATATATATATTCACTCAGAAGGAATTAAACAAGAGGTAGAGAAGATGGCTAGAACTGATAAAGGATTATGACTGCACGATCAATTACCATCCTGCAAAAGAAAACAAATTAGAGGTCAGAAACATCATGCATCATTAACCATGATACATTTGGAAAATGATCCATTGATTAATGATTTGATGAATTTTGGATTGGAAGTTGTTGGTTTAGGGAATACATCTGTTTTGTTTCAGGTTTCAGTGCAGTCTTCATTGTCCGACAGAATTAAGCAAGCGCAAAAGGAAGATCGTGAGCTACAGGAAAAGGTAGAATTGGTTAAAATGGGTAAGTTACCAGAATTTAATCTTGATAAAGATTGTGTTTTAATATTTGGAAAAAGGTTGTGTGTGCCTTTTGATTCCTAGTTGAAGAAATAATTGTTGTGTGAAGCTCATAGTTCTCTATTTTCTTTCCATCCTAGTAGTACTAAGATGTACAGAGACCTTTAGAAGTATTATTGGTGGGATGGAATGAAAAGAGATATTACTGATTTTACCATGAAATTTTTGATGTGTCAACAGGTTAAAGAAGAGCAGTAGTTACCGAAGGGGATGCTTTCGCCTTTTCCAGTGCCAGAGTAGAAATGGGAGAATGTATCCATGGACTTTGTGGTGGGACTACCAAAAAATTCTCGAGGTAACAATTCTATTTGGGTTATTGTTGATCGGCTAAAAAATTCTGCACATTTTCTATCAATTAGAGATAAAATGTCTTTGGAACATCTTTCTCGATTGTACCTAAAGGATATTGTCAGGTTACATGGAGTTCCTCTTTCCAATGTATTTGACCAAGATCCCAGGTTCACTTCTAACTTTTGGATGGGACTTCAGAAGTTATTGGTCATAGAGTTAAATTTTAGTACATCTTTTCATCCTCAATTAGATGGGTAGTAAGAACGAACGATTCAAACTTTGAAGGATATGATTCGAGCTTGATCAATGGACTATCATGGAATTTGGGATCAACATCTTTCATTAGTTGAGTTTTCTTATAATAACAGTTTTCATTACAGTATTCAGATGGAACCTTTTCTGGCCTTTTATGGGAAGCGGTGTCGCACTCCAGAGTTTTGGGATGAAGTTGGTGAAAGAAAGTTGATGGGGCTAGAATTAGAAGAAGAAGTGGCTAAGAAAATAAGAATGATCCAACAGCACATGAGGATAGCTTAGAGAAGACAGAAACATTATGCAGATAACAGAAGGAAAGACTTCTCTTTTGAGGTAGGTGACCATGTTTTCTTTAAAGTCTCTCCTTGGAAAAGTGTGATGTGTTTCAGTAAGAAAGGAAAGCTAATTCCATGGTTCATCAGTCCTTTTAAAATCTTGTAGAAAGTTAGAACAGTTGCATACCGCATAGCTTTGCCTCTGAGTATGTTTCAGGTACACAATGTTTTTCATGTTTCTATGTTGAGAAAGTATGTGCTAGATTCATCACATGTCTTGAGCCCAGAAGCATTTCAGCTAGAAGAGAACCTTTCTTATGAAGAGAAACTGGTTCAGATTCATGATTGAAGTGAACAGGTATTGGGGAATAATGTTATCCACCAGGTAAATGTTTTTTGGAGAAACCACATGGTTGAAGAAGCAACATGGGAGTCTAAAAATGCTATGAGGGAAAAATACCCTCAGTTGTTTAATAAGTAAATAAAATTGCGAGGACGCAATTTCAAGAAGGTGGGGATAATGTAGCACCCCATGTTTTTCTAAAAATAAATTGAAATGCATGGATCTTTGTTTTAAATATATATTTTTAATTAGCCTTTAAAACATAACTTTTTTACTTCTATGTTCTGAATTTTAAGAAAATGCCATCTACTTTTGTGTTCAGTATGTTATTTGGAGTCTATTGGAACCAACTAGTTTTTTTGGTGAATAGTAACATACCCTTATGAATTGTAATATTAATAGTAATATGATCCTAATTAATAGTAAAGTTTATTTTTAATTTATTTTATTAAGGCTTTAATACAATAGCATCTAGGTTAATTTTTAATTGTGATATAGAAGTAGTTACAGAATTATAATTGTTATTTTTTAATTAAGTGTAATTTTATTTAAATATTAAATTAATAATATTTAGAAAATTATTTTCCAAAAATGGACTTCATTTTTTAAATCTACACTTTGATAAATGGTTAGGGTGAATTTTGGGAATTTTTCTGAAATTGTTGATTTTTCAGTGAATAGTAAAAAATACAGTTTTTAGTTTCAGTGTGTTAATGATATCATTAATGATATAATAATGATGTCTTAAATCTGGTCGACTTATGTATAGTTAAATAATATTTGAGGTGTCCCAAGTGGCTTAAACCATGGGAAAATACCATGGGCAAGCCCATAGTTTTGCAAATACCACTCATGAGGTGTCCCTTAAAAATTATTAAAATAATCCCTCACTTTTCCTATAAATACTGATTCGACCCCTTCATTTAATTCATTTCCAATTCTCCATCAACTAATCTATGGCCTCATTACCTTCATAGTAATCCTCCCAAGGTTTCCTAAAGCTCCCCAGGTCCCATCCTTCAAGTTCTAAGGGTTAATCTACAAGGTAGGAAAATTTTCAATTTCATTCTTTTTTCCTTTCAAATTCTCTTTTATGTGGTATAATTTTCAAGTTTCCATACCATGTTATTATTTCCTTCTTATTATTCATCTTATGTATAATATGATTCATTTATGGATGGGTGACCCTTGTCCCCTCTCTTTTTAATATTTTCTAAAACCATGTTGTTTAGCCGTTAGGCTGCCGAATTTTTGTAAGAGATTTCTCACTTTTTCTATTATTTTGAGTTCCTTCCTTATTCATTATTCATATCTCTTTACCCAAGAGGCATTAAATATCCAAAAAAATGTATAATCTGTATTTTATAATGTTTATGAAAAATTACTCATCATTATTATTCTCCTCTCCCACATATTTAAAGATTAAAAACATTGTCCGTTTGTGTCGAATTATCGACATCGTGGATGATGTGATTTCTATTTCAATTAATTCTTTAGAGTCTGGTCATGAAACCATTTATATGGTTGAACCAGGTTATAATATATGTTTTATGACTTTCCCATGGTTCTATAATTTGTTTGTACTCATGGTTCTTATTTATAATATAAAATGAGGTTGTTATTATCAAAGAACCACTAAAAGGATATAACTGAACATCATTAATGTTCTAACTTATGAATCATCATCATGTAAGAATTAAAAATGAGAAATGGAATAATTTATGTTACTGTTTATATGAAAATATTACTCCCTTCCAATTTTGGAGTAACACTACCAATCGACAAGAATGTCAACCATGAACCAATCATAGAAATCATGTAAATAATCCAACCAAAAACAGTGCAAGGGGAAAAATACTAACAATTATGGGTGAAAAGATGTTATTAAATGATCATATAAGATTTTATAAACAATAAAATGTTTTTTTAAAATATTAATAACACTCTTTTAACCATTATACAGGAGTTTTAAACAAGTTGTATGTAAGACAAACTCGAGGTAAGGGAATTCTTAACCTGATTTCCATTCTTTGGGTTAACCTTATACTTCATTATTTATGTGCTATTTAAATTGTTTGTGTGATGTGTTATGTCTATATTATGTTTTATTATGTTTATTTATAGTATATATACATACTAAATCCACTCTATTAAGTCTCTCTTCAATTGTATGATATTTACAAGGGGCTTTCCTTTAAAAATCCTCTTTTTAAATTTGGTTTTACAAAATTCCAAAGTAATGTTTTAATGGAATTATTCATGTTTTATGATTATGTTTTGGTTCTTGGTAATTATTTATGATTAATGTTAGGAACTATATTTCCCTATAATTCATTGGGTATGTGTATGTTGGAGTTCGTTCATATGGTTACTCCAAGTGTAACTGCGATGGTTACACAAAGTAAGGTAGCCGTGAGGGTTACAGATTATAAGGTAGCCAAGAAAGGTTACAAGATTATGTAAGTAATTCCCCAAGATACCTATATGATTATATTTATGTTCACATTTTTTGTTTGGATCTTGTGTGAATCTCATGTTACACAAAGTAAGTATATATGAGTGAGAAGCATGTCTTCTAAAAATGTTTTCATATGATATGAGTATTCATGGACTAATATGCTCTTTCCTTCCTTTTTCATCCCTTACTGAGATTTTGTGATCATCCCAAGTTTTTAAATGATGTTTCACAGGTTAATGGATGTGTAATAAAAGTAAGTAATACATGTTAAATGTTGAATAATTGTCAAGTAGTCTTGTTTTAAGTTTTAATGTTTTATATTTTGAAAAAAATGGAAACTGTTTTTATGGTATCCACTCTGTAACAATGTGTAATGTCATGATTGTATTGTCCTAATTCTCTAAATTTATAAACTTGAAAAGATATTCAATGTAAAAGGAAGTGTTTTCTTGACTAAAATCCAGATTATATATGTAATAATTCCGATTACTTATATTAGGAAATATAACACTATGACCAACTTTGAGAATATTCCTGTAGATAATAATTTTATGAATCATATGATGATTTTTTAAAATTGTTAGTTTCTATCATGAGCTAATATGTCTAAGGTTGATCATAAGTTCAAATTCTTAGACACCCATTTTGTGGTTTAAGTGATTATTTTTAGGAGATATCAAAAACATAAATGAAGGCGTTATTGTTTGGATTTAAGGAATTAATTATTTTCTTATGAACTGTGTATGAAATTTTTTTGGGTTGATATTGATGAATCATAAGGATATATTTCATATTTTTGACTTATAAAAATAAATTATTATGAAACAAAATAAAAAATGATGGTTAATTGTTTAAGAAGTAAGTTTAATTAATTATGTGTTTATGTATCGAGTTTTCAGAATTATGATAGAGTAGTATTTTACTAATATTATGAGAACAATGAAACTCCTAAGGAATATTCTCTAGTGGGTTTGGATTTCGAAATTTGGAAATTTATTTATAATAGAGTTGATACCTTTGAAATGTTGTGTACTAAAAAGGTTATAATATTTGGGAGACATCTCATTTTGGTAAATATTTTAGGTACATGTGAGCACTAAGTTCAACAAGATATAAAGGATATTTTAGGATGAATTCCTTAAGTTTTCAAATAAATAATTTTAAAGGTATGAATAACCTTTAAGGTTTATATGATCTTTAATTTTCAAGTAATTATGAGTTGTTAAATTTTAGGATAAAAAATTATAGGCATGAGATATCCTTTTAGGTTAAAACATTCTCTTTAATGATCATTTTATTTTTTAATATGTTCATCATATTTATCAAAATGCTATAAAAATTATATAGTTTTATAAAAGATACAACTTGTAGACCATGTGACAAGTCATCACGTCTAGAAAGGGCATGAGTTTTGAACCCACAGAAAAATGGAGATAAGGGTGCATCTCCCACCACTAGCATACATGAAGTCTCAGTTGGTATGGAATTTTTTTAGTTAAGTATGAAGAATAATTTTATTTTGGGAATATATTTTTTATCATATATATAACCATTGTGATAGAAAATGATTCAGTTATTTATGTTATCTTGGAAGATGTTCACTACTTTGGGAACCCTATATGATTAAGGTAAAAATAATACAATGGGTTTTTATTTGAGGAATAAAAGTTAAATTGCCTTTTTATTATGGATTTATAGTGAATTTTGTGTTTTAAAAAAATTATTAGAATATCTTAGAGATTATGTGATTAGGGTAATTACATTTTGGTATGAGACTTTAAGAGTTATGGACATAATTTGGAGATAAATATTAAATTAATCTTGGGATAATATGTAAAAAAATCCATTATATTTTTGGTGTTCAATAATATTTTATAATATTTTTGACAAATTTTAAGGATTGTTAATTTTTGAATGATCATTGTTAAATTTTGGAAATTGTTGTTGAATTTTGGATATTAAAATTGTTTTCCTCAAATTAAGGTTTATTATTTTTAGGGAATTATCTTATCTTATACTAACCATTTTGGTTTTAGTTAATTCCTAAATATAGGAGGAATATATATTTTTTTCTTTTGTGTATTTTTTTGATCCATAGAAGATGATTATAGTGCTTTAGGTATGAAAAATCAAAGTCTTCATTTGGATAAAAATATGATTATGTGGTGTAAATTGATTAAATAATGAAATTATTATTATAAAGTATATTTCATTATGTTATAACTATACTCGTCAAAATAATTCATCAAATCTCAGAAATATATTTTTGAACAAAAATTTTATCCATTTACTTTTTTTACTAATAAATTAAGGGACTTTAAACCCATCATAGATTTACAGTTTTGTGATGGTACAATTTCTCAGGATCATATTTTCTATCACTCTCCATAATCCCTTTATAGTTATATTTTACTTCCATATATACATTTTGACCCCCCCCCCCCAATAATGTTCTCCTATTCAAAAACCTAGTTTTGTGGTGACCTTCACATTTCACTTTCCCTCTTTTTAAGAGGAAGTTTAATTAACCCTTTCTATGATGTGGGATTTCCACAAAGGTATTTTTAAATTCCAACCCATTGACTACCAATCACAATTTTAAATTGTGAGGATTCATTTTATTAAAGTATCGGAGAATGTAACACCTCGATATTTTGAAATAACATTATATTTTATAGCTTACGAACCCCAAAATATTATTATTTAAATGTGATTATTATAACCTAGTCATTAATTTTGTAAGTAAGAATAAAAATAATTAATTAATGAAATAAATATATATTTTATAATAAATATATATGTATTAGTAAATTATTATAAAATAATAACATAATTTTTAGTAAAGTCATTTTATTCTCCAAATATATGTTTTCTTCAAAAAGAGTTCTTTATTGATTTTTATATGAAAATAAATTCAATTATTTTTTAATACTTTTAGAAAAATAATTTGAAAAAATAAATTAATTTTTTAAAATCATTATATCAAAATTATCCTATGATGAAATTTCAATAATTTTCTAAAAAAAGTTAATTTTTTGTGAATAGTGAAAAATATAGTTTTTTTTAATATGATACCTTTTGTGATTTTGTCAAAAATTAATTTTGATAAAAAAATTATTTAACTTATGTAATGAATCATGTATGATTTTATTATATAAATAATATACAAAAATAAATAATAACATGTAAATTATAATTTATTTCATGATAAATATGAAAATCACTTTCAGTGATGACGCGGTGCTTGTACAACACTAGAAACGTCAAATTAAGTGTCCTATAACTAATAATTTTGAGGTAAAAAGCATTTTAATGACCTTATTATTAAATTAAATCTATAATTTATTATTTTTACTGATTAATTATAATTTAAGATTTATATAACAAGTGTCTTTTTCAAATGTCTATGCAATGCTTGCGTAGGGACAACAAAGTCAAGATAAATTTATTTTTTGGGAATATATGTGAGTTAAAATAAATATTTAACAAATATAAATTAATTTTTTTATCATAATAAACTTGTTTTTATGATATAAATTTATTTATGACCTTTTGGGGCCACTTGGAGAAGATTGTGACCTTTATAGTCTTTTTTAAATTAAAATTCAAACATCTCGCACTATTATTTTTCATAAGTTTAATATTTTTAATGTGGTTGTATCTAGAATATGTTGTTAGATATAAATATTTTTTGAAATATAATATATTTATATTCATCATGGTAATTTATTTTTATTTTTTACCAAAAAAAATTACCTTAAATTTTTACACAACACTAATATAGTATTAATTTAATTAACGGAAAAATAAAATAAATGTTTATAAAAAATATTTTTTTTGATAAAATTTTATTGATTTAATATGTAAAAAAGAATTTAATATATTTATACGACATAATAGAGAGTTTTTAATTCATTATATTGGAATTCCCCTTTGTCATGTTGTGTTTGAAGTCAAATTAAATGAATAATTATAAAAATAATATCTTATTAAATTATTTAAAAAACATAAAAATATTAAATAATCAAAAATGGACTAATATATAGTCAACAAATTCATATCATCTGCATTTATATTCCATTTTTAATAATTTTTATCTACAATATTCTTATTATATTTTTAATATTTTGAAAAATTTCGACAGTTCCCCTCACTTTAATTATAATAGGGAACCCTTTCCTTCACTTATTTACACCAACTTTAGCCATATATATCAACCAAAATCTACCCATTTACCTTATAAACATCATTGTATAAGTTATTTAGATTATGTTACTTCCAAAATACCAACCCTAAATCCATTAAGAAGATATCTAAAGGAAGTCTGCTGAAGAAGAGGTAATCGTATTTACCAAATCTTTCATGTTTATTTCTTAGTATACCTACTCTTCATGTGTTTTATCCATGATAAAATAATAAATATAGTATAATATTTATTTTTAGAATTTATTATGATTATGTTGAAACCATATTCAACCTTTTATCCATCCTGAAAAAAGAAAAAGCATCACGCATGCGTGCGTACGGCATATCATCACCATGTAACGGTGAAATTTGTTTTCATCGCCACTTTACTTGGATAATTATAATTATGGAAATAATGGATATATATGATAATTATGACATTATATAAATTCTTAAAATTTAATATATGATAAAATTTCTTACCCTTTCACTAATTATGGGAATGATTTCATCACGCGTGCGTACGTACGACTTACCGTATCCACGAAGCGATATGATTCTTTTTCCACATCAAACCCTCAAGAATGATTATAAAAATATATATAATGGGTAAATATTATATTAATAACATTAATATAATTATTTATATTATTTTACTATATAATATTTTAAATTATCAAAAATTTCATGAAAAGAACGCATTTGAGAAAACAAGGTAATTAACACCCAAAATAGTGAAATGAATAAAATATTATTAATAATTTTGTGGTAAAATGTTTTAAAGGGATTTTATATGATATTATAAATACTAATATGGTTCTTTTATAAGTTAATAAAATGTTTAAATACACTATAAATGATGTTAAATCACATATAACCAAAAGCATGTGTGAGGTAAGGATTTGGTCTCAATTTATATTCCATTGGTACTTATTTGTTATTATGCACCAATTCAATTTTATGTAGTGTGTATATTGACAATTTTACATTTAGTATCATTAATAATTCATTATTAATGGTATTTTTAGTTTTAATTTAAATTATTTCATCCGATGGAATTTGACTTGAAAATTACAAAGTCATAAAAGTTATTTTGTAGTCTCACTTTCTTTTGTGATTGTTAACTTTATCTTGAAACAATCACTTTATTATTATAATTTTTTATTTGAAATTAAATTTATATTAAATATCTATATTTTTTGTGATTAATATTCATATTATTTAAATTTTATACCATTTTTACATACGGTATTTATTTTCAATGTTATTTTATTAACTGGTTAAATATTAATAAGTCCATATCCTTTACTCAGTACAGATACTTTATGATAATGTTTATCGTATTTTAATTAAACATATTATTTGATAAAAGATGAATCATTTAGAAATTAATAGAATGGATGGATCCTAATTATAGATATCCCCTCAATGCATTTTTCTTCTCATGAGACAAATCAGTTGGCCAAATTAGACGGGATTTTACCAAGTATGTTTTAAACCATCTTGTGAAAGGTCTTGATGATAATGGTATCATGTTCCTGGGAAACATAAAGTCTAATAATTAATAATTTCCTTTATTTATAATTAATTTATTATTATATATGATATTTTTACAATTATATTATCTCTAGATTCATTTTATTCTCATTTTTTATTTAACGACATATGTTTTCAGTTATTTACCTTTCCATATTGATTATGAAATATCTAGTTATTTAAGTGGAATGTGTGTTAATTTTTTTTATATTTCCATATTTATTATTCTCACTAATTTATGATAGATTCAACTATAATTAACCCTTATTAGGAATTTTATATCACCACTATCTTTTGGTTTTAAATTTACAGGATACTAGGAATTGTTTTCTGGTTGATATGTGAGGTTAATCTAAGGGGAATAATAGTGATCTCAAAAAAAATACTTTTTGTATTTTATGTTTACCATGTAATGTGAATTTCAATTATGAATCTAGTTTTCCAAAACTGATAAACTATTTGGACCTTTGAGATGTGATTCCTTATAACTTATACCAATGTAATAAAGTAACCACTAGATCCATACTACTAAGGATAGGGTTGTTACATCCACTATACTCTTTACTCAAGTAGTGTGAGAATTATCCCATAATATACTAGGTCATGGGTCATCTATATATGGAGTGGTAATCCCCCATATTTTAGCTCTGATAAATACTAGTTCTTCCATGGTATTTATTTTTCCCTCGATAGTAAAGCACAGTAGTGAGAAGTGGGCCCCTCCACTACGATTCTCTTGTAATATCTCATGTCACTAAACATCAAATGTTGAACTTTTGGAGATATAGGTTTACTCATTATTATTAGTTGGTCTATGAATATGGATATCCACTTTCTCTCTCACTTGGGTTTCTGTATGATTGTATATATATATATATATATATATATATATATTGGGTTTTTGTTTCCATCTTGTTCAGGATCAATCTAACGTACTTCTACTATTTCTATTACTCCTTTTTTGTTTTGGGTTCATCCAAATGGGTATGAATATAATCACCACTAAATGGTATTTTCCCCACATATTTCATTTATTATTTATATGACAATAATATCAGTGGTGAATTTGTTGGAGCATAGCGGTACTTGGGTGTGTTGACTGCGTTTGGTGGTTGGACTTGGAGATCAGGAATCGGGCTCTCTTAAACTTCCTTTATTTTATAGTTTTTTTCAAGTTGGGACTTCATTTCTGGTTTGGTTTATATTTTTACCCTTTAAAATTTGTTTTTATAATATTTTACTCTGATGTATTCCTTATAGGTTACTACATTCATGGTTATACTCTAGATGTTGCATTCTTTTGTTATTCATGTACACTTTTTCATAGATATAGTTTTTTCCATGAATACAGGAACATTACTATAAGGAATCCTATTTATTTTTATTCCTTCATAGTGATTTTTCCATCCCCTATCCTATTGGAGGTGGTCTTAGGGTGTCACACTCAACTTTCCACTAGCCAGGCAGGCCCCAGTGGGTTGGGTCATAATAAGTATGCATTTATTTGTGTTATTTTCTATGTGATATGGAGTTCATTTTGTGTGTGTAGAAATTTATCTTCCAAGAAATATGTTTTGGGTTTCAAAACAAGGCCTTTTTATTGTTTGAAAAGTGATCGTAGTTTTATAAAATATTTTGAAATAGTTGATTGCATATTGAAAAAAAATCTGAAATGTTTTATATTTTTTTGTTCTTTTAAATCAAATGCATACCATGTTTTAAAATATTGGTTTCCTATTTTAAGAAAAATTGGTGATTTAAAAATTGTAATCTTACCCTTAGTTGGTTTATTTCAAAAGGGTGAGAATTTGAAAATTATTTTAACAAGAAATTGTGTGTTTCATTTTAAACCTTGATTAGTGTTTTAGATTTTAAAAAAGTGATTTTTTATTGAAAACAAGTGGTGTTTGGTTTAAAAATATTTCTGGAAATGATTTAATATTAACCTATTCTTGTGTAGACTCAGGATTTGAATTTATAGAATGGTTTCTCTTTGGTTTTGGATGAAATAAGGCATAATTTTAATGGTTTTTTGGTTTAAAAAATTGAATATCAGAAAAATCCTAGATTTTTTTAACAAAGATTGTGTTTTGTTTTGTCCCTTTACATTTTTCTGAAAGTTTGGTGTGATTTTAGATACATGACTACATAAGGGTCTATGTATCTTATTTTTGGATCCCTCCCCCAAGAAAGGTCTAGTAGAAAATCAGAGTGTATGTTTTATGGTTCATTCCTCTTTTGTTTAACATTTCTTAGACTCCAAATGGTATGGTAGGTGTGGTTTCATTCTAAAAGTGATGTGATTTGGTTTTTTAAGATTTTATTTCTTTATTAGTTCATTGGTATATTGTTTAGTCCAATGGTTCAAACCCATAAGCCTTGTATGGATAGTTGAATCAATGAGGATCTATTCTTTGGAGACTCGAAAGTTATCTCTGGTTTGGGATGTTTCATTGGTTCTTTATGGAGACGTTTGAGGTTTGATAGATGAGAGGACATCATTTGATGTATCCTTCGAGTATATGGTTGAATATATTTTATATGAACAACCATTTTTAGATTTATTATCAAGGAGTTTGAAGCATATTTGGCCTGAGGAATTCATGGTTTGGTGCTTCTTGGGTTCTTCTTTGGTTTCCCATTACGGGTGATTTTCACTTTTGGAGTATGTTCGTACCTCATCATTTTATGTTATTTTTTCACTTTTGTGGTGTAGTTCATGGGTAGGTTTGTTCTTGTTTCTTTATATAAGGTTATAACTTGGGTTGAAAACTTAGATTATTGGGTGTAGTTTTGTTTTTAGTTGAGTTTTGGATTCCACCATTATATGTTTTCAATAGGAATTATTTTGGAACGAAGTTCCAAGAAGTTGTATGTAAACATGATTTTATTTAGGTTAGGACCCTTAGGTTAGAGCCTGATAATTTTTTAATTAGGAATATCTTTTTATGTTGATATTGTTTTTTGGATTCCTTGGTTTTGGGTGGTTTGGTTTTGTGATCAATTGGGATTTTTCTAGGAGTAGTTCTCTCCTGGAATTTTTGAACCAGTTTCTTGTGGTTGGATTTTAGATGGAAATGTTTTTTGAATCCCATTAGAGATTTTGGGAATACGGTTTCTTGGTGACATTATCTGATTGTGTGGTAAGAGGTTCCTAGTTATTCCACCATTTTATTTCATTTCTAAATAGTGGGGAGACCAATTTTTGGTATATGTCTCTTTGTAAATTATCTTTGATTTTTTTCAAAAGAAGATTGTTTTTATATGATTATTTACTTGTTTTTTGAGTAAATATCCATCTATTGAAATATTTTCCTTATAATTATTTTTATTTTTGACATATACTTTAACCTAATACATTCTAGGGGTAGAAAGTGGAATGGTGGGGAGTTTCTCACATGCCCCGTGTCAATGGGGTTTTGGTTTTTATATTATTTTATGACGTAGTGAATCATTTTATGTTTTTATGGAATTTAATCTTGAAGAATATAAATTTTTAGAGTTTTATTATTTTTCATGGTTAAGGCGCATGGTTAATCCCAAACCATGTGAGTCCTAGGAGAATAATGTGAGACCCTTGGGGGTTTGGCCTATGGAACATGGGTAACACACGGTTTGTTAAACCATATGAAAAGAATGTGAATCGAATATGTAATTTTATAGTTCCATTTGATATGGTTGGAACGTGATTTTTCCAACCATGAAACGCATAGGGAAAACTATGTGGGTGGGATTTAGCTAATCAGTTTCATAAGCATGGTTGGTGCATAGTTAGGAAAACTGTGTAGCCTAACCATGTGGTTTGATGAGATTTAAAAACAAATTTTTATTTTTATTTTATTTATTTTTAAACCAATAAATTATAAATACCCTTCATTAACTCACCCAAATCCCTCATGCAACACCCCCCCTCCCACTAGGCCTCCCTCCTCTCACAAGATTCCCCAAGGAGAATCCCCTCAAATGAGAACCTCCTCCCGTTATAACTCCTTCCTCCTCCAGTTATGACATATTTTTTCTTACAGTCTTTAAGTGGTAATAATTACTTCCTCTCCTTTATTCTCCCTCTTATTTTCCCCCATTTTAAACCCTAATAAATTCCAGGACATGGATAAGGTTAAAGGTACTTTTGAAATTATTTTTTAGGTGTTTAGGCTTTATAGGGACTCTCCTGTTCATGTGAGATCATTTTGTTTTGAAAGAGACATGATTCAACTCACCACAACTTGCTTCTAGATCGATTTTCATTGGTTTGAGGTAGGTGTTTCTTTACCATCATTTTCTATTAGATTCATCTAATTTCTTAATAGTTTGAAAATGGTTTTTATTTAAAAAATATGCCTATATTTTTTACTCACAACAGGTCAATTGTTTTAAAATGTGGTCTTATTGCTTGTAATGGTATGAAATCCCATGCCAATTATTTTTTTAAATTAATGAATTTTTTATAAGCATTAGAGAGAACCATCCTACAATTATAAAATGTATTATTATGTTAATTGGTTTTTCAAAAAAAAATCTTTGGGTGTTTAAAATGTTTAGCATGGGTTGCATGGATTTAAAGGGGTGTCTTATCCCATACGGATGGTATTTATAAACCTTTTCATGGATTCAAAGAATTTAAAAGGTCTTTTAAAGGATGTTTGGATTTATAAATGGTTTCAATAATTTTTTATCAAACATTATCCCAAGAGTACATTGAGATAGATTTTTTAAAGGTTGAAATGGATTTTCATTCAAAGAATGTTTTTAATAGATGGCCCATTTTTTATTTTATGAAGATGAGCTTTCATAAAACATATAAAACCCTATTAATACCTTTGTGATTATTGTGTGCAAGTTGTGGATTTTGATCCCATGAGGGGATATTTATTTTGATGCATTGATATGATATTGTGCTTATTGTTATTGGGATCATTTCTTGTGAGGGTTTGGGTGGTGTTCCATGTGTTGCTTTCAAATATTTGAATGTGGTTCATGTTATTGATTTATTGTGCTCACCTCATTTGTGAATATTTATGGGAGTCCCAAGATATAGTATATGAATTGTGTGAGGGAAAACCCCAGTACAATAGTGGTTTTCTAGGGAATCACATCTTTTCCATAATGACATGGTTAATCTGGAAGGATTTACAAACTCCAATGCTAGCGAATCATTTTTATATTTTCCCATGGGAAATGTTAATTGGGGAAAACCCATTATTGGTACCATGGGTGAGTTAATTAGATAAAAAATAACACACTCATTCCCATGGATGAAACCATTCTTGGGACATTATCATGGGTAGTTCGGTAGGACTCCTGGTAACATTGCAAGGTCCAATAGTGCTAGTCAAGGTTCCTTATCTCCAGTTCAAGTCCATTGTTACTATGGACTAGGGAGTTTTCCCATGATACTAGGATCATTTATAACATTTTGGGGGATTTTTCTTCATTCATCAATTGTATCTCTTATTTTTTACATTATTTATTGAAACATATATACCTTTCATTGTTTCTCTTTCTCATATGACATTATATAGTGATTCCTTCCAATGTTTTTTGTTTCTTCTTATTTTATATTTCTTTTAAAATAGATTGAAAATGGAACGGGATTTTTTTAAAGAAGTAAAAAAAGTTAATTGTGGATTGTAAGTTTTTTCAAACTATTTTTTTAATAATGAGTTTGAAAATAGGGTTTTAGTATTTTTTTTCCTAGTTTTATAAATGGTTAGTTTTTTAATATGATTTTGAATACCATGTGATGTATAGAAACATCTTTTATTTTTGAAATGTGTATTTATAAAATAGGTATTTTTGAACTTGTTTTTAAAGTTTAAGTTTAAAATAGTGTTTTTTTCAAGTGTTTTATGCTAGGGAAAATCATTTTCCAAGTGATTGATTTTATTTACTAAAAATCATTGAAATATTCTCTATCACATTTATAATATGTTGTTTCTTATTCTATAAAACCTTATATAAAATTTTTATTTTTTTTATTATATTTTATACTAGAAATTATAGGATGTGATATAAAAGTAACTACTTAGTTTTGAAATATTGCGGTGGCCTACTAAGTGTGTATGTACTCATGCTCATATTATTATCTCAATTATCAATTCTTGGATCTCCTTCAAAGAGATATTTCATAATTTATTTGTCTAGGGATTTGACGTGATTTATTTATTTTATGGAATTAATCTAGGGTTCTTATTATATATTTTTTAAGACCAACCTTGAAGTTTCTAAAATTCTTGAAAATTTTTCCTTTATATGACATTATTTGACCAAATAGGCTTTTACTACTTTATATGATTGGAGGTGTAGTGAAATTATAGTGGTTGTGGATATTCATTTGGTGGTAATCATTTCATTTCATAAGAGGGAGGGTGGGGAGGGATTTTTTGGGTTCTCATTTTTCTTTATTTATTTCCTTGTATATTTATTTTATTTATTCCTTTTTTATTTTGGCATGGACATCCTATATATGTATTGATCATGATGGATTTTTATTATATTCTTATTTTCATATTTTACTCAAATTATTGGGTGAAACCAGTACTAAGTGAGTTATTATGATTCCCAAGAACTATTTTCTAGCACATAGGGATCAAGAATGCCCTTTGGATAGTGGAGGGCCAGTTTAGGTATCTGTGAGAGGGACGGTACAAATCAGTTCTTTATCCATGATTGATTTGATACACCCTTACGGGGTTTTTTTCTCATTCCACATTTTCAAATATTTTTCATAGATTTTAAAGATGAGTTGGAACTATTATGGAGTATAAATCCAAATAAATGATATTGTTATTAAACTGAGTAAGTGTTTCATGAATGAAATAGGATTGTAAACTTAAGAATCCAATTTTATGGGAAAAAATTGGACACTGAGTGTCATTCCTCCCTATGTAATGTAATGATTTATCCTAATCCTATAAAACTATAAACCTAAAATATAATGGGAATGTAATAAAGTAAAACCCTTGTCCAGAATCATGGGATGAATAAGTTAAGGAAAATTATAGTTTGTATCATAGAAAGTGTTTAGATAACTTTTGAGGTTAGGATGTTATTATTTTATAACCTTAGAGGTTAATATGCAAAGAAAAATTAAAGTTATTTTTGTATTAGGTTAAGAAGTATAATATAACCAAACTTATGGAGACCTAGGTTAAACCTATGGAGAATAAAATGTATCCTAGACTAAAGGAAGTGAATCTTATATTAAAACATTCACAAGATAGACTAATCGAATTCATTTAGTTATTTGGTTTTATTTACATAAATAAATTATTGTTCATTTACTTGAAAATTTCATCATCAAGATAATTTTATTTATTCAATATGGATGGGAAAAAATAAAACAGAAACCCTATTTCAATTCCAGATAATTCACATGAAATAATAATTGAAAAATATTACTCAGGTGATTTAGACACTTTATATAGTATTCAACTTACCTTTAAAACAATTTATAATGTATCCTAATTCTATTCTATAATTAAATATCATAAAGGAACATGGGATATATTTAACCATGTTTTGAAAAAACAACTTCCTCATCATACCCTTTTTTTGAAAATTCCATAATTTAATTATTAGGTTTTTACAACGTATGACTTACAAAAAGGACTCCCATCCCTCTACTTGGCTAAAAAGGAGGATTAAATTCAAGCATATTATGCCTTTCTATTTTTATGTGAAATTTTTTAGTTTTATAAACATAATCCCTTATTTAAAAAACATAGGACAAACCATATCCTAATGTATTATTGGAAAAAATAATGAGATGATGTATTAGAGGTTTAAATTCAAAATATGGCATTTTTTACAAATTTCAATCTGTATCCATATCTATTTCAATAAATATGTAATAATTTTGCATGGATAAATGAATTAGGGTAACTTTGAAAATTTTTATTCATTCTCACAATTTATGGACTCCACTTGATAGATCATGGAGCATCCATCTACGATATTGGGATTAAAATGAATGGGGATATATATTTAAAAGGTATGAGTTATTTATATTTAAATTAGATAAAATGAATATATTCTTATTGATTAATATTAGGACATGATTCATATTTATGGTTCTAGGAATTATTTATTAAGTAATAAGATGTAAAATCTTAGTTAATGGATTTTGAAGAACGTTTTAGGATTTAAGTGTCTACATATTGGGTTTGAAAAGTTATGATATAGTGTTATTTTATTTAAGGGTTGATAAATTTAAGTATGAACATAAGTTTAAATAAATCAATACTATTTTGAAATTTTATATTATGGGATAATTTTGTGATATTTATTTATTTTTAATAGATGTTTGAGGTATATTCAACCCTAAATATTAACTTGTGTTATAGTGAAAAGGTTATTTTAGGAAGAAAGATTTTTTATTTTGTAAACATAAGTTGAAAGGAATTTATAACCTTTAGGGTAAATATAATATTTTATGTTGATGTAATTGTGTGTTACTGAATTTTGGGAACCTATGATTTATAATATATATAACCATGGGATTGAAAATTGATTTGGTGACTAAGTGACTAAAGTTATTTTTTGAATAAAGTCACTATATTGGGAACATTTTATGATTAAGGTTAACATAATATTTTTGGAAAAGATGGTATTTTATTTGAGTAATAATGGTTGAGTTATCTCTTAGAAGAATATCTGATTTTATTGTGTACTTATGGTGATTATTTTTATTTGGTAATATTATTTTACATTGTTGAATATATAAAATGAATTTATGAGTGATTAATGTTATTTAAAGTTTAATGTTACGTTGATATAGGAATAATATGTGATCAAATATTTATGTTTTTTTGTTTTGAATTTTTTTTGAATATTTCAAAGAGATTTATGTTTAGTTATTTATGGAATGTTTAAAGTTTAAATTTGGATGTTATTATTGAGTCATTCGAGATTAAATTAGTATTTAAACATATTAGATATTATCTTACTATGTTCTAACCATTTTGGTTTTGGTTAATGTTTAAATATATGAGGAATATATTATTATCCTTTTTTAGATTTTGTTATTTGTTATAAGTTTATTTTAGTGATTCAAGAATGAAAATATCATCTTGAATATTCATTTCTTAGAGTAATATATGAGATAGAAGTGATAAAAAATTTCTAATCACAACCAAATCTTGAAGTTATTATTATGGAATTGAAATAAATCAATTTGTTGTATTTTCTCATGTTCTCTATCTTGATGGTAAAATATTTCCTATAATCTTGAAAAGACTTGTAAAAATAAAAATAAAATATCCTTTTACATTCATTTATAATGAATTGAAAATATCTTCTCTTATTTTAAAAGTATAAAGTTATATCTTAAATGGTTCTTCTTGCCAAGTTCATATTTTTACTCCCTAATAATGTTCTCTTAATTTAGGAACCCAATTATGTGTTATTCTAGATGGCATTCATGTTTCCCTTCTTCTCTTTTCAAAAATTTATTTTATTATCCCTTTTTAAGTTGTGGAATTTCAAAAAAGACATTTTAAAATATTAAAAAAAATATACTTTCATGGTCATATGTTTTATCCTCTAATCCTTGTAATTGATGTTATAAATATTTTATAACCTTTTTATGGGACACGACATAAAATATTTAGGACATAATTTATTTAAGTGGGATGGAATGTAACACCTGAAGAATTTATAATTTATTTTCTTTAAATAATATATTCAGTGGCATTTCACTACTATAAAAGTACCCTATATTAATGGTTTTATGAACCCTAGGGTCATTAACAATTGGTATAGGGCCTATACCAATGGCTTTCATTGAAACTGTTATTATAGACCATGATGTATTTTGAATACAAGTATTTTAGTGTAAAATATTTGAATAAATTTATACATATGGTTTAGATAAACCATTGTTATAAGTTTTCCTCAACAAATAAAATAATAATACCATACAGTATCTTTACACAATCAATACCATGACCTATAAATAAAATACAAATCACGGTACACATTCTCTATGGAATAGTTATTTTATATTTAGAATTTAACAAATATATAACTATATCAATAATTTTAAAAAAATTAATAATATTATAAAATACATATAAAATACAAATAATTGACTAGTTTTAGTCGTGAAACACTATCCACACAATTTTCTCTTTATAGTCAACTCATAAATAAAGGTAATCAATATCTCCCTCATCACCACCATTGTCATCGTAATCATTACTCGCATCATGAAAATCATAACCAACATCATCGTCTTCAGTATCATCATCATCACCATGAGTTTCATCACCTCAAACACCACTAGGACCATTACTGAAATCACCTAGTGCATCATATAATGAGTGAATTATTAAAATACATGAATAAGAAACCATAGAAGCCTCTAATTTAATTGATGTACATAAAGAAATCATGGATTTCAGGACCTGATCTATGACCATTTTACCTCTTTCAAAATCTTGTATCATTTGTTTGGACTCATCCACTTTTTCATGAGTGTTTTGTATCTTGGTGTTGTTAGGGCTTTGAGAAGTGTTTTATGAGCACCAATAACTATTGGGGAAGATTCTCTTGTCAGTTTTACATTTGACTCTCCACTAGTGCTCCAAAAATAATACCTATCATAAATGATCATTTGGATTGAATTTATCATCTTCCTTATCATTGACAGCCTCCAGGGAACACTATTAAAAATATAAATGAGATATTTAATTATTAATTAGGTATAAAAATTTTATATAACAATAATAAGACTCATAATCTTTTCTTATATCTTTTCATTTAAAAAACTTAAATATTTCCCTCCTACATGAGTAAAAACAATCTTGAGGAATGTGACCATAAATGATCAGTGTTCCTTATTGTAAATGACATTGGATACTATAAGAATATATTATTAATTGATATGAAATTGATAAAAAAAATTAACTCATTCTAACAAAATTGCGCTGATAAAATAAAAAAAAATATCGATTAAATTACAATTAACTATAATTACATTGGTTGAGGTATATTTAGATTAGTTTTAATGGATTGTGTACTGAGTTAGGTTACATTAGAAATTATATTTAGTTTTAATAATTTTCATTCATTTCGTATCAATTTGACTTGGTTTGAGTTATATTGACATAAAGAAACAATTTTTAGAATTATTTCAAATTTTTATATTTGTATGAATTTAGGATGGTTCAAATATAATCCGTTTGGTTCAATATATTTCATTTTAGGTTGTTTTGTTTCATATAATTAAATTTATTTGGTTTTCTTTAGTTTGGTTTTGTATGTGTTAGTTGGGTTCACTTCCATTAAATTAAATTCAATTTTATTTAAATAAATTTTATTTAGTTTGAACCTAATTGAGTTGGATTCGTGTAGTTTTTTTGTTCGATGCAATTATTTTGTATCTAGCTTCACATTTTTTGGTATTTTTTAGATCAATTCACTATGTTTTTCATGACTACCACTCAATATGATTTAGTTCATTTACCTTTAATTTATTTCAAGATGATTAAATTCAAATAATTTTTTATTATTTTAGCTCCATTTTATATAGTTTTCATTGTTTCACTTTCATTCTATTCACATAAATATAGTTTTATTCTTTTCTTTTGGTAGGCTAGTTTTTCTTAGATTGGTTCAACATTGTGTATTTATGTTTGGTTTAGGTAAAATTGTTCCATTTGGTTTAGGTGAGTATTGTTCTGTTAGGCAAAGGATCATAGAGTTGTTTATCTCAAGTTTGGTTTTATTTTATTTACAATGACCAATATCTATTTAGTTTAATTCACTATTATTTTGGCCTTTTTGGTTTGGTTTGGTACAATTAATTTTAGGGTGGATTTAATTGGATAAGATTGGTTAAATTTTTATTACATAATGTGTATTTGGTTCGATTAGGATTGATTCTATTTATTTTTATTGGGTATTATTATATTAGGTACATGATTGTTTAGTTGGTTATATATATTTTAATTATATTCCATTTAATTCAATTAACTTCTATTTAGTTCAGTTTAATAAATATTTGGTTTTTTTTAGTTGTGTTAGTTCCTAATAAAACTCAATTGGTCATAAAAATTACCTGGTGAATCTCATGATCCTACATTATATTACACCCTAAAGTGTGCATATACTTTATAGAACCCTAGTTCTTTTTGTTTCTTTCTAACAAATCTGGGAAAAAACTCAATAAAAAAAATAAAAACATAATATTCAATACAAAAAACTAATGTTTAACAATACCTTAAAATCATTACTATTCTAGAAAATGATCATTTATTTGTATTTACAGTTGGGTATTAATTGAATATTGGTACACTATCTAAATATGTGTTTACTTTACTCTTCCAACTAGCACATAGCTCATTTTTATATGATCACAAAAATTCCCCAAGTTTCGTCAACTATGTCACCTTCACAGATTCACTATAGGGAAAGTTAAATTGACATTGTGATGAACATGTTAATTTATATCAATAAAATAATAATATATATTTCAATTTAACAAATTTTCTTACCCATGTCTCGTTCCATGTATTCTCTTTCATTTCATTACTGATATGCCTCCATGATACTGGTTGAACTAGAATGATATCATTATACTTGGAAAATTATTCCATTAAACATATACATTATCAAGAATTTTTACCTATAATTTTTTTGTATTCATTTTAATCTATCATGATTTGTGTTTAATAGTTCCAAGATTCAAACATATGGTTCACCCACATCGCCTATTAGAATATCACGCTGAATAGGATAAAATAAAAATATATATAATTGATACACATTAAAATTAGAATGAAATTAATTTGATATAATTTAACACACTTATAAACATTAACCTGGTCCAGGATGATCATTAAGCTATGATAGACCTTTGGACTATTCTAGATCAATATCCTATGAAAGATGTTCCTATTACAATACATGATCTAGGTCATCTACAAGCTATGGTGTATCAGTTAAAAGGAGGGTAATCATCAGATCCTATACAGATGAGAGTACAAAATGGAGGTATAATATACATGGTAAGATATGGATACAATGTTTATGGATACATCATAGTATATTGAAATGGTATATGAGATGTACAACATAAAATCATGATGATGGAGGAATAGGTAAGAACATACCTAGAGGATCAAGTGGAGGATCATAGAGTGTGGTAGATGGGATGTCTTCTGGTAGGTCTCATTGTGAATCAGTATAATGAGTGATCTATGTAGCTCTAGTAACACCCCCACTCGATTTCCTATGCTTATGGCCCTTACTAGTAAGCTGAGTAGAGGTTAATTGTGGTTTAGATGAATTTCCCTAAAATAAATTTGTAAAATAATAATAACATGAAATTAAATTTAATGAAGAATAAAAATATTAAAATTAGTATATTTAATAAGGGAACCAGAGGAGGTATCCCTAGGTTGTATAGTAATTGATCATTATCAAACAATTCATCTTTCAAATTTATTTAATATTTTTTATAATCTTTATAAGAATGAAATATAAATTTATTAAAAAAATTAAATATTATGAATAAAAATTAGAAGTCAATAAAGATATAAACAATATCATAACATCCTATTTTATACACCTGATTTAAAATAGTTTTAAGAAACTAGTTTAAAACTTTTTAAAACATTTATTTTCAACTAGTAATAAAATATTTTTTTAAATCTATTTATTTAAGAAAATGTTTTATACACTGTAATTTAAAACCAAAATATAAATTTTTTTAAAAACATTTTTAAACATGGTTTTCTAAATTAAAATAATTCTAATTAAATTTAATAAAATCAAACATAAATAAAACAATCATACCACTCCAAACTGAGAAAGCCATGTCAAGTTAAAATGAATGAACTATGAACATATATTGTTACTTATATATATTACCCACTACTACTTCATGTTCAACATAAATTACGATAATTAGACAATTTGAGCCATCAAATAAAATATTTTGGTCAATTCCAATGGGGGAATCAACGGTTTCAACTTCAACCCCACCATCTTCAAAAATATGCATTGGGATTATTTCAATAATGAAACCATAATAATGTCTCATATGATCTTTCACATAAAACACTTTTTTCCATTGATTCCAAAATATATGGTGTATCGGTATCTATGAAAAAAATTCATTTCAATAACTCTAAATACATATTCATCGATAAATTTACCTTTTCATGTTATTGAATCAAACCATTTTCATTTCATCATAGTGACTCGACCATGAGATTAATAATCCCAAAATAGGTTTTTCACAAAAAAACCATAATAAGACACATTTTTATATTGATACACACTATATGATACATTTCTATAACATTGAATTATTGTACTTAACATAAAACCATCATTTAGTGTTTTTATGTTCACCTCTGTATCAGTTGTAACAAATTTATACCCATTTATTTTTAAAGATTTTCATTCATGAACCAAAGAATTGGGACCAAAATCCAACACTTAATTCTTGAGATACATAGTCAATAGGTAAGATAAATACCTAAAATACATATTATTAATAATATTAAATTAATATTTATCTTTTAATTTGATTATATTAATGTTCGTATCTTTTATTTTAACCAAGCATAAAACTCTTTGATATGCAATGTCTCCCTCCTTCTCAAAGGAAAATAACGATGAACTCTACTTATAATTTGTTTTTATTCCCTACATAAAATGATAATAAAATAATAATGTATATGTTAAATTACTTATCATGGGATAACATATACATATTAAATTTACTCACTTGATAAATTCATCAAAAAACCACTTTTAAAAAAGATTGTGAAATATGTCATATCTCACACATCAAGGTTCAATGTTGCTAATGTATATGACCCAAAAATTCTTCATATTTATGGAAGATATGTAAATGAAGAATTAATTTTCACATACTACCAATATCTATTTCTCATTGTATGGTTTTGTCTTGTTCTAACATGAAAAAAATACATTGAACAAAAATCTATACATTCATGAGCCAAATAACCTCTCATCATGGAATGTTCAGGATTATTCTTATTCTACACCAAATAATTTATTTTAAACATATTTATTTTAGTAGGATAGACCCACCTAAAAGAAATGTGTACATATTGAAGTGTTTTTATTGTAATATGTACAATTAGTTTCACCATGAAAGTGAACAATGATGGAGAAATTTTTTTTGCCTAATTTAAAAAAAATAATAGAGCATCTTCCTTTTTTTATCATGAAATATTTGGTTAACTTTGTTTTGTAATGCCTGGATGTTTTATGAAATATTTTCATTAAATAATTTTTTTTCTGTAGCTTTATTTTCATGAAATCATGAGTTTAAATGAACCAAGATATTCTCTTAATATAAAATTACCATTATATCCTAGGCATTAGGTTATAAAGAATAATTATAAGTAACTTCTAAAAATGCATTATGAATTCTTTGGCTATCAATTATTTATGAAAAATATAAATAAATTAGATATTTTTATTTTTGAGTGAATTAATTTTGGTAATAAAATTAATGAGATATATATGTGTTATATAATTAATAAAATAATTTTTGATATTCATCCAAGGGATATGTTATTCATAGTATATGAATAAAACCATATTTTATGTATAAGAACCTGTTTTTTTTTTCAGGTTAATTTTTACACCTTTGAATGCACAACCCATTTTAAATAAATATTTCGACAAATTAATAATTTATATATGAAAACATAAAAATGATATTTTTAATTGGGATATAAAAATTTACTTTGGATAAATTTCTGATAACTTTCATGTTTTCATGAATAGTAAAAATACACAATATTTTAATTGAAAACAAATTTTTTCATCAAAAAAAATTTATGGACAAATTATAATATTGAATGGTTTTGAAGTAGAAATATAATATATTTTTACCATTTAATATAATTTATGTCATTATATTTAATTTTACATTGAATTTAAAGGTAAAAATATTTCAATCTTTTGCACTATTTTATCTTTTGGAACATGTTTTCTCATTTCAACAATGTGATTAATTTTAAATTAATTACTGAAACTTCTGTGTTTTGAATTTAGAAAAATTAATTCCATATTTGGAATCATAATTTCTAAATTGTGTGAATAGGTACCTTCTATTTTTTGATATTATGAATAGTAACTTCACTAATTATTTTTATTTACCATGGTTAAAAGGTAAATCTGGAAAATAAGGGTACAAATAATAATAATTTAATATTATAAAACTAGAATAAAACATGTCCTAATCCTATTGGATGATATATTTCTGAGCATTGTCATCTATGGTTAGATTTTGGGAACCCATGGATTCACTTGGATGTGATAATGACATTTTATATGAATTAATTTAAAGTAAAGATAATTATAACATAAAAAAATATCTTTTACTAAATTGATATTAATATGGGGTAATATAAATTATCTCTATGTCTATAAATATTCATTAGAAATATAAAAATATTTCATACATCATGTAATTTTATTTATAATTTTTATACATTATATAAATATATTTATTTATGACACAATTATGATGTAGTGATTACCTCATTAATAAAAGATTTAAATAAATGAATTTAAAAATATTAAAATAAATTTATTTTGAACATTTTGATGTCATAAACTAATTTTTAATATGACATTAAAATATTTGGGATGATTTTATTCCTTTGGTTTGAATTAATCAGGTTGTTATAAATTTTAAAAAAAAAGTGAAGTATGAATAGTGTCCAAAATTTACATAATTCATAAGTTAAAACATAAAATAGTTTATTAAATGAAATTAAATTCATAAAAATATAAGATTCATAAAAATGGTTAATATAATTCAACCTATGTCATAAATAAATTTTTTTGTCGTTTTAAATGATATGGTAACTACATTAACCAACAATATGTAAATAACATGATATCATAGTAAGATTAAAAAGGGTAAAATAAGCTTTAAAACAAAAATATAAAGATAAAAAATATTAAAAACTTGTCTAAAAATTATTTTATGATTGGTATTAGAACCAAAACCATCTTATAATATAATTAAAAAAAATTGGACCATTTTTAATCTAAATTATATCTATAATAAATTAATATTTTGATAGTTTCCTAAAGTGCCCCTCTTCTATCTTATAAAAAGGCACCTCCTCCCTCTCCTCTTCACTTTATTGTGATCCTTCAATATCGGCCAAACCCTACCCATTTCTATTTTAAACTTACCTAGTTACATTCTAGAGATTTTGGTCTTCTAAAAATACCAACTCTAGTGCCCTAAGAAGAAATTTAAAGGAAGCACATCGAGGAAGAGGTAATATCCTCTACCGATTCTATCAAATTTCTTTCTTCTTCTACTTACACTTCTTTATCTGTTTAAATAAAAAGTGACAAAATAATTATAACTCAAATACTTATATATTATTATAAATATTAAACAATGTTGTTTCTCCTTCTATCCATCCTACGAAAAACAAAATCACTACGTGTGCGTACGTACAGCTTACCGTTTACACGCTGTGGTGTAATCTATTTTTCACCACCCCTTAATTGGATGGGTATAATATTGGAAATAATAAATATATATGATTATTATAACATTATAATAATTATGATATATTATAAATCATCCACTTAAATACCATTCAACAATTATGGGAACGATATCGTCGCTTGTGCGTACGTGCGGCTTACCGTCTCCACGGTGCAATGTGATTTGTTCTACATAATATTCATTAAAGCATGATTAAATAAATAAATTGAATGAATAAATATGATATGTATTATTCTTATACCATGATGTAAATGATATAACTATAACCTAAAAATAGGAATATGAACTTATCCAGCAAAACATGCATAAAAACATAAAGCAGTTAATACCCGAATAACGAGTAACAATGAAATGTTACTAAAAAATGGATGAAAATATGATCATAAATGTTATCATAAAAATTATTATGATTATTTAATAAATCATTAACATTATTTAAATCATCATGTAGGAGGATCTGATACATACGAAGGATATCAGACCTAAGTTAAGGGATAACTTTTCCAATCTTGTTTTATCTGATATTGTTTATTCGTAAGTATCTATTGAGGATACATTTATCATCCATGTCCATGTTTTCTAAAAATATTATCAAAAAATGTTTATTATTCTTCTATTTATGTTTAAAGTCATTTTTTACACATTTTTACTTTTTCTAATGGTTTGGAAGGAATCTTTCATTTGTTTACCATATGAGCTACTTTTTGACTTTTCCAATAAAAGTACGAGGAGAATGTTTTTTTAACTTATGTGGCATCAATGTATTTTTACACATTCTTAATGAATTATTTCTATGAATCTTCCTCTACACGTTTACAAGTGTATTTTCAACTAAATTTATTTCTTTTAAAATTGCATGACATTTTGAGAAAAGAAAACATTTTTGAAGAAGAAATGATATTTTTCTCATGAATGATGCTCAAGTTTTTTATCAAAATTATTTTCCATCTAAGATTACATAGTTTTATTCTTCTATTTCTATTATTAATATGATTTTATTGTGTTTTTTATGGAATTTTATTTATTAAATCCATTTTTTTATATCAATTATGATGGAATGGTGTTTAAGAAACCCATTTTATTTCATGGGTTATGCTATGGTGAATGTTTTTATGTTTTTGTTGCACACGTATGAATGGTTTCATTATGAGATGGGTGGGAAATATATCTCCATCCAATGCATTGGGTAAATATTTATATCTCATGAGATAGACATGGATGGAATGTAAAGTAAATCAGGTTCAGTGATATAGGGCTGGAATGAGGAGTGAACTTGGTTCAGTAATGGACTTTTTCCACTATGATGGTCTTGGAAATTATCCTTGACTAATATGAAATGATTTTCTATGCTTATGTGTGTATGACAAAAAACATTATTTCTTATGTTATCACTATTGGTATTAAATTACACTTTTATGATTTATCCCATGACATGATATTGTGATTTTTTATATACTGGATAAGATTTTCAAATGTTATGTTCCTGTGAATATGATATGATTAATATTTCCTTTTTTTACCCTTACTGATCATTTGAGCACACCATTTTATATGTTTCATTTCCCCAATACATGAAGAAGTTTATTAAGTATGATATGACAAAAATGAGTCCAGTTATGATGAAATAAACGGGAGACAATGTAAGTGTTTTATGAACCAGTTGCTTATGTTACCTAGTTTCTAAAGACACTATACTTATAAGGTCCTTTCCTAGTTTTTTTATATGTTATAATAAATATACTTAATTTCTGAATTAATATCAATGTATGTAAATAATGGGTTGTTATAGTTGGTATTAGAGGAAAGGTATAGTTAACCTTTGGAAACTAGGATGAGAAAGCTTTAAGGATATGTCTATAGTGACCCTGACTTTTCATACATTACTATTAAATCATTTTAAAGATAAAAAACATAATAGTATTACACAAAGAGGATCCAATGGTTTAGTGTCTTGGGAAAACTTGGACCATACATTGCAATTACAACATCAAGTATAAACATTCATTTAATTTCTTCTTCTTTAGCTTCTTATTAGCACTTGTCCTCTGCTGAGTTTATGTCGCCACTTGAGGATATACATAAAAAGGGGTGATATAGAAGCCCAGTAAGAGGATAGATAATAATATTATATCATGGTGTGAGCATAATCATAACATGGTAAAAATATCATGAACATGAGACGAAGCATAAATATAAGACTTGAAATGTGGCAATGCATAAAATAAAACATCATTTCTTAGTCGTTAACTACCACACATACTTGTGAACCAAGATAGAATCTTTTTCACACATCATTTCACATTTACTCATGAGATTCATCACTTTACCCAATGCATTGGAGTGCTGTATAATTCTTGGCGCACCCATCACATTTAAACATTCATATTGCGCTATATAATTCCGAGCGCACCCGTCACATCATAACATTATCATTATCAAGATTTCCACATAGAACACATATAAAAAATGTGTATAACTAACCCATGTAAAGGAATGTTTTTCATATCATAAGAATATATTTATAAACTATGTGTTCCCAAAATAAATATAGAATAACATACATGTTACAAAAACTGTCCACTTTGAGTGAGAAGTAAAAGGCGTGTTCTTAAAAGAATAGTTCATTTGGAAAACATTTTGTTTGACATAAAAACCAGTGAAAAAATATATATCCCAAAAATGGAAAGAAAATTATGAAAAAATTATCTTTAAAGAGTAACCATATCAAAAATGGAGTGAAAGAGGGAGAACCCGAAGGATGAAAGTTGGGTTCGAGAATTTCCCCTTACCTTGTATCTGAATGCTTCCTTCTCTTTAATGTCCTGTATAATGACATTATATTCATTAATTCGAAATCCAGAACCTTTTTTACATTAATATGGTTCATTATGGTTTTGTTAAGTGGTTTTATGTTCCTTGGGATGAGTTATAGAGTTTAAAAACATTATTTGGGAATGTTTGTTTTTATGGTTTTCATGAGTGGTTCACTAGTATTTTTAAATTGAAGTTTGGTTAGAACATGGGTAAACATCCAGAACTGATATTACATGTTATTAATGATATTACAGGATTTTGGATGATCTTGTAATGAATTATATTATATCCATGTGGATGAATCATTAGATAATTATTAAATTATGATTGTTTGGGTTAATTAGAGCGATTTTTCGATCAAAATGAACTTGTTTTATTTTATCACTAGAAATATGATCATAAGTTAGTTCCAGAACATTAAATAGGAGATAATACATATAAAACGTTCTGTTTCAACCATAAAAATGGTTTCATGACCAGATATGAAGGTAGAAATGGAAGAAGAAAGCATGTCATTCTTGAAGGTGAAAAATTAACACCTCACGAACAACGTTCCCTTTAATAAAATAAAAGGAAGAGGGAAAGGGGGTTGGATGATATAATATCCCATTAGCATCATAAAATTACATTAGATTTATAATATTGGAGTTACAATACAATTTAGATGAAGATAGGTGGGGAGAGATCAAGAAATGAACTTGAACTTGAAAGGAAATTAAGGGAGAAGAGGGAGAGAAATTACCTCTTAAATCTTCCTCTTGAGATCCTCCTCAAGGAAGCTAGGCTTGGTCTTTTGATGAGACCATCAACTCTTAAACGTGGGAGAGGGGATAGAGAAGAGGTTTGGGCAGATTTTAGATAAGTCTTGGATCCTGAGAGGTGTGAAGAAATGAGCGTGTGAATGGTGGTATTTATAGTGGAGGGGAGAGGGGTTTCCTTAATATAAAATTCATTAGTTTATTAATTTCCCCTAAGACAAGGAATAGTGAGTCTTGGATGACCAATAAAAGTAATTGTATCATTTGATCCTGAACCAAGTGGGTTTACATCAGTATAACATCACACATGACTCTATAATTAGCTTATTTAGCTTATTTTTGTAAATTACGGTATTTCACTATTCATCAAAAATTCAAGTATCTCGGAAAAATCCAAAAAAATTACCCCTACCATTTTTCAATGGGTAGAATAAAAAAATTAAGTTCATTTTTCAAAAATAATTTTCTAAATATTATTAATTTAATATTTAATTAAAATCATAATTTACTTTAAAAAATTGTTTTTAAAATTAAAACTGATTTTATAGTGCTCTCAAAAATTATGTAGGGTCTTATAAAATTTTCTAAAAACTATAAGACATTGATTTGATAATTATTTAACACATTTTAAGAAAATAAATTTTCTTTTAAATTAATTATTTATTTATTTATTTATGACTTACAAAATACCAAAACGTTTACTAAGGTCAAATTGTCACTTTCTAAGATGTCTAAATTTTCTTTAATTATTCATAGGTAAGGTTACTATTATGTTGGATGATTCACTATTCATAAGGGTCATATTACTATTCATAAGGGTGGGTTACTATTCACAAGGGTGCATTACTATTCACCGAAAATTATTTTCGTTTCATTAGACTCCAAAAATCATCTTGAACACAATCATGTATGTCATATTTTCAAAATTCCAAACACAGAAGTGACAAACTTATGTTTAAAGGTCACTTATCACTTAGTAATTCATTATGTTGTGTTTTCATGTTATTTTGTGACATGATTATAAGAAGGGAATTTCCATTGAAAAAATTTGGGTCGTTACATTCTTCCCACCTTAAGAAATTTCGCCCCTGAAATTTCACTTTACACAAACAGATGAGGGTACTTCTCCTTCATTGCCTCTTCTGGTTCCCAAGTTGCTTCCTCAAACTTATGGTTCCTCCACAACACTTTTACAAGATGGGTTGTCTTGTTGCGTAGAACCTTATCTCTCTGATCAAGAATCTTTACTGGCTTCTCCTCATAAGAGAGATCATCTTTCAGCTTCACCACCTCTGAGTTTAGTACATGTGAGGGGTCTGGTATGTACTTCCTTAGTAGTGATACATGAAACACATCATGAACTTGAGCCATATTCGGTGGAAGTTCAAGACGATAGGCCACGGCTCCTATGCAGTCAGGGATCTCAAAGGGGCTAATATACCTTGGGCTTAGCTTCCCTTTCTTCCCAAATCACATCACTCTCTTCCATAGATATATTCAAAGGAAGAATTTATCTCCAACGTCAAACTCAAAGTCCCTTCGACGGTTGTCAGCATAGCTCTTTTGCCGACTTTGAGAAGATTTGATATGTTTCTGGATTACTTGAACCTTTTATGTCATCTCTTAAATAAGATCAGGTCCAAGTAGCTTTCTTTCTCTAACTTCATCCCAACTGGTTGGAGTTCAACATCGCTTTCCATACAGAGCTTCATATGGGGCCATCTGAATACTCGAGTGGAAGATATTTTTGTATGAGAACTCAACCAATGGGAGATGCTGATCTCATACACCTTTGAATTCTAGAGAGCAGGCTCTTAGCATATCTTCAAGAATCTGAATAGTTCATTCAGACTGGCCATCAGTTTGGGGGTGATAGGCCGTGCTAAAATTTAATTCAGTACTCAAATCATGTTGAAGGCTCCTCCAGAATTTAGATGTGACTTGGATCACAGTCAGAGACAATTGAGAGTGGAACACCGTTCATTCTCACCACATCCTTCACATATATCTTTGCAAGTTGTTCAAGTGAGATATCTTCCCGAATAGTGATAAAATGGGCAGTCTTGGTGATTTGGTCATCCACAACCTATATTGCATTATTTCCCTTCGACGTCTTTTGGAGACCTGTAACAAAGTCCATAGTAACATTTTCCCATTTCCACATGGGTATAGGCAATGGATTCATCATACCTTTGGGATTTTGTCTCTCAGCTTTAACTTACTGACATACCAATCACCTTGATATATATTCTACAATCTTCTTCTTCATGTTATCCCACCAGAAGTTTTCTTAGATATCACGGTACATCTTGGTACTCCCAAGATGGATAGAGAATATTGAGCTATGTGCATTATCCAATAGCACCTTCTTTATCCCAGGTGGTGAAGGCACACAAAGCTGCGTTCCAAACCGAATCACACCATCATCGTCGATATGGAACTCTGGCAGCTTCCCTTCCTTTGCTGCATTCACCCTCTTTTGTATCTCCACATCATCCCTTTGTGCTTCCTTAATCTTCTCTTGGATGGATGGTTGCGCAATCATTTGGGCAAGGTGGGATGTATCCTCTGCCCTTATGATTTCTAAATCCATTCTTTGCATATCCAAGAAGATAGGGTCTCTCTCAATCCTCAACATGGATAGAGTAGTGGGTTATTTTCTGCTTAGAGCATCAGCTACATTGTTCACCTTTCCAGGAAGATATTGAATAGAGCAATCGTAATCCTTAATTATCTCTAACCATCTCCTTTGAAGCATGTTGAGCTCCTTTTGTGTGAATATATACTTTAGGCTCTTGTGGTTGGTGTATATGTCACACAACTCACCATAAAGGTAGTGTCGCCAGATTTTCAAGGCAAAAATCATGGATTCAAGCTCTAGATCATGCGTCGGGTAGTTCTTCTCATAGATCTTCAACTGTCGTGAGGCGTAGGCTATCACATTTTAATTTTACATGAGTACGCAACCCAATCCTTTCTTTGAAGTATCACTGTATATCACAAATCTTTCTCCACTTTTCGGTAGTGTGAGTATAGGTGGAGTGATCAGCCTTCTCTTTAGCTCCATAAAGCTTCCCTCACATTCTTTTGTCCATACATACTTTACCCCTTTCCTTATTAACTTTGTTAGCAGGCTTGACAATCGTGAGAAGTTTCTCACAAAACGTTGGTAGTACCCAGGTAATCCAAGAAAACTACTGATTTCTGTGACACTAGAGGGCCTGGGCCATTCCTCAATTGCTTTTTTTCTAAAGGATCCATAGAAATCCCCTCACTTTTGATCACATGTCCCAAGAACGTGACTTGTTTCATCCAAAAGTCACACTTTCTGAACTTGGCGTACAACTTATCCTTTCTCAAAGTCGCCAACATAGGTCTTAGATGTTCTTCATGTTCCTCCTTTCTCTTAGAGTAGATGATAATATCATCGATAAACACTGCCATAAATTTGTCGAGGTAATGTCTAAAGACTCTATTCATCAAATTCATGAAGATTTCATGGGAATTAGTAAGTCCAAAGGGCATCACCAAAAACTCATAGTTCTCATAACTTGTTCGGAAAGCAGTCTTCTAAATATCTTCTTCTTAAACTTTACCTGATGATATCCAGAACGAATATCCACATTTAAGAAGTATTGACCTCCTCTTAAATGATTGAACAAGTCATCAATCCTAGGTATAGGATACTTGTTCTTTATGGTGATCTTTTTGAGTTCCCAATAATCGATACACAGCTGCATTTTTCCATCCTTCTTCTTCACAAAGAGCACTGGCGCTCCCCAAGGTGATGCACTAGGGTGTATGGATCCTTTGTCCAGATGCTCTTGCAACTGCTTCTTTAACTCCTCCAGTTCGATAGGATCCATCCTATAGGGACACTTTGATATAGGAGTAGCTCCGGGTATGAGTTCAATTGAGAATTCAACCTCACGATCTGGGGGGATTCCGGGTAACTCTTTGGGAAATACATTACTATATTCCCACACGATGAGCATTTCATCAAGGCTGGCAGTTTCCTTCAACTCAACCATTTTTGTGAGGTATGATTCTTCATAGGGAATCAACACCCACACCATTGAATGATTTTTCAAAGGAGATTCATGATCTTCCTTGCATTTGTAGAGGATAATGGGATGGTTATAAATATGAAAATATATTTTCCTTTCCCGACAATTGATATGTTTTCTATATAACGAGATCCAATCTATTCCCCTTATAGCATTGAATTCCACCAAGGTAAGTATTATGAGATTTTCCAGAAGAATCTTCCCACATACACCAACTGGAGAAGATTCAAACACTTGGGTTGCAATGATTGAACCACTTTGTGTTTTTACAGATATCTCTACTTCAAGGTTTCAGGGCTTCGATTCTATAGTTCTAGAAAATTTTCAAGATATAAAGGAATGGGTAGAACCAGAGTCAAATAAGACTTTTGCCATTATTGAGTGAATAGTAAGTGTACCTTGTACGACTTCATTATCATGCTCCACCTCTGCAGTAGTGATGGCTTAAGGCTTCCCTTGTTCCTTTGGCTTCGGTGGCTACTGACGCTGATTACCCTTGAGAACTCGAGGTTTAGTGCACTAGTTTCTATAGTTCCCTATCTCCCAATAGTTATAACATTGAACCGTGAGTGGTTCTCTCCTTTCATCAGCTACATTCTCCATCCTTTTCGTGTCTTTTCGACACTCTTGAGAATTATGACCTTCTTTCCCACACTTGAAGCATTTCCCCGTCCCTTTGAGGCAGTTACCATGGTGCAACTTCTAATATTTTTGGCATGTGGTTCGTTGATTTTTCTTCCCACCTTTATCATTAGATCCACCAGCTTGAAACTCCATCTTTAGTTTCTTATCCCCATAGCCATGGGACCATTCTCCAAACTCCATCTCCACTTTGAGAGAACATCGAACAACTTCTTCATATCTCCCAAAGTCTCTCATTGCAAGAGACTGTCAAAGGTGTGGTTTTAATCCACTAAAGAATCTATCCATTTTTCTATCATTGTTGATAACAAAATTGGAAGCATACCTTTCAAGCCTTGTGAAATTCACTTCGTAGGTTGTGATAGATTCTTCTACTTTTTGCTTGATCTCTATGAATCCTCTCTCCATATTTGTGTGAAGAGTTCATGGGAAGTACTTGTTAAGAAACATTATCTTAAAGTCTTCCCATTCCATCTCTTCAATTTCCTCCATTAGATTGGTGTTCTTAATCAAAGCCCACCATTGATCAGCTTCTCCATCTAGATGATAAACTGCTAGGGTCAACTTCTCCGTCTCAAAATAGTGAAGAATAGAAAATATCTTCTCCATGGATTTGACCCACTGTTCTTCAACTAGTGGATTAGAGGATCTACTAAACATCGGTGGTCGTTGCCGCATAAAACATTTGATATCTAGTTTCTCCCTCTTTGGTGAATGAGGAATTTCCCCATTATTATGGTTATTTTTCATAAACTAAGATAATTGGGTAAGCATCGCCATGAATTTTTGAACTCAAACTCCCAAATTATTGGGGATGTCGTTCAGGCAATCATTGCATTGGCCCTCGCATGAGTTGTTGGCCTGATTTCTCCTGGTTCCCACCATTTTACAAAATAGAAAAGGTTAGAAAAAAACATAAGTAAACAAGTCATGAATAAAATATTCATTTAAAAAGTTTATACCAAAAACATAACATATGGGATCCCTATGTAAATATTCTTGTGTGCATATTTGTACTTAGTCTCATGGTAGAGGTTTTCTCTAGGGTTCACTGATCCTAATTCCCAAATTAACTAAACCTTTCCTATGATGCCAACTATAGTGAACCTGCCTTTTCCTACATTACTATTAAATAATTTTAAATATAAACAAGATAATAGTATTACACATAGAGGATCCAACAGTTTAGTGTCTTGGGAGAACTAGGACCATACATAGCAATTACAACATCAAACATAAACATTCATTTAATTTCTTCTTCTCTAGCTTCTTATTGGAACTTGTACTCTCCTTAGTACATGTATCCACCTGATGATATACATCAAAAGGGGTGAGTTAGAAGACCAGTAAGAGGATAGATAAGAATATTATATCATGGGGTGAGCATAATCATAACATGGGAAAAAGATCATGAACATGAGAGGAAGCATAAATATAAGACTTGAAATGTGGCAATGTATAAAATGAAACATCATGTCTTAGTGGTTAACTACCACACATACTTGTGAACCAAGTTAGAATATTTTTCACACATCATTTCAAATTTACTCATGACTTTCATCACTTTACCTAATGCATTGGAGCGCTGTATAATTTTGGGCGCACCCGTCACATTTAAACATTCATATTGCGCTATATAATTCTGGGCGCACCCGTCACTTCATAAAATTATCATTATCATGCATGCCACATAGAACACATATAAAAAATGTATATAAATAACCCATGGAAAGGAATGGGTTTCATATCATAATAACATATTTATAAAGTATGGGTTCCCAAAAGAAAGTGGGAATAACATACATGTTACAAAAACCGTCCACTTTGAGTGAGAAGTAAAAGGCATGTTCTTAAAAGAAGAGTTCTTTTGGAAAACATTTTTTTGACATAAGAACTAGTGACAAACATTTATATCTCATAAATGAAAATAAAATGATGAACAAATGATCTTTAAGGAGTAACCATATCAAAAATGGAGTGAAAGAGGGAGAACCTGAAGGATGAAAGTTGGGTTCGAGAATTTCCCCTTACCTTGTATCTGAATGCTTTTTTCTCATTAATGTCATGTATAATGAAATTATATTCCTTAATTAGAAATAAATAACCTTTTATACATTAATATGGTTCACTATGGTTTTTTTAAGTGATTTTATGTGCCTTTTGATGAGTTATAGAGTTTAAAAACATTATTTTGGAATGTCTGTTTTTATGGTTTTCTTGAGTGGTTCACTTGTATTCTTAAATTGAAGTTTGGGTAGAACATGGGTAAAAATACAGAATTGATATTACATGTTATTAATTATATTACAGGAATTTGGATTATATTTTAATGAATTATATTATATCCATGTGGATTAATCATTAAATAATTATTAAATGATGATTGTTTGGGTTAATTAGAGTGATTTTTCGATCAAAATGAACTTGTTTTATTTTATCACTAGAAATATGATCAAAAGTTTGTTCCATAACTTTAAATATGAGATAATACATATATAATGTTCTGTTTCAACCATAAAAATGGTTTCATGACCAGATCTGAAGGTAGAAATGGAAGAAGAAAGCATGTCATTCTTAAAGGTAAAAAATTAACACCTCACGAACAACGTTCCCTTTAATAAAATAAAAGGAAGAGGGAAAGGGGTTTGGATGATATAATATACCATTAGCATCATAACATTCCATTAGATTTATAATACTGGAGTTAAAATACAATTTAGATGAATATAGGTGGGGAGAGATCAAGAAATGAACTTGAACTTGAAAGGAAATTAAAGGAGAAAGGGAGAGAAATAACCTCTTAAATCTTCCTCTTGAGATCCTCCTCAAGGAAGCTAGGCTTGGTCTTTTTATGAGACCAGAAGCTCTTGAACATGGGAGAGGGGCTAAATAATAGGTCTGGGTAGAGTTTAGAGAAGGCTTTGAGCTTTAGAGGTGTGAATAAATTAGGGTGTGAAGGGTGGTATTTATAGTGGAGGGGAGAGGGGTTTCCTTAATATAAAATTCATTAGTTTATTAATTTCACCTAAGACAAGGAATAGTGAGCCTTGGATGACCAAGAATAGTAATTTTATCATGTGATACCGAAACAAGTGGGCTTACATCATTAGAACATCACACATGACTCTATAATTAGTTTATTTAGCTTATTTTTGTAAATTACGATATTTCACTATTCATCAAAAATTCAAGTATCTCGGAAAAATCCATAAAATTTAACCATACCATTTTTTGATGTGTAGAATCCAAAAATGAAGCTTATTTTTTAAAAATAATTTTCTAAATATTATTAATCTAATATTTAATTAAAATCATAATTTACTTAAAAGAACTGTTTTTAAAATTAAAAATGATTTTATAGTGCTTTCAAAAATTACGTAGGGTCTTATAAAATTATCTAAAAACTATAAGAAATTTATTTGATAATTATTGAACACATTTTAAGAAAATAAATTTTCTTTTAAATTAATTAATTATTTATTTATTTATGACTTACAAAATACAAACACATTTACTAAGGTCAAATTGTCACTTTCTAAGATGTCTAAATTTTATTTTATTATTCATGGGTAATTTTACTATTATGTTTGATGATTCACTATTCATAAGGGTCATATTAATATTCATAAGGGTAGGTTACTATTTATAAGGGTACATTACTATTCATCGAAAATTATTTTTGTTTCATTACACTCCAAAAATCATCTTGAACACAACCGTGTATGTCAGATTTTTAAAATTCCAAACACATAAGTTACAAACTTATGTTTAAAGGTCAATTATCACTTAGTAATTCATTATGTATTGTTTTCATGTTATTTTATGACATGATTATAAGAAGGGAATTTCCTTTGAAAAACTTTGGGTTGTTACATGTCTAAGTATAAGATAAAATCCTAGTGTTTTAGAAATGAACATGAATAACCTAGGATAAAACCTAAAGTGTCCTAAATTGAAATTTTATTCTTGATTATGTGGTTTTCCTGATATGATTAGTTTTTCTCACACTATTATTCTTGTTTTTAGTCCATGGATGGAACCCTAAGGAACCACGTTAATGTTGAATGCAACAGGAAATGCAATTATTATCCCCCTGAGCAACCAAATGTTATGGGAGATGGAATTAAAAATATTGTATCGATGATCACACAACTTTATCAAGCTATGAATCATGCTAGAATTCAAAACTAGGAAAGGAGGGAGCAACATTCTATTGAATCCTTCATGAGGCATCCTCCACCTTCATTTAGTGGGTCTTCTAATCCATTAGTGGCTGAACAATGGATCAGTACCACTGAAAAGATATTTTTAGTTCTACAATGTTCTGAACATGATAAATTCATCTTAGTAGTATATCATTTGTAATGTGAAGCGGGTAAATGGTGGAATGTTATCAATAATATGAGGTAAAGATATTAAATTTATTCCATGTCATGGGATGAGTACATGAACTTATTTTTCAATAAGTACATTCCTTGTATTATTCGAAAAAAGATGAAGAAGGAGTTTCTTGAACTTAAGAAAAAGGATAATGAATCTGTTGGTACCTATGAAGAAAATTTTACAAGAATTTCAAGGTACGCTTCTGGAATTATTATCCAACCTGAGAATATGATCGATCAATTCTTTAGTGGCTTAAAACCAAGTCCCTGAAGGGCACTATCCATAAGGTAATTCAATAAATATGATGAAATTTTTTGATGTTCTCTCAAGGTTGAGATAGAGATTGGAGTAACCCATCAGTCATATGGGTTGATAAGAAGTGTAAAATGTAATTCAAAGGAAAATCTAAAGACGACACTGAAAAGTAGATGACTTTTCCCTTATTCTCAAAATGTGGAAAGAAACATTGAGGGAATTTTCTTAAAGAGACTATTAAATTATTTGGAAAACAAGGTTATAGGGAAATTGAATGCCGAAGTGATGGGAAAAAGATGTCTAATGATTAAAACAATGAAATGGTTACACATAATGAACCTACTACACTTAAATGTTACATGTGCAAGGAAATGGGGCATTATACCAATCTTCCCCTAATCCAAGGGTTATTGATGAAAATCGATGTCAAAAAACTCTTAAGTCCAAAGAAAAAGTAAATTCACATGCAATTACTATTGGAAATGTGGATTACAATAACGTAGTGGTGAAAGGTAGACTTACCATCCACTCTAAATTAGAAATTTTTTTATTCGATTCTTGATTCACCCAATCTTTTATTTTTGAATAATTTTATAAGGGTATCACTATATTACCACAGAAATTAGATGTTGAGTCAGTTATGACAAATAATAATTGCACAACGGTCACATAAAAAGTTTATAATTATTCTTCGATTGAATTTTGTGGGAAAGTGATTCATGCAAATATTATGGTCCTTCCTATAGTGGAATTTTATGTGATTATTGGAATGGATTAGATTTATTTATATGGATCTCATATCAATTTCCAAATAAGGGATGTCAAGTTTCATATTCCAGATCAATCCATGATCATCTATTGATGAAAGGGTGAATGAAACCTTACGGTATAAATTTCTTCCATATTATGGGTCTTTATTATGATAAATGAAGGCTATTTATCTCAAATAGTTGGGGAGTAACTCATGATTGAGAATATTCCCATTGTATGAGAGTTTGATGATGTCTTTCTGGAAGAATTGTTAGGTCTTCTACCAAATTGTGAAGTTGATTTTTCAATAGAACTCATACCGGGTGCTATGCCTATTTCGAATACACCTTATAGAATAGACCTAATTGAGTTCTAGGAATTGATGAATAAAATCCAAGAGAATCTTGATAAAGGATTTATATTCCCTAGTGCATCACCATAGGAAGTGCATGTTATGTTTGTTAAGAAGAAATATGGATCAATGATACTCTTTATTGATTATTGAGAACTTAACAAGATCACTATCAAGAACAAATGTCTTCTCCCATGCATTGATGACTAATTTGACCAACTATGTAGAGCTCAATACTTTTCAAAGATTGATCTTTATTTAGGATACAATCAATTATGGGTCAAAAGGGAGGATATACCAAATATGGTATTTTGTATGAGGTATGGACACTATGAATTTATAGTGATTCCTTTCTGTCTTACTAATTCCCCTACTATCTTCATGGATCTATTTAATAGAGTCTTTAGAGACTATCTTGATTAGTTTGTGGTAGTCTTTATAGATGATATTATTGTATATTCAAAGAGAAAGTAGGAACATGAATATCACTTGAGAATTATACTGTAGACCCTGAGAAAGGAGAATCTTTATTCCAAATTTACTAAGTTTGAGTTTTGGCTTCAAAAAGTTTCATTTTTGGGTAACATAATCTCAAGAGAGGGGATATCTTCATATCCATCAAAAACATAGGTTATTGAAAGATGGTTGAGACCAACAACAGTAACTAAGATCCAAAGTTTTCTTGGTTTGGATGGATATTATAAAAGTTTTGTGAAAGGATTTTCATGACTATCTAATCCACTCACCAAGTTGGGTCGGAAAATATTTAAGTTCGTTTGGATGGCAGAATGTGAAAAGAATTTCAAAGAGCTAAAAAGAAGGTGAGCCAGTGCACCTGTGCTCTCACTACCTTGTACTAAAGAAAGGTTTGTGATCTATAGTGATGCATCTAAAAAAGGGGTGGGATGTGTTCTCATGAAAAAAGATATGGTGATATCTTATGCCTCCTGGTAGTTGAAAATTCATGATCAAAATTTCCCAACTCATGATTTGGAGTTAGATGTGATAATCTTTTAATTAAATATATAGAGGCATTATATTTATGGTGAAAGGTGTGATATTTATACTAATCATAAAAGTTTAAAGTATATTTTCACACAAAAGGAGCTCAATATGCACCAAAGAAGATGGTTTGAGTTAATTAAAGACTATGACTGCTCAATAAATTACCACCTTGGGAAAGATAACAATGTTGCAGATTCTTTGAGTTGAAAAGACCATGCTAGCCTATCCAAGATGAGGATACAAAAATATTTTATATTTATGGATTTACAAAGGATGGATCTTGAAATTTTAATGGAAGGGGAGAAATATTATCTTTATAAAATGAATGTTCAACCATCTATACAAGTGAAGATTAAATAGGAAGAGAAGGAAGATGTAGAGTTACAAAAGAAGGTGATAAATGTTCCTGAATTCCGCCTTAATTTTGATATAATAATAAGGTTCTGGAATCATGTTTGTATTCCTCCCATACTATAATTAAAGAAGGGGATATTGGATGAGGCTCATAGTTCTTCATTCTCTATTCACCCTAGAATCACAAATATGTATAGGTACCTGAAAGAATTTTTCTTGTGGGATGGAATGAAAATATATGTCGCTAAATATATCTTTTTATGATTAGTTTGTAAGCAAGTTAATACTGAGAGACAGAATTCTTAGGGGATGTTACAACCATTACTCATACCAGAATGGAAATGAGAAAAAATCACTATGGTCTTTTTCATCATACTTCCCAAAACATCCAATATCAATATTGTTATCTGGGTTATAGTTGATTGCCTTATGAAGTCGACACACTTTATTACTATTAGAGAGGATTTATCTCTTGATCAGCTTGCCGATATATATGAAAAGGAAGTGATAAGATTGCATGGAGTACCACTTTCCATTATATCTGATTAGGATTCGAGGTTTACCTCGAAGTTATGGTGAAGTCGTCAGTATGCTCTAGATACAGAGTTATGTTTCATCACTACTTATCATCCTCAGATAGACTGTCAGTCGTAGAGGACAATTCAAACTCTAGAAAACATGTTGAGAGCTTCCTCTATGTATTTCAAAGGTGGTTGGGATCAACACATTCCATTGGTGGAATTTTCTTACAGTAATATCTTTCACTCTAGTATTCAGATGGCTCTTTATGAATCACTCTATGGAAAGAAGTTCATAACTCCAACTTGCTGGGATGAATTTAGAGAAATAAAGCTAATAGGACCTAATCTTATTGATGAAATGGTAGAAAAGGTCTAATCTATTCAACAATACATAAGAGAATCTCATATTCAACAAAAATTTTATCCTAAAAACTGAATAAAATACCTAGAGTTTGAAGTGGGTGATATGTTTTTCTTACGAATATCTCCCTGGAAAAGAGTAATGAGATTTGGAAAGAAGGGCAAGCTAAGCCCTAGGTATATTGATCCTTTTAAAATTCTGGATCGTATTGGGAATGTATCTTATCAAATAGATATTCCATAGAATCTCTTTCAAGTTCATGATGTGTTCCATGTATCTCTCCTATGAAAGCACATATCTAATCCTTCACAAGTACTAATTTCAAAAGTCATTTTTCTGGAGCTTGATCTTTCTTATTAAGAACAACCGATAGGGATTATAGATCGTAATGAAAAGGTTCTATGAAACAAGACCACTCACTCGGTTAAAGTTTTATGGAGGAACCACCAATTTTAAGAAGCTATAAGGTAATTTTAGGATATGATGAGGGAGAGGTATCCTCATCTGTTTGTTACTAAGTGACGAATTTTGAGGGTGAAATTCAATTTAAGTGGGGTAAAATGTAACGCCCGGATGTTTTTATGAAATATTTTCTTTAAATATATTTTTTTCTCCAGTAGATTTATTTTCATGAAATAGTGAGTTTAAAAAAACCACAAAATTCCCTTAATATAAAATTACTATTATATCCAATACATTAGTTCAGTAGGAATAATTATAACTAACTTATAAAAATACATTATAAATTCTCTGGCTATCAATTATTTATTAAAAATATAAATCAATTAGATATTTTTATTTTAGAGTGAATTAATTTTGGTAATAAAATTAATGATATATATATGTGTTATATACTTAATAAAAAAATTTATATTCATCCAATTAATATTTTAGTCATAGGGTATGAATAAAAATCTATTTTATGTATAAGAACCTGTTTTTTAAGGTTAATTTTTACACCTTTGAATGGAGAACCAATTTTAAATTAATATTTTAAAACATTAATAATTTATATATAAAGACATAATAAATTTATTTTGAAGTAGTTTATAAAAATTTACTTTGGATAAATTCCTGATAACTTTCACGTTTTGATGAATAGTAAAAATATGCTAAATTATAATTAAAAACAACTTTTTTCATTGAGATGATTTATATGGTTAAAGTATAATATTGAATGGTTTTAAAGTATAAATAGAATATATTTTTACCATTTAATATAATGTATTTAATTATTAACTTTACATTGAATTTATAGGTAAAAACATTTCAATCTTTTCCAATGTTTTAACTTTGGAAACCTGTTTTCTCAATTCAACAACGAGATTAATTTTAAATTAATTACTGCAACTTCTGTGTTTTGAGTTTGGAAAAATGAATTCCATATTTTTAATCAGAAGGTGAAAATTATGTGAATAGGTACCATTTATGTTTTGATATTATGAATAGTGACTTCAGTAATTATTTTTATTTACCATGGTTAAAGGGTAAATCTGGTAAATTAGGGTAAAAAATAATAATTTAATTGTTTAAAACTACCTTAAAACGTGTTCTAATCCTATTTGATGATATATTTCTGACCATGGGTATACTTGGGTCGATTTTGGGACCCCATGGATTCACATGGATATGAAACTGACATTTTATAATAATTAATTTCAAGTAAACATAATTATAACATAAACATATATCTTTTACTAAATAGATTGTAATATAGGGTTATATAAATAATCTATATGTATATAATTAGTAATTAAAAAGATAAAAATATTTACTACATCATGGTATTTTATTTATAATTTTTAGACATTAGATAAATATATTTATCTATGACACAATTATGATGTAGTGATTACCTCATTAAGGAAAGATTCAAATAAATTAATTTATAAATAATAAAATAAATTTAATTTGAATATTTTGATGTCATACACTAATTTTTTGGATTACATTGACATATTAGAGATGATTTAATGCCTTTGTTTCAAAGTAATCTGGTTGTCAGTAATTTTTTAAAAATCCAAGTATGAATAGTGTCCAAAATTGACATAATTCGTAACATAAAACATAAAACAGTTTATTAAATAATATTAAATTCTGAAAAATATATTATTAGTCCAAATTGTTAATATAAGTCCAAATATGACATAAATAACTTTTTTTTGGTCGTTTTACATGATATGGTAACTACATTAACCCACAATGTGTAAATAATAGTATATCATGGTAAGATTAATAAAGGTAAAATAAGGGTTAAACCAAAAAGATAAGGATAAAAAAATATTAAAAACCTGTCTAAAAATTATTTTATTATGGGTACTCGAACCAACACAATCTTATATTCTAATTAAATAATTTTTGGATCATTTTTAATTGAAATTTAATTTATAAAAAATTAAAATTTTGAGAGTTTCCGAAAGTGCCCCGCTCCTCTCTTGTAAAAGGGAACCTCCTCCCTCTTCTATTCACTCTATTTTGAGCCTTAAATATCGGAAAACCATGAAAATTTCTCTTATATACTTTCCTAGTTACATTATATAGGTTCTGGTCTTCAAAAAATACCAACTCTAGTACCCTAAAAAGATATTTAAAGGAGGCACGTCGAGGAAGAGGTAATCTATTCTACTGATTCTTCCAAATTTATTTCTTCTTATACTTCCTCTTCTTTATATGTTTCATTATAAAGTGATAACATAAATATCACTCATATACTTATATTTTATTATAAATATTAAACAAACCGGTTTCACCTTCTATCCATCCTAGGAAAAACAAATCACCATGCGTGTATATGTACGGCTTACCGTCTTCATGTCGTGGTGGAATCGGTTTTTCACCACCACCTTACTTGGATGGGTATAATGGTGGAAATAGTAACTATATATTATTATTATAAAATGATACTAATTCTGATATATTATACACCATACACTTCAATACCATTAAACCATTATGGGAATGATATCGTCGCTCGTGCGTACATACGGCTTACCGTCTCCACAGTGCGATGTGATTCATTCTACATAGTCTTCATTAAATAATGATTATATAAATGAATTTAATGAATAAATAGGATATATATATTATACTAATAACATGTTTTAAATGATATAAATATAACCTAAAATATGAATAAGAACTTATCCGACAAAACATGCATAGGAACATAAAGTAGTTAATACTCGAATAACAAGTAAAATTGAAATTTTACTAAAAAATGGATGAAAATATGATCATAAATGTTATCATAAAAATGATTATGATTTTGGAATAAATTAGTAACATTATTTATATCATAATATAGGAGGATCATATACATATGATGGATATCAGACCTACGGTAAGGGATAACTTTTCCAATCTTGTTTTATCCCAGATTGTTTATTCGTAAGTATCTACTGGGGATATATTTATCATCCATGTCCACGTTTTCTAAATATATTCTCATAAAATGTTTACCATTCTTATATGTGTTTTTAAATTCATTTTTACCCATTTTTACTTCTACTACATGGTTTGGATGGAATCTTTCTTTTGTTTACCATACGAGGTACTTTTGTACTTTTCTAGCAAAAGTACAAGGAGATGGTTGTTTTATAACTTATACGGCATGAATAGGTTTTAAAATCTTCATAATTTCTTATTTCCATGAAAATACATCAACACATTTAGAAATTTATTTTCAACTAAATTCTTTTCTTTAAAAATTTCACAACTTTTTTAAAAAAGAAAACATTTTTTAAGAAGAAAGGATATTTTCCTCATGAATGAATCTCAAGTGTTTTATCAAAATTAATTTTCATCTAGGATTACATAGGTTTATGATTCTAGCCTTATTATTACTATGATTTTATAGTGTTTTTTTAAGGAATTTTATTTATGAAATCCATTTGTTTTATATCAATTATGATGGAATGATGTTTAAGAAACCCATTTGATTTAATGGGTTATGCTATGGTGAATGTTTTTATGTTTTTGTGGAACAAGTAAGAATTGTTTCATTATGAGATTGGTGGGACCTATATCTCCCTCCAATGCACTGGGTAAATATTTATATCTCAAGAGATAGACAAGGCTATAATGGAAAGTAAATATGGTTCAGTGATATAGGGATGGAACGAGGAGTGAACTCGGTTTAGTAATGGGCTTTTTCTGCAATAATGGTCTTGGTAATGAGCCTTGACTAATATAAAATGATTTTCTATACTTATATGTGTATGTAACAAAATTTTATGTCTTATATTATGACTATTGGGATTACATTTCACTTTTGTGATTTATCCCATGACTTGATATTGTGATCTTTTATATGCAGGATAAGATTTTCAAATGTTATGTTCTTATGAATATGATATAATTAATAGTTCCTTTGTTTACCCTTACTAATCATTTTAGCTCACACTTCTATATGTTTATTTTCCCCAAGAATAAAAAATGGTATTAAGTATGATATTCCAAAAAGTATCCCAGTTGTGAGGAAATAAATGGGAGACAATGTAAATGTTTTATGAACCAGTTGTTTATATTTCCAATTTTCTAAAGAAACTATACCTATACGGTCCTGTCACGGTTTTTTATATGTTGTAATAAATATACTTCATTTCTGAAGTAATATAAATGTATGTAAATAATGGTTCATTATACTTTTATCACAAAGGTCTCTATAAAAATAGAATAATCAAATCACTATGACCCTTAAATTATTGAATATTAAATGAAAAAAAAATATTAGAATCAATTCATGAGGAATGATGTGATAATCATTTGATTTTAGGGATTTTAGTGTCAAATGTATTCAATTGAATCATTTAAATATTTTTCTTGAATATCAATTAGGAACCTATATATTCTCTAATAATTCCAGAAGATGGTTTTTTTCTGAAGGTGTCATCACATAAAAAGAAAAGGGAACTTTCCATTTATTTCCATCGATGCACACCAAAAGTAATTCTGGTCTAGTACCCTAATCCAATAAGTAACACCAAGATCATAAGTAGTCTTTGGTCTTCCACATGATTTTTAGAATAAATAAAAGCATCATTTGTCATATATTTTTTTAATATACATTACTTCTAAACAATGTTGTAATAAATTGGTTGACCAATATATGAACACAAAAAAATACACTTTTCTTTTTCCCATTATAAGTGGATTCAATGCCAACATTATTCACCTTTTTATACTTCATATTACCTTAAACTAATGAAAAAATAACATCTTGGAATATATAAATCACATCAGTTCCATTCATAGTTTTGGGTGTATTTTCAATGTCAACTGTATTATCAAACCTCTAGTGATTTTTCCTTTATGGATGATCCATTGGAAAGAATCATCAATGCCCTATGAAAATGAAACTAGGAAAATATTTAAGTCTTCTAAATCATGTATTATTTATATAAATAGTACATTATATTTTTCCCTTCATTATCTAACAAAACATAATTTCAAATGTCGAGAAACAATTTATAGTTCATATAAGTGCATCACACATATGAAATATATTTTTTAAAGAACCATCAAATGTGAGAAAACCCACATCCCAAAGTTGATTAAAATATTTTATTAAAGGTTTCAAGTAGACATGTATATCATTGTTAGGATCAAAAGTTCCAAATATTATTATAATTAAGAAATTGAATGTTTTTTCATACATATTCATAGAGTAAGATTATAAACATGAATGAAAACTACCCACATGCTATGAGAAGTATGCATTTAAACAAATGGATTAAAACCATCACAGTACATACCCAACCAAACCTTACGCACCTCATCTAAGAAATCAGGATGTCATGAATCAACGTTTTTCATTCCTATCCATCTACAGGGTAAACCAACTCAACGTTGTCTTCAATTATGTCAGCATAATTCCATTGTAAATCGGTCGAGATTACAGTAGACATGAATAGATTTTGAATACTAAGAATCAATGAAAAGGTTCACATGACTTTATGTGTTTCATGACATTGTGTTTCATATAAATTTAGCTTCCATAAATATACAAGAAAATCTTTAGAGTCATTTTTTATTTTCTTTTTCCTCATAGAATTAGCTACAATCGTTTGGGAGACCATGAATTGTATTATTATAACATCCAAGATGGTTAATTAACTTGCATTACATATCATGATTTGAGGGAATATTTTCATTATTAGGAAGTAATTCTATTAAAAAAATAATAATATAATCAATGTAAGTATTAAAAATTCCATTCATTGTTTTTCCATGATATAGTTACTTTAAAAATTCTAATTTTTTTTATTTTAGTACATTCTCAATATATAGGAGTCCTATAATTATCAATTAACTTTTTTACACTCTCAACCTCATAATTTTTAGTATTTTTCTCATGTTTATTGATATAATTTTCTTCTTGTATTTTTATACTATGTTTCTCATGATGTTACAAAAATGGAAGCTGATCAAATATCAAATTCTTTATGCCACTCCTTTCATTTTATTCATGAACAATATAAGATTTTCTCATCTCCCCGTTGTGATACCAAACATAATAGTTTTTTTTGAAATGTAAAATTTTTTATATGGTGGTTAACTTATTCTTGAAATAACCAAGGTCTTATAACATAATTATAATATGGACAGTGTATAATACCTCTATCTGAAGCATTATTGAATGAAGAATCTAAAAAAATAAAAAATAAAATATTTTGAAAACTCAGTTGAGATATATTTAGTATGATACAACCAACTTCTATTCATTATATTACATTAAAAAAATTTATATTAATATAAATATAGTAAAAAACAATTTAAAATTTAATTACAACCAATATTATTTTGAATACATAGAATAATGAACAACTAGTACATACTATTATATAGGGTAGAGGGAGTGATTGACTATGCAACAAACATTTATTCATTAAAAAATTAATATTCAAACATTTCACACCATATTAAATTATAAATAAATATATAGATATTTTATTAATTGAAATATTAAAATAAAACATTAAAATTTATAATTTCACAACCCCTTAATAAATTCACAAAACATGAAAAGTACTTGAATAATTAATTAAATAATTACCAAATATATATGGCATAAAATAAGATCTTTATATTAAATCGAAGCATTTTTAAGACTTGAATCATTTCTCCTCACCTTTCTAACCAATCCATTCTCTCATCACTTATGAAATCGCATAATAAAGTCCCACCCAATATGAAAACTCTTTTATTTGATAAAAAAAATTTATTAGGGAAACATTCATAATACCATAAAGACATAATTTACTATCACATTCCTACAAAACATTTCAAATAAGATAATCAAAATACTATTTTTAGTATAAAAGTAAACAAAAGTGTACTAATAGCTAAAAAATATATAGAATAATAGAAATAACATATGATATAACTGATACATACAGGTAACAAATCAAAAAATTTATAATACATGGAATGGTAAAAAAATATTACATAATCCAATTAAATAAATAATTATTTATTAAATAATTATTTTTTAAACAACTTCCCTATTTTGAATATGACATACATCTAATTAAATGAAAAACATTTACTCAATAATAACAATAATTTTATCACCCAAAATCAAAACAATTTCCTTTGATATATATTTTTTTATCAAAGAAACACTCATAATATCATCAATACATGATTTAGTATCACATGTCTACAGATGATTTACAATAATATAATCCAAATACCAATTTTAAAATGAAATTCCTAAAACCATACTATTTGGTATCCAAAAAAAAGAATAATATATGATGTATGATGTAATTGATGCATACTAGTAACGACCCAAAAAAATGTATAATACATGGATTATGAAAAAACTAATACATAATATTAAATTGAAATTAATTACGCATAAATTTTAGTTAATCAATTATGAAAATAGAATAATTAAATGAATAATTTCATAACCCCCAAATACATAAAAAATTAACAAATTACTAAAACAATTAATTACATAATTAGTTAATATATGTTATCGAAAAAAATTATATTAGATTTATATAAATGTAGTTAATTACTAAATTTACAAAACATATATATCTACTAAAATCACATTTATTATGAAATCATATAAAAATAATAATCTAAAATAAACTTTGTTCAGTGAATCAGTGATAATCATGACCTAACATGAACTTGGTTTTTTTATATGTATATAAAAATGGAAACGATTCTTAGCATAAGAGATAAAGGATTTGGAACTCATTAATTTAATGATGAAGGATACCCAAATCAAAAAATCAATGAATGAGGTTAGATATCTAGGGGAGAATAGAGGGGAGGCAACCACTCAAGTTAAAGAGGATTAGGGATCTTGGGTCGGGAGGGGAGGAAGGGATTCCATGTGAATTATGTCTCACCCCTATACTATTGGTTTCTTTAAAAAAATTAGTATAGGGTGCTTCATACCAATATTTTTTACAAACCGTTGTATAGGATAATTGATATGAATAAATTCCAATGTTTTTAGTAAACCATTGGTATATATGCATGGGTATATCCTTAAATTCTATTAGTTTGTGGTATACACAACACCAAACTTAAACAAACCTCGATATACTATAGAAATGTGATTATATCAATATGAACATTATAAATTAGTCATTGGTTTAGTGGGTATGAATAAGAATAAATGTATTAATAAATATATTTAGAAATATTTTCCTTAATAAAATTAATAATCATTTATATATTGATTATTAAATGGTTGGAAATGAAGGTAAAATATTTTGAAGGTAAAATGATATATATTTCATAAAACAATTTTTATCTCTCTAATATATTTTGATCTTAACAAATTAAATTAATCAATATTTATAAATTACTATAATAAAATAATTATATTATATATCTAATTTATTTAAAATTAGTTGTGTTTATTAGGCAAAGAATGAGAATAAATTCATTTTATACTTCAAAAATACATTTTCTTAAAAAATGGTTTTTATTGAATTTTGTATGTGGATATTTTAATATATTTCAACCAATTTTATAAATTTTGTTTTAAAAATTGAAATAATTTTTTAAATCATCATATAAAATTTATCTTAGAATAAATTTTTTTATTTTTCTAAAAAGATTGATTTTTTAGTGAATATTGAAAATGCTGCCTTTTGGAAAAATATTATTTATTTTATTAAAATTAATTAATATAAAAGTATAATTCTTTTCTGTTTTGATTTTAAAGTAACTTAGGATCCATTTCATTAAAAATAATCTAAATAATTCTATATTAATCCATATTATATTTGATATTTGTATAAGTTCATTTTTATGCTTAAAAACATAATTTTCTAAAAAAATCATTAAATTTTGCCCACTTATATTAAAAGTATTTTCTAAAACATATAAAAAATAAATATTTAAAAATAGATTCTATATTTGGAAATATGTGGCTCAAAATTATTAGTGAGTCCAAATTTATTTTTTGTCATTATGAATAATAACCCTGGTAAAAGTGTGTCACCAAGGTAAAGGGTAAATTAAGTTAATTAAGGTAAAAACTAAGTGATAAGGTCATAAAATCGTTTAATAATTCTTATTGTATTATGTTATTTTGATACTTATCACATTATATCTAAAATTGGATAGTCTACGTTCCACTTTACCATGATTATGACATTTATAATATTAAAAAGTTTATAAAAAATTAAAAGTGTGTCACTCCCCTCACTTGAAAAATGGAACCTCCTCTACTCCATTTCTCACACCATTTGATAACTCTGTCTCATAAAATCCCTGGAAATATCTCTTATTTACATACCTATCAATTTCCTAGAGTTACTTGTATTATTAAAAGACCAATCCTAAAAGGATTAAATTAAAATCCAAAAGAAGATATCAGAGGAGGAGGTATGAGTCCTAATAGACCTATCTGTAGTTTATTTCTTATTCTAAATCCTTAAAATATATTATACCCACTATAAAATAATATAATAATTATATTATATATACTTAAATTTTATTATGTTGATGGAAAAACACTTTTTCTATCTCTTTTTCATCATATGGTAAATGAAAAGACCGTATGTGTGTACATGTGGGCTACCACCTCCATAGAGTGATGACTTTCATTTTTATCATAGCCCCACACATATAGTTATAAAGATTTAATTAAGGAATAAATAATACAATTATTAAATTATTTTTTTTAATAATAATATTTTACTTACATTTTTAATCTTTATGTATGTTGGAAATTGATAATATCGCTTGTGCGTATATGTGGAATACCACCTCTATGAAGCGATGTGATTAATTTTTCATATTCAACTTACAAGTATGGTCATAAGGATGTAATTAATAAATAAATATGAAATATATAAAATTATTACGAATCTATAAAATTTAAATATTATCTATTTTATTTCATTTTCACCGATTATGAAAATGAAAACGACATTCATGCATATGTACGGACTGTCATCTCCATGAAACGACATGGTTAATTTTACAAGACCACTTTAAATGGTTGGAATTAAAATTTATATAATGTATAAATATGATAATTATAGAAATTTAAGATTATAGGGTTAATTTATCTATAATATACTTGACTATCGTCAATGCATCGATGTTTTTTTAGGTTTAAACTGAACGACCCCAAAACATCCAATGTATACATAACTATTTTTATAACTAAATAAGTCATGTTAATAAATTAAATAAAAGTAATAATAATATTGAAATAAACATTAAAAGGCTAATTAAGAAATTATATATCTAATATAATTTTATTATCCAAGATTTAGAGAACGTACGACGCTAGAAGAGACTTATGGTAAGGGATTTTTTTTAAAATTTGGTTTTAAATATTTTAAAACATTTATCCTCCATATCCATGTTATTTAAAATGTTTAAAGAATATTATTATTTATTTTTTAAATGATGATAAATTTAATATTAAATTATTTTTTATTTATTTGAAAAATATTAAATTATGAGTGATCCAGAAATAGCTATAATAATGGGTGAGCCTGATATAGCTCTCTAATGCATTGGGTAAAGTGATAGAGGTTACCAGTGATAGGTTAATCCTAAGATATATTGGAATTACCACATTAGGTGATTCCATTTTAAGGGTTATTATAAGGGTTAATTTAAGGATAATGTCCCAAGGTACCTATATGATATGATTTTACTGGATTAAAAATGGAATATTTTTATTTCTAAAGGTAAGTAAATTTTATAATTGTTATTTTTAAAATAAAGGTGAAAGGGTTGTTTTTCAAGGAAAGGTATTCACAAATTTTCATGGTTTCCAAGAAAACATTTTTATTAAGTTTTTCCCTTTGAGATATAATATGAAATTTTTAATGAAATATATTAATAAATTTAGTTTTTCATGGAAAATAGAATGGGTATTTAAGGTAAAATGTTTATTATGAAAAAAGAAATTCTTATTAATTTTTCATATTTATAAATAGACTAAAAAATATATTTTATTTATTTCCCTTAATGAGATTTTATTTTCCCATCCACATTTTCAAAAAAAATCACTGGTCCTAATGACGAGTAGTAACAATTATAGAGTCAATATAAAAATAAATTAAATTGGTAGTGAAAAATGAAAGTGTGTCTTAAATGATACAAGAGTGTAAACTTAAGAATTTTATTTTTTAGAAAAAATAGACATTGAATGTCATCTCTCCCAATGTAATGTAAAATTTTTTACAAATTATCTAAAACTATAAACCTAAAAGATCATGGTAATGTAACAAAATGAAAAACCTATCATAAATCGTTGGTTGATTAAGGTATGGGGTATTATATTTTATATTGGATTCTGTAATTCTTTAAGAACCTTTGAAAGGTGTATGATGAGTGTTTTTTCTAAGTATATAGAGGCTTTTTTAGAGTTATTTATTAATTATTTCACAATGTATGGATCCTCATTTGAGATCTATGTTAATATTCTTGGTGTTTTCCTTAGAACTTTTATTGAGATAAACCTTATTCCCAACTTTGAAAAGGATCATTTTATAGTTGAGAGTGGTAATGTTTTAAGGAAGGTCTTTTTTATAAATTCAATACAAGTCAATAATTCATGGTGGATGTTATATAATTATTTATTTATCTAAATAAATTGAAGGATATGAGATATTTTCTTAGCCATGATAGATTTTATAGGATATTTTTCAAATATTTTGGTAAGATTTATCTTACCTTGTATATATTTATAAAAAAAGAGTAAAAATTTATATTTTATTAGAATTTTAAATAATGATGTAGGGATATTAAATATAATCATATATCCCCACCCATTTTTCAGCTAGCTATATGGGGGATACTCTTTGATTTGATGAATAATGGATCAGATTTTTCTCTAGGGGTTGTAGTTTAAAGGAGAACTTGTATCATAGATTATGTATCTTGGACTCTTTATTCTAAAAAACTTATTACAAAACCACTATGAAAAAAATATTTTCCTTTTTATTTTATTTAGAAAAATTTAGGTGTTAATTATTAGGATTCAATGTGTTGGTGTTCATTGACCATTTTACTATGAAATTTTTGATAACGATACATGATTAAAATCTAATGCTACTTAAGTGGATTTTATTAATGCAATAATTTCATATTGAAATAAAGGATAGGAAGGGTTGTGAGAACTTATTGGTTGATAACTTGAGTAGACTTCCAACTATTTTAGGTAAATAACCTAAAATTTATCTAACTATTATAGAAACCCTCCTGAATAAATAATTATATGTTCTTGAGAGTGTTAAGACATTGTTTGATAATCCTATTAACTACTTCATTTAAAATGAAATACTCTGCTCATTTTAAAAGAAAAAATTTTATAAATTATTTATTGTAGCTCATAATTATATATATTTTGTATAAACTTTACTTTTGGAACTTTTAATGTGATAAAATCAATAGGAGGTTCATTCTAGATTCTGAGAATCTGATGGTGAAAAATTCATGCAATACCTTGAGATATGGTGTCCACTTTGTACCAAAAATAACTACTAGGAAAAATTTTGATTATAGATTCATTATCCACCCTCTTCTAGGACTCATTTTATTTTTATATAACATGTAAAATATGTCAATTTAAATGGGGTGTAATAAATAAAAATTAAATGTCATGATATCCCCTCTTGTTTTGTGATGTGTTTTATGCATGGAGAATAGATTTCTTGGTTCAATTTCCAAATTCCTTTAGATTAATTTACACACTACTTGTTATGTACTACGTGTCTAAGTGTATAAAGGTTATTCCAACAAGGATTGATGATGCAAAATTGGTTTCCTGAATTTTGAGAACCAGTCAATTTATTAGGTTTGGGCTACCAATATTCATCATAACTAATCAAGGAACCCACTTTTTCATAAAACATTAGAGTCTGTATTGAGGAATTACGGAATATATCATAATATTTCTACACATTACCCTCTTAAAACATATGGCATATATAAGCCTTAATTTGTCATATTAAACATATTCTAGAGAGAATAGTTCACCAAAATTGGAAAGATTTGATTTTGGGATCAGATGATTATATTTGGGCATATATGATAATGTATAAATATTTAATTGTTATCCAAAATTTTAAGTGATTATATAGGATATATTTTTATTTTCTATTAGAGTCCAAGCATAAGGATTTTAGTGATTTTTAGAGTTATAACTTTTGCATGTTTGAGGCTGAAATGAGTAGAAATTTTTCTTACAAGGGTTAGAAGAAATATTGAATAATGCATATCAAAGATATATGATTTAAAAATAGAAACCTAAATATTTTAATGATTAATTTCTTCCAAAAATTAGTTTAATTAGGTAGATAAAGTTCTATTAGTTAATTTTCGACATAAGTTATACATAGGTAAATTTTGTTGCAAATGGTATGAACCTTTAATATTGTTATCTTTAAACATATATTATATTTTTACAATAAGATAATTATATAATATAATTATGGATAAGGCCTATGTTAGGTTAGTAATTTGTATTTTTTTCGTTTTAATGTTTTTTTATACCTTTTTAGATAGTTTGGTAAAACAATTTCTTGAATAAATTGTGTTGGAAATAATTTTTTACTATTGAAACTGCTTAAAAATACTTTTCATATTAAGAATGAGGTATATGGGTGAAATTTATTGGTAACCACATTCTGTTTAAACTACATTGTGCCCCTTTTTTAGGATTTAAACCACTAAAATTGAATATTATTTTAGAACTAATTAATCAAATTAAGCCTCCCTCCTTAAAACTTATGAGGGGGTCTTTTATTTATGTTGGTCTAGAATTCGTTGAATACAAATCAAATTTTACATGATGTTTTTTATTATTTCTATTTTATAGTAATGGTTTTCCTGTATATATAAGTGAAAAATTTCTCAAAATTAAATAAAATTTAGATTCTTTTAAAGTGGTTAATTATTTCATTTTCTCGTTGGAATTAATCAGATGAAGTTTTTTCTATTAATGTCTTGAAAACAAATTATTTGTGTGAATTTAGTAGTATTTTTTTTAAATTTTCAATAGTTGATTTTATTCATGATTTAGACTAAAATTCTAAATTCTAAATTCAAAGTAAAATTAAAAATTCACTCCTAAATCATTTATGAGGTGTGTTTAGTTGATTTGTTGGACAAGTTTTTATTATTTATGTTTGGATATTATTTATTGTTTTTAAAGACCCGTCTATTACATTTTTGGGGTTTTATTTAATTATTTATATTGAGCTTCCAATTATGATTAACAATTGAGTTTTTTATGTTTCATACATAGAAAAATTAGAGATAATTTGAAGGAATACTTAAATTTAGTATGATGATATTTTAATCCAATTCATGAATTCCAAATTTGATCCCCAATTTTTAAATTGAAAACTGGATTTCTGAAAAATCATTTAATTTTGAGAGTGATTTTTTTTACATTGGTATAATTTCATGGAGGAAAACACATTTTACAATTGCTTCATTTCATGCATAATTTTAATAAGCTGAAATTATATATACATTTTGGATGCATTTAGTTAATTTTTAGTCATGATTTATTTGATAATGCACTAGGCTTTGGTTTATTTTCATAGGAATTAAGAGTTCAAGACTCAAAGGAAAAGAACTAAAATATAGAAAAAATATACATTTAACATATTGCAAAGAGTTCATGATATGTATTTCTCTTTCACAACAAACCTATGGAATAAATACCATCCCATGAATCATTATATAATGTAAGTCCAATACACAACGTCTAAACACATAACACATCATGAGATCTTCAAAATCAAAATCCCACTAAAATTTCATGATGTAAGGGAAATAAAAGACTTTAAACATTTACACAATATGTAGAATTTACATGACATGACATGTTTGAGATCACATATCATCAAATATATGGGTCATTTATTTCTAAAGATTATAAATTTTTCAGAGAAGATTGTGGATCTAAAGTACATAGTGTGAAAGTCACTTACACATCATGTACATGCCGTGAAAAAATACGCCTAAAGCTATTACATGATGTAACGACATTATACATCATGTACTTTTAAAAACTAAACATATTTTTGTGCTCCCACCATGTATATAAGTTCTAAACCTATGTATTTTTCCTCATTTTATTTCCTACTTTTATTTTTTCTCTATTTTGTTTTATTTTGAACCAATTGTAATCCATTCTTTTATTTCTTTATCAAATCATTTTCATTTTTTACCATTGAATGTCTATTCTTTACCAATTTCATTTCCAATTTCCTTTTCAAAGCCCATTTCAATATCAATTTTCATTCTACATCAACTCTTACTACAATATTGATTTTTCACCCACTCTAGTAAGTATTTTATGTTATTTTATTTTATTTTATTTCAAGTTTGGATTTATTGTTTCAGAATTATTTTATTATTATTCTAAGCATGTTGCACAAATATTTTCTTTTAATTAATACCATCATGTGCAGCTAATCCTCTTAAGGTTAGGTATTGAGAGTAAGGTTGTTCTTAATATTAGGTAGATCCAATTGGTTTGACCATAACCAATTGGTGACCTTTTTAATGCTTAAAAACCTAATCCATAAGTCTATACCAATTTAGATTTAGGATTATCATTTTTTATGAACCTTGAAATTGACCCTAAACCCTATTCCCTTTACTGAATTTAAATCCAATATATTTAAGATTTATTAAAACTAGGCCTGAAGATAGATTCCTATAAATCCAACCCTAGGGATTGAATCGATAGGTTGTCTTACTACCAGTTTTATTTATGGGCTCAACCCCGCACTTCCTCTTTACAAGACCTTTTTAGTCAAGTGTAGTTTGGGATATAAATTTCTAATATAATCACATACAAATGATTTAATTATGTCTTTTGGGTGCATAAAAGTTTTGGCATCATTTATAGGGACTGACTATAGCCTTGGAACATTATCCTTCGAATAAAACCTTGGATTTACTCACCTCCTATATTTTTGCTCATTTATTTTGAAATTTTATTTTTTGGACTAGTATTTGCATAAGATTTTTTGGATAGTAAATGCATCAGGGTCCTCTGACTCATTCAAAGAGTTTTGACACTCAAGAACTACTCACTTTTGATCCCAATAATGATATAACTATAGATTCATGTGGATGATTTTTAATGGTTGAAAACAATGATCTTGCACAATCTCACTAGACAAACCTCTGATATACACCCCTTGAGCATCAAGGAGAGATACCTTTTCTATAGGAGAGCACCATAAATTCATTAATTAGTTATTTTGTACTCATCATTGTACACCCTCTTATCTAGGCATGAACCATTGAGATCAAAACTAGACTCATCCATATGATCCAGAACATGGTGATGTTTAGTGGAATGCATTTTGAAGATCAACATGAACATATTTCAAATTTTCTATAAGTTTGGAACACATTTTTTAACCAATACATATCATATTACCCCATTATATTATGAGTCTTCCCATTCTCCTTGGATTAAATATCTAAGTATTGGATTAAAATTCAAGGTCCTAAGTCCATCACAACTTAGGATGATTTATCCAAGAAGTTCTTAGACAAATACTTCCCACCAAGTTGAACTTGGATGCTTAGAAATGAGATCCAAAACTTCTCACAAATGGATGTAGAGTCAGCCTGGAGGCATGGGGCCGATTCAAGGAACTGACTCATAAATTCTCCCATCATGGACTTGATTTTTGGATGAAACTCCAAACTTTCTATCAAGGACTCCAACGAGCTACCCAAACTGTAGTGGATGCCATTGTTGATGGAAAAATAATGCTTAAAATATTGGTATTTGGAAGAGAACCTCTAGAAAAGGTATCCCGTAGTTTTATTCTATAGAAGAGTGGTTGAGGACTACCTAAACATGGAATACATCAAGTAGATGAGAGTATATTCTTGGAAACCTGAGTGGAGGATCTCACAAAAAATATAAAGTCATTTTAGCAACCTGATACATGACCACCATCTCCTGCTCTTGATATGGAGATCCAATCTTATGATATATGTAGAGGCCTACCACCATACTAAGATTAGAGAGCATGTATAAAGGAACCACAAATCTAACATTAAAATTATGTTAATTACAATAAAAAAAATATGCAGTTTTAGAAACCAAAACCCTACCAGAAATAATACTATCAACTGAGGCTGGTTCAATAGCCGCAGAAAAAAAAACTAATGTTATTATCAATAGTGGAGTAGATAAGAACCACCTAGGAATTAGGGATCACCTTGGTAATCACCTCAAGGTCTATCCCCTCAACTATAGAAAAACATTCGACAACCTTTTTCCATATAGGTTAGAAATCTTCACCTTCTCAATAATAGGAATTGCCACAAGATCCACAAAGACCACCACAACAAGCCCAAACTCTTTAATAAATTCATGAGAACTTTCTCACTGACTTCATTCAAAAAGTGGATCATAGGATGAAAACCCAAGAAAATGAATTTTATAATCAATTTTATTCGTTTATAAACCTTGAACATCAAGTTGGGAAAATTTCCAAGAGCTTATTTGATCAATTACTAGGTTTTTTACCTCGTAATACCAAGACACACCTAATATAGGACGCAAAGGATATTGTTCTGAGGATTGAAAAAGTGATATACTTTTACAATCCTTTTATAGGTGAGGAAAAGTGTCCTAAAGAACATAATAAATATGTAATAGTCATCAGTGATGATGACAATGATACCACAAAAGAAGATAGTTGAGAAGAAAACCTAGATTCAAATATAACTAAAAAATATATGATACAAGAGAAACCAGAAAAAGAATATGTTTATGTGTTATAAATAGCATACAAACCTCCTCTCCCCTTACTAGAAAGAATGAGATCATCCAAGATCGAGGGGAAATATAAGAAGTCTATTGATATATTTAAGTAATTACACATCAATATCCCATTCACTAAATTTATCTCCCAAATGATAGCCTATGAAAAAATTATAAAGGAATTGATTTCCAATAAGATTAAAATAAAAGACCTGGGAGACATATCCTTAAATGACTAATTTTTCTTGGTAGTTCAGTGGAAGCTTCCAATTATGATGCGATACATGGTTAGTTTCTCGATTCCTTATACTATAGGGGCATGAAACTTTGGAAGAGCCTTATGAGATCTTGGAGAAAGAATCAATCTCATTCTGATGAGAATCTCCCAATATATAGGTCTTGAAGAACTAAATAAAATGAGAGTTTCTCTACAACTGGATGACTAATCAGTCAAGTACCCTTGATTACTTCTTGAGGACTTCTTAGTCAAAGTTGTAAAATTCATCTTTCCTATGGATTTTCTAATATTAGACATAGAAGATGAAGAAGATGTTCCTATTATCCTAGAATGTAAATTTATCACCATTTGTAATACATTAATTGATGTTAATCAAGGGTTACTAATATTCATAGTTGGTGACTAATAGTTAGTGTTTGACTTGTTAAAGGAATACAAACAAATTGATTACCCATTCAACTATAAAGACATCTCTCTTACTGATGAGAGAGATGATTTTATAGATATAAAGGATGATAGAGAGATATTGGAACCTGATGAATATGAAGGTAGTGATCATTAGGATGTAAATTACATTGAACATTTTACAAGGGAAACTATCCCACCCTTCAAACTCTCAATTATCAAACCACTGATGCTGGAATTAAAACCTCTACTGGGCACCCTTAAGTAATTGTTCTTATAAACTATATATGAACTTATGGTAATTATTATCAAAAAACTAACTTAATAGTAATTATAAAAACTCATTTAGTTCTTGAAAATACAAAAAAATAATTTCGTGGGGAGTGGTTGACATTAAAGGGATTATCTCTGTGATATGCACCCACAAGATTTTATTAGAAGAAGGTTCTAAACACAGAAAATCAACCATATAGGTGACTCACCCCACACCCCCATGAGATGAGTTGTAAAAAATCAAGTATTAAATTATATAGATCTAGAATAATTTTTTAAATATCTGATAGTAAATGGTTGAGTTTGCTACAATTCATCCCAAAGAAAGGCGGCTTAACAGTTTTTAAAAAAATGAAGATGAGTTAATCTCAACTCAAACCATCACTGGATGAATATTATGCATTTACTATAGAAACCTCAATATTAAAACCTAAATAATCATTTCCAATTACCTTTAATGGATAAAATTATTAAGAGACTAGCTGGGTATGAATTCTATTATTTCCTAGATGGCTATTTTGGGTACAATCAGATCACAATAGTCCCAAAAGATTACTCTAAAACTACTTTTACAAGTCCTTTTGGAACCTTCTACTATAGATGAATGTTTTTCAAAATGTGAAACACATTATAGAATTTTTAACAATTCATGATGCATATATTTCTTGATATAGTGGAGTAATTCCTAAAAATCTTTACGGATGATTTCTCTATTTATGGAAGATCCTTCAAGGTGTGCCCAATAAATGTGGACTAGGTCCTTTAACACTATGAAGAAAAGTGACTATTATTAAACTAAGAATTATTTAACTTTATATTCCAATTATGTATCATTCTTGGACACATAAAATATTAAATAATGGCTTGTAATTTGATCTAGTGAAATTTAAAGTCCTTAAATTCTTACCTGATCCCATAGCCGTAAAAGGCATAAGGAGTTTTCTGGGCCACATGGGATTATATTACTTATTTGTGAAAGACTTTGAAAAATATACCACCCATTATAAAACCTCTTATTTAAGGACACTCCCTTTGATTTTAAGAATGATTGTTGGCACACATTTGAAACTTTAAATAATATCTTGGTAGCCGCTCTGATTGTTATTTCACCAGATTGGGATAAGGACTTTGAACTGATGTGTGATGTCAGTGATTTTACAATAGGAACTATTTTAGGACAATAGGTTAGATGTATACTTTATCCCATATATTATTTCCATCATACATTAAATGAAGATCGGGTCAATTACATGACCACATAAAATGAACTACTGGTAGTTGTCCATGCATTTTAAAAATTTTGATCATACCTCATGTTGTCCAAAGTTTTAGTTTATACTGATTATGTGATACTCAAATACATATTAAGTAAAAAAAGGACTCCAACCTATGGTTGATACGGTGGATCATACTACTATAATAATTTTACATAGTAATCATAGATACCAAATAGACTAAGAATGCCATTGTTAATCACATTTCTAGAATCCCACTTCTCAACACTAAGGATGATGATAATATAAGAATAAAGGATGAATTCCTTAATGAAACATTATTCAGTATAAATACATAGATACACTCATAGTTTTCTGATATTGAAAATTATATTTCCCTAGGATCTCTCTACCCACACTTCTTCTATCAATAAAGTAATAATTTTTTATTTGATGCTCTGCATTACTATTGGGATGAGCCACTACAATTTAAGAACTATGTTGATGGCCTAATGTGATGATATACCCCAAAAGATGAAACATTTATTGTGCTCGAAAAGTGTCACACATTGTTAGTGGTAGAGAATCATGGACCTAAATTCACCTTATCAAAAATCCTTCAGGGTAGATTATTCTACCTCACACTACATTAGGATGCAAGGAACTTCATTCAAAGATATGATCGGTGCCAATAAATAAGTGTCATTGGAAAAAGAAATAAAATGCCCCAAAATCATATCCTATAATTCAAAATCTTTGACTTGTGATGAATCTATTTTATGAGTCCATTCCCAAATTATAATGGTAAATATTATATCGTGGTCATCATGGACTACATATCCAAGTGGGTAGAATATGAGGCTACCACTCATGACATAGAAAATGTGGCCATGGATGTTTTAAATAAGACTATATTTAATAGATTTGGATTCCCTTAATTACTTAGTAGTGATTGGTGAACTCATTTTTTCAATAATTTTGTGAAATTATTTCTTAGAAAGTATGGCATTTGATATAATACTATAACTCCCTACCACCGGAAAACAAGTGGGATAGTTGATCTATCTAAAAGGGAGATTAAAAAATTATTGAAAATATGGTGAATAAAAGTCGAAAGGATTAAGTTTTAAATTTTATGATGCACTTTGGGAGTATTAAAATTTTTATAAAATACACATCAATACTACTCTGTTCTTCCTTGTGTATAGAAATCCATATCACCTAACAGTGTAATTAGAGAATTTCCCTTACTGGGCCACAAAAAATTGAATATGCATTCTCAAAATTCCATAAAATTCAGAATTATACAGATAGATGAACTAGATGAAATTAGAAAGGATGCATATCAAAATTACTGAATCTATAAATAAAAGACAAAGAAATGGAATGACCAATTAATTATGTGACAAATATTCACAATAAGAGATAAATTTCTATTATTCAATTCCTACTTAAAACTATTCCCTGTAAAGATGAAATCCAAATGGATGGGTCCTTATGAATTCATCAGATTTTTAAACTATGGGGTGATCAAAATTAAAAAAGGTAGATAATCCCCCTTTAAGGTTAATGGAAAAAGACTAAAAATATATCAAGAACCATTCCATGAGGGGTTTGTCATTACTTTCAAATTCAATTGAACCAAAGTGAGTGTATCTCAAAATGTTAAACAAAGTTCCCACTATGAGGCAACCCAGTATAGGTATAATAGTCTATTTTATGTCTTATGAAGGTTTAGGGTCACTAGAAAGTAATTAAGAGGACCTGGACCAAAAAGGGGAACAAAATGATAAATAAAGGTCATGTACTCATGAAACAACGTCTAAATTTTGGGAGATCAAAAAATAAATAATTCATGGTTTTGACATCATGTATTAATTATATGACTTGAAAAAGTTATTGGTGGCTATAAAATTTGTGAAACATAGGTTCATGTCCTCCCCCCCCCCCCCTCTCTACTTTCTTATGAATCTCACGTGCAACTCTCCCTCAATTGAAGTCACTCCTCTTTCTTCATCATCATCCACCACTGGTTCTCCCTCCTCCTCCCATTTTATCATCCTCCTTCCACTTTCTCTACTTAACATTCCCATTCCTCTCAACCAAAATGACTAGAACCAAACCCTTTGACACTTCATCCACTAAATTCATGCCTGAACATGATAATATTTCTACACTTAATCTTCTAGTGGTTGTTCCTACTCCACCACCCACTGATCCATCCACATCGGCCTCTGCTTCTTCTTCTTCTACCCATTGCTTCTTATGAGGAGTCACAGTTTACTTCAAGTAGGTTGTAAGGCACTACCCAATGCTTAAACCTACACCCATACCTTCATTTATGTACTCTTGTGCACCAGGTCAGGTTGGTCCATCTAAAGGCTAAGCCTATGAGGAAAAATAATACATTGGACCTCACCATGCTTGAGAAGATCCAGATTCATGAGGAGGTAATTGACCTCATTGACCACATGAACCTCTCCACCATCACCTATATTCCTGAGGAGACCTACCAAAATCTCTTCTATGATTTCATAAACAACTTTGATCTTTTCATCACCCCGCGTCATAATAAATCTTGGAGGTAGGACTCGAGAGATCACCCTCAGAAACTTCAGTGTTGGTCTCGGTATCTACTCACCTGATTTCATTACCTCCCCAATTTTGTCCACCTTTAAGCCTGATATGTACAAGGTAGATACAACATGGAATTAGGATTTAATCACCAGGGATCTGAATAGTGTCTATGATATATGCACAATGAAGAGCACCTAGCGACGGAGTGCCACCTTAAGAATTATGCATATGGATCAAGCCCATGTCTGGATGACCTGAGGATATTCTCATGGAAGAATCAGTAAAATTGAGGTAATATTCCCAGCCTCATCCATGGGTGGCCCTATAGTCAACATGGAATTCCAATTTTCCATATTATATGATACCTGGGTATGGAGGACCTGAGGTACTCTAATGGGGGATTTTTAATCACACATCTTTCTTCATATCTCAATGTCTTTTATGTTGCTCGGACTTAGACATATCTTGGATAGATGGATTCAACTGATCTCCTCATGATCTAGAATATGGGGATGATGAGGAAGGTTAGAAGTACCTACCGATGGGTTTTGGTGTACATTAAGGATGCGGACGAGGCACCCACCCATTGAGATCCAACCCTAGCATCACCTACCCATACCTCAGCCCCTACAACCACCTTATCTCCCACCCATTATACCACTACAACCCCTCCCCCTTATTCTTCAACTTCACCACCTCCCCCACACACATCTTCATATACCCCACCACTTCCTACTAACATCTAACTAATTCTCCAGTCCATTATAGAGAATCATAGAAAGATATGTCATCATCTCAGCATCCTGTTCATGGATACATCTCACTTCACCACCCCTCCCCCTCTAAGATCCCCTTAATTTTCCCACACAACCCCACCTACTGACCATGCTTCTACATCTATCCCCACACCACCTCTTACCCTGGTTTAACTACATCCCGGTCTCATAGACCCTACCTCCAAGAAGGAGTTCCTATCAATGCAGGATCACTAGGTAAAGGGCCCTACCATTCCATGTACCATTGAGGTGCCTTTTATTGATCCAGATAACAGATGTATGTCATCAATGTGGATCAAAACCTCACCACCTCCATCCTCAAGAGAGCAAGCTACTAGTATCATGGAACTTATTATAGTAGTCGATCCTCCATTACCTTCTTCCATATATGAGATAGATTTGTTGGAGATGATCCAGAGACTCTTTGTTCCAGAAGGGACTTCTGATTCCACTTGTGGATACTCTACCCATACTGTTTAGTTATGTCTTTACCCCCCATAATTTGTACAATTTTTTTCTATTTTTTATATTATAGTTCTATTCCATTATTCACTGAGGTATCATTTATCATATATATGGATGGGATACCATATTTTGGATACGCTAATTTCTTGTTTATTTTAATTTTTACATCGATACTACTTTATATATGTATATCTCTAATTTATCCTTTATTTTCATTAACAATACTATCATGCCACCATCTACCCTCTTACAACAGATATATCAGTATCTAGCTGACATATAGCATAATCTTGAGGAGATCTATCTCCAAATTTACCCTTATCAAGATCCCCCTCTATAACGTGCATGGAAGCTACTTCTACATGATCTTCACAGGTGACCTATTTCTGAGGTGGTTATTCCCGCTAAACACCCTCACAAGTAGAAAAATATAGCCACTTGTTCATTCAGGAGGCATAGGACCTCTAAGTCGATGTAGGATACAGAGAGATATTTTTTTCCACCCATCTAGATGACGATATCATAGTTAGTGATTTATTATAAGCAATCCATATTTTTTATTTTATTTATTTTCATTTCATGCTTTGGACCTTTTTTTTATTTTCTATAAGTTTATATTAATCATTTATTTTAACCTTATTTATAGAAAATTACAGCATCTATATATGATACTTTATCCAAATATTAACTATTTTAACCTTTTTGTATTACTACTTACATTTTGGTTAACCACTATAAAATAATAGTTTATTTGATACAAATATTTTTTTTCTATCAATTTTTGTAGTAAGCCCGCTGTCCATTTCCGTACAACAAGTTTCCCTATGAAATTAATTTCATTACAAGGATCTCTCGATTACCAATTTTCAATTAATAATTTCTATTTTATTTCTATCTATTCTATACTTACTATCTCACCCACATCGCCTTCTAGAACAGTGAGTACATTGTATCAATTTAAGTGTGGTGGAGTCTTCATTGAGATTTATTATCGATACACTTGTGTTATTACCTATTTTCACTAGTTTAGGAGAAATTTTTCATTGAAATCAAGCTTTAACTTGAAATATCATGACACCCATTTAAATTAAAGAAAAATTTAGTTTGGAGATTGTTGAAATACAATTTTATTCTTGTTTATATTTTTAGCATGATTGCTAAGTTGAGTACAAAAATTCTATTCATAGATTTTTATAATTTATTTTGATTGAATTATTACTAGATACTATGACATGAGTGATTTCCATTTATTCTATAGAGTCTCATTATTAAGATAATTCTAGACTTACATTGTCATATTATTTTCTGATCATATTTCTTGAGAGATACTTAGGGAATGTAAACCTATCGAAACTTTAATTGAGATCTTATTAAGGTTGTGATTGAATAAATACACTGTTAAAATGATCAAGACAATATTTTATGAGCCATTTTTTCTAATAACCACCAATAAATCTTTCCTTATTTATCCTATAGTATCCATGAATAACTTTTTTAGGATGAAGTTATTTCAAGACTATTATCACTTCCTACCCTATTTTTGGTACGATGTATGGTTTTATTTTGAACAAGTGTGGGGATATGTTACTACTAATGAACCTAAGATATTGTTATGAAGGAGTTTTATGATATTATTTTCACCAGATTTTATTGACTTGGTTCATTATTACTTTTGTAATTCTCTACGCTTACCATGTTCCTTTAAAAAAAGGTTTTGTGTATTAGAAAGGTCAAAAATCATCATTACCAGACTAATGAATCTTATGATGGATCATATGTGGTTAGGTGATGGAAGTTAGATCTATCCTATATATCAATTATGAAAAATAAAAAAAATAAAAAAAAAATAAAGGAACAGGGAACATTCTTTATGATATTTTCTTGAAGCATGGATACATTTTGTCTAGGAGGAGTTATTTCATTACACTATTCACAATTATCATGAATTATACTCTACATATTACCCTACTTTTTGAGATTTATTTTTATTATCTTCTCACCTTCCCTCATCCTCGGAGATATTATAACCTTATTAAAGAATCCCTCATGATTGATTTTGTATTTTTCTTTACGAAAAGGAGATGTTAGAACCAATGAAGGCCTATAATTAGGAACATGTATTCGGGGTATGATCGTAACTCCAATTTTATTTTACCTTGAGTGATGATAGAAAATTTATTTGGAGGTAAATTGGAAAATGGGTATAGTTTCTAAGTAGTAGTTATGAAATTGTAATTAAAATAATAAAGAATCTAAATAACGAACTTAACTATGAGCCATGACTAATTTTCTCTGTAGGAATGATTCTAGAGGACTTGATTATTCCTCTTTCACTTATTTTTATTTTCTTAGTTGTAAGTCACATTTCTTGTTTAAAATTATTTAATTTGAGAATCCCTATTGTTATGATTTATTCTTGAGGAAAATAAATTATTCAAGTATGGGGGAATTTGATAATCTGAATTTATATATACATTTTAGTTTCATTTATTTAATGTTTAGTCATGTTTGGTTTTTTTGTCTTCACGTGAATTGGGAGTTCAAGATTCAAAGAAAAACTAACTAAAAATGTAAAAAAAATAGACTTTATAAGTCGTGAAAGGAGTTAACAATGTGTATTCCTCTTTCATAGTATACCTACAGAGTAAAGTCTAACCCATGAATCATTACACAACGTGATTCCAGTACAAAATGTGTAAACATATTAAATGTTGTGTGAACTTCAAAATTAGAATCCTACTGGAATTGCTTGATATGAAGGAAATACAAGACATAAAACATTTTCATGATGTATAGAATTTACGCAACTTGAAATGTTTTGGATTTTATCTCATCAAAGATACAGGATGTGGATTTCACAAGATGAAAGATTTTTCAGAGAATAATGTGGATCTAAAGTACACGTAGTGAAATCCACTTATACACCATATATATATCAAGAAATAATCCACTTAAATCCATTACATGATGCGAAGAAATTACTCATCATGAAATTTTTGAGCCTATTAACATTTTAGTGCTTCCATCACATATAGAAGTTCTGAACCTTTGACTTTTCTCTTGTTTTATTTCCTATTTCTCTTCTATTCTCTTCGTCTTTGTTCTGAACCAACTATAATCTATTTATTTTATTTTATTATCAAAACATTTTAATTTTTTACCATTATATGTCTATTTTTTTCCATTTCATTTCCAATTTCCGTTTCATTTCCCATTTCAATACCGATTGTCATTCAACATCAATTCTTGCTATGGTCTTGATTATTCACCCACTCTAGTAAGTATTTGATTAAATTATTATTTCTTTCCAGTGTGGATTTATTGTTTCTAAATTGTTTTACTATTATTATAAGCATGTTTCACAGATACTATCTTTTTATTAATATCATCAGGTGTAGCTAATCTTCTTATGGTTATGGGTCAAGGGTAGGGGTGTTCTTAGTCTTAATGAATCTATAAATCAAAACCTCATAACCTTGGGACTAGTAATTAGATTATACAATGATCTTTTATCTCATTCCTTTTCACAAACCTAACTATAGAAGGTGTAGTTAAAATACCCTGACTTAATTGGAGTTTGGTAAGTTATGACCATTAGCCTATGAAACTTTCTTCCATAGAAGCTAACCATATTGGATCTTGGTTTTTTTTATATCCAAACTAAGGAATAGTTTTAGCTAAGGTACATTCAATTATTTTAACTATATCAAACTGCTAACCTTTATGCCGCTTCTCATCCTAATCCATAGTCATATCCCTAGTTAGATTTAGGATTATCCTTTTTCCTGAACCCTCAAATTTACCTTGAATCTTATTCTCTTTCCTGAACATAAATCCATAATACATCAGATTTAGTAAAACCAAACCTAAAGAGAGGTCATGAGGAGTCCTACTATAACGACCTAAATTTTTATCAATGGAAATTCCCTTCATATAATTATGTCACATAAAAGCACATTAGGAAACGCAATGCCACATCATACTTAAATAAACTACTAAATACTATGTGACCTTTATATCCTAGTCATTAAACATAATTTCTCCACTTTTTTGTTTTTAATTTCGAAAATATAACATACACGGATGAGATCAATAAGATATTTGGATTTTGATAGGACAAACATAATTTTTATTCAATAGTAAATTAATCATATGAATAGTAATGCTACCTTTATGAATATTAATATAACCCTTATGAATAGTAAATTGGACAAGTGAATAGTAATCATACCAATGGTAGTATAAATTAAATTTATTCATCCTATAAGTGACAATATAATATTATTATAAGTAAATAAATATTTTAAAAATTATTAATTAAGTGTTGGTATTTTTATAGGTCATAAATATTTTATGATTAATTTAAAAGAAAAATTATTATCACAAAAATTATTTATAAATTAATATTTTGTTTATATTATGATTTTAAGATAATTTTATGAGACCTTAAGTAATTTTTGAATGTGTTATAAAATCAGTTATAATTTTGAAATTTGTATTTTCCAAGAAAATGATAATTTTAATAAAAAATTAAATTAATGATATTTATAAAATTATTTTCATAAAATGGAGTTCATTTTTTAATTCTACACATTGAAAAATATTTAAGGGGAATTTTTGGGTGTTTTATGAAATAATTTAATTTTTGGTTAATAGTGAAATTTGATAATTTACAAAATATGCTAAATAAATGAATTTGTGCATCATGCTTGAGTCATGGATGATGTAAAAGTTTATTGGTTCTAAATCATATGTACTAATTACCATATTTAGTCACAATAATACTCACTATTTCTTATCTTGAGCAAAACAATAAACTAATGGTTAAAATAATAAGAGAACACCTCTTTCCACTATAAATACCACCCCTCCCACCCTCTTCTCCTCACACCTATCAAGATTTGAGACTTGACAATATTCTGACTAATACTCTTTCCTAGTCCCTCCAACACATATAGGATCTCTTGGTCTCATCAAAATATCAATACTAGGTGCCTTGAGGAGGATCTCAAGAGGACAATTCAAGAGGTAAATTATCTCTCTATTCTTTTAATTTCTTTTCAATTTCAATTTCTTTTCTTATTCTTTACTCACCTCCCTTCATCAAAATGGAATTATAACTCCAATAAATTACATATAATGTAATTATATAATGTTAATGTAATATCCAAAATTAAACTCTTCCCTCTCTCTCTTTCATCTTAAAAATGAAATTGTCTCCTGTGATGTGTCCATTTACCAACATAATGGGAAATGCACTTTCATTTTCCTTAAACACATTCAAGGATGTAAATAAGACCAATAAATTATTAATATAATATTTTAAATTTTATTTTATAACCCTTTTTTATTTTTAGTAATTGACTTATACTCATAATGCTAAATGATAAAACAAAACGAGTTCATAGCGTTGGAAAAACTGCCAAAATTAACCTAAAATGATCATCATTAACTTTAATCTAATGAATCATCCTTAGGTTATATAACCAAATCATTTGTAAGATCATTTAAAATTATGTAATATCATTAATTACATATAATAATAATTCTATATTTTCATCCTTAATATAAACAAGCTTCCATTCATGAATACAAAGTGAACCAATCATGGAAACCATGAAAATGAATTCCCCCAAACAATGAAACTAAACTCTATAACTCATACAAATGGTCTATAAAAGAAAATAATAAAACCATAATAAATCATATTAATGTATAGAATGTTCTTTAATTTTTAATTATTTAATTTAATTTGATTATACAAGATATTAACATGAAGGAATATTTCAAACAAAAGATAAGGGGATTTCTCAAACCCAACTCTCTTTCTTTGGGTTTTCCCTCTTTCACCCCATTTTCAGTATGGTTATTCCTTAAAAATAATTTCTTTATTATTATATTTTATTTTCTGGGATATTAATGTTTTCTACTAGAGTTTATGACAAATATAATGTTTTCCAAAAGAACACTTCTTTCAAAACACACCTTTTACTTCTAACTCAAGGATGATGATTCTTATATTAAGTATGTTATTCTCCATTTCATTTGGTAGACCAATGTTTATGAAGGTATACTTATTAGATGAAACCCATTCCCTTCCATGGGTTATTCATGTTCATGGATGATATATTTTCTATGTGGCATGCATGATAATGTAAATGTTATGATGTGACAGGGGTTCCTAGAATCATATAGCACAATATAAATGTTATGATGTGATGGGTGTGTCTAGAATTATATAGCACTCCAATTAATTGTTTAAAGTGAAGAACCTCATGAATAAAGTTTAATATTCATGAACATGATTCTTTTTTTGTTCACAACTATGTGTGTTAGTTGACCACTAAGACATGATGTTTCATTTTTATGCATTTCCACATTCCAAGTCTTTTCTTAATTCTTCCTCTCATGATTATGATCCCATGACTATGTTATGATGATAATTATTATTCTCACCCCATGTTATATTGTTTTATGTTCTTATCTATCTTCTTACTGGGAGTTTAGATCACCCCTTTTTATGTATATCCTTAGGTGACTACTTGTACTAAGGATAATTCAAGGGGAAATAAGAAGCTAGATAATAAGGAATTAAATAAATTTTTATGTTTTATTTTGTAAAAGTTATGTATGGTAGTAGTTTGACCAAGACACTGAACGTTTGGATCCTCATTGTGTAATGATTTTATTTTTTTTATCTTTAAAATGATGTAATAGTAATGTAAGCAAAAGTAGGGTCTCTGTAGTTGGTATCAGAGGAAGGTTTAGTTAATTTTGGATTTAGGATTGGAGAACCTTAGTGAAAACCTTTATTATGAGAATAAGTATAAGTAAACATTCAGGATATATTGATAAACATATGTATCCCACAAGATATGCCTTTATAGTTAATTTCACTAAGTAATAAATTATATATTCATGACTTTTTGACTTATGTTTTGTTCTATCCTTTTCTATTTTTGAAAATGGTGGGAACCCGAAGAAACTAGAACAAAGGAAGATAAACTGTTGGGAAAATGAAATATCTTTTCATATTTTGAACCATCCCATGATCATCTTCAAATGCAAGGAAGATAATTAATCTCCTTTGAAAAATACATCAACGGTGTGGGTGTTGATTCCCTGTGAAGAGGCATACCCCACTCAAATGGTTTAGTCAAAGGAAGTTATCCACCTAGGGGAAATGCCCATCATGAGGGAATACAGTGATTTATTTCTTAAAGAGTTACTCAGACTACCCATAGATTTTGACGTAGAGTTATAAATAAAACTCATACACGGAACAACTCTTGTCTTAAAGTGTCCCTATAGGATGGCTCCTATATAACTGGAGGAGTTAAAGAAGTAGTTACAAGAGAATTTGGACAAAGGGTTCATGCTCCCTAGTGCATCACCTTGGGGTATGCCAGTGCACTTTTTTAAGAAGAATGATGGATCAATGCGGTTGTGTATTGATTATTGGGAACCCAAAAAGATCAACATAAAGGAAAAGTATCCTATTTTGAGGATTGATGAAGTTTTTGATCATTTTAGAGGATATTAGTACTTATCCAAGGTGGATCTCAATTCTAGATATCATCATCTAAAGGTGAAGAAGAAAGATATACAGAAGACTGCCTTCTATACATGGTATGGGCACTATGAGTTTTTGGTGATTCCCTTAAACCATACTAATTCCCCAGAAATATTAATGAATTTGATGAACAGAGTCTTTAAAAATTACCTCAAAAAATATGTGGTAGTGTTTTTTAATGGAATTATCACCTACTCCAAGATCAAAGAGGAACATGAAGAAAATATAAGACTTATGTTGGTTACATTGAGGAAGGAGAATTTGTACGCCAAGTTCATCAAGTGTGAATTTTGAATGAATAAATTCACATTATTGGGAAATTTGATCCCAAGTGAGGGAATTTTTGTGAACCCTGCAAAAACCAAGGTAATTGGGGAATGGACCAAACCCTCTAGTGTCCTAGAAATCTATAGTTTTCTTGGCTTAGCAGGGTACTATCAACGTTTTTTGAGAAATTTCTCATGATTTTCAAAACCTCTAACTAAGTTAAAAAGTAAAGGGGTATAGTTTTTCTAGATATAAAATTTTTAGGAAATCTTAAAGGAGATAAAGAGAAGGTTTATCACTGCACCTGTACTCACATTACCAAAAAAATGTATAACGTTTTGTGATATGTAGTGATTCTTTCAAAAAATTATTAGGTTGTTTACTCATGAAAAATGATAATGTGATATCCTACACCTCACAATAGTTGAAGATCCATTGGAAAACTACGCTATGAATGATCTATAGCTGGAAGATATGATTTTTTTCCTTGAAAAACCAGTGACAGTACCTCTATAGTGATAAGTGTGACATATATACTGATTAAAATCACCTAATGTATATATTCATACAAAATAATCCCAACAAGCATCAAATTATATAGTTAGAGACAATAAAATACTGTGATTTCTCTATTAACTATCAACCCAGCAAGGCAAACAAGGTAGTTGATGCTCTAAGCATAAAATATGCTACTACTCTATCCATGTTGCGGATTGAAAAAGACCCTATCTTCATGGATATGAAAAGGATGGATTGGGAAATCATAATGGAAGGGAATAAATTCTACCTTCCCTAAATGACTTCCCAACCATATATCCAATAGAATATTAAGGAGGCACAAAGGGATGATGTGGAGTTGAAAAATAAGTTGAATGCAGTGAAGGAAGGGAAGCTTTAAGATTTACATATTTATGATTGTGGTGTAATTAGATTTGGAACAAGGCTCTGTGTGTCTTCATCACTCGGGATAAAGAAGGAGCTATTTGAAAATGAACATAGCTCAACATTCCTTATCCATCCGGGTAAAACCAAGATGTACTATGATCTCTGAGAAAACATCTGGTGGGGTAATATGAAGAAGGATATTGTGGAATATATCTCAAGGTGCTTGAGTTAAATCATATGGACAAAATTCCAAAGGGATTATGCAACCATTCCCTATACCCATATAGAAATGAGAGAATGTCACCATGTAATTTTTCATGGGTCTCCCAAATACATCCAAAGGCAATAATGTGATATGGGTTGTGGTGGACCGACTCACCAAGACTGCTCACTTTATCTCTATTCGGGAAGATTTATCACTTGAACATCTTGCTAAGATATATGTGAAGGAAGTGGTGAGACTACTTGGGGTTCCACTCTCTATTGTCTCTGATCATGATCCTACATTCACATCTAAATTCTGGAGGAGTCTCTAACAAACCTTGAGTGCTGAATTTAATTTTAGCCTGGTATATCACCCCAAACTGATGGCCAATCTAAAAGGAATATTCTGATGCTCGAATATATGCTAAGACATTACTCATTATAATTCATAGGAGTGTAAGGACCCTAAAATTCCATATAATTTTTTTTAATATTATTTGGGATTATTACGAGTCTGTGAAATTTGACGGTGCTTGATTCTGAGGCCCAGTGTGCCCTGAATAGAATTTTAATCTTTTTTTAAGGTACGTTCAGTAAATGTACGGGCGAAATTTTCTATCTTTTGAACCGGTGCTCGGATTAAAAATCTAAGGGCACCGTTGAATCCACAGCACCGGTATTCTCTTAAGATAAGCATAACTTTGACCACAGTAGGTCGGGTGAAAAAGTTATTTTCTCATCTTTTTAAAGAATAATAAAATAACATAAACTTTTTTTTAGATAAATGAAAAATAACTTGCCAGTTATTTTATTTCTTTTTTGTAACTATTGAGTGGTGTGGCAAGACCATAGAGTTAAATGGGTCATTCAAGTGAAAGACCCTTGGGTTGCGTAACCTCGATGTTGGAACATTAAATGGGGTTCAAAAATGAACCGCATTAATGTTATGAAACACTGTTGGTTTCCTCATATATTTAAATGGAGCTTGGGCTCAGTTTTATGACATGATTTTGGGGAACCTCTGGCGAAGTACTATGACATCTTCCACTATTGAAGGACGGAAACATGGAAGACAATGATCCGAGATTGATGAACACTGGCAGCTTCATCAATCATGTATTCTTTTTCAAAAACCATGACGTCATCTCCGATTCTGAGGTAGGGGTTGTTTATTTTTAATTTCAAGATAATTTTTCCCTTTCTATGTTCTTGAATCATGAATAATAGTATAAGTGTTGGATGGGGTTATCATTATTTTTACATGATGTATTATTTACTCTAGCTTGATATAATACTAACGCAGAGGGCATAGCCCAAACGAACAAGGCCTGGACCATCCGCCGCTTTGGTATTTGTCTCGTTATTTGGGGGAAAATTTCCAACTCAGCGGCAATCTGAATCCAGGAGCCACGTAGTGATGTCATCAACCTGATAGGCCCTAGTCACGTTCGGAAGGGAAAAATTACCACCAAAGCTGACCCAGTGGCCCACAGAATATCTACCAGTTCGGTACCGTCGCGGAGGCACTAGTGATCGGCAACGGCAGCGATTGGCATCAGCCGACTGCGATGGCAGTGGGTGGGGCTTCGTCGCGCACCACTGAGGGGAGCTGCAACATCGAGCCACAGTGGCAGGGGCGGCCGACTCTCGGCTGGACACATTGGCAGAAGGGTGGCATGCCGTCACGCACTGTAGATGGAGGTTGTGGCTTCGAAGCCATGGTAGAGGGGGACCCACACCCTACAGTTCCCACGGATAGTGATGTCGCACCATGTGGAGTCGCTGGTTAAAGAGACGAATAGCTCTTAAGCTATTCATTAAAGAGGTGTTGTGCAACCCCTTGCGCAGGTTACGCCCAGCTGGCGGGCCGGGCTGGTCCTCTTCCTAGTAGGTCGAGCCTGCTACAGCCCAAACGGTACCAGCTAGGCTAGTGGAGGGGTTGCACGACCCCTCAAATAGGTCATGCCCAGTCGGCGGGCCAGGCTGGTTCACTGCCCAGTGGGCCGAGCCCACCACAGCCCAACCAGTTTGGGCAGGGCTGGATTAGTCTGACCGGGTTGGACTGGACCCGGACCCTTTATGGCCCAGTTTCGTTTAAAAGGTCGTATTTTACAAACTAGATGTCTGTTTGATGAGTTTTCAGTAGCATTGGAATCTATGGGATAAAAAGTTCCTTTTGAGATACTCCACCTGAGTTTTGGAGAAAGTTGGAGTACAGCCAGGTTGGATCGTACCCGAATCCAACTGGGCCATCTGTACTAAAATGCATATGACTCTCAGACTGGGCGTCTGATTGACGTGTCATCTGTTATGTTGGAACCCTAATTACATGACGGATTATTGAGTTACTTCTTCATGGGACTTCATTCTAGTTTAAGTATGACCAATGTATTGAGGAGTGGATCCTCCCATAATCAAGTTCACTATGTATGGGAATATAGTGGATGGCTGAGATGTAAATAATGATAACGATCCTGTGTGGATCAACACCTAGCGATCCTATGTGGATCAGCACCTAGTGATCCTATGTGGATCAGCACCTAGTGATCTTGTGTGGATCATCACGTAGTGATCCTGTTTTGATCAACACTGAGTGATCTTGTGTGGATTAGCAGCAGAACCCTTGATAAAATAAAATGATCTAGCTTTATGACTAATCATCTATACTTCTGTACTTAAGTTATACCTGGTTTGAGCTGAATATTTTTCTTTGTGCTTTTTATTTTAGATCATGATTTTTTTTCCTTTGTGGAATTCTGAGAATCCTTCAGGGGTCTCAGGGTCCCTAGTGAGTGTTTTTATACTCACCCCTATATGGTCTTTGCCCGCACCTTGTTGTGTCTTATTCAGATGAAAAGTATCTTGGTTGAGACTATAGAAGTTAGGACTAGGCTGTACCCAGAGGTGACTGGTTGACATGGAGAGCTGTAGAGGAAATTTTTACCTACCCTTCAGGAAGGATACTTGGTGGACGATCATAGGAACTATTTTCTGAATTCAATTATAGTTTTATCTTTTCAAATGGGCTTGTATTCTTACCCCCATTACATTAAATACACACTTTTACTACTACAGTTTTACTTTGTGGTTTTATCTTGTTGTGTTCTTGGACTATGGGTTTGTACACGTTTAAAGGAAATTCCTTCCCATTTTAGGGATATGTGTTTTCAGTGCTAGTCTCCAACCCCTTTCCTATGGAAGACGGGCTTAGGGTAGTCACGACACGGGCCCTGGGGGATGGGTCGTGACAAAGTAGTATCAGAGGATTCAGTTCTACCAAAGAACTAGGACGATGATTTTTTTTAATGGAGTAATAGTGTTAAGTGTTTTGAGTGTGGTTTTCAGTTTGAGGAGTCTAGTGTTGGTGTGGCGGATGATGTATCCATACACTAGGACCCTGAATTCTGATTTCCAAATTAGTGCACGAAAACACTGATTGTGTGTGTTTTGGAAATGTTTTACTTTTGATCTCTTTTGAGTCACCTCACTAGGTATAATTTTTTGATCGTGGAACACCTGTTTCTTTTCAGGATACTTCTACATAGACAGCCATCTAGGATTCCAGAGAGAGTACACGATGATGGCCCACTAAGTGACAAGGCTTCAGTGAAGGGCCCTCTTACTGTGTTGTCATCTACGTGTGGTGTACCAGCAACACCACCACTCGGAGGGCAGCAGTTTCCACCATCCCCACTAGCAGACCATGAAAGCTGAATGAGCATGTTGCATGAGTTCTAGAGATAGAGGCCTCTGAGGTTTCGAGGTGATAAATATCCCCAGGCAGCTGAGAACTAGCTGGAGGCTGTGGAACGGGTTTTTCGTTTAGTTGAGACACCTGCATATCAGATTGTGATCCTATTTGCTAGCCTATTTCAGGGAACATGAGAGAGATGGTGGAGTTTGATTCTCCAGACGCATGAGGAGGTGACACTCTCATGGTTGGACTTTGATACCCTCTTCAGGGTGGAGTTCGTACCAGTGACTTTACGCTCAGTGTGTATCTAGAAGTTGTTGCACTTACAGCAGGGCAACCTATCATTGGCCCAGTACTCGGCGAGATTCACTGACCTCTCACGCTACTCCACCGACATGGTACGGGACCCTTTCCTCAGGTCCTAGACCATTGATCAGGGTCTCCGGTAGAATATCATATCGCTGATGATATCACTCAATATCCCGATGCAAGTTGGAGTGCTCAAGTGAGCATTATTAGTGGAGAGCTTCTTAGCTGAGCAGGAACCGATGGTGAGAGCCACCACTAGACGATAGGTAGTTGATTCATCTACAGCAGGTAGTAAGCAGATGACACAAAGGTCCAAGCAGGCTAGACCTTCCAGTGGATGACCCCAAGACGTAGGGTCGGAGGTGCAGAGATCGCAAGGTAGAGGAGGTCTTATGAGGACTAAATTATGTTACTCTTTCGATGAATAAGGACACATGGATTGAGATTGTCTAACTCCCTACATAGAAGATAATCAGATAAACAAGGGACCACCAATACAGTGAACAATTTTTGAGCGAGGGGGTTCACAGGGTGGTGGACTTGGTAGAGGAGCAGGTTGTGCAATAGGTGGTGGATGATAGTCTGAGGTTCTACCACCACCACCCCTAGGTGGTCAACCCCAACCACTGGAACAGTTGGACAGGGGTGATCTCATCTTCAGGTGGTAGAGGCATATGACCACAGTGCTCCAGAGATGATTAAATGTATGATCTGTGTCTATTCTACCCTATCTATAGTTTTTATATACATAGGTTCCAATCCCCATTTTATTTCCCTAACACTCATTCAGACCCCATAGATTCGAACAGAGCTGTTGGCTCAATCCTTACAATTAGAGACTCCTATGGGAGAAGATTATATGATTACACACTAGTGTAGATAGTGTGAGCTCACTTTAGGAGGTGATAGCTTCAGTTAGGATCTCCTAGTAGCAATGTTTAGGCCTTACGACATCATCTTGCGTATGGACTAGATATCCACAGTCCATGATCTGGTCAACTATTTTAGGTGAAAAGTGTGGTGTGTCCATGATGATGGGACAAGGTTTTCCATAATCAGATAGAAGGGAACATTTACAGCATAGGATGGAAATAATTAGAGGAGGGATCAGCCGATCACACATCAGTTGGCTAGCCTTACCCTTGTAGTAGTTGATGTGAGGATTCCGAGTTATCCTGTAGTGGTGGACTAGTATGCTTATGTATTTCCTAATGATGTTCTGGGACTACCTCCTCGTAGAGAGGTATACTTCTACATCGACATGTACCCTGGTACGGCCCTGATATCTACACCAGCATATCATATGGCTCCTGTGGAGCTTCATGAGTTGTGGGTACTGTTAGAGGACTTGCAGAGGAAGGGGTTCATAAGGCCCAGTGTTTCTCCATGGGAATCCCTCATTTTGTTCACCAAGAAGGCAAATGGGAGTCTACGTATTTACGTGGACTATCAGTGCCTGAACTAGGTGACTGTGAAGAACATGTATCCACTCTTGAGGATTGATGATCTCTTAGACCATCTAAAGGGAGCTTGATGGTTTTCAAAGATAGACCTCAGATCAGGATATCACAAGATTAGGGTACGGGATGAAGACGTATGGAAGATAGCCTTCAGATGTCGGTATGGACACTATGAGTTCTTATTGATTCCCTTAGGCATAACCAATTCTCTAATAGTGTTCATGGGGCTCATGAATAGGATATTATATCATCGCTTCGTGGTGGTCTTCATTGAAGACGTATTGATATACTCGGTGTTGGAGGAGGAGCACACCACGCACCTACAGATAGTTCTGGATACACTCTAAGAGCACCAACATTATATAAATCTCTCGAAGTGACAGTTCTGGATACAAGAAGACCACTTTCTAGGGCACTTTATTTCGCAGATGGGGTTTTAGTGGATCCAGAAAAGATAGAGGCAGTGATTTCTTGGGAGCTACCCAGTAGTGTGACTGAGGTGCAAAGTTTCCTAAGATTTGTTGGGTAATACCGGAGATTTGTACCTGAAGTTTCCAAAGTTACGACACCCTTGTTAGATTTAACAAAGAAGGGATAGCCCTTTTTGTGGACGGTGAGATTCCAGCATATTTTTCAGGAGATTAAGTAGAGGCTGACAAGTGCCCCCATATTGGGGCTACCAAAAGAGGGTGTTGGCTATGTATTCTATTGTGACGCATTAGGGACCTAACTAGGTTGTTTTCTGATGCATGAGTGAGTAGTGATCTCATATGGATCATAGCAGTTGAGACAACATGAGCATAACTACGCTACCCATGACCTGGAGTTAGCAGGAGTGTTCTTTGCGCTAAAGATGTGGTGGCACTACTTTATGGGTGAATGGTTTACTATTTACTCTGATCACAAGAGTATCACGTATATCTCATCACACAAGGACCTAAACCTGAGATAGCGATAATGTATGTAGTTCCTCTAGAACTATAACTTTGAGATAATCTACACTTCTGGGAAGGGGAAGGTAGTAGAAAATGCACTCAGTGGGAGGTCTGGTCTACAATTGTTGAGTGAGGCAACAAAGCAGCTAGACACATTGCAGTTATCCTTAATAGATAGTGATGGAGTATCTTACCTCAATTCTATGATAGTTACTCCCCCACTCCTTTATCAATTCAGGGAGGCACATCTTGGGGACAGAGACTACGAGGCCTGATGTGCTCAGATATCCTCAGGACAGGCTCCTGATGGATTTTATGAAGGTGGGGAGAACTTTATCTTCTTCAGAGGATGCACTATGATACCAGTGATTCTACAAAAGGAGGTGTTAAGGGAGTACCATACATCCCCTTTGGTGGTACATCTTGATGTGGAAAAGATGTATCAGGACCTTCGGCGTCAGTACTGGTGTCCAGGGATGTAGAAAGAAGTGGCAGAGTTCATATCAAGATGTCTCACTTGTCAGCAAGTGAGGGTCGAGCATCAGGTACCAGTGGGCTTAGCTCAGCCACTTTAGGTACCAGAGTGGAAGTGGGATGGTATATCCCTAGACTTCATGATGGGGCTACCATGTATGTCCAGGGGCCACGATTCCATCTAGGTGATTGTTGACCATCTCACCAATTTGGCCCACTTTCTACCCATCCAAGATAAGAGATCAGTAGAGAACGTGGAACATCTATACATTCAGAATATTGTACAAATTTACGAGGTTCCATCGATAATCGTCTCAGATCACAATGCATGGTTTACATCCCACTTGTGGAAGGGATTGCAGGAGGCGTTTGGGACTCTGCTATGCTTGAGCACTGCCTTTCACCCTCAGAAATATGGTCTGACAGAGCAGACCATACAGACACTCAAGGACATGATTCATGCTTGTGTCCTCGATTTTGTCCATAGTTGGGAGTACCACCGGTCATTGGTGGAGTTTTCATACAACAATAGTTATCACTCCACCATTGGCATGCCACCTTTTGAGTCCATGTATAGGCAACCTTGAAGGTCATCACTATGCTGGACAGACCTAGGGTAGTCAGCACTTATGGGACTAGAGTTGGTACAGGCTACCACAGAGAAGGTGCAGAGTATCCAGGAGAGGATAGAGACTGCACATAGCCATCATAAGTCTTATGCTGACAAGAGATGGAGACCCTTGGAGTTTGAGTAGGGAGACCATTTCTTCCTATGGGTCTCACCCCCACAAGGATTACAGAGGTTTTTCCAGGGCGGAAAGCTATCTATGAGGTTCATTGGACTATTTCTGATCCTCAGTAGAGTAGGCGAGGTGTCATACCATCTAGCTCTTCCCCCACAGATGAACCGGGTGCATAATGTTTTCCATGTGTCGTAGTTGAGGAGGTATGTGTATGATTCATCACATGATATCGACTGGGGTGAGCTAGACATTGATGATGGGGTAATGTTTGTGGAGTTATCGGCAGATATTGAGCATCGACACGAGTGGGTCCTTTGTGGGAGGTCAATTCCTCTAATTTTATTTCATTGGCAGAATGGGAATCTCCAGGAGAGCACATGGTAACGAGAGGCTCAGATACGTGCTCAGTACCCCCATTTATTCCCCTATTTTTTTATAGCTTTCGAGGAAAAAAATCCTAAGGTGGGGAAAATGTAAAGACCAAGAAATTAAATATAATGTTTTTTTAAATTATTTGAGATCATTACGAGTCTGTGAAAATTGAAGGTGCTTGATTTCGAGGCCCAGTGTGCTCGAAAAAGAATTTTAAACTTTTTTAAGGTACTATTAGTAAACGTGCATGAGGAGTTTTATATATTTTGAACCAGTGCTCAGATTAAAAATCTAAGGGCGCTATTGAATCCGCAGTGTCGGGATTCACTTAAGGGAAGCTTAACATAGACCGCAGTAGGTCAGGTGAAAAAGTTAATTTTGAAAAATTTTAAAGCATAACTAAATAACATAAATTTGTTATTTTATTTTCTATATTTACAAAAAAAATAATAAAAAAACCTGACAGGTTATTTTATTTTATTTTTTTAACCGTTGAGAGATGTGGAGGGACCACAGAGTTAAATGGGTCATTCAAGGTAATGGCCCTTGGGTTGGGTAACCTCAACATTGGAACTTTAAATGTGGTTTATAAATGAACCACATTAATGTTATGCAACACAGTTGGTTTCCTCGTCTATTTAAATGTAGTTTGGGCTTGGGTTTATGACACGGATGTGGGGAACCTCTAAAAAAGTACTGAGGCATCTTCTACCATGGAAGGAAAGAATCTTGGATGACAATGATCTGGGATCGACAAACGTCGGCGGCTTCATCAAAGGTGGATTCTTCTTCCAAAACCACAATGTCACCTCCGATTCCGAGGAAAGTATTTTTTATTTTTAATTTCAAGAGAATTGTTTCTTTTCTGCGTTTATGAAGCATGATGAATCTCGGAAGTGTTGTATGGGGTTATAATTATTTTTACATGATGTATTATTTACACCTACTTGATATAATGCTAACACGGAGGGAGCGTGTCACGACCCTTCCTCGGGACCCGTGTCGTGACTACCCCAAGCCCTCCTTCCATAGGCCAGGGGCTGGCGACTAGCACCAAAGGCGTAAATCCCGATAAAAATGGAAGGCATTGCCTTTATAAAGTAAACAAACACCACAGTGTAAGCAATCTGAAGTAAACACTAAGTAAACTGGGTACAACTATAAGTGCTGGAAAGTAAATGGGCGAGAATACAAACCCAACTGAAAGTAAAGTACAACTAAAAAGAAAGTACAGCAACTGAAAAGTAAAGTAGCAACATCAAGCCGTCCACTGGAAATACCACCTGAAGGGTGCGTACAGATAGCCTCCTCAGCTCCTCGGGTCCAGTCGTCCACTCCGTGTACGTCCCGCCCAGTGGTCCACCTCCAGGTACCGACTTTCTCTACAAGCCTCAACCACGATCAGCGTTGTCTGTCGTCTGCATCCAACACAATGTAGTGCGGGCATAGCCCGTGCAGGGGTGAGTATATGATACTCAGTAGGGACCCCGAGACCCCCAAAGGTCTCCCAGAATCCACGAAGGATAAACCACAAAGGAAAGATACAATCACGAAGTAACAACCAACTCTACTTAGGTATATTCCCATACATATACCTAAGTCATCAATTCCAGTTCAGCTCCAACATCTGAGCCCAAGTTCGATCTAGTCCACACAGGATAGCACAATCCAATCCACACAGGATAACACAACCCAATCCATACAGGAAAACAAGTCAATCATATCGAAGATATTGATTTAAAGTCAAGACTAAGCTCACACAGGTATACTTCTTCGTAAGACAATAGATATGATTGGATGTAGACACTGATTCATCTAAGCTGTCGGACCCACGTAGGATACAAGACCATCTAAGATGTCGGACCCACAAAGAATACAAGACCAGCTACTCTGCCGGACCCACGTAGGATACAAGTACAGAGTCAAATACTATCGGACCCACATAGGATACAAGAACAGTAGTCACGTACTGCCAGACCCACATAGGATACAAGAACATTAGTCATCGTCGTCGAACCCATGGAGGATTCCAGTATGGTCGTCGTCGCTACCGAACCCACAGAGGATTTCAGTACAGTTGTCATCGTCGTCGCAGTCGCAGCCATCTCTAGAGTTACCGCACACAGCATGCTCAATTCTGGGAGGGTCTGCTCCACGAGCCAAGCGGGTTGATACATCAACTAACACGTAGTCCAGATTTGATGTACCCTAAAGTTCTGTCTTGACAAAAGGAAATCAACGTGAGAGACGACGCATCAATCGGACGCCCGGTCTGAGAGTTATTGGCTTTTTCATTCTAGGGGCCCGGTTGCTTTTTAAGTCAAAAACAACCTGACCATACTCCTACTGCATCCAAACCTCAATAGGGGTAATCCAAAAGGTCTGTCTCACTAATAAGAAACCAACAAAGTCGATGGTATGTCAATCGGACGTCCGGAGCTCAAGTTATAAGTGTTTCCACTCCGAAGGCCCGGTTGGTTTCGTGTTCGAACCAACCCGGCCATACCCAAAGTTCTCCAAAACCTTGAGTTTAGTATACCAAAACGACCATCTCTATCCAAGGATCGCATCACAACTGACGGTGCATCAATCGTAGGTCCGTAGCCCACGTTATGGGCCTTTGAACGAAACTGTCCGATTTTAGGGGGTTTTGGGCCCGGACCGACCCGGCCCAAGACCCCCCTGGGTCGGCCCAAACTAGGTCGACCCAACCTGGGTCGGGGTTCGGCCCAGTTGGGCACGGCCCGGCCCAGGCGGCGCGGCCAGGCCCAGTCAGTGCGGCCCGGCCCGGCGTGGGCAGCCCGGCCCGGCGCGGCTGGTCCAGCCCAGCGCTGCTAGTTCGGCGCTGGTCGAGCAGGGCACCTTGGCGCTAGCGTAGCGGACGTGGAAAGGGAGCGCTGCCCCCCTTTATTGAGAAAAGGCCCCCATAGGGGGGCCTACCCTTGACACCTACCGGGGGTTACGACCCTTGGATTTTTAGAAAACGTCCAGTCGTGATGGCCGGCCGGTGTCTACCGCGGGACCTGCTGGTCCCGCCCCCCTTGGAGCGCCGATGGCTGGAAATCCAGCCGCCCCCTTTGCTGAACCGCCGCAGCCCCTGTCCGTCTGGCGCCGCACGATGGCGCCGCGCCCCTCCACCGCGGCCCGACTTCGGCCGCAAATTCTTTCGACCTCAACGGCGTGACGGTTCCGCGCACCTTCACCGCATGATATTCCTCATTCCCGCGCGGTGTCGTTGCACCACTCCACCTTCGTCCCAAACCACCACGGTGAACATCAAAAAAAGGGGAGGAGGATCGGTTGTGTTCGTGCGGTCTGACCTCCTCCCATTAATTGATAACAGGCGGCTAAGAAAGAATAATAATGAACGCCAAAATAAGCCACGAACCTAAAACAACTTCAACAAGAAAAGCAAAAATTTAATCCATTAAATCTGAACTTAAAACCCCACCTTGAAGTTTTCATACAAAGATCGTCGCGGGAAAACGGCGTCGCGAGGGTGGTTCGATGACGGCATTGGTGAGAATCCAAGAAGAGGATGTCGTCTCACACTGACTACAGAGAAGGGAGAGATCGGCACATCGTCTCTCCTTGGTGCTCCGGCGTTCTTCGCGCTCTTCAACGAGGGAGAATATGTTCTTCAAGACCGCAAGAGTTCTCTCCTCTATTCCACACACGAATCAACCCACCATAAAATAAGACCTTGTCTTATTTTATTCACACACACACATGCGAACTTTAATTTGAAATTCAAAAGATCCCATTCAATTAATTAACTTAATTTAAGAGCATTTAACAATCAAATTAATTGCGAGAGTTGACGTGTCATAAGAGGGGAAGAGGGTGTGTTACAGAATTAATTGCTAGAGGGGGTTTTAATGGGGTGTTGGGAAAATTGAAGGAGGTGGGGGCTCATGTGGGCCCCACCCCAACATCCTCACATCTTCCTTTTCCATAACACTTAAACCATCTGCAGTGCAATAAAAATATAATTTTATAACAACTATATTTTTATTCTTCACATTTTTAAAAATTCCTCCCAAGAAAATGCACCATCAGAAAAGGTGTTCCTAAGCAATTACCGGCGCTGCAGTTTCATCGGTGCCCCTGAATTTCGATTCCGAGCACCGGTTCAAAAGTTAGGAAAAACCCGCTCGTTCATTCACTGAACGTACCCGAGCTAAACTTCAGAAATTGATTCCGAGCACACTGGGCCTCGGAATCAGGTGCCGTCAGAAACTGCGCACTCGTAAAATCCCAAAGAATTTAAGAAAAAAAATTCCTTGAAATTTATAGGTCTTTAAATTACTCCCACCTCAAGGATTTACATCCCTGTAAAGATACATCACGAACTAGGGGAACAAATGAGGGTATTGTGCACGCATCTTAGCCTCCCTCTCCCAAGTGCTCTCCTGGAGGTTCTCGTGATACCACCTGATGCGCACTAGAGGAATCGACTTCCCACATAGGACCTTCTCCTGTCGATCCTCGATCTGCACTGGGACCTCCGCAAAAGTCGCCCCGTCATCAATGTCCAGCTCCCCATGGTCAATGACATGTGTCGGGTCGTGCATGTATCTCCTCAACTGAGATACGTGGAAGACATCGTGCACCCGGTGCAACTGAGGTGGTAGATCCAGGCAATAAGCCACCTCGCCTATCCTGCTGGAACCTGGAATGGTCTGATGAAGCACGGAGATAACTTGCCACCCTGGACAAATCTTTGTAATCCACGTTGTGGTGAGACCCACAAGAAGACGTGGTCACCATCCTCGAACTCTAGCGGTCTCCGCCTCCTGTCATCATAAGACTTTTTTCAGCTCTGAGATGTCCTCATCCACTCTTGGATAGCCTGGATCTTCTCTGTCGTGGTCTGGACCATCTTTGGTCATACAAGTGCTGACTCCCCGGGGTCTGTCCAACCCAGAGGTGATATGCAAGGTCGGACATACAATGCCTTGTATAGTGTCATCCCGATGGTGGAGTGGTAGCTTTTGTTGTACGCAAACTCCACCAAGGGTAGGTGATCCTCCCAGCTGCGACCAAAGTTGATGACACATGCACGGAGCATCTCCTTGAGAGTCTGAATGGTCCTCTCAGTCTGACCATCCGTCTGAGGGTGAAAGGCGGTGATCAGACGCAGTTGCGTCCCAAATGCCTCCTACAAACCCTTCCAAAGCCAGTAAGTAAAGAGAGCATCTCGATCGGAGATGATAGATGATGTCACACCATGAATCAATACGATCTCATGAATGTAGAGGCATCCCAAGCTCTCTACTGAGCCCTTCTCTCTGATGGGTAAGAAGTGGTCCGACTTGGTGAGTCGGTCGACAATCACCCAAATGGAGTCGTGGCCTCTGGAAGTACGTGGAAGTCCAGTCACGAAATCCATAGATATCCTGTCCCACTTCCACTCCAGGACCTCCAAGGGATGTTCCAAGACTACTGGTACCTAGTGCTCCGCCTTCACCTACTGGCAGGTGAGACATCGAGAAACGAACTCTGCCACAACCTTCTTCATACACGTCCACCAGTGCTGTCGTCTGAGATCCTGGTATATCTTCACCACTCTTGGATGCACCGCTAAAGGGGATGTGTGAAACTCTCTCAGCACCTTCTCTTGTAAAGAAGCCGGTACCATGGTATGTCCTCTGAAAAGGGAGATGTGCTCTCCTCCCACAGAGAATCCATCAGGTGCCTATCCTGAGGATATATGTGTACGCCGCGTCTCATAGTCATTGTCCCCACGTTGTGCCCCTCTAACCCACTGTAGTAGTGGAGGAGTGACTGTGATTGATTGAAGAAAGGATACTCCATCTCTATCCACGAAGGATATATGCAAAGTGGCTAGTTGTTCTGTTGCCTTCCCAAGTAGTTGAATGCTCGTCCTCCTTCTGAGAGCATCGGCTACTACGTTCCCTATTCCAGAAGTATAGACTATCTCAAAGTCGTAGTCCTAGAGGAAATAGATCCATCGACACTCTCTCAGGTTCAGGTCCTTCTGCGAGAATATGTACCTGAGACTCTGGTCGTCAGAGTAGACTGTAAAGCGCTCGCCCATCAGATAGTGTCTCCATGTATTCAGAGCGAAGACCACTATTGCTAACTCCAGGTCATGGGTAGCGTAGTTCTGCTCATGATACCTCAACTATCGTGATCCATAGGCGATCACCGCCCGCTCCTTCATCAGGACACATCTGATTCTGGTCCCTGATGCATCGCATTAGACTACATACCCTACCCCCTCCTCTGGTAGCCTCAAGATAGATGCACTGGTCAACCTCTGCCTCAGCTCCTGGAAGATCTGATGACATCTATCTGACCACACGAAGGGTTTCCCCTTCTTCTTCAAAGCTGAAAGTGGTGTCGCAACTCTAGATAAGTCTAGCACAAACCTCTGGTAGTATCCAGCCAGTCCTAAGAAACTATGCACCTCTGTCACGCTCCTGGGTGGCTCCCAAGCTAGCACTGCCTCGATCTTCGCCGGATCCACTGCAACTCTCACCTCAAAGATGATGTGTCCTAAGAAGTGGACCTCACGTATCCAAAAATGACACTTCAATAGCTTACCATAAAGCTGGTGCTCTCGGAGTGTGTCCAGTACAACCCACAAGTGGTAGGCGTGCTCCTCCTCAGAAGTCGAGTATATCAATATGTCATTGATGAAGACCACGACAAATCGATCGAGGTAAGGCTGGAATATCCTGTTTATGAGACTAATGAACACAGTTGGAGCATTGGTTACGCTGAAAGACATAACCAAGAACTCATAGTGGCCATACCGACATCTGAAGGTCGTCTTCTGCACATCCTCATCCTGAACTCTGAGCTGATGATAGCCTGACCTGAGGTCTATTTTAGAGAACCACCGTGCCCCCTTGAGCTGATCGAAGAGGTCGTCAATCCTCAGTAGCGGATACTTGTTCCTCACATTCACTTGGTTCAGGAAATAATAATTGACACACAGTCGCAAGCACTGGTCCGCCTTCTTGGCGAGCAAAATCAGGGAAGCCCAGGGTGAAACACTGGGTCAGTTGAATCCCTTGCTCTGCAAGTCCTCCAGCTGTACCCGTAACTCTCGAAGATCGGGGGGATCCATCCAATATGCTGGAGTGGATATCGGGGATTTCACAGGGTAGAAGTCAATACAGTATACCTGGTGAGCTGACACATAGTAATCACAAAGAAAACTTTTGAAACACACATGCAATCAGTGTTTTCGTGCACTGAGTTGGAAATCAGAAGTCAGGGTCCTGGTGTACGGATACGTCGGCCGCCGCACCAACACTGGACTCCCTGGACTGATAACCACACTCAATACCCTTAACACTATTGATTCACATAGAAGAAATATCAGAGTCCTGAGTTCTACGGTAGAATGGAACTCCTCTGATACCAATTATCACGACCCGTCCACGGGACCCGTGTCGTGACTACCCCAAGACCGCCTTCCATAGGTTAGGGGCTGGCGACTAGCACCAAAGGCGTAAATCTCGATAAAAAGGGAAGGAATTGCCTTTATAAAGTAAATAAACACCGTAGTGTAAGCAAGCTAAATTAAACACTAAGTAAACTGGGTACAACTGTAAGTGCTGGAAAGTAAATGGGCCTGAATACAAACCTAACTGAAAGTAAAGTACAACTGAAAAGAAAGTACAGCAAATGAAAAGTAAAGCAGCAATGCCGAGCCATCCACTGGAAATCCCACCTGAAGGGTGGGTACAGATAGCCTCCTCAGCTTCTTGGGTCCATCCGTCCACTCCGTTTACGTCCCGCCCAGTGGTCCACCTTCAGGTACCGACTTTCTCTACAAGCCTCAACCACGATCAGTGTTGTCTATCATCTGCATCCAACACAATGTAGTGTGGGCATAACCCATGCAGGGGTGAGTATACACTACTCATTAGGGACCCCTAGACCCCCGAAATTCTCCCAGAATCCACGAAGGATAAACCACAAAGGAAAGATACAATCAGGAAGTAAAAACCAAATCTACTTAGGTATATGAAAATAAATATACCTAAGTCATCAATTCTAGTTCGGCTCCAACATCCGAGCCCAAGTTCGATCTAGTCCACACAGGATAGCACAATCCAATTCACACAGGATAACACAACCTAATCCACACAGGAAAACAAGTCAATCATATCGAAGATATTGATTGAAAGTCAAGACTCAACTCAAACAGGAATACTTCTTTGTAAGACAATAGAGATGATCATATGTAGCCACTGATTCATATAAGTTGTTGGAACCACGTAGGATACAAGACCAGCTAAGCCGTCGAACCCACAAAAGATACAAGACAAGCTACTCTGCCAGAACCACGTAGGATACAAGTACAGAGTCAAATACTACTGGACCCACGTAGGATACAAGAACAGTAGTCACATACTACCAGACCTACATAGGATACAAGAACTGTAGTTATCGTCGTCGAACCCACGGAGGATTCCAGTACGGTCGTCGTCGCTGCCGAACCCACTGAGGATTTTAGAACATTCATCATCGTCGTCGCAGTCACAACCAGCTCTAGGGTTCCTGCACACAGCATGCTCGATTCCGAGAGGGTCCACTCCACGATCCAAGGGGGTTGATACATCAACTGACACGTAGTATGGATTTGATGTACCCCAAAGTTGTGTCTCGACAAAAGGAACTCAACGTGACAGACGGCGCGTCAATCGGACACCCGGTCTGAGAGTTATTGGGTTTTTCGTTCCAGGGGCCCGATTAGTTTTTAAGTCAAAAAGAACCCGACCGTACTCCAACTACATCCAAACCTCGAGCGGAGTAATCCAAAAGGTCCGTCTCACTAAGAGGAAACCAACAAAGTCGACGGCACGTCAATCGGATGCCTGGAGCTCAGGTTATAAACGTTTCCTCTCCGAAGGCCCGGTTGGTTTCGTGTTCGAACCAACCCGGTCGTACCCAAAGTTCTCCGAAACCTTGAGTGTAGTGTACCAAAATGACCGTCTCGACCAAGGATCGCATCGCAACTAACGGTGCGTCAATCGGAGGTCTGTATCCCAAGTTATGGGCCTTTGAACGAAACTGTCTGATTTTAGGGGGTTTTGGGCCCGGACCGACCCTGCCCAAGACCCCCCTGGGTCGGCCCGAACCCGGACGACCCGAACTGGGTCTGGGTCCGGCCCAGTTGGGCAGAGCCCGGCCTAGACGGTGCAGCTCGGCTCTTCCGAGGCCGTCCGGCCCAGCGCGGCCGGTTTGGCGCTGGCCGAGCGAGGCGGCTCGGCGCGGGCCGAGCAGACGCAGAAAGGGGGCGCCGCCCCCACTGATTGAGAAATGGCCCCCATGGGGGGCCTGTCCTTGACACCTACCAGGGGTTATAACCCTCGGATTTTTGGAAAACAGCCGGTCATGATGGTCATCTGGTGTTTGCCGCAGGACCTCCTGGTCCCGCCCCCCTTGGAGCGTCGGCGTCCGGAAATCTGGTCACCCCCTTTGCTAAACCGTTGCAGCCAAAGGCCGCGGCCCCTATCCGTCTGGTGCGGCGTGACGGCGTCGCTCCCCTCCACTATGGCCTGCCCCGTCCGCGGCCCTCCATGGTTATCCGGCACGGCGCGATGGCACCGCGCCCCTCTGCCGCGGCCCGACTCCGGCTGCGGCTTCTTTCGGCCTCAATGGCGACGCCCGACGGTGTCGCGCACCTTCACCTTGTGATATTCCTCATTCCTGCACAGTGTCGTTGCACCGCGCCCCCTTCATCCCAAACCACCACAATGAACATCAACAAAGGGGGAGGAGGATCGGTCGTGTTTGTGCGGCCCGACCTCCTCCCGTTAATTGATAACATGCAGATAAGAAAGAATAATAATGAATGCCAAAATAAGCCACGAACCTAAAACAACTTCGACAAGTAAAGCACAAATTTAATCCATTAAATCTGAACTTATAACCCTACCTTAAAGTTTTCTTACAAAGATCGTCGCAGGAAAACAGCGTCGCGAGGGTGATTCGATGATGGCGTTGGTGAGCGTCCAAGAAGAGGATGTCGTCTCACACCAACTGTAGAGAAGGGAGAGATTGGCACGTCATCTCTCCTTGGTGCTCCGACGTTCTCCGCGTTCTTCAATGAGGGGGAATATGTTCTTCAAGACCACAAGAGTTCTCTCCTCTATTCCACACACGAATCAACCCACCATAAAATAATACCTTGTCTTATTTTATTCACACACACATGCCAACATTAATTTGAAATTCAAAAGATCCCATTCAATTAATTAACTTAATTGAAGAGCATTTAACAATCAAATTAATTACAAGAGTTGACGTGTCATAAGAGGGGAAGAGGGTGTGTTACACAATTAATTGCTAGAGGGGGGTTTAATGGGGTGTTGCAAAAATTGAAGGAGGTGGGGGCTCGTGTGGGCCCCACACCAACTTCCTCACATCTTCCTTTTTCATAACACATAAACCATCTGTAGTGCAATAAAAATATAATTGTATAACAACTATATTTTTATTCTTCACATTTTTAACAACTCCTCCCGAGTTAACACGCCATCGGAAAAGGGGTTCCTAAGAAATTACCGGCACTGCGGTTTCATCGGTGCCCTCAGATTTCGATTTCGATCACTGGTTCAAAAGTTAGGAAAAACCTGCTCTTTCGTTCACTAAACGTACCCGAGCTAAACTTCAGAAATTGATTCCGGGCACACCGAGCCTCAGAATCAGGTACCGTCATAAACTGCGTACTCGTAAAATCCCAAAGAATTTAAGAAAAAAAATTCCCTTGAAATTTACGGGTCTTTATAGAGCAGGCCAAACAAACAAGGATCAGACCCTCCGCCACTTCAGTATTTGTCTAGTTCTTCAAGGAATAATTTCCAACTCCGCAAAAATTCGAATCTGGATTCCACGCAGTGACAGAATCAACCCGGGAGACCCATAGGTGCATTTAGAAGGGAAAATGGACCACCATATCTCACTCAGTGGCCCGCAGAAGATCTGTCGGCGCAGCGGTGGCTCACATTGGCCGGTCGCGGTGGTAGCGGGTGGCGCACCACGGAGGGGATCCGCGACATTGAGCTATGGTGGCAGGGGTGGTCGCCTATTGATTGGTCGTGTAAGAAAAATGGTGTTGCACCATCGTGCACTATAGATGGAGGCCACAGCTTCGAAGTCGTGGCGGAGGGGGACCCACGCCCTACGGGTCCCGCAGAGAGTAAGGCGGTGTCGTGTGGCACTGCCAGTTAAAGAGTTGAATGGATCTTAATCAATTTGGGAAGGAGGGTTCGTGCGACCCCTCACACAGGTCGTGCTCAGCCGGTGGGCTAGGCTGGTCCGCTGCCCAGTGGGTTGAGCCCATCGTGGCCCAGTCGGTTTGGGCCGAGTCGGTTCGGGTCAGGCCAATCCATAGTCCAGCCAGTTCGGGTTGGACCGGGTCAGACTCGGGTCGAACCTGGACTGGGTTGAGTTGACCCGAACCAGGTCAGGTCGGCCGAGGCCGGTTCGAACTGGACTCGGACCCTTTATGTCCCAGTTTTGCTTAAAAGACCATATTTTACAAACTAGAAATTTTTTTCATGATCCTTCTATGATGTTGGAATCCTTGGGATACGACGGTCCTTTTGAGATACTCCACCTGAGTTTTGAAAAAATTTGGAGTATATCCGGATTGGATCTTATCTGAATCCAACCAGGCTCTCGACACTAAAATGCTTATAACTCTCAGACCAGGCATCTGATTGAAACACGTATGTTGTGTTGGAACCCTAATGACATGACAGATCATTGGGTTACTTCTTCATGGGACTTCATTATGGTTGAAGTATGGATGATGGCTTTAGGTGAGGATACTCCCAGAATCAAGCATACTATGTATGGCAATCCAATGGTTGGTTGAGACGTGAAGAATGAATAGTGATCCTGTGTGGATCATCACCTAGCGATCCTGTGTGGATCAACACCTAGAGATCCTATGTGGATCAGCACCTATCGATCCTGTGTGAATCAGTACCTAGAGATCCTGTGTGGATTAGCACCGAGCGGTCCTGTGTGGATCAGTAGCAGAACCCTTGACAAAATAATATGATCTAGCTTTACGACTAATCATTTGTAGTTCTGTACTTAAGTTATACCTGGTTTGAGCTGAGTCTTTTTCTTTGTGCTTTTTTATTGAGATCATGTTTTTTTGTTTTCCTTTTTGGAATTCTGAGAGCCCTTCGGGGGTCTTCGGGTCCCTACTAAGTATTGTTATACTCACCCCTACATGGGCTTCACCCGCACCTTGTTGTATCTTGTGCAGACAACGAGCAGCTTGGCTGAGACTATTGGAGCAAGGACCAAGCAGTTCCCGGAGGTGATTGGTTGATGTGGAGAGATGTGGAGATGATTTTTACCTACCCTTCAGGTATGATCCTTGGTGGAGGATCATAGGAGTTGTTTTCTGATTTCTTTTGTAGTTGTATCTTTTTATTTGGGCTTGTATTCCACCCCCCTTTACTTTCAATACACACTTTTAATACTGCAATTTTACTTCGTGGTTGCATCTTGTTGTGTTCTTGGACTTTGTGTTTTTACAGGTTTAAAGAAAAAGCCTTCCTGTTTTATGGATACGCCTTTCCAATGTTGGTTGCTAACCCTTGTCCCATAGAAGGTAGTCTTGGGGTAGTTATGGAACGAGCCCTGGGGGACGGTTCGTGATAAGGATGATGGGATCAGCATCTCCCATTAGTTGATTTCTCATACAAAAATAGCTTCTACTTGGGTATTCAGATGGCTCCATATGAAGCACTATATGGAAAGAGATGTAGAACTCAAACCTTTTGGTATGAAGTTGGGGAAATAAAGCTACTTGGACCTGATCTTGTACAAGAGATGACAAAAAAGGTTCAATCCATCCAGCAACATATCAAATCTGCTCAGAGTCGGTAAAAGAGATATGTTGAAAACCATCGAAGGGACTTAGATTTTGACAATAGAGATAAATTCTACCTTCAAATATCACCATGGAAACAAGTCGTGTGGGTTAGAAAGAAAGGAATGCTAATCCCAAGGTACATTGTCCCTTTTGATATCCTTGATCGCCTAGGAGCTGTGGCCTATCAGATTTCCCTTCCACCGAATATGGCTCATGTGCATGATGTGTTCCACGTATCACTCCTGGGAAATTACATACCAGATCCCTCTCATGTACTAAACTCAAAGGTGGTACAGCTATAAGATGATCTCTCTTATGAGTAGAATCTAGTAAAGATTCTAGAGTAGAGAGATAAGGTTCTATGCAACAAGACAACACACCTTTTCAAAGTGTTGTGGAGGAACCAAAAGTATAAAGAAGCAACATGGGAACCAAAGGAGGTGATGAAGGAGAAGTACCCTCACCTATTTTTGTAGAAAAAAATATCAATGGAGAAATTTCAAAAGGTGGGGAAGAATGTAAAGACCCGAAGTTTTATCAATGGAAATTCCCTTCTTATAATTATGTCAAATAGAATCACATTAGGAAACACAATACCACGTCATGCTTAAAAAAATAATAAATACAATGTGACCTTTATATCCTAGGTTTTAAACATAATTTTTCCACTTCTTTGTTTTGAATTTTGAAAATCTGACATACACTGTTGTGATTAGTAAGATATATGGAGTCTGATAGGAAAACTTAATTTTTGGTGAATAGTAACTTACCCTTATGAATAGTAATGTTACCCTTATGAATGGTAATATGAAACTTATGAATATTAATTCATCCAATTTAATAGTAATCATACCAATAAAATTATAAATAAATTTTATTCATCTTATAAGTGATAATATAATATAATTATAAGTAAATAATTTTTTAAAAAATTATTAATTAAGTGTTGGTATTTTTATAATTCATAAATATTTTATGATTAATTTAAAAGAAAAATTAATTTTACAAAAGGTAATCCTAAATTAATAATTTTATATCTTCTGATTTTAAGATAATTTTATGATATCTTAAGTAATTTTTCAATGTGTTATGAAATCAGTTATAATTTTAAAATTTGTATTTTCCAAGTAAATGATGGTTTTAATTAAAAAATAAATTACACATATTTATAAAATTATTTTCATAAAATTAAGTTCATTTTTAAATTATACACATCAAAAAATGGTTAAGGTGGATTTTTTTTATTTTTCTGAAATACTTTATTTTTTGGTGAATAGTGAAATTCGATAATTTACAAAATATGCTAAATAAATGAATTTATACATCATGATTGAGTCATGGATGATGTAAATTGACATTGGTTCAAACTCACATGCACTAATTGTTGTATTTGGTCATAATAATCCTCACTATTTCTTGTCTTGAGAAAAATAATAAGAAAACACCTCTCTCCTCCACTATAAATACCACCCCTCACACCCTCTTCTACTCACACATCTCAAGATTTGATCCTTTACTATATTATTACCAATACTCTTACCTAGTACCTACCCCACGTCTAGGATATCTTGGTCTCATCAAAATACCAATCCTAGGTTCCTTGAGGAGGATCTCAATAGGCGAATTCAAGAGGTAAATCCTCTCTCTTTTCTTTTAATTTCCTTTCAATTTCAATTTATTTTTTATTATTTCCTCTCCTCCCTTAATCCAAATGGAATGATAACTCTATTACATTACATAAACTGTAATTATGTCATGTTAATTTAATATCCAACATTTAACTCCTCCGTCTCTCTCTTTCATCTTAAAAATGAAATCATCGTCCGTGATGTGTCGATTTACCGACATCATGGGCGATGCACTTTCATTTTCCTTAAACATATTAAAGGATTTTAATAAGTACATTAAATTTTAAAAAAAATATTGTAAATTTTATTTTATAACCCTATTTATGTTCTAGAAATGACTTATACTAATAATACTAAATGATAATACAAAACGAGTTCGTACCGTTCAAAAAACTGCCAAAATTAACCTAATATGATCATCATTAACTTTTATCTAATGAATCATCCTCATGGTACATAACCAAATCCTTTATAAGATAATTTAAACTTCTTTAATATCATTAATAACATATAATACAATTTTGGATGTTCATCCTAATTATAAGTTAACTTCCATTCATGAATACAAAGTGAACCGATCATGGAAACCATGAAAATAAATGCTCCCAAAATATGAAATTAAACTCTATAACTCATCCAAAGGCATATATAAGAACATAATAAAACCATAATGAATCATATTCACGTATAAAATTTTCTTTAATTGTTAACTATTTAATCTAATGTGATTATATAGGATATTAACAGGAGGGAATATTTCAGAAAAAAGGTAAGAAGTTTCTCAAACCCAACTCTCTCTATTTGGGTTTTCCCTCTTTCACCCCATTTTCAGTATGTTTATTCCTTAAAAATAATTTATTTGTCATTATATTATATTTTTTGTGATATACATGTTTCTTACTGGAGTTTATGGAAAACATTATGTTTTCCAAAAGAACTCTTCTTTCAAAACACACCTTTTACTTCTAACTCAAGGTTGATGATTCTTATATCAGGTATGGTATTCCCCCTTTCATTTGGGAACCCAAAGTTTATGAATATATGCTTATTAGATGAAACCCATTCATTTCCATGGTTTATTTATGTTCACGGTTTATATATGCTCTATGTGTCATGCATGATAATGTAAATGTTATGATGTGACAAGTGTGCCCAGAAATATATAGCACTCCAATGCATTTGGTAATGTGATTAATATCATGAGTAAAGTGAAATATGCATGAACATGATGCCATATTTTTTCACAACTATTTGTGGTAGTTGAACACTAAGACATGCTATTTCATTTTTAGGCATTTCTATATTCCAAGTCTTTTCTTAATTCTTCCTCTCATGATTATGATCTTATGTCTATGTTATAATGATAATTATTACACTCACCCCATGTTATATTGTTTCATGTTCTTATCTATATTCTTACAAGGATTTTAGCTCACCCATTTTTTATGTATATACTTAGGTGACTACTTTTACTTAGGAGAATTAAAGGGCCAATAAGAATCTAGAGAATAATAAATTAATTAAATGTTTATGTTTTATTTTGTAAAATTATGTATGGTCATAGTTTTTCCAAGATGATAAACCTTTGGATCCTCTTTGTGTAATGATTTTATATTTTTTATCTTTAAAATGATGTAATATTAATGTAAGAAAAATAAGGGTCAATATACCTACCCTGGGGTTTGAATTTATAGGTTTCTCGTCTGCTAGTTGTCTCTATGGGTTTGACCCTACACTACCTATTTACTATTCCTTCATAGTCAAGGGTAGTTTGGGATATAAATTTCTAATCTGAACACACCCATAGGATTTAAGAACTTCTATTGAGTGCATAAAATTTACAATCATTTTTTAGATTAATTTTCATGATGTTAAGTATGTTTTTCTGTTTTTAGGGATAGGAAAGGCTTTAATGTGGGGAATTTTATGTGGCACAATATTTGAGTATATGAAACATATATTTTCATATCAATTGATAATTATTTTGTGATAAATTTTATTTTTAATGATGAATTCTTGATCTATAATATTTTTTGTGAAAATTTATTTTCATTATATAATTAATTAAAATCATGTATTTTGGATCATAAATAATCAAAAAATTTATTCTTTGACTATTATCTATTTATTATAATAATTATTTTTATGTTGGTTGATGATTCTGAATTTTAGTAATATTTATTTGAGGTTTATTTGTTATTTTTTTGAATTTTAATCAATTTATAGGTAATTAAATGAATATTCAAAAAATATTTTGTGATTTAATATTATTTTGGAAATACTAAATCATGTTGAAAATTTATTTTTTCTATATAAATATTTTAATGTGTGTTGAGTTAAGTTGTAATGATACTTTAAATAGAATATCTAATTGACATTTGAATTGATTTTTTAAGATTTTTTATCTAAATTTTGAATTTAATTCTTGATGTCAAACCTTTTTATGGAGTTTAAGATTTGTGGAATTTTAATGGTAGAATATGATTAAATCAAAATTGTGGTGGATTCTTATGAGTAAAAAAATAAGGAGAGACATGTGTTAGAATAATTCAATTCTTCAATGGGATATGTAAGAATAAATATAGAAGTTGTCAGGTTACATAAGAGAAATTATAGAAGATCCTTAGTGATTCATAATAATAAATAAAGGTAAGGATCAAATTAATATAATATTAAATAGAAAAAAATATGACATAAAAAATATTAACTCCAAAATCATCATGTCAGGTAAGAATAAATCCTCAACGATTCAGGGTTGAGAAGCATATCCACTAGAGTCTAAAATAATATCATAATAATTTTGGATTTTTAGAAGAATAATTAGTTATATTCCTAATAATATATGGTAAGTTAACTAACTCATGTAAGATTAAACACATAGGCCCAACACTTTCTTGAAACTCCTCATGTAATATTAAATCTAAGAAGAGGCCTTCACATAAGGGGAAAAATCATTTTAGAAGATTAACTCCAAAATCATGATTTTTCATAAGAATAAGTGTGATGGAGACCACAGACCCTAGATATGTTGGAACTAAAAATGATTGTTCCACTAGTGTGGAAATAATATTGATATAAAAAAAATAAAAAATATAGAAAGATAAAGACATCAAATGTAACATGGAATAGATTTTCACCACTTTTGTTATTGACGTTTTTCTATATTACATCCTTTAAATTTATGTTTCCACATTTTTCATTTTATTTTAATTTTTTAATTATTTCCTCCCCAGTGGCCAATCATTTCCAATCCCAATAAATGGTATTAAGGTGATGTTATAGCCCATTTTTTCATGTCTTTTTTTGGTATTGATAATTATGATAAATTGAATATTTCATGTGATTGTGGTGGTGAATTATATTTCACACTAGAAAAATTTTATTGAAATTATTAAATACATTATTAGGAAACAATGGAGGTTTTGGACTGATGATATGTCTACATGGTGATTAAATTCAATAATGAAAAATTCAAGGGGAATGATTTTTCATTTTGGAAAATGAAATTTCAATAAATATTGGAGAAGAATAATTACCTACTATAAATTAGTGAAATAACAATAAGAGTTATAGAGGATAAATGGAATTATATGGACTAGAATGTAATTACCAAAATCAATTTGTATTTGAAAGATGGGATCTTACCAAGAATTCTGGAGAAAAGGAAGGCAAAGGAAATTAAAGATATTATAATGAAGCCGTATGATTTTAGGTAAAAACACAAAAAAAAAATTACTAAAACGAGAATTATAAACTATTAAAATGGTGGAATTAGAAATGTTGATAGGCCACATAAACACTCTAATTATCTTATTTTCTTATCTTATACTGTTATTCTATAAAATATGGGATACTAAATTTGTATATATTATGCTATAGAGTTTTTCAAATTTATATGATCATCTCATTAGAAAACTTACTAATAATATCTTGTTGGATATGTTTGTCATAAATTAATTTGTATTCATAGTTCTTGAAGAATAAATTTGGTACAAGAGAAATTAGGATATATAGACAACTTCACACCAAGTGGTGGTACAGTTAATAGATAGATAGAGGTTGATAGAGTGTGTTTCTAGTGGAATCCAAAATCACGAAAAATATAACTCAAGGAGAAATAAAAGGAACGTCACATGTTATAATTACAAAAATAAAGGGCACATAAAGGACTATTTGAATAATAAGAGTTGTGGAAATAAATCTTAATGAAATATGTCAAGTACTTGTAATAATGGTGATATACTATTCAGTGATGTAATTACAGTTGTTGGAGGTGGACAACATCTCAATAATGCCTAGTTTATAAGGACCCAGCCTTATTACATACATAATTTTGAATTTATTCAAGAAAACACTTCCTTTTACATTTAATATCTTTTAAAGATTAGATATTTAGAGAATTAGGACAATACATTAATAACATTACACATTATTACAGAGTGGATAGCATAAAAACAATTTCCATTTTTTTTTTAAAATATAAAACATTAAAACTTAAAAAAAGACTCATTGACAATTATTCATCACTTAACATGTATTACTTCCTTGTATTACACATCCATTAACCTATGAAAGTGATTTTAAAACTTTGGATGATCACAAAATCTCAGTAAGGGATGGAAAAGAAGGAAAGATCACATTAGTCCACGAATACTCGTAATGTATGAAAGCATTTTCCAAAGACATTATTGTCACCAATATATACTTACTTTGTGTAACATTAGATTTACACAAGATACACACAAAAATGAGAACATAAATACAATCATAAATGTATCTTGGGGAATTACTTACATAATCTTGTAACCATTCTTGGCTACCTTATTATTTTTAACCCTCACGGCTACCTTACTTTGTGTAACTATCGCAGTTTCACTTGGTGTAACCATACGGCCGACCTCCAACTTACACATAACCAATGCATTGGAGGGAAATATAGGTCCCACCCTTAATCATAAATAATTCCCAATAACCAAAACATAATCATACTACATGACTAATTACATAAAAACATTGCTTTGGAATTTCGTAAAACCGAATTTAAATAGAGGATTTTTTAAGAAAAGACCCTTATAAATATCATACAATTGAAAAGAGACTTAATATAGTAGATTTATTATGTATATATACTGTAAATACACATAATAAAACATAATATAAATAGAACCCATCACACAAACAATTTAAATAGCACATAAATAATGAAGTAGAAGGTTAACCCAAAGAATGGAAATCGGGTTAAGAATTCCCTTACCTCGGGTTTGTCTTACATCCAACTTGTTTTAAACTCATATATAATGGTTAAAATATTGTTATAAATCTTTCACAGAAACATTTTCATGTTTATAACATCTTATATGATCATTTCATAACATCATTTCACCCTTTAATTGTTAGTATTTTTCCCCTTGCACTGTTTTTGGGTAAGTTCTTTACATGATTTCCAAGATTGGTTCATGATGGATGTTCTTGTTGATTGGAATTCAAACTCAAGAATTGGAATGGAAAGGTATTTACATATTTACAGTACCATAATTTATATCATTTATCATTTTGATGTTTAATATGAGGATGATTCATAAGTAAAAACATCAATGATGTTCGTTTAGATCATTTTAGTGGTTCTTTGATAACAACAACCTCATTTTCTCTTATAATTTAGAACCATGAGTAAAAAAGAATTACAGAACCATGGATGAGTCATAATAAATATATTATAATCTGGTTCAATCATAAAAATGGTTTGATGACCATACTTGAAGGAATTAATGCATATTGAAATCACATCATCCATGATGTCGGTAATTCGACACATCACGGACAATATTTTAATTCCTTGAATAAGTGGGGGAGGAGAAAAATAATGATGATGAATTTTCCATGAACATGAGATAATAAATAATATACAAGATTTTATATCTTTCATTCCTATTGGTAATATGAGGTGAGGAAAGAATAATAAAATAAATGAATCTTAAAATAAAAGAAAACATGATAAATTTCTCACGAAAATTCTACAGCCTAACGGCGTCTCTTAAAATTTCATAAAAATAGTTTGATGAGAGGAAGTGGATATATCATCATTCATAAATAATATGGGAAGTAAGGTGGGATATTTAATGAAATATACCATCATAATCCAAAGGGAATGGAAGATAATAACATAAAATGAAAGGAAAGAAAGAAAATAAAAGAGGATGTTTACCTCATGATCTATTCTCCTTGAGATCCTCCTTAAGGGCTTTGGTTTTAGTCTTTTAGTGTGACAAGTAGCTCTAGGACGTGGGGAAGAAGATTGGGGAGGGAATTTGGTAGAAATTAGACAATTCTCAAGGAGTGAGGGTGGTATTTATAGTGGAGGAGAGGGGGTATTTTTCATTATTTTAATCATTATTATAATATTTTTGCTCAAGACTATGAATAATCATAATTCATGTGACCCCAAATAGTAATAATGTCATGTGAGTTTGAACCAATTGGTCTTACATCATCCTTTAATCACCTATGATGCATTAAATCAAGTATTTAGCATTTATCATATTTTATCTTATTTTACTATTCATCAAAAATTCTTGAATTTCAGAAAAATCCCAAAAATTTACCCTAACCATTTTTTAATGTGTAGAATTCAAAAATGAAGTCCATTTTTAAAAAATAATTTTCTAAATATTTTTAATTTAATTTTTAAATAAAAGCATACTTAATTCAAAAATTAACAGTTCTAATTCTACAACTACTTCTTTATCACAAGGAAAAATTAACCAATATGTTATTATCTTCTAGCCTTAAGAAAATAAAATAATAATAAAATTTACTATTAATTAGGGTCATATTACAATTCATAATACTATTCATAAGGGTATGTTACTATTCACCAAAAAAAAGTTGGTTCTAGTAGACTCCAAATAACATACTGAACGCAATTGTAGATAACAGTTTCTTGAAATTCAAAACATAGAAGTGGAAAAGTTATGTTTTAAAGGATAGTTATAAATATCTACTTTAAATAAAGTCTCATGCATTTCAATTTATTTTTAGAAAACCTTGGGGTGTTACATTATCCCTACCTTCTGGAAATTGGATCCTCGCAGTTTTATTTACTTATTAAACAAGTGAGGGTTCCTTTCCCTCATAGAATTTTCGGAATCCCATGTTTCTTCTTCAACCATGTGGTTTCTCCACAAAACCTTTACCTGGTGGATTACCTTATTCCACAATACCTGTTCCCTTCGATCTAGAATCTGAACTGGTTTCTCTTCATAAAAAAGGTTCTCCTCCAACTGAACTGATTCTAGGCTCAAGACATGTAATGAATCTGGCACATACTTTCTCGACATCGAAACATGAAAAAAAAGTGTGTACCTAAAACAAGCTCAAAGGAAAAGCTACGTGGTATGCAAATATTCCAACTTTATCCAAGATTTTAAAAGGACCGATGAACCGTGGACTTAGCTTCCCTTTCTTACCGAAACACATCACACTTTTTCAAGGAGATATTTTAAGGAAAACATGGTCACCTACCTCAAAAGCGAAGTCTTTCCTTCTGTTATCTACATAACTTTTCTACCTCCTCTGAGTTGTCCTCACGTGTTGCTAGATCATCCTCACATTCTCAGCCACTTCTTCAACTAATTCTGGCCCCATCTACTTTCTTTCACCGAATTCATCCCAAAACTATGGAGTCTAACACCTCTTCCCATACAAGGCCTCAAAAGGTGCCATTTGAATACTGGAATAAAAACATTTATTATAAGAAAACTCAACTAAAGAAATATGATGATCCAAACTTCCCTGATAGTTCATTGAACAAGCTTGAAGAATATCCTCCAATGTTTGAATCATTCGTTCTGACTGCCCATCTGACTGAGGATGAAAAGTTGTACTAAAATTTTACTCTATTCCCAATGACTTCTGAAGTCCCTTCCAAAAGTTATAAGTGAACCTGGGATCTTGGTTAGATACAATGGAAATAGGAACTCCATGTAACCTGACAATCTCTTTGAGGTACAATCGGGAAAGTTGATCCAAAGTAATTGTATCTCGAATAGAAAGAAAATGTGCCGACTTTGTGATCCGATCAAAAATAACCCAAATCACATTGTTACCTTGAGAATTATTTGGTAGTCCCAACAAAAAGTCCATGGATACATTCTACCATTTTCACTCTGGCATTGGCAAAGGCTGGAGCATCCCTTTTGGTAACTGCCGCTACGCTTTAACCTGTTGACACGTCAACTATTTCATGGTAAAATCAGCAATATATCTTTTCATTCCATACCACCAATAATACTCCTAAAGGTCTCTATACATATTAGTACTTCCAGGATGAATAGAAAATGGAGAACTATGAGCTTCGCAAAACAAATATTTCTTCAACTAAGAATCACTGGTCACACACAACCTTTTTCCAAATCTTAAAACACAATCTTTGTCAAGTTTAAATTATGGAAACTTACCCATTTTAACCAATTCTACCTTTTTCTGTAGCTCATGGTCTTTTTTCTATGCTTTCTTAATTATGTCTGACAACAAAGACTACACTGAAACCTGAAACAAAATAGAGGTATTCCCTTCACCAACAACTTCTAAGCCAAAATTCATCAAATCATTAATCAAGGGATCATGTTCCAAACTTAGCATGTTTAATGATGCATGATGTTTCTGACTTAAGGTATCTACCACTTCTTTTGATTTCCCAAGATGTTAATTGATCATGCAGTCATAATCCTTTATCAATTCTAGCCATATTCTCTACCTCATGTTTAATTCTTTCTGAGTGAATATATACTTTAGAATTTTATGGTTAGTATATATTTGGAATTTGGTTCTGTATAGATGATACATCCAAATTTTCAAATAAAAAACCATAGCTTCCAATTACAAATCATGTGTGGGATAATTTAGCTCATGAGGTTTAAGTTGTCTCAAAGAATAGGCAATTACCTGATCATTCTGCATCAAAACACAACCAAGTCCCTTCAAAGAAGCATCACTATAGATGACAAACTCACCATTTCAGGAAGTTAAGGCCAAAACTGGAGAACTCGCTAATCTCTTCTTCATTTCCTGAAAACAAACATCACATTCCTCTTTCCAAACAAATTTAACCCCTTTCCGTGTTAACTTAGTTATCGGGCTAGATAACTGTGAAAAGTTCTTAAAAAATCGTCGGTAATAACTTGCTAACCCAAGAATAATACAAATCTCTGTAACATTTTTGGGTCTTGTACATTCATCAACTAGTTTTGTTTTGGTAGGATCAACTATTATTCCATCCCTATTTACAATGTGCCCAAGAAAATAAATTTTTTGTAACCAAAAATCATGCTTGCTGAATTTTCCATATAGTTTCTTTTCTTTTAAAGTTTTCAAAACAACCCTTAGATGTTTCCATGCTCCTCTTTATTTTTGGAAAATACCAGAATGTCATCAATAGATACAACCAAAAACATATCCAAGAACTCATGAAATACTTTATTCATAAGATTTATGAATACAGTAGGTGCATAATCCAAACGGCATAAAAACAAATTTATAATGCCCATATCTAGTATGAAATATTGTTTTCATGATGTCATCCTCCTTCACCTTCAGCTGATGGTATCCGAATCTCAAGTTAATCTTGGAAAAGTACTGAGCTCCCTGGATCTGATCAAACAATTCATCGATATGAGGCAAAGGATACTTTTTTTTAACATTTATGTTATTTAAAGCTCTATAATCAATGCAAAGTCTCATGGAATCATCTTTATTTTTAACAAACAAAATAGGGGCTCCCCATGGTGAAGTGCTAGGATGAATGAATCCTTTTTCAAGCAAATCTTGTAACTGATTTTTCAATTCAAGAAGTTCTATTAGAGAAATATGATAAGGGGGTTTTGAAATTGGCTTAGCATTAGGAACAAATTCAATTGTAAATTTGACTTCTCGATCAGGTATGACACTGGGTAACTCATCATAAAAAACATCAAGGTATTCATTTACCACTAGCATATCATTAATTTGAATAGTTCCATTATTTTCAAAAATATGAGCAAGATAACTTTGATTTACATCTTTCAATAGTTTCTCAGCTTCCGGATATGTTATAAATTATATGGGTTCATTCTTGTATACAAACATAAACACTTTCTAGAAAAACAACTTTTTTATCTCTATAGTCAATTATAGCATGATAATCAAAAAGCTAGTCCATTCCCAGAATAACATCAAACTCGACTAAGGGTAAAACAACAAGGTTTTCAAATAAATTCCTTCTATAGACCACAATATAAAGATTCTTATAATTCCTCTTTGCTATAACATTTCCCCCTGGTGTTTTAACATCAAGTTCAGGTCTCATTTGTTGAGGTGGTATTTCCAAATTACTAGTAAATTTCTTAGAGATGAATGAATTTGCAGACCCCATATCAAAAAAAAACTTTAGAAAAATCTGAGTGAACAAACAAAGTACCTGATACAACTTCATTGGATAGCCTGACATCTTCTGATATAGTCGCAAAGGATCTCACTACACCTTTCTGCTTGTAGTTTGGCTTCTTTGCATCATTCGGATCACTCTTTGGGAGGGCATTTTCATAGTGACCCATCTCACCACATTTAAAATAGTTTACAGTTTTCTTATCAGGATTAGTCTTAGGATCATTTTCATTGCAATCTCAGTCCATATTTCCAAACTTACCACATTTAAAACACTGTCTAGTTTTTCTAAGACATTCCCTAGGGTGCTTCTTGCCACACTTTTCACAAACTAGAAATTGGATTTTCTTACCATTAGATTTCTTTGGTTGATTCTTACCCATTGTTTTCCAGCTGGACCTCTTCTTCTCTTTGTCTCCAAAATGCATAAGATCATCAGAAAAACTCCATCTCTACCCTCTCAGCACATCGGATAAGTTTCTCATAACATTTTAATTCATGGGAGGCCAACTCCCTTCGATACCTTGGTTTTAATCCTGAGTAAAAGCGGTTGATTTTTCTATCAAGATTCAGAATAATATTTGGAGCATACCTCGCCAGTCAGGTGAAGTTCACTTCATACATATCCACTGAATCTTCCTCCTTCTATTTCAATTCAAGGAATTTCTTCTCCATTCTAAGTCTCACCACCTTAGGAAAATATTTTTCAAGTAAAAGACTTTTAAATTCATCCCTATCTAAGTCATAAAAATCCTCTCTACCCCTAATATTACTTACCATTGACCACCACTGATCATCTTCCCCTTCAAAATGATAAATGGAAAGACTTACCTTTTAATTTTTTAAACATCCCATAACATCGAATATCTTTTCAAGGGCTTTGATCCATCCTTCAGATGCTACTGGGTCAGAAGATCCATTGAATGCAGGAGGATGTTGTCTCATAAAATGTTTCACTACTATAATGTTCCATTGTGGTTCCTCTATTGGTTCTATTGCATGGATACCACCACCATTTATTGACTACGTTAGCTGAGCCATTACTGTCACAAACTGCTCGGTTCCAATCCCTACTATTTTGGGCTGTAGTTCCGGAAGGATGTCATTCTGTTGGTGCCTCTCTTCTTCAGCATCCCTGTTCCTTCTGTGGACAACAATTCTAAACAAACATATCATAGATGAAGAAACATGGTAATATTTAAATGCTAAAACATTTCAAATTAAACATAGAGTGAAAATTATTTATGGTATTCTATTAACATCACCCTAACCCCTAAAGTTATATAAACCATCCTCTGATACCAACTATAAGGACCCATCCTTATTACATACATAATCTTGAATTTAGTCAAGAAAACACTTAATTTTACATTGAATATCTTTTCAATTTTATAGCTTTATATAATTAATACAATACATTCATAACATTACACATTATTACAGAGTGGATACCATAAAAATAGTTTCCATTTTTTTTAAATATAAATCATTAAAAATTAAAACAAGACTCCTTGAAAATTATTCAACACTTAACATGGCTTCCTTCCTTGTCTTAAACATCCATTAACCTTTGAAAATAATTTTAAAACTTGGGATGATCACAAAAGCTCAGCAAGGGACGGAAAATAATAAAAGATCACATTATTCCATGAATACTCGTAACGTATGAAAGCATTTTCAAAAGACATTATTGTCACCCATATATACTTACTTTGTGTAACATGAGATTTAAACAAGATACACACAAACATGAGGACATAAATACAATCATAAAGGTATCTTTGGGCATTACTTACATAATCTTGTAACCATTCTTGGCTACCTTATAATTTGTAACCCTCACAGCTACCTTGCTTTGTGTAACAATCGCAGTTACACTTGGAGTAACCATAAGGCCGACCTCTAACTTACACATACCCAATGCATTGGAGGGAAATATAGGTCCCAACCTTCATCATAAATAATTCCCAAGAACCAAAACATAATCATACAACATGAATAATTATATAAAAACATTTCTTTGGAATTTCGTAAAACTGAATTTAAAAGGAGGATTTTTAAAGAAAATCCCCTTATGAATATCATACAATTGAAAAGAGACTTAATAGAGTTGATGGAGTATGTATATATACTGTAAATACACATAAAAAACATAATATGAACATAACCCATCACACAAACAATTTAAATATCACATAAATAATGAAGTAGAAGGTTAACCCAAAGAATGGAAATCGGGTTAAGAATTCCCTTAACTCGGGTTTTTCTTACTTCCAACTTGTTTAAAACTCTTGTATAATGGTTAAAAAATTGTTATTAATATTTTAAAGAAACATTTTCATGTTTATAACATATTATATGATCATTTCATAACATCATTTTACCCTTTAATTGTTAGTATTTTTCCCCTTGCACTGTTTTTGGGTGAGTTCTTTACATGATTTCCAAGATTGGTTCATGATGGATGTTCTTATTGATTGGAAGTGAAACTCCAGAATTGGAATGGAAAGGATTTTACATATTTCCAGTACCATAATTTATATCATTTATCATTTTTATGTCTAATATGAGGATGATTCATAAGTTAAAACATCAATGATGTTCGTTTAGATCTTTTTTGTGGTTCTTTGATAACAACAACCTCATTTTGTCTTATAATTTAGAACCATGAGTAAAAAAGAATTCCAGAACCATGGATGAGAAATAATACATATATTATAACCTTGTTAAATCATAAAAATGGTTTTATGACCAAACTTTAATGAATTAATGCAAATTGAAATCACATCGTCCATGATGTCGGTAGTTCGACACATCACAGACAATATTTTAATTCCTTGAATAAGTTATGGAGGAGAAAAATAATGATGATGAATTTTCCATTAACATGAGAGAATCCATAATTTAAAATATTCTGTAGCTTTCATGACTCTTGGTAATAGGAGGTGAGAAAAGAAGAAGAAAAAAAGTAATATTAAAATAAAATAAAACTTGATAAATTTCTCATAAAAATTCGGCAGCCTAACGACATCTCTTAAAATTTCATAAAATAGTTTGATGAGAGGAAGGGGATACCTCATCATTCATAAATAATATGGGCATTAATGGAGGATATTTAATAAAATATCCCATCATAATCCAAATTTAATGGAAGAGAATAACATAAAATGAAAGGAAAGAAAGAAAATAAAAGAGGATGTTTACCTCTTGATCTATTCTCCTTGAAATCCTCCTTAAAGGCTTTGGTTTTGGTCTTTTGGTGAGACCAGCAGCTCTAGGACGTGTAGAAGAATATTGGGGAGGAAATTTGGCAGAAATTATACAATTCTCAAGGCTTGAGAGGTGTAGGAGGAAGAGGGGAGTGAGGGTGGTATTTATAGTGGAGGAGAGGGGGTATTTTTCATTATTTAAATCATTATTATAATATTTTTTCTCAAGACTATGAATAATCTTAATTAATGTGACCCAAAATAGTAATAATGGCAGGTGAGTTCGAACCAAGTGGTCTTACATCATCCTTGAATCACCTATGATGCAGTAAATCAAGTATTTAGCATTTATCGTATTTTATCGTATTTTACTATTCATAAAAAATTCTTGAATTTCAGAAAAAACCTAAAAATTCACTCTAAGCATTTTTCAAAATGTATAATTAAAAAATGAATTCTATTTTTGAAAAATAATTTTCTAAATATTATTAATTTAATTTTTAAATAAAATCATACTTAATTCAAAAATTAACAGTTCAAATTCTACAACTACTTCTTTATCACAATGAAAAATTAACCAAGATGTTATTATCTTCTATCCTTAGGAAAATTAAATAATAATAATATTTACTATCCATTAGGGTCATATTACTATTCATATTACTATTCATAAGGGTATGTTTCTATTCACAAAAAAAACAATTTGGTTCTAATAGACTCCAAATAACATACCGAACACAATTGTACATGACAGTTTCTTGAAATTAAAAACATAGAAGTGGAAAAGTTGTGTTTTAAAGGCTATTTATAAATATCTAATTTAAACAAATTCTTATGCATTTCAATTTATTTTTAGAAAAACTTATGGTGTTACATATATAATCAACTAGAAAGAAACATAGAACCTGAAATATTAAAGCGAATGGTTTGATTAGTATGAAACAATCCCAGTTGGACTTGTTTACATGGAGAATGATCACACCATAACAATGTTTGGAGTTGATACCATCAAATTGAAGATGCAAGGTGGTACTGTTCAAACCATCCAATGAGTACACCATGTGAAGGACCTGAAGAAGAACGTATTATCATTGATACAATTTGATGACATTGAGTGACAGACTCTCACCAAGAAAGGAGTGATGAATATTTTGAAGGGTTCATTTTTTGTGATTAAGCTATAGAAAATCTCAAAGAACCTATACAATATTATTAAAAAAATGTATAATCATATAGGGATGGTTGTCTTGTCATATAACTTGATGGAATAATTAACAATATCATGGGATTATAAAATTATCCATGCATTCGAATAAGGAATCAAGATTATTGTTGATCAGAAGTTTATTCTAGGGATTACAAAGGTATCCTTACCATTTTATGAGAATTTTAATTTGTGTAAGAAATATAGTTTGAAGTTTGGAATATCAATGATGATGAGCATTGATATCTTATAGTAGATCCATTCTAGTGTTTGAGAGATTCTATATCCCTAAGAGGAGAAAGGTACTATTTATCATTCATTGATTATTATTCTATGAGATGTTGAGTGTACCCAGTCAATAGGAATACAATTATTTTTGAAGTATTTAAAATAATCAAAGAATAAAAGGAGATTGAATTTAGAAAGAACATCAAGTTTTTTAGGATTGATAATGAAGAATATACAACCAATAAATTTAACACTTTTTTCAACAAGAAATAATAACTAGAAAATTCATAGCGTCATGTACTTCTCAGTATAATATATTAGCAGAGTAAGTGAATAGAACCCAATTAGACAAGACAAGGGTGATATTGAAGACATTAGGAGTTTCCAATATATTTTAGGCATGATTAGTGAAGATAACATGTTATTTGATAAATCAGTCACATTCAATGGGTATTGATATGAATTCATAAATATAGATATATATTGGTAAACCCATTTAATATTATCAGTTATATACTTTTGAAAGTATTTTATGTACATACATTAATGAATAAGAAAGATCTAAATTGGATTCAATATCAAGGAAATGTATCTTATTGGGATACATTTATGGTGTGAATGGGTATCACTTATGGGACCACACTTACTAAAAACTTATCATCAATAAATATGTCATTTTTATAAAAGATAAGTTGTAGATGATGACTACAGAGATATAGATAAAGTGGATATAAAAACTAAAATGGTCTAAGTGGAGGATGAACTGAAGGAAGAACCTATTTTATCTGAGGTATTACTAGAGAATGATAATCAAGAACCAGATAATTCATACTAAAGTGGTTATACCAATAGAAATTAACACTAATAAGGCTCTCAAACTATTTCATTTAGAGAAATATTTCATATTATTTGTTGAAAGAGGATGGTGAACTATATTCTTCTATAGAGGCAACCCAAATTTAAGACACATCCTTATATATAACAGTGATGAAAAATAAACTTGATTCCATATTTAAGAATAAGACTTAGGATCTTATTCCATTTACTCATGGAATTAATGCCATCCAAAAAAAGTTCTTTAAGATTAAATAGGATAAAAAGGACCAGGTGTACCAATATCATGAAAATTTCTGATTAAAGGATATTCTCATAAGGAAGGTACTGATTTCAAGGAAATATTTTCGCTTATTTTTAGACTCACAATTCAAATAGTTTTAGTGATGTGTATTATATATAGTTTATATCTTTTTCAGTTAGATGTGGAGACTACTTTTCATCATGGTAATATTGATGAAGAAATATATATCCTCTATTCAAACGGTTTTATAGAAGGAAGAAAAGATAACTTTTCTTGTAGGTTGAAAAAATCATTGTATAGTCTTAGTCAAATTCCATGTTACCGGTACATGATATTCAATTTCTATACGATGATCCCTTAATGTGATAGATTTCATTCAAATCCCTGTCCAAATTTTAGGGGTATAAATTATAATGATTTTATCATTCTTAAATTATATATGGATGACATGTTGTTTATAGGATCGAAAAAAGGTAATATTCAAAAGAAAAAGTCCTAGTTGGATTGGATGTTTGATATAAAGGAATATATACCAAAAAATAAGATTTATGGTATTTAGATTTACTAAAACATAGATAATGGGAATATTCGGATTTTATAGAATAATTACTTATGGAAACTTTAAAAATTGTTCAAAAATAAATATTATAAGACAATTTCTACCTATCATTCAATTAATTTCAAGTTATTTTATATTATGAGTCCTAAAAGTGAAAAAAAATAGGATATTTCTCAAGTAATATATACATTAGTAGTGGGGAGTATTATGTTTTCTAGGGTTTTTATTAGACTATACATTTCATAAGTAATGTGTAAATTTAGTCAGTACACGGTGAATCCAGGATGGTAGCATTTGAACACAGTAAAGAGGATCTTGAGATATTGCAAAGATACTTTAGATATTACATTATATTATAGAGTATTAGAGGTTATTATCATTGGATATGTTGATTTAAATTTTTTAGGAGATTATATCCAAAATAAGTCCACTAGTGGTTGTTTTTTTTACTCTTATAGGAGGTTTTATGATCTAGATTTCAAACCTACAATCAGTTGTGGATATATCCATGATATAGGTGGAGTGAATATAAGTTACACAAGACTGAAAAAAGTTATTTGGATAAGAATTTTATTAGATTAACTTGACTGTTGGTAGAAGAAAATTCTATTATCTGGTGATAATTAGAGCACCTTATATAAGTGCAAGAAATCCATATTTTCATTCTAGGAAAAATCAAGTTAGAGTGTAGTTTCATTTTGTATGAGATGTGGTAGATGAAGCATGAATATATATAAAATTCACACTAAAGATAATTTGGTATAATTATAGATAAAATAAATTGTCTCGAATAAGTTTATATGATGAATATCATTGAGTATCATTTTGGAAATATTGGAAACAAGTTTGGTAGATACAAAATATTTATAGAGATGTAATTGATTCCTAATCAAATATCCAAGTGGGAGATATGTTGAAATATGATTTTTCAAAGTAAATACCTATGTTATTTATGGATGGATAGTTTTTATACCCTCATTTTAGAGTTTTTCCCAAGTTTCATCTGGTATATGTTTATTTTTATATATTTTTTACTTTATTTTATCTCACATTAATTTCACCCCAGTGGACCAATCATATTTGGGACTGATAGACTACCCTAATAATGAATAGATAAATAAAGAACATTATTGTCTAAATTAATACCTCTAGATAAAATAATTTCTATCATGCATACTCGATACTTATAAAATGAGGTTTGAATCATAGAAGTGAGTATATTATATATTCATAAAAACTCTAAATCTGATGTTTAATTATTTTATCTTATACCTTTAATAATAAGATACTTAAAAATTTTGGGATTTTGATAAATTTTATTAATAATAGTTCTATGTTATTTATACCTTCAATATATACTTTTAGAGGTGAGAGTTATTGTATTAAAATTAGGAATATCACACAACAACTGTAAAGAACATTTGGATTAATCAATAGTAATGTATGTTCTGTATGTTTTATATAAATCTTCTAAATATATCATTGTATATGGAACATGTTTTTGTATTATTTTTCTTTTTCATTAGGTTATAGATATTTCCCCCAAAAAACCATTTATATTTCAAACTTGAAATTGAAGAACAAGCTTTAATTAATGAGATAAATTATAGTATTAAAGAATGTGATATGTTAGTGTTAATGGATTGTATGGAGACACTAAGAGGGAGTTTCAATTAGTAGAGAAATTATTTTTGTTATTTCTACTTACTCTAAAAATTAACTTGTGTGGCCTGTTAATATCTTATTATATTACTTGTGTAATTAACTCTTATCCTTCAATGAAAATATAAAAAATAAATAGAAAAAGGTACATCATAATATTGACAAGCTTCGCACACAATGTGTTGGTATACTCTTTTCTACTTCTTCTTGTTACCCTAGATATAGATTTCCCACTACAAGTTAATCCCCATCGTAAAATGGGTAGGGATTAATCACCCTTTACCTAAAATTTCATAGCATCCCTCTAATACCAATACACAACATAAAGTTAGTCATACTTATCATCTTGTTGGTTATAATGAGTTATAAAAAATGATAAATATCACTTGAAACATAGGGTTTCTCCAGTAACTAATGAATACCATTTTCTCAACCCAAGAGGATAAAAAAAATTGAATACACTCACTTGATTCAAGAAATATAATTACTGATAATAATATTGATAATTCTAGTTATTTCATGATCACTACATGAAATCCCATTGGGGGTTTTATTCTTATTATTCACCACAACTAATTTTGTAATCTCATGAAAAATTACATATTTAGATGAAAGAAAACTCATATAAAAACTCTCAAGTTCTTATTCATCTTCTTCTTCTCAGTCTCTCACACCCACAATGTATAGTTGTAGTAAAAATGATTAATTATTCATAATCTCTCATACTTTCAACTACTTTGATATTTTCCAAATCAATAAAACTGAGAGAATTAAATTTCTCCTTTGATTTTTAAGTTACAAAAATGGAATACTGAGAGAACTTTTAAGCCGCCAACTAAAAGTTTAATTATTCAATTTTCATTTTTTGGTTCCCCATGATTTTCATGTATTTCTCAACTTCTCAAGAATGTGGGTTAGCTTTCTACATGAAATATTCCAAAACTACCCTCCAACTCATCATCTTCCCAAATTAATAGATTTGGATCTATAAAACGAATTTTAACTTCACAAGACGTGGTAGGAATCAACCTCCATTAATTCCTGTATGAATAAATAGCAAACTGTACTTATGTTATGAGAAATATTGTGTAGCTCAAAAACTCAAACAAACTAATATTCACAATTAATTATACTATAAAAAACTCATATTGAATCACTTCAAGGTTTCTATGTGATTTTAACATCTTATTAATAGTAAAGAATCATCACCCTTACATCTATATTATTCTTGAAAATTTAATAATTTATTTTAGATCAATTGAGATCATTCACATACAAATTCTCTCATAGTTGATATTTATCACCATGATGTGAGAATCGAATAATAGTTATTTTTATTGAATTATAATTTAATTGTGATGTTTTATGTAGTAATTAATGGCTTAATAATCATATAGTGTTAATTCATTAAAATATCATGATTATCTGAAACTAAATTTTTCACTGAGTAAAATACTATAAAATATTTTTCTTTTTCATTATTATAACCACCTACTGAAACATATGGTGTTTTGAAATTTTAATATGCATATGATAAATATCTTATGGGTGGTATGAATTTTTTAAGTTGTATGGATTTATTATTTGATAGACTTCATAATAACTCAAATATCATGCAAGATCCCAAATGTCTTACACCGTATGAATTTTATCTCAAAATTTCTTATGCCATGTAACAATTGAATTTTCCATTTTCCTTGGATAAACACATACAGTAAATTAATTTGTTGATTTTATTATATGTAGATAAAATATTGTGTGTCATGTGACCTTTTCCCACTAAAATATCATCTAACTGACCAAAATATCCTATGTGTATAGTAATTTCCTCAGACATTTATCCAAACTCCAGCTCCTAAATAGTAATTCCATAATTCATAAAGGCCTTTAAACCCACAATATATTATCTCAAAAACACTAAAAACCAAATTAAATAGAATCTTATATTCCTCAAGAACCTATTCAATAATATTGAAAATAAATGAAAAACTTCAGCAATTCCATTAATAACTCTAAGTAAACTTCAATATCCCCCTTTGGATTTATTGTCAATCCTTTTTCAACTATTTCTCAAGAAGCTCAAACTCATAATTGATTTTAGTAAAATCACTCAATAATCAATAAATCATGGACCATATCAATTGATATACATCTTTAAACTACACAATAGTATAATTTAGTGCTTTTAATAGAATTACATCCCTTGGTGACAAGAAACTTTTAGATCAGTGATTCAAATGATTTTTCTTAAAATCTACGTTGAACCATTATAAATGATTCCCCATTTTTCAATAACCACTACAATAGATATCCAAATGAAGTAAAAACACATTTGAGAAACTTCTCCCCCTTTAAAAGATAACAATTAAATAGTTTTGATACAATCCTATAACAATTTGGTAATAAAATTCAAATCCTTATGGTAGTTGTTGTGTTCCTCACATATTTAGGTAGGATGGGAAGGTTGAACATGGAGTATCAAAGATAACTCAAATAACCTATCCTTTTTCAATGATTTGGTAGAAATTCATGAAAATTGTTCCTCAGTACAAATGAACTCAAGTCACACATCAAAATTTTCATATTTTCTCAGATGAAATGATATCTAAGATCAATTTTCTTAGATATAAAGATTTGAACTGTATTTTTGGAAAGATATATAGACATTAAACTTTCATAAGAAAATTAATAGTGGCTTCTCCACTTCAAATCTCAAATCTATTTACTAAACTTTCATCTAAATCATTTGAGTGTAAGAATGAGTGGTAGCTATGTAATTGAATTCATCCATACTTCACACCATAGAAATATTTTTTCTTTTTGAGTCATGCAATACAACTTTCACCAAGAAAAACTTTTCTACCTAGGATGGACATACTATCAACACAATATATATCCCAATCATCACATGTAAACCCTTGTAGATCCAGAACAAAAATGGTTTTTATAGTAATCCAAAAAATAGAGTGTTATTGATATACCTCAATATTATATTGGATACCAATATATGTGATTCCTTAGGATCTGCATAAAATCTAGAATATAATATCATAATAAAAAAATGATAGGTATAAGGGATATTAAATAAATTATAATTCCAATCATTTTTTTATTTCTTTTGATTCATAAAAGCTTTTATCACATCCTTTATTAGTTTGATACTAACAAATGTAGGTACTGAAATCCCTTTACATTCCTCTATTACAAACTTATTTAAAAATTACCTACAGTGGTTTTACTGAGATAAAGATATATGATCAACCCCTTGTATGATTTTTAACCTCTTAAAATATAATATATCACCCAATATTGACATTTCAAAATGCTTTTTATTTTCCTTGTAAAGTTACTCAATGGGAGATTCTATGTCACCTAAAAAATGATTTCATCGATATATTTTATGATAATAAGAGTACTTTTGGATGGCTCATTCATATAAATATTACTATAAAATTTTCCCTATGAAAAATCTATGATTCTCGAGAATTTATCAATCTTGGATTGCTAGGATATTGGGGCCTGAATCAACCCCTAAAAAGTATTTTTAATTATTCACACCATGATTCCATCTTCATTAATAAGAAATACCTCATGTTTTTCAATAAAAACATATTCCCCTAGATCAACATTAAATAATTAAAACTTCAAATCCATTTGATAGATTTTGTAATTTTAATAAACTACCATAACTAAGAACATATGGATAGTATTTTTTCTTTTCATTGGTGTAAATTTTTACTCAAAGTCAACATCTTACATATGAGAATAACCCTTGAAAATAGTATTTCCTTATTTATTTTCAATTCTCCACTTTTATTCATATTTTTTATAAAAACCCACTTGGTTCCAAAGACATTTCTATTTTTATGATTAGTTATAAGATCCCAAGTGGAGTTATTTTTTATTTAGTTAATATCTTCATTCATTGTAGTAATCCACTCACAATGCTCAACTGCCTCAGCAATAGTGTGAGGTCCAACCTATGAAATGAGTGTTGTTTGGTTTTCTAACCATGACCTTATTTGAGTTTGTATAGGTACATCTTATTGGAAAATAATATTCTAAAAAAATTATGTTTCATCATTTGATGTCTTTTCCATTGATTCTTAGTCCTTTACTCATCACTAGTTACATATTAATCAATATAAACCACAATATTTTGGTCAAAAAAGAACATATTTTTTGTGATAGTTTTCAATTAATTTGATATTTGAGTATTCTACCATCTTATGTTGACTTTTTCTCCAGTTCTTATAGCCACAACCTTTTGAAAGATTCCTAAAATGGAATCTTTTTCTTCCTTTTATTCAAACTTGACCAAATTTTTTTTCTTAGTCTTTATGTAATAGGTACATATAAAGAATTTAATGTCTTTTAAAATTGGTTTTTTTATACCAAATAACATAAAAATTCTTTTGAGCTTCAATTCATAAAAAGAATCTGTTTTGGATATACATAGTAGTGAAAAGAACATTTCACCAAAATGGATTTTGAAGTTCATGCTCAGCTAGCAAGTTCTTTCCATTTCCACAATACTTCTATTTTTCTTCTCAACCATATCATTTTTTAAGAGTTTATGGCATGATATAATGATGTTTTATCCCATTATTTACTATATATATTTATATCAAAACCATTACTTGTGTATTATTTTCCTTTATATGACTTCACCTTATTTATATATATATTATGCTCCTTATCCACATCCCTTATAATAAATTTGAACTTCTAAATAGCCTCTAATTTTTACTTCATGAAGAGAAAAAATTTAATCTAGGTGTATTCATCTATGAATGTAATGAGATAGATATCACCCTTGGTTGACTTATTAATAATAAGGTCACATACATCTGAATATATCAGTTACAATGGTCTAGTGTATTATATGTCCATGTTCATATATGACTTTTGAGTTATTTTCACCATATATAGTGTTTCAAAAAAAATTTCTTTATCTATTTATTTTGGGAAGGTCTCACACAAATTTATGATTAGTGACTTTCTCATATTCACTTTTCTCAATGTGGATAAGTCTCTTATTCCATAGATCATTTTCATATTTGGAACTCATGTAACATGAGTTAGATAAATAAACAATCTAAAATAAGTTCCTACTTATTATTTAACCTCTAGTAATAACTCATTCATCCTTATAGTTTCTAATAATTCATGAGTTATTTTGAAAGGAAAATTTATTTACATTATCACATAATTTTTTAAAACTTAGTAAGTTATGTTTCATCCCTTTTACAAACAAAAAATCTTTACACTTGAGTCCTTTAGTATCAATCTCAGAAGTACCAACACCTTTAATATTTAGTGAGAAATAATCACCAAATGTGACTGATATTTCTATATGAAACTTCATATCTTTTAAAATTTTAGTGTCTGCATTCATATTGGAAGAGATCCCATTATCAAGTATCCAAGATCTTCCTTTATCTATTTCCTTAAAAGTCACCTTTGAAAAGAATGAATCCTCATCTTGATTATTCTTTTGAACTCATTTTTTTCTATCATTTGAAGGATAAATATCCAAGAGTACTTGTTATGAATTTTTTAGCATAATTACCTGGTATCTCACATCTACCACACACTTCATTCAAACATTCAAACTTAAACTGAGTAGACATGTTTTAAGTGACTTTGTTCATTGCTTTATTTTTTAGAGACTCAACTTATTTTTATCTTAATGTTTCTCCCCTTTATACATTCCACTTTCTAGGTAATTGTATTTCATACCAGTATAGGTAGGCCTTTGGAACAAAAATCTCAAAACACCAATAGTATCCACTGAATCTGAATCTTCTATTATCTGTAGACATTTTCTAAAAATTATACTCTAGAATTATGTATTTTTTATCCATATATTCCTTGATCTTGATTTATCATTAATAAAATTGATTTATTTGTTTTATCCTCACTTACATTAATATATAAGATAATTTATCATCATCTTTTATGGCCCAATCTTGTCCAAACTTTTAATTGGAACATAAATTATTAGGTAAAATAGATTGAAATTTTAGATAAGTTTTAAGTACTAATTTGAACTGAAATTGTGTGATGGAATTATCAGATGTTCAGAATTTCTGATCCTTGAATTAAAGAGATTTATTGAAGTCTTCATTTATTATTTTCAACTCTTTTATAATTATAAGATATTTTGATTCCATTTTAATCAATTTTTCTTCTCTAGAGACCAGTTTTTCTTTAGGATATCTCATGATATTTTCATTCTCGACCAATTTTAATTTTTATTTCTTAATTAATTCAATGAATTCAGTTTATTTTCTAAAAAACTTTTCGTACGATTCATCCTTATTTAAATTTTTAACTTCATTCTTGAGATTTGTTTTTTAATTAAGACATGATTTTAACACGGATCTGAGAATGTTCTCTATGTTTGTCTCTTAACCACCTTTATCTTCACCACTTGAATCCTTTTATTCCTTCTCCACATGTTTTGTAAATTTTTTGAACACTATATACCCTTCATACATAGGTTTTGTTCAATATTAAGTGTCCTTATCTTCTTCTTTTCTCATTATATTTTTTGTGCTTAATCTCAAAAACTTCTTCTTGTACTCATGGAATTTTTTTTAAACTTTGAGATCTTATACCACTTATTATTTTTTGGTATTTTCATCATAATAAATATAATTAAATTAAAGATTATTTTTCCTCATAAAATTTAAAAAAAATTCCTACCACCACCACACTCTAAGTACTTCAAGGGGATTATTCCCTTGTACTTTTTTCATGAAATAGCCTGAATACCCTGGTACACTAATACCCGGGATGATGCTGATATAGTCCAAAGGGTACTCTTAAACCCTATAGGTTGGAGACTATCACATGTAATAATGTATGACATCAAAGGGAATTGTTTTTCCACAAAATTATGGTAAAATAACTAAAGATAAATAGTCACTAGCCAGTATTCCAAACACTCCTCAAGAAGAAAAGTTCCAAAAATACATAGATAAATATCCCAAAGTAAAACACAAACCAATGTTTAAAACAACATATATAACAAAAATATTTATAATTATTTTGAAAAAAGTCTACCATAGCTCCATTAGTCACCAACATCACTCCAGAGTATTGTGAATCAATCACACCCACCACTACAAAGTGGTTCTTTCTCTTTCCTTGGACCTGACATAATAATATATACAAACATATAAAGTAAAAGGTAGGGTGTGAGCTAAATAGACCAGTAGGATCTCACTAGATTATAGATAATAAATTCTATATAAATAAACCATTTATTTTTTCAATTTAAAAAAACAAGGTACGGTGAGTCATTGATATATTTTAATCAAAAACATTATTTCAAATAAATAGATGGAAGGTAGATAAAAATAGGCTTGAAGGAACATTTTTATATAAAACATTTATATGAAACAACTAACATGAATAAAATAGTTCTATAAAAAATGGTATGTATAATCAAGTCAAACAAAATAAAGCATCATGGTTATATACTATGAGTTACATTAGTTCCCGGCTCTTAGATATACTCATTACTCAATCATCAAACATGACTCAAGTATGTGTGAACATATCTCTATGATCAGGCCAATGGGACTGATCAATCAACATCCCATTTGGTACAATCATGTTGAACTAGGTTTTGTTAGATTTTTCATCATCAATTCATTATTAAAGATAAAAATTCCAAGATTTCTTTCCCTAATCACCCACTAACTACTTAAGATCACATGTTCTTCGATCAATCAATCAATCAATCATGGGTAAATCAATCATTTCAAATCAATTCATCATTCACAATTCAATTTCCCAATTTCACGTTTAACATTCCTTTTTAAATTTCAAAATAAAATCATGGTTTTTAATCAAATTTGTTCCATTCAAATCATATTTCATTTTATACAAATTTTTTCAATAATAAACATAAAACTATTTTACTAAGTAATTTCTCATTTCAAGAAATAATATTTCTCAAGATCTACCTAATAATTTCAATGCCATTAAAATTAATGTTTTTTTTGTAAATTTCATTCCCTTTTTAAATAAAACATCAAATCATTTCAAGTCAAGGTTTTATAAATCAATTGAAAACTCATTTAAATTTAATAAATCAATTTAGGTTTTTAATTGTAGGTTAAATCCTTATGGAACCACCTACCTTTAATCACATGATCAAAATCTACACGAGAAATGGGAACCTCAAATAAAGAACAAAGGTGAAGAAGATCAAGAAACAAGACCTAAATTGAAGATCCATAAAATCAAAGATCCAATACATCAACAATATGAGTATTTACCTCTCTCAAATGGGAGATAAATAAGTATGAGAGATAAACCCCAAATCAATAGAGAAACTACATATGAGAGAGGGATCAAGATCTTCCATCAGTTCTTCGATTCGAAATAGAAGAGGTTTGATGAGCCAATAAATCCTATAGAGAGACTCTAAAATACAATAAATTTTATTAGGGTCAAATGTGGGGTTATTAGAGGTTAAATCAGGGGTCTTGTGATTTTAATTAAAAATTTCAGGGGATAAAAACCTTTGTTCATGGTTTCTTAGTTGGGATGCATGGTTAATAGTAATCATGTTCCCTAAACATGGACTCATACTAGACTTCTATAAAGTTTACATCATTTAACTTCATGTTTAAACTAATTATGTGACAACCATGAAAATAAATATTTTAAATATTGTGCATTTTGAAGGATGAAGCCTCGTGGTTTTGGGAAAACCATGCACCCCCCTCTAGAGAACCAATAAAGGTTGCACGGTTTGTTAGCCCAAACTGCACAGTTTTCCCTAATCATGGGCCAACTATTCACTTTCAAAAAAATATATAATTTCTCCAAAGTAAACAAAAACTCCCGAAAAAAATTATAATAAAATTAAATTCAAAACAATGATATTAAAATACCTAAAATAAAGTAACTGGATGTTACAACCTCCCCACCTTAAAAGTTTTATTTCCTCAGAAAGACCATAAAAAAGACTCTATATCAAAGAGATAAGGCCTCTATTCTCTCATCAGTGTCACATGATTTTAAGTATAATTAGAATTAGAACCATGGTACCATAACACATAGACCAAAGGTATATAATTCCCATGAAAACCCTTTTTCTCAGAATCAATAATCCTATATTGATGATAATTCACAAATAAATCTGGTTACACATTAAGGTCTTCCCATCTCAAGACAAGTGAAATGTCATAAAGATACTTCTTTAGCTATGATACAAGAAACAAATTTTGGATCAATGTAAACTTTGGTGGAAAGGCTAAATTATAATCCACCATACCAACCTGCTTAGTAATATCAAAATAACCCATAAATCATGGTGTACGTTTTCCCTATTTTCCAAGTCACCAGTGACCCAACTGAGTTGAATCACTCAAAAACGTCTATTCATAAACTAAAAACTCTAAATATTGTATATAATGATAAAAATAATATTTATATTGGTTCTATTTTGTCACCACTCCCTAACAAATAAACTGAATCATTAATTTCATCTATTGGAACATGATAGGTCCAACCATGTAAGCTTCACCAATATCCGACTAACACAATGGATATCGACAAGTCCACTAATAAAATTCATCAAAAGGATCCATTTCTAAAGTTGAATATTAAATTTTATTTTAATAAATCTCAACCATTCCCAAATGGACATCCCAAGCTCCCCCAAAGTTGAAAATACAAGCATGGATCATGTATTAAAGAACTTTTATAGCTCATTCTATCTACCCATCCATCTAAAGATGATAGGTCATTCTCAATATAACATTATATCCCATCACCACCTAGAGGCTACTCAAAAAAATAAGTTAACTATGGATTCCTATAAGTGAATATCGTATATGGGACTCCATGCAATCTGATAATTTATTTCACATAGAGACTTCCTAGATCCTCAATATTGGTTGTATCTTAAAGGGGAATAAATTGAACCTATTTGGTTAACTAATCAATCAAAAACCATAACACAATCTTCACTTTTGGGTTATGTAAAACCCAACCATGAAATCCATAGAAATCTTTTCTCACTTCCAAGTCCGCATAGGAAGGGGTTGAAGAAAACCTGAAGGTTTATGGTGCTTGGCCTTTACTTGTTGGCAAGTATAATAATTAGAAACAAAATTAGGGGTGTCTCTCCTCATAATTGGATACCAAAATCATCAACACATACCATAAAACATCTTTATAGTGTCAGGGTGCACCTCCCACTGGGAATTATGGAAATTTCTCATCACATCATTTATCACTAGAAAAGGTACAACGTACCTATTCCAGAAACATGGTACACCCTCATATGAGAAATAAAACTCACCAATTGTCTCTATACCATAAAAAGAGTCCTTAATTCCATTTAATTCATCATCAATAATCTTCTCCTGAAGAATAATCTCTAGAAAAGTGGAGCTCAAGTAAACATTTTCCATAACAATATCAATCACATCCTTCTATACTCCAAAATGAAACTAAGAAAATAAATCCATCTAATTCTACTTGATGATTCATTCATGGAATGGTTTAAAATTTTACTATTAAAAACATCAACAACAACATTCCCCTTACTAGGGGTGTATGTAACGATAACATCAAAATATTATAGGTACTCCACACATCGTCTCTTTTGAAGGTTCAAATAAATTTTAGAGAAGATATTACTCAATATTTTGTGGTCATAATAAATGTTAAACCTTTATCTGAAAAAGAAATTCCATCAAATCTTAAGATCATGAATCGTAGAAGTGAGCTCAAGATCATGGGTAATATAATTCTTCTCATGTGTCTTAAGTTGTCTAAAATTATAGGCTATCATGTGATCACCCTATTTAAAAACACTACCCAAACCCAAACCTAATGAATCAAAAAATACCACATAGACCTTACCATCCTATGGAAGATTCAAAATTGGTACATAAAATAAAATATGATTCAACTCAAAAAAATAACTCTTACATTTAAAATACCAATAGAACTTCAATCCTTTCCAAGTGATAGATATCATTGGATAATCCAACCACAAGAAATATTTGATAAACTAGTTGTAATACCCCACCAAGACCAAGAATCCCTAAATCTTGAAATCATTGTGTAGTTTCTACATTTTCATAACAGCCATCAACTTATCAAGATCAACTAAAAACCCATGCTTCAAGACTATATTCCCAAGAAATGCATTTACTAAATCCATATATTACATTTCAAATGATTTTTGTAAATTTAGTGGTGTATGAATATCTTTAGAAATACTATCAGATAACACAAATGATCTTCATTGGTTTTGGAGTAAACCAAAATCCCATCCACAAACACTAATGTAAAAAAGTATAGGTACTCATGGAATATCATTTTCATCAATTCAATAAAAAAATATAGGAGCACAGATTAGATCAAATGGCATAACAAGGTACTCATAAATCCCATACCTACTCTAGAAGGTGTCTTAAGGATGTCAGATTCTTTAATTATCATATGGGGATAACCAAATCAAAGAGAAATCTTTGAGAACCACTTATACAATTTATACTATTAAAACAAATCATCAATATATGGAAATGGATCCTTATTATTTACCATTACATGATTGATTTTTTTGGTAATCAAAAAAAAATTAGTGTCCCGTTATATTTCTTTGACAAAAGAATAGGCACCGCCCAAGGTGACACACTCAAACATATAAATCATTCTTCCAAAAAAAATATTCCAACTAATTTTTTAGCTCTTTCAATTAAAATAATTTCATATAGTAAGAATTAATACATTCTGGATAGGTACTAGGTATCAAATCAATGGAAAACTCAACCTCCCTTACAGGCAGAAATCCAGAAAAAAAATCAGATGGAAACACATCAAGAAACTCGATCTAAACTAGAGGTAGATCACCAATCAAATATTACTACTAAAATTAAAAATAAAACATTTATACTACCCTTACCCAAATACAGACAATAAGGTCTACCTTTAGTTGACCTAAGGTCCAATTCTCCCTGAAAAACATGGCACACTCCATTGGGTATAGTAAAGGAGACCCCATAGAAGATAATAGTCAATATAGACCTTATGAGAAATCATCCAATACATAATAAGAATTAAATTAAGAGGTTTAATGTTGACAACTAGAAGATTAAAAGTGATCCTAATTTTTGATAGAGAGAAAACATAAGAGGGACTTTGTAGACCATGTTCTCTCTTCGTTCTAAGGGGTGTAATAATATCCATCACATAAAACATAATCTCCATAGGATGGTTTAGTAAATTCACAAAAAAAATCTATATGAATGAATTAGATTCACCATTATCCAATAAATAAGTCACTAAAGATGAAACTATAGGGATGGTACCTCTCAATTTCTCTAGACCCGCATCATCTTCCTCTGGAGACTCTTCCATTTTGTGAAGAAGATTTATTCTTGATGCTTATGGCTGGCGCCCCTAAGTTTTTAAGAATTTGTTTGAAATATAGTACATTTTTTAGATGATGATCATGTTCCACTATATATTGAAGAAAAGATATTGAATAAATTATGTAGGTGTCCTGATAAACCACATAAACTACATATATTTTGTGTCTCTAAAAAAATTGTTTCGAATTCCCAACCTTGACACACTGGAAGAAAGTAAAAGTTTCTCTACCAAGAACCACAATAGTTTTGGATAATTTTTTCTATTGAAACCACTATAAGACTCGTCATTATTTATCTTTCCTTTAAAGGAACCAACAATACTTTCATTGGGAGTAAGAGGTGATCCCATCAACCCTGACTTACTAGTAAGGTCATGATCATCCATCAACACTCTATCCATCACATCTGTAAAAGAAGTTAGATTGATCATGAAAATATAATATCAGATATCAAATTTAAGATTATTGTGAATCTTCAGGCCTTTAACATCACATTCATCACAACCTAAGGAGAAAATTGAACAAGTTCAACAAAGCGGTTTGCATACTGAATCATGGTCTTATCACCTTATTTAAGGTTGAATAAATCTAAAAACTTTTCTAAAACCATGGATTTTAGATAGAAATTCTAGGTTAAAATAAATTCAAAGTATTTATACTTCATTTCCTCATGTTTATTCACTTTCACCGTAGAATGCCACTATCTCCTATAAGTCCCCTTCACCTTGAAAGTATCACACTTCATTTTCTTCGAATTATGAATCTCTAATAACTCAAAACACAGATAAATATTTTTCAACCAATAATATGAATCTTGATGATCATTTGATCCTTGAAAGGTTTGTGGTTTTCTATAAAAGAACTCCGGAGAAGGGTCCCTAGTTTCATCTATTTGAGGATCTATTATCAGTTCCTGAATGGGAATGGGCTCCATTACATATCCCAAAGCGTGGACAACATGCACCATTATCTCAATAATATTTGGATCCACTGTAGGATTTTCTTATTGTGGTTCACCAGTAGCTTCCTCATGTGTCCTATTCAAATGTCTCCACATAGGAATGATGATACACAATATCAACAGGAAACATGAAAACATCTATAAGGATACTCATATCATCAACTCAATCAAGAGATATATGAATATTAATCACCTTTAACGGTATTCAACTTTTGGGATTTCAATATAATCAAATTAGTATTAGGGAAAATACTATAATTATATCAATTCATTACTCAATAACACTTTTTTCCAGACACCCATGATGACTTAAGGATCACTATAATGAGATATCAACAGTCACTCACTTTTAACTACCAACTAAGTCTCAAAAATCCTGCCTCTTGAATACTAGGACATCTCATACTGCACATCAACATTAAAGAAATATGTAAAACTAACCTTTGATACTATTTTTTCATGAACTATCCTAAATACCCCAATACACTAATACCTAAACCGGCCTTGACATAGCTTGAAAGGCGTTCTCAATACCTGTGAGATGGTAAATGCCTCCTAGCATCACATAAGACATCAAAGGGAATGGTTTTTACACAAATTTATAAAAAAAACAATGGAAGATAAATAGTAACCAGTCAGTATTCTAAACACTAATCAATGATAAAATTAATACAATAGGATAGATAAATAAACCAAGGTAAAATATAAACCAAATGTTAACATGATATTCAATAGGCAAAGTCTCACAACCCCTATGAAATAAGTACACCATATCTCCACCTTTCACCACCATCACTCTAGAGTCCCACGAATCAAGAACACCCACAACCACCAAGTTGTTCTTTCCCTTTCCTTAGACCTAGCATAATAATATCTATAAACTCCTGAAGGAAAATTCAGGGTGTAAGATAAACATCCTAGTCAGATCTCACCAAGTGTTTCATAATCAATTTGATAATAATAAACTATTTATGATTTCAATTTAAAAAACAAGGCATGGAAATTAATTTACATATTTTAATCCAAAACATGATTTGAAATCAATAAATGTAAGATATATCAAAATAATCTTAAATGGAAATTTTTACATAAAACTTTACATAAAAAACTAGAATGAATAAAATTGTTCTGTAAATAATTTCATGTATAATCAAGTCAAAAATTACAAAGCAGTATGGTTATATTACCTGAGTTGCATTAGTTTCAGTCTATCTAATACTCACATTACTCAATCACTAATCACAGCTCAATTATTTGTGCACACATCCCTATGATCAAGCTGATGGTACTAAAAAATAAATATCCCATCAGGAACAATCATTCTAAACTAGTTTTTGTTAGATTTTACATCATCAATCCATTTTTAGGTAGTTAGATTCCTAGCATACTGGTCTTAATCACCCACTAGCTACTCAAGATCACATGTTATTTGATCAACCAATTAATCAATCAAAGGAAAATAAATCTTTTCAAATCAATTCATCATTCATAGTTCAATTCCCCAATTTCAAGTTCAACATGACTTTTCAATTTCAAAACTAAATCATGGATGTTCATTAAATTCATTCCTTTCAAATCATTATTCATTTCAAGAAAACTTTATCAAGAATTAACATCAAACCATTTCATTAAGTAATTTCTCATTTCAAGGATTCAGTTTTCTAAAAATCTACCCAATAATTTCAATTCCATTGAAATTGGTGGTTTTTCATAATTTACATGCCCTTTTTAAATCAAACATAAAATCATTTCAAATCAAGGTTTTATCAATCAATTGAAAACCCATTTCAATTAAATCAATCAATTTAGGGTTTCAATTTTAGGGTAACTTCTTATGGAACCACCTACATTTAATCACATGATCAAAACCCACAATGGGAACCTCCAACAAAGAATAAAGGAAAATAATATCAAGGAATAATCCCTAGAATCAATATCTATCAAATTAAAGATCCAATTCATCAAAAATGTGGGGATTAACCACCCTCAAAATAGAGAGAAATAAGGAAGAGAGAAAAAACCAAATCAAGAGAGAAACCACATACTAGAGAGGGATCAATATCTTTCATTAGAGATTTAATTCTCAAGATAATAGGTTTATAAGCCAACAAATCCTCTAGAGAGCCTCCAAAATAAAAAGGATTCAATTAGGGTAGAATGGCATTACTAGAGGTTAAACCAGGGGTCTTGAGATTTTAATTTAAAAAATTAGGGGATTAAAAACCTTCATGAAAAGTTTCTTTTCTGGACTACATGGTTAATGGTAATTATATTCCCTTTCTAGGATTCTATAAATGGTTTAGGTTTTCACCACTAACCATGAAAATCCCTCTTTCTACGGGTTTATGGTTTGAAGGGTGAGACCACATGGTTTGGATAAACCATACAGCACCTCCAAAAAACCAAAAAAAAAGTACACATTTTGTTGGGACAAACCTCATGATTTTCCCTAACCATGCACCAACTGTGCAGTGTCCCTAAAACTTCCAAATAATTTCAAAAGTCACCAAAAACTCCTTGGAAAAATTTCTAATCAATGTACAATCAAAACAAGGGTAAAAAATTACCTAAAATAAAGTAATGGTATTTTAAAACTTTACTATACCTTTTTTGATATTTTTAGAGATAAGAGACACAATTCTATTTGAATATTTTCTATATCATTTTCACCATGAAATTCACTTTAAGGTTCAGGATATTTTTTTTAGATTTTTTTCTCATGGATTCAAAACCCATATAATATTTTAATTTATTATTAAAGGTAGATGTCTCTCTCATTTCATAACCAATGAAGATATTATGTAACTCATCTGGTGAAATGTATTCCTCATCTTCTAGAGTAGAAATTTTGGGATCAAATATTTCTAAGAAATCATCCTGAGTTACTTCATAATAATATCATCATCTAGTTTTTCATTGAATCCTCTGATGTTATTCACTATTTCATTAACTCAAGTGAATTAATCATAAATGGATTCCTCCTCAAACATCTCTATATCTTTGAACCTACTTCTCAAAATTTATAACTTTAACTCTTTAAATTTGAAATTACCATTATTATTTCTCTCCAAATTATCCCATACTTCCTTGGTAGTTTGTATACCCATTTCCTTAATAAATAATTTTTTAAAAAAATACATAATTATATAATTCATTTTTTTCATCAACATAATGATTTATCTTTCTATTGAAATGTATATGATCACATCTTTGAATAGGTATAAAACTATCTATATTTGCATAAATAACTTCAAGAATAAGTGAAAATAAATTTTTTAGTGCCCTATCTTTTTAGGAATGGAAATATTTTCCACCAAATGTTAGAGATCCTATATTGTTCATAAAATTTATGTTTTCCATAATTTAGCATAGTGATAGAATCTAGTAAATGGAACCTTCTAGTTTGATACTAAATATTAGTTCCCATGGATCGTATGGATACACAGAGAGGGGGTGAATTAGTGTAAACATTATTTTTTAAATTTCTTCTGGCACTAGAAATTAAACACTATGACCAGTTAAGATTCATTTCTCTCACTCGTATACTTTACTTTCATCCTTGTATGAAAATGAAAAAAAAATAGATGGGGTACATGGTAAATTTTACAAGGTTCATCTACAATGTGTGAGACTACTTCTTATTATATCAAGTTATTATCTTGGATACATATTTTTACAATAATTCAATCCCTGACATACAATGGGTATAGAAGAATCACCTTTCACATAAAGTTTCAGAAAATCATGTTGCTACGAATACAAAACATCTCTTTGGTCATATTCATCATTACACTGATTACTATGAGTCAAAATAATTGAAAAAGATCACTTAAAACTCATGTTTTCTTTAGTAACTGATGAGTATCCTTCTCTCGATCGAACTGGATAGTGAGAACAAAATATTCTCACTTTCTTTAAAAAATAAAACTACTAATAATAAGATTTATAATTCCAATCATTTTCTTCTAACTTCATACAAACCCTTCAAGGGTTTTACTTCTTCTTCACCTATTATCACATCATAAGATTGTAAAAAATAATAATATTATATGAAAGAATCCTTGGCTACAGACTCCCCTATTATTATTATTATTATTATTCTCATCCTCCCACATGAATAATGTTCAACTGTAATAAGAAACTTTATTCTTGCTACTCTGTTATATTTTCAACTGCCTTGAAATTTTATAAATCACTCCAACTAAGAGCATATAATTGTTCTTTCATTTTCAAGTTTCAAAAATGAAAAATCAAGAAGAATTTTAAGCCTTCGACTGAAATAAAAATTATTAAATTTTTATTTTTTCCCCCGTGATTTTACATTGACTGCTCACTAATTCAAGAATGTGGGTCTGCATTCCAAATTTAATATTCCAAAACTACCATCCAACTCACCATGTTATTAAATAAATGGATTTGAACCTTTAAACTTAATCAAAATCTACAAGACTCTTCATGAAGCATACTCTATTTATGAATACAAGAATACATGAAAAATTGCACTTATAGTATAGAAACTATTTCATGGATCCATAGCTCAAACAAAATCATCTTCAAAATAACTTAGACTAAAAAATAAACTCATCTTGAATTACTATAAGGTTTATAAATAATTTCATGAACATAAGAACCAAAAATCATCATCAATCCAATATTTTAATTATTATTGGAAAGAGAATAATTCATTTTAGCTCAATAGATATCTTTCTCATGTAGATGTTCTCAAGGTTGATCATGTTCATCATTATATGATAATTATATAATCATCATTTTTATTAAATCTCAATTTAATTGTGGTGTTTTATACACTAATTAATTGATTGATAATCATATAGTTTTAGTTAGAATATAATGATTCAGGGAAACTCATTTTTTTCACTAAATAAAATATCATAATATATTTTACTTTTTCATTTTTTCAACAACCTATCGAAACATCTGGCACACTAAAATTTTCATCTGTGTATGATAAATCTCTTATGAGTTGGTCAAATTTCTTACATCATATGAAATTTTAATTTGATAGATATTGGAAAAAATCAAATATCATATGATATCTCAAATTTCATACACTATATGGCTTTTATCTAAAAATATAATATTTTATATAATAATTTCTTTTGAAATTTTTCTCAACTCAATGTGTAGCTAAAATTACATTCTTAATTTTCTAACATATAGATAAAATATAATATTTTATATGACATTTTCCTACTCAAATATCATATATAAGATCAAAATATCCTATATATATGATAATTTCCCTGGTTATTTTTCCAAAATCCAACTCTATAATAGTAATTATAGAATTTATCAAGGTCATTCCAACCACCTTATATTATCACAAAAACACTTCAAATAAATTCAATATCATCTCAACTACCTAAAAACCTATTCTAGCATGTTAAAACGAAATTAAAACCTTTAAAAATTCCATCAATAAATCCAATTACACTTTAATAAAAAAATATTAAATTATAACAAACTGGAAATTTTTTAGGTTATCAGTTTAATAGGAAGTTTTATTTTTTGAAGTGGATTAGGGATTGTTATATGAATTGGTATTCAAAAAATAATTATGAGGATTGCACCATCTCAAGGAGATGTTTTTGGATGAGTAAATAGTATTGATTAGTGTTTAGGGTGATCATATGGGAATAAAATCAAGGTTGGATGCCTTTCTGAAATGATTCATATAATACACTAATATTTTATAGTATTTGTCTTTTTAAATAAATTTAATCTCTTCAATAGCTATAATTTCACGCTACACCGAGTTCAAATGAACCATGATCTATTATTATAAGACTATTATAACCTAGATTTTAAATTAGTTGGTATAAATGGTACTAAATAAATTTTTAAAAACATATGTCTTATATAATTATAGAATAAATTAATTGTTTTTAAATTGATTAGAAATAAAAATTAAAAAAAATAAAAGTGTTTTTTTGAAAAAAAACATTTTTGTACATGAAATATAATAATACTATAATAAAATGAATTATTCACTATTGGGGAATTATTTTGATGAAATTTATATATTTTATATTCTATCTAATTTTTTAACATTCATATAATATTTTTATTATGCATGGGATAAGAATAACTCCATTTTTATTCTTAAAAAATGCATTTTCTAAGAAGTAGTTTTTTATAATTTTATACATTTAATTTAAAATTAATTTCCTCCAATTATAGGTGTTGAATTTGAAAAAATAAATTATATATTTATAATTAGTGAGATAAAATTTCTTAATTGGACCCCTTTTATTTTTGTTCAAAATGAATAGTAACCGTGGTAAATTTTATCATCTCGGTAAAGGGTAAATTGGTTTAATTTTTGATAAAACTAAGTGATAAGGACATAATTATTCATAATAATTCGTATTATATGAATAAAACTCTAAAATTATCACCTTAGGCTCTAATTTTAGTTTTTTAAGGTACAATTTTCCATTAAAATGACTTATATATTATTAAAAGCAAAGATAGTTATCAAATGTCACCCTCTTAATTTCCAATATATTTTTTGTGTCCAAATAGAGAAAAAAGAAATATATGAATAAACCTAAAGGTATATTTTAATATTAATGTAATAATTTTCATTTTATAAATTTATTTTTAATTTTTATAAATTATATAATTACCTTAAATTCTTGTGCAATGCTAATACAGTATTTATTTAATTAACAGAAAAATAAAATAAATGATTTTAAAAATATTAATTTAATGTAATTTGAATTATTTAATATTTTTAATGAATTTTAAAGATATAAATGAAATAATAGAGAGGTTTTAAGGCATTATATTTTAATTACCCCTTTTTTTGATGTATTTAAAGTCAAATTAAATGAATAATGTCAAAATTGACAAAAATGATATTTTATAGAAAAATATTTTATTAAATTATTTAAAAATAATAAAATCTTGAAATAAGAAAGAATAGATATGATATGGTTATAAATTTTATAAATTGACCATTTACGGTCTAATTTTAACCTTATAAGTAAAAAATTACAACTCATTATTATGGAAAAACTTATTACCATAGTTAAAATTAAAATTAATTAACTAAGGGTTAATCAAAATGATAAGGTTTCAAATGACACCAAAACTTGTCTAAATTATATTGGTTTATGTAATTACAACTATATCATACCTTATATTTCAATTAATTTCCATATGGATCCATTTTTCATGATAATTAATTTATTATAATTTTAACTTTCGTGAAATTCCAAAAGTTCCCCTCACCTCTATTATAAAAGGGCACATCCTACCTCACTCATTCACACCACATTGATCCATATATCCCAACCAATAAATGCCTATTAATTTTATTAACATCATTATACTTGTTATATATTTTCTTTTATACCTAAAATACTTACATTAAGTCCCTTAAGAAAGGATCTAAAGAAGGTCTCCTGAAGAAGAGGTAATTTTCTTACCGACCTCTTTCAATTTATTACTTCTTATAACTATTATAAATATCTTAAATTTATGATAAAATAATAACTTTAGTATCATAAATATATTGAAATTATTATTATGATTATGAAACCACCATTACCTACCCTCTTTCTCAACAAAAAAGAAATTAAAGTATCACTCATGCATACATACGGCTTACAGTCTCCACATAGCGATATGATTCATTTTTAATTACCAACTCTAATGGATTGGAATTATGATGGTTTCAATATTTATATATGATATTTATATAATTATTAATATTATACATATTATTTAACCTCCATCAAATCATAAATTCCAGAAACAACTAAACCAAAACATACATGAAAAACTAAACAGTTATTACCCAAAAAAAGTGATTTTTAACAATGAATTGTTCATAAACGAGTGATAAAATATTATAAGTATTTAATAAATGGTATTATATATATAATTATGGTTCTGTAATATATTTATAATAATTCTACATTTATTATACAATAGGTTTGAACACTTATGAAGGAATTTGAACTTGAGGTAAAGTTTTATTTCATAATCTCATCATTATTTTGGATTGTTTATGTTTAAGTCTCCACTGGGGAATATTTCTATTCCATATCCATGTTTTATCAAAAAATAAAAAAAATTATATTATCCTATTATTTTTTTTTAAATACCCATGTTTTACTTTTTACAAAATGGTTTGAAAATAATCTTCTTTTCATTTTCTGAACAACATACTTTTTAACCTTTTCAATAAAAATATGAAAGGAATGTTTTTTAACTTATACAACATGATCAAATTTTTCCACCATCATGACTAATATATTCATTTAAGTTTAATTTAAAAAAATTCTAGTATCTTTTCAAATAAAATCTTTTATTTTATGTGTGAAAAATTAAAAAAAATGATTTCAAATTGAAAGGGTATTTTCATCAAAAGTTTTCTAATGATATTTTAAAAAAAATCATCTATGTCAACATCCTTTATTAAATTTTTTTCATTATTGATACTATTATATTATGGTACTATCTAATATATTTTATTGTATGTTTTATTATTAGTTTTATTGGAGATGTTATATTTTAATACCATTCTCTATGTTACTTTGGATGGGTTATGATTATGTTTATTGATTAGAGTAATTACTAGCATTTCATATGTTAGTTTTAGTATGAATATTTATTCTGATTATGTTTCACCCATTTCATATGAGCAATTAATTGGACATATTAAGGGATGGTCAGGACCCGCTATAGCCTCTCGATAAATTGGTAGGTCTCATGAGACAAAATAGATTGGGTATTGGCTAAGGCCTTATCCATTTATGTAAGATGTATTGGCATGAGGCCTCGATAGTTTTTTTATGATGTTTTGAATTATTTATTTCATTAATTATGAGATTAATTATTTATTTCCATGTAATTATTTTATTTTTTATTAAATACATATATAATTTTTATCTCATGTGATTATTTATATGTAAGTATTAGATTTATATTTATTTTCTACCTTATTTAGTTTCCACTATATGCATACCCTTATGAGAATATATTGTCAACTTTTTAGGTTTATTTTTAACTAGGATGAAAATAAGTATATTGTGATTGATATGTGTGGATAATCTATTATAATAATTTTTTTATCAAAATAATTAATATATTGTATTTTATGTTTTCAATTATAATATAAGATTCAAGTATGTATATAATTTTCCATGACTACTAAACTATTCAGTCTTTTGGGATGTGATAATTTATATCTAATGACAATGTAATAATTTAACCACCAACTCTAGGATACTTGGGCCTGGGTTTTTACAGTTAGTATCAGAGTAAGTTTAGTAAAAACCATGAGGACTAGACTGAAAATTAATTTTTATTTCAAAACACTTTTAGGAAAAGTGAGAACCGAACATCCCTTAACACCGACCAGAATACGACTTGAAACATACATAAAAGTACTTATGCTGGAAAACCATAGACCAACCAGAACAACACAAGACTACATATCATAATACCCGTAATCATCTCAGCATCCCACACAAGAGTCCCCTTATGTCGTAGTCGTAGCTGATTCCCACTTAGAGGTCGATTTTTATCGCCTCAAGTAGTAGTTACTTTGCCCAAAGCTCCCCTTCTGGTCCAGTAAAGGTTGCACTGGGAAAGTCTGTTTGATCAAGCTGTCTTTTTTGAAGGCAAGAATCGCACATTTGTCCCGCTTAAGGGAAGATCTAGTACACATCGGTCATGGAAGGTAAGAGTAGTCCTTCCTTGTTTTTCTTCTTGGTGTAGCAGATATAGGTTCTGTGCACTCAATCATCCTATCAGTCCCATTATAGATAATGTCACTGAGTGAAAGTAAACCTCCTCCACTCAAATTTTCTTTATTACCCCCAAAAATATTTTTCGCTTTGGTCTTCGGTGTATTACCCTTGCAACACGAAGAGTTACCCCATTATGTTAAGTGTTTCAATAGTCTTGAATTTATACATTATGATTCATAATATAATATAGTTTAATCCATTATTTTTAAACAACACCAATAAAAATGAATGGAAAACATATAATTGCACGTAATCCTTGTAGTAATTTCCCTCTTATGCAAGATAATGTTTTTGGATTTGGAGATGAAACTAAATCTTAACAACTTATAACTATATTGGGACCACTAACATGGGTTATGAGCAATAAATTTTCCCATATGGAGCATCCTGTTGATCCATAATGTGGCGTAACAATATTATATTGCTTCATGCGTCAGCAACCTCCATCATTCAATGGGACTACAAATCCATTTCTATCTAAGCAATGGATAAGTTACTTAGAGAATATTTTTCTTACTTTGGGAAGTAATTAAAGGGAGAAGCTTTTCATTTAAATATATCATATATTAGGGTATTTGAATTAATGGTTTTAATTGATTCAAAATACTAAATAGGAATAATAAATAGAAAATATATAATGGAATGATTTTAATAAAATTTTCTTGGAAAAATATTTTCCTCTCAACAACAAGTGGAGATGGAGAGATGATTATTGAGTATGAGATAAAAGGAGGATGATAATGTTATTAAGTATAATCCAAATTTAGAAGGTTATAAATTCATTCCAAGAACTATTTAGTCAATCCAAATATAAATATTAACCATTTTATTAATGGTCTTAACCAAATTATTTTAAGGCCACTAGTCTCCCAAACATTATCATCATATGATTATATAGTCAATGTACTATCAAGATAGATAAATAATTATACATGACTTATGAATTTAAAGGGAATAAAGATAAGAATGGGTCTATTGATCACTTCAAAAAATGAAATGAGGAAAATTAGAAGAATATAAAGGTATAATTTCCAACTTGTAATGAATGTGGAAAAAAGAATCATGTAAAATTCTTATTGGTAATGGGAGTTTGCTAAAAGTGTGGATAAAAAGGACACCAGGACCATGATTTCAAGGGTAGTAATAATATGGAAATGTGAAATACATTTGATTTTAGGTGATGGGACACTATGAAAATGATTTTCTTATGCATCAAGGGAACTTTTTTCAGAAGAGGCCAAGGGAGAAAGTCCAAGCTTATGTGATCACAATAGCTGGAGTTGAAGTTCTTAATGATGTTAAAGTAGGTACTTTAATCATATACTCAAATTTATATAATTATTATGGATCATCACATCATTTTATATCTTATTTGTTTTCTAAAAAATAGACATTTCCCATTCACCTTAAGAAGTCAGTTTTCAGTCAAAACACTTAGTAGAAACCTCACTATAACAAAGATGTGTCAATTAGTTCTTATTATGTCACAAAAAAAGATCTATTTCCTGATTTTATTATCATACCTATGGGTGAATTTGATATAATCTTTGGTATGGATTTTATTTCAAAATATAATGCAAAAATTTATTACAAAGAGAAGTAAATTATGATCTTTGATGATGATATGAAATTCATTATCTTTGGAAAGGAGACTTCATCATATGAGTCATATCTGCATCCACCTCCAATAGCTCTTATAAATGAGATTCATGGAGAATAAGATAAAAAAGTACCTACTGAAGAAAATTTTAAACATTATATTGAGGATGTATTAACTGTATAAGAATACAGTGTTGTATTTCTTAAAGAATTACTTGGATATCCACCAGAGCGGGGAGATGAGTTTTCTATTGATTTAATCTCTATTAGAAGACATATATAAAATAATACCTATATAATATCCACTATATATTTAGTTTAGTTTAATAAAAAACAAGATTATTTGAGTGGTAAAAGATTTATACACCCTAGTTTTTTACCTTAGGGATCCCCTTTTCTTTACATTAATAATAAATATGGGACTGTGAGGCTATGCATTGATTATAGAGAAATCAATGCTATTATGATAAAGAACAAGTACCTTCTTCCATTTATTCATGACTTATTCAACTAACTTCATGGAGCTCAATATTTTTAAAATATTGACCATTGTTTTGGATATCATGAATTGTGAGTAAATAAGGAAGTTATCTCAAAGACAATGTTTTGAATGAGGTATGGATATTAAGAGTTTATAGTAATTCCATTTTTATTGACTAATGCATCCTCTATTTTTATAGTTATAATTAAAATAGTATTCAAGTAATATATTTATTTTTTTTGGTATTTATTAATGATATCTTTGTCTACTTCAAGAACTATAAGGACTGTGTGAACCACTTTCATATCATTATTAATAATCTTAGAAGAAAATAGTTATATAGAAAATTTAGAAAGTGTAAAATCTTGCTTCAAAAAATTTCTTTTCATTTCCACGTTGTCTCAAATTATGGAATATTAGTTGATCCTGTGAAGAAAAAGGTAGTCAAATAATGGCATATACCAACAAACATAACTGAGGTATATAGTTTCATTGGTTTTTCCGTTTATTATCAGTGATTTGTTCAAAAAAATTCTTGATTAGATAACCCGCTACTAATAATACTCATAAAGGGGTTAAGTTTATTTCGATAAAAAAAAATTGAAGAACTTTTTAAATAATTTAAGTTATTTAATGGACACTTATCCATCAAAATGACATACATTATTATAATCAAAGATAGTTACAAAATATTACTCTCTTTGTTTTTAATATTTTTTAAGTGTCCACATAAGGATAAAAGGAATATATGAATGAAACTATATGTATATTTTTATCATAATGAAATTACTTATAATTTTTATAAATTAGATAATTACCTTAAATTCTTGTTCAATGCTAATATAGTATTTATTCAATTAAGATAAAAATAAAATAAATTCTTTTAAAAATAATAATTTTGATATAATTTGAATCAGTTGATGTGTAAAATGAATTTTATAGATATATATGACATATTATATGGGTTTTAAATCCTTCAATTATAATTCCACATTTTTCTTGATGTATTTTAAGTCAAATTAAATGAATAGTGTCAAAATTGACAAAAATGATACTTTATCAAAATAATATTTTAATAATTATTTAAAAATCATAAAATCTTGAAATAAGACAAGGTGGGTATTATATGGTATAAAATTTCATAAATTATCCATTTATGGGCCAATTTTAACTGTATAATTAAAAATTACAACTCACTAATATGAAGAAACTTGTTAACATAGTTAAAATTAAAATTGATTAACTAATGGTTAATCAGAATAGTATGGTTTAAAATGTCACAAAAACTTGTATAAATTATATTATTTGGTATTATTAAAACCTTGTCCTATTTTTTCTTTTAATATATTTCCAATTGGAGACATTTTTCATGATAATTAATTTATTTTAATTTAATATTTTGAGAAATTCCTAAAGTTCCCCTCACCTCAATTATAAAAGGTCACCTCCTCCCTCACTTCTTCACACCATATTTAGCAATATAGATTGACCAATACCTGAAATTTTCTTTTTTAAACATATGTAGAAAAATTTTGGATGTGGTTATCTCCCTAAAATATTTTTTATAATTCCCTTAAGAAAGGTTCTAAAGAAGGTCTCTTGGAGAAGAGGTAATTGTATTACTCGACCTCTTTCAATTTATTCTATCTTCTAACTCTTCTAAATCTATGGAAGTTATCATAAAATAATTTCTTCACTATACTAAATATACTTAAATAGTATTATGATTATTAAACCACCATTACCCACCCTCTTTCCCATCAAATGAGAAGTGAAAGTATCACTCGTGCGTATGTACGGTTTATCATCCCCATCTAGCAATACAATTCGTTTTTCATCATCATATTTTATGGATGGGAATTATGATGGTTTTAATGTTTATATGTGATATTTATATCATTATTAACATTATAGATATTATTTAACCTTTATAAAATTATTAATACTAAATCTAACAAACTAAAAAATTCATGAAAAACGAACCAGTTATTGCCTAAAATAGCGATTTTTAACAAAGAATTGTTAAGAAACTAGTGATAAAAGATTATAAGTATGTCATAAATGGTATTATATATATAATTATGTTTATATAATATATTTATAAAAAATATATATTTATTATAAAGTGTTTTTTATCACATATCAAGGAATCTGAACTCGAGGTAAGGGATTATTTCACAATCTCCCCATTATTCGGGACTATTTATGTTTAAGTATAAAATGATGAATATTTATCTTCCATATCCATGTTTTCTAAAAATATTTTCAATTTTTTTAATATTATCCTATTATATTTTAAAGTTATTTTTACCCATTTTTTCTTTTTACAAAATGGTTTGAAAGGAATCGTCTTATTATTTTCTAAATGAAGTACCTTTCAAACATTCCGACAAAAATATGAAAGGAATGTTTTTTAACTTATATGAAATGAACATATTTTCCCACCATCAGGACTAATATATTATTTGAAGCTTACTTTACAATTTTAAAAAGTTAATTTCAAATAAAAGGTTTTCTTTTATATGTGTACAATTTTAAAAAAAAATAAGCGATTTTGAAGTGAAAATGGTATTTACATCAAAGGTTTTCTAATAGTATTTTTAAAGTATTTTCATATATCTCAAAATAATTTTTAAAATTTTATTCTTTACTTAGTTTATTATATTATTTTATCATATACCATATTTTATTTTATGTTTTAAAATTATTTTGATTAGAGATGTTCTATTTTAATACAATTCACCATATTACATTGGATGGGTTATGATTAGGTTTATCAATTATGGTAATTATTGACATTTCATATGTTAGTTTTAGTATGAATGTTTATATTTATTTTGTTTCACCCTTTTCATATGAATAATTCATTGTATATAGAAAGTTATGGTTATGGCTCTCTATATCCCCTTTATGCATCGGTAGGTCTCATGAGACAAACTAGAATGGGTATTGGTTGAGGCCTTATCCGTTTATGTAATATGTTTTAGTATGAGGCCTTGATGGTATGTTTATGATGTTAAAAATTAGGAATTTCCCTCATTAGTAGATAATTTATTTATTTCCATGTGATTGTTTTATTAGTTATAATATCCATGGATAGGTTTTAGCTCATGTGATTATTTATATTGCATTATTAGATTTATATTTATTTCCTACCATATTATTCATGTATTATTTAGTTTCCATTATACGCATACCCTTACTAAGTATCTAAAATAAACCTTTTTCTTATTTTTATCTTTCCCTATGATTTTAAGAAGTGTATTATGACTGATATTTGGGGATAATCTAAGAGAATAATGGTGTTATTAAAGGAATTTTTATGTTGTATTTTATGTTTTCTATTATAATGTAATATTCAAGTATGTATATAGTTTTTCATGACTAATAAATTATTCAGTCCTTTATGATGAGATTATTTGTATATAATTATAATATAATAAAGTAACTATCGAATCAATGCTACTGGGGTTAGGGTTTTTACACTATGCCTACAATAGGTCATCCTACAACCATTCAGTCACACCATGATGGCATGTTGTAGGAGTTTTTAGTGAGGCACCATGTTTTAAGGATAATAAAGGTCATTTAATTAATACTAAAGGACTCACGGTGGTTTTTTAATATTTTTAATCATTCCATGACTCATAGGGTTTATTTTTCAATGATGTTTAGTCAAGGTTAAAGCCTTGTTCCTAGAAATCATCGCACAATGAACTCATGGTCACACCATGACATTATCGGGAGGGTGGGGTGCTAAGTCGCAAACCTGCTAGTCACGATGTGACTAAAACATGGGGTATTTTTTATTAGGTTAATATCATTAATTTACCAGTCATCCTCATCACCATTTATCTTGGGAGATGCAATCATGGGAGGACCATTCGACTGGATCCTCCCTATCTCATCCTCCCATTCCCTCCCTTGATGAGGGGTGTTATTTTTGGTGTTCTATGGTGTATTTTAGGTGTGTTCATCCCCTGTTTCATATATTTTGTTTTCCTTTCACTATACCTTTTAATTATTGTGATTTGGGTTAGTGTTTTGATGTCGATTCCACTAAATCATGGTGGAATTAGGTGAAAATGATGGGGATTTTGTGTGTGATGGCTAGAGGGGGACCTAAAAGGTTGAACACATGATATTTAGTTCAATTTTAGTGATGTAGTGTTTCAAAATGATTTTTTGATGATTTTTCCTCTTTATTTAAAATTAAATTATTAATTATAAATGTTTATAATTAATTATTTATGTTTCATAGAATAAAATGGAAGTTTGAGTGGTGGTATGAGCTTTCATGATTCATGGTTGGGCTTGGATAAGGTGGTGTAAAGGATTTATGAGGAGTTAACTCTAGTATTATGGTATGTAGATCCTATGATACAAAATATTATGTATATTTATTTATTGGTATTGATTATTTCATAATTTCATGGGTTCAGGTATGATAATTAAGGAGTAAGGGTGCCCTATGTAGAAGAAATAGGATAGCATTGAGCCTCATATTCTTGGAATACATACTCCTTATCAATTAGGTGGATTGGGATTGTCCAATGACTATGTCTCTAAGGGGTGGGAGGATAGTTGGATCTCATGAGAGGCCTTTGGTGGGTCTTTAGGTATAATACATGATGTGGGTATCATAGGTTGGGATCCAATAGATAGTGGGAAATCTTTAGGGCCTTCTAGTAGCATGAATAAGGGACATATGGTTGTATATATTTCATGTGATGAGAAACTCTATCATGTAGTCAGAGGAGATTCTTGGAGTGAGATATAAGTAACATAGGTCCTTAGGGACTTGATGTGTGTAATAGAGAAGGGTTTACTCGGGGTGACATTTTGAGAGATATCCTTGAGTAGATGTGAGATGATACCTAGGTATGGTTCTTTGGAAATTCTTAAGAAATTATCATTAGGATTATAATGGGGGCCTGGATAAGGAATTGGATTATACATATTGAGACCAAGGCTATATAGAACCTACAATATGGGAGGTCACTTAGGGGTGTGAGATGTGAGTTGGTGCCAATGGTTTGGAGCAAGCAGATAGGTCTCGAGTGAGTAGTTCCTGGATAATGAGCTAGTGAGCTATGTGATATGTTATGGGCCATGTTTATTATTTCATGTATGTGATGGTTGTGACCCTCGACCTGAGTGATAGGGGAGGGGTCTATATTGTGACCTAAATTCAGTGATAAGTAAATGGTATATATTTTTAACTTTACCATAAGGGAGGGAGTATTTTCAAGTAGTTCCCTGAGTGAGAGAGTATTGTTCCACTTATTCTTGTGAGACTCTCCCTGGGAGGTGGTGTAATCAAGTTATAACCCTATCCTAAGTGAGATAGTGATGGGTGTGATGTGTGACCTCCCCTGGGTGAGAGAGACTATTGAATAGGTTATGTGATGTAAAACATGGATGAAATAACCTACCTTAGTAGATAAGGTAGTGGTTTAGACATGTACAACCTCACCTTGAGTGAGAAGGTTATGGAAGGACCACTTTGAGTGAGAAAGAGAGTCTGGGATTTAGATGTGGGACCCTGCCCCTCGTGTTTAGGTAGTGGTCTAGGCTTGGTGAGATGAATTACACTTAAATATTAGATAATGTGATGGGATGTGGGATGGATTAAATTTGGATATGACTTGGTTTTGGAATGACATTAAATAAAGTATGTTCAGGTTTTATGGTGGAAAGGTTAGCATATAAAGACCCTACATGAATGTGTAACTCATTAGGAGTCATGGTATCCTAGTTAGCATATGAAATTAAAATAGAATGTTTATTTCACTATTTTTTATCATTAATTCACATTGTAATAAAGAAATATAGTAGAGGTGTTTGGTGGTATCCTACTAAGTTATACACTCACGCCCTTTATGGGCACCCCCGGTGCATATTCAAACCATATGTTTTCCTTTTTAGGTTAGAGAATAGGATATGCAGTGGTTTGGGCTAGATCATCTCAGAAAGTATTTATAGATGGGGTTGTTCATTCCTATGGATGGTAGTAGTTCCCATGTGTATTTTATTCTTATTTCTTATTTTGTATATGTAATCAGCCAAGTGGGAGATCAGTGGTATGTTTTGTATGGAAGCATTATTTTTTAGGAATTTATTTTCTATGGGTACACTAATGTGATGATGTTTGGTTATTTTATATTTATTTATCATTTTTCTATCATGGGAGTCCTTTAAAATATAGGGAGGAATTCTTTGTCCCAAGAATTATCGAGTGGCCTAGGGATGAGGAATTACAATATGTTATCAGATATTTTTTTGTTTTACTATTTGGATAGATAGTAGATAGGTAGTCTAGGAACATATTGAATCTTGCGATGGAACTTGGATTATTTCATGATAAACACCTTTTCCATTGGTAATTCATAGTGACTTGAGTGATCATATTTTTTTTATGTAATTTTAGATATATTGATTCAAATATGATGTGTGTAATTGATATCCTTATTTTAGATTTGGCTCATGGACTATGGAGAAAATAGGCATCATATATGTATCATAATTGGAATATAGGATTCACGTGAAATTTATGATTATGTGTGCTTTGTTTTACTAATTACAGGGGTTTATTTTTTAAAATTGTCAACAAAAACTTATATGTTATTTTCCCGTATAACTTGTTAGTGGAATTATAATCAGATGGACCACAGTGTTTCTAATGAAAGGTCATGTGGATCTATGGTGGGTGTTCCCTAGATATTACTATAAATTCCCTTAGGGGATGTGTATTAAACCCTTTATGAGAAGGTATGGGTATTTCATGTTGTGGAGGTGACTCGATGATGGTGGGGTATATCTAGGAGGTGATCCAAAGAGATGGGTTTAGTTAATTAAAGGTTCAACGATATCCTATATTGTTTTTTTCATATATCTTCTCATTGGAATTATTCTTAACTAAACCAATTTTCTTTGGTTCACTTGATAATGATCATCATAGGGAGGTACTGTAGTGCATGTATGGATGTGGATACACTTAGGGGTTAAGGAAAGGCATGTTGGTATTGATGTTTAGATTGATTCATGTGGTTTTGGTATTAAGGTTGGGTATATAGGGTAGTATTGGTTGGATTCTTAGACATTTTGGATTCAAATAGATGATTGTGGTCTTTAATGGTTATATATTATAGGTTTAGAGTGTAGGGTGATGCATGTGGTTTTGGAATGAAACTCAGGTGGCTAGTGATCATGTGGTAAGCCTTAGTATGAGTGAGATTCCTAAAGTTGGTTGGATGAAATTTATATATGAGAGGAGCATGGTCATCAGTTTAGTCATATGATCCTGGGTTTGATGGTTTGTTACTCATGTGAGTATGAGTCATGTTATACTATTGGGTAGTGTGAGAGTGTGAAACCATTGAGATTAGATGAGATTAGCGTATATCATGGGTGAGAACCTATGAGAGGATTCTTGGGGGTTTCCAATACCTTAGGAAAATGAGGGTGAGAATTGGAAAGGATTTTTTTATAATAATCTCATTTTATAAGGGTAAACGGGTTGTGAATTATGATCATTGGGTTTTGGATTGATGAGTGGTCATGTGTGAGTCGAGAACCAATGTGATCAGTGAGATGCATATGGGAATGGAGGCCTGAGGTTATGTTAAGAATGGGAGGTGTCCCTCTATGATAAGTGGTGACATCATAAATGGATTGGGGTATAGTCTTATGATTGAATGGGGTCCTCCTTGACTATGGAGATATAGGTTGATAGGTGGGTGACCATGGCTCAAGAGGAGTGGCATGCATGTGGTGATGGGACTTGTTTGGGTCAGTGCTTGGGGGTAGTTTAAGGGAATCCATATAGTGGGGAATGCACCATTTTTTATTAGAGAGTGTGATTTTCACTCTAACTGGATCATTAAATAATTAATATATTGTTCTTGGTGAGATGGTAATGGGAATTGGTTGGTGTTTTTCATTGGCACTCAATAATGAGTGGGACAACCACATCTGGTCATTATATACAGTAATGGATAGATAATGGGCCATATATATTAGGTGTTTGGTTTGGTAGGGTGATGATAATGATACTCCTATGGTTTAGAGAATCATATCAATCATGGTTTTATTACCCTCATGTTGGTAGGGTTGTAGATCCATGATACCAATCGGTGGATAGTCTAGGTGGCATAGGGATATCGGTGTGTGGGAAGATCTGATTCGAAAAGGTTCCTTAGTTAACACTAGATTTGGGATTCAGATATAGTGTTGGTTAGATTCAGTATGTTAGAATTAGGATTGGTATGGAGTTGTTGTGATCTAGGGGTGAATTGGATTCAGTCTGCGTTGGTGCACATAGAGAGAGCTTGATTGCTAATTTGGTTGTTCGGTGATCCAACAATGCAATTACATTGGTTATCAGGAATTAAAATCAGTGTGGTTAATGGGTGATTTTTCAATTCCTATGGGTGTTTTGGCATCATGATCAGGAATTTTAATGAATTATTGGTGTTGGATGGTGTTGTAGTGAATCAGAGAGTGTAATCGGGAATTTTTTAGAAAGGTTTTCTATAGGAGGAAAGATGAGTGTTCTTGTATGGATGAGGAGAAAACTACATAGATCATGTTTTTGGACTACTAGAAGGGTGTTTTAAATAATAAATCCCAATGGCGAGGGAATTATGGATTGAAATTAACCTTTTAGAGATAATTCTTATGGGGAAAAGCACCATAATATTAGGGATGAATTGGTTGAAGATACCTTGGTGTCTCATGATAAATGGGTGTAGTTGAGAACCATCTAAATTTTGATTCTGGTAGAGATCATATGTCTTGGAATTTCCAGAGTAGTGTTCCATGGTGTTATGAGTTGTGTAGAGAAATCTCATTCAACATTTGGGGGTGGAACGTGGTGATTTGGCAATGAATTGATGATCGAAGTAGGTCAGAATTAATGGTGAGAGGATACTTGACACTTCTTGAGTATGATAATAGAATGGAGTTTGTAATGACATGAAAATTGTATAGTTCATTAGTTTGAGGTAAATTTTGAATTTATGACCCAAAATGAGGTTTTTCTATGAATTGTGATTCATACTGAGAATCTGAGCATTGAAACATCTCAAGGAGATGTTTTTGTCTAAGGAAAGAAGCACAGATGGTGTTTTGGGTACTTAGGTGGGAATTAGAAAAAAGTCAAAGGCCTTACTGAATTATTGAAACTATAGTAGGTCATGTCTCAACACTTCAATCATATCATGATATACTACTATAATGGTGTGAAATAGGATGTCATGGTGCAAGGGGTGTAAATTTTGAACCAGAATGGATGAAGGCCTTATGGGTGGTTTTTCTATGGTGTACATCACATCATGACCCATAGGGGTGATGTTATGATGGTTTTTGGTTAAGGACAAATCCATCTATCTAAAAATAATCTTGTTGTGACCTTCTAGACACATTGTGACATTTTCTGGTGAGGAGGTGTGTCACTTCATGACCCTCATGATCATGTCACATATAAAACCTGGGGTATTTTTTTAATAGGTGATGAGCAGTAATTTTTTGATCTTCCCTTTCATGATTTGGTTTGGGAAAGGTGTTCAATGGAGATCCATTTGGTTGGATCCCACCCCTATCTTCATCCATTTTTCCTTCTTTGGTTTGGGGTGGTATTGTTATAATTCTAGGAAATATTTTAAGTGCATTGTTCCCCTATTTCCTCTTTTTTTTCTTTACCATACCTTTGATTTGGTGTGATTTCGGTTAGGTTTTTTTGTTATGATTCCATTGGTGAATAGTGTAATCACATGAGATCAATGGGGATTTCATGTGTGGTGTCTAGATGTGGCCCTGGAAGATTGAACACACATCATGGGGTGTGATTTTAGTGAAGCGGTATTCCTCAGTGAGTTTTTTTTATGATTATAATTTTATTAAAAATTTAATGATTAATTATAAATGTTTTTAATTAATTAGTTAAATATTATGGCATGAAATAGGATATTGAGTGGTAGTATACACAAGGATGAAGCATGGCTGGGCTTAGACAAGGTGGTGTATAGGCTTAGAGATCAGATAACTCTGATATTGAGGTAGTTTTCCCCTATGATACATAATCACATTTATGTTTATTTATGAGTGTGAATGCCTATATAATTTCATGGGTTCATGTATAGAAATTAGGGACTGATTGTTTTCTATTTTGAAGAGATAGGGTGTATTTGAGCCTCTTATGCTTGGAATAAGTTCACCTTTGAACTTAGGTAGATTAGGATTGCTTAATGACTATGTATCTAAGGGGTGGGAGTGCCTATTGAGCTGACAAGAGTCCTTGGTTAGGACTCGGGGTGCAAGAAATGATTTGGGTAGCCTATTTTGGGTTTATATAGATAATGGGAAAGAATGAGAGGCTTGGGGCCATGAAACTAAGTCTAAGATGGTCATATGTCTCACGTATGATGAGAAACTCCATCCTGGGGTTATAGGAGATTCATGGTGTGTGAGAAAAGTAATATAAGTCCTCCATGACTTGATGTGTGTGATAGTGATGGGTTTTCTCTAGTAATGAGTTGAGACATATCCCTTATGATATATGAGATGATACCTAGATATGGGTTGAGGTAAGTGTTTAAGTACTTGGAATTGGGATTCCAAGGGGGTCCAAGATGAGTAATTTGACCCCTCATACTAAGGATAGGGTCAGATAGAGCCTATGGGATATATGGTCATTAAGGATTGATAGACATGAGTTGGAGTTGATAGTTGAGAGTGAGAGGATAGGTTATGAGTTACTAAAACCCTACTGATGAGCTAGTAAGTTGTTTGATAGGCTGAGAACACTGTTTTTTATTGTATGTGTGTGTTACTTTTTCCCCTCAATCTAAGTGATAGGGGAGGTAAGAATCTATTGGACCCTTCCCTAAGTGAGGGGGTAGTGTTAAGGATTATTATCATTTCCCTAAGTGAGATGGTGTTGGTAGGGACCACCCTAAGTGATATGGTATTAGTCCACCTATTCTTGTGAGACCCATCCTAGGATGAGGTGTGTTTAGATTGTGGTACCATCCTAAGTGAGAGGGTGGTGGGTGTGATGTGTGACCTCCCCTATGTGTGAGGTCCCAGTTGGGATGTGATGTGATGTGATATGTGAATATTGGACCCTACCTTGGGAGATAAGGTAGTGTTTAGGACATGGATGGCCTCACCTTGAGTGAGAATTTTTTCGAAATACTACCTTGAGTTAGAAAGAAAGTTCCAGATTTTGATGTGGGACCCAACCTTGTACCTTTGGGTAGTGGTCAGGGCTTGTGAGATTCCCTACCCTGAGTTTTCCGATATATAACAAGATGCATTACTAGTAGAATGTGGTTATGACTAGATTCTAGCATGGTAGAAAATAAGGTATGGTTATATGTCATGGTGGCCTAGCTATCACATAACAACCCAATATGTGTGTGTGTGACTCGTATAGTGTTGTGGTGGCCTAGTTAGCACCTGACATTTGAAAATAATTTGTATTTAAGTATTTATATTTCTCAATCATACACATGGGTATAATATCATATATTAGGGGACCTTGGTGAGACCCTACTGAGTTATATGCTCACACCCTGTATGAGAACCCCAGTGTGTGTGTTGGCCTTATGCTTTGTTTTCATATTAGAGAATTAGATCTATAGTGGGTAGGGTTAGAGTAGTTCAATGGGTATTTATAAACGGTGTTTTTGATTCATGGGGATGTAAGTAGGGATCATTTATATTTTATTCTTTTTTTAATTTTGTACATGTGATCATACCAGTAAGAGATAAGTGGTATATTTTTTATGAATACATCATATTTGTTATTGGATGAATTTATTTAGTTTTGGTACTCAAATGTGATGATTTTTGTTTATTTTATTATGATTTACTGTTATGATATCTAGAACATAGTATCCCAAATGTATAATTTATTACCTCTCTATTAGTTAATATCCTTTGGCATACGGAGAGGCATACCTGAGGTCATGTAGCACCTCAGCCCGGTCACTACCAATGGTCCATAGTGGGGGTGTTACAAAATTCATTGAATAAGGAGCAATTAATTTAAATAAAAACATTTAATATGAATTAAAATTTTAAAAATCAAAGACAAAAATAATGTTTTAAAGGTTTAACATTGATTTTTGAAAATAAAAATTTGAAAATACCTCAAAATATATTAAGGATTCTTTGATTAAATAAATTCCATTTGTTATGGGAAAGAGTTGAGTTGGATATGAGTGTGGGTCAAACAAGTCCCAAAAATTAAAGAATATTCCAACAAGAATAATGATAAAAAGAAATAAAAATATTGAAGGTGACTCTAAAATTAAACTAATGAGAGTATTTCAAAACACTGAAATTTATTTGTATAAAAAGAAAAAGATAAGAAAGAATCCTTTTCTAGTAATGAAGTTTGAATTTCTTAGCTATTTGAATAAAACTGTTAACTATTTAAAATAAGTTAGGATCTATTTTTGTGTTGGAGTAATTGGAAACAAGCAATAAAGAACAAAAAAATATCCCACAAAATGATTTATATATTATTTCAATGGGTATTGTTCTAATTATTATAACTATAGAAATAAATTTCTTTATTAAAATCAGATAAAAACTAAAAAAAATATAAACAAATTCTCATGTATGGTTGAAAAGGAGACCATGAATTATATTATTTTGAAGATAAAATTCCCCACTCTTAAAGTGTAAGAATATTATTTTTTTTAATATAAAGTAATTAAAGGGGAGATACACAACATGTATCAAATATTTATGGAATTTCATAGAAGGAAAATATTATGAAAGAAAATTAAAACTTGGTTTAAGTTGAATTTAAGGTATAAAACATTGTATCAAAATGATATTTGACATTAGATGGTCATTCCATTTGAAAATAAATATGAGCTTCTCAAAAAAAATAGGAAGAATCATGTGGATTCAATGGTCATATTTAGAAACAGTAGAGAATTGAAGATTAAAGAAAGTAAGAATAGGAGAATAACCAAATAGGAGTTAAAGTACATTTATGTACTCTTGGTGGAAAGAATTCATCACAACCTCTTAAGTGTGGGACAATTTTGTGACAATGAACTTTAAATTTCGTTCAATAAGAGAGTTTTCTTGATCAAAGGTAGTAATGTTGATGCTTTGATCCAAGGAAAAAATAAACAATAATAATCTTTATCAAGTTTATAGTAAGTAAAACACTTGTTTCCACACCATTAAATAGGAAAATAGTTTATGGAATCAATAACTTTTGGACATACATTAAAAAATCAGGTGGAATCTCTCTACTCTTAATGTGAAAATTAACATTTATAAACTAAAAAGGTAACTATATAAGACAAGTGATGATTTTATGAAAGGTATAATGGTTTTAAATACCTATAAACCAAATAATAATAAAGTTTACACTTGATTGACTTTGCTTATACCTACTTCTTTGATCCCATGACACAAAAGGTAACCATATGTGATATTTATCACATTATTTTTATTTATTTTTATAGTAGGATAACAAGAATCGTGGGTATGAAATCAAATAAGGATGTTATGGATTGAATCAAGGGATATCAGAGTCTTTTTAAAAATAAGTGTGGAATAATGATAAAAACCTTGAAATATGATAATGGCATGGAGTTAACTTCAACCAAAGATGATAACTACTTAGATAAACATGGAATCAAACAAGAGGAATCATTAATGAGAACTCCAAAACAAAATAGATCATTTGATATAATTAATTTCATGTTGAACAATATAGATTAGATATTACTCATTGAGATAGGTATTTCAAGTAATTATTATAAAGAAGAATTAAAAGTTTAAGTCTATATTCAAAACAAGTTTTTTCTAATTCTAGTAGAGAAGGTGGAACCATAAAAGAGGTTTTATATAATGAAACCAACCCTAAAATGTTTTAATGTATTTAAAGTAAATGTTTTATTAAGAATAAATAAGGAACAAAAGGAAAATATAGAGATGAAAAAAATTAAAGGATATTCAGTGGTTATTATACAAATATAAGTACTATAAAATGATTTAATAAGAGGATCAATAAAATCATATAAAGTGATTATCTAAAGGTAATTGAATATAAATATAGAGAAATAATAAGTGGATCAAATTTGGGTGAAATTCAATAAAATATGAGAGGTCATAAATATATTTTTAAATAACCACATTTCATACCACATAATAAGGATTTTGAGATAAAATGATAAGATTAATATGTAGTTTAAGTGATTCATTTATTAAATAAAACCATAAAGTAAATAATAATGAATAAAGTTAATGATACTAATAATCAAGGTGATAAATCATCACCAACATAAACATATATGATGATTAATCTAAGTCAAAAACAATTTTATCTCATGTGTAACCAATATATTTTGATGAATAATTAAGATCTTTATCAAATTGAAATTAATATTACATGGGATATTATAAAGATAAAAAATGATCATAATGTCATTTGGACAAAATGGGTGTTCAATAACAAACATAATAAGAAAGTAAATGTTATTATAAATAAGGTTCATCTAATTTGTAAAAGGATTTGAAAAAATTGAGGGTATTAATGTAAAATAAAATTTTGTACCCATTGAAAGTATTGAATCAATTTGATTATTCTTGGTGTTGGTAATACAAATGAGATTTAAGAACTATAAAATGGATATAAAGATTGAATTTTTTAATGGAGTGCCCAAGGAAAAGGTATACATTGAATAATAGGATAAACATAAACATAATGATGATGAAAATGAGGTATGATATCTAAATAAGTATTTTTATGCCTTTAAAAAAGAACCAAAATATTTATATGATTGATTTGATACTTACATGAAGAATATGGAATTCAAGAGAGGTTTGGTTGACCATAATCTTTTTATTAAGAGCTAAAATGAAGAATAATCTATAGTGATTTTATATATTTATGATATCATATATACCATAAGTAAAATAAACTCTTGTGAGAAGTTTTATAACTTCATTATATTGGAATTTAAAATGTAAATGATTTTATGACTCACTTATATTCTCAGGTTACAAGTAAATTAAAAAGTTAAGTACACATGTATCTCTCAAGTGAAATATGATAATGAGTTGTTGAAGAATTTTTAAATGGTTAATACTTAGTTTCAGCTCCCATTATGGTTATAACTAAACTTATATTTTATGATAAATTAAAATATATTAATATAACACTATTTTTGAGAAAAAATAAAAATTTGGTTTACTAGATGGTTACATTACCAGATATAGTATAAAGAACATGTTAAGAAGATCGTTTTCAAATAAATTTATTAGGTTAAAATTTAATGGAAAAAATAAGAAAAATGTGGTATATAAAATGAAATATTGATTGTGGTTTGATTTATAAAATAGGTAATAAGAAATATTTTATGGATTATAGTGATATAGATTATGAAGAATATTTCATGGACATAAAATCCATAAGTATAAAATCATTTTATATTGGCACAAAATATATCAGATAGTTAAGGAAGAATTAAGAGGCTTCTCTTAGCACAACTTAAGTTGATTAAATTATTTTATGGAAGGTTATACTAGATTTATTTATATGAAACAATAGTTGGGAGGTCTCAATGAATAATTGAGGCTTATTATGGTGATCACATTATACACAAACTGTTTTATTGATCTGAATAAAATCCAATATGACATTCACATTTAAAACATATTGAGATACAATATCATTTCATTATATAAAATGTGGAGCAATAAGTTGTTAAAGTTTAGTATATTGTAGTGAATAAGAAATTTTTTTGTATTTTAAAAACAAATATATATATATATATATATATATATATCAATTTTTAATAAGCATGGTTTAAATCTTATAGTTTAACTACCTCTCTTAGCTTGAGGAGGTTTAGAGGATACCCTATCCCTATGTAATTTATTTCAAAATCTAGTTTCTAGATAATAAAAATTTAAATAGAAGTGCCCCATTTTATTTATTATCAATAAAGTGTAAATGTGAAATAAAACCTATTAAAATGGGTTTTTCATTAGAAATTTTATATGAAAGGAAGCATTTAAATGGGGGTAAATACAATCTAGGGGAGTGTTTTGGCATGAAGATTAAATATAGAGAAATTGAAGGTATGATCCCTTAACAAGTGGTATAAATTTTATGTTTAGAATTAAAATTTATATACATTGAGTTCATTTCATATTCTATGGATTTTAACATCATATAACTAGTGGTGTATACAAGTGGTGTGAACTTTTGAATGTTTTTGGGATAAAAAAGATGTATACTTTGGAATTTATATACTGGTTTTTGTTTTATACATCAAGAATGAATCAAGTTGGACTATTATTTATGTAAAGGTAATACATATTTATTATGAGTTATTGGATTCATATAGATGAAATATTTAAAATAAATTACAAAAAGAAAAATAAAACAAGGTAGTTACTAGTAAACTCAATGGGAGAGAATGTTGGAATAATTTATAATATGGTGGGGAATTTTAAAAGTGATTGAATACCCAAAGTTATTGGTAGTTGGTGTTATGATTATTAGAAAAACGTGGATTTGTATTGAGAAATAATATGTAAAAGGTTATTTTTAGGTGGAAGAAATGATCCGAGAGAGGGGTTATAGTTGAAAGAATATGTTTTGGTGAAGAAAGGATAAACCATAATGTGACAATAACCATTTAATAGTCTTGGTTCAAGTGTGTTAACATTTAATGGAAGTTTAAATTTCTATATAAAAATTATAGGAAAATAATTCCATAGTCTTAGGTGTTTTGATGAAGATTTTTTTTTCAATATCACTAGATAAAATAGCTTCAATATGTAACCAAATCATGGAATTTTCTATGGTAGTGGATGAGATTTGGTGGGATACTATCTAAAAATGAATATACTAATGAACACATTTTGACTAAGGGTGTTTTCTAGAAATATGTATTGAAAAATTTACTGGATGAAACAACATGATTATAGAAACATTCGATGGTATAAGGTGTTTCAAATATAAGAGTCTCTAAAAACCACAAATATTTAAGAATCATCATTCCATGGTTAAAGGAAATTTCCCTAAAGCATAACTACTTGAAAATAAGACCGTGAAATTTTTTAAATTTCTATGAACACCGTGACTTGGTGGAATATGTATATAAAATTATAAAATAAGGATTTAGATGATATTTCAAGAGATGAAGATATTAGTACTCATGAATTAAGGATTCAATTCATTTACTTGAAAATTATTCCCATGGTGGAACATAACCATGTCGTGGTTTTGTAGATATTGATAAAATTTTGATATTTGAATCTCATTTATTTTTAGTAACTCTGTAGATTATTCTGGGAGATATACATAGTCCAATATGGATGATATTTTTACCCTTTAATGGGTATGGAACATAGAAATAATCTTAGAAATGTATTAACCTATCTTTGAAAAGATTAGAGGACCACGGAAAAGGTATTTACATCATGAAAGAGAAATATATAATTTTTTGAAAAAATATAAAACACTAAGATATCATGAATATTATTACTAATACATATCATAATATGATGATAAACTAAATATTTAGGTAACATAATAATAAGAACACATTGTTTATAAAGATGAAGAGAAATACATTTTATTGTTTGGTGTATTATTTATAATTGATATTCTCATTAGAATGAATTGTGATCTAAAATCTTTTTATTAACCTTTTATCAAAGTATTATATAAAGAGATAAGAAGAGGGAGTGTCCCTCAAACTTGGTTGTGAAGTGTTCCAAAATCTTTATAATCACACAACAGTGAACTAGTGATTCTATTTTACATTGGCACATTGTTGTGTGTTTATTCCTTAGATTTATCCAATTTGGTAAATGAATTAACAAAAACCATATCCTTGTGATTTTTTAATAATTTTATGTTACTTTTAACATAGGAACTATATTTTTTGAATTCATTCAAATAAAACAATCAGAACCCTAATTTACTTTCCTCTTAGGGTAGTTTTTAGATCTTAGTTGTACTATTTTTCTATATAATTTTTTGTATTCAATTTCACACTGTATTTTTCTATTTTTATACATTGTTTAAATTTATTAGGCTATCATAATGGATATTAAGGCATCATAGTCATAATATTCGTTTCTAATGTCTTAACTATAACACCTCAAGTTTGTAGAATGAATTTACCTTTAAATAAATAATATATTGAATAGATTGTTTCACATGAAATTATGGACTAAAACAAATTTTGATACATTTTATTAAGATAAAATATTTCAATAAATGATAATAATTAATATATTATGTGAATGCAATGTGAAACATAATTGATAAAATCATAAGAGTAATAAATCCACAGGTAAATAAAAATACCTTGAATATAAAATATTTTTTCCTCATTAATCGCAAAGAAGATGATACCCACAATTATAACTATTGAAATAAGGGATAACATTATAAATGTAATATACAATTTGAGAGAGAAGTTATTGAGTTGGATAAATTATTCTAATAATGTATGTAGGTTTATATATAGGAATTAAATATGTCTATTATATATATGGTCATGGAAAAATGATCATTGGAAGTGTGTTAGTTGGAAATATGGTCATTAGATATATGATCATCGGATATGTATATATCCATTAGGTATATTAAAGTTGTTTAACTTTTAGAAAAAAAATTGAAAATAATATAATTCACATATAAAAAAATAATGAAACAAAAAGATGATATTTAATTTAAAAAAAATTATTATAAAAATACATTTTTATGTGTTACATATTATTGTTATTATTATTAAAAAATGATTTAATGTATTTATGAAATTAAAATAATGATTCTAAAACCTATGGGTTGATAAAATATAATTTTTATAATATATATAATTTAATTTAAGGGAATGTGATTAAAATCATTTAATGTTAAAAGGGGCATTTTTCAAAGAACTGTTTTTTATGTATTTTGTATTTTTATCTTAATAAATTAAATAAATCACTTTTAAAAGATGTATATAATGTAATTTCTTAATATATAAAACTGTATTAACACTTATTTAATATTAATTGATTCGAAATTGGATTGAGAACGCTTGATGTTTTAAAATATATTTTCTATAAAAATAGTTTTCTTATTATATTTTCATTTAAAGGTTAAAATTATTAAATTTAGAAATTTAATTTGATTTAATGTATTTAAAATTTTTAATCAGAATTTATAAATTAGGTAAGAGGGTAAATTTAATTTTTATACATAAAAATAAGTTACCAGGGTGAATAGGGTATGACATTGATAAACCATAAAAATTGTAAGATACAATATATTTTTAAAATGATGTATAAAAATTATAAAAATGAGAATAATAGAGAATTATAGAGGTAATCCTGAGCCTCTAAGGTTTTTCAAACTTATGAGGCCACATTACACTTATAAATGACCTTCCTAAACTATTAATTAATTATAAATTTTAAAAATTTCACACAAACTTGCTTATAAAAGGACCTCTCCACAATCCTTTTTAAACCACTCGAACCATTTGGTTATCTCTTGAATCCCTATCCATTTTTACTATTCTATATCCTTATTAGACATTGAATTACCTATAGTATCAAGAAGGAAGAATAATTCCTTCATTTAAAAGGAACATATCTCAAGAATGAGTTAAATAATCAAATATATAAAAACCTTTTCATGTAATTCAAGAGAGAATGTAATGTTTTTTATCCCAATTTCCCTTTGTTGAGGTATTTTTTCAAGTTATGCACTTATTATTCTTTAACAATGTGTAATTTTTTACCCATTGATTTATTTTAACATAAATAACCTTTTAATAATGTGATTTAAAATTATATTTTAAAATCCCACTTTCGCATTCTTTTTATTCATATATTATCAAAGTTGTAAGGTTTTTCTAATCTCAATTTTATCTCATTAAGATATGTTCTATATTCACCATTTTTTTTCTTTATGTAGTGTATATACTACCCCAAGAATGGATTTTATCACATTTTTTCATGTAATTCCTAGGATTTAAAAATCCATGTAATGTTCTTTCTTTCAAAATATTTTATAAAAAAGTTACCAAAGTTGTAAGGGTTTATTTATCGATATCACTTTCAAATCAATATTTTCTATGAATAAATTGTAATTGGGGGTAAATGTATGTTATTTATCTATAAAACTCCATATATTATTATCTCCTATAGTAATTATTTTTTTTACATATATTTTTAACATTTTACCTCCCTTTGGTTTATAACTCAAGAAAAATAATCCTTATAAATGGGATGAACCTTATTTATTCTTTTAAGTCAGGAATTTTTCTCCTCCATGTCCATATTTTTTATGTATATCCTTATAACTATATCAATGATTACTTAAGTTATTATTCTATTGGACTCTAGTTTCTTTAAAATGGTTTGAAAAGAATATTTTTTAATATTTTCCACATGGGTCATTTTCTATTGACTTTCACACTCTTTACAAAAGTTTGAAAAGAATATTTATTTTTAAAATTTTATGCATGAATTAATTTTACCATTACCAAATTTAATTTAATTTTCAAATATTAATTTCCATGTTTTCAGGGTTTTCCAATTTAATTTTTATTCTCTTTTTTTTATAAATTAATTTATTTTAAAATAAAATATATAAAAAAAATTAAAGGGTTTTTATTCTACTTTATAAAAGTAATTTTTGTTAATATCATAAAGTTTTTTACTTATAATTAAATATAATTTACTATTTATTATGACTCACTGGGTATATTCTCTAATTATACAATCCACCTTGTTTCTTTATATAGATTTTGATCATGTCTTATGGAAGTTTCATAAAACCTGTTTCTTTCCCATGGGTTAATTAAGCTATGATGGAATTATTAATGTTTTCATGATATTTTTTAACACATATGTATGGTTTATAATTATGTTATTGGTGGTTATATTATATACCTATAATATATTTTATAAATTTTTGTATCTCATGAGATAATGATGTTCTGGATGGACATGGTTGAGGGTATCTATGTTAATAAGTTTATAGTTATACATGACTGCAGGTAACTATGCTTAAATTTTTTTTATGGGAATTATTATGAGTAATTATGTTCAAAAGTTTTTGTATAGGAATGATTGTGGGTAGAAATGTTCACAATTTTCTATGTCAATATGAATGTGGGTATATATATTCATAAGTTTTTGTATAGACATGATTTTGGGTAGCTATGTTCACATGTTTGTGCACGGATATGGTTATGGGTAGCTTTTTTCACAAGTTTGTGTGTGGACATGATTGTGGGTAACTACGTTCACAAGTTTTTATTTTTACATAATTACAAGTAGTTATGTTCACATGTTTGTGTGTGGAAATGATAGTGATTCTCTATATTCACAATGTTTTTCACTATGCTAATGTATATTCCACATTCTTATTCCTATGTTATGTTTTCATGGATCATGATTATTGGCTCATGTTTCTACATTTATATGTCTCATTTCTTATGTTATACCAAAAACAATTACCATGAATCATGATTTTATGATCAATGTCTGTTGGGTATAATTATATTATATTATGTTCATGTTATCATATCCACATGATCATATTATGCTCACTTATGATCATTGATTTTTATAGATTATGTTTACCCTTACTGAGAATATAATATAACATGTTTTCTTATGCTTCCATTCCACATGAAATAAAGAAGATTATTATGCATTAAATGTTTAAAAGGATATCATGTGTGGATAATCTTGTTGGAAATGTTAAAGACTTGTTTTAATGTAAGAATATCATGTAGATAATCTACAAATACATTAAACCTTTGAGTTCTAATATTGTGTGTTAATTTTTGATACATAATCTTTTATAATGTAAAATATGTGTGTGTTGTGATCAGGTTGTCACACTTGGTATGAAATCATAAGTGTAATGTTTGTATTTTAGCACCAGATCTGGGGGTGTGGGTCTTGGGTACCTCAATTTGTATCAAATTGGGGTTTAGTCATTTTTGTGGATTGTGTAGTAAATAATAATAGTATAGAACCTAAAACTACCAATGATGAACTTAAAGTGATATAAAATAAACCTAAAATGTCTTAGGTTGAAACGAAGGTGTCATAATTTAGGACATCTTATGATTGATTTTATTTATCATATGATTTCTTATTATGATTATTATTTCTTGATACTCACACTAAACTTTTTAGTTTTATTTAATGGAAAGAACCAAGAGGAACTGAGTTAACAATGAGTGTGATGGAAAATGTGGTGATTTTACCAATAAGAAACCAAATGGGATGGGAGAAGGAGTGAAAAACTTTATGAAAATGTTATTTTCTATATATATAAAATAAATTAAATTATTTTGATCTCCCAAATTCACTAAATATGGAGAAACTAACTATTAATACTTTCATTCAACAATAACCACCAACCTTTAATAGATATTTTGATCCACTAATTAATGAGAATTGGATTCACGTGATAGAAAAGATATTTCTTGTTCTTCAATACCTAGAGAAAGAGAAAATAATTTTGGTTATATATAATTTGTAAGGTGGATTAAACCAATAGTGTACTTTGATAAAGAACATTAGGCCAAAGGAATAAATTAACTCTATGAAATTGGAGGATTTTAAATAGGTATATTTAAATAAATATTTTTCTCAAACTCTTTATAATAAAATTGAGAGAGAATTATGAGATTTGAAATAAAATGAAAGTGAATCCATTAGTAACTATAAATAAAACTTAAAAATACTTGTAATCTACACCTATAGTTTTATCATTTACCCTAAAAGTGAAATTTACCATTTCTTTAGAGTATTAAAATCGAGTATTTGAAATTCATTTTCTATAAGGGACTTTGGTCACCATGAATTTTTTTTTGTTTTTCTCTCAAGGTAAAAATGGATATTGGAGATGACCATTGTAAAATCTTGTCCCAAATCATTGGATTGAGAATTGATGTAGTGGAACTAACCTTAGGTTACATCCCCAAGGCACCAAAGGCTGGTAATAAATTCTAAGGGCTTAAGAGAACGTTGTGTGATGATTTTCACTTTAATAATGAAATAACCTGGAAAAAAAATAAGAAACTAAGTAAAACTAAATGATGAATTAGTATAAATGGTAAAATTCAAGGGAATACCCAAGAGTACAAAAATATTAGAGTGAAAATATAAACAAAGGACACAACTAGGAAAAACCAAAATACAACCAAACACAAAGTCATAAAATTGGTATCATCCTGAACAACACTCTAACTAGCCACAGGATCCAACTCCATATGTCATGCTCATAGTATCAAGATGCATCACTAGAGAAGTATTTTACCTTTACCTTTACTATGTCCCAATAGATGTAATTTTCAAATGCACCAAAGTTCCCAAGTAGTGGGTGATTATAAACTTTGTAGGTATTCCCCCCAAACATCCCACAAACACCACCAGGACAAGAAATGGTTAGCACATTTATATAAAATAATTGGAAAATAACAAAATAGTTTATACAAATACATAAATTAAATACATTAATGAAAACCATAAGAAATCATAATATCATTCTTTAGTACTTTGGAATAATCATTCTCAAATTTACACATGAACACAACCATACACACAGTCAATCTTAGTGTATCACATTAATGGTGATACTTTAGACCCATGATCTCTTCACCTTTTTATGGTGGTAAATCCCATCCATATTCATCCCAAGATACACATTACAACCCTTTTATGTCAAATTTCATTACAAATAATTTTATATATAAAAAAATATTTTTTAAAAACATTTAACCAAACATTTTACTTATAATAAAACAACACCATAATTTAAAAAGCATCATTTTAAAAATATAAACAAGTGGTTTTCTAAAATCCATATGATTCCCCATTTTTTACAAAAACATAAATCAAAATGTTTTCCTTCAAAAAATCCAAAAAAAATTCCAAAGAAAATTTAATTAAAACATTTAAAGAAACCAAATCCTTCAAGTTCTAGAATAAGTGGAGATGATAGAAAAGCCACCTGCCTTTCAATAGATGATGAAAATTTAAGAATGACACTAAGAACTTATAGATATAGGTTCACAACACATTCCCTTAAATATATCAAAAATATCTCATCAAGATCCTTAAAATAGAATATATATTTATTCATGAAGGAATATATATAATGATTTGGGTGATAAAAATGAGAGAATCTAAAGAGATAGAGAATAAATGAGGTATTACTGAAGATTTTAGTTCTCCAACACAATTTTATTCAACAAAATATGGCTTTGAATCAAATGGATTTTCCAAGGGATCCTAGGGAGGAAGAGGAGTTTGAGACCCTGGAAGAATAGTAGAAAAAGAGGGTTTGGGGTCTTAATATGAATTAGAATCTAATTTTCAGAGGATTAACAGCAAGTCACATGGTTAGGCCATATAGTTTTTCAAACCATTTATCAACCATGAGAAGGATATTATACAAGATATAGATAGCTTCATGGTTAGGCCACAAAGTTTTTCAGATCTTGTTCCAACCATGTGCATGCTACAATCTCAAAGACAACCCCTCACATAGTTATCTCTCATGGTTTGATAACTATGCTTCAAACATGCTTTTCCCCACTTCCTCCACTCACATGTTTTTTCATGGTAGTCACATGGTTTGTAAAAACTATTCATCAATCATGTGTCTGGCCTATGACTCCCAACATCACCTTTTATGGTTTCCTGGAGATAGTGAATGATTTCTACTAACCATGCTCAAACCATGTATTTAAAAATCCAAACTTATCTAGAGATGTCTTAGGCTCATTTATAGGTACTATTTTGCATTTTATTGATTACTTCCAATTTGGGTTTTATCTTGGTGTGTGTTTGGGTGAAAAATTGATAATTTTAGAAGAATTTTAGGCAGTGCATAGTTGGCATGTGGTTTTCCCAAACCATGTGCCCTGGCCCAGAAAATTGTATAACCCTTAATATAGATGGATTTCATAGCTATCACAAAATTTTTCAAACCATGAACCCTCTTTATAAGAGGTTCACAGTTAAGTCACATGGTTATGGGAAACTATGCGCTTCTTTCCAGAAAACCATGTGAGGGATTTAATTGACCTGAAAATTATATTAACCCATAATCATCCCTACTTCAACCCTAATCTCTCTTTCATGATTTTAGAGGATCTATGATAAATTTTAATCCCTATAGACCTCTATTCTTGGTGATTCAAAGCCCGTATTGAAGATCTGCACCCTTACCGGTGATAGGATCTCATCCCAGTTCTTATCTCATTCTTCTCACATTCTTTAAGAAAAGTAATCCTCTATTTGGTTAGATCAATATCTAATTTTGTAAGATCTATATCTAATATTTTATATCTAGATCTATATTTGATAGATCTTTATTTTTTTATCATGATTTAGGGTCTTAAATCCGGATATCATTCTACATCGTTGTGATACTCAAATTTTGGGGATTTCCATTGGGTGATTGTTCTCCAATGAATTGAGGTAGGTGGTCTATAATTAAAATCCCAAATTCTTGATTGAAATAATGTGTATGTAATTTTATAATTTCTATTATATGTTTATCAATTGAGTTCTTGATAAAATTAATTAATTTGGTGATATAATTAATTGAGAAAAAACATAGAATTAGGGGTATTGGAATTGTAGATATTGAATAATTAATTATGAAAAAGTTGGGATTGTTTAATTAGATAATTTATTGTTGAATTAATTATGAGGTAATTGGGGTTGTTAAATTAAGTAATTAATTATGGAATTAATTATGGGATATTGAGATTGAGATGATTAATTAATTATTTAGTTAATTAATGAGATTGAGATGATTAATTAAATGTTTATTTAATTAATAATATTGATATTATTAATTAATTGTTGAGTTAATTAATAGGATTTAAGTGATTAATTATTTTTTTAGTTAATTAATAAAATTTATATGCTTAATTAATTTTTGAGTTCATTAATATGATTGAGATGATTAATTAATTATTGATTTAATTAATGATATTGAGATGATTAATTAATTATTGATTTAAATGATGAGATTGATATGATTAATTAATTATTGAGTTAATTAATCATACTAGGATGATTGATTGATTTTATAGTTAATTAATTATATTTAGGTTATTAATTAATTTTTGAGTTAATTAATAAAATAATGAATGGTAACAATGTCATTCATTTGATAATTGAGATCTAGAATGGTAATAATTCCATTATAAGATATGAAATGAGAGATATAATGGTAAAAATGGAATTCTAAGACATGAAATCCCTTGAGGATTGTGTATACTCTAGCATGGTCAGAAGCAGGTATTGAGTTTTGGGTGTCCTTGGGAACCTAGAGAGTTTATGTGACTAAATAAAGAATAATTTGATACAGTGATAATTGTTTATTTATGAATTATTATTATTTAAATATACAACTTCATTCATTTTATTAATTAGATATTATTTTAGACATCATTGGTGGTATCCTAACAAGTTTTAATTACACCCTACTTGGGATTTTTGATCAGTGTAGGAATAGATTTCATGGTTTTAAGACAAGATAAGGGAAATATCCCTGTGTTAGGTGGGTGAGTCAATATGAAGCATGGATAAGGGAACCAGATGTGTTTTGGGACCCACTTGGGAGTCGTTAGTGTCATTACTTTGAGTTTTAATTTTGAAACTAGACACATATTTTGGCAAAGCATATCTAGTGTTTAGTTTGGATATTGTATTTATAGTTTTGGTTATCTTGTTATACTGGTATTGTTCTAGTTATGATATCATTCAGTTATAAAGTTGTTATTATTTATTTATTTCTACTATTTTATTACTCTAATAAAATAAGGTATATTCTCCCCATGATCGATATTAGACCTTCACTACTAGTCGATAGCCTTTGGCATATGGAGAGGTGCACTTTAGGTCTTGTGACCGACCGGCTCGGGGGGTGCAACCTCTAAGAGGCCCTATATTCAACAAAAACACATTCATGTAATGTCCTGGACCTCTTTAGTCTTTTATATAGCTGAAATCTGGTGTTTTATGTGTTCTAGGAGGTCAAGGTGACTTATCCCCAACACTTTTCCAAAATTTCAGTTTTTTAAATAGTGTCATCGGTGTCGGTGAGTCATTTTGTGAACAGTGTCATCAATGTCGGTGAGTCATTCTGTGAACAGTGCCATCGGTATCAATGAGTCATTTTTGTGAACAATGTCATCAATGTCGGTGATTCAAACTTTGAATAGTGTCATCAGTTTCGGTGAGTCATTTTGTGAACAGTGTTTCCAGCATTGGTAGGTGAATAGTGTTTCTAGCATCGGTAGGTGTGCAATGTTTCTAGATTCCTACAGTTTCTCACCTTTGACATTTTCTTTGATGTAAAACACATTCAAGGCCATGTTTTAATGGATTTAAGGCTAATTCAAATCCATAACTCCTATATTAATTTTCCTAAATCTTGGGATGCCTTTACTTGTTCAAACCATGTGGTTTAATGTGATCCTCTTTTAATGGAAAATCCAATGTATCCTAAACCATTGCTCTAATAAATCTTCTAAAGGGACAAATATATACCTCCCTTGTTCTAACTTCTTGTTCCCTGGTGTGAGATACTTGAATCGTTCCTTCTTCCCATGGGAGCGGCATGATTTAACATTAATCCTTGGATCATTTCGCCTTGAATTTTCTTCCTACTGCATTTTCACCCCCTGTTTTGGTGCAAGTAGAAAGTGTCGATCCGTCATCGATAGAAGGTATGATCTACCTATGTTCTTATGTTTTCTTCGACCATTTTCCCATGTTTTCTCCTTTCCATGTTATGACATGTGATCTCCATGCTATAATGTAGTTTTCTTGGATTTTGGTTGGTGTGTTCATGTCGCGGCGTCCTCAGGTGGATGCAGTTGTCACGGGGGAGGAGATCGTAATCTGTTGTATGGATCATTCTCGTATAAAGAACATCAAGAACTATTTGAGGTAGGGGATTCATTACTTCTCTATTCATTTATGTGCATTCCTAGAGTTAGCATGTTTATCCCACTGGATCACAATGGAATTGACATATTAAATATTTGAATTGGATAAATAAATTGACCTTGATCGTATGTTATTTCCTCTTGTTTTTCTAGACAGTGTGATATCTATTCTTTGCTTATTAGCAATTTTTTCATGATGAAATTGTTAAATAATGCAAATCCATAATTAATTGATGATTATTTTGAAAAAGATAAAGAGGCATGTAAATTAATCTCGTTGTTGTTGTTGTAATTTTATGTTAATAAAATTTATTTAGTAAGCATGTTTAATTGTTTTTGATAGCTTACTGTTTAATTTTTCTATAGTTGGAACCTACAAATAATAAATATTTTAATTCCATATGGATTAAATAGTCAATTCTTTTATAAAAATATAGTGCCTGGTAGGGTTCTGGGTTACCCTCTTACTTGTAAGTCCAAGTGCCTTGTGCTTTGTATCCATGAGTGCTCATTATGTTTGAAGGTTATATGCCTTGTTTAAGGGCCAAGAGACTAGTTGACATGATGTTTGTTTTCCTGGTTCTTATGTTGTGATGTGAGCCTGGATGGATATTGTGATATGTGGGGGCAGGTAGGCCCATTAGCTGTGGTAGAAGTTGACTCCTAGAGTGGAGAGATGCATCGGTTTATGCATGTGGGTGTTGGGGAGGACACTGAAGATTATGAAATGGGTTTGATGTGAATGTTTGGATGCTTGTTGATTCTTGTTGGTTTCTTTATGTAATTTACTTTCTCCACTACTCAAGGAAGCTAGTATTTCTTACCCTCCTACCAAAAGGGGTGAAGACACGTGGGGTATTCCATGTTCGTTTTGTGTTTAGATCCTAGAGGGATAATGGGTATATGCTTTTGCTATAGGTTTCAAAGACTTAACGGGTAGTTCATCTACTCACCATGTTGGTCCCCCTTCTGTTTAGTACCTTAGAATATTTTCTACAATGCCTGAGAATATGGGAAAGTAATAATAATGTTAATAAATGAGTGAATAAATGATGTTAACCCGTGGGGTTGGAGCTTGTGGGGATGCAATGTTGAGGTCGCAATTTAAAGGAATGGTTGACTTTGGGTGTGATGATAATGAAATGTAATGTGTAATTGATAATGGTTAATTAATGTTTAGATAATTAATTAAAATAAAGTGAAACTAATAAAAATGGAATAAATTAATCTAATGTATCTCTTTAAATGGTTGTGTGCTTATAGGACACTTGTTGTTCACTGTGCTTTAGCATGCTTTCTTTAATTTTGCATGAGAGGCTCTAGGGAGGATCCTACTGAGTATACTCTTATACTCACCCTATGTATATACAAACTATTTTTAAGGTCACCTGGAGTAGGTTGGAGATCAGGCTGGTTACTAGTAGCTTGGGGTTGTAGGAGCTGTTCGGGCTTTGTGGTTTCTTCTGTTTTTACTTTCTTTCGGTACTTGCAGTTTTCCTTTTTAGTTGTAGTAGTTTTTGAATGACATTACATATGTGTACTTGGGTTTTCTTTCATATTTCAGTCTTATTTGGATTTGGTTGGTGTCTTTCGTATCTCTCTCTTTCGTATTTGTTCTCTTAGAGGGTAATTCCTCCCATTTGTGTGTTTACTATACCCTCGGTGATAGTCTCCAACCCAGTGCCTACTAGATGTGGGACTTGGGGGCATTATCTTCTGTCTCACATTGTCGGCCTAGGAGGGGTACACCTTATTGGGAGGGGGTCATGATAGATTGGTATCATAGGCTCTAGTTGAGGGATATAATATAATTTGGTGTTAGGAACATGTGAGGTTACATGGGTTGGCATCTAAACAATGTCATTCAAGTTTAGCAAGTTATGTAAACACTGGAGATCAGATGAGACATGGGCATTTAGGGCCCCCTGTGATTTGATGCATGAACCTTTAAGTTTACAATGGCTACTAAATGAGGTGATTCTAGTTGAAGGGCAGAGACCTAGGAAAGGAACATGCATCATTCTTCTTTGTGTCTGTGTTTGAATGGGTAGACCTTGGGATAGGTTAACCTAAAATGAATAAAAGAAAAAATAATTAATTAATGTTGAGACTTCCATATTCTTGGTTTATGAGCTCTAACTTTTTTTTATTTTGCAAGTATGGATCTGGGTCAACATCCTCATTAGGTTCACGTAGAAGATGTACAGCAGGCTATGCCTGCAAATTGTCATAGGTTATAGGTTGACGACGATTACACTTATAGGAGGAATCTCTGATAGTGTCAATGTCAGAGTCTGTAGAAGTACGAGGGCTCCATTTCATATGCAGTCACTAAATACTGGTTGGAGGAGGTCGAGATAGGATTTAGTTTGATCTGTGCTCAGAAGGATCACTGGGTGTCTTTGGTTGTGACGATGTTTCGTGGAGCAGCAAGGCAGGGGTGGTTCTTGTTCCTTAGGGATCACAGAGATCCAGAGATCTCATGGGAGGAGTTCTGAGACAAGTTTAGAGTCGAGTTTCTTTCTTTGACTATGAAGTCATCCAGTCACCAGAAGCTTCTTTCCCTTTGACAAGGTAGATCCAGTGTGCGAGAGTTTGGAATCCATTTTAGGAAACTTTTATGATATGATTCGGACTTATTTCCAGATTAGGAGGCTAGGGAGAGGCATTTCTAGGAGGCTTTGCATCCAGAGATCCAGCGCCAGGTCACCCCATTTATGTTGAAGACATATCTTGAAGTGAGAGCGAGCATAGAGATTGTTGAGAGGAAATTGGGAAGAACTAGATCGTCATGAGAGGGGAGTCTTTCTGATTCCTCAAAAATAAGAGTTGTGGTAAGAGGTTCCCTATTTTCAGGGCAGAAGAGTTTTTGTTTGGTCAAGGGTAGGTCCCAGCCCTCAGCATCTCATTTCTCTGGGGGCAGTGAATATCAAGCCTATTTCAAGGGATCAGGTGATTGTTTTTCTTGAAGAGGAAGAGTTCATTAGTAGCGATAGTGCCCGACCTTTCAAAGTATTCATCATGCACCAGGTGTATCGTTCTAGGTTCCTTTGTTGAGAGAGTTCCAGATAAGGTAGCAGAATTAGGGTTCACCAACTTTGGATTAGCATAGAGAAGATGGGGCGATCATAGGATAGACCCGTGATGGTCCCCATCCTCAGAGAGCAGAGAGCGGTCATGGTGGTGGTCTTTATCAGGGTCTGAGAGACTGTGGAGTAGGTCGTGGTCAGCTTCATGCTTTAGCGTTGCCAGCACCAGGTGAGCCAAACATTGTTCGAGGTACCCTTTGATTATTTTCTACATGTGTGTATGCCTTGTTTGATTCTGGAGCGACGCACTCCTTCATATCACCTTCCCTTGTCCATGCTTTGGGACTTGAGGTAGAGAGGCTTCCAGTTCCCTTGGCATTGACTACACCAGTTGGAGGCTGCGCTAACTTGTTTGAAGTATGTAGAGACTGTGAGATAGTGTTGGCGCGGCACCATTCATGGGGATACTTCCTATGTTTACGGATACAACCATATGATTTCATCCTTAGCATGGATTGGTTTTCTTCATTGCAGGCTATTTTGGATTGCATCAGGAGGCAGGTAGTGTTCTTCGATGCAGATGGAGAGCCAGTAGTGTTTCTTGGTGAGTGAGACCCTCAGATGGGACAGAGGCATGTTTCATCCATATCATCCTTGATGGTTGATCTGATGTTGAGTTCTTTTTAGGTTCATCAATTGGCATTTCCTATGATCATAGAAGAGTACCCTAATGACTTTTCATAAGAGTTTGTATCATTATCGCCTCGATGAGAGATTGAGTTTGGGATTGTGATAAAGCTAAGAGCATCTCTTATCTCTATGTATCCATATTTGATGGCCCCTTTTGAGTTATGGGAGATGCATATACAGCTTGATGTTCTATTACAATGCGGTTTTGTTAGGATGAGTGTGTAACCATGGGGTGCACAAGTTTTGTTCGTAAACAAGGCTGACGGAAGTTTTAGGTTGTGTATCTATTATCGTCGCTTAAACAAAGTGACAGTAAAGAATCATTATCATTTTCTACATATTGATGATTTATTTGATCAACTGAAGGGTGCAAGTTGGTTCTCAAAGATCAACTTTCAGTCAGGATATCATCAGATGCACGTGAAGGATGAAGATATCCCGAAGCCTGCTTTTCGTTGTTTTCATGGGAATTACGAGTTTGTTGTAATGTCATTCGGCATGATGAATACTCCATCTGTGTTCATGGGATTTATGAATGTTGTGTTCCATGAGTTCCTGGATAAGTTCATGGTGGTTTTCGTCAATGACATACTTGTGTACTTCACGTCTGAGGAGGAGCATGTAGAGCATCTGCATGCCATTTTGAGAGTTCTTCGTCAACATCAGCTATTTGGGAAGTTATCAAAGTGTGATTTTTGGTATTGATAAGTCTGTTTCTTGGGTAATGTTGTGTCCTAGTAGGGATTAGTTGTGGATACATAAAATATAGAAGCAGTTGTGTCTTGGTAATCCCCTAAGATAGTGGCAGAGGTGTAAAGTTTCCTTGGTCTTGTAGGCTACTATAGGAGGTTCGTATCTAATTTCTCTTGGGTTACGACTCCTCTAACAATATTGACCAAGAATGATAAGGTTTTCGTGTATACTGGTCAGTTTTAGTCATGTTTTGAGTATCTGAAGGAGAATTTGGTAAGTTCTGCAATTCTTTTTCTTATAATAGAGGGAGTTCAGTTTGATGTTTTCTAAGATGATTTACATATGGGGTTATCCTGTGTCTTGATGTATTAGAGATCATTCATTTCATATGGGTCTTGGTATTTGTGTCCCCATGAACGTAACTATTCCACACATAATCTTGAGTTGTATTTTTTTGTGTTTTCTTTGAAGTTGTGGATACACTATCTCATTGAAGAGTGCTTTGTGGTTTTCACCAATCATAAGATCATGAGGGATTTTTTCTCCTAGCGTGACTTGAACTTGCGGTAGCATCGGTGGATGGAGTTATTATAGCAATACGACTTAAAAATATCGTATACACCTAGAAAGGGGAATTTTTTTGATAATGCGCTAAGCAGGAAGTCACGTAGTGATTTAGTGTGTGAATTTGGTGATTCCTAGAGAGTTATAGAAGAACTTTTAGCATTACATCATGATATGGGAGAAGTTGGGAGAAAAGGTTGTATTTTTTAGATGATTTTTTAGTCATATCTGGTGCATCAGGTGGAATAGTTCGAGTTTGGGGATCTATAGGTGGAGGTTTAGAGAGACCGAGTTGTTTGTGGCGAGGGCCCTAATGGTTGGTCTGAGGATGAACAACACTGATTGTTGTATCAGGGAAGGATTTTTGTTCCTTTGGAGATTTTTGAGACGGTTCTTAGAGAGTTCTATAGTTCTCCTTTAGTGGTAAATCGTGGTGTGAAAAAGATGTACCAAGCCTTGAGGAGTCAGTTTTGGTGTCATGGGCTGAAGCGTGTAGTTGCGGAGATTGTGTCTCGATGTTTGGTCTTCCATAAGGTGACGGCCGAACACCTTGTCCCTGGTGGTTTGCTCCAGCTTTTAGACATTCCTCACTAGAAGTGGGAGGACATATTAATGGACTTTTTTACTAGTTTATCTCGAGCTCAAGGAGGACATGACACTATTTGGGTGGTAGTGGATCGTTTAACAAAATCATCCCACTTTATAGAGATCAAGGAGTTAAGATCAGTGGAATTTTTGTTGAGGAGGTATATGGAGGAGGTGGTGAGACTCCAAGGATTCCCCAGGATGATCATTTCTGATTGAGATCCTCGTTTTACCTCTAGGGTGTGGAGAGGTATCCCGCATGCTTTTGGTTCTCATATATGCCTTAGCACTGCTTTTCATCCGTAGAAGGATGGTCAGATAGAGCAGACTATCCAGACTCTTGAAGACATGTTGTGCTCTTATGTATCAGATTTTGGAGGTTCGTGGATGAGGCACTTACCCTTTGTGAGTTTTTCTTACAATAATATTTTTAACACCACCATTTGTATGGCGTCGTTTGAAGCATTTTATGGATGACCTTATCGTTCTTAATTGTGTTGGACGGGGGTCGGAGAGTCAGCAATTGTCAGACCAAAACTAGTACAGAGTACAATAGTGATGGTTCAGGTGATTTGTGAGAGGATGAAGAAAGCACAGGATCTTCAAAAATCATATTCTGATCAAAAGAGTAAACCTTTGGAGTTTGATGTTGGCGATCACGTGTTTTTGAAGGCGACTCCCCATCATTGGCAGCGAAGGTTTGGTCATGGGAGTAAGATTTATCCCCAATTTGTTGGGCCTTTCAAGGTGTTGGATCTTATTGGAGTCGTGGAAAATCAAGTAGCACTTCCCCCACAGATGATCTCGATACACAATGTTTTTCATGTGCCACAGTTCTATCATTATCTTCATGATGACTCTCACATCATCAATTGGGTAGAGATCAATGTTGATGATGATGCGACCTTCGAGGAGCGGCCTATGGAGATCCAAGACCACAAAGAGATGGTGTTGTACAAGAATTTTATCCCCTTGGTTCGTGTCTTGTGGCAACACGATGATGTGGAGGAGAGTACCTAGGAACGTGAGTCATAGATACGTTCTCAATACCCAGATTTGTTTTATGTTTAACTCTTTTCATGTAACAATGTTCTCTTTGTGGTTATAGACCTTTCATGTTTATGAGATAGATTTCTTTTTTTGTTTTTGTGTATTTATCTCTGTTGATATGTATCCCAATGGGTGGTTGTTCGGGCCCCTTTTATGTTTCATTTTGGGTTGGTTTTGGATTCTCATGAACGAGAATGTTTTGAGAGGTATCTGATGTAATGGCTCAGACCTCTTCGGTACATTCCTTTGATGAAATCTAGTGTCTGAGGTGTTCTGGGAGGTTAAGGTGACTTATCCCCAACACTTTTCCAATAATCCAGTTTTGTGAATAGTTCCATCAGTGTCGGTGAGTCATTTTGTGAACATTGTCTTCGGTGTTGGTGAGTCATTCTGTGAATTGTGCCATCAGTGTTGGTGATTCATTTTGTGAATTGTGCCATCGGTGTCGGTGAGTCATTTTGTGAACAGTTCCATTGGTGTTAGTGAGTCATTATGTGAATAGTTACATCAGTGTCGGTGAGTCATTTTTGTGAACAATGTTTCTAGTATAGGTAGGTGAACAATGTTTCCAGCATCGGTAGGTGTACAGTGTTTCTAGCTTCCTACATTTTTGCACCTTTGACGTTTTCTTTGACGTAAAATGCAATCAAGGCCTTATTTTAAGGGATTTAAGGCTGATTCAAATCCATAACTCATATATTAATTTTCCTAAGTCTCGGTATGCCTTTACTTCGTCAAACAGTTTGGTTTAATGCGATCCTCTTTTAATGGAAAATCCAGTGTATCTTAAACCACTGCTCTATTAAATCTTCTAAAGGGACAATATATCTTCCTACCTTGTTCTACCTTCTTTTTCCCTAGTGTGAGACACTAGAACCATTCCTTAATCCCATAGGAGTGGCATGATTTAACCTTAATCCTTGGATCATTTCCCCTTGAATTTCTTCATGCTTCATGTGCACCCCCTATTTTGGTGAAAGCAGCAAGTGTTGATCCGTCATTGATAGAAGGTATGATATACCTCCGTTATTGTGTTTTATTTAACCCTTTTCCCCTATTTTGTTCTTTCCATATTATGACATGTGATCTCCATGCTCTAATGGAGTTTTATTGGGTTTATGTTGGTGCGGTCGTGCTGTAGTGTCCTCGGGTGGATGCAGTTGTCCCAGGGGAGGAGATCATAATCTATTGTGTAGATCGGTCTCATATAAAGAACATCAAGAACTATTTGAGGTAGGGGATTCATTGCTTCTCTATTCTTTTACATGCATTCGTAGATTTAGAAAGTTTTATCCCAATGTATCACAATGTAATTGACATAATAAATATTTGAACTGGATAAATAATTTGGCATCGATCGTATGTTATTTTCTCTTGTTTTTCTAAATATTGTGATATCTATGTATGCTTGTTATCATGTCGTTATTGATGAAATTTTTAAAGAAAGTAAAGTTAGAATTAATTGATAATTATTTTGAAAAATATAAAGAGGGATGTAAATGAATCTGGTTGCTGTTGTTGTAATTTTATGTTAATCAAATTGATGTAGTAAACATGTTTAATTATTTTTGATAGCTTACTATTTAGGTTTCCCGTAGTTTGAACCTAAAAATAATAAATCAATTAATTTCAGGTGGATTAAAGAGATAGTTTTTTATAAAAAGATAATGCCTGGTAGGGATCTGAGTTACCTTCTTTCTTGTAAGGCCAAGTTCCTTATGCTTTGGAGCCATGAGTGATCATTTGTTTTGAAGGTTGGATGCCTTGTTTAAGTTCCAAGATCCTAGTTGACATGATGTTTGTTTTCCTGTTGATTATGTTGTGATGTGAGCCTGGATGGGTGTTGTGATATGTGGGGGTAGGGAGGCCTATTGTTTGTGGCAGCAGTTGACGCCTAGAGTGGCGAGATGCATCAGTTTATACATGTGGGTGTCGGGGAGGACACTGAATATGATGAAACAGGTTATATGTGAATGTTTGAATGCTTGATGATTCTTGTTGATTTTTTATATACTTTACTTTACCCACTACTCAAGGTAGCTATTATTTCTTACCCTCCTTCCAAAAGGGGTGAAGACAAATGGGGTATTCCGCGTGCTTTCTGTGTTTAGCTCCTTGAGGGAGGATGGGTCTATGTTCTTGATATAAGTGGAAAAGACTTGACAGGTAGTTAATCTACTCACCATGTTGAGCCCCCTTGTGTTTAGTAGCTTAGAATTTTTTTCTAGAATACATGGGAATATGGGAAATTAATAATGATTTTAATAAATGATTGAATAATTGATGTTAACCCATGGGGTTCGAGCTTGCAGGGATTTAATGCTGAGGTTGCAATTTAAAGGAACAGTTGACTTTGGGTGTGATGCCAATGAAATGTAAGGTGTAATTGATAATGGTTAATTAATTTTTAAATAATTAATTATCATAAAGTGAAACTGATAAAAAGGTAATAAAGCAATATTGTGTATCTATTTAAATGGTTGTGTGCTTATAGGATACCTAGTTTTATCAGTGGCAGCTGAAAGTCCAAGAGATATTAGCTATATTTGAGTCTGAGACTCGGTTTTTTCCTTAGTGTGGTTGTGATATATATTATATCATGTAAATTTGTGTTTCTATATGCCACCCAACCTTGTCGGTTAGGGAAACTGATACCTTGGGGATTCTGAGCCTCGGGGGGTGTTTTTTCCAACATTCTGGTGGGAGGATGGATGGCTAACTACCTCCTTTGGCCCCGATCTCTTCTCTTAGTAGTTACTTGTGATGGTAGGCATAGTAGTTAGTTTTCCCCATATATGTGGGTAGAGGACTAAAATGGCTTGTGGTTATTCACACATATATATTCTGGATATGGTTTCCTATGGACTACTATAGGTGTAACGTGTATAGGATGTGATTGCTTGAGGATCCTTACTTGGTGTATGGGCTATAATGGCTTGAGGTTTAATACCCAATGTATAATACATGTTATGAGAGATTTGGTGGCTCTAAGAAACTACCTGGTTACCATACTTATGTAGACATGGTGGTTTTGATGTGTGAGGTGCATGATGTGGTGCTACGCCCAGGTGTCTACGGGCAAGCCTTTTGGAGAGAGATGCTTAGGACGTGTGATGTTGGGGCAAAGAGGAAAAACAGTGGGGAAGTGGTAGCAGGGTACCCTTGATATTATTTATTATATTATATACTCTTGTATGAGATACTTGGTGAGAGTATCCATAGTGAGGATGGGAACTTAGTATACATGTTTAGCTGATGAGTTAGTTTCACTTATTTTTCACTGTGCTTTAGAATGATTTATTTACTTTCTCATGAGAGTATATGAGAAGGATCCTACTGAGTATACTTTTATACTCACCCTATGTATATATAAACTTTTTTATGTCACTTGGAGAAGGTTGTAGATCAGTATGGTTACTACTAGATAGGGGTTACAGGAGCTGTTTGGGCTTTTTGGTTGCTGTTGTTTTTACTTTTTTTGGTACTTACAGTTTTCCCTTTTAGTTGTAGTAGTTTTTGCATGACATTACATATGTTTAATTGAGTTTTCTTTTATATTTCAATCTGAGTTGGAGTTGTTTGGTGTTTGCCTTATCTCTCTCTTTTGTATATGTTCTCTTAGAGGTTAATTCCTCTCATTTTTGTGTTTACTATACCCTCAGTGCTAGTCTCCAACCCGGGGCCTACTGGAGGCGGGACTCATGGGTCATTATCTCCCTTCTCACATTGTCGGACCATGATGGGTACACCTTGTGGGGATAGGGTCATGAAATTCATGTATTGGATGATGTTGTTTTGTTTCCCTATGAAGGTTAATAGGCCACATCAAATTGTTAGGGTTTAACTTGTGATTAATGGGTGGTATGTGCTGGTAGAGTTGCTTGACAAAGCGGTGTTAACGAAGCTCAGATGGTGGGGAGTGATGTGTCGGTAGTATGTTCATGGAGAAAGACCATGGGTTGGAATTTGTGGAATTAGAATTCCATTTAGGAACCTATAAGGTGCGTGTTAAATTTTCATAGGGAAAGGCCAGGTGGGCCTTGAAGGTGGTGGATGTACATTCTTTCTAGGTGGTTTTGATGGAAAGGTTGAGTGCCAATGTTGGATAGTGTTCTTGTGGTTGTTGGTAATGGTGATTTGGGAAACACATCGAGTATATTGATGTTTTTTAGCTTGATATCATTGCGTCCTTTGAGGATCATCCAATACATTTGTTAGATTGCAGTGAGAAAGTGTTGCGGGGAAGACCGTGCTGATAGTTCGGGTGTTATGGCAACATGGGAATGTTTAGGAGGTTACGTGGTAAATATAAGAAAATATTATGGCTCAATGGCGTGATCATTTGACATGGAATCTTAGATATTCTTCAAAGTAAATCTCTAGGATGATCTGTTATAAGGTGGGGAGATTGTGAGAACCCATACATTTATAGAGATGTCTTGGGCTTGTTTATAGGTACTCTTTTGCATTGTATTAAGTACTTTTCATTTGGGTTTTATCTTGGGGTGTGTTTGGGTGAAAATTGAGAATTTTGGAACAAATTTGGGCAGGGCATGGTTGGCGCATAGCATTACCAAACCATGCAACCAGGGATAGAGAGAAATTTCATGGTCAGTGCACAGTTTTTATAACTGTCTATCATAAAAGGAGAAACCATGCACCCCCTAGAAGAGGTGAATGGTTAAGTTGCATGGTTAGGTGAAAGCATGTGCCTTTTCCTAGAAAACCATTGATAAAACACTATTTTGTTGAATATTTTATTAATAATAAATGAAATAATTTCCTCACATTATGTTAAATATGTTTATTTATAAAATATTTGGGATTTGATCATTCATTTGAAAATTTGGTGAAAATTCCAGTTTTACCCTTAATAGTGCACTGTAGTATTTCAAAGATAAATATTTTTATATTTATTATTTGAATTTGAAATTTTGTAAAAGTGTTCATAACTTAATTTTATACAACTTTCATTCAGGAAACTAGAGCTAAAGAGTGAATTTGTATGGAGTAAATGGGACATTAATCCAATGGTGGGCTGGACTTGGAAGAATGGACATGGGTTCTGTATGTGGGCCATATATTCTTCATCAGGGCTTGGATTGAGCCCAAATGTTGAGAAAAACTCGGGGACATGATTTTTCACGAATCATCCTTCTGGAAGGCCGGTCAATTCACACGTTTTGGAGGTCCAATGGGCAGTTAAAGTTGTAATAAAATAGTTGGCTGAATTTCCACATTCACACTTGAAACCACTTGTAACCTCTCCTCCCCTCCCCTCTATAAATTGGATTTTTTCTCATTTGGAGGGGTTGGGACGTGCATTGGGAAGTTGAGGGCAGAGGAGAAGTTGATCCACTCCAATTATCCAACCATTTCAATAAGGGTATCTCTTGAAGCAAGGATCCCTTCGACGAAGCCTTCTTCTTCTCCTTCGTGTTGTAATGATTTTGTTTGTGTAATAAACTTCTTTGTTCTTATTTTATTTCTTCTCTTTTCTTCTTTTTTGTTTAAATTTATTCTTCTCTTAATCTTCCTCTTTGGGCTGGAATTCTTGAGTAGAAGCGTTATTGGTTTATACCCATTATAAACCTTTGCACATGCAAAACGCTTCTACGATGATTACGCCACCCATGGAAGAGTAGTTCTTTTTAGTAATCAATCGACCTCTATCATTCTTCATTAATTTATTTTGAATCAATTAGCTACTGTAATTCACATATTATGATCTATTAATTGATTTTTTAATTTAAATGAAACTAATCAAGCAATTTAATAGTTAAAACAAAACACGCGAGGTCGGGAATTGTGTGATCTGTGAGAGCGCAACCTTAACAGATAATTCAAAACCACACGGGATCAATTTGTAGAGTTCAAATATAATCCATAAACTCAATTAATCCTCATTTACAGAGTGGTTATGTGACTTAATTTACCACTGACCATAATCTAATTTTATAACATCAATCAAATCAGGGAATTGCGATTGCATGTTCCGAAGTTAGCTTAAGGTTAAATTCATTTCATCTTCGTGGTAAAGTTAATTTTCATAGGGTTCGGGATTTAAAAAATTAAGGGATCATAATTAAGTGAATATTAATTTAAATTATAATGATTAATAAATTATTGAGTAGTTAGAGTTAGATCAACTACGCCTTTTAAATATTGTCTAAGAAAACATCTTTTTTTTGTGTCATTTTAATCGAACTTCATTTCAAAACTAAAAACAAAACAAAATACAATCTTCTTCCAGCAAAATTCTTCTAAATTCATAAACTATAACCAACTTCCATCCTTTCAAGTAGTTTTTTTATTATATTCTATTTTATTTGTTTTAGAATACCTTTAATAAGTTGTTAAATTCACTTCCTCCTTGGAGAGATGACCTTGGTCAGCCACTCTGTTGCACCTAAGAACCCCAAAATCACATTAATAATTTGAGGGCGCCCACGAAAGCCACTTATCAAATTGGCACCATTGCTGGAGAGGCAAGTAATTTATTCAACCAATTAGAGGTATTTTTTTACTTTTATTTTAATATTTTATCTTCTTTAATTTCTTGCATCTTTCTCCTTTCTCAAGTTTTCATTTTCTTCATCCTCTTCTTTTCTTTTTGGACCATCAACTCAAACTTATCATTTTTATTTTTTACTATGGTCCACTTTCTTTCTTGTCATTTTTATTTGATTTATGACATGAACTAATCCCGAAGATCTCTTAGATCTTGACCCTGAGATTGAACGTAGCCTTAGGGCTCAAATCAGACATTCTCAATCTACGGGAAGTTTCAATATTCAACCAGTTAGTGAATTCCTCTCTTCTGGAAACATTTAAATTGGAAGCTATTCAAATTAAAACATAAAAGAAGAACCAATGTCTGTAAATAATAACAATGAGCTAAATAGAACCATTCTATAATTAGCTGCATCGGATATTAACTATCAACCAATTTGTATTGCATACCCAAACCTTGAATCAGACTTTGAATTGAAATCTGGATTAATTCATCTTCTTCCAAAGTTTCATGGATTATCTGGTGAGGATCCCAAAAAACACCTTAAGGAATTTAATGTGGTTTTCTCAACTTTAAAACCAAGAAATGTTTCTGAAGATCAAATTAAATTAAGAGCATTCCCATTCTCACTTGATGGAGCTGCAAAATATTGGATGTATTATTTGCAACTTGAAGATGTAACATGTTGGAATGATTTGAAACGTCTTTTATTGAAAATATTTTTTCCAGCATCAAGGACAACATCCATTCTAAAGGAGATATCGGGGATCAAGAAAGCCCAAGGGGAGTCAATGTATGAGTACTAGGAGTGATTCGAGAAGTTGTGTGCAAGCTTCCCACATCACCAAATCAGTGAGAAATTACTCATCCAGTACTTCTATGAAGGACTCACACCTATGGAGAGAATCATGGTAGATGTTGCGGCTAGAGGAGCATTGGTGGACAAGACACCAGTAGCTGCAAATGAATTGATCGACAAGATGGCCCAAAACTCCCAACAATTTGGTGATATAGGTACACCACATGTCAGAGGAGTACATCAGGTAAGTCCTTCTTCTCTTGAAAGTCATTTGATTGATACTAAGTTGGAAGAATTGACCACTATGGTGAGGCAAATCGCTTTGGCACAAAAGACATCTCTACCCCCTCCTTCAAGGCCTTGTGGCATTTGCACTGAGACAAGCCACCCAACTGACTGTTTCCCACAACTACAAGAGACAGAGGATTGTGTAGCAGTATTCCCATGGAGACCATTTCAGCAGCAACAACAACCATATCCCCAAAAGAAGTTTGATTCATTTTTTCCAACATACAGCCAAGGGTGGAAGGATCAATCAGACATGAGTTATGGCTCTATCCAACAACAAAGGCCCCCTTTTCAACCAAACTTCCAGCAGCCTCCACCTTACCAACAGGGTTTCCAATAACCCCAAAGGATATTCGAAGCTCAAACATCAACGAGTCAGCAACAAGGGAATCTCCAACACAAGGTAGACTCTAACACTGATGATCTTTTGAAGCTAATTGTTCTTAATCAATAGAATGAGCTGAAGAGTCAAATTTTGGAGCTGAGGGAGTTGAAGACTCAAATGAGCCAGATTGCCACCTCCCTCCATGAACTTGTAAGTAAGAATTCCGGAAATCTACCTTCCCAACCCACTCCAAATCCAAAGGGGAATGTTAGTGCCATAACATTGAGAAGTGGGAAGAAAATGAACGATACATCTATACCTACCATTCCACCAGGATTCACCTCTACTCCAGAGAAGCCACATTCCATACCAATTGATGAGAAATCCAAGGAGAAAGATAAAGGTAAGAAAAATATTGATGATGTTCCTCCTAAACCCCTTCCTTTTCCAAACAGGGTTGTTCAAACCAAGAAGATGGCTTAAAAAGAAATGCAAAAGGAGGTTTTGGATACATTCAAGCATGTGGAGATCAACATTCCTATAATTGAATCCATTAAGTAAATTCCAAGGTATGCGAAATTCTTAAAAGAACTTTGTACCAATCGAAGAGGGCTCAAGGGAAATGATAGGATCAACCTTGGAAGGAATGTCTCGGCACTCATTACACCAACTCTAGCAATGCCAACAAAGTGCAAGGATCCCAGGACATTCACCATCCCATGTACCATAGGGGAGTTGCACTTCTCTGATGCTCTTTGTGATTTAGGAGCTTCAATAAATGTGATGCCTCACTCTGTATTCTCTTCCTTGCAGGTTGGTGAGTTGAAGCCAACAAGAGTAGTTGTGCAATTAGCGAATAGAGCTATGGCATATCCAACGGGAGTCCTTGAGGATGTACTTGTCCGGGAAAGAGACATGGTCTTTCCAGAAGACTTCTATGTGCTTAACATGGAGGATGATCAGGTAAGTTCTCATGCCCTCATTATCTTAGGTAGGCCCTTCCTCAAAACTGCAAAAACTATCATAAATGTCAATGAGGGTACACTTTCCATGGAGTTTGGAGATGAAGTTGTGATATTTAATGTTATGGACTCCATGAAGTACCCCTCTGAGGACCATTCTTCTTTTGTTATCTCCCATTTTGAACCACCAAGTAAAAACTCCATGGATTTTGATTGTCTTATGCTTAGGGAGATTATGAGTATTGGTTCTGGTTTAATGTCTGAGATAACTTCCACACCTGTTTCTAATGAACAAGACTCTCTAAGATTTGATTTTTAAATGGATTCATATTCTGATCTTGATCATGTGAACTCTGATTATGACATGGATATTGAGTATGCTGATGGATTTGGTGCTTTATTCTCTGATTATGATGATTTCTGTTCTGATACTGATGTTCACTGTGCAGATCTGTCTGTTGCATCAATTTCTCCATCCATACATCACCCCCATACATTGGAACTCAAGCCATTGCCCCCAAATCTTAAATATGCATACTTGCTGAGCGATGATAGATTACCTATTATCATTTCTAACAATCTCTCTTTTGAACATGAAGAAAAACTTTTGAATCTATTGAGAGATAACATTATGGCAATTGGTTGGACATTGGCAGACATATCAGGTATTAGCCCCTCCATTTTCATGCATAGGATTCTCTTGGAGGATGGGACAAAACCGGTGAGACAGCCACAAAGGAGACTCAATCCCACCCTCCTGGAAGTTGTTAAAAAAGAAGTTGAGAAATTTCTCGAGGTAGGTATAATCTTTCCCATTTCAAATTCTCAGGGGGTAAGTCCAATTTAGGTTGTGCCTAAGAAGAGTGGTGTTATTGTTGTTAAAAATGAGAAAGATGAGTTAGTTCTAATGAGGGTGAAAAACAGTTGGCGTGTGTGTATTGATTATAGGAAACTAAATCATTCCACTCACAAAGACCATTTCCCCCTCCCATTTATTGATCAGATGCTTGAGAGACTAGCTGGGAAAACACACTATTGTTTCTTGGATGGATTTTCTAGATATTTTCAGGTTCCTATAGCTCCGGAGGATCAGAATAAGACCACATTCACCTATCCCTTTGGCACATTTGACTACCGAAGGATGCCATTTGGACTTTGCAACACCCCAGGTACCTTCCAGAGATGCATGGTGAGTATTTTTTCTGGTTTTATTGAGACCTGCATAGAGGTATTTATGGATGATTTTACAGTGTATGGATCCTCATTTAATGAATGTCTAAATAGTTTGGGAAAGGTATTAAATCGTTGTATTGAAAAGAAGCTGGTCCTAAACTTTGAAAAGTGTCATTTCATGGTAGTGCATGGCATTGTCTTAGGGCATGTAGTGTCAAAACATGGGATAGAGGTTGATAGATAAAAGGTAGATATTATTTCATCCTTACCATATCCTTCATGTGTGCATGATGTTAGATCTTTCCTAGGTCATGCAGGATTTTATCGGCGCTTCATCAAAGATTTTAGTAAGATTGCTCTTCCTATGTCAAGATTACTTCAAAAGGATTCTGATTTTGTGTTTTATGTTTCTTGTAGGAATTCATTCGATGATCTAAAACAACGTCTGACCACTCCACCTATCATACATCCCCCACGGTGGGAGATTCCTTTTGAGCTTATGTGTGACACCTCCAACTTTGTGGTTGGAGCTGTCTTATCTCAGAGGGTGGAAGGACGTTCACATGTGATTGCCTATGCATCAAGGACATTGGATTCAGCCCAATCAAACTACACTACCACAAAAAAGGAGTTTCTTGCTGTCATATTTTCTTTAGATAAATTCTGTTCATATTTATTGGGATCTAAAGTAGTTGTTTTTTCTGACCATGCAGCTCTGAGGTACCTCTTGAAGAAGCCAGATGCAAAGCCATGACTTATCTGTTGGATGCTCCTTCTTCAAGAGTTTGACATCGAGATAAAGGAAAAAAAGGGTCAGAAAACTTGGTGGAAGACCACATGAGTAGGATTACTCACACACTATAGGATGACACCTTGGACCAGGTACCACATCGGGACACTTTCCCAGATGAGCATCTCTATACCATCTCAGGTACGCATCCTTCATATGATGATTTAGTTAATTACATTGTTTCCTCTGAAATCCCAGCAAATTTGAAGAAGCATCAAGTCCAAAAATTAAAAATTGAGTCTAGGTATTATGTGTGGGATGATCCTTACCTCTGGCACATGTGTAGTGACCAAGTTATTAGGAGGTGTATTCCTGATCATGAGTTTGAGTCTATTTTTCAATTCTGTCATACACTTGCATGTGGCGGACACTTTGGACCCCAATGGATAGCTAGGAAAGTTTTGGACACTGGATTATATTGGCCTAGTTTATTCCATGATGACCATGTGTTTTGTAAGTCATGCTCTCGTTGCCAACACACTGGGAATATTTCTAGGAGACATGAGATGCCCCAACAACCCATACTATTTTGTGAGATTTTTGATGTGTGGGGCATTGATTTTATGGGTCCTTTTCCAATTTCATATGGTTTCTTGTATATTTTGGTTGCTATTGATTATGTGAACAAATGGGTGGAGGCCAAGGCCACCAGGACTGATGATTCTCATGTTGTTGTGGATTTTGTGAAGGCACAGATTTTTTGCAGGTTTGGAGTACCAAAGGCCATCATTAGTGACCAAGGGACACACTTTTGCAATAGGAATTTTTCTTCCCTCCTTTGAAAGTATAGGGTGACACACAAAACATCAACACCTTACCACCCCCAAACAAATAGTCAGGCTGAGGTTTCAAATCGTGAGCTGAAACAAATATTAGAGAAAACTGTGCAGCCAAATAGGAAGGATTGGAGAAAGCGCTTGGATGATGCATTTTGGGCTTATAGGATAGCATACAAGACACCCATTGGTATGTCCCCATTTAGGATTGTTTTTAGGAAAGCATGTTATCTCCCAGTGGAAGTTGAGCATCGGGCTTATTGGGCTATAAAGAAATGAAACATGAATTTGGCCCAAGTTGGAATCCAAAGGAAGCTGCAAATTCAAGAGCTTAAGGAGATTAGATTGTCTTCATATGAGAACTCAAGGCTCTACAAGGAAAGATCAAAATCATCTCATGATAGAATGATCCAACAAAGGGAGTTTCATATTGGAGAGAAAGTCCTTCTCTACAGTTCACGACTGAAGCTGATGCTTGGTAAGTTGCATTCCATATGGTTAGGTCCTTATATTGTATCTAATGTTTTTTCTTATGGTGCTGTGGAGATCACAAAAGAGGACACTGAAAGAAGGTTTACAGTCAATGGGAAACGTTTGAAGAGATACATTGAGGGACATCCTACTGATGCAGCGGATTTTATCACACTACATGACCCCATCATTACTTGAGCACATCAGGTTGTTCCTAACCCTTTCACTTTTATATTATTTGTCCTATTTAAAAATTCTGCATTTCATGTGCATATATCATCTCATGGGTTCACATTGAGGACAATGCAATATTTTAAGTGTGGGGGAGGGAACCTTTTAGTTTAGTAATTTTAATTGTTTTCCTGTTTTAAAAAACAAAAAAAAATTGTGTTTTTCAAATTTTGTGTGTTTATTTTAAAATTTTCTGTGTTTTTTGAAACTTTTTAGCTAAAATGATTCTCATCACCATTTTTAAATCTATATCAATAAGTGAAACAATTTACCCCTTGAAACTAAGCTTAAATGAATGCTGAAATGACTTTGTTTCAAGTTCAAATATTTAGTAATTTCATGAAAAGTAAACCGAATTTTGAATCCCATGCCACATCTCACTATCTTTATATTTGAAATCACTTTCCTATGAGGCTTCTGAACCATTATTTTCATATTCTTTACATTCACCTCACTTCTTGAGAGAACCAAACCATGCTTGATTTAACCAGAATTTGATCTATTCCTATCAAAACTTGAGGGTTTGAGGTACATATGTTTAAATGATTAAGGCATTTGTTTGGTATTAAAGCCCCTATTTCAAAGAATCCTTTTTTATAATGGCCTAACTTGAATATTTAATCCTTGTATCCCTTAGAATCCATGCACAGCCTATTAGTTTAGCCACATTACAAGACAATTTTTCCTATCCAACCAACTCTTGAAGTGAAATTGCATAATCTAGTTGAGCTTAAGTGTGGGGGAATCTATCTTGTGTTGTGCCACCACATTCTGTGATACTTTGGGTGGAAAATTAAATTCTGAAGAGATGTGTTTTCTACTGAAGAAAGTCATTATATTGAAATTTGTGCCTTTTTCTGGAGCTTTCATGACAAGTGAAGCTGTGGCTTTTCTGGAGCTTCTAATTGAGGTGGAAGGCTATGCCCATCTGGAGCATTCAAGAAAATCATGTTTGAGAAGATTGAAATTTTTGATGCTGAAATAATGAATGGTGTAAACCTTTCATGACTTTTCACGATGATAGAGCTGAATTGATACTATGGGGATTGAGGAGAAGACCATTTTTAAGTGAAAATTAGATTAATGCAATTTTGCTTCAAAAAGAGTCAAGACCTCCTCATTCAGCCTCATAATTTTTCACATCTAAATCCTACCAACCGAAAGCCATAGAACAACCCTGAAAATCCCTCATGATAAACATACATCCTTGACTCACATCGGGTGGTGATGCATGAATTTATCAAGCCTATGGTGACCCTTGTATGAGTTTGGATGAGAAAGACATTGCAAAAAAAATGACATTTGTGTGATAAGAGAAAATTCATGTGAGGTAAGTGTTTTGTGCATGGGAGGATAAATAAAGTGGAAATATATTGAATGATATAAATGAAGAGATTGAAATAATGGTTTTTTATGAGTCATGATATCTTTTGTTTCTTGGTGTGTAATTGTTTGATCTCAAATATATGTGTTTTAAAATTGGTTTTGATTTGATATTGATGTTTACTTGATATGAGATTTTGCTCAGGAGTGCAAAAGGGTAAGTGTGGGGGAGTTGATAAAACACTATTTTGTTGAATATTTTATTGATAATAAATGAAATAATTTTCTCACATTGTGTTAAATATTTTTATTTATAAAAGATTTGTTATTTGATCATTCATTTGAAAATTTGGTGAAAATTCCAGTTTTACCCTTAATAGTGCACTGTAGTATTTCAAAGATAAATATTTTTATATTTATTATTTGAATTTTAAATTTTGTAACAGTGTTTCTAACTTAATTTTCTACAACTTTAATTCAGGACACTAGAGATAAAGAGTGCATTTGGATGGAGTAAATGGGCCATTAATCCAATGGTGGGCTGGACTCGGCAGAATGGACACGGGTTCTATATTTGGGCCACATATTCTTCATAAGGGCTTTGATTGAGCCCAAATTTTGAGGAAAGTTCCGGGATATGATTTTTCACGAATCATCCTTCTGTAAGGCTGGTAAATTCACGAGTTTTGGAGGTCAAATGGGAGGTTCAAGTTGGAATAAAATATTTGGCCGAATTTCCACATTCACACTTGAAACCACTTGTAACCTCTCCTCCCCTCCCCTCTATAAATTGAAGTTTTTCTCATTTGGAGGGGTTGGTACGTGAATTAGTAAGTTGAGGACAGAGGAGAAGTGGATACACTCCAATTATCCAACGATTTCAATAAGGGTATCTCTTGAAGCAAGGATCCCTTTGACGAAGCCTTCTTCTTCTCCTTCGTGTTGTAATGATTTTGTTTGTGTAATAAACTTCTTTGTTCTTCTTTTATTTATTCTCTTTTCTTCAGTTTTGTTTAAATTTATTCTTATCATAATCTTCCTCTTTGGGCTGGAATTCTTGAGTAGAAGCGTTATTGGGTTATACCCATTATAAACCTTTTCACATGCAAAACAATTCTACGATGATTATGCCACCCATAGAAGAGTAGTTCTTTTTAGTAATCAATTGACCTCTATACTTCTTCATTCATTTATTTTGAATCAATGAGCTACTGTAATTCACATATTATGATCTATTAATTTATTTTTTAATTTAAATGAAACTAAGCAAGAAATTGAATAGTTAACACAAAACACGCGAGGTCGGGAATTGTGTGAACTGTGAGAGCGTAACCTTAACCGGTAATTCAAAACCACACGGGATCAATTTGTAGAGTTCAAATATAATCTCTAAACTCAATTAATCCTCATTTACAGAGTGGTTATGTGACTTAATTAACCACTGACCATAAGCTAATTTTATAACATCCATCAAATTAGGGTGTTGCGATTGCATGTTCTGAAGTTAGCCTAAGGTTAAATTCACTTCTTCTTCGTAGTAAAGTTAATTCTCGTAGGGTTCAGGATTTAACAAATTAAGGGATCATAATTAAGTGAATATTAATTTAAATGATAATGATTAATAAACGATTTAAGAGGTAGAGTTATATTGATTACACCTTTTAAATATTGTCTAAGAAAACATCTTTTTGTTGTGTCATTTTAATCGAACTTCATTTCAAAACTAAAAACAAAACAAAATACAATCTTCTTCTAGAAAACTTCTTCTAGATTCATAAACTATAACAAACCCCCATATTTTCAAGTAGTGTTTTTATTATATTCTATTTTATTTGTTTTAGAATACCTTTAATAAATTGTTAAATTCACTTCCTCCTTTGAGAGACGACCTTGGTCAGCCACTCTGCTGCACCTAAGAACCCCAAAATCACATTAATCATTTGAGGGCGCCCACGACAGCGACCTATCAACCATGCATAGGATTTAATGAAAATGAAAATTAGTTTTTAAAATTCATGAACCCCCCATATTAACCCCCTAATTTTCCCTAGTTTGACTCTAATATCTATTTCATTATTTTGGGGGCTCCCATATAGATTCCGACCTATTGATCTCCATTCTTAGTTATTTGAATCCTGGATTGATAGTATGCACCCATCCCAGTAATTGGATCTCATCCTAGTTCTTCCCCCATTCTTCCCACTTTCTTTAAGTGAAGTAATTCTATTTTTGGTTATATCTAGATCTAATTTTTGTAATATCTAAATCTTGGATTGTAGATGTAAGTATTAATTTGAGAGATTTTGATTTTTTTCAATCTTGATTTAGGGTGTAAGATCCGAAACTTGTTCTATGTCATTGTGCCACTCAAATTTTGGGGATTTACATTGGTTGATCGTTCATTAATAAATTAAGGTATGTGGTTTATAATTCAAATTCCAAAGTCTTAAATGAAATTGTGTGTATATAATTTTATAATTGTTATTATTTGTTTATAAATTGAGTTCTTAAGAGAATATATTAATTTTGTGATTTAATTAATTCAGGAAAGTCATGGAATCGTGAATATTGAAATTATAGATCTTGAATAATTAATTATTGAATTAATTATGAGGGAATTGTTATTGTTGAATTGAATAATTAATTATTGAGTTAATTATGATGTAATTGGGGTTTTTAAATTGAGTAATTAATTTTGGAATTAATTGTAGGATAATTGGATTGAGATGATTAATTAATTTTTGAGTTAATTAATGAGATTGAGATGATTAATTAATTTTTGAGTTAATTAATAATATTGATATTATTAATTAATTGTTGTGTTAATTAATAAGATTTAGATAATTAATTAATTTTTTATTTAATTAATAATATTAGTATGATTAATTCATTGTTGAGTTAATTAATAATATTGTGATGATTAATTAATTACTAAGTTAATTAATGATATTGAGATGATTAATTAATTATTGAGTTAATTAATGAGATTGAGATGATTAATTAATTATTTTTTTAATTAATGAGATTGAGATGATTAATTATTATTTTAATTAATTAATTAAATGATGAATGGTAATAATGGAATTGATATGATAATTGAGATCTAGAATGGTAACAATGGAATTTTGAGATATGAAATGAGAGATAGAATGGTAATAATGGAATTCTTAGACCAGAAATCCCTTGGGGATAGTGTAGAGTATGGCTTGGGATGAAGTATGTATTGAGGTTCGGGTGTCCTTGGGAGCCCGATGAGTTTATGTGGTCAAATAAATAATAATTTGATAATGTGATAATTATTTATTTATGCATTGTGATTATTTATATATACAACTGCATACACTATTATTGACTGTATATTATTTTAGACACCATTGGTGGTGGCTTACTGAATTGTACTCACATCCTACTCAGGTTTCCTGATTGATACTCAAATATATTTCATGGTTGTAGGATAAAATAAGGGTAATTACCCTGTGTTAGATAGATGAGTTGAAATGGATCATGGATGTGGGGACCAGACATGGTTTGATACCCACTTGAGATTCATTAGTGACTTTACTTTGATTTTTTATTTTGACACTGGACAGAAATTTTGAAATGGAACATGTACTATTTATTTTTGATATTGTATTTCTAGTTTTGGTTATCTTGTTATACTAGTATTGTTATGGTTATTATATCATTTGGTTATTCGGTTGTTATTTTTTTTATTTGTAGTGTATTACTCTAATAAAGAGGGTATAGTATTCTCATGATTGACATTAGACCCTCACTACTAGTCGGCAGCCTCTGGTGTATGGGGAGGCATGCTTGAGGTCTTGTGACCGACCGACTCAGGGCATCGGTGTGTGGCACCTGAGTCTAGACGTTACAAAAGACCCTTTAAAACACTTCTAAAACACTTAAAAACTTTACAAATACTCTTCAAACTTAACCTAATAATTGTATAATATCAAAATACATAATAAAGGGGTAAAGTACCTGAAACTGGGGGTTCTATATTCTACCCACCATTGGTATTTCCATCCATGAAAAGTAGAATTTCTTCATTACCTTAGAAGAACTCATGCCATTGTTTTACCATCTACTTTTAATCCTCACATCTCTTCCTGAATCTAACCATGTTGTTATAAAACCCATACCAAATCAATGCTTTTCCCATGAAAGATATTTTATTTCCTATACACAATATGTATTGGTACATGAATCAACATAGCATCTGTCTCAATATCAACATGGTCCCATCAAATCACATGGTTAAGATCGGGTTGGTACTTCTTTAATTGAGATACATGAAACACATTGTGCATAAAACTAAACCTTAGTGATAAATATAATTGGTAAGACACATCCCCAACTTGTTCAAGTATCTCAAAAGGTCCAATGTACCAAGGATACAACTTACATTGCTTTCAAAAATGATAATTCCCTATACTTAAAGATATTCTCAGTAAAACGTTATCACTCACATCAAATGATAATGGTCAAGGATGATAATTCATATATGATTTTTGATAACTATGAGTCTTTATTATTCTATTCCTTATCATCTGGATCTCTTTCATTATCTCAGGAATAAGGCTAGGTTTAATAAGTGAATTCTCTCCCATTTCCACCCAAAAAAAATGGGGAGCGATAAGGATGACCATATAAGGCTTCGAAAGGAGCCATATATATCAATTAATGATAGGTGTTATTTTATGAGAACTAAACTAATGGTATATAATCCTCCCATGAGCATCCAAAATCCATCACACAATCTATAAGCATGTATTTAGATTTTTTGATCACCCATTCATATTTTCCATATATTTGAGGAAGATAAGATGTTCCCATAGTCAAATGGGTTCCAAGGGATTGATTTTATGACTTATAAACCAAGATGTAAACATGGAATCCTAGTTAGACATAATTCAAATTGGTACACCATGAAACTTTACAACTTCCCAAATATATAAATTTTACAAGTCTCCAACTATATTGGTTTTATGAATAGGGATTAAATTAGATTAAATCATGAGTCGGTCCACTATCACCCATATGGAATAATTATTTTGAGTCATTCTTGGTAGAACTATAAAAAAATCCATAGTTATCTACTCCCATTTCTATAAGGGGTGGGTAATGAATGCAATATTCTAGTTGTTCATTGGTGCTCTTCCTCAACCTGCTGACATGTAAGGAATCTTCAAAAAAACTCCACCACTTTTTGCTTCATGCCAACCCACCCAAACTATGATCTCAGTAACTTATAAATATTTTTAATTCCAGGATGAACAACCCATATTGAATGGTTATAATAATTAATAATTTGTTCCTGATAAGCTTATGTAACCACAATCCAATCTCTAAAATTCAGCACAAATATCCCATCTAGAATTTATTCCTCAATGGTCTCCCTATAATTTAGTTTTGACCTCATGGTGAGAAATTCATAATTGGATGTCTGAGCATCTTTATCCTAGTTAACCAAATAAAGAACAAGATAAATAGAAAAGAAAATGGAAATATCATCTTACTTAGTAAAATCCATATGTATATCTTTTATTACTGATTATAGATGCCACAGTTCTAAAGCCTCTTTAGCCAAAAGATTATAATACTTCCTTATCAATGCATCCACTATAGAATTATCTTTACTTGGAGTATACATCAAGTATAAGTAAGGAATCTGAAGATATTTCATCTATCTTCATTTCCTTATATTCTAATATCTTTGTGAGAAAATGTGATTCAAACTCTTATAACCCATAAACACCATAAATTTCTCTCCAAAAAGATAATGACGCCATGTCTTTAAATCATGTACTAAATTAGCTAGTTCCAAATAATTTGTTGGGTAGTTTTTCACATGCACCCATAGTTTTTGTGATCCATACATGTCAACATGATCTCCCTTCATGAGAACGCATCCCAACCCATATCACGATGCAACACAATAGACCACATATCCTTGATGAGACTCTAGAAATGTAAGGATGGGTGATGATATAAAGTGAACCCTAAGTTATTGAAAAGATTTCAGGAACTCTACTAAATTTTAATGGAATACATTTCCTTGTAAGGGATTACATCAGTGAGTAAATTCATGAAAAAACACAAATAGAGTGTCAGTAATATCCTGTTAAGACAAGGAAACTGCATATCTCAAAAAAAATTAGTGGTTTCTAAGAGATAACATATTTTATATTTTTATGATTTATAGAAAATATTTTTTCAGAGATTTCATAGACAATAAAATTTACTTATTTTATCCAAAAATCACACTTTTAAATCTTAGCATAAAGGTGATGCTCCCACAAGATACCAAACATTATAGCTAAGTGTTTCTCATGATCAGCCTTAGTCCAAGAATAAAAAAAATATTATCAATGAACACCACTATAAAAGAGTTAAGATAACTCTAAAATATCTTATTCATCAATTACATAAATACTATTGTTCCATTCATAAGACCAATGGGAATAACCACATATTCATGGTGACCATAATGGATCCTGAAGGATATCTTTGGAATTTCATTTTTATGAATTTGAAGTTGGTGATACCCTGATCATAAATAAATTTTAGAGAATCAATGGGATATTCAAAATTGGTCAAACATATCATAAATTTTTGGTAGAGGATATCAGTTCTTTATCATAACCTAAACTATCTTATGATAATCCACACATAGTCTTATAGTTCCATATGCTTACTTGACAACAAGAACTGGTGCTTCTCAAAGAGATATACTAGGTTAGATGGACCCTTTACTTTCTAAGTCTTCTAGCTAGAATATCAATTCCCTCAGTTCTTTTAGTTCTATATTATAATATGAAAATAAAGTAGAACTGGTCCCTGGTGGGATATCAATTGTAAATTACACTTCCCTTTCAAGTGGAAATCTAGAGAAATTGTTGGGAAAACATAAGGGAATTTTTCAATGAAGTTTAGAAAATCTCAATGATCAATTTCATTGAAAATTTTCAAATTAGTCACTAAAAACTAATAAGATATGGTCATAACCACCAATACCAAAGGTCCTAATCTACTTTCATTCACATACCACTATCCTTTAAATAGATACTTAATTCCATAATAATTTTTGAAGAAAACCTATTGGGCATAATAGTCAATGTGGGACTTTAAAGATATCAACTAATCTATTACCAAAATAAATTAAAATATTTCCATCTAAATAATAGATAAATCCCAAACCAATTTATCCCCATAGATAGTTATATAAAAAAGTGAACACTTAAATTTTCAACACTCTATTTGGATGAGAGGTGTCTGAAGTTTCAAAATAAAAGGCATCATCTCAAAATGTAAACTCATATGATTAAAAACATTATAAACAATAAAAGAGTGGGATACATACATATAAAACAATCCTTATATAAGGGTAGATCATTTTCTTGAGAGTATATAGAGTGCCACTAACATTAGGTGAAATCCCAAAGCCACCAAAGGCTGAAAATAAATGTCAAGGTCTTATGAGAATGTTGGAGAATGATTCTCCCTTTAGTAATAAAACAACCACATAAAAAATATAAACAATCAATAGAAACTAAATGATACATTAGAATAAATGATAAAATTTAAAGTAAAACCAAAGAATATAAAAATATTAGAGTGAAAATGGAAAAAAATTCCACAACCATGAAATAACAAAATACAACCAAACCCAAAGACACCAAAATGGTATCATCCCAAACAACACTCGAACTATCTCTAAACTCCAACCCCACATTCCATTATCACGGTATCAAGACAGATCACTAGAGAAGTAAGATACCATTTCTTTTCCTATGTCCTAGTAGATTAAATTTATAAACACACCAAACTTCCAAATAAGGGGGTGAGTATAAACTCATTTGGCATTCCCTATAGACTTCCCACAAACACCACTAGGATAAGAACTGGTTAGCGCATTTATATAAGACAATTAGAAAACAATAAATTAGTTTATAAAAAACATAAATGAAATACATGTGTAAAAAATATAAAAAATCATAATATAATTCTATAGTAATTCAAAATAATCATTCCTAAGTCAAAAACGTACATAACCATACACACACTCAAACTTCGTGTATCGCATTAATAGTGGTGATTCATGCCCATGATCTATTCCCATATTTGATGGTGGTACTTACCACCCATATCCATCATAAGACACACATTCCAATCCATTTATGACAAATAAATTAATATAAAAATAAATCTTCTTTTAAAAATATTTCACCAAACATTTTACTTATAAAAAAACAACAACATAATTTTAAAACCATCATATTAAAATTATAAAAAATAGGTTTCAAAAATCTACTTAATTCCCAATGTTTTCTAAAAACATAAATATAAATGAATTCCTTAAAAACTCACACAATGTTACCATAGAAAATCCAAGTAAAATTTTAAAGAAAATAAATCCTTCAAGTTTTAGAATAATTTGATATGAGAGAGAAGACACCTACCTCTCAACAAATGATGAAAAATTAGTAACAGTATTGAGAACTTCTAGATATAAGTTTAAAACATCTTACCTTCAATATATCTAATAATATATCATTAAAATTAACAATATAGAACATAAATACATTCATGATATAATTTATATAATGATCTATATGAGAGGAAATGATATTATTTAAAGAGAGAGAGAATAAATGGGTACTTACTGAAAATTTTGTATCTCTAACACACTCTAACTTGACAAAATATGCCTTCATATCGAAGATAATTTCCAATATAGCCTAGGGACAAAGAGTGTTTTGAGAACCTATAAGAATAGGTGTAAAATTAGGGTTTAGGGTGTTAATATGAATGAAAATATAATTTTCATATAATTAACTTCATGTCGCATGATTTGACCACATGATTTTTCAAATTGTGTGCCAACCATGTCCATGCTACTGGAAAAGATCCAATTAGCTGCATAATTAAGTCGCATTGTTTATTAGTCCATTAGCTAATCATACATATGATATTATCTCAAATTCAAACCCTCACATGGTTTTATCACATGGTTTGATAATCGTGTTTCAACCATACTTTTATAAACTATCTCCATTTTCATTGTTTATCATGGAAGTCACATAGTTTGTACAAACCATGCACCAAACATGAACATTCCCAATGACTCTTATCATTACCTTGAATGGTTTCCTAGAGATAGTGAATGATTTCTTCTAACCATTATCAAACTATTCACCCTTTAAAAGACTTAAAAACCACTTCAAAACTTTCTAGAATCTCTCTAAATTTAACCCAAGAATTATATAAGCTCAAAATACATAATAAAAGGGTAAATTTACTAAAACTAGGGGTTTTACACCCATTATTATCATGGTTTTGGGGATGAGGGAAAAAATAGAGTTTTGGGGAAACTAAAATGATAAAACCCATGGAGGAAAGAAAATTAATCTTTATATATGATAAGGATGTGGGAAAAACATGGGTGGATTTCCTAAAATGAATAGGTAAATACTTAAAGTGTGGGAGATAAGGACATTGAGAACATAAATATTAAAGGGATATAAATAATTAAAATAATGTTCAGCCTAATGTACCACTCACAATCTAATGATTTAATTGTAAGGTCTATAGAAATTATTCTAAAAAATGATCCAAATCAAGGTTTAATGGAGATAATAAACATTAAAAACCTTTAAATATAATGGAAAAAGAGAAATATTATGAAATCATAACTACTAAAGCTGGTCATGAAAATGAAATAGTGTAAGGTACACCCATCATTTATTATATAACTAAAACAATATTATTCGATTTTGGTTATACCCACTCCTTCATATTTGGGAAGTTTTATAAGAGAATCAAATCACAAACCAAATAAATAGATATTGAACTATCAGTGAAAAATACCATGTTTTGATGATTTTATATCAAGTATATAACTATTCACTAATTGATATTTGTGAGAATTTAATTAATAAAAATATTATTAGTCTCCCTTTGGTCAAATTTGATGTTTTTTTTTGGCATGTATTATCTCTCTCTATATAGAGAAGATATCAATTTATGGAATAATTAAATCACATTTCATATCTCAAATAAACCTATGATTGTTTATTAGTGCAATTTTGACAATAAAATATCTATCAAAATTACTTCCATTATATGGGTATGAATACCCAATCATGAGGGGTATTTAGCTCAAATGATTGGGGAAACGAAATTTTTGGGATATTCTTACTATGATGGGAAATATGTGTTTCCTGGTCCAACCTAAGATATAAAAGTATATATTTTATTAGAAATTATATATCTATTCATGTTAATCCTGTGGATTACTTTGATTATTTTCATCAGTAATAGATAATTAAAATTACAAGGAAGAAATTTATTTAAGGGGTAGATTGTAACACTGTGAGGTTTTAGTATAAATTTATCTTTAAATAAATATTGTGTTGAATAGATTCTTTATCACACAAAACAAAACTAAAACAACCAGTGATAAATTTTTTTAGATAAAATATTAAAATGAAATATAAAAAATAATACATTATGAGAATACAATATGAAACATAATTAAGAAAATAATAATAGGAATAAATCCATAAGTAAATAAAATTACCATGAACATAAAAAAAAATTACCCATGGTTCACCATGAATATCATACCCAATATTATAACTATGTAAATAAATAAAACATTATAAATATAATAGAAATTTTTAGAGATAAGTAAATAAATATGATGAATGATTCTAAGAATATATGTAAGGATATATATAGGAATGAAATCTAACTATCATATATATAGTCATTGGAAATATGGTCATTGGTAATATGAAAATTATAAATATGGTCATTATAAATATGGTCATTAGATATATGTTCTTTGGGTATTAATGTGTCCAATAAATATATTAAATTTTTTTAATTATTAGTAAAAAGTTAAAAATAATATAATACATAAATAATAAATAATGAAACAAAATGATGATATTTAATTAAAATATTTTATTATTAAAACACATTTTTAGGCATTACATATTATTATTATTATTAACGAATTATTCGGTGTATTTATAAAATCCAAAGAAATATTATAATACCTATGTATTGATAATATTTATAATTTAGAATATTTTTGGGAAATCCATTGAATATGTATTTTTTAGATTTTGGGTTGTTAAGTTTTTTGAAAAATATCATTTGATAAATAACCATTGATTTCTTAGAAGAAGGTATTAATAATGGAAATTTTTCTTAGATTTTTCCATTTTAGATATGAAAGGTATGAGAAAAATGGTGGTTTCCATATAATAATTATGTGAACCATGTATGATTTAAGTAGATGGTGTAATATTATCACATGATCCATGTAAGAAGGGAATTTCTCACTATTATGAGGTGGAATATTATTTGGAACCACATATAACTCACACGAACCATGAAAGATAATCAAGAAACCATGTGAGGATGTCATATTTTGTGGTGAAGTGATGATGATTTGGCCAACTGTGTGGACATTTACATGAAATAATTTTACATGGATATGAATCACATGGTGTTGCATGATATTATCATCATTCATGATCAAAAAGAAAAATGTATTCTACAAATAGGATTTTTGGTGAAGGAGTGAACACTAATTTGTAATTCATGGATTTTTTGAAGCCCTTTCCTGTATAAAGACCTACTAATAAATTCATTTTCACTAAGCATAAATTATAAGAGTGTTTTATTTTTTTTAATTATACTAAGCTATAAAGTGTCGCGCAATGAATAGAAACTACATAATAAAGTACATAGAATCAGTCCAAGATAGGAGTTACATGGTGAATAGTGACCATGTAAGGAAATATGTAGATACCGGTCATGTAATACAATTAATGAAGTATGATTATGCATGTAATCTCTCAAAATACCACATATAATGGGATCACACAGTGAAAATCACATGGTAGACATCATGTGGTGGCATCATGAAGTGAATGGTAAAACATGTAATGATAAGAACATTATGTAAAGGTGTTTTCAAGAATAAAATCTTACATAAAAAGGAGGATTTCATCTCTTAGGTGAAAATGGAGTTTGATGAAAAACTCAAATATTTGTAAAACAAATTTTATATGAATTAGAATAATGTTGGAAACTTATATAGGGGTAATCTATTCACTTTAGTTAAGAAATAAGTGTATTCTCAAAGTGTGATTGGTTGTAAACCAGGGAAATAATGAATCTTCTCTAAAAAATTTAATAGTATTATGCTATAGTTTAATTTGGTATATTGGTAAATTTACTTTTTATAATCCTTGGACTATCTTGGTTATGGTTAAATAAATAAAATTTGTGCATCTCTTGCCTACTATTATTTCTGTATAGATACATTTATTTGAGGAAAAGAGAGTAGAGAGTTTTTTAACGATGAAACAAGATCAATGTTATGATTATTTTATTATTTTATAAATTGATTATACCCCCACCCCCCCCCCCCCCCACCCCCCACCCCCCTTATATTATTTAACCTAGTGGGTCTAACAATTAGAATCAGAGAAAAAGGATAAAGCTTATGGTATGCTCTCTCAGTGGAAGTATTGAAATCAGTTCATCACAAAGGGCTTTCGATCTTCGATGGAAATAATTATCAACTATAGAATAATCAAATGCATAACTACTTCCTTCATTTATTCATGGATTTTTTTTATAGTTATGACGTAGAGAATTTCAGAAAGTATAGCCATTGGATCTGTATTAGAAGAAAATCAAAGATAATTGGATGTGGACACTAGAGGTATCAATGCTTTAGAGGGATCCTTATCCAACACAGTCTATATAAAGTTGGTTTCATGTAAATCCTCACATACCATGTGGTAAAATATGATCAATATCTATGAAGTGGATTCAAAAGTTTGAGAAGTTAAATTTTTGGTTCTATGGAATAAGTACTAGGGTATGAGGATACACCCAAATGAATCTGTTGATGCGTTATTTGATCACATAAATGTCATTGGGGAGTACATGCATGGTCTTGGAGAAACCCTAAATTATGTGAAGATCATCAAGAATATCCTGAAAATATTGCCACCCCAATTAAATATGAAAGTCTCTATAATAAAGTAGAAAGATCCAAAGGATATAACATTGGATAGTTTTTATAAAATACTTGGCCTAGATTCTACTAAACGGTGCCCCAAGCCTAGTTGGACACATGGCATCAAGCACATCTCCCAAAATTCTAGAGGATTATGAATAGTAGTGAGATCCTAGGGTGTGTATGTAGGGAGACTTACCACTTTTTAGAGTGTAACATAGTGGTATAAATTATACAGTTCAATAGTGGAAGCATTATATCAATGGACAAGTAATAAGAAAATAAACTAAGACCATTGGACCAGTAACTCACCACAGTAGAACCAAAATAATAACTTAACATAAGATAAAAATAAAAATGACATATATATACAATAATCCTAGAAGAAATATAATAAAAAATGTTATTTCATGTCATGTATCTACAAAACATTTAAAATAAATATACAAGCATCAGTACAATACATGTATCAAAATACCAAAAAGAACTATCTTTAGATAGCATCATGAGCCTCAACTCGATCATGTTCTCCCCTTCTCTTAAGCATAGAATAAATTCAATCATCTAACTATGTGTTCTTTCCCAAATCCCTACCTATGTCCATATAGTATGTTTGGGTACCCAATGGAATCTTGAGATTGGGTGTGAGATAAAATCCCAATAGTCCACCACCAATGGTGTCTATAACAATATAGGATATGAAATAAAATATAAATCATTGTGAAATATATATAATAGATATAATATAAATGAACAAGTGAACATGGAATTTGAAAAACAAGTAAAGTGAATCCGTCTATCCAAATAAGGATACCTACAAAACAATTATCAAGCTCCTATAAAAATGCAGTTGTAAACAAGACCGAAATAAACACCATATCCTATCCATATATCTATTATATCATCTCATACAATTCCATGTCATATAACCTTTATATCATATCAACCATCGATGAACCATATAAACAGAAGTGTCATATCAACCATAGCTGAGCCGTATAATCAATCATGTCACAATTAACACGGTCGAGTTGTATAAAATGAAGTGTCAAACCACATGGGGGAATATCCAAGGTATAGTGGACCAAGTCATCCTCATCGAGTCCTAGAATTATTTCAATGGAAACTCAGTTACACTTGGAATGGGGTCTAAGGAGCATGTCAATAGACCATGTGCACTGTGAGCCCAAACAAGTGATATCTAAGGGTCAGCAAGGCCCAAGGCATCCCACAGAATCAATACCCAAGCAGAAATATCAACCAAGGCATCCACTACCACTATTATGACCCATGGTATAGCACAACCATAGATTATTTTGGAATCATTTTTCATTTGTTTCAATTATCTTTTCATAACAAACATAATCCATGATTTATTATAAATAATGTAACTATTTCCATTTAAATTGTTAAATCAATTCACATCATGTATCACATAGAAAATGAGGCACAACCATCTTCTAATAAATCAATTTAATTCAATTCATTAAAAATTAGGATTCCTCTAACTATTAAAGTTAAAACACACACCCCATGGGTGATATAACAAAAGGTAAAATAAAAAGGGTACTCCCCGTGGGTGGCCTAGATTGGGGAAACAATATCAAACTATCACAAAGGAACTCAAGGGAAACCTAAATAGGTTCCAATTCATTCAATTAGACCATTTAATAAATTAAAGGGGCACCACCAGAAATTCCATCGAGATGCACAATGGAAACTATACTTATAAAACATCAAACCCTAACGAAAAGTTATATACCACCTACCATTGGCCCATAGTAGAGTTTTCTTCTAGTATCAGCTTTTGATTTCACTCATATCAGAATAAAAATGAAGAATAGACAAAGAACCTAAAATGGGGTATATTATCTTTCACCTAAATAGCACAGTTGATACTGAGAAGAATTAATAATGGCATAAGAGGATCCTAGTACTTATCGGCATAGATCCAATGAGACTGAAGGTGTTTGAATTTGAGTTTGGATAGTGAAATGGGATCAAAGGATATCAATTTTATTTTAAGGGAGCTCCCCATACCTCATTAATTTCCAATGAAGGATAAATGAATTTGTTTTAGGTTTTAAAACATTTTAAGTGAAAATGGTCATTTTGCCTCAAAATACTGAGTTACACAGTTTGGGCACATGGTTGGCCAAATTATTTTCTCTTCACTATATTAAGGGAAACCTGGCATGGTTAGTGCACATGGTTTTACAAACCATGTAAAAAGAGTGTGATTTGGATTTACTAAAAACTTTAGGTGCCTCACATAGTTGTTCACCTCAATTTTTCATGGTTTTACTAAACTGTGAAACCTGTAGCACCCTAATATCAAGCCTCACATGATTAGGGGTAATCGTGCATCCAGTCCCACATGATTTCTTCTAACCATATAGCCTACCTTTTTTCAAAAAATTGGGCTCTAGGATCTAAAAAATCCCCTGACACCCTCAATACACTTGTAATCACATTGGGTGCTCCCATTACGCCATAAACAAGCATTTAAATTTAAAAAAAGATACATACCTCATAGAAAAATTAGGGATTTTAAAATCTTCCTCCCTTAAAGTAACTCATCCCTGAATTACCCTCTTAAGAGTGGTTAAGAATCATCTGAGAATAACTCAGGACACTAAGCACGTACATCAGCCTCCCACTCCTAAGTCTCATCCTATAAATGGTTGTGATGCCACATCACCCATACTAGAGTAATTGAAAAATTTTGGAGAACCTTTGTTCTCCTTTAAACTATACGTATAGGATGCTCCTAAAATGATGCATCAACCTGTAAATATTCCTCATCTAGGTGTAGAGTGTGGGATGGATCTAAGTGATAACAGTGTAGATGAGATGCCTGGAATACATCGTTCAAGGTTCATTACCTCTGAGGTAACTATAACCAATAGGCTACCATCCTGAATCTATACAGCATCTTGAATGGCTCGACATATCACGATGAAATTTTACCTTATCTCATAATTTTTTATGTACTATCCACAGTGAGATATGTAAAAAGACTCAATCCCCAACCAAAATCCCTAGATTTCATTAAATGAAATCAGCATAGGATTTCTATTATGATTATGTAGTATTAATCTTCTTTTTGGTCAACTAAACCTATTCAGAAGTCTCCTGCATGAGATGTGGTCCCAGTAAAGTTGCATCTCCTTCCTCTAATTAGAACAAGGTCGATCAACATGGCCTACCATACAAATCCTCATAAGGTTTCATATGTATAGTTTCTTGATAAATATTATTATATTTGAACTCAAATAGGGGTATATAACTCTCCCAAGAGCCCCTAAAATCCAAGAAACATGCTCAAATAATGTCCTCAAACACCTAAATCGTATGCTATAATTGTCCATTAGTCTGAGGGTGGTATGTTGTGCTCAGAAACACCTATTTACCCAAATCCCTCTACAAACTCTACCAGAAACGAGATGTAAAATAGGAATCTCTATTTAAAATTATAGTACGAGGGACCCTGTGAAGTCACACTATCTCACGGATATAAAACCTCTCAATATCATCCACTTATAAGGTCTCCCATATCGATAGGAAATGAGAAACATTGATGAGCCTATCAACAATAACCCATACAGCATCACTACCTCAAGGTGACTATAGAAAACTATTCATTAAAACCATTGTTAAATCATCCCATTTCCACTCAGATAAAATCTTAGCTGGTCACTGATGTTCTTCCTTCACCTACTAATAGGTGGTACACCTCGTAATAAAACCAACTACCTCACATTTCATCCCTAACCACCAATACTGGTGACATAAATCACGATACATATTTTTAATGATGAGATGTACCGTCCAAACTAAGGCATGAAACTCCCACATTATCTCTTCATGTATGTCTGCTAGAACCCATTAATAACCATGGATACATGAGATCTCATCCTTTTAGACAGTCCAACCAGGAGGTGGTTCCTTGCCTACCACACTCTCCCATAGGACTAGGCCCTCAGAATCTAAAATCTAACTTATCCTTACTCTATACAAAATGGTATAATTCACAGCTAATGAAAAACTAAAATTATTTCCTTGGCTATCTTTAACCTCCAAGTGCATCTATGAAAACAAATCTATGAGTTTCCACTCACTACTGGACTACTAAACTACCTATATCTAAGTCCTCCTACTCAGTGCATTAGCCACTATATTTCCCTTACAAGGCATGTAGGCCAGCACAGAGTCAAAAGTATATAAGTACTCAACCCACATTCATTTCATCAAATTTAGATCACACTGTGTAAATATATACTTGAGGGTTTTGTGGTCCATGTACACCATAAAATTCTCTCCAAGTAAGTAATTTAGCACAATGCATGAACAACTATATCCAACTCGAGATCATGCATTGGGTAATTCTTCTTGTTTGGCCTCAACTACCAAGACCCGTATGCCATGACTCTATGTCCTTGCATCATAACTACTCCTAACCTAATACATGATGCATCACAATACACTATGTGGCTTCTACCTGGATCTGGCATAAATCAGGACCAGTACTAAAGTCAGTCTCACTTTTATCTCTCCAAAGGTTGTATAATTGGTATATGTCCATACTAACTTCACACCCTTATTATTCAAGCCCTTTAAAGGCACTGATAAGCATGATAATTCTAGTATAAAACACCAGCAATATCCAGTTATCCCTACGAAACATCATTTTCTAAAGATATTCTTGGGATTCTCTTAGGAAACTACAGCTCTCACCTTCTCTAGGTCAACTGATACTCCTGTATCATAGATAATATGACCTAAGAAGTTAATATTATCTATCCATAAGTGGAAATTTGTGATTTTAGTATATAACTTATGCTCTCTCGGTGTATCCAAAACGATCTTAATATGTTTGACATGGTTGTGTCAATTTTGAGAAAACACCAAGATATCATCCATTAAAACCACCAAAAATTAATCTAGATAAGGATGGAAAACATGGTTTGTCAACACCATGAAAACACTTGGAATGTTTGTGAGACTGAACAGCATATCCAGATACTCATATAGATTATACCTACAATAAAAATATGTACAAAGTATCTCTGGTGGTCAAACATGTACCTGGTGATATCCCGACCTCAAATCAATTTTTGAGAACACCTGAGCTTCTCATATATGATCAAAAAGGTAATTTATCCATAAAAAGGGATACCAGTTCTTAACTATCAACTTGTTCAATTTTATATAATCCGCACATTGCCTAAGGGTAATATCTACCTTTTTCGCAAAATGAATCGATGAACCCCACTGAGAATTATTGGGTCATATAAACCCCTTTTCCTCCAAGTCCTCTAACTACCTCTTGATCTCATGTAAATCTATCATATATATCCTATAAGGATGAATGGATATTGATGTAGCTCCTGGAACCATCTCAATGGAGAACTCAACCTCTATCTAAGGAGGTAAACCAGAAAAATTTTCTAGGGATACATCCCTAAAACAATCAACCACTGGAGGAAAATCTTCTTGACATGATCCTTGATCATCTAGATACAAACTAGAAATATGGGATTTCATCCTGCTCAACCCATAATGCTCTGGTCTATCTCATCTCACTTGGACATCCCATTCACCCTTGTTAATAAACACTCTACCCTCTAGTGATGTAAAGGACACCCTCTAGTGATATCAATAAACATAGGCTCAATAAGAAACTAGCTATTCCATTTTGAGTATGACTTCAAACCCTGTAATATAAAGGAAAAAAAGATCCCATATGAAGTGACCCACAAATCTCAAGGGGACATTCCATACACTGGTTTACACTCTTTGATCTAATTACCAATAAAGTATTGAGTGCTATAACTCCTTCAGAAAACTAGACAACAAGCCCAAGGCTTTCCACCATAGGTACAGATATGAAACTATGTGATGCGCCTATATAAAAAATAGAATACAAAAGAGAAGTGTCTTATAAGATCATACCTCTTACCGTAGATGGTCTGGTTCTCTTCTCCTCGAGTGTAGGTTGTACAAAATAAATCTAGCATAAACCAAAGTACTATGAAACAACCTCACTATCTGGAGTAACCCCTCTATTTTCTAGGTACAACTAGTGCTTGGATTCCTCAACCACAACCACCACCACCTCATCCTAAATGATCAATACTACTCCAAATCACATCCTGACATGGAGTTATCAAACCTACTTAGAAACCTAGTTTCTAATCTAACCTCCTACCACTCATTTCTGGAGGGAAGGTCCTACAAAAACATTTCATATGGCTCATACTACCACAATCTTGGAACTCAAATGGGTCACAATCACATTGATTCCTCACATGTACCCATTTTACACACTGATGACATAAAATTACACTCCCAATACTCACATAATATCTAGTACTCACCTCACGAGAATCCTCAAAACATCACTTCCTACCACTAGAAGTTGAACCACTCAGACGAGATACTAAACCTATCTTCTATGTTCCCCCAAATTCCCTCAGGTTTCACTCTATAATCAGAACATGATTCACTATTTTAGTAATATAGGTCAATATAAACATGTTTACATAAGATTGAACATCATTTCTAAGACCTTCTTCAAAGTGTTCCTCCCTCAATAGCTCATAAACAAGATATATCGGTGAAAAACACTAAAAATCTATAAAGTGTATGGAATAATCCATGACCTTTATCATGCCCTAATCTAGATGCATGAACTCACTAGCCCACTCTACTCTTAGGGAAAATTTAATCATAGAATCTGGTATAGAAATAACCCCAAACCATGTCTCTTATCCTATCATCCTAGTTCAAAATGTCCCACTAGTGCCTTTTTGATCCCCAAAGAATGTAAGTCACAAGATTAACACTCCTCTAAAAAGGTGTCTCTAAATGCTTAAAGATCAAAATAATAGTCTCAATCCATATATCAATATCCTATGGACCTCCATCCTAATAAGAAGTGGGAGGATTCTACTGCCGGAACACATGATTCAACGCTTCCATAGACGAGGAAAGTTGTGATGATCCCTAAAAAGTATGCATAAAGCGTGTAAGACTCTCGTAGAACTCTGACTCATCACCTGTGTCTATAATAACTACTGGTTCCATAGCTATAACTATAAGAGGATCCACTAGTATCCCATATCCCATCTCCTCCATAACATGGTCATTTCCACCCTCCTGGCGTATGACTGGAGGTCATCATAGTGGCATGTCTCTACAATTCCAAACATACACCTCATAAAAGATTGATAAAACATGATCATAGTTTAAAATCACAGGACTAGTAAAAACATTCCCATAAATAGGTCACACCCCTATACTTACTCCTAAATCTAGTACTAGGTGAAAATTACCATTCGTAAACATCACTAGAGACACTTCCTACTACCCACTAAAAAGTTGGGTCCATGTCAAGTTCTTTGTTTCACAGGTTTCCATTTCATTTTAATTCACATTTATCACTATTTTATATAAATGGTTAAATAAAATGGTTTACTACTTCTGATCCATAAGGGACCATACTCCTCATAAACTGATATATGGAATCCACCTAATCTGCACTATAACACGCTCCAATCCATGCGACTAATGGTCCATGACTCAACATGCCATATTTTACTACTTATCATGTCTGGTGCAGCCTAATTTGGAAAACACTATTTTGGTTATGGTATGCACTCTAAGTACCAACCATGTTTCTCAATCTCCTGTACAAACCATTTATCTAACAGTAGGTATATCACACATGGCACATATCACAAATTCATAAAACCAAGCATCACATCCTATATGGCATGGTATAATACATGGAATGTGAACTCTAATAGGTGCCAAAAATTTTGATGAGATTGCATACCCTCATATCATTGGGTTGTAACAAAATAAAACAATCAATCTTATCAATGATAACATCACAATTCAAGTGTGTCACCCAACAGTGGAATCAATTTAATTGTATTAGAAAAAATCTAGAAAATGGTAATTTCTATTCAAGGTAATTGTATTTTTCCTATACATGGGATAGATAATCCCAAGCATAGTTAATTACAAAATTCTTCTTCCTTCCTAATACCATTTCTATTTTCTCAAAATAGCAAATCGAGAAAAGTAACAACTATAATTCCACTTTGTAACATCCCCAACCCGAATTCCACTAAACGGTGCCCCGAGCCCGGTTAGCCACATGGACTCAAGTGCATGTCCCCAAACACCAAAGACTATTGACTAGTAGTGAAGGCATTGGGTGTGTCTATGGGAAAATTATTCACTCTTTTCAGAGTGTAACACAGTGGTAGAAATCAAATAGTTCAATAGTAGAAGCATTATATTAATGGATAAGTAGTAGTAAAAGACACTAAGACCACTGGACCAGTAACTCATCATAGTGAAACAAAAATAATAACTGAACTATAGATAAACTTTCAAAATAAATATATATACAATAATTATAAAAGAAAACTCATAAAAATGATATTTCATGTCATGTCTCTATAAAACATCAAAAACATGTATAGAGGCATCAATACAATACATGTATTAAAATAACAAAAAGACCAAAGCCTTAGCTTGGTTCTGTGTTAACATGATCCTAAGAATGTAATAAATTCAAGAATAGAATTATGGGCACTTTTCCCAGTCCCTACCTGCATCTATATAGTTTATCTGAGTACCCAAAAATGGACCAAGATAGGGTGTGAGATAAAATCCCAGTAGGCCACCACCAATGGTGTCTATAATAATATAGGTTTTGAAATAAAATCTAAAGCATTTTTTCAGTGTATATCATAGGTATAACAAAAATTAATGATCTCCCATGGAATATGAAAAATAAGTAAATTGAATCTGTATAGCCAAACAAGGATCCCTATAAAACAATGGTCAAGCTTCTATAAAGCGGCATACATAAAGAAAAGCAGAAATAAACACCATGGACAAGACATATATATAGTACCTCATATCATGAAAATCCACATTGTATAATATGTATATCATATAAACCATGACTGAGACATATAAACAGAAGTGTCATATCAACCACGACCAAGCTGTATAATCAATCATGTAACAATTACCACGGTCGAGCTGTATAAACTAAAGTTTTAGACCTCATGGGGCTGTATCTAGGGTATATTGCACCATAAAATCCTTATAGAGTCCTGGGATCACCTCGATGGAAACTCAGTTAGACTTAGAATGGGGTATAAGGAGCATTTTTACAGTCCATTTCTACTATGAGCCCAAATAATCTAGTTCCATGGGGTAGCAAGGGTTAAGGAATCCCATAGAATCAAGACCCAAGGATCTATCTCATCCAAGGAATCCACTACCACAATCAGGACCCATGGTGTAGCACACCCATGGAATCCTATGGAATCATTCATCATTCATTTCAATTATCATTTCATAACAATCACAATCCATGACTTCTTCCAACTCATGTAACCATTTCCATTAAAAATTTTAAAACAATTCACATCATGTATCACATGGTAAAGGAGTCACAACTTCCTTCAAATCAATCAATTCAACTCATTTATAACTGGTCTTCATCAAACTAGGTAAGATCAAACACACGCACCATGGGTGGCATAAAAAAAAGGAAAATACAAAGGGAATACTTCGTGGGTAGCCTAGGTTAGGGAAAAAAACTACAACTATCTCAAAGGAACTCAAGGGAAACCTAAATAAGTGTTAATTTATTCAATTAAACCATTTAATAAATTAAAGTGGTGCCATTAGAAATTCTGGTGGGTATCACAATGGAAACTATACTTCTAAAACACCAAACCCTAAGGAAAAGGTATAGACCACCTAATTTAGGTATGTAGTATAGTTATCATCTAGTATCAGCTTCTAATTCGACTTATATTAGAAGAAAAATTAATTAATAAAAAATAATACAAAAATAGTAAATATTATCTTTCACTTAAATAGCACAACTGATGCTAATAAGAATGAAGAACGACACAAGAGGATCGTAATACTTACCAACGTAGATCCAACGAAACTTACGGTGTTTGAATCTCAATTTGGATAGTAAAATGGGGTCTAAGGCTATCAATTTACCTTCAAGGAATCTTCCCAAGCCCACTGTTTCCCAAATGAGGATAAATAAATTGGGTTTCATATTTTAAAACATTTTAATTGAAAAATAGTCATTTTGCCTCAAAATACTAGGTCGTGTGGTTTGGTTGCATGGTTGGCCAAACTGTGTGCCAACCATACACCCTTCACTGTGTTAAGGGTAACTGTGCATGGTTAGTATGTATGGTTTTCCAAAAATGTGCACAAACTATGTAATTTGGCACTGCTAAAAACTGCAGGTGCCTTGCATGGGTGTGTGCCTTAGGTTTCATGGTTTCCTCAAACCGTGAGATCTATAGCACCCCACTATCAAACCTCATACAGTTAGGGGTAACCATACAGCCTATCCTTCACAACTTATCCTAACTATGCGGCCTGCCTTTTTTCCAAAAATTTAGGCTCTGGGATCTAAAAAAACCTAAGACACCCCTAATATACCCATGATCACATTGGGCACTCCCATTAGGCCACAAAAAAAATTAAAATGAATAAAAAAGATTCATACCTCATAAGAAAACCCTAGATATTACTGTTTTCATAGTAATATTGTCACATATGTGATGAAAAATGATGACAATGAGGCTTCAGAAAAAGATAATCCTAAAGAGGTGGTATTCAAGGCCATGAAGAAGTTGACCATGGAGGATGGAAAAAACTAATAAGAGGTGGATAAAGTCTTTTAATTCCTTTACTCAAATATATAAAATTAGGAAAGAAGGTTTAAAGGGAAACTTATTCTGAGTGCTTTCAATGTGGAAAGGTTTTACACATTTCAATAAAGTTTCCCAATAAGTTTTAAAATGGTGAATAGGATGATGAAATTCCTATGAATAAGTTGTTGGACAATGTGAATGGTAAGAGATACACTAATCATAACTTCTTTAAGAATAATAACCTACTCTCACAAGAAGATAATTGTTTATAATAAATTTAGGAGGGATAAATTGAAGACTGTAAATATCATAGAGAAAATTCTATGGTGGTGGTTGTGGTAAATTCCCAGATAAGGGGAGAGAGAAACACTAAAGAAGGATAAGTGAAAGGGATATTTGATCTCCAAGTCGAGATTAAGGCATAACTTGAATAAATTTATTGTTGGGAATCCAAAATGAAGAAATCAAACATAGTGGTTCAGGATTCCAAACTCTATATTTTATAGTAATAAGATAAGTATTTTGAGTTAAAGGTGAAATTGAAAAGCTAAAATCTAAAAATCCAAAAAACATAGAGAAGTTTGTTGAGTACATGCTCAAAGTTGAAGAATAAAATAGGGTTAATAATTGTTTAACTAAGACATTAGAATATCGATTCAAACATATTGAAGTGATATAGGAGGAATTTTTCATCCTATGATGAAAAATTGAGATAAAAAAGACTTTTAACTCCCAATATGAAATTGAGAAATAAGATCACACATATTATAGAAAAATGTAAATTGGAGCCTGGAGGTCCAACAGAATAGGAAATGGACTATTAGTAAAAAATATATATGAATGATAATTTTGGTATAGGGATTTATTATAAACATAAAGAGGATATGGATAATAAAAGACCATAAGAACCCACTCCAATGTTGTAGGTTGATTTGGGTGTGAATTGTAATATTCATAGAACCCAAGGGATAATTTTACCATAAAATGACACATAGGAGTGAACCTCGGATCAGGTTATATTGTTGTAGAAAGATGGTACATTCCCAAAATATTCTTTCCATGGACAAGATATACCAAAGTTATCAAGAGAAAAAGATCTAGACAAGAAGATTTATATATTCTAGTTATTCTTTTGATTGTCACTATTTTTGATTCAGAGGGTTTGGAAACATGAACAAATTTTCTCATTGAAATTGTAGAATAATGTGTTGAAGCAGACACAGAGTGATTGTATATAGTAGCATAATTAATTATGAAATGAACTGAAAATTTAAAATATATTTTCATATTTTCAAGATGAATTTGGCCCATAATAATCTAAATAAGATCAAGTAAGTCTATTAATATCATGTGAGAATCTGAAATCATGGGTCAAGATTAAAATAGTTGAGCATGTAATGGTTGTATAAATTTCCATTAAAGTGTTAGATTTTTCTAGTGTATGGATCCTTAATCATGAATACACTTCTCATGTGATGGGAAATAAGGATCATTTCATGGGAATAAGGAATAATAAGGAATGTTTCATCAAGTTTGAAAATGATGAGGGCATAAAAATTATTGGCTCTAGGAAAGCCAAATTTTGGGGAAAAGATAGGAGACACATGGATGTCTTGGTTATTGAAGCTTTTAGTCACAACTTTCTAAGTGTAATTCAACTTTATGGATCAATTAATGCAATAAATTTTACCAAGAAAACCTATATCATCTCGGGAAAAGATGTGAAGTTATTATACAGGGGCAGTGTGTGAAGGGAAGTCATTACCTTTTCATTATGGAAGAAAACATATTATTTCTATCCTGGGAAGAAAATAATAGGTTGTGGCATAACAAAATTCCATTTGAGTCATCCATCCTTGGATTATTTGGTTAAATGTGATGTATCTTAAGATCTCCCTTAGTTATCACATGACTATACTCACATGTTTGATGATTTCCAACAAGGGAAGATCGCTTGAAAGACGTACAAGGAGAAAGATAAAAGGTCAATAAGAGTTCTTAAGCTGGTTAATATTGATGTGTGTGGACCTATATCACCAATATCTATTAATGGAAAGAGATTATATGTTATTTTAATTGATTATAGAAATATTATGGCATGGATTTTGGTCATAAAACACAAGTATTAGGTGTTTAGTTACATAACACAATATCGGAGGGAAGTGGAAAATATTCTTGGATAGAAAATTATAAAATTTGAAACTAATATAGGTATGGAGTTTATTAATAGAAAAGTGGAAGATTATCTCAAAAAATGGTATTATACACCAAGTTTCAGTAGTGAGAACTCTTTAGAAAAATGGTTTGGTTGAGAGGAGTAATTAGATCATAAACAACATGGTTAGAACACACCACATTGAAAAAGTACTACTAGAGAAGTTTTGGAAGGAAAAATTGTTGACATCAGTCTAAATCTCTAATAGATATTTTTTGTGACTAAAAGAATAAAATACTCCAGATGATTTTTTGTATAGAAATAATCTGATATTGAATTAATTTTGAGTTTTTGAAGTAAGTTTTTTATTCTCAATAAGAAGAAACTCTGGAATTTTGAGTCTCATGTAGAATAACGGATTTTTCATCACTACTCAGGAAAAAAATCATATGAATGATTCAATAAGAAACTAAGAAAGGTAGTTAAAATTAATAATATTACTATAGTGGAAAATAATTATAATCTATAAAAACATAGTGATAAGTTTCCTCATTATAGTGATGAGGAGTTAAGTAGATTAGGAAAAGTTCATGTGGTAAAAACATATTCAAAAGAAGATATTGATGATGATCATAATGAAGTTAGACCTCTATCTGCTTAGAATCTAAAGAGTCAAGATAAAATTTATAGGGAGAATATCATTAGTGATTTGATAGAGCCAGTGGAAATGAGGTGAATAAATACTCTAAAACATATTTATTATCTCATGTAAATCCAAAATTATTTGAAGAAACTGATGGAGATGATAATTATATTCAGGTAATGGATAAAGATCTTGAAAAAATAAAAAATAATTAGACATGGGAGATTGTTTCAAGGTTTAAATAAAATAATTTCATCAAGAAAAAATGGAACTTCTACAAAAATTTAAATGAATATAATATGGTAACTTGAAACAAATAAGGACTCATATGAAAGGGGTACTCCAAGATATAAGGCATCGATGTTGATGATACATTTTTACTCATGGAAATTATGGAGATAATTAAACTATTATTAGTCATTGAAGTGAAAAGGAAATTAAAAGTTTTCTAGATGGATGTCAAGTAAACATTTCTAAATGGACTCCTAGAAGAATAAGTGTACATCAAATAAATATATGGATTTATTTTCCATGAATATGAGAAAAAAATATTTGACTAAAAAGGGGTTTTTAGGTTGAATTTGGCACAAATAGCATGGTATTCATGGATTGATCAATACTTGAAGAAGCTCGGTTTCCAGCATGGATGATTTGATTAAAATATCTATGTCAAAGATGATATTAATCAAAGGATAATGGTTATAGTTTATATGGAATACATAATATTTACCGTAGAAGATGAAGCATAATAAAATTATTTAGTAAAATTTAGGAAGTGTGAATTTGAAATGTTGGTGATTAGAGAGCTAAAGTTTTTACTAAGACTGAAGGTGACACAAGGGAAGTATGTTAAATTAAATTTTAAATATAAATATTCTAAGGTGGTTCTATGAATATTTGTAATAGATAATTACAAGTATATAAAAAATCTATTTTTTAATAGTATTAAATTGTCAAGGGATAATGAGGTAAATGTGTTCAATGTCATAGGATATAGGAAAAACATTTATATCTTATTGTACTTAATAAAAACATGAATCAGAATTATTTTTACAACATTCTAGGTGGAATGGTATAAAATTAATCCTAAATAAATATATATTATTATGGTGAATATAATACTATGGTATATCAAATTCATAGTGTATTTCAGCTTACTTTACAATGAAACATCATAACATGATTTATTGGGAAATACAGATGATGATTAGGATGGTTCAATAGATGATAGAAAGTCAAAATCATGTGGTTCATTCTATATTGGTGGATTTTTCTTTTAATTGATAAGAATAAAAAATATTTTATTTCTTTGAGCACAGCATAATCTGAATATAATTCAGCCACTCAAGCATGTAAACAATTACTATAGAAGAAGCAGTAGCTTAAAGACCTCGGAGTTAGAGTGAAATATCATATTAGAATTAATTATGATAGTTAATGTTCTATAAATATTAGAAAAAATCATGTTAATCACTTGAGGATGAAGTACGTTGAAATAAAATATAATTTTATCAAGGATAAAGTAGAGCATGGGCTATTGAAGTTGTAGTATGTTCATATATAACTTCAATTTGTAGACATCTTAACAAAGTTATTACCCAAAAAATCATTTTAAAGACATCGTGTAGATCTTAGAGTCTAGTAGACTTCCTACACTTGAAAATTGTGGTTGTAGAACCCTCACTCCCTGAGGTATATTTATAATTTTTTTCATGTGATAATTTGTGTTATTTTCTTTTTTGTAAACACCAAATGAGTGACCTTTGTGTTCATTAAAAAAGGGGGATAAATCCATCTTATAGTGGATGAAAGTTTTTTTTAGGGGGAGATTCATTTCATGAAGAATCAGGGGAGAATATATGAAGGGGAAGTTTTAATCATGACGATGTTGAACCTTTTTTTAAGTTCATAAACAAACCCAAAGGGGGGTATATTGTTGAGAAAAAATATCTCAAATATGTATTTCTGATATTTTGGATTTTTGTGTTTTTTGATAACTGTCAGTTAAAAAAGAGCCAGTGGTTTCTTGGAATATGGTCTTGGTGATGGAGATGTTTCTTAGTGTTTGCAAAATTTTTTGGTACAAAAAATATGGGGTAAGGGTGGTTTTTGTATAATAATTTTGTATACCATGTAATATTCAAGTGGACCACATAATAGAATCATATGATTAATTCCCTAACTTGGGCCACCTAAATAACACATGTGTGGGGTGATATGACATGTCAAGAATGCATCCTCATACACCATAGGCTATTGAATAGTGGTGAGGGTCTAACATAGTCATGGGGAGACTATTACATCTAAAAAAGTCTTGAGAGTCAAGTATGATCTACCAAATATTTAGCATGACCCGTTCATATAACAGTCATCCCAAAAACCTATAGACATAAACCAGTGAACCACATGGAACCCCCATATATCAGAATAGAAATAAGTAAACTAGTATATATGATACATCAAAAAAAATAAGAAAATAGTAGATAGTAATGTAATAATAAGGAATCATATATAAATAAAATTCACATGGATATTACATACTGAACAATAATTGAAAATAAAAACACGGTCTCCCACCCAACTCACATACCATCCTACCATATCCATCGCCACCATGACCTGCTGCCTAAACCCATGTCCAACTCTAAGTTATACATTTGTATTGAAAGAAAATAAGAAATTATATCCATATACTTCAGAACTCGTGCTATGTATATGGTTAAGGGTGAGTTTAACGACCCAGTAGGAATTCCCAAGCCTCAAAAATACTAGGTGATAATATGATCAAGTGGATGTGCATGAAATACATATAAATAGGTTCATTTTTTTCATACAATAAACCCACCTAGAAACATAACACATAATTCATATACAATTACACAAGTCAGGTCATTGTGTGTTAATCAAGACACCATAACATTTGGACCTGCTTGTTTTGGCTTCATAACGGAAGAAAAAAAGTTAAATTATATCATAAAATGATCATAACCAATGAAACAAGGTAGTTTTCCAACTGAGATGATGTCTATACCACACCTAAAGACTTAGGGTGGGGTGTCGTCTAAACCTCGACCCAAAACCTAAAGGAACATAGCATAGTCATAGGTCCAAAATTCTTGATCTATCCCTTATCACTTAAGAGAGTTACATTATCTATGTGTCATGTTAATCCATGACCTATACCTGTAGAATTAATTTATCCAAGACTACCCATGGAAAGGTCTAACATGCACACTAACCCAACTCCTCTCACTCAAGGGAGTTCATAATCAAGCACTCTGACCCATCCCTGTGGACTCTAGGGAGGTCACAATCAAGAGCGCTGGCCCTTCCCTATAGAATCTAGTGATGTCACAATCCATCTCACTGGTCTATCCCAACATAATCTATGGAGGTCATAATTAAACACACTAACCCATCCCTATATACTCTAGGTAGGTCAAAATCAAGCACACATAGTAAACATTAAATAGATAATGAAACTCATCTCACAACTCACCACCAGGGAACTAGTCCATCAAGATCTATTCCTGCATCTTGAACACACCATACTCTTCATCTCGATCCTCCAAGGGTCTCATCACGTCCATCTAGACCAATCCATCACTTTGATACCAAACAATTTCTCATGATTCTACACACACAACACACATCATCATGCATCACACAAGTCTCATAAGGTTACCCACACAATATAAGAATAAACATGAAATATGGTATACACTAGGAAATCACAACTAGATAGCATATTAAGAACATGGAATTTATAAAATAGGCAATCTCCCTCATGAGGTCTAACAAAACAAAACAATTCAAGGAAATCCATTTTGGTTGCCCTTAAAAAAAATCAAATCCCCCTTTCAATTTATTTTAAAAGTCATCACATGGCATTTTAATCACACCGACCCTTGGAACAAATCCCATCAAAACAATCATTATAAAACTCATTTTAATTTTTAAATTCCATTTCAAATATCATTTTTCAAATAACTAATTTCTTATAAAATTTACAACTCATCCAAACCTCTTTTTAAAATTAAATTTTAAAAAAAGAAACCATTTTCCCATGGAAATTCAATGCATGCCACTAGGAAAAACCATAAAGAGATCCACCAATACATTTTTTACCAAGGAACCACCATTGAATAGTTTACCTAGTTATATGGACCGTATTGACTATTAGGTTAATGTGAGATCATGAAAAACTTATGAAAACTCATACAAATCATGTAGCATGAAGGAAAATACACTAATTAGGGTACACAAACCTAAAATCACCAAAATACCAAGTGAATAAAATAAATTAAAGGCCCCCTACATCAAATGATGTTTCAATAATTCATCTGAGGCTTGTACTATAGCAACTCAAGACCTAAACATATAATAATACATTATTTTACATGTTAAATTAGATAATCAATATAATCTAAGTATTGATAAGTCTAGTATATTTGGAAGAAATAGGTAAAATAGGAACCTTTAACTAACAAAACCCATGTTTTTCTTAACCCATAATAATTTTTTCCCTATAATAATAATCGATTGAACCATAATCAGTCTTCAATATCTCCCATGAATTCTCTTCACAAGGTAATCTTATAGGAATACCACATACATTACTTTCCTTTATTACCTTGGTAAATGAAAACATAAGAATTATTGATCTCAAACACCCGTTAAGGGTATGCATAAGTGATAACAATCAATAATCATAAGTGATCATAATATGAACATATGGTTATAAGAATGTAAAGAAGGAACATGAACATAATATATAGAATTAATACCCAATAAAACATGAAAAATAATCCTAGAATTATAGTATGATATTTGAGTATAAGGAAACTAATAATAAAGGATCTTGGAAATATAATATTAAGACCATAACATAATACATGATATCATTAACATAAGTCAAGATTTACTCCTGATATCATTATCACATAGTGGAAAAAGTTCGATAGTGGATTAGGTTTACTCCCTAATATCATACATAACATCTCATGATATATAATGCTTTAACCAATTCATTGAAGGGATATATAATTATGGGTCCACTAGTTATCACATAATAGAAAAAGTACCATAGTGGATTAGGTTCACCCCCTAATTTTATAACATATCATGAGATATAAATATTTACCCTATGCATTAGAGGTATATATAATTCTGGTATCACCCATCACATCATATTATATACATGAATAAGTGTGTCACATAGAAATATTATACAAAACCATCATTAACCCAATAAATAAATGGGTTTCATGATTATTACCAAAAACAACAACCATTAATCATCCAAATAAATAAGGATAATGGTTACAAAATAACATATCTCCAGTTAAAAAAATAAACATCTAAGGTTGTTGATAAGGATGGAAATTTCCCTCGAAAATAATTATTCAAATGATACCACATAAGAAAGGATCAAGAAATGAATTTTTGGATACCATGAGTTCAATACACTAAATAATAAATATAAATAGTGGGTGAAATGTGAAACATGAATCCTAATAAGTTAAATCCTTTTAAAAATGAAAAGGAAAATATAAGTGTAATCATAAAATATTTTAAGAAAACCTTTTTAATATTTTCATAAAAGACAATATTATAGGTCACTTTTGAAGGTCCTTTACAAAATATTAAAGAATGAGCTTTAAAAACATATAATTTAAAATTAATATCCAATAATTTATTATTTAAAAAGATATATAAGGTATCTAAAGGAAATATGGTCTGAAAGATAAAACATTTGATTATAGAAGGAAAAACTTTTGATATTTTTAAAAATACGTTGGTTGAAAACCTAAATCATAAAAAGAGGTAATAAAACTTATTTTTGAAAAGGGTTAAAAGGAAATATAATAATAATAATAATTTTTAATACATAATAGGGTTTCCAAATGTGATAGGAGAACATTTACAGGAAGAGGAAAACATCGACATGGGTGATGACCCATCATTCAAGAGGATGGGAGTTATTCTTTACATTTTTTCATTTTAAAAAATAAATATAATTAATCAATAAGGATAGTTTGAATCAATATATATCTCCTAGGATAGAAATAGGGTATACCATATGAAATGAAAGATGACACTCATGGGGGAACATTATAACTCAAAAAAATAAGACTGAGTTATGAAAATACCTTAAAATTTAGAGAAGATATCAGTACGTGACCCAAGAAAAGAAGATTATGAATGAAATATAAGTATCCAAGATTAGATAAAATTTAAGATATTATAATTCAAGGTGTATAAGTTACACCGTACAAAAAATATTGGTGCATAATGTCAAAACATACCTCAATGAAGGGTAATAGAGAAGGAAACCCTTTCCTTTTTTCTTGATTTCCTAGAAATCACTCCAACCTCAAGTATAAAAAACATAAATATATTGATTAATTATTTAATAACCTTATTAATAACCGCTAAAATTTATAATCCTCATTTTTAATTATTCTTTACGCATGTTTTAATTAATTATTATCTATTTTCAATATTGGGTGTGAATAATCTTGATCATTTTGTAATAATTTCATAATAGTGGTGTTTTTATTCATTATTATACCAAATTTCGTCATTCCCAAATCATACATGGTACTTTAATTTATTTTTTATAATTATTTAATATTTTATAATTTCATTTCATGGGTATTTAAGTTATTATTCATGATGACAAAATCAGTGACAAGATTATTTTTGTAATTTATAATGAATACATAGTTTTCTCTTAATTAATGAGTTAAATATTTATATTACCATTAAAGAACACAAAAAATCATTATTTACTTATTAATATCCAATATTAAGTTTCTAAATCCAAAATTGATAGAAATTTATAAGATTATTCATGTAAGTGGTTAAAATAACCTAATGAGAATATGTTACGATCTATATGTAAGTATGGATATGGAAGAGATTAGTTTGTTATAATATCATCATAAAAAAATAATAAAATTATTTAGATGTTATTAAGTAAGAGTTATAATAATGAGGTAAATGAAGAATAAATTTTCACTTATAAATAAATCTTTTTTCCTCTTGGTATGTTTGTTTTAGGTGGTCAGTTTTACAATGATCGATTATTGTTAATATATCTTATATAATGACTAATTTATATTTAAAAAATATAAATCATGAAAAAAAAATGAAATATCTATTAACTAAACCCAATTCTAGAACCATCCTTGAAAAGTGGTTGTGAAAAACTAAACTTCTCGTTCATGGAGGCGGTAGTCTGCACATGCTCATGAGAAATATTTTTCATTTTTTCAATTGAATGAGAGGGGAATGAATAGTGGTTATACCATAAATATAATAACATTTCAGTATATTATATATAGTTATTTAATAATATTATACATGATGATTTCATTATATACATTTTGTTATAATTTGTTTGGAGGAGGGTACTCAAAACATGAGGATATTCATGGAAGATCAAGGAATGGTTTCGATAGAATGATGGGTATAAAATATGGATTATGGAATGGGTTTAATGAGAGAAAGGTTTAGTATCTCATCAATAGGGAATCATTTGGATAGTAATTTGTTTATTATGACCATATATAAGCATAATCATATGGAAATGAAAAGTATTACAACACGAAAATATGACATGGAAAATCAAGGAGTGATTTTGGAAGCATGGAAATTATACAAAAAGGATTATGGAATGGGTTTAATGAAATATAAGGGTAATATATCATAAATTAGAAATTATTTGGATAATAAATAATTGATTATAAACACATGGAACACTACTATAGATAGTTCTTTTAAAAGTGCTAGAAAACACTTTTAAGAGCATTAGAAAAGCACTGTTAATCTCGATAAATATAAAGGGGGGGTCCTCTTTAACAATGCTAAAAACATTGATAAAGGGTTTCCCTTATCCATGCTGAAAAAATTGATGATAAATACCCCTTATTAGCGCTATTTTTACCGCTAATAACGGACTCATTTATTAGTGATTTAATTAGAGCTAATAAAGGCCTAATTGCCTATGATGTGTTATTTATATAATATCACACCCACCAACACCTGCACAAAAAACACATGCACCACCTGCACAGCGCACACAAGAACAAATCAGTGCACACAAGAACAAAGTAGTGCACACAAGGTTTTGGAAAAAAATTCTATATACATTTCAAACAGTGTTTTATATAATTAAATATACAATTATCCAACAAACAATTAAAAACATTAATTTTCCATCCTTTGACATATGTGATCCCCTCTCAAAAACTTATTCTCATAGTATTATTTACCGAAAAAATCATCCCAACTCAAGAAAACGGTACCACCTATATAAGAAAACAAATACTATGTTAGTAATACTATAAATAAATAAATTAGACATTAATATAAAATAATACATTAATGAAAAGTCAATTTTTAATAAACAAATGTCATGAATAATTCCTCAAGGGGTTGTGTAGTGACTACCCCAAGCCCTCCATCCATAGGCTAGGGGCTGGTGACTATCACCGGAAAGGCATATCCCAAAAATGGAAGGCATTGCCTTTAAACCCATACACACACAGATAGAGAATAATGTACAAAGAAACCCACAAAGGAAATAAAGTAGTACATCCACCACAAAGTTTCACTACTGAGAGTAAAGTGTGTAAACTAAAATTAAAGGGGCCAGAATACAAGCCTGAATGAAAGGAAAGTGCAAAAAAATAAATACAAGATCCATAGGTCATCCACCAAGGATCATACCTGAAGGGTAGGTACAGCTCTCTGTCGGATGTCACTGCCGCACACCACATCTATCGATCCACCTCCAAGAACTGTCTAGTCCTGACTACCCAATGTCCCAGTCAAAGTTGTACATCGTCTAAATAAGACACAAAAGGTGTGGGTGAAGCCCGTGCAGGGGTGGGTATAACAATACTCAGTAGGGACCCTGATACCCCTGAAGGTCTCTCAATAATCCACAAAGAAAAACACCACAAAGGAAATACCACAGAGGTAATACCACCAAGAAAGATCTCAAACACATATCACAAAGTAAGAGACACAGGTCACACCAGTTATAATTTAAGTACAAAAGTAAAGATGATTAGTCGTAGAGCTAGATCATCTTATTCTGTTGAGAGGATCTGCTTCTGATCCACACAGGGTTGCACAGAGGATCGCTAGGTGCTGACCCACACTGGTTCGCTAGGTTATGACCCACACCGGATCACTAAGTGATTACCCACATAGGATTTCTAGGTGTTGACCCACACATGATCTCTAGGTTCTGACCCATACAGGATTTCGATTCATTCTTCATATCACATCCAGCCACTAGATTCCTACACTTAGCACGCTTGAATCCAAGAGGATCTTATCCTCAAGCCATATTATATACTCTAACTTCCACAAAGTTCCATATATATTAAACCCAAAGGACTATATCATCATAAGGGTCCCAAAGCAATAGACGGCGCGTCGAATGGACGTTCAGTCTATAAGATATGGGAATTTTAGTAAAAAGGGTTCGGTTAGATTCGAGTCTGATCCAACCTGTCTGTATGTCAACATCTTCCAAAACTCAATTTGAGTATATCAGAACTACCTCCTCTTCACAAGGGTCATAAAACCACTGACAACACATCAATCGAATGCCCGGTTTGAGAGATATGAACGTTTTAGTGAAAAGGGGGCATGTTGGGTTCGGGTCTAGTCCAGCCCGATCGGACCAACACAACTCGGCCCGAACCATCCTAGACCCGGACCATTGGGTTTCGGGTCTGGCCAAGCCCGTTTGCATAGGTCTGGACGGGTAGAGTGTGTCTGGCCCACTAGTTCGCCCGGTCTGCCAGAGGCGGACCGGCCTTCGGCCTGGCCGGGACACGGTTGGGAGCCGTGTCCGGCTCCTTTGCTACCCTATGGATGTGAGACCTCATCTCCATCATGATCGAGCAACCGTGGCCCACCACCTACCATGCCACCTATGGTATCTGACGTAGCTAAGCAGCCACGTCCTCCACATCACCCACAGATCAAGTCCGCGGGTTGACTTAGTCAACACGGCGCCAACGTGGTGCTGCGGTCGAGTGACCATGACCTCTGTCGTTCCCCTGGGAATCCCAAACTTGGGCCACCATCTCTGCACCACCGGGACCATATTCCTCCACAGTGCGCTGCTTCCCTCTACTCGCAGTCGCCACCACGGGCCTACGCGCTGGTGGTTTTCTTTGGCAGGCCACTGAAGTTGCTCTGGTTATCTGTTTGTCAGTTCATCTACGTCTACGGAATCGTTAGGCTGTCAACTTCACTAAGAAGACCTAAAACTCTCTTTTCCACCATTTCAATAAATTTTCCACAAATAAAACACCTTCGGAGGGGCTCAGGTCTTGTTCGTGATAGCCCATGCTCTTCGCATTAGTAGTTTAAAAACATGGGGAGGTTTGGAGATTTTACTTCAACCAACACAAGTGATAATATAATCCCAGAGAGAGAAATCCCAAAAATAATTCACCATCCCACAAGAACGCATGGTCCGTGGATTAACTTATTCATGGTTTAATCCAAATTTGTTATTTGGAAATAATAATGTAGAAATTTAAATGGTTCAAACCCCTACCTCGCTTAACGTTCATTTCTATAGAATTCTATCCTCAAGGGTTCAAGGGGTCGACATCGTTCATCGCTTTCCGAATTCATCCTTCGAGGTATATCGAATTCTATGTTTCTCCTACGGCATTTTTCATTCTTTCTTGGAGAGAAATATCACTGGAGGTTCGTCAAAGATTTCCTACGATTTAATTCTCCACTCTCCAATGTATTCATTTAATAAAAAAACACATTGTAGCATTTATGTTATGCTATGATGTTGCGACGTTGCATTGTTATACTGTTTCATTTATGAAAAAGTGTAGTGGTTATGCTTGCACAAGGATCCATTAAGGGGATTCCTTAATTGCACCTCGTCATAACCTCATCGCCGCACCACATAATCATCGCCCGCCACTCAAAGATGAGAAAGAAAAATAAAATATCTTTTTAAAGTTATTTTATTATTTTTCCGAAAGATCCCAAATATTAACTTTTCCGTCCAACCCTTTCCCATAAAAGTTAAGTCCTTTCTAAGTGAATCCCAGCATTCCATGTTCAATGGTTCCCTCAGATTTTTGATCTGAGCACCAGTTTAAAAGTTTGAAAAACCTACTCGCACGTTTACTGAACGTACTTTAAAATAAGTTCAAAAAATACATTTTGGGCACTCCAGGCCTTGAAATCATGTGACGTCATAGCGCGCAGTCGCAAAATAATTCCATATAATTAAAAAAATTACACGGAAATTCTGATACATTACATTCTCCCCACCTTAGGGCTTTACGCCCCTAAAATCCAAGATAAGGGCTAATCAAACAAGTGGGGGTACTGAGAATGAATCTGAGCCTCCCGCTCTCATGTGCTCTCCTGAAGGTTCCTGTGCTACCACCAAACGCCCACCATAGGAATTGACCATCTGCAAAGGACCATATCTAGTTGATCCTCTCTCTCAATCGGGAACTAGGCAAACATCACTCCATCATCAATGTCTAGCTGGACCCAGTCGATGACGTGTGATGGATCATGCACGTACCTCCTCAGTTGTGACACGTGAAAAACATTGTTCACTCGGTGCATCTGTGGGGGAATAGCTAATAGGTATGCCACCTTGCCAACTCATATGAGGATCTGGAAAGGTCCAATGAACCTTGGAGATTTCTTGCTGCCCCATCCAAATCTCTGCAATCCCTTTCAAGGAGAGACCCAAAGAAAAACATGGTCCCCCTCCTCAAACTTCAAGGGTCTTCATCTTCTATCGGCATAAGACTTCTACCAGCTCTGCGTAGTCCTCATCCTCTCCTGGATGATCTGAACCTTCTTAGTGGTGACCTGTACCAACTCTGAACCCATGAGTGATGACTCCCCGGGGTCTGTCCAACATAGAGGTAATCTGCATGGTCGCTCGTACAAGGCCTCAAATGGTGCCATGCCAATGATGGATTGATAGCTGCTATTGTATGAAAACTCCACCAGTGGAAGGTGATCCTCCCAACTATGACCAAAATCTAGGACACAAGCACGAATCATGTCCTCCAAGGTCTTTATGGTCCACTTCGTCTGACCATCCGTCTGGGGGTGAAAAGTTGTGCTCAAGCGCAGCTGAGTCCCGAACACCTCCTACAACCCCTTCCACAACCGGGATGTAAAGCATGCATCAGGGCCCAAGACGATCGTCAAAGGAAACCCGTGAAGCCGCACTATCTCCTAGACGTAGAGGCATCCCAAGCACTCTACCGATCTTTGCTTCTGGATGGGTAGGAAGTGAGCTGACTTGGTGAGTCGGTCAACGATCACTTAGATAGAATTGTGTCTCATGGACATGTGTGGTAACCCCATCACGAAGTCCATGGAGATATCATCCCACTTCCACTATGGTACCTCAAGTGGTTGTGTCAAGCCTTCCAGGACCTGGTGGTCGGCCTTCACTTGCCGAAAAGTGAGGCATCGTGAAATGAACTTTGCCACTGCTTTCTTCATCTTAGGCCACCAGTACTGACATTGGAGGTCATGGTACATCTTCGCCACACCAGGATGTACTGTCAAAGGGGATCTATGGAACTCCCTCAACACCTCCTCTTGTAATGTCATTGGTACTACGGTGCATCCTCTTAAAAAGATGGAATGCTCCCCACCTATCAAAAATCCATCAGGAGCATGTCTTGAGGATATCTGAGCACGTCGGGCCTCAAAGTCAACATCCACAAGCTATGCCTCCTTAACTCGCTGTAAGAGTGGGGGAGTGAAAGTCATAGAGTAGAGGTAAGCTGCTCCATCACTATCTAAGAAGGATATCTGCATCGTGGCTAGCTGCTATATCACTACTGGAAAAACCGTTTTTTGCGATGGGTTATTTGTGACGGAATTTATTCTTGTCGCAAATAGTCTGTCGCAGATGTTATTTGCGACGGGACAGTCAACCCGTCACAAATAACCAATTATTTGCGATGGGAATAGGCCCCCCATTGCAAAAACTTATGCGCCGATTGGCATGGTTTGTGTGCCAAACCGCACGAAAAGGTATTTGCGACGGGTAGGCACCGTCCGTCGCAAATACCGGGAGGCGGTAAGACCTAGTTGCAACGGGGGATCCCCCGTCACAACTAGTTCAACCCCCGGAGGGTATTTGCAATGGGACTCGTCGCAAATAACCGACGACGGTAAAAACCTATTTGCGACGGGATGTTGTCTCATCACAAATAGTGTGTCGGCAGGTTACTTTTTGCGACGGGGCCTGTCGTAAATAACCTTTTAACCGCCAGCTGTAATTAATGTGACCGAAGGTATTTGTGATAGGACCCGTCGTAAAAAAATACTATTTGCGACGGGAATCCCATTGCAAATAGTCATGTCATAACTAATCTAACCTATATATACCCCCCCATCTGTTTTTTCTTCACTCCTTCTGAATTCTTTCTTCCTCTGCTTCTCTAAACTCTAATTTTAGAGTGAAAATTTTTGAGAGTTGGTTTTTTTTACGAAGAAGTTGTGAAGCCGTCTACAATTACAAGAGATCAAGTTTAAAGGTATTTATGTTTTATTTAATTTAGTATTTATTTCATTTCTTTATATTAATTTTAATTATTGTTGATTAGTTGTAATTAAGTTAGATTTAAATTGTTTTGTCATCTATAATAATTAGTAATAACTAGTAATAATTAGTAATAAATAGTAATAAATAGTAATAAATAGTAATAGTAATAAATAGTAATAATTTGTAATAATTTGAAAAAATTAGTAATAATTAGTAATAATTAGTAATAATTTGTAATAATTAGTAATAAATACTAATAATTAGCAATAAATACGAATAAATAGCAATAAATATCAATAAATACCAATAAATAGCAATAAATAGCAATAATTAGCAATAATTAGCAATAAATAGCAATAATTAGCAATAAATAGAAATAATTAGCAATAAATAGCAATAATTAGGAATAAATGGAAATAAAAAAATAAATAGGAATAAATAGAAATAATTAGTAATAAATAGCAATAATTAAGAATAAATAGAAATAATTAGGAATAAATAGCAATAATTAGCAATAAATAGAAATAATTAGCAACAAATAGAAATAAATAGAAATAATTAGGAATAAATAGCAATAATTATGAATAAATAACAATAAATAGGAATAAATAGTAATAATTAGCAATAAATAGTAATAAATAGAAATAATTAGAAATAAATATCAATAAATTGGAATAAATAAGAATAAATGGCAATAATTCGCAATAAATAGGAATAAATAGAAATAATAAGCAATAATTAGCAATAATTAGTAATAAATAGTAATAAATGGTAAGAAATAGTAATAAATAGTAATAATTAGTAATAATTAGTAATAATTAGTAATAAATTGTAATAATTAGTAATAAATTGTAATAAATTGTAATAAATTGTAATAAATTGTAATAAATTGTAATAAATTGTAATAAATTGTAATAAATTGTGATAAATTGTAATAAATTGTAATAAGTTATAATAAATTGTAATAAATTGTAATAAATAGTAATAAATTGTAATAAATTGTAATAGATAGTAATAAATTAGAAATAAATAGTAATAATTAGAAATAAATTAGTAATAATATGTAATAAATAGTAATAATTTGTAATAAATAGTAAAAATTTGTAATAATTAGGAATAATTTGTAATAATTAGGAATAATTAGGAATAATTAGGAATAATGTGAAATAGTTTAGAATAATTTGGAATAATTAGGAATAAATAAAAATAATTAGGAATAATTAGGAATAATTAGGAATAATTAGGAATAATTAGGAATAATTAGGAATAATTAGAAATAATTAGGAATAATTAGGAATAATTAGTAATAAATAGGAATAATTAGGAATAATTAGAAATAAATAGAAATAATTCGGAATAATTCAAAATAATTCGGAATAATTCATAATAATTTGGAATAATTAGGAATAATTAGGAATAATTAGTAAAAGTTTGGAATAATTAGGAATAATTTGAAATAATTTGAAATAATTTAGAATAATTTGGAATAATTAGGAATAAACAAAAAATTTAGGAATAATTAGGAATATTTAGGAATAATTAGGAATAATTAGGAATAATTATGAATAATTAGCAATAAATAGGAATATTTAGCAATAAATAGGAATAATTAGCAATAAATAGGAATAAATAGGAGTAAATAAGACTATTTAAGAATAAATAAGAATAAATAAGAATAATTAAGAATAAAATCATTTATAATAATTTGTAATAACTTGGCACAATTTCTGGTGGATTGGCGGCACTCTTTTTTCTCGATGACTCTTCTCCTTTCAACTCTCACTAACACAAAACATTATGAAAAGTATACTTCTACGTATGAATATCCTATCTCGTATGCACGAGTTTGAATATGCATTCATAGGACCATATTTTTCATATTGTTTTCAGAAAGTGACAATTTCAAGATGATGATTCATCGATGAAAAGGGGGCTCTTCTGTTTGATGGCTCATTAAATTGCATCTTTCTCACACTGAAAGCACAATAAATAATCTGCTCAGAGGCACGCTTATACATTCTCGTATGCATGAGAATGAATATGCATACCTCCGAGCAGATTCTACATTGTGATTTAAGTGTGAGAAAGTTGCAAGTGAATGAGCCGTCAAAAAAAAGAGTAGCCATCAATCCACTAGAAATTGTGTCGCCTGTAATTAAGGGTAATTATTAAGAAGTAGTTGTAATTATTTATCTTATTTTTTTAGATAGTTTTTTTATAATTTAAAATTATTAAAAAAAGTAATGATTTTATATTTTGTAGAAAAATATGGAACAAGGAAGTCAACAACAGTCATTATTATATGATCGTGCTTAGATAAATCAGCACAGAAATCCAAACGGTTCTGGTTTAAATCCTGTATATATTGAGGGTGTTGAATATTTCTTATCATTTTCATCATCAAAACCATAATTTGTTTTAGAAGGAACAATTAAGTGTCCTTATAAAAAATGTTCTCTGAGAACGTTTGACACATTTGACAAGGTTGGGGGACATCTCTTGCGGTTTGGTTTTCAACCAGATTATGTTTTTTTGTATCAACACGGTGAACACAATTCTAGAGAAGATACTAATAACTTGATTCCAGATCCATCATGGTTTAAATATTTAGTACATGATATTGCAGGTCCATATGTTCAACAAACTGAAACTCAAGATGATATTGATTTAACTCCTGATTTGGCACCATCATAATTTCATGATTTGCTGAGATTTGCTGAGGATGTATTATATCTTGGTTGAAAGATAATAAAATTAGAAGCAGTTGTAAAATTTATGGCTATTAAGTTAGATAATGCAATGTCAAACAACTATTTTGATCAGATATTTTCTTTGGTTAAAACACTGTTACCTAAAGAAAATGTGTTTCCTACAAATTAATATAGGAGAAAGAGGCTAGTTCGTAATATGGGCCTTAGTTATCGTAAGATTCATGAATGTGAAAATGATTGCATCTTATATTCTGGTGAAAATGATTCATTGGATAGTTGTCCCACATATGTATAATCAAGGTATAAAGAAGCTCAATCGGGGAAGTCTAGATCAATTCCTGTAAAACAATTGAGATATTTCTCCCTTACACCTAGGTTGCAGCATTTATTTATGTCTCATAACATAGCGTCAATGATGTCATGGCACAAAACCAAGATTTCAACTGATAAAAGATTGAATCATCCATATGATGGTGATTCATGAAAACATTTTGACCGACTGCATCCATATTTTGGTTTAGAAGCCCAAAACGTGTGATTGGGTCTTTCTATTGACGGTTTCTTTCTGTTTGGTTCTTATGGTAGTCAGTATTCATGTTGGAATGTCTTTATAACTTAGTATAATTTACCTCCATGGATGTTGATGAAGGAGCCCTATATATTTTTGACCTTATTAATCTCAGGACATTCGAAAAATAATATTGATGTTTATTTGAAACCATTGATTGATGGGTTAAATGCATTATGGGGTAATGGTGTTAGTACATATGATGTTGCTACGAAACAAAATTTCGTATTAAAAGCTGCATTGATGTGGACGATTAGTGACTTCACAACATATGGCATGTTATCTGGCTGGAGTACACATGGTCTAAAATCATGTCCTTACTGTATGAAATACAACAAAGCCTTTATTCTCATCAATGGAAAAAAAACCTTGTTATTTTGACTATCATCGCAGATTTCTTCCAACTAGTCATCCTTTTCAGAGGAACAAATATCATTTCAGAAAAGGCACAATTGAAAGGGATGAACCTCCAAAAATGATATCAGGTACAGAGTTAAAATCAGTTGAATTTTCATTACCTCCCATCACATTTGGCCCAACAGTAAACCAACAGAAAATTCATGGCTTTGGGAAAGAACATAATTGGATTAAACGGAGAATTTTTTGGGATCTTCCATATTGGTCTGATTTGTTGGTCTTCCACATGTTATATGTCATGAATATTGACAAGAACTATTTTGATAATTTATTTCATACAGTTTTGGATACACCAGGTAAGACCAAAGATAATGTAAAGGCACGATTAGATATTTCCTAAATTTGTAGATTACTAAAACTTGAACTATTTCAAAATGTCATATCAAAGAGGTTAATGAAGCCCAAAGTAGCTTATACACTGTCCAAAGAGAGTTGCTTATTATTTTTTTAGTGGATTACAGATTTGAGACTTCCAGATGGTTATGCTTCCAATTTGGGTAGATGTGTTAAGAATGATCATATTACCAGATTAAAAAGTTGTGATTGTCATGTTATAATGGAAAGACTTATGCCGATTGGATTTAGAGGTTTGTTGAATTCTATGATTTGGGATTCAATAACAAACATATCGTATTTTTTTGGAGACATTTTTTCGGCGACAATAGACTATGATGCACTAAGTAAACTGAAATAATATGTTGTTGTAATTTTATGTAAAATGGAAAAAATATTCCCACCGGCTTTCATTGACTCAATGGAACATCTGATATTAAATTTTCCACATGAAGCTAAATGTAAAGGTCTGGTACAGTTTTTATGGGTGTACCCATTTGAGAGATGCATGTAGAAATTGAAGAAAAAAGTACGTAACAAAGAATCAGTTGAAGGATCAATTACTGAAGCTTATTTGCAAGAAGAAATTTCTTTTTTCTACTCTCATTATTTTGAACCTGAATATCTCTCAAAACACAACTGCATAGGATAGAACAAGGGGAATGTTAATGATGAAATGGAAAAAAATTATCAGTTTTTAATCAGTCAGATCTTGGCTTCGGTGGAGTTCATGAACGATGGCCTTCAGATGATGAACATAACAGAGCTCATATATATGTTTTGATCAACTATGAATAAATGACATCATTTGTACTATGAGTGTTTCTATCAATTATTCTATAATTTATGATATAGTAAGTAAACTTATTTTATTTATAGGTTATATGATAATCATATCAAGAAACAACTTCCACAAATTACAGCATCTGCTCTAGAAGAACACTGTCAAAAAAATAAATGGTTTTGAAAACTGGTAACATAAATTATTGATGGTTTAACATATCAATTCAGTTTATTATTTATTATATTGATAATTGTTTTACAATATTTTAGGTGTCTCAACATGCTGATAAAATTGATAAGCGACTGTGTATATTGAGTAACCCACCATCCAAAATGGTTAAATCTTATAATTCATATGTTGTGAATGGTTTTTGATTTCATACACTTGTATATGGGGAATAAAACAAAACAATTAATAGTTTAGATTTCTTGAGAGGGTCGCATAATAGAAAAACTGAATTTGAATTTTACGGAATGTTGGATGAAATTATTGAACTTTGTTATCTAGGGAAAAATTACATAACAATGTTTAAATGTCAGTGGTTAGATACTGAGAGAGGCTTGTGTGTTCATATGATTCATGGAATCATCAATATTAAATATAAAAGTATTATTACAGTAAATGAACCACTTTTACTAGCTCAAAAGGCACATCAAATATATTACACAAATTATTGTGCTACTTCAAGAGACCTGAGTGATTGGTAGAGCATAATAAAAATGAAATCTTGGGAAAATCAGTTTACTCAAACTGAATGTGGTTCCGATGAAGTAAAAGGAATTGAAATTTTTCAAGAGACTACTCAAAATATATCTTTTTCACAAATATACATGAATGTTGATGATGACACTCCACAATTAAGGGTCGATGGTGACGATGATATTAATGATGTTACAATTGAATTTGAAATGGAAATATATGATGAAATTGAAACTCATATGGATATTGATGATGCTGATGATGAATATGAAGACATTGACATCGTCAGATATGAAGATGATGATGAAGGTCAACATTGATACAGTTAAATGCTGATTATAATCATAAATAATATATATCTATATGTAATAGTTATTTTCAAAAATCTACTAACAAAAATTATTTTGCATTTCAGATGGACCCTGATTTATTTTGTGAGTTTCAGGAGGCTGAGCTACCTTTGGATGAGGAGTAATTGGGATCATCTGACCCTCAGGATACTGGAAGTTCATGGGGTACGCAGAGGGGGCATGGTCTTGCAGGACTAATGATTCCTGATCCTATCCCCAAGTAACATCCAAGTCTTGGTTTCGATCTACTCACGTGGAGGTATGGTAACCTGTGTATTTTAGTTAGTTTTCATTAAATTATTTATATACTAATTGTTTGATTATTTTTCTTTTTTTACAGTTTTGTGCATGTAGTTATTGGACAAGGGAGTGCTATCTTGCGCAATTATTTTTCTCAGCCATGGATCACATGGGAATAGATTCCCATTGATGTGAAGCTTGGAATGTTCAATCATTGGCTGGTATGTAAATAAATAATATTTATTTAGAAATTTATTTCATTAATAACTTGATATTATAAATTATTTGTAGGGTTTATGGTATCCCATCGATGATAGCATGAATGACGTTATCCATGAGGCATGGGAGGTGTCTATGCGTGAGCATTTCCATCAGTGTTTGCACAATTTGAGAAGGAAATTCATTAATAAATCAGGAGTGATAGTATTTGATGAGTCATGTAGAGCCCACCAACCAGAGTACATTTCATCTCACATTTGGGATGGATTATATTCACATTGGTTGAGTGGTGGATTTTAGAGGAGATCTTCATTGGGCTGGCAGAACCAGGGGAAACATGAGGAGACACATCGAGCTGGTAGTTGTACATTCAGTATGCATAGAGAGCATCTGGAAAGTATCCTTTTTAAATATTTTATATAACATTACATATAAATAGTTTATTTTATATTCATATAGGCATTCGAGCATCCTGATATTACGGAGTATGACGTTTTTCGGAGGATGTACAGTGATCCAGCCACTAGAGAGATTAGAGGTGATCGTCATCGTCAGATTCTAGTCAGTATTATTTCTTTCTCAGTTTGAAAATTAATTGTATATAATATTTTCACTATTTTAATTTCAAATTGAAACTGAAGGAGTCATATGAGGCCACGACCTCTCAGACACGGGCTAAGAGTCAGGCTGAGATGGCTGATCAGACTAGTACCCACCATTTTGATGACGCGACATGGATACAGGCAATCCAGTATACCTTCGAGTAGGGCTGAGTAGTTGGTATCAGCTCTCATTTGGCTCCTGGGACTTATTATGGTACTACTATGATGTCGACGTCCAGCTCAAGAGGAGCTCGTGGAGATGCATCATCTTCTGGATCACAGTATCAGGAGCAGTTACGATCTCAAACTAAGCTTATAGAGAGTTTTCAAAAGCATCAGGAAAAGATGCGTCAGCAGCAGTAGCAGCACGAAGAGGACATGCGTCGATGGCAGATGCAGCAGCACGAGCAGATAGAGTACATGCGTCATCTGACTCGTAGTTTAGGGATAGAGTTTCCTCCACCATTTCCTCCATCTCCTCCAGCTCCTCTAGAAGACTATCCCCCCAGTGATTTTTTTGTTCTGTTAAAAACATTTGAATTGAACAATTGTTGTAATACGAACTATTTCTAATTTTTGTCTTTTATATTGGTGTGAATATTGCATATTTTTTTTAATATTTTTTTATTTTTTTATTTATTATTAGTATTATATTTTGTAATGTTTGTTTATTTTACTAATAATAATATTATTATTATTTTATGATTTTTTATATTTTTTTGCGAATATTGAGAATTTTAATATTTTTATTTTTTTATTATTTTAATATTATTATTATTATTATTTCATTAATCATAATTTCATTATTTTTTTATTTTATTTAGTATTTGAAAATATTGAGAATTTAAATATTTTTTACTTTTTTTATTTTTTTAATAATATTAATATTATTTTTTTAATAATATTAATATTATTTTTTCATTAATCATAATTATATATTTTTTTATCAAGTATTTGCGACGGGGCCTTCTATGACGGGACCCCATCACAAATAGATTATATATATATTTTTTAAAACTTATTTGTGACGGGTTATGTTACCGTTGCAAAAACTTTTTTGTGACGGGCTCGTCGCAACAGGTTTATAACATAAAGATATTTGTGACGGGTCATCGTCCCATTACAATAGGTTCTTTTATATATAATGTATTTAATTGGAGATCTATTTGTGACGTTGTTTTCTAAAATGGGTTATTTGTGATAGGACCCCGTTACAAAAGAGTTTTTGCGACGGGATCCCGTCGCAAATATTCAAAATTCCAATCTCCTCACTCAAAAATTGTAAACCAGACCTCCTACTAACTGCATCTGCCACTGCATTCCCCTTCCCGGGAGTATTGACTATCTCAAAGTCATAGTCCTGGAGGTACTCCAGCCATCATTGTTTTCTCAATTTCAGGTCCTTCTATGAGAAGGTATACCTGGGACTTTTATGGTCAGAGTAGACGGTAAACCGTTCACCAATCAAGAAGTACCGCCAAATATTTAAGGAAAATATCATTGCTGCTAACTCCAATTCATGGGTAGTGTAGTTCTGCTCATGTTGCCTCAAATACCGTGATCCGTAGGCAATCACTACTTTCTCCTACATCAAGACACAACCTAGTACAGTCCCTGATGCATCACAGTATACTATGTTGTCGATTCCCACCTCTAGAAACCTTAAGATGGGAGCACTGGTCAAGCTCTGCCTCAGCTTCTGGAAGCTCTACTGGAATTTCTTTGTCCACATGAAGGGTTTTCCCTTCTTTTTCAAAGTTTTAATAGGTTTTTCTACTCTAGAGAAGTTGGGAACAAACCTCTGGTAGTATCTAGACAATACAAAGAAACTACGCACCTCAGTCATGCTTTTGGGTGTCTCCAAAGCAAGCACTACCTCTACCTTTTTTGGATCCACTGCAACTCCAGCCTCCGAGATGATGTGTCCTAGAAAGTGGACCTCCCAAATCCAGAACTGGTACTTCAAGATCTTACCATAAAACTGGTGCTCTCGGAGTGCATTTAGGACTATCCTTAGGTGGGTAGTTTGATCCTCCTCTAATGCTGAATACACCAAGATTTCATCAATGAAGACTACCACAAAATGATCGTGGTAAGTCTGGAAGATCTTGTTCATGAGTCCCATGAACACTATTGGGGAATTGGTTACACTGAAAGGCATCACCAAGAACTCATAGTGGTTGTAATATCATCTAAATGTTGTCTTTGGTACATCCTCATCCTATACCTGAAGCTGGTGATAGCCTGATCTGAGGTCGATCTTTCAGAACCACCTTTCTCCCTTCAGTTGATTGAAGAGGTCATCAATCCTCGATAGTGGATACTTGTTCTTCATGGTCACCTGGTTCAAGCACCGAAAGTCCATGTATATCCTCAAGATCCCATCTTCATTCTTGGAAAACAACACCAGCACTACCCATGGAGAAACACTGGGCCTTACAAACCCATTCTTCTGCAAGTCTTCCAGCTATACCCTCAGCTCTTGAAGCTATGTGGGGGTTATCTGATATGAAGGTGTAGATATCAGTGTCATCCTTGGGTATAATTTAATACATAATTCTACCTCTCTATGAGGAGGTAGTCTTGGGACATCTTCTGGAAATACATCCTCATACATGTCCACCACTATAGAAAAACTTGGACTCCTCTTGTCCACCCCACTGAGGGTGAGGCTAGAAAACAGGTGAGTGATTGGATCCATCCTCCTCTGAGAAATTCTATCCTGTGATGTAAAGGTTCCCTTCTCACAGGTAAAGGAAAACATGGTCCCATCCTTGCAGAAACACCGCACTTTGTGCCTAAAATAGTCGATCTAAGCATGGACTGTAGATAACTAGTCCATACCCAAGATAACATCATAAGGCCTCGATGCTACTACTAAGAGATCTCAACTAAATCTCTCGCCTCCTAGAGTAAGCTCACACTACCGAGTAATCTTTTAATCCCATTGTTTCCGACGCTTTCGCCGGGGCGTGCGCGCATCCGTCCGTGGAGGAGGAGGACGCGCGGCGCTTGTTGCCCCGCATTCCCGCTTTCCAAAGGCGGGCGGTATTCATTCCTTGTTCAGGTATGTCTGCTCCTTGATCGAAACAGGATGATGGGATGTCGGTTCTTCCTTCCGTGGATTCCTCCTCAGAATTCGTCACCTAGTCTGGGTCTCCCTCGTAGATTTCATACGTAGTTCGTGAAACTCTTCCCAGTGCCATGTTTTCCATGGACGCCGGTTAATTACAATGCTTCTGTCGGGACATTCCAAAGGGTCCGGTCAGGGAAGCAACCTTCAGTCAGGGGAGTAGTCATGTTGAGGCATCAGTAGCGTGTCTGGATGCTGGGGAACCTGGCATGTCTGTCTATTATCCCTGGTCAGAGAGCTTCTCGAGGGCGTGGAAGCCCGAGGCATCCCACATCGAGCACGGGGAATTATATTTCATAGACACATATCTGAGGTTTTCCTCAGCTTCCCATGTTCAACACAGGGTACGCCGCGAGTTTAACGTCCGGTGGAGACGAACCAACCCAACTGGAGCATTAGCTAGGATAGATCGGATTGAGGGATTTTCCTTGAAGGGATGCCGATACCGGGGCCAGCCCATGGGTGGCTGTGAAGAGGAACATACCGACATGGTCTCACCGAGATATGACGGTCCGGGCGAGAATCGGGATGGGTGACAGGTGGATGAATGAAGTGGAGGGAGAGTGAAATGGGACCATCACAGCGGCGATGGTGAAGTTGGGCTTGAGCCTTGAAGAGGCCTCCTACGTATCCCCGTGGGAGGGAATCAAAGTCCGCATAGTTTGGGATGGTGCCGGTAAACCGACGTGAAGGTGGACCTTGGCCCAATGAATGTCGTCAGCGAACCAACGTGAAGGTGGACCTTGGTCCGATGGACATCGTCAGCGTACCGACGTGAAGGTGGACCTTGGTCCGATGAGAGATGGGCTTGAACCTCAGGGAGGCTTCCTACGTACCATGCCTTGACATGGATCAAAGACCACGTAGTTCAGAGGGGCTTCGTCAGCAAACCGAAGTGAAAGTGGACCTTGGTCCGATGGTGGTGGGCATGAACCTTGGGAAGGTTTCCTACGTACCATGCCTTGACAGGGATCAAAGTCCTCGTAGTTAAAAGGATTTCATCGGTGAACCGACGTGAAAGTAGACCCGTGGGTCCACTAGTGGTGGGCTTGAACCTTGGGAAGGTTTCCTACGTACCATGCCTTGACATGGATCAAAGTCCTCGGAGTTCAAAGGATTGATGTAATACAGTTTAACGTCATGCGGGACGATAGTGAACCCTGTCATGAATAAATGACGGGCGGTGGGTGTCGATGAACCGACGTAAATGAGGGACCTTGGTCTGATGGGAGATGGGCTTTAACCTCTGGGAGGATTCCTACGTACCATGCCTTGACACGGATCAAAGTCCTCATAGTTCGGGTTGTGGAGTACAATTTAACGTCATGCGGGATGGGGGTGAACCGACGTGAATGAGGTCAGAACGACCGGATGGTGGGTTTGAACCTCGTAGAGGCTTCCTACGTACCATGCCTTGACATGGATCAAAGACCTCATAGTTCGGGTTAGTCACAAAGGCTTGCCGTCGGACTAGGATGCAGTTTAAAGTCATGTTGGACGAAGGTGGAGGGGGCATACAGTTTAACGTCATGTTGGACGAGGGCATGCAGTTTAACGTCATGTTGGACGGGGGCGAAACTCGACGTGAATGAACGACCGAGTAATGTGGCTTGAACCTCATGGAGGCTTCCTACGTACCATGCCTTGACATGGATCAAAGTCCTCGTAGTTCATTGTGGATGGGGGTCAGGGTCGGTGCTCACTCTAAGCCCACGTGAGTCATGCTCGGTGTGAGAAACAAGAGGTTGTAAGGACCTGACGATCACATCATGAAGGATGCGTCCGTGAGAAGCGAAGAGGGGCTTACGGGTTAGGTGGCCCATGGTGCTGGGACTTACTCCAGGATGGAGGCCCATAGTGTGACAAAGCGCAGCGAAAGAGGGATTTGGGACCAATGATGGGAGGTGCCTCGTTCCCTATCACGCCCTCCACTGACCTTGGTAGTGGGGAAGTACGGAGATGCAGAGGTGCGGCCATCCGTTGGGGAACTAGGGTCGCCCTTCTCCTGAGAACATACGCCACTCCAATAAAGAGGATATCACCCCTTGTGGATGGGTGATTCCACTCCCGTGGAGACGAGTGGCATAAAAAATGTTCGAGCTGGGGGGACCCTTCGTGAGAGGCACGAGGTCGGGTCATAGTTTAACATCATGTGTTGAGGACGTGGTGCTTGGCAGTTTAACGTCCTGCAGCTCGGACGAGGTGGGTTCACTCCGCACCCCTAGGACTTACATAACTGGTACCCTCTGGTCCTTGGAGAAGGGAAGGCACCAGTAAGGCCATGGTCAAGGGGGGTTGTGGAACGAACCATCAAGGGGTCCACGTTAGCGTGGCTATGCGAAGAAGCAATATCTGTTAGCGTGCCTATGCGAAGAAGCATTAGGCGAAGCAACGCTACGAGTGGTATTGTCCATAGAACTTTGATATCACATCGTGCAAACCTGGAGGGTCACACGGGAAGAGAAATTGCTAAGCAAAGAAGTGAGATTCAGGAAGAGGAGTGCCTTGGCCTTAGCATGGGGCGTAGGTGTGAGTGGAAGGTGCTTCGCGAAGTGGAACAGTGTTCGCAGAGCACTGCCTCACGAAGAAGGGGTGCCTCGCGAAGCAGGGTCCTGCGAAGCAGTGTGCTTCGCGATGTGATGCGATCCTACCTTAGCATAGGGATCACTAGAATGGGTTGTGTGTTTTGCGAAGCATAAGTGCTTCACGGCTGCCCGGGTTCCCTTGGGAATCCCCTTCCTTCGCAAATGCCCTTGAGCTTCGCGAAGGGCATCCCTCTCGGAAGAGGGGATCAAAACGAGACAAAGCAGAGGCGTCTCGCGAAGTAGAAGTACCTCGCGGAGCTCATGATTCTTGGGGCAAAGAGGGCTTCGTGATTTGGGAGAGGAGAATCCGAAAGGTCGGATTGTCCGTCTTCTGGACTTAGGGGGAGTCGAGTATTTATAGGGAAGGGGCGCCGCGAAGCAGGACTTGCGTGCCGCCTCAGGTGCTCCGTGGCGCGCTCGCGAATGTCAACGGCGTCCGTAGAGAGTTAACGCCTCTGGAGCTTCGTGGCGGGCTCACGAACGTCAAATGCGTTCGCGGAGAGTTACCGCCTCTGGAGCTTCGCGAGACTGCGCTGCCTGCGGTGCTTCGCGGCGGTGCTTCGCGGCGGTGCTTCGCGAGGCAGCCTGCCAGCCTTTTTTTTGTCCCTCCCTTTCATGCAATATTTTGGCACCAACAAATGCCCCCCTCAGACTTGGAGCTGCGGAGGGTGAAGGGTCGAAGTCTGAGGGAAAATCTCCAAAATTATCGTTGGTTCGCGATGCAGCTCCATGAAGGGGGCCCGCGGTGCTGTACAGGGCCACGGAACCGGACGCGCCACGATGCTCCGCGTGGGTGAGGCACGCCGCGATGCTCCGGGGTCACCACCTATAAATAGGGGGTCGACCTCTTTTGTCTTCACGTGACTTCCTTGTCTTTTTGTGCTCTCGACTTTGCGAAGCTCCGCGTACTCTGCGACAGCCCTCCGCGAAGCGAGCTTCGCGGCGAACTGCGGGTCTCTGACTCCGCGTCCGCGCCAAGCGAACTTCTACTTGCCGGCCTTGGCCAGACTTCGCGGCTTGGTCCCGTGACCGATCTTCGCGATCTGGCTTCGCGATTCAGCTTTGCGGTCGAGCTTCACGATCCAGCTGAGAAAATTCTTTTCTGGGCCAGAATCGAAATGGCCCATCAAGAGGCTGTATTGGGGGTGCTTGCAGATGTTGCTCGTCGGGATGAGATGGCCAACTGTCCAGGCCTGGGGGAGATGGTACGAAGCCACTCGGACCACACTTATTTGACATATCTACTATCAGAGGGTGAGAAGGATTATCCACAGTGCAAGATACTGCCATTGTACGGCTTCGGGCTGAGGGATGACGTCTTCATCCCTGAGGCGAGTAGGGATGAACCAGCTTGCTGGTTCAGGAGCATACCATGCCAGCACCAATTGTTCAGGGCGGCCGATGGCCATGCACAAGATAACTTCACACCCGTCACCGCTGACTGCCTCTACAACCATGTGAATGATATTGACGGGAATCCACTGCAACCGGAGACGTCACCTTCTCTCTACCGTACCATGCTGAAGGCGGCTTTGCAGGATTCGAAGAAGGGATGGTCCGATGAGTGGGACTTGCGCCAGGGCGGCAATTTTACTGACGACTGGGCCTGGGCCTACTGGGTAGGCACCTCATGCGAGGAGTTCGGGGCCGATCTGAGGAGAGTGGGGTTGTATGAGGCGGCATGGGCCTCCCAATTCCACATTTACCAACCTAAGAAACTGATGCCGGAACTGCTGAGCAGATGGTCTTCTAAGACCAATACCTTTCACCTGCATCACGGGGAGGTGGGCATCAGTCTGTGGGATGTCCACCAAATTTCTGGGGTCCCGATCTTGGGGGCCATGTATGACGAGTTCCTCCCCGTCATCAGCACGTGGGAGGATACGGAGCAAATGCCGCGACTGGCGTTAGCGCTGATGGCACTTGTCCCTGGAGAGGACAAGGAGGCAGTAAGGGATGTCCACTTTAGGAGATGATTCAAATGCTTCCTGAACTTCCCAGAGAATCGAGAGTTCCCTTTGAGGCCTCGAACTTGTCCAAGGGCGGCCCAACCGGGCAAGGGGCACTCGTATTGGCGGGTCTTGGAGGACAGCCAATGGAAGACTTGGGGTTTTAGTGTCATCACTGAACAACAGCCGATAGTCAGGCTGGCGGCATTCATCGTGGCTCTCATCTTTGGTTGGATCCTACCGGTGAGGGATACAAGCATGGGGGTGCGGCCCAGCTCGTTTATTATGGCGTCGATGTTGGCCATGGGGCAGCGGATCAATCTGGGGATTCCGATGCTCACCAAACTGTACAGAATGTTGCGGCACATTAGCGAGGGCAAAAAGCCGCCAAGGATATGCGGGCCCTTCCACCTCCTGTATGGGTGGATCGCTTTTCATATCATGGTGATTTACGAGTATCCAAACCCCATTTCGCCACCGGGATCGAACTTCCGCCCCTCCATCCCGAACGCGGTCGGGAGCTTCCCGTTCAAACTAGCTGTTCTGATAGTGTTGAATCGGGTGTGGAGGGCGGATTAGTTTAATTTCCACCCCTTCCCATTGCCGACGGGGATACTTACTGATGACGGTCGGGGAACTGAAGAACATCGGGCTTACCTCCTGGCCTTTTGAGGCGGAGTTTTGGTGGCACGGATAGATCGCGAGCCAATCTGCGAACCGTACACCCTGCATCGGTTTGTGAGGCAGTTCCGGTGCCTCCAGAGGCTGACCCTGTAGGTCTACTGGGAGGTGCGTTACGAGAAGCACCCATGTGTGATGAGGCAGTTGTGGCTCATGTTCACACAAGAAGATGGGAAGATGCAGATTGCATTGCCTCCATCCACCACCGCTTTCGGGTTGGTGAAGGAGTACGCCATCAGTTGGGAGGCTGCTTACCCAGGGGAGATGCTGAAGCAACCAACTATTCGGGTTGGTGATGGTGGGCCTCCTCTATCTCGAGGTCGGGGCTGGAGGGCAGCTAGGGCCGCTCGCGGTAGCGGGGCTGCCATGGCGGCGAGACCCGCGCCGGTCGAGGGTATGGCAGCAGTGGTGGATCCGGTGATTCCGGAAGAGCAGGGCCATCAGGAGGGGCAGCCACCAAGGGGATTTCAAAGGATATCCACTCAGGCTTCGGGGAAGCGGCTACATCACATCGACATGGCAGAGGATGTCGTCTTCCCAGAAGCTTGGGACATTTGGGATGTCAACCGGCAATTCCTCAGCCCACCTGAGATATGGGCCCACCTGAATCGCCTCAGGATGGAATTACCGGGAATAAGCCCAGTTCAGGTTGGATTCATGGCGTCCCCGGTGGAAGCAGAACAGTACCTGGACGAGCTGGAGGATTACGTCCACTCTAGTGGTGTTCCTCACCCAATGACAGACCGGGTGAGGGTGTTGTTGAATCAAACGGTCCCCCCACAGTTATCGGCTTCCGATCTGAGGGAGCGCTTTCCCCTGCTGGAAGAATCAGAGGACTCCTCGCAGGAGGATGAGGCTGGAGGAGGGAGCCCGTTGGAGGAGGGAGAGGTCGGAGATCGAGGCTCAAATTCCGACAAATTCACAGAGGCTCTCGAGGTATCATTCCGAACTTCTTTCCCTATTATCCGTCCTTGGGTCACTATAAACTTCTCACCGATGTTTGAGCCATGTAGGAGGAACTTGTTCGCAGGCCTCGTTCCCGCCCCTCAGTGGGTGATGACGCGGGACCTTCAGAACCTGCGCCTATGGCTGCGTCCAGTTCCGCGTCTGGTGGGACCAGAGCACCTGGGGAGGCTCTCCCGGAATCTCCGGACCTTCCAACAGTATACGGAGGGCCTCGCCTCGGGGTCCCGTTAGTACCGGCTCAAGAGCAGTGCCAGGAGGTCGATCTCTGTAAGTCTCCTCTACCGGTCCCCCTGTCGTCATATGTAGACCATGCCTGCCAACTAACATTTGTGTCCCTCTCCGTCGTGCAGTTCTCCGACTAGCGTGGCCCGCTGCGGCAAGACTGGTTGGGATGTCTGGTGGCGTCCCTCCTAGGGGCATGCTGGTGATGGTGGCGATAGTCCCCCCATCTCCTCAAGCTACGACGCACACTATCACTGGCGGGACCACCAGCAGGGTCGTGCCCGAGGTCATTGAGGTGGACTCCGAGGAAGAGGATCAACCGGTTGGTCCCAGCCTTGTCACGCCTGCTTCGGCGTCAGGTGTCGTACCGGATTCAACACCATATGTTGATCCTGCAGAGGATTTCTTGTGGGTGTATCCCACGTACGAGCCTGCCAATCGCGCAGACTGGGATGAAACAGCCTCTGACGAGGAAGACAGCAACATAGCCCGCCGCCGGTCGTGGAAGCTAATCACGCGCTTTATCAAGGACACCCCCCAAGCGCAATGGCTGGCCGAAATGGATAGAACCCGCTCACGGTTGTGCGAACTGTGTGCTGGGGGAGTGGATGCCCAATGTCCTCACGCACTCATCCAAGATCTTATGGCTGAGAAGATCCAGGAGCATGATCGTGGGCTCGGCGTGGGCTCGCAGCGGAGGAAGGAGACCAGCATCAAGAAGCTCCAGGAGGCTGAAGGTGAGGTCCAACAGATGCAGACCCAGGCAGACGAGCTTTCAGCCTCTCTTGATGCTCAATCTGAGCTGGTCTCATGGTTGAAGGCCCAGCTGGCAGAGGCAGAGGAGCATATGAGGCAGACCTCTGGAAAGATGGATTCCATTCAAGCTGACGTAGAGAGGGCCAAAGCCAGGACTGACGAACTGCGCCCCGCCGCTGCTGAGGAGGAACGGGAGCTAAGAAAGCAGCAGCAAGCCTTGGATGCCACAAGGCAACGGGTGGCGGAGCTACAACGCTCTTTTGACGGGGTCAACCCGTCCATGGGGGGAATCGACCCCCGGGTATTGTAACAAACCCAAAACCCTTTTATTGGTACTTTCGTTCTTCAATTTCTTTCCTTTGTTTTGAATGTCGTAGCGCGCACGATTTCCACTGTTTGAATTTCCTTGTTACATCCCTACAATGTTTACGGGACGTTCGGCGACAATTCCCCAGGCCCATGTGGGTTGAGCCCGATGTGAGAAACAGGAGATAGTTTCCCCCTCATCCCACCTATCATAGGAGTGGGGACCATGCTCCAGGATTCGGATTACCAGTCCAGATTCCCGAAAGATGGGAGAGGCTTGATCGGAGAAGGAACTTTCAGGATAACCGAATTACCGTTTCTTCAGCGTGCTCTTATGCACGAAAGGGACAACGCCTGGGGCGCTGAAATTGGTCCAAACAGATGAAAATGGGAAGCGTGAATCACGATACCCAATATTCGGAACACTGTGGGGATGGCGTGACAATAAGGGACAACCGTTAACCTTAGAGGAGAAGCGGTATCCTTACTGCGTTAGCTTGTAACGGGGACAACAAATGAGGGTCGACCGTTGACCATGTTCGAAACACGGGACCATGTCACAAATGTTTTCGATCAATCCTTCGGGACGTTGGCCCAGGACAGTTGGCGAATCATAGGTCAAACATCCATACTGTTAGGGGGTCCTTCCAAACATGACCGATCTTCCAGAACGTTGGCCCAGGACGGTAGGTGAGCCGATGCGGCATGAGACCAGTCCGTTAGGGGGTTCCTTTAGACATGAAAGAGGACGAGGGTCCGAATAAGGGGCACGCAAAGCGTGGAATATGGAGTGATGTTTTGTCCGAACAGAATCCAACACTTAGGTAGTTACACCACTGTGGTGGGAGTACGCCAGATGGGCGTATTGGTTTGATCATGGATCATTCCTTCTTTCAGACAGGGCCTCTCTGGCAAGGGGATCTGTCACTTCCCAATGGGATCTTGGGGCATCCTGAACTTGTTCAGGGTAGAACCGCAGTTTAGTGTCATGCGTTGAGGACACATGGACTCTTGTAGTTTAACGTCATACGATAGGACGTGGAATAAGAGGGAAGATCCCAGGGAGCGTGTGGCACGGTAGATATGAAACCGACATGAATGAGGACTTGGAGTCCAAATCATACCACATACCCCCAGAGGAAACTTTTCAGGTCGAGGGACCAAGAGTGAGGATTGGGTTGGGCCTGAAGCAAAGTGGTCAGGCGTTCCTACGTACCCCATGAGGATGGGAATCAAGCCATACGTAGTTTTGGAAGCGCAGTTTAATGTCATGCGGGACGATGAGAAGCTTGGCCGTGTTGGTACACATCCTGCCAAAACTACTAAGCCCACGTGAGTCGTGCTCGGTGTGGGAAACAAGCAGTAGTGGTGGGAATCTCCCGACATGGAAAGGGGCAGGTTAGGGCAAAGGGACGTTCGGTGAATACCGGCCCAATGACGCTAACACGATCATTTAGCGCACCTATATGTGCGAAGAGAAAGAGCTGAGTATTATGGAATTCCACTTGAACATGAGGAAGTGGAAATGTGTGAATCATAGCGCTCGAGATTCAGATCACGATGATGGTGGCGTGACGATGGAGGATAATTGTTGACCGTGTTCGCAACACAGCATCCTGTCACGTTATCCTGAAATGGGGACAGACAAATGAGGGTTGACCATTGACCATATTCAAAACACGAGACCATGTCGCAAATGTCGTCAAATATTCGTAGGGATGTTGGCCCGAAATGATTGGAGGGTCCTTACGTCCAGCATTCATGGAGAGCCCTTAAGCCTAGTATCCATGTCATCCGAGGGTCCTTTTGAATGTGGAGGAGTATGAGGATCCAAATAGCGAGTTCACGAAGCTTGGTCATGGGACGAGGGGAATGTCCCCATGAAAATCCCACACTTCGGGCTCTTTGTCGAAACACATCTGAATACGACAATGAGACGTATTAGATATAGGGAGAAAATTCCTTTCCCATAGGGAGATCTTAGTTTAGGGTCGTAGAATTCGGACCATGGATGGTTAAGGGGAGCAGGGGATACAAGGAAAGGCGGTTACAAAACCCGACGTGAATGAGGACCTAAGCCCTACTTACCATGCATTCTCTGGAGAAGTGCTCGAGTCGAGGGACCGAACATGAAGGTTAGGCTGGGCCCGCGAGGAAGTGCTCGGGTGCTCCTACGTATCTCATAAGGATGAGAGTCAAGCCATACATAGTTCTAAAGGGTGGCACGGTAAGGTACCAGTGCCAGGGGAAAAGGGGGGAGTGCGGTCGTGGCCCTTGCACTAAAATAAGTGGAATTTGATAAGTCTTGTTTGTTCTTTAAGGTGAATGGTTTTTTTTTGTGAAGCGACAAGCCTAGAGTAGTAGTCCATGGTGTCTCCACAAGGATCAAGCCGTGATGGGTGTTGACAAATGGCATGGCACGTGACCAATACCCAACGTGATGTCCTCTACAACGAGTTCACCACAATGCAGTGCCGTTTTTCGTCATGCGGCTAGGACGATAATGTCACAGTTTAGGGTCGTATGATAGGACCATGCATGCATTTTATCATCATGCAGCGCAGACTTAGCAGAGACGATGCTAGGCGGGAAATGTGCGCAGTGTTATAAAACACAATTGATGGAGACATGATCCCACATCAAATTGTATGCCAATCGGAGAGGGAGACCTTAGGCCGAGGGGCCTATATAAAGGTAAGGGGTGAAACAGGGGGGAAACTGGCTCCCTAAATGGGTTTTACCTGAAGACAGGGCGTCCGAGCAGTCCTACGTATCCCATGAAGATGGAAATCCAGCCACACGCAGTTCTAAAGGGTGCCTTTTAATGTCATGATGGACAAAGAATAGGAGGGAATAATGGGGGTGTGCATGGTGCAGCCATTGCAAACCCGACGTGAATGAGTACATAATCCCTCACTACGCCACGCGGTCTCGTAATCGGGGTCCTGAAGGCAGGACCAGAGAGGTGAATTTGCTGAACTCAAGCTGGACCCAAAGACAAAGGGTCTGGGAATTCCTACGTATCCTATCAATATAGGAATCAAGCTGAACGTAGTTCCAGATGAGAATCTTAGTTTATGGTCTTAGACCTCGGCCCGTGAATGGTGACAACTTCCCGAGTAAGCACAGATGTCAACCCGATTCCTAAGCCCACATGAGTTAAACTCGGTGTGGGAAACAAGGGGGGTATCCTCATTGCAATACTTGGGGCGAGTCAAACGGGAGTTGGTAGATCCCTGAAGGGCACCTTTGACACGTCTTGTTCCCCCAACGCGTAGACGTGCACGGAGGAAAAGTACCAAAAGTTCCAAGACTCCACTTGGACACGGTGAAGTGATGAAGGGTGTGAATTGTGAACCTGACATTTTGGGCCTAATGGGTTGGCGTGGCGAGAGGGGAAAACTATTAACCATGGTGGAAACGCAGCGTCCATATCGCGTTAGCTTGAGGTGGGAACAACAAACGAGCATTGACCGCTGACCATATTCGCAACATGGGATTTTATCGATTCGTTGTCCGAAACCCTCGGGGGCGTTGGCCCGTAACGGTAGCAGATCCCTTGGGTGTTGTATCCAGGCCATTCTTGGGGGTCCCTCAGGGTGTGAAAGATGATGGAAGCCCTGATACAGGGATACACAAAGCCTATAAAGCGGGTGCAGACGTGTCCGAGTAAAGCTTAGCATTCCAGGTAATAAACTAGAGTACTCTTAGGCACATTGGTGAACCGCCGAAAAGGAATTGACGAAACAGCTCAGTAGGGAGAGGTACATGGCGTGGTCATTATGAGACCAACGCGAATAAGGACATAATCCCACACCACACCATATAATCCCCTCATAGATGAAGGGTAGTCCAAGGGGCCAAGATGGGATGAAGATTCTCGAGGGATGGGGCTGGACCCAAATCCTAGACATTCAGGTGGTCCTACGTATCCCATGAGGATGGGAATCAAGCCACACGTAGTTCTCCAAATGTAGTTTAACGTCATACGGGACGAGGAGGGGAGTAATATACCCCTAAACAAGGGAGGTGTATGGTATGGCTAAGAAGCCGACGTGAATGAGGACGTAGTCCTACACCACACCATACAATCCTATAAGAGAAGACCTGGGCCGTGGCCCGGAAAGGCCAAGGGGCCTGATGGTTAGGCATTGGTCGGGAAGGCCTGACCTGCTTGTAGTTTAATGTCTTGCAATGAGGACGAGGGTCGGGTACCCAAGAAGGCCAAGGGGCCTGAGGCTAGGCCTCGTAAAGGGAGGGCGTACGGCATGGTACATGATCCCGACGTGAATGAGGACGTAGTCCTACACCACACCGTACACCCCGGGTAAGAGGGGACCTGGGCCGGGGGCCCAAGAAGTCCAAGGGGCCTAAGGTCAGTCATCATTCAGGAAGGCCTGACTAGTTTACAGTTTAACGTCTTACATGAGGACAGGGGTCGGGGACCCGAGAAGGCCAAGGGGCCTGAGGATGGGCCTCGTAAAGGGAGGGCGTACGGCATGGTACATGATCCCGACGTGAATGTGGACGTATTCCTACATCACACCGTACACCCCTATGGGGAATCAGGGCCGTGGGCCCGATTCCTAACACCACCTGGAAAGAAATTTGTCATTTCGAGATGGGGTAGAATGAATCACTGCACTCGATGTCTGGGATATCTCGGGGTGGACCCGAAGATCCAGGACACTATTGACCACGTTCGAATCACAGCGTTCCTATGGTGACCCGATATGGGAGCAACAAATGAGCGTCGTCCGCTGACCAAATTCTCAACCTGGGACTTGTATCGGCTTGTTGCTTGAAAACCCTCGGGGGTGCTGGCCCGCATCGGTAGGAGAGCCCTTGGGCGTAGTATCCAGGCCATTCTTAGGGGTCCCTCTGGGTGTGCAAAAATGATGGGATCCCAGTCAAAGAGTGGGTGAAGCATAGCTGTATCCATCCATGAAAGAGTTAAACATCTCCAGGGGGAATGTGTAGCCGAGTCGAGGCTTGCTCGATGTGAGTTGGGGAAAAAGCGTGCACCCTGCCATGTCTTGACCTGAGGGGAAGATTTTGGCTTTTGGGCTGGGCCAACGGATGAAATGCCCAGGCGTTCCTATGTATCCCATTAGGATGGGAATCAAGCCATACGTAGTTCTTGAAGGCCATGCAGTTTAGCGTCATGCGTTGAGGACGTGGGGGGAATAGAAGAACGGGAGTGGGCACATGGTGCGACCCTTACAATCCTTGTGTGAGCGGGGTTGTATGAGCGAGGCTAAAAAAGCCTAATCCCTGGCTACACAAAGATCCTCCAAGGAAACTATTCCCAGGGGGGGTAGTGGAAGAGAAAATCTTGGGGCTGGGCTCAAGATGAGGCGTCTGAGCGTTCCTATGTATCCCATCAAAATGGGAATCAAGCCACACGTAGTTCTTGAAATGCAGTTTAACGTCATGCAGGATGAGGAGCATCTCATTTGGGGATATGTATGGTATGGCAAGTAATCCGACATGAATTAGGACGTAATCCCATACTATACCATACAATCCCACAAGTGGGTAATTCGGGGAAAAACCAAGGGGCCTGGGGCCGGACCGCGGTCAGGGAGACCTGGCCAACTTGTGGATTAACGTCTCGCGGTGAAGACGGGGGGCTAGGAGGCCAAGGGGCCTGAGGCTGAGCCTCGGTCAGGAAGGCCTAACTGGCTTGCAGTTTAACGTCTTGCAGTAAGGACGGGGGGAGATCTTAGTTTAAAGTCATAGACCTCGGACTATTTTGTAGTTTATTGTCTTGCAGGATGAAGATGAAATTTAAGGTCATGCAGGACTTTACAGTTTAGGGTCATGTTGGACCATAATGTGTAGTTTAAGGTCATGTGGGACCGTTTCACAGTTTATCATCTTGCAGGACGAAGATGCAGTTTAAGGTCGTGCAGGACCATCTTGCAGTTTAGGGTCGTGCAGGACCCTTTTTCCCTAGGCAAAGTATCTCTTAAGGAACTTGGCATTGGTGGGAGGGGTTATACGATCTCCATCAGTGGTCACCAAGGAGTATGCTCTATTGGGGTAAACCTTATGGATGATATAAGGCCCTTCCCATTTGGGTTCTAACTTGGGCGGTTTCCTACCGGGAATCATTGGCGCTCGAAGGGCCAGTACCAGGTCACCATGTAGGAAAGAGCGGAGATGAACCTTCTTGTTGAAGGCCCTCTCTATCTTATCCTGATGCCTTTCCAGATTGTGCAGGGCACGAAGCTGGTTCTCGTCCAGTGCCTCCAATTCTGCTAGACAGATCTCAGCTACCTCATCTGATGTCTGGTGATCATAAACTGTAGTGTGTAACGATGGCAGCTGAATCTCAATAGGTAGGACGGCCTCAGCTCTATACACCAGGGAATATGGGGTCACCTGGGTAGAGTTGCGAGTCATCGTCCGGTAAGCCCAGAGGGCATTGGGGAGCTTGTCCGGCCAACTTTTCTTATTCTGACCAACCATCTTCTGCAGAATGTTAGAGAGGGTTTTGTTAAACACCTCGATCTGTCCATTTGCCTGCGCGTAGTAGCGGGAGGTATGGTTCGACCGGATATCGTACTTGGCGTAAAATTTCTTCAGTTCAGCCGCTCAGAAGTTGGTGCTGTTATCGGTGAGGACGGCGTGAGGGACCCCAAACCAGTGGATAATGTTGGAGCTCACAAAGTCAACGATAGAACGGGCCTTGACCTCTTTGAGTGGAACTGCCTCTGCCCACTTGGAGAAGAAATCTATAGCACTCAGGATGAACCTACACTGGCGGGCTGTTGCCGGTGGATACGGTCCCACTACATCAAGTCCTCATACCGCAAATGGCCAAGAGTACTTCGTGGGGTGGAGGGGCTCCGGCGGCCGATGCAGGAAGTTGGCGTGAACTTGGCACGCATGGAATCTCTTGGCATATCCAATACAATTATGGATCATAGAGGGCCAGAAGTACCCCAACCTCCAGATTTGATGGCACAGCTTCGGCCCAGCTTGATGGGCACCACAGGAACTGGCGTGAACCTCTTGCATAACTTGAGGTATCTCTACTCCTTGGATGCAACAGAGGAGGACACCATCGAAGCTCCTCTTATAGAGGATCTGTTCAAGACTGGGACCGCTCTGGAAGGTAAATTGAAACGTGCGTCGTCGTATTCACTTGCGCTCGGCCCAGTCGTCCGGAAGGCGACCATTTTGGAGATACACAACAAAAGGTGCGCTCCAGTCGGGAGTGGATTCAACCACTGTGTCTGACGAACCCGGGACCCCTGACGTGGAGGGTCCGGCGGTGAGATGACCTACCCACAGGCCATCATTGTCCTCTTGGGTGACGTGGGAAATGACTCTCTGGTGTGCCACATGTATGATTAAATCATCTTGCTCGGGTTCTGCAAGCGATGCGGCCAAGCCATCCAAGGCATCTGCTTGACCGTTTTGTGACTGTGGGACATGGGTAACCTCTGGTCGAGAAGAGAACTGAGCCATTAAGCGGAGGGTGTACTCCAGCAACAGTGCAAGATCTAGCTTCCTGACGACGTAGTCGCCATTAACCTGTTTGATTACCAGCTCGGAATCTACCTTCACATGAAGATGGGGCACATGGATCTCAAGGGCCAACTCGAGGCCGGTGATGAGAGCCTGGTACTCTGCCTCGTTGTTTGTGCAACCTTATGACAACAGGAACGAGTATGGAAGGACGGCCTGCTCCGGGGTAATAAAGACAATACCCAGGCCCACTCTGTTGAGCTTGGGATCGTTGAGCCTCCTACCAGTGGGGCTTCGGGAGGCACCGTCGAAATGCATTTTCCAACATGGTACAGCATGATCAACTGAGAGGATCGTCTCATCAGGGAAATCCAAGTCTAGGGATTGGTCTGCGGAGGTTGGATGGGCAGCTAAAAATTCTTCCAACGCCTGTCCCTTAATGGCCTTGTGAGGTACAAACCTGATATCAAACTGCTGGAGAATCACTGCACACCGTGCTAGTCGGCCAGTCAGCACGGGGCGGTTCAGGATGTATTTCAGTGGGTCTACCCAGGAGACCAATTGCACCTCATGGTGCTGCAGGTAATGCCGTAACTTCTGGACGGCGAAGACGAGCGCAAGGCAGCTCTTTTTGATAGGGGAGTATCTGACCTCCGTATCGAGAAGCATGCGATTGAGATAGTAGAGACTGTTCTCAGTACCCTCGTTATTCTTCTGGGCAAGCAGCGCACCGAGGGATTTCTCTAAGGCAGTCACATAAAGGACCAGCGGCTTTCCGGAGATGGGTGGCATCAAGACCGGAGGTTGGAGCAGATACTGCTTGATTTCCTCGAAGGCGGTCCAACACTCCTCATCCCATTCGTAGGCGGCGCCCTTCTTCATGAGCCGGGAAAAGGGATTACACTTGCCGGCCAGATTTGTGATGAATCGGCGTATATAGGCTAAGCGGCCTTGAAGGCCTCGAAGCTCCTGAATGTTGCTCGGGGGAGGCATTTGGCTGATGGCCTTGATCTTCTCCGGGTCGATCTCGATACCTCGGTATCTGACAACAAAGCCTAGAAACTTCCCAGAGGTGACCTCGAAGGCGCACTTCAACGGGTTCATCTTCAGGTGATGGGAATAGAGGAAACCAAACACTTTCTCAAGGTCTTTGAGATGGTCCTGGCGCTGACATGATTTGACTACAAGGTCATCCACGTAGCATTCCACCAATGTCCCGAGGATCGGTTTGAATATGTGGTACATGGCCCTCTGATAAGTGGCACCTGCATTCTTCAAACCGAATGGCATAACCTGGTAGCAAAAGGTACCTTGGGGAGCCCTGAAGGCAATGGACTCCTCGTCTTCGGGGGCCATCCGGATCTGGTTGTACCCGGAGTATCCATCCATGAAAGAGAGGGCTTGGAACCCAGCTGTGGCGTCAATCAATAACTCTGTCACCGGGAGTGGGAAGTCATCTTTTGGGCAGTGGCGATTGAGATCGCGGAAGTCGATGCAGACTCTGATCTGTCCATTCTTCTTCCTGACTGGCACAATGTTGGCGAGCCACTTGGGGTACTGGACCTCCTTAATGAAGTTGGATTTGATAAGCTTGTCAACTTCGGCCTCAACCATAGCACCATGAGAAGGGTGCATTTTCCTGGGGGGCTGCTTAAACCCACGGTGTTTTGCTGGGAGGCCCAGACGGTGAACAGCTACCTGGGGATCTAGTCCTGGCATCTCGTTGTAACTCCAGGCAAACACGTCACGGTGTTGTTTGAGGAAGTCTACGTACTGCTTCAGCTCCTCGAGGGACATGGATGCACTAATCAATGTGGGTCTCGGATCTGCCTCGCTACCAAGGTTCACCTGTACCAGTTCATCAACCATGGTAGAGACGCCTTCTTCAAAGGTGGGGGGAGCATCCTCCAGGTCTTCCTCCCCACCCGTGGGGGGGCTTCCCGCGACGGGAGATGCTTCTAGGCTATCAAAATCTGAGGGGCAGTTGGTGCCGGCTCGGGCAGCAGTGGTCATCACATCAGGAGACTCACTTGCCATTGAGACCATATCAATGAAGGCAGTTGATCCTATCCCATCTGGACTTCGACCTAAGGGGCTACGTTTAATGATATCAAAGCAGTGGTGACGTGTCGGCCTGAGTCAGTTAATTCCAGCCCGGCGGAAGAGACACGTATGGCGCACCGCTGTTTTCATAATCTTGACGTCCCGGTACCGTACAGGGGTAGGAGGTTCCGGGATCACCTGAGCCTGGTTGATGTAGGAGTACGAGGTGATTTTCCATCGTCGCTTGGACACGGAAACATGCCTTCCCTGCGTACCCGAAACAACAAAACATTGCCCCATGTCGGGGGTCATGGCCTCCAACCGGTGGATCGAGAGGACGTAGGCGTCATCCATGCTTGCCCAGGGATCACTTGTGACCGGGGCGGGTTCATCCTCACTTACTAGGATCTGTTTATTCTTAATTTTGTAATAACCCGCATCCAGATAGTGGGCCTCACAAGAAGAAAAAGGAGACGCATCTTCTTGGAGCACGCCTACTCGACCGTTGAGTGAGTATTTGAGGCACTGGTGATACGATGAAGGGACCACTGCATGAAGATGGAGCCATGGCCTACCCATCAATGCGTTGTTGGCGGTGTCCTGAGAGACGACCATGAACTCGGTGCTAGCAATTAATCCATAGAACTGAGTCTTCAGGCAGATCTTGCCGACTGGGGTTTGCTCGGTCCTGTCGTACCCCTGGATTCTGAGGTCAGAGGGAGTTAAATCACCTTCAGACATACCCATCTTTCGCAACGTCCGGGACAGAATTAGGTTGATTCCGGAACCCGTGTCAACGAGGCAGTGGCGGACTTCCATTCCATTGAAGTGGCCAGTGATGTACAGTGGGCGAATGTTCCCCTGTATAGGAGGGTCCTCATCTTCACCGGAGAACGAGATAACCGCCTGACATTCGGCGTTTTCAATCGTCTCAGTATGGAAGGCTTCTGCAGCTGCTACCTCCGTCTCAAATTGGAGGGGGCTCCTTAGGGCCTCGGAAAGTGCCTCGCGCATTTCGGATGATAAGCGAAGGGCCTCAAGGATGGAGAGACTCACCAGAATGTCGGTCAGGTGCTTCAGGATATCATACTTTCGTGCCAAACGCGAACCTCAGCTTACAGGAGGTCGGTCGGCATTTGGAGGCATAGCGGGTCCTGCTGGTTGAACCGGTGATCGGCTAGTACTGGGCACATCTTGCTGCCTACTAGTAGAAGCCTAGAGAGTAGTCGCCGGACTAGGATTGGACAGCGGAGGTTGGCCTGTAGCCGGGCAAGACTGACTGTGATACGAACGACGCAGCTCTCCCCGATCTAGTATCACGAACGACGGTGGAGGTAGAGCCGAGAGTGTTAGATGGGGTTGCATGTGCTGAGCTCTACGCTGAGCCTACTGCCTGGTCTCAGTAGTGTGCACGGCTTGGCTGAAAGTGCCTGCTGACGTACCTCGATGACCGGCGCGGTTGTGATTCTGCTGGCATTGACGTCGGTTGGAAACGTTGGGGAGGTTCGCCTGGCGTTCCCCTTCATCGGGGGTCATATAGGGCTTTACCAGCTCCACGGTGTTAACTGAAGCGTACCCTTGGCTGTCGCTCGAGGAGTCATCCACCGCTGGGAGGATTCTGGGAGGAATCCCCATTTCAGGGGGCATAAAGTCACCGAGAGTGTGGGATGATGACGGCACTGGCGGTACGCGTTGCTTCTTCTTGCGTCGCCGCTGCTTGCCCTTTTGGGAAGAGGTCGACTGTGAAGACGATGTGGAGGCACCGGATACTTCTTCTGAAGGTTCTGCCTGCTTCAGGCACGCCTGGATGATACCATGGGCACGAATGATGGTTTTACGAGCCATCCAGTCGTCGTATTTCCGGGATCCGCGGCTGGGGACCTGCTGCCACTCGCCTTCGCTGTCGCTGCCTATCTCTGATCCTGCAAAGACACCCGCCACTTATGCTGGTGTTGGGCCCAACTTGACTATGTTGTTGTTGACCTGGTCTTGAAGCCAGTCTTTAAACACATATCATTTCTTGAGGGTGTGCCCCAGAATCCGATGATAAGGGCAGTAGTTGGGGTGATTGGTGAGATTCGCCTCTGTCGGCCTTCTGCACTCGGGCAGGCGCACAATCCCTTGCTCTAGAGCGCTTCGGAAGTAGCCAGGGACCTGATTTTCGTTGAACGAATAAGTCTGGTGCCTTCTTTCTGGATAGGGGGCCCTGGGGGCCTGGCCCTGATGAGGGGCCGGAGGGGCCTGCCGAGGAGGTGGCGCCTGATTGTCTCGCCTAGGTGGCGGTGGCGCATTGCACGGGGGAACCTGTCGGTTCTGAGGCAGTCGCTGCTGGGCAGGAGCCTATGCTTGAGGTGAAGGACCTCTGTAGGGTTGCGGGGATGGTGCCGCCGGCAGTAACTCCAGCTGCCTCAGGGCTTCTATTTGGGCCACCGCGGCGGGTTCAGCCCTGGCGGTCCTCCTGGTTGGGATCATAGGGGGCAACAAACGTGCCTGACTAGCCTGTTTCAGGGCTTCCTCAAGGCGCTGAGCCTTATCTGATAAATCTCTGAACCCTCCAGGGTAGTTCTGGGTAATCAGGGAGGGTACCAGCTCTGTCTTGACATTCCCCACACACATCGTCAGTAATTTCTCCTGAGTCAGTGGCATTTCGAGGGAATACGTAAGTCCCTTACACCGGGCGATGAAATCTGCGACTCACTCATCAGGCCTTTGCTTGCACTTGAAGAGGTCTGCAATGCTAGTCTTATGCGTGCTGGAGATGAACTGGTATAAGAACTGCCGGCGAAGATCCTCCCAACCGGTCACCAATCCGATAGGGAGCTGGTTGTACCAGACGAATGTCGGACCTTCTAATGTCTGTACAAAACATCAGAGTTTGGCGGCTTCTTGCTGAGACGGGGTCCCCAGCATGGGGCCACACCTGGAAGAAAAATGTTCCAAGTGTTTTGGCGGGTCCCCTGTCCCATTGAAGGGCGAGAAAGTGGGGTTCCCAAAACCCGGGGGGTGCGGGCATATCATCTACCCACGCGGGATAAGGCTTGTCATCCGGTGGGACCGCCACCTGCCACGTTTCCAACGCTTCGAGGTGGGCTATGAGCACTGCGATAAGATCATCCGGGTAAGGGTCCCTATCTTGACGGGGATCCCTAACCACAAGTGCATTTCCAGGTTCTTCAACACGGTAGACGGCTTCGGCCGCTCGTGGATCAACTGGCGGAACGACCTGCGGGGCGACTGGGGGAACCCGGCCTGGATTCTTCAGATTGCCTCGTCGCTCGGGAGGGTTTGGCGAAACGTATCGCGCCCTCTTGCCATACGTTCCGGCTTCTGCCCTGTATGTGGCAGTAGCATGATCATGGTTGCCCGGAGGCATCTCACCGGGGTGAAATTGTTCCTGCCCCGGCCTGGAATTACCATAGTCGGGTCGCCGCTCTGCGGCGCGCTCAGCCAAGAGTTCGTCAACCAGCCTCTTCTGCTCAGCAAGCAGCTGGCGTAACGTGGCCTTCTCGGGATCTTCGCCCGTTTTCTGCACAGAGGCGGATGGGTCGAAGTGCTTGACAGTTCCGACGTTCTCTTTACCCTTGTCAGCGTTTCGACCGAGTACCAGTGACTCGGTGGGTACGGGGAGGCCTAGCAGGTTCCTCTACTAACGGGTAATCCTCCCTGATGGGTCCAGAAGTGGCGGTATGCCCTCGGGGGGAAAGTCTCCATCAAGGATTTCAAGCTCGTTTTCCTTTTCCACAATGTCGGCCATGTGGACCGTGACCCCTGTCGGGGGCATGTCCTCGATGTCACATAGCGAATCGGGCTTCCATCGGATAGGGTCGAAAAGGAGAGTGGCATAGTGTCCCCAACCACGGACTTGCACATGGGGGGTAGCTTCCCTGACGATCCTGCAGAGTGCTTTAAAACTCTGAGCACATTTCCGTTGAAGGGTGCTCTGACGGCCTGGCGACTCGGGATGCTGGGCCACAAGGAGTGTGGCTGCATCGATCAGGTGGCACTGCTCGCCGATTTCTTCGAATTGCTCTCGACTTCTGGGGTACACCACCCATTCGTAACGGTGGATGAAGTGTGTCGCCCATAGGTTTCGACAGAAACACTCCACTTCTTCAGGGGTAAGGGACTCTGGTACGCGAAAGTTCAGCGCCTCCATCGGTCAGAACTTCTCCGGGAAGTAATCCGCTGCAAGAATACTCCAGAAGCTCCTGGTTTCGGACTCAGGGTCTGGCCCTATATTGCCCCACTCGTCGACCGGGGGCGGCTGAGGGACCGGTAGTGGTACCGAGGCAGACCTCTGGGATAGTAAACTCGGCGGCGGAGAATACGGCGAACGAGCTGACTGGCCACTGAATTCCGGGCCATCCTCCGAAGAGTGGGGTGACCTGGCCACGATGTCGCGGTACGACGGGCTGGTAGCCACAGCTCCCGGCACAGGAATCGCAGCTACCGGCGACCGTTCATGTCATCGTTCTACCGCCGCTGGCCCCCAAAACAGCTCTCTGTGATCTCTGTTAGAGGTAGAGGTTGCTTCCGGTGACGATGGCGATGATTGCGCGGTCGAGACCTGCGGAATTCCCAAGATTTCTTCCTCCTGGATGTACCTGCGGAGAGAGACGGTAATCTGGTGGACCTCATATTTTGGGAGAATGAGGCTAACGCATCTGGTTCCTACCCCGGTCCTTGATACGGAGGAGTGGGGAGAAGGTTCCATCGCTGAGTCGCACTCCGCTTCAGAGTCAGAGAAGCGGGCAGGTTTGATCTCCACACGGGCTTTCCTGGGACTCTTCTTGTGGCGGCGACGACCTGCTCTCCTGCCCCGGGGTGGCTCTTCGGGACAGGGTTGATCCCCATCATGGAGTCTCGGGGCAGCGCTGGCGCCGTGGCGGAGAGGGCCCCCACTCGAGATAGCCGAGGTGCGAGGGGCACCAGGGCAAATGTCGAAGGGTACTTGGGGAAGACCTCCACGAACAACACCCATGTGGGCGGAGCCTCTGTTGGAATTGGCAGGAGCATGGGGAGGACCTCCATGGTCGATGAGGGCGGAGCGAGGCTGACCTTCACTCCTCGAGTTGCTGGGGCGAGGAGGACCTTCGCCGGTTGCAGAGAGGACGTAGGGAGGACCCCCACGTTGGAGAAGGACAGGATGGATGGTGCCTTCCGGTTAGCGGTCGGGGGCAGGAGGATAGACTCCATACCCTGTATAGTGGGCGCGGGAAAGGTTTCCATGCTGAGCGTCACTGTCGTGGGGCAGGTCTTCCTTTGAGATAGGGGTAGCACGAGGCATGCCTCCATGACGAACTTCGGAGCGGGGAAGGCCCACGCTCTATGGAGTAGTGGTATGGGGAGGACCTCTGTACGGGGTGACATCACCGCGGGTTAGTTCACGGCGATCACCACTTGGGCCTGCAACCCGGAGAGCCAACCCAGCCTGTCCGCGGGGCGGTTGGGGTCTCGATCCTGGTTGGGTGAAGGAGTGCCCCTGCTCAGTGTATGCGGGGGCTTCATGATGCACGTCGGCGGTGGATCGGGCCACTGTAGTTTTCGACGTCGATGCGCCTGGGCGAGCGTCCTCAGCCCGGGCCCTGCACTGACGTCGGGTCAGGCGAGCTGGTGCAGGTGGTGTCGGGGCATGGCCTGCCTGCTCTTCCTGCGGAGCCAGACGGCGGCGCTGACGCAGCCGGACGGGATCTCTCTCCTGGAGCCCTTGGGTCGGGACCCTGAGCGGGCTGAGCCGGACGACACCCACCTCTTCGGCGTAAAGCGAGGAGTCGTCAAGGCGTCCCAAGGACAGGCTCCCGAAACGGTTGAACGTTGGGGTGGGGAGCAGGGGCTCCCTGCGCGGCCTGTTAGGGAGGCGTTGACGGCGGGGCCTGGAGGCCTCCAGGTCCAAGCGGGCCATATCCCTAGTTGGGATGAACCCTTCCTCCTCGTACCTGCGCACGAGGTTATTGATCACCCTTTGCTGGATGACCTCTGATGGGGAAAGGGGACGTGGATTCCCCGTATTCCGTGATGTGGCGGCCGTCGTGGTGGTAGCAGTGCCATGTGGGGTGGCTATGGTGATGTTTTCCCTGCCCCTGCGTAGGCTAGCAGGCGGTGATCGCGTCTCTGTAATAGCAACCTGGTTCCTGAGAAACGAAGGGATCAAATCATCAGCACTGAGAGGGAAAAAGATTGACAACCAGTGCCCCAGCATCCTTCCATTCTCCATGTCTGTAAGAAGGATCCACACCAACACGCTGCATAACGGAGTGCCCCACATTCTACTACCCCAAATTCCGGTGAGTTTCACGACAGGCCCGCTATTTGCTTGGCGGGACCAGGAGCCGGATATCTGGATCCGATGACACGTCAATCTACTGGTGTCTTGAACGCTACTAATCTCCACATTGAGGAGAAGAACTTCACGTCGGGTTCACCATTTCTGTTTCCGACGCTTTCGTCGGGGCACGCGCACATCCGTCCGCGAAGGAGGAGGACGCGCGGTGCTTGTTTCCCCGCATTCCCGCTTTCCAAAGGCGGGCAGCATTCGTTCCTTGCTCAGGTACGTCTTCTCCTTGATCGAAACGGGATGATGGGATATCGGTTCGTCCTTCCGTGGATTCCTCCTTAGAACTCGTCACCTAGTCCGGGTCTCCCTCGTAGATTTCATACGTAGTTCGTGAAACTCTTCCCAGTGTCATGTTTCCATGGATGCCGGTTAATTACACTACTTCTGTCGGGACATTCCAAAGGGTCCGGTCAGGGCAGCAACCTTCAGTCAGGGGAGTAGTCACGTTGAGGCATCAGTAGCGTGTCTGGATGCTGGGGAACCTGGCATGTATGTCTATTATCCCTGGTCAGAGGGCTTCTCGAGGGCGTGGAAGCCCAAGGCATCCCACATCGAGCACGGGGAATTATATGTCATAGACACATATCTGAGGTTTTCCTCAGCTTCCCGTGTTCAACACAGGGTACGCCGTGAGTTTAACGTCCGGCGGAGACGGACCAACCCAACCGGAGCATTATCTAGGATAGATCGGATTGAGGGATTTCCCTTGAAGGGATGTCGATACCAGGGCCAGCCCATGGGCGGCTGTGAAGAGGAACATACCGACATGGTCTCACCGAGATATGACGGTCCGGGCGAGAATCAGGATGGGTGACAGGTGGATGAATGAAGTGGAGGGAGAGTGAAATGGGACCATTACAGGGGCGACGGTGAAGTTGGGCTTGAGCCTTGAAGAGGCCTCCTACATATCCCCGTGGCAGGGAATCAAAGTCCACGTAGTTCGGGATGGTGTTGGTAAACTGACGTGAAGGTGGACCTTGGCCTGATTAATGTCGTCAGCGAACCAACGTGAAGGTGGAACTTGGTCTGATGGGCATCGTCAGTGTACCGACGTGAAGGTGGACCTTGGTCTGATGAGAGATGGGCTTGAACCTCAGGGAGGATTCCTACGTACCATGCCTTGACATGGATCAAAGACCACGTAGTTCAGAGGGGCTTCGTCGGCAAACCGATGTGAAAGTGGACCTTGGTCCGATGGTGGTGGGCTTGAACCTTGGGAAGGTTTCCTACGTACCATGCCTTAACATGGATCAAAGTCCTCGTAGTTCAAAGGATTTCATCGGTGAACCGACGTGAAAGTAGACCCATGGGTCCACTTGTGGTGGGCTTGATCCTTGGGAAGGTTTCCTACGTACCATGCCTTGACATGGATCAAAGTCCTCATAGTTCAAAGGATTGATGGAATACAGTTTAACGTCATGTGGGATGATAGTGAACCCTGTCATGAATAAACGACGGGCGGTGGGTGTCGATGAACCAACGTAAATGATGGACCTTGGTCCGATGGGAGATGGGATTGAACCTCTGGGAGGATTCCTACGTACCATGCCTTGACACGGATCAAAATCCTCGTAGTTTGGGTTGTGGAGTACAGTTTAACATCATGAGGGACGGGGGTGAACCGACGTGAATGAGGTCGGAATGACCGGATTGTGGGTTTGAACCTCGTATAGGCTTCCTACATACCATGCCTTGACATGGATCAAAGGCTTCATAGTTCGGGTTAGTCACAACGGCTTGCCGTCGGACTAGGATGCAGTTTAAAGTCATGCTGGACGAAGGTGGAGGGGGAATACAGCTTAACGTGATGCTAGACGAGGTCATGCAGTTTAAGGTCATGCTGGACGGGGGCGAAACTCGACGTGAATGAACGACCGAGTAATGTGGCTTGAACCTCATGGAGGCTTCCTACGTACCATGCCTTGACATGGATCAAAGTCCTCATAGTTCATTGTGGATGGGGGTCTGGGTTGGTGCTCACTCTAAGCCCATGTGAGTCATGCTCGGTGTGAGAAACAAGAGGTTGTAAGGACCTGACGATCACGTCGCGAAGGATGCATCCGTGAGAAGCGAAGAGGGACTTACGTGTTAGGTGGCCCATAGTGCTGGGACTTACTCCAGGATGGAGGCCCATAGTGCGACAAAGCGCAGCGAAAGAGGGATTTGGGACCAATGATGGGAGGTGCCTCATTCCCTATCACGCCCTCCACTGACCTTGGTAGTGGGGAAGTATGGAGATGCCGAGGTGCGGCCATCCGTTGGGGAACTAGGGTCGCCCTTCTCCTGAGAACATACGCCACTCCAATAAGGAGGATATCACCCCTTGTGGGTGGGTGATTCCACTCCCGTGGAGATGAGTGGCTTAAAAAATGTTCGAGCTGGGGGGACCCTTCGTGAGAGGCATGAGGTCGGGTCACAGTTTAACGTCATGTGTTGAGGACGTGGTGCTTGGCAGTTTAACGTCCTGCAGCTCGGATGAGGTGGGTTCACTCCGCACCCCTAGGACTTACATAACCGGTACCCTCTGGTCCTTGGGGAAGGGAAGGCACCAGTAAGGCCATGGTCAAGGGGGGTTGTGGAACGAACCATCAAGGGGTCCACGTTAGTGTGGCTATGCGAAGAAGCAATAGCCGTTAGCGTGCCTATGCGAAGAAGCATTAGGCGAAGCAACGCTACGAGTGGTATTGTCCATGGGACTTTGAAATCACATCGTGCAAACCTGGAGGGTCACACGGGAAGAGGAATTGCTAAGAAAAGGAGTGTGCTTTGCGAAGCGGAGTGCCTTGGCCTTAGCATGGGGCGTAGGTGTGAGTGGAAGGTGCTTCGCGAAGTGGAACAGTGTTCGCGGAGCACTACCTCGCGAATAAGGGGTGCCTCGTGAAGCAGGGTCCTGCGAAGTAGTGTGCTTCGCGATGTGAAGCGATCCTGCCTTAGCATAGGGATCACTAGTATGGGTTGGGTGTTTCGCGAAACATAAGTTCTCCGCAGCTGCCCGGGTTCCCTTGAGAATCCCCTTCCTTTGCGAATGCCCTTGAGCTTCGCGAAGGGCATCCCTCTCGGAAGAGGGGCTCAAAACGAGACAAAGCAGAGGCGTCTTGTGAAGCAGAAGTACCTCGTGGAGCTCATGATTCCCGGGGCAAAGAGGGCTTCGCGATTCGGGAGAGGAGAAGCCGAAAGGTCGGATTGTTCGTCTTCGGGACTCAGGGGGAGTCGAGTATTTATAGGGAAGGGGCGCCATGAAACAGGACTTGCGCGCCGCCTCAGGTGCTTCGCGGCGAGCTCACGAACGTCAACGGCGTCCGTGGAGAGTTACCGCCTCTGAAGCTTCTCGGCGGGCTCGCAAACGTCAAATGCATTCGCGGAGAGTTACCGCCTCTGGAGCTTCGCGAGACCGCGCTGCCTGCGGTGCTTCGCGGCGGTGCTTCGCGAGGCAGCCTGCCAGCCTTTTTTTTGTCCCTCCCTTTCGTGCAATATTTTGGCGCCAACACCCATCCTGTAGGAGTCTCTAATCATAAGGATCGATCCAACGGCACCACCGGAATCTCCGAACCTCGAACGAGGTATATATAAAGGAAAGAGTGAATGGAACCTATGTTTATAAGAACTATATCTAAGGTGGAGTAGACATAAATCGTACTTCTAATCATCTCTAGAGAATCGTGGTTATAGTCCTCCATCGCCTGAAGCTATCCCCACCCCTATACACTTGCTCTCTGAACTCGTGGTGGACCTCCTGGGGGTGGTGGTGATAGTACCTCAAACCAATTTCCACTGCCTTTCACTCAGTCTTCTCCCCTTCCATGTCCATTACCCTGCGGACCTCCCCGCTCGAACCTCTATCGTTGTCTTGTCGGTCCCTCAACCACCTGGTAGTACCTCAAACCATTGTCCACTACCTACCACTCAGTCTTCTCCCCTTCCATGTCTTTTTCCCTATGGACCTCCCTACTCGAACCTCTATCATTGTCTTGGCGGTCCCTCGACCGCCTTTTGGTCATTCGTGTGGGGATTCAGATAGTCATGATCCATGTTCCTATATATTACAGAAGAGTAACAAACTCTAGCCCTCAAATGAGATCCTCTACCTCATGAGCTCCAAACCTCTGACCCTACATCTTGGGGCCATCCTCCAGTAGTTCTGGCCTGTTTGGGCCTCTACATCATCTTCCTACTGCCTGCTGTATATGACTCACCCACCACTTGTCCAATGGTGGCTCTCACCGTCAGTGCCTGCTCAGCTAGAAATCTCTCCACCAGTAGGGATATCTCTGGAACTCCAACCTGCATCGAGATACTGAGTGAAATCATCGATGCTCTAATCTCACATTGGAGTCCCTACTCAAAGGTCCAGGCCCTAAAGAAAGGGTCTCGTACCATGTCGGTGGAGTAGCAGTAGAGGTTGGTAAACCTCACTGAGTACTAGGCCACAGTCAGGTTTCCCTACTGTAGGTGCAGTAACTTCTGAATACGCACTAAGTGTAGTGTCACTAGTATGAACTCTTCCCTAAAGAGGATCTCAAAGTTATACCAGACAAAGGTCGCCTCCTCGTGTGTCTGGATAATCAAGCTCTACCATCTCTCTATTGTGCCCTGAAGAAGGCTAGCGTCTAGAACCACCATCTGGTATCTATGTGTCTCTACTAGGAGAAAAACCCGAGTAACTGCCTCTAGCCAATCCTCAACTACCTGAGGATTTGTCTCACCTTGAAACCTCATAGGCCTCTGTCTTTGTAACTCATGCAGTGTGCTCAGTCGGCGTGCACTATCTACTAGTGGGTCTTGTTGTAACCGTTTTTCTCTAGGTGGTGGTGGTGCTGGTACACCACCTGAAGGTGTTATCACTGTAAGTGGGCCCCACACCAATGCCTTATCACTCGGTGTACCATCATTGTGATCTCTTACTAGAATCCTAGCTGACTTTCTTTGTGGAGGCATCCTATAGGGAAACATATTTGTAACACTCAAATAAGTTATACTTGGGGAGATGACTCAAAAGAGATCAAGAGAAAACCATTTCCAAAACACATGAAACTGGTGTTTTTGGGTACCGAGTGAAAAAATAGAATTCAGGGTCATGGTGTATGGATACGTCGGTCGCTACACCAACACTGGACTCCCTGAAATGAAAACCAAACTCAATACACTTAACAATATCACCCCCATTGAAAATTATAGACTCCTAGTTCTTCCAGTAGTACTGACCACCCTATAATACCACTTTTTCATGAGTCGTTACCCATGGGTCTTTTATATGACTACCCCAAGTCCGCCTTCCATAGGACAAGGGCTGGTGACTAGTACCGGAAAGACATATCCTAAAATGGGAAGTCATTTACTTTAAATCTATACACACACCGACATGGAATACCACACAAAGAAAACCACAAAGGAAAGAAAATAGTACAAACACCACAAAGTATCACTACAGAGATTAAAGTGTGTAAACTAAAAGTAAAGGGGCCAAGATACAATCCCAACTGAAAGGAAAGTACAAAAAAACAAGTACAATCTCTGGAGGTCATCCGCCAAAGATCCTACCTGAAGGGTAGGTATATATCTCGGTTGAATTTCACTACAGCACACCACGTCTATCAATTCACCTCTGAGAACTATCTAGTTCTAACTCCCCAAAGTTCTGGTCAAAGCTATCTGTCATCTTCACAAGACACAACAAGTGCGGATGAAGCCCATGCAGGGGTGAGTATAACAATACCCAGTAGGGACCCTGAGACCCCTGAAGGTCTCTCAGTAATTCAAAAAGGAAAACACCACAAAGGAAATACCATAGAGGTAATTCCACCAAGAAAGATCTCAAACACATAGCACAAAATAAGAGACATAGCTCACACTAGGTATAACTTAAGCACAGAATTAAATATGATTAGTCATAGAGCTAGATCATCTTATTTTGTTGATATGCTCTACTATTGATCCACACAAGGTCTCTAGGTGCTGACCCACATAGGATCGCTAGGTGTTGACCCACACAGGATCACTAGGTGCTGACCCACACTGGATCTCTAGGTCCTGACCCACATAGGATTGCTAGGTGCTGACCCACACAGGATCTCTAGGTGCTAACCCACACATGTTCACTATTCATTCTTCATGTCACAGTCAGCAACTAGATTCTCGTACTTAGTACGCTTGATTCTGAGAGGATCCACTCCCCAATACATCGGTCATACATCAACCACAAGTAAGACCCACATAGAGTATCCCTAAAGGACCGTCTTGTTGTAAGGGTCCCAACGTAATAGACAACGCATCGAACAAACTCCCAGTCTATAAGATATGGGCATTTTAGTAAAAATAATCTGGTTAGATTTGATTCAAATCCAACCCGGTTGTACGCCAAATTCCTCCAAAAATCACATAGAGTATCTCATAAGGACATCCCCATCTCAAAGGTCCCAACTCCAATTATGGCACGTCAATCAGACTCCTGGTTTGAGAGATACGGGTGTTTTAGTGAAACGGGGGCCGGTTGGGTTCAGGTCATGTCTGACCCGAACCGGTCCAGCCTGGGCCTGACCTATTGGGCTACGGGTCTGGCTTGGCCTGGTAGCGCGGGTCTAGCTTGATAGCATGGGTCCAGCCCGGTAGCGTGGGTCTGGGCAGCGGGTTCGGGTTTTCCCGGTCCGCCAAAGGTGGAATGGCCTTCAGCCTAGCCAAGATATGGCTGGGAGTCGCGTCTAGCTCCCCTGATTCCCTGCAAATGCGGGGCCTCCTCTCCACTATAGTCAAGAGACCATGTATCGCACCGCACACAGTCTCCAACACGGCCGAGCAGCTGCATCCTCCATGTCACTAGCGGACCGAGTCCACAGGTTGACTCAGTCAATGCAGCGCAAGCGTGGCATCGTGGATCTCCTGCAATGTGGTCGAGCGACCGCCACCTCTACCGTTCACCCAAGTGGACCAGACGTGGTCCACCATCTCCACGGTGCCACGGTCAGCTGGTCACGGCACTCTACTACCACGGCGCGCCACCTCCCTCCGCCTGCAGCAGCCACTGCGAGCCAGCGATTTTCTTTGGTGGGCCACCAGAGTTTCTCCAGTGGTCCATTTATCAATTTTTTTGTGTCTACAGAATTATTAGGATGTCACCTTCACTGAAACAGCCTCAAACTCGCTTTTCCTCCATTTTGAGAAATCATCCATGAAGAACGCACATGTGGAGGGGCTCAGACCTTATTCTTGTCAGCCCGCACCCTCTACATTAGTAGATTAAAAACTTGGGGAGGTTCAGGTATTTTAATTCAACCAAAAAAAGTGATAATATAATCCTGGATATAGAAATCTAAAAAATATTTCACCCTCCCTCAAGAACGTACAGCACATGGATTAACCTATTCATGGGTTAATCTACGTTCATCATTTTGGAATAATAACATGGAACTTTAAATGGTTCAAACCCCTGCCTCACTTGACATTCATTGTTGTAGCATTCTGTCCTTGAGGGTTCAAGGGGTCAACATCATTCGTCGCTTTCCGACTTCATCCTTTGAGGTACGTTGAAGTTGATGATGCTCTGTCGGCATTCTTCATTATTCGTTGGAGAAAAATCTCATCGGAGGTTCATCAGAGATTGCCAACAGTTTAATTCTCCACTCTCCAACGCATTCGTTAAATAAAAAGAAACATGTCACAACATTTCTGTTATGATGCGATGTTGCATCATTATGTTGTTTCATTTATGAAAAAGCATAGTGGTTATGCGTGCACAAGGATCCATTAAGGGGATTCCTTAATTGTGCCTCGTCATCGCCTTGTCACCACACCACAACATCACTACCCGCCGCTCAAATATGCGAAAGAAAAATAAAATAACTTTTTAAAGTTATTTTATTATTTTTTTGAAAATTTATAAAAATTAACTTTTTCATCTGACCCTTGTCGGTTGAAGTTAATCTCTTTCTAGGTGAATCCCAGTGTTTTATGTTAAACGGTGCCCTCATATTTTCGATCCGACCACTAGTTCAAAAGTTAGAAAAATTTGCTCGCACATTTACTGAACATACTTTAAAATAAGTTCAAAAAATACATTTCGGGCACTCTGAACCTTGGAATCATGTTCTGTCAAAGCATGCAGTCTCAAAATAATTCCATATAATTAAAAAAATACATGGAAATTCTGATACATTACAAAAAAGACACATTTGGAGTTATACAGGTCACACAATGCATTGTATTGAGGTGGGGTTGATTTCTACATGTCACAAATGAGTTGTGGATCATTTTCCTAAAATATTAAAACAATCCAAATGGGTTTTATTGGTTTTGAGTATGTCCCTTGTTTTTTTACTAAAATTAATATCAAATTTAAATGACATGTTTGGATTTATACTGGTCACATCATTCATCGGATTGAGGTGTTGTTGATTCCTACATGTCACAAATGACTCATGGATCATTGTTCTAAACTATCAAAACAATCCAAATGGGTTTGATTGGTTTTCAATATGAAAGTTATGTTTTTTTACTAAAATATCATTTCAAATCGGAAACACCCATTTTGAGTCATACTAGTTGCATCATGTATCATTTTGAGGTGATAATGCTTTATACACATCACAAAGGACTTACAAATTGCTCTCCGAAATTTAGAATACAATCAGAGGGCATTTTCTTGGTCCTCAATGAGTGAAATGTTTTTAGCTAAAATTTCAATTTTAAACTAATAATGGACACTTTTAGTAATTATGGCCACATCGTTCATTGTATTGATGTGTGGTTGATTCCTACAAATCAAAAATGGCTCATGGATCATTTTATTAAAGTATCAAAACAATCCAAATGTGTTTTCTTGGTTTCTAGTATGTCACTTGTTCTTTTTTACTTAAATTAATGTCGATTTTAAATAAAAACACATTTGGATTTATACCGGTCACATCATTATTTGGATTAAGGTTTGTTTGATTCCTACACATCAAAAATGACTCATGGATCTTTTTTATAAGGTATCAAAACAATCCAAATGCATTTGATCATTTTTCAGTATGTCAGTTGTGTTTTTTTACTAAAATATCATTTCAAACCAAAAACACGCTTTTTGAGTCATACCAGTCACATCATGCATTGAATTGATACGAGAATACTTCATAAACATAAAAAATGAATTAGGAATCACTGTAGTAAATTATGAAGACAGTCATAAATTGTTTTCTTGGTTTTTAGTGAGTGACACATTTTGAGCTGAAATGTAAATTTTAAACTAATAACAGACACTTTTAGTCATACCGGTCACACTATGTGTTGGATTGAGGTAAGGTTGATTCCTACACATCAAAAATAACTCCTAGATCTTTTTCCTAAAGTATCAAAACAATCTGAATGTGTTTTCTCAGTTTTCAGTATGTCAGTTGTTCTTTTTACTTAAATTAATGTCAATTTTAAATAAAAATACACATTTGGATTTATACCAGTCACATCATGAATTTTATTGAGGTGGGGTTGATTATTACATGTTAAAAATGATTCATGGATCGTTTTACTAAATTATCAAAAGAATTTGAATGCGTTTTCTATGTTTTCAGTATGCCAGTTGTGTTTTTTTACTAAAATTGATGTCAATTTTAAAATAAAAAGAGACACTTTGATTTATACCAGTCACACCATGCATCAGATTGAGGTGTTGTTGATTCCTACACATAAAAAATTACTTATAGATCATTTTCCTAAAGTATAAAAACAATCTTAATGTTTTTTATTATTTTTTAGGATGTTAGTTTTTTTTACAAAAAATATCATTTTAAATTGAAAACACGCATTTTGATTCATATCGGTCGTATCGTGCGTCGTCTTGATATGATATTGCTTCATACATGTCAGAAAGAACTTATCAATCATTTTCCAAAATTATAAAGATAGTCGGAGTGATTTTTCTTGGTTTTTAGTGAGTGACACATTTTGAGCTAAAATGTCAATTTTAAACTGATAACGGGGACTTTTAGTCATATCAGTCACACCATTAATTGGATTGAGGTGTGGTTGATTCCTACATGTCACAAATAACTAATAGATCATTTTAATAAAGTATCAAAATAATACGAATGTGTTTTCTCATTTTTTAGTATGTCACTTGTTCTTTTTGCTAAATTTATTATTAATTTAATAAAAAAATACACACTTAAAATCATAACGGTCACACCGTGTATCGAATTTAGGTGTGGTTGATTCATACACATAAAAAATAACTTATAGATTATTTTCTTAAAGTATAAAATCAATCCTAATGTGTTTTCTTAGTTTTCATTATGTCACTTGTTCTTTTTACTAAAACTACTGATAATTTTAAATAAAAATAGACACTTCAAGTCATATCGGTACCATATTCATTATATTTGTGTACATTCTTACATCAGGTATGTTTTCCATTCATTTGTAAACAAATCTATATCATCTTGTGAATAGGATTCTTTTCGACAATCATGGCAGTACTAGAAAAATATAAATACACAAAGGATTAATAAATATTTTAAATGAAATAGTAATTATCTACGAAAATATATCTTCATGGGTGTTTTTTTGTTCATAGAATATGATATATTTCATAAATTTACAAACATAATAACCACAGTCTTTTTCATTTTTTTTCAGACACTACAGAAATATTGAGAAAAATAAGTAATTTTTTTATATGTATTTGGATAGTGAAATATTATTATATATACCCTGATCTTATTCAGTCGTAGTATTTGTGATGTTCCTTGTCCTTTTCCCCTATCCTCATTCAATGATGTAGATGATATTAACGCACTACCCTATTATAAAAAAATCCTCATTAAAAGATAATATAAATTATATAACTAGATGTTTAGTTCTAAAATGTTGGATTTGGTGTATTAAAATTGATAAATTCTATCATTTTCTGTCATTTTGTTGGATATCCATACATTGAATCCAAGAAATAAATATTTTTATTATCCAAATTGACCGTAATGAGCATCCAATGCTGCCTAAAAACAAAAAATAGAATAATTAATGAAATAAATTAAAATATATTTGATATTATTAGATTGTATAATTTTACCCATGCATCATTGGTATTAATAAGAGTCTATCATATGTATTTTTGTTTTTAAAACTTTTGAACATGCTTGACAATATTTCACCCACTTTCTTAGATTCTATTTTTTTTCTGTAGAGGTGACGTGAGGGCTAACGAGTCCAAATTTTTGTTCACAAGGAAATACCGTCAATTGTTTTTAATATATATGCTTGTGAAAAATATTAAATCTATTTAGTCATAATTATCATAGTATATTAGATTTTGGAAAATCAAATCACGAAAACATACCTCATGTATACATTTACAACTGATCTTCCTAACCAACCATAATCTTGGATTTCACTTACATTATCAACACTAATGAAATCTGGATCGTCCCCTCTGTACATATTTTCATCAAAAAAATTGTGTGAGTACCACCATCTTTCAACTTCGTATCCATATGATCCTGTAATGATAATAAATGTGGATATTGAATGGGTGGGTTTAAGGTGATTTTGGTAGATTTTTTTGATCAGTTGGTTGATCCTTGAGATGATTTTGAGTCGTTCTTTATTTTCAACCCTTTTCATGTGTCCATCTATAATAAAATTCATCAATTCAGAACTTTTTTCGTTAAATGTTAAAGTTTTATCTTTAAAAATAAATTGGGAATGAATAAATCTTTGTTGACATGTTTTTTTACAAGCTATGATAGTCATGCGATGAATGTTCTAATAGCTTTTTCAACCTTATGAATATCTTCATCATCAATTGAAACATGTAGCTTGGCACTCAGCTCATGGGATACATTAATCAACACTTTGACATGACTTGTTGGAATTGGTTTGTTGTGTAGCATGGTGTTCTAGATATTGAACATCGTATCACTCACTACAAGGTGATGGGTGGGTGTTGATAGATATAAATCCTAGTAATTTTCACCCTATAAAATATCAATATAGGGAAGGTTTTAGTGTCTATATAATTCAAAATTCATAGAAACAATTATTATAACATTTATTACCTCATCTAAGATAGTTTTTTATGGGAATGGATCACCTCAAAGATAGTGGGGGTGGGGCGGGATCTTTACGCACTGGTTATTCTTGAGTTGTTTCTTCTCTCCCCCCCCCCACCATCAAATTTTCCATGAACTCTCTCTATAATTTCATATGTTCTTCAAGGATAGTTATTCTTTCTCTTTTCATTTTTATTTCTTCAATTTGATCCTCTTGTTTTTTTCTCAAAAAATGTTTGGGGTGTTACCTCAAAACCCGCACCTCTGACACAACCATACTTTTCTAGATGATTCAAGGCCATCGAAAGTATGTCTGCATCCAGTTTGGATGTTTCTGATTCCTATGACTATGTCAGATAGAAAATATAGGAAAATAATTAATCATTGTTATGTAATAGTTATTTAAATAAAAAATATTTATTATGTAATACTTATGCATGTTTCCCACACTTTTATGTGTTTTCATCCATTAGTATCCTATATTTATTTACAGGCACCTCCTCCCATATCACATGGCATGGTATGGTAGTGAATTTGGATTTGGATTCATCAATCTACATATAAACATAGGAATATAGTTTTGGTGTTGTTTTATGTCACATAAAATTATTACAGTAGATTTAAAATATATACCATTTTTTTTCAAGTGAACCGTACCCCATTTTTTCTTTACAGTAGGGATACACTGGTTTTACTGCTCGTTCTTTATTTTTAGCACTCAGTTTATATTTAATAAATAAAAAACTTTCAATCAAAGTGATGAATACAGGTATTTTCAAACAACGTATTTTCAAACACAATGTACCTAAAAAGACTACTCTGCACAATGGCTAATAAACACGTCCCATACTCCTTGGGTTATCAGGTGTGTATAAATTGGAGTTGAGTGTGGGTTTATTTTCCCTTCAACATATTTAATATAACATCTCATTAAAATTGTGTGATATCCTTTATGAATCCTTCCAAAAACCCTTAATGCATAGTCCTTGTGTGAGTCATCCACTATAAATGCACTCTACAAGGGATGATGAAGAGTAAGTCAATGTTTCGTTATTTTATTTTTTTAGTTAATTAAAGAAATGATATTATAATTTTACCATAATATCTCCCCACATCAGTGTCTTAATCCTAGTGACAGCATGGTTCCATGACTGTACATCAATCGGAACACATTTCTTAGTGATGATTCCAATGTAACTACTGAACATGGACTTTTTGGGGTTAGCATGTTGTCCTCACTTATTCCATCTGACCTCGTATTTGATGTCTTTTTCATTTTCCTTAAGGATTTTTGCTAACACTGTCAAACTACGACACTCCAATTTTTTCTATGCCACCAGTGTTTTGTTGTCTACCATTTCCTCAGTTTCAACATCATCAATATGTTCCTCCATAGTGCTAGCATCAGCATGTGAAGATGTTATTTGTACCTATGCAGTGGGAAAAGTAGTAACAGCAAGTTTAGAAACCTGTTGGTCCTCTACACTATGAGTAGCAATAGGTTGAGAGACCTATTGTTCCTCTACACTGTGAGTAACAACAGGTTGAGATACCTATTGTGCCTCGGGATTGGGAGCATCATCACGTGCAGAATTCATTATCTACAGAATTGATTTAACATTTAATTTAGATTACATAAAAGCATCATCAAACAGATAGTAACATAAGGTAACATGATGTATATTAAAAAAATATATATAACCTGATTATTGAACTCTCTTTTTTTAAGGATGAAGGGATTTAACCACTCTATAGACTATCCAAATCCCTTTATTATGGTCTCATCTAACATACAAATCACCATCTACATTGGGACCACTGTGAAATTATTGTGATGTCCTAATGAAAGGGTCATCCTCTGTTGAGTTTTCATCTGACCCTTCAGTGCTTTTGGTCGATAACAGAACAATTGACCACTTTCAGTTTGTGGGATCTGTAACATAAAATACTTGTACTACCTATGATTTGATTATAAATGGTTCGTATTTATACTCTTCCTTACTGAAATCAACTCGCATGAATCCCAACTCATCTATTTTAATAAAACTCTTGTTATCAACCCACTTTCATTGAAAAACCGGTACATGGAAGTTTTTATAATCCAACTCCCATATTAGTTTAATGATACTAAAGTATGACATATTTTCATAAATAGGATTTCTATTCTTATCACCAGAAACATGCATCGCTTCAACCACAAGTGTAACTCCACTGTTCTACATGGTATTGTCCTTATTATGTTCATTATTATAGAATTTATAACCATTAATTACATAAGAATTATAATATAATACATACACACTTAGTCCTCCATCTAGACATCGAAATTCATTCTGAAATTGAGTCAGGATTTCCATCTAACTCGTTAAATATATGGTCTTAAAACCATCCTATAAACTATCGATTGTGTGTATTTGATATCCATTTTTCATCCCTTGATAGATTCAATTGCCTAATAATTTTTTTGGGGGTTTCTACATATGGTTCAAAATCTAAAATATTATGAAAAACATAAAGGTGGGCCTACTCCTGATCTATAATATTGATTGTGACAACCTCTATTCCAGAAATTCTTTCACCCACAAGCTACTCGGTGTGATGATATTTTGGTAGACCAATGATTTCCACACCGAACAGGTATTTAGAACAAAATTCAATAGCCTCCTCAACAATATATCACTCTACAATAAAACCCTCAAGGAAACTTCTATTTTTGACATACCCTTTCAAAATCTTCACATACCGTGCAATGGGGTACTTCTATCTATAGTGTACAGGACCACATAGTCGAATCTCTCTCACCAATTGAACCATCAAATAAACCATCATATCGAATAATTTTAGTAGTAAGAACATTTCCAATTCACATAATATGATAGAAATTCCTCTTTCCATACTTAGTAATTTTTTCGAGTCTATAACTTTTCTACATATATCTTTGAAGAAGAAACAGAGCTTTTTTAATGTATGATGGACATTCTTGGAAAAAATGAAACATAAATCTATAGAAATTAGATATTTCATCAAAATGTGGCAGTCATGTTATTTCATACCCTTTAACTTTAAATCGTTCATTGACACAATGTTCTTGATATTCGATGAATATCCCTCTGGAACCTTTACATCATTTAAGAAGTTTCAAAACTAATATATCTCCTTCCAGGAAAGAGTGTAAGTAGTTGGAGGAATAAAAATTCATTTTTCACCCTTAACTAGTGCCAACTCTTCTTGTATTCCCATGTCAACCATGTCCAACCAAGCCTTAATTCCATCCTTTGTTTTTTTGGGTGAATTTAGAAATGTACCTATGACATTATCACATACATTTTTTCAACATGCATAACAACAATAAATTGTTTGACGTACATAAAATTTCAGTATGGTCATTCAAAAAAAATGATCTCTTCTTCCAATTGGTTTCTATAAGGTTTTTCAAAAATTATTTACCAAAAGTAGTGTCCACATATTTTACATTCTCAAATAGTTGATCACCTATTAGTAGAGATGGTGTTTTATGTTCTTCTGAAATTCCATCAAATGATGTCGTCCAAGATTGGTACTTATGTCATTGGGGTATAAATATTCGATGTCCTAGAAACATGGTTTTCGATGAATGTTTCAACCTAATTGACTGTGTACCTTGTTTGCAGATAGGGCACCCATGACTTACTTAAATTCTATATCCTGAAAAATTTCCATAAGCAGTAAATTCATTTATCATTCCATGCAACATGGATCTCAATGTAAAATATTCATTTCTATAAGCATCATACAACGGAACACCTGAATCCCACAACAATTTCAAATCCTTGATCAATGGATCCAAATAAACATCAATATCATTACCCAGTTGTTTCTGTCTTGATTTAAGCATGGATAGCATGATATGTTTTCATTTTATGCATAACCACAGTGTCAAGTTATAATTTACCAACATAACCAACCATGTACTATGAGTGCTAATTTTAAAACCACGAGGATTCATTCCATTTGTAGATAATGCAAGATGAAGGTTTCTTGGATCATTTCCAAAATCAAGATACTTGTGATCGATTCTCTTCCACTAAGGAGAGTATACTGAGTGACATAGTTTCATATATTTATTTATTATGTCTGCATGCCATGTTAATTGGTCTGTGGTCTCCCCACTTCCATATAGGCACCTAAACCTTATAATGATTGGAAAGTACCATAAAACTTTTGTAGGACCGAATTCATCTTTATTTTATTGAGAAGAAACACACTTTGAATATTCCTAAGTTATTTTTGGTCCTTAAGAAATAGTATACAGTCATTCGGGTAGGCATGTATTCATTCATAGATCATACCCATCAAACATAGCATTCATTTGGCATCGTGTGTTTGGATCAGAAACTCATTATCTTCTTGGAGAAAGTCATTCAAGAGAGAAATTAATTTTGTAAAAATGGATTCACTCCATCTGTTGCCTTCTTTCAAATTATATAGCTTTAGTACAGCTGAAAATACTATAGATTTAGTGAAACCACCATACAAATGCGTCTTTTCACAACTCTTTAACTACTCAAACAATTTTGGGAAATCACAAAGTTCATCTTCAAATGTCCTTATCATTTACTTAATATTATCTTCATCATTATTCACATCTTTAATCACATCCTCAATATGGCCTTATTTATTTTCCACACTTTTAATCATATCAGATGTAACTCCCCGACCCTAGTTACCCAGAGTCGGTGCATTATTACGTAACATTGGCATGATCACAAAAGATCAAGTCTCGAAAGACCGATTAGTTTAGTAGCCTTGGAAACACTAGATACATTCATAAATGTTACATTACATCATAAAGTGAAAAATCACAATAACATAGTCTCCATAGTCCACACTTCTATCCCCTTCAGACTATCCCTGTAGGTCAGTCATAAAATATTTCTTCGCATCCTGGGAAAATAAAACATAGAAAGGGGTGAGCTCAGATGCTCAGTAAGGATAACAATACAGCGGAAACTTTCATAAATAAACATAAACATTTAAGAAATGTATAACTAAAACTAAAGCCTTTTAAACTTGAACTTCAGTATAATATGGAAAAAATGAAATGAAATAATGTCATTTACTTATTCACATGGATATTCTACTAGTCGAATAATCACATGCAATATCAATAACCACTTTCATAATGATGGAATGCATAATTCCAGACTATCATAACCACATAGTCAAGGCCTCGTGCCAAGACTACAAATAAGATTTTGTCAAGGCCTCGTTCCAAGACACTAGTTTGTCTCATAAGACCTACTGATACATCGAGGAGCTATAGCGGTCTCCACACATCACTTATTAAGTCCAATTCATTCCTTATATGAAAAGGTTTATACATATCATAAAAAATTACCAATAACCATAACATAATCGTATCACATAAAATATGCATAAAGGAAACATAAAATTTCCACATTTCAATCACAAGATATCAATACAACACATTAATATAATCAAAACATTATAAAAACCATTTTCAATACCAAAATAAAAGAAAAGTAAAACTTGGTATTTATTTTTCATTTAAAAAAAGTTATGGCTTGTAGAGGAATCTAAAACTCAAATAATGGTCACGGCGGTGGAGAAGTCGTTGTCACCGCATACGTAAGACAAAACATTCCTTTTTTTTAGTAAAAATGCTTCATATAAAAAGATTAATTTTGAATAAAAGTAAAATTAAAAGGGTTTTATACACCGTATAAAGTAAAGTTGTGTATAAAACAAAATATGCCTCAATGAAAGGAGATTGAGACGAAGTCCCTTACCATGTGTCCGACTTGACTCAATCGTTCTTTAATCTCCTGAATAATAAATTAGAGTTAATTTCTACTTGATTAATAACCTTTTTCAAGTTCATTATTCCTTTTATATCACTTATTACCATGTTATGAACATTATGTAATTATTTAAGTTAATAACGGTCGTTTTTCCGATCTTTGGTACTTGAGTCAAAAATAAACTTCTTATAATTACAAGTTGTTCATGTGGTAAAATATACATTATATCCAGAATTATATTCATTATGTAGATATAATATATATCATATATATCCATTATATAAACATATTTATAATATTGCATAACATTTAGAGGTAAGAAATGAAATGCACCATTCATGGAGACGGTAAGCCGTACGTACGCATGAACGCTACTTTCATTTCTATTTCGTATTTAATGGAATGAAATAATAATGATATAAAGGTATATTATAATTATAGTATAATATCATATATAATATCATTTACTACATCCTTTATACACCCCACATATGACATTAACGATTCAAATCACTTTGAGGGGGCGGTAGTCCGCACTTCCTAAAATGAAATTATCGTGTTTACCCATAATGGAAATCATAAAGATAAGACATAAATGAAAAAATACAAAAGAATAAGGAAAAAATAAACATAATATATATCATATATAAAAATAGTTTCATCATAATGGTCACCATGAGAGGTGTTAAAAGAAGATTGAACAATCATCGTTTCATGAGGCAGTAATTCGCCACCCACAGAAACAGTATGTTCTTTAACCATTTGACAAAAGTGTGTGTAAGTGTAAATAAAATCCTTCTCATACCAAAATCCTATTATATTTAATATACTGTTTTTGTTACAAAATAAAGTAATAAAAAGAGTTTAAGGGGTTGGATAAGCAAAATAAAACAAAAGAACATAAGAGAAGACATTACCTTAAAATCGGGTAACTCTTTTTGATTTGAGCCAACGTCTTCCTTGGGAAGACTTCTTCCCAAAGTGAGGATTATAGGAGTAATATAGGGAAGTTGAGAGAGTATTTTTTTAGAGGTTGGCCGAGCCAAATGGCTTTGAAGGTGTGAATAAGGTGGTAGAGGTGGGGGCCTTTTATAAGAGGAAAGGAGGGGCACTCTTGGAAAGTCAAGAAATGTTACTTTATTATATAATTATTTTAGGATTTTAAAGGTCCCAAAATTATATATTTCTAGTATAATGTTATAAGGGCTCTAAATCTACTCATACAATAGGTTTTTGACAAGTTCAAGTCTTAGATTTTACATTATCTTTTCATTTTATTTAAATCGTTAATTAATGGGGTAACCGCTACATCATCATGGTGTCATAAAAACATTAATTTATTTAATGTCTAAAAATTATAAAAAAAATATCATAATGTAGGAAATCTTTTTATCTTTCCAATTAATATTTATAGTCAAAAATATGATTTGTATAACCCCTTCTAAAAATTGTTTTAGTAAAACAATACATGTTTGTGACATTTTTATTTTTGCTCTAAATAAAAAGTTATTAATGTCATTTTCTTACCCAAGTGGCTCCATGGGTCCCCCAAGTTGACCCATGGATTTTATTGGTCGGACATGACTCATAAAATAAGTGTAGGATAAGTGTAAAGGTAATTTTATATTATTATATCATTATATTTACCTTAAATTACACTAATTACCTTTAATCGCGATTAATAGAACTTAAAAGTTACTATTCACCAAAAAATATTTTAATCTCATTGAACCACATTTTACTTTATAATGAAAATTATGTATGTTGGATTTTTGAAATTAAAATCACAGAGGTGGTAAAATTTCATTTAAACGAAAAATCAGTTTTTTAACTACCACTTAGTGGTTTCACTATTCATCAAAAATCGATGTTTTTCAGAAAAATACCAAAAATTAACCCTAAGATATATTTGATATTCCAAATTCAGAAATTATGTTCATTTTACCAAATTAAAAACATAAAATTTTCATTAATTATTTTTATATTTAATTCCCGCCGTCAAATCAAATAACGTGTTTTTAAGAAACAATGTCTATCAAAAGATTGACACTCATTTATGTCCAATTTCAAAGTGAAATTAATTATAATGACCACCATTGGATAAAATGGTAAAATTATATTCTAATTATAATTTAAAACCACACAATATTATAATTTATCACTATAAATTATTTTTATTAGAAAAGTTGTTTTTAAGTATTTTTCACTATTCATCGAAAATTGGAAGTTCTCAGAAAAATACCAAAAATTCAACATAGGCTAATTTCGATATTCCAAATACAAAAATGAAGTCCATTTTGAAATATAAAATTTATATAATTTCAAAAAGTGGGTATTACTATTCATAACGTCTACTTTGATTGGTCGCGGTGTGTTAGAATCTTGAACTTGTGTACAATACAAGTTATTGCATTATTAAAAGAAAAGTGTACCGTGGAATCTTGGGGTGTTACATAAGATGATATATAAAACGCACAGTTATCCCATCCACTCGCAACATTCACTTTTTCCCCATATTTATTCCAACATTTATAACTTTGATCTATTCTGTGACAGATCAAGTGTTATTCCAACTCCTATAGACTAACTTGTCTTGAATAAAAATAGTGTAAACATGGTAAAGGATTTGAGAAGTGTCATATGCATGATCTTTTTCAAAATTGATGAACTCTTTCACTCCATATTCATAATATCTTATCAAACTATTAGCATCCATCCATTTTTTATTCATATCCATCCAATTTGATTCATTGATATTAGTATTTAACAAAATAAATACACAAAATATTGATATAATGTAATGGATTTCCTAATTTTATAAAAATATAAACTTAAAATATTATGAAAAAACTACAGTTCAAATTTCCTTTGAAAACTATTTAAAAAATCACACTTGAAATCCCATTAAAAAAACAACCATTTACACAAATTCCTCTTTAAAATAAAACTTCCTTTTTAAAATAAATCAATCAGTTCCAAAAACTCTTTCAAAAAATCACAATTCCTTTTTTTAAATCATTCAAGATAACTTCATGACCTAACAATATTAATCATTTAAAACGAGTGACATCCCTCTAAGAAACATTTCAAAACAGTTGAATCATTTTAAAAGAGATACTTAGGCATTTTCTCAAAGACATAGATCCCAATATAGACACTTTATAAATGATACATATAAAACACCTTGATTCATCCTAAATAAATCAGTTTTGTATGATTCCATCACATTATTCCAAAGGTAGGTGTAATAATAATAATTTTCATAAGAATTTGATATTTTTCTCCCCACCATTGTATATCCCTTATCCATTCTTCCATTTTCCAATTATATAAATTATAATTAACCACAACACTAGAGTCCCAACATATATGTTCCATAGTTAGTGACCACACTCGCAACCAGGAAACACTCATGTCCTATTTACTACAAACATTGTATTATCCTAATGATCATTGGCTTACACCAAATCAATTTGTTATACACCCCAAGAACAATGTATATGTATCTCACATGAAGTACTATTGGTTCCTTCCTTTATAAATACACATAAGAAAATATATAAGAATGAACCCATTATATAATCAAAAATTTCTCAAGTGCCATTCATTTCACACAAAGAATTTCTCTATGCCACTCATCACTAGAAGAAACTGTGTTGCTTTCACAATCCTTTTAAGTACATCATGTATCAAGTCAAAATAATAAAATAAATGTGGTACTAAACTAATATATGGTATGATTTTCCATAGTCTATTTTATAAAATCTTCAAAAAGACTTTATAAATGACATTACAAAGACTAGTCATTTTAAAATTCTTAACTGAACTCATATCATTAACCTCTATAATTAAAGTGATGAGAGTATCATTATAATTATTAAGGGAATTATTACCTCTTCGAAACTCATTCATGAGGTTAACAGCATCAATTGTTAAAATATTCTATATTATTTTAAAGAAAATTTCATAAATAAAATCTATGTTTGGTACCTTTGATGGATGCATCAACCTAAATGTCACGACCAATTCATAACATTGAATATAAATAGTTATTAATTTATTCATATAATTTGTTAAATTTGTAATAAAATAATAATTTAGATATTTAGATATAAAATTATTCTAATAATAAAATATGATTTGATAATCACTTGAATGATATCATTTCTCCCTCTAAGGGGATTCACTATAAATTGCTTTTGGGTGGAAGGATTCATTACATGTGTTGTTATGGTTATTTGACTAGGGTGTCCAGAAAGTGTCTCATGTAGCTTTGGATAGGTAAGGATAACAAAATATATGTTTCCCTTATAACCCAATTTATCCCTTAATAAAAATATCAGTTTATTCTCCTATTAGGTAGGATTTTTATCCAAACAATATAAATTTTATGTGGTTTTCTTAATCCATTTATGTCATGCGTTTATCCTTTATTGCTCATTTTCCTCTGGGGGAGGTATTTTCAAAACCATGAGGTTATTGGAACTAGAAGTTAGAGATATGATGTGGTTACTTATCTGTATCTTTACTTATATGTTATGGTATATCAAGTTTGGGTATTTGTTTCAATTCAGGTATGTTTTGGAATTTCTCCCACTATGTGAAAGTTTCTAGGGTTTAATTTATGTTGTGGGGGTTTAACATTAATATTGTTGATTTGTGCCAAATCTAACTAGTGGTATTATCTCTTTTTATTATTCTACTATTAGTTTCAAAAAAATGGTATTAAATCTTGGTTACATAACATATGGTGATTATTTTATCAAGACTTGATAGAAAGTCTTGGTTTCAAGAGTACTAGGTTTCCTCTAGTGAAGTGGTTTTCTAAGATTTAGTAGAATTTCACTAGTAACAAAGTGGTAGTTCCATTTAAATGGGTAAGGTTTGGATTGATATTCAATGGTGGAGGATTCATACTTTGGGGAAAATGGCCTTACTACTCATGGAGAGTTAAAAAGTTACATTTATTTTGAATTAGTCAGAAGTGAGGTGTTCGTTAGAATGGGAAACCATTAGATGAAAGCATTAGAAATTTTTTTTAAAGGTGTGTCCAAGAGAATCTAGATCCAAGAGGGAATAAGGACATGCCTCCATGATTTTGAGAATTAAAGGTGGATTTGTAATAGAGGGAGGGATCAAAGAGTTTGATTGGTCGATGTTTTGGTGCAACAGTGGTTCTTGATGAGAATGTATCAATGCCTAGAAAGTGAAGTGTTTTGATCCATATCTAGGGAGATCATATTGATTCCTAGTAAATGTGAGAATGTAATCCCATACTAGGGAGAGTGGATCAATGTCTAGAAAGTACATTTCCTAGGTCCCACCCAAGTAACTGGGGTTTTCATGATAAATGAAATAGAAGAGATCAAAATCAATCATGAAGTCAATCACATACAATCTGAATGACACAAAAAAATATTCATCTCACCTTTAAACACCCTGAACTAAAATAACTCCTTTTTACCCATGTATACCAAATTACGAAAAAAATCAACCCACTTTATATAACCATCAAAATTAAAATATAATATAGAAAAAATATTCCCAAATCAAGAATATGTGAAGGACTCTGGGTGATGGTCTCTACGCGATTTACAGTGGTGTATTCAAACATTAAGTATGTGAACCTATTGTCTAATAATCTCATATATTATAAAAACATTTTGAAGCTACCCTTAAAAACATGGGTCTCATGTATTGAAATCATAAACAAATCCAAAATCAAACTATTTCCATCAAAAACATTTTAAATAATCCATTAATGAATTTATCACAAGAGGTAAAACAAATGCTCATTTCAAATAAACATTTGAAATTTATAAAACAATCCCTTTTAAAATCATTTTAAAATAAAAAAACCTCACTCTAAAACAATTTCCACATAAAAAAATTGTTTTATTTCAATGAAAAACAAAACTATATTATAATACAACACAAACCATTTGAACCATTTCAAAAATACTCATGATCATTTAAAAAATCATAATACATGAAAACATTCCATTTCAAAATGGAAAAATGAAATTTAAAAGAGAACCCATTTATTCCAAGATAAATACATAGTAAAACAGTTTAAATCATCACATGGATATCAAATATAATCATAATTTCAGGAAAAAAAATGTATTTATAAAGAACAGTAACACTTTTAAATAAAAAATGAAACAATTGCATTGAAAAATCTACTTAGAAGAAGAATAAACCAAGCTAAAACATGACACCTTCAATGGTGACCAACTAAATAAGAAATAAGACCTCCATTACAAGCCCTAAAGTTCCAAAACTCTAGGATTGAAATATCCCAAATGATCTCATCATACACGAGGGATCAAAACTAAAACAAAACCCAAATGATCCATGTAATGTATTTATTTTTTTGAAAATGATGAATCAAGTTATAATGCACACCTGTGGAGGGCTTTGTGACTGAGAGATTCAGTGGTAAGGGAGGAGGGGGATGGTTTTTGACGGTGGAGGAGGGCTTAGTGGTGGTGGATGAGGAGGATGAGAAGTCAGTAGGGGTGTCCAAACTTGTCCCGACCCAACTGGGTTGGGTTGGGTTGGGTTGGGTTGAAATTTCAATTTGAACGGGTTACATTGGGTTGACCCGTGGTTGGGTTGGGTTGGGTCATAGGTTGGTAAAAAATCGACCCAACCTGATCCAACAAACCCGACAGACTACTCCTCCCCTCATATGCATGTGCTGCCTCACTCCCCTTGGCAACTTGTCCTGTGTTGTGTGTCACCCCCCTTGCCTGCGTCGTATATTCTGTCACCCACCCTCTTATTCCTTCATTTCCACCACATATAGCCTCACCCTCTCCACCATCTTCCTTGTCCACTACCTCCATTGGATGGGACCATTGCGACACAAAATCTACCAAAGGCATCCCCCTCTTCCATCGCCTCCATCTCCATCCATCTCTACCACGACCATTGCATCCCTAGTTTCATCGGAGATGTTCCCCTCCACTTTGGTCTCTACCTTCATCTCCAATGTCAAAGAGCTCACTGCATTTAAGGAACTCTGGGATGAATTAGATCTTAAATCAGGTGGCCAGTGCCTCGAAGAGGCGAACAATGTATTGGTGGGGTGGTGCATCACGGAGACCTCACGCTTGACGACGACCACCATCTGGCCGGACACGATGATCTTCTTATTGTGTATGACCTTGAGGTGACACTCTAGTTGGTATGAAGGTCCCTTGTGTGGTACACCTAAGTGAAGGCGCCACACCCAGCTATCAGCAGAGTTTGTAACTACCTCCAAAATAGTGCATCATCTCGAGGGGTCACCACTGACCATCGTGGGGGTCACCGCCGACCATCATGGGGGTCACCGCTGACCATCATTGAGTGCTGATTTTTAGAGTCTATTTTTCACCGGGATAAGGGTTCCTCCTGGAACAATGATGAGGAAGATGAATCACCGAGGAGGGAGAAAAAGATGTGACCACACACGAACCACACAATTTATTAACCCGGAAGTAGAGAGTGGCCATTTTTTTTTTCCAAAACCCATCGACCCAACCTGATATGAGATGGGTTGGGTCATGTCGGGTCCAAAAAATCCCCAAACCCAACCTGACCTGACCCATAGACACCCCTAAGAGTCGGCATCTGAGGAGGACAAGGACGCAGCAGAGGAGAGCTCCACAGTGGCAGAGGACTTTGCAACGGCGGTGGGGGAGGAGGAGGAGGCGGCTGAGGAGGAGGAGGAGGACGCGGTGAGAGCATGGTAAGGCTTCCTTGAGAGTTTGAGTGGTCTAAAGGAAGGAGGAGATTGTTAGGGTTCATTTATAAAACCAGTAGAATCATTTATCAATGGTAGCTAAAAAGCACTAATAAATGTATGTTTTATCGGCACTAAATTAGAAAGTGCTGATAAAACATACTTTTATCATCGCTTTTTTAGCACTGATAAAGAGAGGTCTTTATCAGCACTCAAAAAGCGCTGCTAAAAGGCCTCTTTATCAGTGCTAAAATATTAGCGCTTATAAAAACACCTCTTATCAGTGCTTTTTTTAGCGCTGATAAATGCATATCTTTATCAGCGCTAAGAAAGCGTTGATAAAACTATAATAATAATAAATTATTAATATTTTTATATATATTTATAAAATTACATGTATAATAAATATATATTTATTTATTTATAATAATAACTATAAATAAATATATATTTCTTTATATTTATATATTTATTATATTTGTAATTACATATATTTTTAATATTTATTATAAATATATACCTGTATTTATTTATAACTATAAATATAAATATTTTTATATATTAATAAATATATTTATTTAATTATATATAACATTATATATGAAAATAATAAATATATTTTTTATAAATTAATAATTATTTAAATAAATATATATTTATTTATATTTATAACTAATAAAAATTTATTTATTTATTTATATTTATAACTAATAAATAAATATATATTTATTTGTACTTAAAAATTATAATAAAAAATATTTATTTATAGTTGTAATTATAAATATATATATATAATAATTATAAATATATATATATAATAATTATAAATATATATATATATAATTATAAAATTATAACAAACAAATTTATAATTTTATAAATATATATAATTAATATATTTAATATAATTTTTATAATTATTTAAATATATCTACATTTATTTAGATTATAATTATAACTAATTGTATTTATTTATAAATATTGGTAGATAGATATATATAATTAATATATTGATTATAATTATTTAATTATTTAAATATATCTATATATTTATTTAGGAATTATCATTACAACTATTTATATTTATTTATAAATATTTTTATATATTTATAAATATATTTATTTAATTATATATTTTTAACTTTATAAGTAGTATAATAAATATATTTATTATAATTTTATAATATATATATTTATTTATAGTTATAATTAACTATAAATAAATATATTTATAAATATTTGTATATAATTATAAATATATTTATATATATATATAATTATAATATATATATTTATTATAATTTAATAATTACTTAAATATATATATAAATATATTAAAATTAAAAATACTTATTTTTAAAATATATTTATATATAATTAAAATTTAATAATTATAAATATATTAAATATATTTATTATTTAAATATATTTATTATTTAAATATATTTAATGTGATTTTATAAGTTTTTTTTAGAACATAATATTCATATGGGTAACATGAATTACTCATATACATACATAATAAAAAATGATCCATCACATATATGGACAATATGAATAATAAGAAGGGTGTAATATATAAATGAACATTCATGATGACACATAACATATACGCATGCATGATCAATATATTTATTGACCTAATTCATTAGAAACACATATATATTTAATAATTATAATTATAAATATATATATTAAAAAATTATTTATATATATTAATTATAAGTAAAATAAATATATTAAATATATTAAATATAACAAATATAATGAATATAATGAATCTAATAAATCTAATAAATCCAATAATTCTAATAAATCTAATAAAAAATATAATAAATCTGATAAATCTAATAAATATATTTATTATAATCTTATAATTATTTAAATATATATATATATATATATATAATTATAATCTTAGAAATACTTTTTTTAAACATTATATATATATATATATAAATTATTAAAAAAATATTAATTATAAACATGCATTTTTTATTTAATGTATACAAATAAACATTATTTTTGAATATAAATATAATAATTTTATATAAATTCATAATATTATTTATTAAAAACTTTTATCATCGCTAAAAATAACACTGATAAATTACCCTTTTATCAGTGCTAAAAAAAGCACTCATAAAAGGCACACTTTTATTAGTGTTTTTCTTAGCGCTGATAAAGTGTACATTTATTAGCGCTTTTAGATAACGCTGATAAAGGTCCCCACTTTATCAGCCCTTTCTACTTAGCACTGATAAAACAAGGCGCTTCCCTTGCCTCATTTTGTGGTAGTGGAGGTATGATTAATTTAAAATCAAATGGATTATCACAAAAGAAGTAATTGAATCAAAAGGAGTAGGAGGAGAACCCTTACCTTGATAAGTAGCTTCTTAAAGATTAGGAGGACTCCTTAGAACCTTGGGTTATCCTTGGGAGGGATTTAGAGATGGATATAGAGTGTAAATTCATGATCAATTCATTTAGGGTGTAGAGGGATGAGAAATGGGTGGGAGTGAGATCCTTTTATAGGTGAAAATGAGGGGGTTTTCATGAAAACTGAAGTTAGGTAAGGGGTAAGAATGGCATCACATGAGTATTAGGTATATTTGGTGAGTTAGGTAAGTTAGGTGGGGAAATATTGGTGAGACGTGTAGGTATTAATTTCTAACCTAACAAAGTAATTCTAGAAGTTCCAAGTGCTAAAGTTATTTAGTAAAATTTGAGCCACAATAGATAACTCATTTTAACACTTATTAATCTTTATTAAATATTAATCATGGTTATTATTTTATCACTAAATATATAGGATAACCATTATAACCAAATTTTGATGTTTTAAATATGAATTTTGGCTCCATTTAACCTAATTAAATTTCTAAATTTAATAAATTTGACTTTTAATTTAAAAACATGTAACATCTAGAAAAAAGTTTTTTTGTAGAAAGATGGTGTTTTAATTATTAGGTGTTATTAAATTAATTTAAAATTAATATCAATTAAATTAATGTTAATTTATTTTTATATAATTATAAACATCATATTATATTCTTAAATTAAAATATATCAATTTAATTAAAAAAATACACAATATTTAGAAATCTATCTTTCTTTGAAAAATAACTATTCTACCATGGTAACTAATATTTATCTTGGTAACTTAATTTTATGCCTAAAAATGAAATTGAACTTGTTAAAAAATTTTAAAATAATGGTTAAAAATATTCAAATTATTTTATATGATTCACTTTCTATAATTGATAAAAAATCAATTTTAATATAAGCATGTATGATGAATAAAAATAATTTTAAGAAACATGTATCTTCTAAGCATAAAATAAATTTATTACTTTCCTAGTAATAATAATTGAATGTGTTTTAACTTATTTTATTTTATATATTATCAATACTTTTCATTTAAACCATTATTTATCCATGATATAATATCCTTCATAACACATGAAAATACTATTTTTAATAAAATGTATTTTTATGCAAAAAATGATTTTATTTGTAATTTAGCTATATTGATTGAATTTTTTCAACACATTCATAAAAAAATGTCATTTATTTTTATTTATACATATATTTCATAATTCAGTTATATCTATATTTACCTATCAATTCAACATGTACATTTTAATAGTTATATAATGTTTTGCAGTTCATTTTGGTTCGGTGTTGCCTGTGAAGAAATATGTTGAACACGTTTGACTTAGTTAAAGGAAAAAATGTATTAAAATTTCATGTTGTTAAATTTAATGACCTCCTCTAAATCCACAAGTTCTTGTGTCATCCATAAACACAAATAAACTAGTTACTTAATAATTATTACAAAATTCTCTAATTGGTATAGTAAGAACCAAACTCACTGGCCAATCTCACAATTTTGACTCCACGAGCAATAGGTTTCAGCCCACTCTTGATGAACCCCAAACCTATGAAACATGAAAAACTCAAAATTAATACCTAAATCAGTGGACAATTTGACCCAAACTCAACCAAAACACTAAATAAATCCACCAGGAAACATACCTTTTGGAAAATGAACGATGACATCTTGAATACACCGTCTTGAGATGTGCTCTATGAGCCGCATATAAAATCCCCATAAAACAAAATTATTTCTCCATTATCTAGTGAAATAATTCATATGAAACCTTATATGAATGCACAAAAAATTAGGGAAATAGGGGAGGAATAGCAAGGAGAATTAAGGATTAGATCGTATAAAGAATAGTGTGATGAAACACTTTGGAACCACCTAAAATTTAAAAGAAGGGGGGGTTGGGTTTGGGCACCCTTTTTACATGTTCCCATTTGAGAGAAAAACTCAAGGGATTTCTAATTTTGAAACCCCCTTGTACTTTTAAAAAAAAATCAGTCGGCATGTTTCCCAACATTAACCATAGTTCACACTTTGAATTTTCAAGGCAGTATCCCCCTTCACCCCTCTTCTCCATTCACACCCTAATGGAACCCCATAAATTATATTCATGGAATGAATCGTCTATAGATACTACTTTCATACTACACATCTACCTGACTATTCCCCAAAATCCTCCCAGACACCTAAGACACCACTAGATCATTAACCCCCATCTGAAAACATTGGTTAGATATATTAAAATTATCAAGAACCCAGCCTGAGTCCCAATTTTAAAAATTAAATCATCACTAAAAAATCTCAAATTCCATCAGGAATTTCCAACCCATAAAAATGTGGTTCATTACAAACTCCCCACTATAATGCTTTTAATCCTAAATAAATTATGGTAGGCCTCTGACCATGAACTCAAACCTACCTTGGTTATAAACTCAGTAATAAAGATTTTCATTTCATCTTAAATTTCCCAATAAGTTTTCATTGTGAAAATCCAAAAAACAAGCCAAAATTCACTAAATTTCCTCCAAAACCTCAGTTCAGTCCCCGAACCATGTCAACTACATTTCAAAAGATGCTCTTTAAACTGTTTCTACCTCACTACATCCATTTCTATGCAATAGAACCAGTTAGTCTATCCCTAACCAACTTTCCTCAAAATAAATCAACCTCAACCATCAACGTACCACCACACTACCTGAACACAATTCCTTACTCCAAGAGGCATCACCATGCCATACAACACCAACACTAAGGCCCCACTTATACCTCAATCCATGACATCTTCCTCCCTTTATTACTCAATAATTTACGCTCCAAATCGATGCCTTATGTATGTTTCATCACATGATTCAACCACTAAATCACATAATGAATTGTGGTTCACCCCCTAAATCATGTGAATAGTCATGATTCACCTCATGAATCATGTCAAAAATTGTGTTTTACCCCATGAATCACACCACGACTGCACTAGCTCCCAACATCATGACTACCTAACAACCTAAGCCTTGCCCTACTAAATCATCACCCAAACTCCACCACCCATGTTTCATATATTATCATGCATAATGACTGTATGTAGCCACTCCTCACACACCTAAGCCCCAAACATGAGACACTAATCACTAAACACCAAGATGGTGGCCAACAACACTTGTCGATTCGAAAACACTTAAGTATCAACAACTGATTCATCAGGAGATTTATCATGATTACCACCATAAGACTCTTCTACCAATGGTTGATTCTGGTTCATGGTTCTTCACACCATATGAATCACCTATCTAAAATACAATTTAATTGAACCTAACCATAGACCCATCAAATACACATCAAGCACTCCAACCCATAAAATCATCAAAACACATCCAGGATCAAATACCAGAACCCACCAAAATACATTCAGCTACTCAAGCCTCATGTCAAGCATTCATCCCATGGCCCTACCACATGAGGCTCCCTAGATACAAACATGGAATACATGATTAAATTAATAATAAATAACCCGAGTCACTCTCAATAAACCACATAAAACCAAGAAAACTCATCCTACACAAGGTCTAATTTCTTTTCCCCATCATCTGACCAAAAGAAGTTTGCACCCACTAATCACACAGGGAGGTTTCTAGAAAAACATGTCACATAAGATGAACACACAATTTAAGCACTTGGTTTATCCCATTTAAATCAAAAAATGCAAGTAGGGAAGTTTACATGGTAGCAGTCACTTATTTAAAAACCAATTCAAATCATTTTACATGAACCAAAACTCACTTGACTTTTTGAAATGCCCCTTGGCTTCCATGGGTTTTCAAAAAAACTACAGTCACCAAAATTCTTATCCTAACCAATTTTTTTTTTCTAAAAATCAATCATGTTTTCAAAAAACCATTATTAAATACAATTCCGAAATTCACTTTCCTTATATTTTCTCAAAACCAAAAAAAACTAAATAATTTTAGAACCACTTTCTCCACAATCCATTTCATAAAAACCATTTCACACACACCTCACACTACCACATGAGTTTTTCTTTCAAAACAAGGTTTTTCTCAAAATTAAAAAATCAAAAAAATTGTTTCCCTGTGGAGGTCAAGTACACACATCACAAAAAATAATCAATAACTTAGAAAAAATCCCCTCATATACATATTAATCTAATCACCTATTATAATACATCAGATAAAACATCATTTATATTATAATTTTTTAATTAATATAGATTTTGATGAGGCATACCCTAAGGATGCCACTATCATGATGAATATACAACTAACTGGCTCCTCATTTGATCCATATGACTCATAATGAGTCTCATCCATACCATATTAGGATTCTTGGTCCAAACCAACACCTCACTCATCCTAGAGTGCCTAGTCCCTACACCAGACATCCCTTGGAAACTTGTGTTTTGGAAGATGTCATGTGGGTTAAAAATGCTCTAGATCTGCCTCTTAAGTCATGAAAACCTAAATCCACCTCTAACTGCACTATCACATCCCAAGACATGCAATGATACCATTTTATAATGCTCTGGACCAAGCTGATTGAATAAAACCCATGTGAGGACATTGTAACACCTCAAGCACTCTTACTCATATACCAGAGGATGCTGACTAGTAGCGAGGTCCTAACATAGTTGTGGGGAGACTATACCCTCTAAAATTAGGATTTAGGGTTATGTTTGGTCTATCAAAAATTCAGCATGACCCATTTTTATAACATACATCCTAAAAACCTATGGATATAAAACCGAGAGCCGCATGGGGCCCTTACTATCTAGAATAAAATCTATAATCTGTCATATATGATGCATCAAAACACAATAGAGAAACAATATACAAGCATGGTATAAAAATATTCATATATAAATAAAATTCATGCTAGAAAATAAGTATTTAACCATAACTAAAAATAAAAACATGGTCTCTGTAACAACACACATGCCATCCTTCGATATCCATAGCCTCCAAGACCTTCTGAATAAACCACATGTCCAGCTCTAAGAGATACCTATGACTTGAGAGAAAATAGGAAATTCTACCCATGTACATCAAAAATTGTGCCATGTATATAGTTAAGGGGGAGTACAATGACCTAGTAGGAATCCGCAATTCCTTAATAATACTGAGTGTTGTTGTGATCAAGTGGGTGTGCATGCAATTCATATAAATAGGTGCAATCATGTTCATTCAACACACATATAATTACAAAATTCAAGTCATCATGTGTTAACCAGGACACCATGAAAAATAATCCAACCTACTTCAAATCCATGTTAGAAGGAAGAAGAAACCTTGTATCATAATATAACCCATACCAAATGTCACAGGGTAGGGTTCCAACCAAAATAATGTCCAACCTAAACTCAAGGACTTAGGGTGGGGCGTCATCCAAACCTCAGCCCACTACCCAAAAGAATAGTACATGATCATATATTCATAATCCTCAATCCATGCCTTATCACTCAAGGGAGGTCGATAATTTATACTTCATTCCAATCCATGGATTATCCCTCGGGGCATTCCATGATCTAGGCCTATGCATGGAAATTTCCAACAGACACACTGACCCATCCTCGCACACTCAAGGTTAGTCATAATCAAGCACTCATACCCATCCTCATGGACTTTGGGGTGGTCACAATCAAGCATATTAACCCATCCCTATGGACTTTGTGGAGTTTAAAGTCAAGAAATTCGGCACATCCTTTTAAACTCTAGGGAGCTCACAATCAAGAACATTGAGGAAACAAAAAATAGGGAACATATACTATCTCACAACTCACCAACTCAAGACCACTGAACTAGACCCTCAGGACCTAGTCTTATGTCTTGAACACATCCTAATCTTCATCTTGACCCTCTAAAGGTACCATCACATCTATATGGACCAAATTTTCACTTTGATACTAAACCATTTCTCATGGGACTATACACAAAACACACATCATTATGCATCATAAAATTTCACTCAGGGCTAGCCACACAAAACATGCATCATCATGCAACATTGTACATATTGAGAAAGCACAAATAGAAAGAATATCAAGCACACAAGATTTATAAAATAAGGTATTTCCCTTATTAGGTAAAACATACTAAAATAATTCAATCCAATCCCTTCTGGATAGCCTTTAAAAAACAAGTCAAATATCTCTTTTTAAATAATTTTAATAGGAATCACATGTCATTTTACTCACATTGAAACTTGGATCAAATACCATCAAAACAATCTTTATAAATTATATTTTTATTTTGAAATACCATTTCAAAACCCTTTTTCCCTTTGAATTTTCCATCTCAATCAAACCTATTTTTAAAAATAAACCATTTCCCTTTGAAATTTAATGTATGGAACCAAAAAAACCATAAATAGGGCCATTGGAACTCATTTGAACATGGCCACACCGTTGAACTATTTATCCAGTTGTGTGTCCCATGTTTACTATTAGGTTGATGTGAGCTCATACCAACCTTGTGGAAACTCACACAAATCATGTAGCATGTAGTTAGATACACTAATAATGGTATACAAACATAAAATAACCAAAATAAAAAAGATACCCAAATAAATTCAAGGCCTCATACCTCAACTAACATTATGATAATTCATATAAGGCTCGTACTGACCTCCACTAAACCCACAAGCAGTAGTATCATACACAAACACCAATAAATTAAATAATTAAATAATTAAAACCAAATTAAAAAATTGTAATAATAGGTGACAAAATCATTGAGTATTCTTGTAGTGTTTAATCCATGATATACAAGATTTGGACAACTCCGGACGCACCCTTAAACCTAAGAAACACAAATTCCTTAAAAATAATACCTGAATCGATGGCCAAATTTACCCAAATTTGGAAGAAACCTAGAATAAATACATTGGTACACATAAATTTTGAAAAATAGTAAATGGAAGATTGAATATTCCCTCTCAAGATATCCTCTAAAATCTGTATGTGAAATCCCCATTAAGCACAATGATTTCTCTATTATCTGGAGAAATCATTCTTTTAAAACCTAGGATGGTCACACTAAAAATTAAGGAAATTATGGAGGAAGAAAAATGAAAAGATAGGGGGAGATCATATCAAGAATAACATAAAAAAATGCTCTAGAACCACCCAGAATTGACAGGAGTAAAGGGAGAGAGGGAGGTTTTTCCTCCCCTTGTCTACACACCCATCTAAGAGAAGAAACCAAATGGGTTTCTAATTCAGAAAACCCCCTATAAATTTTTAAAAAAATCAGCCAAAATGTTTCATATTGTGAACCATAGTTCACCCTTATTCCACATTTAAACCCTAAAAGAATCCTATCAATTACATTCATGAAATTAATGAAACATTCACACCATGAATAGACTATAATTAATAATTTCTTATAGTATGGGAACATGACTCTTCCTCGACATCCTCCCAAACACCTAGTGCACTAACCAAACCTTAACCACTATCTAAAAAAAATGGTACAGACATTAAAATTCTTAAGAACCTATCCTGAGCCCCAATTCTCAAAATAAACCCATCAACAAATGAGAATTTCAAATTACCTAGGTAATTTTCAACCCATAATGATGTGGGTCACTACAAACTCTACACCATAATGTTTCCCGTTATCAAGAATCTATGGTATTAATTTAACCAAAAATTATGACCTATCTCAGAAATAAACTTAGATTTAAAGATCTATGTTTCATTTCCAAATTCCCAACATGCTTCTACTTCGAAACTCCAAACACCAATCCTAGATTCACCATATTTCCTCCAAAAAACACTGTTGGATCCTCAAAACACATAAAATGTGTCTTAAGTTATGCTATCGAAACAATTTCTACCTCAAAAGATCTAATTATAGGAAACAACACTCATTTCTCTATCCTTGACCAACTTTCCTCAAAAGTGATCAGCCTTAACCATCAACGCGCCACAACACTACCCGAACATGATACCCTACTCAAAGAGGAATCAACATTCCATCCAAAAATCACACCAAGGTACCACTAATACCTCAAGTTGTGACACCATTTTCCCTTGATTCATCAATAATTGAAACCCCAAACTGATGACTTCACTATTATTCATCACACAATTCATTCCTTGAATCATGATATGAATCATGGTTTACCCTAGAACCATGCTAGGAATCATGATTCACCTCATTAATCATGTCACAAATCATGGTTTACCCCATGAATCTTTCCAAGACCACACTATATCCTAGTATTTAGCCTACCTAAAGACCCAAGCCTTGCTCCAATAAACCAACCCCCAAACTCCACCACTCACATTTTTTCTATTAACATGCGTAACAACTACATGTAATGACTTTCCTCACACCTAATAAGCATAAAAACTAAAGACACCCATCATTAAACACTGATATGGTTCCCAACCACAACTATCAATCAAAAAACACTGAAGTTTCAACAACTTATTCATCATGGTACTTATGGTGATTCCCACCATAAGACTCTACTACCAACGACTAGTTCCATCTAATGGTTCTCCCTACCATAGGAATCGACTATCGAAAACACAATTCAACTATTCCTAACCATGCACCCATCAAATTCACATCAATTTTTCTAACCCATGACATCATCAAAACACCTAAGGGTTTAAATCCCTAAACCCATCAAAAAATATCTATTTACTTGAGCCTCATGTCAACCATTCATCTAATGGGATCATCACAAGAATATCCTTAGAAACAACGACAACATACTTGTCGAAATAATGAATCAATAACTTGGGTCACTACTAATAAACCACTAAAAACCAAGAAAATTTAGATTGCATAGTTATTGGTTTAATTTTCCTCATTATCTGACCAAAATAGGTTCACACCCTCTAATCACACATGGTGGTTTCCAAATAAACATAAAACACAAACTAATAACAAAATTCAATCTCCTACTATACCTCAACTAAAACACAAAATCCAAGTGGTCTGGTATACAAAGTACTAGTAACTTATTTCAAAACATATTCAAATCATTTTATACACACCAAAACTCACATGAGTTTTCAAAAAATCCCTTAGTATCCAAGGGTTTTTACCAAAAACTGAAATCACAAAAATTCCAACCCTAGTCAGTTATTTTTTCTAAAAATCATTCTCATTTTCCAAAAACCATTTTCTGAATTCCAATTCTAAAATCTATTTTACTTAAATTATATCAAAACCAAAAAATCCAAAACTATTTAAAACCCACTATCTCCATGAACCATTTCAATAAAACAATTTCACCCACACCTCATACCACTGCATGAGTTTTCTTTTCAAAACTGGGTTTTTCTCAAAATTCTAAAATTACCAAAATTATTTCCCTATGGAAGTCGAGAAAACACATCACAAACGATAATAAAAAATATATGTAAACAAGACCCTCATATCAATATTAATTTAATATTACCTTTTAATATATGCAAGAAATCATTGAATATATTATAAGTTGCTCAATTAATATAGATCTCAATGAGGCGTCATGTCAAACAATAGTACCTATAGGCATATGTATAATGCCTTGAGCATGAAACTATCACAATGCATATATAACTCACTATATCCTCAATCGATCCCTATGACTCATCCTAAGTATCATCCATACCACATTTAGATTCTTGTTCAAACCAACACCTCACTCAACCTAGAGCACCCAGTCCATACAATAGACATCCCCTAAAAACACTAGTAGAAAAATAGATTTTCACATTAATCTTTTGACATCAGTTTTTAAGTAACCAATATTAAAAAGGACTTTAACATTGGTTTTTATTAAAATTGAGTTTAAAATATAATTTAAACATATTTTAAAAAAAAATAAAGTTAAAAATGTAATTTTAATTTCAATTTTTTAAAAAATAATGTTAAATATATCTTTTAACATTAGTATTTAGAAAACTCGACATTAAGATCATAATATTAACTACTTTTAACTTCATTTTTACTCAAAAATGGAATTAAAAGTATATGTTTAATGACTTTTAATATCATTTTTAAAAAAATTGATGCTAAAAGTCCTATTGAATTTTTTTTAAACATATACTAATTTTTCAATTTTTCAAATCACGCACTTGTGAATTTTGACTCCTCGCTTATGAATTAATTACATGATTTTGAAATTTTTCTCTATCTTATAAATACATTAACCCAATCACATAATTTTGATTGAACAATTTATTTCTCTCACATTTTAATTTCTCGATCTACTCCTATTTCATCTTTTGATTTATTTGGAGTAGTAATAAATATTTATTGTAGTTTTTTGTTGTTTTATTTTCATTATATACATTTAATTGAAAATATTCATTTTTTTGTTGAATATGATTATTTAAATTATATTTAAGCTTATATATGAGATTTGTAAGACCATTCCCAAGATGCATCATGAGTTTTTCATCACAATTTAATGAATATCAAGAAATGATCTCTAAAGATAGAGTAAATGAGTGTAAGTATATAGAAGAATAAAAAACATTAACTCTAATTTGTTCATTTAGTTTTTGTAATTTATGGTTGAAATTTTATTTTGATCAGTGTTATGTTACGTGTACGGATATTTTATTTTCAATTTTTTTAACTTTTCATGTCATTTATCTATATAACTGATGTGAAAAAATGGTTTTTCATGTCAGTTATCTATATAACCGATGTGAAAAGTTATTTTCTACATCATTTATATATATATAACTGATGTGGAAAGTGTTCTTACATGTCAACTTGTATTTTTCTAGGACCTTTCCATGTTAGTTTTATATAACTGATGCTAAAAATTATTTTCAATGTCACTAGCAATAACATCATTTAGAAATTGATGTTAAAAAAATTGACATAAAAATGATTTTTTCTACTAGTGGAACTTTTTTTCGATCAATTATATATTTTTCAATAATTCTATTGGTCTACCTACCAATTCCCATAATCTAAATCCATCTATAACTATACTATATCATCCTAAGACATGCTCTGTTACCATTTTATAACATCACAAATCGGGTGGCCTGAACAGAGCCCACATGGGAATGTTATAGCACCTCAAGTGTGCCTCCCTGTATGGAAAATATTACTGATGTATCAAAGGACTAACACAAACATGGAGATAATATTCCCTCTAAAATAAGTCTTGAGGGTCATGCTCGAAACTAGCCTATATGATGTATCAAAATGAAGGATGACAATAATATAAAATTATGACATAACAATCATATATAAATAAAAGGCACACTGGACAGTACATAATGAACCGTAACTAAAAAACCTCCATCCCAACTCCCATAGCATCTTACCATAACCATAGCCTCCATGACTTTCTTACTAAACCATTCATCCATCTCCAAGCAATACTTGTGTCCTCGGATAAAACAGTAAATTCTACCCACATACATCAAAAATCGTTTCATGTACATAAAAAAAGGTGAATATTATAACCCAATAATAATCCCCAATTCCTCAAAAATAATAATTATTATTATGATTAATTATATGTTTATTTAATACATATAAATAGGTGTAGTTGTGTTTGTGTAACATACCCAACCAAAAACTTAACACACAATGCACATAGAATTACACAAGTTAGGTTGTTTTATGCTAACCAAGCCATAAGAACACCTAAACTTACCAACTTAGAATCTATACTGGAAATAATAAGTCACCTTATATTATAACCTAACCTATATTTAATGATTTAGGGTAAGGTAAAAACTGAAATGATGTCCTACCCACACCTGAAGACTAGGGGTGCAGGATCATCCAAACCTTAACCCACGACCTGAAGGAACATGGCACAATCATATGTTCATAATCCTAGGACCATCCCTTCTCAATTAAGAGAAGTTAATTGTCTATTTTTCATTTAAATCCATAACCCATCCTCTAAGGTGTTCCTCGACCCAAGAAAACTCACGGTAAGGTCAAACATGCACACTGATCCATCCCTGCATGCTCAAGGGGGGTCTCAATCAAGAAATCTAACCCATCCCCCTGAACTTTGGGGAGGTCAAAATCAAGAACACTGAACCATCCCCATATACTATTAGGTTTTCACAATTAATCATAGTGACCAATCCCCATGGACTCTAGGGAGGTCACAATCATGCATACATAGGAAACAACAAATAGAGCACGCAACCCATCTCACATCTCACTGACACACTATCAGGGAACTTGTCCCTTAGGACCTAGTCCAACATCTTGAACACATCAAAATCCTCATATCAACCCTATTAGTATTCCATCACATAAATTTGAACCAATCCATCACATTAATACAAAACTAGTTCTCACTGGGCTACACACACAACATGCATCATCATGTATCACACATTTTATCACAGAGATACCCACACAATATATGAATCATCATGCAACATGTTATGCACCATGAAATAACAACTATAAAGCATATAAATCACACTGGATTTAGAAAATAGTGCATACCCCTCATTAGTTCAAATAGAACAAAACAATTCAATCCAATCACTTTAAAAAAACCTTTAAAAAACAAGTCAAATCTTCCTTTTCAATTAATTTTAAAAGGAACCACATTCCATTTTACACGCACCTGTCCTTGGACCAAATCCCATCAAAAACATCTTTAGAAAACCCATTTCTATTTTGAAATACTATTTCAAAACCCATTTTTCAAATCACTAATTTACTTTGAAATTTTAAATTGAATCAAACACATTTTTTAAAATACATTTTAAAAAGAAACCATTTCCCTTTATAATTCAATGCACACTACTATAAAAACCCATAAATAGGGCCACTAGAAATAATTAGATTAGGGTTCCACCATCAAACCATTTATCCATATATATGGTCCATGTTGACTATTAGGATGATGTGAACTCATCATAACCTTATTAAAACTCACAAAAATAATATAGCATATAGATAGATATGCTAATGAGAGAACACAAATATAAAATCACCAAAATAGAAAGAGACTAAAAATAAAGTCAAGGTCCCCTACCTCAACTGACATTTTGATAATTCCTCTAAGGATCATACCAACCTCCACAATACCCATGAGCACCTATCTCATCCACAAACACCAATAAATTATTAATTAAAAAATCAAAACCCAATTTCTAAATTATCATAATAGGATCCAAACTCATATAGCTCTACCATAATTTTAAATCCATTAAAAAAGGGGTGAGATCCACTCCTTGTGAACCACTGAACCTAGGAAATAAAAAATCCCCAAAACTAATACTTGAATCAAAGGCTAATTTTACCTTAATTCATCCAAAACCCTTAAGAAATCCACTGAGAAACATACCTTTTGAAAAATAGTAAATGGTAAATTTAATATTTCCTCTCAGGACATCCTATATGAGAATTATACAAAATTTCCTTCAGTGTAATGATTTTTCTATTCTCCGGTGAAATATTTCTTCTAAAACCCTATACGGCCACACCAAAAAAATAGTGAAATGAGGGAGGAAGAACAAGGGGGGTAAAGGAAGAGATAATAATAAGAATCATGAAATAAAACACTCTAGATCCACCTAAAATAACCTGTTAGAGACATTTAATTACTTGGGATCCCATCTAAAGCCCTGGTTCTCAAAATGAACCTAACAACAAATGAAAATTTCAAATTCCATTAAGAATTTCCAACCCATAATAATGTTGTTCATTATAATGAAATCCATATAAGAGGGTTATTTCTTGAGTTCGTGAAGTTAAAGCATATGTAAAAGAATGTAATATTCACATAGACTATAAAAGAAGACCACATAGCCACATGAGGTGGTCTTTATTTGCAATGAAGTGATGGTCATTCAGCCGACTGCATGTATGTTTATGTGGAAATATTTTATGTGGAAAATATTTTCATGGTGTCATGTGAGGAGGTTTTTTTACACTGTCAAAAGGAAGATGGAATTACATGAATGGGATTTTTGGTGAAGGAGTGAATAGTAATTTGTGATTAGTGGATTTTTTTTTGGGTCCCTTACCTGTATAAGGACCTCTTAATCACTTTGTTTTCACTGAGCATGAGTCACGATAGGATTTAATTTTTTGGGAATTACACTAAGTCAGAAAGTGTTATTCAATGAACAACAACCACATAAGGGAGTACATAGAATCAATTTGTGAGAGGAGTTACATGGTGAATAGTGACCACATATGGCATACATGGATGCCAGTTACATAAGACAGTTCTTGAAGTATGAGTACATGGGGCATTTCATGTAAGATATAATGTGGTGGGGTCATGTGGTGGAAATTATGTAGTGCACATCATGTGGTGAATAATGAACCGTGTAAGGATAATAACATTATGAAAATGAGTTTTTCAAGAATAAAATCTTATGAGAAAAGTAGGTTTTAATATCTCATGTGAAAAGGTAGATTCATGACAATCTCACATGTGTGTGAAACAAATAAAAGGTGATTCAAAATAATAGAGGAAAATTTTATAAGAGAAGTGAGTTAACTTCAATTGAGAGAGCATTGCATTCTCAAAGTGTGATTGGTTATAAACTAAGGGGATATTGATTTCACTCTGAACATTGTAACAATAATACTCTATAGTGGATTTTGGTACATTTTCACATCTCATTTGTATGATCCTTAGACTAGCTCAGTTAGGGTGAACCAAGTAAAATTATTGTGTCTCTTTTTTTCTAACTAAAAACTCTATTTTTTTATTTTCAAGATAGTAGACTTATGGTTGTTTGGTATCCAGAAGAACCATAAAAACGAATTTAGTCCAGGAAGGATTCCAAATTCAACAAGATATAAAATTCAAAAAGTCAAATTAAGGAAGACCAAACCTGAGGATACCTTGATCCTTGAATCCCATGCATCAGCTAAAGTCATTTTTCCTGCCATCATCATCAAGAGATCACCACCATCGACATCATATCCCTATCACCACTAGTGCTGATAACTAGCTAGAAAATTCTTTCCAAAATAAAATCACTAGGGAAAACCTTCTAAAAACCAAATAAACTCTGAGAACCAGTCAACCAAAGAACCATAAACCATGCCACCTTAGTTATCATCCTTAACAACCATAAAGGATAAAACACACTGAAGATCAAATAAACCACAAAATACCCCATCAAACTCATTATCATCTCTTGACCATCATCATCGTCATTAGCTGACATCATCATCCAATTCACCATCACCCCACAATCAACATCACAAACCCATTTTTGAGATGAACTGCATCACTAAGGATAACTTCATGACCACCCATTTTAACCATGAAACACCTTTAAACAATGATTCCAATGACCACCAAGATGAGAAACTCCAGTGTGAACCCAAAGTAAGGAAGGAATCCAATAGAATATACACCTATTAGGTCTATGGACACTCAAAAAAACTTCCCAAAATTTATTTTAAAGCCATCGCACTAGGCCACACTAGGTGTGGCGTGATGGATCCTGAAGTAAGAGCAGAGTAGAAGCAGCATCCTCAACATCAAACCACAACCTTTTCTAGAACCATCAATTCCTTCCTTTTGTATTTCCACCATATGATACCATAAATTTTTCACATATTTGAAGAAAACTAGATCTATAATCAATGGACTCCATACTACAACATGTCACCTCAACAATGTGTCATCTTCTCTCACATCTACACTCATTATTATATATTGTATTATCTTCATCGATGATAGAATAATCATATCATCAGTTTCATCACCATCAAAAACCAAACAATGAAGAGTATTCATCATAACCACCTTATTACATCACAATACACAACTAAATATAAGTCTAACCTCCTAGAACACCATTTTCCAATCGAACAACACCTCCTAAAGCCTCCCTAAGAACCATAACACTAGAATAACATGAGGACGAGTAATGGGACACAAATACATGGTAGAGTTGAAGAATCCTAAGGCCTATATAGAGATTCTTGACTTTTTCCAAACCACCAAAACCTTTTTAAATCACCACATTAAACAACCATAGGTTATGCCTCATAGGAAACTATTGACACCTCATCTAGTACCTCCTAAACCAACTTGAAAAAATAGCACTCTAGACCAGGGATTAGAATGATGAATAGGGGTAATAGTAGAGTAAGAAACACTAACATCATCATAGCATCAAAGTAAAGATTATTCATACCCTAATTCACACCCCTAGGTTATTTAACATAGTGGTCTAACCAAATATAAATACTTAAATTTAAGGTCATGAGATTGAAATCATTTAATGTTAAAAAGGATATTTTTTAGGAACTTTTTTTATGTGTTATGTATTTTCATGTTAATAAATTAAATTTATCACTTTTAAATGATGAATATAATGTAATTATTCAATATAAAAAAATGGATTAACACTTATTTGATATTAATTGATATGAAATTGGATTAAGAACACTTAATGTTTTAAAAGTTATTTTTTCCATAAAAAATGGTATTTTCTATATTATGTTTACATTTAAAAGTGAAATTTATAATATTTAGAAATTTAATTATATTAAATGGAGTTAAATTTTGTATTAGTCAGGATTAAATTAGGTAATAGTGTTAATTTCATTTTTATTTATAAAAATAAGTTACCAAGTTTAATAGTGCATGACATCGGCAAACCGTAAAAACTGTAAAATAAAATATATGTTCAAAATGATGTATAAAACTTATTAAAATAAAAATTGAAGTGTATAATTGAGGTAATATAAATATTCCTTGGTTTTTTATACTTATGAGGCCACTTTACACTCAAAATGATCTCCTTAACCATTAAATAATGATAAATTGAAGAAAAAAATCGCTCAAACTCACTTATAAAAGGACCTCTCCACCACCTATTCCAATCCAATCAAACCATCCATATCTCTCCTAGATCCTTGCCCATTTTTTCCTATACTAGAGCCTTATTAGATGTTGGGTTACCTCCAATCTCAATAATTAATCATATATCCTTTATTCTAAAAAAACCAATGTCAAGAAGGATCTGAATCATCAAAGAGGTTAAAGTGTTTTCTTGGAAGTCAGAAGAAAAGGTAAGGATTTTCATCTCAATTTCCCTTAATTGAGGCATGTTTTCTTATTATTTTTATATTATTATTTTACATGGTGTATTTACTACACCATTAAATCATTTTATCATAAATAAATTTTAAATCATGTGATTTTGAAGTCCATTTCATAATCCCTCTTTCATTTTCTTTTCATTTATATACTACCAAAGTTTTAAGGGTTTTAGCATATCAATTTTATCTCATAGATGTATGCTCTATATTAAACACCTTATTTCTTAATGTGGTGTATAAACTACCCCATAAATATCATTTAACACATTTTTATGAAATTCATTGGATTTACAAATCCATATCATGTTCTTTGTTTTAATGGATTTGATTCAAAAGTTACCAAAGTCCCAAGGGTTTATTTACTAATATTAATTTGAAATTGATATTTTTTATGAATAAATTTCCATTAGGGAATATTGTATGTTATTTTTATCTAAAACCCATCCATTTTAATCTACTATAATTTTTCTTGGAGTTTACCTATTTTCTTATCATTTTGCATTCCTTTAGTTCACAAATCAACCAAAATAATGCTTTTAAATGGGACTAACATTATTTATTCTTTTCGAATCTTAATTTTTATCCCCCATGTATATATTCATTATTTTGTTTTATAGATATTTGTATCTATACTTATATTATTACTTAAGGTATTTTTCTATTGGCCTATACTTTCTTTATATAGTTTTGAAAGGAATGTTTTTTAATGTTTTCCACATATTTCATTTTCTATTGACTTTGACTTTCTTTACAAAAGTTTGAAAAAAATATTTATTTTTAAAATTTTCTATATGAAATCATTTTCACACAACCTTATACAATTTTATTTAAAAATATTCCTTTCCATGTTTTCATGATTTTCCAAAGAAATTCTTATTCCCTTTGTTTTATAAATTCTTTATTTAAAATTTAATTGTATAAAAAATGTAAAGGGGTTTTATTCTTATTTATTAAAGTAATTTTAAGTACTCTTATAAAGGTTTTTCATCTATGTCAATATCTTTTAATATTTCTTATGTTTCACTAGGGGTTTTCTCTAATGATAACATCGACCTTATTAATTTTTATGGATTATGACCAAGTTGTATGGAAGTTTTCATGAAACTCATCTCTTTATCATGGGTTAGTTAATATGAGATGATACTATGAATGTTTTAAAGTTCTCATTGAACAAATATATATAATTTATCATTATTTTATGGGAAGATTTGTTATAGTACTACAATGTATTGGGTAAATTTTTATATCTCATGAGATAATGATGTTGTACATGAACATGATTAATGACATATTTATTTAAAAAAAATTACATGGGAATGATTGTGGGTATTTATGTTCACAAGTTTGTGTGTGGACATGATTATGGGTATCTATGTTCACAGATTTGTGTTTGTACATGATTGTGGGTAGCTATGATCACAAGTTTGTGTGTGGACATGATTATAGGTTCCTATGTCCACAAGTTTATGTGTGGACATTATTACAGATAGTTATTTTCATAGGTTCATGAATGGACATGATTGTGGGTAGCTATTTTTGGGTTTTTATGGGGAGTAAATAATAGTTTTTTAATCAAGTGTAAGTAATAAAACACAAATTTGGGGATCTCCCATTAAATATAAATGAAACATGTGATAAAATAATTAAATGAAGAACATGGAAAACTCGCATACCTAACACTAAAGAGGCAGTTGAAATACTTGATCTTCATTTGATTCATTTGATGAATATCACTAAATAGAAAATAAATTCTTCCCATTTTCATATTGTATCCATGGGATACACTAAATCATTCGAAATTCAGATGGGATTCTTTTTATATCCATGGTATGCTAGTACCTCAATATGAAAATGATGAATACTGAAGTGAGAAATGGGTTTTAATGAGTTTATGGGTGAACATATAGTAATAAAACACACTATCATCATATGGTAGTGTTTATATATAATCCAAAAGGATTATTCTTGGGTAGTTTGAATTTATTCATGTTTTAGAATGCACGAATAAATTATCCTTCTAGTAAATTCATTCATCATATGAATGATTCACATCCCATGCATTTCTAATCATTAGATGGTTTAATAAATGGTATTTAAGATGGATGATTGATCGTTTGTCCATCCAATACTACAAACATAGGTAGTATAATATTTATATATCCCATTTTATATGCAAATAACAAAATTTATGCAAGCTATAATATATATATATATATATATATCATATATATGGATGGATTTAGGTCATATATCTTTTTAAATCTCCCACCTTCACTAAATCCTAAAATAATTTTTATTATTTCACATTATATTGAATCTATAACACTTTTGGAAAGCTCTGTATCATGTCATATGAAGTTCCTTGTGAACATCCATCCAAAGCGCTTTTGTATTAACTCTAAAACTCTTTTAAAGTAGTTCTATAATTAAAAATCAATCCCCATTTAGTCAACCACAATGTGTGAACCTAAGGGACTTTATAGATTAACAAAAAAATGAATATATATATATATATATAAGCAAATATAGGACTCTAGAAAAGAATCAATGCTACTCAAGATATAAAGGGATCTAGCATGATCTATATCAAACACATGTATCTATATACCTATGTCTACCAGTCTGCATTATATGGAAACACGAATTCTCATGTTTTCTCTTTGTCCAAGAAATATAGTGACCATGGGACATAGAACATATAAAACCCATATATCAAACTCAATTGTTCTTGACTCTCTAAGTGTATACTAAACTGATCTATGAATGCATCACATGTCATTCGTACTTATAAATAAGAACATCACATGTCCCTTATCCAGATAGATATGTATAATATTCAGGTGCAACCACACACTCCCATGTTCTATCTTAATTGAGTTCCATGATGTAAAACTCTTCATATGATCGGAAACATACCCAACCACTCCTATATTAGCTAAATCAATATGTAGACTTGTGTAATTAGGGTATCAAATTATGAAGATTCCCATGCAAGGTATCTCACCAACCACAGGCAGTGAGGACTCAAATATGATCTATCCACCCCTATTATACTAAATACATCTCTTTATGACACTCTATGTGGTGTAATTAGTAGGTATATCATCCAGTGCGCACAAATAATCCTTTTTTTGTTTTGTGCCTCATGAGAATATTATGTATATCTATATGAGAATCCTACTCTTTCTAACCTTAAAATTTAATCATAACCCATAATACTCTATGATGAACATAGGTTGTGGATAAACTCAAATTTATACTCTAATATTTCAATTATCATTGCACTTCATGAAATGTATATCTATATATAAAGTCAAGTAGCTAATGTTAAAGAATGATAAAATGGAGGTTACCTCAAATATTATACATTCTAATATTCTTAAACTATTTAAGAATATTTAACAAACCCAACATAATCACCAGTTTAACATATCGTATATGTAAAACTATCATATCAACCTTATTTTTTCTACACTTTCTAGGTTTTGTTAACACATTACATCATATGTAATTCACATCACATCTCTATGTGAATATATGATAAAACCCTACAACTAAACTCTTTAGTGAGAAACATATATGAAGTAATCTAGTTTGAATAATGGTGAGACTTTGTAATCATATTCCTAACTATTCAACTTTTTGAACATATTTAAACTTATTAACTTCACAAAATCAAATGTTATGATGTCAACTTATTTTGTCTACTTAGAACACTTTATAAGTTCATCATCATTGTAATTGAAACCCTATTCCACAAAAAATTTTCCTTAAAATAATATAACTACTTATATTAAATAGGTCCTCCTAAACTCTTAGGATAAAGTGATAATCACTTTAATATGGTAACTAAATATAACTCTTTACATTTATATTTACCATCACATCCTATACTCTTTTAGGATAAAGTGACAATAAATTTTTATGGTAACTAATATAACTATTTACATTTATCTTTACCACCATACCCTATAATCTTTTAGGATATCAAGTGTCTTTAACTTTTCATTTTGACTGGTAAAATCCTTTAAGAAATGGTGTCTTTTATTTTTCATGATAACTAAATGTAAATATTTACATTTTTCTTTATCTTCACATATCATAAAATATTTTAGGATATTGAGTGAAAAAAATTAATCTTTGAGTGGTATAAACCTATAATAAATAGTGATATCTACTTTCTAAATGGAAACTAAATGTAGAACTTTAAATTTTTCTTTACCATTAGATATCTTAAAAATTTTATGATATTAAGTGAAAATAATTAAACTTTAGACTGGTGTAATAATTTAATTGTTTACTTTGAACTTATCAAAGTCCAACATACTCTCACTATCCTTTTAGAAACTGTATTATTTTCAGAATATCTTGATAAGATATACAAAACCATTTTGTATTAAGAAATAACATTTATTTCATTTTAATAGTAATATTTAACAAAGAAACTATTGTTTTCATATCATATATGATATTCTATGTGTTTGGAACATTTAAATTTAAAAAGGATACTTTATTAAAATAAATAACTGATGGGTGATGGGAACACATTCCCATATATTTTAAAAAATATCTGGATAAAAATTTTATCCTGGATAAAACATTTTTATCCATATCTTATTCTCAAAACATTTCATAGAATTTGATGAATCATAAATAGTGTGAATACAATTAATCATCTCATAATTTTTCACAATAACACTTTGTAAACAAAAAAATATCTTATCATATAAGAGAAATGAAATGAAGATACACATACTTTACTTATATTTGTATGAGCTTGATAAAACCCTTTAAATTCAAATCATTGATGAAGTAACTATTTACTTTATCACATGAATGTAAACTACAAGCTCAATCAATTCTTCCTCTGATTTTGAACTCCAAAATATTTTCAACACTTTGTAAAATATACATTCAGTATCACTTACCTTTAAATATAATAGAATAAATTTCTATAACATCCATACATGACATGGAAATTATATGGAGTTTCACATGCTCCTTTAGATATATCTTGGATAATCCAATCATATTGAATTATAACTCTTCCTTCCTAATAACCCTAGGTTTCAATGAACTTTATTTTCATTGAGAAGAAACATTATTAAACTTTTCAAGAAAATTTTCTTCTTATAGATTGAAATTTTACCCACTTATACTATCCATACAGCACCATAATTCAGACAATATATGCCCAGTTCATTTATTCTCAACACTTTGAGAATATTTGATAAAATTTTTCTTGAATTCATTCACTTTTTCAAAACATTTCCATAAAATATAATGATATGAATTCCCTAACCAGAACAATCCATTTTAGTCTCCCCTTAAATCATGTTATATAATTGAAAAAATCATAACTATGTGTATCAAAAATACCTCATCTAATTTTATTAAACAACAATTGTTTTCATGCTCTTACCAAGAGTAAAATGAGATAATCCGCATCTTATGAATAGTTTATCCAAGATTGAAACATCTAATTTATCAATGTAGTAAATTATTTGCTTTATTACTTGAAAGAAACCATCAAGCTCCAAACTTCAATTCTTTTCTCTTTTTGAACTTGTGTATATTTACAACACTTTTCAAATAATATAGTTGATATCATATATCTTTCAAAATAATATAATTTATTAATATATACAATAAAGTTTTAAGGATACCTTTAGTCTCATCAATCCATTCAGCATTTTCAATAATATTGAATATCATTTATCGACCCAGTCATACTGATTATATGATACTAAAATCATTGATTTACCTAGTCATATTGAGTACATGAGTAGAGAGTAATATTATTTTGGTCATTTTGCATAGAATTCCTTTAAATCCTTAAATGAATCACTTTATGATTCTATAAGAATCTGGATTAACTTATTGAAAAACTTTAACACTTGGTTACTAAGATAAGAACTATTTTGACACATAGAATTTTCCTTAATAACTTTTCTTAAATCACCAATATCACTTAAGAACTATTCTTAAGTTTCCAGTATTAAAAGCTACTCACATTAAGCTACTCATTTTCAAGGATTAATTTTAAAGTTTATCTTGATGATAATGATGAAATTATCTACAATAGAATATTTTATCATATGATTATCATATATTATGAACTATTTAATAATATTTTTCATTAAATGGGATCCCACTAAAATGATGACCCCTTTATAAAATCCATCATATCCATTAGTGGGTCAAGATCCATATTTCACTAAGCAATGAGTCCTCTAGGGAGTTCCTCTCATCGCTTAATTATTTATGTAAGGAATCATCTCAATCATATTATTTATGACTCTTAAATAGTTGAACAAACAACCTTTTTTCCAAACTGTTATATGGATAAACTCAACTTCATTCCTCTATTATCCATCCTAAGGGTTTTCCATATAAGTGTAACCCAAAGAGAACTTCAAAAATAGATTAAAAAAATATAACCCATGGGAACCCTATCAAGTAATAACCTACCCAAATATGATATAGTTTCAACCATTACTTTCTTTCCTTATAGAAGATAATTTAGGGGCACCCTAATAAGGCATAACTTACCTGGTTGGATGATCAAGGTCTTGAAAAGTAACTCTTTGGAAGGAATCTCACACTTAGTATTTAATTAGGATTTTAATCACACTATATTATCTCTTGTTATTCCATTTTATGTATGCATGCTTCTAATAATTTAGTTTAGAATATTATTCCCTCAACCAAACCAATATGTTCAACCCAAATTGATGAATAACCCTTTACACAACCCACAAGTTTGTCTTACTCACCCAAAATTAGATGTCAAGTATATTCATACATATCTAAATACATCATATTCATAAGGTACATGAACACTTCATGTAAAGGAATAAAATTATATGAAATTTAAAATCTACACATGAGTAAGCCCAAAGAAAAAAATATCCAACCTCTTTCACTTTCCTAGACAAGGCATAGGCCACTAGGTAAGTAGGTAGTCCAACCCCAAGTCCCTCTACTGAGAATCCAATTCATCATAACTCTAACACCTAATATGAAAAAAAATGAACAACTAAATTCAAGCCCATAACTTCAATTATAAATTGAGTTCATGGTAGATGAAAACTAAATTCATTATAGAGAAAATCCTATAATGTAATTCAAGGCTATGTCCTAGATATAGTTTAACATTTTAAACTAAAGTATAAAAAATCAAATTTTTAAACAATTTACTAAACATGAATATATCATGGAATAACATTTTATATAAATTAATAATTTAGATATTTAAACTTGAGATAAACATTTATAAACAATTCATAAATAAAATCTAAATATAAACCCTTTACAATTTTAACTTTAACAATATAGAGATTCCATAATTATGAATATAATCATTTTATATTCATTCCAATGTGAACTATTTCATATTTATTTCAAAATTTTGAATATGAACACTTTATATTCATTCCAATATGAACTCTTTTATATTTATCATTATATGTAATTTTAATTTTAAATATATGATATTTTATGAATTATAAACCCTCCATAATCTACTTTATATTATGTAAACATTTTATATGATCTAAATATAATATACTTATTTATTATTTAGATCTTGATCATATAAATCATCAAAACACTTTTGATGTGACTTAACTAAATCCAAATAAAGCCCCATTATATTTTTAACAATTCAAAATAATTAATTATGAACAATTCATAAATTAAATATAAAAAAATATTTTGGACTTATTTCATAATTTATAAGCCTTTATAAATTCTTTTCTTATGATTTCTAAATAAATATTTTTATAATTATTTATAAACATTATATAAATGATTAAAACCATTTTAAAGTTTAAAAAAAATTATAAAAACTTTTCTGCTTATCCTTACATAGGAAACCATTCTTGAGTAAAGGTAATCTCATTCTGCCCTTATTAAGACACTCTATGTGAGGGTAATCTACTTTTGGAGCGCTTCCATAAAGGTAAAACACTCCTTACATTTACAAATATTTTTTCTTCCTATAAGTGGATTTAGGAAAAACCTACTTACCCTTACGTGCCACATTTATATAAGCTCCCTCTTATAGGTAATACATTGGCTACCTTTATGAAACCAGCATTTCGTATAAGGGTAATTCACAATGTACCTTTACACCGCCTTAGGAAACCAATGTTTACCCTTATATGAAGCCCTTCACATGAAGGTAACCCAAAAGTTTCCTTTATATAACCACTCATGTATGGGTAACCGCTTGGATACCCTTACACAACTCAGTTGTATAAAGTTAAGGCATTTGTTACCTTTATTCAATCCAGATGCATAAGGGTAAGGCTTAGGTTACCTTTATATAGTCTAGTATGTAAAGCTAAGACCTACTTAAATTTTTTTATAAAAAAACTATTAAAAAAATATCTATTTTCATATTTCTTCATTGACCATGCATTATTTCATAGATCTAAATCATGTGTCACTTTGATACCATTGTTGGGTTTTGATAGAGATTAAACATTAGTTTTTAATCAAGTGGATGTAATAAAACCCAAATCCAAAGATCCCCCGTGCAAGATAAATGAAACATGTGATAAAATGATGGAATAAAGAACATTGTAAATAGTCATACCTTACACTGAAGAGGCAGTTTCAATACTTGATCTTTATTTTATGCATTTGATAAAGATCTAAAAATAGCAAAGAAAAACTTTTCATTTCTATTGTGTATCTATGGTTTGTGTTGAATCATTTAATGTTAAAATGGGATTATTCTTCTCTCCATGGTATACTAGTACCTCAATATGAAAATAAGGAAGAATTAAGAGTGATATAGGAACCAGGGAGTTTATGGTAGATCATCTAGAAATAACATACGTTATCATTACATGGAAGTGTTTATATATAATCTATAAGGATTCTCCTTTGGAATTTTTCATTTATTCATGTTATACAATGAATGAATAAATGATCTAGTTAGTAAATTCATTTTTCATATGAATGCTTCACCTCCCATACATTTCAACTCATGAAATTCTATAATAAACGATATCCAAGGTGGAGGATTGATTGGTTTTCTAGCCAATACTACCAATGTAGGTAGTATAATATATATATATATATATATATATATATATATATATATATATATATATATCCCATTATGTGTGAAAATCACAAATTTTATGAAATCCATAATATATATATATATATCATATATATATATATATATATATGGAATTAGGGGATATATATTTTTCAGTAATGTTCACAAATTTGTCTGTAGACATTATTTCATGTAGTTATGCTCACAAGTTTGTGCATGGACATGATTGTGAGTAGTTATGTTCACATGTTTGTGTTTAGATGTTATTTTAGTTATTTATTTTCACAAAATTATTACTACATATGTTTGTGTATATTCCACATTAATATGTCTATGTTATGTTTTCATGACTTGTGAATATTGTCTCACATTTCTAAATTTATATGTATTATTTATTATATTATGCCAATCGTTTTTCACCATGACTCATGATTTTATGACCTATGTTTTATTGAGTATGATTATATTATTTTATGCTCATGTTCGCATACCCACATGCTCATATTATGATCACTTATAATATTTAATTGTTTTCACTCATGTTTACTCTTATTGAGCATCTAAGCTCACTCATTTTCTTATGTTTCCATTTCCCAAGAAAAAGAAGAAGAATATTATGTATGAAATTTCTATGGGAATAACATGTCTATAGAATATTGTGTGTAAAATAATAATATCATGTAACCAATCTCGAGAGACACAAAATCTTTGAGTTCTAGGATTATGTGTTAATTTGTGAGACTAATTATCTAATGATGAAATATATATATATATATTATTTCTGAGTCATCTCACTTTTTATATTTTTAAAGTTTTTATTTTATCACCTAATTCAGGAGTGTGAGTTTGATATGCCTTGGTAATAATGAAAACATTAAAAATGAAACCTTGAATGTATTAATAAGGTTAAATCCATCATTTAATCTCTTATCATGAGGTGCAGCTAAATTTTTTCATGCATTAGGGAAATTTTTTCAAACATATATCATTTTATATAACCTCCCATTATTCAATAAAGTCATTAATAATCAATATATGTGGTGATATAAATTGTTTATTTTCTTTGTTTCATGTACACCTAAGATAATTGACCCCATCACTTTTATTATTGGTTATTATTTATAAAACATCGTAATTTTCAAATACTTCGATATATAAGGAACCAACCCTTATTCAATCCATAATTTCATTTTTAAAACAAGGATTAATTTTCTTGTATTCCTAATGATATTTTCAGGTTTAGAATTTTAGTGAATTAGGTCATAACTATTACATTAAAAACTCATACATTAGAAGTTGCACACTTCCTCTTATAATCCATTTTTTACACAATATAATACTTTTAAAATAAGACACATTTTATTCATTCATTAAAATTCCATAAAATTTTCAAATTGACTTCTTCTTTATTCTCACTCATCCTTAAAACCTATGAAAAATATCTTAAAACATGGAATGAGAACAAAAATCTTAGTAAGAGACATAAAAAAATAATAAATAAACATGTTTTTACATTTCAAAACCATGACATCATAAAATATATTTTTCCTTTAGCATGATAAACTTTAAGCTCAAATAATTGTTTACTTACACATGAAATTAGTTTTACTACCCAAAGTTTTTTATAAAAAACATTATAATAAAACCTAAAGAAAAAATTATAATCGTAATGGTTTCTTAAAAAACATTAGAACTCATGAAAAACATTTTATTAAAAAACATAATTTTTTTCTAAAAGATAATAATCATTAATTTAATACAAAAGATCATTAGCTTACCTTTTGAAATAAAATGATTTCCATAAAATGCATTAGAAATCCTTTAAAAGTCATGTTGGTACCTTGGGACATAATATTCATAGAACCATTATAAGAAATCTAAAATTTGGAATAACCATTATGATATAATTTCAATATAATTATTTGTAGAATATAATTATTACTCAATCAATTTGAGAGCTATATCAGGCCTACCCATCATCATGAGCTATATAGGGTTCACCCGTCATCATGAGCTATATCGGGCTCACCCATAATTATAAAAAATGTCCAAGGACCATAACATACATTAAACATATAAAATATCTCATTTCCAACATTAAAATCATAAAAATATTCTTTAAAACCCATAAGAAAATCATTTTTGGATATTGATATATCTATTTCCCTAAAAACCCAATTTTAAAAATTAAAATACCCAGAACAAAAGGAATGATGGTTTTCTTTGAATAAAACATATAATATTATAAAGTTATACCAACAAAAAAAATTATTGTAGTGGTGTAAAAATCGATCCATGTCGTATACATTAAAAAAGAACACTCCCTTTTAATTTTTTAAATAAAGTCAAAACATTTCGTATAAAATATGTAAAAAGATTCATTTTGAAAACATTTGAAATAAAGTCAAAAGAGAAATAAATTTTTCTTTATAATTAATTTATATCCATATAAATATATCCATAAAATATTTCTAATAATATGGACATGAAAGATAAATATTTAGAAAATAAATCTTTAAAACATTTAAAAATGAGTTTGTTTAAGTTAAAATGTTTCTTACCTAAAGTTTGATTCATCGCATAGGTTCTTTGACTTCCTAAATAATAAACTTATGCTTATTATTTAATTTCATAAGAACCTTTTTCAAGTTTGTTATGTTGTATCAGTATATATGTAGTATACTGATTAGGATCAAAAGAATGTGTTCTAGATGGACTAATTATGAGAGGGGGGTGAATTGTAGATTTAAAAAAACTTCAGTTTAAAAAGATTTAAACAAAAAAATCTCAATACCGTTTTTTGTAAAAAAAATAGGATTCAGTCTTGGGCTTAGATTGATTATATAAAAGTGTCGTAATCATCTTTATTATGATAATATAAAAGTATGAAAAGGAATAATCATAATAATTTCAATAAAAACAAAGTAAACAAATCATATTTAAGATAGATACAATTAAATGAATGTGTCTCAGATTCACAAAAAATCCAATTAAGTAATACATATTGTATTTATCTTAATGAGATAAGTTATAATAAAACTATTAAATATATTTACAGTGGAAATATAATTACTTATAAGAAACAAATAATAGAATTAAAATAATGTAAGAATTAATTACAATTAAATAATTTAATAGATATCTTTTAACCTTAAGAGTAAGGTAGACACAAAACTTGGCTAAAGGTATCCCTTGTTTTATACTTACAAGAAAGTCTATCTCTCCCCAGTAAAGAAATCCCTAGATAAAAAAATAATATTCTCTATATACCTAACCTTAGTATCCTTTAATCTAATGAATCTAAATCTCTGTCTTACTATTCCCAAAAGCCCTCGATCAGAATATCGGATTCTATCTTTTTATCCCTAAAAGACCTCGATTGTATTCGTACAATAGGACGCAATGATTAAAAAACAAAATACTCTAAATGATTACAATGACTAGGAACAATATGTTCATGCTTTAAATCTTTAGATCTCTCGCAAAGGAGAAATTATCAAATGAGTCACACACAACACCCACTCATCAACTCCAAAACTCTTTGAATGGATAGGTATTTATAGGTGAGATTCCAATAGTTATCTTGATCCTATAAAGGTCATATTTTATCTGATTTTTTCACAAGGACTTGGACACCGAGAACTTCCACATTTATCTAATAATATAATGTTTGAAGTTTTTTTTACACCATTATAGTGTAAAAGATGTTCTATTATGATAAAAAAGGTTTTATGTATTTAGAATTTAAACTTTAGTCAATCTAATGGATTTTATTATATAATTCATTATGATGATCTTCATGTAATGTGGATATGATTTTTATCAATTATTATATCATCTTGATCATAATAAATTTTTTAGTAGGAAAGATAAGATAGAATGTCTTATAACTAGTCTAATAAGGTGGATCTGATTTTTATTGGTTCCATACTCATTACGATAATTGTAATGAAGAGATTTAGGGTAAATTATTGAATACTTTAGAACTATTTCTTGGTATGGTAAATATATATGTTTTCTACAAAAAAATTATAAAAGTACTTCAGAAATAAAAATTTAGTAATCAGGTATTTAATAAAGAGTTTGTGATTTCCAAAACAAATGGAATGGAAAAGTCATAAAATAACTTTTGACATAACAATATACCCCTTTTTTAAAATCCCAAACAATGATAAAAAAATAAAAAATAACTTTGAAAAATATAAGTTCATTATCTCTTAAGAACTTAATATTCATAAATAAACAATAAAAATGTATCTCCCCGTGAGTTTTAAAACTTATCTAAATACAATAATGAATACAACTAAATCCCCCTTAGGATAAGAACTCCCCCTAAGGATTGTATTATCTTATATAAACATACTTATATCTCTCTTACTTAAAAACCTCCCTCTTTCTATAAAATTATCCCCCTTTTTTATTTTCAAAAAGGAATGGTGAAAAGTCATAAAATACCTAAAAAAGGTTAGAGAAACAAATATATGAAACAAAATGATAAATTACTTGATCATATAAAATAAATGAAAGAAAATTAAACCAGTTTATAATTGTAAGATATTCAAATGATTTGAAAATAGATGAAAAAATCTTTTATTAATAAACATATTTACAAAATAGATACAACAAGAATTCAAGAAACAAATGTAATCCTTCTTTGTCAAGGAACTCACAATTATCTTCAACTTCTTTAATTACTTTCTATCTTCCTTGAGGTTTTCAATTATATATTATTGGGACTGAATTTTTTCTTCTTGAATATGAATTATTTCATCTTGAATCTTATTTTTATATTATTTCAAATGGAGTTTCTAATCTAATTCTTCATTCTTCTTTTTCATATCATTGATTTCATTCTTATAAACTTTTTGTATTGAAATTTATTAATATATGTATTTCATTTTCCCATTGGTATATTTTAATTCTCAAGACCAAATATTATCCTTATACTTCATCCTCTCTTCCATACTTTTGGATACGACTTTGAGGGATTCTACATATTCATTCAAAGCCTTCTTTACATCATCAAAATTTTAATCAAAAAGTTTGAGATCAGAATTGACTTGATGAGAAAAATTTCTTACTTATCTATACAACTTTCTATGAGTCTGATAAATTTCTCGATGAGTTTTCAACTTATCTTTAAGTTTGATCACTTTTTCTTTCAGGATATTTGTTGAGTCTAGTTTTTGATTGAGAATATCTTGAATCATCTAGCACTGAGACTTAAGATTGGGAAAATATGGGATTATCACTTAAAGTCTTTTCAATTACTAAACCATATAATAAAACCCTTCTAAATAAGTTGTCCTGCATGAATTAGATTGGTATTATTGTTGAAAAATAGGAGTTTGTGGATGAATGGTTCCGGTTTCACTTTTTTTCTTTTACCTTGTTCATATTTCTTTAATACTAACTTTTGAACTTTATCTCCATCCTAATTTGCATCAAGAATTTTAATTAAATCATAATCATCATTTCATCGATCAAAATAGACTTTATCATCTTTTTCTTTGGAACTCTGCTCTTTTTCATCCTTCTTTGATGAAGATTCAACTTCTTGAATTGATGGAGACTTTTTTTCTCAATAATTTTTTATTTTTATTTTTGATTTTCTATGGAAGGAAATTCCACTAAATATACTTGAGAAGTCCTTAAGTAAATATTATCAAATGGAATATATTCTTTATCAGAATTTTTATTTTATTACTTTTCCTTATCATCGATTTCCTTAATTTAAATTCCTTCTTCTTCATCTTATTCTTCTTTATCATATTCTTTTTTTAAGGTTGGGTCCGAAGCCTCGTTTTTATTATTAAATCAAAGAAAAGACCTCTTTTTAACTGGGTAGAGGGAAACCCATTACATAGCCCGAAGGCCCAGTGGGCTTGTAGCCCATTACATAGCCCATAGGACCAAATTCTAAGGTCAATTCACATTCTGTGAAAAGTAACCTGCTGCTACAGTACCACACAGTATCGCCACCGCTACAGTACCTTGCCGCCACTACAGTACCCACTGATGAATAGTGCCGCTGCTACAGTACCGCTACAGTACTGCTATAGTACCCTGCGCCCCATGGGTTTTGAACCCCCATTTTCCATGTAGTATTACGGGGTGATTACCACTAAGCCAAACCCCAACTACATAAACGTGTTGTATGGGTAACGAGGTATAGGGTTGGCCTGCCCACCTGTGTGCCACACGTCCCCAGCTAGGCCCAAGGTGGCCAACCCTTGGGCTTGGGCCAGTTCCCGCGGAGTCGAGGGGACGAGAGGATTGTTGGCGTATGGTGCACGTTGCCTTTGCGAGGACTCGAACTCGGAACCTCGACGACGGGACGCCATCGCCTTGAACCAACTCACCCAGCCCCCGCGGGCAAAACGTGTTGTATGGGTAACGAGGTATAGGGGTGGCCTTCCCACCTGCGCGCCGCACGCCCCCAGCTAGGCCCAAGGTGGCCAACCCTTGGGCTTGGGCCAGTTCCCGCGGAGTCGAGGGGATGAGAGGATCGCTGGAGTATGGTGCACGTTGCCTTTGCGAGGACTCGAACCCGGAACCTCGACGACGGGACGCCACCGCCTTGAACCAACTCACCCAGCCCCCACAGGAAAACGTGTTGTATGGGTAACGAGGTATAGGGATGGCTTGCCCACCTGCACGCTGCACGCCACCAGCTAGGCCCAAGGTGGCCAACCCTTGGGCTTGGGCCAGTTCCCACGGAGTCGAGGGGATCAGAGGATCGCTGGCATATGGTGCACGTTGCCTTTACGAGGACTCGAACCCGAAACCTCGATGGCGGGACGCCACTGCCTTGAACCAACTCACCCAGCCCCCGCAGGCTTTATCATCTTCTTCTTAATCAACATACTCTGTTAATTCTTTGTATTCACTCCCTTCTTCTTCTTTTCCTTCTATTTTTTTGGTTAAGACATCTATTTTTGCAACACCTTCTTCCATTTCTTTTTGAAATTCCTCATGAAATTGTTCATTTTTCCTTAAATCGTTCTTATCAATGAGAATTGGTTTTGATGATTTTTATTGAGGTTTAGGAGGAATTGATTATTCCCCTACATTTTCCTTTCCCTTGTATGTGATAGAGGGGATATTGGAATTAACAATAGCTATTTCATTAAAAGATAAACCATCATCCATAATTATTTGTTCTGGAGGAAGAGTAAGATTTATTTAATCTTCTTATGCATCTTTCATTAGGTATTATATAATACTCAAACCTTCATATTTATTTTTATTATTTTTTTCTTTTACTTATTTCTCTAGAACTTTGGCACCATGAATTTTTATAGCTAAATCCTCTACTGGGTTTAGTGAAAACTGTGGATCTCATTATTTTCTTTCATCCATTTTTTATCTATTCTTTAGATACTTTATCTTTCATGGTATTTTGTTTCTTTTATTTTTAAGTTTCTAAAGATTCTTACTTTCATTTATTTTCTTTATTTTCTTGAACAACTTTCTTCTTCTTCTCAATACTTTTCTTTGGATTCTTGGAAGATTCACCTTCCAAAACAATATCACCTGATCTGTTAACAAACACCTTTGTTTCCCCATAAAAAAAATATTTCATCTTTTTGAGAGTGTCAACACTTATAAGAAATATTTCAATTTTCTTTGGTTTTTACTTACATTACACATTGAAGGAATTTATGTATTTAAGAAAAAAAATTGATAACATAGTCTAAAACATGATGATATGAGATTTTATGGAGTCGATATTCAACCTACTAATAGTAATAAATATGTATTAGATTAAATATATCTTTCTCATATTTACAAGAAAATGAAAGATAAAAACATTTGTTACTTTAAGGGTATATTGATCCCATTTTCTCAAAATTAGGTAACCTTAAATCCATAAAGATACAATCTGATTGTTTTCTATAAGATGATTTATTTTCCTAACCTTATCATAATGATCAAATAGAGAATCCTCATTTTTTTTATCAAAGGATCCAATATTATCATGAATTTTATAAGAGGGATAATGATTTTCTTCTTCTGATGGAATATCAAAAAAATAACTTTTCTATATGATATTTGATATCCTTTTCTATAAATCGTAAAATAAACCTTTTATTTTACTCTTTCTAATTGAAATTGCACTGATATTTAAAGCTATATTACTATATCAAGAAATATTGGATCTTGATCCTCATCAAATTTTTATATGCATAAATATTCTCATCCTTGGAATTATATGATTTTCTTCAAAATAGAATCATAATTATCATAAAAATTTCTTTTGACTAACCTCTATCTAAATAAAAACCATTCATCAAAATATTTTTGCACAGATATTGTATCTTAGGAAGAGGATTGTGATTTTGATATTTGGACTTGAAGAATCAGACTGAATGTTGTTGACTTCAACATCACTTCAATTTAAGAAACTTGAATATTTTTTATGTGGGACAAGGGGTCCCCTCCTTTATATTGGTGACTAAGATAAAGGTATTAATTCCAGAGTCAATCCAACAGTTGAGAGTTAATATTTATGATATGATGGTTAAGATTGATCTGAATAGGATTTTATAAAAATTTGAACTCTTGAGTTTTTTATCGTATTGTTAGTAAATATGATTTAAAAAATGGAAACAAAATATAGTTTTTATGAAATCTAAAAGAGATTGTAACAACAACAAAGATAAAGTATTGTAATGAAATATTAAAAATTAAAACATAAGAAGAACACATTTTAGAGTTGGAAAGACTTATCAGTATGATAATGACATTATTCTTTTATTTTGAAAACTAATTATATTACAAAGGTTTTAAAATATTTAATATGATAGTTTTAATATAAAAACGGAGTACATAATTTTTAAATTGAAAATGGATACGAAAAAAAATATTAAATTCAATTTTTTTTTAAAAACATGAGTCTAGAAGATTTTTAAAATATTTGAGTTTGATGATTATTTTAATAATATTGTATCTAATATTTTTATGAGGAAATATGAGTCCAGAAAACAAATTATAATAATGTTTTTAGGAAAACTAAAATTTAAAAACTAAAGGTTTTTGAAAAAAAAATCATATGTACCCCCTATGAAGAGGAGTAACTTAATGTAAGGATATGGTTAAACAAGAAGTAAATATGAATTATTACTTTATAGTGATAATTCCTATATTCTTTTTAATGTATTCAAATCTATCGAAAGGTAAGGTTTTTGTGAAAATATCATCAAGTTGTTCTTGCATTCTGATTAATTGTAAAATGATATCTCCTTTTTGTGTGTGATCCCTAAGAAAGTGATGCCTAGTATCTATGTGTTTTTTATGGGATTGATTTGAAGGATTCTTACTTAAGTAAATGTAACTAGTATTATCGCATAGTATTTGATTTTTAGTAAAACTCATGCCATAGTCAGTGAGTGTGTGTTGCATCCAAAACACTTGAGCACAACAACTTCCAGCAGCCACATATTCAGCTTTAATAGTGGAAAGTGATACCAAGTTTTGTTTCTTTCAATACTAAGAAACTAATGAGTCTCTTAATAAATTAAAAGTTCCAGAAGTACTTTTTCTATCCATTCTACAAACACCAAAGTCAGTATTCAAAAAACTTTTAAATTCAAAATCATTTCTAGAAGAATAAAAAGGTACTAAATCCATAGTTCCCTTTATATAATTAAAAATTCATTTTACATCTTTTAGATGGGATTCCTTTTGATTTTCTTGATATCTTGAACATAATAATACAGAAAATATTAAGTTAGGGTGACTATCTATTAAGTATAGTAGACTTCCTATCATATCTCTAAAAGTTGTTTGATCAAATATTTGTACAGCTTCATCAAGATTAATAGTATTTGAGGTGTAAATGGGAGTACTAATACTTTTAGTATTGTCATATCTGAAATTTTTAAGAATATATTTTATATACTTGTGTTGAGATATATAATTCCTTCTAGTTTTTGAAAATTTAAAAACCAAGAAAAAATGTCAACTTTCCCATCATACTCATCTCAAACTCAGATTTCATAAGATCCGAAAAGGAATCTGTTAAATATTTTTGAGTTGATATGAATATAATTTCATCAAAATAAATTTGAACAATCATGATATATTTGTTAAAATCTTTTATAAAAGGAGTGGGATCTGCAATTACCATAACAAAATTGTTTTGTAACAAAAATAATATTAACCTGTCATAACAATCTCTATAGTCTTGTTTAATTCTATATAAAGCTTTGGTAAGTTTATAAATATATTCAGGATATTTTTTGTTTTCAAAACTAGTGTACTTTCAACATAAACTTACTCCTGAACATATCCATTAAGAAAATCACACTTCACATCCATTTGAAAAATTTTGAAATTAAATAATGCTGCAAAGGATAGTAGGGTGCGAATAACTTCTAATATTACTATCAGTGCATATGTTTCTTCATAGTCTATGCCTTCTTGTTAATTATAACCTTTTTCAAAAATTCATGATTTATTTATAATGATTATTCCATTTTCATCACATTTGTTTCTGAAGACCCATTTTACTTCAATTATAGAAGTTTCCTTAGGTCGTTCAAACAGGGTCCAAACTTTGTTTCTTTCAAATTTATTTAGTTCATCTTGTATAGATTTAATCCAATCCTTATCTCCTAAATCCTCATCAGGGTTTTTAGGTTCAAATTTGGAAAGAAAAGAAAGATATTATATTTCATTCCTTAAATAACTTCTATTCCTAATTGGTTGATCAACATCACCAATGATATTATCACCGGGATGATTCTTAAGAAAAAACTGACTTGGGTTTTATAAAATGTTTTCATCAACATAAGGTAAAAAACCTTTAGGAGTAAATACTTTAAAAACTATTTATTTAGTAATTTTATTATAATAATAGTTTTCTATCAAAGGTTGAAAATTAGTTTTTGAAAACACATCCAAGGATGTCGGTTGGGATTGTTTAAAAACAAAAGGGCTAGTTTTATCAAATTTGACATGTACTGTTTCTTTAATAGTACAAAAAAATTTATTAAAAACTCTATATGCCTTAGAAGTGGTGGAATAACCTAATAATATTCCTTCATCAGATTTGGGTGAAAATTTATATAAATTATTTTTCGTATTCAAGATGAATATATTGCATCCAAATACTTTTAAGTAAAAAAATTTTGGTTTGAAACCTATCCAAAATTCATAAGGAGTTTTATTAATAAAGGTTCAAATCAAAACTCGATTTATAGTATAGTAGGAAGTACTAACTGCTTTATCCCAAAAAAATTTAACAATTGAGTATTCACTCAACATGGTTCTTATTATTTTATAAAGAATACGATTTGTTCTTTCAACAACACCATTTTACTAAGGAGACCTAAGAGATAAAAAATTATGTTATATACCTTTCTTAATACAAAAAGTTTCAAAATCATAATTTAAAAATTCTACACCATGATCACTACAAATAGTTATAAAGGGAAGATTTTTCTCATTTTTAAATTTGGATAAAAAAATTAAAATAACAAAAGGCTTCAAATTTCTTTTCTTGAAAATAAACCCATGTATATCTAGTGTAATCATCAACCAAGACATATACATTGTATTTTACTCTAATACTTCCATTTTGTGTAGGAATAAATAAGTCCATGTGAACTAACTATAAATCATTAGTATTTGAGACTTAACTAATAGATTTAAAGCTTTAATTATGTTGTTTACCATATTGACAAGGGTTACAAACTTTTGAAGAATAAAATCTCAGATTTAGTAGATCCTTAAAAAGTCTTTCCTTAGTTAACTTACATACGTTTATAAGGTTACAGTGTCATAACCTTTTATACCATTACCAAGATTGATCTTCCATTATACTAAGGAAAGGTAAGTATTGGTTCCTAATGTCTTCTAAGTTAAGTTTGTATACATTCTCATTTCGATGGGAAGAAAGAATGAATTCAACCTTGGAATTGTGTACTATACTTTTTTTATTCCTAAAATTCATAAGATAACCTTAATCACATAACTAAATTATGAATATATGGTTGTGCTTAATGAATTTAACAAACAAAACATTTTAAATTAAATATTTACCAAGAAGAACTATGTTACCTATTTCAATAATCTCTCCTTGAGCATTATATTTGAAATTTACTTTTCCACATTTCATCATGATGATCTTCTCAAAGAAATATTTTTTTCCAGTTATATTTCTAGAGCATCCACTATCCATGTACCAAGTATTCTTGTTGTTGGTACTTACTTTGTTTTCATGAAAACAAAACAATAAGGCTTTTAGAATCCAAACTTTCTTGGGTCCGGAAATGTCAGTAAATATATTTTTTGGAATCCAAATTTGTTTTTAGAAATAGGATTTGTGGAAACCTAAAGATTGAAATTTATTAAGGGAATATTTTTCTTTCCAATGTCCTCCACTTTTACACTTTGTGAAAAAGGGGGAATTTTTCAAAACAAAGTAATTGTTACTAAAAACTGGTTTTTTATAAGTATAACCCATTTGAGAACTATTTACTTTACAAAAAAGTTATTTATACATTTTATAAAAATATTACTTACCAGAAGTAAAGTTTGATAAAAAAAATTTTAGAGATGAAATTTTGTATTTTATTTTAACAACTAAATCTTTATCTTCCAAAATAATGGGTTCAGAATTGAGTTTTTCAAAACTAGTTTGTAAAGAATATTTTTCTAAAATTACTTTTTCTAGATCTTTATAAATTGTATATCTTTCAAAAATAGACTTATAAATATCTTTGGATAGATCTGATACTTATTTTGTTAAAACATTATTCCTTGAATTTTCCTTATCAAGTTTTTTCTAACTTTTTAATTTTCATTTTCAAGGAGTTTTTCAAAATGAGATACTTCATTATATGAAGGTAAATTATTATTATCACTTGATGAGGAATATTCTTCATTAGAATGTGTATAATCCTTCTCATAAAGATAATTTTCACTTAGGAACATATTAGTTAAGGATTCAGTTGTGTGTACCTTGTCCATGAAGCACTAATATTTAGAAGTTACTTTAGAAAAAATACCAATATTCCATTATCCAGAATTGTAATTCTTAGAAGAATTATCTAAAGAGTCTCATCCACTTGCACTCTAGGAATAATTATTTTAATAAATTTCTTATTCTTGGACTTATAATACTTTTTCTAATTCTTATCATAATGTATTTATTTTCTATCTTTTCTTTTCATCTTAGGACAATTGGGTTTGATGTGTCCATCTTGTTTACATTCATGATAAGTAACCTCATCTTTCTTATCATTTCCGTCCTTGATAATTTTATTATATCGGTACTAAAAATCCTTTTTACCAACTATATTATTTATCCTTTGAGCAATATTAGCTAATTCACTTTCATAATTCTCATAATCACTAAATCTAATTATATAACAACTTTTTTCTTTCTAGAAGACTTAACAACCTTTTATGGTGTTTGAACCTTAGTAGGAACTGTAGCGGTATTGAAAGAAACACCGCCATTATTTTTCTTATATTTCTCAATATCTCTATTTAATCTTACCTCACACTGCATAAGAGTGCCCATTAATTCATCAAGAGTAAGATTTTTTTAATTTCCTTGTATCATCAACTACTATCCTCTTAGACTCTCATTCATTAGGCATGAAATCAATAATTTTCTCCAAATGAATTTTATCATATAAACCCTTTTCTCTAAGATATTGTAAACTATTTATGATAGTCATAACCCTTTGATACATTTTAGAAACTATTTCTCCATGTAAGAATTCAAAATCCTGATATTCATCTCTTAACATTGCTCCCATAGATTCAATAACCTTTGAATTTCCAAAATATGTAATCTCTAACATTTTAAAAATATTATTGATCACTTCATAGGAAGAAATATAACTATAGATACTCTTATTAATTGAGAATATTAAAGTATTTCTGACTCTATAGTTCAGTTGATACTCTTTCTTTTATTGATTTGTAAAGGCAACAACTTCCTTATCAGGTATGTTGTAATTCCTAGTGAGCATTACAAAATTACCAACTCCAATGTTGATTATGAAAATATTCATCCTATTCCTCCAATACTCATTGTCATTACCATCCAAAATTGGTGGTTTTTTGGTATTCAAATTATCTATGGATCTGATATTCATTTATTTCATCTATAAGAAAAACTTTCTTTTCCACAAACATGTTAGTGTTGTAAAATTTAATTGAATTTCAAAAGTAAAGAAAATAAAAATCTTAGAAAGTATTTAAGCAGTGGAAACCTACTCTGATACCAATTTTTGTATCAATATATATCTAGTATACTAATTAGGATCTAAAGAATGTATTCTAGATGTACTAATTATAAGATGGGGGTGAATTGTAGATTTAAAAAAAACCTTAGTTTAAAACGATTTAAACTAAACAATTATCAATACCTCTTTATGTAAAAGATAGGATTCGGTCTTGGACTCAATACAATAATATAAAAGTGTCACAATAATATTGATTGAAATAATATTAGAGTATGAAAGGCATAATCATAATAGATTCAATCATAATGGAGTAAACAAATCGTATTTAAGATAGATATGATTAAATGAATATGTCTCGAATTCACAGTAGATCTGATTAAGTGATACGTATTGTATTTGTCTTAATGAGATAAATTATGATAAAACTCTTACATATATGCACAGTGGAAATATAATGACTTATAAGAAACAAGTAACAGAATAAAAATAATGTAAGAATGACTTAAAATTAAAAAATGAATAGATCTCTTTTAACCTTAAGAGTATGGTAGCCACAAACATTGGATAAATATATCCCTTGTTTTATATTTATAATAAAGTATGTCTCTCCTTAGTAAGGAAAGCCCTCGATACAAAGATCAGATTCTCTATCTAACTAGCCTCGGTAACCCAGGATCCGATGGATCAGAATCTCTATCTTGTTATCCCCGCAAGCCCTCTATTAGAAGATTAGAATCTGTCTTACTATCCCCACAAGCCCTTGATTGTATTCGCACAGCCAGATAAAATGATTACAAAACAAAAGACTCTAAATGATTGCAATGACTAAGAACATGATGTTCACACTTTCAATATTCAGAGCTCTCTTAAAGGATAAATTATCAAATGAGTCACACATAGCACACACTGGTCATCTCTAAACTCTTTAAATGACTGGGTATTTATAGGTAAGATTCCAATGGTCACCTTGATCCTCCAATAGTCATATTTTCTCTATGTTTTTCATAAGGACTTGGACACCTAGAACTTCAATGGTTATATCATAACAGAATGTCTAACGTCGTTTTGTTTTACAACATTAAAATGTAAAATATGTTCTATTACAATAAAAATAGTTTTCTGTATTCATAATTTAATCATTAGTTGATTTGATGTATTTTATTACATATTTCATTATGATTATCTTAATGTAATGTGAATCCTATATTTATCAATTCTGATATCAGTCTGATTATAAGAATTCTGGCAGTATGAAATATAGAATAGAATATCTTATAACTGGTCTCATAAGGTGGATAAAATTTTTATTAGTTTCATACTCATTATGATAATCGTAATGAAGAAAGTTATTGTAAATTCTTAAAAAATTAAGAACTTTTATAAAGTATGGTATACATATATGTTTTCTACAAAAACATTCTAAAAACACTTTAGACATAAGAATTTGGTAATCAAGTATTTAATAAATAGTTTGTGATTTCCAAATTAAAAGGAAAGGAAAAGTCATAAAATAACTTTTAACTTAACATATTGTTTATTTTATTTTATTTATTACCATGTTATATAAAATTACTTAATCAATTAAGTGCACATCAAATGTTTTGATGATATTTGACACATATGTCTAAAATGACTTTGGTTAGTTGACTATGGTCAAATGAGTCTTTATTTGTAATACCCTGGGATTTTAAAATATATTTATCTTTAAATAAATTTTATTTTTTTGATATCTTTCATTACACACAACACCAATTTTAAAAAAATCGTGATATACTATTAAAATATTATTATTTAATGTGATAGTTATCGCTTAGCCATTGGATTGAAGGGTATGAATAAAAAGAACTAAATTATGAAAAATGTATGGTTTAAACTTGTATAAAATAAATTAATTGGTTAAAAATTGATTACAAATGAAAATAAAAAAAATTTGAAATTAAAAGAAATATTTTTTTGAAAAAGTGTTTTATACACGTAATGTGTTTTTATCTTAATAAATTTAATTATTCGATATTAGTAAATGATTTTAATTAAATTTCTATACTATATATTTAATCAAATTTTTTATTATTCATATAATAGTTTTTCTAGAGATGACATAAGAATAAATCTTATTTTATGATTAAAAACTGTATTTTTCTAAAAAACAGTTTTGTCACGTTTTGTGCACTTATTTTAAAATTAATTTTTCCCACATTTAAAAAGTCTATTTTAAAAAAGTAAATTAATTTTTTAAAATCTAGATGTAAAAAATTATCTTAGACTTAATTTTTGATAATTCTCTAAAAAGATTAATTTTTTGATGAATAGTAAAAAATATTGATTTTTATTAAAATTTTCTTTTCGTTTAAATATTTACTAAGTTAATTTTCTTTTAAATGATTTTAAAAGTAAAATTATTTCAATTATATTATTATTAATCCAATTTAGGTCATTTTAATCAATAATATGTTGAAATTTTATATATATATAATTTATACTTAAGAAAACTTTTCTTCGAAAAAACGCATTTTCCTCACGCTTGTGGGTTTAATTTTAAATTAAATTATAAAACCTATATGAATTGAATTTGGTAAAATTTATTATATATTTTTAATTATAATAATTAATATTATGTAATAATTTCAATTAATTTTTTGTCAAAGTGAATAGTAAAAATAGAAAAAAATAATAATAATTAATTACCGCAGTTAAGGTTAAAATGGGTTTACTGGGGGTTAAACCAAAATATAAGGGAAATTTTCCAATTAAACTTAAATAAGTACTATTTTATAGAATTATTTCTCCATTATACTCTCCTAAATTTGAATCTATGTCCATTTGGAAGCATTTTTCTTGTTAATGACTTTATCATTTTGTATTCTTTTAGGAAATTTCCAAGTGGGTTTCCTCCCCCACTTATAAAAGGACATACCCTCCCCTATCATATCCAAACTTAAAGATAATTTTGGTGTAACACCACAAGCTTCCATGGTACGCTTCTCTTTGAATAATACAGTTGCGTGTGTTGTACGCAACCTCAAGTTCTAGAACACTACGACCAATCAAAGTAGCTGTTATGAATAGTAATAACCACTTTTTGAAATTATATTAATTTTATAATTCAAAATGGACTTCATTTTTGTATTTGGAATATCGAAATTATCCTAAGTTGAATTTTTTGTAATTTTCTGAGAACTTCCAATTTTCTATGAATAGTAAAAAATAATTAAAAACAACTTTTTAAATAAAAATAATTTATAGTTATAAGTTATACTATTGAGTGGTTTTAAAGCATAATTATAATATATTTTTACCATTTTATCCAATGGTGGTCATTAGGATTAATTTCACTTTAAATTTAGACATAAATAATTGTCAATCTTTTGATATATATTGTTTCTTAAAAACACGTTGTTTGTTGTGACAGAGGGAATTAATTATAAAATTAATTAATGCAACTTATATGTTTTGAATTTTGTAAAATAGAAATCATTTTTGAATTCAGAATATCAAATATAGCTTAGGGTTAATTTTTGGTATTTTTCTGAAAAACTTCAATTTTTGACGAATAGTGAAACCACTAAGTGGTAGTTAAAAAACTAATTTTTCATTTAAATGAAACATTACCACTTCTATGAATTGAATTTCAAAAATCTCACATATATGGTCACTACTAGAAATGGGGGCATTGGAGCCCCCCAGACTCGGGCGACCGCCATTGGCGGTCGCTATTGCTCACCATTAGCGACCGCCAATGGCGGTCGCTAAGCTGCCTAAAAAATTTCGGGGGGTTTCTGCGCCCCCCCCCCCCCCCCCCGCGCCCTCTCCCTCGATCTCCCTCGCCCTAACCCTCCCTCGCCGCCCTCCCTCGCGCCGCCCTCCCCTCCCCCGCCGCCCGGCCTCCCCCGCCGCCCGCCCTCCCCCGCCGCCCGCCCTCCCCCACCGCCCGCCCTCCCCCGCCGCCCGCCCTCCCCCGCCGCCCGGCCTCCCCCACCGCCCGCCCTCCCCTGCTGCCCGGCCTCCCCCGCCGCCTGCCATCCGCCCTCCGGCCGCTGCCCTCCGGCCTCTCGGCCCTCCCCCCCCCCCCACCCCGGACGGCACCCGCACCCCGGACAGCCCCCGGCGCGCACTCCGGACCGCCCCCCGCACCCCGGACGCCTCCCCGCACCTCGGACAGCACCCCCCCCCCCCCCCCCGCGCGCACTCCGGACCGCCCCCCGCACCCCGGACGCCTCCCTGCACCCCGGACAGCCCCCCCCCCCCCCCCCCGCGCACTCCGGACCGCCCCCCGCACCCCGGACGCCTCCCCGCACCCCGGACAGCCCCCCCTGCACTCGGACACCCCCCTCCGAACCCGGACAGCCCCCCCGCACCCCGGACAGCCCCCCCCCCCCCCCCCCGCACTCGGACACCCCCCCTCCGAACCCGGACAGCCCCCCCCCCCCCCCCCCCCGCACCCCGGACAGGCCCCCCGCACCCCGGACACCCCACCCCGCACCCCCGACAGCCCCCCTGCACCCCAGACAGCCCCCCTCCCCCGCACCCCGGACACCCCCGCACCCCGAACACCCCTGCCCGCACCCCTGACAGGCCCCCGATACCCCGGACACCCCTCCCCGCACCTCGGACAGCCCCCCACCCCCCCCCCCCCCGACCCCGGACACCCCCCCCCCCCCCCTCGCTGCCCGTCCCCCGTCCCCTCACCGCCTCCTCTCCTCCAGCTCCCCGCCGCCGCCGCCGCCCGTCCCCTCCCTTGCCGCACCGCCTTTGGCTCCGGCTCCCCTTCGCTGCTCCTCTCCCTCGCAGCACCACCTTCGGCTCCCCTCCCTTTCAGGTTTGTAGCTCAATCAGGTAACATGAGCTTTCAGTTACATTATTATTTTATCAATGGTTCATAAACAAATGATTAATATTTATTTTGAATATAGTTGATTTGAAAAATGTAAATGTAATAAGTATTGTGTAAATGTTTGTTATACAGATATTATTATGGATAAGAGTTGGATTGATCTTCCAAATCGAACGTCTAGAGAATATTTCAATGGCATTATGCAGTTTATTGACTTCACGAGAGGATTTGAAAGTGACTATATTAGTTGTCCATGTAGAAAATGTACTAACAGATATCAATTCACACGAGATACTGTGAGGGAGCACCTTTTCTTTAATGGATTTCTGAAAAATTATAAGAGTTGGACTCGTCATGGAGAAGAATATGTTCGTTGTCAAAATACAGATACAGCTCAGATGGATGTTGATGCAAGGATGACTGATCCAATGCATGAAATGCTTACTGAAATGGTACGTGGGTTTGATCCTGAAGGCATTGACATCCAGAATCTTGAGACCGGTGAGATAAATCTTCGCTCTGGTGCAGATCATGATTCGAGGAGGTTTTATGAAGTACTTGATGATGCGAAAACAGAATTATATCCTGGATGTACTTCTTACAATAAACTGTCGTTCATCGTGGAGTTGTTGCATTTGAAGACTTTGAACAATTGGTCAGACACATCATTCGACATGCTTTTGGTTTTATTGAAAAAAGTTCTTCCTGTCGACGCTAAGATTCCTGAGTCGTATTACTATGCTCGTAAGTTGACAGAGAACTTAGGTTTTACATATGAGACTATAGATGCATGTGCAAACAACTGTATGTTGTTTAGAAATGAAACTGCTCATTTGGATATCTGTACGGTTTGTGGCGCTTCCAGGTGGAAAGAGAACAGGGGAAATAAGACTCATCAAAGTCAGATTGCGATACAGGGGAAACCGATTGCCGTAAAGCAAATGCGTTACTTTCCCCTTAAACTGAGGTTGAAAAGATTTTTTATGTCATCTAAAGTTTCTAATTTAATGAGATGGCATGCAGAAAGAGTTCATGAAAGTGACATGTTAACCCACCCGGCAGACTCTCATGCATGGAAGGATTTTGATAAGAGACATCCCGACTTTGCTAAAGATGTTCGTAATGTCCGATTGGGATTGGCAGCAGATGGTTTCAATCCATTCAAGTCTATGGTTGGTGCAACTCATAGCACATGGCCCGTGGTGTTGGTTCCATATAATCTTCCTCCGTGGCTTTGTATGAAGCAACAATTTATATTACTTTCCACTCTTATTGATGGACCTAAAAGTCCGGGGGATAAGATTGATGTTTACCTTCATCCATTGATTGATGAGTTGAATGAATTTTGGGGCGATGGTGTGATGACTTATGACTGCGAAACGAATGAAATGTTCAAACTGCATGCAGCTTTATTGTGGACAATCAATGACTTCCCAGCTTATGCAAATTTATCAGGCTGGAGTACGAAAGGGGAATTTGCTTGCCCTTGTTGCAATAAAAGTAAAAAATATGTATGGCTTAAACATTCCAAAAAATGGGCATACATGGGTCACAGGCGTTTTCTCCCTCCCCAGCACAGGTTCAGAAAGGACAGAGTGGCATTTGATGGTTCTAGAGAGTTCAGCCCAGCACCAAAGATCATGACAGGAGTCGAAATGTTATCGCAGATTGAGGAAGAAAACATCCGCACGGTATATGAAATTCAGGATTTGGTGGCTCCTCCAGTACGTAATATTCGTGCTGCGGGTAGGCAGCGCAGTCACAATTGGAAAAAGAAAAGTATTTTTTATAGTCTTCCGTATTGGAAAACTAACATGTTGAGGCATAATTTGGATGTCATGCACATTGAAAAAAATGTTTGTGATAACATATTGTGGACCATTTTAGGTGTCAGTGGAAAGTCAAAGGACCATGTTAATGCACGCCGTGATTTGGAAGAAATGGGTTTAAGGAAACAGTTGCATTTATAGTTAGCTGAGGGAAACAAGGCATATATGCCTGTTGCACAGTATTCGATGACTACAGAGAAGAAAGAGACATTTCTTTCCATTTTGAAGATGGTCAAGGTGCCTGATGGTTACTCTTCTAATATTTCAAAGTGTGTGAATCTGACGAGCAAGACATTGCAAGGGTTGAAAAGTCATGACAATCACATATTACTTAAACAGTTGATTCCAATCGCAATTTGTGATTGTTTATCCCCCAATGTTGTTCAGCCCTTGATTGAGATGAGTAATTTTTTTAGACAGCTTTGTTTAAGAAATCAACGAATGAGTGATTTAAAAAGTTTGCAGGACCGAATTGTACTTACGCTTTGTCACTTTGAGAAACTTTTCCCCCCCTCATTTTTCGATGTTATGGTCCACTTAACAGTGCACCTAACTGATGAAGTAATGGCTGCTGGTCCAGTGCAATTCAGGTGGATGTATCCTATTGAACGGTATTTGAGTACATTGAAAAGATTTGTACGCAACAGAGCTCGTCCAGAGGCATCAATAGCCAATGGTTATTTGATGGACGAGTGTACTACCTTTTGTGCAGAATATCTTACGGATGTTGAAACAAAATTAGATAAGCCCTCTCGGATTCATGATGGTCCAGTTGGAGAAGGAACCACATTTGATATGGACAACATCGAGTGGATACAAGCACATCAATATATCTTGTTCAATACTCCATCAGTTGCACCATTAATGCAGTAAGTATCTTATCAATGTGCTTGTATAACTTTTACATGTTTTCTTTGCATAAGTTGATCTTTTAAACATCGCGTAATCATTTGTAGGAAACACATTAATGAGATAAAAGAAGAGATGCATCGTGCGACTAAGTTGCAAATTCAACAATCTCATTATGCGGCATTTCATGATTGGTTCAAGGATTATGTATGTATAAATTGATTTTCATTATGAGTGAAGTATTAAACTAATTCTTTCTGCATATACCAGTATTGATTTTTATAAATTATGTAGGTTCGTAAGCTGAGGGAGTTAGGGGACCCCACGTTACCTGAAGTATTTATCCAACTGGCTGAGGGTCCATCTATAACCGCTCGTCATTATAAAGCTATTGATGCTAATGGTTTTTGATTTCGCATTAAAGATGTTGACGACAAACGAGCAACGCAAAACAGTGGAATCGGTTGTCCCTTTGTCGATTCTGGTTATTACTATGGTCAATTGATAGACATCATTGAAGTTGTATACACACACGGTTTGAAGTACATATTGTTAAAGTTTAATTGGGTTGATCCAGTGCGTGGATGTAAAGTCGATCAATATCAGTTTTCATTGGTGAATTTTAACTACATGTTATACAGAAATAATGAACGAGTTGAGAATGAACCTTTCATCTTGACATCACAAGCGGAACAAGTATTCTTCGTTACTTTGCCTTCGGATCCAAGTTGGCAAGTTGTTGTCAAAATGTCTCGGCGAGGAGTGTTTTTATTTGAAGAAGATGAACCCGAGACTGTTCCGTTTGTTTACCAACAACTTGATCAACATACCGTAGTTCAACGTGAAGAAGATATTTATTGGGTCAGAGCGGCTGTTGAAGGAGAAACGGTCGATTTGCATGCTTAATGAAAGGTATAATTGTTTTCCCACTATTCAGTAGAATGTCCTAGGATATCATAAATTATCTAATCATTTTATAAATCCTTATAAGTTTTAATCCTCACTTTTGTAAGTTAATTCAGTCATAAATATTTAGGTTGATTAACTTTCTGGTTTTTTAAAATTCATTCACAACTAATTATTCAATCCATTTTTTGTTTGATTAACAGTTGTACAAGTTTGATTTATTAAGAACAATCCAATTTATCTTTTAAACACTTTGGACTCATTACTGATATTTTGTATGATTGCAGACATGTCAGGGGAAGAGGCAGAAAATCCACATCATCCATCTGAGGCATCTACGTCTCAGGGTCGAGGTATGTTTGACAGTCATTATCTATATTATTTATGTAATTAACATATATATATATATATAACATTTGTCAATTTATATATAAAATTGTTTTCAACAGGATCAGACTCAGCTGCTTCTTCCTCTCGCAGGAGAGGCCCTGGTCGTGGCATATTAGCATGGAATTCCGACACGACGATAGATGTTTCATTTGATGAGGTATTTCATCCCGTGGGACCGAATGCCCCGGCATTTATTCGTCAGCTGGGTCATATCATACGTGACCCACATCGATTTCCATTGACCACGCGTGATTGGGCTTCTATCCCTCAGGACACATTAGATCGTCTATGGAGGGAGGTTCAGGTAAGAAAATAATTTTACTTTATTTTCTATTTATAAATAATACTAATATGTTTGATTATTTTCATTATAGCAAAATTTGAAAGTATGCCCTGAAGAGTTTCGGCCCGTGTGTATGAGCAAATGCCGTAATCTGTGGAAAGATTATAAAGGCAAAGTGAAGAGGGACCACTGGGTACCAAATGTGGGTGCCCCTGACATTTTGGAAAAATTCCCGAGAGGTGTCCTCCCGGCTCAGTGGCGTGACTTGGTTGCATATTGGTCTACTGAGGGTGTTGCGGTTTGTATATTAATTATTTTGCTGTATATATATTTTCAAGAATATGTGATTTGTTTGAAATTTGAATGAATTGAATGTAGGAGGTGTCAACACGCCATTCGGAGAATCGAGCGTTGCAGGGACCAGCTCACAGGCTCGGGACTCGTCACGTGTCTCAGATCCGACATGAGGTATATATTATTCACTTTTTAATTAATTAATTAATATGGTTTTGTGTTTATATTCTTTTAATATACAGTTGCGAGGGCAAGGTGCAGCAACTAATAAAATGTCGGTGTGGATAAGGACTCGTGATCGCAATGATCCAGAGGTTGCAGCATTGATAGTAAGTGTCTGTACTTACCAATAATTACATAAATCTTTATATTAACATATATATATTTATATATATTTAAATATTTCACAGGATCAATTTGAAGCTGAGTTAGAACATCTGCCAGAGGACCAGCGACAGCTTCCCATGCGACGGGATGAGATCTTTCATCGCATTATTGGTCGGGACGGGCATGGCTATAGTTTGACCTATGGAGCAGGGATTCCTCGTTCTGTAGTGTCACGCGATGCGGTTGTCGGTCATGCTGTTGCTCATATGACACAGCAGATGTCAGATTTTGAGGCACGGCTGCGCGCTTCCGAGGAGACAAATGCGCAATTGACAACTGAGGTAAGAGCACTGCGGGAATATGTGCGTCGAGCTGATGGTACAGGGGATCATACGACGCAGGTATATACTGTATTTATTTATTTAATTTAAATTATTTTTGTTATTAAAATATTTATAATGTTTATTTGTTGTAGGCACCTGGCCCACCAGAAGGAGGTAACAGTGATGGCAACGCGTGACGCACCATATATTCACGAGATATGTTTTTTGTTTTTACTGGTAGGGTTGACATTGATGTACTGTATTTATTCATTTAAGTAATGCATTATTACCATCCATGGTGGTCTTTTAAATATTTTATACACATATTGAGTTTTTGATCAGATAATCTTGAATGATTCTACATTTGAAAAAGTCGAACTAATTCCAACAGATCAATAAATCTGATATTATAGATTATGTATTATCCAATATATTTTTTATAAATTTTTGTATGGTATCGATAAAGATATATGTATTAATTAGATGTTATCACTTTTATTTTTCACTTTTGTAATCAATGGGATGACCTTTGCACCCCCGGAGAGCCCCCCGCACCGCCGTACAGCCCCCCGCACCCCCGTACAGCCACCCCGCGCACCCCCGTACAGCCCCCCCGCACCCCCGTACAGCCCCCCCCGCACCCCCGTACAGCCCCCCCGCACCCCCGTACAGCCCCCCGCACCCCCGTACAACCCCCCGAACCGCCGTACTGCCCCCCGCCACCCCCGTACAGCCCCCCCCCCCCTGTACCCCCCGTACAGCCCCCCCGCACCCCCGTACAGCCCCCCCGCACCCCCGTACAACCCCTGCACCCCCGTACTGCCCGCCGCCACCCCCGTACAGGCCCCCGCCACCCCCGTACAGGCCCCCGCCACCCCCATACAGCCCCCCGCACCCCCGTACAGCCCCCCCGCACCCCCGTACAGCCCCCCGAACCCCCGTACAGCCCCCCCCCCCCCCCCGCACCCCCGTACAGCCCCCCCCCCTCGCACCCCCGTACAGCCCCCCGCACCCCCGGAGAGCCCCCCGCACCCCCGTACAACCCCCCCGCACCCCCGTACAACCCCCCGCACCCCCGTACAACCCCCCCGCACCCCCGTACTGCCCCCCGCACCCCCGTACAGCCCCCCGAACCCCCGTACAGCCCCCCGCCACCCCCCGTACAGCCCCCCGCACCCCCCGTATAGCCCCCCCCCCCCCCCCCGCACCTCCGTACAGCCCCCCGAACCCCCGTACAGCCCCCCGCCACCCCCGTACAGCCCCCCGCACCCCCGTACAGCCCCCCGCCACCCCCCCCCCCCCCCCCCCCCGCACCCCCGTACAGCCCCCCGAACCCCCGTACAGCCCCCCCCCCCCCCCCCCGCACCCCCGTACAGCCCCCCCGATTGTGTCGTTTTCAGCAGCGCGACGCGCGCTGAAATGGCGCGTTGGGGGGTCAAAACCACCCGAACGACCTCCGAATGCCACGAAAACCGTACGACAACATCCGGGGCGTCAATTGTGAAATGGTCGGCCAGACGTGTAACACCCCGAGCTTCCACGTTACGCTTCTCATTCAATAATGCAATAGCTTGCATTGTACGCAACTTCGAGTTCTAAAACACCGCGACAAATCAAAGTAGCCGTTATGAATAGTAATAACCACTTTTTAAAATTATAGAAATTTTATATTTCAAAATGGAATTCATTTTTGTATTCCTAATATCGAAATTAGCCTATGTTGAATTTTTGGTATTTTTCTGAGAACTTCTAATTTTTATGAATAGTGAAAAATACTTTAAAACAACTTTTTTTAATCAAAATAATTTATTGTGATAAATTATACTATTTAGTGGTTTTAAGGTATAATTAGAATATATTTTTACCATTTTATCCAATGGTGGTCATTAGAATTAATTTAACATTGAAATTGGACATAAACAATTGCCAATCTTTTGATATAAATTGTTTCTTGAAAACACGCTATTTGTCGTAACAGCGAGAATTAATTATAAAATTAATTAATGCAACTTATATGTTTGGAATTTTGTAAAATAGACATCATTTTTGAATTCGGAATATCAATTATAGCTTAGGGTGAAATTTTGGCATTGTTCTGAAAAACTTCAATTTTTGATGAATAGTGAAACCACTAAGTGGTAGTTAAATAACTGATTTTTCGTTTAAATGAAATATTACCACTTCTGTGATTTGATTTTCAAAAATCCGACATACATGGTTGTCATTAAGAAGTAAAATGTGGTTCAATGGGATAAAAATAATTTTTTGGTGAATAGTAACTTATTAAGTTTTAATCGCGATTAGTGGTAATTAGTGTGGTTTAAGGTATAAATAATACTTTAATAATATGAAATGACCTAGACACATGTCCCAACCTTATTGGTTGTGTCATGGACGACCAAGACAAGCCATGGCCTAACTTGGGGACCCCATGGATCCACTTTTGTTGGGAAATAACATAAATTACTTTTTATTTAATGTTAAAGTGAAAATGACACTAACATGAGTTGTTTTACTAAAACAATTTTTAAGTAGGGTTAAACAAGTCCAAATTTTGACTATAAATATTCATTAGAAAGCTAAAAAGATTTCCTACAACATAGTATTTGTTTTATAATTTTTAGACATTAAATAAATTAAATTATTTATGACATCATTATGATGTGGCGATGACCTCATTATTTAACGATTTAAATAAAATGAGAAGATAATGCAAAATCCAAGGCTTACACTTGTCCAAATCCTATTGGATGAGGAGATTTCGAAACCTTATCACCTTAGCCTCGAATTATATAAGTGTGGGACCTTTAGAATCCGAAAAGCATTTTGAAATAATGTAACATTTCAATCTTTCCAAAAGTGCCCCTCCTCTCCACTTATAAAAGGCCCCCACCTCTCCCACTTCATTTACACTTTCAAGCCATTTGGCTCGGCCAACCTCTGCCCAAATACTCTCCCAACATTCCTCCCTTACTCCTAGAAGCCTCACTTTGGGCAGAACTCTTCCCAAGGAAGCCTTTAGCTCAAATCAAAAAGAGTTACCCGATTTTGAGGTAATGTCTTTTCTAATGTTGTTTTGTTTTATTTTTCTTCTCCAACCCCCCTAAACGCTTTTTATTCAATTCTTTTGTAACAAAACCAGTATCCTCAATATACTAGGAAGTTGTTATAAGAAGGATTAGAGCTACACTTACACACACCTACATCTAATGGTTAAAGAACATACGGTTTCTGTGGATGGCGAATTTTTGCCTCACGAAGCGATGATTGTTCAACACTCATATAACACCTTCAAAGGTGGCCATTAAGATGTCACTATTTTTATATATGATATATAATATGTTTTTTTTTTACTTATGCTTCTGTATTTCTCATTTATGGCATACTTTATGATTTCCATTATGGGTAAAACGCGATAATTTCATTTTAGGAAGTGCGGACTACCGCCCCCTCAAAGTGATTTGAATCGTAAATGCCATATGTGGGATGTATAAAGGATGGAGTAAATGGTATTATACACTATATTATACTGGAATTATATTATACATTTATATCATTATGATTTAGTTCCATTAAATATGAAATTGAAATGAAAGTAGCGTTCATGCGTACGTACGGCTTACCGTCTCCATGAACGGTGCATTTCATTTCTTACCTCTAAATGTTACGTGACATTATGAATGAATGTATATACTGTATATATGATATATATGATATCTACATCATGAATATAATTCTGTATATAATGGATATTTCACCACATGAACAACTTGTAATTATAAGAAGTTTATTTTTGACTCAAGTACCAAAGATCGACAAAACGACCGTTATTAACTTAAATAATTACATAATGTTCATAACATTGTAATAAGTAATATAAAAAGGATAATGAAATTGAAAATGGTTCTTAATAAGGTAGATATTAACTCTAGTTTATTATTCAGGAGGTTAAAGAACGGTTGAGTCAAGTCGGACACGAGGTAAGGGAACTTCTTAACCCAACTTCAATTCTTTGGGTTAATCTCCTACTTTCAAATTACTTCATGATATTATTATGTCCTACCTTGTATTTGTAATTTCTTTATGTGTATCTATAGTGAATACACATAATAGATCTATTTTATTTGTAAGGGAATTTCTTAACCCAACTTCCATTCTTTGGGTTAATCTCCTACTTTCAAATTATGTCATGATATTATTATGTCCTATTTTGTATTTTTTACTTTTTTTATGTGTACCTATAGTGAATACACATAATAGATCTATTTTATTTTAAAAATGATCTTTTAAGGACTTCATCTCAATCCCCTTTCATTGAGGCATATTTGGTTTTATACACAACTCTCTTTTATACGGTGTATAAACCCCTTTGACTTTTACGTTTATTCAAAAGGTTTTCTTTTATAATTATGTGATTTTTAAATGATTTCAAAAAAGAGATATTTCTCTCCAATATATGAAAATCCAGTGCAAATATATACGTACTTAACGCAAGCTTAAAAATGTTTTCAGAAAACCCGACTCTCGAGTGTGTTAGACAGGAAGGGATTGGGCGTGGACCCATCATGGCCTGTAATTAGTCGAGAAGTCTCAGAATTAGTTATTTTGTTTTCAGAAGCTTGCATAATGTTTTCAGAAAAACACTGGAGTATATGTGAGAAATTTTAAACGTAAGTATCTTCTAAAAAAATTGCATCGGTAGGTCTCATGAGACAACTAGACGTGGAATTGGCCGAGGCCCTTTCCCAATTTGATTTATGGTTTTGGCCGAGGCCTTAATCATTTTAGACGTCTTGGCTGAGGCCTTGACAAAATGTTTCAGAATGTCCGGCATTATACATTCCCTCATTATGGAAGTGGTTATTGATATTGCATGTGATTATTCGACCAGTAGAATATCCATGTGAAGAAGTGAATGGCATTATCTCATTTTACTTTTGCCATATTATGTTGAAGTTCATGTTTAAAAGGATTTTGTATTAGTTATACATTTCCTTAAATGTTTATGTTTATTTATGAAAGCTTCCGCAATATTGTTATCCTTACTGAGCATCTGAGCTCACCCCTTTCAATGTTTTAATATTTTCCAGGATGTGAAGAAGTATTTTATGAATGACCTGCAGGGATAGTCCGAAGAGGATAGAAGTGTGGACTATGGAGACTATGTTATTATAGTTTTTCACTTTGTGATGTAATGTAAGACTTATGAATGTATCTAGTGTTTCCAAGGCTACTAAACTAATCGGTCTTTCGAGACTTGATCTTTTGTGATCATGCCAATGTACGAAGTAATGCACCGGCTCTGGGTAGCTGGGGTCGGGGCGTTACAGTTGGTATCAGAGGCAGTTTAGTACTAACCTTGGAAGCTAGATTTAGATAAACTCTGATTAGAGCACATAGCCCAAAGATAGACTTTGAGGATTAGTATAGAAGAACTTACTAGAATTTTGGTATTGTAGAGATTTTGTGAGTTTTCCAAGCAATACATCCCTGTCTGGATATGAGCAGGTAGAGGCGGCTCTGGCACAGATGTACCTAGGGGTAAAACCCGAAAACACCGCTTTGAGCTAGACTCGAATGGGAACTGGTGCACGACAACGGGCCTTGCTGCACTCTTGGTTACGACACTCCCGGGGGATATGCTTAGGATAATTCTCATTTTCTTTACAAACCACTATGAACGGTTATGAGTATATACTTCCTCAAATAAAACCTTTTTATGATTATGGATTATATCCATAAATAGTTCAATTTATGTTAAGTATTTTACAAGTATGGAATTATGTATTTTGATTCATAAACTAATCTAGTTTATGCCATTGTTTAGAAATGGCGCCTAGTAGAAGGAATGGAAACTGTATCAATGCACGAACTCCGTGTAGGGATTGCCCTCCTGCTCAAGATAATTATTGTGGACCTGGAGATACAACTGGTGCTGATCAACTTATTACCATACTGGGACAACTCACGCAGGTTATGAATAACAACCTTACTCGTATGGAGCACCCTGATCCGCAACGTGGAGGATCAATGCTAGACCGTTTCATGAGGCAACAACCACCAACCTTCAATGGGAGTACAAATCCTACAGTAGCTGAGCAATGGATAAACTCCTTAGAGAAAATATTCCATGCCTTGGGGAGTAGTGAAAGGGAGAAGGTTGTCATGGCAGTTTAACCGCCTCACTGGAGATGCCGATCAGTGGTGGTCGCTGATTCAAAACACAAAGGAAGATAATGACGTATCGAATATGGAATGGAGGGAGTTCAAAGATCTTTTCTTAGAAAAATACTTTCCTCATGACCATCGAGCAGATATGGAAAGGCAATTTCTGAGTCTGAGGCAGAAGGAGGATGAGAATGTCGCAAAGTATGAGGCTAACTTTACAAGGTTAGCGAGGCATGCTGCCGATTATATACGTAACCCAAGGAGTAAGATTGATCGTTTCTTTGATGGGTTAAAACCATTTCTCCGTCGAGCTCTAGTGTCACAATCCTTCTCATCATACGAAGATATTGTCTCGTGTGCTATCAAGACGGAAAAGGAATTCTCTAAGTCTTATGACAACAAAGTAAAGCAAGAGAAGAAGAGAACGGTGGAACAAGAGACAGATAAAGGGAAAAAGGGAAAGAAGGATTTTCCATTATGTGATAATTATGGGAAGAATCACCCTGGTACTTGCCTAAAAGGAATGGGAGTTTGTTATAAATGTGGAGAAAAGGGTCACCAAGCTCGTGATTGCAAGGGAAAGAAAGAGGCTGTCAAAGTTAAATGCTACAATTGTAGGGAAACAGGGCATTATGCAAATGAATGTCCTAAGCGTCAAGGAAACTTACCTCAGAAAAGGACAAGGGATCAAGGCCAATCTTATGCTGTGACTACAGTTGAAGCAGAATAACTAATGTATTGGTGCTTTTCGACTCAAGGATTATATTCTGGTTATAAGAATAATGTGATATATATAAATATTGTACTGCAGTACTTTTTTATTAAGGTAATATGATTAAGGTAATCATATTTTTAGTATGTGACAATAAGAGAAACTTTTCTTTGTATGGGGAATCTGATGCTACAATTGATTTTGGAATTAAGAGACACTTTAGAGAAAGTCTGGACAGAGTTATTTTGGATAACTATAATGGTTGGAGTGGATTAAGTTGATCTTTGGATAGTATGGTTTAAGGTTAAAAAAATTAATGAGGATTGTTTTTGGAGTATTATAATACTATAGTTTTAGGAAAAGGACAACCTGCAGGGTGGGGCATAAACCGTCGCGTCGGACAAAGCTGTAGGAATCGAACCCACAACCAAAGTGCGACAGGCCTTTATTTCCTACCACTAGCCTACAGGAAGTCCCTGGTTATTAAAAAATAATTTTACTAATCTAAATGGTATGTGTTAACATTTGTAACCTTATACAAATAGGATAAGTATAATATTTTTGGGTTCTATTATCTTTTGAGTGAAAGGTGAGTTGAAGGTTGAAACTCTAATTGTCAAGCATAAATATATATATACCTATCTGTTATTCAATGAATAAATTAATTCTTAAACTTTAGTAAAGGGATATTAAAACAAAAAAAAATGTGTTATCCTAATACCTTATGTCCTGCTGAACTGATGATATTTTAAATCAACATAGATTGAAGGCTTTGAGGCCCTCAATTTGACAGTTGATTGTGATTGATGACCCCAATCTCTCCCTACAAATATTTACGTTTTTCCTCCAATTATATTTCTCTAATTGCCACCAATGTTCTCCTTATCGAGATCATAATTTGGTGGTGACTTTCTTATTTCCATTTCCCTCTTATTAAGGCTAAATTTTATTAATCTTATTTCCGATGTGGGTTTTCCACAAAGGTATTTTCTCTTTTCAACCTTTTATTTTCAAAGAAAAAAATTTCAAATTGCGAGGACGCAATTTATTGAAGGAGGGGAGAATGTAACACCCCGAGCTTCCACGATACGCTTCTCATTCAATAATGCAATAGCTTGCATTGTACGCAACTTCGAGTTCTAAAACACCGCGACAAATCAAAGTAGCCGTTATGAATAGTAATAACCACTTTTTAAATTATAGAAATTTTATATTTCAAAATGGAATTCATTTTTGTATTCCTAATATCGAAATTAGCCTATGTTGAATTTTTGGTATTTTTCTGAGAACTTCTAATTTTTATGAATAGTGAAAAATACTTTAAAACAACTTTTTTAATCAAAATAATTTATTGTGATAAATTATACTATTTAGTGGTTTTAAGATATAATTAGAATATATTTTTACCATTTTATCCAATGGTGGTCATTAGAATTAATTTAACATTGAAATTGGACATAACAATTGTCAATCTTTTGATATAAATTGTTTCTTGAAAACACGCTATTTGTCGTAACAGCGGGAATTAATTATAAAATTAATTAATGCAACTTATATGTTTGGAATTTTGTAAAATAGACATCATTTTTGAATTCGGAATATCAATTATAGCTTAGGGTGAAATTTTGGCATTGTCTGAAAAACTTCAATTTTTGATGAATAGTGAAACCACTAAGTGGTAGTTAAATAACTGATTTTTCGTTTAAATGAAATATTACCACTTCTGTGATTTGATTTTCAAAAATCCGACATACATGGTTGTCATTAAGAAGTAAAATGTGGTTCAATGGGATAAAAATAATTTTTTGGTGAATAGTAACTTATTAAGTTTTAATCGCGATTAGTGGTAATTAGTGTGGTTTAAGGTATAAATAATACTTTAATAATATGAAATGACCTAGACACATGTCCCAACCTTATTGGTTGTGTCATGGCCGACCAAGACAAGCCATGGCCTAACTTGGGGACCCCATGGATCCACTTTTGTTGGGAAATAACATAAATTACTTTTTATTTAATGTTAAAGTGAAAATGACACTAACATGAGTTGTTTTACTAAAACAATTTTTAAGTAGGGTTACACAAGTCCAAATTTTGACTATAAATATTCATTAGAAAGCTAAAAAGATTTCATACATCATAGTATTTGTTTTATAATTTTTAGACATTAAATAAATTAAATTATTTAT